>CM056739.1:15654322-18154322 GCA_029844215.1 Przewalskia tangutica | reverse complement strand
GACAACATGGTTATGGTTTTATGAGAAGTTTTTGTACCCGCCACGGGGATCGATAAGGTAGGTCGAGCATGGAAATTGCGAGCCTAAGAATATTGATTCTCGCCGAGACCTTAGGTATATAAGGTTTTCTCCGCAATAAGATTTTAAGTCGGACGAGGATAAGAGTTAAGTGCGACGCCGAGTGGTTGAGGACTGTTACGGGTCTCCCATGGCCTGGAATGGAGTGGGATCAGTTGGTAGTAGTTCCTCCACGTGACAGTCGCGCGGGTGCAAGGCCCAAGTCTAGTTAATTGTTTTACTGTTCGGGACGCGTTCCACCTAACTGTGTGAAAGCCGAAATGACCTTATATTGTTTCACAGAGTGACTCCAAAGATTAGAGGCCGAATAGGTATGGAAGTTATGTATGTATGTTAGAAGGAGTTGGAAGTGCGAAAAGGTAACCTCTTTTGGGCTTGTGATGGACGCATGCGTGTACAAGGTATTAGGGCCATGTGCGGCATTGTTGGTATGTCGGGGTTGTGAAAGAGAACTATGTCGCTAATTATAAGTTTGACTCCGAAAGAACATTCGAGGACGAATGTTTCTAAGGGGGGAAGAATGTTACACCCCGTATTTACAGGACATGGTGTAAGAACGTACGTAAGAACTCACAATGTTAAGATCGAGACTTGTAAAAATTTCTAATTATGAAATTGTCGGAAAACGTAATATTGTGATTTAATGGGTGGGCGACACTTGTCACCCCCTTATTGATGCCTCGACGATTTTAGGCATGGCCAAAATGGTCATTGACCATAGCCTTAGGATGACTAAGTCTTCCAATTAATTAGCTTGACAAAATTGACTAAGTCAAAGGGTCCTAAGTCTTGATATTTTAATTAGAGATCATCCAAACCACCCAATTGTTTGCATCTTGACCCTCCAAGGTTCTATATAACACTACTAGTAGCAAGACCAAGTTTGACACTTAGAAAAATTTCCAAGAATTTCAAGAATCCAAGGAGGTGCTCTGTTAGGCTAGCTTCCCACAAGAAATTTTTTGTTTGTTATCCAATAATCTTCCCACTTTAAACCAAGGTCCTATGTGTATCAGAGGCATATCTCAATAGAAAATCTCGGAAAAAGATAGTTTTCGGTTAGTCGCAAAGTGAAAACCTAGTGGCTTTCTAGGTTTTGGATTGGAGGTTTGAAGGAAAGTTGTTGGTGTGGTTCTAAGGGTATCAAGGATCGGATTGAGGTGTCTTTATGAGGCTCTAGGTTGCTAAGGAGCAACTTCGGTTTTGAAGATTGGATTACAATTCGTTGAGGTATAATCTTGTTCTTTGAAAGTGTTACAAGATTATTTATATTGTTGTTGTTAACTTTATACGTTGCTAGCATGAAGTTGTTAAGTTGAAGTTTATAAGTATTATGGACTACTTGTAGCTTAAGTTCGAAATGGAAAGTAAGTCATGTTAAGTTGGAATACAATTTGATCGTTATTAGAATCGTCGCATGTAATTGACTTGAAGATTATAGTAGTTATAATTGGTTGCGACTAGATATCATGTTATGCTACCAAGTTAGGATTGAAATGGAAATTGGATAAGAATTAGTATTGTTGAACTCAAGGTGGCCGAATTTGGACTTGTAGTTTGTATTAGTTTGTTATTCATTTGTATTGGACCACCTTCTAAATTGTGAGCCAATTGGGGCTGTTTGGTTATTGTATTCGGCCTTGAAAAAGGTGGCAAAGTGAGTAGAAACAAAGGAGGTGCTGTCCGATTTTCCGTAGAATTTAGCGACTTAGCACCTAGAATATTCTACGTATGAAGTAAGAGATTAATGGACGTATGGTGACCATTATAGGTTGATGTACTAAGTATAGCATATCCCACTTGAAGAATGGAATAGCTCAAGGTTGAAGTACTTTGGAGCATTTTGCTACTTGTCGACAATCGTCGCGAGGTATGTGAACCTCTTCCTTCCTTTGGCATGATTCTATGTATGGAATATACCGATGGTATCATTTCATGTTTCTGTTACTCTTAGAAGTTAAGAGGTAGTTGTGTGATCTACTCTATGTAGAACTTTTCCTATCTTTGAGCATGACTAGTTGCACGATGTAGTACGCAGTGACGACAACACCTTGATATCCTTTACTAGTTTGTGAATAGCCAAGTCGGGTGAGTTGGGAGATTAACTCACTTCTTTGAAAGTATAAAGGATGTCTTAAGTGTTATTAAAGTTAAGGGACTTGAAGAGTTTTAAAGTATGTGATACTTGTTCCGTTTTAAACGTATAAGTCCCTTGGATAGGAAATTGTTTTGGGCTAAGGTATAAAGTGAATATAACGGCTTTATGGGAAGTTAGTTATATTTGCTTTATGGAAAGATAAGTGATTTGATTTTAGTGAAAAGGCCACTTGTTTTAAGGCATTAATTGCCTAAGGTTTTATAATAAAAGGAGTCACTTGTTTTCTAAGGGTTAAGAGACTATTTGTATTTTTGAAAGTTATGAGAATTTATTTGAAAGTATTTAATACTTGGTTTCAAAAAGTAGAAGTCTCTTGGTTATAAAATGAACGTGTTGGTCTAAACCATAAAGGGTTATAACGGCTTTATGGGAAGTCGGTTATAACGGCTTTATGGAAGGTTAAGAGAATGGTTTTCTCTAATAGAGTAAGCAAAGAAATAACTTGTGTTAAGGAAGGTCAAATTGTTTTAAAGGTACCAATTGCTTAAGGTTTTAAATAAGGAAGTCACTTGACTTAGAAGCCGGTAATTGTATTTTCTAAAAAGGTATTGTGACTGTCGCGCCCTTTTTCGGCCGCGGCATTTTTATTTTCTAAACTCCTGCTTAAAATGCAAATGTTAGAAAATAAAAATAAAATGCTAAATATTTTAAGAGAATGCTGAAATATAAAAGGGGCTTTTAAAAATGCTAAAAGAGTTTAAGAGGCTTAAAGGTTTAAAAAATTGCAAAAGATGCTAAAGTTTAAAAGAGTGCTAAAAGGCTAAAGGGTTGCTAGAATGCTAAAGGGTTCGCGGAGTCGCCACCTAATTAATTGGGTGAATTAGGACACCTAAATGTTAACTAGTTTAAAGTGAACATTAACTCCATTTTAATGGTCTGCTAAACTTAATGAGATTCTGGGTAAGGGTTCTTTATTAATCTAGAGGGAAGGGGTTAGGCACCCTCTAAGATCCGCTAACTTGCGGTTGTCCTGCCAAACCTAGGGTAATTATTATATTTTTAAAAAATGCAAAGTAAAAGATCTTCCCGCTTAATAAAATGCTAAAAAAATGTTAAAATGTGCTTAAGTCTGAAAGGGGGGAAAAAGTGCTATATGCGAAAGAATGCTAAGAAGTGCTAAAATATTAAGGGTTAAAGACGCTTAACAAAAGTGCTAGCAATTTAAAAGTGCTGAGTGTAAACAAAGTAATGCTAGGGTGCTTAAATATTAAGAGGGTGCTAAGATATTAAAAGTGCTAAAAGGTTAAAAATGCTAGAAAATGCTAAAGTTTTAAAAATGCATAGAAGGCTTAAAAAGAAAGGGGTCAAAGGTGCAAAAGGAGTGCTAGCATTTTAAAGGTGTAACGCCCCGAACCCGGGCCCGTTACTGGTGCCTTACCCCGGGCACCCTAGTGATACAACATCAGAGAAAACCAGCGGAAAATAAAACATGAATCATGAAACAAGAGATATAATAAATAGACAGGCCAACCAGCGATTGCCTTGGTATATACATAAAACCCGACAGTTTAATCCTTTTACAACCACACTTGCGATTCTACAGACCTCTAAGATTTACAACGACTATGACGGGGCAGGGCCGCCATACCCTGAATGTACAAGAACCTACAACTCGTGGAACACATACCAAAAGATAAGCCTCGGAGAAGCGGAGCTTCCCAAAACGCCGAATCGAGATCCCGAGGCGAGGATCCACGGCCGATGTACCTCTACCTGCGGCATGAACGGCCCGAAGGAGGTCGATAACGGTACCAAGTATGTGAAATCACAAATCAGAATGAAATCATAATAGCTTAACAAGCGGGAGACATGTATGATAACCAAAATACAAGATGCAACATAAAAGCGATAAGTCGTGGACTCACGCCTCAAAGTCACCACTAAATATAACTATGGGTCTCACGCCCATAACATCCATCATGTTCGCATCGACGCATGCCCCGGAATCGCCTCGGTGTAGACATGTCCATGATGCAACAATAATAACAAGGCGCGTAGCCACGCCCGAATCGCGACGGTGTAGACATGTCCATGTGACCTCAATAAGAATATCTTGGTCAACCCCGCGCACGCCACATGCCGAATCAGCGTCGGTGTAGACACGTCCATGTTGCAACAATAATAACAAGGCCGCATGGCCACGTACCCCGAATCTGCGACGGTGTAGACATGTCCATGTGACCTCAATAAGAATATCTTGGGTGGTCAACCACGCGCGTAGCCCACATGCCGGAATCGCGACGGTGTAGACATGTCCATGTGACATCAACAACAAGACCGTAATCAAAATGGAAACATACGTGGAATTCTCCATCACCGCCAAAGACGCGTCCAAGTAAGTTCTCAACAAGTCAACCTACCTCTATCAAGAGACACGGTAATACGTAAATACCACCGCACAACAAAGGCTATCATCACAAGCATAGGCAAGTTTCACAACAACAAGCATAGGCAAGTTTCACAACAACAAGCATAGGCAAGCTTCACACAACTCAAAGTACTTTCATATTATGCCAAAGTCGGGTTTTAACCCCAAAGTACTACATCGTTAAGTTCTTTTAAAAGAGATCCATTACTTTTATAAAGTCACCCGATACCGTAGTATAAGAATGACCAACCCACATCCCTTTTCAAAATCAAGTAACAACATTCTTTTCCTAAGTTCCAGTTTGCCTAGTTTCAATTACTCAAGCTTCTCATTTCAAATGGTTTCATAGTTCATAAACTTAATCACTTGATTTCTTTTTAGAACAATTGAGTAATATAAGTCTCGCGTGAGAGTAGGTTATTCTTGTTTACAACATTCTTATTACAACAGCCATGATCTAGAAAATGTAATATCATTTTGTCTCATCTTAGTTTCTATGCAGATGGAGGTTTCTACTGGTTTTAATACGATACATCATTATTCAATACATTTTCCTTTATTAACGCTGCGGTGATGTGCTGTCGATACACATTCTGATTTCCGAAATCAGTATAACATTATCCCTTTAAATAAAACCAAGTACTCATTACTCACGAATGAGGTTTCACACAACATTCACATTAAAACAATATAAGTTAAGTCTCTTATCTCATAAGATCAAGTCTCTTAACTTCTAACATCAGTAAACCATTTTCTTTACCTCTCTTAAGACTTTACACTTAACTCCCCATAAAGCTAGTATAACTCTTTTTAAAACCTTTAAAACCAAGTGTTACTCTCCATTCAAAACGATTTATAAATCTTTTGAAATACATCAAGTTCTTTATTATAACTAGCCGCTTATAATTCACATCGCTACCTTTTAAAACCACAAAGTATTTTCTTACCTACATAAAGCTGTTATAACCAACTTCCCATAAAGCCGTTATAACACTTTATGTTTTAAGAACAATCAAACACAGTTAACACATGTACGTCTACCGTACTACATAGTTCACACATATCATGCTAGAAGAGATAGGAAGAGGTTCACATACCTCGCGACGATTTATCGACAATAAGCAAATGCTCCAAGTACTACAACCTTGCTAGCCCTTTCCACTCCTCGAGTAGAATACGCTACTCTTAGTACTTTCACCTATAAAGGTCACAAACGTCTATTAACCCCAAAACACAAGTTCCTATCTTTCTACAGAAAATTCGGCAGCACCTCCCCCCCCCCCGCAACAGCGTAAATCTCCTCCTTTATCGAGGTCGGCTACCAAGCCAACCAGGGGGGGGTTAACACGTCTAACCGGACGCGTACAATTCTACTACACAGTAATGCTACATAAGTTCATCAGAATACCCTAGGTAATTACGATTGATTCTTCTCTTTATTAACCTTCTATGATTCTGCTCAATTCTTCATTCTTCAGCTTAAGTCAATGACATTGCCACAATACCAAGTTCAGTTCTATATATAGTATACAACAACTATATATTCAACACATATGTAATTTCCAATTACAATAGGGGGACAAGATATTTACCTCGATAAGCCCAAAAATTATCCGAGTTTAATGTCGCTCCTGAGCAAGGTTTAGCTCCTACTCCGAGTGCTCCAATCCGCTCCAAACAACCCTTAGAAGTTCTAACCAACTTCTCTTAAGTACTTCAAACAACAATGAAGATTTCCTTAGGGTTTCGGTTTGAGACTAAAAAGGACAAAAGGTAGTATTTCGGGTTCTACGATAGAGTTATCTTTGGAATACTACAAGGTACAAGGCTAAGGTATTTTGGGCATTATAACAATACTAGGAGAGTATTTCTATACCACAACAAGGGTATTATACGAAAACAACTAGGCTAGGGGTACCCTACTGCTAGCACCACTAGAGGAGGGGAGGCTCTGGCTAGCTCACAAGAGAGGGAGAGGAGAGCTCTTGGACGAGAGTCTACAAGAGGGAGGGAAGGGATTTATCACTTAGAACAATTTGTGGATGAATAAATTCTTCACAAAGGGAGCTATTTATAGGCAAGCAAAGGCCAACCAATGGCCAAGATCCATCCATGTGTTAGGCAAGTGTAAGGCCAAGATCAAGCCAAGTGCACCCACAAAACACTCCACAAAACACTCCACACAACAAGCCACAAAACAACCCACAAAAGGAGGGACCAATCGCCAAGGCCAAGCCTCCTCTTTGCCGTCAATGAGGTGACAAGTGTCACCCTCCCGTTAATCCAAAATGTTCCGTTGCTCGGAAAAATCCGCAAAAATACTAAATGACATAGCCGAATTTTCCCAACGTAAGTCTGGAAACGCTTCGTCGTAAAACGACTTATTCGCACTTGTGCCCAAATTTCAACCAAAGCCAATTCTTAAGGCAAAAATTTAATACGCACGCCTCACGTATATACTGAAATACGGGTATAACATTCTTCCTTAGAAACATTCGTCGAATGTTCCTTCAAGGTCTCAAATCAAACAGCGCCGAGATAGTCTTCACCGCTATACGCATTTAAAACAATCATGCCACACCCGCCACAAACACACGCTCACTTCTCCTTACTCGTAGTACTGGTCACGAACACTCGAACTCGTTCTAGTGTCCGTACCACACTTCGCCAACGCTCGCTTTCCAACCCTCGAGTCACTACCTCCAAACTTGGTCATCTCACTAACCTCAATTTCCCTAAGGCCATTCCCGCCTTCACGAATCGATCGATCGAACGTATCCACGAACTCATACGATGGTCATCTAAACTTAGGCCTAGCACTCGTGACTCGCCACCGCGACCACCCAGAGCTGACCCTTCCTCAAGCGGACGCGGTTGGCCCGCAACATGGCCTCAACCCGACCCATCGTAGCGCCAACTCTCTAGTTTCTAGATCCGAACAATCTTACCTCTACAGTCCGCGAAAGCTACCACTTCCATTTCACACTACCTAGGACTTACCCTTTTCACTAACTGTGTTTCTAAATCACATTTTAGCACAAAGCTATCCAAACATATCATTAAACACATCGACAACATCAATACACACAAAACTCTGAGGTTAAGGATATACGAAACTAGGCGGTTCAAGGACCGCTAAAATCGAACTTCCACCGCGACTTCTACCGTGGCCCGCAATCGCTCTAGTAGTCGCTATCCTACCATGCATACCACAGTCGGACAGTCTCGTCATATGGCCTGTTGGCCGCAAGAATAACAAGCTCCTCGTACTACGACACTCCCAAATGCGGTCTACCACATCGACCACACCGAGGTAGGGCGATCGCGTCCCGCCAACACCCCTACTTCGAACATTCAAACACGGGAGCCCCGACCGCCTCGAATATCCTGAGGTCCCGGCTGCGGAGGACCACTGCAATGGCGGAGGTACATAACTAGTTCTTCGAGGCGGTCCGCCTCGAAAGTCGCCAAAATATCCGCCGTCTTGGCCTTCCTGTCGCGAAAGCCGTCCACCTGCCGATCTTCGCGCCTCGCACCAAGTGCATGAGCACGATCGCGGCAATGTCCATGCCCGTGAAGAGAAACACCAACAACTCTCGCTAGGCAATCATCGAGCCTCGTAACATATCGGTGCACTCGATCCTCCATACTAGCTACTAATGCGGAACATACCGCCAATGAGTCGAACTCCACATTGTACTCCCGAATCAGACGCTCGCTTCGCTCAACATCAAAAATCTGGCCCGAGCCCTCTCATTTGTGGAGGCAAGAAATGTGCCGGAAGGCCCCAAAACTTCGTCCCAAACGGCCGGAAGTGCATGCTCTCCCGAAAGCTCCCACGAGTCAAACCAATCGATCGCGTATCACGCGGCCGACGCGAACAAATGTCACCGACTCGGTCTCAAGCCTTGATCACCCGTGATGATCCTCTCGAATCGAGCGGATGAACTCCTGCGGATCATCCTCCCTCGACCAGAAACTCAGCGGGCTACAACTAAGGAAATCCCGTAGCCTCAAATCGTCGCTCGCGCACCAGTGCGCCGCTGAATCGAACCGGCCAAGGGCCCACTTATATCTCATATCCGCCACAACCTCGCCAATAATCGCCATCTCTCGTGATCCATCTCTCCCGCTCTGCATCGGGGACTGAGGCTCGTGCATCGAGTCTCAGCAGCCATCGCCGCGCTCTAAACTTCGCCAGGCCGGGCGGCGTCGCAAAACTCGCCGTCAAGCACTACTCAGTCTTGGCCGCTGCGCTCGTACTCTCTCAATCCCACTAGCAGCCTCCTCGCCGCCTTGCCCTTCAGGGCCCCGGTTGCCTTTCGCAGGCATAATCGTAAAACGAAACACGTCGAGGGTCCAACTTACAACACGGCTCTAAGGCACGATCTCGGAATGAGAAGAATGGAAACCAATCCTAAATGTCCTATAGCCTCACGATTATAGATGTGGTGCACAACACACCGATAATCAAGACTCTACTAGACACGGTCGTAGACACTTTCCGAGGACTAATCGCTCGATACCACTTTGTAACGCCCAACTCGGCCCGCATCGTGCCTTACCGGGCACCCTAGTGATACAACATCGAGAAAACCAGCGGAAAATAAAACATGAATCATGAAACAAGAGATATAATAAATAGACAAAGCAACCAAAACGATTGCCTTGATATACATAAAACCCAATCAGCTTTAATCCTTTTACAACCACGCCACATGATTCTATGCACTTAAGATTTACAACGACTATGACGGACAGGCCCCGCCATACCACGAATGTACAAGAACCTACAACTCGGGAACACATACCAAAAGATAAGCCTCGGAGAAACGGAGCTTCCTAAAACGCTGAATCGAGATCCCGAGGCGAGGATCCACGATCGATGTACTTACTGCGGCATGAACGCACCTCAAGGAGGTCGATAACAGTACCAAGTATGTGAAATCACAACATCAGTAAATGAAATCATAATAGCTTAACAAGCGGGAGACATGTATGATAACCAAAATACGATGCAACATAAAACAGTCAAGTCAGGGACTCACGCCCTCAAAGTCACCACTCAAATATAACTATGGGTCTCACGCCCATAACATCCATCATGTTCGCATCATGGCCGCATGCCCCCGGAATACTGCCTCGGTGTAGACATGTCCATGATGCAATAATAATAACAAGGCCGCATGGCCACATGCCCCCGGAATACTGCATCGGTGTAGACACGTCCATGTGACCTCAATAAGAATATCTTGGTCAACCCCCGCCGCACGCCACATGCCCCGGAATCTGACGGTAGACACGTCCATGTTGCAACAATAATAACAAGGCCGCATGGCCACGCCGGAATATCAGACGGTAGATACGCCCATGTGACCTCAATAAGAATATATTTGGTGGTCAACCCGCCGCATGGCCACATGCCCGGAATCTGACGGTGTAGACATGTCCATGTGACATCAACAACAAGACCGTAATCAAAATGGAAACATACGGTGGAATTCTCCATCACCGCCAAAGACGCCCAAGTAAGTTCTCAACAAGTCAACCGCCTCTATCAAGAGACACGCAGAATACGTAAATACCACACCGCACAACAAAGGCTATCATCACAAGCATAGGCAAGTTTCACAACAACAAGCATAGGCAAGTTTCACAACAACAAGCATAGTAAGCTTCACACAACTCAAAGTACTTTCATATTATGCCAAAGTCGGGTTTTTAACCCCAAAGTACTACATACGTTAAGTTCTTTTTAAAAGAGATCCATTACTTTTATAAAAGTCACCCGATACCGTAGTATAAGAATGACCAACCCACATCCCTTTTCAAAATCAAGTAACAACATTCTTTTTCCTAAGTTCCAGTTTGCCTAGTTTCAATTACTCAAGCTTCTCATTTCAAATGGTTTCATAGTTCATAAACTTAATCACTTGATTTCTTTTTAGAACAATTGAGTAATATAAGTCTCATGAGAGTAGGTTATTCTTGTTTACAACATTCTTATTACAAAGACCATGATCTAGAAAATGTAATATCATTTTGTCTCATCTTAGTTTCTATGCAGATGGAGGTTTCTACTGGTTTTAATACGATACATCATTATTCAATACATTTTCCTTTATTAACGCTGCAGTTGGTGCTGTCGATACACATTCGATTTCGAAATCAAGATAACATTATCCCTTTAAATAAAACCAAGTACTCATTACTCACGAATGAGGTTTCACACAACATTCACATTAAAACAATATAAGTTAAGTCTCTTATCTCATAAGATCAAGTCTCTTAACTTCTAACATCAAGAAACCATTTTCTTTACCTCTTAAGACTTTACACTTAACTCCCATAAAGCTAGTATAACTCTTTTTAAAACCTTTAAAACCAAGTGTTACTTCCCTTCAAAACGATTTATAAATCTTTGAAATACATCAAGTTCTTTATTATAACTAGCCGATTATAATTCACATCGATTACCTTTTAAAACCACAAAGTATTTTCTTACCTACATAAAGTCGTTATAACCAACTTCCCATAAAGCCGTTATAACACTTTATGTTTTAAGAACAATCAAACACGATTAACACGTACGTCACCGCACTACATAGTTCACACATATCATGCTAGAAGAGATAGGAAGAGGTTCACATACCTCGCGACGATTTATCGACAATAAGCAAATGCTCCAAGTACTACAACCTTGCTAGCCCTTTCCACTCCTCGAGTAGAATACGCTACTCTTAGTACTTTCACCTATAAAGGTCACAAACGTCTATTAACCCCAAAACACAAGTTCCTATCTTTCTACGTAAAATTGAAGATCTCCCCGCAAACAGAAATCTCCTCCTTTATCGAGGTCGGCTACCAAGCCAACCGAGGGGTTAACACGCCTAACCGACGCTGCACAATTCTACTACACAAGAATGCTACATAAGTCTACTGTGTACAAATTTCAGGTAATTACAATTGATTCTTCTCTTTATTAACCTTCTATTATTACTGTTCAATTCTTCATTCTTCAGGCTTAAGTCAACAGACATTGCCACAATACTAAGTTCAGTTCTATATATAGTATACAACAACTATATATTCAACACATATGTAATTTCCAATTACAATAGGGGGACAAGATATTTACCTCGATAAGCCCAAAAATTATCCGAGTTTAATGTCGCTCCTGAGCAAGGTTTAGCTCATACTCCGAGTGCTCCAATCCGCTCCAAACAACCCTTAGAAGTTCTAACCAACTTCTCTTAAGTACTTCAAACAACAATGAAGATTTCCTTAGGTTTTCGGTTTGATACTAACAATGACAAAAAGGTAGTATTTCCGGGTTCTACGTATAGAGGTATCTTTGGAATACTACAAGGTACAAGGCTAAGGTATTTTGGGCATTATAACAATACTAGGAGAGTATTTCTATACCACAACAAGGGGTATTATACGAAAACAACTAGGCTAGGGGGGGTACCCTACTAGCACCACTAGAGGGGAGGAGGCTCGGCTAGCTCACAAGAGAGGGAGAGGAGCTCTTGGACGAGAGTCTACAAGAGGGAGGGGAAGGGATTTATCACTTAGAACAATTTGTGGATGAATAAAGTCTTCACAAAGGGGAGCTATTTATAGGCCAAGCAAAGGCCAACCAATGGCCAAGATCCATCCATGTGTTAGGCAAGTGTAAGGCCAAGATCAAGCCAAGTGCACCCACAAAACACTCCACAAAACACTCCACAAAACAAGCCACAAAACAAGGCACAAAAGGAGGGACCAATCGGCCAAGGCCAAGCCTCCTCTTTGCCGTCCAATGAGGGTGACAAGTGTCACCCTCCCGTTGGTCCAAAAATGTTCCGTTGCTCGGAAAAATCCGCAAAAATACTAAATGACATAGCCGGAATTTTCCCAACGTAAGCTGTGGAAACGTTTCGTCAGAAAACGACTCTATTCGGCACTTGTGCCCAAATTTCGAACCAAAGCCAATTCTTAAGGCAAAAAAATTTAATACGTACGCCCTCACGTATATACTCTGGAAATACGGGGTATAACAAAAGGTGCTAGAAGTGCTAAGAGGGGCTAAAAAGACTAAAGGTGCTTAAGAGTGCTAAAGATTAATTTTAAGGTAAATGGTGCTAAAAGTGCCAAAAGAATGCTAAGCGTTAAAGAATGCTTTAAAAGGTGCTAGAAATGCTAAGATGCTAAAGGTGCTTTATGGACCATAGATTTATCTGCGCAATTAAAGAAGTGAGGCGTTAGTTTTAGATGTGCAATTTAATGATGTTACACCCCGTAAGTTCAGGACATGTGTAAGTGAAGGTACGTAAGGAAACAAGACTTGGACATTAGTACGAAAGGAAGAATAGTTCTTCCGACGGAAAATCTTCCGGACGTCGGAAAGGAAAAATGTTCGTTGTTGAGAATTGGATTCTCAAAATACATTATTTGAAGAGTATGGAACTCTTAACCTTATGGAAATTTATTTTACGGATTTGGTCACGTGGGGCCCACCCGAGGAATTCTACATTTTTGTGGGGCCCACGAGGGTTACGGAATTTTATGGACGAATGAGAGGGCGACACGTGGCACCCCCATAGGTGGCCTTGGACGTTTTTTAGCAAGGCTAAAATGGTCATTGACCATGGTAGAAGATAAGTCTTCAAAGCTTGATATTGTTGACAAGTCAACTTGTCCACCTAGGCTTGATCCAAGTGATCTTCATCCTAACCTCACATTTGTGGACATCTAAACCCTCCTTTGTGTTATAAGTATACTACTAGTGCAAGACTTGTCATTTAACACTTAGAAAAATTAGAACTCATTTGTGCCATGAAATTGTGCTCTCGCTTGCTCCCACACACAAAAAATTTGTGATTTTGATCCATTAGCCACAAGACTTTAACCCAATGGTCCTAAGGGTATTGTAAGGTAATCTCAATAGAAAGATTTCGGAAAAAACGTATTTTTACGTTAGTCGCAAGGCGGAAACTAAGTGAGTTCTTCAACTTTGAAGTTGGAACTTGAAGATGGGTTCTTCATAGGCCTCTAAGGAGTGCTTGGAGCGGATTGGAACTTAAGGAAAGGAGCTAAGAATTGCTAAGGCGCGACTTTGGATCTTGGAAATTTTAAGGGCTTTGAAAGGTATAAATTTTGTCGTTTTAATAGTTAAGGCTTACTTATGATTGTAGCTATGGTTATTAGCAAGCATGAGATATATAGTATGAGTATTGATAAGGATATTGGCTATTGGAACCCTAATCCAAATCTAGCATGTTTAACTTTAAGATTTCAATTTAGTCGATTATTAGTCTAAGCGTCGCATGTTGTATAAAGAAGGAAATTGTAGTTGTTGAAGTTGTTTAGACTATATAACATGTTAGACCTTAGAACTTGGAATTTTAAGAAGGATTGAAAAGGACTTGTGTTGAGTCATTGTTGGCCGAGAATGACTAGTAAGTATCGAACTACGCCATTATGAATTGTGGGGCGGAATTTTACACGTATTGTAAGGCGTGTAGTCCCCTTTTGTTTGGTTGTTGTTTAGAGCCTTAAATGTGGCGTGTTGGTTATTGTATTCGACCTTGAAAAAGGTGGCAAAGTGAGTAGAAACAAAGGAGGTGCTGCCCGATTTTCCGTAGAATTAGAGACCATATACTTAGTATTATTCTACGTTAGAGACTAGAAGTTGATAGTCTTGTTGTGACCATTATAGGTTGACAAATTCTACGTACGGCGTATTCGGCTTAGCTTGTGGATTTAGCCGAAAAGGTATGTGAACTATCTCCTCTTCTAGCATGATTCCTTAGAATAAAGAAAGTAAGTTCTACTCCTTGAATGATCCATTCCTTGCTTGTATTTGGATTGCCTAAGATAGAATTTGTTCTATGTACTTCCAGGTGTACTTTGATGTTTAAATTGTAAGTAGTATAATCCATTTCCTTAGGGAAGTTTGGATTCTTAAAAGTGAAGGTATTTTTCTTAAAGTACATAGAGACTTGAAAAGGAAGTGGTTTTCCAAATCTTTTGACTAATGCCTTAGTTCTAAAACCTAAAGGTCATTATAATGACTTTAGGGGAGTCAAAGGAGTGATTTACTTATTTGATTTAAAAGAGGAGAAAAGACATGATTTAAGAGAAGTAACTTGCGTTAAGGGTGAAGTTACTTGAAGTTTAAAAAGTATAAGAAAACTTGTTTTCTAACTAGTAAGAGACTCAAGTATTTTGAAAGTTAAGAACTTGATTTGTAAGTATGTGATACTTGGTTTTAATAGTATAAGTCTCTTGGTTATTGAAGGAATGGATACGTCTAAAACCATAAAGGGTTATAACGGCTTTATGGGAAGTTGGTTATAACGGCTTTATGGAAGGTTTAGAAAGTGGTCTATTTTGATTAAATCGACATAAGTTGCCTAGATTGTGAAAATTTGGAGTTACTTGATTTCAAGCTTTGAAATGAGTTTTCTAAAAGTGTAGTAACTTACTTTGAAAAATAGACACGCCTTGATACTACGGGTGTTAGTATCTTGGGGCTTTACATAGAAAGGAGTCTTTTATAAAAGAATGTACGTATGTAGTACTTTGGCTTGATAAATTGAGAATTTGTCTAAAGTGTGCCTTGATAAGTACTTTGACTTGTTAAAAGAGAATTATTCTATTTGTGCCCGGATAAGTACTTTGGCTTGTTAAATGAGAATTTATTCTATTTGTGCCCGGATAAGTACTTTGGCTTGTTAAATGAGAATTTATTCTATTTGTGAACGGATAAGTCATTTGGCTTGTTAGTTGAGAATTTATTCTATTTGTGCGGATAAGTACTTTGGCTTGTTAAATGAGAATTTATTCTATTTGTGCGGATAAGTACTTTGGCTTGTTAAATGAGAATTTATTCTATTTGTGCCCGGATAAGTACTTTGGCTTGTTAAATGAGAATTTATTCTACTTGTGCCCGGATAAGTACTTTGGCTTGTTAAATGAGAATTTATTCTATTTGTGCCCGGATTAGTACTTTGGCTTGTTAAATGAGAATTTATTCTATTTGTGCCCTGATAAGTACTTTGGCTTGGTTAATTTAGAACTTGCCTATATGTGCTGGTAATAGCCTTTGAGTGCAAGTACTATGTTTTATTACGTTGTCGCGACTCTCGGTTGAAGGGTGGTATGCAGTTGTAAGTTCTTGGGGCGTCTGAAGCGGTGATGTGGGATTCCACGGGTATGCTTCCGTTATTTGTAGTACTTGGGTTAAATTCCCGGATTTCTTTTTATAAAAGACATGGTGGTGCTTATGTCTTGTTTGATGGTCGGTCGAGATAGGGTAAGAGTGTAAGTGAGGGGTACACCCCCAAGATGCTATACCACCTGTTTTACCACCTTCTCCAGGGTAGAGTATATGTGAGGGGTAAACCCCCAAGATGTTATACCACTGTTTTACCACCTTCTCCAGGGTAGAGTATATGTGAAGTACACCCCAAGATGCTATACCACTGTTTACCATTCTCCGGGTAGAGTATATGTGAAGTGCACCCCAAGATCTTTATACCACCGCTTACCACCTTCTCGGGGTAAGAGTATAAGTGAGGTAAACCCCAAGATGCTTATACCACGGTGGGACTTGGTATTCATGTATGCCTATTGGTGTTGTACTATATCATGGATGGCGGTGAGGAAAGATTCCACGGGCATGATTGATGTTATGGGCGTGAGACCCATGGTTATATTTGGGTAATGACTCGAGGGCTGCGTCCACGACTTGATATATCGCTTATGTATTGTGTCTTGTAGGTTGGCTATCATACATGTCTCTGCTTTGTTTAGATGTTATGATTTCATTACGATTACATCGTTCACATACTTGGTACATTTTTCAATCGACCTCCTTGAGGCTGCGTTAAATCTGCGCGAGTTTAGGTCTTGATTCGGTGATCGGCAGTGTAGGATCTGCTCGGGGTTTTGGATAGCTCCTCTATTAGGAGTTTATCTTTGGTATATGTCCTTGATCTGAGCTTTATGCAGATTTTGGATGCGGCGGGGCCTTGTCGTCGTGGTTGATTTAACTCGCAAGTGCGTGATTCATATGTGGGATTGGACTTGTATGCAGTGTAGTGTCTTTTGTTTATGTATATTATATGGCGGCCTAGTCGGCTTTGCCTTACGTCTGTTGTTTTAAAAAAATGAGCTGTTATTAATTTCCGCAATGTACTTAGTTGTTAAGGTAGAAGGGTGCCCAGGTAGGGCACCAGTCACGGGCCCGGGGTTCGGGGCGTGACAAATGACTAGGCAAAGATTAGATATAAATGACAAGCCTAAGATAAATAATTAAAAGTGCATTTCCAATTTTAAAACTACCCACCCCAGTTCATGTATTCAAGGATTAATTGTTCTAGACAGCCTATTAATTACAAATTAAATAATTAGGCAACAATTTAAACAAATAAGATAAAGGTGGATATGATCGCGGCTTTCAAGATGTGTGGCGTGACATCTTATCTATTTTTGTCTTAGGAATTTACGGCGGGGATGCGAATGCGGGTGCGGGTTGCCATTTGAAATGACTTGCGATGAGTCTCGCCGTGAGACTCTTTATTTTGCTCCGGTGCGTGCCATGTAAAAACAAGAAAGATAAGGATTAGCATCCGTCCAAATAATATTAGACATAAATAATTCAGTGCTAAATATCACAGATGTCCTAACTTTATCCACTAATAAATAAGCACACAGCATAAGAATCGATACATGCCATACAAACAGTGGTGAGCAATGCTGACTATCAACGAGAATTTGGATAAGAATGGACTAGATCTAACACATTCATGGGTCAAAGCAGGCGAGAATGAATATTTTATGGGCCCAGGTCAAGTAGCACACAAGCAGACAGCAGAGAGAGCAAACAATAAGCAAACAAGAAAATTCCACAGGCCCATTATATTTCAAGTCTAACAGAAACCAGATCCCTATATAATATAGGCCGACATTCCAACAGTTTTAATTAGAGGACTGAACTTTGGAAAGGCAATTCAGGCCCAAACAATTAACAACATTATTTTACTCGAAACTAGTGTTAAGATCTGCATAGGATAGGAGCATGTGACATTACTTAACATGTTCAAATTCTATTCAAAATGAGTAAAGCATTTAACACATATTTGAATCAGTTTATGTTCTAGCAATTTGGAATCAATAATTGGACCTATAACAATTTGAATTAATGGGCTGCAAGCTATAAGAAACTGTATGGACAAGCAATGGGCCTCAACAAACCCAATAATTAAAGCCAATCAGCACACACATTGTAATAATATATAAAAAGGACCCAAAATCACACAGAATGCCTAAAAAAGACCTGTTGTAGTTTAAGCTGTCATGTATACTATATGTGTGTTAGAAATATGTACATATGCTTTTGATGGATTAGACACAGGATAGTTATAGAGGGAAAGATAGAATTCCAGCATTCTTATGTTCAGTTATTCTAAAGAAAAGGAGGACATCCTTACATGATTTTACTGATAGACATTGCGGGGCCAGATTCACGCATGCGCAGCAACTTAACGATCAGGTATGATGCGATATGGAGATGTAGCTTTCTAGCATAGGTATACTCCAACACTTAAGAGGGTAAAGGCATGTATGTTTCTTAATATTAGGGATTGAATTACTTCAAACAGTTTCATGCGACTACTTATGTCTAAATTAAGCGTTGGACCGGTTTAACTTCCGAATTTATTCATATTCGATTGCTTTATCATGAGCACAAAGCGATTAGTGTAGCACTTATAATGACCATTGGTGATAGCTACAAGTAACATAATTCATCGATCCTCGAATCTAAGCAAACAACTGCTCGGCCCAAACATACAACAACGCTAGGATTAACCTAAACGCATCAACGATCACAGTCGCGGATAGGAAACAACAATCAATATTAACTAAATAGCTTCAAACTGCATGATACACTTCAAATCATTCACCAATGATGAATCAAGCGGTATTAAACAGATTCGATAAAATATATATAATCGTCGTACATATGATAATTTGAAAGGAGATGGATTTACCTTCTCCGGCGGCGAACCGAGGCAGCGTATCAAGCGTCGACGCCACTCGGAGATTTGCTAATGCGAATTTAAGGATGCAGAATACTAAGGGATTGCAGAAAAATGCTATGGGTATCCCTAAATCGCTATGTCGTTGTATTGATGCTATCTGGGTCTACCTCCGTCCTCCCTATCGTGCATATAGCTTCTGTATTTATAGCCCTAATTCGGGTTCTAAATTAGGTAAGCTACTGGTATGATTTCGTGGGTGACTTGGACTGATTTGAGGCTGATTCTTATGGTAAGCTTTGATTCTGGAAAATTTTGCTAGTTTGCTTATGGTAAGTAAATAAAGGCTGGGTGTGTGCAGGTAAGGAAGGTAAGTGATAAAGGCGGATTGGGACGAGATTTAGTCCGATTGAACGATTCGATTTGTGAGATTTGGGTAGGTCGGTTGATAATTGGGAGCTGGTTTATGGTAAGAAATCGTTGGCTAGGTTAGTATGGGTAAGGAAGGTGAGGGAAAGGTCGCCGGATTCTCAGGCGAGAATCACGGCGACGAAGGCGGCAACTGCAATTTAGGGTTGCTGGGTTATGTTTTTTGTGGGAGAGACGAAGTGAAAGGGAAAGAATAAGGCTTAGGCGTGGGGCTTCTGGGCTGATATGGTAGAGGGCGAGTTGGGGTGTTGGGCTGACGGGTTTGGGCCGCGGGTTTGGGCTGGGTAGAAATTAATTAGGTATTAATTTAGGTGGGCTATTAGTGTTAGGTTAGTTTTAATTAGGTATTAATTTTAGGCTTTTAATTAATTAGCTAGTTAATTCTAGGTAAGTGTATTATTAATTAATTAACAAATGTGATTAAATTAATTAGGTGCTTTATTATAATTATCTAGGTGCTACATTAGTCTAATTATTTAGGTGCTAAATTAGTCTAATTGTTATAATAAATAAATGCGGGCGTGCTATTTAATTAATGCTTAATGCTCTAGAATGCGGCGCTATTATTTAGAATCTTATTATTGTGCATTATTGCGAAGTTAAATTAAAATTGAATTGAGTTTAGATTAAATTATTTAAATGCTAAATGCAAGTGTGATGTTTTAAAGCTTTTATAAATGCGACGCTATTAGATGCATGTATTAGATTAAAATTGATTTTAAATTACAAATGATTACTAATAAATGCGGCTATGCTACCTGACACGACGTTATCGCTAAATTATTTATTTTATGCATTTATTAATTATTTAAGAATTACGACAAAGCTTAAAGTTAGTTAATGCGGGCGCGGGACTCTAAGTGTTTAAAACTCTACGTAAGACGCGATGCCATTATTAAATTATTTATTTATGCCTGTATTTATGTCTATTCGCTGTATTTTATTATAAAAATTATTTCTATTATTTTACAAAATTAGTGTAATTTTATAGTTAATGGCTGGACGGGAGGGTCAAAATTGGGTGTCAACAGATGTCCCTCTTTGTATGGAGATGATGGAAGAATCTTCGGACAAAGACGTTGACTCATAGCCAATTTTGTCTCGATCTTCAGAATTGCAGAAATGTTGGGCAGGTAGACAAGGCTGACGCAAAAAATCAAAATCTGTCCCAGTGTCGAGTTATGACGACACTGGGTTACCATGGTCGAAACACCAGGGCGGGCTAATGCGGACTCAAAGCTGTCCCAGTGTCGAGTTATGACGACACTGGGTTACCATGGTCAAAACACCAAGGCGGGCTAATGCGGACTCAAAGCTGTCCCAGTGTCGAGTTATGATGACACTGGGTTATGGTGCAAAAAAGTAAAAGAAACTAACTGGCTTGAACCTGGGGTGTACTGCTATGGCTTGTGGCGCTGGGTTCTACGGTGATGTGGAGCGAGTGGACCGACGCTTGAGGCCGCTTCTGCCAATCGTTGGGAAGGTTGGCCCCCCAACAGATTGCCCCGGTTCGCTGTAAGAGAAAATCCACGTTGTGCTCCCGCTGCTGCATGCTAAGACTTGAACAAACGGTTAGTGCATAACTGTTAAGGCAAAATGATGATGCATAATTTTAAAGTAATGCAACTGTGAGTAGAAAAGGTTATCCTGCAAAATATGATGCCTGCTGTGTTGATGCGATGCTGCAAATGCTGTGATTTCGCCCTTGCACGGACGTGTTGCGATTGTGAATGCGGATACGTTGTCCTTGCTGCAATTGCCTCCTGTGGACTACAGCTCAGGAAAGAGTTAGTGCATAACTGTTAAGACAGAATAATAAAGCATGAATGAGAACAGAGAAAGTCGTCCCTGTGTAGATGCGATATGCTGATGATGGCGTCGTTTTCGGACTTCTTTGTCTTTGTAACGCGTCGTTACTGGGCGTGTTCTTCTTGGCGTCGTTGCGTAGACTTGCTGATCACATCGTTATGCGGGCGTGTTCTTCTTTGGCGTCGTTGCGTAGACTTCTTTGTCGCGATAACGTCATTATGCGGGCGTATTCTTTGCCGGCGTCGTTGCGTGGACTTGCTGATCACGTCGTTGTCTGGACGTGTTGTTGCTGGCGTCGTTGCATGGACTTGCTGATTACGTCGATGCATGGACTTGCTGATTACGTCGTTATGCGGGCGTGTTCTGCTTTGGCGTCGTTCGTGGACTTGCGATTACGTCGTTATGCGGGCGTGTTCTTCTTTGGCGTCGTTGCATGGACTTCGCGATTACGTCGTTGTGCGGGCGTGTTCTTCTTTGGCGTCGTTGCATGGACTTGCCGATTACGTCGTTATGCGGGCGTGTTCTTCTTGGCGTCGTTGCATGGACTTGCCGATTACGTCGTTATGCGGGCGTGTTCTTCTTGGCGTCGTTGCGTGGACTTGCCGACACGTCGTTGTCCGGGCGTGTTCTTCTTTGGCGTCGTTGCATGGACTTGCTGATTACGTCGTTGTCTGGACGTGTTGCTGCTGGCGTCGTTGCATGGACTTGCTGATTACGTCGTTGTCTGGACGTGTTGCTGCTCCTGTAGAATGAATGCTCCTGCAAGCTAAGCTTGAGAAAAGACGTTAGTGTATACCTGTTTAAATGAAATGATAAATACATATGAGAAGTGCAATTTTATGGGTAGAGATGTCGTCCCTGATATGCCTGACGAATACTGAGATGTTGCCCTTGCACTGCAACTGACGGATTTTTATGATGCCTTTGTTGTGTGCGATGCGCTGGTTGCAAGTTTGACTTTATGCCCGAGTTGACGCGCTAGGTTTTGTTGCGGAACTCTGAACTTTGATTGCCGATTGTTGATGCCCCTTTCTGCTGCTCACGGACTTTGAATTTTGAGATTTTTTTTTTTTTTTGTCATATCTTCTGCCTCTGTTGTTCCTTCTTGCGAAGAAACTTCTTGCCGTATTTTCTGCTTCGGCTATTGCATTTCTTTATACATTAATATTAAAAGACCTGCGCTCAAAGAAAAATCTGTGAGTTTTGGGGGGGTCGATTTGTATTTGACTTCGCCGCCTTGTCCCTTGACATCTGCGTGCCTGGTCTGCTTGGATTTGCAGCCCCTGTCTGGTTTCCTACATTGTCCCAGTTTTGAGAAGGTGTCATGCTGCTCTTCTTTTCTGAGACCCCTGCTTTGCCTATAGGAACCAAGACAGGTTCCGACTCGTTCCGCTCAGATGCCCTTGAATCGGTCATGTCGCTGGACCGTGCCTTTGATCTTGTGAAATATTGATGCTCTGCCATTGCTTAGTCAAATACAAATCGACCTTTGGGGGAAGATGACAAATCTTTCTAAAAATGCAACAAACGGTGTTAGCATAAAGCACATAATTTGCGGGTATGTAGCAGATATATTGCACATAGCACATTCAAATGTTTCCTAACATGCAGGGGGGGCCTCTTTATGCCAGAGGTAAGCCTAAACGTCACTCATGCGAGATTATGACGGATTTGTCCAAGTCGTCCAACTATAATGCCTTTGTTGGAAATGGCGACCAAATGACGGTGCACTTTTTCCAATTTCAGCATGTCATGATTGGGCTTGGATTTGTCTGTCATTGTCACGCTACGTAATATCTTTGGTTGGTCGTTGGGTTGCGAAACCCGTCGACAAGTTTGGTGTTTTCCTAATTGTGGTGTCGATGCCAAGGACCGACCCACCTAAGGTAAATGCATGCATGCCCTAAAATAAGGGTGGTATAGCTCTATCTTAAGTTTCTAAGAATTGGCTTTTCTAGGCCTTGAGGTTCCCGAGCGGACAACTCGAGTGAGAAGGCTACGCGCCACCGGTTAGGCCGCACTCCACGTATATTACCGACTCTCCTAAATTTGGATTTTGAAGAAAGAATTTTGCTGATGCACCAAGCGCACCTCGCATGTAGTGTGTGATTGTGTGAATTTTCCAGAGTGGAAGAAATATGAACGGAATGCCAGTTTAAGGAAAGCAGTAAAGCAGGTAGCAAAAAATAAACAAAATACAATACACAAAAATTAAATGCAAAATAATTGCCAAATAATAACCCTAGGTCTGTTATGGTTAAGAACCTAAAATCCCCAGCGGAGTCGCCATTTCTGTCGCGCCCTTTTTCGGCCGCGGCATTTTTATTTTCTAAACTCCTGCTTAAAATGCAAATGTTAGAAAATAAAAATAAAATGCTAAATATTTTAAGAGAATGCTGAAATATAAAAGGGGCTTTTAAAAATGCTAAAAGAGTTTAAGAGGCTTAAAGGTTTAAAAAATTGCAAAAGATGCTAAAGTTTAAAAGAGTGCTAAAAGGCTAAAGGGTTGCTAGAATGCTAAAGGGTTCGCGGAGTCGCCACCTAATTAATTGGGTGAATTAGGACACCTAAATGTTAACTAGTTTAAAGTGAACATTAACTCCATTTTAATGGTCTGCTAAACTTAATGAGATTCTGGGTAAGGGTTCTTTATTAATCTAGAGGGAAGGGGTTAGGCACCCTCTAAGATCCGCTAACTTGCGGTTGTCCTGCCAAACCTAGGGTAATTATTATATTTTAAAAAAATGCAAAGTAAAAGATCTTCCCGCTTAATAAAATGCTAAAAAAAATGTTAAAATGTGCTTAAGTCTAAAAGGGGGGAAAAAGTGCTATATGCGAAAGAATGCTAAGAAGTGCTAAAATATTAAGGGTTAAAGACGCTTAACAAAAGTGCTAGCAATTTAAAAGTGCTGAGTGTAAACAAAGTAATGCTAGGGTGCTTAAATATTAAGAGGGTGCTAAGATATTAAAAGTGCTAAAAGGTTAAAAATGCTAGAAAATGCTAAAGTTTTAAAAATGCATAGAAGGCTTAAAAAGAAAGGGGTCAAAGGTGCAAAAGGAGTGCTAGCATTTTAAAGGTGCTAGAAGTGCTAAGAGGGGCTAAAAAGGCTAAAGGTGCTTAAGAGTGCTAAAGATTAATTTTAAGGTAAATGGTGCTAAAAGTGCCAAAAGAATGCTAAGCGTTAAAGAATGCTTTAAAAGGTGCTAGAAATGCTAAGATGCTAAAGGTGCTTTATGGGCCATAGATTTATCTGCGCAATTAAAGAAGTGAGGCGTTAGTTTTAGATGTGCAATTTAATGACTAGGCAAAGATTAGATATAAATGACAAGCCTAAGATAAATAATTAAAAGTGCATTTCCAATTTTAAAACTACCCACCCCAGTTCATGTATTCAAGGATTAATTGTTCTAGACAGCCTATTAATTACAAATTAAATAATTAGGCAACAATTTAAACAAATAAGATAAAGGTGGATATGATCGCGGCTTTCAAGATGTGTGGCGACAGCATCTTATCCTATTTTTGTCTTAGGAATTTCTGAAGCGGGGATGCGAATGCGGGTGCGGGTTGCCATTTGAAATGACTTGCGATGAGTCTCGCCGTGAGACTCTTTATTTTGCTCCGGTGCGTGCCATGTAAAAACAAGAAAGATAAGGATTAGCATCCGTCCAAATAATATTAGACATAAATAATTCAGTGCTAAATATCACAGATGTCCTAACTTTATCCACTAATAAATAAGCCCTCAGCATAAGAATCGATACATGCCATACAAACAGTGGTGAGCAACAGACAGCTATCAACGAGAGCTGGATAAGAATGGACTAGATCTAACACATTCATGGGTCAAAACAGAGGCAGAATGAATATTTTATGGGCCCAGGTCAAGTAGCACACAAGCAGACAGCAGAGAGAGCAAACAATAAGCAAACAAGAAAATTCCACAGGCCCATTATATTTCAAGTCTAACAGAAACCAGATCCCTATATAATATAGGCCGACATTCCAACAGTTTTAATTAGAGGACTGAACTTTGGAAAGGCAATTCAGGCCCAAACAATTAACAACATTATTTTACTCGAAACTAGTGTTAAGATCTGCATAGGATAGGAGCATGT
Organism: Przewalskia tangutica; assembly: GCA_029844215.1. Lineage (NCBI taxonomy): Eukaryota > Viridiplantae > Streptophyta > Magnoliopsida > Solanales > Solanaceae > Przewalskia > Przewalskia tangutica. The sequence goes on along the minus strand of CM056739.1, from coordinate 18,129,331 downwards.
GACATTACTTAACATGTTCAAATTCTATTCAAAATGAGTAAAGCATTTAACACATATTTGAATCAGTTTATGTTCTAGCAATTTGGAATCAATAATTGGACCTATAACAATTTGAATTAATGGGCTGCAAGCTATAAGAAACTGTATGGACAAGCAATGGGCCTCAACAAACCCAATAATTAAAGCCAATCAACACATTGTAATAATATATAAAAGGACCCAAAATCACAGAATGCCTAAAAAGACCTTTGTAGTTTAAGTCACATGTATACTATATGTGTGTTAGAAATATGTACATATGCTCTTGATGGATTAGACACATGATAGTTATAGAGGAAAGATAGAATTCGGCGATTCTTATGTTCAGTTATTCTAAAGAAAAGGAGGACATCCTTACATGATTTTACTGATAGACATTGCAGGACAGATTCCACAGCATGCAGGCAACTTAACAGTCAAGGTATGATGCAATATGGAGATGTAGCTTTCTAGCATAGGTATACTCCAACACTTAAGAGGGGTAAAGGCATGTATGTTTCTTAATATTAGGGATTGAATTACTTCAAACAGTTTCATGCGCTACTTATGTCTAAATTAAGCGTTGGACCGGTTTTAACTTCGAATTTATTCATATTCGGTTGCTTTATCATGAGCACAAAGCGATTAGTGTAGCACTTATAATGACCATTGGTGATAGCTACAAGTAACATAATTGATCGATCCTCTGAATCTAAGCAAACAACCGCTCGCCTAAACATACAACAACGCTTAGGATTAACCTAAGCGCATCAGCGATCACGATCGCGGATAGGAAACAACAATCAATATTAACTAAATAGCTTCAAACCGCAGATACACTTCAAATCATTCACCATGATGAATCAGCGTATTAAGCATTCGATAAAATATATATAATCGTCGTACATATGATAATTTGAAAGGAGATGGATTTACCTTCTCCGAGCCGAAAGACGTATCAGCGTCGCGCCACTCGGAGATTTGCTAATGCGAATTTAAGGATCACGAGAATACTAAGGGATTGCGAGAAAAATGCTATGGGTATCCCTAAATCGCTATGTCGTTGTATTGATGCTATAGGGTCTACCTCAGTCCCTCCCTATTGCATGTATATAGCACGTATTTATAGCCCTAATTCGGGTTCTAAATTAGGTAAGCTACTGGTATGATTTCGTGGGTGACTTGGGTGATTTGAGGTGATTCTTATGGTAGCTTTGATTACGGAAAATTTTGCTAGTTTGCTTATGGTAAGTAAATAAAAATTTGGGTGTGTGCGAGTAAGGAAGGTAAGTGATAAAGCGGATTGGGATGAGATTTAGTCGATTCGAACGATTTCTTGTGAGATTTGGGTAGGTCGGTTGATAATTGGGAGGCTGGTTTATTGTAAGAAATCGTTGGCTAGGTTAGTATGGGTAAGGAAGGTGAGGGAAAGGTCGCCGGATTCTCAGGCGAGAATCACGGCGACGAAGGCGGCAACTGCAATTTAGGGTTGCTGGGTTATGTTTTTTGTGGGAGAGACGAAGTGAAAGGGAAAGAATAAGGCTTAGGCGTGGGGCTTCTGGGCTGATATGGTAGAGGGCGAGTTGGGGTGTTGGGCTGACGGGTTTGGGCCGCGGGTTTGGGCTGGGTAGAAATTAATTAGGTATTAATTTAGGTGGGCTATTAGTGTTAGGTTAGTTTTAATTAGGTATTAATTTTAGGCTTTTAATTAATTAGCTAGTTAATTCTAGGTAAGTGTATTATTAATTAATTAACAAATGTGATTAAATTAATTAGGTGCTTTATTATAATTATCTAGGTGCTACATTAGTCTAATTATTTAGGTGCTAAATTAGTCTAATTGTTATAATAAATAAATGCGGGCGTGCTATTTAATTAATGCTTAATGCTCTAGAATGCGGCGCTATTATTTAGAATCTTATTATTGTGCATTATTGCGAAGTTAAATTAAAATTGAATTGAGTTTAGATTAAATTATTTAAATGCTAAATGCAAGTGTGATGTTTTAAAGCTTTTATAAATGCGACGCTATTAGATGCATGTATTAGATTAAAATTGATTTTAAATTACAAATGATTACTAATAAATGCGGCTATGCTACCTGACACGACGTTATCGCTAAATTATTTATTTTATGCATTTATTAATTATTTAAGAATTACGACAAAGCTTAAAGTTAGTTAATGCGGGCGCGGGACTCTAAGTGTTTAAAACTCTACGTAAGACGCGATGCCATTATTAAATTATTTATTTATGCCTGTATTTATGTCTATTCGCTGTATTTTATTATAAAAATTATTTCTATTATTTTACAAAATTAGTGTAATTTTATAGTTAATGGCCGGACGGGAGGGTCAAAATTGGGTGTCAACAGTGACTTGTCTTGAAAGGTGAATAGGACTTGATACTACGGTTGTTAGTATCGTGGAAGTTTTATTTGGAAATGAGTCTTTTGAAAAGAATGTACGTACGTAGTACTTTGGCCTGTTTAATTGAGAATAATTCTATGTGATGCCTTGATTAGTACTTTGGCTTGTTAAATGAGAATTATTCTATTTGTGCCTCGATAAGTACTTTGGCTTGTTTAATTGAGAATAATTCTATGTGATGTCTTGATTAGTACTTTGGCTTGTTAAATGAGAATTATTCTATTTGTGCCCCGATAATTACTTTGGCTTGTTAAATGAGAATTATTCTATTTGTGCCCTGATAAGTACTTTGGCTTGTTAATTGAGAATTAGCCTATGTGTCTTTGGTGATAGCCTTTGAGTGCAAGTATTATGTTTTATTACGATGCGCGACTCTCGGTTGGAGAAATTTGTCTTGTTATAAGTTACTTGGGCGTCTGAAGCGGTGATGTGGGATTCCACGGGTATCTTAGTTATTTGTAGCACTTAGGTTAAATTCGGATTTTATAAAAGACATGGTAGTGCTTATGTCTTTTTTGATTTTCGGTCGTGATGGGGTATGTGTATTAAAGAGGGGCAAGGCCCAAGACGTTATACCACCTTCCGAGGTAAGAGTATAAGTGAGGTAAACCCCAAGACATTGTACCACTGCTTTATGTGTTGTTTGTGGCCAAGTCGAGATAGGGTAAGAGTATAAATGAGGGCAAGCCCCAAGACGTTATACCACCTTCTCGGGGTAAGAGTATAAGTGAGGGTAGACCAAGATGCTATACCACTGCTTTACCACCTACTCCGGGGTAAGAGTATAAGTGAGGGTAGACCGAGACGCTATACCACCGGTGGGACTTGGTGTTCATGTATGCCTATTGGTGTATTATTATACACTGGTATCGGCGGTGATGTGGGATTCCACGGCGGGATATATATATATGTATTGTGTATGTGTCGCCGACGGTGAGGTGGGATGCCAGGCGCGTCACGTGGTTATATTTTACACTAATAGTATCGGCGATGATGGGATTCCACGGGCATGCTTTGATATTAGTGTGACTTGATCGCGTCCCATATTGGGTAGGTAGTATATGTGTCCCTCCGTAGTGGGCGGACTATGTTATGAAAGATAAGTAAGTTATATGGTAATGAACTTAATGATTCTTTTTCTAAATAATGTGCGTAAGAATGTGACTATAACTTTTATTGGGAATGGAAAGGATAATAAAGTGCGATTAAGTTCATAAGTGGTAATGACATGGCGAGGATCCGGTATGTATTTTTATACTTGTCCTTGTCATTCTTTTATCTGATTATGATTTGTTTCTTGCGTTATATTCTGTTCCATATTAAATTGTTATCTGACCCAGCCCGGGCTGCGTTCAATGCCGCGAGTTTTAGGTACCCGTGTTGGTGATCCTTGCTCATAGGATCTCGGTTGATTTGAGAAAAGCTCCATTTGCTCGGAGGCTTATCTCTTGTATGCAGTTTCCAGGTAGTAGATTCATGTATATTGAGGGTATGGCGGGGCCTGTCCCGCCTGATTCGATTGTTATTATTCCTAGAAGTGCGTATTCACATATGGTGGTCGGTTTGTAAAAGAAAGGAGGCAAGCTTGGTTGTTTTTATATATGTTCGGGAAGGTAGCCTGTCGGCTAACCTGTTGTTTTACTTACGATGTTTTATTTCTAAGTTTCATGTATGTTCCGCTGATTTTCTCTGATGTTTACCTGTAAGGGTGCCCAGGTAGGGCGCCAGTCGCGGTCCCGGGGTCGGGTCGTGACAAGAACCCAATGACTGCTTTAACAAACAGACATGGTGAGGATATTTGCGATTCCTAAACCCCAAGGGCTGATGCTTATAGACTGTCTCCTTGAGATCACCATGTAAGAAAACATTTTTTACATCTAACTGATGGATGGACGATGCCTTCGAAAGAGCTAAGCTGAGCATAGTGCGAATGATAGCCGACTTGACCACCGGACTAAATGTATCTCCACAATCTACACCAACCTGTTGAGTCTTAACATCACCTACAAGACGAGCCTTATGCCTCACAAATGAACCGTAAGAATTGTTCTTATGAGCAAAAATCCACATAGACCGAATAATATTAACACCAGACTCCCATGTCTTATTATCAATAAGAGCATTATATTCATCGGTCATAGCAATTTTCCAATTTGGGTCATTTAAAGAAGACACAAGATTACGGGTAAGGGTGATTTAAGAACATTAGAATTTAAATTAAATTGCGTTTTGGATTTAACAATACCCCGTTGACTACGATTGTCTGGTCTATGACTTGGGGGAGAATCAGGGGAATTTGGGAAAGACCGGGACACGTGGAGGACTGGCCAGCAGGCAGTGGGTCTGCTGGACCAACACAGTGACTAGATAAACTCGAGACTGGAACAGTTTCGATATTGGGCTGCGTAACTGGCCCAACAACCAAGACTGGGACAGTGGACGGTAATGTAGACCCAGCGGGCAGTGGGCTCGCTAGTGGATTTTGGGTGCGGGATATGTTCGAAAAATGTTGAATAATATACGGGATATACCATCATCAAAAAAATTATACGAACTAGGCACAAGATTACTAACCTTAGCAAACAAAAATTGGGATTCATCAAAAATCACATGGCAACTAATGATGATTTTATTAGATGGGAAATCAGAACATTTGTAGCCACAATGATTAGATGAATAACCCAAAAACACACAAGTGGTAGAACGGACCTGAAGTTTGTTAATTATGGAGGACGAAAATAACGGATAACATAAGCATCCAAAAACCCTAAGATGTTAAAATGAAAAAGTCTTATTATATAACATATGAAGAGGGGAGGAATACGTCAAACTTTTTATAGGAAGAATGTTAAGAAGATATGTAGCCATTTGTAGAGCATGATGCCAAAATGTATGGGGTACGAAAGCATGAATCAATAAAGTTCGGACTATATTGTTAATGATACGAATTTTGCGTTCGGCTTTCCCATTTTGTGAAGACATATGCGGATAATAAAAATGAAAATTAATCCCATTATTAGCACAAAATTCCCGAAATACCCCATTATCATATTCTTTGTCATTATCACATTGGATATTTTTAATTTCTCATTCGAATTGGGTTCTAATGAATGCTCTAAATTTTAAGAAGGTGGAAAAACTTGAGATTTTTTCGCTAATAAAAAATTAGGATAATCATCGAGAAATAGAATATAATAACGGTGACCCAAAGAACTGAGAACATGAGATGTTCATAAATCTCTATGAATAATATCAAATGACATTAACTTATGAGAATTAGAGTCTACAAATGACAATCTAATATTTTTTTCTAAAGAACATGATTGACAATTCGGATTACTATGCGTACCCTTACACGAAATAAATTTATTTTTTATCTAAGGAAGATAAAATAGACGACCCCGGATGACCTAGACAAGCATACCACAAGAAAATAGCAAGGGCGACAAATGTGGATGGCAAGGCTTGACTCAAAAGACCGAAACGTAGTGTGATCGGATAAAGATCTTCCCTACTATCACACCTCATGAGATGATTCCCCATCTTGAAATCCTTCACAGAAAACCCAAACGGATCAAATTCAACAGAAACATAATTATCAGTGGTGAATTTACGAACATATGCTAAATTTTTAATCAATTTAGGGGCATGAAGAGTATTTTTCAAGATAAGAGGTGGATGGGATGGAGACAAAGTTTTATGACCATAACCACGAATCGAAGTAGAATAACCATTACCAATAATTATAGTACGAGGGTTTCTCAAATTAGAATAAGACGAGAGAGTACCTTGATCGGATGTCATGCGGGTAGTGGCGCCGGTGTCCAAGTACCAATTCAGCTCCGATTGTGTTAATCCAAGTGTGTGCATCGCGACTTCAATATCGGTTTGTATGGGGCCCACTACATGGTGGGCCTACGGAGGTCGAGGCCCAAGCACCCCAGCTTGCTGCCCTGGCCCATCACTGCGTCGAACTAAATTGGGCTGCTGCAAATTGGGCCTAAAGGTTGGCCAACCCACTACCCGTGATGTTGACACCCAATTTTGACCCTCCCGTCCAGCCATTAACCATAAAATTAGACTAATTTTGTAAAATAATTTTTTATGATTTTTTATAATAAAATGCAGCGATAAAACATAAATACATGCATAAATAAATAATTTAATAATGGCGTCGCGTTTCACGTAGAGTATTAAGCACTTAGAGTCCCGCGCCCGCATTAATTAATTTTAAGCTCTGTCAAACAATTCTTAAGTAATTAATAAATACATAAAATAATTAATTTAGCAATGACGTCGCGTCAAGTAGCGTAGTCGCATTTATTAATACGCAGGAGAATTTCATAATCATTTGTAATTTAAAATCAATTTTAATCTAATACATGCATTTAATAGCGTCGCATTTATAAAGCTTTAAACAATTCTTAAATATCATACTTGCATTTAGCATTTAAATATTTAATCTAAACTCAATTCAATTTTTATTTAACTTCGCAATAATGCATGATAATAAGATTTTTAAATAATAGCGCCGCGGTCTAAAGTATTGAGCATTAATTAAATAGCACGCCCGCATTTATTTTTGATAACAATTAGATTAATGGAGCACCTAAATAATTTGAGCACAATTTATTAATTTAACACTAATTAAATAGCACCTAAGACTAACACTTAACCTAATTCTACCCAGCCCAGCTCCTTTGGGCCAATGCCCGCGACCCGCAGCCCACACCCAATACCCGTCGCCCCGGCCCACTCCTTTTCCCTTATCAGTTGGCCCATCGCCCAGCCCTTCACTTCCCTTCCTTTACCCACAGACGCCCATCGTCTCTCCCTCACCACAAAAACAAACCTAAGCCTAAACCTAGAAACGGTGACCGTTCACGCGCTCCTCGCCCTTCCTTGCCGTGATTCTCGCCTGAGAATCCGGCAAATCGAACCCAGAATCTTCCTCTTTTCAGCCAACGAAATCTTACCCAAAACGTATAAGGAAATCTACAATATAAAATCAGTACAAATCGCACGAAATCAGGGGGGGATTTTCTTACTGAATCACTCAATCAGCCCTTATTCACCTACCAATATTAGAACCTAGAATTGGGCTATAAAAGGGACATGCAGTCGAACACAGTGGGGCGGAGGATAGGAGAGGAATCTGAGCTCGATCGGGGATAGCAATCGTTTCACCCTTAGCAATAGTTAGGAACCATATAGCGATTAAGGCGAGAAATTAAGAGCAAGGAAGAGGCGGCAGGCAATCGAGGAGTCGAGGCGACTACATATCAATTTAGGGAATTGATCAAGGGCAGTGAGATAGCAATCGTTTCACCCTTACAAATAGTTAGAGTCACATAGCAATTTAGAGGCGAGAGGAGAAGCGAGTACGATGGGAATGGCATCGACTTGGGGATAGCATCGGCGAGGACGCGGCGAGTTTAGAACCGCCGCCATAGTCGGACTTCGAAGGCATCGGACACCCTTAGCGGCGATTAAGAACACACACATAGTCGAGAATAGAGCATAGGCGGGCTCGGTCAAGCAAAGCTCGATCGAGAAAGGAGGACCAACAAGCGAGAACCTCGCCTTTCATTTCGCATCGCAAACCCAAAACGTCGATTGGAAGCGACTTGATACGCTGCCGGTCATTGCCGGAGAAGGTAAATCGAACTCCTCTTGTATTTGTTAGATTTACGTGTTATGTGGGTTTATCACGAATTTAATCGATGTTAATTGTATTAATCTGTTTGCTCAGCCTATATAAATCAGGTTGGTTTTCTTAGTTGGATTCTTCATGTTGCGATTAGTTAATTTGGTAGTCCAAGTGTTTTAAAATAGTAAGTAGTAACAGAATCAGTACCACCTATCTGTTTTCTATCTGCCTGGCTGAATCTATGACAATCTATACAAGGTATATTGCTTTCCTTATACATTGGACGTATATCGCAACTGTATATCTTCGTATACTTTGCAATGTGTGAGTATGAGGGATGTTGTTTATGTGCGCTAAGTCCATATGAAGCATGTTTTGGCTGTTTTTTAAGTACTGCAGTGTCTCTCGCCCATATTTGTAAATGTTATAATCTGAAAATAACATATTCGTACCGGGACAACTGGGGTCATGAATATCTGTTTCTCTAAAGTTGTCTTTCTAGTCCAGTTATGTGATTTATTGGATGTTGGAAGCCCTTCTCGCTGCCTTTGCTTGCGAATAAGAGGTGCTAATACCAAATTGGAAATCTGTGTAGTCGAATGCGTCTGTCCGGTTTATGCATGCGGTTTATGCATCACTTTGTTTCATTTGGAATCGAACTTGTTAAAAACGAGTTGCGGTTTGGACAGTCCTCGATGTTATTCAATGTTGTGTTGTTGACCGCCGTGAAATAGCTAAACTCACTTGCATTTTCAATCTAAATTCCTTTGTATTGAAAAAGTGGAATATGTTAACATCAGGTCTGTTATCTCTTATTTGCTGAACTGCTCATGGGATTCACACCTAGCTAAAGTGATTTGTTTGCATAGGCAGCCTAATCTTTGTAACTGTCGAACTCTTAAGAATCATGAGATGTGTCAATATGCCACGATGTGCTTGATATACATGTTGGTGACTTTAGCTTGAATACGATTTCAAGTTTGGTCTATTCCAAGCTGGTTCTTTTTTTTAGTCAAGGCGTTATTGATATAGCTTTAGTCGGGGTAGCAATATTTGTGTCTTTATTTGTTTGAACTGGACATCTATAATAGCGGGTTGCAACTCACATAATTTGACATCGATGGAATGTAAAAGAGGCTAAAGAAAGTATCAATGGTCCCGTTTGTTGATTGGTGTCTGATATGCCTTGAAAATCTAAATCTCTTAGTTGTTATCCTCGCGTAGCGTCTTTCTTCTTGCTTTGTTGCTAATTTAAAACATAGATAGATGGGTTGATATTCCAGAATGTTATTGAGTCTACTCTTTAGGCATCTTGGATAGCCTTGTTTTTCTATAACTGAATGCTGGGTCAGTTCATTGCTTGTTCTGTTTCTCCTGTCTGTGTTGCGGTATATTGAGTATAGTTTCTTGAAATCTGGAAAATAATGCTCACAGAGACATATTGTTTACATGAACTGCACGCCGGTTAAACAAAGATGGATTGGTTTGGTGGCGGGATCAGCACATTATAAACATATGCGGTGTTTAGTGTTTCTTATTATTCATATCTTATATTATTTGGAGTGCATACTAATCTTTATCTTCTCTTATTTTTGCATAGCACGCATTGGAGCAAAATAAAGAGTCTGTGGCGAGGCTCATGCAAGCCATTTCAAATGGCGACCAGCGTCCGCGTTCGCATTCCCTCTTGGCAATTCCTAGAAAAACAAATAGGGCGGGGTCATCCGACGATCCTCGTTCTCTCATCTCATCCTTATCTTACTTTATTTGTTATTGTAATTTATAACTTTGTAATTAATAGGATATCTAGAATAATTAGCCTTTAAACATATAAGTGGGGAGGTAATTTAAAGTTCATCGCTTAACTTACTTGCCTTTAGGACTGTTGAGCATGTCTAAATTCTGCAAAATTTTTAAATGATTTAACTTGCATCATAAAACCAACATTTTGTTTCTTATTAAAATACATAACAGATTTCTCCTAAACTCTCAAAAATCGTCTTAAAGCATCTCTTATATAATACTGTACGCAGGTTAGACAAGATTAATTTAGCTAGCAGTATACACAATTAGTCCGTAAATAATCTTTGCATGAGCATATAATTAGTCCATAAAGCACCTTTAGCATCTTAGCATTTCTAGCACCTTTTAAGCACCCTTTAACATTTAGCATTCTTTTTGCACTTTTAGCACCATTTACTTCCAAAATTAATCTTTAGCACTCTTAAGCACCTTTAGCCTTTTAGCCCCTCTTAGCACTTCTAGCACCTTTAATATGCTAGCACTCCTTTTGCACCTTTGACACCTTTCTTTTTAAGCTTTCTAAGCATTTTTTAAAACTTTAGCATTTTTTTTAGCATCTTTAACCTTTTAGCACTTTTAATATTTTAGCACCCTTTTAAATACTTTTAAGCCTTCCTTTAAACAATTAACATCTTATTTATTTTCTAACACTTTTTCTAGCGAGCCATACAGCATTTAATACCTTTAGCAACCTTTTACTTTAAGGCACCTTTTAAACATTTTAACATTTTAACATCTTAGCATTTTATTAAGCGGTGGAGCTTTTATTTTGCATTTTAAAAATATAATAATTACCTAGGTTTGGCGGGACAGTAAGTTAAGCGGTCTTAGAGGGTGCCTAACCCTTCCTCTAGATTAATAAAGAACCCTTACCCAGAATCTCATTAAGTTTAGCAGACCATTAAAATGGAGTTAATGTTTTACTTCAAACTAGTTAAACATTTAGGTGTCCTAATTCACCCAATTAATTAGGTGGCGACTCCGCGAACCCTTAGCATTCTAGCAACCCTTTAGCATTTTAGCACCCTTTTAAACTTTAGCATCTTTTGCAATTTTAGCATCCTTTTAGCATTTTTAAAACCTTTAAGCCTCTTAAACTATTTAGCATTTTATTATTTATTTTTCTAACATTTTTTTTAAGCAGGGTTCGCTTTTTTAAAAGTCGCGGTCGAAAAAGGGCGCGACAGAAATGGCGACTCCACTGGGGATATTTAGGTTCTTAACCATAACAGACCTAGGGTTATTATTTGGCATTGCTTTTTGCATTTAAATTTTGTGTGCGGTATTCTGTTTTATTTATTTAATTGCTACCGGCTTTACTGCTTTCCTTAAACTGGCATTCCGCTCATATTTCTTCCATTCTGGAAAATTCACACAAATCACACACTCACGCGCTGGTGTGCTCCGCGCACCCGCAAATTTCTTTCAAAAATATCCAAATTTTAGGAGAGTTGGCGCCTGCGCGGAGTTAGATCGGTTCGTCTGATCAACCGCGTAGCCTTCTCACTCGAGTTGTCCGCTCGGGAACCTTGCGTCTAGAAAAGCCAAATCTTATCAACTTAGGATAGAGCTATACCACCCTTATTTTAGGGCATGCATGCATTTACCTTAGGTGGGTCAATCCTTGGCATCGACACCACAATTAGGAAGACACCAAACTTGTCGACGGGTTTCTCAACCCAACGACCAACCAGCATATTATGTGTAGCGTGGCAATGACGGACAAATCCAATCCCAATCACGACATGCTGAAATTGGAAAAAAGTGCACCGTCATTTGGTCGCCATTTCCAACAAAGGTATTATAGTTGGACGACTTGGACAAATCCGTCATAATCTCGCATAAGTGACGTTTAGGCTTACCTCTGGCATAAAGAGGTCCCCCTGCATGTTAGGAAACGTCGAATGTGCTATGTGCAATATATCTGCTACATACCCGCAAATTATGTGCTTTATGCTAACGACGTTTGTTGCATTTTCTAAAGGATTTATCATCTTCCCCAAAAGTCGGTTCGTATTTGACTAAGCAATGGCAGAGCATCAATATTTCGCAAGATCAAATGCACGGTCCAACGACATGACCAATTCAAGGGCATTCGAGCAGAACGAGGCGGAACCTGTCTTGGTTCCTATAAGCAAAGCAGGGGTCTCAGAAAAGAAAAACAACACAGATCCGATCAAGCGATTCGCGATTACGCGTCAAATGGCAACCTACGGGCGAAATCGGAAGGCCGAAACATCACTACAACCACATTAAGACCCACTTTAGGCCAAGCGCCGCTGCGTATTCAAAGCGGGACAAGCGAGGAAGCGGACAAGGGTTGCAAGTCCAAGCAGGCGAACGCGCGATATCGAAACAAGCGGCGAAGTCAAATGCGAATCGACCCACTGAAACTCACAAATTTTCTTTGAGCGCAGGTCTTTTCATATGAACAGAAGCAGAAAGTGCAATAACCGAAGCAAAAATACGGCGAAAGGTTTCTTCGTATTAGCAGAAACAGCAAAAAAGCAGCAAAGGCAGAAGATGACAACAATACAAAGTCGCGTGAAGCGGCGAAAGGGCATCAACAATCGGCGATCAAAGTTGAGTTCGCGACAAAACCTAGCGCATCAACTTCGGGCATAAAGTCAAATTGACAACCCGCGCATACGCGCAAAGCGCATCATGGCAATTCATCATTTCGGCGTCTAACGCGTCCGTGCAAGGGCGACACCTCACCTTATCTCGCATATCGGGGCGATATCTCTGCAGTAAATTTCACTTCTCACGTGTATTTATCATTTTGTTTAGCGGTATACACTAACGTTTTCTCAAGCTTAGCTTGCGGGAGCATTTATTCTACGGGCGGCGGCAATCGTCCGAACAGCGGCGTTATCGGCGTATGTCGAGCAGCGACATCATCGACATTGCGTTTACGCAGCGGCGCCCGGCAACAACCGTCCGAACGCGGCGTTATCGGCGTTATGTCGAGCGGCGACATCGGCGTGCGTCTGCGCAGCGGCGCGGCGGCGGCACGTCGAACGCGGCGTTATCGGTATCGTCGAGCGGCGGCGTTATCGGCGTATGTCGAACGGCGACATCGCCGGCGTGCGTCTACGCAGCGGCGCCCGGCAGCGGCACGTCCGAGCAAAGCGTTATCGGCGTATGTCGGCGGCGACATCGCCGGCGTGCGTCTGCCAGCGATGCGGCGGCGGCACGTCCGAACGGCGGCGTTATCGGCGTATGTCGGCGGCGACATCGCCGGCGTGCGTCTGCGCAGCGGCGCCCGGCGGCTGCGTCCGAACGCGGCGTCGCCGGCGTGCGTGCGCGGCGCCCAGCGGCCCGTGCGGCGTCCATTGCGTCTGCAGCGGCGCCCGGCAACAACCGTCGAGCGGCGGCGTTATCGGCGTATGTCGAGCGGCGACGCCGGCGTGCGTCTGCGCAGCGGCGCCCGGCGGCGGCCGTCGAACAGCGGCGTTATCGGCGTATGTCGAGCGGCGACATCGCCGGCGTGCGTCTACGCCAGCGGCGCCCGGCGGCCGCGTCCGGCGGCGGCGTCGCCGGCGTGCGTCTGCGCAGCGCCCGGCAACAATCGTCCGAGCAATGGCGTTATCAACATATGTCGGCGGCGACATCGCCGGCGTGTGTCGAGCGCGACACCGTCGGCGTGCGTCTGCGCAGCGGCGCCCGGCAACACGTCGAGCGGCGGCGTTATCAACATTATGTCGAGCGGCGACATCATCGGCGTTGTGTCGGCGGCGACACCGTCGGCGTGCGTCTGCAGCGGCGCCCGGCAACGCGTCCGAGCGGCGTTATCGGCGTGTGTCGGCGGCGACATCATCGGCGTGCGTCTACGGCGGCGCCCGGCGGCGGCGCGTCCGAACAGCGGCGTTATCAACATTATTTCGGCGTGACATCGTCGGCGTTGTGTCGAGCAATGACACCATCGGCGTGCGTCTACGCAACGGCGCCCGGCCAGCGTCCGGACAGCGGCGTTATCGGCCGCATCAAGTCTACCAGCGGCGCCCGAATAACACGTCGAACGCGGCGTTATCGGCCGCAGCAAGTCGGCAGCGCCGTCATCGTGACATATCACATCCAGCGCGGGGGCGACTTTCTCGTTCTCAAAATTGCACTTTTCTCATCCATGCCTTATTATTACGTCTTAGCGGTTTATGCACTAACTCTTTCTTGAGCTTTAGTCTACAGGGACATTTGCAGCAAGGACGACATATCCGCATTCACAATCGCAACACGTCCGTGCAAGGGCGAAATCACAGCATTTGTAGCATCGCATCAACACAGCAGACATCACATTTTGCAGGATAACCTTTTCTACTCACAGTTGCATTGCTTTTAAAAAATTATACATCATCATTTTTTGCCGTAACAGTTATGCACTAACCGTTTGTTTAAGTCTTAGCATGCGGGAAGCGGGGCGAGAGCCTGGCGTGGATTTTCTCTTCTGACAACCAGGGCAATTTGTTGGGGGCAACCTTCCCGATGAATGGCGGCGGCCTCAGCGTCGGTCCACTCGCTCGCATCACCATAGAACCCGGCACCATCGGCCATGGCGGTACACCGGGTTGAGCGATTATTTTATTTTTACTTTTTGCACCATAGCCGGTGTCATCATAACTCGACTGGGGCGGCTTGAGTCGCGTTAGCGCGCGAGTGTTTTGACGGAGTAGCCCGGTGTCGTCATAACTCGACATTGGGGCGGCTTTAAGTCGCGTTAGCGCGCCAGTGCTTTAGACCATGGTAGCCCGGTGTCGTCGTAACTCGACCTTTGGGCGATTTTGATTTTTGCGTCGGCGCTGTCTACGCACATGACATTTTGCAGTGCGAAGATCGAGACAAAATTGGCTATGAGTCGGCGTCTTTGTCAGAAGATTCTTCCATCGTCTCCATACAAAGAGGACAATATTGACACCCAATTTTGACCCTCGTCCGGCCATTAACCGTAAAATTAGACTAATTTTGTAAAATAATTTTTATGATTTTTATAATAAAATGCAGCGATAAAACATAAATACATGCATAAATAAATAATTTAATAATGGCGTCGCGTTTCACGTAAGTATTAAGCACTTAGAGTCCGCGCGCATTAATTAATTTTAAGCTCACAAACAATTCTTAAGTAATTAATAAATACATAAAATAATTAATTTAGCAATGACGTCGCGTCAAGTAAGCGTAGTCGCATTTATTATCTGCGAGGAGAATTTCATAATCATTTGTAATTTAAAATCAATTTTAATCTAATACATGCGTTTAATAGCGTCGCATTTATAAAGCTTTAAACAATTCTTAAATATCATACTTGCATTTAGCATTTAAATATTTAATCTAAACTCAATTCAATTTTATTTAACTTCGCAATAATGCATGATAATAAGATTTTTAAATAATAGCGCCATGATCTAAAGTATTGAGCATTAATTAAATATGCACGCCCGCATTTATTTTTGATAACAATTAGATTAATGGAGCACCTAAATAATTTGAGCACAATTTATTAATTTAACTAAACTTTAACCTAATTCTAAGACCCCGACTCGGCTGACCCGTTGGCGACGCCCGCCCGAGCCCGCCACGCCGCTTCCGCCCGACCAGCCCGCACCGCCACCCCCGCCACCCTGCGCCCGCCCACCACATTTCCTTACCCACCATGCCCGCGAGCACCCCCTTCCCATTAAACAAACACCACTCTACTTACACTTTCAAAAACTCACCGCCGTTTTCCACCTGTCAGCCCGCCGAATCTTCGTGGAAAATCGAATCAGGCCACCCAAAAATCGAAAACAAATATACTCTTTCGGTAAGCGAAATCTTACCCCAAATTACAAAATAAATCGAAATCTCAAAATCTCATAATATTCAATCGAGAGAGGGTGCGAATCATTTCAATCTAATCAAAAGGTTGGATTTATATTGGAACAGGAAAATAGTCTGACAATGGCTCTGAGGGGGGGTAGAAAGGAGAGGCGAGGGTTAGGAAGCGACATGCAATTAACAATGTAAGGGCAAGACCAAGAGAGGAATTTAGGGAATTAGGGAGAAGAGAGAGAAAGAAATAGCAATAGGAAAAGGCGGCGTGCAATTAGGCGAGTGAGGCGGGCTAGTAGATAGATAGAAAGGCGTAGATATGGAGGTGGTGAGATAGATCGAGTTACCATAGCAATAGCGATGGGAATAGGTGAGACATGGGAGCGGAGGGCGAGCAGAGAGCACAGTAGGGAAGGCATCAGACTTGAGGGATAGACATCGAGAAGAAGTCAGTTAGCGAGAACCCTTCACACGCAGCATCGAGGCCAGCCATACACGTTAGAAAGCGAAGCACATAAGAATCGGAGAAGAAAGGAGGATATAGACCAGAACAAGCAAAGCTCATTTAAGAAGCGAGGATAAAACGATGAAACCTCGCGCTCTTTCGAT
Source organism: Przewalskia tangutica (assembly GCA_029844215.1). Lineage (NCBI taxonomy): Eukaryota > Viridiplantae > Streptophyta > Magnoliopsida > Solanales > Solanaceae > Przewalskia > Przewalskia tangutica. The sequence continues at coordinate 18,113,014 of CM056739.1, read as the reverse complement.
GCGCCAGATCTCCCGAGGTGGTGACGGAAAATCCAAGACTGTACTATGGTATGCGGTTTTATTTGATGTTGTGTGTTTTTATCGTTTTTTTTTTATGATTGTTTTATTATGGGTTTTTTCGATGTTAATTGTATTAATGCAGTTTATTTATAATTTTCTTTTCTTAGTTGGATTAGTTAATTTGGTAGATAGTTGCGATTAGTAGATTAGGTAGTGATCAGTTTAAAATAATCTGTTTAAATGTTAGTAATTTCTGTTTTTATATCTTTTATATGTTTCTGTACTATATCTAGTATAATATAATGTTATATCCTATATGTATATTGACGTATATATTGCTGGAGTATGTTGATGTGCTGTACTTATGTATGTATAGTCCACATATGTTTTATGTTCGTATGAGCGTGTCTCTTTCATTTTTAAATTATGCGATGTCTCTTTGTCAATTTTTTAAATTGTATATTGTGAAAATACAATAATGATATATTCGGTTTGTTGTATTCATGAGTCGTTATTGCTTTCTGTCCGATTATGTGATTTATTGGATTGTGATTTATTCGAAGCAGCCTTTCTTGCAAATTGGAAATCTGTGTGTGCTTGAATGCGCTAATACCAAATCGTAAATCGGTCGTGCAATACAACCTTTGTCTGTTTAATGCTTCCTTTATTTAAGCAAGTTTCGGGTTTGTTGTTAGCGAGTTAAAGGTCGATGTTGTGACCGATCGTATTCAATGTTTGTGGTGACTGTTTTTTCATGAAACTACATAATTAAACTAACATGCATTTTCAATCTAAATTCATCAGTAAGCTGGGGAATGTTATTTATTAGTTCTTTATCTCTATTGAATTGGATATGGGATTCACACACTATTAGTATTAAAGTTTGCAAGCGGCTTGCTAATTTTTTGTTTGTAAAAATGTTTCGAACATGATGATGTGGATGTATATGCCTGATAATGCTTATATATATATACTGGTGACTTTATTTGATGAATACGAGGTTGGGTTTCCAAACATAATTATTTTTTTTTTTTTTTAGCAGGCGTTATTGATATAATAGCTTTAGGTATTTGTTTTATTTTATTTGTTTATTTACATCATAATAGCGGGTTACGGCACAAGCTGGTAAGTTGACATATGGGAAAAAAAAAGCTAAAGGTAGTAGTGATTGATTTGTTGTTGATTGTGTCGATATGCTTGAAAAAAAAAAAAATTATTGTTTATCCTCTCGCGCGCCGTCTTCTTTCTTCTAATTTTTGCTAATTTAAAACATAGAGATAGGTTGATAGTCCGCAAGTTGTTGTTAGTCTACTCTTTGGCGTCTTGGACTTTATTTTTCATATTTAATGATTCAGGGTTTATTCGTGTTCTCTTTTTCTCCCATGCATTCATTTTCTATATTGTATATAGTATTGATGATAGTTTAAAAAATGCTAATGCTGAGACATATCACATTTACATTGAAGCTACCGCAGTAGAGTTAAACAAAAGATTTGATGGATTTGATACAAAGCGACATGCATTATATATGCCATATGCGGTGTTTAGTGTTCTATTATTTATATCTTATTATATTATATTATTTGGAGCACTTTTCTTTCTTTTCTCTTCTTTCGTTTTTGCATGGCAAAGAAGAGCAAAATAAAGAGTCTATCGACGAGCTCATGCCAAGCCATTTCAAATGGCGATCGCATTCGCTCTCCATTCCGGCAATTGAAAAAAAAACAGGAGGGAATTAAATCGAATATCCTCCTTCTTCTCGTCTCATCCTTATCTCTTTATTTGTTTATTGTAATTTATAACTTTGTAATTAATAGGATATCTAGAATAATTAGCCTTTAAACATATAAGTGGGAGGTAATTTAAAGTTCATCGCTTAACTTACTTGCCTTTAGTGATATTGAGCATGTCTAAATTCGCAAAAAATTTAAATGATTTAACTTGCATCATAAAACCAACATTTTGTTTCTTATTAAAATACATATGATTTCTCCTAAACTCTAAAAATCGTCTTAAAGCATCTCTTATATAATATCAGACGTGAGTTAGGCAAGATTAATTTAGCTAGCAGTATACACAATTAGTCCGTAAATAATCTTTGCATGAGCATATAATTAGTCCATAAAGCACCTTTAGCATCTTAGCATTTCTAGCACCTTTTAAGCACCCTTTAACATTTAGCATTCTTTTTGCACTTTTAGCACCATTTACTTCCAAAATTAATCTTTAGCACTCTTAAGCACCTTTAGCCTTTTAGCCCCTCTTAGCACTTCTAGCACCTTTAATATGCTAGAACTCCTTTTGCACCTTTGACACCTTTCTTTTTAAGCTTTCTAAGCATTTTTTAAAACTTTAGCATTTTTTTTAGCATCTTTAACCTTTTAGCACTTTTAATATTTTAGCACCCTTTTAAATACTTTTAAGCCTTCCTTTAAACAATTAACATCTTATTTATTTTCTAACACTTTTTCTAAGCAGGAGCCCTTCTAGCATTTAATACCTTTAGCAACCTTTTACTTTTAAGGCACCTTTTAAACATTTTAACATTTTAACATCTTAGCATTTTATTAAGCAGGTGGAGCTTTTATTTTGCATTTTAAAAAATATAATAATTACCTTAGGTTTGGCAGGACAATATGAGTTAAGCGGGTCTTAGAGGGTGCCTAACCCCTTCCCTCTAGATTAATAAAGAACCCTTACCCAGAATCTCATTAAGTTTAGCAGACCATTAAAATGGAGTTAATGTTTTACTTCAAACTAGTTAAACATTTAGGTGTCCTAATTCACCCAATTAATTAGGTGGCGACTCCGCGAACCCTTAGTATTCTAGCAACCCTTTAGCATTTTAGCACCCTTTTAAACTTTAGCATCTTTTGCAATTTTAGCATCCTTTTAGCATTTTTAAAACCTTTAAGCCTCTTAAACTATTTAGCATTTTATTATTTATTTTTCTAACATTTTTTTAAGCAGGGTTCGCTTTTTTAAAAGTCGCGGTCGAAAAAGGGCGTGACACGTGAGATGAAGGCCCAGCGAAATAAGAGTTGTTAGGCTTGATGGGCCACTGCCCACTAGCCCAGGCCCATTGCCAGGGGTCCCAAGTCAGGGACCAGTTGGGTTGTGGTCCACTGATGTTATTGTGGGACCCACTGTCGCTGTTACCTCCACTGGGAACCACCGCCATTACTCTGTGGGACTAGTTCGGATGCACACACTTGGATTAACAAAACCTGACCCGAATTGGTGCATGGACACCAACGCCACTACTCATATGACATCCGATCAAGGTACTCTCTCGTCTTATTCCAATTTGAGCAACCCTCATGGTATATTTGTTGGTAATGGTTATCGCGTCGCATTTTAACCGGAGTCGAAACGAAATATGACATATGCGTGATTATTGAATTGAATCATTGTTTTAAGGAGTCACCACCTAATTATTTGTGTGAATTAGGACACCTAAATGTCAACTAAATGATGTCAACATTAAACTCTATTTTTTAAAAGGGTGCGCGAAATTAATGAGATTCTAGCTAAGGATTCTTTATTATCCTAAAGGGAAGGGGTTAGACATCCTATAGGATCCGCTAACTTGTGGTTGTCTGATCAAACTTAGGTTAGTATTATTGTGCTAACAAATATTCTACAATTCTAAAGGTGTTCTATAATTATTAAACTAACTAAGAGATATTTAAACTAGACATGCATATATTTAAATAAGATATATATTTAACAAGATTGTAACGAAAGAAAAAATCATATAAAGAGGGAGTAAAGAGAACTTAGCGGTATGTCGCTTTTATTTTTTTCTTTTCTGCGCAAGCTTTAACTTTGGGATGCGTCTCCGGGTACCTGCAAAAAAATACTTAGTAAAAGAGTTAGTAAATAATAAATAAATGCGAGTAAAACCTTCGGATCCATATAAAACAATAGGAGTTTTAATTACGGAAAGCTCAAATTTATATTTTTGTAAAAGACATTCCAATCATGTCGTGGTTGCAAACTAGTGACTCATCAGTCATTTTAGTCGCCTTGCCAACACATGTTGGTTTCCCGTAGATATGTGAAAGAATCCATAATTCTCATCATCACCCTTTTCCGAAGGAAAGCAAATCGAGGGACAAACTTTCCGGAAGGGTCATGGCCACAAATTAATTATTCTCATCGGTCCACAAGTGTAGTATCTTGTTTGTATAAGTAAATGTCATAAAGTACAAAATCTGCTTTGCCTTAGAGAGATCAACAGTAGATGTCTTGAATGCAGGGCACTTTGCTTTTAGACAACAATATTTTGCCTCAAAGTTGTCCAAAATTTAGCTCAGAATTGCAGCAATAACTCAACCCAAAATGCAGCATTATGACTCAAAATATAGCAAGTATTTGCCCCAAAGAAATGCAGCAGCTCTCGGCCCCAAATATGTTTCCAGTATAGCGATATTTCTGCCTTTAAAAATTCAGCAAAGTATACTTAAAAATAGAGTGATAGCCAGTAGCAACAACACATAGCAGCTAAAACATAGTTGTAGTCTTAAAGTCCAAGTGTAGTAATCTGCTCCTTTTAAAAAGAAGTGGATCATCAAGAATGTAGCAAAATATTATTTTCTTTCAAGTGTAACTCATATTCAAGGAAATGGGATTCGAACCCATGATACAATCTTCTTGTATGTCGATTTAGCAACTTTTTTGATTTTATGACCGAGGAAATCTTTTCGTTATATGCCCTATACCCACCCAATTTCTTATGTACACAATAAGTTTTTTTTTGTTTTATTCTAAGTAGTCTTTTTTTATCAAACCTATAGCCGAGTATGGCATCAAAACACAAACATATGATCTCAAGTGGGGTATCTCAAAGGGCAACAAACTGTTCTAAAATAAACATCCCCAACATTCAAAATAAAACAACAACACCATTCTCAAGATGCGGAAGTTACTTAATATATGGCAATAATCTTGCCTCAGAGCACAACCGTTTTAAAGGCCAGAGTTTATCAAAATGGATGGCCTACTAAGCTCATGAAACACTCAGCAATAGGCATTTCAAGCGAGCAGCAAGTCATCTCATGGGGGGGGGGGGGGGGCGAAGGGGCAATCACGTGCCTCAAATTGCCTTTAAAATGTAATATATTTCAACACAAAGTGCATTAACTCGTGCAGGATTATTTTGGCTCAAAATGTGGCATCTAAGAACCAAGTATCAAATTGCAGTAGTCATCCCTTTTCTCAGAAAAACAGAGTAGCAGAATAGCAAAGGATACGGTAACCAGAATGTTCAAAAGTTGCAGTAAGATACCAAGACTATAAGAAGCTCAACAAGTGCCATATGTGCGGTAAACAGTAACAGTAACAACAACATTTTACCTTCACAAAGGCAAAGACAATTCAGCTTACAGTGTGATAGAACAAACAGCAAGGCATCACTTCATTTATACCAGCTTAATGATCGAAACAGTGTCCCTTTGAAAACTTCACAAGCTTAGGCATAAGCTCAAGAACATTTGGGATTTGGAAATTCTCCCAATTTATGCAAAACAAGGAAATGATGAAGGATGAGTATCAAGAACTATATATCTCTTAACAAGCTAACGACTTTAAAAGAAATATTAAGTAGTCAATTATCTAATGTAATTATCGGATAGAAAAGGCATCGAACAATTCAATGCATTAAGAGACAGTAAACTTAAAGACATATCATAATCAGGCTAGTCCTCAATTGTGAGGCAAGAAAGCAAACGAGGCTACCAGCATCCATTTCCAATGCCGCAATAAGATCAAACGATTTATAGAACCTTAGGCATGGCAGGCTATTAGAGGAGGCTAAACCAAACCCGAACACTTTATTAAACTGCAATATTATCTAATTACAGGCTAAACACAAGTTCACAGTTGATCACATGGGTACAATCCCTTTCAGCAACATATTGGCAGTCAAGAACAAGTACAAATCATAAGCAAAAGTAGAAAGAAAACATTTCAAGGCCAAGAGAACAACAAACATATTGAGCAAAAGTGAACAGATTCAGTGAGCCCAAAAAATGATGTCACAGGCTAATATGAAGATATTTTCTCATCTAAACATACAAGACAAATAGATGGATAAACCAACATATATGTCAACCCAGCAAATGAACATGTGATCCTTTTAAAGAATAACATCCTAAAGGTTATGAAACCATTCAGTATCTGCTAGACATACAAGGTCCAACTCATGCTATATACTTGATATAATGATATTTAGACATATTGGGCATAAGGATCTCAAATAAACATGAATAAACTGACAGACAGAGTTGTTCAGTTTGAAGTTAGACAACTGACAGTCATAAAAATAAGCAACATGAACTCCTATAACTTAAATGAGCCTTTATATATATGACTAATATACAAACAGGACTACTCATGAAAGATTAAATCTACATGGGTACAGACATGGCTTAGTTGTGCATGGTATTAAAGCTAACACATGAGAGTAGAACATGAAGCAAGGTAAACATGAGCAGGGCAGAGTTACAACCAGACATGTAAGTGATTATTTATATCAAACTATGGTTTTAACGGTTGATTGAGATTTTTTTTAACATATTAGACACATGTTTGTGCGAAATGGTGTGTTTGAACTTTGGTTGATCGCACCGAAAATACATCACACGGCCTGTTTCAGTTTTATAAAGGACAAGTGACATGATCTTTGGTACAAGAAGAGGACCATGAAAGGGCTGGGAAGATCGTTGGTACGATTCAAATTTCACTGGAAACTTTGTCTCTAAAGAAGAAAAGAAAAAATAGATGGCTTCAATTTTTCATAGAATTTTGATGATAACTTTCTTTTTGTCCAATAAAAATTGGTCTGCTCCAGACCCTTAAGTGTATATTGTGTGGTCACATACAATAATATAGTATGGCTTACAATGCATTCATTGCCCGAGGAAGGGAAGAATTGTTACATTTTGCAGTCTTCTGATTTCAAATAAAATGGTAATGTTGCCAAAGCATTGCTCAGGCGCATATAAAGTTTTCATGAATAATGGTTGTGGCCAACAATTGGCTAAGATGGGAAAATGGGACAGGGCAGGGCGGGGTAAGATAGGTCAAACGTTAAATGGGGCAGGGCAGAGCAATGCTTAAATGGGACAGGGCAGGACGGGATAGGTCAAAACACATTTTTAGAAAATTCTAAATAGGGCAGGATAATTAATAGGTTATAATTTTTAGAAAATTCTAAATGGGTTGTACTTGTTAGAATTAGATAAATTTTTATAGAGTTGTACATATTTATGTTACGGTCATATTGAGACTTTACGGGGATTAATCCGACTTACTATTTGAAAGTTATCACTACTTAAAGTTTCTGCCTCGGATCAACCGAAATCTGGAACAACATAATTTATAACGTAAAAACTATACAAATTCGTAAAGAATCTGAAAGTTTGTGTTGAATAAAAGTTCTAGATTACTCCGTTATCGACAGTTTGAGACTTTACGGGGATAAATCCGACTTACGGTTTAAAGTTTATCACTGTTTAACTGCCTCAGATCAACCGAAATCTGGAAGGGCAGAATGTATAACGTAAACACTGTACCAATAGGTAAATAATATGAAAGTTTGTGCTGAATAAAAGTTCTAGATTACTCTGTTATCGACAGTTTGAGACTTTACGGGGATAAATTCGACTTATGGTTTAAAAGTTATCTCTGTTTAAAGTATCTATCTCGGATCAACCGAAATCTGAAAGCGCAGAATGTATAACGTAAAAACTGTACAAATAGGTAGAGAATCTTAAAGTTTGTGCTGAATAAAAGTTCTAGTTTTCTCTGTTCTCGACAGTTTGATACTTTATGGGGATTAATCCTCGACTTACGGATAAGAAGTTATGGCTGTTTTAAGTTTGTGTCTTGTTTCATAAACATAAACAGGGCAGAGCGGGACAGGACTTAACGGGGCAGGGCAGGGCAAAATTTTAAAACATGTTAAACGGGGCAGGGCAAAGCGGGTTAACATCTTAGCAGGTCAAGACTTGCCCTGCCCTAACCCTCCCTAACCTACCCCATTGCCACCCCTAAAGATGGCATCATGACATGACATGAATCTTAGAAATCACCGAAAGAGATCCACAATGCAGTGACTACGAAGAGTTGCCACTTAAATAAGTCAAATAGCACGACTTTTCGGGGTCAATTGCTTTATTCTGGCCTTTGAAGACATTGGAAGGAACATAAGTACGGGTTTTATTTTCTTTACTCATCTTTTAATTTTCTACCTTTAGGATTTAGGAAATATAGTTTATAATTGTTAAGAGTACATATTTATTATTTTATGATCTCAAAGTATATTTCATTTGTGTATCATAAAATTAATTAGTTGAGATGCATGCATAAAATATGTGGAAGATTATTTTCAAGATAGTAAGTCATGAATTAGCCTTACATTAATACTTGAAAAATATTCTTGAAATCATGAAAATAATACTGTATGTATTTATTATTACGGGTCAATAAAAATATACACATATTCTGGATAAGTGTAAGTGTGTGTGCGTATGTATTTATATATCCTAAACTCAGGGAAAAATTGAAAGTCGATGTTGTTGCACTGTGAAGGAACGAACCAATAAAGATGGTGAAAGTTTTGTTAATAAGTTCTAGTTTATCCTAGAATTTGTGTGGGACCAATATCTTTATGGCTAGCCGAATATTTAATTGAATGCCCATAGAAAAATATAATTTATTGCATATGAAAAATGGAAAGAAAGAAAGCCCAACTTGAATTACTTCAAAGTGTGGGGTGTTTGGCTATAGTGCAAGTTATTAAACTTAAAAAGGTATAAATAAGTCCGAAAACCGTTGATTGTGTTTTCATAGAATATACCACCAATAGTAATGGATATTGATTTCTGGTAGAATCAGAAAACGTTAATTTATTGACATTATTGTATTATGTCAACCCCACGATATATGTCCTTGGTGGATATTGATATGGTAGTTAGTGAAATTTTCACATAACTCATTCGGTCTTGGTGATGACTAGTTGATCGAACTACTCATTTGATAGTTGATCATATGTCTTTTCGTAAAAGGAGGCTGTGTTCATTAATTTCATCAAGGAATGTCACTTGAAATATAGTATTATGATTTTCATGAACGAATGTCGCTTGAAAGGTTGTGACTTTCGATGATAAAATGTGTTTGTTTATAGATAACTCTTTGAAAAGACAAGACAGTTCATTGAACGCGTAAGTTCATTGGTCTATAAATCGAAGAAGCAATTGACGATAATGATATAAATCGACAAGAACTTGAATTTTACATCGGTGTATTCTGCTATTAGTTGGATATTTGAAGAAGTAGACTTATAAGAAGTGGAATGGTTGATTATATATATATATATGCTTTACTTAGCTTTCATTAGAAGAGCTTTTCATTAGAAGGTTTAAAAGGTTTAAAACTCTAGTCTATAAATAGAGACTAGAAATGTAATTCTTAGCGAGAGAAAATAACTGAAAATATCCAGAAGCTCATTTTGAGCCCCAAATATTTCTCTCCCATTTTACTTATGCACTACTTCTTCTTTGTTTCTCTGTATCCAAATTCTTCTCCTCTTCTATCCAATTGTCGATAATACAATGATCTAGTCAATATTTAACATGGTATCAGAGCTCTCGGGTAATAGATCGATCAGGAGTTGGAGAATTTTATGAATTCTGGACAGGATTCAAAATTGAAGGTCCGAATTCATTTTACTTCAAATTGTGAAGATCTTTTGCAATTGGTAGTTGGAAAACAGAGCAAGATAGTGTTGGAAAATTTAGTGAATCGAAGCAGTTTTCTTAATTAGAGAGATCCAATCAGTTTCTTAATTGCTATCGGTAGATCGAAGCAATTTTCCTAATTAGAGAGATCCATCAGAGCTTAGCTCGATTAAAATTGTAGAAGCTCATCTACTATTTCATCCAACGAGCCAGTATCTTCTCGAATAAATTCCTTCAATTTTCATCAGAATTAAGGTTAACTACCTGAATCACAGATATCTAAATCTCAATTTTGTTTCGTTCTTATTCTATGTTGTTGAGTTGAATCTGTATTGTTAAAGTTTAATTTGTGTTGACGAATTGGAGAAAAGTGTGTCGTTCGTTGTTGTTGTGTTGGTTTATATTTTGTGTTAGTCAGTTACTGAAAATGTTGTTGTTGTGGCTGATGTTGCTAGTGTCTCGTCTGTTGTTGATGCAGATGAGGTTGCTAGTGTAGAAAATATTTTTGTTCAGTTCTATATGGAGTTGTTAGGGCAGAAAACTTTGGGAAGAAGGATAAGATTATAGAGTAAGAAATTTCTATTGATGGAAGGATCAAGAAGTTTTCAGCTGGAAATTGACCGAGGACTGAGGGATACTTCGTGGGAAAGAATATCGATTGAGTTGAAACTCAATTTACAGAGTTTCATTTTACAGGTCAATCAAATATTAGATTGCCTGTTTTCACTTGTTTAGCTCAGGATAGGAGAATCGAGGAATTTCTAGCGGGATTTAGAATAGAAATTGAGGGAGACTCCATTGCATGTCCGAGCTTATTATAAAAGCTTGCGTAGGGAGAATTGAGGGATTCTCTAGTCCGAGTGAGACTAGAGAATGAGGAATTCTTGTCGTCGTTTTTTTACATTGGAAGAATTGAGGGATTCTCTAGTCCGAGTGAGACTAGAGAACGAGGGGTTCTCGTTATTACTGTTGCACCAGATGTTGCTGCTGGTACTGCTATTATGGTTGATATTACTGCAGTTGATGTCAGTACATTTACTGCTACTGTTGCTGAAGCTATTGTGTTTCTATTAGTGTAGCTATTGCTGTTCAGTGTTAATGAGCAGTAGCATTACTGATGTTTGTGTTGGTATTATTGTTATCGGTAGATCAAATGTTACTGATGTTGCTGCAGCAGTCGAGCTAATTTTACTGCAGATGCTGTTGTTAAAACTGTTGTTGGTGCTATCTGGTCACTTTCATGTATAGCCAGCAACAGAGGAGGGGAGCAGTAGCAGAATGCAGGAGCATTGCTCACTGATGAAAATGTCCGCTAATGTCACTCAGCATCCTGCACAGTTTGGTGCTAATGTCATGCTTGATGATTGGGGGAAGAGTTTGGCTGTGATTACTGCAAATAGAACAAAAGATGACGAATTGGTGCTTGTTCATCTTGGCGATTGTTTGTGGAAAGAGAGAAGTGATATATTGTTGCTGCACACATTTGCTATCTGGTGGCAGACGCAAACGTTGAACCATATTCAGACAGTGCAAGATTGTGTGTTATAGGTGCTGATCATTGGAAATTCCCCTGAACTTATGCTAATCCAGAGGCTATTCAGAGGACTGAGATATATGAGTACTCTAAGATGCATTGAAATACTGTCAAGCATTATCAAAATCACTTAAAACTGGCCGAGCTCCTGAGATAGAAAAATTGAGACAATTAGTGTCTTGTCTTGAAGAAAGGATCAAAACACACCAAGAGGGAGGATTTGCCACAAAATTGGCTCCTGCAAAGTTGCAGTCCATAAGGGGATGAACATTATTATCAGGCTGCGGGACCTAGAGTCTCAACTAGTCAATCAACAATGGTGATGTTATCCTTGATGCTGAGAAATTCTTGTGGCTGCTATTCATGAATTTGCTGGTGCAAGTGATATTGCTTTGGCCATTTTTGCTGGTCCTATTGCTGCTGCTGTTAATGATGCATCTACAAATGCTAGTTGTTTCCAAGCTAGGACTGAAAACTCTATTTTCAGTGCCTAGCTTGAAGGGGGTGTTGAAGTATAGATATACCACATATATACACAATATATATATATATATATATATATATATATATATATATATGGTTAGTTTGTTAGATAAATTTGTTATATATGTATGTTTTACTTAGCTTTCATTAGAAGAGCTTTTCATTAGAAGGTTTAAAAGGTTTAAAACTCTAGCCTATAAATAGAGACTAGAAATGTAATTTTTAGTGAGAGAAAATAACTGAAAATATCCAGAAGCTCATTTTGAGCCCCAAATATTTCTCTCTCATTTTACTTCTGCACTACTTCTTCTCTGTTTCTCTGTGTTCAAAATCTTCTCCTCTTCTATCCAATTGTCGATAATACACTGATCAGTAATTTCCCATCTTGGTTATTATGTACAGAAAAGTAAAAGAGTTATATAAGTATACGCCTAATAGAAGTTTGCAAGAATCATTTTTTTCTGAGTTAAATTTTGTGTATGAATTGGTCTAGAAGATTTGATGTAATTCTTAATGTTGCTAAAGCGTTGGAATTTTTGCACCTTGAATGTGTGAATGTTAGTAGAAGTTTCCAGTACATTAAACCCTTTGGCTTGAATTTTGTTACCCAAAATTTGACTTTCTTTAATGAGAATGATGTCACTTTTTTTTGATGAAAAGGTAAATGTGTATTAATAATCATCCGAATGTACATATTTTGTGGGCGTGCCCACGGCATAAAGACGATGTAAATCTAGTGCATCCCTGCTAGGCAAGTCAACCCAAGATTTAGGCTCGTCAGTAACAAAAGCTCAAGCTAGCCCACAAGCCGGGTAGTCGTGAGTGCCCAAGAAAATCATAAGAGAGATGCATTGTCCTAAACTATGGAAATTCTTTTATGTAGAGCATAAAGTTGCAGCCGTGGGCCTTCTTAAACCCTTTCCATGGTAAACCCAAATGGGACAAACCCACGGTCAAGGAAAGAGTACCTATTCAGACATGGGTAAAGACCCACCCTCGTCACGTTGTGCCGCAGTGAGTAATCGCCATAGTACCTACTATCCAGACCACGTACTATTTCATGCTTGCCCATAGGTCGGGAAGTCATGATGTACAAAGCATAAAGGACTCCCGCCAATCCCAAATTCCGGGTGGTCGGGAGACTCCAGCTGATCCCACAAGTTAGGTAGTCTGGAGATTTGAAAAAGGCGTTTCAACGAGGCCACATGTCCAACCAGTCATTCATTTCCTAGTTTGTGGCTAGAGATACAAATCTGTCCAAAAAAAGGGGGTATAATGTGAACAAAATTTTGTAGACGCTGGTCTTGATCCTAAAGAGAATAGCTTCTCTATCGAGTCTCGACCAGTCAAAGATAATATTGTTCCTCTCAGTCCAAATATGGTAGACGGTGGTGGCCAGGCCAACCCGTTTAGCTTTAGCTTGCCAACCAGTGTCATGCCCCTATTTCTTGATATATTTCAAAGCACTATCGATGGTGGTCATAGCCCTTCTGATGTCAAGCCATGTCTTGACCCGTGACCAGAGATAACTACTGATCGTGCAACTGAAGAATAAGTGAGCTATTGACTCGTTAGAACATCCACAAAGGGAGCACCTTCTATCAATGTCCATATAAGTGATTCTATCCTTCGTACGCAATCTTTTCCTCACACAAAGCCATAGAATAAAGGCCTGCTTTGGAGTGATATAAGAACTCCAAACATCCTTCGCCCAAATCATCTGCTTCCCATGTGTCCTGAAGTAATCATAGGCACTGTGATTACTATTATACCATGCCGCCATATTAATAGCCGCCCGATCGTGTGACCCTTCACGTTCAAGGATGAAGTCATGGATAAACAGAAGCCGCTTGTTCAAAGGTGAGTCGTCGTTCTTAGAAACCCAGGTTCAAATATTATTGTTGTTGTTGAGATACTTGTTATTGATCCATTTAATCCAAAGTGTGTCCTTCTTTTGATGGATATTCCAAAGGCACTTGGCGAGCAAAGCAAGGTTCCAGGCCTTGAGATCTCTAATTCTGAGGCCTCCCTCGGCTTTCGTCCTGGTACACTCCTTCCATGCAACAAGAGGGTGGTTTGAACGGCACAGGAAGGTCCTACATAGCCCGTAAACTTTCTTACAAACCGCAACATGCACTGGCAGCATTGATAACCAGAAACATTCCACACCTGGAGGACAGACTTGATTAGTTCAAGCCTGCCCGCATAAGATAAAGTAGCGCTCATCCATGAGTCAGTGTACCCTGCAGTTTTGTTCACAAAAGGGTCATAGTGAACCAGTCTCATCCTTTCCACGGCAAGGGGAATGCCGAGATAGCCGAAAGGCATATCGCCAGTGTCAAAGCTAGTAATCTGCTAAATATCAACAAGGTCGTGGTCCGTAATACCAGCTGTGTACAAGCTTGTCACGACCCAGCCCCGGGGCCATGACTGGTACCCTACCGGGGTACCCTGTCAGGTATATGTCAGAGACTAGCAGCGGAACATACATAACACATTACTTAGAAAAAACGGGTAACATTATCGGCGGTAGATAAGGTGCCTTATAAAACATACTTAAACAAAAGTATAGTAATACAACCGGTTCTTATAGCCCAAAACACCAACGTGACTACGCACTCTGGAATAACAATCGTGGCGGGACAGGGCCCCGCCATACCTGAATGTACAAAAGTCTATAACCTCAGGGAATCATACCAAAAAGACAAGCCTCCGGAGAGATGGAGCTTCCCAAGAAATGAACAGTGATCCTAAGAGTGCGGACCAGCAAGCTACGTATCTCGACTGCGGCGTGACGCGGCCGAAGGAGGTCGATCAACAGTACCAAGTATGTGGCCCGAAAATGCGTAATGAATTCATAATAGCATATATATAAAGCGGGAGACATGTATGATAGCCAAACTACGATACAACATATACGTGGCGGTGTCAAGTCGTGGACTCACGCCTCTAAGTCATCACTCAAATATAACCATAGGTCTCATGCCCATAATATCAATCGTGCGTGGAATTCCTTCCTCACCGCCGATCTATGATATAACAACACTAAGGAGTACATATGAATACTAGATCCCACTCGTATCATAAGAACGTGCGAGGCAAATGCGAAGGCATAGCTACGGATCCACCTGCGTCCTCAATCGCCGGCAATGCAAAGCCTACCGATCCACCGCACCAACAATACTATAATCGAAATCACGGTGGCCGAGGCAAGTGCGATAGCCTCTACCAGATCCACCTGCGTCACATCGGCCAGGCAAACGCAGCTAACCACGAGATCCACCTGCATCACACCACTTCGCCCTAACACGACCGGCAAGTACGAAAGCCAACTACGAGATCCACTGCATCACGTCTCGGCCGGGGCGGTGCGAGCTAACTACTAGATCCACCTCGCATCGGTAGACCTCATGGAGAGCTAATCCATGGAATAATATCACAGGAAACGAACCCTCATCGTGGCGCATACAGTGGAATCCTCCATCACCGATGCGCCCCAAATAGACTCATAATTACATGCTTTTAATTCGAATTGCAATACCATGCCTTTATATAAACCAAGACAATTACCATGCCTTCTTTTCACATAAACCAAGAGAATTCTTATTTAAGCAAGCCAAAGTACTTTTCCAGCACACATATAATAATTCTCAATTAAACAAGCCAAAGCACTATGTACATACATTCTTTCAAAGCCTCCTTTTATGTAAAATCCAAGATACTAACACTGTAGTATCGAGGCGTGTCTATTTTTCAAAGTAAGTTACTACACCTTTAGAAAAATCATTTCATAGCTTGAAACCAAGTAACTTCAATTTTCCCACAATCTAGACAACTTATGCTCATTAATCAAAATAGACAACTTTCATAACCTTCCATAAAGTTATTATAACCAACTTCCCATAAAGCCGTTATACTAACTTTATGCTTTAGAAATTTACGACATCTTATCCATTCATAAGGCCGTTATAACTAACTTCCCATAAAGCCGTTATAACTCCATGAACCATTTCGTTCTTTTACTAGCCAAGAGGCTTATACTTCAAACAAATTCATACAATTTTCAAAATACTTCAAGCCTCTTATCCTTTAGAAAACAAGTTTCTTACCTCCAAAATTTAAGTCTCTTATCTTTTAGAATAATTCAATATTCAATACTTTCACACCAAAAGTACTCTATACTTCATTAGGTCAAGAAAATCCTTGTCTATCTTATTTAGGATAAACCATTACTTAAGAACAAGCGGGTTAACTTCTTAACCCAACCAACTTAGACATTTTCTTAAAATAAGTCAAGTATAACAAAAGGATTTACTTCATTCAAAACACGTACGTCTACCGTACTATATAGTTATAACTACTCATGCTCAAGGGATAAGAAAGTTTCCACATACCTCTTCGGTCAATCCTCTTGCTAAGCTCAAACTACCGCAAGTAATATGCCAACCTATAATAACCATAATACGTTTATTAACCTCTAATTTCAATGTAGGAATAATCTAAGTTCAAAGCCCCTAAATTCTATGGAAAATTGGGCAGCATTTCCTTTGTTTCTACATACTTTGCCACCTTTTTAAGGTCCGTATTCAACATCCAAACACCACTTCTTAGGCCCAACAATCCAAACAATCTCAAGGGGATTACACACCTAAACTTGGGTGTGTAAAATTCTGCCCCAAAAGGTAAAACAATTAACTTAACAAGTCTAAGGTAGTTTTTAGGCTACAACATGCTCACATAATTTCCTTAACTAATTCTTTCACATCCAAACCATATTTCTTACATGCAATGACTCTAAGAGTATTATTCACTACCACAAGTTCTTTCTTCTTAACATGCAACACTAGAAACTAATTCTAAAGGAAGAAATGTTACCTTAAAGTTTTAGTCAAACTTATTCCAAATATTTTTGCTATCTTCCTTGCCAAGAACACCACCAACAAGTGATGCGCGTATAGATGCACACACTTTTAAACGCAAGTGCACGTTATCGTATCAAGTAGTATAGTCTTAGATAAGACCGAATATCGTCCTCTAGGATTAGGGTTCAAGTACCAACTATCTATTTTCTAGTATCTATTTGGTGAATTAATGATTGATTGTTTGGTTTGTAACTAAGAGTTATGAAAGCTAATTAAATATAAAGATTTAATTCAGATGTGATGAGAATAGGGCTTCTATGTATCCTTACTATCCGCTTATGCTACTTACTAATACATTAACTTATGGTATTCTTCTTTTGGAGAAAGCAGGTTCTGAAATCGTTTTATACTCCGTTAGGTTATATAAACACTCAACCCAATATTGTTCCTTACCTTTCGGTGATAAGGGTAACTCTATAGGAGGATTAAGAACAAAAATCTAGTTGGCCGTCACGCACAATGCGCAAAATTAGGGTTGTTAAGCCTCTCATCAACGCTCTGAAACTAATTGAGGTATTTTCATCCCCAATTCAAGCCTCTACCCAACTTACAAAGATATTCACAATCCCCCCTTTTCAGAATCTGATTAGAAATCATATAGTGATAACTAGTTATCAATTAGCTACCAAGAATTCAACTCAATTATTGGATAGATCTCTCAATAAGAATAATTACCATAAGCATGCATTAATTCATAACATAAGGTTCAAGAAATTCAACATAGAAAGCCCTATAAGAGAATTAGTTCCTAGCCATAAATATGACAAGAACTAATTCCATGTTCATCATACAAAAACTGAATTAAAGTAAAGAAAGAGAAAAGAAATTACTAAAATAAATGGTATCCAATCTCCAAGCAAGAATCTTGAGTTGTGCAAGAAGGGGAACCCTCAAAAACTGCCTAGGGTTCTCCTTTTATAGGTTTAAACGCCTCCTTCTTTCCTCGAGCTGGCCCAAAAATCCGTCAAAAGACCTAATTTTTGCGTCGGCGCGCGTACCGCAGACGGCGCATGGCGCGGAAGTTCTGCGATCCGTCGGGTGTGTTTTGGCGCCGCGATATCTGGCACGAGGCGCGCGTGCTGTATCTGTAGCTCCTCCGGATGTTTAGCGCGCCGCGCCTGCATCTGGCATGCGAGGCGCCGCGCGCCAGTCTTCTGCCTCTCGATAATGGCGCGCGGCCGCTTTGGCTGCGAGGCGCGCGACGCTGGTCTGAATTTAAGCCTCGTTCGCCACTTTCTCTGATTTCAGCACTGGCATCTCCTCTTTTGCCCACTTTTTGCTCCTCGTCCGCCATTGGGCCATTTCAACCACTTTGACTCAATAGAAAGAAAAACTATCCTACTACGACACTTATATGTGCAAAATGGGACAAAAGACTAACTAAACAGACTCAAAAAGTGTATATAAAATACCGATCAAATACCCCCAAACTTAACCTTTGCTCGCCTCGAGCAAATATAGAAAGAAATACAATAAAAGACTCAAAAGAATGAAAAATAAAGGACTCCTGTCATTAATCACTTTTCTTTGCATAGATGTTAACTAGAAAAACATGAAGGTTAGCGGAATAATATGCAGGAACATATAGCATGGAATTTCAACACATTGAGCTAGATATTTCGCAAACTCATACTTATCATGCTTAAATGGAAGTCCATATACTAAATCATGCATATAAATTCAAGAATTCCTATGGCATGCTTACTTGATATTCTCCACTAATTCTGGATATGCATAAAAGAGATCTTCAGGACTTTGAGGGTTGTAATGTTGGCTTAGGTAGGGGTTTGTAAAGATAGGCATTTAAGCTCATTTTTATGTACCATAAGCTCTTTGGCTTTTCAATTTTTCCCTTTTTCTTTTGATTCTTTCCTTCACTTCAATTCTATCCTTCCCCTCTTTTGTTTTGGGAGAGTGAAGTGTATTATACTAATATGCACCCCCAAACTTAGGCTTTTGCCTCTTTCTTATTACTTTTTTATTGGGGTGCAACAAACTCATTCACTCTTTTTGTCTCTTTTTTAACACAATTGATTCCACTATTTCATATTTGCACTTATGGTACAATTTGTGGGAACATAGGGTGTCAAAGAAGAAGTTTCAAATTTAGGCTCAATGGGGCTGACTAGGGATATTTTTAAAGTACAGGATAGAAAAGAATGGTAAGAATTGGCTATCAAAGAAATGCCTGAGTCATCTCCCTAACATACATATCCTAACTATTTCGCCTCAAATAGCAAGCAATCATAACACATAAGCATTTATCATTTAGCATGCATAACTCAAGTAAGAAACTCCAAATAGACAGATTCTGTGAGTTTTTGGCATATCTAACCTAAGTGTTTAGATAGTTGCTTCAATTCCTTTACATTATTCCACCTTACTTCACTAGGTGTTTCTAGCAACTACAGCATATATGATCTTTGACAGGCAATTATGACTCAAAAAGAAAAAAAATTGGTGACTCAAAATAAACATAAAACAAAGAAAAAGACTTAATTAAAACATAACATGACACACAAATAAAACACCCCCAAACTTAAATCACACATTGTCCCCAATGTGTGTAAGACTCAAAGACAGTAAAAGAAAAAGGACACTTACAGACTTTGGCTAAAATGGTGGTGGTGGCGGTGGATAATGCCTCGACCATTGGTTGAACAAGGCACTCAGCTCGTCGATTTGTTGCCTTGTTTCTTGCTGTCCTTGTACTACTGTTTGCAAGGTCTGCATCATCTCCCTCTGGTGTTGGTACAATTGCCCCATTGTGGGCTCTGAAGGTTCTGCTCTTGTGGTTGGCCGGTGGCTGGGTCCTGCCTCATGTTGAGCCTCTGTTTCAGGCTCATCTTCATCCATGGCGGCCTCTGCTGCTGCTGCTGCTGGTTGTACTCTTCGTCTGGCTGCTGGGGGGCTAGGGTCTGGGAAAGAGTGCACTATCCCATAGGACACCGGCAGTTGGTTTCTTTCATGAGTATCTGTGGGTAGTTGTGGGACCGCACTCATGTGGCATAGGCTGGTAATAAGCGAGCCGTGTCCCAATCCACCTGTTGTCACCAACCTGCTGGTTTCTTCAATGCTCTGCACTATTTCTTTCCCCACATCAATTGTCAGCCCCCTCATAATTCCATAAATCAATTTAATCCTATCTTCTGGCACTCTGGTGAAGTGCGTGGATGGAATCATGCGGGCACTGACAAAATACAGCCAAGCCTTGGCTACCTTGTTGAATTGGCACCTGCTCAGTGCTCTCGATCCATTTCTTCCAATCTCAAGCGGCTCACGGTAGCTCACGGTGTCTGCAACGGTATTCCAGTCGATGTGGTCAATGCTTCTAGACCATGTTCTAAAGTGATTCCAATCACTTCTTTCTTCAACATCAACTGTCTTCAATTGTATATTAATATTTTCTGCCGTCACAGGCACATAGCTTCCCCTTACAAAGCAACCCCTTTCCACCTTCTCCGGAAAGTTGGCATAAAATTCTCGCACCATTGTTGTGTTTGCTGGTGTTATCTTCTCCGGGTTCACAAATTTTCTCCACTCCCTTAACTCAATCATCGCCCGAATGGGCTCATAAACATCTCCTTCTCCAAATGACGCCCTCTGGTAGTCCATTCCCCTTTCTGGTATTATGGTGCAGTATCGCTTTTGTATCTTTGAGAGGCTTCGTAGCTTACAAACCTACTTTCGTCATATTGTGGGGTTGGGGTGGATGTGGAGCCTCTTCTTTTTCTAGTGGCCATGGTTAGAACAGTTTCTGGAGCTTTCAATTTAGTGGCACAAATGTCTCCTACACACTCAACAACTAGCAGTGACAACACCCCCAAACTTCAATAATGCCCACAACCTCCTTTTCTACTCTTTTCTCCAACTTCACAACCAACTTTTCAGTACCCAAACTACTCCAACTATAATACTCTTCCCAACTACTACCTCCTATGACTTCAGTGAAAGGATTCAAGAACAAAGATAGGGATTACCTTTTGATGAGAAGATTCAAGCTTGTTCTTGTTTCAATTGGTGGGTTGAGGCTATGGAATGGAGCTTTGTTGTTTGAGATAGTTGGGGGTTTTTGGGAATTTAAGAGTTTAGGTTGTGGTTGGGTTGGCTTTGTGGAGGATTTGTGGGAGAGTTTCTGAAATTTCGTAGGTTTTTTGGAGTGGGAAAGTTAGGTTTTTGAAGTTGGAATTGGGGAAGGTCTGATTTTTGGGCGTTTTAAGTTCTGGATTTCCCGCTTTGGCGCCGCGGCCCTGCTTTTAGGCGCCGCGGCGCCCACTCATCTGCGCTCCTTCGGGATTTTCTGCGCCGCGGCCCTGCTCCTGGGCGCCGCGGCGCCTAAACTCGGCCAACTTTCTGGAATTCTACCGCCGCGGCTCTTAAACTTCCGAGCCTGTTCAGATCTTTTGGCGCCGCGGCTCGCTCCGGCGCGCGACCGCTGCTCGCTTCGGGAATCCTGGTTTTATTCGGCTTCGTCCCGGTTTAATTTCTGCACATGCCAATCACACAAACAACAAGATCCAATACTGGTGATCGTTCTTAGACAAAATAAAATTAAAGCGTGTGAGAAATTAAAATAACATAATTGAAACATTGGGTTGCCTCCCAGTAGCGATGTCTTTAACGTCTTTTAGCGGGATGCAAGTTCCTTAGACTTAATAGCCCGGGTGGATTAAGTCCCCAACGATCCATTTCCGCCACATTTGGCGTTTCCTTTTTCTTCTTTTCTTTTTAGCATTATCAGTAGTAGGGAGTTCCGGAACATTTACCTCATTTAGTGTCATTTCAGCAAACCATGCCTGCTTTCTTGGGCTCATCACTCTTTGGTTGCACTGTAAGGGCTCGCATGGGGGTTTGATGGTGTTGATTGCAAAACACCCACTTACAGTTCTTGGCTCGATAGCGTGTTTAAACACTTTAAACACCATTTCTTCATTCTCCACCCTTAGCGTTAACTCTCCTCTTTCAACGTCAATCAAGGCTCTACCCGTTGCTAGGAATGGCCTCCCCAATATGATAGGGATTTCCGCATCTTCTTCCATATCAAGGATGAGGAAATCTGCAGGGAAGAAGAACTTTCCTACTTTCACAATCACGTCCTCAATCTTGCCCCGCGGGTGAACCACTGTCCTGTCGGCTAGTTGCAGACTCACAGTGGTTGGTTTGGCCTCTCCCAACTCCAACCTTTTAAAAACTGATAGGGGCATCAGATTTATACTCGCCCCCAAATCGCATAGAGCTCTGTTGCAAGTCACCCTGCCTACTGTGCAAGGTAGTGTGAAGCTTCCAGGGTCCTTAAGCTTTGGTGGCAACTTCTTTTGCAGAATAGCACTACACTCCTCTGTTAGTGCTACTACCTCATATTCCGCCAGCTTCTTCTTTTTCCCCAATATCTCCTTCATAAACTTGAAATAGGATGGCATCTGCTCTAATGCTTCTATGAAGGGTATGTTGATGTGCAGCTTCTTGAATACCTCCAAAAATTTGGAGAATTGTTTATCCACCACCTTCCTCTGTAACCTCTGGGGAAAAGGAATCTTTTCTGTATACTCCTTCTCCGGAGTTTTCTCTCTCAGGCTAGGCGACCACCTTCTCTTTTTCTAAGTCTGCTTTCTCCTCAACTACTGGCTGAGGTGGCTGCTCCTCCAACTGTTTTCCACTTCTCAACCTGTTTGCCTTACTGCTGCTCAGTTTACCTCTGTATTGCTTGGCAATGTCCCAATGGCTTTGATGTTTGTCTGCTTTGCTAGCTGTCCTACTTGTGTTTCCAAATTTACGAGCAGGCTCTGCACTTCAAAAACTGCGTCTGGGCGTTGGCAATCTTTATTCTGACTACTTTCAGATCGTCATGCATTCTGTTTCGCTGGCGCATTCTTATTGTTGAGGTGGGGCTTAGTGAAGAAATTTGTTGATTACGATGCTTCTTGGTTTTGATCATCGCCCCTATCACGGTCTCGCCTAATATTGGTTCTGTTGTCCTGCATGGTTCGATTCTGCCTCGATCTCCTTTCCATGAGAAATTTGGGTGATTCCTCCACCCTGGATTATAAGTGTTGGAGTAGGGGTTGTTCTGTTGCCTCTGATAATTACCTACTGCCTGACACTCTGCCTGCTCCATTGATACATTGTTGGGATCCGCTGAAGGACACCTATCAAATGTATGTGGGCCGCCACATATCTCACAACTTTTGGGCATCTGTACAGCATTCACTGACATTTGTATCTTTGCTGCATTGTTTCGCTAGAAGAGCCACTTGGGCATTAAAGGCAGCAATAGTATCTACTTCGTGGACCCCCACAGTTCTTCTTCCACTAGTCGCCCTCTCCTCAGCGACATGGTTGTTAGTGGCCATATCTTCTAATAACTCATGAGCGTCGTGGGCTGTTTTCCTCATGAATGCTCCACTTTCTTTGCATCTATGATGGTTACGGTTGTCTTGCTCCGTTGTAGAAGATGTGGACCAAGTTCCACAACTCAATGCAATGGTGTGGACACTTCCTCTGTAGATCCTTGAACCTTTCCCATGCTTCATATAAGGACTCTCCATCAGCTTGGTAGAAGTTATTCAACTCCCCTCTCAATTTTGCTGCTTTACAAGGCGGAAAGAACTTAGCTAGAAATTTCTGTGTCAGCTCGTGCCATGTGAATATCGAATCGGCTGGCAGGGAATTCAACCATACTTTTGCTCTATCCCTGAGTGAGAAAGGAAAGAGCCTCAACCTGACGGCATCATCAGTAACGCCGTTATATCTGAAAGTGGCACATAGCTCCAAGAAATTAGCTATGTGCATGTGTGGATCCTCCGATGGCAGTCCTCCGAATTGCACGGTGTGCTGTACCATGCTCAGAATTGCTGGCTTTATCTCAAAATTGTTGGCTCCTATTGCAGGGAGCCTAATGCAAGTCTGTGCTCCATTCACTCTTGGTAGCACATAATCTCCCAAACTTCTTTCTGGCTGGATTCAGACTCTATCCTCCACATCTATTGGCACTTGCTGAGGATCTCCTGGGTTAAATTGATTTTCACCTAACCCTTCTCTCATCCTGTTATTGTTTATATTACCGTCCATCTCTATCAAAGTTGCAATTCGTTGATTCTTTCTGCATTACGTTTGCGAGTTTTCTCAATCTGGATTGAAGGAACGAGTGTCGACTCTCTTCTCCTTCGCATAAACTGATTGCCTGAAATAGATCAAAAACAGAAAACAAATCACGGCACCCTGATTTTCCGAAAAATAGCGAAAAACGTAAAAAATAAAAAATAAAAAAAAATAAAAATTAAAGACCAAATTAGAAATTAAAAATAGATAATTTGATATTGAACTAACGCCTAATCCCCGGCAACGGCGCCAAAAACTTGATGCGCGTATAGATGCACACACTTTTAAACGCAAGTGCACGCTATCGTATCAAGTAGTATAGTCTTAGATAAGACCGAATATCGTCCTCTAGGATTAGGGTTCAAGTACCAACTATCTATTTTCTAGTATCTATTTGGTGAATTAATGATTGATTGTTTGGTTTGTAACTAAGAGTTATGAAAGCTAATTAAATATAAAGATTTAATTCAGATGTGATGAGAATAGGGCTTCTATGTATCCTTACTATCCGCTTATGCTACTTACTAATACATTAACTTATGGTATTCTTCTTTTGGAGAAAGCAGGTTTACGAAATCGTTTTATACTCCCGTTAGGGTTATATAAACACTCAACCCTAGTATTGTTCCTTACCTACCTTTCGGTGATAAGGGTAACTCTATAGGAGGATTAAGAACAAAAACCTAGTTGACCGTCACGCACAATGCGCAAAATTAGGGTTGTTAAGCCTCTCATCAACGCTACAAAACTAATTGAGGTATTTTCATCCCCAATTCAAGCCTGTCTACCCAACTTACAGCATATTCACAATCCCCCCTTTTCAGAATCTGATTAGAAATCATATAGTGATAACTAGTTGTCAATTAGCTACCAAGAATTCAACTCAATTATTGGATAGATCTCTCAATAAGAATAATTACCATAAGCATGCATTAATTCATAACATAAGGTTCAAGAAATTCAACATAGAAAGCCCTATAAGAGAATTAGTTCCTAGCCATAAATATGACAAGAACTAATTCCATGTTCATCATACAAAAACTGAATTAAAGTAAAGAAAGGGAAAAGAAATTACTAAAATAAATGGTATCCAATCTCCAAGCTAGAATCTTGAGTTGTGCAAGAAGGGGAACCCTCAAAAACTGCCTAGGGTTCTCCTTTTATAGGTTTAAAACGCCTCCCTTCTTTTCCCTGCAGGCCTGGCCCAAAAATCCGTCAAAAGACCTAATTTTTACGCGTCGGCGCCGCGGCCCTGCAGACAGGCGCCGCGGCGCCGGAAGTTCTGCGATCCGTCGGGTGTTTTGGCGTCGCGGCCGATATATCTTTGTCACGAGGCGCGTCAGATCTTCTGTAGCTCGCCGGATGTTTAGGCGTCGCGGCCTGCGCATCTGGCTCGAGGGCACCGCGACGAGTCTTCGCCTCTCACGAATAATTTGCGCGCGACCACGCTTTGGCTGCAGGAGGCGCCGCGGCGCTGGTCTGGATTTTAGCCTCGTTCGCCACTTTCTCTGTTTTGAGCTCTGGCATCTCCTCTTTTGCCCTATTTTTGCTCCTTTTCCGCCATTTGGCCATTTCAACCACTTTGACTCAATAGAAAGAAAAACTATCCTAATACGACACTTATATGTGCAAAATGGGACAAAAGACTAACTAAAACAGACTCAAAAGGTGTATATAAAATACACCGATCAACAAGCTAGCCACAAGCTTCCTTCTTGTTCTTAACTTTTCAGATTTTTCCTAAGGCTAGAATTTCTCTTGGGATTTTAGAGAGAAGGAGGAGCTTGAACTTTTAAGAGAGAAGGGAGAGCTTTTGTCTAAGAGAGAGATGAAGTATGACCAAGTCTTGAAGACTTGGTCAATATAGTGCATGCAAAATCAGATGGGGGGGAACACTTGTCACCCTCCCAAGGTCTTTTAAAAGAAAAATCTGACTTTTCCTAAGTTTTTCCGCCCAGAATCCCGCCTCGGCGCCGCGGCGCCGCAACTCCTGCGGACCCTCAGATCTTCCGGCGCCGCGGCCCTGCTTCCCGGCGCCGCGGCGCTGAAACTTCAGCGACCCCTCAGTACATTCGGCGCCGCGGCCCTGTCGCCTCTGTCCGAAACACATTTTTGTCCGACTGCGCACTGAACTTGTAATTCTCATAACTTTCTACTCCGACGTCCTATCGACGAACGGTTGGTTGCGTTGGAATCTAGACTCAACGAACTACGCCCTAGGCCTTTGAAACACTTAGGAATTCTGAATGTACCGGGTCATAACCCGCCTCAAAGTCTACCAAAACCCGTCCGGAATAATCCGTCAACCTATCCTTTGGAAATTTTAAGTCTTACATGCTTTCGTACGCTCTCATGCGTAGGGTCAGAACTACGGGGTATAACAAAGCTGGACTTGAGTGCATTGGAACTGAGACCCGAGCAATTCTGGAAATCACGAAGGCAATCCATGAGGATCCAGACGTAAATAATGTCCCCTTTTGACATAAGTAGCAAATCATCGGCGAAAGCAAATTGGGTGATCTTTAAGCTTTTGCACTTGGGGTGGTAGTGGAAAACAAGCATCTGAGTGTTCTTGTTGATCATCCTTGAGAGATATTCCAAGCAAATAACAAATAAGGTAGGGGAGAGAGGGTTCCCCTATCTGAGTCCCTTACGACCCTTAAAATGGTCGTGTAAGCTCCCATTGATAGAAATTGAATAAGAAGTCGTGGAGACGCATTCCATAATCCTAGCAACGAGTCTCCCTGGGAAATTCAAACCAATCAAAATAGCCGTGAGGAATTCCCAATTTACTGAATCGAAGGCTTTACGGAGATCAACTTTGAGCATGCATCTACTAGAGACCCTCTTACGGTTGTAACCCCTCAAAATCTCTTGTGCAAGGTGTATGTTGTCAGACATACTTCTATTCTGGACAAAAGCTGCCTGAGATGGATCAATGAGGACATCCAAAGCCTTCACCAACCGTGAAGTAATGATCTTTGTGATGACATTGTACATAATGTTGCAGCATGAAATAGGCCTGTAGTCGCCCACCGTTGAGCAGTGGGTATATTTAGGAATAAGGGCGATGGTAGTGTGGTTGATCTGTTTGAGAAGATTTCCGGAAGTGAAGAACTCTTTGACCGCTTCATAGAACTCCCCGCCAATGATATTCCAAGCTTTCTTGAAGAAACCCGAAGAGTAGCCATCCGGACCAGGGGCTTTGTCATCTTCAATACCGAATAAAGACCCTTTAAACTCAGCATCTGTGACATTTCTAACGAGGTCATCCCCATGTTCAACCGAGAGACAATTGCCCGAAGATATGACACCAACATCAATAGGCTCGCAAGCATCCCTAGTTCCAAGTAACCCTTTATAATAATTAATGAATTCCGCCGCAACTTGGTCACTGGAGTTCGTAAGAGAACCATCACTCTTGGTAGTGGCCGCAATAAAGTTCCTTTTGGAGTTACATTTGACCATACCATGGAAGAACTTAGTGCACCGATCACTGTGCTTGAGATGCTCACACTTGGAAATCTGCCTAAGGAAACTCATTTCCGCATCAATAAGAACCATAGACTTGCGCCTTAGCTCGGAAACCCGCGTGTGTAAGTGGTCAAGCTGCGGGTTGCTCAAGGCATCCTGTTGAGCAATATCCAGCTTCTCCTTTGCCCTTTTGACCCGCGTCAAGATATGGGAGAAGTCTTTCTCATTGAGCTGCTTCAAAGGTCCTTTGAGGTAAAGTAACTTCCGGGAAAACCGGAATTGAGCATTACCATTGATAATTTGCTCCCAAGCGTTTGTCATAATCCTACCAAAGTGCTCATGAGTAGCCCACATATTGAAGAACTTGAAAGGTCTATTGTGCATCCTTGGACGATAAAAAATAGAGACAATGCATGGCGTATGGTCCGATAAAGGCCCAGACCGACGGAAATGTGCATTGCCACACCAGCCCGCATGTAACCAATGGGCATTAATGAGGGCCCTGTCAAGTTTGCTCAAAGTATTGCTACGACTGAAAGTGAACTCGCATCCCATCGAAGATAAATCCGTGAGGCTTAGATCTCGACAACAATCAACAATATCTTTCGTGTCATAGCTGGTGATGGGTGCCATGTTGAAATGCTCATCCTCCTTCATAACCGTGTTGAAATCTCCAAGAACAAGCCACTACATAGTAATGGGGGTCCTGTACTATCTCAATTTCTCCCATAAGCCCCTTCTATCAATAATCGTGTGTAGCCCATAAACAAAAGTGACTTGAAGCCTCTTAGAGGAGATAGCACAAGTGACATCACAATGAATGGCTTGCGGGTTGATGTCAAGCACTTGCAAGATGACTTTGGTCGGGTCGAATAAAATAAATATCCTCCCTGGGATGATTTGTAAAGTTATCCAACACCTCCCAGTTGCGAAATTTAAAAGTCCAGAAACGTTCAAGAGTCGAGTTGTCGAGTTTAGATTCCAGGATACCAAAGATGTCAATGTTGTTCTCACGCACCACAGAGCAAATCTCCTTTTGCTTGGAGGGGCGGTGCAGGCCCCTTATATTCCATGAGGCAATGATCATTTCGATAACGGAGGGGGAATAATCCTCTTCGTGCTATCTTCATAAGTAATAATAGAGCTGATGCCACCATAAGTACCATTCTTTTTAATGGGAAGGGTTGTCATTATGCTCAAGGGTATGGGCAAACTTTGTCCACCATTATTAGTCTTAGCTTTTGTCCTCGTCCTCGCGCCCACTTGCCCCTCCTTCTTCTTGGTCCCTTCCGAGTTCCGACCTTTCCCAACCTTAGCCGAAGGGCCGAAAGGTTGAGCTTCCAAATCTGTCCGACCGCGCGACTTGGTGCGTGTCCCATGGCAGCCGCCACCAATATCCGTAACCATTGAACTACCCGCATTGTTCGCGGGTTGTCCTATACCGTCGATGTCGATGGCGATCTGTGCGGCCACGGTTGTGTCCCATGGTGGCCCCCAATTTTGAACGAAATCCCTCTGTCATTCCCCCCTTCTATCCTAGGGTTAGTCCGACATTTGCCAGCCTCGGTTTGGGACCCCGAAGGCTGGCCACCATGAGTATGAGGGACGAGATTCGGGGGATACGTGGGCCGATAATCTTGGATACACACGGGAGAGGTCAAATAGGTGTGCACCCCTTGACCTTCATTATACCGTTCCTGAGATCTCGTAAGTGGACCAGTACTAGGCACGGTTTGTGGCCCTGTGCTAGTTTTCGCCTTCCCTCTTCTCTTAACTACCGTGAACCCATCCTCCATCACTGTTTGATTCCCCTTAGTCAGTCCTCCCTTGTGCTCATCTGAAGTAGTAGATAGAACATGGTTTTGCTCAAGGACTGCCTCAATTGCTGATCTAGCTTTGGCATCGATTGCATTTTGCACCAATATGTTACCGTGCATATCTACAAGCTTTCTGAAAATTGCGGATTGTTTAACGACTGGGCTTATGCTGCCCCGGTCATTAACCTTGGTAAATTGTGCCTTCACGCCCTTCACACCCTTACCCACGTCGGTTTATGGTCCCGACGGTTGGTCATTCTCATCAATAGAAGTCCCCTTAGCGTTATTCGTGGAATGAGTCTCCACGGGTTGGCTTGAAGGATGTCGTGACTCATCCTTGCTTCCCTCTAACTCCGGGGGACCCTCATGGTCTCGCGTAGCTAAGTTCCGACCTTTGTCAACCCCAGTTTGTGTCCCCGGAGGTTGACCACCTGAATTCGCTACAACACCCATACTCCTACCCAATCTAACCTTGTTTTGAGACGCGGGTGGAGTCTTCATTATGCGTGTATCGTGATCATTCACTATAGTACCCGCGTGGCTCCTAGTGTCTCCCGCAACAGAGTTCTGACCTTTGTCAACCCCGATTTGTGTCCCCGGAGGCTGACCACCCAAATCCGCTACCACTCCCAAATTCCTATCCAAGCCAACATCGCTAAAGGTTGCGGGTTGGCTCTCCATAATGTGTGCCTCTCCAAGTCTCCCCTTAGAATCTGCGGTGCCCCTAGGGTCTCCCGAAATAGGGTTCCGACCTTTGCCAGCCTTGGTTTGTGCCCCAATAGACTGGCCTCCCTCACCTACAAAATCCAAGTTCAGTCCTATGCCAAACATGGGTTGTGACCCCGATGATTGGCCTCCTCCTTGTACCTCCTCCATGTTCCGACCTGTGCCAGCCCCGGTCTGTATCCCCGAAGAATAGCCACTACTCTTGCTTCCACCCTTACTCCCGCCTGGACCCGTAGGGGCAGCCTCCCTTACGGGTGTGTCCAAGTAGGTATGAACCCCCTTTGCCTTGGCATTGAGGGTTTGTGTCTCGCCTTGCCTTTGCACCCGCCTATTAGTGTCGGCATGATGCTTTTCACAATTCATAATGGAGTGTCCAATCATATGGCATTGCTCACAATAGTTCGGAAGCTTTTCATAAACAAGCTTTTGGTCAATGATGGTGCCGTCCCAAAGCTTGAGTTCAATATCATCAAGTGTACCTTTGGAGAGATCTATTTCAAATAGAGCTCGTGCATAAGAGAGAAGGTCTTTTTCACTAGTGAGCTTGTCGGTCCCAATAGGCTTGACAATACGGGACAAGATACGACTCAAAGAGTTAACGTTCCAAAGTTCTAACGGGAGAAACGGGAGCCTTACCCATATTGGAATGGTACATATCTTATGCTTGTCAAAGGTGAAGCAATGAGGTATATCTTTCAGCAGTAGATGAGTGTTATAAACAAAGTGTGGCCCATTGGCCATGACCTTCTCTTTGTCAATTTCAGTATTAAATTTGAATATGATCCAACCCGAAGCGTGGACATTAAAGTGGTATGCAACTCCCCATGAGAGACATAGCTTCCTCAATGCCAATCTCCCCAGGTAAGACCCCGCAAAATAACCAATCAAAGGTGCCCTACAGTATCCATAAGATCATCCAAATCCCCCTAGGTAAGTCAAGAGGCCCCACATTTCGGGAATCAGCAACAAAATGCAAACATTTCCCATTCGAAACATCATGGTTTCTTTTGACTATTGATGCATAAGCCTTCTTGTTGTTCAGGCTCACGTGATCCGTAGTCTTGTTCTTTCCATCCGTGACATTCCGTGCGACGGGTTCACAATTGTTGCCACTCGAAGTCGATGCAGTGTCTTGAGAGCCGAGGGTGCAAAAGGAGGGAATGAAGTCCGAAGTTCCCTCATTGGTAGATAACTCATTGTTTCCCGCGTGAGCGTCCCCCACTTGAAGACCATTGCTCACAAGCCCGAATGTGGTGGGTTCGTGAGCAATCGGGGGGAACTCGACGCTGTTGGTGATTTCAATAGAAGCCTGCCCCATCCGGATGGGCAGTGGCGTGAAGTTCTTATGAGTCCGCTTCTTTTTCGCCATCCTCAAAGTTACCAAATACGATTACAAGCAAGAGATGAATACAATTAAGAAATGCGTTAATTTAAATCCGGACAGGCCCAGTTTATGAATTACAACGCTTCTACTAATTATACAAAGACTTGCCTATTTCAATATATAAACTAGAAAAGACCGTAAATGAATGTAGTCCGGACAGGCCCAGAGTTTAAATTACAAGGCTTTCTAATTTATACAAATTTTATCTAATGCGTTAGTAAACATTCATTCATACATTCATTCATACAATATGTCGTAATCCTAATATTTACCTATCGATACTCTTAGGTTTGCCTAGTGAATATAGATAGTAAAATACTAAATTAAGGAATGAAATGTAATCAAGAAAGGAATTAGAAATACCTCGTTGTCGCGTGCCTCGTTGGTTCGAACGATTTTACCCGTGAACAGATAAGGACGTTGAGCTACTGCGTGCGTGTAGCTATCCTTTTTCCCTTGCCTCACACTTAGGCAAATAACTCGCAAGGTCACTTAGAATAACCCGTCTTACCCCTCCAAATAATCTGCAAGGCAAAGACACGCCAAGCCAGTATCACGAGAAAACAAGGATGTATATATACGTATGTGTATATTTATATAAGTACAGTGAATAATATATGGCATATATAAGTACCGGGGTACAAATATATAGGATATAATATGAGGTAATTATATAGGATAAACTATGCCTTCAAAGTAAAGCAAAAGGACAAGGCTTCATGGTAGTAGCAAAGCTGAGAATGGAAAGAGACAAGACAAGCAAGAAAAGTGAACCTAAAAGGCTATCACAAATATGGTAGACAATGGAGCAAATAAGAGCCTATATGCATGCTAAGGAGGTCTCGATCTTAGGCCTTGCACCAAAATGGCAAAAAGGACTGCACGACAGTCTATGGTCCGCGCGCTTGGCCAAAAATGGCAAAGCGCAGGGCCTAAGCAGTGCGCGCAGAGAGAGGTTTGCACAAATAAGGCAAAGGGTCAATGTCAAATGGTACAATGGGCAGAAAATTCAAAATCTCGCCTAGAAGAACACAAATCAAAGGCGGGATAATGTCAACTAAAGATCAAACTGTACTAATTGCTAAGCAATCCACAACAACGAATATGAACGCCAAGAACAATGGGAACACTTAACAAGCAGGACAAAAAGCTCTAAACTTCGAAGACACTAATCAACAAGACATGAAAGAATTATGAGAGATCGCTAAGAAAAAAATCAAATAACCCTCTAGTAGCAAGTAACAAGGTCATTATGCACAAAATAAATACTAATACAGACTTGACCCACCCCGTAATTCACCCTTAAATGCCCGGAAACTGAAGAATCCTAAAAAAGAGCGTTTTAAGAAATTCAAGAACACGGATGAACAAAGATGAATCTAAGGCTAGGCTAACCCAAAAACAGTGTTACAACAACTTAACAAACACAGGTGAACAAGGACCAAGAATCGAATCCTTCATAAAACACCCGTGAGGCCTAAAAACAAGGATCTCAAGAACAAGAAAGAATTATAAGTTAGTAGCAACAAGCAAGCAAACGGTAGAGGGAGCACCAAGGAACACAAATCCAGAGATATAAACACTTAATTCTTAATCTATACAAGCGTAAAAGAGGAAGAAAATGAAGAGAAGTTGTTTCCTTTGCTTCCAGATTCTTGAAGTTGTTGAGCTCCAATGGAGTTGTTAAGTTTCTGTAAATGTTTCGTCTCAAAATGATGGTCAGAAGATGGATTTTCTCCACCCCC
The DNA here is from genome assembly GCA_029844215.1 of Przewalskia tangutica. Taxonomy (NCBI): domain Eukaryota; kingdom Viridiplantae; phylum Streptophyta; class Magnoliopsida; order Solanales; family Solanaceae; genus Przewalskia; species Przewalskia tangutica. Next base: position 18,080,088 of record CM056739.1, on the reverse strand, counting down.
AAGGGGGGGTGTGTGAATTGTAAACTTGTGATTTAAGGCCTGAGAGAGATATATAGTAATGAGGAAAGATGTGTATAGATGGGTAGATGCCATTCTCTCCGGTGGTTGAGGAAGCTATAACTTCGAGAACCTTAAATGCTTCTCATAAATGAAAGCTAGAGCATTAACTTCCCTTCATAAGTGCTACAAAGAAGGGAAAGAGTGATAATCCAAGTCTTAAAGCTCCGTATATAGCCGAAACCGAAAGGAACTCGAGCAAAAATAGTCAAGTCTTCAAACTCATCCGAAGCTCATTTTCACGAATGTGGGAGATGTAGTGATTACCTATTGTGAAATGCGTTTCTACACTTAGATTCAAGAACATAAACAAACTACTTGGATAAATCCAAGCCAAAAGATTCACTCTTGTAACTTTGTTAGGCCTTGGATTAGAATGATGTCACTTCTAAGAATGAAAAGGGAAAGAAAATTTTAGTTATTGAAAATAGTGTAACAAGTTATGAAGAGGAGTTGAACTTAGGTATTACTTTTGGGGGTGGAGATGATCTTAATAGTAAGTTTATTATATTTTATAAATAACATAGTAGGTTAATTATTGGTGTGCTGACCTTTATTGATAGTTTTAGGGGTGGCCGGTGGGACGGGAAGGGCTCCGGCGGGACGGGGGAGGGTGTGTGTGGCTGGGATAGGGCGGGACGAGAAGTGGTCATGTCCCACACCCCGTTGGAAGAGGGGCCGAGATTTGGGGTAGTGGACGGGTCGGGTTGCGGGATTTTGGAATTTTTTTAGACACTTAATTTAAAAAAAAAAATTAAACACTTAAATAATTGAACAAGATAGTCAATAAAAATATCCCAATGATGTTTTTGTGCCTCTTATATTATTTAATAAAAATATGATTTTTTGTAATACAATTTCAAAATTGCAACTTAATTTCGTAGTTCAAAATTTACAAATCACGTAGTATAATTGCCATTAAATATTACATATGCAACCATACTTTTTCTAATTTCCTCACAATATCTTGAGGATCTTCTGGTTCAGATGCAAAAAATTACATATGCAATCATAATTAAAGTCTGGTTAAGATACATAAAATAGTTGAATAATCACTATCGTTAATACTACGACCTATATCAGAAGTGATAGTCATTTTGCCATTAAAATGATATAATGCATAATGTAAATATTGTTGATATTCATGTGCAAATTTAAAAACGTCTCTTCTAACAGTTGATCTAGAAAAACTGTTAAAAGCAGGATTATACGTTTCTCTAATATAATGAATAAAACCAGGAGAGGAATGAAATGAAAAAGGAAAACCCTCCACCACAACTATTTTGTTATATTTTCCCTATCTTTGTGTTTATCATATTTAGGACCTATAATTTCCCACCGTCATCGGATTAATTCGACTATGTACTTGGTTGGGAACACTATGTGAACCTTGTCCCGACTCAGAAGGCATTGACACACCTGATTTTTCATCCATGTATTAGTTATACCTTGCGTTGTGAGGGTTTTCTACATGTCTCAGTAAATCTCCCGCCCCACCTTGACCTTTTCCGGTTTTAAATTTATAAACTTCTTGACAAATTTTACATCTAGCTAGTTCATTATCAATGTCCCTATCAAAAAAATCTCATGCACGTGATTTTAATTTTCATTGTCTTGGGACTCGACTCATACTAGGGGGAGTATGAGGCATTTCATGAAGCATTTCAGTTGGACGTCTTATTTCTGGTAGAGGTACTAGTTCAGATGCAGAATATACCTCATGATCTAATGATATATTAATATTATTAAAAAAACCAGTTCATCTATATGAGTGAAATCATCGGGACAAGGAATAAGATTACTAGAAGATGCACCCTTACCCCTGGTTACCCCTAGTACCTCTACCAGAAATAAGACGTCAAATTAGTTCCATTATAATTATGTAAATAAATAATTAAAGATAATGAACTTAAGTACGATAATTAAAATTAAGTAACAATAATAATTTAAATAAGAAATGAAGGTACCAAACAGCGGCGTAACGTCGACGTGTAATCGAGGTTGAAAATTGAAACTTTGCTCGATGGATGATCCTCAAGCTAGTTGTCAACTTCACTCCCAATTTTTAAACTTTGATATAAATAAGTAAATAAAATAAAATATGTAGACAATGTAGACATGTAGAAATATAGATAGAGAGATTAGAGAGATGGTAGTGAAAAAAATGAAGAAGAAAATGAGGTATTTATAGTTGAGAAACAGGGTTAAAGTGTAAATATACTAATTTAGTGGTTAAAATAAATATTAAAGGGGTAGGGGGTTATGGGGTGGGGGGCAAAATGGCCATTATAGACGTTGCACAATGGCTAAAATCTAAATTTGGCCGTTGTGCAATGACTATTTTTGTAAAGAGGGGAGGGGCGTGTGTGTCGGGACGGGCGGGAAGAGTCCTAGTTCCGTCCCGAGTTTGAACACCACTACCATTTTTAAGGGGGACTAGGGCAGTAAGTGGGACATGTCGGGTCGGGATCGGACCGACCCGACCCACCGGACAACCCAAGTTTTATATATGTTGTCGAGGGTCATTCAGAGAAAAATTTGTTTCTCTAGTTAGCTCATTACTACTTCTTTTATTCTATTTGATGAATTCTATATTTGACTTTGGTGGGATTGTGTTGGTGCGATTGGTGGGATATATGTACAAGGGGAGGTCCCAAAAACTAAACAACAAACATATTGTAACCGCAAAGAATTTACTTCGCAAAATGTCTTATGTAGCGATTTTGATATGCGATTCACCTTTATCGTAACGGGTTGGGAAGGTACTACACATAATAGTAATATAACTTGAATTTTGTTGTTAGCTAGTTTGAGTAGTTACATTTATTTTATTTTGATAGATAAATATTAAGTTGGTGACGCTGGTCTTCGGAGCATGAAAGAATTTTTAGCGCCATACAAAAAAATACAATATCATTTGCAGGACTATTGAGGGAGTGAAAGTGTCACGCCCCGAACTCCGGGCCCGTGACCGGTGCCCTACCTGGGCACCCTTCTAATCATACATCATAAGTAAAATGCGGAAGATAAATATCACTCATTGTTTTTTTTTTAAACAAAGGTAAAGCCGAATAGACTGCCACCATACATACATACATAACAAAAGAACTTACATCTTTTCAAAATACAACCACATACATGACTACAGACCTCTAAGAGTTTTGACATAACAACTGTGACGGGACAAGGCCCCGCCGTACCCTTGAATATATAATGACAGGCTCCGCAACAATGGAGTCATCTCAAAATACTGAACCAGGATCCTAAGCTCGCGGATCCACAATTGAGTACCTAGACCTACGGACATGAACGCAGTCCCCCGAAGGAGGTCAGTACAACATGTACCAAGTATGGAATGAAATACTGATCTGATAAACAGATCATAAGCGTACAAAAGAATGACGAGGCAAGTGTGAAAATCAAATACGAGATCCTACCGTGTCATATAACAATCGAGCCAATCGTACCTTGTATCACTGTACTACTATAACACCGTACCACTTTCACATATGAAAGCCATGTCAAAATCAGGGACACCTGCCCTCAGCATATAATATCACAGAAGCATGCTCGTGGAATACAACATCACTGTCGGCAGTCCATTATATAATATAAAATCAACGGTCATGTCTATATGCCTATAATGTGTCCCGACCCTTTAGTGAGGGACTCGGTATGATGAGAGTAAACTGTACATTTTATAAAATAGAAAATCAACTCATTGGACTATTTCACCCGCATGAGACTATTTCACCCGCATGGATCTTGTAGACCCGCAATGAGTATATATGTGGATATACCCGCATCATGGAGTAGCAGTCCATGGAATAATCATGGGAATTGAACCCGCATGGGACTATTTCTCCCGCATGGGACTATTTCACCCGCATGAGACTATTTCACCCGCATGGATCTTGTGGATCCGCAATGAGTATATACGCAATACTCGTATCGTGGAGAGAAAATCCACGGAATATATAATATCCCGGGTATTGACCCCGCAATAAATAATATATCACAAGCACAACCGGCTAACATAATCACGTAACATAAGTACAATCATCTATCATAATCTCATAACATAACCCGACCTATGTGTAGGCTCGGTGTGTCTCATAACATAACCCGACCTAATTGTAGGCTCGGTGTGTCTCATAACATAACCCGACCTATTTGTAGACTCGGTGTGTCTCATAACATAACATTTGAAACCGCCTTTTCACTTCTTCTTAAGTCGTTATAACAACTTTCCATAAAGCTATTATAACAACCTTTCATTTTAGAGAACTTAAGGCACTTTTATTTCTTATCACATTGGGGAAACTAAACCCAAAAGTACTACGTACATACATACTTAAAAAGAATCATGCAACTCATTTTCCTTAAATCAACAAACGTATACTTTTAAAACTCAAGTTACACACTCTTTTGAAATCATTCTTCTTAACTCTTGAAATAAATTAAGAAGCCATACTTTTTAACTCAAGTCATTCCTTCCTTTAAAATTCAAGTCCCATAACTTGGAAAATAAAGTCTCATAACCTTTTAAGAAATCAAGGTTCATAGTCTTAAAACTTCATAACATAAACTCTTTAAAATCAATTCACTTACTTCAAATAAATCAAGTCACTTCTACCTTTAAGAATCAAGTCCCATAACTTGAAAAATAAAATCTCAACCCTTTAAGAAATCAAGGTTCATAGTCTTAAAGCTTCATAACATAAACTCTTTAAAATCAATTCACTTACTTCAAATAAATCAAGTCACTTCTACCTTTAAGAATCAAGTCTCATAACTGGAAAAATAAAGTCTCAACCCTTTAAGAAATCAAGGTTCATAGTCTTAAAACTTCATAACATAAACTCTTTAAAATCAATTCACTTACTTCAAATAAATCAAGTCACTTCTACCTTTAAGAATCAAGTCTCATAACTTGAAAAATAAAGTCTCAACCCTTTAAGAAATCAAGGTTCATAGTCTTAAAACTTCATAACATAAACTCTTTAAAATCAATTCACTTACTTCAAATAAATCAAGTCACTTCTACCTTTAAGAATCAAGTCCCATAACTTGAAAAATAAAGTCTCAACCCTTTAAGAAATCAAGGTTCATAGTCTTAAAACTTCATAACATAAACTCTTTTAAATTAAGTAACATATACTTTTATGAGCTATGAATAGGTTATACTCGTTTATAACGATCTTATTAAAGCAGTCATGATATAGAAAATGTAATACAATTTTGTCTTATCTTAGTTTCTATGCAGATGGAGAATTCTACTTATTTTAATATAATTGATTGTCGATACATTTTTATTAACGCTGCAATGGCTTGTTCGATACCTATTCTCATTAGTGCAGTAAATTAGCAAGGTCACCTCGACTCCACATACTTCCTAACGACTCTTACCAACATCCCCCATAAGACTTGGTAAGAACTTAGGATAACTTAGACATACCTTTTACATAGAGTAAATCAACATACGTACCTCTTAACTTCTAAGAGTAGAAGGAATCATGAAATAACACCACATGTATATTTCATACGTAGAATCATGCCAAAAGAAGGAAGAGGTTCACATACCTCGCGATGACTATCGACAAGTAGCAAAATGCTCAAAAGTACTTCAACCTTGATAGCTATTCCACCCTTCAAGTAGAATACACTATACGTAGTACTTCAACCTATAATAACCATAACATGTCTATCAACTCCTAGCTTTTTAACGCAGAATAATACTAAGTGTACGGTCTCTTATTCTACGGAAATTTGGGCAGCACTTCCTTTATTTCTACGTACTTCTCCACCTTTTTCAAGGCCCGAAATCAACAACCAACATGCCACATTTAAGGCGCAACAAACCAGCAATTCAAAGGGGATTATACGTATAAAATTCTGCCCCACAATTAAAGTAAGACTGTCCAATAACTTGAGCCATTTTCAGCAATCACAAGGATAACACCACATCTATTCTTTTCCATTCCTTTTCAATCCAAGTTGTTATTATAACATGTTATATAGTCGCAATCAGTTATAACAACTATAATCCTTTTCTTATACAACATGCGACGATTATAACTATCGACCAAATTGATTTCCAATTTTAATGGCTAACATGCCAATCTCGGATTTAAGCTTCCAAATTTCATAACATTTATCAATCTTCATTCTAAATATCACATGCTCATCTATCAACTACTACAACATGAAATCTTGAATTACAATAGCAAGACGGAGATTATTACCTCTTTAAGCCCAAATACAATCCAAAACCTAAAGTCGATCCTAGCAACTTTAGCTCCTATTTTCGACGTTCCAATCCACTATTTGCAACCCTTAGAAGCTTGTGAAGAACTCCTCTTCATGTTCCAACTCCAACTATGAAACCCCCCTTAGGTTTTCATGTTGCGACTAACGTAAAAACGTAGTTTTTTCGGGATTTTTGTGTTGAGATATCCTTAGAATACCTTTAGGGATCTTGGGTTTGAATATTGGGATTTATGAAGCAAGATTGCAAAACAATTCTCTTCTTTTCCCTCACTTGGCCGAGAGCTCTAAAAAAAGCACATAAGTTCTTGAAAATTTTCCTAAGTGTTGGATTTGTCTAGTCTTGCACTAGTAATGTAGATATATACTACAACCAAGGGGTGAGATCAAAACAAATGTGTGGCTAGGATTGGATCAATTAAATATCTTGTGTCAACTTGACTTAGTTGACTTGGTCAATTTTCTCAAGCTTGATCATCCACATTAGGCTATTTAACCTTGGTCACAAGACCACTTAACCTTGGTCAATTATTCGACCAAGTCCATGTAGGGGGGGGGGTGACACGTGTCGCTCTCCCATTCGTCCATAAAATTTCGTTTTCCGAAATTTCCATAATTGATCAACATATCGAAAACCTTGTGGGCCCCACAAAAACGTAAAATTTCCCGGGTGGGCCCCTACGTGACCAAATCCGTAAATAAATTCCCACAATTCTAATAAATTCCATACGTCTCAAATAACACCTTTTGAGAATCTAATTCTCATTAACGAACATTCTTCCTTTCCGAAGTTCGGAAGATTTTCCTTCGAAAAAACAATTCTTCCTTTCGTACAAATTTTTAAAGTCCTGAATCCTTATGTACCTTCTCTTAAACATATCATGGAATTACGGGGTGTAACAGAAAGAGAGCTTCAAAATGACATATAGTTATTTGGATACACACTCATCTCTACGCAATGTTACTGAAAGAAAATTTGGAGCATGGAAAGTACATTCAGAATACTCCGACAGGACATGAAGAATCATAATGTAGATACGTAAGCTAGGATTATAATTGATTGTGTTGTTTTACACAATGTTTTTTGCAGAAACACCAAAGTAGTGATTAAATATTTATAGAGTATGAACATGATGATATGGATGTTGATGACATCGGTGAACAACTAATGGGGATTAACAATTTTTCTTTGTCATCTCAGTCAACTGATCAGAAAATATATATCTGACAGGAACAGATTGTTCACACATTGTGGAAGAATTATATTAAAAATAGTTATTACTAGTATTGTTGATTTTTAGTACTAATGGATCTTTGAAACAACATTTAAAATTGACAAACTGTAATAGTATATATGTCACGGCTCAAAATCTCATTGTGTCTACCCGTAGGTGAACCACTAACATCCAAAATTCAATAATATAAAATAATGCGAAAAATTAAGAAAAATAACATAAGTCTTATTAAGTCTTAGGACTTAATACTTAATACATAAACCTTGAAAGAAAATCCCAAAATATGGTTGTAATGAGTACAGAGCTACTAATGGAATACAAGTTCGAAACTTTAAATACAATCACTGTCTGAAATATAGGACAATAAAATAAAATAAAATAAAATATGAAGAGTTCCAGTGTACGACTCAACCTAGACTCCCAAGATGAATCTCCAATCTCTGTGTCCAGCTTCTTCGCTGGCGTCTGCTCGATACCTGCACATAGAGTGCATCAAGTGTAGATGGAGTATGGAAAATGTGTGTACTAGCAATATCATCGACCGACCCTAACTATAGCGGTGGCGAGGGTTGATACTCTCAATACTTCTCTTCTTGCTTGGTTAGTCAAATTATACAGTTCTAAATAATTCAAGCATTTAAGTAAAGATTCTACAACTACACAGAGTCATAAAGTACATTACTCTTCACTGAACTTAATAAATTTCTAGTTTTACCTCAATTAGGATAGATATAGCCATAAGGTTCCAACCTACACCCAAGCGGGCATCTCTATATAATTTCTAGCAATACAAGTTATATAGATCCCATCTTTATATTATCATCATACCATATCATATTTACTTTTACATCAACTATAAGTTACACAGTACCAATATTAATCTCCATAAAAGTCATATGTTCATAAAGTCTACCAGAAATCAACACCGAGTACACACATCATCAAACACATATCAAGAATATGAATGAATGCAATGCATATGATATGTATGTATGTATGCAATGATCATATGTACCCGGTATACACACGCTGTTGCAGTAGCTGTCACATGGCCCATGGGAGACTCATGGCGTCTATATATCCATCTGATCCCATCGAATCCCAGCTCTGTGGCTATAATATCACAATCGTCTGAAATTTCTCAATGAACCCTAGCTCTGTGGTTGTAGTATCATCATCTATCATCACTGTCGTATCATGTACCATATCCAATGACCAACTTCTCAAGCCTGTCTAAACAATATCTCAACAGGTCAATGTCAAATATAATATGTATGAATGATATGAATATGTGTACAACATAAAATAAATATAATCCATTCAATTAGTATTTATCAATTTCTTTTCAGTATTTAGACGAGTTATGGAGTGAAGAATGCATGATAAGTTCAAAAAAAATATAATAATCAAGCATGGCTACGAGCCCAAATAATCAACAAACATACCAACCTTAGTGGATTTATGCACTGTGCCCATGCCGCAAAGGCTAAACACATAAATTCCTTCAATTATATCAAAGTAGTTAATTAATTACCTAATTAAGTTCACTGGTACCCGTATTAGTGCTCGTCACCTCACTAATATGAGACTCCCAATTTCCCACTACTCTCATTAATTATTAAACCAATACATAAACACTATATTAAGGTCTAGTAAGTCTCAACTTGCCTTATTATGAAGTCTCAAAGCTCACGAACGACTCCAAGCTTTGTTCGCGCGAAGAATAAACCTCCTGGAAGCTCCCTTATGTCCAAACTCACCGAATGAGTTCAATCTAGTCAAATTGGAAATATGCAGAGTTAGACGAATCCAACGATACCCATATTGCTATACTTTATTTCAAAATCCAAAAATAGACCCAAAAAACCAATCCCAAGTCCAGAAGGTCAAAATTGTAAGTTTGTTATAAAATCGAGTTATTCATAGCCCATAGGTTATAAATCCATTAAATCAACTAATTTCATCCAGGAATTGGCCCTCAAATCAAAAGTTTATCATTTCTCAACTCTAGGGCTCAAAATCCCAATTTTCTCCAACCAAACATGGATAAAAATTGATAACCAATGAAAATAAACATAAACAAATATAAAATAAAGGTTTAATACTTACCCCTTGTCGAGATGAGAACAATGCCACAAAATCACCTCAATCGGAGCTCTAGAACTCATGTTATGCTCAAAATAGTATATGAACACAGTCTGATTTTTAATACACAGTGATTTCCACACCGGTGGATCCATTTCCTCCCCGGAGGATTTTCTTTGCCGCCTAGAAGTCCGCTCCAGCGCACACCGGAAACCAATAAATTTTCCCGGAATTAAACTGGGCATAACTCCCTCATACGATGTCGGAGTTCAACGATTCAAATTGTTACGCATCACAAATTTTGATATTCATCTATTTCACAATCAAAACTCAATTCCAACATCGAATGAATATAATGATACATTGAAGCGTCGAAGGCAAGCGACTTATGCCAACGACTCAAACACCTGATTTGACCAAATGAAATCCAAATTCAATTTTAAAATTCCTACAAGTCACAAATGATCATACTAAGCTGCTCGAACTCTCAAAACACCCAAATGGATTCGTCTTGACCCGATGTTGATCGTGGTCATCTCCAAACTATCTCAAAAGATAGTTTATCAACCAACCAACTTAACCACATCCAAAACTCTCGAAAACCGAATCAACGACTCAAATAAGTCATAAATTACTTTCTGGACCTAACAGAATCGATGAAACTTCGAATACGATGTATTTACCCAAAAGTCAACTTTTGATCAAACTTCTTCTTTTCTTTAACTTAAGAGCTTCCAATCTTACTAAACTTGATCCGAAACTCACCCGATTGCCATAGGAACTGTACCACCCATTCCCGCAAGTCATCAATACTGAGTTAAAGTGTAACATCCCGTACTTTCGGATCGCGGTTTGAATCGCTAGGCGTAATAGACCCGAGCGTTGGGAATATTTATGTTATGGTTACGTATGCTAATAAAGAGATTAGTATACAAGGAACGCAATCCCGGAATAATTTTGGACGTAACAAGTGTGACGATGGAGATTAATAATAAACATTGTATATCCCTAAAGAGGTTATGGATTAGTGTCATATCACAAGGTTATGATATTGAGTATATGAAGAATTTATAAGTCATGAGTATTTAAATGAAGTCGGATTTAGAATAAATTATGGGTGTAATTGATTAATTGCGGGGTGAATTAATTATTAAAGGGGAGACATTATTAATGTGAGTGAGTAAGTGTAGCATTTTGGGAAATTTCCTAAATGACTAAGTGTTTTTTTTTGGTGGCAGCTAATGATGATCCGTGGGAATTGGGGTAGGGGACCTAATTATTGCGGGTCATTTGGTCTTTACTATTAAGGGGTATATTATGTGGAGATGAATTCTTAAGACAAAAAAGAAGAGCCAAATTGTTCCTATGTTATAACATCTTAACGAATAGCAACATACTTTTATTTTTTTGTTCTTTCTACAATTTAGCTTTAGGTTCAGTTCAGTGAATTTTCTGAAAAGTAGAAACCTTATGCAACGTTGTTGAAAACAGAGTTCTAGCAGAGTTAACATGGTTAGTTCAAGGTATGTTAAGATAATTTATCTCTTTCTTTTGGCATGTTCCATAAATTATTCTACTCCTAGTAGTTAAGAAAAATTTATGTTATTGATTTCTATGCTAAAGGAATGTCTAAATATGTTTCCAAGATCCTATTGAGACATACAAAAAATATGTTGATATTCACAGTGTTAAACGAAGGAATAAGGGTATTATGTCACTCAGAGTATGTTATTGTTATTCGTGCATTTTCATTTGCATTGCATTCACATAATACCCTAGACCACCAAAGAGTTATATACTCTACTATATGTATGCATTATATCTATGTAGGGGAAATGGAAATAGAGGGAAAAGTGTTATATACGCACAACACTTGCAGCTGGTACATATTATCACAAAAGAGCCATAAGAGGCCACATATTGTGCCTGTGTGGCCTAAATGGATGCCTGTGTGCTTAAGACAATATAAATGCCTGTGTGGCCAATATTAAGCATGTGTGACTGGGTAAGAAAATGCCTGTGTGGCCATAGTATACCGCATTTGTATCATGCATACATTCATTAACCATTATAAGGCATGATGCCCACAGAGGCTGTTATGAAAAGGAAGATTCATGTGTGGCCAATATTATACCGCATTTGTATTGCATAACATGTATTTACAGTGGGTTAGCTGTTCCTATTTTAGTTGTTGTTATATTCAAGTTATGCTAATATTCATTCCTGATATACTCAGTACATCAGTCGTATTGACGTCTCTTTTGTCGGGGGACGCTGCATTTCACGCCTGCATGTTCAGTTAAAGAGAGTGACGGTTCACGCTGGTAGGTTGCTAGTTTAGCTGATGTTGGAGCACTCCATTTGTTCCAGAGTTACAGTCTAGTCTCGGTATGATATTTTGATATCGTATACACTTTAGAGGCTTGTAGACAAGTGTCATGTGAATAGTGGTTTTGTATGGCCTTGGTATGGATATGCATATATATAAGATAGTTTTATGAATAAGGATTTCATATAGTCTTAGTCCATGTTTAATTATGAATAAGGGTTAAAGGTATGAATGGCGGTACCCAACGGGTGGAATCCGAGTGCCCGTCGCGGCCCTCCGGCTTGGGTCGTGACAAATTTGGTATCAGAGCATGTCTGTCCTAGGGAGTCTACAAGTTGTGTCAAAGAGAGTCTTGTTTATGGGTATGTTGTGCACCTTACTTATAAACAGGAGAATGCTTGATATTTAGGGATGATTTCCATTCTTTCATCTCATAAATTGTGCAGTAGAGTTGAGTCTTAAGAATTCAAGTTTTACTCGATCCTTATACCGTTTCAGTAATGCCGGTTATCGAAAAGGCTTCGGTTAGTCCATAAGTCGTATCCGGTAATTAAGTGACTTCTACTAGACGATTAATACGGCAGAAGTATAATATTTTGTAAAAAGTTTCGAGATTATAAGGAGTTTTTCCACTCTTATACGAAAGAGATAATGCAAACTTGGGAAGCAAAATAGTTTAGAGGGCCCTGTGAGTAGAAATGAAATTGTTGTCGCACAGGTAAAAAGTTATCTCACAAAGAGTACAATCACAACTTTTGGTTCGGGGCATGCAACAGTTGAGTCAATTGTACAAAGTCGGATGGCCGAGCCATACTGCCCATGGAGACAGGGAGAGCTACTTAGTTCAGAATGTGGAAACCAAGTTGAGAAGGCTAATCCGTCTTGGCGCAAAAAGGTCAAAAGAAGTCGCCAGAAAAAGTAATCCCCCTAGTGATAAGAAAAAAAAAATCAGCTTCTGTTGGTAAAGATGTTGATGGACTTTCAAGTGCATTAGTTGTGTTCAATGACAGAGGATATGGAGTTTGCAGTTCGAATATGGAAACAGTAGATAAAGATTCTCATGTTCGACAAGGTCAATGTGAATTTGATATAACCCTACCACCTTTTGGTCTAAATAGTCCCAGTCATGTGATTTCCGTACCAAAGGCAAATAGACTCTTCGTCTGTTTCAGGCTATCCGTAGAAACCTCTTGCAAAATGAAGAATCAAAGTCAAAAACTGAAGAAGTAAAACCAAAGCAGGGGCCAAACATGATTGACCTTCAAGCAACAAAAATCATCAAGGAAAAAGGAAAATAAGTTAACACGGGTCGGCACAAGACATTTGTGAAAGAAATTGGCGGTGTGACTGATGAGACAAGTCCGGTTAGTGAAGTCAAAAGGTTGACGCCACCTCAGAATCTAATTAGTGTTATAAAACATACCTCCGCCTTGCCAAAGAATAAATACCGCAAAAGAAGGGTGTCTACTATTAGAAATCTCCCTCTATTTTGTGGAACAAATGCTCCTAAGCCAATCGAACAAAATTACTTTGGTGTTAATGAAGAACGTAAGGGTATGGTCGGGTTCGATAAGAAAGCTATAAAGAATGAAGTAATTGAGACATTGAGTGATGTTACAGACATTGGGGCACCGCAAGTGAAGTTAATTGTAAGTGAGGATGCTGATCCTCTGAAAGAGAAGGACATTTCTAGTCCCAAAGATCGGGAGTTGGAACAAATAGAGATGGTTCACAGTAAAGAGCACGAACGACCAATCCTGAAAGAAACCAACTTCAGGCCTTGATTCGTCCTCCGCAAGGAAGGAACGAGTCGGTTCCCCTTTCCGTCTTTCGGTAGCATAAAGAAAATAGATTCAAATTGAACATCCATGAACATGATGGATGATGTCAAGTGGAAATATGGTTATTATGCCTGAGAAAAATACAAAAAAATGAGAGTGACGCAGGAGTTTTGGGGAAGGAGACTGTGGTATATTCAGAGGACGAAAGTGAAAATACTACTACTGTAAGTAGTGCTCTTGGTTATGGAAATGAAAAGCCGATTGCGAAGGGTGCTAAGTCATATTGTCCATGGAAGCAAGGGAAGATCGGTAAGAATATTTAATAAAAGAGAAGTGTAACCTTTGAGTATAATGGGAGAAAGGGTGGGCCATATCTCATAAGTCGATGAATCATCCAAATGGCTTACGAGTGGGGCTTTTCTTTGGAAATAAAGGTTGTTCATTTGGTTTCTATATTTTAATATTAAAGGCATGTATTGGAGATCCTTCCCGGATTGCGCCAATTGACGATGGGAATGTTACGAAGGATTTATCATATGGTTCCTACTGCTAACCTAGATTGACAAGTCTGTAAGTTGAAGACTAAGGAAGTAGCCTCCGTAAAGATTCTATGGCAGAATAAGAATATAGAAGAAGTAACATAAGAGGCGTAAGAGGAGATGAAAAAAAAATATCCATACTGATTCAAAGCTAACGCCGAGGTTCAGAAAGAAGCATAAGGTTACGTGATGAGAATTAGATATGTCACCCCAACAGTTGAGGACAAATATTTCTAAAGGAGAAGGATGTACCATCCCTTACTTTCGGATCGCGGTTTGAATCGCTAGACGTATGTATATAGACCTGAGCATTGGGAAAATTTATGTTAGGGTTACATATCCTATCCCGAAATAATTTTGGACGTAACAAGTGTGACGATGAAGATTAATAATAAACGTTGTATATCCCCAAAGAGGTTATGGACTAGTGTCACATCACAAGGTTATGACATTGAGTATATGAAGAATTTATAAGTCATGGGGATTTAAATGAAGTAGGATTTAGAATAATTTATGGGTGTAATTGTTTAATTGGGGAGTGGATTAATTATTAAAGGGGAGACATTATTAATGGGAGGGAATAAATGTAGCATTTTGGGAAATTTCCTAAATGCCTAAGTGATATTTTCTTTTGGTGGCAGCTAATGATAATAGGTGGGAATTGGGTAGGGGACATAATTATAACGGGTCATTTGGTCTTTACTATTAAGGGGGTATATTATGAGGACTTAAGACAAAAAAGAAGAGCCAAATTGTTCCAATGTTATAACATCTTAACGAACAACAGCACTTATTTTTTTGTTCTTTCTACAATTTAGCTTTGGGTTTGGTTCAGTGAATTTCTGAAAAAGCAGAAACCTTATGCAACGTTGTTGCGAACATCGTTCTAGCAGAGTTAACAGGGTTAGTTCAAGGTATGTTAAGACAAATTATCTTTTTCTTTTGGCATGTTCCATGTAACAAAACGTAACCAGCATACATCTATGTAGGGGAAGTGGGAATAGAGAGAAAGGTGTTATATACGCACAACACCTGCAGCTGATACATATTATCACAAAAGAGCCCTAAGAGGCCACATATTGTACCTATGTGGCCTAAATGGATGCTTGTGTGGCCAAGACTATATGAATGCCTGTGTGGCCAATATTAAACCTGTGTGACTGGGTAAGAAAATGCTTGTGTGGCCATAGTATACCGCATTTGCATCATGTATACATTCATTAACCATTATAAGGCATGATGCCCACAGAGGCTGATATGAAAAGGAAGATGCATGTGTGGCCAATATTATACCGCATTTGTATTACATAACATGTATTTACAGTTTGTCAGTTGTTGTTATATTCATGTTATGTTAATATTCATGCCTGATATACTCAGTAGATTAGTCGTATTGACGTCCCTTTTGTCGGGAGACGCTGCGTTTCATGCCCACTTGTTCAGTTAAAGAGAGTGATGGTTCACGCTGGTAGGTTTCTAGTTAAGCTGATGTTGGAGCACTCTATTTGTTCCAGAGTTGCTGTCTAGTCTCGATATGATATTTTTATGTCTTATAATCTTTAGAGGCTTGTAGACAAGTGTCTTGTGAATAGTGGTTTTGTATGGCCTTGCCGGCCTTGGTATGGATATGCATATATATAAGATGGTTTTCTTAATAAGGATTTCATATAGTTTTCTTTCGGCTTAGTCCGTGTTTAATTATGAATAAGGATTGAAGGTATGAATGGCGGTACCCGGTGGGTGGGCTCCGGGTGCCCGTCGCAGCCATTCAATTTGGGTCGTGACATAAAGCTACAAGAAGGGTATTCCTGGGAAACAAGACCAAAATTTCAAAATGACCAAATGGGTCATTACATTATCTAACACTTAAACACGCGTTCGTCTTCGAATAGTAAAGAAAATTACAAAAGCTACCGAGTAGCCGAAGAACCTCCGTCATAAACCTCATGAAAGACTTCACATGCAAGGATCACCCTGATAGCACTACTTATCCGCTAACCAGTCAGAACTCCCCCCCGTGACTTAGTTGAAAACCCCAAAATTTCTTCCACAACTGATTTTTTTATATTTGAACTTACTCCGCTCAAATCCCTTGACTTTTATTATAACCACACCTATGGATGCAATTGATTGATTCCACAAATTCCATCATGAATACTTTAATCCTTTAGTTATAGCCACAATCCATTACCAAGCTTGTACGTGTCAAATACTCAAATTCCATTTATCTTTGTCCCATACCATCCAAATTCATCTTTAGTACTAAGAACTCATAGAAACAATGTCATCATACGTCGTGAGTCTAAATCATGTCTCTCTCTCGTCAGAAAGAATATGTTTGTTCTGAGCCATCTCTTAGCCTTTCTATCCAAAAATTTACCTTATCCAAGGCCAATTGTGTAAATTCTAAATTCGTTAGTTTTGTTTTATCGAGCTAAAACTATTGAGCTAACTCTCATCATCTGATTCCTCTTAAACCTCGAAATATCATAATATGCATATCATCCCAGTAACTATCTTGATTTGCCAAATCTATAGAAAATCATATGATAATCCCTAGATTTCTTATATACATTTATACCTTCGCAAACCATCACCACGTACCCTCATAGACCATTAGAACTGTCTGAATAGTTGCGATCAACAAAATATCATCAAATCAACTTGTAAACTCTAAATAAAGCCCGATAACTTTGTCATATCTCTGTTCTGAAATATAAATATATCAAATCTTCCAAAAATGGATTTCTGTAATAATTATAAATCATGACAAGGTAGTCATAAGCCATCCCGCAATACGTGAACAATCCTGATCTGGTGCAAAGTGTACAACTCCTCAAATGTTGTCAATAGTCACCCGAACTAGCTCCAATTCCTCACAAAACTAATCGTAAAACTCTCATAGGTTTGTGGTGACCAATCCCGATCCGTTGCTCATGAATACTCAATATTGCGATGTCATCCATGACTTTAAAGGTTGAACCCTATGCAACTCATCTATTAGTACCGAGAAACTACATCTTATAACATAAATCTTTGTGTTCTCAACTCAAAACAAATACAAATGTCTGAACTCCATAGAGTCTAATTACATCGATTCTTCCTTCTTGCACTTTCACTTAACTCATTCACTACTCCGAATACTTCGATGCAAACCGTGAAGCCTCATATTCCCCGTTCATAACCATTGCATCTTTGACTGTAATACCCTTTTTTTAACCCTTTTAGCAAATCCAAAAGTATCAACTCTTAAAATCCATGTGCCTTATCACACACAAATACTCTCACATTCACGAATACAGTTTCGTTTCGAACATAGGACTTTAAACTTCACACTTAAGAGATTTTAAACTTCCCTCTTATTAATAAACTCTAGCTCATTCATTCAAGAATGAAACAAAATTAACCACCTTGGTACAACACAAATCGTCTTTCCATCAACCTTAGCACGCCAGTCATCTGAAACACATACCTCACAGTAGTCAATCACAAATCTCCGTGGCACTTTGCTATAACACTTAATCAATTTTCGTATACTTTATTCAAGCATACTTAATAATTACCTCCCTTCAGAACAATGCAATATAATCCTAGCATAATTCATACTTGACTCAAATAATCCTATTGTTTCGAACCAAACATGTCTTTATCTTAATGCTTCAATTTACATATTTCATAAAAAATCACATTCACCGCTATCGATCGAAAATCACTTAAATCCATTCGAGAGTGTACCAAAATATCATAAATCTTGCAAAATAGCTGAGTCAATCCTGGAGATAGTAGTAAACCATCAACTCAAACAACCAGAGGTTTTCCTTGCCTCACTCGAATCTCAAAACTGAATACTTATCTAAATTAAATACATAAAATGAACAATATTTCACGAAACCTCCAACCTAAAATACTAATCAACCTCTGTTACCCCAACAATATCCATTATTGTCGATGTGGTATTCCAAACTGTCACTACAGGTCCATAACCTTTAGGGCAATCTCACTTACCATTCACAAGTTCTTCTAACGCTCTCATATGGTTCTATACCAGCAATGGTCCCTTAACTGAAGAATCCTTCTTCTACTTTGTCTTACAAGTCCATCAACCAAATATCAATATACCAAGTACTATAGTGAATTCACGTTTCTTGGTTTCAACCGTTATCACTGATCCTTACTTCAATTTTTTGAAGTGTACTTTAAAACTCAAGTCAAGTAACATCTACCATTGATGTACCACTTTAAATAACCTTATCAACTAACACCTCACTCAAGGGTCCTTAACTGATGCTTGCCCAAAAGAACCATCTCTCTCATCAAATTAGAATGCCTCTAAAAATCATGAAGTTACCCTCCTCATTTCGTAAACTCCAAAAAATTGCCTCACTATTATTTGTGAAAACATGCGTAGCCCTAGCAATAAGTACAATGCCCATATTCCTTGTCCATAATAGAGTGCAACCGCTCCGGCGTACACCGAAAACTAATATTTTTTCTCAAAACTAAAATGGGCATACCTCCCTCATACGAAGTCAGAATTTGACGATTCAAGTTGCTATGCATCACAAATTGCGATATGCATCTGTTCTGACAATTAAAACTCAATTCCAACATCAAATGAATATAACAGTATATAGAAGCGTCAAATGCAAACAACTTATGGCAATGACTGAAACACTTGAACTTGACTAAATAAAATCCAAATCCAAATCCAATTCTGAAAGTTCCTACATGTCACAAATGATCATACTAAGATGCTAAAACTCTAAAAACACCCAAATGGATCCGTATTTACCCATGTTGACCGTAGTCAACTCTAAACCATCTCAAAAGCTAGTTTCTAAACCAATAATCTTAATCACCGAACCTCTTGGGAACCGAACCAATGACTCGACGAAGTCATAAATCATATTTTGGACCTCACAGAATTGATGAAACTTTGAAAAGATGTATTTACTCAAAAGTCAATTTTTGGTCAAACTTCTTCTTATTCTTAACTTAAGAGCTTCCAATATTGCTAAACTTACTGCAACTCACCCGATTGCCTTAGGAATAGTGCCACCAATTTCCACAAGTCATAAATACTGAGTTAAAGGGACGGGAAAGGTATTATTGGGAAAACAAGTCCAAAAGTTCAAAATAACCAAACGGGTCGTTACAATATAGTAGCCTGTAGGAGAAAAGAAACGGATGAATTATTTTAGTTTTGTTTTGAAGAATCATGTTCAAAAGGGAAAAGAAACATGTTTTTGATTATGGGTCATTCTTGTTTGAATCATTTTTTGTAGTATTTATTAGTGTCAAATACTCCTTCTTGGCCTCTCTGGCTGAGTACACTGATGCACAAATAAAGGTGATACAAATGAACTCAAGAGCAAGGAACCTACTATACAATGTTATAAGTGGAGAAGAATATGAAAATATCTCTACTTGTGAAACTCCTAAAGAAATACATGTTAAATTTGAAGTCACATATGAAGGTATTAACAAAGTAAATGAAACTATTATCAGTATCATTTTCTATGAATATGAAACCTTCAAGATGAAAGATGGAGAAATAGTAGAGGACATGTGTGCTAGATTCAACAAGATTCTAGGAGAACTCAAAGCTTCAGGAAAAGTCTTTTCATCTGTGGATAACATAAGGAAGATTATCAGATGTCTTCCTACACAGTGGCATGCAAAAGTTGTTGCTCTTGAAAGCATAAATCTCAAGACATTTACCTATGATGAAGTAAGAGGAGACTTAATAGCTTTTGAAAAGACTTATCTAAATAATCCTAGACATGATGAAAGTAAAAAGAAAGTTGTGGAATTCAAGTCTCAAGTTAAAGAATTTGATGATGATATCAGATCAAGTCGCTATGATATTTAGATATGTGGTTGAAGCTATGAGAAGATCTAGGAACAACAGAGAGATATTCTTCAAATTTTAGAATCTCAAATTGATCAACCAAGAAATGACGGAAAATGTTATGAATGTGGAAAGTATAGTCACATAGCCTCTGAATGTCCATAATAAAAAAAGTTATTTAGAGGACAATAAAAACAAAGAGCATTCAGCAGTCGGAGTGAAGATGAAATCTTAGAAGATGAGAATGAAGAAACTGACAACATTTGATTTATAGAAATTGGTAAAACTAGCGAGGTAAGACCCTATCCTTGTTCTAAATGTCATGAAACTCAAGAGTTGCTTAATCAAACTCTTAAAGATCTAAATAATTTTTTTGATGAATACAAAAAATTAGTAAGAGATAAAATAGACTGGAAAATTAACCTAGAAGTTTGTGAGATTAAAATGGATCTTCTTCAAGAAGAAGTATATGATTTGCATCCACAACTAAATAGTTTACGCAAATTTATCAGTCATAGTTCTATTAGGCAAACCTGTCGCCTTATCACAACAAGTCAACTGGAAAAAAGCCTATGAGTGGAAAGGCTGCTTCTATCTACTCAACTGATATGTCTACTACCTATTCTA
Source organism: Przewalskia tangutica (assembly GCA_029844215.1). Taxonomy (NCBI): domain Eukaryota; kingdom Viridiplantae; phylum Streptophyta; class Magnoliopsida; order Solanales; family Solanaceae; genus Przewalskia; species Przewalskia tangutica. The sequence continues at coordinate 18,059,317 of CM056739.1, read as the reverse complement.
AGATATACCAGTCGACTCAATGGACTAAGTCAACTAGTAGGAAGTCTATTAATCGAATTGTCATGGCAAGTCGACTAATCCGCATGTCACTCAAGAATACTTTTCTCAATCCTATTTTTGTTGTGGAAAAATTAGACATAAATTTTACAATTGATAATTTCATTACAAAATTACTCATGGCTAGACATGCAAACCAACATATAATAATAACTGTGTTAGAATTAACCCTCAAGGACCCAAAAAAATTTACGTACCTAACAGAAAGTAATCACTTTATTTTTCAGGAACACCACAAAGAAAAATCAAGAGGTAAGTGGTGTTTAGATAGTTCATGTTCGAGTCACATGACTAGTGACAAAAGTCTACTCAAAACAATTGTGGATTTTGATGGAAGACCGGTAACTTTTTGAGATAACTCCACTGGAACTGTAATTGGTATAGGAAACATAACATTTAATAACTCTTGTGATATTACTAACGTTTATTTGGTGAAAGGTCTCAGATATAACTTGCTTAGCATAAGTCAACTATGTGATTCCGATCTAGAAGTTAGATTCAGAAAAATAGAATGCATCATTGAAGACCTCTCTGAAAAATATGTGTTGTCTTAAAGTAGAAATAAAAATGTGTACATACTTGACTCACTAAAAAGTCTTATGGCACACATCTACTTCAAATCAATGGGATAAGACCAATGTATTTGGCACAAAAAGCTTGATCATACAAGTATGCGCCAGATAGAAAAACTTGACAAACATGAACTGATAGTAGGACTATCAAAGCTGAACTATTCAAAGGATCATGTGTGTGGTGCCTTCCAGAAATGTAAGTAAACAAGAAATGCTTCTAATTCTAAAGATATTGTATCTACCTCTAAACCCTTGCAATTGCTCTATATGGACCTAGTTGGTCCAACTAGAACTGCTAGTATTGGAGGAAAGAGGTATGCCTTTGTTATAGTAGATGATGCCACAACCCAAAACGGAGGGTCATGACGGGCACTCGACCTTACTTGCTGAGTACCGATAATCATATAAGTACCACCTAACCATAATTAAGAATGTGCCATAAGGGCCGTCATGAGGTAACCTACTGACATATAGAAATAATGAACTGAAAAAGTGCTACGTAACATCCTGCAAATCGAAGAACCCAACCTATGTATATATATACATACTAAGGCTGACAGGGTCATACACAACTACTATATACAAAATAACTATCTACAAGCCGCTAAAGAGTACGTGACATCATAAAGTCGGGACAAGGACCCGCCATAATCATATGCATATGCAAAAATACCATAACAAGATTACACTGCAACTCCAAGACAAATGGAGTGCTCTGATATCAGTAGGACCAACAACCTACTAGTGCAAACCGTCACCCTATCTATCTGAGCCTGCGGGCATGAAATGTAGCATCCCTTGAAAAAGGGACGTCAGTAGGAATGATATACCGAGTATGTCAGGCATGAAGAATATCATAATAGAGATATGAAAGTAACATGAGACTAGAAACAACCAACCAGTAGAGAATGACTCTGAGGGCCATAATATGCCTAAGTGTCATGCACAATGCGATCATACATATACATATGCGTTACACCATCAAGCCTCTGTGGGCATCCCTCATATCATACATGCCTCTGTGGGCATAATCATCATCATATACCAACTGATCAGGTGGTGGTGCGTATATAACACCATATCCCTTTTCCCATCCCCTACATATATATAATTCATACCATATAATAGCGTATATAACGCTTGTTGCTCAAGAGTAATACATGTACATAATGCATGAATGATGTTGAGACACTTTGAGTTTATCGGAGTGACGTGAGGTCGTTGCACCACCGATTAAAATTATGAATATTAACATATTTCCCATATACCTCAATAGGGATCTAGAAACATATTTAGACATGCTTTAAAATTAAGTATGAATAACATGAACATCCCCAACTACTAAGAGTAAAATTATTTATGAGACATTATTACGTTTATGTTTCGTACTTAAAACATGACAAAAGAAGGATGAATTTGCCTTAATATACCTTAGATGTAGATCCTTCACCAACCCCTCAAATAGTATATACAACACATGTTATGGATGAAAAGAACTAAGCTCTTTACACATCACTTCCCTATGAAGAAATCTCTGATTTGCTAGGATCTGGGAAACCAACGCTAAAATTGGGAAAACATTCGAAGAATATCCATGTTACACTTGAAATTGAGCTAACCTTGAATAAATTTGAAGAATTAGTATGAAAGAATTTTCAATATGTTGATGCCTAAAACGGAAGGTCACGATACATGCTTAAAGAGGAAAGTAATGTTGCTGCACCCATTTCTTCCTAATGAATTCTCGATTAAGTGATACAAAAGGGTCTAATTTCTACTTTCCATACTTACACGTGGGATTCTATTGTCCACACCCTAAGTCCTTTAATTCATGAATGTCACATCACCTATTTACACTTATTAGTCACTAATTGTTTCCTTTCCATGTGTCACATGCTACCTACCTCATCACTTTTCAATATAACAACTTATCCAAGAAATTCTAATTAATACGGTAATTCACTTCTTACTCTCCTGCTTTATTTCAACACACTTCATATACTCATTATCAAGGTCATGTGATATGAAACTAGTCCATAATTTCTTTTAGGATATACCAATTATTATTATTAATCTCTATCGTGACACTTATTGAATCTTAAATTATTTCGGGACTGCATCCTTTTATATACTAAGCTCTTTATTTGCATACGTCTAGTTGTTCAAACCATCGCACAAAAGTACGGGTATTACATCCTTTCCTCCTTAGGAACATTCATCCTTGAATGTTGGGATGGCATAGCTAATCCACATCTCGTAGCCAGAAAACACAACCACCGCTTTACGAGGCCATATAATATAACATACATTATCATATCAGACATCGCATGGTCATCAAGAGTTAATTATAATAATATGAGGTATAACTCACCTTATTTTTCTCTCAGAACCTCGGCGTTGGTCTGACATAGGTAAGGACATTTGTGCTTCATCTCCTCTTCCGCCTCCCACATCATTTCTTCTACATTCTTATTCCGCCGTAGAATTTTTATGGAGGCTACTTCTTTAGTCCTCAACTTACGGACTTGTCAATCTAAGATAGTAATAGGAACCTCTTCATATGATAGATCCTTTGTAGCCTTCAAATCGCCAATAGGTACAATTCGGGAAGGATCCGCAACACAAGCTTTAAACATAGAAACATGGAAAACCAGATGAATAAACTCTAACTCTGAAGGCAAGTCTAATTCGTAAGCCACTTGGCCGATTCATCGAATTATGCAATTTGGCCTAATATACCTTAGGCTTAGCTTTCCCTTTTTTTCTCAAACCTTATTACACCCTTCATATGAGAAATCTTAAAAAAGAACCAATCATTTACTTGGAACTCTAAGTCCGGATGTCGCACATCTGAATACGACTTCTGACAACTATGAGTGGTTAACATCCGTTCTTCGATATGCTTCACCTTCTCTATGGCTTGGTGCATTAGATCAGGCCCAAATAATTCTGATTCACTTAATTTTAACCATCCGATAGGAGATCTATATTTTCGTCCATACAAAGCCTCGTATGGAGACATTTTAATGCTAGCATGATAATTGTTAATTCAATAAGGGGTAAATGATCATCCCTACTTCCCTTAAAGTCCAATACACAAGATCTTATCATGTCCTCAAGCGTTTGAATTGTACGCTCGGCCTGCCCGTCTATTTGAGATTGGAAAGATATGCTAAGATTCACTTGGGTACCCAAACCTTTTTAAAATAATTTTCAGAAGTTAGTTGTGAACTGAACACCTCGGTCAACTATAATAGAACTAGGCACACCATGAAGGCAAACAATCTTCTTCACTTACAACTTCGTGTAATCCTCAGTCGTATAAGTAGTTTTGACCGCTAGAAAATGAGCTGATTTTGGTCAGTCTATCAACAAACAACCAAATAGAATCAAAGTTATGATAAGAGAGAGGTAACCCCATAATGAAGTCCATATTAATCAGTTCCCATTTCCACATCGGGATCTCAATGTTCTGAGTCAAGTCACCGGGCTTTTGGTGCACTATTTTTACTTGCTGACAGTTAGTACACTGATTTACAAACTCTTCAATACTCCTCTTCATGTTGTTCCACCAATAGATACCCTTGAGATCGTGATACATCTACTAAGATCGAGTGAATGAAATTTTGTGAGCTATTGACCTCCGTCATAATTATATCACGTAATCCCCCTACATTTGGAACACATAAACGACCTTGGTTCTTGGGAATCCCATATTCATCAATCTCAAAGGTTGTGGTCTTCTTTTGTTGAATGCCTTCTCTGATTTTTTTTTTCAAAATGGGGTCTTTCCATTGCATTCCTTAACTTCCGATATGAGGGACGTCTCTGATGTTTCTGAATAAAAAGCCACCATCTTTCGAATCCATTAATCAGACTCTCAAACTAGCTATCTGATAGAGCTCTCTAACCAAATCCTTACTCTCTATATGCACCAGCTTTAACCTGACCATTGACTTGCGACTGAGCGCGTCCGCTATGACATTAACTTTACCTGGAGTGTATAAGATGTTCACATCATAATCCTTCAACAATTCACGCAACCTCCTTTGTCTCAAGTTCAACTCTTTTTGTTTAAATATGTATTGTAGATCCTTATGATCTGTGAAAATATCTACATGAACACCATACAAGTAATGCTGCCAAATTTTTATTGCATATACCACCGCGACCAACTCCAAATCGTGTGTTGGATAGTTTTTCTCATATTTCCTCAATTGCCTTGAAGCATAGGAAATCAATTTACCATGTTGCATTAGAACCCATCCTAAACCTGCTCCTGATGCATCATAATACACAACGTAGCCTTTTGTACCCTCTGGGAGAATTAGAACTGGTGTAGATATTAGTTTATCCATTAACTCTTGGAAACTCTGCTCACAGGCATCAGACCACTTGAACTTTATGGCCTTTTCTGTCAACTTTGTTAATAGTGTTTATATGGTTGAAAATCCTTCTACCACCCTCCTATAATAGCCATCTAAGCCTAAAAAGCTATGAACTTCTGATGGAGTCATGAGTCTCGACCAATTTTTTACCGCTTTAATTTTCTGAGTGGCAACTCTTATACCTTTATCTGACACTATATGACCAAGGAAATCCATTGAATTCAACCAAAACTCACACTTGGAGAGCTTAGCATACCATTTATGATCTCAGAACGTCTGTAGTACTATCCGTAAGTGATCCTCATGATCCGCCTCCGAGTGAGAATAAACTAGAATATCATCTATAAATACTATCACAAATACATCTAGAAATGGGCGAAACACACTATTCATTAGATCCATAAATGATTTTGGGGCATTTGTGAGCACGAATGACATCACTAAGAACTAGAAGTGTCCATACATTGTTCAAAAAACCGTTTTTAGAATATCCTTCTTTTTTATCCTTAGTTGATGGTACCCTGACCTTAGGATGATCTTTGAGAAACATTTTTCACCCTATAACTGGTCAAATAAGTCATCAATTCTGGAAAGAGGGTACTTGTTCTTAATAGTGACTCTATTCAGCTGTCGATAGTCAATACACATTTGTAATGAGACATCTTTATTTCGTACAAATAATACTGGCACACCCCAAGGGGATATATTGGGCCTAATGAAGCCCTTCTCAAACAAATCCTTTAATTGTCTTTTTAATTCCCTCAATTCTGCTGGAGCCATTCTATAAAGAAGGATAAATAACAGCGGAGTGTCTGGCAACACATCTATACCGAACTCGATCTCCCTCTCAGGAGAAAGGCCTGGAAGTTCATCTGAAAATACATCAAGAAACTCATTAACTACCAGGATTGATTAAGGAGTAACTGGTTCAACATCAACATCTTTGGCCCGAACAAGATGGTATATACAACCTCTAGAAATCATCTTTCTTTCCTTATGATATGAAATAAATCTATCTTTTGGCGTCGCAGTATTACCCTTCCATTCAAGGACTTGATCGCCTGGAAACTGAAATCTAACAATCTTTGTTCGACAATCAACATTAGCGTACCACGATGCCAACCAATCTATGCCAATAATAATATCAAAATCAACCATTTCTAATTCTACCAAATTTTCTAGGGTCTGATGGCTAAAAACTAATACTGCACAATTCTGATAGACTCATTTAGCAACTACATACACACCCACTAGTGTAGATACCGCAAATGCTTCTCTTATTAACTCAGGATCTATACCAAACTTACATGCGATGAAAGGGGTGACATATGATATTGGAGCCTGGATCTAGCAATGCATATACAGTATGTGAACAAACAAATAATGTACATGTAATAACATTAGGTGAACACTCCTGATCCTGCCGACCCATCAATGCGTAGATGTGGTTCTTCCTACCACCATAGCTAGTTGCTCCATACCTACCTCTGCCTCGACCAGCTGATGTATGATGACTTTGCCCTGATAGGCATACTGAAGATGATGAAGCTATTGTAGATCCAGTTGGCTGGGGCCTAACACCTCCGCCTCTTATCGGATATTCTCGCATAATATAACTAGGATCACCATAAGAATAACACACATCAAATCCTTGTCGGCACGACCCTAAATGGGCCTTACCACACTGCTCGCATCGAGTCAATGACGACATCGACTGACTAGAATCCCCTCTATAATAGGACCCTGATGCTCGTGAACTCTGACCTAGTTCAGATTGAGCAAGCCTATCAAATCTCAACCTAAAAAATAGTAATGGTGTACTAATTGTCGATTAGGATTGGCGCCTATAAAACTATGGCCTAGGTCTACCTTTTAACTCTCCTAAGTCACCTGCGGACCGGGCCCTCTTATGCTGGCACCTATCAAGTTATCGATCTCTCCGTTATTGTCTCTTACGATCCTCCATATTCTGTGCATAAGCCTGAATGCGAGCAATATCCATATCCAAATTCATTGAAGTCGTAGTACATTCATTAACTAAGTGCGGCCCCAAGATATTAACAAACCTATGTACGCGATCGCTCATCTCATCTATGATAGTAGGAGCATACCTAGCCAACAAATTAAACTGCAAGCTATATTCCTGCACGCTCATATTACCCTGCTCTAGTTATAAAAATATATTCTTCTTGGCCCTCCAGAGCTCGATGGGCAAAAAATGTTGTAAGTAAGCGTTTGAAAACTCTTTTTATCCTGCTGGTAGAGCACGGGGTCCTCTAAAATGCTCCCATGTCTCAAACCAGGTCACCGTGACATTCCATAATATATAATAAGCAAACTTCATCGACTCAATATCAGTGACATCCATTACCCGCAAGGTACGCTGCATTTGATCCAGAAAATTATGTGGGTCTGCATTCAGGTCTGATCCTGTGAATACCTGAGGGTCCAAGTTGATGAAATTCTAAGCTCTCACACTAACTGTCACGACCCGACCCGACGGGCCGCGACTCGGTGCCCTACCTGGGCACCCTTATACCCATCTGTCATATAAACACACGGATACCAATGATAATGTAGTAATCTGTAAATCATATCAAAATAGGCAAGTCGGCAAGATTGTCACTATATACATGAACATCCCAAAACGAGTACAACAGTACAACTGGCCAAAACACATATACAATCCACACAAGTCCAAAACACATCTACCACCCATACCTGTCTACAGACCTCTAAGAGTACGATAATGAATTATGACGGGACAGGGCCCCGTCGTGCCCCTAAATATGCATAAGTCAAAAATAAGGTTCTGTACCAAAATGACTAAGCTCCGAATCAATGGAGCTCTTCGAACAGCTGAACAAAAATTCTAGACTAGAGGATCACCAAACTGAACATTGCACTGCGGCATTTAACGCACTTCGAGGAAAGCGGGTCGACGTAAATAATGATCGAGTATGTAAAACATGGCATCAGAAAGAAGATCATAACTGGCCAAAAGACGTCAAGAGGCAAGTATAATAATCAAAATACCAATATAATTGTACCATATAAAAATGAGAGTCAACTGTGTCTTATAAAAATGAGAGTCATATCAAAATCATAGATGCCTGTCCATAGAATCATCGTATCTATATACATATAACGTATCCCGGCCCTCTAGTGAGAGACTCGGTGGAATCATCATAATCATGGATACCTGTCCATATAACGTATCCCGGCCCATAATGGGACTCGGTGAGATCACCATCATCATGGATGCCTTTTCATGGAATCATCATATATACATATAACGTATCCCGACCCATCATGTGAATCGGTGAAATAATCACATATATATTGCGCACAAACATGACCCGGCTCGGGACTCGGTGAAATGATATAATAATATCAAGAACGAATAGAGTATCATGAGTAATCATATGCAATTTAAATCATCATTTGACTCTCAATAGAATAATTAGAATGAACTTATCACTTGTAAAATCAAAGGCAACTAATATACCAAGTGTCACTAGGAATTAGGATTCAATGGAATTATGTACGTCCGTCGTACACTTACTTTAAATAAATCATTCCAAAAGAAGAAAGGATAGTTTCACATACCTTATTTTCGAACTAACCAACTCTATAATTAATGTTCGTCTCGATTAACACCTCGACCTATAATAGTAGCAATATGTCTGTCAACTCTATGATTTCTAGTGTAAGTTATATCGAACGATGACTCTCTTTTCTATAAAAAATTGGACAGCACTTCCCCTATTTATATACATATCCACAACTCATAAACAATGTCAACAATACCAATAACCAAGCACAATTTCAGGATATAACAAAATCAGTCCATATACCATATCTACACCATAATTAAGCATTCTTTCTCTTACATTTATGGAATACAACTACTACAACAACCAAGGTGATTACTACACCTATTCCTCTTGTTAATTCAGCCCTTAATCCATATTAAAACAACCTTAAAAACAGTCCATCAATTCTAGCAACAACAACAAGAGTGCAAGTCTTATAGTTTGCAACATAACACCTTTCTACGCTTTAATTCCTTTAAGACATGTATTAATAATTACCACAATGTATATACATGTTCATAACTTATATTTTCAGCATTATAACTTAACAAAACCAACCCCTAATACATCACAACAATGTCCAACAATTTGAATGTCACGGTCCACCCACAATAATCCATAACTCTTCTCATAACTTCCTTAAAATCCAATTCATGTTCAACACTTCTATAAAACTAATTACAACTTTAAATATCAGTGTTTCCTTCAATTTCAACATGCAATTAGTGATAAGGATAACAACAACAACACTCAAATCTAATGTGTACAAAACAGTCCCCAAAAATCGGTAAACCACACCAACACCATCACATGCATTGTCTTAATTCCAAGTTTCTCTTAACACAAGTCCATTCCTTAATTTACAACGTCATGCAACTCCAATTATACTATAAGATGAAGAAATCTTACCTTAATTTTTGCCCAAAACAGTCCCTAAAAATTGGTCACTGCTCCATCCATTTTGCACCATTTCTTCAACCCCAAAATGACATGCATGTATTCTACAAGTTCAATCAATCATTCTTACATGTTTCTCTTTCAAATGTTCATCTCCAAAGCTTAAAATTCTTGGCTAAAAATTGGTCCAGTGACCGTGACCTACTGTTCGGAGTGTTACTTTGGCTTAGAACTTATTTGAGGAGCTTAATCTTGTAAAGAGAGTTAATAAAATCTTCAATTAGCTATGGAGAATGGTAGATAATCTGTTTGGAGAAGATAGGAGGGAGGGGTGAGGGTGTTTTTCAAAAATAGAGGTGAGAAATGAGTGAAACATTGATCTAAGTGAGCATGAGCAAATTCTTTTTAGGTGGGGAGTGAGTACAAGTTCCCTTAATTTTGTCCACTAATTATCATTCCCTCCATTCTAATTAATCCCACAATTAATTAATCTCCCACACTTTGTCAATCTTATATAAAATCTTAAAATTTCGAAATGTTCAACCAATATAATCAATTCCCATTGTCACACTCGTCGTATTCAAAAATTATTCCGGGATCACATCTTTTGTATACTAATTTCCGTATTAGCATATGTAAATATACTTTATATCCAATATTCGAATCTTACTTCCTTAATTACGTTCTCTAATTATAGCCTTAAAAATACGAGGTGTAACATCCTTCCCCCCTTAGAAACATTCGTCCTCGAATGTTCATAATAGGTCTCATGCTAAAAAAAATCGGAAGAGTCTCCTTTATAACTCTACCTACCAACCTATATCCAGCAACCCAAAGATGTCTCACAGGGTCACAATATATCACAAGTATTATTCACCAATCAACATAATCAAGTAATGAATTGAATTACCTGCAGGCATATGAAACAGGTGAGGATACTTCTTCTTCATTTCGTCTTCTGCTTCCCAAGTCATCTCTTCCCTATTATTATTTTGTCATAATACTTTGACGGAAGACACATCCTTAGTTCGTAACCTCCTAACCTGACTATCAAGTATAGCTATGAGACTTTTCTCATAAGAAAATTCCTCTGTCACCTGGACATCATCTACCGTGAATACTCTAGAAGGATCACCAATACACTTACACAACATCGATACATGAAAAACTGGATCTACCGCTTCCAAATCAGATGGTAGATCCAACTCATAGACAACCTTGCCTATCCTACGAATAATCTGGTAAGGTCCAATGTATCTTGGGCTAAACTTCCCCTTCTTACCAAATCTCATCGCACCCTTCATGGGTGACACCTTTAGGAATACTCAATCACTAATCTGAAACTCTAAGTGTCGACGTCGATTATCTGCATATGACTTCTGTCGACTCTGGACTGCTAATAATCTCTCCTGAATAAGCTTCACTTTATCAATAGCCTACTGAATCATATCTGGGCCGATTAACTTAGTCTCACCTATATCAAACCAACCAATAGGTGACCTACACTTCCTCCCATATAAGGCCTCATACAGTGCCATCTGGATACTAGAATGGTAGCTGTTGTTATAGGCAAACTCAATGAGTGGTAAATGATCATCCCAGCTACCTCTGAAGTCAATAATACAAGCCCGCAATATATCCTCTAGTGTCTGAATAGTACGATCAGCCTGCCCATCAGTCTGAGGATGAAATGTTGTGCTAAGACTCACCTGCGTTCCCAATCCCTTCTGGAATGATCTCCAAAAATTAGCTGTAAACTGAGCTCCTCTATCTGATATAATAGATGTGCGGACCTCCATGAAGTCTCATTATCTCCCTGATGTACAATCTCGCATAGTCTTCAGCCGAATACGTAGTCCTGACTGGTAGAAAATAGGTTGATTTTGTTAGCCTATCCACAATAACCCATATAGAGTCATACTTCCGCTGAGTGCGGGGTAAGCCTGTAATGAAGTCTATATTAATCACTTTCCATTTCCAAGTTGGGATCTGCATCTCCTGCAATAAAGCACCAGGCTTCTTATGCTCGACCTTAACCTGTTGGCAATTCGGGCACTGAGCAACAAACTCTGCTATGTTCCTTTTCATGCCATACCACCAATACAAACATCTGAGGTCATGATACATCTTTGTTGACCCTGGATGATAGAATAACAGGCATTGTGTGCCTCTCTCATAGCCTGTCATCGTAGCCCTGTAACATCAGGAACACACAATCTACCTTCATACCATAGCACTTCATCAGGTGCAACCTAAAATAGAGTCTTTCCCTTTCGAAGAGATGTATCTCTATACTGTGCCAGAACAGGATCCTCGTACTTCTATCGCTTTACCTCTCCTATGATAGAGGACTCAACAACTCCTCGAACAACAACTCCACTATCTCCAGAATCAACCAAACGGACTCCAAGGCTCGCTAGCTGGTGTATCTCATGAACCATCTCCTTTCTGTCTGGTTGCACATCCGTAAAGCTACCCATAAATCTACGACTAAGAGCATCTGCTACAACATTTGCTTTCCATGGATGGTATAAAATATCAGCATCATAATCTTTTAGTAACTCTAGCCACCGACTCTGTCGTAAATTCAGCTCCTTCTGTTTAAAGATATATTGGAGACTCTTGTGATCCGTATAAATGTCAACATGAACTCCATATAAATAATGTCTCCATATCTTCAAAAGCATGAATCACTGCTACCAACTCCAAATCATGAGTAGGATAACTCTTCTCGTGCTTCCTGAGCTGTCGGGAGGCATAAGCTATAACCCTTCCATGTTGCATCAACACACAACCTAGTCCAATACCTGAGGCATCACAGTAAATAACATAACCATGTGGTCCCTCAGGAAGAGTCAGAACTGGAGCTCTAGTCAACTTGTCTTTCAACAACTGGAAGCTTTGCTCACAAGCATTCGTCCATTGGAACTTAGCTGCCTTCTGAGTTAGCCTTGTTAAAGGTGCTGAAATCGAGGCAAAATTCTCCAGAACCTCCTGTAATATCCTGCTAGCCCTAAAATCGCTGCACTCGGTAGGTGTCAGGTGCGCCAAGTCTTTACCACCTCAATCTTCTGTGTATCTACCAGAATATCATCCACTCCGATAATATGCCCCAAGAATGCTATCGAAGTCAACCAAAATTCACACTTAGAAAATTTGGCATACAACTTCTGGTGCTGGAGCACCCTCAGTACCGTCCTCAAATGGTCCGCATGCTTCTTTTATAAACACGAATAAACTAGAATATCATCAATGAATACAATAACGAACATATCCAGGAATGGCTTGAACACTCTGTTCATCAAATCCATAAACACTGCTGGAGCATTGGTCAGCCCAAAAGACATCACTCTGAACTCATAATGCCCATATCGGGTCCTGAATGTTGTCTTCAGAATATCTGTCTCCTTTACCCGCACTTGATGATAACCTGACCGCAAGTATATCTTCGAAAAACACTTAGCACCCTGCAACTGGTCAAATAAATCATCAATCCTAGGGAGGGGATACCTGTTCTTGATTGTTACCTTATTCAGCTGCCTATAATCATTACACATCCGCAGCGATCCATCTTTATTCCTCACAAATAACACCGGTGCTCCCCAAGGTGATGTACTAGGCCTGATGAAGCCTTTTTCCAACAAGTCTCTCAGTTGCTCCTTTAACTCCTTCAGTTCTGCAGGTGTCATTCTATAAGGAGGAATAAATATGGGTCGAGTATCTGGTAGTACATCTATACTGAACTCTATCTCCTGTTCTGGAGGAAGACCTAGAAGATCATCTGAAAATACACCTGGGAACTCATTAACTACCGGAACTGACCGAAGAGCCGGTACATCTGCTTCGGTATTATGCACCCGAACCAAATGGTAAATATAACATTTTCTAACCATCTTCCTTGCCTTGAGGTATGAAATAAACTTACCCCTCGGCAACGCGGTATTCCCTTTCCACTCTATCATTGGTTCGCTTTGAAACTGAAATTGACCATCTTTTCTCTAAAATCGACATTAGCATAACAAGAAGCTAACCAATCTATACCCATAATAACATCAAACTCAGTCATGTCTAACTTTATCAAGTCTGCTATAGTATGACGATTATATACAACCACCGAATAATTTTTATAAATCCGCTTAGCTATGACCGAATCTCCTACCGGTGTAGCTACCTCAAATAGTTCTATCGACTCAGGTTCTATTCCGATTCTACTGGCAACAAGGGGAGATATATATGATAATGTGGAACCTGGATCTATCAATGCATATACGTCTCGGAAAAAGATCGATAATATACCTGTAACTACATTTGGCGACGCCTCCTGATCTTGCCTACTGGCCAAAGCATATATGCGGTTCGAGGGACCGCTAGAACTGGAAACTCCACCACGACCTCTACCACGGCCTACTGGCATATGAACACCATGCCCTGCGGGGCGCATAGCTATTGTTGACACCCAATTTGATCCTCCCGTCCAGTCATTAGCTATAAAATTAGACTAATTTTGCAAAATAATTTCTTACAATTTTTTATAATAAAATGCAGCGATAAAACATAAATACAGGCATAAATAAGCAATCTAATAATAACACCGCATTTTACGTAGAATATTAAGCACTTAGAGTCTCGCACCCGCATTTATTAATTTTAAGCCCTGTCATAGTTCTTAAATGATAATAAAATAAATAAATACATAAAATAAATAATTTGACAATGACGTCGTGCTAAATAGCATAGTCACATTTATTAATACGCAAAGCAATTTCATAATTAATAAAACACCTAAAGTCATATTAAGATAGTTTAATCTTAGCTCAAATAACAATAAAACACGCATAATAAATAAGTTTTAATAATAGCGCCGCATTCTAAAATATTAAGCACTAATTAAATAGCACGCCCGCATTTATAACAATCAGATTAATAAAGCACCTAAATAATTTAAACACAATTTATTAATTAATTCACCACTAATTAAAAGCCTAAAACTAATACCCACTTAAATTAAACCTATTTTTACCCAGCCCATCCGCGATCCACAGCCCAACACCCGGGCCCAGCTCTTCTAGCTTATATCCAACACCCGCAGCCCAACTCGCCCCTTATCAGCCCAGAAGCCACGTCCAGCCTTATTCTTTCCCTCAGCCCTCTTCCCATCGTCCCGCTCCCCTTAACCTAGAAAACCCTAAGGACCCGCCGCAGGCTCCTCTCCCTTTACCCACGAATCTCGCCGGATTTTTAGGGAGGAAAATCCGGCGACCTTCCTTTCCCCTACCAGTACCATGAAAAATCGAATCTAACTTACCATAACCAGAATATATCCTTACCATTTACATCATACCACAATAAGCACAAAACCTCTCCAAAATCGGAAGTCCACAGTTAGCATAACAAATCTTACACCTCCAAATCATGTAAAGAATCATACCAAATTCGCATTAAAGGGTTTACCTAATTGGGAACCAACGTTGAGGCTATATAAACCCATCTCTATACACTTGAAATTCATTCGGAAAAACGATAGGAGAATCGGCAGTACAACTGAGCTGTTCAAAGAGACCAGCATTCGAAGAGCAGAATCCAATCGAGCCATTCAGAGTAAGAACACAATCTTAACAGTCAACCATTCTCGCAAAACCCTTCCTTTGTCCACTGCATTAGCAAGCCTTCCGAGCGGACCGACGACTTGATACGCTGCCCCGGTTCGCTGCCCGGAGAAGGTAAAACTCGTCTCCTTTCGTATTCTCGTTCGATTTTTGTTCATGATATGTGCAGCGATTATATGTTGGTTAACTATGCTGGTTTGATTTTGTTAAATTATTCGAGTTTTGTTAATAGCTATTACCTGTGTCTGGATCTGTCAGTTTAATATGCCTAGCCATGAGGTCTGTGTTATGTATTTCTGTGTTTGACATAAGCTAAGTGCGTTAGTTGGCATCAAGACGTAATTAGTTAGTCTGGTGTGGAGCTACGAAATGTCTTTCCTCAAAACTAATGTCTGAAACTTGTAAGCTTGGATGTGATTGTGGACCAGATTGTAGATTGTTCAAACCAGGGCAGAAAATCCTAATATGCCTATCAAAGTTCATCTAGTCTTAGGTGATATAAATCAATGTGATACTTGTCCCTGTTTGTTTCTAGCATGATTTATATACTACTGTGAGATTACCTGAGAGCATATTACCAATACATGTGTTTGACTCAAACCTTGTGGTCATTGCCTTAGGAAATCTGTTTTAGCTTAGGTGAGCCCTCGGTGAATATATCCCCCCCTGCAACACATAATTGGGTCTTGTTAGCTTAAACGTTATTTGGAATGGTTTGTTTGGTTGTCAAAGGTCTAGCATGCTCATTAAATCAGTCCATTATTTTCTGAGTGAATACTTCTCTGCGCTGAAAATCTAAACCATAAAAATAGGCCTATATGTTCTTATTTCATCTTAAAAATGCTCACTCACTGTTCTCAAATAGGCTGGAAATGTGTATGTTTGATATCTGATTTCTTATCCATCTATATTCGTATTTTAAGCTATGCATAATCATCTACAATCCCTGTATACTTGTAATTCTCCTGTTTGGATGAATGCCTGCTTTGTTTGCCTAAATTGTCCACTGTGTGCATTCCCTGATTGCTGCCATGGCACATGCTTAAAAGGAATCGTGATTTGGCCATCTACTCTTACTATATGCATCTGATTGTTAATGCTCAAGTATATCGCGATTTGAACCACGAGATTATGCTCTATGTGTTAACCTCACTGCATTTCATTGTCTGCTGGTTCTGTTTGCTGACTGTTGCAGCAGAGGGCCCTAATTTACTGATTGATTTATACATGTGCACTGGTTACGTATAAGCACAGATCATGTGTGCGCAGATTCGTTTATGATTCAAATAATTAAGATATATACTAATCTTTATTTCCTTTCTTTTACATGGCACGCCCGGAGCTAAACGGAGAGTCTCAATGCGAGACTCATCATGAGTTGTAATAGACAAGGCTCTACATCTGTGTGCATCTTCATCTCCGCCCTGAAAATCCAAGCTGCCGGCGAAAAGACATCGCCTTTCCTTCGAGTCATCCTTACTTATTATTTATTCTGCCTCATTTATTTGTTGTAAATTAATTGTCTAACGCTACACCAATTAATTAACATTTAGAATAGTTAAACCTTGAATCAATAGCTAGAAAGGAGTTTGACTTACTTACCTTAAATTAATTACTTTAGGTCTGCCTTGCCTTGTTAGTGGTTATAATAGATCACTTAATACCCTACACTTGCATAATAAGCTGGGATATTATTTGCCAAAACATTCTTAAAACTGTGTTGCAAATTCCTATTAATACAGAATAAGAAATACTGCAGTTGCATGCCACGTTTTCCTGATCACAAATAATATTACATTATCATGCTAAACAATATATACTCTTTAGGTAGAAGAATACTTGCATACATCTTACCCCTGTTTTACCTATATCTAATATGGCATCCTAATTGCATATTTTTCAAAACCGACCTTGATTTTCATACACAAGCCTTGCAAAAATATTTTTTAGAAGGTATATCCTATACTCTGCCGCTTAAATGTTTTTTTTTAATACACCTTTTTCTAGCATAATAATTAACCCTAGGTTTGGCAGGACAACCGCAAGTTAGCGGATCTTAGAGGGTGCCTAATCCCTTCCCTCTAGATTAATAAAGAACCCTTATCCAGAATCTCATTAAGTTTAGCAGACCATATAAAATGGAGTTAGTGTTGACTTTAACCTAAGTTGACATTTAGGTGTCCTAATTCACCCAATTAATTAGGTGGCGACTCCGCGAACCCTTAGCAACCCCTTAGCACTTTAAATCACCCCTTGTTAAAACATTTAACACTTTTTGCACTTTAGCATTTATTATTCATTTTCTAACCTTTTATCAAGCAGGAGCCAATTTTTATTTAAAAAATGTCGCGGTCGAAAAAGGGCGTGACAACTATAGAAGAAGATGAACCAGCAACCGACCCGGTAGACCGAGCCATACCACATGTACCACTTACATAAGGACATTCTCTCATCATATAGCCTTGACGGCCGCAGGAAAAACAAGCACCAGTAGTAAGACGGCATTCCCCAGGATGGGACCTACCACACCGAGAACACCGAGAAAAAGGTGGCCTCGACTGACTAGAACCCCTGTTCATCTGTGAACCAAAAGCCCTGGAGCTTTGACCAGCTCCTGAATACCCTGTGAGGTCAAACCTCCTACATGGGAACTGTAGGGGTGCACTCTGTGCTGGCTGGGAAGCATATCTAACATGCTGCTGAGGCTGCCCGCCTCGAGACTCACCGGAATACCCCACCGACCTAGCCCTCTTATGTTGGTCTCTGTCGTGATCTCTATCTAGCTGACGCCCTCTGTGCCGGTCCTCTACCCCCTGTGCATATTCCTGTATCCGAGCAATATCCATATCGGGCTGAAGAGCCACTGCCATGCAACTATCAATCAAATAACTATCTAGTCTCATCACATAATGGTGCACTCTATCCGTCATCTCAGCTACAATGGTGGGCGCATATCTAGCCAACGAGTCAAACTCAAGGTTATACTCTCGAATGCTCCTGCCGTTCTGCCTCAACTGTAAGAATCTATCGAATCTGGCTCGTCTCATCTCTGGAGGCAAGAAGTGGCTAAGGAAGGCCTCTGCAAACTCATCTCATACCGCTGGAGGAACATCATCGCCCCTAGATAACTCCCAAGACTCATACCAATTAATCACTACATCCCGCATCCGATATGAAGCCAACTCAATGCACTCGGGCCTCCAAGCCTTGATCACCTCAATGTACGCGCATTCGCTTGATAACCTTCTGCGGGTCATCCTCGGGCTTTGACCCGAAAAACTCTGGAGGATTACAACTCAAGAAGTCACGAACCCTCAAACTATCTGATCTAGGGTCAACTCCTAGTCCTTGTCTGCAAGTCTGCCCTGCCACTAGTCTGGGAAGCAGCTGAACTGCATCTCTCATGGCCCTATCCTCTGCCCCTTGCTGAGGAGCTGGAGGCTCGGGTGTTGGGGCCTCAGAAAATGGTGGTGATGCTGCCCTCTGAACTGGGGCCTCTAGAGGTGGCGATGTAGTAGAGATCGTTGACTGGGGTACAGTCTCAGGCATAGACTGGGTATGGGTCCTAGTAACTCTCCGGATCTGGCTAGTAGCTCCTGCTACTGATTTGCCCTTCTGGGTCGCTGTCGTCTACTTTGGTGGCATAGCTGAAAACACAATAGTTTGTTTAGAAAGGAATTATTCTAATAACATAGCTCTATCGCACGATCTTAGAGTAAGAAGAATAGAAATCAATCCTAAATATCCGACAGCCTCCCGCGTATAAGTATGGTCCACAACATACACATATACAAGACTCTACTAGACACGGTCTGTAGACATTCCGAGAACGAACTGTTTTGATACCACATTTTGTCAAGACCCGACCCGACAGGCCGCGACCCGGTGCCCTACCTGGGCACCCTTATACCCACCTATCACATAATCACATGGATACCAAGGATAATGAAGTAATCTGTAAATCATATAAAAATAGGCAAGCCAGTAAGGCTGCCACTATATACGGGAACATCCCAAAATGAGTACAACAGTACATCTGGCCAAAACACATATACAATCCACACAAGTCCAAAACACATCTACCACTCACACCTGTCTACAGACCTCTAAGAGTACAATAATGAATTATGACGGGGCATGGCCCCGTCGTACCCCTAAATATGCATAAGTCAAAAATAAGGTTCTGTACCAAAATGACTAAGCTCTGAATCGATGGAGCTCTCCGAACAGCTGAACAGGTATCCTAGACTGGAGGATCACCAAACTGAGTACATGTACCTGCGGGCATGAACGCAGCCCCCCGAGGAAAGGGGATTAGTACGAAATAATGTACTGAGTATGTAAAACATGAAGTACTGTAAAGGAGATCATAACTGGCCAAAAGTCGTCAGGAGGCAAGTATAATAATCAAAATACCAATACAACTGTACCATATAAAAATGAGAGTCAACTGTGCCTTATAAAAATGAGAGTCATATCAAAATCATGGATGTCTGATCCATAGAATCATCGTATTTATATACATATAACGTATCTCGGCCCTCTAGTGAGGGACTCGATGAAATCATCATAATCATGGATACCTGTCCATATAACGTATCCCAACCCATTATGGGACTCGGTGAGCTCATCATCATCATGGATGCATGTCCATGGAATCAT
Source organism: Przewalskia tangutica (assembly GCA_029844215.1). Classification (NCBI taxonomy): domain Eukaryota; kingdom Viridiplantae; phylum Streptophyta; class Magnoliopsida; order Solanales; family Solanaceae; genus Przewalskia; species Przewalskia tangutica. The sequence goes on along the minus strand of CM056739.1, from coordinate 18,039,539 downwards.
CATATATACATATAACGTATCCCGACCCATCACGGGACTCAGAGAAATAATCACATATATATTGCGCACAAACATGACCCGGCTCGGGACTCGGTGAAATGATATAATAACATCAAGAACGAATAGAGTATCATGAGTAACCATATGCAATTTAAATCATCATTTGACTCTCAATAGAATAATTAGAATGAACTTATCACTAGTAAAATCAAAGGCAACTATTATACCAAGTGTCACTAGGAATTAGGATTCAATGGAATTATGTACGTCCGTCGTACACTTACTTTAAATAAATCATGTCAAAAGAAGAAAGGATATTTTCACATACCTTATTGTCGAACTAACCAACTCTATAATTAATGTTCGTCTCGTTTAGCTCCTCGACATATAATAGTAGCAATATGCTCGTCAACTCTATGATTTCTAGTGTAAGTTATATCGAACGATGACTCTCTTTTCTATAAAAATTCGGACAGCACTTTCCCTATTTATATACATATCCACAACTCATAAACAATGTCAACAATACCAATAACCAAGCACAATTCCAGGATATAACAAAATCAGTCCATATACCATATTTACACCATATTTATGCATTCTTTCTCTTACATTTATGGAATACAACTACTACAACAACCAATGTGATTACTACACTTATTCCTCTTGTTAATTCAGCCCTTAATCCATATTAAAACAACCTTAAAAACAGTCCATCAATTCTAGCAACAACAACAAGAGTGCAAGTCTTATAGTTTGCAACATAACACCTTTCTACGCTTTAATTCCTTTAAGACATGTATTAGTAATTACCACAATGTATATACATGTTCATAACTTATATTCCAGCATTATACCTTAACAAAAACAACCCCTAATACATCACAACAATGTCCAACAATTTGAATGTCACGGTCCACCCACAAAAATCCACAACTCTTCTCATAACTTCCTTAAAATCCAATTCATGTTTCAACACTTCCATATAACTAATTACAACTTTAAATATCAATGTTTTCTTCAATTTCAACATGCAATTAGTGACAAGGATAACAACAACAACAACACTCAAATCTAATATGTACAAAATAGTCCCCAAAAATTGGTTAACCACACCAACACCATCACGTGCATTGTCTTAATTCCAAGGTTCTCTTAACACAAGTTTATTTCTTAATTTACAAAATCATGCAACTCCAATTATACTATAAGAGGAAAAAATCTTACCTTATTTTTTGTCCAAAACAGTCCCTAAAAATTGGTCACTGCTCCATCCATTTTTCGCCATTTCTTCAACCCAAAATGACATGCATGTATTCTACAATTTCAATCCATAATTCTTATATGTTTCTCTTCCAAAATGTTCATCTTCAAATCTTAAATTTCTTGGCTAAAAATCGGTCCAGTGACCGTGACCCACTGTTTGGAGTGTTACTTTGGCTTAAAACTTATTTGAGGAACTTAATCTTGTAAAAGAAGTTAATAAAATCTTCAATTAGCTATGGAGAATGGTAGAGAATCTGTTTGGAGAAGATAGGAGGGAGGGGTGAGGGTGTTTTTCAAAAATAGAGGTGAGAAATGAGTGAAACATTGATCTAAGTGAGCATGAAAAGATTTTTTTAGGTGGGGAATTCGAGAGGGAGTGAGTACAAGTTCCCATAATTTTGTTCACTAATTATCATTCCCTCCATTCAAATTAATCTCACAATTAATTAATCTCCCACACTTGGTCAATCTTATATAAAATCTGATTTTTTTTTGAAATGTTCAACCAATATAATCAATTCCCATCATCACACTCGTCGTATTCATAAACTATTTCGGGATCACATCTTTTGTATACTAATTTCCGTATTAGCATATGTAAATATACTTTATATCCAATATTCGAATCTACTTTATTAATTATGTTCTCTAATTATCGCCTTAAAACTACGAGGTGTAACACTAACGCACTTAGAGTCTCGCGCCCATATTTATTAATTTTAAGCCCTGTCATAATTCTTAATAATAAATAATAAATACATAAAATAATAATCTAATCACAATTTAAATAACTTACCACTAATTAAATACCTACTACCTAAAACTAATTCCTAAAACTAATAACTCACTTAAATTTAACCTATTAAAACACTACCCTTCAACCCGCAGCCCAACAGCTCCCGCGGCCCAACACCCCTTATTCCCCCTTTATCTTTTCGCCCAGCCCGACACGGCCCAGCACCCAACCCCTCTATTTCCCCTTATCAGAAGCCCACGCCCAAACCCGTGATCCAGGCCCCTCATTTCCTACCCTCACCCACTTCTCACACCCTCAGCTACACTATTAACGCTAGTCGTCTCTCCTCTCTCTCACCCTTCAGCCGCCGCCCATAGCCCACCATTCTAACTCCAGCCGCACACAACCCTACTTCACCCCTTTTCCTCACTCACTCCCCTGACACCCCATACCCTTATCCCTCGAAAATCGTCTTAAAAAATCAGACCTTTTACTACTTTATTTTGATTTTCAAACACCATTTTTGTCTATTCTTCTTCATAAGTAATATTATTTTTTTAGTTAAGTAGTATATTTAAATAGTGATTAGGGAGATGTTTTGCTTTAAGTGTGAAATATGGAATGGTGTTGTTAGCCGCCAGTGGAAGGGTGAATGATTTTTTCGGATGCATTGAAGCGAGGTTTATCTTATTTGGTCAACCTCTCACTGTTGGTATGCTTTAATTTCAGATTTTTGACTAAGCTTAACAGTTTTGAAAAGTTCAAGTTTTAGAATAAGTGGTTGATATGACTGGCTCCAAGTGTTCTGTTAGTCTCAATTTCAACTAAGTTCCAAGTGTGAGTTTGTGTAGATTCTGAATATGCTAGTCAGTTTCTTTTTGTTAAAAAGGGAAAACAAATCATGAGTTTTGATTAATTGATTATGTTTGGTCAAAAGCTTTGAATGAATTAATTATTGTCCTGCTCCTGTTTCAATTTCTCTCTTTACTGTTTTCCGGTTAAAAAATCAAAATTTTCAATCTTTACACGTATAATGTTTCCCTAGGAAAAATTCTATTTGGCATCTCTAGTATTAAGCAAAGTTAGTTCAGGTTTTCTTTATTTTTTAGTTCCGTTTGGGAAGTGATTTGTGCACCTAGTGAAGTTTTTTTAACCTTGACCCATTTTTATTTTTCCCCCCCCCCCCCCCCCCCTTAGAATGTATCCTAAAGAGTATTTTTGTTCTATTTTTGGGCTGAGTTCTTTACCAAAGAAATGGCCCCAGGTGTTGCTCCTTGAATCTGAAGTCAACTTCAAATTTTCTTTGCTTGCATATATGAATGGACAACTAAGTATAATCTTTTCAAGTTGCTTTGAGTTTGAATTCCTGAATGATCTCTTTGTTAATTGTTAGTATATTTTTCTAAAGGTTGTAATATACTTGAAGTATCCTTTTCGGTAATTTTAGCTCAACTGGGCCAAAGTTCCACAAACTAGTGCTTCAAAGCTGTTTTGAAGCCGGGCTTTTGATATTTTATTGATTTGAATAAATACTACACTTTGGCCGATGAAGGAATCTCCGTCTGATTTCCAAGGCCTTCCCTGTACAAAGACGGATTTATTTTTGGCTTTATTTATTAATTATTGATATTACTTTAAAAATTATTTATTTTATTACTAACACTTTTACTAAGTGTCTACGCAAATTCAAGATCATCTTGTGCAGAAAGCCTAAAAAGGGTTAAAGATGTCCCGGATTCTTATCTCATGTCGCATTTAATTTTAGTTTTACTTTTGTATTGCATTTTATTTTAATTGTAAATTATGTAAAAATGCTTAGAATAGGTAGAATAAAGCCAATATATAATTAACCTAGGTTTGAACGGATAACCGCATGTTAGCGGATCCTATAGGATGCATAACCCCTTTCCTTTAGGATAATAAAGAACCCTTACCTAGAATCTCACATAGCTTTACCAGACCTTTAAATGGAGATCATTTATAGCATTTTTATGCTATTTAATAAGTGTCCTAATTCACTATAATAATTAGGTGGCGACTCCTTAAATACATTTTAGGAATCAACCATACGTGGTACTCCCGTTTCGACTCCGGTTAAAATGGGGTGTTACACTAGCGGTTGACACTCGGCTGGTACCTTAGCCCGCAGCCGTATTTAATGCCCTCTTACCTTGGGACTTCTCCCTTCCGTTAGGCATTACTGAAATCATCAGCACAAGATGTATTATGAATATAATGCGTATAACTCAGCTCTACTGCACAATCTAGAACAAGAAGGAAAGTAACCATCATCCTAAATGCTCGGTAGCCTCTTGTCTACAAGTGTGGTTCACAACACACCCATAAAAAAGCTCTACTAGACAACGTTTGTAGAGTCCCTAGGACATACCAGCTCTGATACCAAATTTATCACGACACAAACAGTAGGGCCATGACAGGCACCTGGACCTTAGTTGTCGAGTACCGCTAATCATATAAGTACCACCTAACCATAATTAAGAATGGATCACGAGGGCCGTCACGAGGTAACCTGCTGACACATATAAATAATGAACTGAAAAGGTGATATATGACATCTTGCAAATCGAAGAACCAACCTATGAATATATATAAATACCAAGGCCGATAGGGCCATACACGACTATTATACACAAGATAACTGTCTACAAGTCTCTAAAGAGTACGTGCATCATAAGGTCGGAACAAGGGCCCGCCATACCTATATGCATATGCAAAAATAACATACCAAGATTAGACTGCAACTCCCAGACAAGTGTAGTGCTCCGATATCAGCTGAAACAACAACCTACTAGTGCAAATCGTCACCCTATCTACCTGAGCCTGCGGGCATGAAATGCAGCATCCCCAAAAAAAGGAACGTCAATATGAATGATGTACTGAGTATGTCAGGCATGAAGAATAACATAATAGCTACATGAAAGTAACATGAGACAAGAAACAACCAACCAATAGAAAATGCTCCTGAGGATCATAATATGACTAAGTGTCATGCAAAATATGGTCATACATATACATATTTTTATATTACCTATGAAGAAATCTACGATTTTGTAGGATCTGGGAAAGCAAAGTTAAAAGTGGGAAAACATTCAAAGAATAGCCATGATATACTCACAATCTCTCCTCTCCACACTCTCCCTAGCAAAATGATGTTGTTGAACGTAAGAATAGAACATTACAAGAAATCAAGAACAATGATGGATGAAAACAATATTCCACACCACTTCTGCGCTGAAGATGTAAGCATTGCATGTCATGTTTTAATTAGATGTTTGAGTATCTCAATCCTGAAGAAAATTCCATATACGCTCTGTATGGTAAAGAAGCCTAACATAAGTTACTTTCATCCTTTTGGATATAAGTGTTCGTTCATAACTATGTGAAGAATAACCTAGTAGATCCTTTATAGTATTTAATACACGTACTCTAACTGTTGAAGAATCTATACATGTTATTTTTTATTGTACTAATGGATTGACCAAGAAAGGTAAGCATGTAGATGAAGAAGATAGTCAACTACCAACTACATCAATCACTTACATTGTTGAGCCAAATAACGATAAAGAATCGACTATTAAAACTGACCAGTCGACTAACCTAACTATTGGAACTGTTCTAAATGAATGGGGAAGCGAGTCAAACTATCCAAAGAAGTTTGTTATAGAAGGCATAAATGAAAAAATAAAGACCATATATTCAGCAAAAAAATAATGCAAATTTGGCTCTTATCTCACAACTAGAGCCAAAGAAAGTTGATGAAACTTTGAAGGATGATCACTGGATTAAAGCTATGAAGGAAGAGCTAGACCAATTTGAGAAAAACAATGTGCGGAATCTAGTCCCTAGACCTAAAAATGCTTCAATTTTTGGAACCAAATGGGTGTTTCGAAATAAACTAAATGAAGCTAGAGATGTAGTAAGAAACAAAGCTCGATTTGTTGCTCAAGAATACTCACAACAAGAAGGAGTCGGCTATGATGAATCATGCCCTAGTTACCCGGTTATAATCAATTTGAATGTTACTCGCTTATGTTGCATTTAAAGGCTTTAAACATTTTCAAATAGATGTCAAAAGTGCCTTTTTAAAATGGGTTCATTAATGAAGAGGTTTGTGTTAAATAACCTCCTAGTTTTGAAAACTCTAAATTCCCCTATCACGTGTTTAAACTTCAAACAGAATAAAGCTCTATTTGGCCTTACACAAGCCTAAAAGCTTGGTATGATAGGCTAAGTGTTTTTCTTGTTGAACATGACTTTTCTAGAGGAAAAACTGATTCTACTTTATTTATTAAAAGAACCTCCTCGGAAAACTTTATTATTCAAATTTAAGTTGCTGATATTATTTTTAGAAGTACTAATCCCTCAATGTGTAAGGAATTTTACAATCTAATGCAAAGTGAATTTGAGATGAGCATTATACTATTGATATTCTTCTTGGGACTACAAATTCATCAATCTGAGAAGGAAATATTCATTTGTCAAAGTAAATACACCAAAGAGCTCATTCAAATATTTGGCATAAGTGAAGCAGAGAGAATGAGAACCCCAATGAGTCCTACCTGCTCAATACATAAGGATGATGAAGGTAAATCAGTTGATGAAACTAAGTACAAAGAAATAATTGGGTCACTGCTCTATCTCACTTCCAATCGACCAGACATCATATTTAGCGTTTGCAAATGTGTCAGGTATCTTAGGGGAGCTATTGAACTACAATTTGTGTGCACTAATAAATAACTTGCTGATATTTTTACAAAACCTCTTTCAGAAGATAGATTTTTCATGCTTAGAGAATCTCTATGAATTATTGCAAACCCTTTGTAAAATTTCCTTTCCTTAATTTGCTCCCGTTTAAAAAAAATCAAAAACTTTTTGTTGTCTTAATTATGTGCATTTCATTGATTATATATTTGTACCTCTCTCTTATATAATCAGTTCGGGTAATTATTACCCCATGTCAGTTATTCTCCCTCATTTTCCTCTGTACACCATCGATCCCCTTTCCTCAAAAACATTTCCCTTTCCTTGACTCTTCAGTTAACCTCTCTTTAAAACTATCATCTCTCTCTCTTTTCTCTCCACACCTTCATCTTCTCTCCTCTACAAAACCACCATGGTCAAAACCAAAAATCCTTCTAACCTTTCCAATCCACCTACTCGAAGCAGTTCCCGCTTTAAAAATAAGGGAAAACCCTCATCTCATATTCATATATCCTAAGACCAATCCGCTCACTCCTCTTCATTTGATGTCTCTGATTCTACTCCTGTAAAAAAACCTTGGGAAAAGGCCTATGGATCATGATGCATGTTCTGTCTCTGCCAAGAAAATTAAGCCCAAACAAGAAAGCCTCGTTGACATCAAAATAAAATTATGGGATCCTCCAAACAGGGATGTCTTTCTTTCTTTACAAGACAAATCAATGATCACTCACTACATAGTTGACTTTGACCTCATGCAATCTCAATCCTCCAAGGTAAAGTCTCTCTTCACTTATCAAGGGTGATAAAGTTTCTTTCAAAATCCTACTCGTGTTATGAAACCCCAATGCACATGTTTTATGCAAATATCCGTCCTACTAAGGTAAATGAACTTGAAACTTTGGTCCCCGGGACTCATATTATGTTAGATTGTGATGTTAATGATTCTATTATTAGTTGTTCTTGTTATGGATTTTATGACTTATCCAAAACCTCTTGCCCTGGATCCCTTAATGTCTCTTTTGACCAAGACAAAAAAAGTCTTTTCAAATTCCCCTTTGTTCATGCTCAACTTGGTCCATTTGATATCAGTTTTGAAGTATGTGTTCTTTGTCACATTGTGTTAACCACCATTGTTCATCGTGTTGGGTCCTACCCCAACATCACTCAACGTGATGCTCTTGTTGCCTACTGTTTGCTATCCAAAAAGAAGCTTAATTCGTCCGCCATCATCATCAATTACATGATTGAATGTGCTTCAAATCCCACCAGTCTTCCCTATGGTATGCTTATTACTTGAATTCTTGAGGTTAATCATGTCAACCTCCACTACAACAAATCAATTCAAAGAGGGCGAGTTTAGTCGCCCTCTCTGGGTGGAATATCGCCCCCTAAGATCAAAGGGGGCGATTTTTAGTCGCCCTTCAACTCGCCTTATTACGTTCGTTGTCGTAGATCAAGAAGGGTGATTTCTCAAGTCGCCGCCTTTGGTAAGGACCAAATAGGACGACTACAGTCGCCCTTTATGAGATCCATCAAAAAGGGCAACTGTAGTCTCCTTATTTGAACCACACCAAATAGGGCAATTTTTCAAGTCGCCTCCTTTGGTAAGGATCAAATAGGGCGACTTGAAAAATTGCCCTATTTGGTGTGGTTCAAATCTTTTTGTTGGATCTCAAAAAGAGCGACTGTATAGAGTCGCCCTTTTTTATATGGTTCAAAAAAGAAAAAAAAAATAAATGCACCAACTGGGATTCGAACCATGGTCTGAACTGTGACACTGTACTATTATACCACTAGACCACTAGTTATGTAATATTAATCACCACAAATACACCCAGTCAAGAATCGGACCTGGGCCTCCTCTGTGGAAGTGTATCATTCTACCACTAAATCAACCATCAATACTTGTTATATTTATGCTCTTCATAATTATAAATTCATTGGACGGTTCTAAAGTCAATTTTTAACAAGATGCCTATTTTTTACACTTATTATTTATAATAGTGCAATATTTTTAGAAGTCTTTACATATTAATATCATTGCTATTATTATATTAGTATAGATTAATTCATGTTAATTATGTTTTGCAATACAATTCGTTGGATATTGTTAGGGTTGTTCACACGGTATTGCGGATAAATTAAAATAGAATTTAAAATCAGATAATTTCGGATCAGAATATTTCGGATATCCAAAAAATCGAATATCCGAAATTTTCGAATAAATCGGATAATTTCGGATCGGATTCGGATCCGAATATTTTGGATATCCAAAAAATTTGATATCCAGAATTTTTGGATAATTTTGGATCGAATTCGGATCCGAATATTTCGGATATCCAAAAAATCTAATATCTGAAATTTTCGGATAAATCAGATAATTTCGGATCAGATTCGGATATTTCGAATACCCAAAAAATCGAATATCCGAAATTTTTGAATAATTTCGGATGCGAATATTTCGGAAATCCAAAAAATCGGATATCCGCAATTTTCGGATAATTTCAGATAGGATCCGAATATTTCAAATATCCCAAAAATCGGATATCCAAAATTTCAGATCGGTATAATTATTATCCGAATCCAATCCGAATATTTCAGATTTCCGTCCGAAATATTCGGATCGGATCACTTTTTCAACTTTGGATCCAATCCCATTTTTGTGGGATTCAAAGAGGGCGACTGAAAGATGTCGCCCTATTTGATGAAATTAAATAGGGCGACTTTAAGATGTCGCCCTATTTGGTGAAATTAAACAGAGCGACTTTAAGATGTCGCCCTATTTGGTGAAATTAAATAGGGCGACTTTAAGTGTCGTCCTATTTGGTTTTTCATTAAAAGGGAGACTTTAAGTTTCGCCCTATTTGGTGAAATTAAAAAGGGCGACTTTAAGTTATCCCTATTTAATAAAGGTAAACTGATTGTGTATACTTCTCTAATGTTAAGGATACAATTGAAAACAATTGTTAATTTTAGTCTTGAATTTCCAAGTGATAATTATTTTAGGATAGTTTTTTTAGCTATAATGACATTTAAAAGGGGATCCATTTCTTCTTAATTAACTGCACGTTGCTTTATCCAACAAAATTTGATCTATAATATTTTCCACTTTAGAAAATAAAAAAAACATTAACTTTATATTTCAATTCAACCTTTACTACTCTATGAAGACATGCAATTATTAATCACTCATTTAAGTAACAAATAAAAGTTATTTAGTCGGATATCACATATAATGGTGCTATTAAGTGATTTTCTAAAATGAGTGTGGCAAAAATTTTTAAAGGACGCATGAAAATCACCTGAGTTAATCGTGTCATATAATTCCATTTTTTGTGGGACTCAAAGAGGGAGACTGAAAGATGTCACCCTATTCGGTGAAATTAAATAGGGCGACTTTAAGTGTCACCCTGTTTGTTTTTTTTTATTAAAAATGGCGTCGTGAATTTAAACAGGGCGACTTTAAGTGTCGCCCTATTTAATTTTATCCTCAATTGTGGTGGGGTACATAGTCAGTATCCTTTCATCCTTAATTAGCTCGTTTTATTTCTAACCCCCTAAAAATAAAGTATTGGTTTTGGTTGAGAGTGTTTTACCTCATAAAGTGGAACTTTCTGAGCCAAACATGGATTAGTCGGACCTCAAAGCGGGTATCGAACACCATATGAAAAATTAATTAAGAAATTATAAAACTAAAACACCATACCCCATCTACTTTCTTAAAGTTACATATATATCTACCCATGTGTGTTATAATATGAAATGATTATAATATGAAATCAACATAATATCATACGAGTTAATTAAATTATTGGTACCTTTCTATTGGATGAGATCAGATCTAAGACTTGAATGGATGTACAATATTTCTAAGTCACAATTTAAAAATTCAAAGAATTGAGTTCAGTTTGTTATATTGTTAATGACAATCACAAGAAATAAGTTATCTTCTGTTATTAGGTCAATAAATATGAGAAGAAAGGAACATGGAGGGGGAAAGGAAATAAATTGTTGGAGAATGTTTTGCATTTGAATTCCTATTTGTTTATTGATTAGTGTGTAAATATGCATATATTATAACAATTCCATGTTTATTTTAGTTGTTATTATAATATGTGTTGCATATTTATACGTAATTTTGTATTTCATAGGTTAGCCACAAATATCTATTTTTCTATAGTAATGGAATACTTAAGCATGATTGAACATGGTTAGTATGTGTATTGCTTGATGTCTAGGCCATAATATAAATTACACTCATTCAATTTTTGCGACACTAATGTTTTTGGACACTCAAGACAATGTACTAAAGATATAAGTGGGTATATAAAACCAACTTTGTAATTTGAAAGTCCAATTAAGATTACACAATAGTTCTGTCGAAATTTTGGTTGAGTTTTGATCCATGACACATTTTCGTATTTGGCCCATATCTCAAGCTATAGAATCTTATTGATCCAATTCCAGTTGCATTGGTTAGATAACTCATGTATCTACAACTCTTATCAAGGCCCAAACTGCTGAAAACATTGGATTCTAGAGTCAAATTGACGATCAAAGTATTCATCATGACAATGCTCCGGATTTCAAACTCCACAGGACACAATTTGGCATTTAATTCACTATAATTTACACAAAACTCCAATTGATCTACCACCAACGGAAAAGTGTAGATAAGATCTACTGCTACAACTCTGAAAAGTTTGAAGATCATTGACTGTGTGCAAGTGGAGCTTTAAATCGTGTAAACTCATCATAATAATCTGCCAAAGTTGTCAATGTTCATTTAACCAAGGAGCACCAATTTGACCATAACATTCACATGAAAAATCCAATGGAAGAGATTCAAACTTATCAGGAAATCTAACCCAACGCCCCACAATTGATATGAAGGAAGAAATTAAAGATTTCAACAGGAAGATTGTCCAATTTAGCAATTAATGAGTGGGCCCGAAATTGTCCACAATAATGCAAGTCTTTTCAACTTTGAAACCTATATAAAGGGGCCTTTGGCAAGCCATTTGGGGCATCACTCTCTTTTTAATATATCTTCTATATTTGTAGTATTTCTATGAAAAATATGAGTTTTATTTATTATAGTTGTTGACAGTCAATTTTGATCCATTTTTTTGTATATTTCGTGCAATTTTAAGTATTTTAGCACACCGCATTTTAATCGTTATTTTGCATATTTTTACATAATATTCTATGTTTATTTCTTCACAAAAATGGCATTGCATCTTTTATTTTTAAATTAAGCATTATGTCGTTGTTAATATTATGTTTTCTATTATTGTTATACCGTCGTTTTATTTTAATAATATTTGCATCTCTTTAAATAATTAATTGGCATCCTGTTTTTACTTTTAATCATGCATTAAACATGTTTTAAATATTGCATTTTAGTATTATTGCATCGGAATTTACATTTTAATAATCTTTCATCTTTTTAAATATTTTTTTTTTAAATAATTAACCTGTCTTGCATTTTTGTCAAACCAGTCCAGTCCAAGACACAATTTGAATCAGTCCAAGCCAACACTATTTTTAATATCACCCAAACACCCTCTTTTATTTCTCCCCCTAAAATCAAATACCACTTTTCATTCCCCCCCCCCCCCCCCCAAAAACCCATACCTCTTTTACCATTTCAACACTCCACCCCCTCCCTATTTTATCATTTTCAACACCCTACCATTTCTATCAACATCAAAATTTCACACCCCTATATCTATAACACTACCCTCCCATTACAAAGAACATCAACAATTGCGTACCATCTCCCTCTCATTTTCAGATTTTCCATCTTCTCCCTTTTTTTTTTAACTCCCCTCTTCCCAACCAACACTTCAGCCGCATCACCCATTTCAACACACACCCATATAATTTTTATCATTTTGTTGTCTCCTACAGAACATCAACAACCGCAGCTTTCATAAGAGACTCCCTCTTTCATTTTCCAAGTTGGTTCTTATTTTGAGAATCCTTATACCTTGTATCATCTCCCACCGCCTGCCGCCGCTCCCGCCGCCGCTGTCCCGCCGAACCTCACCTCTCCTCACCTCTCGCTGCCTCGCCGCCACTATCCCGCCGATCGCTCCAAATTGCCGTCAGCGCGCCGCCCTGTTCGCCGTGGAAGTGACGCCGCCACCATCGCTGCCTGGGTTTGGTTTCATTTTTAGATTTATTGGCATATTTTTATTTTGGACTGATTTCCTTTATTTGTGAATCTCACGAGTTCGAGGAACTTCACGCCGTTGGTTATCGTCATTGTTGGTTTGATTTGGAATGAATCCTTGTATTTTTGCCGGAGTTTTTAAACTCATGCCTCTCGCTTTCCGCCGAATCGCTCTCGATGTTTCACCGCGGCCGGATCGGTTTCGGCTATTGTTGCTAGACTAATTTTCGCCATTTTAATGGACTGATCTTCCGTCGTTGTTGCTACTAATTTTGGTTATTTGTTGGGCTGATTTGTGAAGTTTTGATATTTGGCCGGAGTTTGCAAAACTCCAGCGATGTTCGACGGCATGCTTTGTTAGTTGGACTGGTCCGTTTGCATTTTTATGCTGCTTCTTGCCATTGCCACTGATTCGCTGCCACAGTTCATTTTCCGCTACTGTTCCGCCATTTCTTTGCACGATTTGGCCCCTTTTATTATTAATATTGGTAACTTAGCTGATTTGGAACAAATACTATATTTGGGGTCTACTACTACCATATTGTTAGCCATTTTAAAGCTGGATTCTGGACTAATTTTCGGCTATTTTTGCATCGCTTTGGCCATATTATTGGACTGGTTTTGGCCATATTGCTATTGATTTTGGACATTTTGCTGGTTTACTGATTTAGAACAAATACTACACTGTTGATATTTTACTGATTTGAGCAAGATGCTACACTTGTTTGGCCAATGAAAAAGTTATCCGTCGATTTTTGAGGCCTCCACAGTTGCAAAGACGGAAAATAAAAATAAATGAAGCTTTCTGGGCAAGGATGATTTCTTCCACTTACACCGGATAACCAACATGCGCTTGGCAAGGCGAATTCTCGCCGCCGCACTTGTTTAGGATGTCCTACTTTATATTTTTGCATATCTGAGCCCTCCGTGTTTAAAACTATTACTGTTTTGGCGCGGATATAAAGGTTTTATTTATTTTATTGCAATAGTGGCCGATGAAGAAATCTCCGTCTGATTTCCAAGGCCTTCCATGTACAAAGACGGATTTATTTTTGGCTTTATTTATTAATTATTGCAATTACTTTAAAAATTGTTTATTTTATTACTAACACTTTTACTAAGTGTCTATGCAGGTACCCGGAGATCATCTTGTGCAGAAGGCCTAAAAAGGGCTAAAGATGTCCCGGATTTTTATCTCGTGTCGCATTTAATTTTAGTTTTATTATTTTGTATTGCATTTTATTTTAATTGTAAAAATGCTTAGAATAGATAGAATAAAAGCCAATATATAATTAGTTAGGTTTGAACGGATAACCGCAAGTTAGCGGATCCTATAGGGTGTCTAACCCATTCCCTTTAGGATAATAAAGAACCCTTACCCGGAATCTCACATAGCTTTCGCAGACCTTTAAAATGGAGATCATTCGTAGTATTTTATGCTACATTTTTTAGTGTCCTAATTCACTATAATAATTAGGTGGCGACTCCTTAAAATGCATTTAGGAATCAACCATATGAAGTACGCCCGTTTCGACTCCGGTTAAAATGGGGTGTTACAGATGGCGACTCTGCTGGGGATTCAGGTTCTTGACCATAACAAACCTAGGTTTATTATTGCTTGGCTTTATTTGCTTTTATTTGTTTTAAATGCCTTAAAATTACTTGCTTTGATTTTAATTTTGTATGCTTAACTGTTTAAATCGTTATTTGCTTTTACTGCTTTCCTTAAATTGGCATTCCGCTCATATTTCTTCCACTCTGGAAAATTCACATTGTCACACACAACACGCGGGTGTGCTTTGCGCACCTGCAAATTTCTTTCAAACACCCAAATTTAAGAGAGTTGGCGTTACATGAGAATCCGGTCCAACCGGTGGTCGCGTAGCCTTCTCACTCGAGTAGTCCGCTCGGGAACCTTGCGTCTAGTAAGCCAAATCTTAGAAACTTAGGATAGAGTTATACCACCCTGTTATATTAAGTCATGCATGCATAAACCTTAAGTGAGTTAGTCCTTGGTATTAACGCCACAGTTAGAAATCCACCAAACTTGTCGACGGGTTTCACAACCCAAACGACCCATTAGCATACTATGTGTAGCGTGATGATGATAGACGGATCCAAGCCTGGTCATGACACACTGAAATTGGAAAAGTGCACCGTCATTTGGTCGTCATTTCCAACAAAACATTACAGTTTAACGGCTTGGACCTATTTATCATAATCTCGCATATTTGGCGTTTAGGCCTACCTCTGGCATAAGAGAGGTCCCATGCATATTAGGCGCGCGCTTGATTTGCATGTTTTTGTTTACTATTTTGTTGCTAGCAATTTTGTACATATTATTTAATGCAATAATTACTCTTTTAACCCATGTACATATCATGCTATGTGCTTACAACTCTGGCCACGAGCATTTGCATTTTTGCACTATTGTTGTCATATTGCAATCAGGACTTCTACTGCGTAAATCGCTCTTGAACAAATCGATTTGGACTTTGTGAAGCATCAACCACCAGTCCGGTTGAACCAAGCAGGGGAGTCTTTGACTATATTGCCACGCCCTTACATCTTACTATTTTTTGTGGCTTGCCTACTCTCACCTATTTGTCATATTTTTTGCAGGAAAACCGTCCTCGTAAATAGTCGAGGGCGGACAACAACAAAAAACAGGAAGAAAAAGAAAAGAAAAAAAAATCATCCCAAGAATGAGTTGAGTTATTTTGACGGAAAGAAGTCAGCTTATACCAGATTCAACAAAGCATCGCTCTGGGTCTTATATTTTGCATATTTGCAAATTCAATTGATATGTCTAGTGTTGATTACATAACTCTTTATCATGCATTTTACAGCATAATTATTCCGAACTACGCGTGTCTGATTCTCACCATACGGTGTGATACGTAGGCAACCCATTTAGGGTTCGACACCACCACATAAAAAAAAAAAAGGGACATATTTGGTTCACCCACTCATTGCATTCAATTCATTCATGCATTTCATTCATTCCATCACAACCATTCATGCATTCATTACGTTCTTTTATTTTGCATTAGTCTTACAGTGAACAATCATTTGTTTTGAACAACTTTACTTTTGCATTTCTTTCATGAATAAATTCTTTTAAATCATACGTTTTATAACATATCTGAACGAACTACGCACACCTGATTCTCGTCAAAAATGAGATACGTAGGCAGCCCTACTCGGGTTCGGTACCATTTATTCAAAAAATACAAAAATATATCTTGTTCATAAATACAAAAAATGTTATCCAAAAAAAAAAAAAAAAAAAAAAAAAAAAAATTAGTATCATTGTTTGACTTGGTTGATACCAACACAGTTGGGAGTGTGCATAGGAAAGAACGTGTGATAATCAATATGGGCTGACTTCGTGGTAAACCATAGATTCTTTTGGTACCTCTTATTCACCCGTAAATGACATTGCCTTACATGCTTCTAAGATAAGAACGAAACCAACCTCATCGTTTCATGTGCATTGTGTGGTGAGTTTTTAGAATCAGTTCAATTGCATTGCATTGTGATCTAGAACTTGGCCCGAATGTTTGTTGAGGCGAAATCCTGAATAACACTCGGTGTGAGAAATGATCGTAGGCTTTCTTTGACCCGTTTGAGCCTTTTTCAGCCTACCAAAAAACATTATCCGTAGTACACCTCTTTTGAGCCTAAAGCCTATTCTTTTGACAACCGCATATTACACCTATGCCCTTTATGAGTGCGTACGCACTATCCCTCTTTTGGCCCGACCTCCTTGAAGCGCTTTGTAAATGTGCAAGTGGCTGACAAATTCTGCGTCAAAGGTTGCAAAGACAAAAATTGTCAAAGTCCCAAAAGGAAAAAGAAAACACAAATGATGACTCACAAAAGAAGAAATCAAAAGCCCCGAAGAAAAGAATGCAAGAATAAATTTGGAAAAAAAGCGGGCTCCAAACGAAAGATTCAATAGAAGTCAGTGCAGAAAAACTGGGACAAAAAAAAAAAAAAAAAAAGAGGAAAGAAAAAGAAAGTAGGTCAGCATTAAAGCACACAAATATCAAGCATGGACGTAGTCCAACGCTCGAGGAGGGATTAGTCACTTTTACCCAAATGATATTCATCCCTTTCCCCAAGCCTACATTACAAGCCCATGACAAGCCCTGCATGATCTTATACTGAGAGTTCTCACATTAGTGGATACTTACATGACGGCCAAGCCTATGGTATCACAATTGCATGCATCAACATCCTTTGAGTGTGAGCGCATTTCTAAACGCCCCAAAATTCAAAATACAGGAATATATGCGAGAAATGGACTTTCTTTCGCAGCGGCATTTGAAACGCGAGAT
This sequence comes from Przewalskia tangutica, assembly GCA_029844215.1. NCBI lineage: Eukaryota > Viridiplantae > Streptophyta > Magnoliopsida > Solanales > Solanaceae > Przewalskia > Przewalskia tangutica. Next base: position 18,022,294 of record CM056739.1, on the reverse strand, counting down.
TACGTGTAGTTCGAAACCTTGGCCGCCAGTTAGCGCGCCAAGATTAGTGTCCGAGGTACTACTTGAAACTATAGGAATTACCCGTAAAATCGCTCGATAGACCGAAGTGAATAACGAAATTTCCTAAGCACAATACTAATTGTTGGTATCAACTGAAAGTCAGAACGTGATGCTGTCTTTCCATTTTTCAAAAAGATGCATATAAAATCTTTATTCTTTGCATCATGAACTACGCTCGACCGATTCCTCGGCGGATACGTAGGCGTACCACATTGGCTTCGGTCCACATTGTTTGAAAACCCATAAAATCTTCATTTTTGCATTCACGAACTACGCCTCGACTGATTCTCTCAATGGATACGAGCGCCTAAATCGCTTCGGCCACACCATTGAAATTTTCTCATTGGCTCGTGCGATAAAATGCGCTTGTTTATTCGAAAAGAGATATGAGCAATGTCCGCGAGCTAAGTCTTGCCCACGCACTCGCATAACTAAAATCGGGACAATTTTGAGAAATGCATTGTAAGAGATCATAATAAGGATTCCAAAAGCAATCGTGATCATTCAAGAAGCATTCGCAGACGCAAAGAAGTCCGCACAGATCGCAGATCAGACTCACAAAGATTCAGCAAGTTTTCACAACATTCAACACGCCCGTGCAAGGACGAAATTCAGCATTTGCAGCATCACATCAATACAACCGCCATCACATTTTACAGGATAACATTTCTACTCATGCTATTACATTGCTTATAAATTCATGCGTTGTCATTTTTGGCTTAACTATTATGCACTAACCTTTTGCTGAAGTCTGAGCATGCAAGCAGCAAGAGCCAAATCTACAAAGTTGACGCGAATCAACCACTCATTTCCCAAAACTCACAAATCTTCTTTGAGCGCAGGTTTCTTCATATTAGCAGAGGCAGAAAGAACGCAGCAGAAGCAGAAATAGACATCGACGATCAACAATCAAAGTTCAAAATTCACAACAAAGTCTAGCGCATCAGCTCAGGCATAAAGTCAAATTTGCAACCAACGCATCGCACACAACAAAGCTTGCAGGAGCATTTATTCTACAGGAGCATCAGCATTACGTTTAGGCAACGACGCACGATCAACACGCCCGTGCAACGACGTTAGCAAAGAATACGCCCAGTAACGACGCTATCGCGATTGGGCCTACGCAACGACGCCAAAGAAGAATACGCCCAGTAACGACGCCATCAAGATTGCGTCACGCAATGACGCAGTAGCAATACGCCCAGTAACGACGCTATCGCGATTGCGTTTACGCAACGACGCCAAAGAAGAATACGCCCAGTAACGACGCTATCGCGATTGCGTAGGCAACGACGCCATCAAGAATACGCCCAGTAACGACGCCATCAAGATTGGCGTCAGGCAACGACGCCATCAAGAATACGCCCAGTAACGACGCTATCAAGATGCGTTTACGCAACGACGCCAGAAGAATACGCCCAGTAACGACGCTATCAAGATTGCGTCACGCAACGACGCCAAAGAAGAATACGCAGTGCAACGACGCTATCGCGATTGCCTACGCAACGACGTTACGCAATGACGCAGCGCAATACGCCCAGTAACGACGCTATCGCGATTAAGCGCTCACGCAACGACGCCAAGAACAATACGCCCAGTGCAACGACGCCATCGCGATTGGCGTTCAGGCAACGACGCCATCAACAATACGCCCAGTAACGACGCCATCGCGATTGCGTTTACGCAACGACGCCAAGCAAAGAATACGCCCAGTAACGACGCTATCAACATCAAGCGCTCAGGCAACGACGCCATCAAGAATACGCCCAGTAACGACGCCATCAAGATTAAGGTTTGCAACGACGCCATCAAGAATACGCCCAGTAACGACGCCATCGCGATTGCGTTTACGCAACGACGCCAAGAAGAATACGCCCAGTGCAACGACGCCACGAGCATTGCGTTCACGCAACGACGCCAAGCAAAGAATACGCCCAGTAACGACGCTATCAAGATTAAGCGTTTACGCAATGACGTTAGCAAAGAATACGCCCAGTAACGACGCCATCGCGATTGCGTTTACGCAACGACGCCAAAGAAGAATACGCCCAGTAACGACGCCATCAAGATTGCGTCAGTAATGACGCCATCAAGAATACGCCCAGTAACGACGCCATCAAGATTGCGTTCAGCAACGACGCCATCAAGAATACGCCCAGTAACGACGCTATCAATGTTTCGTTTACGCAACGATTTAACATCCGTGATCGCCTACGCAATGACGCCATCAACATCTACAATAACCTTGTCTTTTTCAAAGACCACATCACCGCAACCCGGTGTCAATCATACTGACACTGGACATTTTAATCGGCCACTTTGTTTTTTTATTTTGCATCACAACGACCCGGTGTCATCTTGATTTGACACTGGGACATTTTTTGGGTCTGCATCATCCCTATTTTTGAGTTTATAGTTTATAAAACAGGACAAAATTGGCTACAAGTCAACGTCTTTGTCCGAAGACTCTTCCATCATCTCCGTACAAAGAGGGACATACTGTTGACAGTCAATTTTGACCCATTTTTTTGTATATTTCGTGCAATTTTAAGTATTTTAGCACACCGCATTTTAATCGTTATTTTGCATATTTTTACATAATATTCTATGTTTATTTCTTCACAAAAATGGCATTGCATCTTTTATTTTTAAATTAAGCATTATGTCGTTGTTAATATTATGTTTTCTATTATTGTTATACCGTCGTTTTATTTTAATAATATTTGCATCTCTTTAAATAATTAATTGACATCCTGTTTTTACTTTTAATCATGCATTAAACATGTTTTAAATATTGCATTTTAGTATTATTGCATCGGAATTTACATTTTAATAATCTTTCATCTTTTTAAATAATTTTTCTTTAAATAATTAACCTGTCTTGCATTTTTGTCAAACCAGTCCAGTCCAAGACACAATTTGAATCACCCAAGCCAACACTATTTTTAATATCACCCAAACACCCTCTTTTATTTCCCCCCCTAAAATCAAATACCACTTTTCATTTTCCCCCCCAAAACCCATACCTCTTTTACCATTTCAACACTCCACCCCCTCCCTATTTTATCATTTTCAACACCCTACCATTTCTATCAACATCAATTTCACACCCCTATATCTATAACACTACCCTCCCATTACAAAGAACATCAACAATTGCGTACCATCTCCCTCTCATTTTCAGATTTTCCATCTTCTTTTTTTTTTTTTTAACTCCCCTCTTCCCAACCAACACTTCAGCCGCATCACCCATTTCAACACACACCCATATAATTTTTATCATTTTTGTTGTCTCCCACAGAACATCAACAACCGCAGCTTTCATAAGAGACTCCCTCTTTCATTTTCCAAGTTGGTTCTTATTTTGAGAATCCTTATACCTTGTATCATCTCCCACTGCCCGTCGCCGCTGCTCCCGTCGCCGCTGTCCCTTCGAACCTCACCTCTCCCTCACCCTCTCGCTGCTCCCGTCGCCACTATCCCGTCGACTGTTCCAGCGTTCGTCAGACGGCGTCGCTCCGGTGTTCGCCGTGGAAGTGACGCCGCCACCATCGCTGCCTGGGTTTGGTTTCATTTTTAGATTTATTGGCATATTTTTATTTTGGACTGATTTCCTTTATTTGTGAATCTCGCCGGAGTTTGAGGAACTCCGACGGTCGTTGGTTACTGTTTTCTGTTGTTGGTTTGATTTGGAATGATTCCTTGTATTTTTGCCGGAGTTTTTAAACTCGCGCCTCGCTTTCCGCGAATCGCTCTCTTTGTTTCACCGCCGGATCGTTTCGGCTATTGTTGCTAGACTAATTTTCGCCATTTTAATGGACTGATCTTCCGTCGTTGTTGCTACTAATTTTGGTTATTTGTTGGGCTGATTTGTGAAGTTTTGATATTTGGCCGGAGTTTGCAAAACTCCAGCGATGTTCGACGGCATGCTTTGTTAGTTGGACTGGTCCGTTTGCATTTTTATGCTGCTTCTTGCCATTGCCACTGATTATTGCCACGCTTCATTTTCCGCATCGTTCGCCATTTCTTTGCACGATCTGGCCCTTTTATTATTAATATTGGTAACTTAGCTGATTTGGAACAAATACTATATTTGGGGTCTACTACTACCATATTGTTAGCCATTTTAAAGTGGATTCGGACTAATTTTCTATTTATTTTGCTCGTTTTGGCCATATTATCGACTGGTTTTGGCCATATTGCTATTGATTTTGGACATTTTTTGGTTTATCGATTTAGAACAAATACTACATCGTTGGTATTTTTCGATTTGAGCAAGATGCTACACTTGTTTGGATGAAAAAGTTATCCGTCGATTTTGAGGCCTCCACAGGTTGCAAAGACGGAAAATAAAAATAAATGAAGCTTTCGGGCAAGGATGATTTCTTCCACTTACAGGATAACTAACATGCGCTTGGCAAGGCGAATTCTCGCCGCACTTGTTTAGCCGTCCTACTTTATATTTTTACATATCTGAGCCCTCCGTGTTTAAAACTATTACTGTTTTGGCGCGGATATGAAGGTTTTATTTATTTTATTGCAATAGTGGCCGATGAAGAAATCTCCGTCTGATTTCCAAGGCCTTCCATGTACAAAGACGGATTTATTTTTGGCTTTATTTATTAATTATTGCAATTACTTTAAAAATTGTTTATTTTATTACTAACACTTTTACTAAGTGTCTATGCAGTGCAGGAGATCATCTTGTGCGTAAGGCCTAAAAGGGCTAAAGATGTCCCGGATTTTTATCTCGTGTCGCATTTAATTTTAGTTTTATTATTTTGTATTGCATTTTATTTTAATTGTAAAAATGCTTAGAATAGATAGAATAAAAGCCAATATATAATTAGTTAGGTTTGAACGGATAACCGCAAGTTAGCGAATCCTATAGGGTGCCTAACCCCTTCCCTTTAGGATAATAAAGAACCCTTACCCGGAATCTCACATAGCTTTCGCAGACCTTTAAAATGGAGATCATTCGTAGTATTTTATGCTACATTTTTTAGTGTCCTAATTCACTATAATAATTAGGTGGTGACTCCTTAAAATGCATTTAGGAATCAACCATATGAAGTACGCCCGTTTCGACTCCGGTTAAAATGGGGTGTTACAATAGTATGAGTAGCTAAATCTTTAGCTAGAGCTAGGGGTGAAGCTTAAGTAAGATAATAATATTGTTCTTGGCTTTTCAAAAGGTCTTCAATGTTATATCTTTTTAGTTGTCTAATGAGATATGTCAATGGTTTTGTTTTGTGAAAACTTTGATTTTTTGTAGACATATTTGGCACAATGAATTGCTTAGTTTTACATAACAACAATTGATTTCATAAACTTTTTAAGGGAACTAGAAAAATAGTTTTCAAAAGTTATAAACTTTCAAGTGCTTAATGTTTTTATCTTCCAATTGAAATCACTTGATTGTTAGATTTCAATTGAGTTATCAAATATAGCCAAGAACAACTCTATTATTTTACTTAAGTGGAATCCCAGAGCTCTAGTATGTAGTCCACTATATAAAGCCTTAAAATTCACAACTAGATTGACATTCTATTTCTTCAAAATATCCATGTGGTTCAACACTAGGACTTCCGAGAAATTTATTACTTGAGACAAACCTATACCTGGGTGTGTAACGATAAAGTGTTATCAAATTTTTGGCGCCGTTGCCGGGGATATCCCTTGGGGAAAGGTCCATCTCTTTGTGTATTTTTTAAGTAAGACTCCCAAAGGTTGGTAATCTCTTTCTTATTCTTTTCTATTTTTTGTTTTTGGTAAGCATATGTAAATAAGTAGCATTTAGGATAACATAACTACTCATTGTGTGTTTATAATTTATATACATAATTGGTTACGTGATTTAAAAAGTGGTCGACTAATAAGGAGTGAAGTAGATAATTCGGGTAAAAATTTCAAAAATATGGCTGAAGGTGATATAGAAAATTCTAATGAATTAATAGGAAATCAACAAGTGCGTTTCATGCGAGATTTCTTAGAACCTCAACGTAATACTATTCCATCATGCTTTGTTTATCCACAAAATGCTCATAATTTTAAACTCAAGAACGGTACGATCCAATTACTTCCCAATTTTCATGGACTTGAATCTGAAAACCCTTATTTGCATTTGAAAGAATATGAGGAAATATGTGTCACTTTAAACGATACAACATGCACTCAAGAATCAATTAAGTTAAAGTTATTTCCGTTTTCTCTCAAAGATAAGGCAAAATATGGCTTAATTCTTTAAGAACTGGATCAATTACATCTTGGCAACAAGTGCAAACCGAGTTTTAAAAAAAATTCTTTCCAATTCATAAAATAGATTCTTTGAAGAAGCAAATCAAAAACTTTTTTCAAACGCCTAATGAACAATATTTTCAATGTTAGAAACGTTTTAAAGATTTGTTGAATTCTTGCCCTCACCATGGTTTTGAAAATTAGAGAACTGTAAGTTTCTTTTATGATGACTTAAACTCTAAAACGAAATAATTTGTGGAAATGATGTGTAATGGTGAATTTTTAGACAAAAATCCTATAGATGCACTTGAGTATTTAGACCATTTAGTTGATAAAACTCAGTCTTGGTATAATGAAAGTACTTCGGAAGGTTCAAATAGATTTAATCTTGAAAATGCTAATAAAGGAAAGTATTATCTTAGTCAAGAAGATGATCTAAATGCCACGATTGCCAGTCTAACTAGAAAAGTTGAAAGCATGGAGTTAACTAAATCTAAGGAAGTCAAATTTGTGCAAAACAAAGACTTGTGTGATATTTGTGGTGTTGAAGGACATTTAACAAATGAATGCCCAAGAATTCCCGTCTTCAAAGAGATGTGTCATGAACAAGCAAATGCGATGTCTAACTTTAAGAAACCATCCCCATCTACTTTTTCCTAGACATATAATCCAAACTAGAGGAACCACCCCAACTTTAGCTGGAGCAATGATAATAATGTTCAACCTTTACCCAACCAAAATACCTCAAACTCTAGTTTCACCTCATACATTAGACCACAAACAAAAAGCCTTGAAGAAACATTACAAGCATTTATGCAGGGTCAAACAATGATCAACAACCAAACTTCACAAGCCATCAATGAAATCAAAATAACATTGTCTACGTTGACAAATTCCTTAAGAACAACTGAAAAAGGGAAGTTTCCGGCTCAAACTCAACAAAACCCTACTGGTCAATGCCAAATCTCTGCCGAAACATCACCAGGAAATGTCAATTCTGTTACTACCCTACGAAGTGGAAAAACAATTGACAAGACAATTCACCTCAAAAATCCAGAATCAGGCTCTACTTCAAGTTCACATGATGAAGATAAGGATGACGGTAAGAATGCTAATATCTTAACTCCTAGTAGAAGACCATCACCCGCTCATTTTCCTCAAAGAATACCTCCTATTAAGAAGTTGAACCAAAATCCTAAAAATTTTGAGATTTTAAAGCAAGTAAAAGTTAACATCCCACTACTTGATGCAATAAAACAAATTCCATCTTATGCCAAATTTTTGAAAGATTTATGTACTGTGAAAAGGAAATTATATGTTCAAAATAAGGCATTTCTAACAGAGAGTGTAAGTTCAATCATTCAACAAGAAACTCCATCAAAATATAAGGATCCTGGTTGTCCAACTATATCTTATGTAATTGATAATACTAAAATTGAGCATGCACTTCTTAACCTTGAAGCGAGTGTTAATATTTTACCATTTTATGTGTACCAACAACTAGATTTGGGAGAACTAAAGAAGACTCATATCATACTTCAATTGGCAGATCGTTCAGTAAAAATTCCAAGAGGTATAGTGGAGGATGTATTAGTTCAAATTGATAAATTTTACTTTCCTGTAGATTTTATTGTTTTGGACACACATGCAGTTTCAAATCCAACTTCTCAACATCCCATCATTTTAGGAAGACCGTTTCTTGCAACCTCTAATGTTTTGATAAATTGTATAAATGAAATTTTGAATCTCTCTTTTGGAAATATGACTTTGAAGTTAAATGTTTTTAACATTTCCAAACAACCACCAAATAATGATGAAGTATATGAAATTGATGTAACTGATAAATACACTCTTGAACATTTCATGACCTCATTTTCTGATCCGTTAGAAAATTTATTAACAAATGATTTGATTAATGATGACAATTTGGAGTTTGCTTCTATGTTTGAGACTTCACAGATTCCAGAGGTTAATGGATGGAAGCCGACATTTGAAAAATTATCAAAATAAAAAAAGCTCCAATTTCCATCAAGTGTTCAACCATCAGTGTTGGAATTGAAGCATTTACCATCAAGTTTGAGGTATGCATATTTGGGTGATAATGATACATATCCGGTAATAATATCTTCGAAATTGAACCATGATCAAGAGCATAAATTGTTAGAAGTACTAAAAGTTCACAAGAATGCAATAGGATGGACTTTGTCTGACATAAAAGGAATTAGCCCATTAATTTGTACTCATAACATTTATTAAGAGGAAAATGTTAAACCCACTAGGAAAATGCAACGAAGGCTAAACCCGAATATGAAAGAAGTAGTGAGAAATGAAGTCATTAAGTTTCTAGATAATGACATTATCCGACAGTAAATGGGTAAGTCCTACTCAAGTTGTACCTACAAAGTCTGGAGTAACAGTAGTAAAAAATGAAAATAATGAATTGATTCCCACTAGAACTGTTACTGGCTGGAGAATGTGTATTGACTACATGAAATTAAATATGACTAGAAAAGATCATTTTCCTTTGCCTTTTATGGATCAAATCTTAGAGAGAATTGCAGAACATGCTTTTTATTGCTTCCTAGATGGATATTCATGGTATAATCAAATAGCAATTGCACTTGAGGACCAGGAGAAAACAACATTTACATGTTCGTTTGGAACCTTTGCATATCGAAGGATGCCATTTGGACTATGTAATGTCTCAGCCACATTCCAAAGATGTATGATAGGTATTTTCAGTGATATGGTTGAACGTTTTCTCAAAGTTTTCATGAATGATTTCTCTGTCTTTGGAAACTCATTTGATGATTGCTTAATGAACTTGGCTAAAGTTTTGACTAGATGTGAAGAGAAAAATCTCGTTCTTAATTGGGGAAAATGTCATTTTATGGTAACTGAAGGGATTGTATTAAGACACATTGTTTCAACAAAAGGAATAGAAGTTGATAGATCCAAAATTGATCTAATTGCTAATTTACCAACACCAAAATTAGTAAAAGATATAGATCATTTTTAGGACATGCTGGCTTTTATAGAAGGTTCATAAAAAACTTTAGTGCAATTTCTAAACCAATATGCAACCTTTTATTAAAAGATGATACATTCAAATGACTGATTCTTGTGAAAATGCTTTTGTGAAACTCAAAGAAATGTTCACTTCTGCACCTATTATGCAACCTCCTGATTGGACTTTGCCCTTTGAAATAATGTGTGATGCTAGTGATTATGTTGTAGGAGTTGTTTTAGGACAAAGAAAAGATAAAAAAAACCCATGTGATTCACTATGCAAGTAAAACTCTTAATAGTGCTAAAATGAACTATTCCACTACTGAAAAAGAACTACTTGCTGTATTATTTGCATTAGAAAAATTTAGATCCTATCTAGTGGGCTCGCCCATTATTGTGTATACTGATCATGTAGCTTTAAAATATTTATTAGCAAAGAAAGATGCAAAACCAAGGTTGATTAGGTGGATTCTTTTACTCCATGAATTTGATATAACAATTAAAGATAAAAAAAAAAGTTAAAAATGTTGTGGATGATCATTTGTCTAGACTTACATGTGATGAATCTTTTGAGACAAGTCTCATAAATGACTTTTTACTTGATGAACAACTCTTTTCTGTATCTAATTTTCCATGATTTGCAGATATTGCTAATTTTCTATATATAGGGCAAATTCCAAATCATTGGAATGCACATGACAAAAAGAAATTCTTCAGAAAAGTGAAAAATTTCTTTTGGCATGACCCATATCTTTTTAAATATTGTCCAGATCAAATAGTAAGAAGATGTGTGCCTGATGATGAAATTCAAAGTATAATCACTTTTTCTCACTTAGAAGCATGTGGTGGTCACTTTTCCTCAAAGAAAACCGCTGCAAAAATATTGCAGTGCGGATTTTATTGGCCCACACTTTTTAAAGACACACGGATTTTGCAAATCTGGTGATAGGTGTCAAAGATTAGGTGGGGTAACTCGTAGAAACATGATGCCATTAAATTCCATTTTAGTTGTAGAAATTTTTGACTGTTGGGAAATTGATTTTATGGGTCCTTTTCCACTATCTTTTGGATATCAATACATTTTTGGTTGGAGTCAATTATGTTTCAAAATGCATTGAGGCAATTCCTTGCAAAAATAATGATCACAAAATTGTTTTGAAGTTTTTGAAGGAAAATATTTTCTCAAGATTTGGAATGCCTCGTGCAATCATAAGTGATGGAGGTTTACATTTTTGTAATAGACCATTTCAAAACTTAATGAAAAAATATGGAATTAATCACAAAGTGTCAACCCCTTATCATCCGAATACAAGTGGACAAGATGAACTTGCTATCAGAGAGATCAAACATATCCTGGAGAAAACAGTTGGTCCAACTCGAAAAGATTGGCCACTCAGGTTGACTGATGCACTATGGGCATATCGAACAACATTCAAAACATCTCTTGGTATGTCCCCTTACCGACTTGTTTTTGGAAAACTTTGTCACTTGCCTGTTGAAATAGAACATAAAGCTTTTTGAGCTATCAAAATGCTTAATTTCAATTTAGATAAAGCTAGTTCATTGAGCAAACTTCAACTAAATGAATTAGAAGAAATCAGAAATGAAGCATATGAAAATTCTAGAATTTACATAGAGAAAATGAAAGTATTTCATGACAAACACATTGTTAGAAAAACTTTTGAAATTGGGCAAAAAGTTCTTTTGTATAATTCTATATTACACTTGTTTCTTGGAAAGTTGCGGTCAAAATGGTCAGGACCTTTTACTGTAAAAACTATATTTTCATATGGAGTTGTTGAAATTGAGAATCCAAGAAGTGGTGACATTTTCAAAGTCAATGGACAACGTTTAAAAGCATATCTTGAAAGTTTTTCAAAAGAGATCGAGTCAGTTTCTTTGGATGACCCTGTCTACAAGTAGGGATGTCAGTGGGGCGGGTAAATGTTCTTTCAAAAACATTTGGCAGGACTTCCTCTGTACACAGGACTACCTTAATATGTCATACAACCCGAAGACATATCTATCACCTCATAGGCTATATAGTACCACTCGTAATATGATGTTGGCCCTCTACAACTGCACCTTCAGTTATAAGTTATAACACTATAAGGTGTACCATAACTTTCCACAATCTCTCTAGAACACTTCTATCTTAACCCTTGGGTTTTCAACTACCACGACTTATCTATGGGTGAAGTTATATTATAAGGCATATTTTACAATATAGGGTTCATACTCGACTTATACATAGGATAACATATATAAGAGAAAATAGATTCTAAATCGGTCAATACCTATTCTATATAAGAAAAATAATGGAATATCGTTAGAATAGCTTCAGCAAGGTCAGACGCCTCCTGAACCTATCACTCTATCAAACAATAGTTACGGTGTTGACCACTGTCGGGGCCAAGAACCCCACCCCTGCCTTGTCCAATACCAGCTACTATTTGAGGCCCTATGGGATGCACGGAGGATGACAAAGCCGCTACTGATCCAGTTGGCTGAGAAGTACTAGCTTTATTCCTCATCAAACAACATCGCATAAAGTGACTGGGATCCTCAAAAGTGTAAAAAATATTAGAATCCTGACGACATCAGCTAGAATAGGCCCTACCACACTGATCATATGGCAGAGGAGGGGGGTCTCATCTGCCAATCTTCTTCGTTGTTGAAATCCCGAGGCTTAGGAACTCTGACTCGATCCTGAATAAGAATATCTATCATATTGTCGCCCCTGGGCTCGCGAAAGAGTACTAACTATGAGACCGGCTGAAGGTCAATGGTTATTTCAACCATGCTCAACTTGGCAGGCCGATCTAGCCATTTTATATTGACTCTCGTCGCCCTCCTCCCATTATTGTCACTTTCGATCGCATTTTCCTGGATAAGGGAGATATTCATACCCACATTCGAGGAGGCCATAGTACACTCATTAATCAGATACGGTCCCAAAACGTTTACAAATTGGTGTACTCGATCACTCATTTCAGCCATGATTGTAGGGGCGTACCTAGCCAACGAATTATACTAAAGGTTATACTCAAATACACTCATATCACTTTGTTGTAAAAGTAGAAACTTATCTTGCCTGGCTCTTCAAAGTTCTACCGATAGGTAATGTTTCAGAAAAGCTTTGGATAATTCCTTACATACTATTAATGGTGTATTCGATCCTCTAAACTGCACCCACATCTCATACCATACAACTGCGACATCCCGTAATCTACATGAGGCCAATTACACCACCTCGATGTCTATAACATGTATTCCCTATAATGTCTTGTACATCTGATCTAAGAAATTCTACGGATCTTTATTTGGATCAGAACATAAAAATACCGGAGAATCCAGATTGATGAAATCCTAGACTCTCGCACTGACTGTCCCATCATATGACCCAACACCCGTAACCTGGCACTAGGCCTGAGTGGTCACTAATCGAGTCAGCAATTATATTGTGCTCCGCATATCCATGTCCTCATCATAAGTCTCAAATAGAGGGGTTAGAGGCACTGGTTTTCTCATCTATTCTTCCAGGGTCGGTGGGTTCAACAGATAATATAGGGGTATCATATCCATGCTCCAGGATTCATTTTGGCCCTCACTAATAGGTGGTACTCTACTCGCACCCTCACCAACTACCTCCTTTCCCTTTTGGCTAGCCGAAAATCAACAATTACTAGCATCGTTGTATCTAAAACAAGGCAAAAGGTTAATAATCCAATTCCTAACACATCAACTCTATCATACGATCTGGAATAAGAAGAAAATGTAACCATCCTAAATGTCTTGTAGCCTCCGATTTATAAATGTGATGTACACCACATTTATCAACAAGACACTATTAGACACGATTTACAGACTCCATAGAATATGACCTGCTCTGATATCAAGTTTATCATACCCCAACCTTAGGGGAAAACACCCGGCTCCTGGACGGACCAAGCGAACTATCTAGATATCATCACAAAAAGACATAATTCTCTACGCCGAAAAGACCTAAGAATAGAAACTATGACATACACAATATGAAACCCTGTAAGCATAAGATCCCAACCTAACAGATATATACATACAAGGGACGACAAAGATATACCAATAACTGTACAACATGGAACTAGTCTACAAAGCTTCTAGGAAAATGTCGACACACGACATAAGTCGGGACAGGGCTCCTGACATACCAAAAAGATAAAAACACACACCCGACTCGACAATAAGCTAAAAGGAAATGGAGCGCACCCATAACTGCTGATATCTGCACATGATTTATGAGGACGGACCCTCTCCTCACCTACCTGAACCTGCATGGGATAAAATACAGTGCCCAAGTAAAGGGACATCATTACGTGTAATGTGCTGATATGTAAGGCAAGAAATAAAATGTAATAGTAAGCAATCAGAAAAGGGTGGGTTACAAATCACTTTGAGTCTCTGAATTACCGCTGAGGCTATAACATATACAAGGGCTATTCCTACCCTATAACCTTATTTGTATTACTATATCAATATCATATATCTATCAGTTTCGTTGACCAAGCAATCAATGGTAAATGCTAACCGGTGGTAAATAATGATAAATAACTGCCCAACTGGTGGTAAATATATAACTGCCCATCTGGTTATGGCTCGGTGGTGGATACATATTTGTCTGACTGGCCATCGCTAGGTGGTAACCGCATATCTTCCCTGCCAAATGTCGCTCAGTGGTGAATACATATTTGCTCGATCGGCCATAACTGGTGGTAAGTAACTACCTGCCCAACTGGCCATAGCTCAGTGGTAATGCTCTTCTGCCTAACCGACCATAACAAAGTGGTAAGTCGTACTACTATGTTCATGTCCCAATAAGTATTCCATACGTACATACATATATGAAGATTCATACTATCCTTCTGTGAACTTATCGTAATACGTATGATTGTTACTTTCTTACTTAGTATTTGGGTACTACCATTATAATGATAACATACTATTTTCAGCTACTTTTTTGCGAGAATTAACAAGGCAACATACATTATTTCTAGCCTTCATGGAACTAACCAAAGGCAATCAAGGACCATAAAATGCTCTCAAGAGTGAAGAAAAACATATCCTTTTAGCAGACGTTTCATCGTACATCGACACTTCAATAAACATGCCAAGAAAATAAGGAGTGAGCCTTAACATTCCTTTAACGTACTCATTCGCCAGCTACTATATACATGCAATCATTCACGTCAATCTATAACAACAATCAGAAATCATTTCTTAGTTTGTGAAATTATATTCCGATATGGAAGAGCGATAACTCATTCTACATCAATTTAAACAACATTTCCTGTAATCCTATCACTCTCCTCAAACCTCAAATTACAAATTCCATACATCCAACACATAACCAAAAACATGAACAACCATCTCTACACTTACATCCATCATACCAATCTATAACGATAACCTAACTAAGTTATAATCACAACTCAACTCTTCAAGTGCTAATCTTGTATTATCTCCCCATATAACTTAGCCAAAGCCTATGTGTGATCAATTTCATAGAAAATAAGGGAAACATACCTTAATCCAGTAAGTTAATATTCTTCAACAACTCCTTCATAGACAAGAGGAAAAAACATATCCATAACAACACCAACTAGAGGGGTTATACCACTTTACTTCACTTTTGTTGAATGATGAAAGTGATTTAGTTTAGGATAGGTGTAGGGACCCCTACATATGTTCTAGGGAGGGTTTATAAGAATCTAAGACTTTTAGAGGTCGTAATATGAGTAAATGATATGAAGCACCGCTTAAATAACCAAAGAAAGTTAGCCACCACTCCCCGTATGCGAGACCATACGCAGTCGCATATGGTCATTGTCGCACCCGATTTCGACTGCAACGTAAATAACAAATCCTATCTGCTAATAAAAAATAAAAGTGCAAAAGTGCTAAAAGGGTTCGCGGAGTCGCCACCTAATCATTAGGGTGAATTATGACACCTAAAAGTTAACTAAGTAAAGTTAACACTAACTCCATTTAAATTGTCTGCAAAACTATGTGAGATGCTGGGGAGGCTTCTTTCAGCTGAATGACTCCCTCTTTGATCAGCTCCTCGATTTTGTCTTTGAGTGTATAACAATATCTCGTGTCTTGTCCGATGGCTCCGGAGTGGTATGCATAATTTTTAGTTTCATCATGTGCCTTGGAGGTAGGATTGGGAATATTCTTAGAAATTGGTTGGAGAATCCCTACAATCTTCAGCCTCTCATACAACTGAGGTAAAGGCTCGGCTAGAGGGGTGTATGTTTGGCTGACTCTTTCTTAGGATTTAGGCGGGGTGGGGGTACATTTAGTGGATGGGCTTTTGGCTGCAGTGAGTATGTGGATTGATACCATAAGGTGTTATTGTGTATATCAGGAAAATTCTTTCAGCTGAGTGACTCCCTCTCTGATCAACGCCTCGATCTTATCTTTGAGAGTGTGCAATTTCCGGTGTCATACCCAGTGACTCCAGAGTGGTATGCGTAACGGTTGGTCTCATCATATCATTTTGGAATGGGATTAGATATCCTCTCTGGAATCGGTTGGAGTATCCCTGTAGCTCTCAGCCTTTCATACACCTGGGGAAAGGTTCGGCTAGATGGGTGTATGTTTTTGTTGGCCTTTTATCATAGTTTGTGTTTGTCTTGGGTATGGTAGGCATTCGGTTTTGTGAGTATTTAGGTAGGTATGATGAGGAATATATGGGTTCTTGGGATGCATTTTATATGGGTTGAGTGTGGTAAACGGGATATGGAGTAGGTGGGTATTGATAATAATGTGGAGGATTTCGGTTGTTTTGGTTATTTGAACTGATGATTAGTTTGGTGAGATTTCGGAGCCTTTTAATTTCGGCCTGCAGGGTTGCCATATGTTGTGGCAATTGGGCGAGGTATTTGACTTGATCTGTAGTGTTTTCCTTTTCTGAGGCCTCTGCTTCGTCCATAGGAACAGAGATGAGTCCCAAACCATTCTGCTCAGATGTTCCTAAATTAGTCATGTCATTGGATTGTACCTTTGATCTCGTGAAATATTGGTGCTTGGTCATCTCTCAATCAAATACGAATCGACCTTTGTTTGGGGGAAAGAAAAAAAGGAATAAAACCTTCAAAAAATATAGCAAACCATGTTAGTGTAATTATTGCAAAGGTATAGATAACACATAGCAAACAACACATCAAAAGTGAGACTTAACATGTATGGGGGCCTCTTTATGCCAGAGGTGGGCTTAAACGCCACATATGTAAAATTATGACAAACGGTTCCAAGCCATTGGATTGAGATGCTTTGGTTGGGAAATAAAGCTAAAGTTTATTGAAATAATAAGCCTAAGACTAAATTGTGCTTATAGTTATGTTACAAGAGTCATAATACAAATGCGAAAAAATGAATTTACATTTCCCAACTTTGGCATGTCACTTTGGCTTGGATCCATTTATCATGATCATGCAACACATAATATGTTGATTTAGTCGTTGGGTTGTGAAACCCGTTGACCGGTTTTGTGTTTTCCTATCCGTGGAGACGATATCAAGGATCGATCCACCTAAGGTAAATGCATGTATGCCTTAATATAAAAAGGGTGATATAGCTCTATATTAAGTTTCTAAGATTTGGCTTACTAGACACAAGGTTTTTGAGCGGACTACTCGAGTTAGAAGGCTATGCGGTTGACCAGACGAACCAATCAACTCTGCGCATACGCCAACTCTCCTAAATTTGGGTATATGAAAGAAATTTTATGGGTGCGCGGAGCACACCTCACATAAAGTGTGTGATAGTGTGAATTTTTCGTAAGGTAGAAAGTATGAGCAGAATGTCAGTTAAGGAAAGCAGTAAAAATAGCAATTACAACAGTTACAAATAAAAGCAATTTACAACACATAAGAAAATTAAATACAAAAATTAATGTCCAATAATAACCCTAAGTCTGTTGTGGTCAAGAACCTGCTTATCCCCAGCAGAGTCGCCATGTTGTCGCGTCCGATTTCGACCGCAACGTAAATAGCGAATCTTGTCTGCTAATAAAGAATAAAAGTCCAAAGGGTGCAAAAGTGCTAAGAGGGTTCGCGGAGTCGCCACCTAATTATTAGGGTGAATTAGGACACCTAAATGTTAACTAAGTAAAGTCAACACTAACTCCATTTAAATGGTCTGCAAAACTATGTGAGATTCTGGGTAAGGGTTCTTTATTATCCTAAAGAGTAGGGGTTAGACATCCTTTAAGATCCGCTAACTTGCGGTTGTCCTGCCAAACCTAGGTTGATTATTATGTTAAAGAACAATGCATGCTTTGAAAATATTTGAGTAAAAGATGTTGTAAGTGTTTTATATGAAAAAATGCATTTTTGATAACATAAAGGGTGTATAAGATTTGTTTCCTAAAGATACCTGCAAAATTAAGACTTTGTAAAATATATATTGTATAGCATAGTATATAAGAATAATGCAAGAATCATTTTTGGCAAAATGGTGTTATTAACAAATATGAGCAAAAGATGGCCAAATTAATTTTAGGAAATTGTGATCCTCCATTATGGGTCTAGACTAAAAATATTAGGACAAATTTCTAATATCAAACCACTTTATGACTTATTGATTCAAGGTCTGACTATTCTAAGTGTTCTGCTAATTAATGTAGCGCTAGACAATTATTTTACAACATATGGATGGGGGAGGATAGGAAATAAATAAAGATGACTCGAGAGCGTGACAGTGTCGTTCTGCCAATAGTTTGGAATTTCCGATGCAAAGATTACGGTGGATATAGATGCAGATCTTCATTTGACGAAAGTCGCGATGAGTCTCGCAATGAGACTCTTCATTCGGCTCCGATGCATTTCATGTAAAAGAAAAAAAGATAAGAATTAGTATATGTCCAAATCTTATCAACAATAAACAAAAATTTAAGGAACGCATAAATCACTTCATTTTTTCACAGGACAAATGGGCCCAAACAACAGTCAAAACAACAATTAACAAGAACTGGGCCTCATGTTTCAGGGGGGCACATGGAAGAAAACAAAACAGACCAAAGACTATCGTGTTTCGATATATTACTTAGAGTTATATTTGCAACCCATTATCAATAAACGTAGACTCGAGTTCGGAATATCAACCCACAAGGAACTGATTACCTCAACTTCATCAAACAAGAAAGTTATCCATGTAAATAGGCAGTGAAACGCTGACCCTTTCAATCAAACATATATGCTTAAAGGTTAAATGCATTGAAATGTAAACAAACAAGAGAGACAAACTCATAGCTTTTCATGCATATTGAATTTTAAAGGAAGTCAAACACCCAAATTCAAGAAAACTTAATCAGCTACAATATATAATTCATGATTAATATTAGCTACAAGCTTATCAGGATTAGCGCTATGTTACACTAACAGTTATATTAGCTACAAGCTTATCAGCAACAATATACCTAGATTAATTAAAGCAAACTGTTCGACATCATATTCATGCATTAATGAACACAACAACATGAATGAATTAAACTAACACACGTTTAACATCAAAACACACAGAAATACAAAATGAACTGAGAGGAATTTGAGTTTACCTTCTCCGGGCAGCGCACTGAGACAGCGTACCAAGTTGTCGAAGCCACTCGGAGAGTTTTGTTATTATGCGATTGAAAGGGAATGAAGCTTTTTTGTTTGATTTTTTGCTTTAGTTTTGACTGGTATTCGACCCCTGGGTTTTTACTGTAAAAGGTCTAGCAAATTAGGTTTTTAGGATCTTTTGCTGTGGAAATCGATCGAGTTTTGGTTATGAAAACAGAAGAAAAGAGTCGCAGATGTATGGGGGTTTTTGTTCTCTGAAAATCGATGCCTCTTGCATGTACCGAGTCGTTGTATATATAGCCCCGAATCTTGGTTTCGATTTATGGTAAGTGTAATACAACTTTTAGGGCTGATTTTGAGTTTTTTTTTTTTTGTAAGTTTTAATTTTGGAATGATCTTGGTATGATTCTTGTTATGGTAACTTGCGATTTTGGGATGATTTTGGGCAATTTGGTGTGATTTGGTTGACGATTTTGGGTTGCATGTTGGTTATGGTAATTTATGATTTTTAGGGATGATTTGGAAATGGAAGGGGAGTAAGTAAGTAATGACGGGAAAGGAAATGGACAGAAGAGCCGGATTTTCAGACCGGAAAATCCGGGGGCATCGTGGACGTGTCGGGGGATGGGGCGGAAATTTAGATTAGGTTTTCTAATTTTGTTATTTTTAAGTTTTAGGGGTAAGGTTTGGGGAGAATGGGAATAAAGAGATTTTTGGGCCAGTGGTTTTTGGGCTCCCGGGTTTTGGGCTTTGAGTTTATTTGGCTTTAAAATCTGGGGTTGAAAAGTTTGGGCTGGAGTTTAAGGTTTGGACTGATTTGGGTAGCAATTTAAGAGAATATAAAAGGCTTGGACTATGTATTGTTTGGTTGGGTAGAAATTTAGGTATTATTTTAGTAAAAGGAAAATTGTTTTTGCGGAGTTTAAAAATTAATTTAATTACCGATAAATAATCGGAAGAGAGAGTCAAAATCAATCTTTACTTAGCCCAAGCAATGCCCAAAAGTATTGGGTGTCAACAGTCATATGTGGCCGAATATGAGGCCCCATGTCCTTCCATAATTTCCCTAATTTTGTCTTATGTTCTGTGGCTACATCTATGAGGTAAATCCCATCCGCGACCCGAAATGCCTAGCGTATCTTTCATTTTTTGTCAAACATAATTGTGGGATGGTTCCGTCAATACTAAGGACCTTCAACCTTTCGTACATCCTCTTAATGTTCCTCCACCTCGTACGTTACCCTCAAAAAGAATCTCAAGTCGTCGGAGCTCAAGTCGGCAAACTACGCTCTCATTCCCGCACCAAACTTCGGAGAGTAACATTCCAAAAAATCATAATAAATTTTTGTGTTTGAAGATCATGAATTTGAATTAGGTCATTTAAGTTTGACTTTAATAATTAATATTATATTAAGCTAAAATATTGAGTAAGGTTAATATGTCTTGAATTTAGAATTTAACCCAAATTTCATATAATCCAATAAATTTTTAATGTTTACAATTTTATTTTTGCTTCTAACTTACTATCCAATGTTAATGCACTAAATCTTCAATACAATGAGAGTTCAACTCAAAATACGTTTTCAAAATAACTTATGACTTTGATTGATTTTGGCTTATAAGCACTTAGAGTATCTACAAAATGTGTAGATAAGTAAAAAGATGTTTATAAGCAATTTGAACAGCTTATAAGCTTAGCCAAACACCCTCCTAATCTCCAAGTCATTTTTTTTATTGAGAACCGATGTCTTTCTCGAACAAATGATGGATGTTTTGGGATGTATTAAATCGTCAAACAACTTTGAGCAACACTTCATATCGCTCTCGAGGAAAAACTTCTCTTGAATTCTCCTGATATTTAGAAAAGATTATGTAAATGTATTTGCTCCCTAATTCTTTCTATATTGGATGCCTTCAAAATGGATTATGAAACCCCTTTATGTAGGTGAGCTATGTTTAAGAAGAAGCCTGTAAGAAATCATAATGAACTTTAGGGTTTGAAGTTATGAATTTGAGTCGTCTTGTAGGATTGAATTAAGTTATTTAATTTTGACTTTAATAAATGATATTGCAATTTGAAAGAATCTTAAAATTATTGGAAAATTAACATTGTTGCAAAATAAATTTGTCGTATTTATTGTTGTTTTGTAAATTGATGATTGATGTTTGTTATTTATGATATCTGAAACTTATTGGTACACCTCGTAACCTAACATATGGTGGAAAGCGTAGTTAGTTGATTTGAGTTCCGATAACTTGAGATCCTTTTTGAGGTCCACATATGACTTATAGGAATATCAAGACGGTATAGGAAAGATTGAAAGTAAATTGAATCAAAGTGATCATATCTCAGCAATGTTTGACAAAACTCAGACGATATGATAAGCGTTCATCCCCACGGAAGCCTTTACGGATAAGGCCACGGATCAAGAACCTCACTTCTCACCTCACTGCCCCCATCTGCATTGGATTATGCACCTGCATATGGTATTATGTGGTGTAGAACCATCCACATATCAGAGGCGGTAGAGAGTACTATTTATAATAAAAAAATCAGTGGCTTCTTATCCTTATTTTATTTTTGACCCCAAACAGTCTCAAACATTCCCTTAGGTATTCTATATCATCAACAACCAAGTTCATACATACTTGAAGAGAAATTATCTATAGATGATCCATGGAAGCTTGAAGATCTGTCTAGTACCAAGGTGGAGTTGAGAATTGTTTTGAGCTTAAAGAAGAGCTTGTTGGGCAAATAATCTTAAATGTAAGGAGGTAAGATTTTACTTTCCTTTGATGGTCTCTAACTTCTTAAAACTTAGTTGCTTATATTGGCAAATACAAGTTGTGATAGAAGAGTTAAAGTCCATGAAAAAGTTTTTGTAATCTTTGGGTTGTTCTTAGTTGAATTTGGAGGTGGCTATGCCACGAGTTATAAGATGTGGTAGTGAGAATTATGGAATATGTAGTTATGATATCTTTATTTTTGTGGTTGTTGTTGTTGTTGATGAAGGGTATTTAATAATAACTAAGTTTTCATGAAAGTAAATCATGAGAAATACGCCCTCTAGGTGCTCGACGAAACGTCGTAAAGAATCGATTCTTAATATATGGACTTCATCTTAGCTCGCATCATCTATATTTTGTAGATAATCGTTTGTAAAGATCACGGGAGTTCTCAAGACATTGTTAACAAAGTGATGCATGTATGTGAGGTTATCCCCTTCTTTCAAAAGTATCAAATCCAAAGTGTTTATCGTGATAAAAAACAAACATCAAATGAGTTATTCTATTCGAATGTCGCTTATCTATTGTAGGGAGTAGTCCTCTTGTTATTATTGAGTTACATGCGTCTTGGTGGTTGGATGTTTGAGTATCATAAACCTCCAAAAATAAACGTTCCAAAGGAATCCTTATTCAAAGTGTACTACATACATGTCTACTTGATTATTGTCAAGAGTGCCTTCCCATATCGATATCTCATCCCGCTATCTCAGTCATGTTGGTTGCCTAGTTGAGATCATACTCTTTCTTGATGGAGCTTTTCAAGTCATAGTTTTGTATATCGACAATTTTTCATCTTAAGGCAAACGAAATGATCAAATAAGAGCTAAAGGCTAAACGCCATTGTTACCTTCTAAAGACAAGTTCTATTCATATGTTAGTTGTCCCTCATTGAAAGTAAAATCTATCTCATTATCGCATTCCATATATCTTGATTGTCTCTAAATTACATTGACCTAAAAAATGAGGGTCCCAAAGAGCTAATCAACGAGTGGACTAAGAGTCATTTCATAGTAAAGTCAAAGTGTTCTGAGTCCCAAAGAGGTCACAGGTGTCATTACTACTGCAATATATCATTCACACCACCGAACTAATATCGGTAGGCAGTTATATATATACAATATTCACACCACCATTGCAAATAGCTGGTGGGCGATTCTATATGTACATTATACACAATATGGGCTATAATCGGAGGCAAACACTTATATGTGCATCTATACATACACTTCAGAGCATTACCTGAGGGCAGTACCATATTACATACCTCAGGTTATAAGCTGAGGTCATATTATATAATAAGACTTGTATATGGAAGTTTCAATAAAGTTTCAGAGTGTCATTATTAACCCTCAGTGGCACACATATTATTAGAGTATCAGGTGGCTTTTATGCCCTACTGTGCAACTTATACTTTCATACTGCTTTTCATGCTTTATATATCAGTACATTTCATTCGAACGGACGTCCCTTTCTCCGAATGTGCTGCAGTTCATGCTAAAAATTCAGGTAGAGGTACATATGGACCTCTCTAATAGGAGACTATTGAGTTCTGTAACGAGTGGTAAGCTTTATTTCATCCAAACCTACCAAGCTCGAGTCACGAGCTGAGTCTCGGATAGATACAAGTTATGGGTAGGTCGCGGCCCTATCCCGACCATATTATAGTTATGTCTTCCTTAGAGGCTTGTAGCCTGGATTTGTATGTATATTTGTCTTGTTATGGCCTTATCAGCCTTGTTATATATGTGTGATGGTCTCGTTATCATCATATCAGATTGTCATAGTTAGTTTCTCTTGAACTGATCATTATAAGGCTTTGTCGGCCCAGGTCATTGTATGCTCAGTTTAAGATATACACGTAGTACACTCGGGTCATTTAGGCGTCGGGTGTCATCCACATCCCTCAGTTTGGGGTGTGACAGACTTGGCATCAGAACATGTCAGTCCTAGCGAGTATACAAGTCATGTCTAGAAGAGTCTTGTTGTGTGTTTTTCACCACACTTATAAGCGAGAGGCTATCATACATTTAGAGATGTTTTCCATTCTTTCATCTCATAGATTGTGTAATAGAAATAAATTTTAAGAATTTGAGTCTAACTCGTGCTTTACCCAGTTTTAGTTTGAAAATAACCAGAAAGACTTTGATTAACTCGTAGTCACAAATAACCAATGAAAGATTCTGATTAGATTATTGATATTCCAAATGTATGAGTATCATATTAAAATCTCAGAGTATAAGCGACTGTCTCTCTCTTACTCGGAGAAAATAATGAAAGCAATGATGTTCCGTCTTCAGCTGTGATAGAACTATTATGAGCAGTACCTATTTTTGCTATTGATTTATTGATGTCAATGGACGTAGTATTTGAAAAAGTGGGACCTTGGGATTTAGTAAGTACATGATCCTCGGCATGGACGGTACTAAAGAACAGTACGGTTAAGCAGTGATACCCCTTTAGAGAACGTATACGTGATATACCTAGAAGTAGTTAGTCAGGTATGACCTTTAATGATTTTAAAAATCTAGGGGGCCAAGTATGGAGCCTTTTGTGTGAAAGGTAAATGTTTTCCTCGGTGAGACTCCTGTCCGGAATAAGGATGAGGAGAAAGTTAGACGCAAGAGAGGGTTATGGTGTGAATATATAGACGAGGGTAAAAGGTGATACTAATCATAGAATCCAAGTAACTCGACACAAAGTTAAAATCTTTAACTCTTGAGAATGCAAATTTAAAAAGCACGATAACCCGTTTAAAGGTTGCATTTACAAAAAAAAGATATTAAATTTGGTAAGATTCGTGCAAAACTGGATTTAGCCGAAGCAACTTTCTGTAAGCTCAACTCATGGACTTTTAAATTGAATGAGATACTCATCTTTAGTAAACCTACACATGCAGATATTGGGTATGAAAACTCTCTTAAAACTATATGCTCTAGTTTGTTTGACAAAAATGAGAAAATATGCTTTGTAAAGGAAAAATGATTAAATAATATGTTCTCATATATGTCAAGGAATATGAAGTTTGTGTGTCATCATTGTAACTCCTCTGGACACTTAAAACCATATTGTTTCAAACTTAAAAAATTTGTGAGCAAAATGTTCCCTAAAAAGTTTTTAACATCTCGAACAACATTCGAAGAAACATTTATGAGCCTAAAGGTAAAAATGTTTAAAAGAGTTTGGGTTTCCATAATGGATGTAATTTGTAATGTTGCGATAACTGATTTAAGGACTAATATTGCAGGTTCTTGGTACTTTGATAGTGGATGTTCTCGCCACATCACAGGTACAAAGGAGTTTCTAAAGAACTACGAGTCATTCAGTGGAGGTAACGTAACTTATGGAGGTGGCAGTAAAAGCAAGATAATTGGAAAATGGATTTTAAATGTTCCTGGTTTTCCTGCCTTAAATAATGTATTACATGTTTAGGGGTTAATTGTTACACCCCGTAACCCCACGACACGTAAGTGAGAACGTGACTAAGAATATATGATTTGAAAGTTGGAAAAAAGGTGTAGTTACATTTTCGATTTGGAGCAAATTTGTTCACAACGAACGTGACGCCGTAATTTCTTCACGAGGGGTCGGATTCGTTCCAAATTTGAGATGCGAGCTTAGAATATTAGGGTGAAGACTCGGGACTAATAATATGGGGTCCGCCGAGAATTTCACAATTTCGCGGGACCCTTCGAGAAATTAGATATTTTCCAAGCCTTGAGATATTTATTTTTGGAAAGACTTATTTGGACCAATGGGAGGGTGGCATGTGTCCCCTCCACTTGTCATTACACTTGGCTTCATATTGGATAAGTCTTGAAGACTTAGCTCACAAGTTCAATCTCAAGACTTTGAGACTTCATCTTCTCTCCATTTCTCTCCTAATATTCGAGAATCCCTAAGACCAAAAGTGAAGTTCAGTAATCACTAATCCTCTTGGATTAAGCTCATTGATTAGGTGCTAAGTCAAGTTAACTCTCCAAGCTCTTGAAACCTTGGTTGGGCCGAGAATGGTGAAGGGAAAACCCTAAGGTTCCGTCGACTTTTTGGAAGTGAAATACAAAGTGAAGTGGTGTATAAGCTCATAGGGGTCACATATATGTGATTAGAACTTGAAGAAGTGGAGCGAAATGAAAACTGCGGACCAATAAAGACCGGACTGTTTTGGGGCGTTTTTGGGCACAAATGAGGTAAAAGTCCTTCTTCTTTTAAAGTAAGTGGATATTACTTATTGTTATAATGTATGGATGAACTTGTACTAAAACGAATGAGGATTAAAAAGTGTTTGGACAATTTTTTAAGGCTTGGCCGAGAGCTAGACTAATTTTGAGGTTTTCGGATTTCGTTGGTTATTGTCGTTATTTACACTTGGTATATGTTATATAATGAAGTAAATATTGTTATTGATAGTTTATATAACTTATATAACATGTTGGAATGTGAATTGGATTAAAAGGAATTAAGGAAAAGGACTTTGGATTGTCGTAGTTGTTGTTGGCTAAAAACTGCCTAAAACTGTTAGACGTCGTTGTGTCATTTTATGGACTGTTTTGGGGTGTTGTTATGCTGTAAAATCAGACCCTAACATGCACGTTTAATGTAGTAAATGGCTAATGAAAGTCCTAAGGAATAAGGGTGTTAAAGACTTCACATTGTACCCTTAATGTTGGATTAATTGTGGACTGTTTTTATGGACTGTTTTGTATAGACAGTGGGGCAGAATTTTACACGTTAAGTTAGGCGTGTAATCCCCTTTGGTTAACTGTTGGTTGTGCCTTAAATGTGGCTTGTTGGTTGATGAATTCGGGCCTTGGAAAAGGTGGAAAAGTACGTAGAAACAAAGGAAGTGCTGCCCAAATTTCCGTAGAATTAGAGGGCCATTATTTGGTATAAGTCTTATACTAGTATACTTGAAGTTGATAGAAGTATTATTGTCATTTTAGGTTGAAGTACTACGTGTAGCATTTTCTACTTGGCTTGTGGAATAGACAATAAGGTTGAAGTACATTGGCGCGCATTGCTACTTGTCGTGTTGGTTAGTCATCAATGAGGTATGTGAACTCCTTCCTTCGATCGACATGATTGTTCTTGAAGTATAATTGCCTTGATTTTAAAAGTATACTTGATTTGACCTTTATGGAGTTCTATCGGAACCTAATCCTTAGTGATGTACTTCTTTGATAGTACTTTGGATTTCCTAAACTAGAAGTTGGTCTATATACCTCTTTGATAGTACTTTGGGGTTTCAAAAATGGAAGTTGTTAAAATCCATTAACTTGATAGTATTTGAGTTTATAAAATGGAGATTTTTATATCTATTTCCCTTGTAGTACTTTGGGCTTTAAAAGTGAAAGTGGTTCTATTTATAGTACTTAGTCTTAAAAAGGAAGTTGTTCCTAATCTCTTAAATAGTACTTGAGTTTAAAAGTGTAGTAACTTGATTTTAACGGATACAAGTGCCTTAGTTTTCCAAAACCTAAAGTTTGTTATAATGGCTTTATGGAAAGTTAGTTATAACGGTTTTATGGGAAGTCAAAAGAGTGGTTTACTTGATTGATTTAAAAGAGGATAAATGACTTGATTTAAAGAGAAGTAACTTGATTTAAAGGTGTGAGTTACTTGAGATTTGAAAGTATAAGTCACTTGGTTTAAAAAGTGTAAAATACTTGATTTAAAAGTGAAAGTGCATTGATGCTACTAGTGCTAGTATCTTTGGGTTTTATAAAAAGGAAAGTTATTTTACTCTTAGAAGTTAAGGGTATTCATGTTATGGTTTCGGTGTTTAAAGCATGTCTGAATGGTTCCTAAAAGTCTTTACCAAGTCTTATGGGAGATGTTGGTAAGAGTTTTTAGGAAGTAGTTCTATCTATTTCATTAATAGTACTTGAGTTTTTAAATAGAAGTGGTTATATCTATTCTCTTGATAACACCTTGGGTTGTCTGATTGAAAGGTATAAATTACTTGGTGTTAAAAGTATACTTGACTTGATTTGAAAGGTATAACTTACTTGAGTTTAAAATGTGTAGTAACTTGATTGTTAAAAATGGAAGTGTCTTGATACTACGGGTGTTAGTGTCTTCATTATTTTAAAAGGAATGCATGTTATTGTCTTGGTTTGTTTAAAAGGAAGGCATGGTATTGTCTTGGTTTGTTTAAAAGGAAGGCATGTTATTGTCTTGGATTGTTTAAAAGGAAGGCATGGTATTGTCTTGGTTTGTTCAAAAGGAAGGCATGGTATTGTCTTGGATTGTTTAAAAGGAAGGCATGGTATTATCTTGGTTTGATTAAAAGGAATGCATGGTAATTGTCTTGGTTTGTTGAAAAGGAAGGTATGGTAATTGTCTTGGTTTAAAGGAAAGGCATGGTATTGTCTTGGTTTGCTAAGATGATGGTTTATTCATTTTATGATAATGAGAGTCAAAGATTATTTTAACTTGCATATGTTTGTTCATATAGTCATTCCTGCAAGTGTTATATTTCCACATCATCGCGTCCCTTGTTAAAGGGCCGACAACATTATATTATTCAGTGCGGGTTCAACTGCCGGGGCACTATATATATCATGGAGTAGCTCCCATGACGTGAGATTGTACACACTCACTGCGGGTCTGAAGGACTCATGCGGGTTCAAATCCCAGGACTTATTCCATAGACTAGCTCTCTGTGATGCGAGTATCGTGTACTGATGCTCATGCGAGGCCACAGACCTCATGCAGGTGAAATAGTCTCATGCGGGTGAAATAGTCTCATGACTAGGATTGCATAATGATTCTGAGGGCGGATGACCCTGACATGGCTTTCATATTTTGAAATGGTATTGATTTCATTAATGAAAGAGTACAGTGGCTTCAAGACTTGAAATGAAGCGGATAATCTCATTGTTAAAAAACATATTTTTAAAAGGCTCAGTTGACTCTCATTTGTTTATATAAAGTACAGTAGTATCGTGGTATAATGATACAGTGATACAGTGATACAATGATGCAAGGTACGGTTGGCTTTTATTTTACATGACACGGTTGGATCTGGTATTTGATTATTTTGCTCGTCCCTGTCATTTCTTGTCCAGCCATGATTTTAATACTGTACTTTATTTCTGTTCCATACTTAGTACTTATTGTACTGACCCCGGGGGGCTGCGTTCATGCCTGCAGGTCTAGGTACTCAGTTGTGGATCCGCGAGCTTAGGATCTCTGTTCAGCATTTTGAGATGACTCCAATGTTCAGGAGCTTGTCATTATGGCTAGGTATATTCAGGGGTATGGCGGGGCCTTGTCCCGTCATATTTTACTGTCCAAACTCTTAGAGGTATGTATTCATATGTGGGCTGGACTGGCGTGAGTTGTATTATTATTGTTGTACAGTTGTAGTCCCATTCGGGAGCTATATGTATCATGACAGCCTTATCGGCTTTGCCTTTGTTTAAAGGAAAAAATATGAGTGTTATTTATCTTCCGCAATTTACTTGTGTTGTATGAATAGAAGGGTGCCCAGGTAGGGCACCAGTCGCGGGCCCGGGGTTCGGGTCGTGATATTAATGGCTAATTTGATTAGTATAAGTCAACTATGTGATGAAAATCTTGAGGTAAAGTTTAATAAGAATGCCTGTGAAGTTACAAATAAAGCTAACATGTGTGTTATGACAGGTACAAGAACAGGTGACAATTGCTATCTTGTTGGAAGACAAGAAATATGCAATAATGTTAGGACAAATGACGCAACATTGTGACATCAAAAGTTAGGACATGTCAACTACCGTAACTTAGAAAGATTGATCTATTATGAGGCGATAAGGGGCATTCTTAAACCGAGTCCTAAAGGTAAAACAGTAGTCTGTGAAGATTGTCTAAAAGGTAAGCAAAACTCGTGTTTTCCATAATGTAGTCCAGAATAACGAACAAAATTCAGGTACGTCTCACTATTTTCAATTACTGCACATGGATCTTATGGGCCCAATTGAGGTAGACAGTTTAAGAAGCATGAGGTATTCCTATGTGATTGTAGATGAATTTTCTAGATATTCATGGATATACTTTTTGAAAGAAAAATCTCAAACTTTTGACATATTTAAAGTCTTACACTCTAGGATAAGGAATTTGTTTCATTCTCCTATTTTTCAGACTAGATCCAATCATGGAAAATAATTTAAAAATAACTTTTTCTCAAACTTTTGTGAGAAAAATGGTATTTTCCATGAATTTTCTTCTCCTAAAACTCCTCAGCAAAATGGTGTAGCAGTGAGGAAGAATAGAACACTACAAGAAATGGCTAGAGTTATGCTTAGTTCTAAGAAAATATCAAAATGTTTTTGGGCTGAAGCCTTTAACACTGCAAGTCACATCACTAATAAAGTATATCTAAGGCCTGGAACAAAGATGACACCCTATGAGCTAATAAATGGTAGAGTTTGGCTCTAAGAGTGAAAAAAGAATTTTTGTTGGCTATTCTAAAAATAGTCATGTTTATCGAGTGTACAATCTAAGGACCAAAATTGTACAAGAGTCTGTAAATGTTATTTTTGATGATTTTTCTAATTTTACAGGGAAAGCAACTGAAAATAACACTATAATTTCAGTGGAAAATGTGCAGACTGCTGAAGAACCAGATGTTGCTCGAAATGTTACCACATCCGAAGCAATATCTGAACCTGAACCAGAGATCACAGAAGGTGCGGATGAGGAGTCAAATGCTGAATTGCTAGATCAATTTCGAAGGGTACCCTCATTAAGGATTAAGAAGAATCATCCAACAAGTCAGGTAATAGGGGGAGGGTTTGAGGGAGTAAGAACAAGAGGGAAAGAACCACTCAATTTTAGAGATATGATAAGGTATGTGTGTATGTCTACTATATATCAAAAGGTTAGTCTTTCTTATTTTGTATCTACTTTAGAACCTAAGAATGTTTCAGAAGCACTCAATGATAATTGTTGGATTCAAGCAATGCAAGAAGAACTTGAACAATTCTCTCGAAATGAAGTCTGAGATTTAGTTCTATGCTCAAATAATACCAATGTAATTGGAACTAAATGGATATTTAAAAACAAGTCAGATGAATCGGGAACTATTGTAAGAAACAAAGCTCGTCTAGTTGCTCAAGGATATACTCAGTGCGAAGGGATTGATTATGATGAAACCTTTGCTCATGTAGCTAGAATTGAGTCAATTAGACTATTACTTGTCATTGCTTATTGTCTAAAAATTATTCTTCATCAAATGGATGTTAAATTCTTGAGTGGTTATCTTGATAAGGAAGTCTATGTTGAACAACCTAAAGGATTTGAAGATCCTTATCAGCCACAGTATGTATACAAGCTCAAAAAGGCTTTGTATGAGTTGAAACAAGCTCCTTGTGCATGGTATGGTCGTCTAACTAACTTTCTTCTTGAATTTGTTTTTAAACGTGGTGAAACTGATTGTACTTTATTCATCAAACATCACAGTGTAGATATTGTTATTGCTCAAATATATGTAGATGACATATTTTTTGGTTCGACCTCAAAGTCCTACCTAAAGACATTTGTTGAAGTAATGTCATCAACATTTGAGATGAGCATGATTGGGGAACTAACTTTTTTCTTAGGCTTGCAGATAAAGCAAAGTGAAGATGGAATCTTCATCTCCCAGAATAAGTATGCCAAGAATCTAGTTAAGAGGTTTGAATTGGAAAATGCTAAACAAATGAGAACTCTAATGGGATCATCGCAGAGGATATGCAAAGATAATGTTGCTGAAAATGTCGACCCAACATTGTATCGATCTATGATAGGTAGTCTTCTATATCTCACTGTTAGTTGTCCTAATATAATGTTTAGTGTTACTGTATGTGCTCGATTCCAAGCTTGTCTCAAAGTCTCCCACTTGAATGTCGCAAAATGTTTCATTAGATATGTTGTCGGTACATGTGAGTTGGGAATTTGGTATTTTAAAGACACTAATCCTAGAAAGTGACTCGAATTGGGCTGGTGATGTGGATGATAGAAAGAGTACAAGTGGAGGGTGTTTTTATTTTGACAATAATCTTATTTCTTGGTATAGTCGTAAATAAAAATGTGTCTCACTTTCAACTGCTAAATCTGAATATGTAGCAGCTAGAAGTTGTTGCTCTCAATTAATATGGCTAAGACACATGTTAGACGACTATGGTTTATAAAGTAATATCTTAGTTTTGTATTGTTATAATTTGAGTGCTATAAATATTTTCAAAAATCCAATTCAGCACTCACGTACAAAACATATTGATATTAGACATCATTTTTAAGAGATTTAGTTGAAAAACAACTAGTTCAAATTGAACATGTTGACACTCTTCATCAACTAGCTGATATTTACAAAAGCTTTGGACCATGAGAGATTTTCTAGTTTGAAAAAATCTCTTGGTCTTTGTAATCTCTAAAAAGAC
Source organism: Przewalskia tangutica (assembly GCA_029844215.1). Lineage (NCBI taxonomy): Eukaryota > Viridiplantae > Streptophyta > Magnoliopsida > Solanales > Solanaceae > Przewalskia > Przewalskia tangutica. The sequence goes on along the minus strand of CM056739.1, from coordinate 17,990,202 downwards.
ATTTTTGGTGAATGTCGGTTGAAATGTCTCTAACATTTCGAGTGACATTTACCTATGTAATATCATAATCTGATTATTGTTGCTATATAGTGCATTATTTTTTGTCACACAAGTATGATCATTCAATGAGAACATGATTTCAAAGTGATACCGTTCTCTGCGATGATATTAGATATCATAAAAATGAAGTATCAAAATAAGGCAAAGCCATTACAAATTTTTGGCAACCGTGCAAAATGGGCAAAGCCCTGGAAATGATATTGTTCCTATTCTATAGGAGTATCAAGTGTTTAAACAGAAATAATGAGGATACTAAATAAGTATTCTCATTTTTTACACGAAAAATAGTTTTGTATGTTTTTTATGATTAGATCAAGGACACGATGGAAAAATGTTACATTGGTCTAGTGGTTAAACTCATAAAAATACATATAAAATGTGTCTTGATTTATTGCCAAAACGAAAAGTTCTTGCGGGATCATAATACTTGTGTTGTTCAAAATATTGTCAACATTGTTGTTGACATTGTCAAATAATGATATTTGTTGGGATGTTGTTCGTAAGTGACTTTCGAAAAATCAGTTTTTATCTTCCCTATTTTTATGCCATATTTTTTTTAATTGGAATTCAAGATTTAAAAGGATTAGATTAAATTCCAAATTATGATGTCTATCTTTTTATCCCAAAATTTTAGGTGCAAGTTTTTTAATACAAATCAAACACCTAAAACCAGGAAATTTTTTACAAATTGCCATGAGTATAAATACCTCTTCATTTGTTCTTCTTTTTAACATTTTGTCTTTTCCGTAAAAATAAAAAAAAGGGAAAATATCACATCATTCTCGATAAAAACCAACCAAAACTGATGGATTCCTCACTTTACTCTTCATCCAAAACCCCTCAATATCCTCTCCTCCAAACTCACCCATGGAAACATCTCCAATGTCAACCCCAATGTCCATCAACACCACTGACAACACACCTATGAGCACTAGTCCTCCACTTTGCTCGGCCATTGTTCTCAGCACAACTCAAGAACCCCTAGAAGTCAGTTACCCTAGGGAAGATAATAACACATTGATGTGGATGCCACTCCTGATGTCTCCTTCATAGGCAAGAGGACCAGTTCTTTCTCCTTTCCTACTAGAAGATCAAGTCGAGTGTTCGAAAGAATATTCCAAATAGAACATGTTGCCAAGAGGTCCAGGTTTGAGACCAAAGTTTCTGCTTGTTCAAGCAGTGATACGGAGGAAATGGATTTTGAACTATCTTCAGAGGACACAGAAAAAGAACCCCCAGTTGCTGATCTTCAAAGTGAACCACCAGTCTCTGATTCTCAACCTGAGCCTTCTGTCTCTATTCCACAATGTGAGTCTGAGGACGAGATAATAGAATACCTCACTGGAGGTATAGTGAAGAAATGGGCTTCTCGTTACCCTGCCTCAAAACTCACTGCCTTATTTTCCACCCTACATAAGATTGCAATTCACAATTGGCTCTCGTCACTGAATGAGTCAGTAGTAACGATTGATCAAGCCTCACTGCTATACAAAATTGGAAAAAGATTAAGAGTTGATTTAGGGAAATGATATTATATCAAGTAGCCAATCTGGCTGGAAAAAAAGTCAACCTTGATCCTACCCTATCCCTCATTGATCTATCAAATTCTAGTTACTCAAGGCTTTGAGCCTCAAGGTGATGATATTTTAAGGAAAGAATCAGTGTGAATAAAGAAATCTTAAAAGCAAAGAGAGAATTATTGATCTTCCTTGGAAAAAGGAAGCTAGCATTGAGAATGTTGCCAGGAATGTTTCCAACATTCAGGGCAACACTGGTTCAAGACAGTCTGTACTGTCTACCAATTGGCTTGTGGAGCAAATTGCAAAAATCAACTCACAAATTGTTGAGATTGATACTGCTAAGGATGCTTTAGTAAAGGTCAGAGACCAGTTCTTACTGTTGTTTTCTTCCAATAAAGGGGAGATAATTCTACTGTGCAGGGGTAGGAAAGAGCTGAGAGTTCTGCTGTCAATTCTACTTCAAATGTTGCTAAAGAAACAGTGGATGCTGTTGTACAAAGATAACAGGTCGTTGGTCGAAAAATCTTGCTGACAAGGCTGAGGCTTAGAGCATAAACTGAAATTGCAAGCCAAAGTGCTGAAGCTGAAGATAAACCTGCCAGACAGAGGAAAGAGGAAGAGAGATCATGCAAAAGTAAAAAGCGGCTGGAAGCTACTACTGATGCATGACATAGTTGCTAATGGTGAATGGCTGCTAACTGGTTATTGAATGTGGACTGTTGTTTTTTTGGGGTTTGAAAATTTGGGATGTATTTAACAATGATCTGACAGTTTTTGTTTTGTTTTGGATGATGTGTTTAAATGACTATTTTTTATTTCTCTAATCCTACATGAATGTTATATATATATATATATATATATATATATATATATATATATTGTGTTTATATGTCATCATAGGTTAAGGGGGAGCAGTATTATAATCATAGATGTTGGGACAACATCTATGACATTGCCGTAAGTCACTTGCACATAATAAAATATGTTTTGTGAAGAAAGGCAAAAAATGGGAGAATGTTAATATTGGGTTTGGTGTTGTGACATTTTTTCCAACATATCATTTTTAGTACTAAGTTAAAATTCAGAAATGTTGGAACAAATGTCACGAGGACCAACATTTTGTAAATCTCGTGGAATTTTTACCACGATAAAAAACTGACTTGGCAAGGTGATTAGGAGATGATGAAAAACGTGAGAAGAACAAGTTAAAGTTGTTGCTATGCTTGGAGAATAAATCCAAAAAGTGAGTATTTGCTCCATGATCTTCTCCAACAAATCTTATTGGCTGTCCATCTTTCCCTCAACCTCTACAACAAGTCGATGAACTTTTCAATGAAGACTCTATACTATAAATAGAGAGGAAATAAGAGTGAATCGATATCCAGAACCAAAATGTAAAAATACCAAGAGAGCTCTCGGGATTTCATCTCAGACATCTGGATCACAAATATTGTCTGAGCGTGTCGACAACATTATGTCCAACATTATAATTGCTGCTTAGATTCTAGATTTGTTCATTGAAGCAATTGTAATGAGATGTTGTCTATGTCTATTTAGATAGATTTTTCAGGCAGAAGTCATCTGCGACTTCAACTTTTTAATTCCTTTTGTATTATTTTGTAATATTGTAAAATAAGGGATTTATTCAATTGTATATAAATATATACAATACTTTCGGTCACTAACCGTCATCGGTTATATAATCAATATAACCTATGTAAATATTAAACCTTTGTGTTCTTTAGTTTTCCGCTGCATTTACTCTTAAAGGTTTTATGTTCTATCGAAGTGTTGCCACTTGTGACAGACGACATTATCGCTGATATTTTCAAACTGTATTAGCATTCGATCTATTTTACTTTTAGTTTTTTTACTATTCCATATCATACCCCCGGGACCTTACAATACTATCATTATATATATATATATATAAAAGAAATGATCTCTTGATTATTTTCATTAATGAATGAGGTATATATACAAGTTACAATCTCCCAATATGGAAAATTCTATTCATACTATACTTCTAAATCTTAATCATACTTGTACAATTATTCTACAACTATGGTAAGTTTGTACACTAGTTTAATTACAATCATAATCCTATTTGAGCACGGTACCGTGCTATATTCTGTCACATCTCCGCTGTCACAGCGGGCGGTTGTTGCACGCTGAGATTGTCCCTAAAATGTTCAAATAGAACTGAGGGAAGACCCTTAGTAAGGATGTCCGCAATTTGGTATCGGGAAGGGACATGTAAGACGCGTACTTGTCCACGGGCTACCTTTTCGCGAACAAAGTGAATATCTATCTCGATATGTTTATTTTGCTGATATTGAACCGGATTTTCATATAGATAGACTTCACTAACATTATCACAGTAGACCAATGTAGCTTTCTGAATAGAAAAGTGAAATTCTAGTAGAAGATTGCGCAACCAACATGATTCAGACACCACATTGGCTACCCCTTGATACTCGGCCTCTACACTGGATCGCGATAATGTTTCCTGGCGTTTTACAGACCATGAGACCAAGTTATTGATCGGTGTAATTTATATACACCTTTTGAGTCATTTTTAGTTTGTAATTTGCCTCTTTTTGTATAAATATGTGTCGTGTTAGGATATATTTTCTTTCTTTTGAGTCACAGTGGTTTAAAGTGGCACATTGGTGAAAAGGAGCGAAAAGAAGGCAGAAACAGAGGTTCCAGAGCTCAAAAGTCAAAAATGGCAACCCGGCGAAAGCGGCGCGCCATGGCGGCAGCACCATCGCCAGCAGCTGGCACGGCCCAAGAAGCGAGCGGTCGCAGAAGTTTGGCGCCACGACGGCCAGGTGGTCGGTCGTGGCGCCGACGCGGGAAATCTGCCAGATCCGAATAGGATTGGGCCAAGGTCAAAGAGGAAAAGGTTTTGCACGTTTTTGATGATATAAAAGGACCTTTTAAGTTAGATTTGAGGGGCACACCTTATCATTCATCATAGCATTACTTCAAGATTGAAGATTCAGTTTTGAGTAATTTTCTTGTTCTTTACTTTATTTCTTTCTAGTATATGTTGGATATTATTTTAGTTCTTAGCATGTCTATGGCTAGGAACTAACTTAATTTAGGGCTTTTCATGTCGAATCGCTTGAACCTCGTTCTTATGAATTAATGCATGTTTTGGTTTCTTCTTATTATTGTTGAGGTTTATTCAATAATTGTTTTGATTGCTTGATAATTAATTGATCACTAGTTATCATCACTTATATGAGTTCTAATCGAAATCCGAAAGGGGATATTGTGAATATGCTATAGTTGAATAAACATAGGTTTAAATCGTGGACGAAAGTACCCCGACACTTGTGTAGCTTAATAGGTTATTGCTCTTAATCCTCCTTTGTAGTCAATCTTGTCATCGAAAGATAGAAGGGTTCTCCATTGGGGTTGAGTGTTTATATTACCTTAACAGGAGTATAAAATGGCTTAGTTAACCTGCTATCTCAACATAGAAGGTTAACCTTAATTGCAGATTAACGATTAAAAGCGAAATGGATAGTTGAGGAGATTTGGAAGCCCTATTTCCACCATATCTGAAGTAAAGTAAAGTAATTTAGTTAGCGTCTATAAACATAGATATAAACAAACCATCAACTCATCGATCACCAAATAGATACCATAGAATAGCAGTTGGTAATTGAGCACTAATCCCTGAAGACGATAACTCGGTCTTCTAGACTATATTACGTGTAACGATACGAGCACTTGCGTTTAGCGTGTATAAATCACACGTCATTTATCTCTAAGAAACATACAGTAACCAGATGTCGAGCGTCTGGTATCATGACAATCACCCCAATCAACATCAGTATAAAAAACAAGTGTAGATACGGACGATGGATATAAATGCATGTCATAATCAAGTGTGCCCTGGATGTATCGTATAATGCATTTGAGTGCATTCATGTGCTCAATCTGTGAATCATGCATAAATAAAAAGACCTGATGAATCGCATATGTAATATCATATCTCGTGAAAGTAAGATACTGAAGTGCCCCTGTAAGACTGCGATAGTGGGATCCTCATATGGTGTGTTAGACGTAGCACTCAGTTTTGGTCTGGTATCAACCGGAGTGGAAGTAGATTTACAAGACGACATACCAGTTCTCTCAATGATCTCAGCAGCATATTTTCTTTGTGATAAAAATAGACCACTTGAATTATGAGTGACAGCAATACCCAAGAAGTAACTCAAGGGTCCCAAGTCTTTCATAGCAAATTCGGAACTGAGAAGCCACATGATAGACTTACGCTGATCATCAGTAAACGCAGTCAATATAATCATCTACATACAATAAAATATATGCCATAGAAGTACCACGACGATATATAAACAGAGAGTGATCAGACCTATCGTGAGAAAACCCAATAGTAGATACATAATCTGCAAACATTTTATACCAAGCCCGTGGGGTCTACATAAGCCCATACAAGGACTTCTTCAGCAAACAAATATGATGAGAATGATTGGGGTCTCGAAATCCCAAAGGGATGATGCATATATACTATCTCCTTAAGATCGCCATGTTAGAAAGCATTTTTCACATCGAACTGATAAATGAACCATGCTTTTGAGAGAACCAAACTGAGAACAGTGCTAATGGTAGCCCGTTTGACCACCAGACTAAATGTTTCACCACAATCCATGCCAATCTGATCACCTACAAGACGAGTCTTATATCGCTTAAAAGAACCGTCAGAATATTCTTTATGAGTAAAAATTCACATAGACCGAATAATATTAACATCAGATGGACGGGAAACTAACTCACACGTCTTATTTTCAATAAGAGCTTTATATACGTCGGTCATAGCCAGTTTCCAATTTGGGTCATGTAGTGCAGACAGAGGGTTACATGGTAGTGGGGATTTAGGGACATTAGAATTGAGATTAAAATGTCGTTTTAGTTTAAAAAATCCTCTGACTGTGAGTAACGGGCCCTTGACTCGAGGTAGAATTGGGTGGATTTTGAACAATTGTGGCATGGTTACTGATCGACCAAAGATACGTCAGTACGCCGCCCAACAACTAAAACCGAGTAGGTACGCGTAATGAGGTGGCTAAAGTACCAAATCGCAATCAAGCGTGATATAGCCCATTGGGCGTAATACTGAGTAGGGATGTATCGGATACAATTTTTTCTTTTGTCTTTTTCATTTTGTGAGGATGTATGAGGACAAGAAAAGCGAAATGTGATGCCATGATTTGCACAACATTCCTGAAACGACCCATTGTCATATTCTTTGTCATTATCACATTGAATATTTTTAATTTCCCATTGAAAGTGGGTACGGGTGAATGCTCTAAATTTTAGAAAAGTGGAAAAACTAGAGATTTTTTTGATACAGGAAAGGTCCACAAAAAATTAGAATAATCATCCAAAAATAAGTCATAATAATGATGACCCAACGAAATTAAAACGGAAGATGTCCATAAATCGCTATGAATAATGTCAAAAAACATCAAAGTATGAAAAGTAGAAGCTACAAATGATAATCTAACATATTTTCCTAACGGACAAGACTGACAAAGTGGAGTACTATGTGTACCCTTACAAGTAATAAAATTATTCCTATGCATAGAAGATATAATAGATGACTCAGGATAACCCAAATGTGCATGCCACAAGGAATTAGCAATAGCGGCAAAGGTAGACGACATGACTTGACTCGTGCAAGTGGTGGTGATAGGATAAAGCTCTCCCCTATTATTGCTTCTCATTAGAGGTATCCCCGTCTTGAAATCCTTCACCGAAAACCCAAAAGGATCAAAATTAACAGACACCGAATTATTAATAGTGAATTTTTGGACATACATTAAATTCTTAATTAAGTGAGGAGCATGAAGGACGTTTTTCAAGACTAGAGATGGATGTGGGGAAGATAGATTTGTGTGACCATAACCACGAATTGGAATTAAATTCCCATTACCAATAACAATGCCACGATTGTTTCTCAATTTTAAATAAGACGAGAGAGTACCTTGGTAGGACGTAATATAAGAAGTGGCTCTGGTGTCCATGTACCAATTTGCGTTCGGGGGATTTAATCCAACTGTATGCATTGTGGCCTCAATATATGTAGGTGTCGAGGTCGGATTTGGGTTGGCAGCATGGAAGACCTGTCGGGGATGAGGTCCAAAGAGGCTTATTTGCTGACCCAGCCCACTGTCGTATCGGAAGCCACTGTTTTGTCCCGACAAACTAGGCTTGGACTGTTGCTGGGATATGGCCCAGTTTCTGAGATAGAGAGCAGGCGGGTAGTATTGGCTGTAGGGGTTGTTGGGCTAATGGCCACTAGCCCAACCCCACTACCAGGGGGCCATAACGGGGGCCATGTGGCCTGCAGCCCACTGCTCCTAGGCCTACTACTGCTGCCGCCACCGTTACGTCTTGCCCCACCACCGTCGTTACCACCCCGATTGCCACCGCGGTTTTTGCCAGTACTTTTACGATTTTGACCCTTTTTGCCGCCATCATTATTATGATTTTAGCCCGAATATTCAAAAAATGAGTGAGGGTTGTCTGACGTGGTCATCAAAATGATGGATTGTACCCCGGTAGCCGCCTTTTTAGCCAAATCGACTTTTTCTAACGTGAGTATGGAACGAGCCTGATAAAATGGAGGCAGATGATTACTTTGACGAAGTAGTGTACCAACGCCATTATAAGCCTCAGACATGTCTGCAACCATTTGAAGAATAAGAAGATCATTGATAACAGGGGCACCAACGTTGCAAAGGTGGTCTACCAATTCTTTCAGCCTTTTACAATAGACCGAGACGTTAGGAAAATTTTCCATGTTGACTTGGAAAAATTCCTGCTCAAGAGTGACAGCACGGGAATTTTTGTGATCTTGGAATATATCACACACCTTATTCCAAGTAGCCATTATCGTAGCTTCGGGTTCAATAATCGTCTGCAAGAGGTCTGTAGAGATCGTGGAATAAATCCATTGTAGAACGGTAGCATCAAGAGTTTTTGATGTTCCGTTAAAATATAAATGGAAGAAATTTTTCACTAAAAACCTGGTCCACAGAACTTCAATTTTTTAAAAAACAAACAATATTTTTATATTTTTCTCAAAAAAAAAACTTCTAAAATCTATGATCAAACGAGAGCTTAGTTATAATTTAGTCGGGAGGGGCATTTAAGAGAAAACATGTTCTTTGTTTTCATTTTAGTCTAGTCAAATCTAAAGAAATATGTTCCCTTAATTTAATTGATGAATGATTTACAATATATATAAGGTTATATAAGAATACTTACTTTGATACAAACTAGGTAACTAATTAACCTAATTACAAAAGAATTATAATTCTACCTAAAATAGGAGATATACAATTAATACAATTAATGAAAGAATATTGAGAAATATTCTATTACACCCCCGTAGTCGAAACATGAGGTTCTCGAATACTGAGACTGACTCGAAAATCATCAAATAGTATGTGCGGAAGTCTTTTGGTGAAGATGTCGTCAATATGATATCTGGAAGGAACATGAATGACACGAACTTGACCACGAGCCACTTTTTACGAACGAAATGAATGTTCATCTCAATGTGTTTAGTGCGATGATGTTGGACGAGATTGCCGGAAAGATATATTGCACTAATATTATCGCAGTACACCAGTGTTTCCTTCTGAATTGGGCAGTGAGCTCAAGTAGAAGGTTACAGATCCAACAAGACTTAGAGACGACGTTGGAAACACCTTTGTATTCTATTTCTGCACTAGATCAGGATAGTGTAGGTTGCCTTTTGGAAGACCAAGATAATAGGTTATCTCCGAGAAAAATGCAATAACCGTGACGCGAGCGCCCGTGTCAAGACATCCACCCAACCAAAGATCGAACGGGCAGTGAGACCAGTGAGCAAAGACCTATATAGATGTAATCCGACGTGAAGTGTACCTTGTACATATCGTAAAATACGTTTGAGGGCATGCATGCGCGCTTCCGTCAGACTGTGCAAGTACAAGAAGATTTGTTGCACGACATATGATATGTCTGGTCTCATAAATGTGAGGTACTACAGGGCCCCAGTCATGCTATGATAGTGAGTCGGGTCTGAATATGAAGGGTCGGGATCAGCGTTGAGCTCGAAATTGATGTATATAGGCGTGTGGGATGGTTTGCAAGATGTCATGCCTTCACATTCAAAGATCTCTTCGACATACTTCTTCTGACATAAAAATAGGCCGCCAGAATATTGAGTGACAGAGATTCCAAAGAAATAACTCAGAGGGCCCAGATCTTTCATAGCAACCTCAAAAGAAAGGAGAGACATAATGGATTGGCGGAGAGCATCAGATGATATGGTGAGGATGATGTCATAAACATATAATAATAGGTAATCCATGTTTGTACCCTTATTGTAGATGAATAGGAATGATCAGATCTACTGTGTGAAAAACTGATAGAGGAGACATAATCGGAGAACCGCCGGTACCATGCTCGATGAGCCTGTTTCAGTCCATAAAGAAATTTCCGCAACAAACACACATAATTCGTATGGATAGGATACCTGAAACCCATAGGCTAATACATATATACCGTTTCATGAAGATCCATATGTAAGAATGCATTCTTGATATCAAGCTGATGAATGGGCAAAGACTTGGATATGGCATTGCTAAGGATGGTCCGGATGGTTGCGGGCTTTATGATCGGGCTGAACATTTCATCACAGTTCATTTCCACCTGTTGAGACTTGTCATCACCTACAAGACGAGTCTTGTACCTTTCAAAAGAACTATTCAATTTCTTTTTATGTCTAAAAATCCACATCGAACGAATAATGTTAGTATCGGGTAAACAGAGTACTAAGTCTCACGTCTTATTATCAATAAGAGCATTATATTCATCAATATTTGCAGCTTTCCAATTAGGGACGGACAAGGCATCCTGCAGGTTACGAGGGACATGATAAGGGACAACTTAAACAAAAAGTTAAACAACCATTTAAGTTTATGAATTTCGTGCATGGCATGAGTTTTCATGGTCTGAGAGTGTGTCCCGGGATGCGAGACGTGAGGGGGGTTTGCTGCGAGACTGCCAGAAAGAGGAGGAAGGGCAGGGGGTGACGGTATTGGCTGGTTGAACCTTAGTTTGTCGAGAGGTGGCTGTAGAATCACCTTGAGACGGTGCTTGGGCCACCGCCGACGTAATCGGTGGCAACCATCCCGCACCTACGGTGGTGGCGTATCGGGTCTAGGATGGCGGACTATGTAAATGGTAAATTAGAAGAGGGTTTAGTCCATCATCTAGGAAATCATAGGAATATCGAGGTGGCTAGTGTAGAGAGCCAAGTGGGAATTAAGACTCATTAAATAGGACATGACGTGAAATAATAATTTTACGGCTCGACAAGTCATATCATGAGTAACCACTATGATTGGCAAGGTAACCCAGAAACACACATGGAGAAGACTGGGTTGGAGTTTGTGAGTGGTCGGATGGAAAGGGTAACAAAGACATCCAAAAATATGCAAGTGTTCGTAGGAGGCGTTCTTACGAAACAGAACTTGGGTGTGCGACCGTTGAGCTAGAGACTTGTTTGGAATTATGTTTAGGAGATAGGTGGCCATGGAGAGTGTGTAATGCCATAATTTGGGGTGAATTGAGGCGTAAGCAAGTAGGGCACAAATGAGGTTGTTTATGGTTCAGATTTTCCGTTCAATTTTACCATTTTGGGAGGATGTGTGAGGGCTGAAAAAATAAAAGGTAAGACTGTTTTTGGAGAAAAACTATTTGAATTAGTTATTATCGAATTCCCTATCATTGCACATTAAAAACATTTAATGTTCTTTTTAAATTATGTTTTTACGAAAGCACTATATGAAGAAAAAATGGATAGACCAGAGATTTATTTCCAATTGGAAAAGTCCATAGAAAGTCTGAATAATTGTCCAAAAATAACACATAATATCGATGACCAGCCGTACTCAAAATAGGGGATGTCCACAAATAACTATGTATGATATCAAAAGGCATTAAAGTACAATTTGTGGATACAGAAAATGGTAATTTGACATGTTTCCCAAAAATGTAACATTTGCATATAGGAGTCCTAGAAATATGGTTGCAATTAATAAAATTATTTTTCCTAAGGAGCTTAAAACAGAGTCTCCTAAATGTATAATCTAAAGTGTCATAAGGAAGACGAAAGAGCAAAGAGGTTGAGGGAACTGAGGATGGATTGTTGATGACATTCAAAATATGATAGAGATCTTTGGTGCTGTCACATCTCATTATTCGTCTCATTTATCGTAAAATCCTCTACAGTAAAACCAAAAGGATCAAAGTCAAGGAAAATCCAATTGTCAGTTTTGAAACGTCGCACGGAGATTAGATTCTTAATAAGTTTAGGGGCATGGAGGACATTTTTTAAGATTAGTGGTGGATGTGGTGGGGATAGGGAGGAATTACCATAACCACGAATGGGAATGCCTTGTCCACTACCAACAATAATATTCTTATTTAAATTACTCAAATTAAAATAAGACGAGAGAGTACCTTGTGATGTCGTTATGTGAGATGTAGCACTTATGTCCATAAACCAATTTTTGTCTGGAGTCTTGAGTGACGTTGTGCTCATATCTACCTCAATTTCTATCGGTGCATAAGTCGATGGCGGGGAGGCCTGTGCTGTGTAGGCCTATTGTGTATGTGGGCCAAGTATGCTCGGTTGGACCTGTCGGTTCTAAAGTGGAGTCCACTAGGATGTCATATATGGGAAAGGAGGGGAGGTCTATGATGGTGGGGCCCACGCAGCCCACAATGGGTAGGCAGCCCACGACGAAGGCTACTGCCACCACCGCGGTCGCTGTCCGTTATTACCGAAATTTCTTCCACCGCAGCCCTTGCGAGACTGCCTGATCCGATGGTTGTTACAGGAGGAAGCGTACGGTTGCGGGTCCTCTAGCCGACGGTTCTGGTTGCCGGACTGGAAGGCCTTATCATAGGTGTAGGGGTCGATGGTGGTGGTAAGGGCGGCGTCGGCAATGCTGGCCCGAGTGGTGTTACGCTTGATTTTCCAGTTTTCCTCAAGGGTGAGCATCAAACGTGCCTCGTAAATGGAGGTAACGGCGTGCATTGCTGAAGGATAGTAGAAACGCCGTTATAGGATTCGTTTGAACCTTCAATAAGTTGCATGACCAATCGCTGATTAGTGACTGGTGTGCCGTCGTTAGAGAGTTGGCCGGCAAGCATCTTGAGTTCTTGACAATAGGCAGATACATTTGGGAAATCATCCTGATGAACATCCTTGAACTAATTTTCAAGGTATAACGCTCGTTGAATTTTGTTGTCGTGGAAAATGTTATCCAAACATTCCTATGTTTGGCGGGAAGTGACATCAGTCTCAATGATGGTGTGAAACAAATCACTAGTTATCATGTCGTATATCAACTAGAGGACGGTTGTGTCTAAATGAGACTAGAGTGCTGTTACACCCCGTATTTACAAGACATGTTTTAAGATAGTACGTAAGAGCTCACAAGTGTTAAGATTTGAGACTTGTAAAAAAAAATTATTATCGGAATTATGAAATTGTCGGAAAAACTTTGTGTTGTGTCGAATGGGAGGGCGACACGTGTCACCCCCTCCTTAGATGATGCCTTGGACGAAATGGCATGGTCATTTTGGTCATTTACCATAAGTCTTTTAAGGCTAAGACTTGCAACTTGTAGCATGAGTTTATTGACTAAAGTCAAAGGTCCCACCTTGTCTTGATATTTAGCAAGACTACATCCAAACCAACCATGTGTTATTATCATAACCTCCCGTGCTATATATTACTACTAGTAGTGCAGAGAGAGCCAACACTTAGAAAAATTGCACAAATTGAAGAACTTAGGCAAGGTGCTCTGGTTTGGTTGATCAAAGGAGGAAAAAATTTGTTTCTTGTCCAATAATCTCCCACTTTAAACCAAGGTTCTTGAGTGTATTGTAAGCGTATCTCAATAGAAAAATCTTGGAAAAGATGGTTTACTGTTAGTCGCAAAGTGAAAACCTAGGCTTTCTAGGTTTTGGATCGAAGTTGAAGTAAAGTTATTGGTGTGGTTCTATGGTCTCAACAAGAGGATTGAAGTGTCTTGGAGAGGCTCTAAACTACTAAGGAGCGACTTGGATTTGGATTTGGATTAAGAATCGTTAAGGTATAATCTTGTCTTTTAAGATGTTACAAGATTATGTATTTATATTGTTGTTGTTAGCTTTATACGTTGATAGCATGAAGTGGGTATGTTGAAGTTTATAAGTATTATGGATTGCTTGTAGCTTAATCCGAAATGAAATGTAAGCCATGTAAGTTGGATTACGATTTTAGTCGTATTAGAATCGCCGCATGTTTTTGACTTGAGATTATAGTAATTGTAATCGTTTGACTTGATATCATGTTAGGCTAACAATTTGGATTGAAATAGAAATTGATAAGAATTGGTATTGTTGTATTCATTATGGCGAAAATTGGACTTTTAGTTTGTTATTCATTCGCATTGGACTACTTTCTAAATTGTGAGCCAATTGGGGCTGTTTAGTTATTCATTTGTATCGACTACCTTCTATATTGTTGTGAGCCAATTGGGGCTGTTTGGTTATGGTATTTCGCCTTGAAAAAGGTGGCAAAGTAAGTAAAAACAAAGGAGGTGTCCGATTTTCTCAGAGAATTTGGCGGCTTAGCACTTAGAATATTCTATGTTTGAAGTAAGAGGTTAATGAACGTATTGTGACCATGATAGGTTGAAGAAATATGTATAGCGTATCCTACTTGAAGAATGGAATAGCTCAAGGTTGAAGTACTTTGGAGCATTTTACTACTTGTCGACAATCGTCGCGAGGTATGTGAACCTCTTCTTTCTTTGTACATGATCCTACGTATGAAATCTCCATGTGATAGTATTTCAAGATTCCTTCTACTCTTAGAAGTTGAAGTAGTTACATGGTTGAATCTAAGTTAAGGGTATGTTTAAATTGTCCTAAGTCCTTACTAGGTCTTATGGGAGACGTTGGTAAGAACGGTTAGGGAGTTATGAGATTTGATTTAAAGGCTATGTGTCTTGATTTGTTTAAAGTAAGTAAGTGGATTTTATGTTCGAAAATGACTTGAAGTTATATGATTTTAAGGGAATAAATTACTTGGTTTTGGAAGGTATGGAACTTTATATGTTTTTGTATAAGTAATTGGGCTTTAAAGGAAGTATGTTATGAAGTTTGAAGACTAAGAACTATGATTGTCTTTTAAGGATTATGAAGTTTTAAGCGATACGATTCTTTTAAGTATGTATGCACGTAGTATCTTCGATCCCGCTTTCCTAAGTGTTGTAAGAATAAAAGTGTCTTAAGTTCTCTAAAATGGAAGGTTGTTATAACAGCTTTATGGGAAGTTGTTATGACGACTTAAGAAGTAATAAGATGGTTTAAAAATGTTATGTAAGGAAAATCACACCGAGCCTACACATAGGCCGGATTACGTTATGAGATACACCGAGCCTACAAATAGGCCGGATTACGTTATGAGATACACCGAGCCTACACATAGGCGGACACGCCATATTACCCCGAGCCCACATAGGCGGTTACGTCATCGTACACCGAGCCCCACAGGCGGGCCGGATTATGTTATATGATTCCACAGTACACCGAGCCCCACAGGCGGGCCGGATTATGTTATATGATTCCACAGTACATCGTGTCCCGCAAATGGGCCGGATTACGTTATGAAAAGATATGTAAGTTATGTGAAAAAGGCAGGATTAACTCTTAAGTAAGTATGTAAGAATATGTTGTTAAATCTTATTGATAGAAGGAAAGGAACGGTTAATATATGATTGATTTCAGGAGTTAAAATGACATTCTTTTATACAGATATGATTTGGTTATTGCATTTTATTTCGTTTCCATACTGCACTGTTGTTATCTTGACTTCTTCGGGCTGCGTTCAATGCCGCAGTGATAGTACAGGTTGGTGATCCTTGCTTTTAGGATCTCTCGCTTTTTGGAAGGAAGCTCCTTTCACTCCGAGGCTTATCTTTGGTACGGCTTTCACGATGTGGTAGACTTATGTACATTCAGGGTATGGCGGCCCCGTCCGCCGCAGCTTTAATTCTTGAGGTCCGTAGTCACACGTTGTGGGTCGGTTTGTAAAAAGAAAGGGATGTAATCTTTGTTGTTATGTATATGTATATGTGTTCGGAAGGTAGCCTTATCGCCAACCCGTGGTTTAATTTTCTTTTTTTTTTTTTTTTTTTAAGTTTCATGTATGTTCCCCTGCTATTCTCTCGAGAATACCAACAGGTGCCCAGGTAGGGCACCGCCCGGCCCGGGTCGGTCGTGACAAAAGTGGTATCGAGCGCTTAGTCCTCGGAAAGTGTCTACGCACGTGTTCAGTAGTAGTCTTGATTATCGGTGTGTTGTGCACCACATCTATAATCATGAGGCTACAGGACATTTAGGATTGGTTTCATTCTTCTCTCTCGAGATCGTGCAGAGTCGCCTTATTAGGTTGAATCCTCTCAGACCTCTTCTTATGAAACAGCTATGCCTCCACGGAAAGCTACCAGGGCCCAGAAGGGCAAGGCAGCAGCAGGAGCTGCTAGCGGTACTCAGAGGGTTACACGGCTCGTGCACGCACTATGCCCGAGGTAGTAAGCGGTCGGCGAGTTCAGCCACGCTGCAGCTTTTAGAGCCGAGCGGCGCAGAGCTCCAGAGGTTCCGGTACCAGAGCCTCCAGTTCCCCAGCCAGCTGCTGAGTATAGAGACTACGGGGAGCGGATTCAGTTATTGACCAAGATAGTAGCGGCAACACGACAGAGCAGCACCCACCCTAGTAATGCGGCTTATGGATTAGGGATTTTCCGGATGTCATCCACCCGAGTTTTATGGTTCGAGGTCCACGAGGATCCGCAGGAGTTCATTCGCAGCCTACAATGACCACGCAGTTCTTAGGGCTTCAGAGGCAGAGTGCATTACGCTAGCCTCCCACCGTTACGCTGATATCGCGTTGAACCGGTTTGAGTCGTGGTTGCTTTCGAGAGGTGATGATGCTCGTCCGGCGTTTGGGATGAGTTCACAGAGGCCTTTCTTGGTCACTTTTGCCTCCCGAGATGAGAGCCCGTGTGGATAGTTCTTATCATTGAGGCGAATGGGAGGACCATCGTGAGTACACCCTGTAGTTTGACTCGTTGGCTAGGTACGCGACACTATTGTGGCTAACATGGCCGATAGAGTCCATCGCCATGTTATGGGACTAGACCGTTATATGATCACCGCTTTCGGAGTGGCCCTTCACCAGAATGGATATTGCCAGATGCAGACATATGCACGCGGATTGAGGACAAGGAGAGAGAGGACCGACCAAGGCCAGCCAAGAAGAGGCCAAGACGGCAGGGGTTCAGGTGATATTCGAGGCGAGAGCCTCAAAGAAGAAGCTAGGTCTACGCTCACCGACACGCAGTGCTCCTTCCCGCCGGCGGAGGTTAGATCGATCGGGTAGTCGGAGCCGGCCGAGCTGTGGCTTTGATTCAGATACGCATGGGTTCTAGGGATCCGGCCCTCTTCCTCGATGTTCACAGTGTGGCGGCATCACCACGGGAATGTCGTCGTGCATCGGTGCTGTTTTGCTGTGGCCGGGTGGCCATATGTTGAGGGATTGTCCTAGTAGGAGAGTCGGGAGGGATAGAAAAGTCCACCGATCGGGCCATGTTCTTCGCCTTCAGCTAGGGCAGATGTTCATCCACCGCAGCCGCGGGGACGTGGAAGTTCCCGCTTTAGCGGTCCTTTGAACCGCCTATATGAATTCAGTATATCTTCTACCCTTTACGATCTGTATGCATGATAAGGTTATTTTATGTTTAAGTATCAAGAACGGATAATATTGAAATTATGTACGTATGCTAGAAGTAAGTTGGAAGTACGTAAACGATAATCTTTTAGGCCTTGAATGTGAGTATATAGTGATGATGACACTATGGATTGTTTCCTCGCTTGGTTTGTGATGGATAAATATGCAAGTGCGTATATTAGGGCCATATGTGGCATAATTAGGTTTTGCTAAGTGCAAGTTTATGAGACTATGTCAAGGAATGATAGATTGAGCTCAAAGAACATTCGGGACGAATGTTTCTAAGGGGAAGAATGTTACACCTCGTATTTACAAGACATGTTTTAAGATAGTACGTAAGAGCTCATGTTGTTAAGATTTGAGACTTGTAAAAAAATTATTATCGGAATTATGAAATTGTCGGAAAACTTTGTGTTGTGTCGAATGGGAGGCGACACGTGTCACCCCTTAGATGATGCCTTGGACGAAATGGCATGGTCATTTTGGTCATTTACCATAAGTCTTTTAAGGCTAAGACTTGCAACTTGTAGCGTGAGTTTATTGACTAAAGTCAAAGGTCCCACCTTGTCTTGATATTTAGCAAGACTACATCCAAACCAACCACGTGTTATTATCATAACCTCCCGTGCTATATATTACTACTAGTAGTAGAGAGAGCCAACACTTAGAAAAAATTGCACAAATTGAAGAACTTAGGCAAGGTGCTCTCGGGTTTGGTTGATCAAAGGAGGAAAAAAATTTGTTTCTTGTCCAATAATCTCCCCACTTTAAACCAAGGTTCTTGAGTGTATTGTAAGCGTATCTCAATAGAAAAATCTTGGAAAAAGATGGTTTACGGGTTAGTCGCAAAGTGAAAACCTAGTGGCTTTCTAGGTTTTGGATTGGAAGTTGAAGTAAAGTTATTGGTGTGGTTCTAAGGGTCTCAACAAGAGGATTGAAGTGTCTTGGAGAGGCTCTAAACTACTAAGGAGCGACTTCGGATTTGGATTTGGATTAAGAATCGTTAAGGTATAATCTTGTCTTTTAAGATGTTACAAGATTATGTATTTATATTGTTGTTGTTAGCTTTACATGTTGATAGCATGAAGTTGGTATGTTGAAGTTTATAAGTATTATGGATTGCTTGTAGCTTAATCCGAAATGAAATGTAAGCCATGTAAGTTGGATTACGATTTTAGTCGTATTAGAATCGTCGCATGTTTTTGACTTGGAGATTATAGTAATTGTAATCGTTTGCGACTTGATATCATGTTAGGCTAACAATTTGGATTGAAATAGAAATTGGATAAGAATTGGTATTGTTGTATTCATTATGGCCGAAAATTGGACTTTTAGTTTGTTATTCATTTGCATTGGACTACTTTCTAAATTGTGAGCCAATTGGGGCTGTTTAGTTATTCATTTGTATTGACTACCTTCTATATTGTTGTGAGCCAATTGGGGCTGTTTGGTTATGGTATTTCGCCTTGAAAAAGGTGGCAAAGTAAGTAAAAACAAAGGAGGTCTTTGTCCGATTTTCAGAGAAT
Organism: Przewalskia tangutica; assembly: GCA_029844215.1. Lineage (NCBI taxonomy): Eukaryota > Viridiplantae > Streptophyta > Magnoliopsida > Solanales > Solanaceae > Przewalskia > Przewalskia tangutica. The sequence continues at coordinate 17,971,213 of CM056739.1, read as the reverse complement.
TTGGCGGCCAAAGACTTAGAATATTCTATGTTTGAAGTAAGAGGTTAATGAACGATTGTGACCATGATAGGTGAAGAAATATGTATAGCGATCCTACTTGAAGAATGGAATAGCTCAAGGTTGAAGTACTTTGGAGCATTTTACTACTTGTCGACAATCGTCGCGGTATGTGAACCTCTTCTTTCTTTGGCATGATCCTACGTATGAAATCTCCATGTGATAGTATTTCAAGATTCCTTCTACTCTTAGAAGTTGAAGTAGTTACATGGTTGAATCTAAGTTAAGGGTATGTTTAAATTGTCCTAAGTCCTTACTAGGTCTTATGGGAGACGTTGGTAAGAACGGTTAGGGAGTTATGAGATTTGATTTAAAGGCTATGTGTCTTGATTTGTTTAAAGTAAGTAAGTGGATTTTATGTTCGAAAATGACTTGAAGTTATATGATTTTAAGGGAATAAATTACTTGGTTTTGGAAGGTATGGAACTTTATATGTTTTTGTATAAGTAATTGGGCTTTAAAGGAAGTATGTTATGAAGTTTGAAGACTAAGAACTATGATTGTCTTTTAAGGATTATGAAGTTTTAAGCGATACGATTCTTTTTAAGTATGTATGTACGTAGTATCTTTGATCCCGCTTTTCCTAAGTGTTGTAAGAATAAAAGTGTCTTAAGTTCTCTAAAATGAAAGGTTGTTATATGACTTTATGGGAAGTTGTTATGACGACTTACAGAAGTAATAAGATGGTTTAAAAATGTTATGTAAGGAAAATCACACCGAGCCTACACATAGGCGGATTACGTTATGAGATACACCGAGCCTACAAATAGGCGGACACGTTATGAGATACACCGAGCCTACACATAGGATGGGATATGCCATATTACCCCGAGCCTACACATAGGCCGGGTTACGTCATCGTACACCGAGCCCCACAGGCGGGCCGGATTATGTTATATGATTCCACAGTACACCGAGCCCCACAGGCGGGCCGGATTATGTTATATGATTCCACAGTACACCGTGTCCCGCAAATGGGCCGGATTACGTTATGAAAAGATATGTAAGTTATGTGAAAAAGGCAGGATTAACTCTTAAGTAAGTATGTAAGAATATGTTGTTAAATCTTATTGAAAGAAGGAAAGGAACGGTTAATATATGATTGATTTCAGGAGTTAAAATGACATTCTTTTATACAGATATGATTTGGTTATTGCATTTTATTTCTGTTCCATACTGCACTTTTGTAATCGACTTCTTCGGGCTGCGTTCATGCCCGCAGGTGATAGGTACACAGGTTGGTGATCCTTGCTTTTAGGATCTCTGTTCAGTTTTTGGAAGGAAGCTCCTTTCACTCCGGAGGCTTATCTTTTGGTACGGTTTCCCTGATGTGGTAGACTTATGTACATTCAGGGGTATGGCGGGGCCCTGTCCCGCCGCAGTTTTAATTCTTAGAGGTCTGTAGTCACATGTTGTGGGTCGGTTTGTAAAAAGAAAGGGATGTAACTGCTGTTGTTATGTATATGTATATGTGTCCAGGAAGGTAGCCTTATCGGCTAACCTGTGGTTTACTTTTCTCGTTATTTTTTTTTTTTTTTTAAGTTTCATGTATGTTCCGCTGCTATTCTCTGAGGAATACCTGAACAGGGTGCCCAGGTAGGGCACCAGTCGCGGGCCCGGGGTCGGGTCGTGACAAGTGCATCATCAGAAGTCGAAGACGATGGTACGTCTGTGGACTTCGGCGTAGGAGGGATGATGTGGTCAATAACTTCGTAAACACGGCAATGGATCTTAAAAAGTTCTGCACACAAGGAGTATTGACCATTTTCCATCTCAAGAGTCACAAAGATAAAGTTTAAATGTTATTTATGGTAAGTGTCGCAATTCGGTTTTGTTAGTCATGGAAGATGAAATTTAGGATGAAGAGTGAGGGAAATGGCCGAAAAACTAAGGTTTCGTCGTAGGGAAAAGAGGGGGGCGTCCAAGAGAGGTCGGCGGCTAGGGTTCCAACGTGGGTGAAAGAAATAATTCCTTGATTTTTTTTTATTAATGAAAGAGCATATATACAATGTAGAATTTCCATAATAGGAAAATTCTATTCCTATTCTATTACCAAAACCCTATTCTAGTAATACAAGAATCCTATAATTTTGGTAAGTATACAATACTAATTAATGTAATATTTACCCTAAACTAATACAACAAACATTACCATAAATCAGCCCAAACCGTGGGTTGTATATTTAAAGAATACTGTAACCATGTTCATACGATATACACGTGTATATCTTATATATCGTATGTATCTTTAACACACCCCTGCAGTCATAATGGGCGGTCTTCGTACGTACGCTGAGATTGTCCCTAAAATATTCAAAAAAGACCGAGGGAAAACCTTTTGTAAAGATATTTGCTTGGTATCTGGAAGGGACATGACAGACGCGTACTTGTCCATGAGCTACCTTTTTGCGAACTAAATGAATGTCCATCTCGGTATGTTTCGTGCGCTGGTGCTGAACCGATTTATCAGAAAGGTAGATGGCACTAACATTAAAATAAGGTAGATTTCTGAATAGGACAATGAAGCTCCAAAAGAAGATTCCGTAACCAACAGGATTCAGAGACCACATTGGCTATCTCTCGATATTCGCTCTCTGCACTAGAGCAGGACAATGTCGACTGACGCATTTCAGACCAGGAGACCAAGTTATTACCAAGAAACATGTAATAGCCAGATGTGTAATGTCTGAAATACGGACAACCACCCCAATCAGCATCTGTATATGAGACAAATATAGATATCAAAGACGGGTATAGATGTAGGCCATAATCAACTTTCCCCTGGATGTATCGGATAATGCGTTTGAGCACATTCATGTGTTCAACCCTGGGATCATACATAAAAAATCATACATGTTGTACAACATACGTAATATCTGGTCTCGTAAAAGTAAGATATTGAAGTGCCCAGCAAGACTGTGATAGCGTGTCGGATCCTCATAAGGAAAGCAAGCCGCATCACCCAATTTGGGTTTAGTATCAACAGGAGTGGAAGTGGACATATAGGATGAAATCTCAGGTCTCAGCCCTCTCAATGATTTCAGCGACATACTTCCTTTGTGATAAGAACAACCCACCTGCATAACGAGTGACAGCAATCCCCAAAAAGTAACTTAAGGGCCCCAAGTCTTTCATAGCAAGCTCAGAACTGAGCATTGCCATGATAGATTGGCGTAATGCATCAGAAGAGGCAGTCAAGATAATATCATCCACATATTATAGTATATAATACATGGAAGAACCACATCGATATATGAACAATGAATTATCAGACCTGTTGTGAGAGAACTCAATAGTCGAAACATAGTCTACAAACCTTTTATACCAAGCCCGTGGGGACTGCTTAAGCTCATACAAAGACTTTTCAATAAACAGACATGATGAGGATATTTGGGATCCCTAAACCCCAAGGCCTGATGCATATAAACTGTCTCATTTAGATCACCATGTAAGAAAATATTATTCACATCTAACTGATGAATGGGTCATGCTTTGAAAGAGCCAAGCTGATCACAGTGCGGATGGTAGCCAGCTTGACCACCGGACTAAATGTCTCACCACAATCCACACCCATCTGCCGAGTCTTACCATCGCCTACAAGACGAGCCTTATGCCTCGCAACCGAATTGTCACAATTGTCCTTATGAGCAAAAATCCACATATACCGAATAATATTAACACCATATGGACGGGGCACAAACTCCCCCGTCTTATTATCAATAAGAGCATTATATTCATCGGTCATAAAAAATTTCCAATTCGGGTCATTTAAAGCAGACATATGGTTACAGGGTAGAGGGGATTTAAGAGTATTAGAATTTGAATTAAAATATTTTTTTGGTTTAAAAATACCCCGTTGACTACGAGTAACCGGTCTATGACTCGGAGGAGAATTGGGCAAATTTTGGGAATTATCTGGACTGGTGACAGACTGATCAGCACGCAGTGGGCCTACTGGCCCAGCACGGTAATTGGAACCGCAACTGGAAGCAGGAATTGGGCATGTACTGGACCCGTTAATCGAAATAGAAACTAGGCGAATCACAGAGATAGATGGCCCGATTCTTTGGACCCATATTGGAGGTGACTTCGTGACGGAGGATCAGAGGCGATGGCTACCGCGGATTTTGTAATCGGACATTTCCGATAAATTGTGGATAAAATATGGGGAGACACCGTCGTCTAAAAAATTATACGAACTAGGCACGGGATTACTCACTTTAGAAAACGGAAATTGGGCATCATCAAAAATAATATGGCGACTAATGATGATTTCATTTGATGATAAATCAAAGCATTTGTAACCACGATGATTAGACGGATAACCCAAAAACACACAAAGGGTAGACCGAGTCTGAAGTTTGTTAATTGTGGTGGACGGAAAGAGTGGATAACACAAGAACCCAAAGATCCTAAGATGTGAATATGAAGGGGTGTTATTATATAAGATATGAAGAGGGGAGGAATACATAAAGGCTTTTAGATGAAGTAATTGTTAAGGAGATATGTAGCCATTTGGAGAGCATGATGCCAGAAAGACGAGGGTACAGAAGCATGAATCAATAAAGTTAGGACAATGTTATTAATGATACGAATTTTGTGTTCGGCTTTCCCATTTTGTGAAGGCGTATGAGGACAAGAAAAATAAAAATTGATCCCATTATTAGCATAAAATTCCCGAAACACCCCATTATCATATTCTTTACCCTGATCACAATGAGTATTTTTTATTCCCAGTTTGAATCGAGTTCTAATGAATGCTCTAAATTTTTAAAAAGTGGAGAACACTTGAGATTTTTTCGCTATTGAAAAAATCCATAAAAATTAGAATAATCATCCAAAAATAGAACATAATAACGATGACCCAAAGAACTGAGAACAGGAGATGTCCATAAATCACTATGAATAATATCGAATGACATTAAAGTATGAGAATTAGAGTCTACAAATGACAACTTAACAATTTTTCCTAAATAACAAGATTGACAATTCGGAGTATTATGCGTAGCCTTACAAGTAATAAAATTGTTGACAAAATTGACGACCCCGGATGAATTAGACGAGCATGCCATAAGGAAGGAGCAAGGGCTACAAAAGTTGATGGCAAAGCTTGACTCGGGAGATCGAAAGACGTGATAGGATAAAGATATCCCCTACTATCACACTTCATGAGAGGAATACTTATCTTGAAATCCTTCACAGAAAGTCCAAACGAATCAAATTCAATAGAAACAGAATTATCAGTGGTAAATTTACGGACATACACCAATTTTTTAATCAATTTAGGGGCATGACGAGTATTTTTCAAAAAAAGAGGTAGATGGGGTGACAAAGTTTTATGACCATAACCACGAATAGGAATTGAATTACCATTACCAATCATTCTCAAATTGGAATAAGACGATAGAGTACCTTGGTCAGACGTCATGTGGGTAGTGGCTTCAGTGTCCATGTACCAATTCGGGTTCGGAGGAGTTCTAAGCGTGTGCATCGCGACTTTAATGTCAGTTTGAGTGGGGCCCGTATCATGAATGGCCTGTGGTGGCCAAGGCTCAAGCACCCTGACTTGTTTCCCCGGCCCATCACTACATCAAAAAAACTGGGTTGTTGCGAATTGGGCCTGAAATTCTGCCCAGCCCACTGCCCGTGAGATAGAGGTCCACCAAAATAAGTATTGTTGGGCCACTGCCCACTAGCCCAGTCCTATGGCCAGGGGGGACAAGGCTAGGACCAGTTGAGTTGTGACCCACTGTCGTCGTTTCCATTGCGTATGCCTCCAAATTTTTGCCATTATTTTTCCAACTATTTTTGCCCCTCCCCCCCCCCCCCTTGAGACCGGTTTTGTTTCGAATGGTCACCAAAATGTAGAGAATTAGTGGAGGACATCATCATGACCACAGGACTAGCACTCATAGCCCATATTTTCAGCCAGACCGGCTTCTTCCAAAGTAAGCATGAAGCGGGCTTGATAGAACTTCGGGAGAGAATTACTTTGACGAAGGAGAGTTCCAACACCACTATAGGCCTCGGATAGGCCAGGGACCATCGGTAGAACAAAACGATATTCACTAACGGGCGCACCAACGTTGCGGAGTTGGTCTGTCGATTCTTTCAACCTTTTGCAATATGCAGAAACGTTCGGATATTTTTCCATATTGACGTGGGAAAATTCCTGCTCAAGGGTAACAACATGAGAAGTCTAATGTTACACCCCGTATTTTTCAAGATAACGAGATGAGAAGGGACGTGAGGAAATAAGATTTGAATTTTGGAACGAAAGGAAAATCACTTTTCCTAAGGAGAATTTTCCGGACCTCGTGAAGGAAAAAAGTTCATTATTTGGAATTTGATTCTCAAATTTGGTATTTGGGAGTTATAGAATTTATCGGATTTTTGGATTTTTAAGTTCGAATTTGGTCAAGTGGGGCCCATCGGAAAATTTTACAATTTTGTGGGGCCCATAAAGTTTTGAGATATTTTGATCAAATATAGACGTTTTTGGTGAACAAATAATTTTGGACCAATAGGAGGGTGACAGTTAAAGTAATTGGACCAATAGGCGTGTAATCCCCTTTGGTTAACTGTTGGTTGTGCCTTAAATGTGGCGTGTTGGTTGATGAATACGAGTCTTGGAAAAGGTGGAAAAGTACGTAGAAACAAAGGAAGTGCTGCCCGATTTTCCGTAGAATTAGACGCAATTATTTGGTATAAGTCTTACAATAGTAAGTATGATATTGATAAAAGTACTATGACCATTTTAGGTTGAAGTACTACGTGTAGCAGAGTCTACTTGGCTTAAGGAATAGCCGATGAAGTTGAAGTACTTTGGAGCGTTTTGCTACTTGTCGTATTGGTTAGTCGTCACGAGGTATGTGAACTTCTTTCTTCTATCGACATGATTATCCTTGAAGTATACTTGCCTTGTTTTGGAATATACATAACTTATTCTTAAAGTATACTTGCCTTGTTAGTTGGAGTATACATGACTTATCCTTGAAGTATACTTGCCTTGTTTTGGAGTATACATGACTTATTCTTAAAGTATACTTGCCTTGTTAGTTGGAGTATACATGACTTATCCTTGAAGTATACTTGCCTTGTTTTGTAGTATACATGACTTATTCTTAAAGCATACTTGCCTTGTTAGTTGGAGTATATGTGACTTGTTTTCTTGAAGGACTTGCCTTGTCATTAGAAAGTATTCATGTTATTGATTTTTATGCTAAAGGTATGTCTAAAATATTCCTAAGTTCTTACTATATCTTATGAGGGATGTTGGTAAGAGACGTTAGGAAGTATTAGAAATGGGTATAACCTATTCACGGTTCAAATGAGTGTTAATTTTAAATGTATGAGTGACTCGGTTTGAAACGAATAAGTTACTTGAATTAATTTAAAAGTTATGAGATTTGATTTAAAGATTATGAGACTTTATTTTTCAAGTTATGGGACTTGATTTCTAAAGTTAAGAGACTTGTTTTATTTGGAAGTTATGAGACTAGAGTTGTCGGAAAGTCATGAGACTAGAATTATTTAACAAGTATAGATTACTTGGTTTAAAGAGAATGCATGACTTGATTTTAAAAGATAGGAGTAACGCTATTTGAAAAGAATGAGTTACTTGAGTTAAAGGAATAATTGCCTTAATGTAGAAAGTAGAAGTTACTTGATTTTAAAGCTTTGAGTCGAAGTTAAAAAGGTGTAGTAACCTGATTTGAAAAGTATATGTTACTTGATTCAAAGAGAATAAGTAACTTGATTTGAAAAGTATTTTTTACTTAATTTAAAACGTGTAGTAACTTGATTGTAAAAAATGGAAGTGTCTTGATATTACGGGTGTTAGTATCTTATCCTTATTTTGTGAAAAAAGTCATTTCCAAAGAATAGGAGTACGTAGCACTTTGGGTTAAATCCCGGATTTTTTTTACATAAAATGAAAGTGCATTGAGTTTATAAAATGATAATCCATTTTACATGTTAATGAAAGTCTAAGAGTATGTTAAACTTTCCTATGCTAGTTGTGATAGCCTTTGTTGTGCAAGTGTTGTATTTCTATGCTACCGCGTCTCTCAAATGGAGGGCCGGCCATCTTGTTGTATATATTTATTGTTCCATGGACATGTCTGCACCGATGAAGGAATTCCGGGGGCATGCGACCATGATGCGGGTTCAATTCCCAGATGATATTATTATTCCATGGGCTAGCTCCCTATGAAGACATGTACCTGAGATGCAGGATAACACGGGCATGTTGTATATATTTATTGTTCCATGGACATGTCTGCACCGATGAAGGAATTCCGGGGGCATGCGGCCATGATGCGGGTTCAATTCCCGGATGACATTATTATTCCATGGACTAGCTACCCATGAAGCTTGTCGCAGTGATGAGTGGACACGGGCTTGATTTATATATATAGATATGGGCACGCTTAGATACTTGCCCTGGTCATTTCTCGTGACACGGCAGGCTCTGGTAGATGGCTTTAGATACTTGCCCCGGTCATATCTCGTGATACGGTAGGCTCTGGTACGTTGGCTTTAGATACCGCCGTCGGGCCAGTGACGCAGTCGGATCCGTAGTTGACTTCTATACTTGGCCCGGTCAGTTTTATGATGCAGGCTGGATCTGGTAGTTGACTTTCCTACTTGGCCCGGTCAGTTTTATGACGCAGGTGGGATCTGGTGTTCGGGTACACATATTGGTGTTCTATTATATCATGGACTGCCGGCAGTGAGGAAGGAAATTCCACGGGCACGCTTGATATTATGGGCGTGAGACCCATGGTTATATTTGAGTAATGATTTTGAGGGCATGCGTCCCTGACTTGGCATGACTGCTTATATATTGTGAAATGGTCTTTTAAAAGATGAAGTTGATTTTCATTACTCTTATTGATTAATTTGGTTATCATACTTGTTTCCTGTTTTGTATTTGGACTGTGTGATATTATATTCTTGAAAGGCACAGTCGACTCTTGGAGTTGTTATAGTACAGTGATACAAGGTGCAGTTGGCTTTTAGGTTATGTGACACGGTAGGATCTGGTATTTGATTTTCTATACTTGCCCCTGTCATTCTTGTACACAACCATGATTTTAATATCAGACTTTATTTGATTTCATACTTAGTACTTGTTGTACTGACCTCCTTCGGGGGGCTGCGTTCATGTCCGCAGGTCTAGGTACTCAGTTTTGGATCCGCGAGCTTAGGATCCTTGTTTAGCATTTTTGATAGCTCCAATGTTCCGGAGCTTATCCTTATGGCTAGGTATATTCAGGGGTACGATGGGACCTTGTCACGTCACGGTTGTTGTCAAATTCTTAGAGGTTTGTATTCATATGTGGGCTGGACTGGTGAGAGTTATATTTACTTCGTTGTACAGTGTAGACCCAATTGGGTATGGTATAAATATACGACAACCTTATCGGCCTTGCCTTTGTGTTTAAAAAAATGAGTGTTATTATCTTCCGCGTGTTACTCATGTTGTATGTATAGGAGGGTGCCCAGATAGGGTACCAGTCGCGGGCCCGGGGTTCGGGGCGTGACATCTAATTATCTTAGACTATATCACGTTCTCTACTCCATACCGCTATCACCGTAGCGTCTGGTTCGATAATCGTTTGCAAGAGGTCGGTAGAAATAGTGGAGTAAATCTACTGAAGAACAGTTGCATCAAGGGTTTTCCATAACTTAGGATCATCCTCGGGTTTGGACACCTCCATATCCATAGGAGCCGCGGGGATAATATGATTGTTACACCCCGCAGTTCCAGGACACGTGTATGAGAACGTGCGTAAGAAAACAAGAATTTAAATTTGAACGAAAGAAAGATTTGTTATTCCTAAGGAAAATCTTCCGAATCTCGTGAAGGAAAAACGTTTATTAATGAGAATTGGGTTCACAAATTTATCATTTGAGACTTATAGAATTTATTAGAATTGTGGAATTTTATTTTCGGATTAGGTCACGTGGGGACCACTCGGAAAATTTTACGTTTTTGTGGGGCCCACAAGGTTTTCGATATTTTGACCAATTATAGAAATTTCGGGAGATGAAATATTTTGGACCAATCAGAAGGCGACACGTGTCACCCTCCACATGCCCATGTTGGGCGAAAAAGTCTTGGTCAAGAAGACCAAGTAGAGCTTGATATTGTTGACCACAATCCTAGCCACACATTTGGTTTAATCTAAACCCTTGGATGTATTATATATATCATACTAGTAGCAAGACAAGATCTAACACTTAGGAAAAATCAAGAAACTTGTGGTGCTCATTAAGGAGCTCTCGGCCAAGCCTCACTTTAATAAAAAAAAATCTTCAATAATTGTTTATAAATCCCCAAACTCATACCTAAGATCCCTAGTAGTATACTAAGGATAAACAACCTCTTAAATCCCGGAAATACTACGTTAATCCGTTAGTCGCAACATGAAACCCTAAGGTGTTCTTCAACTTTGATGTTGGAATTTGAAGAGAAGTTGTTTATGAACTTCTAAGGGTTGCTTGGAGTGGATTGGAACGTGAAGAAGAGGAGCTAAAGTTGCTAAGGATCGACTTTTAATCTTGGATTATATTTGGGCTTATTGAGGTAGAAATTTTCGTCTTCTTAATGTAATTGTAGATTACATGTTATAGTAGTTGATAAACGAGCATGTGATATATAGAATGAAGATTGAAAAGATTTGGACCATGTTGAGATGATAAAACCGAAATTGGCATGTTAGACATTAAAGTTGTTAAATAATTTGGTTGTTCGTTATAATCGTTACATGTTATATAAGGAAGGGACTATAGTTGTTGTAATTGATTATGACTTATATAACATGTTGGAATAACGACTTGGATTAAAAAGGAATTGAAAAGGATTATATGTTAGCATGTTGTAGCCGAGAATTGCCTTAGAATTATTGGACTGTTATATATAAATAGTGGGGAAGAAGTTTACACATCTTGTTAGGCGTGTAATCCCCTTTGATTAACTGATTTGTTGAGCCTTAAATGTGGCATATTGGTTATTGATTCCGGGCCTTGAAAAAGGTGGAAAAGTACGTAGAAACAGGGGAAGTGCTGCCCAATTTTCCGTAGAATAAGAGGCTTTATACTTAGAATTATTCTACCTTAGAAAGCTAGAAGTTGATAGACGTATTATAGTCATTATAGGTTGACATTCTACGTGGGGCGTATTCGACTTAGCAAGTGGATTGATCCGAAGAGGTATGTGGAACTTTCCCTATCTTCTTGAGCATGAGTTTTATAAATATATAGTACGGTAGACGTAAAAGTCTTAAATGAATTCGGCTTCATTTTGGAATCATTGAATTGATTTAAAGTGTGCAAGTTTGGTTGAGTTGGGAGTTAAGCTCCCTTGATTTTAAAGATGTAAATGTCTTAGTTTTCTAAAAACATAAAGTGTTATAATGGCTTTATGAGAAGTTAGTTAAAATGACTTTATGGGAAGTAAAAGAGTGGTTTACTTGATTGATTTAAAAAGAGGATAAACGACTTGATTTTAAAGCTTTTGAATGAATTTCTAAAGGTGTAGTAACTTGATTTGAAAAGTAGACATGTCTTGATACTACGGGTGTTAGTATCTTGGGGTTATTATTTAAAAAGAGTCTTTTTTTATAGAATAAAAGTATGTAGTACCTTGGGTTAAATTTCCGGATTTTACATGATAGTGCCTTAAGTATAATTAATAAGAGTTAAAGATTGCTAATGTGCATGTGTTGATCATGATAGCCGGTGGTGCTAGAGTTATATTATTTATTATAGGGTCAATCCCCGGGTCATTTTGCATTCTGGATTTTCGTGGATTTGCTACCCACGATGCGAGTATGACGTATATACTCATTGCGGGCCCCTAGGGTCCATGCGGGTGAAATAGTCCATGCGGGTGAAATAGTCCCATGGGGTGAAATAGTCCTATGCGAGGATATTACCTCATGCGGGTCCACACGACCTATGCCGGTGAAATAGTCCCAGGAGTAGGATTGCTTAATGATACCATGGGCGGGTGCCCCTAATTTGATCATAAGCTTCCTATTTTTAAATGGTAAAGTTTACTCTTAGTTACTCTCATTATTAGTAAGGCACAGTGCCCTGTTAATTTGGTTATCATACATGTCTCCAGCTTTATTTTAGACTATATGATTTAATTACAGTACTTTCAGTTTCACATACTTGGTACATATTTTATCGACCCTTTCCTGGGGTTGCATTCATCTGCGCAGTAGAGGTACGCTTCTCGATCCTCGCTCTTAGGATCACAGTTCAGCTTTTTGAAAAGCTCCATTACTCTGGAGGTTCATCTTTTGGTACGGATCCCTGTTGTTGTAGATTCATGTATATTCAGGGGTATGGCGGGGCCCTGTCCCGTCACAGTTGTTATGTCAAAACTCTTAGAGGTCTGTAGTCATGGTTTGTGGGTTGGACTGGAGAAGGATGTATCTCTTTTGTTATGTATATATATATATACCGAAAGACGGCCTTATCGGCTGACATGTTTCTTACTTCACAGTACTGCATGTCTACGATCTTTATTTATTTTCTGCTAGTTATCTCTGATGTATACCTGTAAGGGTGCCTAGGTAGGGCACCAGTCGCGGGCCGGGGTCGGGTCGTGACAAAAGTGGTATCAGAGAAGTTAGTCCTCAGAAAGTGTTTACAGACCGTGTCTAGTAGAGTCTTGATTATCGGTGTGTTGTTCACCACATCTATAATCAGGAGGCTACAGGACATTTATGATTGGTTTTCATTCTTCTCATTTTGAGATCGTGCAGTAGAGCTGTGTTATTAGGCTGATCTCTCTCTGACGTAATCTTATGTAACAGTTATGCCTCCACGGAAGGCAACAGCAGCCCAGAAGGGCAAGTCAGCAGTAAGAGCTGCTAGTAGGACGCAGAGAGTCACTAGGGCTCAGGCCTAGACTATGCCTGAGGTTGTGGCCTAGTCAACGAGCTCGGTTACACCAGTAGTACTAGATGAGCTGAGAGCATTGCAGCCTCAGAGGTTACGATACCGAGCCTCGGTTCCTCACCGAGGCGAGGATAGACCACGGAGAGACAGTCTAGTTGCTGGCCAGGATAGTAGCAGGGCAGCACAGACAGGAGCCGGTAGCCAACCCTAGAGCAGACAGTTTGAGGGTTAGAGATTTTCTGGGTTGCAATCCGCCGGAGTTCTATGGGTCGAGACCTGAGGATGATCCTCAGGTATTCATTAGGCAGATGCAGCGGACTATGCGGGTGATTAGGGCCTCGGAGGCCGAGTCATTTGTACTAGCTTCTTACTGGTTACGCGATGTTGCAGTGAACTGGTTTGAGTCGTGGGAACTGTCCAGGGGCGTGGATGCTCCTCCAGCTTTTTGGGACGAGTTCACAGAGGCCTTCATAGATCACTTCTTGCCTCCTGAGATGAGAAGAGTCCGGGTTGATAGGTTTCTGACATTGCGACAGGGTGGCAAGACCATCAGAGAGTATAGCCTAGAGTTCGACTCATTGGCTAGGTATGCACCTACTATTGTGGCTGACATGGCGGATAGAGTTCATTGCTATGTGGTAGGACTAGATCCTTATCTTATTGACGGGTGCATGGTTGTAGCTCTTCAGTCAGGAATGGGCATTGCCCGTATTCAGGCTTATGCACAGGGAGTCGAAGATCGACATAGAGGTCGTGATAGAGATCAACCCAAGAGGGCTAGGACGGCAGGGTATACGGGTAACTTTCAGGGCAGACAGCCTCGGCAGCAGGTTAGGTCTGTATCTCAGCCAGCAGAGAGTGCTCCTTTTCAGTCTTTTGGCAGACAGTTTGATCAGTCGGGTTATTCGGTAGTAGGTCAGGGCTTCGGGTTTCCAGGGGAACAGAGTACTAGCCAGATGAGGCCACCTTTACCTCGGTGTGTTCGATGCGGTAGGTCTCATCGTGGAGAGTGTCATACTTCTTCAGGAGTTTGTTTTTCTTTGCGGCCAGCAGGGCCATATGAAGAGGGATTGTCCGACTAGAGGCGGCACGGGTAGTATGGCTCAGCCTACAGAGTCAGTTGTTGGGTGTTCATCTTCTGTGGTTATGCGCCTCGCAGGGCAGGCTGGTTACGGGCCAGCAGGCCGTGGCAGAGGTCGTGGCAGGGGTCCTTGTTCTAGCGGTCCTCCGAACCGCATCTATGCCTTATCCAGTCGACAGGACCAGGAGGCCTCACCGGATGTCGTCACAAGTATACTATTGATTTCATGCTGTGACGTTTATGCTTTGATAGATCCAGGTTCTACTTTGTCCTATATATCTCCTCTTATTGCTGGTAGAATATGAATAGAACATGTGTCGATAGAACCGTTTGAGGTAGCTACGCCAGTGGGTGATTCGGTGGTAGTTGAGCGGGTGTATAAAAACTGCCCGGTGTTTATATACAGACGTCAGACCCTAGCAGACTTGATAGAGTTGGAGATAACATATTTTATGTCATTATGGGTATGGACTGGTTGGCTTCTTGTTATGCCAATGTTGACTGTAGAGACAAATTGATCCGATTCCAGTTTCTCGGTGAGCCGGTTATTGAGTGGAAAGGGAATACAGCGTCGCCGAGGGGTAGGTTTATTTCTTACATCAAGTCTAGGAAGATGGTTCAGAAAGGGTATATTTATCATCTTGTTCAGGTGTTCGATACAGAGGCTAAGGTGCCAGTTCTTCAGTCAGTTCCGGTTGTTAGAGAATTACCGGATGTATTCCCAGATGATCTCCCAAGTATTCCTCCAGAGAGGGAGATAGAGTTATGTATTGATGTTCTGCCAGATACTCGGCCTATATCTATTCCGCCGTACAGAATGACACCTGCTGAGTTGAAAGACTTGAAGGACCAGCTGAAAGACTTGCTGGTGAAAGGCTTTATTAGGCCTAGTACTTCACTTTGGGGAGCGCCGGTATTGTTTGTGAAGAATAAGGATGGGACGTTGCGTATGTGTATTGACTACAGGCAGCTGAACAAGGTAACCATCAAGAATAGGTACCCCCTCTCCAGGATTGATGATTTGTTTGATCAGTTGCAGGGTGCGAAGTGTTTTTCCAAGATAGACCTGCGATCCGGTTATCATCAGGTACGAGTTAGGAAGGCAGATATCCTGAAGACTGCATTCAAGACCCGGTACGGGCATTATGAGTTCAGGGTGATGTTTTTCGGGTTGTCTAATGCTCCAGCGGTATTCATGGATTTGATGAACCGGGTGTTCAAGCCATTTCTAGATACGTTTGTTATAGTATTCATTGATGACATCCTGGTTTATTCTCGCACGGAGCAGAACCATGCGGATCATTTGAGGGTCGTACTTAGAGTCCTCCAGAGCCGGCAGTTGTATGCCAAGATCTCCAAGTGTGAGTTTGGTTGGCCTCAGTGGCATTCTTGGGGCACATTATCGGGGCCGATGGTATTCGGGTCGATACGGCAAAGATAGAGACAGTAAAGACTTGGCCTAGACCTACTACACCGACTGAGGTACGCAGTTTCTTAGGGCTTGCGGGTTATTACCGGAGATTTGTGGAGAAGTTCACTTCGATCTCAGCGTCTTTGACTAGGCTGACTCAAAAAGCGGCTAAGTTCCAGTGGACGGATGCTTGTGAGAAGGGCTTCAGATTATTAAAGAAGTTGGCAGCGGCTCGGTTACTCTTCCCGAGGGATTAGAGGGTTATGTGGTTTATTGTGATGCTTCGGGTGTCGGACTTGGTTGTGTGTTGATGCAGCACGACAAGGTTATAGCTTACGCGTCCCGACAGCTCAGGAAGCATGAGAGGAACTACCCTACTCATGATTTGGAGTTAGCGGCAGTGATACATGCTTTGAAGATTTGGAGGCATTACTTATATGGGGTTCATGTGGATATTTATACAGACCACAAGAGCCTCCAGTATATCTTCAGACAGAGGGAGCTGAACTTGCGGCAGAGATGGTGGTTAGAGTTACTTAAGAACTATGATGTTGATATCATATACCACCTGAGGAAGGCCAACGTGGTTGCAGATACTCTTAGTCGTAGATCTATGGGTAGTCTGTCAGATGTACAACCAGATAGAAGGGACATGGTTCGTGAGATCCATCAGTTAGCGAGCCTTGGGGTTCGGTTGGTTGATACCGAGGATAGTGGGATTCGGGTTCAAAAGGTTGCCGAGTCTTCCATCGTTGAGGAGGTGAAGAGGCGACAGTATGAGGATCCAGTTCTGGTACGGTATCGAGATACGACTCTCTGAGAGGAGAAGAGCCTGTTGGAGGTAGCACCTGATGGGGTGCTAAGGTACGAGGGAAGATTGTGTATACCCGATGTTGCAGGACTTCGTCAGCAGGTTCTAGGGGAGGCACACAATGCTCGTTATTCTATTAATCCGGGGTCGACTAAGATGTACCATGACCTCAGGTATGTGTATTGGTGGGATGACCTGAGGAGGGACATAACAGAGTTTGTTGCTCAATATCCGAATTGTCAGCAGGTCAAGGTTGAGTACCAGAAGCCCGGTGGGCTATTACAGACGATTGAGATTACGACGTGGAAGTGGGAGGTGATCAACATGGATTTTGTTATAGGGTTACCTCGTACTCAGAGGAAGTGTGATTCTATCTGGGTTATAGTTGACAGGCTGACGAAATCAGTCCATTTCCTTCCGGTCAGAAATACTTACTCGGCTGAGGATTATGCTAGATTGTATATCAGGGAGATTGTGAGACTGCATGGAGTTCCTACATCTATTATATCAGACAGAGGGGCTCAGTTTACGGCTAACTTCTGGAGGTCTTTCCAGAAGGGGTTAGGGACACAGGTGAGTCTCAGTGCTGCATTTCACCCTCAGACCGACGGGAAGACAGAGCGTACTATCCAGACACTTGAGGATATGTTGCGGGCCTGCATTATTGATTTCAGGGGTAGCTGGGAGGATCATTTGCCTCTTGTTGAGTTTGCGTATAATAACAGCTATCATTCCAGTATTCAGATGGCGTCGTATGAGGCCTTGTATGGCAGGAAGTGTAGGTCGTCGATTGGTTGGTTCGATGTTGGCGAGGTTCAGTTAGTTTGCCCAGATTTGATTCAGCAGGCTGTGGATAAGGTGAAGCTTATCCAGGAGAGGTTGTTAGCAGCTCAGAGTCGACATAAGTCTTATGCAGATAATCGACGTCGACACTTGGAGTTCCAGATTGACGATTGGGTCTTCTTGAATGTGTCAACTATGAAGGGTGTAATGAGATTTGGGAAGAAGGGGAAACTTAGCCCGAGGTACATTGGGCCTTACCAGATTGTCCGTAGAGTGGGCAAGGTTGCCTATGAGTTAGATCTGTCGTCCGATTTGGAGGCAGTACATCCGGTCTTCCACGTTTCTATGTTACGAAAGTGTATTGGAGATCCATCCAGAGTGTTCCCGGTTAGTGATGTCCAGGTGACGGAGGGGTTATCATATGAGGAGAGTCCTATAGCGATACTTGATCGTCAGGTCAGACGATTACAGACTAAGGACGTGGTGTCACGACCCGACCCCGGGCCGCGACTGGTGCCCTACCTGGGCACCCGTACAGGTATACATCAGAGATAATCAGCGGAACATACATGAAACTTATAAAATAAATCAACAGAAATAAAATCAACAGCTTAGTCGATAAGGCTACCTCCCTGGACATATATATACATAACCGAATCAGTTGCCTCCTTTCCTTTACAAACTGACCCACAATATGTGACTACAGACCTCTAGGAGTTTTAACATAACAACTGTGGCGGGATAAGGCCCCGTCGTACCCCTGAATATACCTAGCCATAATGACAAGCTCCGGAATATTGGAGCTATCTCAAAATGTTGAACCAGGATCCTAAGCTCGCGGATCCACAGCGTAATACCTAAACTGCGGACATTTAACGCGGCCCGAAGAAGTCGATAACAAAAGTACCGAATATGGAACGGAAATAAGGTACAGTAACAAATCATAACTATACAAAAAAAATGACAGGGGCAAGTATAAAAAGTAAATACCAGATCCTGCCGTGCCATTACCACTCATGAACTTAATTGCACATTATTATCTTTTCTCATTTTTCAATAAGAGTTATAGTCAAATGCTTACGTACATACTTAGGAAAAAGCATCAAGTTCATTACCATATAACTTACTTATCTTTCATAACATAATCCGGCCCTTTATGGAGGGACGCCTATACTGCCCGGCCCAACCTGGGACGCGATAAAGTCACATAAGTCTGCCCATAAAGGTATCGCCGTGACACAGGACACGATAAAGTCACATAAGTTTGCCTATAAAGGTATACTGCCCGACCCAATCTGGGACGCGATAAAGTCATATAAGTCTGCCCATAAAGGTATACTGCGTAAAAATAGAAAGCTTATGATCAACTTAGGGCCACCTGCCCATAGTATCATTTGGCAATCCTACTCCTGGGACTATTTCACCCGCAAGGGTCTTGTGGACCCGCATAGGACAATTTGCCCCGCATAGGACAATTTCACCCGCACAGGACTATTTCACCCGCTTAGGCCCTACGGGCCCGCAATGAGCAAATACGCCATGCTCGCATCATGAGTAGCAAATCCATGGAGATGTATAATGTCTTGGGGGTTTACCCCGCAATTATACTCAGAAGGTGTATAACGTCTTGGGGGTTTACCCCGCATTTATACTCAGGAGGTGTATAACGTCTTGGGGGTTTACCCTGCATTTATACTCAGGAGGTGTATAACGTCTTGGGGGTTTACCCTGCATTTATACTCATAACACCAACACCAATGGCTATCATACATAACATAAGCGCTACCGGCTTATCATACATAACATAAGCGCTACCGGCTTATCATACATAACATAAGCACTACCGGCTTATCATACATAACATAAGCACTACCGGCTTATAATACATAACATAAGCAAGTTAAGAAATCCCCTAACTTCTTATTAGCTTGTTCATATACACTCTCATTTTAGTTTACTTAAGGCACTAACATGTCATTATAAAATCCGGGAATTAAACCCAAAGTACTACGTACCTCTACTCTTTTAAAATGACTCTTTCTCAAATAAAACTTCCAAGATACTAATAACCGTAGTATTAAGTCATATCTACTTTTCAAGACAAGTCACAATACCTTTTAGAAATACATTTATAGGCTTCTAAATTAAGTGACTTCTTTCTTTAAAACCTTAAGCACTTGGTACCTTTAAAACAATTTGCCCTTCTTTATTTCAAGTCATTTCTTTGCTTACATTACTGGAGAAACCCATTCTTTTAATCTTCCATAAAGTTGTTATAACCAACTTCCCATAAAGCCGTTATAACTCTTTATGTCTTAGACAAATTCATTCCTTTTATAACCAAGAGACTTATACTTTCAAATCAAATTACATAGCTTTCAAAATACTTCAAGTCTCTTAACTTTTAAGAAATCAAGTTTCTTAACTTAGAATATCAAGCCTCTTTAACTTAGAGTATCAAGAAATCAATACTTTTCAAATCAAGTATTCTATACTTTTTAAATCAAGTCATTTCTTCCTTTAAGAATCAAGTCCCATAACTTGAAAAAATAAAGTCTCTTAACCTTTTAAGAATTTACGGTTCATAGTCTTAAAACTTCATACGTGAACTCTTTTAAATTAAGTAACATATACTTTTGTGCGTTGTGAATAGGTTATACTTATTTATAACGATCTTATTAAAGCATTCATGATCTAGAAAATGTAATACAATTTTGTCTTATCTTAGCTTCTATGCAGATGGAGGATTCTACTCATTTTAATTTAATTGATTGCTGATACATTTTATTTTATTAACGCTGCAGTGGCTTGTTCGATACTTATTCTCATTCGTGCAGTAACTTAGCAAAGTCAACTTGACTCTAAATACTTCATAACGACTCTCACCAACATCCCCCATAAGACTTGGTAAGAACTTAGGATAACTTAGACGTATCTTTTACATAGAGTATATCAACATACATACCTCTTAACTTCTAAGAGTAGAAGGAATCATGAATGGCACCACATGTATATTCCATACATAGAATCATGTCAAAAGAAGGAAGAGGTTCACATACCTCGCGACGATTATCGACAAGTAGTAAAATGCTCCAAAGTACTTCAACCTTGATAGTTATTCCATCCTTCAAGTAGAATACGCTATACCTAGTACTTCAACCTATAATGGCCATAATACGTCCATTAACCTCTAGCTTAATACGTAGAGTATTCTAAGTGCAAAGTCACTAAATTCTACGGAAAATCGGACAGCACTTCCTTTGTTTCTACATACTTTTACACCTTTTACAAGGCCCGAAAATCAGTAACCAAACGCCATATTTAAGTCCCAACAATTCATCAAATACAAAGGGGATTACACGCCTAATAGGACGTGTAAAATTCTGCCCCACAATCAATATAAAACTGTCCAATAATTCCAAGCCCTATTCGGCTACAATGTCACAACAATTATCAATTTCCTTTCAATTTCTTTTTCAATCCAAATTGTTATTCCAACATGTTACATACATAATAACAATTACAACAACTATAAATCCTTCCTTAGCATGCGACGATTGTAACTACCGTCCAACTTAATTACAACATTAATGACTAACTTGTCCATTTTCGGTTTTAAGTTTTTAACACGTCGACATGATCCAAATCTTTTCAAACTTCAATATATATACCACATGTTCATTTCTTAACTACTATAACATGTAATCTTCAATTACATTAAGAAGATGAAGATTTTACCTCAATAAGCCCTATTAATGTCCAAGCGTAAAAGTCGATCCTTAGCAACTTTTAGCTCCTCTTCTTATGTTCCAATCCGCTCCAAGCACTCCTTAGAAGCTCATGATGAACTCTTCTTCAAATTCCAACTTCAAAGTTGAAGAACATCGTAGGTTATCGCCTTGCGACTAACGTAAAAACGCCGTTTTTCCGAGATCTTTCTATTGAGATATCCTTACAATAACCCTAGGAATCTTGGGTTAAAGTCTTGTGAATATTGGACAACAATTGAAAAGATTTGTCTTGAAGGAGGACCCAAACCCGAGAGCATGTTATAGCAAGAACAAGTGTTCTTCAAATTTTTTAAATGTAAAATAGCCTTGTCTTGCTACATGGATGATATATAACACATTGGAGGGTCTAGATTACCACACATGTTAGGTTTGGATGAAAGGGATCAAGCCAAGTGGCTCTTGACTTAGTCAACAATATCAAGCTCTTTACTTAGCAATACTTGGTCATCTTAACATTGGCCAAATGACCATTATACCCTTGTCAAATTCGAACAAGCCCATGTGGGGGTGACACGTGTCGCCCTCCCATTCGTCCATAAAATTTCGTAACCCTCGTGGGGCCCACAAAACGTAAAATTCCTCGGGTGGGCCCCACGTGACCAAATCCGTAAAAATAAATTTCCATAATGATAATACATTCTATATTCCTCAAATAATGCATTTTGAGAATCCAATTCTCATCAACGAACATTTTTCCTTTCCGACGTTCGGAAGATTTTTCCGTTGGAAAAACAATTCTTTCTTTCGTACCAATTTCTCAAGTCTTGTGTTCTCGCGTCTATTCCATTATACATGTCCTGGACTTACGGGGTGTAACACGTGGCTTCCGTCAAAGTCTTGTGGCGGAATGATAATAGAGAGGAGATGACTTGGGAAGTAGAGGAGGACATGATGAAGAAGTATCCTCACTTGTTCCCTACACCCACATGTAATTCGCTTCCCTACTTGTCAATTTTAATTGACGTATTTACATAAGTGTTGTTATGTGGCCATATATGGCATATTTGATTGTTTTGGGTATAGTTAAAGAGGATTATGCTGATATCTGATTAGATTGAATTCCGAAAGAACATTCGGGATGAATGTTTCTAAGGGGAGGAGAATGTTACACCCCGTAGTTCCAGGACACGTGTATGAGAACGTGCGTAAGAAAACAAGAATTTAAATTTGAACGAAAGAAAGATTTGTTATTTCTAAGGAAAATCTTCCGAATCTCGTGAAGGAAAAACATTTATTAATGAGAATTGGGTTCTCAAATTTATCATTTGAGACTTATAGAATTTATTAGAATTGTGGAATTTTATTTTCGGATTTGGTCACGTGGGCCCACTCGAAAAATTTTACGTTTTTGTGGGGCCCACAAGGTTTTCGATATTTTGACCAATTATGGAAATTTCGGGAGATGAAATATTTTGGACCAATCGGAGGGCGACACGTGTCACCCTCCACATGCCCATGTTGGGCGAAAAAGTCTTGGTCAAGAAGACCAAGTGGAGCTTGATATTGTTGACCACAATCCTAGCCACACATTTGGTTTAATCTAAACCCTTGGATGTATTATATATATCATACTAGTAGCAAGACAAGATCCAACACTTAGAAAAATATCAAGAAACTTGTGGTGCTCACTAAGGAGCTCTCGGCCAAGCCTCACTTTGAACAAAAAAAAAATTCAATAATTGTTGATAAATCCCCAAACTCATACCTAAGATCCCTAGTAGTATACTAAGGATACACAACCTCTTAAATCTCGGAAATACTACGTTAATCCGTTAGTCGCAACATGAAACCCTAAGGTGTTCTTCAACTTTGATGTTGGAATTTGAAGAGAAGTTGTTTATGAACTTCTAAGGGTTGATTGGAGTGGATTGGAACGTGAAGAAGATGAGCTAAAGTTGCTAAGGATAGACTTTTAATCTTGGATTATATTTGGACTTATTGAGGTAAAAATCTTCGTCTTCTTAATGTAATTGAAGATTACATGTTATAGTAGTTGATAAACGAGCATGTGATATATAGAATGAAAATTGAAAAGATTTGGACCATGTTGAGATGTTAAAACCGAAATTGGCATGTTAGCCATTAAAGTTGTTAATCAATTTGGTTGTTAGTTATAATCGTTACATGTTATATAAGGAAGGGAATATAGTTATTGTAATTGATTATGACTTATATAACATGTTGGAATAACGACTTGGATTAGAAAGGAATTGAAAAGGATTATATGTTGGCATGTTGTAGCCGAGAATTGCCTTAGAATTATTGGACTATTATATATGAATAGTGGGGCAAAATTTTACACGTCCTGTTAGGCGTGTAATCCCCTTTGATTAACTGATTTGTTGAGCCTTAAATGTGGCATATTGGTTATTGATTTCGGGCCTTGAAAAAGGTGGAAAAGTACATAGAAACATGAGAAGTGCTGCCTAATTTTTCGTAGAATAAGAGGCCTTATACTTAGAATTATTCTACCTTAGAAAGCTAGAAGTTTATAGACGTATTATGGTCATTATAGGTTGACATTCTACGTGCGGCGTATTCGACTTAGCAAGTGGATTGAGCCGAAGAGGTATGTGGAACTTTCCCTATCTTCTTGAGCATGAGTTTTATAAATGTATAGTACGGTAGACGTACAAGTCTTAAATGAATTTGGCTTCATTTTGGAATCATTGAATTGATTTAAAGTGTGCAAGTTTGGTTGAGTTGGGAGTTAAGCTCCCTTGATTTTAAAGATGTAAATGCCTTAGTTTTCTAAAAACATAAAGTGCTATAATGGCTTTATGAGAAGTTAGTTATAACGACTTTATGGGAAGTAAAAGAGTGGTTTACTTGATTGATTTAAAAAGAGGACAAACGACTTGATTTTAAAGCTTTGGAATGAATTTCTAAAGGTGTAGTAACTTGATTTGAAAAGTAGACATGCATTGATACTGCGGGTGTTAGTATCTTGGGGTTATTATTTAAAAAGAGTCTTTTTTTATATAGAATAGAAGTATGTAGTACCTTGGGTTAAATCCCGGATTTTACATGATAGTGCCTTAAGTATAATTAATGAGAGTTAAAGATTGCTAACTTGCATGTGTTGATCATGATAGACGGTTGTGCTAGAGTTATATTATTTATTATGGGGTCAATCTCCGGGTCATTTTGCATTCTGCATTTCCGTGGATTTGCTACCCACGATGCGAGTATGACGTATATACTCATTGCGGGCCCCTAGGGTCCATGCGGGTGAAATAGTCTCATGTGGGTGAAGTAGTCTTATACGAGGAAATTACCTCATGCGGGTCCACATGACCTATACGGGTGAAATAGTCCCAGGAGTAGGATTGCTTAATGATACTACGGGCGGGTGCCCCTAATTTGATCATAAGCTTCCTATTTTTAAACGGTTAAGTTTACTCTTATTTACTCTCATTATTAGTAAGGCATAGTGTACTGTTAATTTGGTTATCATACATGTCTCCAGCTTTATTTTAGACTATATGATTTAATTACAGTACTTTCAGTTTCACATACTTGGTACATATTTTGTACTGACCCCCTTTTCTCGGGGGCTGCGTTCATGCCGCAGGTAGAGGTACATAGTTTGCTGATCCTCGCTCTTAGGATCACAGTTCAGCTTTTTAAGAAGCTCCATTACTCCGGAGGTTCATCTTTTGGTACGGATCCCTGTTGTTGTAGATTCATGTATATTCAGGGGTATGGCGGGGCCCTGTCCCGTCACAGTTGTTATGTCAAAACTCTTAGAGGTCTGTAGTCATGGTTTGTGGGTTGGACTGGAGAATGATGTATCTCTTTTGTTATGTATATATATATATACCGAAAGGCGGCCTTATCGGCTGACATGTTTCTTACTTCACAGTACTGCATGTCTACGAGCTTTATTTATATTCCGCTGGTTATCTCTGATGTATACATGTAAGGGTGCCCAGGTAGGGCACCAGTCGCGGGCCGGGGTCGGGTCGTGACAACGATGGATGACTTGATGATAGCGTGCGTGAACTTTGAACTATTGGGCCCACGTCACGTATTGAACGTTTTCTATTTTAAGAATGATAGGAGTGTGATTATTGATGTTAGAAATAGTGAGGGCAGCGTGAAACTTGTTCTTATCCATAATAGCAACGCAAGACATGATGTAGGGATTAGGAAGAAAATTTTGGGAAGAGTGGAGGTACCGTCAGAACGAAAAACCGAGAACATGGGGCTCGAAAATTCAAGGAAGGTCAACGGAAATATGGAGAATTTGGAGAGAGGATTTTAATATCTAGACTTCTGATACCATGAAAGAAATAATCCTTGATTTTTTCCATTAATGAAAGCGAATATATACAATTTACAATTTACATAATAGAAAAAGCATATTCCTATTCTATTACCAAAACCCTATTTTAGTAATACAAGAATCCTATAATTATGGTAATTAATGTAATATATACCCTAAACTAATACAACAAACATTACCATAAATCAGCCTAAACTGTGGGCTGTATATTTACATAATATCATGATCCTATTCATACGATATACACGTGTATATCGTATGTATCTTTAATAGTGGGCTAGGTGCCGACGTGGAAAAAAGTTGGCGGCCGATAAGGTGTATCGATGGCTAGTGTAGGGTTTGTAGTTTTATGCTACTGATACCATAAAAAAATATGTTCCCTTGATGTTATTGATGAATGTTTTACACTATATATAAGGTTACAAAAATATTTACTTTGAGACAAACTAAGTAAATAACTAACCTAATTACAAAAGGATTATAATTCTACCTAAAATAGAAGATATAAAATTAATACAATTAATGAAAGAATATTAAAAAATATTCTATTAAAATCAAACAAAAATAAGGAGAATTATTAACGGTTCACTTAATAATGCAATTGTCTTTGTTATGTGAGTATCTATTATGTTTATCATCTATTTCTTTTTCCTTATACATCTACTTACTTTCTCACTAGGTGTTAGCAACTGAATTCAGGATTTCAAGAGCATGGATGAACCATTACTTTAAGTTTAAAAAGTTTATAGTGTAGCAAGTTGAGTTCAATTTCTCTAGCGCCTTAATCATTGTATCACTCAGTCTTTTTTTTTTACCATAATTCCTTTTAATATTACACATATTTTAAAAATTATACATATAATTTATCGAATTAGTTGGATGACCGTTAATTCATGTGACCCAATTTTTGTACTTAAATTCGCCAGAGGGTGCTAGAACCTATAAAGTGAAGAGGTTTCAATCTACAAAAAACAAATATTGCTCTAATCATTGGATCACATCAATAATCTTTCCTACCTAAATATAATTAATGGCTTTTACTTCACGCTAATACTAATTGGCTGTTGATTTTAATTCTAGCTGCACTTAATCGAGGCATGACGGATGATTTGACCACAATAAAAACGATGAGTGAATACTGAAAAGCATAGGTACCAAGAGAAAGAAAATATGGGTTTGTCATTATTCTGAATTCTTTTCTTACGTTCACATGACATTTATTTTATTACCATGTTTTAAAAAAAGCATTTACATTTTTAGATTTGGAAATACTTGTAATTTTCACCTTTTACTCTTAACGATCATCTTTTATAGTCATACAAATGTTATGACATATTTAAAATTACAAATTTCAAAAGTCTTATAATCAAAAATATATCTTATGACATGTTTAAGTACAAAAAATTAAAAAATATTTCTTTCTTAAAGATTGTAGCCAGTCAAACTACAACATATTAAAACAAATGGAATACTACATAGAGGGGTCGTTTGGTTATTAAGCCGCAAGTTATGCAATAATTTTCATACAATGCATGTTATTTTTTTATAGTGTTTTTGTACTACAAATGGATATACATAGGTAATATGGATTTGTTATTTTTATAAACTTATAAATTTTAAAGGGTGCTAGTCGATGATGGTTTGATGAATTATTACTTTGCACACTCAAATTATTATTTTTCACTAGTTTCACACTTTAACTATTAGTTGTTCATTTTTTCTACTTGAATTATCACCATTTATCCCTTTTCTATATGAACTATCAATATTTATGTACTAAAATATACCTAGTTGAGTAGACGGTGATAGTTCAGGTAGAAAAAGAAATAAATAATAGTTGACCTAATTAGCTTCGAGCTGTGTTTTAATACATAGATGGTGATAGTTCAGATAGAAAAAGGGAACAACTGATAGTTGAGGTATGAAACGCGCAAAAATAATTATAGTTTAATTGTGCTTTTGACTATTAATTATCTTTGAATATTTAAATTTATGTATAATTAATTCATATATTGTTATTTCAGGTTATATTATGCGCAAACTAATGTATTCGTCTAGACTCAAAAAATAATACAACACATGGTATCAAGTTTTATCATGTTCAACGCATCAAACCAAATGACTATTAAGGAAACTAGCAAATGGGAAGGGTAAGAAATGTGGTAAAAATTGTGGATGTGAACGGGAACGAAAGAACTGAAAGGATAGACTGAATAAAGTTAAGTGTAACGTTGTCGAGTCGAGTGTTAGCATTCTTTCCTTAAGACAAAATTACCCCCATATATAATGGCTTACGATAGATGGGTAATAGTCTCGCAAGATAAAATGACAGTACTTTCTTAAGTACAAGCCAAACACTTGAGAATCTTTGCAGAAGAAACAAAAACAAAAGATTGCTAGAAATAGAAGAAAAGCTCTCAACAATTTTCAGATTTTTGTGTTGTCAAATGGATGATTTAAATCTGAATTTTGAGGCTCCTTTTATAGTTGCAAAATGATCATTCACATATCATGTGAATGCACTAAATGGGGTACATAGATCTCACCAAAAGACACTTTGATCATGCCAAGAGTTGGCTGATCTTTGGCTCTTCAAATCAGTCCATGAATCAAAAGATTCTGGAGAGATTTCGGTTCTCTGAACCTTGAGCGTCGCGGCCCTGCACTGGTGGCGCCGCGGCGCTAACCTGTTAGAATCCAACTTCGACCCTAAGGAGTTTTGGCGGCGCGGCGCCTGACTGCAGCGTCGTGGCACCGGAGCGCTGCGGCCCTTGGTCAGGTAGCGCTGGCCTGTCGTGGCTTGGCGCCGCGGCTCTTCCATATTTTTCGGATTTTGTACATTTCTTCTTTACTTATACCGTCGTGGGAGACACATCAATTTGGCCAATTAATCATCCATCCTTACCTAACTTAAGAATGTACCAACATCTCTTTCACAACGTGAAATTTATCTAGACGTTGTACGACGTATGCATGTGTATAGCAATCGTATTTCTGACATGCGGGGCCCCATGTGTCCAAGTTATTAAGAACGGGATAAACTCAATCCCACTAGGTAAATTTTCCAACAATCCCCTCTTAAAAGAGGTGTTGGTGCACGCGGAGTGCCAACCATTAGCAATCTAGTAGCGAAAGTGTATTGCATCTGAATAGGTAGCACACAGCTTTGAACCTTTCCTAGTCAACTACCATCAGACATATTTACTGAGCTGTGAACGTGATGTCTTGAACCGTCAATGTTTATTATATGCCAAGACAATGATAGAGACACAAATAACAGTCCAATCTCTCGTTTCTTCTTATGTTTTGTCCGTTATGGATGTGGACACGCTGGGATTCTTAAGTGCGTTAAATTGAGGCGGCCTGTCCTCGCACTTAAATAGGTGACCTCCTACAATGTATACTGTAGTACCCCACTATGTCAGTGTTAGGAGTCATTAAAAGTATCCTTGTCTTAACCTCGACTCTCGAGTTTTATGTTAAGACTTTAACACTTAACATGTACCCACCATGCAGGTAGAACTTTAATGTCTATCGTGGGAAGGCTTTGAATTAGTGTTTCCATAAGGAACCAATATCCGAAGTGCTCTTGCTTTTCTATAAGAGCTCAACTGGACCTTTAGAGCTTAGTTTCCCATTGAACCAAATTTATGGGATCTCCAGTCAGTATGGATGAGTTACCACCATATCGATCCTTATTGCTTGGGTTTTAAGCCCATTCCTGTAGACAGGCAAATCATCTGATCATTGGGTAATCCCTTAGTCAAAGGGTCAGCTATATTCTCCTTTGATTTTATGTAATCGATGGAGATAATACTCGTAGAGATCAATTGCCTAACGGTCTTATGTCTCTGACGTATGTGCCGAGATTTACCATTGTATATGCTACTTCGTGCCCTTCCTAATGCCGACTGACTGTCGCAGTGAATCATTATCGAAGGTACAGGTTTATCCCAGTAAGGGATATCCTCCAAGAAGTCATGAAGCCACTCAGCTTCTTCACCTGATTTGTCTAAAGCGATGAACTCTGATTCCATAGTAGATCGGGCGATGCAAGTTTATTTGGAGGACTTCCACGACACAGTCCCACCACCAATTGTAACCACATACCCACTGGTGGACTTGATGTTCCTTATATCGGATATCTAATTTGCATCACTGTACCCGTGTAGTACAGCTGGATACCTCGAGTAGTGCAATTTGTATGACATTGTGTATTTCAAATACCGGAGTACTCGATTAAGCGCTTTCCAATGGTCATTTCTGGGATTCCGTGTAAACCTCGCCAATTTATTGACGACATAAGCGATATCAGGTCGGGTACAGTTTGTTACATACATCAAACTGCCGATTATCTGCGCATATGGCTCCTGGAGCACGGGTGCACCATGATTCTTATCAATACTTTGATTCATATCCATTGGTGACTTTAATGGCGGACAGTCAAACTTTCTCAGGACATTCTCTATGTAATGAGATTGAGACAACACTAGTCCGTCAGATGACTTAGAATCTTAATTCATAAGATGACATCTACGATACCCATGGATTTCATGTCAAAACACTATTTTAACATATTCTTTGTTTCCATGTGATTAACATGTCGTCTACGTAGAGGCAGATCATGACGAAGGAGTTAGAGTTTCCTTTCACGTAGACACATTTATCACACTCGTTAATGGAGAAACATTTTGATAGTAGTGTACTATCAAATTTTTCATCTCATTATTTTGGAGCTTGTTTCAGCCCGTACAGGGACTTGATAAGTCTACAGACTTTCTTCTCATGTCCTGGAACTACATACCCATCGGGTTGTTTCATGTATATCTCCTATTCCAAATCACCATTTAGAAAGACTGTCGTGACATTCATTTGATGGATTTCAAAGTCATGCAGTGCTGCAATGACAATGAACACCCTTATGGAAGTCATCCTCGATATTGGGTAGTGCGTGTCGAAGTAGTCAAGACCTTCGGTTTGTCGTTATCCTTTGGCTACCAGCCTAGCCTTGTACTTGTCTATAGATCCACCAGCTTTGTACTTACGTTTAAGTACCCACTTACAACCTAGTGGTTTATTTCCCGGAGGAAGACCAACCAACACCCAGGTGTGATTGTGCATGATGGACTCTATCTCACTTTTCATAGCTTCTTTCCAAAGCGGTGCTTCTGGAGTTGACAATGCTTCTGCAATTATTTGTGGTTCATTCTCAATCAAGTAAGCTAGAAAGTTCGGCTCCCAAAGATTTTTCTTTTCTGGCCCTTTTACTTCGCCTAGGTTATGTCTCAGGATCAGTTGGATTTTCATCCACATATGTATCCATTTGGTCAGAATCGTCAGATCCCGGGGAATCATGACTCATTTTGCGCGAGGCGACTTCATTTTCCTTCTTAGGAAATATTGTCTCAAAGAATTCAGCATTCCTTGACTCTATTATTGTACTCCTATGAATATCTAGTGTATTTGATTTGTGTACCAGAAAGAGATAAGCATTACTGTTAATTGTGTATCTAAAGAAGATGCAATCTACAGTCTTAGGTCCTATCTTGACATGTTTTGGCTTAGTTACCTCGACGAGTATCATGTTGGCAGTAAGAATTGCCTCTCCCCACATATTTTGCGCAAGGCCGGAATTGATAAGCAAGACATTCATCATTTTCTTTAGTGTATGGTTCTTGCGTTCCGCCACTCCGTTTGACTGTGGAGAATATGGTGCAGTCGTTTGATGGATTATGCCGGATTGGGCATAGTATTCCTCAAACGGAGCTACATACTCTCCCTCTCTATCGCTACGAATCGCTTTAATTCGTAGACTTAATTGGTTTTCAACCTCGGCTTTATAGCGCTTAAAGGCATCGAACGCTTCGTCCTTACTTTGAGTAAGTAAAGGTAGTAGTATCTTGTACTATCATCTATAAAAGTCACAAAATACTTATTCCCCCCTCTAGTTTGAGCAAACTTTAAGTCACAGATATTCGTGTGTATAAGTTCTAGAGGGGCGGTATCTCGTTCTACGGAACGGAAAGCCAACTTGGTAAGTTTTGCCTCTACACATACCTCACATTTGCATTGAGGGTTTATAGCGTCAGACGACAATAACTCCAACTTTACCAATCGTTTAATTGACTGATAGTTTACGTGTCCCTATGATGCCATAGACTGGACGACTCAAGCAAGTAAGAAGATGCACTTTCATTTATGTTACAAATTACAGACATGGAGTTCAATTTGAAGAGGTCTTCACAGGCGAACTCCCTTCCTACAAACACGCCATTCTTAGTAATAACAAGCTTGCCGGATTCGAACACTACTCGAAATCCGGCTTGAACTAAAACATTAACAGAAATTAAATTTTCCCCATTTTTTGGATTTTGCACATTTCTTCTTTACTTATACCGTCGTGGGAGACACATCAATTTGACCAATTAATTGTCCATCCTTACCTAACTTAAGAACACTTTAACATGTGTACCAACATCTCTTTCACAACGTGAAATTTAGCTAGACGTTGTACGACGTATGCATGTGTATGAAAATCATATTTCCGACATGCGGGGCCCATGTGTTCAATTTATTAAGAACGGGATAAATCAATCCCGTAAATTTTCCAACAAAGAAATATGTCCAATTTCTCTTATCTCATAGGGTCGATTGAGTTTTTGCTTTTCTAAGTTGAATAGTAAGTGATGTTACCGCATTTTTTAAAACTTATTGAGCCCTATTATATATGCATTATTAATGCAATAGAATTATTTGTTTGACGAAAAATACGACTAAAATATGAATTTGTCATTTATCCAACGGTTATATGGTCAATAGAATGGATTGGTTGATAGGTGAATGAGGTCACTACTTATTCGACAAAGAATAAAATATAGGATGTGTTTGGTATAGGGGAAAACATTTTTCCAAAAATGTGTTTCAATTTTATCATGTTTGCAAAATATTTTCTAATAGAAGTAGGAAAAACAATTTTCGATATCACAAGAACATTATATCCTCCCCACTAACGCATGACACAACGTCCTCAACTCTCACCCCTTGATCATTCTACTCCCGCCACACTGGAACACCCACTACCTATTCTATTTCCCTATAATATTTTCTAGATTACATATAAATACTCTTACGATTATATTTTTTTGCTTATTTAACAAATATTCAAAATAAGTAATAATTACTCACTTGTTTGGTAAGAAAAATATTTTCTAGGAGAGGATTTTCCTTCAATCCAAACACACCCATAAAGAAGAAGAAAATATTATTCGGGTAACACAAAAACATAGGAGAAAATAAAGGAGAAAAGGCAAAATAGGACAGGGAAGTCTTAGTGTTATAGCGGAAGCAATTAAACAGAAGAAAGAATAATAATGAATATAAATGACACAAACGATTTAATGTGGTTCACTAACAATGTGTTAGCTACGTCCACAGACACAAGAGAGAAAAACTTTATTCATCTTGAGGAATACAATTTTTGGGATTTCTCTGAATTGTATTTCAGATTGCTTATTAGGTTATGACCTATGAGATTTATATAGAGTACCTCTTACACAGACTAAATAAAGGTTTTTCAAACAAAAAAAGAAAATATTTTTCAAATAAAAAAGGAAAAAGAGTTTCTAAATATGGTATAAATCTAATATGTCTGAATAATGCATATTTCAACACTTAGGATAGCCATGCATTGGACCTTTGACCAAACTTGATTTATATTTTTTCTTTATCAGAAAGTGACTATATTTTCAAGTTTGACCACACATGTAGTAAATGTCAGCACTGCAAATCTAACCGAAAGTCGGTTCATAATATTCTATTGGGACCCTAGCTATCAAGACAAGTTCAAAAGCAATATTCCCTTCGGTTGTTTATCGTTTTAAGTGTTTTACACATCCTTTGAAAAAGAGAATTACTACTTTTAACCTAAAAGTATTTATCTAAGTTAATTTCTTTTTGTTAAATTTTCACTTAATCAGTGTTCCATTAATTAAAATAATATGGGTAGTTGGATTTCGGGTCTGTTTGAAAATTATTGTATAATTACTATCGAGGGTCATGTCATCAGTAAGGTGAAGTTGTGACATGTCTTGTCTAATTCTATTTTCTCAATTCTTCTTTGGTCTATCTCTATCTCTCATTTTCTGCTACAATCAACCTCTCGCACCTCCAAATTGGCACATCTGACACCTTTATTCACATGTTTGAACCATCTTAATCTCGCTCTCTTCATATTGTCCTCCACGGAGGTCACTCCCACCATATACCTCGTATAACTTCATTCCTAATCATATCTCTCCTAGTATGCCCACACATCCTATAAGCATATTCATCTCCGTTACATCTATCTTCTGAATGTAGGGTACTTGACTAGCCAACACTCTGATCTATACAACACTATTAGTCTAATCACCATCCTGTAGAACTTATATTTAAGTCTTGACGACATATTTTTATTGCACATTACCTTGAACGTGAGTCTCCATTTCACTCACCTCTCCAATACGATGTGCCATGTCATTATTAATCTCCCAATTTTCTTGAATTATGTATCCAAGATATTTTAACCTCCTCTCTTGGGTATCATGACTTGTGCATCAATCTTCACTTCCATCGATTTGCACTCTAAGTACTTTAATTTAGTCTTGCTTAACCTGGAACTCTTAGGATATGGTTCTGTCTTCAAACTTCCAGCAAGTCATTAACTCCACCGCGCGTCACATCATTCAATATTATATCCTATGTGAATAACATACACTATGACACTTCCCCTTGAATATGTTATGTCAATTCGTCCATCACTAAGATAAATAGAAATGTGCTAAGGGCTAATACCTGGTGCAACCCCATCATAATCGAAAAGTGTTCTTAGTCACCTCCCTCTGTTCTAATCTGGGTCTTGGCTCCATCGTACATGTATTTAATTGTCCTAATGTAAGCCACATGTACACCTTTAGAATCCAAACATCTCGAGAGGACCTCACTAGGGACTTTATTATACGTTTTTTCTAGGTCGATGAAGACCATGTGTACTTCTCTCTTCTTATTCCTATACTGCTCTAACAATCTCTGTACAAAATGTTTGGCTTCTGTATTTGGAGAGTGTATCTGCTTCTCCTTAATTATACTCAATTTCATAGTGTCTAAATAATTACTTGATCTGATAAATAGGTCAAATTGTCTAATTACACTCAAATATGAATAAAATGAGATTAGATTAATATCAGTGGATCATTTATCAGTCATTCATTGAATTATAAATAACCACAAGTGACGGAAACATACGATATAAATAACGACTTTCCAAACAGACCCTTAAAAATACCCGCTTAGCTCATTTTATGTGATGTATGAATCATTATCTAGTCCTTATTTTTACTTTAACTAATACTCCATCCATTTCATTTTATCTTATTTTATTTCCTTATGAAATTAGTCTGTTTAAAATGAACGGCATGTTCACATAAATTTCACACACATTTGTGAAATTTCTGTCCCCTGCTAGGAGTTAAGTACTCCCCATGATAAGTAAAACCCTTGTACTATGCTTAGTATCTTATAATATAAAATATGGGAAGAAATTGTCAGTATGGTGATATATCACAGTAATTAAAGTTTTTCTATTGTTTCATACATAATTAATAATTTAAAAATATAGAAGATCGGTTTCCATCAGTCTCTTACCAACGTCGTTGTATGTCCAATTTACATAATTTAGTTTCACTTGGTTAATAACATCATCTTTTTATGTTAATTATGTCAGATTCTTTGAGTTAATCTCCTCACATATATCTCATTATTTGGGTAAAAGACAAAAAATATGGTGGACTGATGTGTCCATAATTTGGATTTTGGCATTTGAGACCAAGAACAAAAAAAATGAAAGAAAGAAAAAAAAAAGACCAAGCATGAAACATATTGGATGTATGTGTCATGTGATATGTTTTTTTGTTGTGAAATGAACCCGCGGCATTGCTCTTTCGAAGTGCGTCTGAGGTAAATCCCGGACTGACGCAATAGCCTGCAAATCACGTCAGCCAGTTAAACCACACTTGGCAAGCCAGGTGTGACAGGCTCCCCCAAGAGGCGAAGGCAGGTCAGGCGTTACCTTGGGGTTTCGAACTTGTGACCAAGCTCTCCCACATCACCTAATGAGGATACCCTCTGCCTTCAAGACCAACTGGTCTAGAGCTTCGGATTGTCATGTGATATGTTTGTCTTCTGATTGTTTGCTTAATTTATCAACATTAATTCCAGTAGAGAGGGTTGCACATATATGTCTTACTCGGTGTTAGAATAAGCATTTTTATTATGCGAACTTACAATAACAATAACGTGCTCAGTGTATTTTTATAGGTAGGATTTGAAAAGAGCCATTAAAATATATATGCGCAGACTTACTCCTATTTTTATTATGTGAACTTAAAATATATATTATTTAAGAATTTAAACCGTTAAAAGAAGCTACTTTCTTCGTTTCAATTTATGTAAATATATTATTATTTGGAGAGTCTACGAGGTGGTTCTTTAATCAGATTTTCTTTAGATTTTTTCTAAATTATTTGAACTATAAATTATCATAATTTATAGCATTTTTTTATAGTTTCAAAATATATAAATTTTATTTTTACAAACTTGAAAAGTCTATGTCAAAATTTATGATCAATATTATAAAGTGTAACTCTCATGTTGGATATTACAGTGGATGTATGAGAATAGTGTACATCTATCACTAGTGCTTAGAAAGAATAAACAATTACGATTCCAATATAATAGGTTTGAAACCTAACATCAGTTGTCACAATATCAATAACTGTTGATGACCTTGATCTTTGGTGTTTGATCCTCCTTGAAATCTTGAAATCCTTGTTGAAACTGCAGCAAGCCCCTTGAGAACAACAACAATATGTTTAGAAATCTGAAAATATGACAAGATAATGGACTTGCTGAGTCGATTGAATTCTCAATCTATTCTTAAGATAATATTGCCCCGTATATCCTTTCAACGGTGTAATGGCAACTTATCTCCCACGATAAAACAACAATCAAACAAATGAGCAAAGGGAACTCAAGTGTTTGCTATATTAGAAGGATCTTTGAGTGTGTAAGATTGTAAGAAATGAAAAGATTTCATCAAGTCTGAAATCATCCAAGTGTAGAGAATATATCTCTTATGTGTTCAATGTGTACTAAAGCTTGATTATATAGTGTAAGGAAGAGATGAGGCGTTAATGGGTGTTAATGACTATTAGGAGGTTGTTTAAGAGGCTCAATGAAGAGCCAAAACGTTCAGGAATAAGTGCTCAATGTTCCAACAACTTAATGACATTAAACTTTGAAAAACGCCCGCAGCGTCGTGGCCCTGCAGCCTGGCGGCTGGCTGGCGCTGGCCAACTTTGGTTTCCAGAAACTTCAGGGACCAAACTGTAATTATAATAAAGTCTGGGGTTCAAAAAGATAATGTCAGACTGCCCGCGACCCGGACCGGGCGGGTGGTGGCGCGCGTGGACCTAGTCTCGTACCCAAGCACACTTAGGTCCTCCCTCCTTCAAATACATGGGTTACCCCTTGGGACTGGAACAAACTATATAGTTGCAATACCAAATTGCCTTTCTCCTTCCATATAAACACAAAATCTTAAATTCTAATTCATTGGCCTTGTATTATCTGGTACAATTTTATTATAAAAATTCCATACACTGATAATGTATATAAATTAAACTCATAAATACAACCATCTCCCAATACACTAAAAGAGAGAAAAAGAGCGTATATGCACTTGAATTAAATGGACGAACACTTAACTTGAATCTGTACAAATAACTATATGGGTGCATGTAAAAATTCCGAACAAATAACAATAACTCTGAACATGTTAGTTTCCCTATAAAGAGATACATGCATTGCATCATATGTGTAACAGAAGGAAAATATTTATGCCATTTGAGTATTCAATTGATTGGCCTGTTTCCCTACTTTAGTTTCCTGTGTAAACATACATGAACCAACACAATCAATTTTTCTTTCTTTATTTCTCCATTCTTTGAAAATAAAAATAAAAGATATACTAGGAATTTAGCAGAATAAGGTAATTCAGACATTGAACTAAGATGCATAATGAATACTCTTAGCAACCAATAATAAAGTATTTAGGAACGTACTTGGCCTGTTAGTTTGTTCATAGAATAAACATGGAAATATAATAATAAAGACTTGATATCTCTCCATCATCAATGCATGGTAAATTAAAATGGATAATAACCAAACGACTTCATTTGAAGTACTATGCTAAAATTTCTATGAATAAATAGCATACATCAAATTAATTACCAAGTCCTAAACTCTGTGTCTATTTTCATTAATGAAGATGTACATATATAAAGATTTATATTTGAAAAATTATATTCCTACTATAATACTAATATCCTAATTAAACTTGAAATACATAAGCGGTAGATCGAGCTTGAAGTTTATTAATTATAGCAGACGGAAAAAGTGGATAGCACAAGCACCCAAACACCATAAGATAAGAATACGATGGATATTTATTGTAAAGAAATTTAAGTGTGGATTGATATGCTAAACCTTTGTTAGGGAGAATGTTAAGGAGGTAGGTCGCCATTTGTAACGCATGATGCCAAAAAAATGGGGGTAATGAAGCATGGGCTAGTAAAGTTCGGACAATATTATTAATGGTATGAATCCATTTTGCGAGGATGTATGAGGACAAGAAAACCGAAAAAATATGCCATGAGTGTCACAAAATTCCTGAAATAACCCATTATCATATTTCCTACCACACATTGAATGTTTTTACTTTCCCGTGCAAATTGGGTACGGATGAAAGCTATAAATTTAAAGAATATGGAAATTTTTTGAGATTTTTTAGACAAAGGAAAGGTCCACAAAAAATTAGAATACTCATCAAAAAATAAAACATAATAACGATGGCCCAAAGAACTCAAAACGAGAGATGTTCATAAATCACTATGAATAATATCAAAAGGCATCAACGTACTAGAAATAGAGGCGACAAACGATAATCTAACATATTTTCCTAGAGGACAAGAAGGACAAATATGAGTACTACGCGTACTTGTACAATCAATGAAATTATTATTTTTAAGAGAAGAAATAATAGATGACCCGGGATGACCCAAACGGGCATGCCACAAGGACGGAGCAAGAGCGGCAAATGTGAAAGGTGTGGCTTGACTCGTGGAAATGGTGGTGGTGGTGACTATTACACCTCATTAGAGGTATCCCCGTGTTGAAATCCTTTACAGAAAATCCAAAAGGGTCAAAGTTAACAGAAATTCAATTATCAGTTGTGAATTTTCGGACATACACCAAATTTTTAATTAAGTGAGGGGTCATGTAGGACATTCTTGAGGACGAGAGGTGGATTGGGGGGGGGGGGGGTAGGGGGGAGGGGACAATTTTGTGTGACCATAACCACGAATTGAATTGCCTTACCAATAAGTATGTCATGATTTTTGCTCAAATTGAAATAAGACGAAAGATTACCTTGCGCGGACATCATATGAGAATTGACTCCGGTGGGGGATTTAATCCAAGTGTATGCATCACGATCTCGATATAAGTGGGTGTCAGAACTATTGTTGGGCCCACAGTCGTGAAGGCTTGCTGACAAGGCCCAACAACCGGCTGACTGGACTAAAATTGTTGTGAATTGGGCCTCTGTTGGCTGGCCCAATTCGCTAGGTAAACTAATGGAACTGGCTGCGGATTGTGCCTCTGCTGGTTGGCCCAAATCATTAGGTAAACTGCTAGAACTAGAAAGAGGTAACTGGGCTAGTTGGGCGACTGTCAAGTCCACTTCCTGTGCCCAGCTGCGATTGCCGCATGCCGCCTACGCCGCCTTCTGCGTCCGTTTACCAACTGCGGCAGCGCCTTTACCACTGGACTTCTAATTTTAACCCTATTTTCCCACACCGTTGTTCCAATTTTGAGTGGAATTTTGTGGCGAGGGCGCCATTATGGTGGAAGTTGCTTCAGTTGCGGCTTTTTTAGCCAACCCCACCTCTTCAAGGGTGAGCATAGACCGGACTTGATAAAATGAAGGAGAGTCGCTTTATCGAAGAAGAGTCCCAACACTAGTATAGGCCTCAGATAGGCCGACAACCATTTGAAGAACAAGACGATCATTCGTGACGGGCACACCAAGTTTTTGAGTTGATCCGCTAATTTCTTCAGTCTTTTTACAATAAGTTGAGACATTCGGAAAATCCGCCATAGTGACATGGGAGAATTCCTGCTCAAGAGTGACGGCATGAGAATTTTTATTATCTTGGAATATATCACGCACCATATTTCAAGTGTTCATCTCCATGGCGTCGGGTTCAATAATCGTCTGCAAAAAAACCGCAGAGATAGTGAAATATATCCACTGGAGTACGGTAGCATCAAGAGTCATCCATAACACAGGGTCATCATTGGCGTTAGACACCTTCTCATTGCCTGTATCCGCGGGGATGATGTGGTGATGGACTTGATGCATGTGTGTGTGAACTTAAAATAATTCTTCCCACGTCGCCTATTGGACGTTTTCCATATCAAGAACGATAGGGATGTGGTTCTTGATGTTGGGGACGGTAAGGGCAAGATGAAACGTGTTCTTTGATGTAGACATAATGAAAGAACAAGAGGAGAATTAGGGATTATGAACAAAATTTGGGAAGAGAAGAAAAAGGTGTCGGAATCGCGGATTCCGATGGTGCTAAGCGGCGGAAGTGTAGTTGGGAGAAGGAAATTTTGCCCTAGACTTCTGATACCATGTAAGAGCATAATCCCTTCCTTAATTTCATTAATGAAGATGTCTATATTTACAATATACAAAGGTCTATATATGAAAAATCATATTCCTACCATAATACTAATATCTTAATTACACAGTACACAAAGTCTATAAAGTATGGTAAGTAATCTAAATATTCACAAATATACACGGTTTCTATCACTCTGAACTCTCTCAATGTTGTCATCAAATACCAATGAATCCTTTATATCATACTCCCTACTTATTAATTTATGTAACACTTTTTTTCTTTTTACTTGGTTCTTAAAAATGACATATTTCTATATTTAATAAGAATTTCACTTTAAAATACTTATTTTACTCCCCTTAATGATATGATTTATAGTCACACAAATATCTATGAGTCATTTTATATCAAAAGTTACAAGTCTTTATTTACGTATGTCTTAAATTTCGCGACCAAATATCTAGGAGTCATTTATTTTAAATTCTTTTCACATAATTGCAATCTATATATAGCTCAAAAAGGTGATTTGAAAAAAAATAGTACTAGCTAGGATAGACCTAGATATAATTAATTTAATTTGTCACCACTACCTTAGCTTCCTGGAGATAAATGGACTCAACTGAGTAGCCAATAATGTTCATAGTGCACCATTAGTGTCCACAACATATATATATTGGTTTCCTGTTTAAGAGCATCTCATACCAAGAAAATAACGAGGAATATTTATATAACAAGTTGTCATTTTCATAAAGGCAAGTTCCGAGTATTAAGCTTTCATTATATGCGGAATTCGGGGAAGAGCCGAATCACAAAAGTATACTGTGTGCAGTCTTAATTTGTATTTTTATAAAAAACTATTTTCACGACTTGTACTCCTAACTTCCCGATACTAGCAACTTTACTAGTTACCGAAACATTCTCCATCATGAGATCTCGTTTTCATTTAGAAAACAAAAAACTTAGGCAAAAAGATGGGCAATCATTACAAGTATCACTAGACAGGCTATCACCCAAGAAAAAGGTGTAAGAGAATCTGAAATCCTCCATACTCCAACTCCAAACTTTGACTTTCCATCTACGCGTACCACCAGCTAGCTATTCTAACGGTTATTAAGTTTACACCATGAAATGAAACCTTCTACCATCAATAAAACAAAGAAAACTAGAATGGAAAAGACAAATTAAACGGACCATTATATTGGAATTATTATATATCCCCCTATACCTTGCACAAATAATGTGATATCAGGCATGCATAAATTGTATGTAGCGATGGTATAAAGAATATTTATATGACCAGGTTACTTGTAACATAACTATAAATAAATTTCTAAGATAAGTATTAACTAAAAACCTCATAAAATACCCGCAAGGATAGCTAAGTT
The DNA here is from genome assembly GCA_029844215.1 of Przewalskia tangutica. Taxonomy (NCBI): domain Eukaryota; kingdom Viridiplantae; phylum Streptophyta; class Magnoliopsida; order Solanales; family Solanaceae; genus Przewalskia; species Przewalskia tangutica. The sequence continues at coordinate 17,929,902 of CM056739.1, read as the reverse complement.
GGTGAATAAGATAACATGCGCGACGCCAAGGTCGCGAGTTCGATCCTCGCATAAACCTTTCGGTTGAGTGCACACATAGTTTGTCAATTTTGGTTAATCGGTGGCGTGGTTTGCGCGCTATGCGTCGGCCGGGGTTTAGCGCTTGTATTCGAAAGAGTAGCGAGCTATAATATATAGATTAAGCTTTACACTGTTAATGTAGATTTTCTCCAAAAATATACTACTTGCTCCGTCTCGATTTAAAGGTGTTTAATTAGATACAAGGTTTAAAAGAAAAATGTTTTTTTTTTAAATTTATGGTCTAAAATAAGTCATAAATTTTTTTGCGGCTATAAATCACTTTATTAAGAATAAAATAGAAAGATGTCATTCTTTTTAGTACTAAATAAAAAGGGGAAAATATCACATAAATTGGGCCGAAGAAAGAATAAAATTACTCAAAACATAATTAGGTAAGTTGCTTTGCACACACTAGAATAACCAAGAAATGCAAGATAAAAATTAAAGCTCAAGAGCACATAAATATCAAGAAAGTGACAAATCTTATAAACTTGCAAATTAAAGAAAAGAAGACACATGAAATGCATGGAGCACTTAGTTTGTTCTTCACTACAAAGAAGAGAGTTGCAAGACAAACCTCTGATCAAATGACTTTTTTTATTATTATTTTAAACATCCCCAGAACATCATGATCATTAGCCAAAATTTAATCAAAGAAAACTGTTAGTCTAATAAGCTAGTTAGCTAATATTCCTCTTCTTTATATCCTAACTTAAAATCAAACCTCTTAATAACAACATTGTTTTTGTTGCTATAGCGAAATGCCGCTATAGAAACATATGATATAACATAACTTGATGAAAGATCAGTTCTAAGAAAAACTCGGTCGTTATATTATTATAGATGACGCCCGTTATAGATAGCTTTGACCGTATAAATTACATGATGTGATCTTCTCCTCTAAGATTGTTCAAAAGAGCTGTGATAAGTGCATCCCTTTTCTCAGCTCTAGCTTCTTCTCTCATCCTCCTTTGTTCTTCCCTTTCTGTCCATCTTCTTTCCATCATTAGCCTCTCATTTTCTAATGCTTCCATTGTTTGCCTCCATTCCATCTCCTTTATTCTCCTCTCTTCTTCCCTTGCTTCATAAGCTTTTAGCCATTGCATTTCCATTGCCATTTGTTGCTTCATGAAATCATCCAATATCTCCTTAAAACTACTCACTAAATTATTCCCACTACCACTAGAACTACCAATGTTAAAATTTCCCTTAACCTTTCTTTTCTTCTTGCTAACTTTTTCTTCTTCACTGTCCTCATTTTCTTCCTCTTCATCAGAAGAAATAGCCTTCTTCTTTGACCCGCTGGCGCTGCCACCTTCTGCCTCTATCCATAGCATTCTTTGCATCCTAGCAGCGAAAATCGCTTGCAACTCGTTGTAAAATGGAAATTGTTGTCGTAGAGCTTCCAGTTCAAGCGTTTCACATCCCTATTAACAAAAATATATATAACGAAAAGGAAATAAAAGAGATAACTACTATATACTATTTAAAAAGATCTTAAAAGATGGTAGCTTTGTAATAAGAAACTCAACAACCCTTAAAGAATTTTAAGTGTTTATCAAGATTCAAGATGACATATATAGATGCGAATTCAGAATTTAAACTGAATGGTATACTGAATTTGCGGCATGACATAGAATAGAACATGGCCCGAACATATACTGTATTTTTTATCAATTAAAAAAATATATATTTATAAGTGATTTTAGACATGGATTGATGTTTTGTGTCTAATAAATAGGAATACATCCCCGGGCCTATGCTAGCTAGTGACTTTCTCGGAAAGAAACCTAATGAACGAGTCTATGCATTCATTTGCTTTTTAATACTCCTAAGTTTTCTTTATTCAAGAATAATTAATATAAAAGAGAAATTAAACCATGTACCTTATAGCGCGTAACGAGATTTTTCCACTTGCATTTACACTGTTCATGGCTGCGATTGTAACCTTTTTCTTTCATCTTTGTGGCTATGACTTCCCATAGAAGCTTGTTCCTTTTTGTTTCCATGAAAGTTTGGTCCAGCTCAGCTCGAATCATCAAGAAGTCCCTTGTTTCTTGAATACTCCATTGAGGAAACCTATCCCCACCAGTACTACCACCTGTCAGGATCGAAATAATAAAATGTCATGTGAAAACTAGCTAACAAAACAAATCTCGAAAGACGATGAATCGGACAATAAAAGAGAAATATATATACCGATATGAACCCCTCCACCACTAGTTGTATCTATATTCACACTTTGATGAGTACTAAACTGATGTTGTTGTTGCTGATGATGATGATGGTGATGAAGATGAGGATCCATATAATAATAACCCTAGCAAGATTTATTATTAAAAAAAGAAGTACATATGCGTTTGGTTGAACTTTGAAGTTGAGAGATTAGGAAAATGAAGAGGAAAAAGCTTTGGGGAGGGAGAAGAAGAAAAGTTTTATATGTAGGGAAAAAGAATAAGGGGATGTATGGTGTGAATATAAGGTGTGAATTTGTCAAAGAAAAGGAATGAATATTTCTATGGGCTTATGTGTGTTCTCCATCAAGATTTCAAGATGAAAAGAAAAAGAAAATAGAAAAAAATGTGAATCAAATATTTCTTTTCCCGTTAATTCTCTTTTGGTTAATTCATCAAAACAAACAGTGTCTTACTCATCTCTCTACGCGGAAACTTACTTCTCTCTCTCTAAAATATTACTAATCTTTATAGAGTTGAAATTATAATAATTTAGAATTGACATCCACATTTGTTCATATTACGAATAAATGACATCATGCTGGAACAGAACCCACTTTGGATATATTGGGCTTTGATTGATTTTGTGACTAGGGGTGTTATCGTTCCCGTATCGGAATCGGATCGATAAGGTTATCGGTCCGATCGAACAAGTTATTACTATAATGCTTGTTCCACAAGGTTTCCAACCTTTCTCTATTATTGTGTTGTAACAAGAACATTTGATCTGTACCAACGAAGAAACAATATACAAAGTATGTAGAGAGTCTTTCGGGGCATAGTTCAGTGATAAAGTCTGGGCGCTATAAGACGTTTTGGTATGGACAACATGAGTTCGATTCCCCGCAAGCACGAAGTAACTTTGCATGTTGGGGAATTAGACATTGTCTCATTAATCAGTTTTACGCTCCTAAAAATTGGCAATCGGAGTACATCCCGCAATTTTACTGGTAATAGTATTGAAAGACCGATGTTATTACCTTCAGGACGTTTGGGTAATATCAGTAAAGTTGTCAGACGCAAACCTGAAAATCTGGACTATAAAAAAAAATGTACGTAGAGATGTTATAAGTTATTTATATGATGTGTACAGAGTGGAAATATACTTGACGGTATGCTTTTTGTATTCTTGCATCTCCCTATGTAATAAAGTATTCTTGAATCTTGTCCATAGAACGCGTTAATGTGGCAGAGCGTGAACCGTGTCTGGGGTGTCGGAGACGTCGGCATCAGGTCTTCTGGAATTTCAGAATATGGACTTCAATAAATAATTCCTTCATGGATTTAATTTTTATACATCGAATACACTATCCAATGTATTTTAATAAGACCAGTATAATAATAGATCCTTAAACTCTTTAGTAAATAAATTTGCATTTATATACTCGAATTATCATCTATTTCAATTAAGTATCTGAACACATTATAAAATGTTCCAATTATACATTTTCGACTAAAATTTTAAAAAAGTTTTTGCGTGTATTTTCAAGTGTCCATTACGTCAATAACTTAACTACTTAAAATATGTCACCTACTTTAAATAGATGCATTATCCTCCACTATAAGAAAAAAGACCTATCGTGACGGTTAAAATCTGTCATCGGAGGGGGTGGATAACGGTTTTGTAAGTGTCATTATAGTAAGTGTCACTAATAGATGACGGTTTAAATAACTATCACACAATATGTGACAGGCATAAACTGTCACAAATTTGCTCGTTGACTTTGACTTTTTCTCATTTTTTTTTAAAAAATCCCCGGATATTTATAAATTTTGGTGGTAAAATATTTGAATTTTATTAATTTAATTTTTTTTTTTGTGGTGAATTTTTAAATAAATTTTAATTTTAATTAATTTAATTTAAATATAAAACAATTGCGGAAAAATTGATTTTGGCACATTTTTTATTAATAATTTAATTAATTGTTTTTTAATTTTTCAATAATAGTTAAATTGGTGTGAAAATAGCATATTGTAACTAAAATGTAACTAATTAATCAAAGCAATTTAATACAAAATATTGAAACATTTACGAATTGTTTTACAAAACGAAGAGTTTCATTCAATGTCGTCGCACATTCTATGCTAAGTAAGTCGTGTGTAGGGAATTGTTGTATCAAGTGATGACGGATCAGGAGTATCGGAAAACTTAGCCCAACATTTGTTAACCAAGTCGGTGTGTCTCCAGTTTGCTTTGTCAAAGCTCCAGTTACCAACCCTATATTCCAAGCCATAGTGGAAGACTCTATAGTTAACACCGGGCGCATGAACATATCATGGGTATATCAGAATCTCGTCGGTTATGACGTGCCGCAAATTCAACTGCACAACATCAAAATACATATTAGAACTTTTGGTATAATAATCTGTATATGGCCAAAATAATGTTTCAACACAATCTGTTTAAACACTTAGTAAAAAACAGATTTCACAGTATAAAAAATACTTAATTGAAATCAGTACAATAAACAGAATATGTTTTGAATAAGAAAAAATAATTTTAAAATATAATCGAGTCCACTTAGTTCAAAGTGTGTCCTTGAGGAAATTATTCCCCTCACAGTACTCGAGGTTAATGGAATATCGCCTCCCAGGATAGAACGATTATCTTACCAGAATAGTAGTACTCCAAATTCCGGTAGCAGTGAACCACTCAACGGCAGTATATCACACAGAATGAATAAGAATGAATTTTCGAATTTGTAGAGAAATTCGTATTAGAATCAGTGAATAAATTCTTGGAATAAATCAAGAATTTATAGGTTTTGGAGGTACCATTTCTAAATGTTTGCAACCATTCAGAATAGTCACCAAATTTTTTGGAGGGAAATTCGAAAAGAAAGGACTTAAACCGGACGGGTCGGTCGCGGGTCTTGGGTCGATCCGTTTGGATTTATTTTTAATTAAATAATTAATTAATTAAAGAAACGTTTGTCCAAAAAGATTATCAATCAATCGATCCAAATCCAAATCCAAAGCCGAAGCCGAGCCGAGCGAGCGACGACGACGGCGCGAGGTGTCCTTGCTCTCTCAACCCTTTTAGCAACTAGAGAAGATGTAATGTAATATATACACCTCTCTTTCCTTCTCTTTTTTCCGATGTGAGTCAAAATAGTCTTTTACTCCCTTTAATTTTCATCCCATCATTTCCCATTCACCAATATCAAAACCCAACAATCCCCCACATGAATGGGGAATGGCTATAAGATAAAAGAATGTACGGACGAGTGTGATATGCAAGCGAGAATTGACTGCATCTGGATACATAGGTTTCCATTTGAACTTTTCGTAGTGAACTTATATCGGATATACTCGATCAATCGATAGATTTGATATCTTTGAACCGTCGAACTTTGTTGTATACCTAGACAACATAAGACACACAATCAACCCTCACCGTTTATGGTTCTCACCGTTGTGTTCGTTTCAGCCATGAACACCGCCTGGTCTCATGAGTGCATAGAGAATGGGCATTTACTGTCATTCCCCTTTAAAGCGGCTTACACTTAACACTAACATAGGTGATTTCTAAACATGTGGTCCTATAGCCACATTATCTGGTCATACATTGTCAGATTTAGATAACCATTAAAAAACCTTAATGCTTTATTAACTCATTAACAAGTCATAAAGTCTTATTCTTATTTCTGAACATTGTCTTCATCTGAGAATGGGTTGAGTTATTTGACAATGTTGAACCGTCAGTCACAACTTTGTTTGATCTCCTTGAACCTAGCTCTTGGGATCTCCAGTCTGCTAGGTAGACTTACCGCCTTGATGACTTGTCATTGGCCTTAACCCCATTCCCATTGATGATCTACTAACTCCCTCTCTAGATAAGCCTTTTGTAAGCGGATCCGCCACGTTATCTCTTGACTTTACATAATCAATTGTGATAACGCCACTCAGAAGGAGTTGTCTAACGAGATTGTGTCTCGTCGTATGTGACGAGATTTTCCGTTATACATTACGCTCCCGCCTCTATTGTTGCTGATCACAATGTATACATATATGAGCCAAAGGTTTGGGCGTAATGGAATATCTTCTAAGAAATTCGGAGCCATTCATCTTCTTCGGCTTTGTCTAAAGCTATAAATTCGATTCCATTGTAGAGCGGGCGTCGTATGCATTTTGATGATTTCCAAGACACTGCTCCTCCACCAATGGTGAAAACATATCCACTCGTGGATTTAACTTCAAACAATCCGGTGATCCAATTTGCATCACTATATCCTCAATCGCGGGATATTTATTATAATGCAAAGCATAGTTTTGGGTGTGTTGTAAATATCCCAAGACTCGTTTCATTGCCATCCAATGAGTTTGATTGAGATTACTCGTGAATCGACTCAGCTTGCTTATAGCACATGCTATATCTGATCGTGTACAATTCATAATATACATCAAACTTCCCAAAACTCGTGCAAAGTCCAATTGTGAGTCACTTTCACCTTCATTCTTTTTAAGTGCAAAACTTACAGCAATTGGAGTCTTTGCAACATTGAAATTTAAATACTTGAACTTATCAAGTATTTTTTCAATATAATGTGACTGTGATAATGCTAGACCTTGTGGAGTTTTATGGATCTTAATTTCTAAGATCAAATCAGCAACCCCTAAGTCTTTCATGTCAAATTTGCTAGCATACGCTCGTAGCATTTACATCGACAATATCTTTACTCATTATCAACATGTCATCAACATACAAACAAACAATGACTTCATGATTTGGAGTATTTTTAATGTAAACACATTTGTCACACTCATTAATCTTAAATCCATTTGTCAACATTGTTTGGTCAAATTTCGCATGCCATTGTTTGAATGCTTGTTTAAGTCATAAAGTGACTTAACAAGTCTGCACACTTTCCTTTCTTTACCAGGAACCACAAAACCCTCAGGTTGTTCCATGTAAATTTCTTCCTCCAATTTTCCATTTAAGAAAGATGTCTTGACATCCATTTGATGGATTTCAAGACCATATACGGCCGCCAGTGCCACTAACACCCGAATAGATGTTATTTTTGTTACCGGCGAGTATGTGTCAAAGTAATCAATGCCTTCTTTTTGTCTATAACCTTTGACCACAAGTCTTGCCTTATATTTGTCAATAGTGCCATCAGCTTTCATTTTCCTTTTAAAAATACATTTTAATTCTAAAGGTTTATTTCCAGGAGGAAGATCAACTAATTCATATGTATGGTTGTTTAAAATTGATTCAATCTCACTATTGACTGCTTCTTTTCAAAATGTTGAATCAGAAGATGACATTGCTGCTTTAAATGTTTGAGGCTCATTTTCAAGCAAGAATGTTATAAAATCTGGTCCAAATGAAGTAGATGTCTTTTGACGTTTGCTACGCCTTGGATCCTCTTTGTTTGATATACTTTCTTTTGGTTCTTCCCGCGGTCATTTAGATCTTTCACTTGACGACTAACATTCAGTTTTATACGGATAGATGTTTTCAAAGAATTCAGCATTATCTGATTCAATTACCGTATTAACATGAATTTCGGGATTGTCCGATTTGTGAACCAAAAACCGTCAAACTTTGTTGTTTGTAGCATAGCCAATAAAAACACAATCCACAGTTTTTGGTCCGATTTTTACCCTTTTGGGCAAAGGAACTTGGACCTTCGCTAAACACCCCCACACTTTGAAATATTTCAAGTTGGGTTTTCTTCCTTTTCATAGATCATATGGAATAGATTGTGTTTTGCTGTGGGGTACTCTGTTGAGTATTCGATTAGCTGTAAGGATAGCTTCCCCCCACAAGCTCTGCGGTAAACCGGAACTAATTAGTAAGACATTCATCATTTCCTTTAATGTTCGGTTTTTCCTTTCCGCAATTTCATTTGATTGTGGTGTGTAAGGGGCAATAGTTTGATGAATAATTTCATATTCCAAACATGTCTCTGCAAAAGGAGATTCGTACTCTCCACCCCTATCACTTCTAATCATTTTGATCTTTTTATTCAATTGATTTTCCACTTCGTTCTTGTATTACTTAAATTAATTGTTTCATCATTACTATTAAACAAATACACATAACAGTATCGAAATCGTCAATGTAAGTTATAAAATATTTTTTTCCACCACGAGATGGTGTTGACTTCATATCACATATATTTGTGTGAATTAAGTCTAAAAGTTTTGAATTCCTATCAATAGACTTATATGAATGTTTAACAAACTTAGATTCAACACAGATTTCACATTTTGATTTGTTACACTCAAATTTAGGCAATACTTCTAAATTAATCAATTTTCACAAGATTTTGTAATTAACATGTGCTAAACGAACGTGTCATAAATCATTTGACTCCAATAAGTAAGACGAAGCTGAATTTTCATTAATACTGTCAACAACCATTACATTGAGTTTGAAAAGGCCCTCGGTGAGGTAGCCATTTCCAATTAACATATCATTCTTATTTATTACAATTTTCTCACTAACCAACACGCACTTAAACCCGTTTTTGACGAGTGGTCCGACGGAAACTAAATTCCTCCTTATTGTTGGAACGTGCAGAACATTGTTGAGAGTCAGGACCTTGTCGGAAGTCATCTTCAGAAGTATCTTCAGAAGTATCTTCAACCTTGGTTGTTGTAGTTTTTTCCATAAACAGTACCTCTTCAGGTCCAACGGGAGCATAAGTTGCAAATGCTTCTTTTGCAGCGCAAACATGTCGAGTGACACCAGAATCAAGGCACCACTCCTTTGGGTTTCCAACCAAATTGCACTCCGACAGCATTGTACACAGATCATTCATATCAATTATCATTATTTGTTTGTCACTGTCAAATCGACAAACTGTTTTACTTAATAAAACCAGAATAACAATTAAATCCAGACTCAAACGATGAAGATTTTATTTCTTCAAATCGGAGTATAATTATGAAACTTAAACGATGAAGATTTTATTTCTTCAAATCGTAATTTGAACGATGAAGATTTTATTTCTTCAAATCGTAATTTGAACGATGAAGATTTTATTTCTTCAAATCGCAGTATAATTATGAAACTTTAGTATTCCAACGAAGCTTTTATATCTTCGAGTCAGAGTACTAATATTCATATGGAGTAGAAAACTATACAAGTTTTAATCTCCTTAAACAGAACGATGAAGTTTTTATGTTCTTCAAATCGTTGTACAAGTATCACATGAGTAAGTCAAATTCATTCTTACTACCTTGAAAATAATCTTCACATATTTCATGCAACAAATATCATACACAACGGTGAATATTTTATTTCTTCAAACCGAATCAATTTTGATAGCAACAAATATAATACACAACGGTGAAGATTTTATTTCTTCAAACCGAATCAAAATTGCTTGAAATGAAGTGCAGTAGATTGTATGTTGTATACTTGATGAAGTTTTTATATCTTCAAATCAAGTAATGAGTAGAAAGTTATGAAAACTTTAATCTCAACCGGAGTAGAAAATTCGAAGATTTTAGTCTCCAATCAACATACAAGAAAACATTTTTATATCTGGAAAACACCTTTTTTCCATCCTTTTTCTGACAACGTCCTTAAGTTTGGACTTTAATATTCCAACGAAGTTTTTATGTCTTCAAGTTAGAATATGAAATCTCATACGGAGTAGAAAACCACACAGGTTTTAATCTCCAAACCAAAATACAGATTAAAATAAAATAAACTAATTTCCTTAAGATTGTTGGTATAATAATCTGTATATAGCCAAAATAATGTTTCAACACAATCTGTTTAAACACTTAGTAAAAAACAGATTTCACAGTATAAAAAATACTTAATTGAAATCAGTACAATAAACAAAATATGTTTTGAATAAGAAAAAATAATTTTAGAATATAATCGAGCTCACTTAGTTCAAAGTGTGTCCTTAAGAAAATTATTCCCCTCACAGTACTCGAGGTTAATGGAATATCGTCTCCCAGGATAGAACGATTATCTTACCAGAATAGTAGTATTCCAAATTCCGGTAGCAATAACCACGAATGAATTTTCGAATTTGTAGAGAAATTCGTATTAGAATCAGTGAATAAATTCTTGAAACAAATTAAGAATTTATAGGTTTTAAACAAATCCGAATCCGAATCCGTGCCGAGCGAGCGACGACGGCGCGAGAGGTCTTTGCCCTCTCAACCCTTTTATCAACTAGAGAAGGTGTAATGTAATATATACACCTCTCTTTCCTTTTCTTTTTTCCGATGTGGGACAAAAGAGTCTTTTACTCTCTTTAATTTTCATCCCATCATTTCCAATTCACCAATATCAAAACCCAACAAGAACATGCTTGTCAACATTCTTGAAATATAATTGACTAACAATATTAAAATAAGTTAGTAAATAATAACAGATATTATATGTTATACATCACATATCATATAATTATCCAGGCTTTGAGTCTTGTTTAAATAAAAGATAAGTTAAGTCATTGGTCTTGACAGGGCTAATATGGACATACACAGGAACACTCCAAAGTCTTAACTAAATGGCAAGTAAACACACAGGTTTGCAGCAGTCACATACAGAACTAAACATATCATGTTATTTGACAAAAAACCCAGATAACTCCTTCCGTCATTTGCACCTACCTTTGAAGTTTGTGTCTGGCTGTAAAATATGTAATTTATCTCTCTTTTTCTAGGCGTCCTTCTTACTTGAGGTAGCAAATATACAGCAGCGAAACAAAGAAAACAATCAAGGCAAACAACAAAAGATAAACCATATATTTTTGTACCAACACATTGGATCAACTTAAAGAATGTAGCTAAAACTCATACATGTGGATCAACTATCCAACCGTGATAAAGTGGAATATCCAAAAGATCAAAAATTGCACATTCACGAGTGAACTCAAAGTCGTCAATTCTGCCAAATAAGACATGTATTTGTCAGAACAACATTCTGGAAACACATGTTGTTGCATCCTAAAGATATAGTGACCCGTGTGTTAGTAAGGTGAACAAAAGCAATCAAAAAGGGAAAGATTGTCTACCTCCTGAATTTTATATTTACATCAATACCCGTGGCAAGCCTAAGAAGCAAATCAATTGCATCAGCAACGAATGCTGCTGATTTTCAACATATCTTGCATCTTTGTCCTGGATAGTAATTAAAAGTGCAAATAATTACCTCAAATCCAGTAAAGAGTGACCACATCTGACTGAATATATTATACAACACAAGACAACCCAAAATAATACAAATGAAAGGAATAAAAAACATATGCATAGAGGCGAACTAATTACATTGACTATCCTCAGCAATGAGAGAAGCAATTTCTCATGTGAAAAACTCGTGTCTCCAAATGTACATGTAAAGAACTAAAAACTATAATAAATGATTCCAGAATAGTTCATACTTGAATTAACGCGAAGCATCAAATACAAACACCATTGAGAATGTTACTAATGTCACGACAAACAAGACCTCAAAACTTCAAAACGTGTTCGAGGCCCTAAGAAAGAATATTGTGCAATATAACTAAGCGATACTGCTCTAAATTGTCTTACCTTCGCACATTAAGCTCAACAAGAAGGAAGATGAGTACCTCTATATATGTAGCTATAGTAGTCTTGTTAGAACCACCTGGCTCCTTCAAGGTGCTTATAGCGTCCATTATATAGCTATGTCAAAAGGATATGTATTGAACACTTTGGTAAATAGCAGTACTATAACAGCTTCCCCAGATTCCCAAACCAAATGAAAGAATAAAAATTTTGGAATCTAGAAGCAATTGTCCATATGAGTGACTTCCCTGTCATATACTTGTTTTATTTGAATCATTTAGCCCATATTTAGACTTAATCCTCTATTTAAACAGGTAGCAAGTATAGCAATTTACTAAACAAGAACAACCAGATGAGCCAAGTTGAGATTAGCATGATTTCTAAATAAAACTGCACGCTTAGTGACTGTCTAAGGCTGAATGAATTTCAAACATAGGACATCTCACATAGGACATCTCACAGGAAAATTTATTTTCCTGTGTTTGCAGCATAGTTCATGGCCGGAAGTTCTTTTTAATAAATGCTCAGTACTTCGTGCCACAACATAGATAGAAGACAAGTGAGGATTACACAAGAAAACAGCTCAGTGTAAGCAATTCGAACGACTAAATTGTCTACAACTATTAATCTGGGTGAGATAAAATATAAGCACAGACAACAGAGCAAGAAAATATAGCCTACATTTGATACACAACAGATAATATCAAAAAGTACTAGAGTACTACATTTGATACACAACAGACCAAATTTGCATGATGCTGTAAACAAAATGCCAATCAAATTCTTTTAGTTCTTCTTATCAATTTACCATTTACATTTTCTCCATTTCTTCAACAAGTTTTAAGCACAAGAGCAAGACTCATAAGAAAAGTTGTGTCCATCACCAGCAACAAGTTCCTGAATCCTAGAATAGAGTAGTTGGAGTAAGCCCAAGAAACACATATTAGCAATACCAAAGTAAAAGAGAAACTAGAAATTCTCTGCTCATAAGTTCTTTATTCTAGAGATTTCGGAAAATAATAGCTCGAATAAAGCATGTGCCAGAATCCAAATACAATCTAATACTTAAATAAAACAAACTTCAGATGCAGTAGTACCTATTGCACCTCTATAACCTAATATTGCATTTAGCTAGAAAAAATAATCAACAAATCCTTTTAGCATTACAAATAACCTCCTAAGTAAAAGTTTGTTTTTTTACCCATTTGCAATTAATTTTACCAAGAAAAATAAAAAATTACTAGTATTGCTAACAAACAATAGAACTAAAATGATATTTAACATCAATGTAACCTTCAAAACCCTAACACAGTGGGTTAACAATCGATAGTGAGAAAGCTCAGATGAAACGAAAGAAGAAAGGAACAAAAATGATGGATTAGCAATCGATGGTGAGAAAGCTCAGATGAAACGATGAGTTAGCAATCGATGGTGAGAAATCGTTGGGTGTGAGAATGGGTTAGCAGCTCACAAATGTGTAAGAAATAAATCTGGCCTAATCTAGATGAGTTTTACCAAGATGTGTATTTTGTATGGGCCGGTTTTTAAGATTTGGGTTAGGTCAACTAAATAAAACCGTCACACAACATGTGACGGTGCAAATATCCATCACTACCATAATTGTATGACAGTTTAAATAACTGTCACACATATGTCATAAGTGTATGTTGACCAAAGTCGAGAAAAAGCATCGCGATATGTGCGATTCTGATCACATCAGAGGTCCTTTTTCTTGTAGTGTTCATTACGTTGTAAAACATCCAGCCTATTTCAATTGATTCGTATGTGTACGATTAAAAGATGTGACTACATAATGAGTGATTGGGAACATGCAAGAGTTTTTCCAAAATTGAGACGAAAGTATATAATAAGATCACTTTATCATATGTTCAGGTGCTTAACTAGAACATATTATAATTTGAGTGCCTAATAAAATTACTAACAGATTTAACAAATTGTCAATGTATTCCAACATTTTAATATGCTATAGAAAATAATTCATCTTATTATATAGCTAGCTTACTAATATCACTTTTTGTGAAAGATTTAAGGAATTTCTCTATAAAGCAGATGCATCTTAAGATGTTAGGAGAATTTTTCTCTGTATTTTTCCAGGAGTAATGAATCAACATCAGTCCAATGAATGAAATAAATCGCCTGAATGTTTCAAAACTTGATGATTTAGCTATTTTTCGGGCATGTAATTTTGTTAAGTAACTGAAAATAGTCATTTTTAACCAGGTGATAAAATCTGGATAATATTACCTTTAGCTAAAACATTTGAACTCCAGTACATTGAGCTGAGTCAGAGGCGGACCTACATGGTGGGATAGGGGGTAAAGGACCCCTCAAACATATGGTTTCAAACATGGAACTTAATGTGTATAACTTGAGACCAAATTATCATGTCATCGACCGAGTTTTAAATAATTAAGTCATTTCATTCATATTTATTTTACATCGATTCTACGAGTGTTTAACAAAATTTTCAAATAATGCGGTGTTGCATGACATTGTAATTAGAGACGGACCCAAGATTTGAAGTCGATGCTTTGACTAACATGCAACTTTCTTTGATGGTGCCTCCGACGTCTTAAAATCTTGGGTCCGCCTCTGGCTCATGAAAATATGTAGGAATTCAAAAAAATAGTGGAGTTCAAAAAAAAATATTGGAGACTCCAGTAAAATATTTTGGGCTTCAAAAATTCACACCAACATTAATTAGTTAAATTGCTCCTGAATTTCATCATCCTTTTGATTATCCTCAATACTCCTTGTAATTTCTTTTCTTATGTACCAATCAAGTCTCAAGCGTGAAACTCTAGTATATTGTCCCGTAGGTTTTTGTTAGGTTCGTGTACGCAGCGGAATTTGAAAATTTTGGTTTCAAACCCAACAAGACAGCGAACTGCAGGATGATTATATAATGATAAACACATATGAACATACATGTAATAGTAACCGTAATACTTCGAACGAAAACTTACGGTTTTGCAATCTGGAATCTTCAAGTGTAATCTTAGGGTGAGCAAGCAATAGTTCCTCGATTGCAAGTTTTGAAAACTCCGATGTAATTTCTCTTTCGGAAAGCTAGGATATCCGGCAGAGTTTCGAGAGAGAATAATCTTAATGAATTAATTTTTATGTGCATTAGAATAATGATGGAACCCTCTATTTATAATTGTGTAAAATGCTGCTAGGGTTTCCCAGTAAGCCAGGCCCAGAAACCGAGGCATAGTGGGCCAGTCGGACTGCCACTGGACTGGCAGCGATGCAGTTCTAAATGGGTGGCGCCACGGCCCTTGGTCCCATGAGTCGCGGCCCTAGTCCAATTTTGCCTCGTTTCTATTTTAATTAAATCTAAAGTCCAATCTCGACTTAATTAAATTATCATTATTCATTCAAAATGTCTCGATCATAAATCGAACATTTGTATTCTCTCTCATTACATCCTTAGATCGACGGAACAATTGATTTAGTGTTACCCTACATGCCTTCACATATCGACACTAATCACATTAGAGTCTACACGGAACTCCTAGACGGCGCCGGAAGACGAATCAATATGTGAAGTATAGCTACACGAATCTGGTAAACTGAACTTCTATGTGGAAAGATAAAATCCTTTCATTCACGACACACTCAATCAAGCTTAGGATCTGCCAAGTGTCTATCCAAATTTGATCATTATATCTTATCTATATTAGCTGACAACAAGACCATATCATAGATATGTCTATTGCGTTGGCCAATGACTTAGTCAACCTAATACCATATGAGAATCTGAGTGTTCTCTCGAATATACATTCGAGGAATGAATCCTAATCTTGGCTCAACTACCACATTTAATATACGTCGCAATGTACCCAATACAAGATGTGTCTCAACCTATAAGACATTTTATCTTAGGACATGATCAAAGTACATTACTTTGTAGACAAGGCGCGTATCGACCTCAAGTCTAAGGACTTCTATCTCCCACACGCTGATCATACTTTAGACATATATAACAAACAGTATATCAGCGGGGTATACTAATACTTCCAAAGTATCCATGTGTCCATCATGAGTTACCATAACTCATAGCAGGTGAGACATACTACATCCTCTAAGGATATGATGCATTACCACATGTCGACTTATCACATATCATCGATATCCCATTTTTGATGATCATTAGTCTATGCTGTTTTAAGAATTACGCTATAATATTAATATCTCACACTATTAATAATCATGTAACCTTTAGGTATGCATATTATAGAATATCATAAACAATCAACTAATAATTCAATAATTGCAAATGCCAAAATATTAATCTCTATTAATAAAATACGAATATGTATAAAGTACATTTGTCCTAATACAGATCGTCTCTAGGACATAAATATATTTTCAATCTTCCACTTGGCCTAGAGTCAATCACCAACATATCTAATGCCCATATTCTCAACATGACCATTATTCTTAACTAAGCTTAATGGTTTAGTGAATGAGTATGCTATATTATCATTTGTGGGTACATAGTCTAATCTAATCTCTTCAATCTCCACCATCTCCCTGAGTATGTGGTACTTCATTGGTATATGTTTATTTCTGTTTGTTGATCTTGGTTCATTAGCTTGTGCAATTGCACCAGTGTTGTCACAATAAATAGCTATTGGAAAATTAGCACTCGGAACTACCCCTAGTTCCTTCAGGAACTCACAAATTGCGACAGCCTGTTTACCAGCTTCCGATCCAACAATGTACTCAGCTTCAATTGTCGAATCAGCAGTTGTAGTTTGTTTGGAACCTTTTCATCTCACTACTCCACCATTGAAAATGAACGTGTAACCAGACTGAGGTTTGAAGTCATCAATATCTGTTTGGAAGCTAGCATCAGTGTACCCCATACAAGCTAGCTTATCTACTCCACCATAGACCAAGAAGTAATCTTTAGTACGTCTGAGATACTTAAGAATACTCTTGACTGTCTTCCAGTGTTCTTCCCCATGATTCTGCTGGAATTTGCAAGTCATACTAAGTGCAAAAGTCATATCTGGCCTAGTACAGGTCATGACATACATGATTGATCTTATAGTCGAAACATATGGAAAACTCTTCATGCGCTCAAGTTCTACAGCATTAGAAGGACTATCCTTCTTAGATAACTTGATGCCTTCACCCATGGGAAGACCGACTTTCTTGGAATTTTCCGTAGAAAAACATCTAAGCACTTTGTCTATGTAAACCAACTGTGACAGCCCTAACAATCTATTAGGTCTATCTCCGTAGATCCTAATTCCCAGAATGTAGCAGGCTTCACCTAAATTCTTCATCATAAAGGTACTGGACAACCAATCCTTGACTGTCTGCATGAGAGTCTTATTATTTTCCATTATCAATATGCCATCTACATATATGACAATGAAGGAAATACTCTCATCCTTGAGTGTACTATAAACACAAGGATCCTCTTTGCTTCTGACAAAATCAAATGACTTGATAACCTTGTCAAAGAAAATGTTCCAACTCCTTGAGGCTTGCTTAAGTCCATAAATAGACTTCTGTAGCTTGCATACAACATTTTGTTTGGACTCAAATGAAAACCCCCCCCGGTTGTTCCATATACACTTCTCCAATTAAATTACCATTGAAGAAAGCGGTTTTGTCGTCCATCTGTCAAATGTTATAGTCATAATATGCAGCTATCGCAAGCAAAATCTGAATAGACTTAATCTTAGTAACAGGTGAAAAGGTTTCATCATAATCGATCCCAAGCCATTGATTATAACCTTTAGCCACCATCCTTACTTTATAAGTTTGTACCTTGCCAAATGCATCAATCTTCTTCTTGAAGATCCATTTGCATCCGATGAGTTTAACCCCACTTGGCAAATCAACCAAGTTCCACACTTGATTGACGTACATAGATTCCATAATTTCATGGCTTCTTACCATCTCTTCGAATCAATGTCCAACATTGCTTCGTTATAGGTTGTAGGCTCATCATCATCAGGAATATATATCTCACTGTGTGTCTCCACAAGTAGATTTAGTCTTTCAGGAGGACGATGAGTCCTATTGGACCTACGGAGTTGATTATTTTGCAGTTCAGTGCTAGGTACGTTCTGACTGTGAGAAGGTTCTTGTGTGTTGGTTGATCCACCAATTCGAGAGCTTTCAAGAATATCACTTTCATGTCTTTCCTGAATGGGAGGAGGTGCAACCATTGCACTGTTAGCCGATTTCCACGTTATTACACCTCGTGAGTTTAAGACAAGAAGTAAGGACGTAATTAAGGAAAATAAGATTTGAGTATTGGAAATTAATATACTTAAGGATGGGATTATAGAATAATTTTTGGTAATGACGAATGCGACGCCGGAAAATTCTTTAGTAATGGTGGTATATATACATATATAATTTCCGTTATGGATTAGTAAGGTATATAAGATACAACGATAAGAATTTAAGGCAACGAGTGTTGAGATTAATTGAAGGAGGGGTTAAGATTTATTACTTGGGGTTGTTTTTAACTAAGAGGGCATTAAAGAGGGCCAAAGTGTAAGTCTAAACAAGTATTTTCAGATTTTCTTAAAATATCAAAACCCTTCTATTCTAATTTCAATTTCATTCTAAACACCAAGTTCATCTCCTCCTCTCTCAACCCATATCCGAAAATTGCACCATTCTTAGCAAGAATTGAAGTCATTCTATAACCTTCTTCCTAGATTTATCCATCTAACAATTAGAAGCCCAAATAGGAACCAAAAACAGTGGGATTTTCGGGACTGCTGGGCGAGAGAGATTGGGATTTGTCGTCAAGTTTCAGACAAGTTTTTGAGAAGAAAAACATGTAAGGATGTTGGTCTAACATTGTAGAATGCTTGCATGTTGGATTGGAGTTGCAAAAGGGGGAAATTGGACAAGCATTTGATGAAAGTTGGGACAAAAATTGGGATTTTGGGGCAGAATTTTATTCAACTTTAGAGGGATATATCTCCTCATATATTAGGAGTTTTTGGGTGTTTCAAAATCCTAAAATGAAGTTCGTCGAGTCTAGTTTCCAACGCAATAAACCTATCATCGATAGGACACCGTAGTAGAGAGTTATGGATGTTACAAGCTCAGCTGACAAAGCAGTGGATAAAAATCGGGACTGTTTGGAGGATTAAATTAAGGTATGAAAATCCTTCCTTCTATGCTATAATTGAAGTTGCATATTGTGGTAGTTGAACTAATGGACTTGTGTTAGGAAGAAATCTTGAATTTAGACAATGCATGTGTCAATTTTGGGTGTGAGCCGAATTGGGTTGTTTCAGGTATATGTTGAATTCGTGTGTTGTGTTGTAAATTTCATCACTAATTGCGTATTAAAAATGGATGAAATTGTGAAGATTAAAGATGGATTCATTACATGGGATTGTTGGAAAGATAAGTTGGGTTAATAGTTAAGAAAAGAGTTAAAATTGTTACATGCTAAATGGCCTAAAACTCATGAATAACTTTCGGACATTGTGCGACCCTTTACGGGTTGTTTTGGTGCCATATAATTGTTGTTACTATTATTAACATCGTCACTAATTGTGTGTTAAGAATTGAAAGAAGCATTTGGTACTTGGTGATGTAATTAGTTATATAAGGTGACGCGAGATGAATTGGAATTTAAGGAACTAAAAGAGTTTTGGAATCTCAGACATTGTTGTAACATTTTAAGGATTGAATGAACATGGTAAATAGGTGCGATAGACACTTTGATGATTGCAATTGTTGTCTTTCATAAATAAGGAGAAAGGAGACTGTATAATGGCGTATATGCAATATATGAGGCCTAATTAGATTATATATTGAAATAGTTGCGATTGTTGGTTGGATTTGGACTGTTGGTTAATTGTGGATACGCACATAAACAGGGGAAGTGCTGCCCGAATTTTTATAAAAATGGGAAGTTGTTATTCAATATAACTTACGTTAGAAGTCCTAGAATTAATGGTATTATTATTATTATTATTATTATTATTATTATTATTATTATTATTATTATTATTATTATTATTATTATTAACGTACTAGACGAGACGCATCCTAGTTTTACATTGGTTGAGCGACTACGAGGTATGTGAACTATTCTTTCTTTCTTTGGCATGATTTTGTGAAAATCTTTCTTCTTTCTTTTGGTATGATTTTAATGAAGGTACGACGGACGTACATGATTCCTTCAAAGTCTAGTTTTAATAAAATAATGATTCATGATATGATAAGTGCCTCGGCTTTCCAAAGGATGTTTTAAAATGATATATGATACGATAAGCGCCTTGATTTTCCAAAAGATGATTTAAAGGATATATGATATGATAATGCCTTTTTCTTATTTCATTGAGAGTCAAATGATAATTTAAGTTATATATGGTTGCTCATGATATTATGCTCGTGCCAAGTGTTATTACTCATTTCACCGAGTCCCTCACTAGAGGGTCGGGACACGTTATATGTACATATAAGATGATGAAGATTCCATCGAGTCCCTCACTAGAGGGCCGATACATGTTATACATATATAATTTCATCGAGTCCCAGACTGGGCCGGAACACGTTATATTGATAATTTCATCGAGACCCTCACTACAGGGCCGATACATGTTATACATATATGATTTCACCGAGTCCCAGACTGGGCCGGAACACGTTATATTGATAATTTCATGAGTCCTCACTCTGGTGAGACATGTTATATTGATAATTCGTGAGTCTCTCACTAGAGTCGATACATATATATATATATATATATATATATACATACTTACTTGGGTTCGAGTCCCATGATATATACATACTTACTTGGGTTTGAGTCCCATGATATATATGTACCTAGACGGGTTCGAGTCCCGTGCTATTATATCCTGAGGATAGGAGTTCATGATTTTGGCAAGACTTGCATATTTTGGAAAGGTAAGAACTGATTTTCATTACTCTCATTTGATAAGGCACAATTATACTGTTATGTTGATTTCATACTTGCCCCCTGTTATACGTTGAACTGTTATGATTTCATTCTGATTTTTGATTTCACATACACGGTACATCTATCGCATCGACCCCCTTTTCCCCGGGTGCGTTAAATGCCGCAGTACAGTGATCGGTTAGGTGACCCTCCGATTTAGGACATCTACCGCTAAAGAGCTCCCTTGTTCGGAGCGATTATTTTAGTATGCATCTTTACATTCCAGACTTATGTATATTTTGGGCACGACGGGGCCCTGTCCCGTCATATGTCAGTATTGTACTCTTATGTCACGACCCGACCCCGGGGCCGCGACTAGTACCCTACTGGGGTACCCTGTCAGGTATATGTCAGAGAATAGCAGCGGAACATAACACAACACATAACTTCATAAAAAGGTAAACATAGCGACCCGGTAGATAAAGGCCTTCCATAAACATACCTAAACAAAGTATTTATAATACAACCGGTTCTTATAGCCCAAAATATATAGGTGGCCATGCACTTCTAAAGATAACAATCGTGGCGGGGCCCCGCCATACCTGGATGTACAAAATACCTATAGCATCGGGAATATCCATACTAATAAATAAGCTTAGGAGGAACGGCTTCGACAGGAATAGTGATCCTAGAACGAGGATCCTCAATGCTTACCTTACTGCGGCATGAACGCGGCCAGGGAAGGGTCGATACCTGATATGTACCAAGTATGTAAAGTGGGAAAATCTTGTAATATGATATCATAAGTCTAAAAGCAAAGTGAGTCATGGAAGACAATAAAATACCTTTTCTTGTGCCTTACTAACAATGAGAGTGACAAGTATATATACATATATAATCTGCATAAAATAGGAGGCTCATGATCAAAGCAGGTACCTCGCCGTAGTATCAAAAGAAACCATCCTACTCACGGGACTATTTCACCCGTGAGCCCATAAGGACTCGCATGAGGTATTCCTCGCATCATGGGTAGCAAATCCACTAACGGAGCAGGTGGTATAACGATCTTGGGGACTTTCCGCCGGATATACTCTTACCCCAAACAGATGGTATAACGATCTTGGGTACCTCGGATATACTCTTACTGGGCGGATGGTATAACGATCTTGGGGCTTGCCGCCGGATATACTCTTATCTTGGTGCGGATGGTATAACGATCTTGGATCCGCCTCGGATATACTCTTACTGGCGGATGGTATGACGATCTTGGTGGCCCGCCGGACATACTCTTACATGAAGGAGGTGGTATGACGATCTTGGGGCTTGCCCGCATATACTCTTCTATCACAAATCATCGTATCATAATAATAATAAGTTAAGAAAACTTATAACTTCTTTTTAGTCTTGTTCACATACTCTCTCATTTTAGTTTACTTAAGGCACTTAACCATATCTTTAATAAAAGAACAGAATTTAACCCAAGTACTACATACCTCAACTCTTTCAAAAGTGACTCTTCTTTATACATAAAGCCTTTGGGCAATTGATGCCTTTAAATCAATTTGCCTCTTCGTATAATTATCTTACTTAGAGTAAATCCTTCTCATTAACCTTTTATGAAGCTAATAGACCAACTTCCCATAAAGTTGTTATATTAACTCTATACTTTAGTAAAAATCATACTTTTCCCTTAACGAGGACTTATACGTTCTTAAAGCGAAAAGTCATTTTATACTCAAAACAAGTAAGAACACCAAATCTTGACGTCACCGCATTACATAGTTTCATCTATTCATGCTCAAGAGATAGGAAAGCTTCACATACCTCTTTGGTCAATCCACTTGCCAAGTCCAAACTACATA
This sequence comes from Przewalskia tangutica, assembly GCA_029844215.1. NCBI lineage: Eukaryota > Viridiplantae > Streptophyta > Magnoliopsida > Solanales > Solanaceae > Przewalskia > Przewalskia tangutica. Next base: position 17,907,313 of record CM056739.1, on the reverse strand, counting down.
AGTAATATTTCAACCTATAATAGTCATGATCGTTTATTAACCTCTAATCTTAATGTAGAACAATCCAAGTTCAAAGTCACTAAATTCTAGGAAAATCGGGCATTTCCTTTGTTTCTACTCACTTTGCCACCTTTCTCAAGGCCGAAATTATCATCAAAACACCACATTTTAGGCTCAATCAATCCAACAATTCAAAGGGGATTTCACACCCAAAATTTCTGCCTCATAAGTTTACAACAAATCACTTAACAATTCTAAGGTAGTTTTTTTAGGCTACAACAAGCTCATTTGTTCTTCTTAACCCATTCTTCATATCCAAACCACATTTACTTGCATGCAAAGACTCTAAGTGCATTATTTTACTACCACAAGATCTTGCTTTCTAAGCATGCAACACTAGAACTAAGTTTAAAGGAAGAAATGTTACCTTAAAGTTTTAGCCAAAACTTATTCCAAATATTGCTAGCTTCCTTGCCAAGAACACTACCACAACAATGCCAACAAGCTAGCTACAAGCTTCCTTTTCTTGTTCTTAACTTTGATTTTTCTAAGGGTTTTAGAGAGAAGGGAGCGATTTGAGAGAGAGAGAGAAGATGAAAGATAGACAATGACCAAGTCTTGGTCAATATATTGCATGCAACAGAAAATCAGATGGGGGGGGACACTTGTCACCCTCCCATGGTCTCTTTTAAAACAAAAATCAGATTTTCTAAGTTTTTCCGCCCAAATTCCCCGCCTCGGCGCCAGCCCGCCAGCGTGCAAGGCTGGCTCCGCAGCTCTCGAACTTTGCGCGCGCCACGCATCTGGCGCGGCGGCTGCTGCTCTGCGACCTCTCGATTACTTTAGGCGCGCGACCTGCATCTGGCGCCGCCACCATCGCGCAGGCGCTTTGCTCGAACATTTACGCCAACTAACTTGTAACTTTCTACTCAGCGCCTATCGACGCCTATCGGTTGGGTGCGTTGGAATCAAGACTCAACGAACTACGTCCTAGGCCTTTAAAATACTTAGGAACTCTCAACGAATCGGGTCATAACCCGCCTCAAAGTTGACTAAAAAAACCGTCCGGAACGACCCGTCAACCTGTCCTTCGGAAATTTTAAGTCTTACATACTTTCGTATGTTTCCACACGTAGGTCAGAACTACGGGTATAACATTCTCCCCCTTAGAAACATTCGTCCGAATGTTCCTTCTAGGCTTACTCAAATCACAACATCGACATAGACCTCTTAACTATTCATTCGTAATAAAGAAGCTCGCGAGCCACATCTGAGCGTAAATGCTAAATCAAAACTAACAAGCGGAAAGTAGGTTACCCGAGGTATAGGGAATAAGTGAGGATACTTCTTCATCATGTCATCCTCTGCTTCCCACGTCATTTCCTCCTGTTTCGTTCGCCATAGGACCTTGGCGGAAGCCACGTCTTTCGTCAAAGTCGTCTAACGACGATCGAGTATCGCTATGGGACTCTCTCATACGATAACTCCTCATTACTTGGACATCTGAACCGGTGCACTCTAGATGGATCTCCATACATTTCCGCAACATGGACACATGAAAAGCGGATGCACCGCCTCCAAATCGGACGGAAGATCTAACTCATAGCAACCTTGCCTACCATACGTACAATCCTATACGGCCCAATGTAACTTGGGATAAGCTTACCTTTCTTTCCAAATCTCTTCACGCCCTTCATGGGAGATACCTTTAGGAAAACCCAATCATCTATCTCAAATTCCAAGTGTCGACGCCGATGATCTGCATCGACTTTGCCGACTCAGCCGCCAACAACCGCTCTGGATAAGCTTCACCTTATCCATCGTCTGTGGACTAAGTCGGCCCGACTAATCGAACTTCTCCCACTCGAACCAGCCTATCGGTGACTGCACTTCTCCCGTATAAGGCCTCATAAGGCGCCGAATCTTGGAATGGTAGCTATTGTTATAAGCAAACTCCACGAGAGGTAAATGATCCTCGGCTACCCTCGAAATCAATAACACAAGCCCGCGGCATATCCTCGAGTGTCTGGATAGTGCGCTCGGCTGTCCGTCCGTCTCGAGGGTGAACGCCGCATCGAGACTCACATGTGTCCCTAATCCTTCGAAAGGACCTCGAGTTAGCCGAATCGGGCTCTCTATATGATATAATCGACACCGGACTCGTGCGATCTCACAATCTCTCTAATATATAATCGGGCATAGTCCTCGGTGGCGTCGTTCGACGGAAGAAAATGGATCGATTTAAACCGTCGACAATCGCCCGAATGGAATCATGCTTCCTCCGAGTGGTAGGTAGCCACGTAATAAAATCCATATTTATCACCTCCCACTTCCAAGTCGGAATATCAATGGCTCGCGACCCTCCGCTACGGTGCTCAATCTTAACTCGACAATTCGCACGCGTGCCACGAACTCCGCAACATCCTCTTTAGGCCATCCCACCAATACACGATTCGAGGTCATGGTACATCTTAGTCGACCCGGATGAATAGAATAACGAGCACCGTGTGCCTCCTGAATCTGGCGAAGTCTGTCCATCGGGAACACATGGCCGGCCCTCGAATCTTAGCACCCAGTGGTATTACCTCAAATAGACTCTTCTCCTACGGAGAGCCGCGTCTCGACACGTGCCAAAATCGGATCCTCATCGTCGCCTCCTTACCTCGCCGATGATAGAAGACTCGCAACCTCTCGAACCCGAATTCCCTCGCCATCGAGAATCAACCAACGAACCCAGGCTCGCTAATCGATGTAACTCTCGGACCATATCCTCTTCTGCGGTGAACATCGCACGGACTACCCATCGATCTGCGACTAAGGGCATCTGCCACCACATTGGCCTTCCCTGGGTGGTATAGAATATCAACATCGTAATCCTTAAGTAGTTCCAACCACCGTCTCTGTCGCAAGTTCAGCTCCCTCTGGCTGAAGATATACTGGAGACTCTTGTGGTCTGTGTAAATGTCCACATGAACTCCATATAAATAATGTCTCGGATCTTTAAGGCATGAATCATCGCTGCGCGGCTCCAAGTCATGTGTGGGATAGTTCTTCATGTTTCCTAAGTGCCGGGATGTAAGCTATAACCTTGCCGTCTTGCATCAAAGACGCACTCCAAGCCCGACACTGACGCCACAATAAAAACCACATATCCATCTAAGCCCTCCGGAAGAGTAAGAAGCTGGGCGGTTGTCAACTTCTCCTTTAGCAATCAAAACTTTCCTCACAAGTATCCGTCCCGGAACATAGTCATACAGTCGGCTTAGTCAAAGTCTGAAATAGAAGCAAACTTCTCCACAAACCTCAGATAATAACCTGAGGCCCAAAGCTGCGCCTGCTGCAGCCGGTGTAGTGGTTCTGGGCCAAGTCTTGACTGCTTCAATCTTTGTTGTATCAACCCGAATACCATCGGCCCCGATAACATGCCCTAAGAAAGCCACTGACGCCAGCCAGAACTTGGCATACAACTGCCGGTCTCGGAGGACTCCCAATACCGTCCTCAAATGATCTGTATGCTCCCGCTCTGTGCGCGAATACACCAAGATATCATCAATAAACACTATAACGAACATATCCAAGAATGGCATGAACACCCTATTCATCAAATCCATGAATACCGGGCGTTGGTCAACCCGAAAGACATCACCCTGAACTCATAGTGCCCATACCGGGTCCTGAATGCAGTCTTTGGGATATCTACCTCTCTAACTCGTCCCTGATGATAACCCGACCGTAGGTCGATCTTGGACAAACACTTTGCACCTGCGCAACCGTCAAACAAATCACAATCCCGGGAGGGATATCTATTCTTGATAGTTACCTTGTTCAATCACAGTAATCAATACACATACGCAGCGCCCCATCCTTCTTCTTTACAAATAACACTGGTGCTCCCAAGGAGAAACACTGCCTAATAAAGCCTTTCTCCAAAGAAATCTTTCGGTGGTCCTTCAACTCCTTATTTCGGCGGGTGCCATCTGTATGGCGGAATAGATATCGGCCGAGTATCGGCGCCAAATCAATGCAAACTCAATCTCCTTTCGGGAGGATACGAGCTCATCCGGGAATACGCCCGAAACTCTCTAACGGCCGTGGCGAAGGTGCGGTACCTCACCTCGATGTCGAATACGAACCATATGGTAGATATACCCTTTCCGCACCATCTTCCCAGCCTTGAGGTAAGAAATAAACTTACCCTACGGCAAAGATATTCCCTTCCACTCGATAAGCTCCAGAACCTGGAACCGTACTAATCTCTCCCTACTGTCCTCGTTGGCATAGCAAGATGTCAGCCAATCCATACCCATAATCACATCAAAGTCCGTCATATCCAACTCTATCAAGTCGCCAGAGTCCGACGACTATCTATAGTCACGTGACAAGCCTTATACACTCGCCACTACCATCGAATCACTCATCGCGTAGCCACCTCAAAAGGTATTATGGACTCTGCTCTATCCCTATTCTATCGGCAATATGAGGAGATATGTAAGACAAGGTAGAACTCGGATCTATCAAAGCATATACATCACAAAGAAGAAACCAATAATGTACTGGCGACATCCGGCGACGCCCCGGTCCTCGCTGACCGACATAGCATAGATGCGGTTACGAGGACGCTAGAATCGAACCCCTACCACGACCTGCGCGCTCGCTGGCCCATAAGTACCACGCCTCGGCGTCTAACCATCGAAGATGAAGATTCAAAGAATGACCCGCCGGTGAACCGTAATGCTCCCGCCGCTGGGGCGGACAATCTTCGGATGGCCTGCTGCCACAAGAGTAACATGATCTCGAACCCATACGCACTCGCCGGATGAGACCTACCGCATCGAACGCACCGAGAGGTAGGTGGTCTCGATTAGCCGGTCTCGCCTCGAAAACTCGACGCCTGGAGCCCTCGACCGCCTCGAATAACCTCGCGATCGACCTCCCGCGTAAAAGCGTGAAGGAGCACTGAGCCGGGCCGGAAGGTGGACCTAGTTCGCCGCCGAGGCCGCCGCCAAAATCGCCTCGAGAACCCGATGTCCCGCCTCTTGGCCGCCCAAATCTAGCCGATCCCGCCTCTCTCGCCCTCGATCTCGCGTATGCTCGCATCTCCGCAATATCCATCCTCGGCTGAAGTGCCACTCCTAAGCGCAGAATCATGTGACGCCCAGCCCCATCACGTATCTATGAACCCCTGCTCGCCATATCGCCTACAATGGTGTGTGCATATCCGCCAAGGAGTCAAACTCTGTGTACTCCCGATAGTCCTCCCGCCCCATCTCAAGGTCAAGAACTCATTCACGCTGGCTCTCCTCACCTCGTGAGGCAAGAAGTGGTCTAGAACGCCTCTGTGAACTCCTCCCAATCACCGGAAGAGCATCATCACCTCGACAATACCCATGACTCAAACCGGCCAACGCAATATCGCAGAACCTGGTAGAAGAAGCTAGTGTAACAGACTCGTGATTCGATGCCCTAAGAACTCGCATGGTCCGTCAGAATCGCTTGACAAACTCCCGCGATCCTCATCGAATCTCGAACCATAGAACTCGGGTGGGTGACAACCCAGAAATCTGAATCTGAAATCGCCGGCTCTGGTTGCCGCCGCTTCGCCGCCGCCGCCGCTACTACGCTGGTCAAGAATCAACTGTTCCTATAATTCTCGTATCAGTTCTCGATTGCGAGCTGAGGCTCGCATCGCGTCTCGTGAGCCGCGTCCACGCTTCGAACTGCTGAGGTCGGGCGACGACGTGGAACTTCGCCGCCTAAACATCATCTCTCGTAAGGATTGGGCTGTGCCCTCGTGATTCTCCGCGTCCCACTAGCAAAGACTTCACCGCTTTGCCCTTCGGGCCGCGTTGCCTTGCGTGGAGGCATAAGCGATACATAAAGGAAAACATCGGAGATTCAACCTATAACTCGGCTCTATTGCACGATCTTAGAGTGAAAGAATGAAACCAATCCTAAATATCCCGCAGCCTCGATTATAGATGTGGTGCACGACACACCGATAATCAAGACTCTACTAGACACAGTGCTGGACACTTTCCGAGGACTAATCGCTCGATACCACTTTTGTCACGACCGACCGGCCGCGACTAGTACCCATCGGGTACCCGCCGTATATGTCGAGAATAGCGTGAACATAAGACAACAAATAACTTCATAAATATGGTAAATCATAACTGGGCATCCGATAAGGATGCCTTCGATAAACATACTTAAACAAAGTATTTATAATACAACTGGTTCTTATAGGCGAAAATATATAGGGCCATGCACTTAAAGATAACAATCGTATGACAGGGCCCGCCATACCTGGATGTACAAAATACCTATAAGATCGGGAATATCCATACTAATAAATAAGCTTCCGAGGAATGAGCTTCGACACCGAATAGTGATCCTAAGAACGAGGATCCTCAATCGCTACCCTTACCGCAGATTAACGCAGCCAGGGAAGGGGTCGACACAATATGTACCAAGTATGTAAAGCTGGGAAAATCTGTAATATGATATCATAAGTCTAAAAGCAATGAGTCATGGAAGACAATAAAATACCTTTATCGTGCCTTACTAACAATGAGAGTGACAAGTATATATACATATATAATACTGCATAAAATAGGAGGCTCATGATCAAAACAGGGTACCTCGCCCGTAGTATCAAAAAGAAACCATCCTACTCCTGGGACTATTTCACCCGCATGAGCCCATAAGGACTCGCATGAGGTATTCCTCGCATCATGGGTAGCAAATCCACGGAACAGGTGGTATAACGATCTTGGGGACTTTCCCCTCAGATATACTCTTACCCTGAAACAGATGGTATAACGATCTTGGGGCTGTACCTCAGATATACTCTTACACTGGAGCAGATGGTATAACGATCTTGGGGCCCGCTCGATATACTCTTATCTTGGTGCATGGTATAACGATCTCGATCCGCCTCGATATACTCTTACCTTTGAACCGGATGGTATGACGATCTTGGGTCGGCCCTCGGACATACTCTTACATCAAGGAGGTGGTATGAGGATCTTGGGGCTTGCCCTCAGACATACTCTTACCCTATCACAAACTGTCATCATATCATAATAATAATAAGTTAAGAAAACTTATAACTTCTTTTTAGTCTTGTTCACATACTCTCTCATTTTAGTTTACTTAAGGCACTTAACCATATCTTTAATAAAAGAACACCGGGAATTTAACCCAAGTACTACATACCTCAACTCTTTCAAAAGTGACTCTTCTTTATACATAAAGCCTTTGGGCAATTGATGCCTTTAAATCAATTTGCCTCTTCATATAATTATCTTACTTAGAGTAAATCCCTTCTCATTAACCCTTTTATGAAGCTAATAGACCAACTTCCCATAAAGTTGTTATATTAACTCTATACTTTAGTAAAAATCATACTTTTCCCTTAACGATGGACTTATACGTTCTTAAAACGAAAAGTCATTTTATACTCAAAACAAGTAAGAACACCAAATCTTGTACGTCTACCGTACTACATAGTTTCATCTATTCATGCTCAAGAGATAGGAAAGCTTCACATACCTCTTTGGTCAATCCACTTGCCAAGTCCAAACTACCGCAAGTAATATTTCAACCTATAATAGTCATGATACGTTTATTAACCTCTAATCTTAATGTAGAACAATCCAAGTTCAAAGTCACTAAATTCTAGGAAAAATCGGGCAGCATTTCCTTTGTTTCTACTCACTTTGCCACCTTTCTCAAGGCCGAAATTATCATCAAAACACCACATTTTAGGCTCAATCAATCCAACAATTCAAAGGGGATTTCACACCCAAAATTTCTGCCTCATAAGTTTACAACAAATCACTTAACAATTCTAAGGTAGTTTTTTTAGGCTACAACAAGCTCATTTGTTCTTCTTAACCCATTCTTCATATCCAAACCACATTTACTTGCATGCAAAGACTCTAAGTGCATTATTTTACTACCACAAGATCTTGCTTTCTAAGCATGCAACACTAGAACTAAGTTTAAAGGAAGAAATGTTACCTTAAAGTTTTAGCCAAAACTTATTCCAAATATTGCTAGCTTCCTTGCCAAGAACACTACCACAACAATGCCAACAAGCTAGCTACAAGCTTACTTTCTTGTTCTTAACTTTCAGATTTTCTAAGGGTTTTTAGAGAGAGCAATTTGAGAGAGAGAGAGAAGATGAAAGATAGACAATGACCAAGTCTTGGTCAATATATTGCATGCAACAGAAAATCAGATGGGGGACACTTGTCACCCTCCCATGGTCTCTTTAAAACAAAAATCGATTTTCTAAGTTTTTCGCCCAAATTCCTCGCCTCGTGGCGGTTGAAACCTCCGCAGTTCTCAACTTTCGGCGCTGCCCCGTCTGGCGCGGCTGCGCTTCTGCGACCTCTCAAGACTTTAGGCGCGCGCCCTCGCATCTGGCGCCGCCGCCGCGCTTTGCTCGAACGCATTTACGCCCGATTGCCTTGAACTTGTAACTCTCATAACTTTCTACTCCGACGCCCTATCGACGAACGGTTGGTTGCGTTGGAATCAAGACTCAACAAACTACGTCCTAGGCCTTTAAAATACTTAGGAACTCTCAACGAATCGGGTCATAACCCGCCTCAAAGTTGACTAAAACCGTCCGAACGACGTCAACTGTCGCCGGAAATTTTAAGTCTTACATACTTTCGTACGTTTCCATACGTAGGGTCAGAACTACGGGGTATAACATCTTAGAGGTCTGTAGACAGTTGTGGGTGATAGATGTGTTTTGGACTTGTGTAGAATGTTTATGCGATTGAGCTAGCTGTATTGTTGCACTTGTTTTTGGATGTTCTCGTATATAGTGACAGCCTTGTCGGCTTGCCTATTGTGATTACTCATTTGCTTATGTGATGCTATTTGGTGGCAGCCTAATCGGCTAGCCTGTTGTGATGGTTGGATAGTTGTGTAAGACAGCATTGTCGGCTCGCCTAATTTGGGTATATGTTATAGATGCAGCGTCAAAATTTTCTATTACCCTTAAGGGTCAGTTGATTACGTGACGGGTTAGTGTAATGACGTCCAGTTAGGGCGTCGGGTCGCGGCACGTCGGTTCGGGTCGTGACACACGTGCTCACGCAAGTGTACGTATCGTCACAAGTAATATAGTCTGTAAGACCGAATATCGTCCACAAAGACTGGTTATCAAGTACCGATTATCTATTCTATGGTTTCTATTTGGTGAACGTTAATTTGTTTGTATTTTTATCTAATAACTAAGACTAAGTAATTGCAGAAAATGAACTAATTATGATAATACTTTAATTTAAATCAGTTATGATGGAAATAGGGCTTCCAATCTCCTCAACTATCCACTCTTTCACTTGTTAATGCAATGCTAATGGGTCTTCTTCTTATTAAGATAACAGGTTAACTTGTCTGTCATCATATTTCGGTTAGGATATACGAGAGCTCAATCTTGTGCAGAAACCTTCTATATTTCTATGATAGATTTTACCACACAAGAGGATTAAGAACAATAACCTTAAACACTACACAAGTATCGGGGTACTTTCGTCCACGATTTTAACATATGTCTAAACAACTACAACATATTCAAATATCTCCTCTCGGTTCTCGATTCGAAATAATATAAGTTATGACAATTAATAGCCAGTGAATTATCAAACAATCAATGCAATATTGAATATATCTTAATAATGTTGAAGAAGAAATCAATTAACTAATGCATTAACTATATGAAAGAGTTTCAAGAAGATTCGATGGAAAACTCTACTAAAGTAATTAGCTCCTAAACAATGTCATATCAAGAACTAAATTACAATTCAACATAACTGAAATAAACTAAGGGAAAAGAAAAGAAATACTTAGAACTAGGTCTCCAATTGTAGCCTACAAGCCTTGCCTTGTGATGTGTGTTATGATGGATGATAGAATAATCCCTAAAATCTGTCCCAAGGGCTTAAATATGCTGCAAAAATCGTGTGTCCTGGACCCTTATGCACCTGGCCAATTTCTACTCGGATCTGGAAAAAGGCGCCTCGGCACTGCGGTGCCGGAAGTACTGTAACCAACCCCAACTCGCAGATCTTTTGGCACCGCGGTTCCGTAAGTCCTGTAGCCAGATTTTCTGATTTTTGTCATTTTCTCGTCCGTACTTTGTCTGAATCCTCCTATGCTTCCCGAGACTTCTTAGGCTTCATTTCTTGGCCCTTTTAGTGTACAATTCCATCTAAATCAAGCTCATTTTATCATCTTTTTGTCATTTCTTCATTTAGGACCGATGTGACTCAAAAGAAAGAAAAACGACACTAATAATATACTAAACACAAATGAAATGAGTAAAATACTAACTAAAAATGACTAAAAAAGTGTATATAAAATGCGCCTAACAAACCCCCAAACTTAAAATTTACTCGTCCTCGAGTAAAACACTAAAAAAATGAAGACTCTATGAAATGAATCAAGTAGCTATAACAATGTTTCTTCAAAATCTTGGATGAAAGATAGGATAATATGTTAGAACATATATAGCATGAATAATAAGAAATCTAGAATTTCAAGTTAGATATTTTGCAAATTCACTTAGATCATGGTCAATGGAAATACAAACACCTAACCTATGCATGTCAATTTCATTCCATTTTTTTCCAAAATGCTATAGACCTATTTACTTGCTATTCTCCACTAATCATAGACATACACATTAAAGATCATCAGGACTTTCAAGGGTTGTAATGTAGACTTAGGCAGGGGCAGGTAAAAATAGGCATTTAGGCTCAATTACGTACCATAAACATTTTTCCTTCAACTCATTTTCCTTCTGTTTGATTTCCTTTTTAATCTCATACCTATTTCTCCCAATCTTTTATTTTGAGAGAATGAGATACATTATAGATAACAGGCACCCTCAAACTTAGGCTTTTGCATATTCTTCATTGGGGTGCATCAAATTTTTCAATTCTCTTTTTGTTTCTTTTTCAACACTTTTCATCATACTAACTTTCAATTATCACTTATGGCACAAACAGGGAATCATAGGGTGTCAAACAAAGATCTTATTTTAGGCTCAAAGGGGCTGACTAGTGATACAATTCATGTCAGGGTAGGTAATGAATGGTTAGAAGGACTATCAAAGAAATGTCTGAATCATCTCCCTAAACATGTACATCTTAACTATTTCGCCACAAATAACAAACAAACATGTTTTCTAGACATTTTTCATATTTTCTTTCCATAACTGACACTCATAGGCTAAGCACAAATATCCCAAATAATTAGATGTCATGAATTTTTGGCATATCTAACTTAAGCACACATATTGTCGCTTTTAATTCCATTACATTATCCCACTTTATCCACTCAATATCTTTAGCAACTACAACTTACATGATCCATAAAAAGAATTATGACTCAAAAACACACAAAACAACACAAAGTCCAATCAAACAGACTAAAAAACAAGACTAAAAAATAAAGTAAGATCCCCCAAACTTAATCGATACCATTTCCCCAATGTGTGAATACTAGAAGTAGGGACAACTTACTGACACAACACAACGGTCATAAAGGAGGTCTGGAATGAGATTCTTGAGTTTGCACAAGCTTTTGGGCTCTCTGAAGTTGCAGCGCCGTGGCACTGCATGTTGGCGCCTAGTCCACCTGCCATCACAACAAAAGACAAAACCCAAGACCGTGAGATTGTTCAAGATAAAATAAAACAACTAAAACAAGAATTGAAATAACATAATTAAAAATATTGGGTTGCCTCCCAACTAGCGCTGTTTTTAAGCCAAGACTTGCTTCTGAGGCATTTCACACTTTACTTATTGTTGCCGATATGATCTTTTCTCCAGTATCTAGTACTAGGACTAGGACTAGTAGAGTAGAGGCACTACTGGGCGGGGCTTCCTCGATCACAGCTTCTCGGATATCACCTTATTTGTCCAGATCTTCCAATATTTTCACAATTACAGTTCACTGCGCCCGCTCTTTTAAAGGGCGTGGTGATCTCGTCTTGCTTGCTGGGAGAGAGGAAGCTTCCGGACCATCTTTTTCAGCCAGGGTTCCTCGCTAAATAAAACCAAAGTTCAACTACAACCAAGGAAAGAGATATATCACATCTATGGGAAACTCGACTCTTTAGAATTGTGATAAGCTGGAGAAAGGTGAGGATGACGTCAAGTCATCATGCCCCAAAACCAGTGGAAAGAATGAAAAACCCAGTCCCGACCTGTCTCGACTCTACGAATAGACTTGTGGGCCATGGAGGGATCCAAGAAACGATAGTCTGGGTGTGAAGGTATTTTGAAATCTAACTAACGTCTTTTAGCCGGACGCAGTTCACTTACTAGATCAAGAGGTAGAGTGTCCCCTCCACATAACCATCGCAGCACCAATCACTTCCTCTTCATCCTCTTCTTTTTCACAGAATTAACTTCAGGGGGGGTTAATTCTCTTTTCAACATTCGTCGTTTCCTTGGCCTTACTGTCAGGTTCCCCACTTTTCTTTAATGGTACCCCACGAGCATCCGTACTTGTGAGGCTTTTCTCAGGCACAACCTTGTTAACTACCCCAATAGCAAAACATCGCTCATTGACTTGTGGTTCAGTGAGTGGTCTGAACTTTGAAGGTCATCTCTGGATCAGGTGGTGGCTACACTTTGAATGTCATTTATTCATCTTGAACTCTGAGCTTCAATTCCCCCTTCTCAACATCAATAAATGCCCTCCCTGTGGCTAGAAATGGTCTACCAAGAATGATGGGCATATTTTCATCTTCCTCCATATCAAGAATGAGGAAATCATCAGTAAAGATGAATTTGCCCACTTTCACTAACACATCTTCAATTATATCTCTGGATGTACGACTGAGTGATCAGCTAGTTGCAAGTTGACTGTAGTTGACTTTGCTTCCCCCAAACCAAGTCTTTTAAACACATAGAGGGGCATCACGTTGATACTGGCCCCTAAGTCACACAAAGCCCTCTTATATGTAACATTACCTATAGTGCAAGGTAAGGTGAAACTCCCTAGATCTTTTAACTTAGGGGACAGTTTCTTCTGCAAGATAGCACTGCACTCCTCTGTCAGCGCTATTGTCTCATAGTCTGCCAGTTTCCTCTTCTTAAACCGGATGTCTTTCATGAACTTTACATAAGCTGACATTTCTCTAAAGCTTCAATGAACGAGAGATTGATATGAAGCTTTTTGAAGATCTCTAAAAACTTGGAAAACTTCTTGTCTAAGGACTTCGTCCGCAGTCTTTGAGGGTAAGGAATTTTGTCTACATATTCCCTCATAACTTCCGGTGGAGCCTTCTCTATAATAGGGCGGTCCTCAGTAACCCCCTCCTTCTCTACCTCAGCTGTCTTCTCCACTTCATTCTCCTTCCCCTTCCCTGGTTGAGATCCAACCTGCTCTAACTGCTTCCATCTTCTCAAGCTAATTGCCTAGAATTTCTCCCTTGGGTTCATCAATGTATTACTGAGAAGAATACCTTGCTCTCTATTTTTCATTGTGTTTTCCATCTGTCCATAGTGTGCTTCTAAATTCCTGATGGATGACCTAGTCTCTGTCATAAACTGGGTCTGAGAGTCGGTCATTTGTGCTTGGGAGCTGGCCAAGGTTGAAAGTGAGGACTTAGTTTCTGCCATTAATGACCTTGTCTCTGTTATGAATTGTTCTTGGGAGTTTGCCAAGGTCAACAGTGCTGTTTTCAACTTATTTGACTTCTCGTGTGGGGCTGGTGGGCTGAGCTGCAGTGAGGAAGATGTTTGAGTCAAGGGTTGTTATGGATTACTCTATTGATACTGCCCCTGAAACTGAGGCTGCTACCCTTGATCATTCCTCCATGAAAAATTTGAGTGATTTTTCCACCCCTGATTATATGTGTTGGAGTATGCATTGTTGTAGGGCCTCTGAAAATTTCTCACAGCCTGACATTGAGCATGCTCTATTGGGATGTTGTTGGGATCAGACATCTATCGAAAGTGTGTGGATCCCCACAAATCTCACAAACTGCTTGCATCTGGATCACCTTTACGGACATGGTATTCTGCTAGAGCTGCTTAGTCAAGAGATCGACTTGTTCATTCAGTGCAGCGATGTCATCTAGCTCATGAACCCCAACTGCTTTTCTACCACATGTTCCTCTATCATCTGACAAATGATTGTTCGTGGCCATTTCTTCCAACAAATCATGGACTTCATGTGTTGTTCTCTTCATGAAAGTGCCACTAGCAGCTGCATCAATTATTGTTCTATTAGTCCCACTCAGACCATTATAGAAGATGTGCTCCAAGTTCCACTGCTTAAGGACATGATGTGGACACTTCCTTTGCAAATCCTTGAACCTTTCCCAAGCATCATACAATTACTCTCCATCCATTTGATAGAAATTGTTCAATTCTCCCTTAAGCCTTGCTGCCTTCGCTGGTGGAAAGAATTTTTTAAGAAATTTATGGGCTAGGTCTTGCCATGTGAAAACGGAGTCTGTTGGCAGAGAATTCAACCAAACCTTTGCTCTGTCCCTGAGTGAAAATGGGAAGAGCCTCAACCGAATTGCGTCATCAGTAACGCCATTGTATTTGAATGTGACACAAAGCTCCAGGAAATTCACAATGTGCATATGTGGCTCTTTAGATGATGACTCTCCAAACTGGACTGTGTTCTGCACCATACTCAGAATAGCAGGTTTGATCTCAAAATTGTTGGCTCCTATCGCTGGAAGACTGATGCAAGTCTGCACTCTTGTAACTGTAGGCAATACATAATCCCCCAAGCTCTTTTCTGCAGGGACTTGTCTTAAGACAGACGGTAACTCACAATCCTCCAAATTATTGTTTTGCTGATTTTCCATTGTCAAAGGATCAACAATTGTCTTGTCCTTCATGCAAGTGATCAAAAACAAGAAAACAGATCACAGCAAAATATTCTAAAATAAAAAGACAGAAAAATAAAAACCAAATTAGAAATAAGGATAGATAGTTCGATATTTTGACTATATGCCATTCCCCAGCAACGACGCCAAAAACTTGTTAGCCGATTTCCACGTGCTCATGCAAGTGTACGTATCATCACAAGTAATATAGTTTGTAAGACCGAATATCATCCACAGAGACTGGTTATCAAGTACCGATTATCTATTCTATGGTTTCTATTTGGTGAACGTTAATTTGTTTGTATTTTTATCTAATAACTAAGACTAAGTAATTGCGGAAAATGAACTAATTATGATAATACTTTGGTTTAAATCAGTTATGATGGAAATATTATTTCCAATCTCCTCAATTATCCACTCTTTCACTTGTTAATGCAATGCTAATGGGTATTCTTCTTATTAAGATAGCAGGTTAACTCGTCTATCATCATATTCCGGTTAGGATATACGAGAGCTCAATCTTGTGCAGAAACCGTCTATATTTCTATGATACATTTTACCACACAAGAGGATTAAGAACAATAACCTTAAACACTACACAAGTATCGGGGTACTTTCGTCTACGATTTTAACATATGTCTAAACAACTACAACATATTCAAATCTCTCCTCTCGGTTCTCAATTCAAAATTATATAAGTTATGACCAGTTAATTATCAAGCAATCAAAGCAATATTGAATAGATCTTAATAATGTTAAAGAAGAAATCTATTAACTAATGCAAGAGTTTCAAGAAGATTCGATGAAAAACCCTACTAAAGTAATTAACTCCTAAACATTGTCATATCAAGAACTAAATTACAATTCAACATAACTGAAATAAACTAAGGGAAAAGAAAAGAAATACTTAGAACTAGGTCTCCAATCGTAGCCTTGCCTTGTGATGTGTTATGATGGATGATAGAATAATCCTTAAAATATGTCCCAATGGCTTAAATATGTTGCAAAAATAGTGTGCCCTGGACCCTTCTGCCCGTGGCCAATTTCGCCTTGGATCTGGAAAGACGCGTCTCGGTACCGCGGTCCTGCAGGCTAGCACCTCGGTGTCGGAAGTCCTGTAGCCAACCCGAACTCGCAGATCTTTTGGCACCACGGTCCTGCTGGCTGGCACCGCGGTTCCGTAAGTCATGTAGTCAGATTTTTTTGATTTTTCTCATTTTCTCGTCCGGACTTCGTCTGATTTTTCCTATGCTTCCCGGGACTTCTTAGGCTTAATTTCTTGGCCCTTTTAGTGTGAAATTCCATCTAAATCAAGCTCATTTCATCCTCTTTTTGTCATTTCTCCATTTAGGACCGCTGTGACTCAAAAGAAAGAAAAACGACCCTAATACTATACTAAACACAAACGAAATGAGTAAAATACTAACTAAAAATGACTCAAAAAGTGTATATAAAATGCGCCTAACATGCACCTTCTACCAAAGGCTGTGTAGGAGGACCTTGCATTTCTGCATTGTTCCTCGCAACACTCCCACTGGGGCGTACTCTAAGTACCCAATCTTCACCAAATGCTCCCACTGAATTCTTGCATTGGTCATTCGGCAAGGATTCAACATCTATGTTATCTTGTAGTTCTTGAATTTCTTCAAGTTCTATCTCTGTGCAACTCTGTTCCTTGTAGACATATTCTTCTTCAAGGAAGTTGCAATCCTGGAAACAATAACATTATGTTCGCCAGAAAGATAGAAGTAGTATCCCTTAGTTTCCTTTGGATACCCCACGAAGTAACATTTCTCACTCTTGGTTTCCAACTTATTCGTGAGCATCTTCTTAACGTATGCAGGGCACCCCCAGGGTCTCACCTGTTTAAGAGCTGTCTTCTTGCCATACCATATCTCATATGGTGTGTTTTCTACTGATTTGGAAGGAACCCTGTTCAGAACATATATTGAGGTTTGTATAGCATATCCCCAAAGGTATGTTGGCAGAGTTAAGAAGCTCATAATGGATCGAACCATATCCAATAGGGTTCAGTTTTCCTCTCGGAAACACCATTCATCTGTGGTGTTTTAGGAGGTGTCCATTCTGAATGAACTCCATGTAGCTTTAAGTAATCTAGAAATTTCTTGCTTAAGTATTCACTTCCTCGATCAGATCGAAGAGTCTTGATACTTTTTGTGAGTTGTTTCTCAACTTCAGACTTGTACTCCTTAAACTTTTCGAAGGCATTGAATTTATGTTTCATAAGATATGCATATCCATACCTTGTCGAGTTGTCAGTAAAAGTGATGAAGTAAGGGAAACCACCTCTAGCTTGAGTAAAAAATGGTCCACATACGTCAGTATGTACCAACTCAAGCACCTCATTGGCTCGCACACCTTTCCCAGAAAGGGGCTTGTTGGTCATCTTACCTTTCAAACAGGATTCACAATTACCATAAGACTCCAAGTCAAATGGTTCTAGGTAGTCAAGTTTCCTTAACCTTGTTATTCTTGTTTGATTGATATGACCAAGTCTACAATGCCAAAGGTAGGTAGAATTTCTATTACTTATTTTAGCTCGTTTGTTTTGTACATTGAAATTTTTTCGACGTACATACCTTGTCCACTAGAGGTAAAAGCACCTGGTGATTTTCCTCCTTCTGGTGTAGTGCAATCCTTCTTCCAATGCCCCTTCTTGTTACAGTTGAGACATACATATCATCGATATCCCATCATTAGTCGAGGTTGTTTTAAGGGTTACACTATAATATTAATATCTCAGACTATTAATAATCATGTAACCTGTAGGGATGCATATTATAGAATATTATAAACAATCAACTAATAATTCAATAATTACAAATGCCAAAATATTAATCTCCATTAATAAAATACGAATATGTATAAAGTACATTTGTCCTAATACAGATTGTCTCTAGGACATAAATATACTTCACTACTACATTTGTGGCCTAATGCGACAACTCTAAAAATTCTAATGCAACGCCTAATGTATTATCGTTGCATTAGATGAGGCTAATGCGGCGACTTAGTGTGTACCAAAACCAAAAGTTAGGCTAATGCAACGGTATAGAAGGACCGTTGCATTAGCTGGTATAATGCGATGGGTGAAGGAGTCTAATGCAACGGCTGGGACAGATCGTTGCATTAGATTTCTAAAGCAACTGTCCTAAGAGGCTAATGCGTCGGGCTGGATATCAAATTAAATATCCTTGTTTTATATTTCATTTAGCCGCCTCTTCATCAGTTCTAAAATACCCTGCAAAATTTTTATCTCCCACCACTGCTATAGCCGTCGCACCCCTCTTCCCCCACCTCTAGCCATTGCACCCCCCATCCCCCACTATCACCGTCACTACCCTTCCCCATCGCTCAACGCGTCGCCGCCATCCCTTCTTCCACGTCGCCATCGCTCTTTCCACTGCCGTCGCATCCGCTTCATCATCTTCTCAAGTTAGATTACGTTTTCCTTTCCCTTTACATTAGTATGTTTATAGGTCTTTAAACAAGTTTAAAAATGCTAAAAAAACAGTTTAAAAAAAAATGTAAAGGATGCTAAAATAAAAAGGATTTGCAGAAATGCTAAAGATTGCAGATGCATACTAATCTAAATGGGTAAATTAGACGCACCTAAATTATTAACTAGTTTAAGTAATGCCCGCTAAACTTAAATTGAGTACTAAGCTTACTTTTTAATCTACAGGTAAAGGGTTGCTAGGCATCTAGTAAAAGAGACTACAGATCACCTCATCAAGCAAACTTCGCGGTTGTTATATTTGTATAAGTAAATTAAACACAAAAAAAGCTAATCAGTGTAACAAAATGTTAGGAGATAAAAAGAGAAAAAAATTAGATAAAATAAATCTAAAAATTAATAATAAAGGGCAAGGTGCTTAAATGCAAAAGAATGCTAAGATATTTATGTAAATTAGAAGGTTTTTTAGCTTAAAAAAAAATAAAAGTGTTAGGGTAGTTAACTAGTGTGCTTAGCAGTTTAAAAGTGCTAAAAAAATAAAAAAAATTAAAAAAGTTAAAAATGCTAAAAATGCTAAGTGCTTTAAAAAAATGCTAAAAAAGTAAAGAAAAAAAAAAAGGTGCAAAGCTAAAAAGAAAAAAAAAAAAGGTAAAAAAGGTGTAGAGGGCTTAAAAAGGTAAGGTGCTTAAGAAGAATTTAAAAGGCTAAAAGGTGCTAAAGAGTGCTAAGATTAAAAGAAATGTTAAAAGGAAATAAAAAAAAAGAGATGTAGAATGTTAAGAGTGCTTAAAAAGATGCTAGAAGCATGGGATTGCAAGGAGTGCTTAAAGAAGTGTTAGTTTATCTGATTTTAATTTTTTTTAATATGTTAGATAGTTATATCGATTGTAGAAGTTGATGAAAGTTATATATAGAGTTAGAAATGCCTTGCCAGATAATTAATTTATTGATTTATTTTTAAACTAATATATGAATTTTGTTATACAAAATAAATTACATGTCTTAATTAGTACAAAAAACATATAAAGACATAATTAATTTAAAGTATAAAAGATGATTAATTTTAGAGAGTAAATGAGTCGGGCTGTTTTGACCTTTAATTTTGTTGAGATTGAGAGATAATGTTCTTGAAAGATGTGGTGCGATGGATGCAGTCGCGAGTTGCCATGTGTGTCGGCGAGTGAGACTTCTACGTGCTGAGACGATTATTTTTGCTAAAAATTAAAAAATAAAAAATAGTAGTATAATTGAAATCTTATTGATCATGCAATTGACTTATTAAATGATAGATTTTCACTTCGTATAATTTGCAATTTTCAAAGGCGTAACCGCAAAAAGTTAAGTTTCACTGATGGCTGGAAGCAAATAATCCCGCTTAGTTATTCCCATCACATTACCGTTAATCCGACATTGTGCTCTTGGTTCTCACTACGAAGCACAATGACATTCAAGAAAATATTTAAAGATAAAGCATCAGAATGTCGTACGGTGTACGTCGTCGTAATGTAATTGAGTAGAATTTATTTTATTATTATGGACGAGCATCATATCAATAGCAATAGGGTCATGAATCATTTTATTGCGATTTAACAGACGAAATGATACCAAATCATTAGATTCGGGACTCAACAAATGACACTAAATGATAAATGATCGGTACTTCATATCAACGTGAGCATTTACGTCCGAGGCGGGAGGCCAACAATTGAGCGCGTCACAAGACGCGGTATCATCTCAGACAATCATCAGTGGTAGTAATGAGTATTGTTTGATGACAAACCCGACTAACTAACGCTGCGCTTAAACTTCACAAATTACGTTACATTCAAATGATAATGATGATGATCATGCAATGAATGTGCACCATGACTTTATTATAACATACTATTATAAACATGGTTAAAATTTGTCGAGTAAAAACGAAAGGCGATGGAAAATCTAGAAAGCGATATACGGAAATCGCACTGCGTTTGAACAATTAGAAAAATAATCCAAAAAAGAAAGCAAGAATAAAGATGTAAGGAGGCTTATTTCATTAATCATCATCAATCTCAATCAACGTCAAAATAATAAAGATGTTGCTAAATATATTTGCACTAGTCAATTAAAAATTGGCAAACAGAAAACTCGAGCAAAAGAACGCCGTTCATAAAGACAACAAACGAAACGATGTAATCGCGTCAGCGACTCTTATGGTAATTAATTAATATTAGCGAGTTGACGAATATTTTGTATGGCTTTGGCTAATAATATCTATGTAATTAATCGTGGCAAATGATCCGTATGAAAGGGACATTTGTGTAGCGCTAATTAAGCGAACTAAAACAAGAAAATGTGCCGAATTTGCATATAGGACGGACAGGGAAAATCGTAAGTCGATCGTCAATCCAATCAGTTTTGTTTTTTGTTCTGAATGAGCGAGGTTTTGTTTCTTTTGTTTTTTGGTTTTGGATGCGGCGATGTGAATGAAGAGGCGAGTTCTGCACTGCTGTGTTCTAGAGTTGTGGTTGGTTTCGATCTTTGCTCGGTTCCTTTGAATTTCTTCATAGTTCCTCACTCTGAGTTAGATCGTGTTTTCTCTCTCTATTATTAAACCTGTAGGTGCCCCGCCCAGTTGGTCTATTGCATGTATATAGCTAGCCTAACCTAGGTTAATATGCGATAGCAATGAAAGAATATTGATTAGTGCTATTTTAATGGCTATTTATTTAGATTTGACGTGTGATTGATTAAGATACGATTGGTAGATTTATGATATTTTGAGCGATTTTTTGAAGATCTGGTAAATTATCGGTAAGTATCGTTGGCGTGGGTAAAGGGTAAAGGGTGAAGGAAGGTGGCGGATTTTCCTACGAAAAATCCGAGTAGGACTTTTTGGGTTTGTGAAGTAGTGAGTAGTGGTTTAGTTCTTGGGATCCTTGTAGAGAGGAAGCGATGAAGAGGGGTGGCATAAAAATGGAGAAGAAAGAAATAAGAGTGAGGAAAATAATTTGGGGCGTGGAGTTGGGCGGGAGTTTGGGCAAAATTAATTATTTGGGCTTGTGGAAATTTGTATTATTGGTATATTAGTTAGGTATTGGGTATTAATTATAGGTATTAATTAGTTTTATAATGAATTAATTAGTGGTAATTAAGGTATTAATTAATTAATAAAATTAATATTATGTATTATTTAAGTTTAATATGCTTATTTAAAATTATAAAAAAAAATGGCGTATTTAATTAATGCTTGAGTTAATTATTATATAAAGAAATAAAAATGGACGTGCTTAGCAATAAATGCTTAATACTTTTAATCACTTATTATTTATATTATTTATTCTTTATTATTTATTATTATTGCGAAAATAAAAAAAAACAATTTTAGATTATTTAAATTATTTAAATGCCAAATGCAAATATATTATTTAAGAATTGTTAAAGCTTTATAAATGCGTATTAAGTAAATGTATTAAATTGATAAAGTGATTTACATACAAATGATTTTTAAAATAAAGCTCTTACGCTACGACAACGACATCATTGCTATTACTTATTTATGTATTTATTAATGATTAAGAATTACGCGAGCTTGAAATCAAATAAACTTGTGAGACCTTAAAGACTCTAAGTGGCTACCTAGACGTAGATCCATTATTAATTATTAAATTGTTTATTTGTTATTAATATTTTTTGTTGTGCATTTTATTATAATCCTAAAAAATTATTTTACAAAATTAGTCTAATTTTTTAGTTATAATGGTGGGGAGGAGATAAAATCGTGGGTGTCAACAGTCTTAAAATCAGTTTTTTCTAAAAAGTTAGTCTATACTCTATAGTCCATTCTCGTTGGAGTTTTAAGAATTCAAAATCAAGAACTCTTTCATTTTTTTTAATTCAGAATTCTCATTGGGTATTTGATTAAGGGAATCTGATTGCAGAATATTTTTGTAAGCTTTTCATTTATAGTGTTATTTGACAATTTGGTTTGATTGAGATGGAGTTTTACAATTTGGTTGATTTTTGCATAATAGGGATCCAAGTTCTTTAGTGGAACCCTAACTTGCTTTAATCGATCGTTACAACTAAAAAAAATTATTTTCGTGTCATTGCGAATGTTAGAGGTACGGATTAAAGAATCGAGCTCCCCTTCGATCCTAGGCTACCTCAAAACAAGGTAAATCCATTTCTATTAAGTGTTCTCTTATTTAAGTCTGCTCCATAATCTGCTCTTATCTGCATTAAGTAATTTATTAGAATGTTTTAGTTAATTTTAAAACTATGTATGATCATGTTTAGTTTAATTAAATGTAATTTAGCCTTATGATTTAGCTGTAACTATCTTATATGTTGTACAAGGGCATGTCTATAAGACTTGATGCCATGTGTGCTAGTTTAATTCCATATGCCACTATGCCCTGCCTCTATTCATGTATGTTTGAAAATTTATTAAGTACATTACCATATGTTAGCCTAAATGGATGAACACAAAGCATCTATAAACCTTGTATGAGTCTCTGACTGTTCATTTAGGATTATTAACTTGTAGTCACAACATGAATGTCTGCCTCTGTGACTGCCCCAGTATCCCCCCAGCTCGTCGTCGCATCTCCTACCACACCTCGTTGTCGCCTTACGCTTCCCCACTGCTCGTCGTTGCCCGTTTGCAGCTTATGATTCTTTGTTTTATCTTTTTTGTTTTCTTGGTTGGAGGTTGCAATCCTAATTGATTTGTTGTTAAACATGTTTAAATCTGTGTAAAATATTGTAGTAATGCATTCGATCATTTTATATTAGAAGTAGAGATTTTATAGTTCATTCTACTTATGTGTTTGCTATATATAAGACAATAAATAGGTACTCTAGAGTCTAGACTGGGTAGAAGGTGTTCATATCATGTTGTACTATATGTTCGTTTGAACCTTTCAAATAGTCCACGAGATTTTTAGTATACAACTCCTTTTCAGTTCTGTATGACTGGCTTCAAATTGGTATTTCATATTTCAACTCCTTTCAAAGAATGACATTGCAAATATTGCTGCTCGAAGCACTAATTGTCAGATCTAAAGAGGACATGAAGCCTAAGCCTAAATATGCAATGCAGGAACAGATGATGGGACGTTTTTCGATGATGCAGAAGCAGACGATAATAATAGTAACAGGAGTTTGGTTACTGGCAACAAAGATTGCTCTTACTATTACTGTGGCTGGATATTTGAGGCTGAGGACGTTCCTAGTTGGAATATTGTATCGCATTGGTGTATTTGGCCCATATAAAGAATACTATAGATACAGGACAGTCTAATATTGTAATATCGTACTTTTTATGTCAATGACAATCATTTTTTTTATTATCTTTCTCTTTTTATTATTTATTTTGTCATTATTTTCTTTCTATAGCATTATCTCATACAATCGTCGCATAATTTTGTTTTTTTTATTTTTTTCTTCAAACCGTCGCATTAGCCCTTTAGCCGTTGCATTAGGTGTTTCTAGACCTCTTCAAATCAGATGCATATCTAACGCGACGGCTGTACAGGGCCGTCGCATTAGGTCTATCAGCCGTTGCATTAGATATGCACCTAATGCAACTAGGGCTACACAAAAATCGGTCCGGTCTTCGGTCCTCATAATTTGAGTTTTCGGTTTTTGGTCCGATCCGGACCGAAAATTTAATGTTTTTTTTATAATATATATAATATATATAATTCCTAATATATATTGAATTATATAATTCCTAATATATATTGAATTATATAATTCCTAATATATATTGAATTATATAATTCCTAATATATATTGAATTATATAATTCCTAATATATATAATTCCTAATTTTCTAAATTTCTAATATATAATATTATATAATTAGAATTCGGGTTAAAGTGCATTTTTAAAAAATTGAATTTCCAATACTGAAATTGACATTCTCGGACGCGCTGCCACATAATTTTTACGTTGAAATCTATTGTACATCGAGAGATATTTAGATTTGAAAAGGGGAAAAACGTAACGATTTGGGGAAAAAGTGAAATTGAGGGACAAGATGGACATTTTTGGAGAAATCGGCGGAATCAAACTGCTTACTCAGTTTGGCCACCCCCGTATCGAAAAAATACGCGAAATCAAAAAAACATTAGGTAAAAAGGACGTCCGAGCGCAAAGTTATGACCATATAAAGTTTGATCAATTTACAACCTATATTTGATATGCCAATACGTCCGGG
This sequence comes from Przewalskia tangutica, assembly GCA_029844215.1. NCBI lineage: Eukaryota > Viridiplantae > Streptophyta > Magnoliopsida > Solanales > Solanaceae > Przewalskia > Przewalskia tangutica. The sequence continues at coordinate 17,882,749 of CM056739.1, read as the reverse complement.
TTGGGGGGACTAGGGGGGGCAGGGGTGGCAAATTCGGTCCATTCGATCCAATAGACCGGACCGGACCGAAAATGACCTGGACCGGACCGGACTGAGAAATTCGGTCGGATCTTCGGTCCTAGTAATCTCGATTTTCGGTCTTCGGTCCGGTCTGATTTTAACCTTTTGTGCACCCCTAAATGCAACGGTTGTGTAAGGCGTCGCATTAGGTTCCTTTAGCCGTTGCATTAGATCTAATGCAACGCCAGAGGATGCAACGACTCCTTGTCGTTGCATTAGACCTAATGCGACGGCAAAAGGGCCCTATTACGACGATTTTGAGGCGGCGCATTAGACCAAAAATGTAGTAGTGATGTGATATATTGAGAAGTGTGATATATTATATTATCTATTTCATTATAATGCTTAATAATCATTTAATACATTAAGAAGTGTTAGATATACATTATTTGATTTACATAATATGATCAGTAGAATATACATTATTTGATATACATATATTGGGTACCAATCTCACATTTCACATTCCGTCCTGTCCCACTTTTCTTTGCGCCCTTTTCTTAGGATGGTGGTGTTTGAAAAAAATCCAAGAGTAGTGAATCATTGAAGATCTACTTAGCTTAAGAAATAAAGTTTTTATATGTTATTGTTTTGATGATTATTATATTATTATATGGAGTATTAAAATGCATGAAATGATGTTAATCTTTTAGGCTTTTTAGCTAATAATCTAAAAAAGATGAAAGATGATGATACTAAAAAATAAAAAAATATATATAATATTCCATTTGTACTTTTCTTACTTATTTTCTAATTTAAAAAAATAAAAAAATAAAAGAAATATAGTATTTATACAAATTATAACAAATTAATAGTATGTTATATTATAGCTAACCTAAACATTTATACAATATAGAGTGTCTTTAAAAATTATGAGTGTTAGTATCATGAACTTGTATATGCTGATGTGGTATAATATATGTTTGTGTATCTGTTTTTGTATACTATAAAATCTCTGTCATTAACTTCCTAGCACAATATGTGTATATATTGTTATATTCATGGCTCTAAGGCCAGAAGCATTATTAGTATTACATACTTTTTGTATATGTCTTTAATATAAAGAGTAAGGATCATGCCTAATCCACCATTCTGAAGGTGGCTTTGATTTGAGAAAATTTGAAAAATATCTTTCCTGTACCAAACACATCCTAAAAGCAAGTTGAGAGAAAATTGAAAAGCTCATTCATTTAATTTATTCTGTCGGCTTTTTACAATGAACATATACGTACCTAGCTAGAAACAGCCAACATATGCAATAGACCAGAATACAAATTGTTTTACTACAAAAGGGAGCTTTTGTTGTTTCATAATTTTGCAGTGTAATAACTTATTCTTGTAAAATAAATTAAATTACCAAAAAATAGCACTTGTAAAAGTGCAACTACCAATGTTACGTTGAATCAACAGGGATACACTTTGGGACATTTTCTAATAAAATAACAGAATATACAAGTTAAATATACGAGTCACTAGGGCTGTTACCGAGCCGAACTCCACCGAATAATACATATATTCGGTTCGGTTCGAAATTTTTTGAACCTTAGATTCGATTCGGGTTCGACAATATTTTTGAGTAGTTAAGGTTCGATCCGATTCGACAAATCGGATCGAATATTCGAAAATAGTTTGATCCGAAAGATGGAAAAAACAGTGCAAAATAAGTGATTTTTTCATATTCACAGCCCAAAAACTGTATTAATACTGTCTATTTAGTGCACATATTCACAGCCCAAAACAGTTTGCAAAATAAGTAATAGTGTGACTTGTCTACTTACTATTTATTACAATATTCTCCCAAAAACAACAATTCAAAAATACATAATGTTCTCCCAAAAACAACAATTCAAAACACTCAAGTTCTTCTCTGCTTCTTGATTTGGTTTTGCCTCTTCTTCAAATTGCTTGGTGGCTTGGTAGTTCCCTTTGAGGGTTGGGCAACCTTAGGCTGTGAAAGAGGTATAGTTTGGCTACTTTGTTCTTGGCCAAGTGAGGTTCCATCTTTATTTTCATCTTTCAGAACATGCATCAAAGGCAACAGGCAACAACACATCATTAATGAAAGTGAATTCAGTAAATCATTTCAATTTTTTTTGCCAAAGGCAACAGGAAACAGAGAATTGTTTCCCAAAGGCAACATAGTAAATCATTTCAATTTTTTCCCAAAGGCAACAGGCAACAGGATAGTGAAAATCAGAAATGTTTCATCATTTTTCCATAACATTGTATAGTAACCAAGTATGTAAGACAACAAGGTTACTCAATAGATATATAAGTGAGAAGGAAATCAGAAATACAACATGAATTCATCATCTTTCACTCAACATCTAAACTGCATGCAGCACATGCCACATCTCACAAATTTATATCACTATTACAAATGCATTATAATTTTTCCAACAGTCAACACATTAGGGTCTTCCCTTTCATATTCAAACCAGAACTGAATAGGCAACATTTAAACCAGAATAACAGGCAACATAGGCAACATTTAAACCAGAACAGTAGATCCCCCTACTGTCACACCAGAACTGTCACACCATAACTGAATAGGAAACATTTAAACCAGAACAGCATATCCCCCCTACTGTCAGTCTGTCACAACTCACACCAGAACTGAATTACCATAATAACATGCAACATAGGCAACATTTAAACCAGAACATCATATCCCCTACTGTCAGTCTGTCCCAACTCACACCAGAACTGAATTACCAGAATAACAGGCAACATAGGCAACATTTAGGCCAGAACAGTAGATCCCCCTACTGTCACACCAGAACTGAATTACCAGAACTGAATAGACAACATTTAAACCAGAACAACAGAACTGAATTACCAGGAACTGCATTAGGGTCTTTCATTTCATATTCTGATTCATATTCCAACTCCATTGGATCATCATTACCCTGAAATCAGAAAACATATTTAACAAACATTAAACAGTTACAAGATTAAATAAGAAATTAAAGCATAGAGAATTAGAGATTTTACCTCCTTAACACTCCTGATTCCATAAGCCTCTTTGATCCAGTCACCATCACAAAGTAACACTTCAATAGTGTCTCTTCTCATTGAGGCTCTCTTCTTATCAATAATTCTCCCTCCAGCACTAAAAGTAGACTCAGAAGCTACTGTAGTGATAGAGATTGATAAGATGTCCATAGCCATCTTAGAAAGAACACTATACTTTCCCTCATTTCCTTTCCACCAAGCCAAGACATCAAAATTTTCAACATTTAAAAAACATATTTCATCAAAATATATTTCTAAATCATTTTTTTCCTTCCCTTTAGATTGCATCTTCATCATGAAATCATCAAATTTTCTTTTTCCAACAGTTGAGGAGGGAGATTGTTTCATATAGAAACTATATGATTCTGACCCTTTCCCCTTAGGATCACCATATATTTGAACATTTTGTTCATACATATTAGTAAACTGTTTCTCAACCATTTCAATATTTTTTTGGTAATCATCAAGATACATGGATGTATAGGCATAGATGATCATTCCCTTCTTATACCTAGGATCTAAAATTGAGCCAAAGGATAATAAGATATCACACTCTTCCCAATATTTATCAAACTTAATGGTCATTCTCCTAGCCATATTTTGCATATGCTTTTTTACTTGTAACATCCAACTGAGCATTGATCAATTCTTTGATTCTACTTAACTCCAACAAAAATAAGTTAACTGTTGGATAATTACTTCCACTTATCAAATTTGTAACCTCAAGGAATTCACAACTTCATGAACTTGTGCCCATTCTGCATCACTTGGCACATATCTCTCAAAGGATTCATCATCCTCCCCATATTTACTGAAACACTCTTTGTAATTGTAAGCAATAGATAGCATAACATAAGTGGAATTCCATCTAGTGTTATTATCTAATACTAATTTATTTGCGGGCAGTTTCAGATTCAATCTATGTTCATTGAAAAAATCAAGTATGTTCTCTGATCCAAATAGATATTTCACTACTTCTCTAACAACCTCAACAATGGACTGTATCTCTTTCAACTCATCCCTTACTAACAGATTTATAATATGGGCACAACATCTAACATGGAACAATTTTCCATCCAAAACAAGATTTGAGTGTTTATTGTGATTTTTTTTTAGAATTGAAATACAAACATCATTGGCAGAGGCATTGTCAACAGTAACAGAATGGATTTTATCACTAATTCCATAAACATTACACACCCTATGAACTTCTTTGGCCAAAGCAGCACCATTGTGTGGTGAAGGGACATTTACAAAAGAGAGTACTCTTTTTTGTAAAGTCCAAATTCCTATCAATGAAATGGCCTGTGACTACCATATAGCCTATTTTTTGAACACATGACCATCGGCAATCAGTTTTCAAACTAACTCTACTTACTTTGGCTAAAAGCCCTTTTAATCTCTCCCTTTTTTTCTCAAACACAATAAAACATTCTTTTCTAACCATCCATCTACTAATCTTTTTGTAGTAAAGAGTATAAGCCTTCAAGAATTCATTAAAGACACTATGTTCAACAATAATAAAGGGGTACTCATGAGCCAAAATCATATGAGCAGCTAGTGTTTTGACTTTATCAAAGCTAAACACAAAAGTTTGAATAGAACTTTCCCCCTCAGAAATAACAACACCATAAAGCTGAGTTTGTTTACACTTATCTGACTTATCTCCATGGATTGATTTTGGAAAATACTTGTGCCTGAAAGGACAAACTTCATTAAAATGCCTCAATAAGTGAGAAGTAGCGCCTTTTTTTAACTGACATTAGTTTACTGCAATGTCTGCATTTGTTCTTCTTTTTACCAGAAGACAGTGTAATTTGATCCATGTGATTCCAAACATCTGATATATTTGATGGTTCAGGAGTAGATAAACAATCTCCAGCACCACCTTCAACAGATTGAGACTGTTGTTGTTGTACCCCTTGACTATCCTCATTTAGAGGAGTATCCTCAAATGACTTTAACAAAGCAAACATACCCAAGTAGCCTCTTGTACCCTTGTCATGTTCCTCTTCATCATTGTCAGACTTTAGGTTCTCAATCCCCAAGTCATCATCAGAATCAAACTGGGGAGTATGGGGAGTATCTAATGAATCAACAAAAGAGAAAGTCATTTATTAGATTTTTGAAAGTGAAAAATGTAATTATTTAATTAAAAGAAAATTGAATTAAAATAAAACAAATTACAATTTACAAAAAACCCTAATTACGAATTCATAACTTTATAATTTGTACCATTTTTAGGACATTCAAATGACAAAAAACAAAGTAAAAAAAGGGTAAAATCTGAAGTTAAAAAGTAATTTTAACTTTGACCGAAAACAAATGTGAAATTGAAACCCAAAATCAAAATCAAACATTAATTATCCTAATTACAGTTACATGCATCAACAATTGAACATCATAATCATAAGAATTGAAACCCTAAAAGTTCAAATATAAAACCCTAATTCAAACTCATAATGTAATAATCGACTGTCAAAATTGAAAACACAAGTTACACAACAATTACTCAATTAGTATCAATATCGAAAATCCTAAAAGTTTAAATCAAATTTTTTATTACATACCTTGCAAGTCTGAAGAATTCGGAATCGATGATGTTGGGGAGATGAGAAGATCTGAATCTGACATTGATGATGAAGGAAGAATCGGTGACTTTGTGGGGTTTGTACCTCCAGCACTCAACCAGTGGCTTAATCTTAGCCGCCAAAGTTAGAGAGAAGTCAGAGTCAGAGCAAACGAGGAAGAAGAGGGCAAGACCGCAGCAAGAGATAGGGCTGAAAGAGGGCAAGACCGCAGAAAATGAGGGAGAAGAGCTGAAGAGAGGGAGAAGAGCTGAAGAGTCGAGAGAGGCGAGGGCAAAACAAGACGCAACACAAAATATTTTAGGGTTGGGTTTTGTTGGATTCAAAATATATAAGTATAGCATAGTGGAAGTTTTAAATTTTATTTACTTGCTCACTATTTCTGGTATGATTATATGACAATCGAAACTTGTAAAGGCTTAAACAAGAATACTTACAAATTGTTTAATATGAAATCTCTATTACGGGCGTACACACGATTGTCCCTTTGATTGCAAGCACCTTGTGCAATGTATTCCTCTGCCAAAGCCAGGAAATCTTGGTAGAGGTTTGAGAAAGTTTATTCTAAACTCTTAAGTCTAGAATGTTTTATAGAATTAGTGTGTGTTAACAATGAGGTTAGTGTTATATATATAGTTAGTTTTAGCTCAAAATATTGGATTAGGGTTTGGCTCTAAGCCTGACCCAAAACCGAGGTGCAGTGGGCCAGTCTGACTGGGGCCACTACCGGGTCGGCACCGCGGCTCAGCCTAGTAGGCGCCGCTACGCCTTACGTCGCGTTTCATTAATATATATTCAGCTCATTTAATTAAATCCAAAATTCAATTTTGACTTAATTAAATAATTTCCGTCTAATAGAAATTATCCCATAGTTATTATCAATTTAAATATCTCGATTCCAAATTGAATATTTATTACTTTCTCAATACACCCTTAGATCGAAGAGACAATCGACATAGTGTGATCCTATAGGCCTTCACATATTGACACTAATTCAATTAAGGTCCATCTGAAACTCCTAGACTGCGTCGTATGACGAACTCAATATGTGAAGTACATTTACATGAATCCAGCAAACATAACCTTTATGTGAGATGATAAATTTCTTTCATTAGCGACACACTCGATCAAGCTTAGAATTTGCCATGTGTCTATCCAAGTAGCTTGATCACTTTATCTCATTTATATTAGTCGACAACTAGACCATATTCTAAATATGTATCTTGTATTGGTCAATGACTTGGTCAACCTAATATCACTGAGAAGTTGAGTGCTCTCTCGAATATCCAATCGAGGAATGAATCTTATTCTTGGCTCCACTACCACCTTAGTTTACATCATAATGCACCCAACATAAGCCGTATCTTATCCTATAAGGAGTTTAAGCTTAGGACAAAGTCAAAGTACATTACTTTGTAAACAGGATGTGTATTGACCTCAAGTCAAAGGAATTTTATCTCCCACACGCTGATAACACTCTAGACATGTATAACAAATAGTTTATCAGCAGGGTATACCAATACTTTTTAAAAGTATCTATGTGTCCATCACTAGTAACCATTACTAGTAGCAGATGAGACATACTACATTCTCTAAGAATGTGATGCAGACCACAAGTCGACTTATAACATATCATTGATATCTCATTCTCGATGATCATTAGTCGAGGCTACTTTGAGAGTTACACTATCATCAATATCTCACTATATTAATGATAATGTAAGCTCAAGAGATACATATTAATGAACAATTACAAATAATCAAATAATAATTCAATAATCGCAAATGCCATAAATATATTAATCTTATTAATAATATGAATGTGTTCAAGTACATTTGTCCCTAATAATGATTGTCTCTAGGACATATATACTTTCAATCTCTCACATGGCCTAGAGTCAATCTCCAATGTATCTAATACCCATGTTTTTAAAATGATCATTATGCTTAACTAAGCTTAATGGTTTAGTAAATGGGTCAGCTAGATTATCATCTGTGGAAACATAGTCTAATCTTATTTATTCAGTTTACATCATTTCTCTGAGTATTGTGATATTTCTTTGGTACATGCTTGTTTCTGTTTGTTAATATTGGTTCCTTAGCTTGCGTAATCGCACCAGTGTTGTCACAGTAAATTGTTATTGGACAAGTGGCACTTGGAACAACCCCTAGTTCCTTCAGGAACACAGATATCACGACAACTTCTTTTCCAATTTCCGATCCAGCAATGTACCCGGCTTTAGTTGTCGAATCAGCAATTGTTGCTTGCTGGGAACTTTTCTAACTCACTGCTCTACAATTGAAAATAAAGGTATATCCAGACTGAGATTTGAAGTCATTAAAATTTGTCTGGAAGCTACCATCAATGTACCCAGTAGTCACTAGTTTCTCTTGTCCACCATAGACTAAGAAATATTCTTTAGTTAATCTAAGATACTTAAGAATACTCTTGACTGCTTTCCAGTATTCTTTCATATGATTCGCTTGAATTTGCAAGTCATACTAAGTGCATAGGCCACATCTAACCTCGTACAGGTCATGTCATACATGATTGATCCTATAGCTGAAGCATATGAGATTCTTTTCATGCGTTCAAGTTTTGCAATAGTAGAAGGATTATCCTTCTTTGATAACTTGATTCCTTGACCCATAGGAAGACCTCCCTTCTTGGAATTTTCCATAAATAATCGTCTTAGCACTTTGTCTACGTATATGGATTGTGATATCCCTAACAATTTATTAGGTCTATCTCTATAGATTCTAATTCAAAGAATGTAGCAGACTTTACCCAAGTCCTTCATCATGAAGGTGCTGGATAACCATTCTTTGACTGATTGCATGAGAGTCTTATTGTTTCCCATTATTAATATGTCATATACATATTAACAATGAAGGCAATGCTCTCTTCCTTGCGCTTACTATAAACGCGGGGATCTTCTTTACTTCTAACAAAATCAAACGATTTGACTGCTCTTTCAAAGCAAATATTCCAACTCCTTGAGGTTTGCATAAGTCCATAAATGGACTTCTGTAGCTTGCATACTGCTTTGGGCTTAGTTTTGGATATAAAACCCTCTAGTTGTATCATATATACCTCCTCAATTAGGTTATCATTGACAAAAGTAGTTTTAACATCCATTTGCCAAATGTCATAATCATAGTATGCGGCTATTGCAAGTAAAATCCGAATGGACTTAATTTTCTCAACAGGTGAAAAAGTTTCATCATAATTGACCCCCGATTGTTGATTATAACCTTTAGCCACCAATATTGCCTTATAAGTCTGTACCTTGCCATATGCATCAATTTTCTTCTTGAAGACCCATTTGCATCTTATGGGTCTAACCATGTTGGCAAATCAACCAAGTTCCAAACTTGATTGATGTACATCGAGTCCATTTTAGATTTCATATCTTCTTACCATAACTGTGAATCAATATCTAATATAGCTTCGCTGTACGTTGTAGGTTCAACATCATCAGGAATGTCTATCTCATTGTGTGTTTCAATAAGGAGATTAAGTCTTTCAGGCGGACGATGAATCCTAGTGATTCTACGGAGTTGATTATTCTACATTTTAGTATTTGTTTCATTCTTATTGTGAGAAGGTCTTTGTGTGCTGGACAATCCACCACCTTGAGAGCTTTCAGGAATATCATTTTCATGTATTTCCTTAATGGAATAACGTATAACCGTTGTATCATCTTCCATTGGTTGTGCATGAGAACCTTGCATTTCTACATTATCTCTCACAACACTCCCACTTGCTGAAGGGCGTACTCTAAGTACTCAATCTTCACCAAATACTCCCACTGAATCTTTGTCTAGGTCATTCGATAAGGGTTCAACTTCTGTGTTATCTTGTGGTTCTTGAAGTTCTTCAAGTTCTATCTCATTGCAGCTCTGTTCCTTGTAGACATAGTCTTCTTTAAGGAAAGTTGCATTTCTGAAAACAATGACCTTATGTTCTCCAGAAAGATAGAAATAGTATCCCTTAGTTTCTTTTGGATACCCCACAAAATAATATTTTTCACTTTTAGATTTCAACTTGTCAGTAAGCTTCTTCTTTACATATGCAGGGAACCCCAGGGTCGCATGTGTTTAAGTGCTGGCTTTTTGCCATTCTATATCTCATATGGAGTTTTCTATACTGACTTTGAAGGAACCCTGTTCAGAATATAAATTGAGTTTTGCAATGCATATCCCCAAAGGTATGTTGGTAGAGCTGAGAAACTCATCATGGATCTAATTATATCTAAAAGGGTTCGATTTCTCCTTTCAGCAATACCATTCATTTGTGGCGTTCCAGGAGGTGTCCATTGTAATTGGACTCCATGAAGCTTCAAGTATCCATAAATTCTTTACTTAAGTATTTACCTATTTGATCTGATCGAAGGGTCTTGATACTTGTTTCAAGTTGATTCTCTACTTCTGACTTGTACTCCTTGAATTTCTCAAAGGCTTCGGACTTGTGTTTCATAAGATACACATCTTCAAACCATGTGAAATCGTCTGTAACTGTGATGAAGTAAAGGAAGCCTCTCTTAGCTTGAGTTGAAAATGACCCACATACATCAGTATGTACCAACTCAAACACCTCTTTGGCTCACACACCCTTCTCAGAAAGTGACTTGTTGGTTATCTTTCCTCTCAAGCATGATTCACAATTACCATAGGACTCCAAGTCAAATGGTTCCAGATAGTCTAACTTCTTTAATCTCGCTATCCCTGTTTCATTGATGTGACCAAGTATACAGTGCCATAAGTAGGTGGGGTTTCTTGGAATACTTATTTTAGTTTATTTATTTTGCACATTGAAAATTTCATGACTACAGTTTAGAATATACAAACCATCTGCAAGCGGAACATTTCCACAAACAAAACCATTAAAATACAGTACATAACTGTCATTGGCAATGAATGAGGAAAATCACTCAATGTCTAACATTGGGATAGAAATAATATTCCTTGTCAATGAGGGAACAAAATAACAATTATTAAGTTCTAAACAAAATCCAGAAGGTAAATCTAGTCTATAAGTTCCCACGCGTTTAGCATCCACTCGTGCTCCATTTCCAACGCGCAGTTCTACCTCCCATGGTCCAACCTTTCTGCTATCAGTCAGCACCTGCACATTATTATAAATGTGTGAGCCACAAGCGGTATCTAATACCCAACAGCGAGAGTTACGTATAGACATATTTATTTCAATGACAAACATACTTTGTCCAGTAGAGCTAGAAGCACCTAGTTTTTTGCCTCCTCCTGGAGCTGTGCAGTCCTTCTTCCAGTGCCCCTTCTTCTTGCAGTTGAGGCACTCATCTGCATCTACCTTTTACTTCTTCTGAACACCTCCTCTAGGTTTCAAAACTGTGGGTGCAACAACTGTCTTACCCTTCTTCTTCTGCATGTTCTTACCCTTTGGTTTGAACTTGCTAGATGAGTTCACCATGAGCACAACTTTTCCTTTAGAGGTAGATGATTCAAAGGTCTTCAACGTGTTGTGAAGCTCTGGAAGACTCGCCTTGGTCCCATTCATATTGAAGTTCACAATGAAATTCTCAAATGAACCAGAAAGCGAATTCAGGATCAGGTTGACAGAAATATTTATAGGCAACTTCATTCCAATCGAAGCCAACCTTTATATCAACCCAATCATCTTCAGAATATGCGCTGACACTTGACCCCCTTCATTCAGCTTACACTTGAAAATGTTTCTCAACAGTTCATACTCCATTGTTTGAGACTGTGAGTCATAAAGACTCTTTAGGTGTTCTAGCATTTCGTTGGGGCCCATGTTTTCATGTTGTCTCTGTAACTCCATAATTATTATTATACAATATATTATTTGATAAGTATATTGTTTATGTATTAAATGTCAACATGTTTGTCATTTAAATTACTAGAATAGCATCCGCAAATAATTGTTTAGGTAGGCGGCACCCAGTATGTGTTCAAACCGCTTAATATGTGCATCCATTGAGCTTACATTATCATTAATGAATAATTACAAACAATCAAATAATAATTCAATAATCGCAAATGTCATAAATGTATTAATAATATGAATGTGTTCAAGTACATTTGTCCCTAATAATGATTGTCTTTAGGACATATATACTTTCAGTTGATTTACAAATTCATATGTAAATCTCTTATTCAATATTTCTCTAATTCTTTTTCTGGTTAGTAGAATACAGTCCGTAAACAGAGAATACGGGACCGTAGAAGAGGACATAATCTTTAGTGAGATTAGAATTGTTATAAGACTTACAAGAATTAAGCTGCACCTACTATCCTTATATGTATTTATTTATTTATTTATTTGTTCTCACTTCTTAAAAATTAGCAATCGCTAAACTCAAAGTAGTAACTGTGAGTTATATGTGTGGTTACAAGGAAAAAGAAATGAAAACAACAACAATAAAGTATTTAGAATTCTGGATATATAACAAAGGAAAATGGTTTGCTAAGTCGATTGATATTCAATTTTTCCTTAAGATAATATTGCCCCGTATAATCTTTTCACTGTGTGTTGGCAACTTATCTCCCAAGATAAAACAGCAATCAAACAAGTGAGCAAAGAAGACTCAAGTGTTCGCTAAAAAAGAAGGATCTATGAGTGTGTGGAAGATTGCAAGAGAGGAAGATAATTTCTTAAGTGTGTTTTGCAAATGAGCCAATGACTTCATTTTATAGTGTGGAGAAGATGACCTTCCACCTAGACAAGTAAAGGCTTTGAATTACCATGTAATAGCCTTGAATGTGGGGTTACAATTCAGCCAAATAATGGCTGAATTCATGTGAGAAGTAATGGAGGTTTAATGCCTCAAAACCAGCCCAAGAGTCATGTCTTTTCGTCTCTCGTTCGTGACTTCTGCAAGCCAAGCGCCGCGGCCCTCATTGGGCGCCGCGGCACTTTACGTCCAGTAAATCACTGGAACCCAAAACGTCATTTAGAGCAGCGGGCCTTCGGGGAGACATCGCGGCGCTTCACGTCCTGTAAATCACTTAAACACAAAACGTCATTTAGAGTCGCGGCACCTAAATTCCAGTAGCTATGAGAACTTAGGCGCCGAATTCCAGTAACCAAACCCGTCGTAGGTGCCGCGACCCAATGGAGGAGGCCGCGACCCTTCTCGGCTCCGCAATGATTCATGACTCGGTTCATCTTCTAACACATTGTACACTTCTTCCTTCATTTACCAACGTGAAACCATTGTCATTTGGTCAATAATCGTCTATTATCTTATGTCTCAAACATTTTGTATACGTACCAATATCTCTTCCACTAAGGAAATTTACGATCTTTTGTACACCATGTGCACGTGTGTGGAAACGACGTTTCCGACGTGCGGGGCCCCAATTGTTCGAGTCATAATTAATAGGATTAACTTTATTTCACGTTTAATAAATTTCCAACAATCCCCTCTTGGAAGAGATTTTGGCGTACGCTCATGGTTTCTTTCTAGCAATCATCCGGCGGATCGATATTGCATCTGAATAGGTAGCCGTAGCTTTGAACCTTCCATAGTAGAATACCATCATACTTACTTACTGCGCGGTGAATGTGATGTCTTGAACCGTCAGTGTTTAGTGTAAGCCAAGACAACGGTACCAACACAACACATTTCCTTACTCTGTCCTTCTTTAAGGTTTTGTCCGTTATGGTCGTGGAACACGTCTTGGTTTCTTAAGTTTGTTCATTTGAGACGGCCTATCCTCGCACTTAAATAGGTGGTCTCCTACAAGGTATCCTGAAATACCCCTCTACACAAGTGTTAGGAACCATTAAAAGTTTCCCCAAATCGAACATCTGTTGTTGAAGACTATATGAAGGTTTTTGGACATTTAACCTTTACCCACTCTGCAGATAGCACTTTATGTCTATCACGGGAACGGCCTTAAATTTATGTTTCTAAGAAGAAATCATTATTCGAAGTGCTCTTTCTTCCACCGAAGCGCTCAACTGAACCTTTACGATTTAGTTTTTCGATTGAACCTAATTCATGAGATCTCCAGTATGTAAGGTTGGGTATTCACCGTATCAGTTCTTATTGATGGGTTTTAAGCCCATTCCCCTAGACAGGCAGAACATCTGTTCTCTGAGTATGTCCTTCGTCAAGGAATCTGCGATGTTTTCCTTAAATTTTATGAAATCAATGGAAATAATACCCGTGGTGATCAGCTACCTAACAAATTTATGTCTCCGTCGAATATGACGAGCCTTGCCGTTGTACATAGAACTTTGTGCCCTTTCTAGAGCGGACTGACTATCGCAGTGGATCATTATAGAAGGCACAGGTTTGTCCCAACATGGGATATCCTCTAAGAAATCCTGAAGTCACTCAGTTTCTTCTCCTGCTTTATCTGAAGCGATAAACTCTTACTCAATCGTGGATCAGGCAATGCAAGTTTGCTTAGAGGATTTCCAAGACACAACTCCACCACCAATTGTAAAAATATACCCACTAGTGGACTTGGTGTTCTCGATAACAGATATCCATTTTGCATCACTGTACCCCTCTAGTACTGTTGGATATCTCGAATAGTGTAGCCCGTCATTTAGCGTGTATTTCAGGAATCTTAGTATCCGATTCAACGCTTTCCAGTGATTTTTACTCGGATTACGGGTGAACCTAGCCAATTTATTGACTATATAAGCGATATCAGGTCGAGTGCAGTTTGTGATACACATCAAACTATCAATCACCTACGCATACCGCTCCTGGCGTACGGGCGCACCATCATGTTTGTCATTCTTTTGATTTCCATCCAGTGGTGTCATTAGTGGTGAACTGTCGTACATCTCAAATTGTTTTAGCACATCCTCGATGTAGTGAGACTGAGACAAGACCAGCCGTTAGATGTCTTAGAGACCTTGATCCCTAAGATGACATCCGCGATAGCCATATCCTTCATGTCGAAATATTGTTTTAACATGTTCTTAGTCTCTAGGACTACCCTAGGACTACTCCCTGTGATCAAGATGTAGTCTACATAGAGGCATATCATGACGAATGACTCGGCATTTCCCTTTATGTAAACACATTTATCACACTCGTTAATGGTGAACCCTTTTGATAGTAGAGTACTGTCACGATCCGAACCGACGGGCCGCGACTAGTGCCCTACCTGGGCACCATTACACCCACATATCACATATAATCAACGGAAGCTAAGGAAAACTCATAATCACATAAGAAAGGGATCATGTTCCCTGAACTGTAATAGCAAACTCGTATAATAAAGCAGACAAGCGGACAAGGCCGCCACTGTACATAGAAATATCCCAAACGAACTACAACTGTACATATGTCCAACCCACACATGACTACAGACCTCTAAGAGTATGACGGTGAAATATGACGGGTCAAAGCCCCGCCGTACCCCTAAATATACATAAGCCTATAATCAAGATCTGTACCAAAATGACAAGCCCCGGAACAATGGAGCTATCCCAAAAGCTGAGCAAAGATCCTAAGCTCGCGGATCACCAAACTGAGTACCTATACCTGCGGGCATGAACGCAGCCCCCGGAGAAGGGGGTCAGTACAACAATGTACTAAGTATGTAAACATAAAGTACTGTAAATAAGGTCATAACTAGCCAAAGATGACAGGGACAAATATGATAATCAAAATACCATATCCAACCGTGCCATATAAAATAGAGAGTCAATCGTGCCTTATAAAATATGAGAATCAACTGTGCCTTTTAAAAAGTGAGAGTCATATACTGTCATGGGTACCTATACCCACATCATAGAAGCATGTCCTTGGAATCATATACTGTCATGGGTATCTATACTCGCATCATGGATACATATCCATGGAATCATATACATATAAACATTGTCGGCCCTCTAGCGAGGGACTCGGTGAACAAGTGCTAGGAACTGCGCACGACTGTCATGAGTATCTATACTCGCATCATGGATACATGTCCATGGAATCATAATACATATAACATTGCCGACCCTCTAGTGAGGGACTCGGTAAACATTGTCGGCTCATTATGGGACTCGGGAATGGAATAATAACACTTGCACGAATAGCTATCATGAGCAACCATGTGCAATTTAAATCATCATTTGTCTCTCAATAAAATCTTTAAAGTGAACTTTCATTTTAGAAAAACCAAGACACTATCATATCATATCATTAAGGATTAAGATCTAATAGAACTATGTACGTCCGTCGTACACTTACTTCATATAAATCATGCCAAAAGAAGAAAAGATAGTTTCACATACCTTATCGGTTATACCAACACGATAAGTAGAACACGTCTCAATTAGCACTTCAACCTATAATAACAATAACACATCTATCAACTTCATGCTTACTAGTGTAAGTCATATACCACAAGATGGTTCTCTTTTCATATTAAAATTCGGCCAGCACTTCCCCTATTTATACATACATCCACGACTTACAACCAAGGCCAATAACATCAATAACCAAGTACCAATTAAGGACATAACCAAAATAGCAACCAAGGTGATCGACACACCTACTTCACATGTTAATCCGGCCTCTTAATCCAAATAAACATAGTCCACTAAAACAGTCCATATTTCAACAACAACGAGGGTAAAATGTGAAGTTTTTCTACACCATTCTATACCATTATTCCTTTAGGACATACATTAGCAATTACCACATTAAACATGCATAATTGTAACTAAATTTACAGCATTATAACTCCACAAAACAGTCCCTAAAATAGCACAACAACGTCCCACAGTTTCATGCAGTATCGGCCAACAACCCAAAACCAAAGCCCTTTCCACAACTCCTTAAAATCCAATTCATAATTCATCACTTTTATATAAACCATATCAACTTTAAATAACAAGATTCCTTCATTTTAACATGAAATAAGTGATGATGATAACAACAACAATAACCAACGAATCCAATATAACAAAAACAGTCCATAAATCGGCTAGCTTGCCAAAACTGTCACATGCACTTCTTATTCTCCATTTCTCTTAACACAAGTTCATCCATTAATTATAACATCTTTAACTTCCATTATCTTTAAGAGGAATAAGAATTCTTACCTTAATCTTATGCCAAAACAGTCCCTAAGTCTCGGCCACTGCTTCACTTTTGCACCACTTCTTCACGTTACAATAACACACACATATCATCTACAAGCTTGTAACCATCTTGCTTTCATATTTTTCTTCCATAAAGTTCATCTCCAAGCTTAGGGTTTCAAGGCAGTTTTGAAGCCAAAAACGGTGACCCACTGTTTTGGAGAGTTAACTTGGCTTAGAAATTAGTTAAGAAGTTTAATCTTGGAAAATAAGTTAACTTGTCTTCTCTTGGCTATGGATTTCGAATCTTGTAGGTGAAGGAAGAGATAAGAGAGGTTTGAAGGAGAGAGATATTTGTGAGCTGAGGCAAAGAAGTCTTGCAAGCCTTGTATATAATTGGTGCTTGTAGGAAAAGTGGAGGGGGGACCATGAACCCCACTTGTCCACTTGTCTTTCTCTTCACAAAATATCTCCCACACATAGCCAAAAATTGTGAAATTTTCGATGGACTCTTACTTCATAATGCCAAGACTTAATAATATAACACTAAGTCCATTACTCTATTGGAAAGAATTCAACTACTAGTATTACTTCTCGTCGTCACATTTGTTGTATCCAAAATTATTCCATATAGAAAATGTAAATATATTTTTCTTCCAACATTCGAATCTTATTTCCTTAATTACGTTCTCACTTATATGTCCTGGAATTACGGGGTGTAACATTCTTCCCCCCTTAGAAACATTCATCCCGAATGTTCATAATAGGTCTCAAGCTATACAGATTTCGGCATAGTCTCCTTTAACTATACCTACCAACCTATACTCAGCAAACACAAAGATGCCTCACATTGCCACAATATAACACATAGTCTCATTAATCAATCAAAATAGTCAAATAGGGATTGAAATTACCTGTAGGCATCGGGAACAGGTGAGGATACATCCTCTTCATCGCATCTTCTGCTTCCCACATCATCTCTTCCCTATTATTGTTCCGCCACAATACCTTTACGGAAGCCACATCCTTAGTCTGTAACCTTCTAACCTGGCGATCAAGTATGGCTATGAGACTCTCCTCATAAGACAACTCCTCTATCACCTGGATATCATTTATTGGAAAGACTCTAGAAGGATCATCAATACACTTACGCAACATCGATACATGAAAAACCGGATGTACCGCCTCCAAATCAGATGGTAGATCTAATTCATAGGCAACCTTTCCTATCCTACGAATAACCTGATAAGGCCCAATGTATTTCGGGCTAAGCTTTCATTTCTTACCGAACCTCATCACACCCTTCATGGGTGATACCTTCAAGAATACCCAATCATCAAGCTGAAACTCTAAGTGTCGACGTCGATTATCTGCATAAGACTTCTGTCGACTCTGGGCTGCTAATAATATCCCATGGATAAGCTTCACCTTATCAACAACTTGTTGAATCATGTCTGGGCCAAGTAACTTAGTCTCACCCACATCAAACTAACCAATAGGTGACCTGCGCTTCCTCTCATATAAGGCCTCGTACGGGGCCATCTGAATGCTAGAATGGTAGCTGTTGTTATACGCAAACTCAACGAGTGGTAAATGATCCTCTCAGCTACCTCTGAAGTCAATAGTACAGGCTCTCAACATATCATCTAGTGTCGGAATAGTACGCTCTGCCTGCCCATCAGTCTGAGGATGAAATGATGTTCTAAGACTCACTTGTATCTCCAATCCTTCCGAACGATCTCGAAAGTTAGTTGTAAATGGCGAGATCCTGCATGCGATATAATAGATGTGGGAACCCCATGCAGTCTCACAATCTCCCTGATGTATAGCCTAGCATAGTCCTCAGCTGAGTAAGTAGTCCTGACTGAAAGAAAATGAACTAATTTCGTCAGCCTATCCACAATAACCCATATGGAGTCATACTTCGTCTGAGTACGAGGTAAGCCTGTAACGAAGTCCATATTAATCACTTCCCACTTCCAAGTTGGGATCTCTATCTCCTGCAATAATCCACCAGGTTTCTGATGCTCAACCTTAACCTGTTGACAATTCGGGCACTGCACAACAAACTCCGCTATGTCCCTTTTCATGCTATCCCACCAATATACGCATCTGAGGTCATGATACATCTTTGTTTACCCTGGATGAATAGAATACCTAGAATTGTGTGCCTCTCCCATAACCTGTTGTCTAGTCCTGCAACCTCAGGTACACACAACCTGCATTCATACCGTAGCACCCCATCAGGTGCAACCTCAAATAGAGTCTTCTCCTTTCGAAGAGTTGCATCTCTATACCGTGCCAGAACAGGATCATCATACTGATGCCTCTTCACCTCTTCTACGATAGAAGACTCGGCAACTCCTCGAATAAGAACTCTACTGTCTCCGGAATCGGCCAACCGGACTCCAAGGCTCACTAGCTGGTGTATCTCACGAACCATCTCCTTTCTTTTCGGTTGCACATCCGTCAAGCTACCCATAGATCGACGGCTAAGAGCATCTGCTACCACATTGGCTTTCCCCGGGTGGTACAAGATATCAACATCATAGTCCTTAAGTAACTCTAACCACCGTATCTGCCGTAAGTTCAGCTCCTTCTGCTTGAAGATATATTGGAGACTCTTGTGAACCGTGTAAATATCAACATGAACTCCATATAAATAATGTCTCCATATCTTCAAAGCATGAATCACTGCCGCTAACTCCAAATCATGAGTAGGGTAATTCTTCTCGTGCTTCCTGAGCTGTCGGGATGCATAAGCTATAACCTTACCATGCTGCATCAACACACAACCTAGCCCAACACCCGAAGCATCACAATAAACAACATAACCCTCTAGTCCCTCAGGAAGAGTTAGAATAGAGTCGTAGTCAACTTAGCCTTCAACAACTGGAAGCCTTGCTCACAAGCATCCGTCTATTGGAACTTAGATGCCTTATGAGTTAGCCTTGTTAAAGGCGCTGAAATCGAGACAATCCACAAACCTCCTGTAATACCCGGCTAGCCCCAAAAAACTGTGTACCTCAGTAGGTGTCGTAGGTCTGGGCCAAGTCTTAACTGCCTCAATCTTCTGTGTATCCACCTGAACACCATCAGCTCTGATAATATGCCCCAAGAATGTCACTGAGGCCAGCCAGAATTCACACTTAAAAAACTTAGCATACAACTTGTCTTTGGAGTACCTTACACGTCGCCTCAAATGGTCTGCATGCTCCTCTTTTGATCGTGAATAGACCAGAATATCATCAATGAACACGATAACAAACATATCCAAGAATGGCTTGAAGACCCGGTTCATCAAATCCATAAATACCGTTGTAGCATTGATCAATACAAAAGACATCACTCTAAACTCATAATGCCCGTATCGGGTCCTGAATGCTGTCTTTGAATATCTGCCTCCCTGACCCGCAATGATAACCTGACCGCAAGTCTATCTTCGAAAAACACTTGGCACCCTGAAACTGGTCAAAGAAATCATCAATCCTGTGGAGGGGATACCTGTTCTTAATTGTCACCTTATTCAGCTGTCTATAATCAATACATATCCGCAACGATCAATCTTTCTTCTTCACAAATAATACCGGTGCTCCCCAAGGAGATGTTCTAGGATTAATGAAGCCTTTTTCCAACAAGTCTCTCAGTTGCTCTTTCAACTCCTTCAGCTCTGCAGGTGCCATTCTATAGAGAGGAATAGATATGGGTTGGGTATCTGGTAGTGAATCTATAGTGAACTCTATCTCCCGTTCTGAAGGAAGACCCGTAAGATCATCTAGGAACTCACTAACTACCGAAACTGACTGAAGAGTAGGTACATCAGCTTTCGTATCATGCACCCGAACCAAGTGATAAATATAGCCTTTTCTGACCATCTTCCTTGCCTTGAGGTATGAAATAAACTTACCCCTCGGCGATGCGGTATTCCCTTTCCATTCTATAACTGGTTCGCCTGAAAACTGAAATCAACCAACTTCTCTCTACAATCAACATTAGCATAACAAGAATCCAACCAATCCATACCCATAATCATATCAAAGTCAGTCATGTCTAGCTCTATCAAATCTTCTATGGTATGACGACTATATATACCCACCGAACACTTTTTATATACACGCTTAGCTATGATCGAATCTCCTACCGGTGTAGCTACCTCAAAGGTTTTGTCGACTCAGGTTCTATCCCAATTCTACTAGCAACAAGGGGAGATATATAGGATAAAGTGGAACCTGGATCTATCAATGCATATACGCCACGGAAAAATATCAATAATATACCTGTGATAACATCCGGTGATGCCTCCTGATCGTGTCTACTGGCCAAAGCATAAATGCGGTTCGAAGGATCGCTAGAACTAGAAACTCTTCCACGACCTCTACCACGGCCTGGTAGCGTATGAACACCCTGCCCTGCAGGGCGCATAACTATGGAAGATGATGAACCAGAAACTGACCCAGTAGGCTGAGTCATCCCACCTGTACCATCTCTAAAAGGACATTCCCTCCTCATATGGCCTTGATGTTCGCAAGAAAAACAAGCACCCGTAGGAATGCGACACTCCCCAAAATGCTATCTACCGCACCGAGAACACCGAGGCAAAGGTGGCCTCGACTGAATAAAACCTTTGTGCACCTATGCACCTGAAGTCTGGGAGCTCTGGCCAGCTCCTGAATACCCTGTGCGATCGATTCTCCTACCCATAGACTGTGGAGGTGCACTCTGTGCTGGCTGAGAAGAATATCTAACAGGCTACTGAGGCTGCCCGCCTCGAAACTCACCAAAATATCCAGTCGACCTAGCCCTCTTATGCTGGCCTCGGTCGTGCTCCCTGTCTGGCTGACGCCCTCTATGTCGCTCCTCCACCCCCTGCGCATATGCCTGTATCCAGGCAATATCCATACCTGGCTGAAGAGCCACTGCATGCAACCATCAGTCAAATAGCGATCGAGTCCCATCACATAGCGATGAACTCTATCGGCCATATCAGCCGCAATCGTAGGCACATATCTAGCCAATGAGTCAAACTCCAGGTTATACTCGCGAATGCTCCTGCCACTCTTCCTCAACTGTAGGAATTTGTCAACTCTATCCCTCCTCATCGCTGGAGGTAAGAAGTGACCAAGGAATGCCTCTGTAAACTCATCCCATGTAGCTGGAGGAACATCTTCTCCTCTAGACAACTCCCAAGACTCGTACCAGTTAGTAGCTATATCCCGCATCATATATGAAGCCAACTCCATAGACTCAGTCTCCGAAGCCTTGATTACCCTCAGCGTACGTTGCATCTGTCGAATCTCCTGCGGATCATCCTTGGGATGTGAGCCGAAAAACTCTAGAGGGTTACAATTCAAGAAATCATGAACCCTTAAACTGTCGGATCTAGGGTCAACTCCTGGTCCTGGTCTGCGGTTCTGCCCTGCCACCAATCTAGTCAGCAGCTGAACTTCATCTCTCATGGCCCTATCATACGCCTTGGTGAGAGCTGAGGCTCGGTATCGGAACCTCTGGAGCCGCTCTAGCTCACATGGTGATGGCGGTGTAATCGAGCTCATTGTGTCGCCTGATATCAGGCATAGAATGGGCATGTGCCCTAGTAACTCTCTGTGTCTGA
Source organism: Przewalskia tangutica (assembly GCA_029844215.1). Lineage (NCBI taxonomy): Eukaryota > Viridiplantae > Streptophyta > Magnoliopsida > Solanales > Solanaceae > Przewalskia > Przewalskia tangutica. The sequence goes on along the minus strand of CM056739.1, from coordinate 17,860,428 downwards.
CTAGTAGCTCCTATCGATTTTCCTACAGGCCACTGTCGCTTTCCTTGGAGGCATAGTTGTAACACAATAATACGTTAGAGAGGGATTACCCTACTTACATAGCTCTATCGCACGACCTATGAGATAAAAGAATAGAAACCAATCATAAATGTACTATAGCCTCATGTTTATAGGTGTGGTGCATAACACACCGATAACCAAGACTCTACCGCATGCTGCTGTAGATATTCGAGAATTAATCGCTCGATACCAATTTTGTCATGACCCGAATCGACGGGCCGCGATTGGTGCCCTACCTGGGCACCCTTACACCCACACATCACATATAATCAACGGAAGCTAAGGAAAACTCATAATCACATAACAAAGGGATCTTGTCCCCTGAACTGTAATATTAAACTCGTATAATAAAATAGGCAAGCCGAAAAGGCCGCCATTGTGCATAGAAATATCCAAACGAACTACAACTGTATATATGTCCAACCCATACATGACTACAGACCTCTAAGAGTATGATGGTGAAATATGACGGGACAAGGCCCCGTCGTACCACTGAATATACATAAGCCTATAATCAAGATTTGTACCAAAATGACATGTCCCGGAACAATGGAGCTATCTCATAAGCTGAGAAAATATTCTAATCTCGCGGATCACCAAACTGAGTACCTATACCTGCGGGCATGAACGCAGCCCCCCAGAGAAGGGGGTTAGTACAACAATGTACTAAGTATGTAAACATAAAGTACTGTAAATAAGGTCATAACTGGCCAAAGATGACAGGGACAAGTATGATAATAAAAATACCAGATCCAACCGTGCCATATAAAATAGAGAGTCAACCGTGCCTAATAAAATATGAGGATCAACTGTGCCTTTTAAAAAGTGAGAGTCATATACTGTCATGGGTACCTATACCCGCATCATGGAAGCATGCTGTCATGACCCAACCCGACGGGCCGCGACTAACGTCCTAATTGGACGTCATTACTGACCTGTCACTCTTAATCCATCTAATACAGAGATCTATAGAAATTTCGACAGCACAACGCTGCTTTTACAATATTTCCCGAAAATGGACTAGCCGACAAGGCTGCCAAAACAACAACAAAACAACAGTCATAATAGGCTAGCCGACTAGGCTGCCACCAACCAACATCACGTGCATAAAGGCATAATCAAAATAAGCAAGCCGGCAAGGCTGCCACGAGATAATAACATCAAAACCCAAAACAAGGTACAAACATCCAACCCACAACTGTCTACAGATCTCTAAGAGTGTAATACTGACATATGACGGGACAGGACCCCGTCGTGCCCAAAATATGCATAAGTCTGAAAGATAAAGGTATGTACCAAAATAGGCGCTCGGAACAAAGCGAGCACTCCAGTGCTGTATGTAAATCTAGACGGAGGGTCACCTATTCAACACCAACTGCGGCATGAACGCACCCGAGGAAAGGGTCGATGCGAAATAATGTACTGAGTATGTAAAACATGAAATACTGAAAACTGAATAACAACTGTACCAAGTAAAACAGAGAGTCGTCAAATTTCATAAAACTGAGAATCTTGTCAAAATCATATCATGTATCTTGAATCATAAATCACCATGCTCGTATCAGTATATAAATCGTATAACATGTTCCGCTTCATGGAGGGACTCGATGGAATCAGATCTGCTGTAACGTGTCTCGACCTCTAAGGCGGACTCGATGTAACTGTATATATATATATATATAACGTGGCTCGGCCTACAGTGAGGACTCGATGAATGATGCATGGTGCGCACGAACATGACTGCCCGACTTAGTGGGTGAAATAGTAACACTTAGCACGAGTAGATATCATGAGCAATCAGATGCAATTAAAATCATTAAGTGACTCTCGATAAAATTATTACCATAAACTCATATCAAATCATAATCACTAGTAAATAATCATTTTTAAATCAATGGTAGGAGTTAAGCACGTCCACTGCTTTCATAAAAATCATCCCAAAAGAAAGAAGGAAAGATCTCACATACCTTTTAGTCGAACTAATCAACTCAATATTAGAATACGTCTCCTCTAGTGCTTCAACCTATAATAAGGAATAGCACGCTCGTCAATTTTGATTTTCTAATGTAAGTTATATGAATAACTGCTCCCTTATTTCTATAAAAATTTGGGCAACATTTCCTTTGTTTATGTGCGTATCCACAATTTTCCAACAATCCAAATCAGCCAGCAATTCAACTCCAACTAACAATCCAATTCAAATCAACAATCCAACCATTTCAATATGTAATCTAACTAGGATCCATATACCTATATACTGCCATATAACCCATTTCTCGTTACTTATGAAAGACAATAATTTAAATCATCAAGGTGATTATCGTACCTATTTACCATATTCATTCAATACTTAAAATGTTACGACAATGTCTAAAAAGATTTCATAATTCCTTTCTTGGTTTCTTAAATCCATTTCGTCTCGCGTCACCTTATATAACTAATTACATCACCAAGTACCAATGATTCTTTCAATTGTTAACACACAATTAGTGACGATGTCAATAATAGCAACAATGATTATATGGCACCAAAACAGCCCGTAAAGGGTCGCACAATGTCCGAAAGTTATTCATGAGTTTTAGGTCATTTAACATGCAACCATTTACTCTTTCCTTAATAAATAATCCAACTTATTTTCCAACAACTCCATATAATGAACACATCTTAAATCTTCACAAGTTATTCCATTTTTAACACGCAATTAGTAATGGAATTTACAACACAACATACAAATCCAACGCATGCCCAAAATAATCTAATTTCGGTTCAACATCCAAATTCCATATGCATTGTCTAAATTCAAGATTTCTTCCTAACACAAATCCATTACTTCAACTACAACAATATGCAACTTTGATTATAGCATAGAAAGAAGAATTTTCATACCTTAATTTAATCCCCAAAACAGTCCCGATTTTTAGCCACTGCTTCGTCAGCTGAACTTGTAACGTATATAACTTTCTACTCCAGTGTCCTATCAATGAGAGGTTTGTTTAGTTGGAAACTAGACTCGACGAACTTCATTTTAGGCTTTTGAAACACCCAAAAACTCCTAATATTCTAGGAGATATTCCCTTCCAAATGTGACTAAAAATCTGTCCAGCAGTCCCGAAAATCTGATCACTGTCCCAGCGAAAAATGCCATTGTTTTGGTCCTTTTCTTGCCCAATTCTTCATTTTTTTAACTCCAATTCAACATGCAACCATCCATGGTGTTACTACATCATTCCTACACAATTTGCATCCACAAATGTGTCCAGAAATTGGACAAAAACCGATACCTAGGGGATGTTGGCAGTGGCCCGATTTGGCCACTGTTTTAGGTCAAGATTTGGCTTCTAATTGTGATGGATTAATCTAGTAAGAAGATTGCAATGTGACTTAAATTCTTGGCTATGGATAGTGAGATTTTCGGATTGGAATTGAGAGAAAAGATGAAGATTTGGGTGTTTAAGAATGAAAATAGAATTGAAATGAAAAAGAGTTTGGGTATTAAATCCAAATCTGAAAATAATTTTTAAAAATTACACGTTGGCCCTCTTTAATGCCCTCTTAGTTAAAAACAACCCCAAGTAATAAATCTTAACCCCTCCTTCAATTAATCTCAACACTCGTTGCCTTAAATTCTTATCGTCGTATCTTATATACCTTACTAATCCATAACGGAAATTATATATGTATATATACCACCATAACTAAAGAATTTTCCGGCTTCGCATTTGTCATTACCAAAAATTATTCTATAATCACATCCTTAAGTATATTAATTTTCAATACTCGAATTCTATTTTCCTTAATTACGTCCTTACTTATTGTCTTAAACTCATGAGGTGTAACATTCTTCCTCCCTTAGAAACATTCGTCCTCGAATGTTCATAACAAGTCTTATGCTAGAAAAATTTCGGCTGAGTCTCCTTTGTAACTATGTCTATTCACCTATATCCAACAAACCAACAGATGCCTCACAGGGCCACAATATAACACACATGCAATTCATCAATTCAAAATCGTTAAGGAACCAAATTACTTGTGAACATTCAACTGAATCTCATGTAATACCTTGAACAAAGTTAAAGAGTCTCCATGCGGTGCTATACTCCTCTATTTTCGAATTTGCCACAATATTCCAGCTGGTACTACCTTGTACACCTGTTTTAATTTGTAAATGGTATGTAATGTTTCCTTAATCATGAAGACAATTCATGTGTATACCCGCTACATTGTTAACATAGTTCCATAGAGATTTGACAACTCCCTTGTACGCAACAAGTGATCTCTCATTCCTTGATGTAAAACATTATATCAGCAACATCTTGATACTATATTAACTCCAATATTATGCAACACTTTATCCACTGGGATTTTAGATTTTCACATCGTCCATAGAAAGAAATATACCTTGAATGATATTCTTTTAACCCACATTTACATATATACCTCAGAAGGATAGGATCTTTATCTCAACAAATCTCATACACTTGGCACAGTAAATTTACTAAAACTTGTCATTATCCACCAAGGATTATCCATAGGGTATATACCAAGAATGTAGTGACATGTAAGACAATGTCATCTGGAAGATACTTCCCTAGCCTTGACAAACCTCATAAATCACCACGTAGCAGTTCTTTGACCTCTTCCACTTTTACTTGGAAACTTTGATAGTATTACATCGTGTAATGTTACCAATTTGGTACGATTATCAATTCAACCACTCTTTGTTTTCCCACCAAATTCCTTGTTCAATGTTATCCTTTACCTCAACACCCATTTCCAAGGCCTGAGAATCATCTTCCCGTTGCACATATTGAGGGTAATGCTTCAAAGTACATGTTTCCTAGAAAGTTAACCCATAGAGAGTTGGTGGTCTTAGATTTCCATCATAGCTTTTTACACAATGCATTTAATATATCCAAAATGAGGTCTGAATCCCAATCCACTATCATCCTTAGGCAAGTACGTTTTTAACCATGTAAACCAATGCTTATCCTTAACATCATCCTTACTATACACCAGAAGAAAATTACAACTATTTGTATGTATATCTTTGATCACATATTTTGCAAGTCTTATAGCAGGCAGTATGTGTATAGACACACTTGTGATACACTATTAATCAACACTGTTTACCTCATGGTGACAACAATTTTTCTTTCCAAGCCTGTAACTTATCTTTAATCTTCTTAATTAATTCAGCATAGTCTATCTTCCTCTTTCTAACATGTAATACTGGATATCCTAAATACATGAATGGAATGTTCCCCTTGTGAAATCAGTAATATTTTTTTTCTTGCTGAATCAGGTTACTAGGAGTCTTAGCATGCATATAAACAGAACTCTTCTTTTATTGATCAAATGGCCAGAAGCTTCTTCATACTCTTTCAAAGTCTGCCTTAACTCCTTGTAAAATTATTCCATTTACTTCTGTTGGAAATTCTTCAAAACTCCTCTTTAAATCTAATAATATCCTCCCTAAAACTTAGTTTCTTAAAAATATCTCCAAAAGTTTCCTTACTACATAATAATAGGTCAGTCTTGACATTCTTCAGTTTCGGTATAAAGAAACAAAATCATCTCAATCAACAATAGTGTGCCAATTTTGATTTAGCGCCTAAAAGAATGTTTCATATTCTGTCCAACCCAAGCTAAAATAAATATTTGCCAACATCCTATCGAACCTCTTAAAAGTACAGTCACTATCGGCTCTTTTATTCCACTACTTAAAAGGACTTCCTTTAAATTCAATTTCAAACATTTCACATGAATTAGTTCAAAATGCAAAAATCCTCACGCTCTGCAGGATATATATGAAGATCGCCTATTATCTCCCTTCCATTTATAATAAAATTGAAATCCCCACTAACTAGCCAAGGATCATGCATATCGTCGATAATATAGTATAAACTATCCCAGAGACAACCTTCCCAATGCATCATTCTTTGCATATACCATAGTATATCTACCTAGTTCATGTAACTCCTTCACCAGTTAGTCCTTAAGTTTGTCATGTTAATCATCTCTCATATTATCTCTGATTAAGTTTCTCTGCTGATTACTATATTTAGGATAGACATAGCCGCTTCCACTGTCATATTCTGCTCCATTTTAGACATCATTATCCCATCTTCCTTTAATATTACTGCGTTACTATTATTAGAGTTGTTACCATTGGTACACACCTCCAGACTCTTGTCAACATTCCGTTCCTCGATAACTTTTGCTGCTACAAAAGCTCATTCAACATGTTCTTTAGTAGTAAGAGTTGTTTTTGAGTCTTCTATCAATTGTGGGTCCTTAATGAGTTGTTTTACTTCTACCACCTTACCATCGTCGTCTTCCTTATTCTATTTATTTCCATATTCTTCTCCAGTATCTCTTTGTTCCTCCTTATTTGTATTATTACCGTTTGTCTCCTCAAGTGGCATTTGTTTTATCCTCTCGTTAGATTTACTAACTCAGTGGTGTCTTTGGCTACGTCAACATTTGTCTCTTTGGCTACATCACACTGAGTTTCTATTATCACTTTGTTGAATTCATCTATATCTTTGTACCTCTCTTATCTGTTTTCCATCATTCTATTATGGTCTGTAGAAATTCCGGATTCAACCTTCACCTATTAAAGTATCTGAACTTATACTAAGTCTTTATGCCTACTTCTCACTTAATTAACTCAAGAGAATGTTCATATAGGCCTGGTTTCATGAAAGACACCTTAGAAGCAGGTAGGTTATCATCTCATTCTTAATTAGTAAGTGCTGCTATACACCCTGCTTGCCACTCATTTCACCATAATCCGCTACCTACTGCTTAAATTCCCTTATCTCAGTCTTAGTGACATGACACTTCACTATTCTATTCCATATTAATGTCCAGTTGAAATCACTCATTATTGCCTATGGTCCTTGCATCTGGCCATGTAACCTTTCAATATCTATCCACAATTCCTTTTTAAGAGCCACATCATTAAACAAATTCACCAAGGTCATATGAGAACTTCCCTATGTGTCACCCCGCAGTGTTCCAACTATTCTGTATAGCTTTTAATATCCACCTCGTCGATATGAGGCTTCCAAGAGATCAAATAACATCATCTTAGCATTCTGCATGAACCAATGCATTGAAACTGTGCACGAATACATACTTCGATTACCAATCCTTCAAATAACTTCTTAACCGAAAATATGAACTCCAGAGGTTACAATATTTAAAATGCTTGACACAACTATACACTAATAGGATGCTCATCATTCCCAAGTTCTAAGTCATTTGCGAAAGAAACTCAATTAATCCCTATGTCCAATACTTCCCAACATTCGATCCAAAGTAAGAAAAAAAGCTTTCATCCTTACATATCAATCTTATTATTCCAGAAGTAATAGCCCCTCATTCTTACATGGGAACAATATTCTTTTGCAGTTCCCTACCTTCACATAGTCAAACAACATGGTATACCATAAAACAGTCACAGATTCTAACAATTAGCGCTCAAAATTTAATTAGAGGTATGAAGGAGAAAAGAATAGGTAAGCTTCATTTTCTATCTTTGGAAGGAAAAGTTCAATCTCTGCAACTATAGAGCAGATAACGTAGCATAACAGAGTACCAATTCGTAAGATAGAGGCTACCGCAACTTACTTCACAAATCAACACCTCATTCATGGTCTGAAAGGGATCTCTTCACTATTCGCAATTATAAGCAACTTCATTTCTTACTTGTCGTACTTTCCATAATCCCAACATATTCTAGTATACATACGTAATCTCGGACACTGCTCCTGGTTCCAATCCCTGATGATACCATCCCTTAAGTGATGAATTGTTAACTTATTCTCTTATTTGGTACATAAAAGATTCTGAATAGTTACCATACCTGACGTTGACCTAATATCTCCAAACCTGGTCATCATACTTCTACTCAAACTCTTTCACTTCCCTTATGGCTTGACGCACCAAGTCAAGTCCGATTTACTCTGATTTTCCCCTTCCGAGCCACTGTCGCTGTCTTTTGGAACATAACTGCAACCACAATAATTATTAGGAAGAGCGGGGGGTTATCCTAATGACATAGCTCTATTGCACGATCTACGAGATGAAAGAGTAGAAACCAATCCTAAATGTCCAGCAGCCTCCTGCGTATAAGTATGGTGCACAACATACCCATACACAAGACTCTACTAGACACGGTGCGTAGACATTCGAGGACTAATCGCTCGATACCACTTCACGACCCAACCCGACGGCCGCGACTAACGCCCTAATGGACGCCACATCGACTGTCACTCTTAATCCATCTAATACATAGATCTATAGAAATTTCGGCAGCACAACGCTGCTTTTACAACATTTTCCTAAAAGGCTAGCCGACAAGGCTGCCAAAACAACAACAAAACAACAGTCATAATAGGCTAGCCGACTAGGCTGCCACCAAGCAACATCACGTGCACAAAAGCATAATCAAAATAAGCAAGCCGGCAAGACTGCCACGAGATAATAACATCAAAACCCAAAACAAGGTACAAACGTCCAACCTACAATCGCTCATGCACTCTAAGAGTGTAATATCGATATATGACGACAGACCCCGTCGTGCCCAAAATATGCATAAGTCCGAAAGATAAAGGTCAGACTAAAATAGCCGGCTCGGAACAAAGGAGCTCTCCAACTGTTGTACATAAATCCTAGACTGGAGGGTCACCTATTTGAACACCTGAACCTGCGGGCATGAACGCAGCCCCCCGAGGAAAGGGGGGTCAGTACGAAATAATGTATTGAAGATGTAAAACATGAAATACTAAAAACTGAATAACAACTGTACCAAGTAAAACATAGAGTCATCAAATTTCATAAAACTGAGAATCTTGTCTGAAAATCATATCATGTATGCTGAATCATAAATCACCATGCTCATGTATGTCTGTATATAAAACTGTGTAACATGTCTCGGCCTCTATGGAGGACTCGATGGAATCTGATTCACACAGAACGTGTCTCGGCCTCTAGGAGGGACTCGATGTAATCTGTATATATATATATATATAACGTGTCTCGGCCCTCTAGTGAGGGACTCGATGAATGATGCATGGCTGCGCACGAACATGACCTGTCCCGGGACTCAGTGGAGTGAAATAGTAACACTTAGCACGAGTAGATATCATGAGCAACTGTATGCAATTAAAATCATTATGTGACTCTCAATAAAATTATTACCATAAACTCATTCTTGAAATCATAATCACTAGTAAATAATCATTTTTAAATCGAATGGTAGGAGTTAAATCGTCCGATTTTCATAAAAATCATGCCAAAAGAAAGAAGGAAAGATTTCACATACCTTTTAGTCGAACTAATCAACTCGATATTAGAATACGCCTCGCCTAGTGCTTCAACCTATAATAAGGAATAACACGCCACAATTTTGATTTTCTAATGTAAGTTATATGAATAATCGCTTCCTTATTTCTATAAAAATTTAAAGATTTCTTTTTATGTGCGTATCCACAATTTTCCAACAATCCAAATCAGCCAGCAATTCAACTCCAACTAACAATCCAATTCAAATCAACAATCCAACCATTTCAATATGTAATCTAACTAGGATCCATATACCGCATATACGCCGTCATATAACCCATTTCTCGTTACTTATGAAAGACAATAATTTAAATCATCAAGGTGATTATCGTACCTATTTACCATATTCATTAAATACTTAAAATGTTACGACAATGTCTAAAAAGATTTCATAATTCCTTTCTTGGTTTCTTAAATCCATTTCGTCTCGCGTCACCTTATATAACTAATTACATCACCAAGTACCAATGCTTCTTTCAATTGTTAACACACAATTAGTGACGATGTCAATAATAGCAACAACGATTATATGGCACCAAAACAACCCGTAAAGGGTCGCACAATGTCCGAAAGTTATTCATGAGTTTTAAGCCATTTAACATGCAACCATTTACTCTTTCCTTAATAAATAATCCAACTTATTTTCCAACAACTCCATATAATGAACACATCTTAAATCGTCACAAGTTATTCCATTTTTAACACGCAATTAGTAACGAAATTTACAACAAAACATACAAATCCAACGCATGCCCAAAATAATCCAATTTCGGTTCAACATCCAAATTCCATATGCATTGTCTAAATTCAAGATTTCTTCCTAACACAAGTCCATTACTTCAACTACAACAATATGCAACTTTGATTATAGCATAGAAAGAAGAATTTTCATACCTTAATTTAATCCCCAAAACAGTCCCGATTTTTAGCCACTACTTCATCAGCTGAACTTGTAACGTATATAACTTTCTACTCCAGTGTCCTATCAATGAGAGGTTTGTTTAGTTGGAAACTAGACTCGACGAACTTCATTTTAGGCTTTTGAAACACCCAAAAACTCCTAATATTCTAGGAGATATTCCCTTCCAAATGGGACTAAAAATCTGTCCAGCAGTCCCGAAAATCTGCTCACTGTCCCAGCGAAAAATGCCATTGTTTTGGTCCTTTTCTTGCCCAATTCTTCATTTTTTTAACTCCAATTCAACATGAAACCATCCATGGTGTTACTACATCATTCCTACACAATTTGCATCCACAAATGTGTCCAAAAATTGGACAAAAACCGATACCTAGGGGATGTTGGCAGTGGCCCGATTTGGCCACTGTTTTGGGTCAAGATTTGGCTTCTAATTGTGATGGATTAATCTAGTAAGAAGATTGCAATGTGACTTAAATTCTTGGCTATGGATAGTGAGATTTTCGGATTGGAATTGAGAGAAAAGATGAAGATTTTGGTGTTTAAGAATGAAAATAGAATTGAAATGAAAAAGAGTTTGGGTATTAAATCCAAATCTGAAAATAATTTTTAAAAATTACACGTTGGCCCTCTTTAATGCCCTCTTAGTTAAAAACAACCCCAAGTAATAAATCTTAACCCCTTCTTCAATTAATCTCAACACTCGTTGTCTTAAATTCTTATCGTCGTATCTTATATATCTTACTAATCCATAACGGAAATTATATATGTATATATACCACCATAACTAAAGAATTTTCCGGCTTCGCATTTGTCATTACCAAAAATTATTCTATAATCACATCCTTAAGTATATTAATTTCCAATACTCGAATTCTATTTTCCTTAATTACGTCCTTACTTATTGTCTTAAACTCATGAGGTGTAACATTCTTCCCCTCTTAGAAACATTCGTCCTCGAATGTTCATAACAAGTTAAATGCCAGAAAAATTTCGGCAGAGTCTCCTTTGTAACTATGTCTATTCACCTATATCCAACAAACCAACAGATGCCTCACATGGCCAAAATATAACACACATGCAATTCATTAATTCAAAATCGTTAAGGAACCAAATTACTTGTGAACATTCAACTGAATCTTATGTAATACCTTGAACAAAGTTAAAGAGTCTCCATGCGGTGCTATACTCCTCTATTTTCGAATTTGCCACAATATTCCAGCTGGTACTACCTTGTACACCTGCTTTAATTTGTAAATGGTATGTAATGTTTCAAATCAGATCGCATGCTTAATCATGACGACAATTCATGTGTATACCCGCTACATTGTTAACATAGTTCCATAGAGATTTGACAACTCCCTTGTACGCAACAAGTGATCTCTCATTCCTTGATGTAAAACATTATATCAGCAACATCTTGATACTATATTAACTCCAATATTATGCAACACTTTATCCACTGGAATTTTAGATTTTCACATCGTCCATAGAAAGAAATATACCTTGAATGACATTCTTTTAACCCACATTTACATATATACCTTAGAAGGATAGGATCTTTATCTCAACAAATCTCATACACTTGGCACAGTAAATTTACTAAAACTTGTCATTATCCACCAAGGATTATCCATAGGGTATATACCAAGAATGTAGTGACATGTAAGACAATGTCATCTGGCAGATACTTCCCTAGCCTTGACAAACCTCATAAATCACCACGTAGCAGTTCTTTGACCTCTTCCACTCTTACTTGGAAACTCTGATAGTATTACATCGTGTAATGTTACCAATTTGGTACGATTATCAATTCAACCACTCTTTATTTTCCCACCAAATTCCTTGTTCAATGTTATCTTTTACCTCAACACCCATTTCCAAGGCCTGAGAATCATCTTCCCGTTGCACATATTGAGGTTAATGCTTCAAAGTACATGTTTCCTAGAAAGTTAACCCATAGAGAGTTGGTGGTCTTAGATTTTCATCATAGCTTTTTACACAATGCATTTAATATATCCAAAATGAGGTCTGAATCCCAATCCACTATCATCCTTAGACAAGTACGTTTTTAACCATGTAAACCAATGCTTAGCCTTAACATCATCCTTACTATACACCAGAAGAAAATTACAACTATTTGTATGTATATCTTTGATCACACATTTTGCAAGTCTTATAGCAGGCAGTATGTGTATAGACACACTTGTGATACACTATTAATCAACACTGTTTTACCTCATGGTGACAACAATTTTTCTTTCCAAGCCTACAACTTGTCTTTAATCTTCTTAATTAATTCAGCATAGTCTATCTTCCTCTTTCTAACATGTAATACTGGATATCCTAAATACATGAATGAAATGTTCCCCTTGTGAAATCAGTAATATTTTTTTTCTTGCTGAATCAGGTTACTAGGAGTCTTAGCATGCATATAAACAGAACTCTTCTTTTATTGATCAAATGGCCAGAAGCTTCTTCATACTCTTTCAAAGTCTGCCTTAACTCCTTGTAAAATTATTCCATTTACTTCTGTTGGAAATTCTTCAAAATTCCTCTTTAAATCTAACAATATCCTCCCTAAAACTTAGTTTCTTAAAAATATCTCCAAAAGTTTCCTTACTCCATAATAATAGGGCAGTCTTGACATTCTTCGCTTTGATAAAGAAACGAAATCATCTCAATCAACAACAGTGTGCCAATTTTGATTTAGCGCCTAAAAGAATGTTTCATATTCTGTCCAACCCAAGCTAAAATAAATGTTTGCCAACATCCTATCGAACCTCTTAAAAGTACAGTCACTATCGGCTCTTTTATTCCACTACTTAAAAGGACTTCCTTTAAATTCAATTTCAAACATTTCACATGAATTAGTTCAAAATGCAAAAATCCTCACGCTCTGCAGGATATATATGAAGATCGCCTATTGTCTCACTTCCATTTATAATAACATTGAAATCTCCACTAACTAGCCAAGGATCATGCATATCGTCGATAATATAGTATAAACTATCCCAGAGACAACCTTCCCAATGCATCATTCTTTGCATATACCATAGTATATCTACCTAGTTCATGTAACTCCTTCACCAGTTAGTCCTTAAGTTTATCATGTTAACCATCCCTCATATTATCTCTGATTAAGTTTCTCTGCTGATTACTATATTTAGGATAGACATAGCCGCTTCCACTGTCATATTCTGCTCCACATTAGACATCATTATCCCATCTTCCTTTAATATTACTGCGTTACTATTATTAGAGTTGTTACCATTGGTACACACCTCCTGACTCTTGTCAACATTCCGTTCCTCAATAACTTTTGCTGCTACAAAAGCTCATTCAACATGTTCTTTAGTAGTAAGAGTTGTTTTTGAGTCTTCTATCAATTGTGGGTCCTTAATGAGTTGTTTTACTTCTACCACCTTACCATCGTCGTCTTCCTTATTCTATTTATTTCCATATTCTTCTCCAGTATCTCTTTGTTCCTCCTTATTTGCATTATTACCGTTTGTCTCCTCAAGTGACATTTGTTTTATCCTCTCGTTGGACTTACTAACTCAGTGGTGTCTTTGGCTACGTCAACATTTGTCTCTTTGGCTACATCACACTGAGTTTCTATTATCACTTTGTTGAATTCATCTATATCTTTGTACCTCTCTTATCTGTTTTCCATCATTCTATTATGGTCTGTAGAAATTCCGGATTAAACTTTCACCTATTAAAGTATCTGAACTTATACTAAGTCTTTATGCCTACTTCTCACTTAATTAACTCAAGAGAATGTTCATATATGCCTGGTTTCATGAAAGACACCTTAGAAGCAGGTAGGTTATCATCTCATTCTTAATTAGTAAGTGCTGCTATACACCCTGCTTGCTACTCATTTCACCATAATCCGCTACCTACTGCTTAAATTCCCTTATCTCAGTCTTAGTGACATGACACTTCACTCTTCTATTCCATATTAATGTCCAGTTGAAATCACTCATTATTTCCTATGGTCCTTGCATCTGGCCATGTAACCTTTCAATAACTATCCATAATTCCTTTTTAAGAGCCACATCATTAAACACATTCACCAAGGTCATATGAGAACTTTTATTTATACCCCTATGTGTCACCCCGCAGTGTTCCAACTATTATGTATAGCTTTTAATATCTACCTCGTCGAGATGAGGCTTCCAAGAGATCAAATAACATCATCTTAGCATTCTGCGTGAACCAATACATTGAAACTGTGCACGAATACATACTTTGGGTACCAATCCTTCAAATAACTTCTTAACCGAAAATATGAACTCCAGAGGTTACAATATTTAAAATGATTGACACAACTATACACTAATAGGATGCTCATCATTCCCAAGTTCTAAGTCATTTGCGAAAGAAACTCAATTAATCCCTATGTCCAATACTTCCCAACATTCGATCCAAAGTAAGAAAAAAAGTTTTCATCCTTACATATCAATCTTATTATTCCAGAAGTAATAGCCCCTTCTCATTCTTACATGGGAACAATATTATTTTGCAGTTCCCTACCTTCACATAGTCAAACAACATGGTATACCATAAAACAGTCACAGATTCTAACAATTAGCGCTCAAAATTTAATTAGAGGTATGAAGGAGAAAAGAATAGGTAAGCTTCATTTTCTATCTTTGGAAGGAAAAGTTCAATCTCTGCAGCTATAGAGCAGATAACGTAGCATAACATAGTACCAATTCGTAAGATAGAGGCTACCGCAATTTACTTCACAAATCAACACCTCATTCATGGTCTGAAAGGGATCTCTTCACTATTCGCAATTATAAACAACTTCATTTCTTACTTGTCGTACTTTCCATAATCCCAACATATTCTAGTATACATACGTAACCTCGGACACTGCTTCTGGTTCCAATCCCTGATGATACCATCCCTTAAGTGATGAATTGTTAACTTATTCTCTTATTTGGTACATAAAAGATTCTGAATAGTTACCTTACCTGACGTTGACCTAGTATCTCCAAACCTGGTCATCATACTTCTACTCAAACTCTTTCACTTTCCTTATGGCTTGACGCACCAAGTCAAGTCCGATTTACTCTGATTTTCCCCTTCCGAGCCACTGTCGCTGTCTTTTGGAACATAACTGCAACCACAATAATTATTAGGAAGAGCGGGGGGTTATCCTAATGACATAGCTCTATTGCACGATCTACGAGATGAAAGAGTAGAAAGCAATCCTAAATGTCCGACAGCCTCCTGCGTATAAGTATGGTGCACAACATACCCATACACAAGACTCTACTAGACACGGTCTGTAGACATTCCGAGGACTAACTGCTCTGATACCACTTCTGTCACGACCCAACCCGACGGGCCGCGACTAACGTCCTAATTGGACGTCATTACTGACCTGTCACTCTTAATCCATCTAATACATAGATCTATAAAAATTTCGGCAGCACAACGCTGCTTTTACAACATTTCCCTAAGATGGGCTGGCAAGCGCCGCCAAAACAACAACAAAACAATCATAATAGGCTAGCCGACTAGCCGCCACCAACCAACATCACGCGCATAAAGGCATAATCAAAATAAGCGGCAAAGGCTGCCACGAGATAATAACATCAAAACCCAAAATAAGGTACAAACGTCCAACCTACAATCGCTTGTCTGCACCTCTAAGAGTGTAATATCGACATATGACGGACAGGACCCGTCGTGCCCAAAATATGCATAAGTCCGAAAGATAAAGTGCATGCAAAATAGTGCTACGGAACAAGGATCTCTCCAATCGTTGTACATAAATCCTAGGCGGAGGGTCACCTATCTCAACACTGAACTGCGGGCATGAACGCAATTTCCAGGAAAGGGTCGATCTGAAAATAATGTACTGAGTATGTAAAATATGAAATACTAAAAACTGAATAACAACTGTACCAAGTAAAACAGAGAGTCACCAAATTTCATAAAACTGAGAATCTTGTCTGAAAATCATATCATGTATGCTGAATCATAAATCACCATGCTCGTATACGTCAGATATAAAGTCAGATAACATGTCTCGGCCATCTATGGAGGGACTCGATGGAATATGTATCTGCGCACGTAACGTGTCTCGGCCCTCTAAGGAGGGACTCGATGTAATCTGTATATATATATATAACGTGTTTCGGCCCTCTAGTGAGGGACTCGATGAATGATGCATGGCTGCGCACGAACATGACCTGGCCCGGGACTCAGTGGAGTGATATAGTAACACTTAGCACGAGTAGATATCATGAGCAACTGTATGCAATTAAAATCATTATGTGACTCTCGATAAAATTATTACCATAAACTCACATTCTCGAAATCATAATCACTAGTAAATAATCATTTTAAAATCGAATCGTAGGAGTTAAGTACGTCCGCCGTACTTTCATAAAAATCATGCCAAAAGAAAGAAGGAAAGATCTCATATACCTTTTAGTCGAACTAATCAACTCAATATTAGAATACGTCTCGTCTAGTGCTTCAACCTATAATAAGGAATAACACGCTCGTCAATTTTGATTTTCTAATGTAAGTTATATGAATAACTGCTCCCTTATTTCTATAAAAATTTGGGCAGCATTTCCTTTGTTTATGTGCGTATCCACAATTTTCCAACAATCCAAATCAGCCAGTAATTCAACTCCAACTAACAATCCAATTCAAACCAACAATCCAACCATTTCAATATGTAATCTAACTAGGCTCCATATACCGCATATACGCCGTCATATAACCTATTTCTCGTTACTTATGAAAGACAATAATTTAAATCATCAAGGTGATTATCGTACCTATTTACCATATTCATTAAATACTTAAAATGTTACGACAATGTCTAAAAAGATTTCATAATTCCTTTCTTGGTTTCTTAAATCCATTTCGTCTCGCGTCACCTTATATAACTAATTACATCACCAAGTACCAATGCTTCTTTCAATTGTTAACACACAATTAGTGACGATGTCAATAATAGCAACAACGATTATATGGCACCAAACAGCCCAAAAGGGTCGCACAATGTCCGAAAGTTATTCATGAGTTTTAGGTCATTTAACATGCAACCATTTACTCTTTCCTTAATAAATAATCCAACTTATTTTCCAACAACTCCATATAATGAACACATCTTAAATCTTCACAAGTTATTCCATTTTTAACACGCAATTAGTAATGGAATTTACAACACAACATACAAATCCAACGCATGCCCAAAATAATCAAATTTCGGTTCAACATCCAAATTCCATATGCATTGTCTAAATTCAAGATTTCTTCCTAACACAAGTCCATTACTTCAACTACAACAATATGCAACTTTGATTATAGCATAGAAAGAAGAATTTTCATACCTTAATTTAATCCCCAAAACAGTCCCGATTTTTAGCCACTGCTTCGTCAGCTGAACTTGTAATGTATATAACTTTCTACTCCAGTGTCCTATCAACGAGAGGTTTGTTGCGTTGGAAACTAGACTCGACGAACTTCATTTTAGGCTTTTGAAACACCCAAAAACTCCTAATATTCTAAGATATATTCCCTTCCAAATTTGACTAAAAATCTGTCTAGCAGTCCCGAAAATCTGCTCACTGTCCCAGCGAAAAATGTCATTGTTTTGGTCCTTTTCTTGCCCAATTCTTCATTTTTTTTAACTCCAATTCAACATGCAACCATCCATGGTGTTACTACATCATTCCTACACAATTTTCATCCACAAATTTGTCCAAAAATTGGACAAAAACCGATACCTAGGGTTGTTGGCGGTGGCTGATTTGGCCACTGTTTTGGGTCAAGATTTGGCTTCTAATTGTGATGGATTAATCTAGTAAGAAGATTTCAATGTGACTTAAATTCTTGGCTATGGATAGTGAGATTTTCGGATTGGAATTGAGAGAAAAGATGAAGATTTGGGTGTTTAAGAATGAAAATAGAATTGCAATGAAAAAGGGTTTGGGTATTAAATCCAAATCTGAAAATAGTTTTAAAAAATTACACGTTGGCCCTCTTTTATGCCCTCTTAGTTAAAAACAACTCCAAGTAATAAATCTTAACCCCTCCTTCAATTAATCTCAACACTCGTTGTCTTAAATTCTTATCGTCGTATCTTATATACCTTACTAATCCATAACGAAAATTATATATGTATATATACCACCATAACTAAAGAATTTTCCGGCGTCGCATTTGTCATTACCAAAAATTATTCTATAATCACATCCTTAAGTATATTAATTTCCAATACTCGAATTCTATTTTCCTTAATTACGTCCTTACTTATTGTCTTAAACTCACGAGGTGTAACACATGTCTATGAAATCATATATTTTCATGAGTATCTATACTCGCATCATGGATACATATCCATGGAATCATATACATATAAACAATGTCTGCCCTCTAGCGAGGAACTCGGTGAACAAGTGTTAGGATCTGCGCACGACTGTCATGAGTATCTATACTCGTATCATGGATACATGTCCATAGAATCATAATACATATAACATTGTCGGCCCTCTAGTGAGGGACTCGGTGAACATTGCCGGCCCATTATGGGACTCGGTGAATGGAATAATAACACTTGCATGAATAGCTATCATGAGAAACCATGTACAATTTAAATCATCCTTTGACTCTCAATAAAATCTTTAAAGTGAACTTTTATTAAAGAAAAACCAAGGCACTATCATATCATGTATCATTAAGGATTAGGATTCAATAGAACTATGTACGTCCACCGTACACTTACTTCATTTAAATCATGTCAAAAGAAGAAAGGATAGTTTCACATACCTTATCGGCTATACCAACACGATAAGTAGAACACGTCTCAATGCATTTCAACCTATAATAACAATAATACGTCTATCAACTTCATGCTTACTAGTGTAAGTTATATACCACAAGATGGTTCTCTTTTCATAAAAAAATTCGGGCAACACTTCCCCTATTTATACATACATCCACGACTTACAACCAAGGCCAATAACATCAATAACCAAGTACCAATTAAAGACATAACCAAAACAGCAACCAAGGTGATCGACACACCTACTTCACATGTTAATCCGGCCTCTTAATCCATATAAATATAGTCCACTAAAACAGTTCATACTTCAACAACAACGAGGGTAAAATGTGAAGCTTTTCTACACCATTCTATACCCTTATTCCTTTAGGACATACATTAGAAATTACCAAATTAAACATGCATAATTGTAACTAAATTTACATCATTATAACTCCACAAAACAGTCCCTAAAACAACACAACAACGTCCCACAGTTTCATGCAGTATCGACCAACAACCCAAAACCAAAGCCCTTTCCATAACTCCTTAAAATCTAATTCATATTTCATCACTTTTATATAAACCATATAAACTTTCAATAACAAGATTCCTTCATTTTAATATGCAATAAGTGACGATAACAACAACAATAACCAACGAATCCAATATAACAAAAAACAGTCCATAAATCGGCTAGCTTGCCAAAACTATCACATGCACTTCTTATTCTCCATTTATCTTAACACAAGTTCATCCTTTAATTATAACATCATTTAACTTCCATTATATTTAAGAGGAAGAAGAATTCTTACCTTAATTTTATGCCAAAACAGGCCCTAAGTCTCGGCCACTGCTTCACTTTTACACCACTTCTTCACGTTATAATAACACACACGTATCCTCTACAACCTTGTAATCATATTGCTTTCATGTTTTCCTTCCATAAAGTTCATCTCCAAGCTTAGGGTTTCAAGGCAGTTTTGAAGCCAAAAATCGTGACCCACTGTTTTGGAGAGTTAACTTGGCTTAGAACTTAGTTAAGGAGTTTAATCTTGGAAAATAAGTTAACATGTCTTCTCTTGGCTATGGATTTCGAATCTTGTAGGTGAAGGAAGAGATAAGAGAGGTTTGAAGGAGAAAGATATTTGTGAGCTAAGTCAAAGAAGTCTTGTATTTAATTGGTGCTTGTAGGACAAGTGGAGGGGGGACCCATGAACCCCACTTGTCCACTTCTCTTTCTCTTCACAAAATATCTCCCACACATAGCCAAGAATTGTGAAATTTTCGATGGACTCTTACTTTATAATGTCAAGACTTAATAATATAACACTAAGTCCATAATTTTATTGGAAAGAATTCAACTACTAGTATTACTTCTCGTCGTCACATTAGTTGTATCCAAAATTATTCCATATAGAAAATGTAAATATACTTTCCTTGCAACATTCGAATCTTATTTCCTTAATTACGTTCTCACTTATATGCCATGTAATTACGGGGTGTAACAAGTACTATCAAATTTCTCATGTTATTGCTTCGGGGCTTGTTTTAGCCCTTACAGAGATTTGACAAGTCGACAAACTTTTGTCTCTTGTCCTGGAACCAAATACCCCTCGAGTTGGTCCATATATATTTCTTCTTCCAAATCACCATTAAGGAAGATTGTCTTGACATCCATTTGATGTATTTCATGATCCTGCAACACGACGATCGCTATGAACATGCATATGGATGTCATCCTAGACACCGGAGAGTAGGTTTCAAAGTAATCAAGGCCCTCCTTTGGCGGTAGCCCTTGACTACCAACCTAGCCTTGTACTTATTAATATATCCATCTGCTTTTAACTTCCATTTCAGGATCAACTTATAACCCAATGATTTGTGTCCCGGAGGAAGGTCAACCAATTTCTAGGTATGTTTCTGCAAGATGGACTCTATCTCACTCTCTATAGCTTCTTTACAGAGCGGTGCTTCTGGAGTTGACAATGCTTCGACGATTGTCTGTGGTTCATCCTAAACCAGATAAGCTACAGAGTATGGACCGAAGGACTTGTCCTTCCGGGCCCTTTTTCTCCGTCTTGGTTTCATCTCTGAATCTTCCTAGTCCTGAGAATCTGGAATACTGGATTCCAGATAGTCAGCCACTTCAGAATTCACTAGATCTGAACCGTTTAGATCCGGGCAGTCGACGACTCCTGGATCCTCAGAGGTTTGCTCATAACTTCGTTTGCGAGAGGTTAAGTTTCTTTCCTCTCCAGGAAATGAATCTCAAAGAAACTTGCGTTTCTTGATTCCATGATCGTACCTACATGAATTCTGGTACATCTGACTTATGCACTAGGAAGCGATAAGCACTACTGTTATTGGCATATCCGATGAATATGTAATCCACAGACTTAGGTCCAATTTTGACCTGCTTTCGCATAGGTACTTCTACCTTGGCCAGCCAACCCCATACCTTCAAATATTTGTAGGTAGTTTCTTTCTTTTTCATAGCTCGTATGGAGTCTTGTCCTTACCCTTGTGTGAGACTCTATTAAGAATCTTATTCGCGGTAAGGACAACTTCTCCCCACATGGTTTAGGGAAGGCCTGAATTGATGAGTAAAGCATTCATCATTTCCTTTAACGTTCGGTTCTTGCGTTCAGCAACACTATTTTATTGAGGTGAGTAAGGAGTCGTCGTTTGATGAACTATACCCGATTGGGTACACAGTTCTTCAAAAGGCGCTACATATTATCCCCCTCTGTCGCTACAGATTGATTTAATTCGTCCACCTAGTTGGTTCTGAACTTCTTCTTTGGAGCGCTTGAACGCTTCAAAGGCTTCATCTTTACTTTTAAGTAAGTAAAGGTAGCAAAACCTTGTGCTTTCATCTATGAAAGTCACAAAGTATTTGTTCCCCCTCTAGTTTGAGCGAACTTCAAAGCACATATATTGGTATGTATGAGTTCTAGAGGAGCGGTTTCCCTTTCGACAGACCTAAAGGGACTCTTGGACAGTTTTTCCTCTACGCACACCTCACACTTACGTTGAGGATTTACGTCGATAAATGGCAATAACTCCAACTTTACCAATCTTTGGATAGATTGATAGTTTACATGTCCTAATCTATGATGCCATAAATTAGAAGACTGAAGCAAATAAGTAGAAGACTCAATTTTATTGATAGTTGAAGTAGAAGGCATTACATGTGCATCATTAAACTTAAAGAGGCCTTCAAAGACGAAGCCCCTTCCTACAAAAGTTCCATTTTTAGTGATAACAATTTTATTGGTCTCTAACACTAGCCTAAAACCATCATTCACTAACAAAGTTCCGGAAATTAAATTTCTTCGAATTTCCGGGACATGCATCACTTTCTTAAGAGTCAGATCTTTTTCGGACGTCATCTTTAGGATTACCTTTCCTACCCCCAGCACCTCTGACGAATAATTGTTGCCCATAAACAACATCTTATCTGTGACTGGTGTATATGTGGAGAAGGTATCTTTATTGGAACAAATATGACAGGCAGCACCCGTGTCCAACGACCAATGTACCGGATTCTCAACAAGGTTAGCTTCAAGTACCACCACTGAGAACTCCTCAATCATATCATCTAGGAGCGTGTCCTCGACAATGTTAGCCTTGCCTTTGGCCTTCTCTTTATTCTAGTTTTTGAGCTTGCGGCAGTCTTTAGCCATGTGACCAACTTTACCACAGTGATGGCAATTTCCCTTAAACTTTTCAGTTGTTTGGGACTTACCAACCTTCTAGAACTTTCACTTCTTGCTTGAGTTCCCTTTGACTTCCGTCAGGTTCACCTTAGCCTCAGCGGGTTGTTTCCCCTTTGGCATGATCTTCTTATTATCCTCATGAATTTGGAGTTTGATAATAAGCTCATCTAAGGTCATCTCATTCGTCTTGAGTTTCAAGTAATTCATAAACTTAGTCCACGATGGAGGTAGTTTCTCAATCAACGACGCACCAAGAATTGCTCGTTGAGCTTTAATCCTTCCAAATCCAGGTGATGTAGAATCATTTGAAACTCCTGGACTTGGGATGACACACTTTTATTGTCCACCATTTGAAATTTCAGAAATTTCCAACGATGAACTTTTTACTACCCGCATCTTGGGTGTTGTATTTCTTCTGTAGTTTGTCCCACAACTGCTTGTCAGTTTCAACGGGACATTATACCATGTAGAGAGGATTGGACAAACTGTTCAAGATATTGTTCCTGTATATGAAATCACTATGATTTCATGCATCATGAACCATCTTCATGTCGTTCACGACATGGATACCTTGGCCCCCTCCCGCCGTTTAATTTGGCTGAGGGTCTGTGTCTTCTCCCACTTGGGGAGGGTCTTCGGTTAGAAAACGTGACATTTTCATAACCGTCAGGAAGAACAACATCTTTTGCTGTCATATTTTGAAGTGTACACCCATGAACTTCTCAAGACGTTCATGGTGAAAACCATCGGGAGTTGGGGCAATAGCGTTCCCTTGAGCAGTTGCAAAGGCGTTGGGAACGCCATGAGCAGCAGTGTTAGTACTAGTTGTGTCAAAAGCAGTGGAGTTGAAGACATTGTTACTGCCTTGAGCAGCAGCGTTGAAGGTAGTGAGATTTCCTCCAGTAGCAGTGGTAAAGGCAGTGGGATGTTCAGCGTTGAATTGATCTTGTGCAGTCATGTTGTTGTTGAAAAAACGAATATTATCTTAAGCTTGTGAGTTATATGTGTGGTTACAAGGAAAAGGGAATGAAAACAACATCAACAAAGATTTTAGAATTATGGAAATAGAATAAAGGAAAATGGTTTGCTGAGTCGATTGATATTCAATCTTTCCTTAAGATAATATTGCCCCGTATAATCCTTTAACGGTGTGTTGGCAACTTATCTCCCAAGATAAAACAGCAATCAAACAAGTGAGCAAAGGAGACTCAAGTGTTCGCTAGAAAAGAAGGATCTTTGACTGTGTGAAAGATTGCAAGAGAGGAAGATAATTTCTGAAGTGTGTTTTGCAAATGAGTCAATGACTTCATTTTATAGTGTGGAGAAGATGACCTTCCACCTAGCCAAGTAAAGTCTTTGAATGACCATGTAATGTCCTTGAATGTGGGGTTACAACTTACAATTCGGTCAAATAATGGTTGAATTCATGTGGGAAGTAGTGAGGGTTTAATGTCTCAAAACCAGCCCAAGAGTCATGTTTATTCGTCTCCCATTCGTGACTTCTGGAAGTCGAGCGTCGCGGCCCTCACTGGGGCGCCGCAACACTTTACGTTCAGTAAATCACTGGAACTCAAAACGTCATTTAGAGCCGCGGCCCTTCAGGGAGGCGCCGCGGAGCCTAAATTCCAGTAGCTATGGGAACTTATGCGCCAAATTCCAGTAACCAATCTCGTCGTAGGCGCCTCTGCCCAAGGGAGGAGGCCGCAGCCCTTCTCGGCTCCGCGGCGATTCATGACTCAATTCATCTTCTAACACATTGTACACTTCTTCCTTCATTTACCAACGTGAAACCATTGTCATTTGATCAATAATCGTCTATTATCTTATGTCTCAAACATTTTGTAAACGTACCAATATCTCTTCTACTAAGGAAATTTACGATCATTGGTACACCGTGTGCACGTGTGTGGAAACGACGTTTCCGACGTTCGGGGCCCCAATTGTTCGAGTCATAATTAATAGAATTAACTTTATTTCACGCTTAATAAATTTCCAACAGTAAGATAATAATTGTTATCACACGCATAATACTTCAACTAATATAATTCAGTAACTAACATATCGTATGAAACTGAAAAGTTGTTAAATTTTCTTTGATCGTACAAGTGTCTGCAACACAAGAATTGATGAAACCGATTTTGAACAAGTTTAAGGGTCCGTAAGCTTCTGGAAAAATGTTTCTGTTTCTCAAAAATAGTTCTGCAGAAACTGTTTCTGGAGAATCAGTTAGGGTGTTTGGCCTATAATTATAGAAGTGCTTCTGAGAAACAGAAATAATTTCCTGTTTGGCCAACATTTATGCAAATTTATTAGAATATTATTTTTAATAGATTTAAAACTATTTAAAATATTGTTTTCTATCATATGTTTTTAAAAATTAGTATATCTTTACAATTTAATAATTTTTTAAAAATTATTAATTGCAACATTTAATCAAAAAATAATATTATATTGTACATAAGAAATGTAACGACAATATGATAGTCAGTGACTCAAATATGTCCAAACCTACCCCCGCCCTACCCACACCTATCCCCACCTCATCCTCAAATTTATATGTCATATTTTTTTTACTTTTATAAAAAATATGAATTTTTTTCTTCCCCTTACCCCCCCCCCCCGCCCTACCCCAACCCCCACTCCATTGCCCTACCCCATTCTCAAATTTCTATTTCATATTTTTTGTTACTTTTATAAAAAAATGATTGAAAATATGAATTTTTTTCTTACTCTTCCCTACCCCTACCCCCCACCCCCCCCCATTGCCCTACCCATCCTCAAATTTCTATTTCATATTTTTGGTTACTTTTATAAAAAAAAATGAATTTTTTTCTTACCCCGCCCGACCCCCTTACCTCCCACCCTATTGCCCTACCCATCCTCAAATTTTTATTTCATATTTTTTGTTACTTTTATAAAAAAACAAATATGAATTTTTTTTCTTACCCCCCCTCCCGCCCTACCCCCTACTCCCAAATTTCTATTTTATATGAGATTAAAAGGAATTTTGTGAAAAGAAAATGGTAAATGAGTCTAAAAAAAATTCAATAAATGAGTAAAAAAGGCTTCTCCAAAAGCACTTTTCCAGACTCCATCCATCTAGAAACACTTTTTGGCTTCTGAAAAAAGTGTTTCTACTTCTGAAAAGAAAGTATTTGGCCAAAAAAATATTTCTGCGAAACAAAAACACTTTCAGAAGCTTGGCCAAACACCACCTAAATGGCAAGAATTAGGTGAATTTGCTCATTCTTGCCTAGAGTCTTCCCACATTATGTTTTTTCTCTTTTTGTTTAATATTTTATTCAAAATCTAGAGAATAATGCTTAATTAGTTAGTTAAAATAAACAAAGAAGAGAAAAGTAGAGGCACTACTACTTTCTTTAGCATATTTTGGACTCTATTTGCATTTGGATATGTTTGTGTGCGGGACTTTTTTGCACTTTTCCTACTAAGAAACGAGTTATGCTGTCCCGTCACACGTGTGGACTCCCACAACCCTACATCCACGTGGCGAGCATGCACGGCTTAAAAATAGTTCGAAAAGAATTGGCCCTACATTGTGATTTGTTCACATTCGAGTCTAGACAAATTGGATCTATATCTTAACGATACCCAAATATTGAGGGGCCGTTTAGGTTGGAATGAAGTTATTTATATATTAAAATTAGTATAGTTAATATATTTTTTAATATAATTTGAATTTTGAGAATTAAAAGTTTTTAATGTAATATTGAATTTAGATATATCATTTTTAAGTTTCTTAAAAAATAATTTATCACATTTAAAAATTATATAAAAAGTACTATAATCACAATAATTAAAAACTAAAAATATTTAAAAGGCATATGAATAAAGCAAGGTAAAATATTTTCTTGTTTAATTCTTGAAAAATAAAAAATATAACATAAATTTGGACTGATAGAAACCACCGTGTATCCTCGGATATTGAGAATCAGGTTGTCGGCCTATATTTTTTTTCCGTTTTCTCTCCCAAATTATTTCTTCCAAATTCCTAATTCTCCTCTTGTTCTTTCGTCATGTATACATCAAAGAACATGTTTCATCCTGCTCTTACAGTCTCCAACATATGGAATCACATCTCTTATTGTTCTTGAGATGGAAAACGTCAAATACACGAAGTGGGCGGAATATTTAAAGTTCACGTACGCTCACATCGAGTCCTTCATCACATCATTCCCTCATTAACAGACAGGGAGAATGTTCCTACCCCCGAGGATGACCCTGTGTTATGGACACCCATTGATGCTACCGTTCTCCAGTGGATTTATACCACTATCTCTACAGAACTTTTGTAGACGATTATTGAACCCGACGCCACGGCGATGGAAACTTGGAATATGGTGCGTGATATATTTTAAGATAACAAAAATTTGCATGATGTCACTCTTGAGCAGAAATTTTTCCATGTCAACATAGAGGATTTTCCGAATGTCTCTGCCTATTATAAAAGGCTGAAGAAAATGGCGGATCAACTTAAAAACGTTAGTGCGCCCGTCACAATGATCATCTTGTTCTACAGATGGTTACAGGCCTATAATGGTGTTGTGACGCTTCTTCGTCAAAGTAATCCTCTTCCACCATTCTACCAGACTCGTTCCATGATCACATTAGAAGAGGTCGGCTTGGCTAAAAAGGCGGCTATCGGAGAAAATTCCATCATGATGATGGCCTCATCCGATGACCCTTACTCGTTCTCGGATACTTCTAGCCAAAACCGTAACAACTGCGGCGGCAAAAGGATCAAAATCGGAAAAACAATGGCAAGAATCGTGGCGGCGGTCGCGGCAGTGGCGATGGCAGTGGTCGGAACAGCTGCGACGGTGGCAGACGATGGCGATGGCCGGTGAGCCACGATACCGCGACCGCGACCTTGGGCCCAAGACAAGTGGTCGCGGGCGATGGCCCAACACGACTTATTCTCTCATTCTAGTTTCTCCAATGAATGGGGCTAGTGGCTAGCAAGGCCCAATTCACCGTTCTAGTCGGCACAGACCATGCAGCAGGCTGGCCTACTTGGGCCTCGGCCTCGGTAGGTCTTCACTGCTGCGACCCCAATTTTTGGTCAGACATCTGCGGATATTGAGGCCGCGATGCATAAACTTGGAATAAATTCTTCGGCCGAAAATTGGTACATAGACACCAGATTCACGTCTCATATAACGTCTGCACAAGGTAATCTCTCATATTATTTCAATTTGAGTAATAATCGTGGCATAATTGTTGGTAATGGAAATTTGATTCCATTCGTGGTTATGATCACACAAGTTTGCCCCCACCACACCCACCTATTGTCCTTAAAAATGTCATCCATGGTCCTCACTTAATTGAAAATTTGGTGTGTGTCCGAAAATTCACAACTGATAATTGGTCTGTTAATTTTGACCCTTTTGAATTTTATGTGAAGGATATCAAGACGGGGATACCTCTAATGAGATGTAATAGTCGGGAGAGCTTTATCCAATCACCACCACTACCATTTTCACGAGACAAGCCACACCTTCAACATATGCCGCTCTTGCTCCTTTTTTGTGGCATGCATGTTTAGGACATCCGGGGTCGTCTATTATTTCTTCTCTTAAAAATAATGATTTCATTGATTGTAAGAGTACGCGTAATACTCATATTTTTCCCTCTTGTCCTCTAGGAAAACATGTTAGATTATCGTTTGTAGCCTCTACTTCTAGTACGTCGATGCTTTTTGACATTATTCATAGTGATTTATGGACATATTTCGTTTTGAGTTCTTTGGGCCATCGTTATTATGTTTTATTTTTGGATGATTATTCTAATTTTATACGAACCTTTCCTTTGTCTAAAAAATCTCAAGTGTTTTCCACATTCTTAACCTTTAGATCTTTCATCCGTACCTAATTTGAACGGGACATTAAAAATATCAATGTGATAATGGGAGGGAATATGATAATGAGTCATTTCGGGAATTTTGTGACACTTATGGCATATATTTTCGGTTTTCTTGTCCTGACAAAATGGGAAGGCCGATAGGAAAATTCATGTCATTAATAATATTGTCCGAACCTTACTAGCCCATGCTTCATTACCACCATATTTTTGGCATCATGCGTTACAAATGGTTACTTACCTCCTTAACATTCTCCCTAGCAAAGGTTTAGCATATCAATCCCCACTTAAAATTCTTTACAATAAAGATCTCTTGTATTATCATCTTAGGGTGTTTGGGTGTTTATGCTATCCATTTTTTCGTCTACTACAATTGACAAACTTTAAGCTCGTTCTATCGCTTGTGTGTTTTTGGGTTATCCATCAAACCATCGTGGTTACAAATATTTTGATTTATCCTCTAACAAAATTATAATTAGTCGCCATGTTATTTTTGATGAAACCCAATTTATGTTTGCTAAATTGCATAGTTATGTGTGTAGTTCGTATAATTTTTTGGATGATGGGCTATAACCATATATTATTTACCATTTATCCGAGCTATCCTGTGAGCAAAATATGTCAGCAGGCCCACTGCATGCTGGCCCAAATACGACCGATACAATCCCTGGCCCAAATTTTGTTGGCCCTGTGGTAATCGCCTTTATTCCGTTCGGCCGGTCCAGATTGTTCGAGTCACGGCCCAGTGCCCCTAGCGTCCACGTTATCTGCTACATGTTGTTGGGCCAGCAGGCCCACTACATGTTGTCTAGTCCACTACCTACCCGACCAATATCCAAATCCTATTCAATTCTATCTCAAGTCAAGGGTCTGTTACTCGTAGCCAACAGGGTATCTTTAAACCCAAACAACATTTTAATCTTAATTTAAATGTCACTAAATCACCCCTACCACGTAACTCAATGTCTACCCTTCATGACCCGAATTAGAAATTGGCGATGGATGACGAATATAATGCTCTTATTGAAAATAAGATGTGAGAGTTAGTGCCCCGTCCACCTGGTGTCAATATTATTCATTCAATGTGGATTTTTACTCATTAAGAAAAATCTAACGGTTCTTTTGAGAGACATAAGGCATGTTTTGTAGGATGGTAAAAAACACAACAGGTTGGCGTGGTGTGAAGAGACATTTAGTCTGGTGGTCAAACCGGTGACTATTCACATTGTGCTTAGTATGGCTCTCTCGAAAGCATGACTCATTCATCAGTTGTATGTGAATGTTTTTTCTTACACGGTGATCTTAAGGCGACATTATACATGCATCGGTCCTTGGGTTTTAAGGACCCCAATTATCCCCACGATGTCTGTTTGCTGAAGAAGTCCTTATATGGGCTTAAGCAGGCCCCACGGGCTTGGTATAAGAGGTTTGCAGATTATGTGTCTACTATTAGGTTTTCTCACAGCATGTCTGATTATTCTCTGTTCATTTATCGTCGTGGTACTTCTCTAGCATACATTTTGTTGTATGTGGATGATATTATTTTGACTGCCTCATCTGATAATTTGCGAAGTCTATCATGACCATTCTCAGCTCAGAATTTGATATGAAAGACTTGGGGCCCTTGAGTTATTTTTTGGGAATAACTGTCACTCGTCATGCAGGTGGTCTACTTTATCACAGAGAAAATATGCGACTGAGATTATTGAGAGAGCTGACATGTCATCTTGTAAGTCCTTGTCTATCACACACGGACAAAGTGTATATTTCAGATATTTAGATTTCTTACAATACTTTTTAGAATTCTTGTACAAGTATAATTAGGATATTAGTATTATAGTAGCAATGCGATTTTTCATATTTAGTGATTGTATATTGTATATATAGACCTCTTCAATAATGAAAATAATCAATGAATTATTTCTTTCATGGACAATAATTAGAGTATATATTTGGTAGAGTAGTTTTTAGTTGTTTTGTGTAATACTCAACACGCCAAGTAGGATGTTTGACTATTATTTTATATAATTTTACATAAATTAAATTTATATAAGTTAGAGGAAATGAGATCTCTTGTCCGCCTACAAATTGAAATAGAAGAAAATGGACTTTTCAGATCTCGTAGAGATAAAAATGAAGATCTCTTACAAAAAAGCAATAAAAATAAAAATAAAAATAAATTTGTAAAGAACTGCAAAACCCATTCTACGAATCAATTTATGTATAATTTTAAGTGGGGTAAAATAAGAAATAACTAATATACGTGAATAACAAAAATCTACATATAACTAGCCCTTATATAACTAATTATGCCTAGCTAATTTCTGCATCGTTACCTGTTTTCTAAGTTGGATAATAACTTTAACCAGCAAAGAAACGTACGCTGAATTGTTTAAACCAAACGCCGAACAAATTGCAGTAAAGCACAAGAAAAAGAAAGTTTTCTGTTCCATGTACTCCCTACTTTGTGTTATATCGTTGAACAAAATGGGTCAAAAATTGACACAAGTCTATCCTATCCAAAAAGTGATAACTAAATTATTGATTGGTCGATACTTCACAACTTTGTAGTATATATATGGAGGTTACACTTCATACGTCATCGTTATGGATGGATTATATATGTTATGTCAATTTCTCTATTCACATTCACAATAAAGATTAAATAACGCGGCTACATTCGATTAACTTGTGTTCATTCGATTTGATAGTTACATTTCATTTAATCTCACACACACACATATATACGTGTTAGTGTTAAACCGCACATTCTGTGCATTTACTGGATTGCATGTACAATCCAGTGCATCTGATATTTACGTAGAGATGTTCGTTTCTTCATCCAAATAATTTACTTTTTTTATTGACGATTTTAAAGCAACACAAAATTGTAAAACTAGTCAACTACAATAACTAATTTCTTTATCCCGATTTATGTGACACTCGAAAATCAAATGGTTTGTGTTGGGCTCATGATATTTTTCTTTTGGGCCCACTTTCCTGGCACTATGTTCTATTCTCTGCCTTTAATTTCTTAACCGCGTCAATTTTAGCCGTATTTTTGCTAGGATATTTTATGTTTTGGGAAAATGACTACACACATATTGGAAGTACTATGATTAATAAATAAATATGTTTCATTGTAGAAGATCTAGAAAATGACACAAATGGTTCCTTATGTGCGAGCATATGTTCAAAATAATCTCTTCAGTATGCAATGAACGGTTTGGTCCTTTAGTTTGCTAAAAGGTTAATACTTTAATACCGTCACATATTTAATAATTTATGTTTGTTAGATTTGACGGAAATAATAGAGAAAAAGATTTAACCACAAATATCAAGAAAGTCTCATCAAATTTTAAAATATGCAACACAAAAAATGACGCAAACACTAAAAGATATTAAAAATAACAGAATTTACCCGTCAAAAAGCTATATCAAACTCTAAAAATATATCAAACATAGTAAAAACTATATAAAAAAAAATGTACCTCGAAATGTGAGTTCCCACTAAATTACTTAGTTTCCATCAAATTTAACATATCGAGTTAATTAAATATTTGAATGAGAGTAAATGTTAATTTTTAACAAAGATCACAATTACCGAGTGAATACTTAAAAAACTATATTGAAATCTACTCTTAAACATAAGAATATTTTTGTCATTTTCTCAACAAGATCAAATAGGTTCGAAAAGATGAGATGTGAAACATGTTTTTGACCCTCAAAGTCAAATAAAGATTGTCATTTTGACAGAAAATACCAATAGAGAATTCCTTGCAGACTTCCATTAATATACTGCTTATGTGTCTATAGGTCCAACATATCCACTGAAATCTCATAAAGTGGGTCTGAAAAGGGTTGAGTGTATGCATATCTTACATCGGCTCAATACAAAGTATAAGCAAAGTAAGACCAACAAAGTGAATAAGTCATGATAGAACATTCTGAAAAAGAAGCAATAACTAATGCAGATAAATAATACAAACAAAACATACTAGTGAACACATAGCAACATAAATCAAATGACAGGGGAGTATAAGACAATACATGTCGGTAGGTACTTCAGCTATTAAAATTGAAACTTCATAGTGTTAAGATTTGAGTTTCAAATTCTACCTAATTAGAAAACAGTAAATAAGCAAAGAATAAATAACACACACAGATTTATAGTGGTTCACCCTCAATACGAGAGTTACGTCAACTTTGCCGCTGCAGATTTTACTATAATCAAATAGGGAGTTTGAGTTTACAATTCTCTCTTGCTCTCTTGCAAATTCTTCTGACAACTTCTTCTTCAACCTATCAATCTCATATAGGTCTTCTCCTACGATTAACATGTCGTCAACATAAAGGAGCAATATCATGTAGGAGTCTTCAAATCTATTGAAGTACCAATAGTGATCTGCTTTGAACTTTAAGAATTTGGCTTTCTTCATAAAGTTGTCAAACTTCTTATACCACTATCTTGGAGCCTGTTTGAGTTTGTACAAGCTCTTTTTAAGCTTGCACACAACTTCTCTTTCCCTTTGACCTCAACTTCCTCAGGTTGTTTCATGTAGATTTCCTCTTTTAATCACCATAAAGAAAGCAGTTTTCACGTCCATCTATTAAAGATGCAGATCTTTATTTTCTACCAGCCCAAGAACAGTTCTGATTGTCACAAACTTGATTACGGGAGAAAAGATCTCTGTGTAGTCAGTCCCTTTTTTTTGTTGAAATTCCTTCACAACCAGTCTTATTTTATAGCGCTTACTTCCATCGTGTTCTTCCTCTATCCGGTAGACCCATTTGTTCTGCAGTGCATTCTACTCCTCTGGTAGCTTAGCTAAATCCCATTTATGATTTAACAATAATGAGTCCATCTCATCTTTCATTGTCAGCTCCCACTTGATCGATTCATCAATTTGTGTCGATTCTTCGTAACATTCCAGCTCCTCTTTGTCAGTGAGCATGTAGTTGAAGGACGAAGAGAACATGTGAACCGACTTACTGATCCTATATGATCTACATAATTCTGTGATCGACGTCCGCTGATTTGTTTCAAAATCAGCATTTTCATCAACCTCTCCATCACTGGCTTTTTCCTCCGTCACATTAGTACATTGTTGTAGCTCGGGTTCCAAGAAGTCTCTCAATCAACTATTTCGGATTCCTTGTTCTTAGATTCTGAACTCTCCCACAACTTGTCCTTGTACAACACCTGTTAATTGAAAACGACATCCCTACTTCAAATGATCTTCCGAATTCGGTCATCCCAAAATCGATAATCAAACTTGGTGTCACCATAGCCAATAAAGTAACACTTCTTAGATTTTGGATCAAGTTTACTTCTAGCAGTAACATCAATATGAACATAGTATAAACAACCAAACACTTTCAGAAAAGAAAGATTTATCGTTTTTCCACTCCAAGCCTCTTCTAGAATTCTAAAATCCAAAGGAACAGACGGTCCTCTGTTAATCAAAAAGGATACGATATTGATTGCATCCGCTCATAATGTCTTAGGCAGTACATCGTGTATTCTCATGCTCTGTGCACGTTTGTTCAATGTTCGATTCATCCTTTCCGCTATTCTATTTTTGTTGGGGCGTTCCAGGAATAGTCTTCATCATTTTGATCCCATTATCAGCACAATACTGTTTGAAGTCACCATCAATGTTTTCTCCACCGTTGTTGGACCTCGGGCTCCTCAAATTGAGGTTTGCCTCATTCTCGACCATGACTTTCCACCTTTTAAAGACAGTGAATACATCATATTTATTTTTTATAAAATAGACCCATAGCTTCCTGGTTGAATCAGCAATGAAGGTCACATAGTAATGTGATCCTCCGAGTGAGGGGACAGTAGCAGGTCCCCACACGTCAGCGTGCACCAATTCACGCTTCTCAACTTTCAATTTTCTACCTGCATTTGAAACACTTACTCGCTTCTATTTTCACACATATGATAATCCACAGACTTCAGCTCTGGAATCATGTCGTTAGTCACCAGAAACTTCATCCCTTTCTCGCTCATATGCCCCAGCCTGAAATGCCACATATATGCCTTCTTCGTCACCTTCTAGGACCCATTACCAAAGTTAAGATCATGTCTCTCATCATCAAGTTGAATCACTGAGATCATATTGCGCTTCAGATCCAGCACATGTCTGACATTTGTAATTTTCCACACGTTTCTATTTGACATCTTCAAATTAATGTCTCCAATATAAAAAATGTCTAAAGGCTTACCATCTGCCAAGTATACTTTCCCGAGATACCCAACAATGTAATTCATCATTATATCACGATGTAGGGTGGTATGGAAAGACCCTCCTAAGTCAAGCACTCAAAAGTCAATCGGGTTGTCAACAGGCAATACCGCATCAACAATGTCTTCAGTGGCAGCATTGACTCCACCCCTTTGTTGTCCTCTTTCTTCAGTGCCATGCAATTCTTCTTGATGTGACCCATTTTTCCCACAGTTCCAACACTCAACTGTTCGCCCGGATCTGGATTGACCCGTGCCATTCTTTGACTTCGACTTGCCCTTATTTCGGTTATAGTTTTTATCATAATTTATGTCTCTGTTCTCAATATTCAAAGCAAAACTCATCGACATCTCACCAGAATCTATCTTGCGAACCTCCCCAACAAGGATACAATCTCTAATATCGTTGAATTACAGTTTATCATTGCCAATAGAATTACTAATCGTTGCTCTCATCGGCTCCCAGCTATTTGGTAGAGACACCAACAAAATTAAGGATTGCACTTCATCATCAAACTCGATTACAACAGATGACAATTGATTGATAATCGTGTTGAATTCATTCACGTGCGTTGCAACAGGATCAACAGACTCCATCTTTAGATGGAAGATTTTCTTCATGAGAAATATCTTATTGTTTGTCGAAGGTTTCTCATACATGTCAGACAAAACCTTCATCATGCCAGCGGTGGTCTTCTCTTTCGTCGTCACGTACTGAGCAACGTTCTTCAACAATGTCAATTGAATGACTCCCAAAACCTTTCTGTCAATGAGATTCCAATTTGTATCATTCATCCCCTCTGGCTTTGGACTCAGCGGTTGATGAAGCTTTCTGCCATAAAAATAATCTTCTATTTACATTCTCCAAAATGCAAAACTTGTACCATCAAATTTCTCAATATCGTGCGCCGAACCATCTTCGCCTCCTACCATTTTTTGAATCGCAACACAACATGTCGCTCTGATACCAGTTGTTAGGATTTGAGTCTCAAATCCTACCTAATCAGAAAATAGTAAATAAACGAAGAACAAATAACACACACAGATTTATAGTGGTTCACCCTTAATGCGAGAGCTACGTCCACTTTACCACTGCAGATGTTGCTATAATCAAATAGGGAGTTTGAGTTTATAATTCTCTCTTGCTCTCTTGCACACCCACCAAGAAAGAAAATGACGCCCTAGAATATATATAGCGAAAAACTAAGGCGAACATAATACAAGCTTGAAATTTCCAAAATACCATCCACTAAGTAACCTTACATTATAAAAAAAATTAAGGGGCTCCGCCTCCTACTCCCCCGCGAGGGGGGGGGGGTTAACCACCCCCCTTCCAACCCTCACGTCGACTTGTCCGCTCAGGTCGATCAGTGTTCCACACTCTGCGTAGGTTTTTCATAGTGTCGACAATGAATTAGGCTCCACAACTCAACACATAGCTCATTTGTTTTCACCTTCAAAGTTCAAACACAAATTTGTAAAATAAATTAAAATCATATTGCATCGATTATGATGTCAGTCAAAGCTCAATCAAAAACAAAGAAATTAGATTCGAATGTGAAAAGAAATATTAATTGCATTTAATATTGATGAAATCATAATTAAAGAAGCCAGTAAGGATTAATATTTGTATGAAAACTTTCTGACGTTATAAACTAGGAATATTGATACCTATATACAGTTAAACCTGTATTGTCGCAACTTTTGTCTGAAAATCTCATGATTGTTATAGTGATGTAATTTTATGTATGTATATTAATATTTGATATTTAGATCTCATTTAACTGTTATAAACAAAAATAGGCAAATAATTATTTCTCTCTATTTTTATGTTATAAAAAAATTGTTAATTTTAAAATATCAATTGATTTTCATATCTCATTAATTAACAATTGAAAAGACTAATAAATTCATAACTAATTATACCATATCGATAAAGAATTAAAATCTAAGGAACATATGCATTTGAAATTAATTAAGTAAGAATTTAATTATTTCAATTCTGACGTAAAAATTCAACAATTGAGGTTGTTTCGTAAATTTCAGTCTCTTAGTGATAATATAACGCTTGAATTAGTGAAGAATTTTATCCAAACTTTCAGCAAAAGGCAATGCAACAGCTTTCCATTGAAGGCTGTCTAAAAGCTTAACATAAATATTTATATATTTTACTCACTCTGTACCAATTTTGTGGCACCATTTCCTTTTTGGTGTGTCCCTAAAAGAATGTCATATTTCTATATTTAGAAATAATTTAACTTTATGAAATGATTTAGAGTCATACATTTATAAAAGACTTATTTTGGACAACACATTTCAAAAGTTTTTTTTTCTTAAACGCAGTGCCAGGTTAAATGGTACCATATAAATTGGGACGAAGATGTAATAATTTATTTGTATACATAATATATTTCTTACAGAATATTATTACACAATATTTGAGTATGACTGTTATAGAGATGTAGTTTTATAAAGAGTGTACCGCTATAATGAATGACACTGTTGTTATAGGTAGAATATTGTAATAGAGAAGAAAAAAATAACATGAAAAATCGATTTAAAAAACAATCAAGCCGTTATCTCGAATTGTTGTTACAACGAATGATAATTATAGAGATGTTTGAGGATACAAAATTTATTGATATATCTGGCTAACTATTACGTTTAATAATTGAAGTCCCAAATGATTTGGTACTGTAGTCATCTCCAATTATAACCAACGATTTAATAAGAGATAAATACTCTTTTCCTTATTTCACGGTTCATAATATGTACCCATTCAAAAATTTCAACGCATCTAAAATGGAGCTTTTTGTTGCTGAGTAAAGTCGACGAGGAGGTTGAAATTCATCCATTCCAGGATGATAGATTACTCGTTAGCCAAGTGCCGATGGCCGGGGCAACGATCGGATCGGGTTCGGCTGGCCTGGCCGAAAAGGGGCGGTCGAGTCAAGGCCCGAGGGGTCGGTCGGGCGAAGTGATACCATGTCCCGTCCCGATCCCGGTCCCGCTGGGCGGCCTGACGCCTGCCTGACGACGGTTGGCGGGTTTTTTTTTTTTTTAATTTTTCACTAAATTAAAAATGATAAATTACTAAGTACTAACAAAGTAACATTAACATATACTTGTCATATTATAGACTTATAGTATTATAATTTATAATTATAGTATTATAGTATTATACTCATATATATAATATATTTATAAAGTATAAAGTATAAACTATAAACTATAAAGTATAAACTATAGAGTATAAAGTATAAAGTTATAAACTAAATAATTAAACAAAGACAAGAATAGTGTAAAAAAACATCCCAAGTGTTTTTGTGCCTTTTATATTATTAATTTCATTGAAATATCAAATATACAAGATTCAAAATTACATCAGAATTAATCTTGTTGTTGAAAAAATTGCAAAAGAGTGAAAGACATAGAAAAATTTAAAAATTGCAATGAAATAAATTACCAATTTGAATTTTTTTCTAATTTCTTTATAATTTCGTGGTTCTTCTGGTTGGAATTGGTATATCTTGATCAAATTGTTCCACGCCGCTACTCATGCCTTCGGATAAAATGTCGTTGTAGTTGTCGCCATCTTCTTCGTTAATCTCGTCGATCAGACCTCCTTCGCCTCCGCTCGTATCCAATCTCTCGAATAGTACCGCCATCTCCAAGCCGCTCCGCTAACGAGTGTCTGCGTTTCCTATTTGAAATCACCGCAGTAAAAGCGCCGTGTCGATCACGACGCCAATGTTCAAAATATCTCGCCATCATTGAAAGTGTCGGAAATGTCTTCTCATTCGCTCCAATATTTCAGCAAGTCTTCCTTTCCTTCTTCATTGATAATCGCTTGTAAGGTAAATTACCATGCAAAACAAAAACATCGAACTCACTAATTTGGTTAGCATCGCTACCACCGCACATTTTATTTCCGAGGCTTTCAATAGAATTAATATTAGGCCTAGCCACGTAAAACCGCTTGTCGCTTTTTAGGTTGTGTTGAAGAAGAAGATGATACAAAAGTCGGTTGTTACTAGCACTTTCTTGCCGGTAATGCCGATATACTTTTTGCATTCATCTTCTACGCTATTCAACACTTCTTCTAGCGTTAGTTCAATAGTGGTTCAACATTTAAATTTTTGGGAGTTGAGGTGGTAGTACGTCCATACAGTATATATATTTTCAATAAGACTTTTACAACCCTCTACTTTAATAGTCGGGTTTAATACAAAGACCAATAATATAAATAGGGGAATAGGAATAAAATATTTTTAATTTCATAAACATTTTTTAATAGTCGCAGATAAGGTGTTTTTCCATATATTCTTTAAGAAGTAAAAATATTATAGCTATATAAAACAACATAGTTGAAATAGTAGGATAATATAAAGTAGAAAATTCTTTTGTTGCTCGTTGAAAATTTTCTAAAAATACAATAAGTTCTCTAATTTTCTCCCAATCAAGATCCACAATCATATCATTTGGATTTTGATTATGGGCGTTAAAAATAAAGTAAT
Source organism: Przewalskia tangutica (assembly GCA_029844215.1). NCBI lineage: Eukaryota > Viridiplantae > Streptophyta > Magnoliopsida > Solanales > Solanaceae > Przewalskia > Przewalskia tangutica. Next base: position 17,820,923 of record CM056739.1, on the reverse strand, counting down.
AGGTTTTCTATAGTCATAAGCAACAACTAGTTGGTCATATAAAGAATTCCACCTAGTTGGTACTTCTTCTGAATTTTTCTCAGAAGATAGTCCACAATCGTGACAAGTTTTTATATTCTTTTCTTTGTTGAATTCTATTATTTTTAAAAATAAAGTGTATAGCAAATTGTATTTTTCAAGAATATCTTGAAAAAGTGAAAGACCATCCTTTATAACTAAGTTATAAATATGGCACGCATTTGATATGAAAATGTTTTAGAAAAGACTGAGTTAAAACATTTCTTAAAATACTAATAGCGTAATTGTTAGAAGATGCATTATCTAATGTAATACTCATAACTTTATCGGTTATTCCGTAATAATCGATCGAATAAATATTTTCAAATAAACTCACCAAATGCCTACTATCTATATATCTATATGCTAAAATACGCTTTTTGCATAGACCATTTATAATCTATCCAATGACAAAGTTACCGTTAAATAATCATGGCGTTAGTACTACGACCTATATCGAAGTTAAAGCAACTTTGCAATTTAAATGATATAATGCATAACGAAATATCGTTGATATTCATGTGCAAATTTAAATACATCTCTTTTAACAATTGATCTAGGAAAACCTTTATAAGCAGGATTATACATATCTCTAATATAATGAATAAAACCAGAGATTCAGAAATGAAAAGGCAAACTCTCCACAAAGAACTAATTTTGCTAGTGTTTCCTATCTTTATGTTTATCATATTTAGGGCCTACAACTCCCCGTCATAGGGTTAATTTGACTCAGACTTTCTCCGGGATAGTATGTGAACCTTGTCCCGATTGAGAGGACGTTTGCTCACCGCTTTTTCAATCATGTATTGGGCATGCAAGGCTTTGTGTTTTTGCAATGTGTCTTCCTAAACCCCGCCCCACCATGACCTTGTCCAGCTTTTAAAAGAATAAACATTTTTACAAGTTTTACATACAATTACTTGATTAGCTACGTCCTCACAAAATATTTCCATACAACTGATTTTAATGGTCGTTTTGCCGGACCTCGTCTCATAGTAGGGGGGATAGGAGGCATTTCACTAGTGGGTGTATCATCATCTTCATTAATAGGTGTATCATCAACTAGAGTGTCATCTAAATTAAAATCTTCTTCAATTTCAGGATAATCATTTGTGTCAAGATCATATGGTATTTCAGGAAACATTTCAGGATCTATAAAATCATCTTGTCTAGGAATAACTGGAACAGGAATACTAGAAGAAGTACTCTTGCCCTTGTTACCACCCCTACTAGAAGAAGCCTGACCCTTACCCTTACCCAACATGCCTCTTAGTCCTTTCATTTTAATTATGCTAATAAATAGTTAAAGATAATGAAATTAAATGTGCTAAATGAAATAAAGACAAAATAATAATTTAATGAGAGAACGAATGTACCAAACGCCGATGTAGAGTCGACGTAATCGAGAGGTTGAAAATTGAAATTTTGCTCGATAGATAATCCTCACGCTAGTTGCCAACTTCACTCCCAATTCTCAAATTAATAAATAGATTGAATATGTAGACAATGTTGTATAGAGAATTAGAGATTGATTGAGAGATTAGAGTAGAAAGATTTGTGAAAATAATAAGAAGAGGAATGAGGTATTTATAGGGTTAAAAATAAATATAAAGGGGTAGGGGTTGGGAGAGGCCTAAAATGGTCGCTGTCAACGACCAAAATAGTCGTTGGACAACGGCTATTTGTGCAAAGTCGAGGCTATTTTGCGGCAGTGGGGTCAGTGGGGCGGGATCGGGGCGGGATCGGGCCCGGCGACATACTGGCGGCTCGATCCGCCCCGGTTCGAGCTCCGGTCCCGTTTTTTTAATACCGTGGTCGTCGGGTCGGTGGTCGGGACCGGGACGGTCGGTCGGTCGGCCCATCGCACCGCTCTCAGTAAGCGGTGTTCGAGCTCTGACATCCGCAATGTGGGAGTTTCATTCCTCATTTGTGAGAGATGACTCCTTGTGGGCATCAGACACTATGCCTCCCACCTAATGGGCCGATGAGTCACCATGATTTATCTCCTCCACTCTCTGTCGGGCCCGGGGGATGGAGGCCCTATGAGCGAGAAATTTCGCCTTTAGCCAACTTTTTCTTTCTTTTTGTCTTTGAATTAAATGGGTGTGAGTAGGTATGGTTGTAATTGGTTCGAAATATCTCAATGATGCTATTCACAAGATTTGAGAAAGATAAGAGCTGACTTGAATTGATTTGGAGTAAAAAATTAGACCTAGAAAATGCCACTACAACATGTGTATATATATCAAATATATTTTTCATTGATATACACAAATGTATGTTATATACAAGTGAATATATATTAGCATATATACTGATATATATGGAGATATACTCATGATACAATTGGTTGGCATGCACAGATGAAGTCGTCTTCAATCTCGAGTTTTCAATATGAACTTCACCTCAAATAGTCTCTGGACACCTCCAAAATTGATATTCAAACTCCTTTAGATGTTTTCAATAAAATTCGACATAACTCAGACATATTAAAAATCCTTATCTACATGAATATGACAACCTTCTTTGAAGTATGATTCCTTTCCATTGATCTTTAAGAATTTCAAGACAAAATATCATCCAATTTTTTTTGATGATTTTAACCTAACGATTCTAATATAATGATAGAGATTTGGCGAGAAGATTTGAGAGATATGGGGAAAGTAATTGGATAAAATATATGAAGGAGAAAGATGTAGTTCGAAATTTTAAATCTATTTTAATGGGAGACCTTACCGTTTATGCTATACAAAAATTGTGACTATGATCAGCTACCGGGTTTAATCATTGGATATTTTATGCCGTTGGTGATACTAACTTGCCATCTGGTGCCAACTTTCCTATAAACTATGAGCAAACAAAGTTGAGGTCCTGAGACTTTTCCATTTTGGTCTCAAGTTTGTGGCTATCAACTAGATTTATTAGTTAATCAAGTGACCTTGTTCTAATTTAAAAGATTCTCTCTCTGTAACCCAGCAGTAATATTTCTATGAAACAAATACTTGGCCAGTTGATTTTTTTTAACTATGAATGTAGCCACAGATTGCCGAACTAGACTAGACATGACAAAAGTGAGAACTAAACCTCATCTTGAAACATTACAAATCTTTGAAGGGATTCACACAAAAAACTGGAATATGAGGGAGTAAAAAGGTATTGTAAACATTACAAAATCTTGAGACATTCTTTCATACAATGTAAACTTGTGGAAAAAGATAAAAAATCTCAGGGTCAAAACAATGTCAAAGTTAACATGGATTAAAAAAAGACCAATATAGAATAACATAAAAACCTAGCTAATTATTCGGTAATGTTATAAGAACGTATGATTTCATTAAAGAAAACCTAAAAATGGGTTTAGTTAGTGTTGGAGATACCGTAGATATACACAAGTGATATACACTTTGTTGTTGTTTTGTTGTTTCTGTTTTGTTGTTTTCAGCTTTCAGCCTTTATCTTTCTAGCCTAGCCTAAGTTTAGTTTCATAAGGACATTTGGCGCAAATGACCCACAGTATAAATACTTGCATTTGTTATGATTTGTGGCTAATCAGAAAATTGGAAAGTTCTCGCACCTCTCTGCTTTCTCACGTCTTCTTCACTTCGTCTTCTTCAATTTCCTCACCTGGTTCACTGTACATCAGCAGTGCTAGGCTTACATGCAGATCGATTTCTCGTGATCCTTGATTTCTATCATGGTATCAGAGCCTGTTGGAGGTATCGATGCATGCGCAGACTTGACAGAAATCGTAAGACTTCTATTTTTCTGATTCACGAAGGTACGATTCGTTTTCTTCGACTAAGGTGTTCGATCTGTTAGTAGAATTTGCTATCTGCTTGGAAATTATGGAAAACACCGCAGCAATTCCTTCTATGATCATAGACGAAAGTTCGACTTCTGGTTGTGAAATAATCGACCATAATCATCCTCTATACCTGAGTGCGTGAACGCGGCAGTGCGGCTGCGAGTTGACATCCGATTAACAGAATGGAAAACTACACCGCGTGGAAGCGAGCTATGCAGTTGACGCTATTGACGAGGAACAAAATTGGATTCGTAGATGGATCTGTGAGGCGTGACACGTATGGATCTGTACACACGAGGCAATGGGATAGATGCAATGCCTTGGTAATGTCGTGGATTATGAGGAATGTTGATAAAAATCTTCTTAGTGGAATTCTATATCGATCCAATTCAGCAGCTGTCTGGAAGGATCTAAAAGAGCGATTCGACAAAATTAATCTCTCTCGAGTACATCAATTGAAAAAGGAATTATCGATGCTGAATCAGGGGACATCATCAGTTGCGCAATATTATTCCAGAATGAAGGATTTGTGAGACGAGATAGACTCGATTATACCACATCCTACCTGTGAATGTTCAAATTCGAGAGAATACATCAATCATCTAAGCAACCAGAGACTGTTGGAGTTCCTTATGGGACTAAACGACAGATATAATCAAGCTAGGAGTCACATCTTGTTGATGTCTCCCACACCAAGTGTGAATCAAGCCTATGCCATGGTGGCACATGATGAAAGTCAGAAGCACATTCTGTCCTTAGGGAATTCTGTCGAGAGCATGGCACTGGCAAGTAAAGCTTCATTTAATAGCAATAGGAAATACAATACATATGCCTATTGTGATCACTGCCGCATGAAGGGACACAACAGGGAAGGCTGTCACAAATTACTATATTACTGTGATCACTGTAAGAAGCAGGGTCACACTGTGGAGAAATGTTACAGACTTGTCGGTTATCCCTCTGATTCCAGAGAAAAAAGGAAGGCTGTTAATGCAGCTGTTGGACCACAAATGGAAGCAACTGGATATATGCAGCAAAGATATGAAGCCAACAGTTCCCAATTGTCAACATACCAACAAGATCAACTTCAGCATATGATCAGCACCTGTACACTAGATAAGCTGCACCAAATTATGGCTGTTATGTCTCAGGAGAAAAAAACAGGTATAGATCATACTGTAACTACAAAGGTGCATATGACAGGTAAGTATGATCACATTAAAGATAACAGTAGATATAGCTGGATAGTAGATTCAGGTGCTACTAACCATACGGTTAAAGACAGAAAAATGATTGAAACACCTGATTCTTCAGAAAATCCAGGACATGTGCAGCTGCCTACTGGGGGCATTGCTCAAATTTCTAATCGGGAATTGTAGATCGACGTGAGGTGATTTAATCAACCATGTACTTTGTGTGCCAAGTTTTCAATTCAACCTACTTTCGATCCAAATTAACTAGGGAATTGAATCAGAGTGCAAAATTCTTCCCTGACTTCTTTGTCCTACAGGATCTCCTCACTGGGAAGGTGAAGGAGATTGGTAAAGAAGTGGATGGTCTATATGTCTTTGGAGACTGCAGGAAGCGAGCAGGTGAGTGACAGGCGCACACATGACAAATATTAATTCAGAGGGATCCAAGGCAGTTTTATGGCATAAAAGACTAGGGCATGCTCCTATGAGTGTCCTTAGGAAGATCAAATTCTTTAGTAATGATAAATCTAGCTTTACTATTCCACACTGTGATGTATGTCCTATGGCAAGACAAACTAGATTACCATTTCCAGCTAGTGATAGTAGAACTACATCTTCATTTGAACTGTTACACATTGATGTCTGGGGACCATATAAAGTTCCCACTTATACTGGAATGAGATATTTCTTAACTGTAGTTGATGACTTTACGGATGGACTGGATTTATCATTACATATTAAATCGGATGTGCCATATATACTTAAAGACTTATGTGTGATGATCAAGACGGTATGGTGTGGTTGTTAAGTCCATCGAGATCGATGGCTCGAGTTTATTAACAAGATGTAGAGATTTGTTTGCCAGGTTGGGCATTATACATCAAAGGTCTTGTCCTTATAGTCCTCAACAGAATGGACTAGTTGAAAGGAGGCATAGACATATCTTAGAGTTGGCAAGGGCTATCAAGTTTCAAAGTTATTTACCAAATAGGTACTGGGGGGATTGTGTAGAGGCTGCAGGGTATATCATGAATAGATTACCTGCAGTAATTCTGGGAAACATTTCACCTTATGAAAAGTTATATGAGAAGGCTCCATTTCTGTCCCATATGAGGGTCATTGGTTGCCTTTGCTATGCAACAAATTTACTACAGGCAGACAAATTTGACACTAGGGCAATAAAAGGAGTATTGCTTGGGTATTCCTCCAAGCATAAAGGATACAAACTATTGAATTTATCTAACAACACTCTCTTTGTAAGCAGAGATGTTACCTTCCATGAAGATATATTTCCTTTCCAGCAAAAGCAGATACCTGGACCAGGCCATCCAATCCCTTCAGAAGCTTCTGGAGAAGGTCATACAATCCCTTCAGAAGTTCCACAAGTTGAAGCTGCTGGTGATGGGACTATTTTTCAGCATTCATCCAGAAATGCTGTAGCTGCAGATCAGTCTCAACAAGTTGAAGCTGCTGGTGATGAAAGACATCCATCCAGGAATGCAGAAATTACATATCAGTCTGAGGAAGCTGCTGATGCTGATGGCTGTACTGATGTTGCATTTGCACCTGAACCTGAGGTTGAGTCATCCCTGAGAAGATCAGATAGGAGCAGAAAACAGCCTACATGGATGGAGGACTTTTATCCAACACACAGGCATGAAGGTGGAGCAAGTAATAGCAGGCAATGCCTATATCCTATGTCAAATAATCTCACTTACACTGGACTGTCTGCTAGATATCAGAGTTACATTGCAAAGATGGGATTTGAGAAAGAGCCAACATCATACTCTGCAGCAGTTCAGGATACCAGATGGGTGGAGGCAATGAAGGCTGAGATGAAGGCACTGGAGGACAATAATACTTGGGAGGTTACTGATCTTCCCAAATACAAGAAAGCCATTGGATGCAAGTGGGTATATAAGATCAAATACAAAGCTAGTGGTGAGATAGAAAGATTCAAGGCAAGGTTGGTGGCTAAGGGTTACAATCAAAAAGAAGGAGTTGACTACCAAGACACCTTCTCACCTGTAGCAAAAATGGTTCTGATGAGGTAGTAATCTCGATTCTTGCCTGGAGGTTGGGACATTTATCAAATGGATGTACACAATGCATTTCTCCAAGGTGATCTTAATGAGGAAGTATATATGACCATGCCACAGGGCTTTGATGATAAGCAAGGAAGAGTATGCAAGCTGGTCAAATCTCTATATGGCTTGAAACAAGCTTCTAGGCAGTGGAATATTAAGCTCACTACTGCCCTGAAGAACTCAGGTTTTGTCCAAAGCCAGTTAGACCATTCACTCCTCACCAAAAAGGTGGGAAATAGAATAGTGTTGGTACTCATCTATGTAGATGACCTTATCATCACTGGGAATGATAATGATCTCATTCAATGGACGAGCATCAAGGCAACTTCAAGATCAAGGACTTGGGGACTTTAAGATATTTCCTAGGCTTTGAGTTTGCTCGAAATGCTAGTGGAATAGTCATGCATCAAAGAAAATACACATTAGAGCTGATTTCTGATCTTGGTCTATCTGGAGGGAAACCAGCAAAAACTCCTATAGAGCTTAATGCCCAGTTAACATCTGCAGTTTATGATCAGTGGGTTCCTGCACCTGCTGGCACATCTCAGAATAAGGATACATTACTAGCAGATCCAGTAAGCTATCAAAGGCTTATTGGGAGGCTCTTATACTTGACAAATACTAGGCCTGACATATCCTTTCTTGCCGATTACAGTCGGCTTTCTTGAGTCCAAAAACATCTCATCTTATGGCAAAGATATCGTGTAGTCGTGCACCAAACAAGCGCGTGTGCGAGGATTTTTCTGCGGGAGAGACAACCGATCTCACAAATTATTGTGATCTTGACCGGGCCTCTGTCTTAATACAAGGAGGTCCATTACTGTTATTTAGTATTCTTTGGTTCATCCTCATTTCGTGGAAGTCGAAGAAGCAACTCTTGTGTCGAAGCTCGGTGAAATGAGTATAGAAATCTAGCGGCAGCGATTGCGGAGGTGGTGTGGCTTACAGTTTATTTCTCGAATTGTCCGTCTATCTTGACCTTCCATACGGTGTCAATGACGAGAAATCGCCTGCAGTTGCGGCCAATCCGGTCTTCCATGAGCGAACCAAACATATTGATATTGACAGCCATTTCATCCGAGAGAAAATCCAGCGGTGATTTGTCGCTTATTTGCCCACAATGAGCCAGCAGATGCACTCACAAAGGGACTTACTCAGGGTCGGCATGACTATCTATTGTCCAAGCTAGGACTCAAAAATCTGTTTTTTGATCCTAGCTTGAGGGGGCGTGTTGGAGATACCGTAGATATACACAAGTGATATACACTTTGTTGTTGTTTCTGTTTTGTTGTTTTCAGCTTTCAGCCTTTATCTTTCTAGCCTAGCCTAAGTTTAGTTTCATAAGGGCATTTGGCGCAAATGACCCACAGTATAAATACTTGCATTTGTTATGATTTGTGGCTAATCAGAAAATTGGAAAGTTCTCGCACCTCTCTGCTTTCTCTCGTCTTCTTCATTTCGTCTTCTTCAATTTCCTTACCTGGTTCACTGTACATCAGCAGTGCTAGGCTTACATGCAGATCGATTTCTCGTGATCCTCGATTTCTATCAGTTAGAGATATAGTTTATCAAAATCCAATTATAATCTTTGAAACACGATTCTTGTAGGCTTATTATATTCAACCATTCCCTTACCTTACTTTTATTCGTGGAGAGACTTATTTTAACTGCCAGCTTGTGAATAATAGATTTCTTTGGACGGTCCTTTGTGATAGAGGAGGAGAATATGAATCACCTAAATTAATAATATACCGCAACCAAACTATCAAAAGGTGGCACATATTTTAAATAATGACATCGATATAGTTGTTTTAGATGGTCTACTTTGTATATATCTACATCCATTACTTTGGACGGTCTTTTGATTTGTGAACAATGAAAGATTATGGGAACCAACAATCTTAGATAATGATGCTCTCTATCCCTCACGATAATTGGCTTATTCAGTATGTTTCTTGTTGGATATATGCCTTGGATAGGTTTATGTTACTTTTTACTTTTTATTTAAGTGAAAAACTATCTAGTTTTGTTCATGTTGCAAGCCAAATAGTATCAGTTATAATATAGATGAATTAGAATTGACTAAATAATGCTTGTAATTCAAGACAAGAAAGTCTAATATGCGATCGACAACTGTTAGCCTTATCAAAAAATTTCATTCAGTCATCTTATCTTCAGGTCCGACCTATTGAACACTTGAATCCAACAGATATATACCCTTAAAACACTCATAGCTGACATGACACATTGCTTGTTTTACAACTAAAATTGGGTGTATGAAAATGCATCTAAGTTGAAGTACATGCCTTTAAAGCATGAAAATTTTCATTGCCCAAAGATTAAAAGTTCATGTACTACCTGATCTAGTAACAGTTCAAGAACTTCTTGTCCAAATTGTTGGCATAATTCTTCAAAATCTTCAAACCTGAAGTTTTCTCCAGTTCTAGTAGCTATCCAATGCGACTCATTTATCCCTTCTTCTGTTAATCTATAAATTTCTCCAAGTACTTTTATGTAATGATCTGTCTGTTTACTAATCTCCTTTTGCTTCTCCACTTTGTTTGTGATTGCATGTTCAGGATCTGTGACTTTTGCTGGAGACTTTCTTGAATTTAGCTGCATTTTCCCTTCATTTCCTTCTGAATTATATACAATACAAGGCATTAATAGTTTGTCTTATATGGACTATAATGATTTCGAAGGTAAAGATTGAACATAAGAAGGAAATAAATGGGTCAAGATACCTATTATCTAAAAGATATTTACAGATAACTGTTCTTAACCAGCGGAACTGATTATTTGAAAAAGTAAGGTACATAACTTACTACAACATAGTATAAAATTACAACCATAACGTAAAAATCATTTACAAAGTAGATATATATGAGTTAAATCCTTAAGGTAATCTCTAGGTGATAATTAGTATATATCATATTTTCGATTGAGTTCAAGGTCTCATTTGTTTGCACTTAATAAAAGTTTTAATTTTAATCATTCAGATCTGAACATTAAGTCTGTTTATTTTATAGTTTTGAATCTTTATCATTCACATCTTAATCATTAGACGTGTTTGATTTTTTTTTTTAAATCAATATTAAAATGTCTATTCAATCATTTCAACAAATATGGTACCTTACCACTACCCCATCCACTCTGATCGCTAATCGCCATCATCGCCCACCATTAGGGGTGAAAAAATCAGCATATAAAAACATAACATGCTCAACCCATTTAAATTTGGGCTAATCATTGACCCGCCAAATTATTAGTAGCTAAGCTCATTTCAGCCTATAAAAAGTTGGGCTGATGTGCAACTCAAATTGACTAGGGGTGGGATCAGTTCGGTTTTGGGTCGAATCCGAAATAATATTCGGTACGAATTCGGTACGGTACTTCAGTTTTTGACTATATAACCCGAATTGAACCGATCCGAATGGGTTCGGATCGGTTCGGAATGCTACTTTTTCAAAAATCTGACTTTTTGTTTTTTTTTTTGTTTTCTGGAAAGTGAAAAGTGAATTACAATCTTTTTAATTGAACTTATGAGTGAAAATATTAGTTAAAGAAAAAAGGGAAGCCTTTCTGGAGAAAATTCCCAAAGAACATAGTGGTTCTTCTGTACCTTTACGTTAGTACTAGTATTTTGCAAACAAGTGAGAAACACAATGTCTTCAAAACACTTTCTGTAAAGGGTTGAGAGCACAGATACACTAAAAAAAACTCAACAAAGAAGGTATACCTTTCATTCTTTTGGGGTACACTATTTTGAAATTTTGAAAAACAAATATTATTTCTTGGAACAAAAAAAAAAGCCACCAGTATTTTCTTTTACTTATTCAGTAATACTCTTTTAGAAGCCCTTGAAATATATTTACTAGTGTCAAATTTATTGACAATTATTTTGCTTTCATTTTTCTCAAAATGATTTGGAAAACAACACAAGTTTTAATATTCAAGTTTGAAGCCAAAAATCAATGATCAGACCAAACCAAACTTCATTCCATGTAATAACAACTTACATTTGCAGATTGCAAAAAAATAGATACAAGAATGGACAATGTTCGTCATGATACTATACAAGAATCAGTACCATTTCGGTTCGGTTTTGCCATGGATCCGAACCCGTACTGAATGGAGCAATCGGTTAGGATTGTTTTCGGTTTCGATTTGCTAGCAAGCCCAAACCGTTCAGTTCGGCTCACTTCGGATTTCGGCTCAAACGGTTCGATTTTTCGGTTTTTAATCCCACCCTTAAAATTGACCCATGAAAAAATAAAAAACCTAATTATTTAGTATTCAAATAATAATATAATATCTTAATATTCAGATAGTATTTAAATTCAGAATCTAAATTAATGCATATCGTAATGAGGCCTGAAAACTGTGTTTGGCAAGAAAAAGGAACTGAAAAAACCTAGGAGTTCTCGCTTTTATAGGTTAGACTGATACTTCGCCTGTGCTGGCAGCGCCACGCTGTTATAGGGATGCTCCTCGGATGTTTGGCCGCGCGCTCATCCTTCGGGGTGGCGCGCGTGCCTGCGCAGTCTGGCGCCGGGCGCGACGAAGTGTGGCGCTCAGGCTTCTCTGAAGGCGCGGCGCTGCGACCCGCCGCCGTTGCGGATCCACTGCTAACTTTGGGGGTAATGTGTAGGCTGGTAGGGGTTGGTAAATTTAGGCGATGGGGGTGACTAGGGATATTTTTAAAATGCGGGATAGAAAGAATGGTAAAAATTGGCTATCAAAAGAATGCAGTCATCTCTCTAACACGCATATCCTAACCATTTATCATTTTAGCATGCTTCAAGCAAAACTCCCAAATAAATGATTTTGTGAGCTTTTGGCATATATCTTGGGAGCAATCTGCCACACTGGAACCAACTGAGCTACACCCATGCGGGTTTAATGAGGCCTATCTTAAGTGCACTTACAGTGTATAACTGTTTTACCCAATTAGGTAAAGTTGACCCGGTTCTTAGAAGTAACTCTGTGATATGGTAGCTTGAAAAGTAAAGTAATAACCTGTTATAGTTGATTAAATTTCACATAATATAAGAAAAACTTTATATTGTTAGTGTATATTTTCTCCATCACAATCTATCTGATGTAGTTTGACTGAGTACGAAATTTAAGAAATAAAAGAAGACTTTTGAATCTTGTGGTTTAAAATAAGTAAAGATATTTGTGTGGTTATAGATCATTCCGTTAAACGTAAAAGATTGTTTAAAGTTAAATTATTGTCCAATAAGGAAATGTGTCATTCTTTTTGGAATTGATTAAAAAGGAAAGTGTGACATAAATTGAGATTAGGAGTGACAGATGAGTCGTTTGGGCTGAAGTTGGGCGGGTCAAGATGAGATGAATCAATAAATTGGTCCATGCTCAACCCGCCAAAAGCTTACACGAGTTAAGATGTGCGAGTCAAGATGGGCTAAATGATGGGTCATAACCCAACTTGACCCATTACTTAAGAATAATTTTTAATTTTTTTTTTATAAAAGTAAAATAAATCTATAAAATAATGGATGGGAGGGGCAGGGGGTAGTGGGTAAGAAAAAATTTCTCATTTTTATAAAAATAAAATAAAATTTTAAAGTAAAAACTTCGGGTAGGGGTGGTGATGGGGTAAGCAAATTTTTCTCATTTTTTATAAAAAGTTTATAAAAGTAAAATAAATATAAAAATAAAAATTTGGGGGGAGGGGGTGATGAGGTATTTAAAAATCTCATTTTAATAAAATTTTATATATAAATAAAAATATATAAAATAAAAATTTGGGTGGTGTGGGAGTGGGGGGTTGGGGAGGGGGGAGAAAACAGTTCATATTTTAATAATTTTTTATAAAAGTAAAAAAAGAAATTTGAGGATGTAGGTAGGGCATGGGGTGGAGGGGATACGGGGGGAGGAAGTAAAAAAAAATATGAAATAGAAATTTGAGGATGGGTGTAGGGCATGGGGTTGGGGGTAAGAGGGGTAGGTAATATTTTTTTAATATATTTTTAATAATATTTTTATATAAGTAACAAAAAATATGAAATAGAAATTTGAAAATGTGGTGGGATGGAGATGGTTAGGGCGGTAGGGGGATGTAAGAAAAAAATTCATATTTCTTATAAAAGTAAAAAAATATGAAATAAAAATTTGAGAATAAAGTTAGAGCAAATGGGGTAGGGTAGGGCGGGAGGTGGGAGTAGATTGGCAAGGTAGGAGCAGAGAAGTGAGGGTGATTCAGTACTTGGGTGGGGGTTGATGTAGGGGAGGGGTAGAGTGGATGGATAATGTGGTGGGTGGTTGGGGTGTGGTGTATTTTTATTGTTCCTAAATAATAAAGGATTTTTTAAAATAATTATATATAAACAAAAATCTCAATCTAAAGTCAGAGCTCTAATCATTAAGATTGATCATTTTCGTGGATCAAGGTTGGACATCATCATGAGTTCATTTGAGTTGCTGATATATGAAGAGTCAACTTGGGCTAGCCCAAAGCAACCCATCATCAAAATCACTTTTGACCAAACTCATGAAACCTTGAGCGGATTGAGCGAGTTATTTGAGTTTGGACTAATTTTGCCACCCCTATTGGGATTGAGGGAATATTACTTATATCCTTGGTGATTACCTTTGATTGACTAAGTCAATCAAATTTCTCTTTGGCTAATATTGTTTTCTAGAATCTAGACTAAACATGAAAGTTTGAAACTTGTCTCATTTTTCATGTCATTCTTGATTTTCTTTGCTTCTAAATTTTCATCGAAAGTATGAACAAGTCAAAACAAATTATTTAAAAAAAAAAATAGAGTAAGAATCAAGTTAGGATTATTAAGTCGCACACCTGCAGGGGTAGTAGCTTGTTGATGATGAATTTTGGTAGACACTACACATTTGCTCTTGCTCTTCTTCTTTTTCTCAACCTTGGATTCAACAGAAATTTTGGTAGGATAATCCTCAAACTTCACTTGCTTTTTCACCTTATTAGCAATAATCTTATTTTGTTTTCCACAAACTTCTTTCTTCTGTCCAGCACTAGACATATTTGATGATGATTTAGCAAACTCAACTTTCTTCTGCCCCTTTTTCTTTGGCTTCATTTCTTGATTTCTCACCTTAGTTGATTTTCTAATAGTACTAAAACCATGTTTCTCTTTTTCATCATTGAAGCAAAAAACTAAAAACTCTGACTTCAATTCTGTGTCAAAATTCGACATTTCGCGAAAAGATACAGATGTTCTAACTCTTCTATGATGAAAATTTTCAGTTAGATTAAACTTCATCAAGTAATCTAGAGAATTAACTGACCTGCTTCTTGAAAATGAACCAAAATTTGTTTTTTCTTCATCAGGTAATGTGTCTAATCCCATTAGCCTTGCTACAATTCCTGGACTATTAATGGCTGCAGCTTTGTTAGTACTAGTATTTGTCTCAGCCTTGAAAGGTAATTTTTGACTTGTATGATCAAATGTTGTTCTGATATTTGATTCCTCTAATTGATCAGAAGGGTGTGTTGGGAGACTTCCACCACAAAATAATCTTTGAAAAATGCCTGAAAAACACTTGGTTGAAGTTGCATCCTTTGGATTTTCAGCCATTTTTTTTGTTCTTTGAGTTTTCAAGCTAGTTAGTGACTTCGAAAGAGTAGAGAAGTAACTAGCTAAAACGGTATAGAAAAAAGGGGTTGATAAATGATAGGGAATGATGAAAGGAACATCAAGTATAGTTAATAAGGGAGTTGACAAAAAAAAGCACTATTTCAAAAAGTGAAAAGGACCTTTTTTGTTGTTTATCTTTGCAAGATTGAGGGAATGGTTTTGAAAAAAGGGGTTGTTAGGGGATGATGAAAGGAACATCAAGTTGGTTTTACAAGGAGTTGACAAAAAATGTTCTACTTCAAGAGCAACAATATACCAATTTAATCTACAAGTGAGGTCTGTAAAATGTATAGTGTATCCAGATTTTACCGCTACCTTGGAAGACAGTTTTACTTTGAGAAATTAAGGATGAAAAGGACCTGTTTGTTCTTGTTTATCTTTGCAAGATTGTAGAAGGGAATGATTTTTTTAAAAAAGGAGTTGATATGGATGATGAAAGGACATCAAGTTGGTTTTACAAGTGAGTTGACAAAAAATGTTCTATTTCAAGAACAACAACGTACCAGAGTAATTCAGAAGTGGGAGGGGGAGTCTGATGAAGTTAGAATGTACGAAGACCTTATTTCTGTTTTGAGAAGTAGAGCGCTCTACTTCAAGAAATTATAAGGATGAAAATGACCTTTTTATTGTTGTTTCTATGCAAGATTGAAGAAGTGAATGGTTTAGAGAGAAAAAAAAAAGGGGGGGGGGGGGGGTTGATAGTGGATGATGAAAGGAACATCAAGTTGGTTTCATAATGGAGTTGAAAAACCAGGACTGTTTCAAGAAATTAAGGATGAAAAGTTCTTTTTTTTTCTTGTTTGTATTTGCATAGTGTTTGAATGATGTTTCTTAGAAGTGGGGAAGTTGAAGTATTGAAAGCTTGTGAAGAAAAAAGGTTGATGGAATGACTTGAGGCTCATTGAGTTTTACACCTAAAGTTTTGAAAAATACTGGACCTGAAAATTTATTATTTTATTCATCCAACGTAGATCAACAAAGGAAGTGGTAATTTTAAGTGAAATTGAAAATTGGATTTGATTTGGGATTTTCCATCCAAATAGGGGTATATGTGTAAAATTTGATAACGACGAATGTATTTTTGTTCATTTCACTAAAGGAGAGTAAAGTTAGCTAATAAAAAAAGTAGAGAGAGATATTTGGCCCTTTTTCCTTTAATTTATATATGTAGATTAATATTGTAATAAGTTTTTGTCACTATTATTGCATTTGTTGTAGTGCATGTTTGGTTCTATTTCTAGCAACCCAAAAGTGATTCTAGGTTGTTACTTTCGTGAAAATGACAAAATTGGGATGTTTGGTTCTCCTCTACAAAATCAATTCTCCCATTCAGAATTTATTCTGATAGAAGCTGTAATTTGATTCTACCAGAATCAATTCTGTCATTTATTTCAATTTGAATTTTACCTTTTCCTTTATTACCTTCTTTAATTTTCATCAACAACTCTATCCACCTTCATTACCCTCTTTAAATATCTAGAAATAATTACTAAAAAAAATTCAAATATACAACTTTCATTACCCTCTTTAAATATCTAAAAATAATTACTAAAAAAATCAAATATAGTACTCATGTTCTGTTTTAAATAAAAAAAAATTAAATATACTACTAAAGTTGATATTTATTCATGTGTAATTGCAGATTAAGAGGAAGATTAAACTTTAAACTCCTCAAACATCCTAACGTTGTCTGATTATACGAGGTATAAACTATCTTTCTTCTTTTTCTATTGTCTTCTTTCAAATACTCTGCATATTATTACTATAATATATTATATATTGAACAAAAAAGAAATAAATATACCCAAGTTGAAGTATCGAAAAGTTTAAAGTAAGTTTTGTTATTTTTGAAAAATTGTCTGAAGACTTAGTCCGCAATCAAATTGTAGAGTACATGTAAAATTAGTATTGTAATAATATTTAAGTACTATATTGCACTTTAAATTAGTATTGTAATACTATTCTACTAATATTTAAGTACTATATTGCACTTTAAATTCTATTATCTATTTGTAATTTTTATTTACATACTTTAAATTCTAATATTTAAGTATTATATATTACACTTTAAATTCTATTATCTATTTAACTATGTCCATTTTGGTAATTCTACGTTCAAAAACAATTTTGATTCAAATTATCCAAACATCATAAATTGATAACAATCACTTTTACATTGTTGCATCCAAACATAAATCAATTCTATCAAAATCAATTCTGTCCACCGCAAAATCAAACACACACGTAATAGATAATCTACTTTATTTTTACGGTTACTAATTTTATTTTTTTAGGGATAAAACATAGTGGGTAGTTATCTTTTAAGTGGGCAAATATTATAAAAGTTTTTTTAATGCTGAATAATGTAAAAGTTCGATCACACGCTTATCCTCACCGAGTACCTTTGGGGCTCGTTTGGTACGTCGCACTGAATTGTATATTTTATATTGGATTGTACTGTATTGTAGTGGACGGGATTGTATTAATATATAATGGACGGTATTAGAGTATTAATATATAATGGACTGTATTTTTATTTTTATTTTTTAGGTTTAGTACAGTCCAGGGGAGACCCATATACTAGATGAATCTCAAAAATGGCAGTTGGAGTATACTATTTTTAAAAATAGTACAGTCCAGTCCGACTGAAAATGTCCACTAAGCGTTATATTTTTTTTTTTATCCAATGCAAACCAGCGTACCAAGTGTGCCCTTGTTGTTTTATTTACTTTACATTCATTCTAGTTGGTACACTATAATAACTAAAAATATTTAACTTACATATCGTGACAACGCAAAGAATTTGTAATTTGATGCTAATATATTGTATCAACTAATATGTTTTATTTATCAAATTGTAATTTTACTTTCTGTAGACAATTGTCTACAACTAAACTTTAAGTAACCATATTGTATATTTTTTTTACATATTGGTATATAAAGTTAAAGTCTAATTAATAGTTCGATGACAGAGAAGTTAGAATAAACAAGTACTATTTTTTTTTTGTTGACGAAGGAACTGGCTCATTGCTTCTTTCGAAATACAGTGCAGGTAAATCGGACGATTGGCAATAGCGCAAACCGTCGATCGCTTAAACCACACTTAGCAGTCAATATGCACTTCACAAGGCGAAGCATGCCAAAGATAAACAAATACTATTAGTACTATATTATCATTATTATGTGAGAAAAATGCTCTGATTTGAAAAATCCGAATTTTGTTTACTTATTTCAGCGTGGGTTGACTGAATGTAGCCGAACTTATTGACTTTAATCTGTTCAGACAACGATTTCTCATTTCACCGACATCTTTGACTCGTTTCAATTTCATCAATTTTTTGTACATTCAAATAGCATGTGGTCCAAATTTTATCAACGGTTTCATTCAACACTATTAAAATTTATGATACGATCAATTTATTATAGCAAATAATATGCTAAAGTAATTTTTGATTATTTTATATCAACAAAATTATTTAAGTTAAACTAGTTTATAGGGGTGTTTATCCATAAATTAATACAGTTGAAATTTTTATACGTGATAAAAAACACGTTGATCTCAAGTGACCAATATATCAAGATAAATACCAATTGAAATCAGTATAAACATAGTATAATTGAAAGTAAAGAATTAAAATAACATGAGTCTTGGAGAAATTTTAAGCTAGGGTCTCTGACTAATTGTGATATTGGAATGCTCAAATTAAGACAAGAGTTTGAAAATAGTATAAGTAGTAATGTATTGTATATCTCCTTTTTTCACCATCTTTCCAATGAAATGATTAGTACTATTTATATTTGGATAGGGTGCACATTCCACAAATTATGCTCCTATTGACATTACATATTAATGTTATAATAATAATGGACAATAAAGATAATCATTAATGTAATTAATACACACCATACAAATCAGGGGTGTGTTCGGTAGAGAGGAAAACACTTTCCAGAAAGTATTTTTTAATTTTCTCATGTTTTGTTGGTCAAAATTTTCAATTTATTTTTAGGAAAACATGTTCCTTAAAAACAAGAAAAATAGTAGGGAAAACAAGACCCACAAGTGGCATTTCATATACTCTTGCATTTTTTTCTTTATTTCCCTTTTGAAATAGTTTCCATACAACAAAAATTTCTGGACCGTCACTCCTGAGCAAAAATTCTCCACCATTGACATGACGGATTCTTTCAATGCATCTGCATAATGTCAATGGCTTAAGGTTTTGTATAATTCAAGAACATTGGGGCGTCAGTAACTAATAATCGGCTTGTTTTACAACTGGTTGTCGGCCTCACCGATGCATATAGTGGAGTGGGTACGCTCATCCGTCAAATCAATCATCTTCCACCGTTTTACCAAGCCCGCTCTATGCTCATTCTAGAAGAAGTGAGTTTTACCAAAAAGACAACCACCGTATGATATTCTGCCATGGTTGTTGCTCTGTCCGATGATAATACTTCACAATTTGAAAATTTGCCGTCAAACCGTGGCTAAAAAAGACGAAATAGCGGTAATGGAGGCAAAAACAATGGTGATGGCTATATGGTGGTGGAAAGGGCGGCGGCCACCGCTGTGGCAGAGGTGGCGACAACCATCAGCAACCGCCAGCCCAGTGGAGCTGAGGGCACAATGGGGCAGTGGACCGACACCGTGGGCCTAATAGTGGCCTTGGGTCGTGCCTCTCTAACCCTATCCAGTCGGAAACTAGGATTGGCCCAATTATCGACCAGCGGTCTCGCAGCAACCAGCCCAGTAGCCAAGAATTATTGGGCCACTGCCGAACCAGTGGCAGCAGACCCACTCGATAGTGGCGACCTCGACCGATATCGAGGCCGCGATGCACACTCTTGGAAATAATTCGCCTTATGCAAATTGGTATATGGACACCAATGCAACGTCTCATATGACGTTCTCACAAGGTAATCTCACGTTCTATTTTAATTTGAAAAATAATCGTGGTATAATTGTTAGAAATGATCATTCAATTCCAATTCGTGGTTATGGTACTACAAACTTATCTCCCACAAACCCACTGTTAACTTTAAAAAATGTCCTTCACACTCCTCAATCTATTAAAAACTTGATTTCAGTTAAAAAATTTACTATTGACAATTGAGTTTCTGTTGAATTTGATCCTTTTGAATTTTCCGTGAAGGATTTTCATACGGGGATGCGTCTAATGAGATATGATAGTCGGGTGAGCTTTATCCAATCACCACAACCACATATCAAGCAACACCATCCACTTTTACTACTTTAGCTTCGTCTTTATGACATGAACGTTTGGGTCATCCGAGACTACCTATTTTTGCCATTAAACAAAATAAATCTATTTCATGTACTAGACATCGTAATTTTCATGTCTGTCATTCATGTACGCTTGGGAAACATGTCAAATTGCCTTTTTTTATTTCTAATTCTTCAACGGTTATGTCTTTTGATATTATCCATAGTGTTGTTTGGACATCTCCTATTTTGAGCTCTTCGAGCCATCGATATTATCTTCTTTTGTTGGATGGTTACTCTAATGTCCGTTTCTTTTATCTAAAAAGTCACAAGTATTTTCCACATTTCTCTCCTTTAGAGCATTCATCCGAAATTATTTTGAACGGGACATTAAAAATATTCAATGTGATAATGGAAGAGAATTTGATAATGGGCCATTTTGGGATTGTTTTTGCAAAACTGATGGTTTATCTTTTCGTCTCTCTTATCCACATACCTCATATCAAAATAGAAAAGCGGAGAGAAAAATCTAAACCATTAATAACATTGTTAGAACCTTACTTGCCCATATCTCTCTACCACCATCATTTTGGCATCATGTATTACAAATGACAACCTATTTCCTTAACATACTTCCGAGCAAATACTTGTCCTATCAATCATCTCTCAAAATTTTATACCTAAGGGGAACATCCTACTATCATCTACGGGTGTTCGGATGCTATGTTATTCTTTTTTTTCTTCCACTACAATCAATAAACTTCAACCCCGGTCTACTCCGTATATTTTTTGGAGATATTCGTCAAATAATCGTTGTTACAAATGTTACCACTTATCTTCTAAGAAAATCATCATGAGTCGTCACATAGTTTTTTATGAAACAAAATTTTCCTTTGCCAAAATGCATTGTTTCATGCCTCATACCTATGAATTTCTTAACGATAACATACCCTTGTATTTGGTCCACCGGTTATTTACCCAATATGGCCCAACTGTTTCGGCCAGCCAAGTTAATTCCAGCGAACTAGGCCCAGTTACCTCAGCCTAACAATTATTATCTCCAGCCCATCAAACTAGGCATGCCTGCCCGAGTCTAGTGGATGACGTCTTAGTTGGGCCTCTCGCTGGCAGCGCACTACCTGTCAGTCCCCTGGGTAACAGACCAGTGGCGGCTGAGCAAGCCACTGCCCACTTCCGGGCAGTCCCATCTCTTATACCGGCCCACCTCCAATTTCGGCCCAACAGTCGGTCACTCATAGTCAACACGAGATTTTCAAGTCAAATAAATAATATAGTATTTACGCCTATATAACTAATTCACCATTGCCCCATAACCTAGTGTCTGCACTTAATGACCCAAATTGGAAAATGACTATGTATGATCAATATAATGCTCTTATTAATAACACGACGTACGATTTGGTGCCCCGTCCTCTTGATGTTAATGTGATTCGGTCTATGTGAATTTTAGTCATAAAGAAAAATCTGATAGTACATTTGAGAGGAATAAAGTCCGTCTTGTAGGTGATGGGAAGATTCAACATATTGGTGTGGACTGCGGTGAAACCTTCAGTCCGGTGATCAATCCATAAACTATCCGCACGGTACTAAGTCTGGCTATTTCGAAGACATGACCGCTTCATCAGCTTGATGTAAAAAATGTTTTCCTGTGTGGAGAACTCAATGAAACGATGTACATGTATTATCCTATGGAATATAGAGATTCCACTTATCCTAATCATGTGTCTGCTGAAGAAATTATTGTATGAGCTCAAACAAGCTCCTTGGGCCTAGTACAAGTGGTTTGCAAATTATTTTTCTCATATATGATTTTCTAACAGCAGGTATGATCATTCTATATTCATATTGTGACACCCCATTTTCAACCGGAGTCGAAAACAGGAGTACTACGTATGGTTGATTCCTAAATTTATTCAAGGAGTCGCCACCTAATTATTATAGTGAATCATGACACTAAAATGTAGCATAAAATACTACGAATGATCTCCATTTAAAAGTCTGCGAAAGCTATGTGAGATTCTAGGTAAGGGTTCTTTATTATCCTAAAGGGAAGGGGTTAGACATCCTTTAAGATCCGCTAACTTGCGGTTATCCGTTCAAACTTAGGCTTAATATTATTGTGCTAACATGCAATTTACAATTCTAAAGGTGTTCTAATTATTAAACCAACCAAGAGATATTTAAATTAGGCATGCAAATATTTAAAATAGATATAGATTTAACAAGATAGTAATGAAAGCAAATAATCATAAAAAAGATGGAATGAATAGAATTTAGCGATATTTCGCTTTTATTTTATTTTATGCGAATGCTTTAACTTTGGGGTGCGCCTCCGGGTACCTGCAAAAAACACTTAGTAAAAGAATTAGTAAATAATAAAATAAATTATCAAATAAACATAACGTATGTATATATATATATATATATGTAAAAGATATATTTTTATATAGTGTGGGCTCAGCTAGTGTTATGCCAAGGATACTAAGACATGAGAAGCCAATATCGTTTCGGCTGCGGTCGACTCACCTCCCGGTGAACGATACTATGCATTCTCGTCTAATCTTTTCACTTTCCTCCTCGCCCACATATTCCGTCTCGCTTACCATGGAGGTCTCCAGATCGACGGATAAATCCTTCGTAGGCCAAAGTGTAGTATCATGTTCAAATCAGTCAATACCAACAGTGTAGTATTTGTTCTAAATCAGTTTAATAAAAAATAAAAGGGCAAAATCTCAAAATCAACCCGACACAGTCAAAATCATTCAAACCAATGAGAATCAATGATTTAAACCAACACAACAAAGAGTCAAAAATAGTTCAGAATAATACAAAACCAGTTAAAGGCAAAAATGTCAAAAACAAATTCCAAATGCAAAGATTTCAACGATTCACGGAACAAAGAAAGTTTCACAAAGAATAAAGACAATTTCGCCGGAAATTACAGAGCGTCGCCGAAGCAAAACTCCAGCGTGTTATCAAAATAGCCCGCCAACAACAAATATAACAACCAAAATAAAGTCGAGTGAGGGTCGCCAGAGCTTTTCCAGAATAACGACATGCGAGCGAACAAAGGGGAAAGGGTCAGTCCAACAAAAAGCAACGAACAGATTTCGAAAATAAAGCCAACCGAGGTCGCCGGAGTTTAATGAACTCCCACCAAAAAGCCAAAAATATCAGTCCAAACAAAACCGCAACATACATAATAGCAACGAAAGAGAAACAAATCAATGTCGTCGCCGGAGTTCAAACTCCGGCAAGTTTCAACAACACAAAAGATAATGTGCGGCGGTGTACTTCAACGCTATCGCCGAGCGACGCCCAAAGTGGTTTGAGCGCAGAATGGGTGTGACGGTAGGGTTCGCCGAGATGGTGTCATTGCGCGTGTGTGTGCGCGAGCAGCGCGGTGTGTCAACCGGGGTTGCAGGCGTGTTTGTGTGTGTGTGTGAGAGCAGTGGTGAGGGTGTCGACTGAAATAGTGGCGGCAACGGGAACAGTGGGGAAGAAGGTAGATGTGCGATGGAGTAAGGGAGTGTGGTTTGTGGGTGTATAGGGGTTCACGAGCTTGAGCTCCGGCGGCGGCGCGGCGACGGAAGGGTGAGGAGAAAGACTCTTTCTTTTGTTGAAGTGAAAAATGGGCTGATCCCTTTAATGTTATGGCCGCCTTATGTCCCCCATTTTTTTAAGTGGGTAATGTTTATTATATATGGGTAGGATTAGGTTTAGGGTTTGAGTTTGATTTGGGGGGGGGGGGGGAATGAAAAGTGGTGTTTGAAATTTTTAGGTGGAAAAATAAAAGAGGTGTTTGGATGAAATTAAAAATGGTGTTGGATTGGAATGATTCGGATTGGGTCTCGTACTGGACTGGTTTGACAAAATGCAAAACGGGTTAATTATTTAAAAGAAAAATTATTTAAAAAAATGCAAGATTATTAAAATGCAAATGTCGATGCAATAATAATAAAAATATAAAAATTTAGACAAATGTTTAATGTCTAATTAAAATTAAAGCGGGATGTCAATTAATTATTTAAAGAGATGCAAATATTATTAAAATAAACGACGGTGTAGTAATAATAGAAACATAATATTAACAAAAACATAATGATTAAATTAAAAATAAAAAGATAAAAATACAAAAAACGATGATTAAAATGTGGTGTCCTAAAACATATAAAATTACAATAAATATATGAAAAACGGGTCAAAATTGACTGTCAACAGCATGTCCCTCTTTGTACGGAGATGATGGAAGAGTCTTCGGACAAAGATGTTGACTTGTAGCCAATTTTGTCCTGTTTTATAAACTAGAACTCAAAAGTGGGGCTGATGCAGACTCCAAATTGTCCCAGTGTCGAATTATGATGACAATGGGTCGTTGTGATGCGAAAATAAAAAGCAAATCTGACACAGATTTAAAAATGTCCATGTGTCGAATTATGAGGACACTGTGTTGTTGCGATGCTAAAGTAAAAAGTAAAGCTGATGCAGATTTAAAAAAATATCCCAGTGTCGAATTATGATGACACTGGGTTGTTGCGATGCTAAAATAAAAAGTAAAGCTGACGCAGATTTAAAAATGTCTCAGTGTCGAATTATGATGACACTGGGTTGTTGCGATGCTAAAATTATGGCCGGACGAATATCGATTCAAAATATGTCCCAGTGTCGAATTATGATGACACTGGGTTGTTGTGATGCTGGAAAATTAAGGCAGGGCGGATGCAGATTCAAAATTTTATCCCAGTGTCGAATTATGATGACACTGGGTTCTGTGTTGCGGGATGCTGGAAAATTAAGGCGGGGCGGATGCGAATTCAAAATTTTGTCCCAGTGTCGAATTATGATGACATTGGGTTCTGTGTTGCGGGATGCTGGAGGAGAGCGAATCAACGTTCGAGGTACAAATTACTTCAGTTTGCCGTAAGATATGATTCCACGTTGTGCTCCTGCTCCTGTAAATTAAGGCTCTTGCAGGCTAAAGCTTAGAAAGATTAGTGCATGACTGTTAAGACAGAAAAATGATAAAGCATGAATATATGAGAAAATGCAATTCTCCGGGTAGAGATGTGGTCCCTGTGTGATATGTTGGATGGTGCAAATGTCGAGATGTCATCCTCGTACAGACATGTTGAATGCCGAGATGTTGTCCTTGCACAGACGTGCTGCAACTGCTCCTGTGAATTGAGGAACCTGTAGGCTAAAACTTAAGAAAAGTTAGTGCATAATTGTTAAAACGATAAAATATGATATAAGAAATGTGATTTTGTGAGTAGGAATATCGTCTTGCGTAGACATTATGTGCTGAAGTCGTTGCATTGGCTAATGAAATAACGTCGTTTCTGGACGTAATGCAGATAGTATCGTTTTATGATCGTATTGTGATGAAGATGACACCGGTGCTCAGGCGTGATGTAGATGACGTCGGTGCTCAGGCGTTGACTTAAATAATGCCGGTGCTCAGACGTGATTTAGATGATGCTGGTGCTCAGGCATTGATGCAGATGACGCCGGTGCTCAGGCGTTGACTTAAATAACGTCGGTGCTCAGGCGTGATTTAGATGATGTTGGTGCTCAGGCATTGATGCAGATGATGCCGGTGCTCAGGCATTGATGCAGATGATATCGGTGCTCAGACATTAATGCAGATGACGTCGGTGCTCAGGCGTTGACTTAAATAACGCCGGTGCTCAGGCGTGATTTAGATGATGCCGGTGCTCAGGCATTGATGCAGATGATGTCGGTGCTAAGACATTGATGCATATGACGCTGGTGCTCAGGCGTGATGCAGATGCTGAGATGTCGTCCTTGTACGGACATGCTGAAACCGATCTTGTAAATTGAGGAACCTGTAGGCTAAAGCTTAAAAGTTAGTGCATAATTGTTAAGACGATAGAACATGATAAAACATTAATATAAGAAATGTGATCATGATAGTAGGAATATTGTCTTTGCGCAGGCGTAATTAGTTGCAGTTGTTCGTCGTTTCTGGACGCAATGCAGATGTTCGTCTTTCTGGACGTGATGCAGAGGTCGTCGTTGTAAGAACGAAATGTAGATAAAGCCGTTGCACAGGCGTAATAAGATGGCGTCGTTGAGTGGACGCGATATAGAGGTCTTCGTTGCATAGACGAAATGTAGATAAGGTCGTTGCACAGGCGTAATAAGATGGCGTCGTTGAGTGGACGCGATATAGGGGTCGTCGTTGCATAGACGAAATGTCGATAAGGTCGTTGCATAGGCGTAGTAAGATGGCGTCGTTGAGTGGACGCAATATATGGGTCGTCGTTGCATAGACGAAATGTATATAAGGTCATTGCATAGGCGTAATAAGATAGCGTCGTTGAGTGGATGCGATATAGGGGTCGTCGTTGCATAGACGAAATATAGATAAGATTGTTGCATAGGCGTAATAGGAGGACGTCGTTGTGTGGATGTAATGACGTCGTTGGATAGACGTAATATGAGGACGTCGTTGTGTGGAAGTAATAAGAAAGAACGTCGTTGGATAGACGTAATAGACGTCATTAATAGCCTGTAATAGAAGGAGCGTCGCTGATAGACGTAATTGAGGACATCGTTGTGTGGACGTAATAAGATGAATGTAGTTGAATAAACGTAATAAAAGACGTCATTGATAACCGTAATAGGAGGACGTCATTGTGTGGACGTAATAAGATTATTTCGATCCGGTGGGCTAGGCCATTATAATGAAATTACTTGATAGACGCGTGCGATTGTGGCTCTGCGGGCTGAGCTGCTATGTGAAACTTCATACAAAATCAAAGATAGATGCAGTAATTAGTGCAAGGATATATAGATATGCAAAACAAATGAATGAGAATAAGATTGTGGCCCTGTGAGCCGAGCTGCTATGCGAAAATCCCCTTCAACGTTGCCAACTTTCCAGCCCCTGTTATCTGATCTGTTTGGACTTGTAACTGTTGTATGGCTTTAAGTATTTGGCTACGAGAGCGTAGTCGATAATATGCTATTGCATCGACCGCTCTTCTTGCAGTGAAGCTTTTAAGCGTTCGCTGGCATAAGCGGATGTCGAATGGACGAGAACGAATTTGATATGGAATACCGAACTATCCTATCGCGGAGATTGGATGGAGTGTGCATTGTAACCGGTAGAGTAAGGGCCAAAGATTTTAGAAAGAGTTGGACTGAGTCCGATGTGGCCACCTACGTATCTCGCCATAAAGATCAAGTAGATACATACCCGCGAGAATAGCCCCATGAAGTTGGGTTCGCTGATTAGACTTGAGTATATATATATATATATATATATATATATATATTAAGATGGGACCAAAGCTGATATGGCTGCCTATGCATTTTGCAAAAGGAAACAGTTTAAATCATAGTTCACCGGTGACGGAGAATAAAATAATTTTTAAGAGATGAAAAATTAGGATTTTTCTAAAAGGTGGGACCGAGGCCGAAATGGTCGCCTACGTATCCCGCTGCGGGAATCAGGTCATACGTAGTTCCGAATTGTGACAAAATTTTGAGAAAATTGTTGCTTGAGATATGGGCTTTCCGCGTATCACGCTGATAATGCAAGGAATAACACAGCCCCAGAAAACCAAGCTAGTATAGCTCGTAATTAATACTAAGTGAATGCACAAAGTTGAAGTAGCAAAATAATGTAGTAAAGTGCACATAGCTGAAAGCAACAAACATTATAATAGCAAGCAGACTATATAGATATCAAACGCGCGTCCTAGCATGTTTGAGACCTCTTTTAATGTCAGAGGTGGGCCTAAACGCCAAATATGTGAGATTATGATAAATAGGTCCAAGTCGTTAAACTGCAATGTTTTGTTGGAAATGGCGACCAAATGACGGTGCACTTTTTCCAGTTTCGGCATGTCATGTTTTGGCATGGATTTGTCTATCATTGTCACACTACACATAGTATGCTGGTTGGTCGTGGGGTTGCGAAATCCGCCGACAAGTTTTGATGTTTTTCTAATTGTGGCGTCGATACCAGGGATCAACTCACCTAAGGTGTATGCATGTATGACTTAAAATAAAGAGGACGGTATAGCTCTATCTTAAATTTTCTAAGATTTGACTTACTAGACGCAATGTTCCCGAGCGGACTGCTCGAGTGAGAAGGCTATGCGGCCACCGGTTGGACCGGATTCTCCGCGTAAAATGTCAACTCTCCTAAATTTGGGTATTTGAAAGAAATTTGCGGGTGTGCAAAGCGCACCTCGCGTGTAGTGTGTGATAGTGTTAATTTTCCGTAAGGGAGGAAATATGAACGGAATGACAGTTTAGGAAAAGCATTAACATATAGCAATTAAGACATCATGCAAATATTCATATGTAAAGAATAACAGTTTAGGTAAAAGATAAAAATAAAAACAAATAAGTATAAAACACAAAAGAAGCAATTTAAGCAAATAAAGAAAAAATAAAGCACAATAATTAATCTAAGTCTTTTATGGTTAAGAACCTAGTCATCCCCAGTGGAGTCGCCATGCTGTGACACCACATTTTCAACTGGAGTCGAAAACGGGAGTACTACGTATGGTTGATTCCTAAATTTATTCAAGGAGTCGCCACCTAATTATTATAGTGAATCATGACACTAAAATGTAGCATAAAATACTACGAATGATCTTCATTTAAAGGTCTGCGAAAGCTATGTGAGATTCTAGGTAAGGGTTCTTTATTATCCTAAAGGGAAGGGGTTAGGCATCCTTTAAGATCCGCTAACTTGCGGTTATCCGTTCAAACTTAGGTTTAATATTATTGTGCTAACATGCGATTTACAATTCTAAAGGTGTTCTAAATATTAAACCAACCAAGAGATATTTAAACTAGGCATGCAAATATTTAAAATAGATATAGATTTAACAAGATAGTAATGAAAGCAAATAATCATAAAAAAGATGGAATGAATAGAATTTAGCGATATTTCGCTTTTATTTTATTTAATGCGAATGCTTTAACTTTGGGGTGCGCCTCCTGGTACCTGCAAAAGACACTTAGTAAAAGAATTAGTAAATAATAAAATAAATTATCAAATCAACATAACGTATATATATATATATATATATATATATATATATATATATATGTAAAAGATATATTTTTATATAGTGTGGGCTCAGCTAGTGTTATGTCAAGGATACTAAGACATGAGAAGCCAATATCGCTTCGGTTGCGGTCGACTCACCTCCCGGTGAACGATACTATGCATTCTCGTCTAATCTTTTCACTTTCCTCCTCGCCCACATATTCCGTCTCGCTTACCATGGAGGCCTCCAGATCGACGGATAAATCCTTCGTAGGCCAAAGTGTAGTATCATGTTCAAATCAGTCAATACCAACAGTGTAGTATTTGTTCTAAATCAGTTTAATAAAAAATAAAAGGGCAGAATCTCAAAATCAACCCGACATACCAAAATCATTCAAACCAAATGAGAATCAATGATTTAAACCAAAACAACAAAGAGCTCGCGAAAATAGTTCAGAATAATACAAAACCAGTTAAAGGCAAAAATGTCAAAAACAGTCCCAAAGGCAAGATTTCAGCGATTCACGGAAGCGAAAGTTTCACAAAGACAAAGATGATGTCGCCGGAAATTACAGAGCGTCGCCGAAGGAAAACTCCAGCGTGTTATCAAAACAACCCGCCAACAACAAATATAACAACCAAAATAAAGTCGAGTGAGGGTCGCCAGAGCTTTTCCAGAATAACGACATGCGAGCGAACAAAGGGGAAAGGGTCAGTCCAACAAAAAGCAACGAACAGATTTCGAAAATAAAGCCAACCGAGGTCGCCGGAGTTTAATGAACTCCCACCAAAAAGCCAAAAATATCAGTCCAAACAAAACCGCAACATACATAATAGCAACGAAAGAGAAACAAATCAATGTCGTCGCCGGAGTTCAAACTCCGGCAAGTTTCAACAACACAAAAAGATAACAGGCAGCGGCGGCGTCACTTCAACGGCTATCGCCGGAGCGACGCCTCCAGTAATGGGCGAAGCAGCGGGCGTGACGGTAGGGGTTCGCCGGAGATGGTGTATTGCTCTTGCGTGTGTGTGTGAGCAGTGGTGAGGGTGTCGACTGGGGGGTTGCTATTGCGTTTGTTTGTGTGTGTGTGTGTGAACAGTGGTGAGGGTGTCGACTGGAATAGTGGCGGTGACGGGAACAGTGGGGAAGAGGGTAGATGTGCGATGGAGTAAGGGAGTGTGGTTTGTGGGTGTTTAAAGGGGGTTCGCCGTAGCTTGGAGCTCCGGCGAAGGGCGGCGGCGGCGACGGGAAGGGCTGAGCGAGAAAGACTCTTTCTTTTGTTGAAGTGAAAAATGGGCTGATCCCTTTAATGTTGCGGCTGCCCCCCTTATGTTCCCAACAATCGCCAGAGCTTTTCCAGAATAACGACATGCGAGCGAACAAAGGGGAAATGGTCAGTCCAACAAAAAACAACGAACAGATTTCGAAAATAAAGCAAACCGAGGTCGCCGGAGTTTAATGAACTCCGACCAAAAAGCCAAAAATATCAGTCCAAACAAAATCGCAACATACATAATAGCAACGAAAGAGAAACAAATCAATGTCGTCGCCGGAGTTTAAACTCCGGCAAGTTTCAACAACACAAAAAGATAACAGCTAGCGGCAGCGTCACTTCAACGGCTATCGCCGGAGCGACGCCTCCAGTGGTTTGAGCGCAGAACAGGGGCGGGCAGTGGGGTGTGACGGTAGGGGTTCGCCGGAGATGGTGGATTGCTGTTGCGTGTGTGTGTGAGCAGTGGTGAGGGTGTCGACTGGTGGGTTGATGTTGCTTTTGTTTGTGTGTGTGTGTGTGAACAGTGGTGAGGGTGTCGACTGGAATAGTGGCGGCGACGGGAATAGTGGGGAAGAGGGTAGATGTGCGATGGAGTAATGGAGTGTGGTTTGTGGGTGTTTAAAGGGGGTTCGCCGTAGCTTGGAGCTCCGGCGAAGGGCGGCGGCGGCGACGGGAAGGGCTGAGGGAGAAAGACTCTTTCTTTTGTTGAAGTGAAAAATGGGCTGATCCCTTTAATGTCATTGCTCTTATGTCCCCCTTTTTTTTTAAGTGGGTAAGGTTTATTATATAGGGGTAGGATTAGGTTTAGGGTTTGGGGGGGAAAAGAAAAGTGGTGTTTGAAATTTTTAGGGGGGGAAATTAAAGAGGGTGTTTGGATGAAATTAAAAATGGTGTTGGATTGAAATGATTCAGATTAGGTCTCGTACTGGACTGGTTTGACAAAATGCAAAGCGGGTTAATTAATTAAAAGAAAAATTATTTAAAAAGATGATAGATTATTAAAATGCAAATGCCGATGCAATAATAATAAAAATATAATATTTAGACAAATATTTAATGTCTAATTAAAATTAAAGCGGGATGTCAATTAATTATTTAAAGAGATGCAAATATTATTAAAATAAACGACGGTGTAGTAATAATAGAAACATAATATTAACAAAAACATAATGATTAAATTAAAAATAAAAAGATAAAAATACAAAAAACGATGATTAAAATGCGGTGTCCTAAAACACATAAAATTGCAATAAATATATGAAAAACGGGTCAAAATTGACTGTCAACACATATACTATCAGGGTAATGATATAACTTACATTTTTATGTATGTGTATGATATTATATTAACTACCTCATCTGATGCTCTTCGTAAATCTATCATGTCAGTTCTTAGCTTTGAGATTGCGATGAAAGATCTAGGGCCACTAAATTACTTCTTGGGTATAGCTGTGACACGTCATGCATGTTCGATGGAAGAGTCTCAATGAGATGACTCCTCTCCTCTCGCCGTCGTTTTCATCGACGGTGGAATGAGTGAGGGGCGCTGGGCGAGGCGTGCGGCGGCGGTGTGCGCGCGCGTTGGCTCTTCGCTGGTGTTAAAGTGGTTACGCGTGGGTAATAATCATCGGGTAGAAATCTTGGTGTAAAATGCTAAAAAGGGCTGGGTTGCTAGAATATGTTCGTTGGAGTCGCCCTAATTAATTGGGTGAATTAGGACACGTTTTAAAGAAAAAAAGAAAGGTGTCAGTGTAGCAACAGAGCTAAGTTATTAAGTAAAAAAAAAGTGTAAAAGCTAAAAGGCTAAAGGTGCTTAAGCCTCGGCTAACTAATGGGATCAGCGATGATGGTCGATGTAGGCACAACCAGTCCATGCAAACACAAGATATATAGCAGTGATTTGCATACAAATAAGCTTCAAACCAGATTTCAAGTCAACTAACACAATTGTACCTTCAATTTTTCGCTTCATCCCACAAAAGATTCAGACATGTAAATACGCAATGCTCATGGACTTATTCACATCAGTCCCCAAACCTCATCTTTTCGAGAGATTCCGCGGAATTCAAAGCGATTTGGAAGATCTGGTTTTGTTATGGTAAGGACCGTGTTGGTGGGTCGCGGTGGGCAGGGGCGGGTTCTCGAGCTGAAAGAATTTCTTCAGTGTCTTCGCGCGTAGCGGCGGGGTTGGAGGGTTGGGTTCTTTGGTTTTTTGGCCGATGGTTTTAGGATTTTTGGTGGAAATGGGCGGGGTGAGGTGGCATAAAAAGGGGGGCGCAGCGGCGGCGGGCTGTGTGGGCTAAGCGGGTTGGAATTTGAAAGCTGCAATTGGCGTGGAGTAATTGGGGGTGGTAGTGATTCTGTCGTATTAATAAATGCGGTTATGTGGTTTATTTTTATTCCAAAATAAGTATGCCAAAGAGATCGTTAAATGAGCTGGTATGTCCTCGTGTAGGTCGTCCTTCACTCTAGATGATACTAAACTGAAATTGAGTGCCTCTTCCAGCAAGTCATTTTCTGATCCATCACATTACCGCAACCTTGTAGGCGTTCTATATTATCTCACATTTACGAGGCCCTACATATCTTATGATGTGCAACATGTTTATCTATTCATGCATAACTCGATTGAGGATCACATGAATGCGCTCAAACACATTGTGCGCTATATTCAAGACACTCTTGATCATGGATTACATCTATATCCATCTTCGACATCCACTCTCATTTCTTACACATATGTATATTGGGGTGGATGTCCGGATACCAGACAATCCACGTCTGGTTATTATGTATTTCTTGGTGACAATTTGGTATCTTGGTCCACCGAACGGAAAGCTACCCTGTCCAGGTCCAGTGCCAAAGTAGAATACCGAGGAGTTGTCAATGTAGTGTCTGAATCTTATTAGCTAAGGAACCTTCTTTTGGAGCTCCACTGTCCGGTTCTGAAGGCGACATTGGTTTATTGTGATAATATTAGTGTGATTTATCTTGCAGGGAATCCGGTTCAACATCAACACACTAAGCATATTGAGCTGAATATTCACTTTGGTCGCAAAAATGTACCTCGCAGATAAGTCCGTGTCTTACATATCCCGTCACGCTATCAGATCGCCGATATTTTTACCAAAGGTATTTCGCTTATTCTACTTGAAGATTTTCAGGACAGTCTCAGCATACAACGACCCCCCGCTTCGACTGTGGAGGTGTGATAGAATAAGAAAATATATTTGGTCATAATTATGTATATCTTGTAAATGATAGGTGTATATTTAGTCATTAATTACCGTAATTGTAGCCTAGGATTATGCTTGTATTAGTATATTTACTACCACTTTGGAATGAAATAATCAAGGAATAATATCTCTTACATGTAGAGTAGAAAAAATCCACCAAGAAAACTTTTTCAAAATAAAACATAATTTTGGTAGAATTCAAATAAGGTAGGAAATTCAGGGCAAACCCAAATCTCCTTGAATTTACTAGCAAAATAACATCGATTTTCTTTCTTCACATAATCTTTATCACTACTACTGATTGTCATTATTAAAATTAGGCATGCGTTGAAAATGTAGGCCCAATGCGTTAAAAGTGAGCATGGGTTAATAATATTGGAGACTTGCGTTAAAAGTTAGGAGGCTTGAAAGTGGATCCTTGTGTTAAAAGTAAGCATGGGTTTAAAATTGGAATCTAAACGTTAAAAGTATGCAATATTTGAAGTTGGAGCTCATGCATTAAAAGTAAGCATTGGTTGAAATTGATTTTTGTTGCAGAATTATTGAAATTATGGTTGAAATTTATCTCCACGTTATAGCACTTCAGATAGATCTTTTTTGGTCTTATAGTCAGATTAGTTACAACTTGATCTGAACCGTCTTGAGCCCGTCTTTAACCATGCTCTGAATTATTGACTCTAATACCACTTGTTGGGATCAAAATAACAAAGCGTGATGCGAAAGCTAGCAATTGCAAACTTTGAACGATGATAAATCATATACAAAGAAAAGTATACTAAAATATGCATAAAAATATAATTTGATCAATTAACTTATATATGAGAAAACTAATATAAAAAACATAAACTGTTGGGAGAAAAATCTCTCTCTAAACAAAATAATCTAAGCGATTATATTGTGAATGTTATTGTGTAGTTGTATGAAAAGAAAAATATTATATTTATAGAAGTTTTACTCTTCCAAAAAAATGATAGATATGGTAGTCTTTTTTCCACCAAAAAAAACTTTTTAAAGTAACATATAATTTTAGTAGAATCTAAATAATATAGGAAATTAAACACGTTTAACAATAACCTTGTTATAAAAATAGCAAGGATTCCACCGTGTTCTTGTTTCCATTGATAGTCAATTTTTATCGCTATCCGATATCATTGAAGCAATTAGTAGCATTAACCTTCGAAGCAATCAACAAATAGACGTTTAAAGCAATTACTATCACTATATAATATATATTTTTAATATCGAAAGTGCATCGTATACATCATTCAAAAAATTACAAGATGATTGAGTAATTTCTTTGTTACTCAAAAACTTATACTCTTCGTCTCAATTTATGTGATATTATTTGATTTTGTACGGAGTTTAAAAAAGAAAATAAGACTTTTAAAATGTGTAATCCAAAATAAGTCTTATATAAATGTGTGGTGGTAAATTATCTCACAAAATTAAATTATTTTTAAATGTAGAAAGGTGACATTTTTGTGGGACATACCAAAAAAACCGGTACCACATAAATTGGGACAAAAAAGAAAATGATGCCACATAAATTGGGATAGAGAGAATAGAATAAAATTGTTAGAATTTTTTTGAAACAGAGATGGATATGTGAGCACAAAAGTGTAAAAACAAGGAAATGAGAAATGTAACAACAACAACAAGTATGTAAGAAATATGGAAATGAACAAGTAATTGACTTGCTGAGTCGATTGATTTTTCAATCTATCCTTATGATAATATTGCCCCGTATATTCCTTTCAATGGTGCAATGACAACTTATCTCTCAAGATAAAACAACAATCAAACAAATGAGCAAATGAAACTCAAGTGTTCGCTTATGAAGAAAGATCTTAGAGTGTATGAAGATTGCAAGAGAGGAATAAAGTATACTGAAAATGTGTGTCAATGTGTGTTTTGCAATTGTGCCAAATGCATCAATTTATAGGTAGATGATTATGTCTTCTCAATTAACCAAATGAATGACCATCAATGTCAAGTAATGACCATTGATATTGAGGTTAATTCAGCCTAGTATCAATAGCCAAATAATGGAGAGTTATTGCTCCAAAGTCAGCCCAAGAATCGCCAATTACTCGCCCAACAGATGAAAATACCAAAGCGCCATGTTCTAAATGCCGATTTCACTGAGCTGGTGAGCCGCGCGCCGGGCCCATAAGTTCGTGGATTTTCCATGTCATTAGAGCCACGACTCTAGGAGGAGGCGCCGCTGCGCTACCAGCGCCGAGGCCCTAACTTGGTCGCGCAGCAGCCCTTCTCGGCTCCGCGAAGATTACTGATTCATTTTACCTTTTACACATTGTACTTTTTTTCCTTTCATTTACCAACGTGAAACCATTGTCATTTGGCCAATAATTGTCTATTATTTTACATCTCAACAATTTGTATACGTACCAATATCTCTTCCATTTAAGGAAATTACGATCCTTGACACTTTATGTGCACGTGTGTGGAAACCATGTTTCCGACGTACGGGACCCCAATTGTTCGAGTCATAATTAATAGGATTAACTTTATTTCACGTTTAGTAAATTTCCAACAATCCCCTCTTGGAAGAGATTTTGGCGCACGCATATGGTGCCTTTCTAGCAATCATACTGCTGATCGATGATGATTCTGGAGAGGTAAACGAAGCTTTGAACCTTCCATAGTAGAATACCATCGGACATATTTACTGCGGTGAATGTGATGTCTTGAACCGTCAGTGTTTAGTAAATGCCAAGACAATGGTACCAACACAACACCTTTCTTACTCAATCTTTCTTTATGTTTTTGTCCGTCGTGGGCCGTGGACACACTTGGATTCTTATGTGCGTTCATTTGAGGCGGCCTTCCCTCACACTTAAATAGGTGGTCTCCTACAAGGTATCCTGCAATACCCCGCTACGCAAGCGTTAGGAACCATTAAAAGTTTCCCCAACCTAACCTCAATTATTGAGGATCATTAAAGGTTTGGAAACTTAACCTTTACCCCTCTACAGGTTGCACTTTTTGTCTATCACGGGAACGGCCTTGGATTATATTTCTTAAGAAGAAATCATTATCCGAAGTGCTCTTGCTTCCATCGAAGCGCTCAACTGAACCTTTACAATTTAGTTTTCCCATTGAACCTTATTCCTGGGATCTCCAGTCTGTAAGGTTGGGTGTCAACTATATTGGTTCTTATTGATTGGGTTTTAAGCTCATTACCTAGACATACAGAACATCTGATCTCTGGGTATTCCCTTCGTCAAGGGATCTGCTATATTTTCCTTAGATTTTATGTAATCAATGGAAATAACACCCAAGGTGATCAGCTGCCTAACAAGCTCATGTCTCCGTCGAATATGATGAGACTTGTCGTTGTACATAGAACTTCGTGCCCTTCCTAGAGCCGACTGAATATCGCAGTGGATCATTACAGAAGACACGGGTTTATCCTAACATAGGACATCCTCTAGAAAATTATGAAGCCACTCAGCTTCTTCTCCCGCTTTGTCTAAAGCGATAAATTCCGACTCCATCATGGATCGGACAATAAGTGTTTGCTTAGAGGATTTCCAAGACACAGCTCCACCACCGATTGTAAAAATATATCCGCTGGTGGACTTGATGTCTTCGCTATCAGATAACCGCCACATCGCACTTCTCTAAATCACCTGGATATCTCGAATAGTGTAACCCGAACTTTAGTATGAACTTCAGGAACCGTAGTACCATATTCAACGCTTTCCAGTGATCCTCACTCGAATTACAGGTGAACATATCCAATTTATTGATTGTATGAGCGATATCAGGTCGAGTGCAGTTTGTGATATACATCAGACTACCAATCACCTGCGCATACCGCTCATGGCGTACGGGATCACCAAGGTGTTTGTCAATATTTTGACTTATATCCAATGGTGTCGTTACCGGTGAACTGTCGAACATCCCAAATTTCTTCATTACATCATCGATGTAGTGAGATTGAGGCAAGACCAGTCCATCAGATGTCTTAGAGATCTTGATCGCTAAGATGACATCTACAATGCCCATATCTTTCATGTCAAAACATTGTTTTAACATGTTCTTAGTCTCTAGGATTATTCCAGGACTGCTTCCAGTGATCAACAAGTCGTCTACACATAGGCATATAATGACGAAAGAATCGACATTTTCTTTCATGTAAACACATTTGTCACATCTATTAATGGCGAACCCTTTTGATAGTAGGGTACTATCAAATTTCTCGTGCCATTGTTTATGGACCTGTTTCAGCCCGTACACCAATTTTACAAGACGACACACTTTTGTCTCTTGTCCTGGAACAACATACCCCTCGGGTTGATCCATATATATTTCTTCTTCCAAATCACCATTTAGGAAGGCTGTCTTGACATCCATTTGATGTATTTCAAGATCCCGCAAGGAGACGATAGCTATGAACATACGTATGTATGTCATTCTGGACATCGGAGCGTAGGTGTCGAAGTAATCAAGGCCCTCCTTTTGGAGATAGCCCTTGACTACCAACCTAGCCTTGTACTTTCGATAAATTCATCTTCCTTTAACTTCCATTTAAGGATCCACTTACAACCCAAAGGTTTGTGTCCCGGGGGAAGTTCAGCCAACTCCCAGTTGTGGTTGTGCAGGATGGATTCTATCTCACTTTCTAAAGCTTCCTTCTAGAGCAGTGCTTCTAGAGTTGACAATGCTTCGGCGATTGTCCGTGGTTCATCCTGAACCAAATAAGCTTCAAAGTCTGGACCGAAGGACTTGTCCTTCCGGGCCCTTTTGCTTCGTCTTGGTTCCATCTCTGAATCTTCCAAATCCTGAGAATCTGGAATACTGGATTCCGGATAATCAGCCACTTCAGAATTTACTAGATCTGAACCGTTTGGATTTAGGTAGTCAGCGACTCCTAGATCCTCAGAAGTTTGCTCATAACTTCATTTGCGAGAGGTTATGTTGTTTTCATTATATGGAAACATGTCTTCAAAGAACCACGCGTTAATTGATTCCATGATCGTACCTTCATAAATGTCCGGTACATCCGACATATGCACTATGAAGCGATAATCACTACTGTTATTGGCATATCCGATGAATATGCAATCCACAGTCGTAGGTCCAATTTTGACCTGCTTTGGCATAAGTACTTTTACCTTGGCCAGACAACCACATACCTTCAAATATTTATAGGTAGGTTTTTTTCCTTTCCATAACTCGTATGGAGTCTTGTCCTTACCTTTGTGTGAGACTCTATTAAGAATCTTATTTGCGGTAAGGACAACTTCTCCCCACATGTGTTGGGGAAGGCCTGAATTGATGAGTAAAACATTCATCATTTCCTTCAATGTTCGATTCTTGCGTTCAACCACACTGTTTGATTGAGATGAGTAAGGAGCCGTCGTTTGATGAACTATACCCGATTGGGTACAAAATTCTTCAAAAGGCGCTACATATTCTCCCCATCTATCGCTACAGATTGTTTTAATCCGTCCGCTTAGTTGGTTCTCAACTTCTGCTTTGTAGCGTTTGAATGCTTCAAATGCTTCATCTTTACTTTTTAGTAAGTAAAGGTAATAAAACCTTGTGCCATCATCTATGAAAGTCACAAAGTACTTGTTCCCCCCTCTTGTTTGAGCGAACTTCAAAGCACATATATCAGCGTGTATGAGTTATAGAGGAGCGGTTTTCCTTTCGACGGATCTAAAGGGATTCTTGGAAAGTTTTGCCTCTACACACACCTCACACTTACGTTGAGGGTTTATGTCGATAGACGATAATAATTCCAACTTTACCAATCTTTGGATAGATTGATAGTTAACGTGTCCTAATCTATGATGCCATAAATTAGATGACTCAATCAAGTAAGTCGAAGGCTCAATTTTATTGATAGTTGAAACAGAAGACATTACAAGTGCAGCATTAACCTTAAAGAGGCCTTCACAGACGAAGCCTCTTCTTACAAATGTTCCGTTTTTAGTGATTACAAATTTTTTAGCTTTTAACACTAGCCTAAAACCAGCGTTTACTAACACAGGTCTAGAAATTAAATTTCTTCGAATTTCTGGGACATGCATCACTTCCTTCAGAGTCAGCTCCTTCCCGGACGTCATCTTTAGGATCACCTTTCCTACCCCCAGCACCTCTGAAGAAGAATTATTTCCCATGAACAACTTCTTGTCTGTGACTGGTGTATAAGTGGAGAAGGCTTTATTGGAACATATGTGACGGGTGGCACCTTTATCCAACCACCACTTCACCGGATTCTCAACGAGGTTTGCTTCAAGAACCACCGCTGAGAACTCCTCGATCATATCGTTTTCGAGCGTGTCTTCGATGATTATAGCCTTAGCCTTGCCTTTGGCCTTCTCTTTATTCTCACGTTTGAGCTTACGGCAGTCTTTGGTCATGTGACCAACTATACCACAGTGGTTACAATTTCCCTTGAACTTTTCAGTTGTTTGGGTCTTGCCTACATTCTGGAACTTCCACTTTTTGCTTGAGTTCCCTTTGCCTTCCGTCAGGTTCGCCTTATCCTCAGCGGGTTGTTTCCCCTTTGGCATGACCTTCTTATTGTCCTCCTGAATCTGGAGTTTGACAATAAGTTCATCTAACATCATCTCCTTCGTTTTGAGTTTCAAATAGTTCATAAACTCAGTCCACGAGGGAGGTAGCTTCTCGATCAATGCCCCAATCAAGAATTGCTCGTTGGACTTCAATCCTTCCAAATCCATGTGATGTAGAATCATTTGAAATTCCTGGACTTGGGATGACACACTTTTGTTGTCCACCATTTGAAATTTCAGGAACTTCCCAATGATGAACTTCTTACTACCCGCATCTTGGGTGTTGCATTTCTTCTGTAGTTTGTCCTATAACTGCTTGGTAGTTTCAATTGTACAATATACCGTGTAGAGAGGATCATACAAACTGTTTAGAATATTGTTCCTACACATGAAATCGCTATGTTTCCATGCTTTGTGAACCATCCTCATGTCGTCAGCGACATGGTTACCTTGGCCCCCTCCCGTCAAATCATTTGACTGAAGGTCCACGTCTTCCCTACCTAGTGGAGGATCTTCGGTCAGGAAACGTGACATTCCCATAACCGTCAGGAAAAATAGCATATTTTACTGCCATCGCTTAAAGTGAGCACCCATGAACTTTTCAGGACGCTCATGGTGAAAACCAACGGGTGTAGGGGCAGTGACACCCCCTTGAGCAGTTGCAAAGGCGTTGGGAACACCTCTAACAGGAGCATAGGCGTTCTGGACGCCTTGGGCAGTAGCATAGACACTATAAGTGCCGGGAGCAGTAGTGGAGACATTGGTTGTGTCAAAAACAGTGTTGACACAAGTTGTGCCAAAACCAGCAGTTTAGAAGGCATTTGGAATGCCATGATCAGTGGTGTTGAAGACAGTGGTGTCGCCTTCAGTAGTCGTGGTGAAGGCATTGGGATTGCCTTGAACATTTGTGGGATTTTCAGCGTTGAATTGGTTGAATTGATCTTGTCCAGTCATGTTGTTGTTGAAACAATGGATATTATCTTAAGTTTGTGAGCACAAAAGTGTAATAATAAGGAAATGAGAAATGTAACAACAACAACAATTATGTAAGAAATCTGGAAATGAAAAAATAATTGGCTTGCTGAGTCGATTGATTTTTCAATCTATCCTTAAGATAATATTGCCACGTATATTCCTTTCAACAGTGTAATGACAACTTATCTCCCAAGATAAAACAACAATCAAACAAATGAGCAAAGGAAACTCAAGTGTTCGCTTACGAAGAAAGATCTTAGAGTGTATGAAGATTGCAAGAGAGGAATAAAGTATTCTGAAAATGTGTGTCAATGTGTGTTTTGCAATTGTGCCAAGGCATCAATTTATAGGTATATGATTATGTCTTCTCAATTAACCAAATGAATGGCCATCAATGCCAAGTAATGACCATTGATATTGAGGTTAATTCAGTCTAGTAATGGTTGAATTCAATAGCCAAATAATGGAGAGTTATTGCTCCAAAGTCAGCCTAAGAATCAGTTTCAATTTGCCTCAAACGGACTGAAAAACAATCGAAGTGCCTCGGCCCTTCGGGAGAGCGCCGCGACCCTAAATTCCCATTTACTCACTGGACCTAAGGAGCCACGGCCCTTCGGGAAGGCGTCGCGGCGCCTCAGTTACAGTAAGTTCTAGGGATTTTTCCTGTCATTAGAGTCACGGCTCTAGGAGGAGGCGCCGAGGCCCTGACTTGGTCGCGCCAAAATCTCTTTCAAGAGGGGATTGTTGGAAATTTATTAACGTGAAATAAAGTTTATCATATTATATATGACTCGAATAATTGGGGCCCCGCACGTCGAAAACGTCATTTCCACACACGTGCACACGTTGTACCAAAGATCGTAAATTGCCTTAGTGAAAGAGATATTCGTACGCAAACAGAATGTTTGAGACATGAAATGATAGACGGTTGTTGGCCAAATGACGAGTGTTTCACCTTGGTAAATGAAGGAAGAAGTGTACGACGTGTAAAAGATGAAACGAGTCGAAAATCGTCGCAGAGCCGCAAAGGGCCGCGACGCTTCAAAGGCAGAATGCTCGACGGGAAGCTGAAAAGTTTCTGACTTTTGGGTTGGTTTGGGACATTGATTCTCCATTACTTGGCACATGAATTCAGTTTTTATTTGGCTGAATGAAATCTCTCAATAAGTTTCATTACATGGCTATTGATTGTCATTAGTTGGTTAGATGAGATGTCATCTTTCTCACACTATAAATTGAGACCCTTGACTCAATTGAAGAACACTTGCAATCTGAAATTTCTGAGTATCTCTTCCTCTCTTAGCAATCTCTCACACACTCAAAGATTCTTCTTTTTCCTTTGCTCACTTGTTCGTTGTTGTTTTATCTTGGGATATATACGGGGCGATATTATCTTAAGGACAGAGTGAATATCACTCGATTCAACAAACCTCTTGTTTTCGTTCTTATCTCCATATTGTAATTTTTGTAATAGTTACTTACATTTCCATTCATCCCATTATTGTAATCACAATTTTCTCACAGAAGTAACCTTTGAACAACTATAATCGGAGAAAATCAGTACAAGAAATATGTGATTAACAGGAAGAAGAACCGAGCTTAAACTTAGCATCAACTTACCTGGAAGCGTGAATGAGAGAAAATCAGCTTTGGAAGCTTGGGAGAAGAAAGGAACGACCTTGGGTTGTTCTTTAGGAGAGAGTGAAAAATGAAAAGAAAGAAATCAACTTTCTCTTAAATGGCCTCCACCTTTATCACGCCAGTAGGTGCAGCACATAGGTGAAACACATGGTAAAGCTAGTAGGTTATTTAGTTTGTGCAATATTTCAATTTTCCAAATCTGATTCACTTTAACTTTCACTTAACACTTATATACACATGGACCCTTGGTCTTTAGACTTAAATACAACCTTATTCTTCCAAGTTCAAATATATTCGTGGACGTCAACTTAGTCGTACAAGGTACGGGGTGTTACATATTAAAAGCTAGAAGCTGATCTAATGCAAGTCACATCTCTTGAAGGCTTTCTTTCGAGGGCCTCAAGTATGAAAATAACTGGAGGATTTCTTGGTCAACAAGGATTTATAAATTATGATAATACTTGCATGAAAAATAAAAGAGTCTCTTAAGGGAACAAAAACTCTTTCAGTTTCAGTTTGTTTGTCTTACTTTCTTTTTAGTATATGTTTCAAAAAAACGTCTCTTTCTTTTTTTTGGCAACTCTTTAATTTCAGTTTTTCACATTATATTTTTAAGACTACAAACTTAAAGACATTTTGATACATTATACATATCTTTAGCTTAATATCACCAGATCTGAAAGTCTTTTTTATTTTTTTAAACTCCGTGTCAAGTAAAAATCAGGCAAACAAATCGAAACAGAGGGGATAGAAGACTTTTAGGATTTATTTTCCGTAAGAGATAACCTAAAATAATTTTAGGTGTTAGGAGCTAGAATTGGAAAAGAATTCATCTAACCTCACTCATATATAAATCATCATATTGCTGCTATTGAAGGTTAGCGCTTTTTGGCACAAACACTAATATTTCTCTAGGTAAATTGCTACCACCGCAAGAAGCTTAAGGTGTTTTGAAGGATTCAAGGTGCGCAACGAAAGAACTGTGAGTAAATATATGTATATTATTAAAATGGGAATGTAACAACAACACGAATATTATAATTTGGAAATAAACAAAGTAGAAGGCTTGCTGAGTCGATTGTTGGTTTAATCTATTCTTAAGATAATCTTGCCCCGTGTATTCCTTTCAACGGTGTAATGACAATTTATCTCCCAAGATAAAACATCAATCAAACACATGAGCAAA
This sequence comes from Przewalskia tangutica, assembly GCA_029844215.1. Classification (NCBI taxonomy): domain Eukaryota; kingdom Viridiplantae; phylum Streptophyta; class Magnoliopsida; order Solanales; family Solanaceae; genus Przewalskia; species Przewalskia tangutica. Next base: position 17,776,996 of record CM056739.1, on the reverse strand, counting down.
GGTGACTCAAGTGTTCGCTAAGGAGAGAAAGATCTTGAGTATATTGGTGATTGCAAGAGAGGAAGAAGATTGACAACAATATGAAGTCAGGTGTGTTTGTGAATTGAGACAAGGTCTCAATTTATAGCAAGATGCATTTGTCTCCCTAAATGACCCAATAAAGGTCTTCAATGCCATGTAATGGCCATTGATTAAGGGTTACAATTCAGCCAAGTAATGGCTGAATTCAAGAAGCAAATAATGGAGACTTAATTCTCCAAAGTCAGCCCAAACGTCAGGTGAAAATCGTGTCCAACGGTAACACTGGAGTCAAAGGGCCGCGGCCCTTCGGGATGGTGCAGCGGCACCTCAGGCCCTGGGGACGAGGCACCGCAGCCCTTCGGGAAGGCGCCGGGGCGCCTAAATTCCAGTAGCTCCAGTGACTTTTACCGTAATTAGGGCCGCAAAGGCGTCGCGGCTCAGCCATCGCAGCGCCGCGACCCTTCACCCATTTCCTGACTCGTTTCATCTTTTACACATCGTATACTTCTTCATTTATTTACAAACGTGAAACCATTATCATTTGGCCAATAACCGTCTATTATATTACGTCCCAAACAATTCGTATATGTACCAATATATCTTCCATTAAGGAAATTACGATCATTGGTACTTTATATGCACGTGTGTGAAAACCATATTTCTGACGTGCGGGGCTCCAATTGTTCGAGTCATAATTTAATAGGATTAACTTTATTTCACGTTTAATAAATATTTCCAACAATCCCCTCTTGAAAGAGATTTTGGCGCACACACATGATACCTTTCTAGCAATCATCTGGCGGAACTATGTTGCATCTGGAAAGGTAGCCGTAGCTTTGAACCTTCCATAGTAGAATATCATCGGACTTATTTACTGCGCTGTGAACGTGATGTCTTGAACCGTCAGTGTTTAGTATAAGCCAAGACAATGATATCAATACAACATTTTTCCTTACTCTATCTTTCTTAAATGTTTTGTCTGTCGTGGGCCGTGGACACCCTTGGATTCTTAAGTGAGTTCATTTGAGGCGGCCTGTCCTCGTACTTAAGTAAGTGGTCTCCTATAAGGTAACCTACAATACCCCACTATACCAGTGTCAGGAACCATTAAAAGTTTCCCCAACCTATCCTCTATATTGAGGATCATTAAAGGTTTGGAAACTTATGCTTTACCCCTCTACCGGTAGCACTTTATGTCTATCACGGGAACGACCTTGGATTATGTTTCTTAAGAAGAAATCATTATTCGAAGTGCTCTTGCTTCCTCCGAAGCGCTCAACTGAACCTTTACGATTTAGTTTTCCCATTGAACATACTTTATGGGATCTCCAGTTGGTAAGGTTGGGTATCCACCGTATCAACTCTTATTGATTGGGTTTTAAGCTCATTCCCCTAGACAGGCAGTACATCTGATCTTTGGTCATTCCCTTCGTCAAGGGATCGGCGGTATTTTCCTTAAATTTAACGTAATCAATGGAAATAATACCCGAGGTGATCAGCTGCCTAACGGACTCATGTCTCCGTCGAATGTTGTTAGACGTATTTTAGATACACCTTTTGAGTCATTTTCAGTTATTCTTTGGCCTATTTTTTGTACAAATACGTGTCATGTTAGTATATATTTTCTTTCTTTTGAGTCACAGTGGTTTAAAATGGCACATTGGCGAATAGAAGCAAAACGAGGGCAGAAACAGAGGTTCCAGAGCCAAAAGAGACGAAAAGTTGGCACCCCAGACGAAGGACAAGGCGGCGCCGTGGCGCCACTCTATCAGCAAAAGCAGCTCCACGGCGCCCAAAAATCTGACGAATCGCAGGAGTTTCGGCGCCACGGCGCCGGTCTCAGGGCCGTGGCGCCGACGCGGATTTTCAGCCAAATCCGAATGGAAATGGGCCAAGACCAAGAGGGAAAAGTTGGGAACGTTTTTGGAGGATATAAAAAGGCCTTAGGGCAGATTTTTGAATGGTTCCACAATCCCTAACTCTACACAACACATAGTTCTTGAAAGCTTCAAGATTGAAGGTTTGTTCTTGAGTAATTCTTTTTCTTACTTTAATTATTTTTTAGTTTATGTTGGATAATCTTTTAGTTCTTAGCATGTCTATGGCTAGGATCTAAACTTTAATTAGGTCTTTCCATTCGAATCATTTGAACCTTGTTTTATGATTTAATGTATGGTTTTGGTTTCTTCTTTATAGAGTTGAGATTTAGTCAATAATTGTTTTGATTGCTTGGTAATTAATTGATCACTAATTATCATCACATATATGATTTATAATCGAGATCCGAAAGGAGATATTGTGAATATGCTATAGTTGAATAAACATAGGTTAAAATCGTGGACGAAAGTACCCCGATACTTGTGTAGTTTGATAGGTTATTGTTCTTAATCCTTCTTTGTGGTAAATCTTATCATCGAAAGATAGAAGAGTTCTGCATCAGGGTTGAGTGTTTATATATCCTAACCGAAATATAAAACGGCTTAGTTAACCTGCTATCTCAATATAGAAGAAGAACCTTTATCATTGTATTAAAGATTAAAGCGAGCGGATAATTGAGGAGATTGGAAGCCCTATTTCCACCATATCTGATTTAAGTAAAGTAAATTAGTTAACTTTTATAATTATTTAGTAGTCATAGATACAAACAACCTTCAAAATATCGATCACCAAATAGATACCATAGGATAGAAATTGGTAATTGAACACTAATCCCTGATGACGATATTCGGTCTTACCCAGGCTATATTACTTGTCACGATATGTGTACTTGCATTAAGCGTGTGGATAAATAGCTAACAAGTTTTTGGCACCGTTGCCGGGGATTGGCGTAGTTCAATATCAATCTATCTAATCTTAATTTCTAATTTGGTTTTTATTTTATTTTATTTGTGGAACTGTGCGCCATGATTCGTTTGTTGGTTTTGATTCATCTCAGGGATCCAACAAACATGGACTACCACTATCACAGGTTACAGAACCATCAACATTAATGTAACCCTCATGTCCCACAGGAAGAGCAAAATGGGTTGCGAGCGGCCATACTCAGGCTAACTAAGCACTAAACTCAATTCATGGATGAGACAAGAGTGTCCCTAAAGAATTTGGAGACACAAATAGGACAACTCGCGGGCATGCTAAGCAACAGAATACAAGGGAATCACCCTGAAAATATTGGGGCGAATCCAAAAGAGCAATGTCAGGCGGTTGACCTAAGAAATGGCGAACAAGTAGAAGCAAGCTCCCCACCGCCGTATCGAGAATGATGGTCTAGAATGCTCATAGGATTTGCAGTGCCATGGCGCCGAAATTCCAGAGACCTTGCAGGATTTTGGGTACCACGGCGCCGAATCTCAGGGCCGTGGCGCCGCAAGATCAAAAGGCGCAGTGGTTGCTGGAGACCTTCATCCGGAACAAGGAGGACTGACAACAGTTGTGGACGCACCCCAAGTGAAGATACCGTATCCTCAGAGGATAAAGACAAGTTCCCTTGACAAGCAGTTCTCTAAATTCTTGGAAGTTCTCAAACAACTGCAACTCAACATCCCGTTTGTTGAGGCTCTAGAGCAGATGCCGAGTTAAGTAAAGTTCATGAAGGAGATTCTCAGTAAAAAGAGGAGGATAAATGACCATGAAACAGTATTGTTGACTGAAGAATGCAGCGCCATCCTACAGAGGAAGTTACCTCAGAAGTTGAAAGATCCGGGAAGCTTCACCATCCCTTGCACTATAGGAAAGTTTGAATGTCAAAAGGCGTTGTGTGATCTGGGGGCAAGTATAAATTTGATGCCCTATCTGGTGCTTTGCAAACTTGGAATGGGAGTAGAAAGACCTACAAACATCACTTCTGACTAATGATCGCTCCATCGTCCATCCCAGAGGAGTCATCGATGATGTGTTGGTTAAAGTGAACAAGTTCATCTTTCCCGCTGATTTCATCATCTTAGACATGAGAGACAATGACATGACCCCCATTATCCTTGGCAGACCATTCCTAGCCATGGGAAAGGCACTCATTGATGTTCGAAAGGGTGACTTGAGGCTTCGTGTGGAAGAAGATGTGATTTTCAATGTATTTCAAGCAGCAACCTTCCCAGAGGCAAATGACAAATGTTATGCCATTGATATGATTGAAGAAGCAATTTCAGAAAATGGGGTCAGGAGTGCTGATGCTTTTGAAGAAGTGCTGACCCAATGGGGTGAGAATAGTGGAAATGACCCGAAATTGATGGAGTATGCAAATTGGATGGATTTGTATGAGCAATGCTATAAGAAGAAATATGAAGAGCTGGGGCAGATGCCAGAGAGATCAGTAACATCCACAGAAAAAGCTCCAGAGTTAGAGTTGAAGACTCTGCCAGATCATTTGCAATACCGATATCTAGGTGAGAACCAATCCTTACCAGTGATCGTATCATGTCAGCTATCCACAGTGGAGGTTGAGAAGCTGTTGAGAGTGCTGAGAGCTCACAAGCGTGCCATTGGATGGACATTGGCAGACATAAGGGGGATAAGTCCCTCAACAGTGATGCATAAGATCCGTCTAGAAGATGAGAGCAGATCCTCCATTGAGGCACAACGGAGACTGAATCCAAACATGAAGGAGGTAGTAAGAAAAGAAATCATGAAATGGCTTGACGCTGGGGTAATTTATCCTATCTCTGACAGTGCATGAGTGAGTCCTGTGCAAGTGGTGCCCAAAAAGGGTGGCATGACAGTGGTGACCAACGAAAGGAATGAGCTCATTCCATCTAGAACAGTCACTGGGTGGAGGATTTGCATTGACTACCGCAAGTTGAACAAGGCAACCAGAAAAGACCACTTTCCATTGCCCTTTTTAGATCAGATGCTGGATAGGCTTGCAGGGCACAACTATTATTGTTTCTTGGATGGTTACTCAGGGTATCATCAGATTGCCATAGCACCAGAAGATTAGGAAAAGACAACATTCGCCTGCCCCTTTGGTACGTTTGCTTTCAGAAGGATGTCATTTGGGCTTTTCAATGAACCTTCCACCTTTCAGATGTGCATGCTGGCAATTTTCTCTGACATGGTGGAGAGGACCATAGATATTTTCATGGATGATTTCTCGGTTTTTGGGTCTTCTTTCGACGAGTGTTTAAGACACTTGGAAGCAGTGTTGACACGGTGTGAAGAGTCCAACCTTGTGCTGAATTGGGAGAAGTGTCACTTCATGGTGAGAGAGGGGATTGTCCTTGGACACAAAATATCCAACCAAAGTATTGAGGTGGGTGAGCAAAGATTTGATGGTGAAAATCTACCACCTCCAAAGGTCGCAAAGAAGGTCGAAGTTTCCTTGGGCATGCTGGTTTCTATAGAAGATTTATCAAAGACTTTTCAAAAGTTTCGAAACCCCTTTCCACCTTGCTAATGACTGGAGTTGCTTTTGAATTCAATAAGGAATGCATGACCGTCTTTCAGACACTCAAGGAGAGGCTAATCTCAGCACCCATAGTCATTGCACCAAACTGGGAGCTCCCGTTTGAACTAATGTGTGATGCAAGTGACTATGCAGTAGGATCAGTTCTTGGGCAGAGAGTTAATAAGGTATTCAGATCCGTTTACTATGCTAGCAAAACCCTTAATGATGCACAATTGAATTATGCCACTACAGAAAAAGAATTGCTAGCAATAGTATATGCATTTGAGAAGTTCAGGCCATACTTAATTGGCAATAAGGCGATAGTATACACGGACCACTCTGCCATAAAGTACTTGATGACAAAGAAGGATGCAAAACCCCGCCTTATCCGATGGGTACTGCTATTACAAGAATTTGACATGGAAATCAGTGACAAGAAGGGGACAGAGAACTCAGTTGTTGACCACATGTCAAGGCTTGAAAACAAAGAGAGCCAGAACAACAAGAATGTGCAGATAAATGATCACTTCCCAGTTGAGCAATTGTTTCAAGTAAGCGTTGTCTTTAATTTACCTTGGTACACTGATTTTGTTAATTTTCTTGCAGCTAAGGTAGTACCCAAGAAAACAGGTGAAGAGGTTCCACTCAGAGGTAAAACATTACTATTGGGAGGAGTCAATGCTCTATAAGCACTGCGCCGACCAAGTCATTAGGCACTGCGTACCATAAGATGAGATGCACCAGATTCTCACTCATTGTCACACCTTACAATGTGGTGGGCATTTTGGAGCATCAAGGACAACCGCCAAAGTATTGCAGAGTGGGTTTTATTGGTCATCCCTATTCAAGAATGCCAACGCCTTTGTGAAGGGCTGCGATTGTTGTCAGCGAACGGGGAACATATCAAGGCAAAATAAAATGCCTCTGAATGGGATCTTGGAGGTGGAGCTATTTGATGTGTGGGGGATCGACTTCATGGGTCCTTTCCCGTCGTCCTTTGGGAATCAATACATTCTTCTTGCCGTGGATTATATGTCCAAATGGGAAGAAGCAGTAGCTACTAAAGAGAATGACAGTAAGACAGTCCAAAAGTTTCTCCAAAAGAACATATTCACAAGGTTTGGTACTCCCAGAGCCATCATCAGCGATGAAGGAAGCCACTTTTGTAACAAGCAGCTTGATACACTACTTGGCCGCTACGGAGTCTACCACCGCACTACACTGCCCTATCATCCTCAAGTGAATGGGCAAACCAAAATTTCAAACAGGGCGGTGAAAAGCATACTGGAAAAGACAGTGGATAGCTCAAGGAAGAATTGGTCTATCAAGTTGGATGACGCACTCTGGGCCTATAGAACACCGTTTAAAAATCCCATTGGAATGTCACCATACCGATTGGTTTTTGGGAAAACTTGTCATCTGTCAGTGGAGTTAGAACACATGGCTTATTGGGCGATGAAGAAGCTGAACATGGATGCCAAGGCAGCAGGACATAAGAGGTTGCTACAGCTGAGTGAGTTGGAAGAATTCAGATACAACGCCTATGAGAACGCAAAGATCTACAAGGCAAGAATCAAGACATGGCATGATAAGAACTTGATCCCTAAAGAATTCCAAGAAGGACAACAAGTTCTCTTATTCAACTCAAGGTTGCGACTCTTCCCATGTAAGCTTAAATCTCGATGGTCAGGCCCATTCACTATTGAAAGAGTATTACCCTATGGTGCGGTTGAAATAAGAGGAAAAAAGGGAGAACCGTTCAAAGTGAACGGACAGAGATTGAAACCGTACTTGATAAATGACATGGAACATGTGAGCTCTGTGACCCATCTCAAGCCAGTGTGAAGAGAAACATGCGTCCGGCTACAGGACGTTAAAGACAGCGCTACTTGGGAGGCAACCCAAGGTTTTAAATTTATGCATTTTTAGCTTAGTTAGAACAGTCTCACGTCTGGTATTGTTTTTGATGTTGTGATGCTAGGTACAAGGCCAAAAACATGGCGTCAAGTTCTCAGACCTCCCAGTACTTTGGGCGCCACGGTGCAGACATGCAGAGCCGCGACGCCACCCTGAAATTATCTGCCATGCATTACCCATCGCCACTATTTTAAACCACAAGTCTGTAAGTTGTCCCGTCTTTCTTTTATTTTTGAGTCTTGCACATATTAGGGACAATGTGTGATTTAAGTTTGGGGGGGGGGTTCTTAGTTTATTTTTGATAGTTTATTTTTGAGTCTATTTTTTGTGTGTTTGAGTCTTGTTATTGTTTATTTTTATGTCTTATATGAGTCTAATTTTTCTTTTTATGATCATGCATGTTGTAGTTACTTGAAACACCTAATGAAGTAAAGTGAGATAATGTAATGGAATTAAAAGCAGAAAATCTAAACGCTTAAGTTAGATATGCCAAGAATTCTTGAAATCAAATTATTTGGGGTATCTTGCTTGATTTATGTATTTGTTAATGATTAAGCCTATGTGTCTGCTTACTTGTTATTTGAGGCAAAATAGTTAGGATATACATGCTAGGGATATGACTCAAACATTTCTTTGTTAGCCCTTTTTCCTACCATTCATTGCCTATCCCTGACATTAAAATTGTATCCCTAATCAGCCCCTTTGAGCAAAAAATAAGATCTTTCTTTGACACCCTATAATTCCATATTTTGTGTCATAAGTGAAAACTTGAGATGTTTGAAATGAAAAGTGTTGAAAAAAAGATGAAAAGAGAGTGAACAAATTTATGCACCCAATGAAAATAAAATAAATAGGCAAAAGCCTAAGTTTAGGGGTGCCTGTTATTCATTATGCACCACATTCTCTCGAAACAAAAGAATGGAAAAGATAGGTACGAGATTAAAAAGAAAATCAAAAGAAAAGGGAAAAGTTGAAAGAAAAAGAGCTTATGGTACGTAAGTTGAGCCTAAATGTCTATTTTTTTACCTACCCCTGCCTAAGCCTACATTACAACTCTGAAAAGTCCTAACGATATCTAGTATGTGTACCCATGATTAGTGGAGAATAACAAGTAAACAGGCCATATAATTTTGATGTTGACATGCATAGGTTAAGTGTTCTTACGTCCATGGAGAATGATTGAATTGAATTTGCGAAATATCTGACTTAAGAGTTTTAGAATGCTAAAAATTCATGCTATATGTTCCTGCATATTATCCTACTAACCTTAATGCTTTTCTGGTGGCAATTGTGCAGTAGATTGATCAGTGTCTGTGAGTCCTTTTATTTTCTTTTCCTTCGTGTCTTTGTCTCTATTTCTGATCTTTACTCGAGGACGAGCAAATGTTAAGTTTGGGGGTGTTTGATAGGCGTATTTTATATACACATTTTGAGTCATTTTCAGTTAGTCTTTGGCCCATTTTTTGTACAAATACGTGTCATGTTAGTATAGATTTTCTTTCTTTTGAGTCACAGTGGTTTAAAATGGCACATTGGCGAATAGAAGCAAAAAGAGGGCAGAAACAGAGGTTTCAGAGCCAAAAGAGATGAAAAGTCGGCACCCCGGATGAAGGACAGGGCGGTGCCGTAGCGCCACTCTATCAGCGAAAGCAGTGCCACGGCGCCCAAAAATCTGACGAGTCGCAGAAGTTTCGGCGCCACGGCGCCGGTCTCAGGGTCGTGGCGCCGACGCGGATTTTCAGCCAAATTCGAATGGGAATGGGCCAAGACCAAGAGGGAAAAGTTGAGAACTTTTTTGGAGGATATAAAAAGGCCTTAGGGCAGATTTTTGAAGGGTTCCACAATTCCTAACTCTACACAACACATAGTTCCTGAAAGCTTCAAGATTGGAGGCTTGTTCTTGAGTAATTTTTTCTTACTTTAATTATTTTTCAGTTTATGTTGGATAATCTTTTAGTTCTTAGCATGTCTATGGCTAGGAGCTAAACTTAAATTAGGGTTTCCATTCGAATCACTTGAACCTCGTTTTATGATTTAATGCATGATTTGGTTTCTTCTTTATAGAGTTGAGATTTATTCAATAATTGCTTTGATTGCTTGATAATTAATTGATCACTAATTATCATCACATATATGATTTCTAATCGAGATCCGAAAGGGGAGATTGTGATTATCCTATAGTTGAATAAACATAGGTTAAAATCGTGGACGAAAGTACCCCGATACTTGTGTAGTTTGATAGGTTATTGTTCTTAATCCTCCTTTGTGGTAAATCTTATCATCGAAAGATAAAAGGGTTCTGCAGCGGGGTTGAGTGTTTATATATCCTAACCGGAATATAAAACGGCTTAGTTAACCTGTTATCTCAATATAGAAGAAGAACCTTTATCATTGCATTAAAGATTAAAGCGAGCGGATAGTTGAGGAGATTTGAAGCCCTATTTCCACCATATCTGATTTAAGTAAAGTAAATTAGTTAACTTTTATAATTATTTAGTAGTCATAGATACAAACAACCATCAAAATATCGATCACCAAATATATACTATAGGATAGAAATTGGTAATTGAACACTAATCACTGAGGACGATATTCAGTCTTACCCAGTCTATATTACTTGTCACGATACGTGCACTTGCATTAAGCGTGTGGATAAATCGCTAACAAATGTGACGAGACTTTCCGTTGTACATAGAACTTTGTGCCCTTCCTAGAGTCAACTGACTATCGCAGTAGATCATTACAGAAGACACGGGTTTATCCCAACAAGGGATATCCTCTAAGTAACCATGAAGCCACTCAACTTCTTCTCCCGTTTTATCCAAAGCGATAAATTCCGACTCCATCGTGGATCGGGTAATAAGGGGTTGCCTAGAGGATTTCCAAGACACATCTCCACCACCGATTATAAAAATATATCCGCTGGTGGTCTTGATGTCTTTGCTATCAGATATCCAGTTTGCATCACTGTACCCCTCTAGTACTGCTGGATATCTAGAAGTGTAACCCAAATTTTAGCGTGTACTTTAGAAACCGTAGTACCATGTTCAATGCTTTCCAATGATCATCACTTAGATTACGGGTGAACCGTTCCAATTTATTGACTATATAAGCGATATCAGGTCGAGTGCAGTTTGTAAGATACATCAGATTACCAATCACCTGCGCATATCGCTCCTGGCATACGGGTACACCAAAATATTTGTCAATATTTTCACTTCTATCCAATGGTGTCATTACTGGTGAACTGTCAAACATCTCAAATTTCTTCAACACATTCTCAATGTAGTGAGATTGAGACAAGACCAGTCAGTTAGATGCTTTAGAGATCTTGATCCCTAAGATGACATCTGCGACACCCATGTCTTTCATGTCAAAACATTATTTTAGCATGTTCTTAGTCTCTAGGACTATCTCATGACTGCTTCCAGTGATCAATAAATCATCTACATAGAGGCATATCATGACGAACGAATCGGAATTTCCTTTCATGTAAACACATTTGTCGCACTTGTTAATGGCGAACCCTTTTAATAGTAGAGTACTATCAAATTTCTCGTGCCATTGTTTAGGGGCCTGTATCAGTCCATACAACGATTTGACAAGCCGACACACTTTTGTCTCTTGTCCTGGAACCACATACCCCTCGGATTGATCCATATATATTTCTTCTTCCAAATCACCATTCAGGAAGGCTGTCTTGACATCCATTTGATGTATTTCAAGATCCCGCAAGGCGGCGATAGCTATGAACATACGAATGGATGTCATTCTAGATACCGACGAGTAGGTATCAAAGTAATCAAGGCCCTCCTTTTGGCGATAGCCTTTGACTACCAACCTAGCATTGTATTTGTCGATAGATACATCTGCCTTTAACTTCCATTTAAGGATTCACTTACAACCCAAAGTTTTATGTCCTGGAGGAAGTTCAGCCAACTCTCAGGTGTGGTTGTGTAAGATGAATTCTATCTCACTTTCTATAGCTTATTTCCAGAGCGATGCTTCTGGAGTTAACAATGCTTCGACGATTGTCCGTGGTTCGTCCTGAACCAAATAAGCTTCTAAGTCTGGACTGAATGACTTGTCCTTCTAGGCCCTTTTACCTCGTCTTGGTTCCATCTCTGAATCATCCAAGTCCTGAGAACTTGGAATACTGGATTCCGGATACTCAGCCCCTTCAAAATTCACTAGATCTGAACCGTTTGGATCCGGGAAATAATCAACTCCTGGATCCTCAAAAGGTTGCTCATAACTTAGTTTGCGAGAGGTTATGTCTCTTTCCTTTCTAGGAAATGAGTCTTCAAAGAAACTAGTGTTTCTTAATTCTATAATTGTACCTTCATCAATGTCCGGTACATCTGACTTATGCACTAGGAAGCGATAAGCACTACTAATATTGGCATATCCGATGAATATGCAATCCACAATCTTAGGTCCAATCTTGACCTGCTTTGGCGTGGGTACTTTAACCATGGTCAGACAACCCCATACCTTCAATTATTTGTAGGTGGGTTTCTTCCTTTTCCACAATTCGTAAGGAGTCTTGTCCTTACCCTTGTGGGGAACTCTATTAAGAATTTTATTTGCAGTAAGAACAGCTTCTCCCCACATGTATTGAGGAAGGCCTGAATTTATAAGTAAGACATTCATCATTTCTTTTAGTGTTCGGTTCTTGCGTTCAGCAACGCCATTTGATTGAGGTGAGTAAGGAGCCATCATTTGATGTACTATACCCGATTGGGTACAAAACTCTTCAAAAGGTGCTACATATTATCCCCATCTATCGCTATGGATTATTTTAATCCGTCCGCTTAGTTGGTTCTCTACTTCTGCTTTGTAGCGTTTGGATGCTTCAAAGGCTTCATCTTTACTCTTAAGTAAGTAAATGTAGCAGAACCTTGTGCTATCATCTATGAAAGTCACAAAATACTTATTCCCCCCTCGTGTTTGAGCAAACTTCAAATCATATATGTCGGTGTGTATGAGTTCTAGAGGAGAGTTTTCCCTTTCGACGGATCTAAAGAGACTCTTTGAAAGTTTTGCATCTACGCACACATCACACTTACGCTGAGGGTTTACGTCTATAGATGACAACAATTCCAACTTTACCAATCTTTGGATAGATTGGTAGTTTACATGTCCTAATCTATGGTGCCATAAATTAGAAGACTCAATCAAGTAAATGGAAGGCTTAATTTTATTAATAGTCGAAGTATAAGATGTTGCAGGTGTACCATTAAACTTAAGGAGGCCTTCACATGCGAATCCCCCTCCTACAAGTGTTCCGTTTTTAGTGATTATAAACTTATTAGCCTCTAACACTAGCCTAAAACCAGCATTAACTAATAAATTTCAAAAAATTGAGTTTCTTCGAATTTCTGAGACATGCATCACTTCTTTCAGAATCAGTTCCCTTTCGGACGTCATCTTGAGGATTACCTTTTCTACCCCCAACACCTCTGAAGAAGAGTTGTTGCCCATGAACAACTTATTATCAGTAACTGGTGTATATGTGGAGAAGACGTCTTTGTTGGAACAAATGTGACGGGTAGTACCTGTGTCCAACCACCATTGCGTTGAGTTCTCAACAAGGTTGGCTTCCAGCACCACTGCTGCGAATTATTCAACCATATCATCTAGGAATGTGTCCTTGACGATGCTTGCCTTAGCCTTGCCTTCTTGGTTGAGCTTGTGGCAGTCTTTGGCTATATCACCAACTTTACCACAGTGGTAGCATTCCTTACGGACTGCCTTCATGTCGTCATACACATGGATACCTTGTTTCCCTCCCGCCATATTACTCGGCTGAGGGTTCGCGTCTTCTTCAACTAGTGGAGGGTCTTTGGTTAGGAAATGTGATATTCTCATAACCGTCAGGAAGAGAAACATAGAAGCAAAGATGTTTGGAACATCTTGAGCAACGAGATTAAAGGTATTGGGAATACCTTGAGCAGTGAGGTTCATAGCGTTGACTTGATCTTCAGTAGTCATGTTGTTGTTGAAAACAGCGAAGATTATCTTAAGCTTGTGAGTAAATATATGTATATTAATAATAAAATGGGAATATAACAACAACACCACGAATATTATAATATGGAAATAAACAAAGTAGAAGGCTTGCTGAGTCGATTGTTGATTCAATCTATCCTTAAGATAATCTTGCCCCGTGTATTCCTTTCAACGGTGTAATGACAATTTATCTCCCAAGATAAAACAACAATCCAACAAGTGAGCAAGGAGACTCAAGTTTTCGCTATGGAAAGAAATATCTTGAGTATATTGGTGATTGCAAGAGAGGAAGAAGATTGACAACAATCTGAAATTATGTGTGTTTGTGAATTGAGACAAGGTCTCAATTTATAGCAAGATGAATTTGTCTTCCTAAATGACCCAATAAAGGCCTTCATGCCATGTAATGGCCATTGATTAGGGGTTACAATTCAGCCAAGTAATGACTGAATTCAAGAGGCAAATAATGGAGACTTAATGCTCCAAACGTCAGGTGAAAATCGTGTCCAACCAGAAATGGAGTCAAGGTCGCGACCGCGGGATGGCGCCGCAGCGCCGCCCCGGGTCGAGGCATCGCGACCGCCGGAAGGCGTCGGGGAGCCTAAATTCCCGTAGCTCCAGTGATTTTTACCGTAATTAGGGTCGCGGCCCTTCCGGAAGGCACTGCGGAGCTTCAGGTGCCACGACTCAGCCATCGTGGCGCCGCGGCCCTTCACCCATTTCCTGACTCATTTCATCTTTTACACATCATATACTTCTTCATTCATTTACCAACATGAAACCATTGCCATTTGGCCAATAACTGTCGATTATCTTACGTCCCAAACAATTCATATACGTACCAATATCTCTTCCATTAAGGAAATTACGATCATTGGTACTTTATGTGCACGTGTGTGGAAACCATGTTTCCGACGTGCGGGACCCCAATTGTTCGAGTCATAATTTAATAGGATTAACTTTATTTCACGTTTAATAAATATTTTCAACAAGAACCAAATTCAGAAGACGAAGCTCCTTTAGTTTTTGAGTTGTTTAGGCTTGAGTTCTTTTTCTTTAATTGTAACCTATTTGGATTTTGCCAGTATTATTGGAGATGAACAGTTCTGAGTTTTGTTTAGCTTTCTAGAGTAGGGATAGCTATAATTGGGTTGATTGTAAGGGTTAAAGTACTAGAGTTATAGTCCCTTTAGTAATTGAATTGTAACGTAAAACCATTCTTTGAAGTTAGTGAATTTTGAGGAAAATGCTATGAGAGTAGGTCGTGATTTTTACTTCTTTGATCGAGTATGTTTTCCATGTAAAATACATGTGTACTTTAAATTCCATACTTCTCTTTCAATTGGTCTTTAGTTTTGCCCATCAAATTGAAATGTCTTAAAAATACTTAGTGTTCTGGGTTCGAATCTCAGTTCAGTCAAAAAAATTAAAAATAAAAATCGCAAGACAGAGTTTGAATTCACAGGACAGAGTTTGCAGGCATAGCAGAGTTTGTGTTCAGACATGCCTTGAAGACAAATCTCTCTTTGCGAATTTATTTTTAATTTTTGATTGAGCGGGGGTTCGAACCGAAACTTTGAGATATTTTGGGCCACTTTTTTTAGCAAAGGGAAAAAATTAAAGACCAATAATTTGAGGGAAAAAAATTAAGGACTAGTGCCTTTGAAGGGCAATCCGCTAAAAACATTTATTATAATTCGTCATTAAATTGGTATGAGGGACGAACCATACTCCATTTTGATGACTAAGAATAGCCCCAGATGTAGATTGGGCTTTATTATCAAGATGACTTAAAGTATCACACAATATGTGGTTTTATTCTAAATACATCAATATTTGGACCAACACACTTTTTCTTCACTCACATGTGTCCAATACTCTATAAATTCAAGAACATATAATTTCTGTAAGTCGATTAAATAAGAGAATCATATAGAGCATGCAAATGTGGTGACTGGTAAGTTGCAAGAGTACTCCATTGTAATTATTGTGGTAAATATGCAAGATTAGTCCTATTGTATCGATGATCTAATCCATCATCCTCGAGTCGAGTCATTTTTCGGGCTTGATAACCTCGGAATCATATTCAACATCGAGTTCTTTAACATTTGATTCGGATTACTCACATAGAGATGGTAATGACAAAGGTGAATACGAATAGGACTTGCAGCTTGGCCTAGAACCACGAGCTATTTGTTCTTCCATTATTCGGTCTAGAAATCTTCCTTGTGCTTCAAGTTTCATCTTCAGGTTTCTTTGAACCTTTAAGAATAAGAAAAAACTGATCTTATTAAAAAGTAGTTAATTAAACATTCATTAAAGTCTTATCAAGGTTAATTTACCTCAACATGATCATTTAATCGTTTGTGTGCATCCATATGCATTTGCAATGCATCATTAAGCTGAGCGCCCCTATATGGATAGATATTGAGTTACGTCAATAGTGTAAAAGAATGTGTACCTGATGATCACTTCAAAGATAATTACAGGTATTGTTCATGAAAAGTTGGATAGGTAACTTGGAACATAAGGTAGACTACCAACTATAACATGTTAAAATTTCTGATATGCTTCTCCTTTCAAACTTGCCAACTATATATGTTAGAAAATGAAAAGCAAGAGAACAGAAATAGAACTTGCATATAGTAAAAGAAAAGAGACTTACTAACAGGATCTTCGCGTACAAATTTTGACATACGGTATTTCTGTTACAAATCGAGAGAGAACATACGGAATGAACTAATAAATAATATGATAGAATAATTAGTAATTCATAATTATAATTAGTGAAGTAAATTAGCATTATCTTAGGAGATTAGATGACATGATTCTCTCTTCATCATATTCTTTCATTAGCTTAGTTGTAGCTTGTAATAGGAGTATATTTACCACATTGTGGAAAGTTGAATATAGAGGAAAACATTCTAATTATTCTAATCATTCTTATATGGTATCAGAAGATTAGGGAAAAGATCCTACCTTAAACAAAAATTACTCCAACAAAATCGGCCAACCCCTTCCTCCACCGATTTACCACCACCCTTTCTCTTAATTTTTACTCTTTTCATTATCGTTATACTTTTTTTCGATCAACAATATCGGAATCCAAATCCATATTTCATCCCAGTCTTGCCGTCTCTAACATCAAAACACATATTTCCGTCACTCTTGAGATGGAAAATGTTCATTATGCTACTTGGGCAGAGCTCTTTAAAATTTATTGTCGTTCCCACCGGGTCCTTCATCACATAATCCCGTCGGAAAAAAGCAAAGAAAATGTCTTAAAACCCGATGATGAAAAAAACTTTGGGAAACTCTTGATGCCACAGTTCTCTCGTGGATTTATGCAACTATCTCTAGTGATTTGTGGCACACAATAATGGAACCCGATTCTACGGCAATGGAGGCCTGGAATCGCTTGCGGGATATTTTTCAAGACAATAAAAATTCCCGGACCGTCACGTTGGAGCAAGAATTCCCCACTACCGACATGGTGGATTTTCTAAATGTGTCGGCATATTGTCAACGCCTCAAAGACTTATCGGATCAACTCAAGAATGTTGGTTCGCCGGTTACAAACAATCGCCTGGTTTTATAATTGGTTGACAGCCTTACCGACACGTATAGTGGCGTGGGAACGCTCTTCCGACAAAGCAACCCTCTACAACTTTTTTAGCAAGACCGTTCGATGCTTATTCTTGAAGAGGCGGGTTTCACCAAAAAATGATGCAACTGTCTCAAATTCTGCCATGATTGCTACCCCAACAAAATAAGGTACTACCAATTTTGAACCTAAACAATAAAATCGGGGATAAACAGAATGAAATGGTAGTAAAAACAGAGTGGAAATCAAGAAAATAACAAAATTGGAGGCCATCGAAATTCCGATGGCGGAGGAAATGGCGGCAGGAACAGTTTCGATGGCCAACAGTGGTAGCCACGCGGTGGACAACCCAGTGGGTCTGGCAGTGGTTGTGGGCTGTACCACAATGCCCATACCCGACGGGCAATCGGCTGCACTCCACCTGTGCCTACTCGCCAGCCACCGCGGCCTACGTAATTTTGGGCTGCATAGCTGGGCACATAAGTAGTAGCAACAGCAGTAGTTTTGGCCCAGACAGTTTTGGGCCACTACTGACCCAGTGGCAGGAGGCCCATTCGGCAGTGGCCAGCCCAACCGATATTGAGTCTGCCATACACACTCTTGGACTTAACCCGCCGACGCGAATTGGTATATAGACTCCGGAGCGACGTCTCACATGACGTCCTCCTAAGGTAATCTCTCATCCTATTTTACTTTGAGCAAAAATAATAGTATAATTATCGGAAATGGTCATTCTATTCCAATTCGAGGTTGTGGTTCTACTAAATTGTCCCCTCCAAACTCACGACTAACCTTAAAGAATGTTCTTCTTGCTCCACAATTGATTAAAACTTGGTATCTGTTAGAAAGTGTACTACTGATAATTGGGTGTCTGTTGCTTTTGACCCTTTTGGATTTTCCGTGAAAGATTTTCAGATGGGGACGCTTCTAATGAGATGTGATAGTGAAAGAGAGATATATCCAATCACTTCACCGATTCAACGATCCAAGTTACCATCCACTTTTGCAGCTTTCGTACCTTTGTTATGACATCAACATTTGGGTCATCCGGGAGAGCCTGCTTTAGCCTCTCTCAAATAAAATAAATTTATTTATTGTACTCAAATACAAACTTTGAATAAGTGTCATTCATGTCCACTTGGTAAACATGTTTAATTGCCCGTTGTTTTTTCTAATTCATGTACGCTCATGCCTTTTGATATTATTCATTGTGATATTTGGACTTCGCCTATTTTGAGCTTTTCGGGCCATAGATATTATTTTCTTTTGTTATATGATTACTCTAAGTTTTTGTGGATATTTTCTTTGTCTAAAAAATCACAATTTTTTCACATTTCTCAAATTTATAACATTCATCCAAAATCAATTTGAACGGAAGATAAAAAATATTCACTGTGATAATGGTAAGGAGTTTGATAAAAGGCATTTTTGGAATTTTTGCAACTCTAGTGGTTTAAACTTTCACCTTTCATGTTCACACATATCTACACAAAACGGAAAGGCTGAACAAAAATACAAACCATAAATAACATTGTTCGAACAACCCTTGCCCATGCAACATCACCCTCCTCATTTTGGCATCATGCACTACAAATGGCCACATATTTATTGAACATACTTCCCCACAAAAACTTGTACTATCAAGCTCCATTAATAATCTTCTACTTACGGGATCCCTCTTATTCTCATTTACGGGTATTCGAGTGCTTGTGCTATCCTCTTTTTTCATCCACCACAATCACCAAACTTCAACCCCGATCTACTTCTTGTATTTTCTTGGGATATCCTTCTAATCATCGAGATTACAAATGTTACGACCTCTCTTTCAATAAAATAATTATAAGTCGGCGTGTATTTTTTTATGAAACAAATTTCTCACTTGCCAAAATACACAAGTTCGGACCCCTACATATGATTTTCTTGATGATGACCGACCTCCGTATTTAACCCAATTTTTTCACCCCCAACCTCATTGTTTCTTTCGGCTCAAATAATTTGGGACAAATGGGCCTCGAAACAGTGGCCTAGCCGCTGGACAACACTGCCTAGTGGACTGGCCTCCAGTCCGAAGCCCATCTCCTAGCCCCCTCAATGCTTATGTTCCGTCACTTCCTGGCAGTGGCTTGGGCCGCTGGCCTAGTTCTCGGACACCTACCAGGCGGTGCAACACCACTTGTCCAAAATTCGACCCAACGACCCGTCACCCGTAGTCAACATCGGTATTGTCAAACCCAACACCAAATATAGCCTACACACCCAAGTTTCAAAATCACCATTACCTCATAATTATGTGTCTGCTCTTCATGACCCGAATTGAAAAATGGATATGGATGATGAATTTAATGCTCTTATTAAAAATAAGACTTGGGAATTGGTACCTCGTCCCCCTAATGCTAATATAATTTGATCTATGTGGATTTTCAGTCACAAAGAAAAATTGGATAGTATTTTTTTAGCGACATAAAGCTCGTCTTGTAGGTAATGGAAATACACAACATGTTGGCGTCGATTGCGGTGAGACATTCAGTCCAGTGGTTAAACCAGCAACCATCAAAATAGTCCTTAGTTTGGCTCTCTAAAAGGCATGACCACTTTATCAATTAGATGTCAAAAATACTTTCCTATATGGCCAACTAAATGAAACAGTGTACATGAATCATCCTATAGGATACATGGACTCTAAATATCCTAATCATGTGTGCCTGCTCAAGAAACCATTATATGGGCTAAAGCAAGCCCCCGGGCATAGTACAAGCGGTTCGCAGATTTCGTTTCACATATTGGTTTTTCCAACCGCCGTTCCGATCACTTTCTGTTTATCTACTGTTAGGGTAATAATATTGTTTATCTTCTTTTATATGTGGATGATATTATATTAACTTCCTCATCAAATTCTCTTCGCAAGTCCATCATATCCCATCTTGGTTCTGAATTTGCTATGAAGGATTTAGGGCCACTACACTACTTTCTAGGAATAGTTGTGATACGTCATGCAAATGATTTATCTTTAGCCCAAAATAAGTACGCATTTGAGATTGTTGAACGTGCTGTTATGTCCTCCTTAAACCTTCAGCAACTCTGGTGGACACTAAATCCAAATTAAGTGCATCCTCCGGCAAGCCATTTGTCGATCTGATACTCTACCGCAGCCTGGCAGGGGCCCTGCAGTATCTGACAATCACCAGGCCAGATATTTCTTATGATGTGCAGCATGTATGCCTTTTCATCTATAATTCGATGGATGAACTTATACATGCCCTCAAACGGATTATGCGTTATATTTAAGGTACTCTAGAGTATGACCTGCATTTATATCCATCATCGACAATCACACTCACACTTGGTTCCTATACGGATGCCAATTGGGGAGGTTGTCCGAACACCAGATGCTCCACTTTCGGTTATGGTATATTTCTTGATGATAACTTGGTTTCTTGGTCCTAAAAAAGGCAGGCAACGTTATCCCGATCGAGTGCTGAAGCAGAATATCGAGGTGTTATCAATGTTGTGTCTGAATCGTGTTGGCTTCAGAATCTTCTTCTCAAACTCCATTGCCCGATTTTGAAGGTCACATTGGTGTACTGTGATAATGTTAGTGTCATTTACCTCTCTGTGAATCCGGTCAATCACCAACGCACTAAACATATTAAGCTGGATATCCACATTGTTCGTGAAAAAGTCTCACGTGGACAAGTTTGTGCCTTATATGTCCCGTCGCGCTATCAGATTACAGGTATTTTTCTATTGGTATTATTTGAAGATTTTTGGGACAGTCTCAGCATACGTCTGCCTCCCGCTTCGACTGTGGGGGAGTGATAGAATAATTGATAGATGATAGAATAATTGACAGAATAATTAGTAATTCATAATTGTAATTAGTAATTATTATAGAATCATATGTAAATGGTAGGAAGTAAATTAGCATTATCTTAGGAGATTAGATGTCATAATTCTCTCTACATCATATCCTTTCATTAGCTTAATTTTAGCTTGTAATAGGAGTATATTTACCACATTATCAAATATGAATATAGAGGAAAACATTCTAATCATTTTTACATAATAATTGGCTTGGAGCCTTAATTAATGAAAATAAAAAACTTATTTGCAGACAAGCTATGCATATATACTAAGTTGCATTTCAGGCATCCAAGTTAGAAAATCAGAGAAAAGACCAAAAACATAGGACCCTTTATGATCACTGATAAACAGAAGCAGATTCAGGATTTAAAATTTATAGGTTTTTACTATGATTTCAAGTTAATATTACTATAATAATTGAGTTCACAGTTAACTATTTATCGATATTAAGTAGATTTCTTAATATATATAATAAGTTATGTCAAAACTTAGTGGGTTCATGTGAAACCGTAATCGGGCTGCAGCTAGATCCGACCTTGCCGACAGAGGCAGATTTAGAATCATGAATTTAGGGGTTCTAGATTCTAGAAAGTATAACTTATTGGATCTGGATAAATTTTGAACACATATTATGTGGAATTTTTAACACAAGTACATGATTTTAAACAAAGCTATATGGATTCGGCCGAACCCGATAGCCCGAACTCTAGCTCCGACCTTGATCACAGTCATGAACTCAAGAGGAACCATAGAGTGTTGGGATCTAGTTCAATTGAACCCATCATTATCAACATTTGATGTACTATATATGTGAAAACACTCTGAAAAATAGTTTTAAGTTTTGAACCTATATATCAAAGAACTCAGAATCTGCCCCCGCATGCATGAAACTGTGTATCCAGCTATAGCTTTATCCATAACAAGAAGGAGAAATTAACATACAATATTTAGAATTGATACACAAAGTAAATGAATAAAATAATCACAATGGATATAAGAAAACCTGTAGGTGGCTTTTCACATGGAAGATTGTCAAACATGGAATCCCCATGACCTTCAAAATTCCTTTTGGTGTTGCTCCTGCAAAGCCAATTTAGTTTTTGAATAAAATTGAAGGAAAAATTTGTCATACTATTTTCATTCCTTGAAGTGAATAATATACATGTTACAAGACTAAAGTTTATGCTACAATTATGGCACTCAAAATCAATAATTTAAATTCTAAATATGAAATATACAAAAAGATTATTTCCGTAATCAAAGATTATTTTCATAATCTATCATACCCCCGCAGTCTTAGGGGGAGGCTCTCGTACGTTGAGAATGTCCCTAAAATCATCAAAGAGTATACGCGAAAGACCTTTTGTGAATATATCGGCAATCAGATAACGAGATGGGACATGAAGAACACGAACTTGTCCGCGTGCAACCTATTCACAGACAAATAAAATATTCATCTCAATATGTTTAGTGCGTTGATGTTGTACGGGGTAACCTCACAGATATATCACACTAAAATTATCACAATAAACTAATGTAGCCTTTTGGATCGGACAATGGAGCTCCAATAGAAGATTACGGAGTCAACACGATTCAGAGACAACATTAGAACCCCTATATATTCGGCTTCAGCACTAGACCGAGATAACGTGGGTTGGCTCTTTGATGACCACGAGATCAAATTGTCTCCGAGAAAGACACAATAACCATATGTAGAGCGTCTGGTATCCGGGCAGCCACCTCAATCAGCATCGGTATAAGCAGTGAGACTAGAAATGACAGACTTGTAAAGATGCAAGCCAAAATCAAGAGTACCCTGGATATACCGCATAATCCATTTGAGAGCATTCATATGTTCCTCCTTCGGGTCATGCATATATAAATATACTTGTTGAACAATATATATTATATCGGGTCTTGTAAAAGGTGAGTTATTGCAATGCTCCTGCTAAACTACGGTAATATGTCGGATTATCGTATGGAGACCTTGAAGAGTTACTCAACTTAGCCTCTGTATCAACCGGCGTGGTTGACGACTTACATTATGACATGCCGACTCTGTCAATTATATCCTCTGTATATTTTCTTTGACAAAGAAATAGACCACCTGCATGTTGAGTTACAACAATGCCCAAAAATTAGTTCAAGGGGCCTAAATCCTTCATAGAAATTCAGATGCAAGGAAAAACATAATAGACTGTCGAAGAGAATCAAATGATGTTGTGAGGATGATGTCATCAACATAGAGAAGGATGTAAGCCATGCCATTTCCTTTTTGATAAATAAATAAAGAATGGTTGGATTTGCTATGTGAGAAGCCCAATGTGAAAACAAAGTCATCAAATATGTTATACCATGCTCGGGGAGTTGTTTGAGACCAAATAAAGACTTCTTGAACAAGAAAACATAATATGGGTGAATAGGGTCTCGGAATCTAAATGTATGGTGCATGTAAACTATTTCTAGGAGGTAACCATGGAGAAATACATTTTTGACATCCAATTGATGAATGTACCATGATTTTGACAGAGCCAAACTGAGAACGGTCCGGATAGTCGTCGGTTTTACAACTGAGCTAAAGTTTCATCACAATCCACACCAACTTGTTGAGACCTGTCATCACCAACAAGACGGGCTTTATGCCTTTCAAAGGAACCATCAGATTTCTTTTTATGACAAAAAATCCACATGGAATGAATTATGTTTACATTAGAAGAACGGGGAACCAACTCCCACGTCTTATTTTTAATAAGAGCATCAATTTCATCTAACATGCCTTCTTTCCAATTCGAGTCTGGTAGGGCAACTTTTAGGTTACAGAGAATTGGGGATAGTTGGATAGAGGACGTCAGATTAAAATGATGCTTAGACCAAACAATTCCATTCACGCTATGGGTTTCAATGGACCTAGTTGAGGCATGACCCAAAATAGGTTATTGGGCAGTGGGGCTGCTGGGTGTCACTCCCTTTTCCGACCGCGACATTTTTTAATAAAAACTGGCTCCTGCTCAAATAAAAATGTTAGGAAATAAGTAATAAAAGTGCTAAATTATTTAAAAGAATGCTAAAATATAAAAGGGTGCTAAAAGTGCAAAAGGTGCTAAAGGTTGCTAGGGATTGCTAAAATGTGCTAATATGCTAAGTGCTAAAAGTGCAAAAAATGTTAAGGATTCGCGGAGTCGCCACCTAATTAGTTTGGGTGAATTAGGACACCTAAATGTTTAACTAGTTTAAAGTAAAACATTAACTCCATTTTAATGGTCTGCTAAACTTTAATGAGATTCTGGGTAAGGGTTCTTTATTAATCTAGAGGGAAGGGGTTAGGCACCCTCTAAGATCCGCTAACTTGCGGTTGTCCTGCCAAACCTAGGGTAATTATTATGTTTAAGAAATGCAAAAATAAAAGCTCTTCCTGCTTAATAAAATGCTAAAAATGTTAAAATGTTTAAAAGGTGCTTAAAGTATAAAAAAGGCAGAAGGTGTTACATGCTAAAGTGCATGTAATGCTAGGAGGTGCTAAATCATAGGACAAAATGGGCTAAAGGTGCTAAGGGGTTAATTTTAAAAGTAAAGGGTGTTAAATATTAAAGTGGTGCTTAAAATGCTAAAGTGCTAAAGAATGCAAAAGGTGTTAAAATGCTAAGGTTTTTAAAGGGCTAGAAATATGCTAAAGAATGCTAAGGTGCTTTATGGACTAATTATGTATACTGCTAGCTAAATTAATCTTGCTTAACCTGTGTACGATATTATATAAGGGGTGCTTTAAGATGATTCTTGAGAGTTTATGAAAAAATCTGTTATGAATTTTAATAAGAACGGAATGTTGGTTTTATGATGCAAGTTAAATCATTTAAATTATTTTTTTTGCAGAATTTAGACATGCTTAATAGTCCTAAAAGACAAATAAAGTAGAAGTGCATTTCTGATTATGAATTACTTCCCCACCTTATATGTTTGAAACTTAATTGTTCTAGATATCCTAAATATTACAGAAATAGAGTAATTAAATTACAATAAACAAATAAATGAATGAATAGTGAGTAAAGAGAGGATGGGATTTAAGAGTGCTCTTTACGACGGATGACGACGTCCTATTTGTTTTTTCTAGGAATTTCTGAAGCAGGGACGCGAATGCGGATGCACATAGACGCGGGTTGCCATTTGAAGTAGCTCATGATGAGTCTCGCCGGGAGACTCTTTATTTTGCTCCGATGCGTTTCATGCAAAAATAAGAGAAGATAAGGATTAGTATTCATCCCAAAAAATCAAACAGGCACTTGACATATAGTTTGTGTTTGAGCAAGTAGGCACATAAAGACCAACATGTGATAATATGAGATGGAATCAGCAGCCGGCAGATGGTAAAAGAAGTAGGGATGGGCAGGGCAGTACACAGCGACAAGCAGGGGAGAGAAAAATAATAGGCAGATCTGATTACAGTCTATAAATATAGATTCATATGCTAAAGAGAAAAGAGACAAGTCCTTTAATTAGAGGTATGCTCACTTTATGCTGAACACACCTAATACCAATTCACAACTGCAGATGCCAAGGCAGGGGTACTTAGAGTTGTATGAACATGCTAAATATTCAAATGCAAACTAACACAAGTCCTTTAATTATCCAAGAGCAAACAGAGAACTACCATGCGCGAGATTCGATATAATTTTACACTCAAGAGATAAGAAGCAGTGGACCTACAAAATTTCAAACAAAGAGATTTTCAGGTTTTAAGAGAAAGGAACAAAGGCAGCTCCCAAGATATAGTTTTAACATGATGCAGTCAGTATTCCTGCTGCAGTAAGTGCTCGGATATGCTCTAAATAACCAGTCAGATGCAAGCAGTAGGTAGAAACAAGAGTAAGAAGCAAAACAGGGGCATATGTTTAATGTGACTCCAAATCATAAAGGAAGCAAACAGGCAACAAGCACATATCATTTCCTCTTAAATAGAACTCAGAATTCAAACATGTTTTAAAGAAATCTATTGGATCTCAGTTGATATATAAAGGTATAATACCAAATACAGATCCTTAACAGAGCATGAACAATTCAAAATAGGCTTTAGTATATTATTCAGGATTTAAGACAAGATTATAACTTCGTTTCCCTTTAATTCTTCACCAAACAGTTTTCACAAGCATGCTGCAATCAAAGAGGACAATTAATTGTTATAACTCAACATTAGAGGCAGTACTTATATTATTCCCTGACAGGAATGAATAACCCTTGGCATCAACTGGTAACCAACTGCTGGGTTTCATTATTGTATAGATAAAGCATCATATCATTTTAGCTTAGGCAACTTGATCAAATGAAAGGTTATTTCCTATCTGATAAACAGGGCAAAACAGGTGTATAAATCAGGACAGGTACACTAAGAATAACTATTTAGAGCTTATCCTTTTAAGAACTTCAAGTTGTGACTTTTACAGGACATGCCGGCTCCTGATTCCAATCTAACTAGTCTGTTTTCTTATAATGGGCCTAGCCTGATATCTAAATGACTTGAATTGGTCAGTTTATGCCAAACAGGCCTGCCTTTCAACAGATCAGATGCATTTTAAAAAGGTTTCATGAAGCTTGACATAATGCCTCCTAGTATAACTTAGTAGATGATTTAGGGGACCCATCTTGTTATCCTTACTTAGTAAACCAACACATGGGTACCTTATACCAAATATGTAGGAAGAAATCTGTTGTCAGGGCTCCATGATATGGCCCAACATTTGGAGATTGGCAACACAAGAGTATACAAATCTTAAACTAGCCTAACACTCAATCACAATCACACATGGACACCTCAGTTGAAAAATGTCAATAACAGTTAGCATTAAACTAAGCAGGTTCAGTGATTCGCAAAGCATAATCAATTGTAAATATTGATTTGACACGTACTCAAATAATCGCACAGAGTGACATATTTCTCATACTGATATTGAACAATATTAAGATTGAAAGGGTAATGGTTTTACCTTCTCCGGACAGCGACCCGGGGCAGCGTATCAAGTCGTCGGTCCGCTCGGAAGGCTTTGTGCTATGCGATAAAGAAAGGTGAGACTTCAGTTGCTACTGATTGACCTATTTTCTGGAAATTGGTCGACGCCGCTTCTAAATTGCTATCTTGACTGCTCTCCCACTGAGCTCTCTCTCGTATATGCTCTACGGGGATCTCCCCCGTCTCTCGTATTGTTCCACTAGTATATGCCCTGCTGCTCTGCTCCTAAAGAAACGATTTCCGACTCACCTCGTGTCGACCTCTCTTACTCTCCTATTGTGCTCTGCTCTGCTCCGCCTCCCTTTCTGACCTAAACTGCTATCTCCTAACTGCTGCTCCCCCCTTTTCTATCGATGCCTTTGCATGTTCTTATATAGCCCCCCATTGAGTTCCAATAATGGTAAGCTTTTAGGGCTGAGATTGTGCTAATATTGGTACTGAGATTTCGTAATATTTTAGTGCGATTGGTGCTGATTCGTATTGATTTGCTACTGATTCGAATGGGTTCTGATTTGAAGGAAGATCTGGTTTTGGTTATGGTAAGATGTCGTTGGCTGGGTGCGTGGGTAAGGAAAGTCCCGGATTCTCAGGCGAGAAATCCGGCCGAGGCTTTGGTCTTTGTGATGGTGGGGAAGGTGCGGCGACACGGAGGATTAGGGTTCTGTTAGGTTTTTTTTTTTTTAGTCCTTAGGTGTTGTCGACGAGGAAGGGGATAAAGTAAAGGGGAGTGGGCCGCGGGTTGGGTTGGCTGGTGTGGGCCGCGGGTGTAGGAGTTGGGCTGGGTAGTTAGAGGGTAGTATTGAATTAGGTATTAATTTTAAGTGGGTCATTAGTTATTTAATTAGTGTTAGTTTTTAGGTTAGTGTTATAATTGTTTAATTAGTAGTAAATTGAATTAATAAATTGTGCTTAAATTGTTTAGGTGCTTTATTAATCTAATTGTTATAAATGCGGGCGTGCTATTAGTGCTTAATATTTTAGAATGCGACGCTATTATTTAAAATCTTATTATTGTGCATTATTGCGAAGTTAATTAAAAATGAATTGAGTTTAGGTTAAATTATTTAAATGCTAAATGCAAGTATGATATTTAAGAATTGTTTAAAGCTTTTATAAATGCGACTCTATTAAGTGCATGTATTAGATTAAAATTGATTTTAAATTACAAATGATTATGAAATTCTCTTGCGTATTAATAAATGCGGCTATGCTACTTGACACGACGTTGTTGCTAAATTATTTATTTTATGTATTTATTATTAATTAAGAATCATGACAGAGCTTAAAATTAATTAATGCGGGCGCGGGACTCTAATTGCTTAAAACTCTACGTAAGACACGATGCCATTATTAAAATGTTTATTTATGCTCAGATTTATGTTTTATCATTGTATTTTATTATAAGAAATCATAAAAATTAAATTACGTAATTAGTCTAATTTTATAGCTAATGATCGACGGAGGGTCAAAATTGGTGTCAACATTGTCCTCTTTGTATGGAGATGATGGAAGAATCTTCGGACAAAGACGTTGACTCATAGCCAATTTTGTCTCGATCTTCAGAATTGCAAAAAATGTTGGGCAGGTAGACAAAGCTGACGAAAAAATCAAAATCTGTCCCAGTGTCGAGTTGTGACGACACTGGGATACCATGGTCAAAACACTGGCGGGCTAACGCGACTCAAAGCCGCCCCAAAGGTCGAGTTATGACGACACTGGGCTACCATGGTCAAAACACCAAGGCGGGCTAACGCGGACTCAAAACTCTCCCAATGTCGAGTTATGACGACACTGGGCTACCATGGTCAAAACACCAAGGCGGGCTAACGCGGACTCAAAACTCTCCCAGTGTCGAGTTATGACGACACTGGGCTACCATGGTCAAAACACTGGCGCGCTAACGCGACTTAAATCGCCCCAAAGGTCGAGTTATGATGACATCGGGCTATGGTGCAAAAAGTAAAAATAAAAATAAGCTCAACACAGGGTGTACCGCTATGGCTTATGGTTCGGGTTCTATGGTGATGCGAGCGAGTGGACCGACGCTGAGGCCGCTACGCCATTCATTGGGAAGGTTGGCCCCAACAAATTGCCGGTTATTTGTAAGAGAAAATCCACGCCAGGCTCTCGCCTCGCACGCTAAGACTTGAACAAACGGTTAGTGCATAACTGTTAAGGCAAAATGATGATGCATAATTTTAAAAACAATGTAACTGTGAGTAGAAAAGGTTATCCTGCAAAAATGTGATGCCTGCTGTGTTGATGCGATGCTGCAAATGCTGTGATTTCGTCCTTGCACGGACGTGTTGCGATTGTGAATGCGGACACGTTGTCCTTGCTGCAATTGTCCCTGTAGACTAAAGCTCAAGAAAGAGTTAGTGCATAACTGCTAAGACCGAATAATAAAGCATGAATAAGGAATGCAATTTCGAAAGTATAGAAATCGTCCTTGCGTAGATGTGATATGCTGCTGATAGCGTCATTTTCGGACGTGTTGTGCTGATAACGTCGTTGCGTGGACGTGCTGCTGCTGGCGTCGTTGCGTAGACGCAATGCTGATAATGTCGTTGCCTGGACATAATGTTGCTAACGTCGTTGCTTGGACGTATTGTTGTGGGCGTCGTTGCGACGCCGAGCGTCGACGACGCCGTCGTTCGGACGTGTTGCCGGGCGTCGTTGCAGACGCACGCCGATGGTGTCGTTGCTCGACATAACGCCGATAACGCCGTTGCTCGGACGTATTCGCCGGGCGTCGTTGCGTAGACGCACGTCACGCGATGTCGTCGCCGGACATAATGCCGATAACGCCGTCGTCGGACGCGTTGCCGCCGGGCGTCGTTGCGTAGACGCACGCCGATGGTGTCGTTGCTCGACACACGCCGATAACGTCGTTGCTCGGACGTATTGCCGCCGGGCGTCATCGCAGACTTGCCGTGGGTGTCGTTGTTCGACACACGCCGATAACGCCGCCGTCGACGTATTGCCGGCGCGCCATCGTAGACTTGCCGCGTGGTGTCGCGTTCGACACACGCCGATAACGTCGTTGCATGGACGTATTCCGCCGGGCGCCGTTGCGTGACGCAATCGCCGATGGTGTCGTTGCCGACACACGCCGATAACGCCGTTGCTCGGACGTATTCTGGCCGGGCGTCGTTGCGTAGACGCACGCCTTGATGGTGTCGCGTTCGACACACGCCGATAACGCCGTCGTTCTGGACGTATTGCCGGGCGTCGTTGCAGACTTGCTTGCCGATAACGCCGTCGTTCGACGCGGTTGCTGCTCCTGTAGAATAAATGCTCCTGCAAGCTAAGCTTGAGAAAACGTTAGTGTATACCTGTTTAAACGAAATGATAAATACATATGAGAAGTGCAATTTTATGGGTAGAGATGTTGTCCCTGATACGCCAGATGAATACTGAGATGTCGTCCTTGCACGGACATGCTAAATGCTGCAACTGACGAATTGCCATGATGCCTTTGTTGGGTGCGATGCATTGGTTGCCAATTTGACTTTATGCCCGAGTTGATGCGCTAGGTTTCGTTGAGGAACTTTGAACTTTGACTGCTGATTGTTGATGCCCTTCTACGCCGTCACGCTTTTTTGCGGACTTTGGATTGTTGTCATATCCTCAACTTCTTTCTGCTTCTGCGAAGAAAACTTTCGCCGCATTTTTGCTTCGGCTGTTGCACTTTCTGCTTCTGTTAATATGAAAAGACCTGCGCTCAAAGAAAATTTGTGCGTTTTGGGGGGGGGGTCGATTCGTATCTGACTTCGCCGCCTTGTTCCTTGATATCTGCGTGCCTGGCTTGTTTGGACTTGCAACCCCTGTCTGGTTTCCTACATTGTCCCAGTTTTGAATATGCAAAGGGCGTTTGGCCTAAAGTGGGTCTCAATGCAGTTGTCGCGTGCATTGCAAAAGTAGGTTTGCGGTGGCCCTTGGTTTGTGTTTGGCTGGAGCATGGTAGGCATTTGTGTGGGATATATGAGTGCATTGTATATTGGCTGAATGGGATATGCAGTGAGAAGGTACTGGTAATAATTTGGAGGATCTTGGTTATTTGCAGTGACGAGTGCTTTAGTGATGTTTCTGAGCCTTCTGATTTTGGCCTGCAGGGTTGCCATTTGCTGTGGTAATTGTGCGAGCTGCTCGATCGGATCTATGCTACTTTTATCTTCTGAGACCCTTGCTTTGCCTATAGGAACCAAGACAGGTTCCGACTCGTTCTGCTCAAATGCCCTTGAATCAGTCGTGTTGCTGGACCGTGCCTTTGATCTCGTGAGATATTGATGCTCTGCCATTGCTTAGTCAAATACAAATCGACCTTTGGGGGAGATGATAAATCCTTTAGACAACATGTAGCAAACTGTGTTAGTGTAAAGCACGTGATTTTGCAGAAGTGTAAAAATATTTAGCAAGTACATGTTGCACACAAATTGTTACATTGCAAGCGAGTCCTAATATGCATGGAGACCTCTTTATGCCAGAGGTAGACCTAAACGTCAAATATGCGAGGTTATGATGGATTTGTCCAAGTCGCCCAACTGTAATGCTTTTGTTGGAAATGGCGACCAAATGACGGTGCACTTTTTCCAATTTCAGCATGTCATGATTAGGTTTGGATTTATCTATCATTGCCACGCTGCACATAATATGCTGGTTGGTCGTTGGGTTGAGAAACCCGTCGACAAGTTTGGTGTCTTCCTAATTGTGGTGTCAATGCCAAGGATTGAACCACCTAAGGTAAATGCATGCATGCCCTAAAATAAGGGTGGTATAGCTCTATCTTAAGTTTCTAAGATTTGGCTTTTCTAGACGCAAGGTTCCCGAGCGGACAACTCGAGTGAGAAGGCTACGCGACCACCGGTTGGACCGGATTCTCCGCGCAAAATACCAACTCTCTTAAATGTGGGTGTTTGAAAGAAATTTGCAGGTGCGCAAAGCACACCCGCGTGTGAGTGTGTGATTGTGTGAATTTTCCAGAGCGGAAGAAATATGAGCGGAATGCCAGTTTAAGGAAAGCAGTAAAACAAATAGCAATCAAAATGAATAAAGCAAAATACAGCACACAAATAATTTAAATGCAAAAGTAATGCCAAATAATAACCCTAGATCTGTTGTGGTTAAGAACCTAAAATCCCCAGCGGAGTCGCCATTTCTGTCACGCCCTTTTCCGACCGCGACATTTTTTAATAAAAACTGGCTCCTGCTCAAATAAAAATGTTAGGAAATAAGTAATAAAAGTGCTAAAATATTTAAAAGAATGCTAAAATATAAAAGGGTGCTAAAAGTGTAAAAGGTGCTAAAGGTTGCTAGGGATTGCTAAAATGTGCTAATATGCTAAGTGCTAAAAGTGCAAAAAATGCTAAGGGTTCGCGGAGTCGCCACCTAATTAGTTTGGGTGAATTAGGACACCTAAATGTTTAACTAGTTTAAAGTAAAACATTAACTCCATTTTAATGGTCTGCTAAACTTTAATGAGATTCTGGGTAAGGGTTCTTTATTAATCTAGAGGGAAGGGGTTAGGCACCCTCTAAGATCCGCTAACTTGCGGTTGTCCTGCCAAACCTAGGGTAATTATTATGTTTAAGAAATGCAAAAATAAAAGCTCTTCCTGCTTAATAAAATGCTAAAAATGTTAAAATGTTTAAAAGGTGCTTAAAGTATAAAAAAGGCAGAAGGTGTTACATGCTAAAGTGCGACAGAATGCTAGGAGGTGCTAAACTGTTAAGGACAAAATGGGCTAAAGGTGCTAAGGGGTTAATTTTAAAAGTAAAGGGTGTTAAATATTAAAGTGGTGCTTAAAATGCTAAAGTGCTAAAGAATGCAAAAGGTGCTAAAATGCTAAGGTTTTTAAAGGGCTAGAAATATGCTAAAGAATGCTAAGGTGCTTTATGGACTAATTATGTATACTGCTAGCTAAATTAATCTTGCTTAACCTGCGTACGATATTATATAAGGGGTGCTTTAAGATG
The DNA here is from genome assembly GCA_029844215.1 of Przewalskia tangutica. Lineage (NCBI taxonomy): Eukaryota > Viridiplantae > Streptophyta > Magnoliopsida > Solanales > Solanaceae > Przewalskia > Przewalskia tangutica. The sequence continues at coordinate 17,744,228 of CM056739.1, read as the reverse complement.
ATTCTTGAGAGTTTATGAAAAAATCTGTTATGAATTTTAATAAGAACGAAATGTTGGTTTTATGATGCAAGTTAAATCATTTAAATTATTTTTTTGCAGAATTTAGACATGCTTAATAGTCCTAAAAGACAAATAAAGTAGAAGTGCATTTCTGATTATGAATTACTTCCCCACCTTATATGTTTGAAACTTAATTGTTCTAGATATCCTAAATATTACAGAAATAGAGTAATTAAATTACAATAAACAAATAAATGAATGAATAGTGAGTAAAGAGAGGATGAGATTTAAGAGTGCTCTTTACGACGGATGACGACGTCCTATTTGTTTTTTCTAGGAATTTCTGAAGCAGGGACGCGAATGCGGATGCACATAGACGCGGGTTGCCATTTGAAGTAGCTCATGATGAGTCTTGCCGGGAGACTCTTTATTTTGCTCCGATGCGTTTCATGCAAAAATAAGAGAAGATAAGGATTAGTATTCATCCCAAAAAATCAAACAGGCACTTGACATATAGTTTGTGTTTGAGCAAGTAGGCACATAAAGACCAACATGTGATAATATGAGATGGAATCAGCAGCCGGCAGATGGTAAAAGAAGTAGGGATGGGCAGGGCAGTACACAGCGACAAGCAGGGGAGATAAAAATAATAGGCAGATCTGATTACAGTCTATAAATATAGATTCATATGCTAAAGAGAAAAGAGACAAGTCCTTTAATTAGAGGTATGCTCACTTTATGCTGAACACACCTAATACCAATTCACAACTGCAGATGCCAAGGCAGGGGTACTTAGAGTTGTATGAACATGCTAAATATTCAAATGCAAACTAACACAAGTCCTTTAATTATCCAAGAGCAAACAGAGAACTACCATGCGCGAGATTCAATATAATTTTACACTTGGGCAGTAGATAAGCAGCAGCAGACCCATGAAACAGCCCCAAACAAAGAGATTTTCAGGTTTTAAGAGAAAGGAACAAAGGCAACTCCCAAGATATAGTTTTAACATGATGCAGTCAGTATTCCTGCTGCAGTAAGTGCTCGGATATGCTCTAAATAACCAGTCAGATGCAAGCAGTAGGTAGAAACAAGAGTAAGAAGCAAAACAGGGGCATATGTTTAATGTGACTCCAAATCATAAAGGAAGCAAACAGGCAACAAGCACATATCATTTCCTCTTAAATAGAACTCAGAATTCAAACATGTTTTAAAGAAATCTATTGGATCTCAGTTGATATATAAAGGTATAATACCAAATACAGATCCTTAACAGAGCATGAACAATTCAAAATAGGCTTTAGTATATTATTCAGGATTTAAGACAAGATTATAACTTCGCATTCGTTTCCCTTTAATTCTTCACCAAACAGTTTTCACAAGCATGCTGCAATCAAAGAGGACAATTAATTGTTATAACTCAACATTAGAGGCAGTACTTATATTATTCCCTGACAGGAATGAATAACCCTTGGCATCAACTGGTAACCAATCTGGTTTCATTATTGTATAGATAAAGCATCATATCATTTTAGCTTAGGCAACTTGATCAAATGAAAGGTTATTTCCTATCTGATAAACAGGGCAAAACAGGTGTATAAATCAGGACATGTACACTAAGAATAACTATTTAGAGCTTATCCTTTTAAGAACTTCAAGTTGTGACTTTTACAGGACATGCCGGCTCCTGATTCCAATCTAACTAGTCTGTTTTCTTATAATGGGCCTAGCCTGATATCTAAATGACTTGAATTGGTCAGTTTATGCCAAACAGCCCGCTTTCAAATGATCAGATGCATTTTAAAAAGGTTTCATGAAGCTTGACATAATGCCTCCTAGTATAACTTAGTAGATGATTTAGGGGACCCATCTTGTTATCCTTACTTAGTAAACCAACACATGGGTACCTTATACCAAATATGTAGATATGGCCCAACATTTGGAGATTGGCAACACAGGAGTATACAAATCTTAAACTAGCCTAACACTCAATCACAATCACACATGGACACCTCAGTTGAAAAATGTCAATAACAGTTAGCATTAAACTAAGCAGGTTCAGTGATTCGCAAAGCATAAGCAATTGTAAATATTGATTTGACACGTACTCAAATAATCGCACAGAGTGACATATTTCTCATACTGATATTGAACAATATTAAGATTGAAAGGGTAATGGTTTTACCTTCTCCGGACAGCGACCCGGGGCAGCGTATCAAGTCGTCGGTCCGCTCGGAAGGCTTTGTGCTATGCGATAAAGAAAGGTGAGACTTCAGTTGCTACTGATTGACCTATTTTCTGGAAATTGGTCGATGCTGCCCCCCTAAATTGCTATCTTGACTGCTCTCCCACTGAGCTCTCTCTCGTATATGCTCTACGGGGATCTCCCCCGTCTCTCGTATTGTTCCACTAGTATATGCCCTGCTGCTCTGCTCCTAAAGAAACGATTTCCGACTCACTCGTGTCCGACCTCTTACTCTCTCCTATTGTGCTCTGCTCTGCTCCGCCTCCCTTTCTGACCTAAACTGCTATCTCCTAACTGCTGCTCCCCCCTTTTCTATCGATGCCTTTGCATGTTCTTATATAGCCCCCCATTGAGTTCCAATAATGGTAAGCTTTTAGGGCTGAGATTGGGCTAATATTGGTACTGAGATTTCGTAAGATTTTAGTGCGATTGGTGCTGATTCGTATTGATTTGCTACTGATTCGAATGGGTTCTGATTTGAAGGAAGATCTGGTTTTGGTTATGGTAAGATGTCGTTGGCTGGGTGCGTGGGTAAGGAAAGTCCCGGATTCTCAGGCGAACCGGCCGAGGCGCTAGTCTTTGTGATGGTGGGAAGGTGCGCGACACGAGGATTAGGGTTCTGTTAGTTTTTTTTTTTTTAGTCCCAGGTGTTGACGGCGAAGGGGATAAAGTAGGGAGTGGGCCGCGTTGGGTTGGGCCGCGGGTGTAGGAGTTGGGCTGGGTAGTTAGAGGGTAGTATTGAATTAGGTATTAATTTTAAGTGGGTCATTAGTTATTTAATTAGTGTTAGTTTTTAGGTTAGTGTTATAATTGTTTAATTAGTAGTAAATTGAATTAATAAATTGTGCTTAAATTGTTTAGGTGCTTTATTAATCTAATTGTTATAAATGCGGGCGTGCTATTAGTGCTTAATATTTTAGAATGCGACGCTATTATTTAAAATCTTATTATTGTGCATTATTGCGAAGTTAAATTAAAAATGAATTGAGTTTAGGTTAAATTATTTAAATGTTAAATGCAAGTATGATATTTAAGAATTGTTTAAAGCTTTTATAAATGCGACGCTATTAAGTGCATGTATTAGATTAAAATTGATTTTAAATTACAAATGATTATGAAATTCTCTTGCGTATTAATAAATGCGGCTATGCTACTTGACACGGCGTTGTTGCTAAATTATTTATTTTATGTATTTATTATTAATTAAGAATCATGACAGGGCTTAAAATTAATTAATGCGGGCGCGGGACTCTAAGTGCTTAAAACTCTACGTAAGACACGATGCCATTATTAAAATGTTTATTTATGCCTGTATTTATGTTTTATCGCTGTATTTTATTATAAGAAATCATAAAAAATTAAATTACAGAATTAGTCTAATTTTATAGCTAATGACTGGACGGGAGGGTCAAAATTGGGTGTCAACACTGGGTTGGTGGGTGCTTAGTTTGTGGTGGACTAGTTAATGGGCTCGATCTCAGCAGGAGAAGATGTCGGCCCAACTACAGTCGAATGGGATGTGGAATTTGTTGGGTTGGGTCGTGGGTCAGAGGCTGAAGTCCACTGGACCGAGGGAGCAGTGGGCTCCCTAGATTTCCATTGGACCGAAGGAGCAGTGGGATCCCTAGTTTGGGCTTGAGTAGCTGGGCTGTTGAGTTGAAACCGCAAGAGAGGATGTAGCCAGTGTCCAAAAAATCATACGAGGGCGTGGACGGTGTGTGTATGTTGGCAAACAGGAATTGGGACTCATCGAAAATAATGTGGCGAGAGATGAAATTTTTTCCACTAGACATATCATAACACTTATATCCCCAATGATTCAGTGGTTATCCCAAAAATACACATGGAGTGGAACTGGCTTGAAGTTTATTTATTATTGTAGAAGGAAAGAGTGGATAACATAAACACATGAAAGCCATCAAATGTGTGTAGGAAAGATCCTGATGATAAAGAATTTAAGTGGGTGAGAAGTTTGAAAGTAGCTTACTAGGGAGAATGTTTAAGAGATACGTGGTCATTTGAAGAGCATGATGCTAAAATGATGGTGGTATGGAAGAGTGAGCAAGAAGTGTGTGAATTCAATTATTTATTGCTCGTATTTTTCGTTCGGCTTTTCCATTTTGAGGAGAAGTGTGTGGACAAGAGAGACGAAATACCATACAATTTTTGTGAAAAAATCCTTAAATTGGTCATTTATGAATTCCCTCCCATAGTCACATTGGAAACACTTAATAGATTTATCAAATTGGGTATGGATGAATGCACTAAATTTCATGAAAATAGTGTGAACCTATGATTTTTTTTCCAATTGGAAATGTCCATAAAAAATTAGATTAGGCATCTAAATAAGCATGTAATACTTATGACCTACCGAACTTAAAATCGGAGAAGTCCACAAGTCACTATGCATGATATCAAATGACATAACAGTGCTCGAAGTAGACAAAGAGAAAGGTAATTTAACATGTTTCTAAAAAACGCAAGACTGACAAACAGGAGAACACCCCAAACAGGAGAACACAAAGATAATTTAGATTCAATAAACTTATTCTTTCTAAGGGGGTCTTACACAGGAGCTCTCGAGTGTCCCAAACGATTACGCCATAAAGTAAGAGAAAGAGAAGCAAAAGTTAATAGAGATGTGGCTTGGTGGTTGGTGGTGTTTGTGATAGGATACAAATCTCAAGTGCTAGTACATCTCATTAGTGGCATCCCCGTCTGAATGTCATTCACAGAAAACCCAAACTGATCAAACTCAACAGAAACATTATTGTAAGTGGTGAAATGACACACATATATCAAGTTTTTAATAAGTTTGGGTGCATGTATGACATTATTTAAATGTAAATGTGGAGTGCGGGGTTTGATTGCTCAATACCACGAATTAGAATTTCTTGTCTACTGTCAACCATAATCTTTTTATTACTGCTCATATTAAAATAAGACGAGAGAGTACCTGGGATGTCGTCATCTGAGAGGAAGCAATAGTGTCCATGTACCATGTGTCATCGGAAACATTGAGATTCATAGTGCGCATGGATTGTTCGATGTCTGTTGGAGCATAACTCAAAGAAGATGGTCCATGAGCTACATATGCTTATTGTGGACGGTTACCAAGTACCCCGGGCTGTCGAGTTGGTGGTGGTGGTGGTGGTATGGCCCACGATGATGTGGGTGTCACGCCCCGAACCCCGGGCTCGTGACTGGTGCCCTACCTGGGCACCCTTCTACCTTAACAACACAAGTAAACTGCGGAATTTAAATAACACCTCTTTTTTTTTTAACCAACGTACGGGTAAGGGCAAAGCCGACAAGGCTGCCATATAATATATACAAAAGACACAACACTGCACATGAGTCCAATCCCACATATGAATACAGACCTCTAAGAGTTATACTGAACCATGACGGGACAAGGCCCCGCCGTACCCATAACTGTACAAAAGCCTGTACTGAAAGAAACTTATACCAAAAAGATAAACTCCCGAACAGAAGGAGCTATCCAACAACTCTGAGCAGGGTCCTACACCTGCCGATCACCAAATCACAGACCTAAACTGCGCAGATGAACGCAGCCCCCCGAAGGAGGTCAGTACGAAGAATGTACCAAGTATGTGAAACAGTAAGTACTGTAATGAAATCATAACAGTCTAAACAAAACGGGAGACATGTATGATAGCCAACCTACAGTACACAACACATAAGCAGTCATAACAAGTCAGGGACGCATGCCCTCAAGTCATTTCTAAAATATAACCATGGGTCTCACGCCCATAATATCAATCATGCCCGTGGAATCCTTCCTCACTGCCGGCAGTCCATGATATAATATAACACCAATAGGCATACATGAACACCAAGTCCCACCGGTGGTATAGCGTCTTGGGGGTTTACCCCTCACTTATACTCTTACCCTGGAGAAGGTGGTAAAGCAGGTGGTATAAAGATTTGGGGTTTACCCTCACTTATACTCTTACCTGGAGAAGGTGGTAAAGCATCTGGGGTTTACCCTCACTTATACTCTTACCCTATCTCCACCGACCATCAAACAAAACAAGTGGTATAATGTCTTGGGGTTTACCCTCACTTATACTCTTACCCTAGAGAAGGTGGTATAGATCTTGGGGTTTACCCTCACTCATACTCTTACCCTATCTCGACCGTCATTAAACAAAATGTACACTACCATGTCTTCTATAAAAATCCGAATTTAACCCAAGTACTACAAATAACGGAAGCATACCCGTGGAATCCCACATCACCGCTTGCAGACGCCCAAGTAACTTACAACAAGACACCGACCCTCCAACCGGAAGTCGCAAGAACTTAATAAAACATAATCCTTGCACTCAAAGGCTATCGCCAGCACCCATAGGCAATTCTCAATTAATCAGGCCAAGGTACTTATCAAGGCACACATAGAATAATTCTCATTTAACAAGCCAAAGTACTTACCAAGGCACAAATAGAATAATTCTCATTTAACAAGCCAAAGTACTTACCAAGGCACAAATAGAATAATTCTCATTTAACAAGCCAAAGTACTTATCAAGGCACAAATAGAATAATTCTCATTTAACAAGCCAAAGTACTTATTAAGGCACAAATAGAAAAATTCTCATTTAACAAGCCAAAGTACTTATCAAGGCACAAATAGAAAAATTCTCATTTAACAAGCCAAAGTACTTATCAAGGCACAAATAGAATAATTCTCATTTAACAAGCCAAAGTACTACATACGTACATTCTTTTCAAAAGACTCCTTTTTATGTAAAATCCCAAGATACTAACACCCATAGTATCAAGGTGTGTCTATTTTTCAAAGTAAGTTACTACACTTTTAGAAAACTCATTTCAAAGCTTGAAATCAAGTAACTTCAAATTTTCACAATCTAGGCAACTTATGCCCAATAATAAAAAATAGACAACATTCTTAACCTTCCATAAAGCCGTTATAACCAACTTCCCATAAAGCCGTTATAACCCTTTATGGTTTTAGACAATTTCAGTCTTTTTATAACCAAGAGACTTATACTTAAAACCAAGTATCACAAACTTTCAAATCAAGTCTCTTAACTTTCAAAATACATCGAGTCTCTTAATATATAGAAAACAAGTTTCTTCTACTTTTAAACCTCAAGTAACTCACACCTTTGAAACAAGTTACTTCTCTTAAATCATGTCATTTCTCCTCTTTTAAAACCATTAAGTAAATCACTCCTTTGACTCCCCTAAAGTCATTATAATGACCTTTAGGTTTTGGAACTAAGGCACTAGCCAAAAGGTTTGGAAACCACTTCCTTTTCAAGACTCTATGTACTTTAAGTAAAATACTTTCACTTTTAAGAATCCAACTTCACTAAGGCAATGGATTATACAACTTACAATTTAAACATCAAAGTACAATCAAGGAAGTACATAGAACAAATTCTATATTAGGCAATCCAAGTACAACCAAGGAATGGATCATTTAAGGAGTAGAACTTACTTTCTTTATCTTAAGGAATCATGCTAGAAGAGGAGATAGTTCACATACCTTTTCGGCTAAATCCACAAGCTAAGCCGAATACGCCGTACGTAGAAGTGTCAACCTATAATGGTCACAACAAGACTATCAACTTCTAGTCTCAACGTATAATAATACTAAGTATACGGTCTCTAATTGTCACGACCCGACCCCGGGACCGCGACTGGCGCCCTACCTGGGCACCCTTACAGGTAAACATCAGAGAAAATCAGCGGAACATACATGAAACTTAAAAATAAAACATCGTAAGTAAAACAACAGGTTAGCCGATAGGGCTACCTTCCTGAACATATATAAAAACAATCAAGCGCTTGCCTTTTCTTTTTACAACCGACCCACCATATGTGACTACACCTCTAAGAGTTTTGACATAACAATCGTGGCGGGACAAGGCCCCGCTGCACTTCGAATAAACATAAACGTGACAACTCCAAACACTGAGCCATCTCAACTTGCTGAACCGATCCTAAGCTCGCGGATCCACAATCGTACCTAAACTCGCGGCATGAACGCACTTCAAGGCGGGTCGATAACATGTACCGAATATGGAATGTAATATAACGCATAATAAACAAATCATAATCAGACAAAAGAATGACAAGGACAAGTATAAAAATACATACGGATCCTCGCCGTGTCATTACCACTTATGAACTTAATCGCACTTATTATCCTTTCCATTCCCAATAAAAGTTATAGTCACATTCTTACGCACATTATTTAGAAAAGAATCATTAAGTTCATTACCATATAACTTACTTATCTTTCATAACATAGTCCGCCCACTACGGAGGGACACATATACTACCCGCCCAACTGGGACGCGATCAAGTCACACTAATATCAAAGCATGCCCGTGGAATCCCCATCATCGCCGATACTATTAGTGTAAAATATAACCATGTGACGCGCCGTGGCATCCCACCTCACCGCTTCTGCATACATACACAATACATATATATATATATCCCGCCTGGAATCCCACATCATCGCCGATACCGGTATAATAATACACCAATAGGCATACATGAACACCAAGTCCCACCTGGTATAGCGTCTTGGTCTACCCTCACTTATACTCTTACCCGGGAGAAGGTGGTAAACAGGTGGTATAGCATCTGGGGTCTACCCTCACTTATACTCTTACCCGGAGAAGGTGGTATAACGTCTGGGCTTGCCTCATTTATACTCTTACCCTATCTCGTGACCATCAAACAAGACATAAGCACTACCATGTCTTTTATAAAATCGGAATTTAACCCAAGTGCTACAAATAACTAAGCATACCCGTGGAATCCCACATCACCGCTTCAGACGCCCAAGTAACTTATAACAAGACAACCGGCCCTCCAACCGAGAGTCGCGGCAACGTAAAAAAAACATAATACTTGCACTCAAAGGCTATCACCAGCACATATAGGCTAAATCTCAGTTAACCAAGCCAAAGTACTTATCAAGGCATACTTAGAATAATTCTCATTTAACAAGCCAACGTACTAATCAAGGCATCACATAGAATTATTCTCAATTAAACAGGCCAAAGTACTACGTACGTCCATTCTTTTCAAAAGACTCCTTTCCGAATAAAACTTCCCCGATACTAACAACCGTAGTATCAAGTCCTATCCACCTTTCGAGACAAGTCACAATACCTTTTTAGAAATACAATTACCGGCTTCTAAATCAAGTGACTTCTTTATTAAAAACCTTAAGCAATTGGTACCTTTAAAACAATTTGCCCTTCCTTAACACAAGTTATTCCTTTGATTACTTTACTAGAGAAAACCATTCTCTTAACCTGCCATAAAGCCGTTATAACCAACTTCCCATAAAGTCGTTATAACCCTTTATGGTTTAGACCAATACGCCTTTTTATAATCAAGAGACTTCTACTTTTTGAAACCAAGTATTATATTCTTTCAAATCAATTCTCTTAACTTTCAAAAATACCATTTGTCTCTTAACCTTTAGAAAACAAGTGACTCCTTTTATTATAAAACCTTAGGCAATTGATGCCTTAAAAACAAGTTGCCTATTCACTTAAAATCAAGTCATTTGTCTTTCCATAAAGCAAATATAACCAACTCCCCATAAAGTCGTTGTATTTACTTTATACCTTAGCCAAAATACAATTTCCTATCCAAGGACTTATACGTTTAAAACGAGCAAGTATCACATACTTTAAAACTCTTCAAGTCCCCTAACTTTAAAATCAACTTAAGACATCCTTACTATTTTCAAAGAAGTGAGTTAATCTCCTAACCCACCCGACTTGGCATTACATAAAACAAGTAAAGAATGTCATAGTCTTCAGACGCTCACCGTACTACATACGTGCAACTAGTCATACTCAAAAGATAGGAAAAGTTCTACATAGAGTAAATCACACAACTACCTCTTAACTTCTAAGAGTAGAAGGAAACATGAAATGATACCACAAGTGTATTCCATACATAGAATCATGCCAAAGGAAGGAAGAGGTTCACATACCTCGCGATTTATTGTCGACAAATAGCAAAATGCTCCAAAGTACTCCAACCTTGATAGCTATTCCACTCTCCAAGTAGGATACGCTATACTTAGTACTTCAACCTATAATGGTCACAATATGTCCATTAACCTTTCACTTCTAACGTAGAATATTTTAGGTGCTAAGTCGCTAAATTCTACGGAAAATCTGACAAAGACCTCCTTTGTTTCTACTCACTTTGCCACCTTTTCAAGGCCGAATACAATAACCAAACAGCCCCAATTGGCTCACAACAATATAGAAGGTATTCCAATACAATGAATAACTAAATTTCCCAATTGGCTCACAATTTAGAAAGTAGTCCAATACAAATGAATAACAAACTAAAAGTCCAAATTCGCCACCTTGAGTTCAACCATACCAATTCTTATCAAATTTCCATTTCAATCCAAATTGGTAGCATAACATGAAATCAAGTCGCATTTGATTATAACAATCCATAATCTCTAAGTAGGTAACATGCGACGATTTCTAATAAGCGACCAATTAGTAATCCAATTTTCAAGTGGCTTATATAACATTTCGAATTTAGCTACAAGCACTCCATAATACTTATAAACTTCTACATACCAACTTCATGTTGTCAACGTAAAACTAACAACAACAAAAATATATAATCTTGTAACATCTTAAAGGACAAGATTATACCTTAACGATTCTCAATCCAATCTTCAAATCCAAGTCGTTCCTTAGCAACTTAGAGACTCTCCAAGATACTTCAATCCGCTACTGAGACCCTTAGAACCATACCAACAATTTTCCTTCAAACTTCCAACCAAAACCTAGAAAAGCCATTAGGTTTTCACTCATGACTAATACGAAAACTCTCTTTCCGGATTTTTCTATTGAGATATACTCACATAACACTCATGAACCTTGGTTTAAAGTGTGGGGCTTAATGGACAAGAAACGAAAAATCTTCCTTTTGAAAGTGAGGGAAGCGAGAGCAACAATGTGATGTTCTTCCAAATTTTGTGAATTTTAGCTAAGTGTGGAACTCTTGTCTTGCTACTAGTATTATATAGGGACATGGAGGGTCAAGGTGTGCACAAATGGTTGGCTAGGATGAGGTCTTAACAAAAATCAAGACTAATTGTCCCCTTGACTAAGTCAAACATGTCAAGCTTTCAAGTTGCAAGACTTGTCTTGCTAACAAAGGTCCAATGACCCTTTAGCCCTTGCAAAAAATCGTCCAAGGCATCATCTAGGGGGGTGACACGTGTCGCCCTCCCATTCGTCACAACAAAACGTTTTCCGACAATTTCATAATTCCGAGAAATTTTTACAAGTCTCCAATCTTAACACTGTGAGTTCTTACGTACGTTCTTACACCATGTCCTGTAAATACGGGGTGTAACACTAATTCTACGGAAAATCGGGCAGCACTTCCTTTGTTTCTACTCACTTTGCCACCTTTTTCAAGGCCGAATACAATAACCAACACGCCACATTTAAGGCTCAAACCAACAACCAAACAAAGGGGATTACACGCCTTAAAATACGTGTAAAATTCCGCCCCACAATTCATACAAAGTAGATTAAAATCCCAACCATCTCTCGGCCAACTTATAACCAACGACACTAAGTCCTTTCCAATTTCTTTTTTCAATCCAAGTTCTAAGGTCTAACATGTTATATAGTCATAAACAACTTCAACAACTACAATTTCCTTCTTTATACAACATGCGACAACTTAAACTAATAATCAACTTGAATTCCAATCTTAAGGCTAAACATGCTAGTTTCGGATTAGGGTTCCAATAGCCAATACACTAATCCAACAACATAATATATAACTCATGCTTGCTAATATCCATAGCTACAATCAATAAGAAATCTTAACTACTAAAACGACAAGATTATACCTTTATAAGCCCTTAAAAATTCCAAGATTCAAAGTCGCTCCTTAGCAAATTCTTAGCTCCTTTCCTTAGGTTCCAATCCGCTCCAAGTACTCCTTAGAAGCCTATGAAGAACTCATCTTCAAGTTCCAACTTCAAAGTTGAAGAACTCCTCAAGTTTCCGCCTTGCGACTAATACGAAAACGCCGTTTTTCCGAAATCTTTCTATTGAGATATCCTTACAATACCCTTAGGGACATTGGGTTTAAGTCTTGTGAACAAAGGATCAAAAACTAAAAAATTTTTGTGTGTGGGAGGAGCAAACCCGAGAGCCTCTTGTTCTTGGCACAAAGTTCTCTCAATTTTTCTAAGTGTAAAAGACCTTGTCTTGCACTAAATTAGTATATAACACATATTTGAGGGCTTAGACTTAAACAAATGTGAGGCTAGGATGAATTTCACTTGGATTAAGCCTATGTGGACAAGTTGACAAGTCAACAATATCATGCTAGCAAGACTTATCTTCCACCATGGTAAATGACCATTTTGCCCCTTACTAATTCAACCAAGACCACATGAGGGGGGTTCCACGTGTCGCCCTCTCATTCGTCCATAAAATTCCGTAACCCTCGTGGGCCCCACAAAACGTAAAATTTCTCGGGTGGGCCCCACATGACCAAATCCGTAAAAATAAATTTCCATAAGATTAATAAGTTCCATACCCTTCAAATAATGCATTTTGAGAATCCAATTCTCAACAACGATCATTTTTCCTTTCCGACGTCCGGAAGATTTTCCGTCGGAAAAATAATTCTTCCTTTCGTACTAATTTCCAAGTCCTGATTCCTTACGTACATTCTCTTTTACATGTCCTGGACTTACGGGGCGTAATAATGGGTACGACACGGAGGGTCGCCATCATTGTGGTGTCCAACCCACGGTGGTACCGCCCATGGTTGTTCTTGAAGTTTGGGTCGCTAGTGGTCGCTTCTTCCTCGCCACGGTGGTTGCCGCCACCACGACCCCGTCCCCTTTCGTTATTAGTTTTTTCTTTGTTATTATTGCGATTTTGATCCCATTTTTGTCCGTTGTTGCGATTTGCTGTATTACCTGAACCAAAATTTTGAGGCACAAAATCATAGGCATATGTGTTGGTGGAAAGGATGGCAGTGTCGACATTGTTGACCGCCGTCACCGCCTATTTTATTTTCCAACGAGCCTCATAAAATGAATCTCGAACGAGCCTCATAGAATGATGACAACAGATTACTTTGTTGAATGAACGTAGAAACCCCATCATATTGTTCATTAACACTCGTAATTAATTGAAGAACTAACCTTTGATTCGTCACTAGTGCACCAACGTTGGATAGTTGATCGACAAGTATTTTTAACTCTTGACAATAAACGGAGACGTTTGGAAAATCATTCATATTCACATTTGTGAATTGATTTTCTAGATAAACCGCACTAGAAGTCTTGTTATCTTGGAACTTTTTTTATAAACACTCTCATGCTTGTTGAGTAGTCGAATTCGGTTCCAATATAGTGTACAAAAGATCGTTTGATATGGTGCCGTAAATCCATTGAATGACTATAGCAGTCAAGCGAGACCATAGAGCCATATCAATGTTGGTGGACTTGTCTTTCTCCGTGACACCCGATTGTGGTTTTGGAGGAATAATATGGTCAATGACTTGGTATGCGCGACAATAAATTTTGAATAACTCCACCCAAGATGAAGATTGCCCTTTTTCCATCTCGAGAATTACTGGAATGAAGTTCTTGACTTTGTTTACGACAAGAGCGGGATAGAGTTTATTTTGGTCAGCCATTGGTAGCCGTGAGAATCATGAAAAAAGGAGGAGGAGGTAGGCTTTCAGTGACTTGAGGAAGAAACCGAGTTAGGTTTTCGGTGGCTAGGGTTAAGTTTTGTACGAATGGACCAGATACACAGAACTATATTTCCTCGATCGTAATTTCTCATACGACTCTTTTTTCGGGATCCTACCAGCAGTGTTCGATGATGGCTGGATCGTCCGTCTTCAAATCTTTGTTTTCGAGAGGGATAATCAACACCTTCCCGTAGGTTCTTTTCTAAAAGAATAAATAATTGGATCTTGCTCATCCGACATGGCATGAATCACCGAACCTGCACTCAGGAATAGTAATTCTTTGAAAAAGGCGTAACAAGGGATATTCTAACTTTTCTGGATTGGCCTATATATAGATTTCCTACGAGTTCCCGGTGATGGACGACCAAAAGTCCTGTTATTCTGAACTGGTATCGATGCATATAACACTGAATCCCCAATGGAACAACACCAATAGGAAATACCAGACTAGAAGACGGAGGCGAAGGGCGTGGAAAACTACTCGCCTTAGAACAGCTCTTTCGCAGCAGCTTGAACTGAACCGGGGCTATCAACGTGAACGAGAGAAAATCCTATATGTGGGGCCTCCCCTTCATGTCTACGTGAGGACTGAAGAACGAGTGAATCTTGTTTTAGGGTTTATGCTCATTCCCGATCATGTGGTCAGTTTCCCCGCTTTCGATTCCGACCGTAAGACCCTTTATGAGTAAGGTTAATCATGAAGGTCCTTATATGGAATGTCAAAAAGATCGGTAAAGTCGAGAAGTGTTCACCTTGGCTTTCCATTCTTCGCTCTATTTCAATCATTTCTTTTGGTAGATGGTTGGAACCCTACTGCGAGAGGGACGCCACGCGAGCCGGCCCAGGATTCAAACATGGGTTCCAGGGATGGCTCCATCTCGGTTGTGGATCTAATCAGCTCCATCAGACCGCCTGCCTCGCGATGAAGCTTAGGCCCGCACTTGCGTGGCGGCGGAGTAGAAGTGAGTGCTTCAGGTGGATAAGCTTCGACGCTCTCAACATGGTTTGGATCGTTTGACTATGGCTCCGCGTTCTTTACAATCATAAGCTCGATCACGAGGGTCCAAATCAGTTCGATAGAGCCAAAGATTCCCCCCCACTGATCGGAGTACGCCGATTACCAATCACTGATCGGGACCGTCAGCTAGGAGCCCGTGGAATGTGTTTGCGGAACTCATGAGCGAATTTGTTGATGTTGCACCCATGAAGTATCGAAAGTGCCAAACATTGGGAACTACCCGGAGAGGAATTAGGAACAGTCCCTTTTTTTGGAAGAAGGGTGGGATCCGGTCAAAATCTATGAAACGGAAGAAATCCGAGTGAATGGAAAGGACAAAATAAAGGGAAAATTCCACTCTCAACTTACAGAGACAATTGGTTAAAAGGGGCTGCTACCGGCGAACTAGGTTTGTTGTAAATAGTCCTGATTGATCAAATCTAGACTTTGAAGCCTTTATATTTTATATATAGGGTGGGTGATAGCATTACGCGATATGATAGCAGTCACCTGGGAAAGCTGTCCCCAAAAGTCCTTCAACTCTTCCTTACTCTACTCTAAATAAGGCTTGCTATATGTTGCTCATAACTACTAGCTATCCATCTAGCCCGGCTAAAAAAAAAGATTGAATGAGGTCATTAACATTGAATCATCATAAGGAAGTCAAGTAGTCCGTGACTGACTAGCCGATGCCGGCGGACCACTGCCATCCCATTCTTGAGTGAGCTGGAGCGCAGCCATCTTATCCACTGAACTAGCAAGAAAGAAAATAAAATTATTGTTTTTTAACCAGCGCCCTCTTTTGGGTATGCAGGTACTAAGAGTCCTCTCACTACCAACCAGCAGACATCATCTGGCTGGGTCTTGCCGGTATCAACAACGAGGAAGAAATAAGCAGAAACAACAACTAACTATGGCTCTTGGCCGCATAACGCCTCTGGCGTAGGGAGATCGGAGCAACAGGGAACGCCTAGACGACGTTTTTCTTCCGGGGCTGCAGGAAGTAGATCGAGAGGTCGTTCCGCCCCTTGTCCCCGAATATGGGGAATATGTTCTCAAAAAATCTTGCTCGAGCGATTCACGTCACGTGCAGCCTACTCTCTTCGCTCCTCTCCTGTAAGTAAAAACGAGTGGTCAACACTCCTCTCCTTACAGTCGAGTGGCCCGGGGCTCCTCTCGCATTCGCTTCGACTCAAATAAAGCTCTTCGGGGGGAACGCCTATCAATTTTAATTTCCCCCCTCTGCCGGAGGCGGAACCGAGGGAATTCCCATCACACGGCTCACCAACTTGATCTTCCGCGGGAACCGTATGTCCAAACAGGCCTGAAAAAAAAGGTAAGGTCTCGCTTTCCTTTGCCTCTCAAGTGTACGGCATCTGCCGTGCTTAGGCCCCTTCTTCCCTTACCTAATGAAAGAGTACACCGCATGCCTTAGTAGTCTCAAATAAGGCGTGCAGGCCTGTCCCTTTAGTAGGTGATTCACTACCGAAGCGACTCTCCATAGGTTTCGCATAGAGAGAAATCAATAAGCACTCGCTCTTCTTCTCCTGAATTACCTTAATATGAACGAACAAGTTTCCTGTCTTAGTTTCACTTCCTTGAACTGGCTACTACCGCGCAAGGGGAACGTCGAGACGCCATCAGTTTGGAGCGCGAGGCCAGCAGAGCTTGCTGCAGAGGAGATAAGAAAAGGCTCAGCAGAGGGGATCTGGTAACTGTTATGAATGTGGAGGAGTGGGGCATTTATGTACTTGCATTTCTGTTGTTAGCATGCTTTGATGGCATAGAATCAATAGTTGACACGCACAAAATAGAAAGAAGGGCTCTTTGAACGACTCCGGTGCTATATAATCTCTTTCCAGAAGAGGGCTAGTCTAAAGGCCTTGCCTTATGAAAGAAAGGAAGGATAAGAGGAGGGGAGCGAAGATAGTAGGCTGCACGTGACTTGTGAAACTATTCCTCAAGCAAGGCAACCGATAAGTCATCGAAGGGTTTGTGTGAATAATGGAATGGTTAACATTACTCATTTTAAAATCTCCCACGGTGATATAATATATTTTCAAGAAAATGATGCGAGAACCCGCGGTGAAGAAATAAAGAGATCCTTCTATATCGAAATCTCAGTTGAAAAAATAATAGGCAAATTCCTGGATCACCCGTGGAGAATAATCAAAACAGAATGGTTCCGCCTACTCAAAACTAAGAGGGGATGCCTCCTACTACTAAAATCTCGGTTTTTGCAACAGTTTTACACTCCTTCGCTCTAGTGATCGCTTCGTATACTACGCTTCTTATCCTGTTATCCCCGGCGTACCGTTGATCCTTTGAGCGAGAGCCCTTCCACACGGGACTCCCGGATCACTATGGCCTACTTTCGTCTCTGTTCGACCAGTCGGTCTCACAGTCAGGCAGGCTTATACCATTACGCTTACGAGCAGAATCAACGCTTGAGCCTAAGAAGGCTAAGGTCGAGATAGTCTTGGCTAAGCAATTCATCTACCTTCTTTGTGAGGTATTATTATTCTAATTAACATTATTCGATTAGGTAATAATCGCCTTATTTCTGTCTTCGTTTTTTTGGGGGTTGTCCCCACTGGTTTGCGAAAGCAATGGGAGCTTTGTTATGAAGAAGCCACAAAGAAAGAAACTATGAGCCGACTGCAAGCACATACCTATGGATCTATGTCACCAAAATCAACCACCCCAGAAAGTCTGCCCCTGACGCACCGCTTGCTGCCTCCGCTCGCGCAGCCTACGCTTACACTTCCCTCTTTTCAAAGAATACAGGACTTAAATTAAAATGAAAGTAAAGAGGGGCGAAAAGCAACTCGACTATAAGGAGAGGGGCGTGAAAAGTGGATACTTTAAGTAGGCCCGCCATCGATGCTAAGAGATAGACGAGCTACCATAGATCCCTCACCGATTCTTCCAATGTATCATTTCTGGGTCCAATGGAATTCATAGGTATAGGAAGAAGCCCTATCAAATAGAGATTTTTTCTTTCGACCATATTTCGATTGTTAATACGATATATAAGGACCGCTACTACAAAGAATATTACACCATTGATCGTGAAATATCAATTGCTTGTTGAACCCTGTGAATTGCGTGAAAGTAGGATACTCCAAATTCGGGGGTCAAAGAGTTTTAGAAAACATTCTTGGTGGAAAAAACTAGCCTTGAACTACAGCTTTGAATGCTTTGAAACAACGGATTTCCTGCCGATCGGTTGAATGCAGATTCCCCAGTTGCAACTAAGTCACAATGCCTTGGGCCGCAGCTTCCCTGCGATAGACTTTTCATAGTCCAAGGGTGGGTTGAAAATCCGATCTTTCATATTTGAGAAAACAAGCAGCGGATGAGCGCACTAGCGCGAAAGCCGTTGCGCAACAAGCAGCGGATGAGCGCACTAGCGCGAAAGCCGTTGCGCAACAAGCAACGGCTCACTAGCGCGAAAGCCGTTGCGCAACAAGCAGCGGATGAGAAGGCGACCGGGGGCGACGATTCCTTTGCTGACAACCGCGATCTTGCCGCTTATTTCTAAAAGTCAAGAAATCTTGCATTTTATGCCTATTACACCGATCGGTCGTATGCCCCCTGTTCAGGTGTAATTTGGCATTTCAGTCTCTATCTCTACCCCAGGAAGACTTAGACGAGGGCATCTTGAACCCCTCTCCCTACGGTCGAGTTAGCCCATGATTGATACCATGAAGGAAATATTTTTCACATTATTTTCATTCCTTGAAGTGAATAATATACATGTTACAAGACTAAAGTTTAGTCTACAATTATGGTACTCTAAATCGGAATAATTTACATTCTAAATAAAAAATATACACAAAGATTATTTGCATAATCAAAGATTATTTTCATAATCTATCAAAAATGAAAAAAGGGGGTGAGGGCATTATGAGACAACAATATATTAAACAGGAAGCAATAACAATGAAAAGAAAAAACACACAATATTACGTGGGAAACAAAGAGAATCCACGGCCGTCAACAACTCTTATTATTTCTCAATAAAAGATGATTACGGAATACATAATACAATGGAAAGCCAAGTTTATATATAGTGTGAAAACCCCTAAACCTAGTCGAAATAGGTGTCCTCCAAGCTATTTTCCAAGTAGAATCCACTTCAAGGGGCTGCCATCCCCTGCAACCCCCGCAGTTAGACCCACAAACTTAACAGAGAGTAATTATATGGTAGAAACCGTTTCAAGTTCAACTGGAAGATTGTTGAAGACATAAAGAATTGTCGTGCTCGCCCACACGTGAGATGGCATGTTGAAAACATAATTAAATTAATAAAGTAATAGTGAGCTTCGTTGCCACCTATTATAATAAAAATATTACATGCTTGGCTCATGAAAAGGAATCAGGCATGCACGTGAGTGTGTCGAAGACATAATCAACAAAATAAAAGTGAATCTTATCGTCAGTCATTATCAAACAATCAAGGCCTGCACATGGGGGGCAATGTCCAAAACGTAATAAAATAAATAAGAGATGAGATCTCTTTAACTATTAAAACTTTTAAATAAGATGGTCATACACTTCAACAACGATCACTTACTTTCTGGACCTTCGAGCTGACTAACTACCTTCTCAAACAGATCATGAAGTTCTTGTGTCCATTTTAGTCTATCCTTCGATGAACAAGCAGAGCGATTCAAACCCATATTGGAACTTGGAAGCTCCCTGAATTTCCCAGGCATTGCAGAGAACTATGCCAAAGCTTATAAAATATCGATAAATTGTCGGAACAAACCAAGCTAAGTGAAAGAGCCCCCAGTTTCTTAAACACAAAGGTCTTGATTTTTATATCAATTGGTGAAGAGAACTAAACTCATAAGCAATATCGAGCTAACAAGAGTAGTAAAATTTGTCACTTCTCTATTGGAATTATCTGAAACTTGCCTTAAGATGTGTGCACAGGACAAAATAAGGCATATAATATTAGCTAACAACCAGCTTTTATTCTCTATTTTCAGTTTTTGGTTCATACTGTTGGCTAAATCTAAATAGCACACCATTAATAAAATATAAACAGACCAGTTATCGAAGTAATCAGGTCTTTCTTTGGAAGTGTAAAGGCATATAGTCAACATAATGCAATTGCATTCATTTGGGAACCGGAGGGCAGTCGGTGCACTAAACACCTGCTATGTCGGGGCTATGGATAAGTAAATGCGAGTAAGAATATAATTCGACACAGCAGAAATATCAAAACAGTTTCTGGATGTTGCCTTCAATGTTGAGTCAACATCTGAGGCAACATTGAGATAAAACAGTTATATACATTAAAGAGCAAGTGCAGCGGAAAAGTAAAGTACACAAGATTTATATTTTCAAGGGTATATGTTAATATAACTCAGGATGGTCGATGACCGAAGTAATGTATATTATAAATATATAAAATTACAAATAAATTTCTTTTTATAATTTTGCAATGAAAGAACGAAAAAGAAATTACAAAAATAAAAAGGAAGTCGCAGATGACTTCAGCCTAGAGATAAAAATCTAAAAAGATAAATACAACATCTTCACTATAATTGGTTCAATAATAAGCATAATCTAGAATCGGGGCAGCAAAGGTAATGAGGGACAAGATGTTGTTATACTACACTAGGCTCGGTGTTGATCCAGTTTCTTAAGTGAATATCCGAGAGCTCTCTTGGCAATTCTTTTCTTTGTAAATCTGGATGATCGATACACTGAAGTTCCCCTCTATTTATAGTGTGAAACTTTCCTTGAAATGCTCACTGATTGTTGCGGAGGTTGAGCAAAAGATGGCAGCAGCTTGGACCGAGTCTTCCTCCTGGAAATCCTCAACGATCTGGACTTGGTCATACGCTGCTTTCTCTCAACGCTTTGCCTGCGTCTTACACCACATTTTAAACACAATATTTTGTAAGCTTGCCTAGGTCATTTTTACTCGTAGTAATATCAACTACTTCGGCCGGAAGAATAGGCAAAACTGTTACAGAGATGTTGACAGAAATGTTGTCGCAACATCGCAGGCAACATTCTTGTCTACGCAAGAGATGTTGTCCAAGTATTCATTGAGAAATGCACCTTTAACGTCCATTTAGTGCAAGGTAATCCTTAGATAGCAAGCAATGGCAAGTAGCAGTCTTATCTATTCAATTCTAGCCACATAAGCGAAGGTCTCATCATAGTCAATCCCTTCGACTTGTGTATATCCTTAAGCAACAAGTCTAATTTTATTTATCACAATCTTCCCTAATTCATTAGTGTCGTTGGGTCGTGGTACCAAGTCCCAAACCTCATTTCGGAAAAATTGCTCAAGTTCTTCTTGCATAACTTGTATCCAAAAATTATCTTTCAATGCTTCCCCAATATTCTTAGGTTCCAATGTAGATGTAAAACAAGAAAGATTAACCTGTTGGTATATGGTGCACATACACACATACCTTACCATCTCTCGGTAATTGACTGGTTCCTTCTCCCTTGTGCGCCTCTTCTCAAAGACTCCCCATATCACTTGGTCGGGCGGATGTTTCCTTCTAATCCTCGATGAAGGGTCTTTTCTTACTTGATCATTCAATTCAGTAGCAGACTCCTCCTCGACTTCATTCCATGTGTTCTCTTCTTGAGGTTCAGATGTGACTTCTGATGTTGGAACAACATCTGGGACAACATCTGATTCTTCAGTGGATCGCCCCTCTTCAACTACAACCACAATATTGTTTTCTGAAGATCTTCCAGATATATTCAGTAGATCATCAAAAATCACATTAACAGACTCATGTATGGTTTTTGTCCGAAGATTGTATACTCGGTAAGCATGACTATTCTGAGAGTAGCCGACGAATACACCCTTGTCACTCTTAGAGTCGAACTTGGCCAATTGATCCCTGTCATTAAGAATATAGCACACATACCCAAAGACATGAAAGTAACGCAATGTTGGTTTCTTTCCATTCAACAGTTCATAGGGTGTCACCTTGGTTCCTGGCCTTAGATATACTCTATTAGTTATGTGACATGTCGTGTTCAAGGCTTCTGCCCAAAACCTCTTTGACAAATGCTTAGAACGTAACATGACTCTAGCCATTTCCTGTAGGAATCTGTTCTTTCTCTAGGCAACCCCATTCTGTTGAGGTGTTTTTGGTGCCGAAAATTCATGAAACATGCTTTTTTTTCACAAAATTTTGCAAAGGTTTGATCCTCAAATTCCTTTCCATGATCAGAACGAATTCTGAAAATTGAAGAACAAAACAAATTCTTAATTCTAGAGTGGAGTGTTTTAAACATGTCAAATGCTTGTGACTTTTCCTTTAAAAAATAGATCCAAGTAAACCTAGAAAAGTCATCCACTATCACATAAGAGTATCTCATTCTTCCTAGGATGTCTACCTCAATTGGACCCATAAGATCCATATGCAATAATTGGAAATAATGAGACGTACCTGAATGTTGCCCGTCATGTTGGACAACATTGTGAGAGACTCGGGTCTGCTTTCCTTTCAAACAATCTTCACACAGTGTTTTATCATTTGGATCCAGTCTGGGAATGCCTCTGACGGCTTCAAATGAAATCAACTTCTTCAAGGTGTCGTAGTTGACATGTCCCAACTTCTGGTGCCAAAGTGTCAAGTCACTTACCTTCGCAGAGTTGCAAACTTCTTATCCTCCAACTAGATAGCAATTATCTCCAGTTCGGGTCCCTGACATGACACATTTATTCACAGAATCTATAACCTTGCATCCAAGCTTGTTGAATTTCACCTCGAGGTCTTCATCACATAGTTGGCTTATGCTAAGAAGATTAGCAACCAAGTCTTCCACGTGAAGGACATTCTTCAAGGCTGGTACATTCGGAACATTGAGAGTACATTTTCCAATAATCTTACTCTTACTTCCTCCTCCAAAGGTCACGTACCCTCTATTGAATGCTCCATAGTTATTTAATAGACTTTTGGTACCTGCCATATGACGTGAGCAACCACTATCGAAGTACCAAGAACCTGTAATGTTAGTACGAAAGGCAGTTATGCACACATTACATTTCAGATTCAGTTTAGGTACCCATTCATTTTCAAACCTTTTCTTACTTCTGCTCTCAGACTTGTTGCTTTGAATGTTGTCAGTGATGTTGGGCAACATTGCTGGCAACAATTTAGGCATTGTTCTGAGAGCAGAGTTTTGAAGTTTGTAGCAGTAGGGCATCAAGTGTCCTAACATTTTACAGTAGCTGCATACAAAATTCGATCCAATCATAGAGTTCTGAGGGCTGGAATTGGTATTTGCTTTGACAAACTTTATCCCCTCAGATTTACTATGAATTCTGGAAGAATTGGTTTTACTGGGTGAAAGATATCCTAGACCTGCTCTTGAGGGTTTATTGAAGTTCAATATCTCATCCAGTTTGGAGGTTCCCGTGTTGAGCCTTTGGAAGGTGGTCTCAGCTACATTTAATCTAGCACGAATCTTACCAAGTTTAAGATCCTTCTTGTTAAGTGTCACCTCTAATCGGTTGATTATGCATTTCAGATTACTATTCTCTAGAGCCAATGATTGTGCTTTTGATTCTAGTTGCTCCGATTCAGTAATTAGGGCTTTACAAGGGTCTTGTAATTCCTTTATCATATCGTCTATGGAGTCAACTAGATCCAATTCTGCAGCCACAGTTGAAAAAATAAATCCACTAAAATAATTTACATCAGAATAGTCAAAGTATACGTACCTCTCTGATGTTGAAGACATCCCAGATGTTAGAATCCGATGTTGTTCCTGATGTTGTCCCAATATCGTCAGCAACATCCTCTTCGTCAGATAGTGAGTGTTCGAACATAGCTGTCAGCATTGCCTGTGGTTCTTCTTCTTGATTTTCTTCCTCCTCATCATCTTCATCGTCACTGAGAGTAACCCACATAGCCTTACCAATTTTCCTAAATGTGTTTGCACACTCATTAGCGTAGTGTCCACAATCCGAGCAAGCATGACACTGCACTCTCTCGAGTTGTTTGGGATTAAAACTGATATTGTTGGAGTTGGATTTCCTCAGTGGATTGCTATTTCTTTGTTCAGGAGGTGGTCTATTCGACTGTTTATTGAAGAGTGAGTTTTGGTGATGTTTGTATTTTGCTTTATTACGATCGTTGTTGATCTTCCTCACCATTGACTTGAATCGATGAGTGAGAAAGGCAACAGTAGCACCACTCCCTAATTCCTCCAGGTTTTCTTCCTCGGCCTCTTCTTCAGTTCCTGAGGTTTGGCCTTGGAGTGCCAATGTCTTGTCTTGATATAGATCTCGTTGGCTCTTCATGTTCATCTCATATGTTTGAAAGATGCTCATCAAGGCATGAAGATCTATATTGGCAAGATTATGGGCCTCTTCAATTGCACAAATCTTAGTATTAAATCTTTCGGAAGAGATCTGAGTGCTTTATCCACAAGTTGTGTGTTATTCAAAGAAGACCCAAGCACTTGACACTGATTAGTAATGTCAATTAACTTTTCAAAATAGAATTTTATGTCCTCAGATTCTTCCATCCTTAAGCGTTCGTATTGGCTCAGAATCATGCTAAGCTTTGTACGTCCTACACTTGAGGTCCCTTCACAATGAGTTTGTAAGGTCTCCCAAGCGTCTTTGGCCGTTGTACCATTTTGAATGAGTTTAAACATATACAGATCTACCCATCCAAAAATGACATTAAGGGCCTTTTCGTTATAGCTTGCACTGTTGATATCTTCGGCGGTCCATTCAGACTCGGGTTTAGTAAGAATATCCCCGTCCTCGTCTGCTGGATATTTGGGGACCACATACCCTTCGGAGACAAATCTCCATGCTCGGACATCAATTGATTTGATGTGAGAACGAAGACGAATCTTCCAATAGGCATAATTGGTTTCATCGAGAATAGAAAGACGACCAACGTTTTGGGTAGCTGAGTCCATAACCGTAATATTCAAAATCAAGCACTTATTGTATTAAGTGTTGGCTCTGATACCACTTGTTTGGTCCGAGGCTACGGATAAGTAAATGAGAGTAAGAATATAAGTTGACACAGCAGAAATATCAAAACAATTTTTGGATGTTGCCTTCAATGTTGAATATAAACCTTAAAGAGCAAGTGCAGCGGAAAAGTAAAGTACACAAGGTTTATATTTTCAAGGGTATATGTTAATATAACCCTTGATGGTCGATGACCAAAGTGATGTATATTATAAATATATACAATTACAAATGAATTTCTTTTTACAATTTTGCAATGAAGAACGAAAAAGAAATTACAAAAATAAAAAGGAAATCACAGATGACTTCAGCCTAGAGATAAAAATCTAAAAAGATAAATACAACAACTTCATTACAATTGTTTCAATAATAAGAATAATCTAGAATCGGGGCAGCAAAGATAATGTGGGACAAGATGTTGTTATACTACACTAGGCTCGGTGTTGATCCAATTTCTTAAGTGAATATCCGAGAGTTTTCTTGGCAATTCTTTTCCTTGTAAATCTGGATGATTGATACACTGAAGTTCCCTCTATTTATAGTGTCGAACTTCCCTTGAAATCCTCACTGATTGTTGCGGAGGTTGAGCAAAAGATGGCATCATCTTGGACCGAGTCTTCCTCCTGAAAATCCTCAACGATCTGAACTTGGTCATGCGCTGCTTTCTCTCTACGCTTTGACTGCATCTTTCACCACGTTTTAAACACAACATTCTTGTAAGCTTGCCTAGGTCATT
This sequence comes from Przewalskia tangutica, assembly GCA_029844215.1. Classification (NCBI taxonomy): domain Eukaryota; kingdom Viridiplantae; phylum Streptophyta; class Magnoliopsida; order Solanales; family Solanaceae; genus Przewalskia; species Przewalskia tangutica. Next base: position 17,718,469 of record CM056739.1, on the reverse strand, counting down.
TTTACTCGCAGTAATATCAACTGTTTCGGCCGGAAGAATGGGCAAAACTGTTACAGATGTTGGCAGAAATCTTGTCGCAACATCGCAGACAACATTTTTGTCTACGCAAGAGATGTTGTCCTGAGAGTTTTCAGATGTTGCCACAACATCCATCCAACATCAACAATACTCTCAGGTTTAGCAGGTGTTATCTCAACATATTTTCCATGGTACCACTTCTCACAAATGTCGCAGCCGATCCAAAATTCATCAACATTATAATTCCCACCACAGCTTCCACAGAGTGTTTCCCCGTGTTCTTCTTCATCCTCTTCGTAACTTTCATCCGCTACATTCGGAGTGTTTTTCGCCTGACCATCACTAGATCCCTACACAAAACGGGGAAAATTGCATTAAACATATAAATAGTAGATCATGACATACTGAGGAGGAACTAAAGAAACTCGATTAGAGTATCATGGTGTTACTGATATTTTTCACTAATACTAAGGGTACCTACCAATTCATACAACAAATTAAAGCGAAGATCACATATGTTGCTCATACTCTACAAAAATGTTACCGCACCCATATTGGATCCTTAAAAAATGCAATGTTACCGCACCCATATTGGATCCTCCAAAAATGCAATGTTACCGCACCCATATTGGATCCTCCAAAAATGCACTATTGTTGAAGAATCTGACACACAACTGATGACATTTTTGGAGTTTCCGAGCAACATAGAAGGTAACCATAATGGCTTGGATGTTTTCCTCACCTTTATGATACTACCACGTGATTTGTTCCCACTGTCTGCACTGGCTTATCTTTTACCGGCTTTCTTTCTGTCACAACTTCAAAGACAGGGGGCACATCATTGATCAAGCTGAATAGACGCTTCCTGTCCAATATCTATGGAAAGTCATGATAAAAATGACTTATTTGTAGAAAAGTTAAACCACATAATAGAGACTTCCCAAGCAAAAGTTATAGAGAACCAAATTAGAATGGTTTAGTCGGGTCAGTGAGTTCCGGATACCAAATGGTTATACCCAAAAAAAAATCTGGCACTGAATTTTGAATCTAATTCCCGAGGAAAAGACGATCAGACAAATATTATGAGAAGAGTAACTATGAGATCTTTAGGAAAGAGAGCGCCTTGACAAACATGTGACAAGATCCGTGACATTCTTTTCTCCTTATAACACCCCCTTGGGGTGCAACCCCCAGGCTGCCCTTTTTTTTAATCCACAAATGCATGTTCATTATCACTAGAAATGCAATTTCATTAGGAAGATAAAAGTTGTTATTAGTAGAAGCAGTTGTCCCCTAAAGAAAGTGGAACCAGAAGAAAATATCAAACCAGAAAACTGCCACGATCCAAATCGAGGGCCGCGAGGGGCACCCGGATACCGCTAATCAACACCTAACCATAAATAAACACGGACTGAGCCGAAAAGGTTATGAAAGTTTTTAACCAGAAAATTGACTTATACATATATACATACTCATGCCAAGGCTGACGAGGCCATACAAAACCACTATACACAGGACACGTGTCTACAAGCCTTTAAAGAATGTACAATATCAACAGGTCGGAACAAGGCCCCGCCATACCCATATAGATAGACACGCAAAAATATAACAGACTAAAGTTACACCGACACTCCGGGAAAAGAGGAGCTCTTCCACCGCTGAAATCTGCAACCTATTCACGTGGACCGTCGTCCTGCCAGTGTGAACCTGCGGGCATGAAACGCAGCATCCCCGACAAAGGGAACGTTAGTACGACTGATGTACTGAGTATGTCAGACATAAAATAACATAAAAGAGATGTATCATAATCTGAAACAGAAACACCGACTAACAATGCATGCCTCTGAGGGCCCTAGTACATATGTCTAAATGTTACGCAATACCAATGCAGTATACTGATGGCCACACATGCATCTTTCTTTTCATAACATCATCTGTGGGCATAATATACATAAATGTCATGATGATGCACATGCGGTATACTACGGCCACACAGGCATCTTACCCATAATCGCCTCTGTGGGCATTTGATTATATTGGCCACACAAGCATTCATCTCATATCGTCTTGGCCACACAAGCATTCATCTCATATCGTCTTGGCCACACAGACATTCATCTCATATCGTCTTGGTCACACAGACATCTATTTAGGCCACAAAGGCACGATATGTGACCTCTTAGGGCTCTTTTGTGATAATTTGTATCAGTTGTAGAGGGTGTGCGTATATAACGTCTTTTTCCCTTTTTCCCTTTTTTCATTCCCCTACACACACATATATATATATATATATATATATATATATATATATATATATATATATAATATTCATCATATAGTAACGTGCATAACACAAGTGGTCCAGGGTAATATGCAAATAATATTGCATGAATGACAATACCATATTTCAATCTTAACAGGCGACATATTATCTTTGACGACATTGTGAATATCATTATCATTTTTTTCATATGTCTCTTTAAGGACTTAGAAACAATTTAGACATGCTTTCAGTATAGAAATTAATAACATGATTATTCTTAACTTCTAGAAGTAGAATAAATTATGAAACAATACCACGGTTATATTTCATAATATGAAACATGTCAAAAGAATAAAATAATTTGTCTTCACGTGCCTTCGCAAAACTTGATCTTAGCTGCTGCACCTAATACTAGTTCTTGATATTGCTTCGATTTTTATATGCCAAGGTATATAGGAAATCACTTTGTACGTTCTGAGTCTTAAGAAAATGAAAAGGAAATGGACTGTGTTGCTGCCTCCGTACTGTTGTTTATCCCAAAATGAAATATCCAGAGAAGTTTGTTGAATGTTTCTCTCCCCTGTGAAAGTGGAAAATGAAATTCCTTTAAATGATAATGATGAGCCCTCATCGTGATGTCACCACCAATTCATTCTTGGCGGTGGAGCATCACACGTTATTGCCACTTGCCTTCACATTCATGATCACTTAATTTAAAAATTAAGTGATTTGTCTCCGTATAATTTATTAATTATACATATAATTAATTATAGATTATACTTTAATTAAATTCTAAAAACTCATAAGACCTTCGCATACTCGATATCATAATTTTTAATATGACATTAGTTCATTAACTCTTTTGGAGATATACAATTATTATATTATTAATCCTAATCGTCACACTTGTTGCATCCAAAAATTATTTCGAGATCACATCAATTTTGTATACTAAATTCCTTATTAGCATATGCCAATATAATAAAATTTTCCAACACTTAGGTCTATTTCTTCATTTTCGTACTTCAATTATCGTCCAAAATTACAAAACGTTACCAAAACATAATGTATTTCCTACATCTAAATAAAGGTAATGTTGTGGCTAGATAATTCTACAGACCCTAGACCAAAGGACCGGAAGTAGACAGCCGCAAAGGGCAGATTCCGAAGCTTTTGCATGTTCAAGTTGCATAACTGTATAGGTTCCTCCAATTCACATGTCTAACATCCACAGAAGCAATACACAATACACCACACCACACATTCACAACAGAGTTTCTTTCTCAGAGAAATCCAATACTTGAAACATATATAAGGGAAGCGCGGTGCACTAAACTCCCGCTAAGCGCGGGGTCCGAGGAAGGATCGGACCATAAGGGTATATTATATGTAGACTAACATTTCTGTAAGAGGTTGTTTCCACAGCTTGAACTCATGATCTGACAGCAACACTTGGAAGACATATATAAGAAAGAGAAAATGATCCAATTACTTCGAGTCATGGCTTAAGTCGGTGAATGATCTATGGTACTAGCAAAAGATAAAAAACACATACAGAAGTGTTATGCAGTGTACTCAATAGATCGAGAGTCACAAAGATGGACTTCAGAACTCGTATAACCAACTTTAAAAAGGTGGTACATGGACATGGAGTTACATGTAATCAAGAAAATATTATAACTATTAGAGAATATAAGAACAGAAACGGGAAAATACACCATTTAGTGAAGTCTTAACAATGCATAGCTATCCAACAGTTCCATCTATAACTGAAAAGATTGTTCCTTTAAGTTGTCCACAATGACCAAATAGATACCTTAACTTTGCCAATGACCAAATAGATACCTTAACTTTGCAAAATTAAGGTATCTATCTAGTCGTGGTGGACATCTTAAAGGGGCCTTTCCCATGAAATTTTTTCTCATAGAAAATGCACTATAAATGCCAAGAAATACTATGATCAGGCCCTTCCAACACATATCATAAAAAAAAGGCAGTCCCGTACACTAAGCTTCAGCTATGCGGTCCGGTGAAGGGCCAGACCACAAGGGTCTATTGTACACAGTCTTACTTTGCATTTCTACAAGAGGTTGTTTCACGGCTTGAACAACACATACATTTACTGAAAGGTGAAAACAGCAACAATATTGTTTCTTGATTAAATATAGTTCAAATAACTCATTTTCAGTGTGTTCCAAAGCATGCATTCTAATAATATCAGCAACAAGAATTAAGGATACTCCTGCAAATTCATGTTCCCTATTAAGAGTCAGTATCAAATACTATAGATTCCGCGGACAAGTGCTGCTTTTCTGTGTTCCACAGAAATATAGACAAATTGTGAGATGCAACCCCATTTGGACATAGTGTTGATCTTGGTCTAGTGTGCTAACTGTACACCTCCATTACACAATTAAGACACATTGGCTGCAGAAAACCACTTTTCTGTCAAGAGATATCTCTATGAAGTCGTTACAAAAAAATAAAGCCATCTTTGTTCTAATATTTTCCTTAAATGTACAAATCTAAAAAGAAAAAGTGCTTGATGCGATGTACATGAAGTTCTTTGTCGATTTCTATCACTGAAAAACTTTACAGTGAGTGTAAAGAAGTAAGGAAGTCAACAAAAGCCTCCGGCTCTAACACATATGCCAAGGTCAAGTTGCACCAAAAACTAAGCAAATATACACATTTGGCCTTTAGATTAACTACATTGTCCTTTTTGTGCTCAGAAACTCTCAGCTTACAATGGCTTTTTGGGACATTGAAAATTCCTTGCTCAAAAACTAGAACGTTCAAAGTATAGCCAATCAGCAACTTTACATCCAAAGAGAAAATTATCCTCCTTTTTTCATGAGACATCTAAACCATAGCAGGAGCCACATACAGGAAGGGAGAGAAAGGTGACCATAGTGAATAAAAACTCAGCAGACTCTATTTAGAGAAACAGAGGAGAGTGATCCCACAGTTTCTTAAAGTGCTTCCAATTCTATATATGCTGGTTTATCTTAGTTAATACGAAAGAAATAATCCCCTTGATTATTCTTATTGATAAAGACATATATATACAAGTTACAATAGAAAAATCATTTTTCTATTCTACATCTAAATCTCTATTCTATTTGAAGACTAATCATAATAAGACTACAAGACTAATTAATATACAAGTGTAATATACAAAATATATCATAAATGCTAATCTTCAATATACCATACACACGGACTGTTCTTCTATATGGGCTGGATGTGTATGTATATTTAACACACCCCCGAAGTCATAATGGGCGGTCTTCGTACGCTGAGTCTATCTCTAAAATCTTCAAAAAGGACCGAGGGAAGACCCTTTGTAAAGATGTCTGCAATTTGATATCTGGAAGGGACATGACAGACGTGTACTTGTCCTCGACCTACCTTTTCTCTAACAAAGTGAATGTCCATCTCTATATGTTTAGTGCGCTGGTGCTGAACTGGATTACCATAAAGGTATATGACACTAATATTATCACAATACACCAAGGTAGCTTTTTGAATAGTATAATGGAGCTCTAAAAGAAGATTACGTAACCAACATGGCTCAGAAACCACATTGGCTACCCATCGATACTCGGCCTCTGCACTTGAACGTGATAGCGTGGCAGACCATGAGACCAAGTTATTTCCAAGAAACATAAAATAGTCAGATGTAGACCGTCTGGTATCTGGACAACAGGGCCGTTCGTATACTTTTAAGGGCCTTATGCGAGAAAAAAAAAGTCTTTTTTTATTCACATGAAAAATTAAAATTAATTAATTAATCAATATTAAAAAATTATTGATCAAAACATCAAATTGGGACATGGAATTTGGGCCCAAATTTGTTTTGGGCGGGGGCTGAACTTTGGCCTAATTTAATTCTTATGTTTTTTAAAAAAACTTTTGTTGCTCAATGGATTTGAACACGCGACCTCTCGCTTGCTAATGACTTTTGAAGGAACCTTCAACCGCTAGGCTACAACTCCTACGGATAAGATTGGAGACATGTTTAATACATATCTTAATATTTAAAATCAATAAAAAAAATAAAAATTCTGGGGCGGAGCCGCGGAGGCCCCGCCGGTCGGGGGGCCCTGTGCGGTGGCGCCGCCTTGGCCGCCCCAGGGACGGCCCTGCTGGACAACCACCCCAATCAGCATCTGTATATGAGACAAGTGTAGACGTCGATGAAGGATACAAATGCAAGTCATAACCAAGTGTCCCCTGGATGTACCTAAGAATGTGTTTTAGCGCATTCATGTGCTCAATCCTGAGGTCATGCATAAACAAACACACCTGTTGTACGACATATATAATATCAAGTTGCGTGAACGTAAGATACTGAAGGACCCCTGCAAGACTACGATAGCGGGTCGGATCCTCATAGAGGGAGCGAGTTGCAGCGCCCAACTTTGGCTTAGTATCAACTGGAGTGGAAATGAACTTACAAGATGACATCTCAGCCCTCTCAATGATCTCAGCTGCATACTTCCTCTGTGATAAGAACAAGCCACATGCATGACGAGTGACAGCAATCCGCAAAAAACAACTCAATGGCCCCAAGTCTTTCATGGCAAACTCCGAACTGATCATTGTCATGATATACTTTCGCAAAGCATCAGAAGATGCAGTCAAGATAATATCATCCACATATAATAGTATATAAGCCATGGAAGACCCCCGACGATATATGAATAATAAATTATCAGACTTGCTGTGAGAGAATCCAATAGTAGAAACATAGTCAGCAAACCTCTTATACCAAGCTCGTGGAGACTGATTAAGCCCATTCAAGGACTTCTTCAACAAACAAACATGATGAGGATATCTAGTATCCCTAAACCTCAAGGGCTGATCCATATAGGCTATCTCCTTTAGATCACCATGTAGGAATGCATTCTTCACGTCTAGTTGATGAATGAGTCATGCTTTCGACAGAGCCAAGCTTAGCACAGTGTGAATGGTAGCCGGCTTGACCACCGGACTAAATGTCCCACCACAATCAACACCAACCTGCTGAGTCTTACCATCACCTACAAGACGAGTCTTATGTCTTGCGAATGAACCGTCAGAATTGTCCTTATGAGTAAAAATCCACATAGACCGAATAAATTAACACCAGATGGACGGAGCACCAACTCTCACGTCTTATTATCAATAAGAGCATTATATTCATCAGTCATAACAATTTTTCAATTCGGGTCATTTAAAGCAGACACACGATTACGGGATAGTGGTGATTTAAGAGCATTTGAATTTAAATTAAAATGTCTTTTTGGTTTAAAAATATCCCGTTGAATTCGGGTGACTGGACCATGACTCGAGGCTGGATTGGGTGAATTTTGGGAATTTTGGAGAGATGTGACGGATGGTATCACGACCGAACCGGGCCGTGGTCGTGCCTTACCCGCACCCAGTAGACATACATCGAGTAATCAATGAATATAAAAACACAACATGAAACAATGTAAAGAGACACGGTTTATACGAGGAAAAGTTGTCTTCGGCGTATATATATAAACCCAAAGTGAGCAGATTACATCCCAACTTTACAACGGGACTACAGGACCTCAGGAAGTAAAACAACTATGGCGGGACGGGGCCGCCGCCATACCTGAATGAACATTAATACCTCTGACATCGGGACTATACCAAAGATAAGCCTCGGAGAAAGCGGAGCTTCCCAAGCTGAGCGTGATCCTATGGCGAGGATCGACGGCGGTGTACCTCTACTGCGGCATGAGCGCGGCCCGAAGAGTCGATGCAGCCAATTACAGTATGTGAAATCGAAAATCAGTAAATGAAATCATAATAGTCTATATAAAACAAAAGACATATATGATAAACAATTTACGATACACACATATAGCGATCGTATCAGTCGGGGACTCACGCCTTAAAGTCATTACTCAAATATAACCATGGGTCTCATGCCCACGATATCAATCATGCGGTGGAATTCCTTCCTCATGCTGGCGATCCATGATATAACAAGCACGAGAATACATGAACACGGGTCCCACTGTGTCATAATAAAACCGTGCGGGGTAATGCGAAGGCATAGCCGACTACTAAGACCAGCGGTACCAACAATGCCATAAGCGGTATCACGAGGTCTTTCTAGACCGCACCACATGATCGAAGGCGCCACTCGCCTCGGTATCAATGTGCGCGTCTAATCTGGAGCATACTGCGCTCTGCGTAGCCACGCGTAGACCGCGTGAGGTATTCCTCGCGTCGGTAGCTAACCAGCGGTACCTCACGGACTCCGCGGTCGCATAGTCACATAGACGCGTAGTCGCACGACGCGTAAGGCACTTTCGCATCGGGATAATACACCGGAATGATCAATCGTGGAGCATACCGCGCTCGCGTAGTCACACAGACCGCATAGGCGTATAGACCGCGTCAAGGTGGCAAGCCCTCGGTATAACAAGTCGAGGGTATGTGATATAATAACGATCTGCGGGCTTAACGTTTAACAACGTAAGCACACAAGAATAACCCCCTTACACAACATCACAAGATACTAACACACGTAGCATCCTAACATGTTTACTTATCAAATCAACAAGAAAGTATTACAAGGCTATCACAAACCAACACAATCAAGTTATTCACACAAGGTACTTTCTACTTTATGTTAACAAGTTCGGGTTTTATCCCCAAGTACTTCATACATTAACTCTTTAAAAGATCCGTTCCTTTCACAAAAGTCACACCATACAGTAGTATAAAAATAGAGTGACTATCTTTTAAGTAAACCAAAACACTTCCCTAAGTAACAACATTATTTTCCAAACGTTCAAGTTTGCCTAATTTCAAATGCTCAAGTTTCTCATTTTCGAAAGGTTTCGTAGTTCATAGTTTTAATCACTTAATAATATAATTCTCCTTTTAAAACAATTTGAGAAACATATGCCTTATGTGTGAGTAGGTTATTCTTGTTTATAACAATCTTGTTAAGCGACCATGATCTAGGAAATGTAATATCATTTTGTCTCATCTTAGCTTACATGCGGATGGAGGTTTCTCTTGGTTTTAATAATACTTAATTAGTCGATACATTTCCCTTTATTAGCGCTATGATGGTTTGTTCGATACTTATTCTCATTTAGAAATCAATACAAGGCGTTTATAAACAATTAAGTAAACCGTTCCTTTTATCTCTCTTAAGTCGTTATACCTAACTTCCCATAAGGCTAGTATAACTCTTAAGCTTTTAAAACCAAGTCTTCTTCTTTCAAAAACGGTTCTTAATTCTTTTGAAATACTTCAATATTCTTTATTATTAGACTCTAGTCGGAAGACATCGTGATAAAACCACATTCGGTTAACACACGTCGTCTCTGGTACTATATATATTCTTTTAAAAATATCATGCTCGAGAGGATAGGAAGAATCACATACCTCGCGACGATTATCGACTAATAGCAAAATGCTCCACCGCTTATAACCCGCTAGCCACCTACCTTTCAAGTAGAACATGCTACTCGCGAACATTCAACCTATAAAGGCCATATCGTCTATCAACGTCTAGACTACTGAAGAATATTCTAAGTAGAGGGTTCTCTATTCTATGGAAAATCGGGCGATCTTCCCTACCCGTCATACTACACAGTCTCTTTGTAATGCAGTTCAATTCTTATTCTTTTATACCGCCTACTTTGTGATTACGGTTCAATTCTATTATTTAATATCCTACATATCTTATACTCAAATCTTAACTATTCTTATAGGTAATCTTCAATTACAATAGAAGGACAAAAGTGTTTACATCGACAAGCCCAAAATTATCCAAGTTAAATGTCGATCGTGAGCAAGGTTTAGCTCCTAATTGCACGCTTCGATAGTGTCACGACCCGTTAGGGGCGTGGTAGTGCCTTGGGGCACCCAGTAGCCATACATCGAGTAACCAGCGGAAATATAAAACAAGGCGAAGCAGTTTATAAAATAAGACACGCTTTATGTAAGAAAACGTCGCCTTTCGGCATATATAAATAAACATGGTTGTGATTTACATCCCAAAGCGTACAACATGACTACAGACCTCTAGGAAATATACAACTATGGCGAGACGGGGCCCGCCATACCGACAGTACAAAACTATCTCTGACGGGAGATCATACCCAAAAGTAGAGCCTCGGAGAAGATGGAGCTCACGACACCAACGCAAAAATCCTAAGGATGCGGATCTAGCACTGCTTGCCTTTACTGCGGCATGAGCGGCCCGAAGGAGTCGAGACAACGTACCAAGTATGTGAAACTATAAAGAATCGAAATGAAATCAAAGTATTTAAAACCTTTTCACAAATACAATCGGTTCAATTGCACATAGTCTATATCACAACAACAACGATAATAGGAAAAGCATGCAGTCTATTCTAGGCGCGAATGATCGAAGCAAGGCGATCGCCCATAGTATCATTCTGCGTGCCTAGTCCGGACTTCCGCCACGCATCGTCGCACTGAGACCGCGTGAGGTATTCCTCGCATCGGGCAGCGACCCGGCGTCCGCCTGAGCTCCGCGGCCGCATAGCCTCGAAAAGACCGCGTAGTCTCAGCGGACCGCGTAGGGAATCCCCGCGTTAGGCTAAACACCGGAATGATCAATCACGGAGCATACGCTGCTCGCATAGTCTCGCGACCGCATGGCCGTATAGACCGCGTCGAAGGGCAAGCCCCGGTATAACGATCGAGGGTAGGTGATACAATAACGATACAGCGGACTTACAGGTTAGCAACGTAAGCACAGCAAGAATGACCCCCTTACACAACATTTCAAGACACTAACCCAGGTAGAATCATAATATGTCTACTTATCACACAAATCTTACTACACTTAACAGAAATCAATACAAGGCTTTTATAAACAAACAAGTATGATTCTTTTTATCTTTCTTAAGTTGTTATACCTAACTTCCCATAAAGCTAGTATAACTCTTAGCTTTTGTTTTAAAAACCAAATATTTATCTTCTGTTAAAAAATGATTGATATTCTTTTGAAATGCTTTGATTCTTTGTTATTGAGGCTTAAGCGTGAGGCATTCGTAAGTATTATCGAGCTTAAGCGTGAGGCATTACCATAAGTATTATTCGAGCTTAAGTCAAAGACATTGCGTAGTTATTATTCGATTAACACGTATCGTCTACCATACTATATATTGTAAAATATCATGCTTTAGGAAGAATCACATACCTACCGTGAAAACCACCGCGAGTTGAATATGTCGCGCGGAGAGTCGACTATAATAGTCACAGACATCTATCAAAGACTACTCGAAGGTCATTCTAAGCAGAGGGTTCACAATTCTACGGAAAGTCGGGCAGCACTTCCCTGCGGTGAGCTATATAAGTCTCTTGTGAAAGCAGTCTATATAAGCATAGTTTAATAATTCTTCTTTTAAACCGCCTACTTTGTGATATGATTCAATTCTATTCGCAATATTCTTCTAAGTATTTATACTTATTCTTATACTTCTACGGTATGTATTCTCAATACAAAGGAGGTTAGGATTAGTTACCTCGGTAAGCCCGATAATATCCTAGATAAAGTCGCGCTGAGCAAGGTTTAGCTCACCAAGTTATGCGCTCAGTGGCTCAGAAACCTTAGAAGTTCTTCCCAACTTCTACACAGGACTAAGGGATTTGGGCTAGGGTATTTTGGGCATTATAACAATACTAGAAGACAACTTTTCTACCAAGGGAGGGGGGTAGATTTCGGCTAGGCTAGGGGGGGTAGGCCCTCGGCCAAACTCACTCAAAAGGGGGGGGAGGTGTTGGACGAAAGGCTTAAGGGAGAGGAGAGGATTTTTCAAGACTTGGAAGATAACTTTGTGGATGAAGAACTCTTCATCTAAAGGGGGGTATTTATAGCTCAAGCCTTGGCCAACCAATGGCCAAGATGAAGACAAGTGCAAGGCAAGTGTAGGGTGAGGATTAACTATACACAAATATCCTACCAACTCCTTGACTTGTGCACAAGGCACAAAAAACGTGCCATGGTTCTCCAATTCGTCCAAATGGACGATTCAAGTCCACCATTGGAGGTGCCAAGTGTCGCCCTCGTTGGTCCAAAATGTTTCGTCTCTCGGAAAAATCCGCATAAAAATACTAAATGACATAGCGGAATTTTCCCTACGAAAGCGTGGAAGCGTTTCGTCGGAAAGCGATTCTTTTAGTGAGTTGTGCACAAATAAAAGCGTCGAGGCTAACTTTAAGGCCAAACTTTTTATGCGTATTCCCTTACGTACATACTGCGAAATACGAGGTATAACATTCTCCCCTCGCAGAAACATTCGTCGAATGTTCCTTCTCAAACGATTATCGAAGAAGCTTAAGCGGTTTGTAAGTGCCACGTAGCCTGAAAAAATAACACTTAGGCATAAATGATAATGGAAATTTACAAGTAGGAAAGTGAATTACCCGGAGGTGTGGGAATAGGTGAGGATACTTCGCCTCATGTCCTCGCCGGCTTCCCGTCATCTCCTCACGAGCTCGTTCGCGCCAAGACTTTGTGGAAGCCACGTCCTTCGTCATGACGCCTAACTTTGACGATCGACTATCGCTATGGGAATCTCCTCATACGATAACCGCCGGTCACTGGACATCGTCAATCGGGTGTACCACTAGATGGATCCGATACATCTCGCCGGCATAGATACGTGAAAAACCGGATGCCTTGCCTCCGGATCGGACGGCGAGATCAACTCGTGAGCAACCTTGCCTACCTGCGGACAATCTGAAGCGGCCCGATGTACCTTGGTGAGTTTCCCTTCTCGAATCTCATCACACCGCCATGGGTGACACGCTAGGAAAACCCAATCATGAACCTCGAACTCAAGATGCCGACGATGATCTGCATCGACTTACATGCGACTACGGTGTCAAAAGCGCTCTCGGATAAGCTTCACCTTATCCACTGCTGCGCCAAATCTGGTCCCACTTTGCACCTCGCCCACATCGAACCAACCTATAGGCGATCTGCACTTCCTCCATACAAGGCCTCATGGCGCCATCGAATCTTTGGAGTGGTAGCTATTATTATACGCAAACTCAACTAGAGGCAAATGATCCTCCCAACTACCATGAAGTCAATAACGGGCTCGCGGCATATCCTCGAAGTGCGGATAGTGCGCTCTGCTGTCCGTGCATGCGTGGATGAAATGCGATGCTCGAGCTCACTGCGTCCCTAAACCCTGCGGAAGGACCTCGGAAGTTAGCGTGGCGGGCTCTGCATGCGATATGATCGAAATAGGGACTCCATGCGATCGGCGATCTCGGATGTAAGTCGGCATAATCCTCGGTAGAAAAAGTCGTCCGGACGGGAAGAAAGTGGGCTGATTTCGTCAGCCTGTCGACGATAACCCAAATAGAATCATGTCTCCTCTGAGTGCGAGGTAATCCTGTGAAGAAGTCCATGTTGATTACCTCACACTTCCAGGTCGGGATCTCTATCGCCTGCAACAAACCACCAGGCCTCTGGTGTTCTACCTTCACCTGCTGACAACACGGGCACTGAGCTACGAACTCTGCAACGTCCCTCTTCAAGCCATCCCACCAATACACCGATCTAAGGTCGTGGTATATCTTGGTCGACCACGGATGGATAGAGTAACGTTGTGTGCTTCCCGAGAACTCTGCCGAAGTCACGAAACATCCGGGACACACTGACACGCCCTCAAACCTTAGCACCCATCGGTGCTACCTCAAAGGACCGCGCCTCACGAAGAGGCGTATCACGATATCGACTCAAAGTGGATCCTCGAGCGTTGCCTCTTCACCTCGCCGGCGATGGAAGACTCGGCAACCTCGCAAACTCTAACCCACCGCTATCGAGAATCAATCAAGCGGACACGAGGCTCGCTAAGCGATGCAAATCACGAACCATGTCCCTCCTCTCTGCGCATCGATAGGCTCCCATCGACCTACGACTAAGAGCATACGCCTAACATTGGCCTTCCGGGTGGTACGGGATATCAACATCGTAATCCTTAAGCAACTCTAACCACCGTCTCGCCGTAAGTTCGGCTCCTACGGTGAAGATATCTGGAGGCTCTTGTGGTGCGTAAAAATATCCACGTGAACCCGTACAAATAGTGCCTCGGATCTTCAAAGCGTGAATCACGGCCTGACTCCAAATCATGGGTGGGGTAGTTCCTCTCGTGTTTCTTGGTGTCGGGATGCGTATGCTATAACCACTGCCATGCTGCATCAACACACATCCCAACCGATGCGGCGCGATCACAATACACGACATAACCATCGGACCTGCGGAAGAGTAAAGCGAGGCGGTCGTCGGTCTCTCTTTAAGAATGGAAACCACGCTCCAAGCATCGATCCACTGAAACTTGGCGCATACGAGTCGGCCTAGTCAAAGTGCGAAGATAAAGCAAACTTCTCACGAACGCCCGATAATATCTGCAAGGCCCGAGCTGCGAACCTCGCCGGAGTAGTAGGTCTAGGCCAACTCGATTGCCTCGATCTTGGCGTATCTACGAATACCATCGGCCCGACAATGTGCCCAGAAAAGCCACCGAAGTTAACCAAAACTCACATTTGGAAAACTTGGCGTCATTTCTAGTCGGAGAAGCGCCGGCCACGATCGCCAGTGCTCGCGTGCTCTGCTCTGGCGAGAATAAACGAGATATCATCAACGAACACTATCACAAGCGTGTCCAAAATGGTTTGAACACTCGGTTCATCAAATCCATGAATCTGCGGAGCATTGGTCAACCAAAGACATGACCACGAACTCATAATGCGTCTGGGTCGGAATGCGATCCTAGGGACATCCACCTCTCGACACGAACTCGATGATAGCGAACGGTCAATCTTGGAGAAACATCTCGCCACGCAGCTGGTCGAACAAATCATCAATCACGGGAAGGGTATACGTTCTTAATGGTCACCTTGTTCGCTGTAATCAACACACGTGCGCGGCGTCGTCCTTCTTCTTCACGAACAATCTGGCGCTCCCGGGGAGAAACACTAGGCTGATGAAGCCGCTTCTCCGGAAAATCCCTAAGGCGATCCTTGACTCTCTCAACTTCGGCGGTGCCGTTACGTATGGCGGAATGGAAATAGGCGAGTGTCTGCAATATGTCAATACAAAACTCAATCTCCTCTCGGGAGGATACGGGAGTCGTGCGGAAATACGTGCGGGAACTCTCGACCACTGGGCGGCGGAAAATCTGGTACCGCGGCTTGATATCAAACACCCGAGCGAGATGGTAGATATACCCGCCCGTACCATCTTCCTAGCCTTGAGGTAGAAATAAACCTACCGCCGGCGTCTGGTGCTCCTCACTCAACAATGGCTCGCCGAGCGGAACCGTACTACTCTCTCTGCGGTCTACATTGGCATAGCAAGCTAGCCAATCCATCCCGTGATCACGTCGAAGTCAATCATCTCGACTCTATCAAGTCGGCTGAGGTCCGACGACGTAAATGGTCACGGGACAAGCTCTATATACCCGCCGAGCTACCAGAATCACCGGCTGGCGTAGCTACCTCGAAAAGGGTCTATGGACTCGGGCTCTATCCTATCCTACTAGCAACAAGGGAGATATATGGGCGAGTAGAACCGGATCTATCAAAGCATACACATCAAACCAGCCCGATAAGGTACTGTGGCGACATCGGTGAGGCCTCACGATCTGTCGGTGGACAAAGCATAAATGCGGTTACGAGGACCGCTAGGCTGAGACCGCGCCACGACCTCTGCGCGACCGCTGGTCATGAGTACCTTGCCCTCGGGCGAAAGCTGTCGAGGATGAAGAAGCGGCAGACCACATGGCCCAGGCCTACTACCAGCGCCGCCCCCGGTCGGACAAACTCTCGCGAAATGACCTGCGGCCACAAGTATAGCGAGCTCGGTCTGACTCGAATGGTATCTACCACAACGCACACTGAGCGGACCTCGAGCAGTTAGCACCTGCTACCTGGAAATCGAAGTCTGGGGCCACGACACGCCTCGCGCTCTGGTGTACCAAAAATGAGGTAGGGCGCTCTGCGGCTGGTGTGGTGCAAATCACGGACTTCTGGCGATGCCGCCCACCGAGAACCACCAAAAGAACCGGCCGTCTTGGCCTAACCTGCTGGCGATATCGCTCTACCCGTGGTCTCTACGCTCCTCGCATCTAGTGCATGAGCTGCATACGGGTTATGTCCATGTACGGTGAAGGACACACGCGCAGAACTTCGGCCATGTAATCATCTAGCCAGTGACATAGCGATGCACGGTCCTCCATCTACGCTACGGTCGAGGGACATATCGAGCCAAAGAATCAAACTCGACATTGTACTCCTCATGCGTCCTCACTGTCTCGGCAACAAGAATCTATTAGCTCGTGCCCTCTCATCATGCGGAGGCGAAGTGTGTGAAAAGCCTCACGAAAACTCATCCCATCTGCTGGAGGTGCATGCTCTCCGGAAAGCTCGTGAATCAAACCAATCATTGCGGTATCACGCGGCCGTCTGAACGAATATCACGGACTCGGTCTCTGAAGCCACGATCACCGCGTAATCCTCTGCGGTGACGGATGAACTCCTGCGGATCATCCTCCGGCCTCGACCAGTAAAACTGCGGCGGGCTACTGACTAAGAAATCCGTAGTCTCAAACTATACGCCTCGGGTGCACTACGGGTGCGGCCGAGGCTGAGCGCCGCGTCGGCCTCTCGCCGTGTCGGGCCACAACTCTAGCCAATAGTGGGCCATCTCCTTGTACCCTAACTCCTCCGCCCGGTGTGGGGCGGGAGGTGTGGGTGCTGTGGTCTCTTTGGGGCGGCGTCATAGAACTCGCCGTCTGCGGTATAGGCGGGCACGAGCCCTCGTGACTCTGGGTGTCTGCTAGCGACTCCGCCATTTGCCTTGCCCGGGCGGGTTGCCTTACGTGGAGGCATAATCATTACGGAAAGGAATACGTTAGAGGTCGACCTATAACACGGCTCTAAAGCACGATCTCGGAATGAAGAATGGAAACCAATCCTAAATATCCTATAGCCTCACGATTATTGGTGTAGTGCGCGACAACCGATAATCAAAACTCTACTAGATACGATGCGTAGACACTTTCCGAGGATTAAGCGCTCGATACCACTTTTGTCACGACGTTCGGGGCGTGATGGTGCCTCTGGGCACCCAAGTAGCCATACATCGAGTAACGGCGGAAATATAAAACAAGGCGAAGCGATTTATAAAATAAGACACGGTTTATGTAAGAAACGTCGCCTTTCGGCATATATAAATAAACATGGTTGTGATTTACATCCCAAAGCATACAACATGACTCTGACCTCTAAGGAAATATACAACTATGGCGGGACGGGGCCCGCCATACCTCGATACAAAACTATCTGACGGGAGATCATACCCAAAGTAGAGCCTCGGAGAAGATGGAGCTCCGACACCAACGCAAAAGATCCTAAGGATGCGGATCTAGCACTCTTTGCCTTTACTGCGGCATGAACGCGGCCCAGGAGAGTCGATAACAGTACCAAGTATGTGAAACTATAAAGCGAAATGAAATCAAAGTATTTAAAACCTTTTCACAAATACAATCGGTTCAATTGCACATAGTGCCATATCACAAACAACAATGATAATAGGAAAAGCGTAGCAGTGTCTATTCTAGGCGCGAATGATCGAAGCAAGGCGATCGCCCATAGTATCATTCTGCGTGCCTAGTCACGGACTTCCGCGGCCGCATAGGTCACACACTGGACCGCGAGGTATTCCTCGCGCCGGGGCAGCTAACCCGGCATCCGCCTAGGCTCCGCGGCCGCGCATAGCCTCAAAAGACCGCGTAGTCTCAGCGGACCGCATAGAATCCCGCGTCGGGCTAAACACCGGAATGATCAATCACGGAGCATACCGCTGCTCGCATAGTCTCACGCGGACCGCATAGGCGTATAGACCGCGTCGAGGGCAAGCCACCGGTATAACGATCGAGGGTAGGTGATACAATAACGATACAGCGGACTTAGGTTAGCAACGTAAGCACAGCAAGAATGACCCGCTTACGGCGTTTCAAGACACTAACCCGGGTAGAATCATAATATGTCTACTTATCACACAAATCTTACTACACTTAATGAAATCAATACAAGGCTTTTATAAACAAACAAGTAAATGATTCCTTTTTATCTTTCTTAAGTTGTTATACCTAACTTCCCATAAAGCTAGTATAACTCTTAGCTTTTGTTTTAAAACCAAATATTTATCTTCTGTTAAAAAAATGATTGATATTCTTTTGAAATGCTTTGATTCTTTGTTATTGAGCTTAAGCGTAGGCATTCTGTAAGTATTATTCGAGCTTAAGCGTGAGGCATTACCATAAGTATTATTAGGCTTAAGTCAAAGACATTGCCGTAGTTATTATTCGATTAACACGTATGCGTCTCCGGTACTATATATTGTAAAATATCATGCTTTAGGAAGAATCACATACCTTCCGTGAAAACCACGCTTGAAGTTGAATATGTCGCAGAGTCGACTATAATAGTCACGGACATCTATCAAAGACTACTCGAAGGTCATTCTAAGCAGAGGGTTCACAATTCTGAGAAAGTCGGGTAGCACTTCCTACCGGTGAGCTATATAAGTCTCTTGTGAAACTTGATCCTATATAAGCATAGTTTAATAATTCTTCTTTTAAACCCTTCTGCGTGATACAGTTCAATTCTATTCTGCAATATTCTTCTAAGTATTTATACTTATTCTTATACTTCTACAGTATGTATTCTCTAATACAAAGGAGGGTTAGGATTAGTTACCTCAGTAAGCCCAATAATATCCTAGATAAAGTCGCGCCTGAGCAAGGTTTAGCTCCTAAGTTGTATGCGCTCAGGTAGCTCGAGAAACCTTAGAAGTTCCTCACAACTTCTACAACCGACTAAGGGATTTGGGCTAGGGTATTTTGGGCATTATAACACTCCTAGAAGACAACTTATCTACCACGGGAGGGGGGGAGATTTCGGCTAGGCTAGGGGGGGTAGGCCCTCGGCCAAACTCACTCAAAGGGGAGGTGTTGGACGAAGGCTTAAGGGAGAGGAGAGGATTTTCAAGACTTGGAAGATAACTTTGTGGATGAAGAACTCTTCATCTAAGGGGGTATTTATAGGTCAAGACATGGCCAACCAATGGCCAAGATGAAGACAAGTGCAAGGCAAGTGTAGGGTGAGGATTAACTATACACAAATATCCTACCAACTCCTTGACTTGTGCACAAGGCACAAAAAACGTGCCATGGTTCTCCAATTCGTCCAAATGGACGATTCAAGTCCACCAATTGGAGGGTGCCAAGTGTCGCCCTCCCGTTGGTCCAAAATGTTTCGTCTCTCGGAAAAATCCGCAAAAATACTAAATGACATAGCCGGAATTTTCCCTACGAAAGTTGTGGAAACGTTTCGTCGGAAAACGATTCTTTTAGTGAGTTGTGCACAAATAAAAACGTCCAAGGCTAACTTTAAGGCCAAACTTTTTGTACGTATTCCCTTACGTACATACTCTGGAAATACGGGGTATAACAGATAGCTCCAAGACCCTTAGAAGTTTCTAAACAACTTCTACTCAACTACTAAAAGGGATTTGGGGCTAGGGTATTTTGGAATAGTAACTACTAGAAGGCAACTTTCTACAAAGGGGGGGGGGGGAGAGGGTTCTCGGCCGAAGCCACTAGGAAGGGGGGGAGAGGGCTTGGACGAGAAACACTACAAGGGAGAGGGAGTTTTTGGGACTTAGAGAATGAGGAGTGGATGAAGAAGTCTTCACTCAAGGGGGGTATTTATAGAACACTCAAGGGCTAAGATCAAAACAAATGGAAGGTGGAGATTATGATCCAAGTGAAAGATGAGGTCTTCCAACCAAGTGTCTCCCACAACATTTGGACATATGTCCACCACAATATTAGAACACATGCCCACCACAACAATGAGCCATGTGGACTCCACTAACTCTAAAAAAAAACGTCCACTTCTACCTACTCCCACTCACACAAATCAACTTGCAAGACTTGACCAATTTGACTTGCCCACTAGGCCACATTTTCGTCCAACCTAAGCCAACTAAGGGTGACACATGTCTCCCTCCTAATGGTCCAAAATATTTCGTCTCTCGGAAAAAATCCGTAATCGGTTAAAAAAAAAATATTAAAAACGTAGAATTTCCTTCACAAGGTTCGGAATCTTTTCCGTCGAAAGCTTACAATTTCATTCTTAACCTAATTAGGGTTTGAACAAACGTACGTACGTCCTCACGTACATACTCCGGAACTACGGGGTATAACATTCTCCCCTCCTTAGAAACATTCGTCCCGAATGTTCCTTCTCAAGACAGATAACGATATAGGTCCTCACAACTTAACAGTTTGCAAAAGCCACACATGGCCACAATACAACATGCGCAAATACTTAAATCCAAGAGGAATCACCTCTATCATCACAAAAGCTCCCACCCAAGGTCTAAAAGATATTCCCTTCGCACCTTTACTTCACAAAAGTAATGATCACTCTTATTCTCTTACTCGTCGTACCCTCCTCGAACACTCGAACACTTCCTAAATAAACTTACCACCTTCCTGTTATTGCTTCAGTTTCCAAAATCTCGGGGTTATTATCTCCAACTTGGTCATCATCACCGGGGAACACTCTGGATGGATCTCCGATACTCTTCTGAACATATCAACATGAAGGACCGGACGTATTGCCTCCCACGTCGGACGGCAAAGCTAACTTATAGGCAACCTGGCCTATCCTCCAAAGGATCTCAGCTCGATCTCGGGCTAAGTTTCCTCTGTTTTCCAAATCTCGTCATGCCCTTCCGGGGTGGTACCTTCAAGAAAACCCACCGTCAACCTGAACTCCAAGTGTCGATGCCGATTATCTGCATGACTTCTGTTGACTCTGAGCTTCCAATAACCTCTCCTGGATAGGCTTCACCCTATCCACATTCTGCTGAATCAAGTATGTACCCACTATCTGAATCTTGCCAACATCGAACCAATCGATCGGCAACCTACACTTCCGCCCCTACAAGGCTTCATAAGGCGACATCTGAATACTGAAATGGTAGTTATAAAACACTCCCTCAACAGGAGGCAACAATCCTCACAGCTACCCCTGAAATCCAAACACTGGCCCGAGGGTGAATGTGATACGGAGACTCACCTGAGTTCCTAACCCTGCCTGGTAAAACCCCCAGAAAAGAAACAGCCGTAACCTGGGCTCCACTGCCGGTCATAAGTAAAAGTAGGGACCCCGTGTAGCCTTACAATCATCCCGATATATAACATCTCGCATAACCCTCTGCCGAGTAAACGGTCCTGACTGAAAGATAAGGTGGGCTGACCTCATCGGTCCGACTACTGGTCGAACGCATCCACGAACTCGTATGCTGGTTAACTAAACTTGGGCCTAACCCCCTCATGACCCCACCACTGGCGGGACCACCTCGAATTGAACCCACCATTACGGCGCGGGTTGACCCGCGATCGATCCTCAACCCGACCTGCTATCGCGCCAAACACTTGTTCCCCGATCCGGAACAATCTCACTAATCAAGTTACGAAAACCTAGTGGTCTTCTTAGCTCAACTACCCTCTTTCATTTCATACCACTCAGGGATTTATCACACAAACATATCTCACGTATACTATGCACTCCGATAAGGGTCAAACATAAAAATAATCTTTTACTCAAGATGGCCTCGCCTCTAAGGTCTCTACGAAAAAAAATCTAAGGCTCACAATTAACACAATGCTATCTGAACATAACACTTAAAATATACTTATTTTATCACACACACAAATCTCTAGAGGGTTAAGGATATACCTGTATCTACTGCTCCACTACCCTTTGTCGTTCTAATCAATCCTGCCCTGTTGGGCGCATAGCCAGGGAGGATGATGAACTAGACACTGATCCCGAAGGCTGAGTCTACATCCGCGCCACCTCTGGTTGGACAATTTCTCGCAAAATGGCCCTGCTGGCCGCAAGCATAACAAGCTGTCGAAGAAGTACGACACTCCCCACAATGACACTTACCACAACGGCCACACCGGGTGGGGTGGCCTCTCAAGCTAACACCCTTCCTCTCCGAACCATCAATCCGGTGCCGAACCTACGTATAGCTGTGAATCAGAAGCCCTGGAGCTCTGACCAACTCCGGCATACCCCGAACGTCCTGAACCCTGTGGAGGACCACTCTGCACTGGCGGAAGTGCATATCCAGTCTGCTGCTGAGGCGATTTGCCTCGAAAGTTACCAAAGGACCCTGCCGACCGGCCTCTTCGCGATCTTGGTTAATCCGTCGATCTCTACGTTCCTGCAGTGATGCACATGAGCTCAGACGGGCAATATCCATGCTCGAAGGGCTACTCTTGTACAACCCTTTACTAGATAATCATCTAGACCCGTGATATATCGGTGCACTCTATATTCTCTGATTGCTAAAATCCTAGCTAATGCAGTCCATTCCTTTGTAATCCATATTCTCTGTTCCGGCCGTGGGCGAAGGCTCATATATCATGGCCGCAGAGGAATCTTGCATTGTGCTAAACTCTGTTGGCGATGTCGCAGAACTCCCCGAATGAAGCACCACCCTAGGTGATGATTGGGCCTGTGCCCTCGTAACCCTCTGTGCTCTACCCGCAGCTCCCTCGGCTGCCTTGCCTTTCTGGGCCCGGGTTGCCTTGCGCGGAGGCATAACTGGTAAGGGAAAGAAATACGTTAGAGGGGTCCAACTTATAACACAGCTCTAAGGCACGATCTCAGAGTGAGAAGAATGGAAACCAATCCTAAATATCCTATAGCCTCCTGATTATTGGTGTGGTGCACAACACACCGATAATCAAGACTCTACTAGATACGGTCTGTAGACACTTTCCGAGGATTAACTGCTCTGATACCACTTTTGTCACGACCCGAACCCGGGCCCGTGACTGGTGCCTTACCCGGGCACCCAAGTAGACATACATCAGAGTAATCAGCGGAATATAAAAACACAACATGAAACAATGTAAAAGAGACACAGTTTATCTGAGGAAAAGTTGCCTTTCGGCATATATATATAAACCCAAAGTGAACAGTTACATCCCAACTTTACAACGGGACTACAGACCTCTAAGGAAGTAAAACAACTATGGCGGGACAGGGCCCCGCCATACCCTGAATGAACATTAATACCTACAACATCAGGGACTATACCAAAGATAAGCCTCCGGAGAAACGGAGCTTCCCAAAACGCTGAACTGTGATCCTATGAGCGAGGATCGACGACTGGTGTACCTCTACCTGCGGCATGAACGCAGCCCCCCGAAGGAGGTCAGTACAACAGGTACCAAGTATGTGGCGAAAATCGTAAATGAAATCATAATAGTCTATATAAAACAAAAGACATATATGATAAACAATTTACGATACACAATATGTAAGCAGTCATGTCAAGTCAGGGACTCACGCCCTTAAAGTCATTACTCAAATATAACCATGGGTCTCATGCCCACAATATCAATCATGCCCGTGGAATTCCTTCCTCACTGCCGGCAGTCCATGATATAACAAGCACCAAGGAATACACATGAACACCAGGTCCCACCTGTGTCATAATAAAACCGTACGGGGTAAGTACGAAGGCATAGCCGACTACTAAGACCCACAATACCAACAATGCCATAAACGGTATCACGAGGTCTTTATAGACCGCACCACATGATCGAAGCTGGCCACTTGCCCTCAGTATCAGTAATGCGCGTCTAATCTCGAGCATACCGCCGCCCATAAAGGCCACATAGGCCCGCATGAGGTATTCCTCGCGTGACGGTAGCTAGCCCGCGGTACCTCCTCGACTCCGCGATCGCATAGTCACATAGACCGCATAGTCACACAGACCGCATAAGGCACTTCTCGCATCGGGATAATACACCCGGAATGATAAATCCTGGAGCATACCGCTGCTCCGCATAGTCACACAGACCGCATAGGCCGTATAGACCCGCATCAAGGGTGGCAAGCCCTCGGTATAACAAGTCAAGGGGGTATGTGATATAATAACAGTACAACGGGCTTAACGTTTAACAACGTAAGCACAACAAGAATAACCCCCCTACACAACATCACAAGATACTAACACACGTAGCATCCTAACATGTTTACTTATCAAATCAACAAGAAAGTATTACAAGGCTATCACAAACCAACACAATCAAGTTATTCACACAAGGTACTTTCTACTTTATGTTAACAAGTTCGGGTTTTTATCCCCAAAGTACTTCATACATTAACTCTTTAAAAGATCCGTTCCTTTCACAAAAGTCACACCATACCCGTAGTATAAAAATAGAGTGACTATATTTTTAAGTAAACCAAAACACTTCCCTAAGTAACAACATTATTTTCCAAACGTTCAAGTTTGCCTAATTTCAAATGCTCAAGTTTCTCATTTTCGAAAGGTTTCGTAGTTCATAGTTTTAATCACTTAATAATATAATTCTCCTTTTAAAATAATTTGAGAAACATATGCCTTATGTGTGAGTAGGTTATTCTTGTTTATAACAATCTTGTTAAAGCAGCCATGATCTAGGAAATGTAATATCATTTTGTCTCATCTTAGCTTCTATGCAGATGGAGGTTTCTACTGGTTTTAATAATACTTAATTAGTCGATACATTTCCCTTTATTAGCGCTATGATGGTTTGTTCGATACTTATTCTCATTTCCGAAATCAATACAAGGCGTTTATAAACAATTAAGTAAACCGTTCCTTTTATCTCTCTTAAGTCGTTATACCTAACTTCCCATAAGGCTAGTATAACTCTTAAGCTTTTAAAACCAAGTATTACTCTTCTTTCAAAAACGGTTCTTAATTCTTTTGAAATACTTCAAGATTCTTTATTATTAGACTCAAGTCAGAAGACATCGCAGTAAAACCACGTTCAGTTAACACACGTACGTCTACCGTACTATATATATTCTTTTACAAATATCATGCTCAAGAGGATAGGAAGAATCACATACCTCGCGACGATTATCGACTAATAGCAAAATGCTCCACTGCTATAACCCGGCTAGCCTTGCCTACCTTTCAAGTAGAACATGCTACTCGCAGAACATTCAACCTATAAAGGCCATATACGTCTATCAACGTCTAGACTACACTGAAGAATATTCTAAGTAGAGGGTTCTCTATTCTACGGAAAATCGGGCAGTACTTCCCTACCCGTCATACTACACAAGTCTACTGTAAGTACAGTTCAATTCTTCTTCTTTTATACCCTTCTACTGTGATTACAGTTCAATTCTATTATTTAATATCCTTCTATATCTTATACTCAAATCTTAACTATTCTTATAGGTAATCTTCAATTACAATAGAAGGACAAAAGTGTTTACCTCGACAAGCCCAAAATTATCCAAGTTAAATGTCGATCCTGAGCAAGGTTTAGCTCCTAATTGCACGCTCCGATAGCTCCAAGACCCTTAGAAGTTTCTAAACAACTTCTACTCAACTACTAAAAGGGATTTGGGGCTAGGGTATTTTGGAATAGTAACTACTGAAGGCAACTTTCTACAAAGTGTGGGGAGAGGTTTCTCGGCCGAAGCCCCTAGCAAGGGGGGCGTGGGCTTGGACGAGAAACACTACAAGGGAGAGGAGTTTTGAGACTTAGAGAATGAGGTGTGGATGAAGAAGTCTTCACTCGAGGGTATTTATAGAACACTCAAGGGCTAAGATCAAAACAAATGGAAGGTGGAGATTATGATCCAAGTGAAAGATGAGGTCTTCCAACCAAGTGTCTCCCACAACATTTGAACATATGTCCACCACAATATTGGAACACATGCCCACCACAACAATGAGCCATGTGGACTCCACTAACTCAAAAAAAACGTCCACTTCTACCTACTCCCACTCACACAAATCAACTTGCAAGACTTGACCAATTTGACTTGCCCACTAGGCCACATTTTCGTCCAACCTAAGCCAACTAAGGGTGACACATGTCACCCTCCTAATGGTCCAAAATATTTCGTCTCTCGGAAAAAATCCGTAATCGGTTAAAAAAAAAATTAAAAACGTAGAATTTCCTTCACAAGGTTCGGAATCTTTTTCGTCGAGAGCTTACAATTTCATTCTTAACCTAATTAGGGTTTGAACAAACGTACGTACGTCCTCACGTACATACTCCGGAACTACGGGGTATAACACTGGCCCAAACCCGGAAGTTGGCCCAATGACTATATTGGGGTCAGTCGACTGTGGTAGTGGCGTGGGACCAGTGGGCCTGCTGGAGAAGTTTGGGTGCGGAATATGTCCGAAAAATGGTGAATAAATATATAGAGATATACCCTCATCCAAAAAATTATACGAACTCGGCATGGGAGTGCTACCTTTGCAAACAGAAATTGAGATTCATCAAACACAACATGGCGACTAATAATGATTCGATTAGAGGATAAATCAAAATATATATAATCACGATGATTTGATGCATAACCTAAACACACACAAGGGGTAGAACGGGCCTGAAGTTTGTTAATTGTGGTGGATAGAAAAAGTGGACAACACAAACACCCAAAGACCCTAAGATGTGAATACGAATGAGTCTTATTATATAAAGCATGAAGAGGGGACGAATATGTCAAACCTTTGGAAGGAAGAACATTAAGAATATCGGTAGCCATTTATAGAGCATGATGCCAAAAAGACGGGGGTGCAGAAGCATGAACCAATAAAGTTCGGATAATGTTATTAATGGTACGAATTTTGTGTTCGCCTTTCCCGTTTTGTGAAGACGTATGAGGATAAGTAAAACAAAAATTGATCCCATTTTTAGCACAAAATTCCCGAAACTCCCTATTGTCATATTCTTTGTTATTATCACATTGGATATTTTTATTTCTCGTTCGAATTGGATTTTAATAAAAGCTCTAAATTTTTTGAAGATGGAAAAAACTTGAGATTTCTTTGCTATCGGAAACGTCTATAAAAATTTAGAATAATCATCTAAAAACATAACATAATAACAATGACCCACTGAACTAAGTGTCACGACCCGACCCCGGGACCGCGACTGGCGCCCTACCTGGGCACCCTTACAGGTAAACATCAGAGAAAATCAGCGGAACATACATGAAACTTAAAAATAAAACATCGTAAGTAAAACAACAGGTTAGCCGATAGGGCTACCTTCCTGAACATATATAAAAACAACCGAAGCAGTTGCCTCCTTTCTTTTTACAAACTGACCCACCATATGTGAATACAGACCTCTAGGAATAACAATCGAACAATCGTGGCGGGACGGCCCGCCATACCCGAATATACATGAATCTACTACCTCGGAAACCGTACAAGAGATAAGCCTCGGAGCAAATGGAGCTTTTCTCAAAATCAACCGAGATCCTATGAGCAAGGATCACCAACACGGGTACCTAAAACTGCGAGCATGAACGGCCCAAGAAGTCGATAACAGTGCAGAATATGGAACGAATATAACGTCTGATAAACAAATCATAACTGTACAAAAGAATGACAAGGACAAGTATAAAAATACATACCAGATCCTGTCGTGTCATTACCACTTATGAACTTAATCGTACCTTATTATCCTTTCCATTCCCAATAAAAGTTATAGTCACATTCTTACGCATTATTTAGAAAAAGAATCATTAAGGTCATTACCATATAACGTACTTATCTTTCATAACATAGTCCGGCCCACTACGGAGGGACACATATACTACCCGGCCCACTCTGGGACGCGATCCAGTCCCACTAATATCAAAGCATGCCCGTGGAATCCCCATCATCGCCGACTATTAGTGTAAAATATAACCACGTGACGCGCCGTGGCATCCCACCACCGCGTCGGCGTACATACACAATACATATATATATATATCCCGCGTGGAATCCCACATCACCGCCAGTCCAGGGTATAATCATACACCAATCGCCATACATGAACACCAAGTCCCACCGGTGGTATAGCGTCTTGGGGTCTACCCTCACTTATACTCTTACCACGGGAGAAGGTGGTAAAGCGGTGGTATAGCATCTTGAGGTCTACCTCACTTATACTCTTACCGGAGAAGATGGTATAACGTCTTGGGGCTTGCCTCATTTATACTCTTACCCTATCTCGACCGGTCGTCAAACAACACATAAAGCGGGTGGTACAGCGTCTTGGGGTTTACCCTCACTTATACTCTTACCACGGAGAAGGTGGTATAACGTCTTGGGCTTGCCCGCCATTTATACTCTTACCCTATCTCGACCGACCATCAAACAAGACATAAGCACTACCATGTCTTTTATAAAATCCGGGAATTTAACCCAAGTGCTACAAATAACGGAAGCATACCCGTGGAATCCCACATCACTGTGATGCGTCAAGTAACTTATAACAATACAAACCTCGGCCAGAGTCGCGGCATCGTAATAAAACATAATACTTGCACTCAAAGGCTATCACCAGCACACATAGGTTAATTCTCAATTAACAAGCCAAAGTACTTATCAGGGCACAAATAGAATAATTCTCATTTAACAAGCCAAAGTACTTATCGGGGCACAAATAGAATAATTCTCATTTAACAAGCCAAAGTACTAATCAAGGCATCACATAGAATTATTCTCAATTTAACAAGCCAAAGTACTTATCGGGGCACAAATAAAATAATTCTCATTTAACAAGCCAAAGTACTAATCAAGGCATCACATAGAATTATTCTCAATTTAACAAGCCAAAGTACTTATCGGGGCACAAATAGAATAATTCTCATTTAACAAGCCAAAGTACTAATCAAGGCATCACATAGAATTATTCTCAATTAAACAGGTCAAAGTACTACGTACGTACATTCTTTTCAAAAGACTCCTTTCCAAATAAAACTTCCCCGATACTAACAACCGTAGTATCAAGTCCTATTCACCTTTCAAGACAAGTCACAATACCTTTTTAGAAAATACAATTACCGACTTCTAAGTCAAGTGACTTCCTTATTTAAAACCTTAAGCAATTGGTACCTTTAAAACAATTTGCCCTTCCTTAACACAAGTTATTTCTTTGCTTACTCTATTAGAGAAAACCATTCTCTTAACCTTCCATAAAGCCGTTATAACCGACTTCCCATAAAGCCGTTATAACCCTTTATGGTTTAGACCAACACGTTCATTTTATAACCAAGAGACTTCTACTTTTGAAACCAAGTATTAAATACTTTCAAATAAATTCTCATAACTTTCAAAAATACAAATAGTCTCTTAACCCTTAGAAAACAAGTGACTCTTTTATTATAAAACCTTAGGCAATTAATGCCTTAAAACAAGTGGCCTTTTCACTAAAATCAAATCACTTATCTTTCCATAAAGCAAATATAACTAACTTCCCATAAAGCCGTTATATTCACTTTATACCTTAGCCCAAAAACAATTTCCTATCCACGGGACTTATACGTTTAAAACGGAACAAGTATCACATACTTTAAAACTCTTCAAGTCCCTTAACTTTAATAACACTTAAGACATCCTTTATACTTTCAAAGAAGTGAGTTAATCTCCCAACTCACCCGACTTGGCTATTCACAAACTAGTAAAGGATATCAAGGTGTTGTACGTCTACCGTACTACATACGTGCAACTAGTCATGCTCAAAGATAGGAAAAGTTCTACATAGAGTAGATCACACAACTACCTCTTAACTTCTAAGAGTAACAGGAAACATGAAATGATACCACCGGTATATTCCATACATAGAATCATGCCAAAGGAAGGAAGAGGTTCACATACCTCGCGACGATTGTCAACAAGTAGCAAAATGCTCCAAAGTACTTCAACCTTGAGCTATTCCATTCTTCAAGTGGGATACGCTATACTTAGTACATCAACCTATAATGGTCACCATACGTCCATTAACCTCTTACTTCATACGTAGAATATTCTAGGTGCTAAGTCGCTAAATTCTACGGAAAATCGGACAGCACCTCCTTTGTTTCTACTCACTTTGCCACCTTTTTCAAGGCCGAATACAATAACCAAACAACCCCAATTGGCTCACAATTTAGAAGGTGGTCCAATACAAATGAATAACAAACTAATACAAACTACAAGTCCAAATTCGGCCACCTTGAGTTCAACAATACTAATTCTTATCCAATTTCCATTTCAATCCTAACTTGGTAGCATAACATGATATCTAGTCGCAACCAATTATAACTACTATAATCTTCAAGTCAATTACATGCGACGATTCTATTAACGATCAAATTGTATTCCAACTTAACATGACTTACTTTCCATTTCGAACTTAAGCTACAAGTAATCCATAATACTTATAAACTTCAACTTAACAACTTCATGCTAGCAACATGTAAAGTTAACAACAACAATATAAATAATCTTGTAACACTTTCAAAGAACAAGATTATACCTCAACGAATTGTAATCCAATCTTCAAAACCGAAGTTGCTCCTTAGCAACCTAGAGCCTCATCAAGACACCTCAATCCGATCCTTGATACCCTTAGAACCACACCAACAACTTTCCTTCAAACCTCCAATCCAAAACCTAGAAAGCCACTAGGTTTTCACTTTGCGACTAACCCAAAACTATCTTTTCCGAGATTTTTCTATTGAGATATGCCTACAATACACATAGGGACCTTGGTTTAAAGTGGGAAGATTATTGGATAACAAACAAAAAAATTTCTTGTGGGAAGCTAGCCTAACCCGAGAGCACCTCCTTGGATTCTTGAAATTCTTGGAAATTTTTCTAAGTGTCAAACTTGGTCTTGCTACTAGTAGTGTTATATAGAACCTTGGAGGGTCAAGATGCAAACAATTGGGTGGTTTGGATGATCTCTAATTAAAATATCAAGACTTAGGACCCTTTGACTTAGTCAATTTTGTCAAGCTAATTAATTGGAAGACTTAGTCATCCTAAGGCTATGGTCAATGACCATTTTGGCCATGCCTAAAATCGTCCAAGGCATCAATAAGGGGGGTGACAAGTGTCGCCCACCCATTCGTCACAATATTACGTTTTCCGACAATTTCATAATTCCGAGAAATTTTTACAAGTCTCCAATCTTAACACTGTGAGTTCTTACGTATGTTCTTACACCATGTCCTGTAAATACGGGGTGTAACACTAAGAACAAGAGATGTCCATAAATCGTTATGAATAATATCAAATGGCATTGAAGTAGTAGAATGAATAACATTTTTTTCTAAGGAACAAGATTGATAATTTGGAGTACTACGCGTACCCTTACACAAAATAAGTTTATTTTTATCTAAGACAGACAAAATAGATGACACCAGATGACCTAGACTAGCATGCCACAAGGAATGAGCAAGAGCTGCAAAAGTAGAAGACATGGCTTGATGCGAGAAACTGAGACTTGATATGATTGAATAAAGATCTCCCCTACTATCACACCTCATGAGAGGGTTCCCCGTCTTGAAATCCCTCACAGAAAACCCAAAAGGATCAAAATTAACACAGACCCAATTATCAGTTGTGAATTTACGGACATACACTAAATTTTTAATCAATTTTGGGGCATGAAATGTATTTTTCAAGACAAGTTGTGGATGGGGAGGAGACAAAGTTTTATGATCATAACCACGAATTGGAACTGAATTACCATTACCAACAATTATACCACGGTTACTACTCAAATTGGAATAAGATGAGAGAGTACCATACATGGATTGTTCTTCTATATGGGTTGGACGTGTATGTATATTTAACAGTAACAAACAAAAGAGTACATTTCATTTCGGTTAAGACGAGCTCCAAAATAGAAAGACATAGAAAACAACCAACAATCACCGTGAACAACAACCAGGGAAAGCCAATCTCTACGATTCATTCAATCCCTGGCAAAATTTATCCCAAGTGTTGGCTCTTGCAGCTCAGGTGGCTCTAGCAGCTCAGGCAAAATTTAAAGCAACTTCAAACTTTCTCAACACATCCTCGATGTAGTGAGACTGAGATAATACCAATCTGTCAGATGTCTTAGAGATCTTGATTCCTAAGATGACATCTGCAATACACATATCCTTCATATCGAAACATTGTTTCAACATGTTCTTAGTCTCTAGGATCAAACCAGTACTGCTCCATGTGATCAATATGTCGTCTACGTAGAGGCATATCATGACGAACGAGTTAGAATTACCTTTCATGTAGACACATTTGTCACACTCATTAATGGCGAAACCCTTCGATAGTAGAGTACTATCAAATTTTTCATGTCATTGCTTCGGAGATTTTTTCAGCCCGTACAGAGAGTTGACAAGCTGACAAACATTCTTCTTTTGTCCTGAAACAACATACCTCTCGGGTTTATCCATATAGATTTCTTCTTTCAAATCACCATTTAAGAAGGTTGTCTTGACATCTATTTGATATATCTCAAGATCCCGCAACGCGGCGATCACAATGAATAATCATATGGATGTCATTCTAGACACCGGGGAGTACATGTAAAAGTAGTCAAGGCTTTCTTTTGTCGATATCCCTTGACTACCAACCTGGCCTTGTACTTATCTATAGACCCGTCTGTTTTATACTTCCATTTGAGTATCCATTTGTAACCTAACAATTTGTTTTTCGGAGGAAGATCAACAAACTCCCAAGTATGGTTGTGCAGGATGAAGTCTATTTCACTCTCAATAGCTTCTTTCCAGAGCGGTGCTTCTGGAGTTGACAAAGCTTCAGTAATTGTCCGTGGTTCGTCATGAACCATATAAGCCACAAAGTCAGGACCGAAGGACTTACCTTCCTGACTCTTTTACTTCATCTTGGTTCCATCTCTGGAGCCTCCAAGTCATGAGAATGTTGACCATTAGATTCCGGATAATCAGCCACTTCGGAGTCCAAAAGATCTGAACCACCTAGATCCGGGAAGTCAACGATTCTTGGATCCTGAGAGCTTTGTCCATAACTTCGTTTATGAGAGGTTATATCTCTTTCCTTTTTATAAAACGTATCCTCAAAGAAATTGACATTCTGATTCCATGATTTTACCAACATAGATGTCTGGTACATCTGACTTATGCACTAAGAAGCGATACGCACTACTGTTATTTGCATAACCGATCAATCTACAATCTTAGGTCCAATCTTGACATGTTTTGGCTTAGGTAATTCAACTTTTGGCAAATAACCCCACACCTTCAAGTATTTGTAGGTGAGTTTTTTACCTTTCATAACTCGTATGGGGTCTTGTTCTTACCCCTATATGGGACTCTATTAAGAATCTTATTAGCGGTAAGGACAACTTTTCCCCACATGTTTTGGGGAAGACCGAAATTGATGAGCAAGACATTCATCATTTCCTTTAACGTATGGTTCTTGCGTTCAGCGACACCGTTTGATTGAGGTGAGTATAGAGCTATCGTTTGATGAACAATGCCTGATTGAGCACAATATTCCTCAAATAGCGTTACGTATTCTCCCCCTCTATCTCTACGAATTGATTTAATTTGTACGCTTAGTTGGTTTTCAACTTCTGCTTTGTAGTGTTTGAATCTTTCAAAGGATTCATCTTTACTTTTCAATAAGTAAAAGTAACAATACCTTGTGTTATCATCTATGAATGTCACAAAGTACTTGTTCCCCCTCTAGTTTGTGCAAACTTTAAATCACATATATCTATGTGAATAAGTTCTAGAGGAGCGATTTCCTTTCGATGGATCTAAATGGAATCTTTGTAAGTTTTGCCTCTATGCATACCTCATACTTATGTTGAGTGTTTATGTAGATAGACGACAATAACTTTACCAACCTTTGGATAAATTGACAGTTTACATGTCTTAATCTATGATGCCATAAATTAGAAGACTCGAGCAAATAAGAGGAAGTTTCAATTTTATTGATATAAGGCATTACAGACAAGGCATTAACTTTGAAGAGGCCTTCACAGACGAAGCCCCTTCCTACAAAGTTTCATTCTTGGTGATTACAAATTTATTGGACTCAAACACTAGCCTAAAACCAACACTAACCAATAAAGGGCCTGAAATTAAATTCCTTCTAATATCAGGGACATGCATCACCTCCTTTAGAGTAAGATCCTTTCCGGAAGTCATCTTCAGGACCACCTTTCCTACCCCCAGCATATTAGAGGAAGCATTGTTACCCATGAATAACTTCTTATCTGTAACTGGTGTATATGTGGAGAAGGTTTTTCTATTGGAATAGATGTGACGGGTAGCACCCGTGTCCATCTACCACTGCATGGGATTCTCGATGAGGTTTGGTTCAAACACCACTGCCAAGAACTCCTCAATCATATAATCAAGAAGCGTGTCTTCGACAATGTTAGCATTCTTCTTGACTTTGGCCTTATCTTTATTCTCATTCTTGAGTTTGTAGCAGTCCTTGATTATGTGACCAGGTTTCCCACAGTGGTGGCAGTTCCCCATAAACTTCTCCGTTGTTGGGGCCTTGCCATCCTTCTAGAACTTGTGTTTTTTGCTTGTGTTCCCTTTGGCCTCAGCCAGATTTGTCTTTACCTCAGCGGGTTATTTTCCCTTAGGCAAGGCCTTCTTACTATCC
The DNA here is from genome assembly GCA_029844215.1 of Przewalskia tangutica. Taxonomy (NCBI): domain Eukaryota; kingdom Viridiplantae; phylum Streptophyta; class Magnoliopsida; order Solanales; family Solanaceae; genus Przewalskia; species Przewalskia tangutica. The sequence continues at coordinate 17,683,610 of CM056739.1, read as the reverse complement.
TCCTGAATCTGGAGTTTGATAATAAGTTCCTCAAATGTCATTTCCTTTGTCTTCATGAGTTTTAAGTAACTAATGAACTCATTCCACGAGGGAGGTAACTTCTCAATTAGTGATGCAACCAAAAACTGCTCATTTGGTTTCATTTCTTCCAAATCTAGGTGATGTAGAATCATTTGGAATTCCTGGACTTGGGACATCATCGTTTTGCTATCTGTTAGGCGTATTGTGTATACGTCTTTTGAGTTATTTTTAGTTGATATTTTATTTGTTTTTGATGTGTTTAGTATAGTAGTAGGTTTGTTTTTCTTTCTTTTGAGTCACAGCGGTTCAAAAAGGCAAAATGGCAAAAAGGAGCGCAAAGTGGGCATAAAAGGAGGTCCCGAGGCAGAAAAACGTTGGAAATTGATGACTCGAAAAAGAAAAAACAGATCAACTGCGGCGCCATAAGCGTAACCTGGTGCTAAAAGATCGAGACCGCAGGACTTTACGCACCGGGTGCCATTCGCATGAATCATGGTGCCATTTGTATCGAGAGTCGCGACGACTTTCAAGATCGCGGCCGACTGCAGATCAGCGCGGTAGACGCGAATTGTCAGATCCGAGTTAGAATTGGACAAGGGCAGAAGGGTCCATAGAGCACGAATTTGCAACATATTTAAGCCGTAGGGATTAGTTTAAGGAGGAGTTGTTCATTCTACAACACAAAAAAAACACAAGGCAGATTTGGAGCAAAAATTGGAGACTCTGTTCTACGTAATTTTCTTTCTTTCGTCTTTAATTCAGTTTATGTATGGATATTGTGTTAGTTCTTAGCGTGACTATGGCTAGGAGCTAAACACTTTATTAGGGCTTTCCTTATGAATCGCTTGAAACTTTTATTCATGAATTAATGCAGTAGTTTGATTTCTTCTTCGCTTGATTAAGATCTATTCAATATTTGGTATGAATGTTTGATAGTTAATTGACCATTAATTATCTTAATCTATATGATTTCGAATCAAAAGCCGAAAGGAGAGATTTGGATATGGTGTAATTGAATAAACATAGGTTAAAATCGCGGATGAAAGTACCCCGATACTTGTGTAGCATTATAGGTTATTGCTCTTAATCCTCCTATGTGATAAATCCTATCATAGAAATATAGAAGAGTTCTGCACTGGGGTTGAGTGATTATATTTTCCTAACCGAAATATAAGATAGTCTAGTTAACCGCTATCTTAACAAAGAAGAAGAATCATTCTAGTTGCATTAAGGATTGAATAAAGTGGATAGTCGAGGATTTTGGAAGCCCTAATTCCTTCATAACTGATTACAACTTTATTAGTTTAAATCTTGCAAATATTCTAGTAGTTAAACAAAAACCCCAATCAAATATCGATTGTCAAATAGATAACATAAAATAGATGAACGATATTTAGAAACCAGTCCCTGTGGACGATATTCGGTCTTACAGACTATATTACTTGTGAACGATGTGTATGCTTGCATGAGCATTCGAAATATCGCTAACAAGTTTTTGACGTCGTTGCCGTGCACTGGCTTACATATAATATCGAATCATCTGTTTTTATTGCTACTTTAGCTTTATTTTTATTTTTATTTTTACTGTGAGAACTGTGTGCCTTGATTTGTTTATTGATTTTGATCTGTTTCAGGAATCTAGTGTATGCGAAGAAGGAGAGGAGCAGATACATTTGTTCCCTCAACCCTGAAATCGAAAAATTGTACAAGCAAAACAGGCGTGAGAAAAGAATTGTTGATTTACTAGACATGGAAAATCAGCAGAATAACAACAACGGGGTACCTGAGGAGGTGTTGAATAATGAGGTACCACCTGCGATGGGACAAGTCCCACCACCTGCAGAAATGAGCTTCGGAGATTATGTTCTGCCCACGGTTACTGGTGCACAGACATGCATCAGGCTCCAAGCTATAGGGGCCAACAACTTTGAGATCAAGCCAGCCATCATGAGCATGGTCCAGAACACAGTACAATTTGGGGGACTGCCATCTGAAGATCCCCACATACACATTGCAAACTTTTTGGAGCTGTGTGTCACTTTTAAATGCAATGGCGTTACTGACGATGTCATTAGACTGAGGCTATTTCCGTTCTCAATGAGGGATAGAGCCAAAAGCTGGTTGAACTCGCTGCCTGCCAACTCCGTCACTACCTGGCAGGACCTGGCCCAAAGGTTTCTAGCAAAGTTCTTCCCTACTTCCAAAGCAGCAAAGTTAAGAGGAGAGATGAACAACTTTTATTAGGTGGATGGTGATTCACTCTATGATGCATGGGAACGATTTAAGGACTTGCAAAGGAAATGCCCACATCATGGCATTGAGAAGTGGATGTTAGTCCACATTTTTTATAATGGTCTGAGTGGTAATACTCGTACCATTATTGATGCTGCAGCACGGGGTCATGAGAAAGAGTGCCAATGAGGCACATGAGTTACTGGAAGATATGGTGATGCGCGATTTATGCACACACTAAACGCAAGTGCACGTATCGTTACAAGTAATAGCATATTCACAATCTCCCCTTTCGGCTTTCGATTAGAAATCATATAAGTGATGATAACTAGTGATCAATTAATTATCAAGCAATCAAAACAACTATTGAATAAATCTTAAATAAGTGAAGAAGAAACCAAACTAATATATTAATTCATGAATAGAGTTTCAAGTGAATCACAAGGAAATCCCTAATAAAGTAATTAGCTTCTAGCCATAGTCACGCTAAGAACTAATATATTCTCCATACATGAACTGAAATAAACAAAGCAAAAAGAAAGAAAAGAAAATACTCAAGAACGAGTCTCCAAGCCTTCTAGCATCCAAGGATTGTGTTGTGAAATATTTACAAGATGGAATGGAATGGAATGGTGGATGGTGGAATGGGATGGATGATGGATGGAGAATGGGATGTAGGATGTAGAATGAATTCTTCTAATGATGTAGAGACTATTTATAGACCAAGAATCCTTTAGGTAAAGGGTTAGGGATTATGTAGGTAGGAAAGGTTATGGAATCCTTTTAGGTAAAGGTTTTAGGAAAAGTTATGGAAAAGGGTTAAGGAATATGTAGGTAGGAAAAGTTATCCCTTTTGGACTCTGAAAATGTGTCAAATTCGGCCCAAAACTCAGAAATCCCGCGTCGGCGCCGCGGCCCTGCAGACTGGCGCCGCGGCGCCTGAAAATCAGAGGCTTTCGGACGGCTTCAGTGGTCGGCGCTGCTGCCAGGCGCCGCGGCGCCGGTGACGGCATTCTTCCGGATTTTTCGTTTCTTCGTCCTTTGTTCGTCCGGTCTTCGTCTGATTTCTTCTATATTTCCCGGAACTTCTTAGGCTTCATTTCTTGGCCCTTTTAGTGTGCAATTCCATCTCATTTATGCTCATTTCATCTCCTTTTCGCCATTTCTCCATTTCTGACCGCTGTGACACAAAAGAAAGGAAAACGACCCTAATACTATACTAAACATAAATGAAATGAGTAAAATACTAACTAAAAATGACTCAAGAGGTGTATATAGAATACACCGATCAAACACCCCCAAACTTAACCTTTGCTCGCCCTCGAGCAAAGCTCAAAACAAAAATAAAACAAAACGAACAAAGACTCAAAGAGATGGATCAAGTAGTTATAATATTGCTTCTTCAAAATCATGGATGAAAGATGAGATAATATGTTAGAACATATATAGCATGAATAATCAGCAATCTAGAATTTCAAGTTAGATATTTCACAAATTCACTTAGATCATGTTCAATGGAAATACAAACACCCTATGCATGTCAATTTCATTCCATCTTTCCCAAATGCTATAGACCTGCTTACTTGTTATTCTCCACTAATCATATACATACATATTAAAGATCATCAGGACTTTCAAGGTTTGTAAGGTAGACTTAGGCAGGGGTAGGTAAAAATAGGCATTTAGGCTCAATTACGTACCATAAGCACTTTTCATTCAAACTCTTTTTCCTTCTTTTTGGTTTTCCCTTTTTAGTTTCGTACCCACTTTCTCCCTTCTTTTCTTTTGAGAGAATGATATGTATTATAAATAATAGGCACCCCCAAACTTAGACTTTTGCATATTTTTCATTGGGGTGCATCAAATTTGTTCACTCTCTTTTTGTCTCTTTTTCACGCTTTTCATCCCAATACTTTTCCATTATTACTTATGGCACAACAAAGGAATCATAGGGTGTCAAAGAAAGATATTTATTTTAGGCTCAAAGGGGCTGACTAGTGATACATTTTATGTCATGGTAGGTAATGAATTGTCAGAAGGGCTATCAAAGAAATGTCTGGATCATCTCCATAAACATGTACATCTTAACTATTTCACCTCAAATAACAAGCAAACAGATTTTCTAGATATTTTTTCAACCTTCTTTCCATAACTGCCACACATAAGCTAAGCACAAATATTCCAAATAATTAGATGTCAGGAATTTTTGGTAAATCTAACTTAAGCACACAATTGTCGCTTTTAATTCTATTACATTATCCCACTTTATCCACTCAATATCTTTAGCAACTACAACATGCATGATCCATCAAATCAAAAAAAAAAATACTAAAAAAAATGACTAAAAAATACTCAAAAAACACACAAAACAAATAAAAAAGACTCAAAAACAATAAAACATCCCCCCAAACTTAAATCACACATTGTCCCCAATGTGTGCAAGACTAAAAAAAAATAGGGACAACTTACTGACACAACACATCGGTCATAACGGAGGTCGAGGAGGAAACATTCTGGAATTTGCACGGAGGTATGTGTTCTTTCTTGGCACTCTCTTTCTATATTATGCCAACCTAGTTCCGGCGCCGAGATCAGATTCGGCGCGCGCCCACCATCGTGGCTCTCAGTTACGGCGCTGATTCAAGGCCAGCGGACGACGGTTTTTCCTTTTTTCAGCGTTTTTGCTCCTTTTTCCTCGGTTTTAGCTTTCAGTCCACCTGTCATCCAACAACACAAAACAAGAACCCAAGACCGTGAGACTGTTCAAGACAAAATAAAATAACTAAAACAAAAATTAAAATAACATAATTAAAAACATTGGGTTGCCTCCCAACAAGCGCTGTCTTTAACGTCTTTTAGCCGGACGCAGTTAACCTTTACGGGTGCCCATTGGATCCTTCTGCGAACTGCTTGCAATCCGCAAAGTTATTGTTGCGAGTCTCACTTCAACTACAACAATTGCTTCAAACAAGGGCCTCAGATATATGATTATCCCCCAAGTACATAAGACATGCTTGTCTTTTAGGCTCTCTCTAATGTAGGGATCAGTGAGATTCCCAACATCTCTCAACTCTAGGGGGTGCCCTTGATGGTATGAACTTTCTTTTTGGGGATCAACATTGACAGTTGGTGGTGTTTCTTCTGTAATAGGTACAAGAAAAAGATTTTCCAAGGAATCCAAAAAGATGAATGATTGGATCTCAGTAACCTTTTCCTTCTCTACACCAATTATCCCGCCAGATTCCTCAACAGCTGGGTGTGGTTCAGGCTCCTCAATTTGCTTACCACCTCCCATAATGATGTCGCTAGGCAGATTTTCTTGAAGTGTATTGCTCATCCTATCCATTAGTTGCCCTATTTGTGTCTCCAAATTTCTGAGGGACACTCTTGTCTCAGCCATAAACTGAGTCTGGCACTTGGTGAGCCTAGGTATGCCTGCCTGCAACTCATCTAGATCTTCCTCTAGAACCTGTGGGTTAAGCTGCTGTTGATGACTCCACTGTCTCTGATAGTAGTAGTCCATGTGTCCTGATTTTTATTTTTATTTTTTCGATTTTTTTTCTTTTCGAATTTAACGTGCAAAATAAGAAAAACAACAAAAGGTAATAAAAAGATGCTCGCAGAACAAGTTAGAAACTTGTTCTTGGAGCAACCAAATTAGAAATAAGAATAGATAAATCGATATTGAAAGTACGCCAATCCCCGACAACGGCGCCAAAAACTTGATGCACGATTTATGCACACACTAAACGCAAGTGCACATATCGTTACAAGTAATATAGTCTAGGTAAGACCGAATATCGTCCTCAGGGACTGGTTTTCAAGTACCGATTATCTATGTTTTAGTTTCTATTTGGTTAACGTTAATTGATTGGGATTCTAAACTAATAATGCAGAAAATAAACTAATTATAAAAATACTTTGATTTAAATCAGTTATGATGGAGAATTAGGGCTTCCAAGATCATCAACTATCCACTTTATTCAATCCTTATTACAATTAGACTGACTTCTTCTTCTACGTTAAGATAGCAGGTTAACTAGACCGTTTTATACTCCTGTTAAGGTAATATAAACACTCAACCCCAATGGAGAACCCTTCTACCTTTCAGTGACAAGATTGACTACAAAGGAGGATTACGAGCAATAACCTATTAAGCTACACAAGTATCGGGGTACTTTCGTTCACGATTTAACCTATGTTTATTCAACTATAGCATATTCGCAATCTCCCCTTTCGGCTTTCGATTAGAAATCATATAAGTGATGATAACTAGTGATCAATTAATTATCAAGCAATCAAAACAACTATTGAACAAATCTTAAATAAGTGAAGAAAAAACCAAACTAATATATTAATTCATGAATAGAGTTTCAAGTGAATCACAAGGAAATCCCTAATAAAGTAATTAGCTCCTAGCCATAGTCACGCTAAGAACTAATATAATCTCCATACATGAACTGAAATAAACAAAGCAAAAAGAAAGAAAAGAAAATACTCAAGAACGAGTCTCCAAGCCTTCTAGAATCCAAGGATTGTGTTGTGGAATATTTACAAGATGGAATGGAATGGAATGGTGGATGGTGGAATGAGATGGGTGATGGATGGAGAATGTGATGTAGGATGTAGAATGAATTCTTCTAATGATGTAGAGACTATTTATAGACCAAGAATCATTTAGGTAAAGGGTTAGGGATTATGTAGGTAGGAAAGGTTATGGAATCCTTTTAGGTAAAGGTTTTAGGAAAAGTTATGGAAAAGGGTTAAGGAATATGTAGGTAGGAAAAGTTATCCCTTTTGGACCCTGAAAATGTGTCAAATTCGGCCCAAAACTCAGAAATCCCGCGTCAGCGCCGCGGCCATGCAGACTGGCGCCGCTGCGCCTGAAAATCAGAGGCGTTTCGGATGGCTTGGTGGTGGCTGCGGCGCCAGCGGCCATGATGGCATTCTTCCGGATTTTTCGTTTCTTCGTCCTTTGTTCGTCCGGTCTTCGTCTGATTTCTTTTATATTTCCCGGAACTTCTTAGGCTTCATTTCTTGGCCCTTTTAGTGTGCAATTCCATCTCATTTATGCTCATTTTCGCCATTTCTCCATTTCTGACCGTTGTGACACAAAAGAAAGGAAAACGACCCTAATACTATACTAAACATAAATGAAATGAGTAAAATACTAACTAAAAATGACTCAAGAGGTGTATATAGAATACACCGATCATATGGCTGCCAACAATCATCAAGGGGCGGATGACAGGTCAGTAAACAACAGGATGACTATGGGCATACATGAGATAGATGCCATCACTGCCTTGAATGCACAGGTGGCCCTTCTGACGAAGCAACTGCAGCGGAACACCATGTCTGTAAATGTAGTCCAGATGCCAGTGAATTGTGAGATTTGTGGTGGACCACATTCCTTTGACAGATGCACAGCGGTGGACCCTAATAATGTGCCAATGGAGCAAGTACAAGCGGTTGAGAACTTTCAGAGGCCTTATAATTCCAACACGTATAATCCAGGGTGGAGAAATCACCCTAACTTTTCGTGGAGGAACGACCAACCCCAGCAGCAAACATATCAAGGTGGTTACGTAACCAAGAGCAGTAATCAGGCTACCTCATCCCAGCAGTATATACCACCTACACAACAGGAGAAGCCTAATGAACTGAAAGTTGCATTGCTTCAACTCACCAATTCACATAATCAGTTCATATCTGAAACCAGGTCCGCTCTCAGGAACCTAGAAACGCAGGTTGGACAACTGTCAAAAATGGCAACCAACAGACCGCAAGGCACTCTTCCCAGCAATACATAAGTAAATCCTATAGAGCAATGTTAGACAGTGTTGTTGAGGAGTGGAAAGCAGTTGGAACAAGTTGCTCCCCAACCCGCAGTGGTTCGTGAGAAAAAGGTTGAGAAAGCAGTTGAGGTAGAGAAGTAGGGGGTCACTGAGGACCGTCCTACAGTTGAGAAACCTCCATCAGCACCTTTGAAGGAATACGTTGATAGAATCCCCTACCCTCAGAGGTTACAAAAGAAGACAATTGACAAGCAGTTCTCCAAATTCTTGGAGGTGTTTAAGAAGTTGCACATAAATATCCCCTTCATTGAGGCGCTGGAACAGATGCCCGCATACTTCAAATTCATAAAGGAGATACTTGAGAAAAAGAGGAGGATGGCGGATTATGAGACAGTGTCATTGACAGAGGAGTGCAGTGCCATCCTGCAAAATAAAATGCCTCCAAAGCTGAAGGATCCAGGAAGCTTCACCTTGCCCTGCACTATTGGCAAGGTAACATGCAACAGGGCTCTGTGTGACTTAGGGGCTAGTATCAATCTCATGCCTCTGTCTGTATTCAAGAGGTTGGGTTTGGGAGAATGCAAGCCAACCACAGTCAATTTGAAGTTGACTGACCGAACCGTAGTGCACCCCAGAGGCATAATAGAATATGTGCTTGTCAAGGTGGGGAAGTTCTTCTTCCCAGCGGACTTTCTCATTCTGGACATGGATGAAGATGATGAGATACCCATCATTTTGGGGAGACCCTTCCTTGCAACGGGGAGCTTTAATTGATGTAGAGAAGGGAGAACTGAGATTGAGGGTCCAGTAGGAGGAGATGGTCTTAAAGGTGTTTAAATCCACCATCGAATCTCAAGACAGCAACAAGTGCTTCGCAGTAAGCACGGCTGACACAGCAATTCAGCCAGCACAGGCCAAAGCCAGGAAGATCATTTCGACAGCTGTTAAACCACAGGCTAGTCTAAAAGCTAAAATGAAAATTGATGAGATGAAAGCTGTCGAACAGGTAAGTCTTACTGAACCCCCTCTTGTGAAAAAGAAAAATAGAATGAGAAAGATGAGGATGATTATGAAGTGGATAGGTTGTGGGGTTAAATTACCCCAATGAGTTTTGATAAGGAACTTGCGTCCGGCTACAAGACGTTAAAGACAGCGCTACTTGGGAGGCAACCCAAGTTTTAAATTATGCAATTTAATTTTAATTAGAACAATCTCACTTTTGGTATTTTTGTGTTGTGATGCCAGGTGAAGGAATGGGACATAAAGCAGGGAAAAACGTTGGAAAATGCCGAATCAGGAGTTTCAGCACCGCGGTGCCATTATACAAAACCGCGGTGCCAGAAGCTCAGAGAAGTCGCAGGAATTTAGGCACCGCGGTGCCGATAGCATTTCCGAAAAAAAAAGGCCCTGAATCGCCAAATCTCCTCCCACAGATACCGTTTCAGTGCAATATATGTCGCCACCACCACCATTTTGAGTCGTTGTATGTCTGTAAGTCATCCCGTTTTAATTTTAGAGTCTTTTACACATTTGGAACAATGTGTATTTTAAGTTTGGGGGGAGTTTTCATTTATTTTATTTTTGTGAATCTTTTGTTTGTTTTTGTGTTTTATATGAGTCAATTTTTTTTTATGAGTCATGCATGTTGTAGTTACTTGAAAATTCCTAGTGAACTAAGTGGGATAATGTAGTGGAATGAGAAGCTAAAATCTGTGTGCTTAAGTTAGATATGCCAAAAATTCATGAAAATCTGATTATTTGGAATATTTGATGCTTAGCCTATGTGTGTCAATTGAAAATGTCTGTGAAGTCTGTTTGCTTGCTGTTTGAGGCGAAATAATTAGGATGCACATGTTTAGGGAGAAGAATCAGACATTTTTTTGCTAGCCCTTCTTACCATTCATTACCAACCTTGCAATAAATTGTATCCCTAGTCTGCCCCTTTAAGCCTAAAATAAGTTGTTTTCTTTGACACCCCATGATTCCCTCATGTGCCATAAGCAGTAATTGAATAAAGGGATGAAAAAGAGTGAAAAAGAAATGCAAAAAGAGAGTAAAAAAAAACTTGATGCACCCCAATGAAAAAGAACGTAAAAGCTTAAGTTTGGGGGTGCTTATATGACTTGATTCATGCTCTCAAAAGAGAGAAAAAAGGAATGATAGGTTTGAACTGAAAAGAATACCAAAGAGAAGGACAAAATAGTTGAATGAGAAAAACGCTTATGGTACGTAAATTGAGCCTAAATGTCTACTTTTACCTACCCCTGCCTAAGCCTACATTATAACCCTAAAAAGTCCCGAGGATTTTTAGTATGTATGTCTATGATTAGTGGAGAATAGCAAGTACACATGCCCGTAGAACTAAATGAAATTGACATACATAGGTTAGGTATTCACGGTTTCATTACTTGTGATTGAATTGAATTTGCGAAATATCTGACTTGAAATTCTAGATTGCTGAATTCATGCTATATATGTTCCTGCATATTATCCCAACTGACGTTCATATGTTTCTAAGTCTTGGTGTAGATGTTTGATTTGAGTCTTTGAGTCTTTTATGTTTGTGTCTTTGTCTTTGTTTTGATCTTTGCTTGAGGGCGAGCAAATGTTAAGTTTGAGGGTGTTAGGCGTATTGTGTATACGTTTTTTGAGTTATTTTTAGTTGATATTTTATTTGTTTTTGATGTGTTTAGTATAGTAGTAGGGTTTTTTTCTTTATTTTGAGTCACATCGGTTCAAAAAGGAAAAATGACAAAAAAAGAGCGCAAAGTGGGCATAAAAGGAGGTCTCGAGGCAGAAAAACGTTGGAAATTGATGACTCAAAAAAAGGCAAAGTAGCACCACGGTGCCCAGAAGCAGAACCGGGGTGCTAAAAGATCAGAGACCCGCAGGACTTTCGGCATCGGGGTGCCATTCAGACAGAACCGCGGTGATATTTGTACTGAGAGCGGTGTCGACCTAGAGGACTTTCGCGATCGCGGTGCAGGCGTCGGAATCCGAGTTAGAATCGCCGAGGCGAGAAGGGCCATGGGGCGAATTTGCAACATACTTAAGCCTTGGGGATTATTTTAAGGAGGAGTTGTTCAATCTACAACAAAAAAAAACACAAGGCAGATTTGGAGCAAAAATTGGAGACTCTGTTCTACGTAATTTTTTTTATTTCGTCTTTAATTTAGTTTATGTATGAATATTGTGTTCGTTCTTAGCGTGACTATGGCTAGGAGCTAAACACTTTATTAGGGTTTTCCTTATGAATCGCTTGAAGCTTTTATTCATGAATTAATGCAGTAGTTTGATTTCATCTTCGCTTGATTAAGATCTATTCAATATTTGGTATGAATGTTTGATAGTTAACTGGCCATTAATTATCATAATCTATATGATTTCGAATCAAAAGTCGAAAGGAGAGATTTGGATATGTTATAATTGAATAGACATAGGTTAAAATCGCGGACGAAAGTACTCCGATACTTGCGTAGCATTATAGGTTATTCCTCTTAATCCTCCTATGTGATAAATCCTATCATAGAAATATAGAAGGGTTCTGCACTGGGGTTGAGTGATTATATTGCCCTAACCGAAATATAAGACAGTCTAGTTAACCGCTATCTTAACAAAGAAGAATAATCATTCTAGTTGCATTAAGGATTGAATAAAGTGGATAGTCGAGGATTTTGGAAGCCCTAATTCATTCATAACTGATTACAACTTTATTAGATTAAATCTTGCAAATATTCTAGTAGTTAAACAAAAACCCCAATCAAATATCGATTGCCAATAGATAACATAAAATAGATGAACGGTACTTAGAAATCAGTCTCTGTGGACGATATTCGGTCTTACATACTATATTACTTGTGAACGATGTGTACGCTTGCGTGAGCATTCGAAATATCGCTAACACTATCCTGAGTGTTTGAAAGAAGAACCTTGAGTGTTTGAAAGAAGGCTTAGAGAAGAAGAAGCTCAGAAAATTTGATTGTTTTGTGTCTTCAATTAAGCCAAAGGCCTTAATTTATATTGCTAGGAAGATGACCTCTCAACTAGCCAACTAATGGCTTTCAATAGCCATGTAATGGCCCTTAATTGAGAGGTTACAATCAGAAAATAATGTAGTCAAATAATGGCTGAGTTATGGAGGAAAAACTGACATTTCAATGCTCCAAAACGTCTCCATAATCAGCCAAACTTTTGAACTTGTCGAACAGTCACTGCCTCGGAAGTGTCGCGACTTGGCCTCGAAAGCGTCGCGGCGCTGCGGCTCTAGTGAGCCACTGCCCAATTAGAGTTGTGGCTCTCCGGCTTCCGAGGGCGAGCCGCGGCCCTTCTCGGCTCCGCGACCCTTTTCCGACCCGTTCCAATCTTTACACTACGCACACTTCTTCATTCATTTACCAACGTGAAACACTCGTCATTTGGCCAACAATCGCCCATCATTCTACGTCTCAAATATTTTATTTACGTATCAATATCTCTTTCACTAAGGAAATTTACGATCTTTGGTACAACGTGTGCACGTGTGTGGAAACGACGTTTCCGGCGTGCGAGGCCCCAATTGTTCGAGTCATAAATAATGGGATAAACTTTATTCCATGTTAATAAATTTCCAACATAACTTCTCCTTCACCCTTCCCACTACTATACATATCCTCTCTTCTTCTGCTTCCTAAAAGTCGTCTTGTTTGCCTCTCTCCAGTGCCATTTTCGATGCTATTCCGCCTCTAATACAACATGAGTGATGTCGTTCCTGATGCAAACATGGACGTTGTCCAGCATCGTCTCATGTTTGAAAATGAATGTATTCTGGCGTTTGACAACTTCTTGTGTCAAGTGGTGGGATCATCTTGAGAAGGGAACTTACTGAGAGAACGTTTAAAAATTTTGGACACAACTTTTCCAAACGGATATATCAATTAACTTTTTTACTAATTAATTAAATACATCAAAATATAGGATAAAGGCAAAAAAAATGAGAATAAAGATAAAAAGATTTTCTTGTCTAGGAGAATGCCACATCACCGGTCTTATGTCCTGCAATTATATTTATATATAGATTATTGTATTAACAAATAAAACTAGGTTGTATTCTTAGGTGACATTTTTAAAGTCAAACAATAAAAAATTAACTAACATTATTGGGATGATGTTAGAAAATCTAATTTTGATTATACATCGTGAAATAATCGAAAAATTGAGATGAATAATTTTTTTAAAATAATCGGTTGAACCGTCCCATTGACATCTCTAATTTGGGCAAAATGAAATTCAAACCGAAATTTATTTATTTTTAATTTGATTTGGATTTTCAAATTACGGATTGGATTACGTATATACCTTTTAGAAAATTTAGATTTCGAATTTGGGACTTTGAATCAATGTTTTAAAAGATATTTTTTGGGCAATCTCGGGGCAAGGAGTACCAAAAATTCACTGAGGCGTACTGATGGGGCATAAGTATCCTGCGTCGTAACCCCAATGTGATGGCATCCATTTGAGGCGTAAGTCGCGAGAATTTTTTTAAGTTTAAGCCAAAATTAATTACTGGAGATTAAGGATTGATATTATAAATTTGAAAAAGTAAAAGCAAAAATTATACTATTGAGAAAGAGAGGTGGCTTATGTTACGTGAGAATTATAGTCTGTTTGGCTAAGTTTATTTTTCTCCAAAATTACTTATTTTTTTCACAAGTGCTTATTTATTTTTAAAAAAAATAAGGTGTTGGCTAAATTTTAGAGAAAAACAAGTGCTTTGGGGAGTAGCAGACAGTGTCGGCCCTGAGCAGGGGCAAACGGGGCAATTGCCCTGGGCCCAAAATATAGAGGGGCCCAAATTTTATTTTTAGTAAGTAAAAAGAGTATTTTTACTCTGATCTCTCTAATTAATTATACTCTAATCAATATTAGTTATTTTAAAAATAATAAATGTCAAGGGCAAAGTAGAAAAAACTTAATTAATTATATCTTGTTTTTAGAAAGTGATCAAATAATTTGGAATGAATATTTTTAGTAATGTGGCCAAGTAATATGGCTCAAAGAAGTCCTATAGTTGCTAATTATATAGTATTTTTTTATGCAGGGATTTTAGGATCTTGAATTGTGGTGATTTTGATGACATGGTGCTCTCAGAAAAGAGGCCCACTATTTGTCTCGGTCTTCAACCCTTTAATACTTCTTTTCATGACACTAGCTAGTTCATTATTGCTTGATGAGACTCTATATCTAGGAAGGTAATTCAAACTCCTTTGAAATATGATCTTTTTCAGCTGTAGCTAATCTTTAGTAAGTTGAAAATTTAGATGTTAAACTCTTTATATATTTTGCTCAATGCTTGAATATTTAGTTTCAACATGCTTAAAAATGGTATAAGTACAACAACATACCCAGTGAATTTTGACAAAGTTGATCTGAGTGGAATGAACGCAGTCCTTATCCTTACCTTGGACATAAATTTAACTATTTGCATTACTGTGATTATCATTCTATGTGCTCGTTACTTGCAAAAACAATGAACTTATTATATGAAATCAAAGGAAAAAGAAAAAGAAATCCATTTTATATCAAAAATCAATTTCTTCTTATTAAGTAAATTTTAACTTGCCTAACTATAATAATTTGTAGCAGTTATTAGATTATTATAACTATTAACTCTAAATCAACGATGCTCTGTTCCACTTTCACTCCTCAAAAAGAAGAACGTTTTTGTGCATCTGTTCCACTCCTCTAGGTTTGAATCGATACAATTTATTTGGCTTGAATGTTAAATTTTTAGTTAATTTGAACATGTTAAATCTTGGTTGAAAAATAAAAGTGAGTTCATCACTAAGTTTAAATATATATAGGGCTTAATTTTTACTTTTTCCCTAGGCCCTGAAAATTTCAGGACCGACACTGATAGCAGAAACAGTTTTTAAGAAGCAAAAAATAGTTTTTCCCCGGAAACAGAAGCAGAAGCAGTTTTTAGTTATTGTCTTGGCAAAAATACTCTTAGTAAAAGAAGTTATATACCATAATAACCCTACTCAGCTAAATTTATTAATAAACATAATATTCTACACCAAGACTTCAATGGAATAAGTAAATTTTCATGTCCTTATTCGTACTTTGATATTAAAAAACACTTTTTGAAAAGCTTGGCCAAACATAAATTGTTGCACAAAAGTATTTTTTAAATTAATTGATCGAACATAAATTACTTCTCACCAAAATTATTTTTTTGAAAAACACTTTATAAAAAAATATTTTCAAAATAAACAGATTTTAAAAACTTGGTCGCTATTACTATAATAAAGTAATAAACATAATTTAAGAAAAAAGGAAGAAATTAGAGCGCGCCTATGACCAAGGGCGTGTGTCATGTAGCTTCTTTTTTATATACTCTAATTTGTTGTTTTTTTTATAACTAGATTCATATAACTTAATTTTAAAAAGAAATAAAACATATATTCTATAGCTTGTTTGGCCAATACTTGGGTAAATTCCTTTTCAATTTTTATATTTGATTTGTGAAATTTTCACTGGGTAGGTCGGACCAATTTCCCGGAAACAGTCGTTCTATCTATTAAGGTGGAGATAAAGTCAGTGTATATTTTATCCTCCCCAGACCCCACGTTGTGGATTTCACTGGGTATGTTGTTGTTGTAGTATTTGTGAAAACTTTTGAAAAATATTTTCAAGTTCTACCTCACCCTCCGACACATCTCATCTTCACCTTCACCTTCATCGCCTCTATCCCCACCACCACACACCCCCTATCCTCACTCCATCCTCTCATAACATTTTTCTAAATTATATACAAATAATTTTAGAGTAATATTTAGAAAAAAATAAGCAGAGTAGTGATCAGTGCACAAATAGTAGGCACAAACCAGTAACGAACCGATAAGAGGAGCAAAGCAAGTATAAGAGAGAGAGAGATATTTTTGGGGCTCCAAAATGAGCTTCTTTGATTTTCTATTATGTGTTCTGCTCTAATTATAAGTTAGTAGTCCTATTTATAAGCTAAGCTAACTAACATTGTGTTCTCCTCTAATTACAAGTGAGAAGTCCTATTTATAAGTTAAGCTAACTAACACTGTTAACTAAAGCTATAAATTAACTGAGCAATTAACTAGTGTTAACTATATTCTAACAACTAACAACTTTAACCAACTATATATCTCAACATCCCCCCTCAAGCTAGGCACTGAAAACATAGTTTTTCAGTCCTAGCTTGGAAACAACTAGCATTTGTGGATGCATCATTAACAAAGCAGAATCAAGAATACATCTGCATAAGAGCATCGCCAGAAACAACAACAAAGCAGTGACAATATCACCGCACCAAAGAAATTCATTAATATCAACCATAAGAATCTCTCAGCTCCTTTTGTTCTTTATTCCTCCGAGCATTTGTCATTTGTATTTTTCTAACTCTGTCACTAATGAAACCAGCATTCCTCTCTGCTCTGATAATTTCCTTTTCTGTTAAATCACCTGCTTCTTCCACCTTTCCATATCTCATTTGCATCTTCATGAGCAGGGAATCCAATTCTCTGTCTAATAGTGTACATTGTTTTTCCATATTCAGCAGCAGGCCATATTTATTCTCCAAACACTGCACTGAACACATTTTCGCATTCCACATTCTTTTCATACACATACTAAAATTGACTCAGGCGTAGTACAACATAAGATAAAAGTATTATGAAAATTTCGCTGATTTCTTTTCCACTGAAACTGAAGTATCTTCAGCAGTGGATGAGATTGGATCATCATGTTTCTCTTCACTGGTTGTACTTCAGTTTCCTTCTCGTTTACAGCAGCACCATAAGCAACAACTGCAGCAATAGCTACTATGAAATTGTCAAGGAAATTGTCAAGGCCAGCTACTTCAAGAAGGTCATATTATAAATGGTACCCCATAAACTCATTCCTAACATAATGTCCCAATCAGATATCTTAAGGCATAAACTCATTGCTTTAAAATGCAAACATTGATACTCCACCAGCAACAAGCAGTGTGCACACATACTCTGGAACTGTATATCTTCCAACAATACCAACACATAAAACAGTCCTGCAGCAGCAGAAAATACCAACAACAACAAATGATGCTTCAACACTAGAAGTAACAGCAGTTGTTCCAGCTGCAGCACGAACATCAGCAATGATACAATGCTACTGCTCATTAACACTTAAAAACAGTAGCTACACTAACATAAGTAGTAACATAACAACTTCAGCAATAGCAAAACCAAAACCAGCAGTAGATGTACTTGCATCAACTGCAGTAACATCAACCATAATAGCAGCACCAGTCGCAACATCGACAACATCAGGTGCAGCAATAATAATGAAGAACACCTCGTTCTCTAGTCTCACTCGAACTAGAGAATCCCTCGATTCTCCTTATGTAAAAATGACGGCAAGAACCCCTCATTCTCTAGTCTCGTTCGGACTAGAGAATCTCTCGATTCTCATCACGCAAGCTACACTTTAGTATCAAAACCAAGCGGTGGTTGTTTTTCCTTGGCTTATCGAACCAGCGTATGCCCATTCCTCCTTTGATGACTCTCAGTAGAGAAAGCCACAATTATCCGATGTGGATTGAAAGGAAGTTGGGGATGGACATAGATCCTTCCGCATGCCGCTTTTCAAAAACAATTTGCTTGCAACGCCTCTTACATCCAAGCTAGTGGGATCGATCTCTTCTACTATTGTCTTTCCTTTGAATCTTGATAACATCAAGAAAACGGATGCAGCAAGAAAACGGATGTGTATTACTAACACTAACATGGCTCAAAATAAAAATAGAAATTTAAACAAATGGAATTCATATAAAAAGTTAAACAGCTCAGCGACTTGGGAAAGAGCTTGCCCACTGCACACTGATTGATCCGATAAAGCACTCGTATGCCCCCTGTTTAGGTGTAATTTGGCATTTCAGTCTCTATCTCTACCCCGGGCAGTGGATGGTACTAGAGGAGTTGCACCAAGCTATGCTTATAATAAGCTCGGATATGCAGTGGAGTCTCCCTCAACTTCCAGTCCAACTCCGGCTAGAAATTCCTCGATTATCCTATCCTGACCTACACATATAAAAACATGCAATCTAACACTTGATCGACCTGTGAATAACTTCTGTAAATTGAGCTTCAACTCAATCTATATTGTCTCCGATGAAGCATCCCTCAGTTCTCAGTTAATTTGTCGCTGAAAATTCCTCGATCCTTCCATCAATCTATTGAATATGCAACCTCAAATATGCAATTCTAACAGTTATATGCTAATTGAATTCAACTGATGCAAACTCCATCGATTTTCGACCACACCAGCAAAATCAGTATTCTCGGCAACAATTTCAGTCGGTGCAGTAGCAACAATGACAGCTACAGCAGCTCGATCAACACCAGCACCAGTCAAGTCAACAACATTTGTTGTAACAAATGCATTTCCACCAACACAGTGCAAATTCACCAACACTTATCACTACCACATCAATGCATCCAATTCACCAATTCACCAACACGAATTCAATTTTAACAATATAAAATCGATTCACCAACACAGAACCAGTACAAAATAAAATCGAATTTCTAGAAATTCACAAATCGATACCTAATTCGATCATTTCGCGCCTTGGAATTTGAATCACATCAACTCGACTAACATACCTCAGAAGCACACAAGTTTCCGTCGATCTTCGACGCCGCAATGATAGCCAAAGGAAGAGTGTATCCGCAGGAAACAATGGCTTCAGTTCCATCGCGGTCAATCACAACTTATCAATTCAGAAAAGAAATCGAAGAACAATAGAGAAATTGCTCGATTGAGAAATTAGGGCAAATTGCGATCTGAGAAATTGATGAGTTCGATTTTAACTCGATTTCAGAAGATAGCATGCTCTGTTTTTCAACTACCGATTGCATTATTTTCAGCAGCAACCAGACTATATCGAACAAGCAGATTGCATTCAAATGAAGCTACTAAAGATGGAGAGCTTTGTGTTACAGAACTGTGTAGAAAGAATGAGAATAACTGCATGTGAGATCGATCTCCGTTAATTTCTTCACTGCATGTGAGATCAACTCCTTTCGATCCTTCGATCTCGACAGTTCCTTCAATCCGTCAATTTCTTCAATTCATCTATTGCATGTTCGATCTTGATTGCGCTGGCTTTGATACCATGTTAAAATTTGCAGGAGCAGTGATCAGTGCACAGATAGTAGGCACAAACCAGTAATGAACCGAGAAGAGGACAAAGCAAGTATAAGAGAAGGATATTTTTGGGGCTCCAAAATGAGCTTCTGAGATTTTCTATTATGTGTTCTGCTCTAATTACAAGTGAGTAGTCTTATTTATAAGCTAAGCTAACTAACCTGTGTTCTGCTCTAATTACAAATGAGTAGTCCTATTTATAAGCTAAGCTAACTAACACTGTTAACTAAAGCTACAAATTAACTGAGCAATTAACTAGTGTTAACTACATTCTAACAACTAACAACTTTAACCAACTATATATCTCAATAGAAAGCCGCTTATTTTTCTGACCTTCATAATGAATACACCCCAAAAGTGCCTATTTTTCATGTAAAAACACTTATTTAAAAGAACGAAGATGTTGTTAGGTCAAAACATTTATGAAGAAATAAGTGTTTTTAGTAGGTTCAAAAGCGGGAAAAGTAGGTTTTTTAGGACAAGATTAGAGCTGGCCATAGATTGAGCAAAATTGAGATCCAAATTGAAATTTGATTTTTTGGATTTGGTTTGATTTTTCATATTACGATTGGATTCTATATTTTGTTTTTTAAGAATTTAGATTTTGAGTTTGGGACTTTGAATTTTCGGATATGCGAAAGTCCGATATCTCCATTGATTAGGCATAAGCCCATATATCTAATACTAAGTCCAATACCCTATTAAATTAGTCACTATATTCTATTAGGTTAACGAACAGTGTAGACTAACAGCAGTGGTTGCCAACGGTGGATGTGATGGTAGGAGTTGTTGGTGGTTGACGACAATAATAGTTGTTGTGATTGCAGAGGTGATTAATGGCGACGGATAAGGTGAAGAGTGGGTGGGTGGTGAAGTGGAGGGGTGGGGGTTGGGAAGGGTGGTGGTGGTTGTGATGGCAAATGTGGTTAGTGGTGGGTAGGGTGGGGATGGGTGGGGTGGTTGGGAGAGTGGGTGGGGTGGAGCTGGTAGTTGTGTACAAAGTGGTAGTATAAATTATCCATACAAAAATACCATTTAATGATATGAAGACTTTGTTCAAGATCTTAATGATTAAAACCTATTCACACCAAATTAGTGCTTAAATCTTAATGTAAACAAATACATATAATTATCTAAGATATGAATCATTTAGATTTAGGTCTTCATTAAGTGCAAACGAATGAAGCCTAATTTGACTTTGCAATTCATGAACAGAAGAAAAATAAGGAGAAAGAGATCATGGGTGCTGATCTAGAAATTGTATATCATGGGTGATGATCAACTACTTTTAGTTTGGAAACTGCTACATAGAGTAGGTGCTCAATTAATATATTTAAATGAATTACTAGAATTTGTACATAAATAACAATGTCTGTTCAGGGCTAAATTACCTATATCTGTTAAGTTCTAAAATTTAAATACCAGACCCCTCACAACAAATCTTGAACCAATTCTTTTGCCGGATAAGACATTCGGTCATTATAGGACCGAATAAAATACAGCTTAAATTTGTATAGCCCTTTATGGGGCAAAGTGAATCAGAATACGCAATGAGGAAATTTTAGCTTAAATTTGAGATCCTTTCTCAAGTGTGGTTCATGCAAACCCCAAGGAAATAACGAGCATAATGAGTTAAATATATCTTTCTACTTGTGTATTTGGTTTAACTTTACCAGAAACCCAATACCTTTTATTGACATAAGAGTGTACACAAGAGGAAGAGCATTAGATCCAATAATACTCTTTTGTTACACAAAATATGGAAAAGAAATAGAGATTCCAATGAATGCCTCTAAAAAAAGTGATATTGAAATAACAGACTTAAATGTTTCAGAAGAAATCCACAAATAAACTAGAGTATGCATTTCTTTGCATGATAAATAAAGGCAAAGACGAGGGCGAGGCTTACTTAGCATTTGATGGAAAACTCTACGAGATACTGTTCATTCATCATTCATGTCAAGTATCGCTTAATTCCAGCTTTCTGCTCAGAAGTAAGCTTGCTGGGAAACTTGATGTTAAACTTTACTCTCAAGTTGCCTTTTCTACTAGGTTCCTTAGGAATGGGCATACCTTCTCCTTTGATAACTTCTTCATAACTTGGACTAATGATGGAATTAATTGGTACTGTTAGATTTCGTCCATCAAGCGTTGTTATTTGTGCAGTATATCCAGTGAGAGCCTCTACCAAGGATATTTTCTGGGTGACAACGAGGTCATTGCCATCTCTCTTGAAGACGCTATGTGGCTTCTCATCAATTATGAAGACGAGGTCCGATGGAATTATGCCTCGTTGCTCGTTTCCTTTCTCTGGAAACGTTATTTTAGTCCCCTTCTTCCATCCTGGTTTGATATCAATTGTCAGAATTTCCTCGGTTGTACTAGGTCTCCTGTGCAAACAACAACACTGTGAGAAGGAATTACAATTTTTTACTAGGAATCAACTGGAAATACAACTAAAGGAAAATGAAAAATACAACTCAACATTAAACGCCAATACACCAAGTGCTCCACAAGAAGGAATCCAAGGACCTGTTGCTTCTTTCAAAAGTAGCAGAAAGCACTTCGAAATGTGAGAAACAAAAACTTCACACTGATTAGGTTGAAAAAGAGAGAAACAAAAGAGAATTGACATGAACCGACACACTCATACAAACACATATAGGAGAAATCCCTGAGGATCTGTAGCGCACAATTTGAAAGTCGGTGATAATGAGCCTGCCCCTATATCCACACACACACACACCCCTCTCCCCACATAAGTACCAGGCAAGAATTCAAATTATGACAAATACCACCGGAGTATTCATTTGCACACCCAAAATGTGCTAACGTCAAATCCCAGCAAAATTAGCAACTTAACATTAAGTGTCACTTGAAGACACAATATATTTGTATACTCTTTGCATCATCAAAAGAAAATGACAATATGTATGTATGTGTGTGTGTACACACACACATTATATTCCCAATCCAAAGAAAAGTGATGAGTTTATATTTTCTTTCGAAATTAAATCCATTTAAGAACTTACCTACACCAATTAATTCCTTCTAGGAAAAAAGCCAAAAACAAAATTGTTACGCAATTAGAGGGACTACAAAATTGAATGTTGACAACGTATTAAACTTGAATACCCTGATAATAAAAGCCATACCAAGCAGTCACTTAAACTTTCAACCTTTCAAATAAAAGAATACAGAAAGCATTAAAAAATAATACTCCCTCCGTCCCAATTTATGTGGCACAATTTGACTTGGCACAAAGTTTAAGAAAGGAAGACTTTTGAAATGCGTGGTCCAAAACAAGTCTTATATAAATGTGTGGTTGTAAATAATCTCATAAAGTTAAATTGTTACTAAATATAGAAAGGTGACATTCTTTTTGGGACAAGCATTAGACTTCTTCCCCCATTATTCTGCTTTTCCTCTCGTGGCTTGTCATTTTGTTTTCTACAAACCGTGAAATTCTATGTAATAATAAATGAAAAGGTGAACATGATTTCCCCACACATATGGAAATAACATCCATGGATGCCTTTCAAAAGACAAACAAAAGGACGACAATAGGGACTCTTGAAACCAGACAAGGCTTGAAAGAAACTAGAAAATGAGAATTAGCACCACCTTCATGAAACTGTGTCGCAAATATGATGTATGTTTCTTAACATCCAGACAAGCATGGACATTACTTTGGGTACATTGTTTAATGATGATCATTATAAATTAGGAGGCGCTTGATAAAATAAGCAAGTGGAAAGATACTCAGGTAGCCCAATTTCCTTATTGCTTATCCAAAGGAAAAGGGAAGAGGTACTTATCAAACGAAAAAGGGTGAAGAGGTAAATCCCTTGAACTTTTTGGGACTCTCATACCAAACATGAGCGAGGAAGGGGCAACAGGAAAACGGGGACAACAACAACAACATACCCAGTGAAATCCCACAAAGTGGGGTCGGGGAGGGTAGAGTGTAAGCAGACCTTACTCTTATCTTGGGAGGTAGAGATGTTTCCGGTAGACTCTTGGCACAAGAACAACAAGCAAATGGGGAACAAAACAAAAAGTTGTATAAATTAACTCAATATGAAACCAACTTGTTAACCGATGGGCACATGCTGCATAACGTTTCTAAGGTAAAAATCAATCTCAGAAGTCCAATGACTATGCTGTCAACCATTCATATAGTAACTTCTACTTGCAGCTTGAAGGTAATAACTAAATTAAGTGGGACCAATAAATAGTCAAATCATAAGTGTCCTTCCCTAAAATGATGTTTTATATCTGTGCCTCACATTCTACTGCCAGTTTTCAGTATATCCTCATTTTGGTGAGAGACAAATTGATTGATTCATCCTCCTTCAGGAGCACACAGTGAGGTTACTTAATGCCACCGATGGTACTAACTCCCGATACTGTAAAACATTTCAATGAGAAATGCAAACACAAACGATAGTGCATCTTTTTCACAAAGGAAGAAATTCCAATTCTTAAATCATAGTTTCTCTTTTTTCCTTTATGCTAGTTTTAGAGCTTATTGTCAGGCCTAAAGGAACGGCTTGGTGCATATGTCAACATGGAGAACTTGCCCTTACTCTCTCAACATCAATAATGCAGAAAATGGAAGAGGAAAATGATCTTATGATGAATTTGTAGAAGCAGAAGCAACAGACTGTTTTAATACAGTTTCTTCTAAAATTAGTCATAAAAACAAGCTTATTTCAGAACTTGCATGTCTTGTGCATTGTCTAGATCAGTGTTTAGAGAAGCGGGCGCTTCACCGCTTTAAGCGGTGAAGCGAAGCGAAGCGGGGATCTGGCGCTTCATATAGCTGAAGCGAGAGAGGTGAACAGATGTGGGCGCTTCATCCCTGAAGCGCGAAGCGGAGGAAGCGAGCAAAGCGTACGCTTCGACTCTTTTTAGAAGAAAAAGTCACAGACTAGGGTTATCTGGTGCGACTTCTTTCAGAGACATTGAGTATTCTTGATGCGACTTCTTCAGCGACACAGACTAGGGCTCTTCTCTTCTTCAGATATGTCCTTCTCTTCTTATATTCTTCTTCTCCTTCTTTTCTTCTTCTCTTTTCTTTGTCGATAGCTCACTGCTGGGGATGTGCTGGCCTATTTGTTTTTCCCATTCTTGATTGCAGTTGCTGGGAAGGGCTCTGTTTTTTGACTTCCTCTGTTTCTTTTTTCAGTTGGAGAATGGTGACAGTAACTGGTGGTCTGGATTGTTCCTCTTATTTTTTCTTTCCAATATTTCTTTCTTATTTCTTGTTTTTAGTTTGTCCATTTAATTAATCTAATTGTATTAGTATCAGTAACTGAAAGTTCATTAGTTAGACAGTGCAGTTTATAGTCTTTCTTTCTGGATTGTGCATTAGATTAGACAGTGCATTAGTTACATTTTTCCTGATTTTTATTTATTATGCAGTTCATCTGGTAGTTTTTCTGATTTTTTTTATGGCATGCACACGATATTCTTTAGTAAAAGGCGAAAGAATAGTTCGATTTGTGCTCACTGCGTGGCTGCTTCTGATTTTTATTTATTAAGAAGTTCATTAGGTAGATTTGGAAGGGAGACTTGGAGTAATTGGTAAAGTTGTTGCCATGTGACCAATCACGTTAACCCGTGGAAACAGCCTCTTGCAAAAATGCAAGGTAAGGCTTCGTACAATAGACCTTTGTGGTCCGACCCTTCCCTGGACTCCGCGCATAGCGAGAGATTAGTGCACCGGGCTTCCCTTTTTTCATTAGGTAGATTTTCTATCTACTTTCTTAGTTTTAAAATTGAAACATTCGCTTAAATATTTAGTCTTTGTGCAAAGTTTATTTTGGTCTTTTAAAAAAATTGTGCTTCACTTCAAAATGAAGTGATCCTTCGCTTAAAGCATGAAGCGGGGCCTTGTTACTTTTTCCAGCTTTGCGCTTTCCTGAACACTGGTCTAGATCATCATCACTCCATTTGAGGAGGTTAAAAGAAATACATCATGACCTTGGTTGAGGTTATAATATGAATTTAAAAACAGATCTAAGGTCATCATCTTTGTATGATATAAAAACTTTCTACTTCTAGAGACATGTCAATTGATGCAGCGGCTACCAGCAACGAAAGTTCCGATATAACTAGTCTAGAACTTCTTCCCTATTCAAGCAGAAAGGAAGTTTCCCACTAGACTACCTAAGACACTTCACACTCGCATTCACACTACAGAAAATAACAATTTTGGCCACCTGATGCTCCATTTGCACGTTGCACTGCATAAATGATAATTCAGCCTTAAACAAGGTTATGCTATAAAGACAAAAAATAAAACTAAACCAACTGCCTCACCTGTTTCTATGAGCTTCAGCTTTTTCGATCTGATCATGCTAGCGACAACTAAAGTAGTCCCCTCTCCTAACAACATCAAAATGCAACGTCGATGCTATCGACAACTAATGTGGTCCTCTCTCCTAACAACTCCCAAGGTAACAACATAAATTGCAACATTCATAATCCCCCCCCCCCCCCCCAAATCCCCTAAAGTGGTTGAAACACATACAATGGAACGCCGTTTTTAACACAAGGCTTTATATATTTGAGTTCAGCCAATGCATTAAATAGCTTTCACTGAGATCATCACATTGTAAAAACAAAAATGATAAATACTAAACTATTGCCACCACATTTAACTTTAACATTTATATGGATCAATCAACTATACTTCAATTAGATTAGTTACAATTGTACTATATAAATCTTTCTTTTTAAGTTAAACCTGCACATGAATGATTCAGTTTCAGACAACTTAAAAAGAAACCGAATGAATGATGTAGTTACCACCAATAATATGACCATCCCCAAAAGACATAACTCAACCCTTTATACCTACTCTATTCAGGTTAATTTTATTCCACAATAAGCAAAATTTTGCTTTTATAGAGCTTCTCTAGATCTCACTCTTACCCCTACGCAGACTATTAGTGTTAACTCCTGACAAACACCAACTTACAACTTTTTATTCAAGAAAATGGAAAAAAAGAGGTACTCCCTCCGTTTCAATTTGTTTATCTTAGTTTGACTGGGCACGGAGTTTTAAACTAAAGATATATAATGTACCAAAATGTCTTTTCATCTTGTGGTCTTAAATATGGCATGTGAGATGTTGTATTTACTGAATTGCCAAATAAGGAAACATGCGTTGTTTTTGTAACTGACTGAAAAGGAAAGTAAGATAAACAAATTGAACCAGAGGTAAGATTTTAATCACTGAGGGAATACTGTGAAAACTCACCCAGTAGCATCAGTAACTTCTCTGGATATCTTCATCTTCTTGGTGGTTCCCTTATACAGATCCTCCAAACTACAAGGCAGATTCCGCTCTATCGGAGCAGCCTTTCGTGACACATTACCGGATGCACCTTCACCGGCGGCATTTCTGAACGAAGAGAAAATATCTTCCCCAAACATACCTCTAGGAAAATTCGCAGCACCAGCCCGTCCTCCACCCATATCTCCTCCCATCCCACCAAACGGGCTCGAAAACCCAAAAAATTCAGAGAATATATCATCAGCACTACGCGGGTTGAATCGAAACGACCCATGACCGCCCCCATCTGATGTGCCGGGAAATCCACCGGCACCCGGCGGTGGCACTTGCCCTTTCAACCCCTCTTCTCCATATTGATCATACACTGCCCTTTTCTGTGGATCACTCAATACCTGAAAATAAACACTCAAAATTCTTCAAAATTAACTACAACGTTAGAGAATGAAAATAAATCGAAACCCATAATTGAGATTACCTATTACATCATAGAATTCAGAGATCTATACCTTTTAGTTTTGTTCAAAATTAACTACAAATTTAAGAAATAAAACAAACAACAACAACATACTCATGAAGTGGGGGTTCTGGGGAGGTAGTATGTACGCAGACCTTACCTTAAATCAAACATTTGAAAATTGGAATAAGCGGTTATGTAAAATACGTCGTAGGTTACAAAGATTCTTTTGGAAATAAACTCAAAATTAACTAGTACAAAATATTGGAAAAATAAACCGAACCCGTGAAAATTGGGGTTGTTAGACATCATAGGCTACATATTAACAAAAATCAATCGAAACCCATGATACATGGTACAATTCAGAGATCTACATCTTTTTTTTGTTCAATTGGAATAATCAGTACCAATAAATGGGAATACATACATCGTAGGCTTCAGAGATTTGTTTGAATTTGGATTCAGCATCTTTCTTGTTGTTAGGGTTCTTATCTGGATGCCATTTCATTGCCAATTTTCGATAGGCTTTCTTGAGGTCATCATCTTTCGCATTTCGGTCCACCTGAAGAACCTTGTAGTAGTCCACACCCATCTTTTGATTTCTCTCTGGCTTCTTCACTCTCACCGAGTATTAATCCACTTGCTCATCACTGCTAACCATTTTATAAATAACCACTTTTTGCCAAATTTCCTTTTTTCGAATAATGTTTAGGAACTGACCTTTCCTTTATTGTTTTTATAATTTGTGGGATTTTTTTTAATCTAATCATCTAAAATTTTATAAGTTATGTTACGAGTTGCTTTCATTGTGCCTTAGCCCCCGTAACGTTGAGCGTCTCGAGCAAGTCCCGCGAGTGTCAACCGCATCATACGCTGATATCGATCAAGGAACATCTGACATAATGGCAATGCGGGAGGCAATGGCCACCTAGAAATGTTGTTATTGCATATTTGAAGTGTGCCTAAGGATTTTATCAATGACATCAGTGAACCCAAGGGTATGGGCGACGGTGGATGTCATGAGTGTTAGTGGCGCAGGTTCTCGAGCAATAGTTTGAATTTTGGAATTTCGGGTGAAAGGCCCATTCCTAGGATGTTGAATATACTTACCAAGTTTAGCCCCATTCCGAGATCGTTTACCTATGGACTTGACTTAGCCAAGGAGTAGTGGCATTATCATAATTATCCAAAGCTTCTCAATGCTATATCTCTTCCACGAGTATGAGAATCAGATGAAACATCGTAGAGGTGTGAAGGAATCAAGACGAACCATAAGGAATAAACGATGTCTCATTTGGAGTTCGAATCATTGAGAAATATCTATTATGATTCTCTGGCCAAAACATGTCATCTAGGATCATTTGGGTTTATTTCTTTAAAGCATATATAAGAGGGTACAAGTGTCGCATGCTACTCCCCCATAAGTGCTTTCATCAAGCCGTACCAAGTGAGCAACCTTGAGGAGGAACCTCGAGGGCCTGCTTAGACATCTCTAAGGGGTGGTCCAGGTATCATAAAGTTAAAACTCAATTTTAATTTTGCAGATCAGATTTTACACCCAGAGTACACGGACCGTAAAATATTTTACGACCCGTCGAATTGGACCGTATAATTTCTTTTTGAAATTGACGGAACCTTGGTACAGACCGCAAAAAACTATATGGTTCGTCCTTATTTTACCGTAATCTTCCCATCAGCTTTTATAAATCATTGGAAAGTTACATACGGGTAAATTATACGGATCGTACAACATTATACGGTTGTCACGCCCCAAAGCCGACCCTGGACTGATGCTATGAACAACACCGGAAGCACCTTATAAATCACTAAGCATTTACCTCTTCTAACAATATTTCGTTATTTAATAAAACAAGGTATAAATAACTACAGAAAATCATGATCACAATTATGAAATAAAATAAGCGGAAGTCTATTATAAATATATTGTCATAATCGTATCAACACCCAATGAGTCAAACAATGATTTCAACATCTACGCACAATATAAATGTCTATCTATAGAGCTTCTATGAGAAATAACAATAGTCTAACTTCGGGACGCATCCTGGAAACTAAAGCAGTACACTAGATAGAAAGGGTGTCCCACAAACAAGGGTGTGGGCTCACCAATAAGTCTGGAAAGCATCAAGTTCTCCTACTTCGTACGCGTATCACAAACCTGCTCTTCTTTGTACTAAACGATCCCGAAAAGATGAAGATACAAACATAGTCCTCAGGGATTCTAACAACTAGAACACTTAAGTCTCAACATGAAGTAATGAGTTTCTTCCTTGAGCCCACTTTCCCAAGAATTGGATAACTAAAAGGTTTAACACATATATGCTTCGACAAGGAGACACACAATATATCAATCTAGATAATATATAAAACAATTAGGCTAATTCAACAACACATGATTCAAGCCTAACTTACCATTCTTCCCATTTTCATTAAATTTGGAAAGAATAAGAATACCTATAGTCGCCAATAAGAGGGAGTATCAACTACTTATATATTCCTCTTTCTTGATATGAAGTGGCTCATTCGGACCTTTACTTTATCTAACTTAATATCCATTCACTCTTATCACTAAACAATCTCTCACACCATTATTGATCTTATCACAACCCTACATAGGTCGTAATACTATATTCCACGTATCATAGGCCTTTAAATTGCATAACTTTAAGAATTTTCTGGGGTATTCCCCCTACTTAGCTTGCTCTTTGTCATCAGACTCTTTGAAACTTTTGTAACTAAGGTTTCATCTTTATCTAATGTCTTAACCTTCATTCACTTATTCATCTAAAACTCACATATATCATACCCACACAAGACACGTGTCGTAGATTATTGACCTGAGTTTTTGTAATTTCTATATCAAACCTACTAGATAAAATCTAGTTGTTACCACTATCATGCTATCGTTCTTCGACCAAGGTGATTACTTAAAGTTCCACCCTAATAATTGGTACCAACCTAAGCAGCAACACAAATCCCATTTAGGCTAGATAAACTTACAACCGTTAGAGTACAATCAAAGAAACATTAGTCTATTGAGAGTCCATGATAAATGTAGTCTCCAAATCACACATGTCCATCTAACTACAACCTCAAATCAGAATTCTTTGTATTAAAACTTAGGATAACAAATTAAAGCCTAAATCGATCTCCATCATCTTCTTAAATCATTCTTTCATAAGTGGTTGTTTTCGAATTTCAAGCCTAAAATATAGTTCTTCCACTAAACATCAAAATAGCACAGATCTTTTTACCCAATAAGAATATAGCCTCAATGTAAGATAATAATTAATTCACTACAAGATACATTCAAATTTCCTTTCATCAGAATCTTCAGTACTCTAAACATATCATATCTTAAGTATGTCTCAAAGCCATAATAACCCATATATCCTTCTACTTAAACCCGTAGAGAGAACCGTAGCACCATGACACAATTCGTAAATACTCCTATGACTGTCTATAATCTAGTCACACCAATAAATTTTCTTACACATATATATATATATATATATACATATATCAAAGCTCAAACCTTCAATCCCAAACTTTAAATACCACAAGAGAACAAACAAAATAAACAAGAATAAAAGCTCAAAGGATGTCGCCTAAAATCACACTCTCTTTTCATGGTCTCACTATTTCTTATTCTTTCATTACATATTATCCCCCAAATTAAATTCATAGGTCAACATAAATTATAGAGCTCTTTTCCCGAATTCTAGAAGTATATCCTAAAACTTTCAATTTCCGACTATTTTATCCTCTTATTCATGACTTATACTTGGTTTTCTTTATGATCAACACTACAATGACGGATCATAATAATACTTCATCCTAGTTTCAAATATACTCTAAGTCTCGTAAATTCTTTACAACCCTTTAATAATTTTCTAATAAAATACTAGCTATATCATAAGAAAACTCTCACCACGTACTTTAAATAACTAATTAATTTAATGTAAGTAGCCACCACCACTAATCTCATGTTATGAGCAACGTTCAAAGTATCATATTGTGCAAAGTTCTTGGCGGTCTCAAATATAGAAATCTTGAGAAGCTTACTACTAATAATTATATGGTTCTCATTTGATAAATAAAATATAATAGTATTATATTTCCAAAAATGTAGCTACTACAACATAAGGTAACAAGGAAGGAATATAACTCTCAAATAGGCTTTCCTCTACTTGTTACTATGAAATATCTCCAAATCTCATTACAGCTTTGTCAAAACCTAAAGATATAGCTATCCCACTCTTCACCTAACAAATTAATGACACTCATCTACATATTTCCATCCATTACCATCTCATATTTTGGCTACTACATTCCTTCTTCTTAGTACAGCTTATGTCTATCACATCGAAAACTTTATCTATCTTAACAATTCCCTTAAGCCTAACAAGACTCCGACAAAGTTTTCCCTGTATTTAGGACTATATCATTTTATACATGTCTCAAAAGATCAATAAACATACCTTACAATCACCATATGTATACACCTATTATCGAATTTCAAAAGATTTCATATCATCCATCACACTATACATGACAACTAATATGCGCTCAATAGAACCATTGTCACGTGGTTAGCTACTGCAACACGAGTTAAAATCGATTTTGTGACGCACGAGTATCGAATACATCAGAATGATCCTAAAGAAAAGTTCGAGATCTACAACACAATCTAGAATTAAGAAGAGTAAGTGTTGAAACTCAATTTTGACCCTCTCGTCCAGTCATTAACTATAAAATTACATTAAATTTTCCAATTTTTTTAACAATGTCATAATAATAAAATGCAATAATAAAACATTAATACACGCATAAATAAGCAATTTAATAATGGCACCGCATTTTACGTAGAGTATTAAGCACACCTTGAGTCTCACGTCCGCATTCGTCATTTTAATAACAAGCAATTTCATTAATATTATTCGTAATTTAAGCCCTATTTCCCATTAATTAAAACTCAAACAATTCTTAATGATAAATAAATAAATAAATAAATAAATAAATACATAAAATAAATAATTTAACAATGACATCGTATTAAATAGCATATTCACATTTTATTAATACACAAGGCAATTTCATAATTATTATTTATAATTTAAATTAATCTAATACATGTGTTTTAATAGCGTCGCATTTATAAATGCATTAAGCAATCCTTAAATGTCATATCTGCATTTAGCATTTAAATAATTTAATAATAATCTAAACCCCATTTAATTTTAATTTAACATCGCAAAATACGCATAATAAATAAGATTTTAATAACAGTATTGCATTATAAAAAACATTAAGCATTAATTAATAGCACACTCGCCTTTATTACTTTAAAACGATTCGTAATAATTTAAACTCGAGCTAAAACTATTGAAGCACCAAAGGTAGTATTAAAATAATTTAATAACAATTTAAACCCCATTTTTATTATCACTAATTAAAACACAACATTAAAACTTTACCTAAATTAAATTCTACCCAAAATAAACTAAAACTTGCAGCCCAATTTAATTCGCAGCCCACAAAATCTACCCAGCCCAACTACCCGCGGCCCAGTACCCCAGCCCTTATATCGCCCCATCGTCCACAACCCATAAGAAAACAAAAAAAAACCTAAACCTAAAGGAATTCGCCCCTCACCCTCGCACCCCGTCGCCGCCAACACCTCAGCCGAGATTCTCGCCGGAGAATCTGGCGTTGTACTCACACTCTTACCATCCTCGTCATTCCCTTACCATGCACCCCAAAATAAAATCATATAAAAGCTTACCAAGAATGGAAACCAAATCATAGTGATTAATGCCAAGATTCGTCCGAATCAGTGGAGAATCGCATCAATACTTACCAACACTAGAACCCGAATTAGGGCTATATAAACATAGCAACATACACATGCAAGAGGGGGAAGAATCCTTAAGTATCCAAATAGGGGCAGAAAACAGAGAATGAACCAGCAGTGAGGTTTTTTTTTTACCAGCGAAATCAAGAACCCAACAATTAAGCATAAATCACAAACCTTTCTTCTCAATAATAGCCTATAATCGACTACAAACCGCATCGCTTTCATTCGCATAGCAATACACTCCGGGTGGATCGACGACTTGATACGCTGCCTCGGTTCACTGTCCGGAGAAGGTAAATTCAAACTTCCTCCCAATTCTAGTTTTATTTCCATGTTTTATGGCTTGCTGTGTTCTGTGTTGGTAAATCGTCCTTAGTTGGGATTGTCATGCTACTGTCCTGTTGTTAATGGTTAAAGTATTGTGTCCCGTTAATCGATTTAGTACACCCATTTCCCTCTTGTATTTCTCTTGCCCTTCGTGAATTCTGGTTGTTTTATTTGTCGAGAATGGTTCAAGCAGGTTTAGCTTTTCTGTTAAATAAATAGCTACGAGTGTATGACTCAATTCTGATTAGTCGAGAGAATTCTAAATACGATATGTTGCCTAGTTATGTATATTAATATGGTATGATTTAGAGGCGTCGCATGATGAATGGTTATTGTTTTAGCTAGTCAGTTTGAGTTAGCTAGTCTCTTTCGACTGGTTAATGCTCCTTTTTGTACTTCAGTGTTTTCATGTCTACAATATAGCATAAATGAAACCTTGCATATGCAGAACCCAGTTTTACTGCTATTGACATAGCAATATTCATCTGGTTATGCATCTGTTCTCATCTGACTTGGCATTAGTTTGACCCCTGCTTACTGGTAGCTTATGATGTAACTCTGGTATGTTTGTTTAGGCATTGCATGTTTAGTATAC
Source organism: Przewalskia tangutica (assembly GCA_029844215.1). Lineage (NCBI taxonomy): Eukaryota > Viridiplantae > Streptophyta > Magnoliopsida > Solanales > Solanaceae > Przewalskia > Przewalskia tangutica. The sequence continues at coordinate 17,649,803 of CM056739.1, read as the reverse complement.
AACATAATGTTGACTATGTGCATTTAGCTAGGCCCAGATAGCTCTGCACCTTTTAAAATGTTACTCTAAATGGTCAGTTGCTCATCTTCACATCTTGAAACACATCTCCTAAATTAGCCATTCAACTGTATTTGTCTGTCTAAGTGCTGAAATACACCTCTGATGATATGCAATACCTCCTTAGTCATTTAGCTTGCCATATCAGTCCATTGAATGGTCTGGACATATATATATATGTGTACTTGACTTTTCCCAAATCGATTGTATGCCTATCTATCTCTGTTACCACCATGAGGATATATGTGTGATAGCGTGCCTCATTCCTACTCAGTTCAGGTGTGTCTTGTCAAACTAAGTATTTTGTCAAGAGTTGTTGGCTCAGTACTTTGTTTACCATGGTTTGTCATACATGTTTACCCCGGTCCATTTTCTTTGTGTGATTGTTAGTTGCCATGATTAAAAGCATGCCTATATTGACTGTAAAATGTACACGCTTTCCCAGATGTATTCAGTTACACCTGCGTGTTTTATTTTACCTTGTGCCTTGATAAGCTTCAGAATACATCCTGGTTCGATTAATTATACTCACTGTTAAGATGTAGCAAGGAAGTTACTGCATATCGGGATCTATTGCATTGATTCTAGATAGTTTAAAATATGAAAAGATCACTGAAGTTGTACAAATCGTAGTTTGGTTGCTTATGACCTGGTTCTTCACATGTTTAAGTGTATTTATTCACTGCTCTGCCGACTATTATGCGTGATTAAGCTGCTCTGTAAGCTCAAATGCACATTACTTAAATGGCTAAATGCATATTGATTTCGGTCCCCTTTGTCTCGTTTAAGTGCTATTAGTTTTAGGGACTGATTTAATTAAATGTTAGCTAAAATATGCACATATTCATTTAGAATATTTACTAATCCTTATCTTTTCTTATTTTTTTTACATGAAATGCATCGGAGCAACAAAGAGTCTCACGGTGAGACTCATCGTGGCAAATGAAGACCCGCATCTATGTGCATTTCTCTATCCGCATCGGAATTCCAAAAACCACCGGCGAAAAGACATCGCCATCCTTCGAGTCATCTTTATTGTTTTCCTATCCCGCCCCATTTATATGTTGTAAATTAATTGCTTAGCATTGCACTACTAATATTACACTTAGAATATCTAAATCTTGAATCTATAGATTAGAAAGCAATCTGACGCTAGAATCTATTTTCCTTCAAGTTAATTATCTTAGACTTCTCATACTTAGCTATATTAAACCATTTAATAATCTTCATTGGCATAACGATTCCCGTAACTAGAGTATTACTATTTTTATAAAGCCCGCTATTTGCATTCATATTTTTAGAATCATACTTCTAATAGCATTTGCAAAGAATAGATAGTAGTCATATTTTATAAATGCATCACAATTGATTTTGTTTAATATCCTCTATACTTCATTAACGAAATATTCCAATAAGGATACATACTTTTCATATGAAATTAACTTATCTTTTATAGACGAATCTTACGGCTTTCTTTCATCAAGGATACACTTCCTTTCCTACAAAGATCTTTTCTCAAATACTTTTCAAAACATGCATTCTTAGCAATAATAATTCCCTAGGTTTGAACGGACAACTGCAAGTTAGCGGATCCTTTAGGGTGCCTAACCCCTTCCCTTTAGGATAATAAAGAACTCTTACCCAGAATCTCATTAAGTTTAGCAGACCATTTAAATGGAGTTAGTGTTGACTTTAACTTAGTTGATATTTAGGTGTCCTAATTCACCCAAACTAATTAGGTGGCGACTCCGCGAACCCTTTTAGCACTCTAGCACCCTAGCATCATCTTTAGCACTTTTAGCACCTCTTTAACCTTTTAGCATCTCTTTAACCTTTTAGCACCTCTTTACCCTTAGCACCCTACTTAACATTTTTAGCATCTTTTTAGCACTTTAGCATTTTAGCATTTTTAGCACCCTTTAATATTTTATTTTATTTTCTAACATTTTATTAAGCAGGATTCGCTTTAATAATATCGCGGTCGAAAAGGGGCGTGACAGTAAGAAATATCTAAAATGTCCTGGTAGTCATACATCCATACATGTGGTCAGTCTGCATGAAGAAGACTCCACTATACACAGCTCCACAGACAATCCTATGACACTTCTAAACCTGACTCTGATACCAAACTTATCACACCCCAAATCCGACTCTTGACGTAATAGACATTTGATGTTATAAACAACATCGGAAGCACCTTATAAATCGCTAAACATTTACCTATTTTAATAATATTTTGTTATTTAATAAAATAAGGTATAAATAGCTAGAGGAAATCATAATCACATTTATGACATAAAATAAGCGGAAGTCTATTATAAATATATTGTCATAATGGTAGAAACATCCAATGAGTCAGACAATGACTTCAACATCTACCCACAATATAAACGTCTATCTATAGAGCTTCTATGAGAGATAACAATAGTCTAACTTTGGGACGCAACCTGGAAACTAAAGCCGTAAACTAGATAGAAAGGGTGTCCCACAAACAAGGGTATGGGCTCACCAATAAGTCTGGAAAGTAGTAAGTTCTATACTTCATACGCATATCACGAACCTGCCGTTCTTCGTTACTTAACATACCATCAGAAATAATAATGGTATGCCTGGGTATTGGGTACTCAGTGAGTGTCTCCGAAACAATGGTTAATAGCAAAATATATAAGTAATAAGTGTAATTAAAATAATATTGAGAAATAGTTCAAATAAATGATAAGATCTCATGAACATCCAGTATAAGTCAATGATGAAGATATAATCACTTTGAATCCTTAAGTCGTTCTCATTACCTTGATTTCTTTCAAAATAGTTCGAGTTCCCAAAGATAAGTAAGCCAGTAAACTTAGTGAAATCATCAAGGATGAAACCAATAATAAAGAACATTACAAGCTCAACATATACAAAGAGGTTAGTTTCCCACATAGGTTAATCTTCCTCTGAACTGGCACAATAGTAGATGCACTAGGCTACATGCCTCGGAGGTCAATCATTCTCTGGACTTACACAATAATACTTGTATCGATACGTTAGAATCCATAATGGCTAATCGTCATCTAGACTAGGACAACTTGACCATATAGGCCTAAACATAAACAAATATAAGTTATGACATATTAGCCGAATGATAAATCATAGCGTGTAAGCTGAATCTCAAATCATGGCATGGATTATGTTCAACATCACGTTAATAGGGGCACATCAAGTCATTAATAGGTTTAGAAACTATGTTAAAGTCATTAGATAAATTTCATCTTCAATAAACCTCATTCATAGGGCCAAACACATTATAGGGTAAATCATATTCAAAGTGCAAATCTTTATAAATCAATTTTTATAATAATTTGATAGGAAAAGTCACGAATACACATATATAGTATGATACACCTAAGGTTCCATGAGGGAGTATCCCTCATGCACATGAAACATTCCCAAAGAAACTACTTTTAAAGGTTGGAGAGTATGTTCAAAAAGAGGCATACCTTGATTCCTGCTAAAATATAGATAACGTATTCCTCCACATACAATAATCGCTCTACAACTGATAAGGGTGATAAAGATTAGAACTTTGATCATTTATATGAACTCTCCTTAATTTTTTGAAAACTAGAGTCTTTCTAAGCCTTAAAAACTTGTTCCTGGACCTCATATAAATCACTCGTTGATTCCAATCATGTATTATAATCTATACTAGCCTAAAAGTCATCAATGGAATCAGGTGTTACACCCCGTAATTCTAGGGCATTTAATTGAGAATATGATTATGGAAATAAGATTTGAATGTTGGAAGGAAAGGATTTTTACTTTTTCTATATGGAAAAGATATCGAGACAAATGTGACGACGAAAATTATTAACTTGTAGTTAAATTCTTTCCAATGGATTTATGGACTTAGTATTATATTATGAGGTATTGGCATTGATAATATGGGGACCACCGAAAATTTCACAACTTTGTGGGTCCATCAAAATATTAAGAATTTTGGCTAAGTGTGGAGATATTTTTGTGAAATGAAATATATGGCCAATAGGAGGATGACACGTGCCCCCCATCCACTTGTCTTGTGAAGGCCCCACTTGTATATATGGATATGTATTGCAAGACTTAGGCTCATAATATCTTCATCCTTCAAACTCTCTTCTCTCTTTTCTTCTCCCTCAAGTTTCGAAATTACCTTAGCCAAGTGATGAACAAATTAGTTTCTTTTCTAAGATTAAGCTTCTTAACTAAGTTCTATGCAATGTTAACTCTCCAAAATAGTGGGTCACGGTTTTGGCCAAGAAACTTCTTTGAAACCTTAAGCTTGGAAATGAACTTTTTGGAAGAGAAACAAGAAAGTAAGATGATTACAAGCTTGTAGAGGATACGTGTGTGTTGTTGTAACGTGAAGAAGTGGTGCAAAAGGAAGTGGTGGTGTCCGAGAACTTGGGACTGTTTTGGCTAAGATTAAGGTAAAATTTCTTCTTCCTCTTGAAGTAATTGGAGGTTACATGATGTTATAATTAAGAGATGAACTTGGGTAAGTAAAATGGAGGATAAGAAGTGCATGTCACAGTTTCGGCATGTTAGCCGAATTGTGGAATGTTTTGTTATTATGGATTTGTTGGTTATTGTTGTTATTATCGTCACTAAGTGCATGTTAGATTGAAGGAAATCTTGTTATTGAAAGTTGAAATGGTTTATATTAAAGTATTGAAACTTGAATTGGATTATAAGGCATTGAAAAGGGCTTTGGATTGTTGTTGTTGGCCGAAACTATCTTAAAACTGTTGGATATTTGTCGTGCTGTTTTAGTTGTTGTTTTATGCGTGTATAATGCTGGAAATTTAGTTACCATTATGCATGTTTAATGTGGTAGTTTCTAATGCATGTCCTAAAGGAATAAGGGTGTAGAAAGGTGTAGAAGAGCTTCACATTTCACCCTCGTAGTTGTTTTAGTGGACTGTTTTTATATGGATTAAGAGGCAGGATTAACATGAGAATTAGGTGTATGAACCACCTTGGTTGCTATTTTGGTTATGCCCTTAATTGGTGCTTGGTTATTGATGTTATTAGTCTCGTTTGGAAGTTGTAGATAGGGTATAAATAGGGGAAGTGCTGCCCAAATTTTTATATGAAAATAGAACCATTACTTGATATATGATCTACACTAGTAAGCATGGAGTTGATATACGTGTTATTGTTGTTATAGGTTGAAGTACTTATTGAGGCGTATTCTACTTATCGTGTTGGTATAGCCGATAAGGTATGTGAACTATCCTTTCTTCTTTTGGCATGTTCTACGTGTGAACTATAACTGTGGTGTTGCTCCATAGTTTACTCTACTCTTAGAGGTTAAGGAATATTCATGTTATTGATTCTATGCAAAGAGCATGTCTAAATTGTTCCTAAGTCCATATTAAGACATATAAGACAAATGTTGATAAGATTTTTAGTAAGCATGGGAGCCGAGTTGACTCTGCTTACTTAAAGGAATTGTTAAGTATTAAGTGCTGAAACTGGTTTAATAAATAAGTAAGTATGTTATTAGTAGACGTGTTAAAACAAGTCATTGCAGCGTTAAGTGAAAAAGGTATCGACAAACGATTATTATATTAAAATGATTAGAACGCCATCTGCATAGAAACTAAGATATAACCAATTTATTTTATATTTTCTAGTTCACAGCTGATTAGATAAGATCTTTATAACAAAAGATAAATTACTCACGGCCCATATAAGAATTAATTAGGCAAATTCGGATCTGTTATCGCCATTCAGATGTTTCCATAATGTTAGCCAGAGGAGCGAGACGAATTTAGATTATCGAGTTGGTATAGACGGCAAGCGGTATGTGAAACTCTTTCTCTTTCTTTGGCATAATGTATATGAAATGGGTGTACTGTCACGACCCAATTCACGAGTCGTGATGGCACCTACCCTATTACCCCGAGTAGGCGAACCATATTCTTAATAACAAGTTAAATCAGCGAAAAATAAATAAAGAAAAAGAAGTTATAAAGTCTTAATACTTAAATGGTTACGACATTCCCCAAAATCTGGTCAAAAGGGTACAAGAGCACTAACAAATCTGAAAAATAGAAGTCTGAAGGAATGACCGAAGGCTACATATTGTCTGTCAATAACCAAAGAAAAATGGAATTAACTAAGAAGCCCTTCAGGGGCCACGGACGACCAAGTAGCTCACCCTGAATGACTAGAAGATGTCCACCTCGTGAATCAGCCACGGGGCGTAGAACTGGAACCTGGATCGTACTCTGCACTAAGCAAAATAGTAGTATCAGTACAACACTAGTACTGGTAAGCATCATAGCCGATAATGATTAGATAACGCATGAAGAAGTTGAAACCAACAAGTAGCACATAGAGCAATCAGGCATGGTCACGTATCATATACAAGCAAAGTGTAAAGAAATCATGAAATCAACCAAGACAGATATAATTCACCAAATGATCAGTCAAAATATGTGTGGATGAATGCAATGTAATGCAATGTCACCTCTCTCACTCCCGCTCTCCGGCAGAAACCTCGGAGGCTATCACTCCCGCTCTCCGGCAGAAACCTCGGAGGCTATCACTCCCGCTCTCCGGCAGAAACCTCGGAGGCTATCACTCTCTCTCTCCGACAGAAACCTCAGAGGCTATCAATCACGCTCTCCGACAGAAACCTCGGAGGCTATCACTCCCGCTCTCCGGCAGAAACTTCGGAGGCTATCAATCACGCTCAATCTCTGGCAGAAACCTCGAAGACGACCAATCACTCTCAGTCTCTCACCTCACCATCATCACAAAATAATATGGGAAGTATGTCAGGCATGATATCAAGTCTCAATACGTGTCACCAATATACAATCAACAAGTACAAGTCAAATCAGGTGATAATCACAGAAAATAACACATATGGCGATAAGCCCACATAACAGCTGACGGAACCAACGTAAATGTAATTTATCTCCACTTCATGCCCGAAGTCCTATCATGCTATCCCCGTCACTTCCTACAACTACATACGATTATCAGAGTCTAACTAAAGTAAACCATAACCTACCTCAATGCCGAGCGGGTTCCACGAACAATCAAACCAATGTATTCCCCTTACGTAGAGCCTCTGAACGATTAAAATCTAGAAAATATGTGAACTACATTATAATACGAATCTAAGGACACCCATATTGTTATATTTATATTAACAAGATCTTTACCATTTCCATTGTATGACTAAAATACCCCTATAAAAATATTAGCATAACTTCAGGACAAACAAATAATATTCATTTCTTTTAACTTTCTCGTATCTCTCGCTTGTGAAAGATATAACATTAAATTCGTAACTCTAAATAAGGTGTTTATTGTACCACGTCGAAGGAAACACTAGCATCTCTTATTATGCCTAATCCCACCTGACAATACTTAGTGTAGATGGTGAAAATTTATGAAAGAAACAACCCTATGAAATCTGTGTCACCGGAATTTTGTAAAACAAGGAAGACACTTTAAACAGTCATAACTCCCAAACCATAAGTCGGATTTTCTCCATAAGGTCTAAAACTGACGGGAACAGAGTAGTATACAACTTTCTTTAAGCCCATATTTTCATATTCTTTATGTATTTGTACAGTTTTCACGTTTTATATGCTGTGTCGCCTGCTTTTCGGTAAAACGAGGCAGAAACTTTAAGCAGTCATAACTTTCAAACCATAAGTCAGATTCATCTCTGTAAGATCTTAAACTGATGGGAACAGAGTAATATACAACTTTCATTCAACCCATACTTTTATATTCTTTACGGATTTATACAGTTTCCACGTTTAATATGCTGCTGTAATCATTATGCCATGTTACATCCCTCAAGTTTCTCTATTCAAGTGGATTGTGGAATTTCCGTGTAATGACCTCTTTGAAAATTTGATTTCAATCAATAACGCATTAGTATAAGGATCATGAATAGATTAATTCAACCATATAACATATAATCTAACCTGAACTTAATTGAGTGTTTCCTCCTTGTCTTCTAGTTACTAGGGTTTCTTTCTCTTCTTTCTTCTCTTCTCCTTCCTTCTCCTGCGTGTTGCGCTCGTACTCCCCTTTCTCCCTCTCTCGCTGCTCGTCCCTCTCCCCCTTTCTTTTTCCCCTCCTTCCTTCTCCCCCCTGTTGTCTGCGCTCGTCTCCCTCTCTTCTACCTAGTAGGGTCTTTTTTCTTATTTCCATTAAAAAGAAAGAAAGAGTTTAGGTTAATTAAAACAAAAAAATCTGAATTTACCTTGTTACACTTAGGTCCCTAAAATACTACATTTTAGTCCCTCATTGTCTACTTAAATTAAATCAATCCCCCAAGTAATTAAATCGTAATCCCACTTATTTTAATCTTAACTCTCGTTTTCTTTAATTCCCGAGAATTTCATAAAGCCTTGTATTCTCAATGTCATAATTCTTTTTCATAGTTTAAAGTGCTAAACGACCAGACGGGTCGTTACATGTACGGAGAACGTGCGTAATTCCATTGAACCCTAACTTTTATGTGATACATGATATGATAAGTGCCTTGAGTTTTCAAATGATGATCTAAAAGGATATATGATATGATAGTGTCTTGGTTTTTCTAAAATGAAAGTTCATTTTAAAGATATTATTGAGAGTCCAAAGATAATTTAAATTGCACAAGGTTGCTCATGACAAAAGCTATTCGTGCAAGTGTTATTATTCCATTCACACCGAGTCCCTCACTAAAGGGCTGGGACACGTTATATGTATATAGACATGATGGTTGTATAGACACCGAGTCTCACAAATGGGTCGGGATACGTTATGTGTAAAAAGACACCGAGTCCCACAATGGGTCGGGATACGTTATGTGTAAAAAAATATCTAGTCCACAATGGGCCGGGATACGTTATGTGTAAAAAAATATCGAGTCCACAATGGGCCGGGATACGTTATGTGTAAAAAGACACTGAGTCCCACAATGGGCCGGGATATATTATGTTTAAAAAGAAACCGAGTCCCACAATGGGCCGGGATACGTTATGTGTAAACATCGAGTCCCACAATGGGTCGGGAAACGTTATGTGTAAACACCGAGTCCCACAAATGGTCCGGGATACGTTATGTGTGAACACCGAGTCCCACAATGGGTCGGGATACGTTATGTGTGAACACTGAGTCCCACATTGGGCTGGGATACGTTATGTGTGAACACCGAGTCTCACAATAGACCGGGATACATTATGTGTAGACACCGAGTCCCAAATGGGCCGGGATACGTTATAGGGACAAACATCTATGATCTTGATATGACTCTCTCACTTTTAAAAGGTACAGTTGGCTCTATTTCATATGGCACGGTTGGATCTGGTATTTGATTTTCATACTTGTCCATGTCATCTTTTGGCCAGCTATGATCTTATTTACTGTACTTTATGTTTACATACTTGGTACATTATTGTACTGATCCCCTTCTTCGGGGGGCTGCGTTCATGCCCGCATGTATAGGTACTCAGTTTGGTGATCCGCGAGATTAGGATCTTCACTCAGCTTTTGGGATAGCTCCATTATTCCGGAGCTTGTCATTTTGGTACAGACTTATGTATATTTAGGGGTACGGCGGGGCCTTGTCCCGTCACATTTCTTTATCAAACTCTTAGAGGTCTGTAGACAGGTGTTGATGGTAAAGGTGTATTTGGATACATGTGGGTTGTATAAGTTGTAGTTCGTTTGGAAAATTCTATGTACAATGGCGGTCTTGTCGGCTTGCCTGTTTTATTATATAAGTTTGTAATTTCAGTTCAGGGGACATGATCCATTTGTTATGAGATTATGAGTTGTTCCGTAGCTTTCGCTGATTATATGTGATGTGAGGGTATAAGGGTGCCCAGGTAGGGCACCAGTCGCGGTCCGTAGGTTCGGGTCGTGACAAAGGTGGTATCAGAGCAGTTAGTCCTCAGAATATCTACAGACCGTGTGCAGTAGAGTTTTGGTTATCGGTGTATTGTGCACCACACCCATAAACTGGACGCTACAGTACATTTAGGATTGGTTTCTATTTTTCCTTACTCCAAGATCGTGCGATAGAGCTATGTTGTTAGGATGGTCCCTCCCTAACAATTATTGTGGTTGCAGCTATGCCTTCAAAGAATGCGAAAGCGGCCCAGAAGGGAATATATGGACCTTATGTATAGGTTGGTAAGATTGTTGTATAGTTGGTATGATGATGATGTGCATCTATACGAACAGATTTATTAGGGTCATGTGTGTTTTGTTTGAAGTGATTATGGGTTATCATGAGTTGATTGAGCTTTGGTAATCGCTTGGAAGGTATGTAACAGTTTAATGAATCCACATCAAGGCATAATATATGTGCTAATTTGGAATATTTAGGAGGTGATAAGCTATCTGAGACGGTGATGAACTCTTAGAAGATCATGTTTAATTGACTTAATGGCATACCATGTTGTTAGATTAAGCTGTGTTGTATGCTTAAGTGATACGTACGAATGATATTTGTATGGAGTAAATAGGTTTGTTATGGTTAAGACGACATGATGTTGAGATTATGAGAAGTTATCTTACCCGTAAGCGGGGAGAGACGATGTAAGCTTGGGACATGGAATGGTTGAGAATCTTAGAATATTGGATAATCATTGAGGCCTTAGATATACGAGCCCTTCTTGAGTAAAATATTTTATGCGTGATCTTGGTTAAAGTACCCAGTATATGTGAAGCATATTAGTTGTGAGGATTCCTTGGTTTGAGTATAAACCACTTGTGTTATATTGTGGCCCTGTGTGGCATCTTGTATTGCTGAGTATAGGTTGACAAGTATAGTTAAAGGAGACTATGCCGAAATGTCTATAGTTGAGACCTATTATGAACATTCGAGGACGAATGTTTCTAAGGGGGTAAGAATGTTACACCCCGTAATTCAAGGGCATTTAATTGAGAATATGATTATGGAAATAAGATTTGAATGTTGGAAGGAAATGATTTTTACATTTTCTATATGGAAAAGATTTCGAGACAAATGTGACGACGGAAATTATTAACTTGTAATTAAATTATTTTCAATGGATTTATGGACTTAGTATTGTATTATGAGGTCTTGGCATTGATAATATGGGGTCCACCGAAAATTTCACAATTTTGTGGGCCCATCGAAATATTAAGAATTTTGTCTAAGTGCGGAGATATTTTTGTGAAGTGAAATATATGGCCAATAGGAGGATGACACGTGCCCCCCCTCCACTTGTCTTGTGAAGGCTCCACTTGTATATATTGATATGTATTGCAAGACTTAGGCTCATAATATCTTCATCCTTCAAACTCTCTTCTCTCTTTTCTTCTCCCTCAAGTTTCGAAATTCCCTTAGCCAAGTGATGAACAAATTAGTTTCTTTTCCAAGATTAAGCTCCTTAACTAAGTTCTATGCAAGGTTAACTCTCTAAAACAATGGGTCACGATTTTGGCCAAGAAACTTCTTTGAAACCCTAAGCTTGGAAATGAACTTTTTGGAAGAGAAACAAGAAAGTAAGATGATTACAAGCTTGTAGAGGATACGTGTGTTGTTGTAACGTGAAGAAGTGGTGCAAAAGGAAGTGGTGGTGGCCGAGAACTTGGGACTATTTTGGCTAAAATTAAGGTAAGATTTCTTCTTCCTCTTGAAGTAATTGGAGGTTACATGATGTTATAATTAAGAGATGAACTTGTGTAAGTAAAATGGAGGATAAGAAGTGTATGTCACAGTTTCGATATGTTAGCCGAATTGTGGACTGTTTTGTTATTATGGATTCGTTGGTTATTGTTGTTATTATCGTCACTAAGTGCATGTTAGATTGAAGAAAATCTTGTTATTGAAAGTTGGAATGGTTTATATTAAAGTGTTGAAACTTGAATTGGATTATAAGGCATTATGAAAAGGGTTTTGGATTGTAGTTGTTGGCCGAAACTATCTTAAAACTGTTGGATATTGTCGTGCTGTTTTAGGGACTATTTTATGCGTGTATAATGCTGGAAATTTAGTTACCATTATGAATGTTTAATGTGGTAATTGCTAATGCATGTCCTATAGGAATAAGGGTGTAGAAAGGTGTAAAAGAGCTTCACATTTCACCCTCGTTGTTGTTGAAGTATGGACTGTCTTAGTGGACTGTTTTTATATGGATTAAGAGGTCGGATTAACATGAGAAGTTTGTGTATGAATAACCTTGGTTGTTTTTTTGGTTATGCCCTTAGTTGGTTCTTGGTTATTGATGTTATTAGCCTCGTTTGGAAGTTGTGGATAAGGTATAAATAGGGGAAGTGCTGCCCAAGTTTTTATATGAAAAGAGAACCATTACTTGGTATATGATCTACACTAGTAACCATCGAGTTGATATACGTGTTATTGTTTTTATAGGTTGAAGTACTTATTGAGGCGTATTCTACTTATTGTGTTGGTATAGCCGATAAGGTATGTGAACTATCTTTTCTTCTTTTGGCATGTTCTACGTGTGAACTATAACTGTGGTGTTGCTCAATAGTTTACTCTACTCTTAGAAGTTAAGGAATATTCATGTTATTGATTCTATGCTAAAAGCATGTCTAAATTGTTCCTAAGTCCTTATTAAGGCATATGAGACAAATGTTGATAAGAGTTTTAGTAAGCATGAGAGCCGAGTTGACTCTGCTTACTTAAAGAAATTGTTAAGTATTAAGTACTGAAACTGGTTTAATAAATAAGTAAGTATGTTATTAGTAGACGTGTTAAAACAAGTCATTGCAGCGTTAAGTGAAAAAGGTATCGACAAACGATTATTATATTAAAATGATTAGAACGCCATCTGCATAGAAACTAAGATATAACCAATTTATTTTACATTTGCTAGTTCACAGCTGATTAGATAAGATCTTTATAACAAAAGATAAATTACTCACGGCCCATATAAGAATTAATTAGGCAAATTCGGATATGTTATCGCCATTCTGATGTTTCCATAATGTTAGTCAGAGGAGCGAGACGAATTTAGATTATCGAGTTGGTACAGACGACAAGCGATATGTGAAACTCTTTCTTCTTTCTGTGTATGAAATGAGTGTACGACGAACGTGCGTAATTCTATTGAACCCTAATTTCTATGTGATACATGATATGATAAGTGTCTTGACTTTCCAAATGATGATCTAAAAGGATATATGATATGATAGTACCTTGATTTTTCTAAAATGAAAGTCCATTTTAAAGATATTATTGAGAGTCCAAAGATGATTTAAATTACACAAGGTTGCTCATGACAAAAGCTATTCGTGCAAGTGTTATTATTCCATTCACACTGAGTCCCTCACTAAAGGGCCAGGATACGTTATACTGATGATTCCACCGAGTCTCTCACTAAAGGGTCGGGACACGTTATATGTATATAGACATGATGGTTGTATAGACACTGAGTCCCACAAATGGGTCGGGATACGTTATGTGTAAAAAGACACCGAATCCCACAATGGGCCGGGATACGTTATGTGTAAAAAAACACCGAGTCCCACAATGGGCCGGGATACGTTATGTGTAAAAAGACATTGAGTCCCACAATGGACCGGGATACGTTATGTGTAAAAAGACACCGAGTCCCACAATGGGCCAGGATACGTTATGTATAAACACCGAGTCCCACAATGAGACGAAATACGTTATGTGTAAACACCAAGTCCCACAAATGGTCCGGAATACGTTATGTGTGAACACAGAGTCCCACAATGGGCCGGAATACGTTATGTGTGAACACTGAGTCCCACATTGGGCCGGGATACGTTATGTGTGAACACCGAGTCCCACAATGGACCGGATACGTTATGTGTAGACACCGAGTCCCAAATGGGCCGGGATACGTTATAGGGACAGACATCTATGATCTTGATATGACTCTCTCACTTTTAAAAGGTACAGTTGGCTCTATTTCATATGACACAATTGGATCTGGTATTTGATTTTCATACTTGTCTCTGTCATCTTTTGGCTAGCTATGATCTTATTTACTGTACTTTATGTTTACATACTTGGTACATTGTTGTACTGACCCCCTTCTTCGGGGGGCTGCGTTCATGCCCATAGGTATAGGTACTCAGTTTGGTGATCCGCGAGCTTAGGATCTTCACTCAGCTTTTGGGATATCTCCATTGTTTCGGAGCTTGTCATTTTGGTACAGACTTATGTATATTTAGGGGTACGGCGGGGCCTTATCCCGTTACATTTTTTTATCAAACTCTTAGAGGTTTTTAGACAGGTGTGGGTGGTAAAGGTGTATTTGGATACATGTGGGTTGTATAAGTTGTAGTTCGTTTGGAAAATTCTATGTACAGTGGCGGCCTTGTCGGCTTTCCTGTTTTATTATATAAGTTTGTTATTTCAGTTCAGGGGACATGATCTCTTTGTTATGAGATTATGAATTGTTCCTTAGTTTCCGCTGATTATATGTGATGTGAGGGTATAAGGGTGCCCAGGTAGGACACCAGTCGCGGCCCGTTGGTTCGGGTCGTGACATCAGGAAAACCGAAGTTCATACCTTTTAGATGAAGTTCTACATGTCCCTTCTTCTCCTCTCTTGAGTTTTTAAGAATTTAGGGTTTGGAGAGATGAACTAAGGTCAATTTGATGTTGGATTGATTAAATAATGATGGATATTTATTAATAACTTACCTTAGGTGTTTTGGAGAAGCCTTAGGGTTGTTTTCTCTCACAATACGGCTTAGAACGAAGTCTGGAATGTGAAAAATAACATACAATCATCTATGGGTTGTATATATTGGCCTGCACATTTTGGACGTCCCACATCACTGGGCGAGGTCTATATCAAGGTGTTGTCTCGCTCTGGGCTTCGCCGGTCGAGCTCTCATGTCCAGTTTACACATAGTCAAAATTTTACGTTTTTCAACGGTACTGACATTGTCTCGATAAAATGAGCATAAAGCCTAGAATAGAGCTCCATTGTTTCTCCACTGTATATGGTTAGAAAGGTATTTCAAATACCTACATTTTTTATTTAATTGGTTTTCTCAAATTCCCAACTAAATGACCCAAAAACTAAGCACAAGTGAGAATTACCTCAGACTTAGACGAATTTAAGAACTTTAACGGACTCCCTTATTTGGTTTGACTTCAAAACAACTATCTATTGCCCGAATATATCCTGAAGGGATTCACTTCGCTAAAATATGACATGTTAACACTCATTTAATTCATTTACACCTAACCCTAATTTACGGAGTGTTACAACGGTCTAGACCCAGACAGTAGAAAATTCAATGGTCTGTTGAATTTGACAAAGGTCCCGATGAACTGAACATTATAAATACGAGACTTAGTTACAAAAATCAGTTGTCCATGCTCTCAAGCCCTAGAACAAAGGTCTTTTCCTCCCCACCTTCTCCTACATCGAGGTAAGCCTTTTTCATGTGATTCTAAGTGATTGTAATGTAATCCTCATGAATTCTAAATAGAATCCATTGTTCTTAACCTAGGATTTTCAAGATAAACTCATCTCAAGCTTCTAAGGTTAAAGCTTTGTGTTTCCACTTCAAAGTTTAGATTTTTAAGACAATACTAGGAGCGAACAAGGTATGTAGAGCTTCTATCCACGTGTGGGAATATCCATGTCCTTCCCCATATTACGCGTTTCCATGAAACACGAATTCTTCATAAGTTTAGGATTTTGTTCCATTATCATTAGGGTTGTTATCGGTCTGAATACTCCCGGTAATTACCCGAGAACCGGATCGATAATCGGACCGAATCCTTATCGGTCCGGATACGAGTACCAGAAAATTACCCAGACCGATAAGGATCCGGTCCGGCAAACCCGATAATTAATAAGCCCCCTCCAGCCCTAATTATATTTAATTGTAATATTCCCTAATGTTGGACTATTTTACATTTTTTAAGAATATATGTGATGTAATGTTTTAATGTGAATCATTGACATAAAATATAGGGAGAGAGAGAAGAAAGTAGTTGTAAATTCGTGTTGTCGTACAACTTTAAATGGTCATAACTCTGGGTTCGGACATTCGTTTCACCTAATTGTTTTTTGATGTCGCGTATTTTTTTGAGACAGTGTCGAACCATGCAGTTTGGCGCAGCCGATTTCTCCAAAAACGTCTGTCTTGCCAATTAACTTTACTTTTCCCCCAAATCGTTACTAGTTTTCCCTTTTTTCACTAAAGATCTCGCGATTTACAATAGATTTCAATGTCCAAATTTCGGTCAGTTGGAAATTCAATTTTAAAAAAAATAAAAATCCAGGACCCGGACCGACCCGGACAAAACCTTATCGGTCCGGACCGAGTACCCGCCTAATAAGGTATCGGTCAGGTCCCGAATCTCGACTCAGGATCGAAACCTTATCAATCCGGTCTCGGTCCGAACCAGTAACCTTATCGGTCCAGTCCGAATATGTCGATACCTGGATTGGACCGGACCGATAACAACCCTAATTATCATGATAACCCTAATACATGTAATATTATATGGCATGTATATATTACAATTCATCAATTATATTCATGATAGGATATTATGATCGTCATGAACCTGTCTGTAATACATGAACGCATGATTTGAATTTCATGGTTCTTAAATACAAGTTATAATTATTATTACTCAGTTTCCATGAAATTATACATGTTTTTCATGATTTATGCAAGTTATATGATATATTTATTCACATGTTAAACTATAATTGCTAACCATATTTTACAAGTTATTTTTATAAAATTTATGGGCTTACAAGCCAGCTATTTTCAATTACATATTTTGGGAGTTGAATAGATTACTGAGAAGGCTCTTATAGCCCGAAACTATGTATGCTAGCGTAGGATAAGGGTCATTCCTCCCAGAGAACGATACCTTCATATTATTGATTGGATCATTTTTTATGTCATGTTCATGTCTCATACCCCGGCAAGGTATATGAGTGTTATGTTGGTCGGGCCATGTACCAGACTCCACGTAACCACGTGGTGATTTCATGTTATCAGTTATACTAATGCTCGCCCCACATATATACAGATATACTGTTTACAAATTTTACACATGTTATTATACTCATGTTCATGTTCAGTTTCAATTTCATGTTCCTTTTATATCATGTGTTTTCTTATTCTTTTAGTTGTTTTACTTATAGTACAATTTGAATGTAATAACATCCCTTTGCTTGGGACCTGCACTTCACAGTGTAGGTACTGAGTTTCATGATGACAAATTTGCTCATTAGGATTGTTTTGGTATCAGCTACTTAGTGAGACTCATTCCATTTGGGGTGTCAATCTATTTACTTCCATGATTATGATTTATAGTAGAGGTATGTCAGAGCCTTGTTCTGATAATTATTATTACAGACTCTTATTTCAGAGGTTTCATAGACTAGACTAGTTATCATTTCATATATGTTATGTCGGTATTACTTTCAGACTTATTATGTTTTATCAGATATTTTCGCTATTATATTTTAGACTTTATTTTCAATAGTTATGTTTTACATGTTTAAATCATTATTAGTGTATATTTTGATGTCCATGTTGATTAGCAAGATATGTAGTATCAGAGCCTAGGTTTAAGTATCTTAGGAAGTCTATAAAATCATATTTAGGGGGCCTCTTTTATGTGCATGAGGTTCCCGCATGTAAATAGTTGACCACCAAGACAACTAAGATTGTCTCACTTCTTTTATACTCTAGATCGTGCAGTTAGAGTTATACCTTCAGAACATTTTTCTAACTCGTTCAAATTACGTATTTAGAAAATGCCTGCAAACGAAAATCAGCTACAAGCAAGAGGGTTGCTACTAATGTTGTTCGTGAGGAATATAGTCAGGTTCAGAGAGCCAATTAGGGTATAGCACCCCCACCCAATACCACAGGGCTTGCGGAGGTTCATATTCCACTTTCGTCGCCCAGTTTCACTGACTTGGATATTTGGGAAGTTATTCAAGTGCTCACCCAGCTTGTGGCTGCTCAAGCCCAATAATAAGGAGAGACTCCGAGTACAAAAGCTAGTGGGGAGTCATCCAGTTTCAGGACTCAAGAGTTTTTACGCATGGAGCCTCCGATATTCTTAGGGTCTTGTAAAAATGAAGACCCACCAAATTTCATTGATGGGCTTCAAAAAATATTTCGTGTTATATATGTTACTGAGGTAGAGGTATCAAAGTTCGAAGCTTATCAGTTGCAGGATGTTGTAAATATCTGGTATGAGTCATGGAAACATTCCCAGGGGGAAGAAGCACCTCCACTAACTTGGGATGAGTTTACTGATGCTTTTATTGAGCATTTTATGACAATAGAGGTCAGGGAGGAAAATATTGTGGAATTTGAGAAGTTCATGCAAAATGGCAGGAGTGTGCAGGAGTACTACCTTTAATTTGTTTTTCTGGAAAAGTATGATCCACATATGGTTCCAGATGAGGGCCAGAGTTAGACATTTTGTGTATGGTCTTGATCCTTAGTTGTACGATGCAACTAATATTACTACTCAAACAGAGAGATGACTATTACCAAGATGGTTGCTTTTGTTCAAGGTAATAAGAGCAGAATAAAGGAAGAAGAATCAGAACAGAAAGAAAAGGACAGAGTTTTAAAATAGGGCTAAGACTTCAGGTTACTTCAGTCATGGAAAAGGTGGAGGCAGACATTTCTTCAAAAACAAGTCATTAGGACCCGCTCCATATTCAGCCAATGCCCTAGCCCCAAAGTTCACGAATGATCATAAGAAGTAGAACTTCAGAGCATCAAGCTCTTAGTCACAGGCCAGTGTAGGTCCAAGCACCTTCAGTAATTTAGTTTGTGCTGAGTATGGTAAGAGGCACCCAGGGTAGTGCCACTTTGGCATGAATATCTATTATCGTTGTGGTCAGTAGGGTCACTTTCAAAAGGATTGTCCTTCAGCGAGGCAGGGGTACATGAGGTAATGTGACTCATTCCATAAATTTAGCAGTTCCTCGTAATTCTTATGCCCAATCAGGGTGTGGTCCAGATAAGTCCAGAAATGCAGGCGGAGGTCCAAACTAGTTGTATATACTATCAGGTCATCAAGATACATAGGCATGTGCAGATGTTGTCACAGGTATACTAACTGTTTCATTTTTGACATTTATTCCTTTATTGATTCTGGATCCACTCTATCTTATATAACCCCATTTATTGCTATGAAAATTGGGATTGAACCAGAAAAGTTGCATGAAACCTTTGAAGTATCCAGTCTAGTTTGTTAGTCAGTTATAGCTAAATGGGTATATAGGGATTGTCCAGTTAAATTCTATCACTGCATTACCATAGCCGATTTGGCAGAGTTAGAAATAGTAGACTTCGATGTAATCATGTGTATAGATTGGTTGTCTTCATTTTATGCCATAGTAGGTTATAGAACCAAAATTGCCAGTTTCAAATTTCTCATTGAACCAGTCATAGAATAGAAGGGTGATGTAGTAACACACATATGTAAGTTTATTTCTTATAAGCTAGAACGATGATATCCAAGGGGTATATTTACCATCTAGTTCGGGTTAGGGATGTAGATACCCAGACCCCAAGTCTTCAGTCCACACCAAGTGTCAATGAGTTTTCAGAAGTCTTTCTAGAAGATTTTCCCGGAGTTCCCCCCAATAGGGAGATTGACTTTAGAATTGATCTACTTCCCGGCACTAAGCTGATATCTATTACGCCGTACGAAATGGCTCCAACAAAGTTAAAGGAACTAAAATCTTAGTTGAAAGATCTTGATATGGGATTTATTATACCAAGTGTCTCACCATGGGGCGCACCAGTCTTGTTTGTTCAAACGAAAGATGTGTCCTTACGTATGTGCATTGACTACCGGTAGTTAAACAAGGTAACCATTAAGAAAAAAATATCCTCTGCCCATAATCGATCACTTGTTTGACCAACTTCAAGGCACCCAATGTTATTCCAAGATTGACCTCAGATCATGGTACCATCAGCTTAAGGTTAAGTGATGCGCGATTTAATGCACACACTTTAACGCAAGTGCACGTTGTCGAGTCAAGTAATATAGCCTTTGAAGACCGAGTTATCGTCCTCAGGGATTAGTGTTCAAGTACCAACTTCTATTCTTTGTTATCTATTTGGTGACCGATATTTGAGTTGTTGATTATGACTAATAATTATAAAGACTAATTAACTATGTGTTTACTTCAGTGATGATGGAAATAGGGATTCCAAATCTCCTCAACTATCCGCTTATATTACTTATTAATGCAATTAACTATGGTTCTTCTTCTTTTGGAGATAGCAGGTTTACTAATTCGTTTTATACTCCCGTTAAGGCTATATAAACACTCAACCCCAGTAGCGCTCCTTTCTACCTTTCGGTGATAAGGATGACTCTATAGGAGGATTAAGAACAAAAACCCTATTAATGCTACACAAGTAATTGAGGTATTTTCATCCCCAATTCGACCTATGTCTACCCAACTACAGCATAGTCACAACCTCCTCCTTTCGGAGTTTGATTAGAAATCATATAAATAATGATAATTAATGATCAAGTAATTACCAAGCAATCAAATCATCTATTGGATAAATCTCAACAATAAGAAAAACAACCATAAACATGCATTAATTCATAAAATAAGGTTCAAGTGAATTGACATGGAAAGCCCTATATTAGAATTAGTTCCTAGCCATAGACATGACAAGAACTAATTCAATATCCAACATAAAACTGAAATAAAGTAAAAGAAAGAAAACAAATTACTAAAAAATGGTCTCCAATCTTGAACTCCAAGATGTGTTGTGCTATTGGCAAGAAGGGAACCCTTAAAAACTGCCTAGGGTTCTCTTTTTATAGCCTCCAAACCGACCTTAAGGTTTTCCTTCGTGTCCGCCCATAATTCGCCCACAACTCGATTTTTCCGCGCGCCGCGCCTTCTCGCATCAGCCGCGCCGAAGTTCTCGTTGTTCGAGATTAGCCGCGCGCCGCACTCGCTTCGAGTAGCCTGAGGCGCGCTGGAACTTCTGCAAGCCTCTGAACATTGGGCGCCGGGGCGCCTGGCCCTGCTGGCTGGAGGCGCCGCGGCGCTGACCTGGTTCTGTGCCTGGTTCGCCACTTTCTCTCATTTCGAGCTCTGGAACCTCCATTTTTGCCCTCTTTTCGCTCCTTTTCCGCCAAAGAGCCATTTTAACCAATTTGACTCAAAAGAAAGAAAATCTATCCTAAGACTACACGTATTTGTACAAAAATGGACAAAAGACTAACTAAAAACGACTCAAAAAGTGTATATAAAATACACCGATCATTAAGGAAGTTGACATTATGAATCACCTTCATAACTCATCATGGCCATTTTGAATTTTGTGTCATATCATTCGGATTGACAAATGTACCAGCTGCTTTTATAGATCATATGAACAGGGTCTTCAAGCCTTATCTTGCTCTTTTCGTCATTGTCTTCATCGGTGATATTATAGTCTATTCCCATAGTAAGGCTGATCATGCAGAACATCTCAGAATAAAGTTGCAGACACTCTAGGACCGCGAGCTTTACGCGAAATTTCTAAGTGTGAATTTTGGCTAAATTCAGTAGCCTTTAGGCCATGTAATTTTAGGTGAAGGCGTCCAGGTTGATTTTCAGAAAATCGATGAAGTAAATAATTGGCCTAAACTCACCTCAGTCTTTGAGATAAGAAGTTTCTTGGATCTGACAGGCTATTACAGATGTTTCGTAGAGGGTGTTTCTTCTATCGCAGCTCCATTGACTAGATTAACACAGAAGAAAGTTAAATTCCAGTGGTCATATGTCTGTGAGCGTAGTTTTGAAGAATTGAAAATGAGACTGACTTTAACTCCAGTGTTAAGATTGCCAGAAGGAACCGAGGGGTTCGTTGTATATTGTGATACTTCAGAAGCATTCTTAGGCCATGTAATTTCAGGCGAAGGCGTCCAAGTTGATTTTCAGAAAATCGAGGCAGTAAATAATTGATCTAGACTCACCTCAGTCTTTGAGATAAGAAGTTTCTTGGGTCTGGCAAGCTATTACAGATGTTTCGTAGAGGGTGTTTCTTCTATCGCAACTCCATTGACTAGATTAACACAGAAGAAAGTCAAATTCCAGTGGTCATATGTTTGTGAGCGTAGTTTCGAAGAATTGAAAGTGAGACTGACTTTAGCTCCAGTGTTAAGATTGCTAGAAGGAACCGAGGGGTTCGTTGTATATTGTGATACTTCAGAAGTTGGTCTTGGGTGTATTCTAATATAGCATGGTAAGGTTATAGCTTATGCATCCAGACAACTTAAGCCTCCATGAAAAGAATTATCCGACTCATGACTTATAATTGGTAGTTGTGATTTTTACACCCAAGATATAGCATAATTATTTGTATGGAGTTCACATTGACATTTTCACAGATCACAATAGCCTCCAGTACATTTTTAAGCAGCGGGAGTTGAATCTCAGACATAGGTGATAGATCGAATTGATAAAGGACTATGATGTAGATGTTCTCTATCATCTAGGCAAAGCGAATGTGGTAGCCAATGCTCTTAGTCGGAAATCCATGGGAAATTTAGCTTTCTTCATGAAGAAGATAAGAGAACCATGATGAATGATATTCACCGACTAACCAGTCTAGGAGTTCAACTTATGGAGTCCAAAGATTATCGTGTTTTTGTTCAGAACAAATCTTAATCCTCCTTAGTAGTTGAAGTGAAGGAGACGCAGTTTAGCGATCCCTATTTGTTGCAGCTGAAAGATGGTATCCACAAGCATAAGACTACGATTTTTGAACAAGGGGAGATAACGGTACTCTGAGGTGTTGAGGCAGGTTATGTGTTCCTAATGTTGATGGACTTAGAGAGCAGATAATGGCAGAAGCGTACAATTCCAAGTATTCTATTCACCCAGGTTATACCTGTCATGATCCAAAATTACCTAGTCGAGCGGGCACCTACCATTTCCCACCTTGGTAGGCGTACTTGTACCTTAATCATTATTTTAACAACAATAAAGTAAATTGAACAGAATAAATGAAGTCTAAATCATAAATAACATAAGTGTGGAAGTACAATACTAAAACAACCCCAAGAAGCTGGTCTGAATACAGTATAAGAGTTACTAATGAATACAAGTCTGGAATAATACAAAGTCTCAAAATATGAATATTGTATCGGAATGCAGGAAAAAATAAAAATGTAAAAGATGAGTCTCCAGGTTACGGATCCATCAAGTATGCTCACCCTAAAAAACTCAACAACAAGCCTCAAGATCATTCGCGAGGAGTAGAGGTGGAACCGGTCACGTACATTGCACTCAGAAAATAATGTAACAAGGAAGTATCAGTACAAACATTATGTACTGGTAGGTATCATAGGCCGATAATAATTAGCTAACATATATAAAGAAAGGAATTGAAGAATAGACATGCTCGCAATCAAGTACATTCACTATCAATACAAGAATAAAAAATTCAAGTATAGAGAATCAAGTCAGAATCCAAAAAATATGTGAGTGTATTGATGAGTGAATATTGTCACGACCCGACCCCGGGCCGCGATCGTGCCCTACCCGCACCTGCTCGTATACATCGAGAATAGCAATGAACATACACAACTTAAACATAAGTGTAAACAAAGATAACACAGCCGCCGATAAGGCCGCTTCCATATTATAAACATAATCAAAAGTTCAACTCGCCTCTTTCAACCACATATGTGAATACAGACTCTAGAATAACAATCGAACAATCGTGGACAGGGCCCGCCATACCCCGAATATACATGAATCTACTACCTCGTGGAAACCGCATAAGAGATAAGCCTCGAGCAAATGGAGCTTTTCAAATCGAATCGAGATCCTATGAGCAAGGATCACCAACATGTGTACCTAAACTCGCGGCATGAACGCACTTCAAGCGGGTCGCATAACAAAAATTTAATATGGAGCAGAATATAACGCATGCGAAACAAATCATAATCAGACAAAAGAATGACAAGGACAAGTATAAAAATACATACCGATCCTGCGTGTCATTACCACTTATGAACTTAATCGTACCTTTATTACCCTTTCCATTCCCAATAAAAGTTATAGTCACATTCTTACGCATTATTTAGAAAAGAATCATTAAGTTCATTACCATATAACTTACTTATCTTTCATAACATAGTCCGCCCACTACGGAGGGACACATATACTACCCTACCCAACTGGGACGCGATCAAGTCACACTAATATCAAAGCATGCCCGTGGAATCCCCATCATCGCCGATACTATTAGTGTAAAATATAACCACGTGGCGCGCCCGTGGCATCCCACTTCACCGCCGGCGACACTTACACAATACATATATATATATCCCGCCTGTGGAATCCCACATCACCGCCGACACCAGTGGTATAATAATACACCAATAGCATACATGAACACCAAGTCCC
The DNA here is from genome assembly GCA_029844215.1 of Przewalskia tangutica. Taxonomy (NCBI): domain Eukaryota; kingdom Viridiplantae; phylum Streptophyta; class Magnoliopsida; order Solanales; family Solanaceae; genus Przewalskia; species Przewalskia tangutica. The sequence goes on along the minus strand of CM056739.1, from coordinate 17,625,339 downwards.
ACCTGGTATAGCGGCCTGGGGTCTACCCTCACTTATACTCTTACCCCGGAGAAGGTGGTAAAGCGGTGGTATAGCATCTTGGGGTCTACCCTCACTTATACTCTTACCGGAGAAGGTGGTATAACGTCTGGGCTTGCCCTCATTTATACTCTTACCCTATCTCGACCTGGTCGTCAAACAACACATAAAGCGGTGGTACAGTCTGGGGGTTTACCCTCACTTATACTCTTACCCTGGAGAAGTGGTATAACGTCTGGGCTTGCCTCATTTATACTCTTACCCTATCTCGACCGACCATCAAACAAGACATAAGCACTACCATGTCTTTTATAAAATCCGGGAATTTAACCCAAGTGCTACAAATAACGGAAGCATACCCGTGGAATCCCACATCACTGTCGGTACGTCCAAGTAACTTATAACAAGACATACCGCCTCCAACCGAGAGTCGCGCAACGTAAAAAAACATAATACTTGCACTCAAAGGCTATCACCAGCACATATAGGCTAAATCTCAGTTAACCAAGCCAAAGTACTTATCAAGGCACACATAGAATAATTCTCATTTAATCAAGCCAAAGTACTAATCAAGGCATACTTAGAATAATTCTCATTTAACAAGCCAAAGTACTTATCAAGGCATACTTAGACTAATTCTCAATTAATCAAGCCAAAGTACTAATCAAGGCATACTTAGACTAATTCTCAATTAATCAAGCCAAAGTACTAATCAAGGCATCACATAGAATAATTCTCATTTAACCAAGCCAAAGTACTACGTACGTCCATTCTTTTCAAAAGACTCCTTTCCGAATAAAACTTCCCCGATACTAACAACCGTAGTATCAAGTCCTATCCACCTTTCGAGACAAGTTGTCACGACCCGAACCCGGGCCCGTGACTGGTGCCTTACCCCGGGCACCCTAGTGACACAACATCAGAGTAATCAGCGGAACATAAAACCACAACATGAGATAACAGAAATATATAAAACAATAATCAGGAAACTTGCCTTTCGGCATATATATAACCATCAACTCTTTTACAAATGTTTTAATCCTTTTACCAACCCCGCCCACAACAAGCATTTCATGCACTTAAGAATGATACGACACAATGGCGGACAGGCCCCGCCAAACCCCCGAATGTAAACACTTACTACGACAGCGGACTATACCACCGATAAGCCTCCGAGAAACGGAGCTTCCCAAACGCAACCGTGACTCGAGAGCTAGGATCAACGATCGATGTACCTCAACTCGCGGCATGAACGCACTCGGGCGAGGTCGATAACAGTACCGAGTATGTGAAACTAAAGATAAATCAGAAATGAAATCATAGTAGTCTATACAAAGCAGAGACATGTATGATAACCAAACTACGATTCACCATAAATAAGTTAGCCATGTCAAGTCGTGATTCACACCTCAAGTCATCACTCAATTTAACAATGGGTCTCACGCCCACAACATCAATCGTGCTCGTGGAATACCTTCCTCACCGCCAGCTTTATGATATACAAGCACCAAGGAATACATATGAACACCGTGTCCCACCGTGTCCTAATAAAACTGCATGACAGGTGCACGAAGGCCTAGCCGACTACTAACACCTACGCATCAACAAGGTCATAAATCAGATCATAAGATTCGCCTAGACCGCCACATGATCAAAGCCGCCACTTGCCCGCAGATCTAATGCGCGCTGCCTAGTCCTCGAACTTCCGCAGCCCGCATAGGCCAATCTCATCGCCCGCATGAGGTATTCCCTCGCACGAGGGTAGCTACTCCCAAGATCGCCCCGACTTCAGTCCGCACGGCCACGCGACCGCATGCCCATAAAGGACGACACTAACCCGAACTCGTAGCTCGCATAGGCCCTCAGACCCGCATGAGGTATTCTCGAATCACGGTCCTGCATCGCTCGAAGTCTACCCCGCATCGGAGGGCGCTTAACTCCTAATCATCTCAAGAGATGAATGCCACAATACTATCATAACGATCGATAGTTAATAAGCACAATCCGGAAACCCCTTACACAAACATCACAAGATACTAACACACGTAGCATCCTAACACGTTTACTTATCAAGGCAACAAGAAAGTATTACAAGGCTATCACAAACCAATACAATCAAGTTATTCACACAAGGTACTTTCTACTAACAAGTTCTGCATCTATCCCCAAAGTACTTCACACATTAAAATCTTAAAAAGATCTGCTTTCTTTCACATAAGTCACACAATACCCGTAGTATAAAATAGAGTGACTGCCCTTTTAAGAAACCTAAAACTCTTACCTTTGTAAAATCAAGTAACAACATTATTTTCCAAACGCCCAAGTTTGCCTAATTTCAAATGTTCACGCTTTTATTTTAGAAAGGTTCCGTAGTTCATAGTCTTATTCATTTAAGAATATAATTCTCTTTAAACAACTGAGAAACATAAGCCTTATGTGTGAGTAGGATATTCTTGTTTATAACAATCTTATTACAATGACCATGATCTAGAAATATCATTTTGTCTCATCTTAGCTTCTATGCATGGAAGTTTCTACCGGTTTTCATAATACTTAATTATTCAAAACATTTCCTTTTATTAACGCCGCAGTTGGTTTGTCGATACACATTCGATTCAAATCAAGAAAGCATTCTAAGCCGTTATACCTAACTTCCCATAAAGCTAGTATAACTCTTAAGTTTTCAAACACCAAGTATTACTTCTTTCAAAATGATTCAAAATCTTTTGAAAATACTTCAAGTTCTTTCTTACCATATAACAAGCCGCTTATAGTTCAAATCGCTACCTTTTAAAACCACATGTATTTTCTTACTAACATAAAGTCGTTATAACCAACTTCCCGTAAAGCCGTTATAACACTTTATGTTTTAAACCACTCAAACACATTTAGCACACGTACGCTCACCGCACTACATAGTTTACACATATCATGCTAGAGAGATAGGAAGAGGTTCACATACCTCGCGACGATTATCGACTAATAGCAAAATGCTCCGAAAGTACCTCAAGCCGCTTGGCTACTCCTAAGCCAAGTAGAACGCGCCACACGTAGTACTTCCACCTATAAGGCCACAAGGCGCTTATTAACATCTAGATCTCATCGTAACTTCTACGTAAAATTCGGCAAAGACTTCCCGCAACAACAGAATCTCCTCCTCTATCGAGGCCGCCACCAAGCCAACCGTGGGGTTATACATCTAACCCTAACTGCACAATTCTACTCCACTGCACTACTACACAAGTTCATCAGAATACCCTATGTAATTACGCTCAAGACTATATATAGTATACTTCAACTATATACTCCTACAACATGTAATATCCAATTACAATAGGGGACAAGATAATTACCTCGATAAGCCCATAATTATCCAAGTATAAAGTCGATCCCGGCAATCGTTTAGCTCCAACTCCGAGCGCCCAACCCGCTCTAAACCACCCTTAGAAGTTCTAACCAACTTCTACACAATACTCCAACTGACTATGGAGATTTTCCTGTGGTTTCGGTTTTGGATCGACGGAAGTATAATAGTATTTCGGGCTTCAGAAAGGTATAACCTTAGAATACAACAAGGTATAAGGCTAAGGTAATTTGGGCATTATAACAATACTGAGAGTATTTCTATACCACAAAGGGTATTATACGAAAGCAACTAGCAGTGGGTACTACTACTAGCACCTCAAAGGAGTGGTGTCTACCTCTACTACCCCACTGTGGGGACTCTCGCCAAGGGGAGGGAGGGGCTCTCGCCAAGACACCACACTAAGGGAAGAAGCTTTCAAGACTTAGGCAAATCAGGAATGAATTAGTCTTCCAAGGAGGGTATTTATAGGTCAAGTGAAAGCCAACCAATGACCAAGATTACACCAAGTGTTAGGCAAGTGTAGGGCCAAGATTCACCCATGTGTACCTAGCCAACTTGCACACAAAATATCTACCAAAAATATCTCCCACTTGCCTTCCCAATCGTCCATGTGCCGCCCACTTTGCCCACCAACGGTAGGTGCTGCCGCCGCCTCTCGTTGGTCCAAAATGTTCCGCCTCTCGGAAAAATCCGCAAAAATACTAAATGACATAGCCGAAATTCCCTACGAAAGTCGTGGAAAACGCTTTCAAAAACGACTCTAACCAGGTGTTGTGACAAACATATTTCTACCAAAGTGCCACATGGGGGTGACACGTGTCGCCTCGATTCGCCCAAAATATTTCGTCTTCCAAAAATATCCAAACGCCAAAATCTCAAAATCAAAGCGGCCCCACAAAATCAGAATTTCTCCCGTGGGCCCCACGTGACCATTTTCAAAATAAAATTCCATAATTCTCTAATATTCCAGAAGTCCGAATACCAAACTGGGAATCCAATTCCCCATAAACGAACCTTTTTCCTTCACAAAACGGAAACTTTTCCGTGGAAAATCGCCTCTTTCTTCCTTTCCAATCTTTCGTCAGATTCTCGCACGCACGCCCTCGCATACATACCACGAACTACGGGTATAACATTCTTCCCCTTAGAAACATTCGTCCCGAATGTTCCTTCTAAGTCTCAAACGAACACGTGACAAGATAGTCTTCACTACTATACTTACGAAACAATCGCCACACCGCCATGGAAACACTGCGCAAAACTTACATCTAAGTCCACGAGGAAACACCTCTACATCACCACAAATACCTCTTCCCGGGTCAAAATATACTTCCTTAGTCATCGATACCACTTTTGTCACTGTCACGCGAGCCTTGCCCGACGACCAACAAATGGTACCGGCCGCCATGATCCCGAGGATCTCGCACACTCGAACTCTTACCACATTCTCGATACGGCCGCTTCCAAAACTCGGTTACTATCTCTAACGTGGTCATCATTAATCGAGAACACTGACGGATCTCCGATACTTTCCCGATCATAACAATACGAAGACGGACGCCCTTCCTCCTAAGTCGGACGCAAGAATGCTAACATATAGGCAACCCGCCTATTCTTCACATGAACTCACAAAGGCCCAAAGTAACTCGGGCTAAGTTCCTTCGCTTTCCAAAACTCGCCACACCGTCCGGTGGTACTTTCAAGAAGACCGACCACCAACTCGAACTCTGCCGCCGCCGATTATCCGCGACGATTCTCCGAGCCGCCGTAACTTCTTCTAGACAAGCTTCACTAACCACACTACCTGGAACAAGCTCAACCAACTATTCAACCCCGCCAACATCGAACCAATCGACCGCAACTTGCATTTCGCTTCTACAAGGCGCCACAAGACGACATCCGAACACCGACATGGTAGCTTAAACACTCCAACCGAGACAACGATCTCACAAATACCTCGAAATCAAAACACCGCCCGAGGCGAACGCGACACGAGACTCACCGAGTTCCTAGCCCCGCTCGTACAAACTCCTAGAAGAGAAACACTGCACTGGCTCCACTGTCGTCATAAGGTGAAGGTAGGCACCGTGCAACCTCACAACCTTTTCAGATAACATCAACACCGCCGAGGAACGACCGACCAAGAACACGATAGGTCGCTTCATCGCCCGACCACCGGTCGAACGCATCCACGAACTTGCACGGCTAACTAAACACGGGCCTAACACCTCATGACCCTAACACAAAGAGGACCACCACAACCGACCCCACCACCAAACCTACCGCGGTTGACCGCACGTAGCCTCAACCCGACCCTAAGGCGCAAAATACCATCTCCCGAAGGAACAATCTTACTAAACACGTTATTTAAAACCTAGCGGTCTTCTTAGCTCAACTACCCTCTTTCATTTCATACTACATGGACTTATCCCAAACACACCACGTGCACTATGCACTCCGAGCAAGTGGTCAAACATAAACATACGCCTCTACCCGAGATGGCCTTACCTCTAAGGTCTTTGCGTATAAAGCTCTAAGGCTCACACTTTCTCTATCCTCCAAAATCTTACTCGCTAACCCACCATGATTTCTAATCACAACTAACACACCGCTATCGTAACATAGCACTTAAGGTATACTCACCTTGAAAGTTACCGCGACTCACGCCCGCCCTCTTCTCGCCCTTGGTTAACCCACAATCTCTACGCTTTTCGCCTGTACATAAGCCCGCATACGTGCCATGCTCAAGCCCAATCAAGAATTACTCTTGCACAACCTCTCTTAGGTAGTCATCAAGACTCGTGGTACATCGGTATAATCTCCGTAGCCAAATCTATAGCTAGTAATGTGGTCGCCTTGCAATCTATATTCACTGTTCTGGCCGTGGAACCGGCGTTCAAATATCGTGGACGCAGAGAACCGCCACATCGTGCTAAACTCTTTGGGGCTAGCGACGCCGCAGAAATCCCCGAATGAAGCACTACCCTAGGTAATGATTGGGCTGTGCCTCGCAACCTTCGAACTCAACTCTCGCCTCGGCCGCTCGCCTCCCGGGCCCGGTTGCCTACGCGAGGCATAACGATAAGTGGAATGAATTTCGTCGAGGGTCCAACTTACAACACAGCCTCTAAGGCACGATCTCGAGTGAGAAGAATAGAAACCAATCCTAAATATCCTATAGCCTCTCGATTATTGGTGGTGCACAACACACCGATAATCAAGACTTCCATCGATACGGTCAGACACTTTCCGAGGATTAACTGCTCTGATACCACTTTTGTCACGACCCGAACCCGGGCCCGTGACTGGTGCCTTACCCCGGGCACCCTAGTGACACAACATCAGAGTAATCAGCGGAACATAAAACCACAACATGAGATAACAGAAATATATAAAACAATAATCTGGAAAACTTGCCTTCGCATATATATAACCATCAACTCTTTTACAAATGAAGCCTTAATCCTTTTACCAACCCCGCCCACAACAGACTACTGCACTTCTAAGAATGATACGACACAATGGCGACAGTGGCCCCGCCAAACCCCCGAATGTAAACACTTACTACGACAGGGACTATACCACCGATAAGCCTCGAGAAACGGAGCTTCCCAAACGCCGAATCGTGACCACGAGAGCTAGGATCAACGATCGATGTACCTCAACTCGCAGATGAACGCAGCCCAAGCGAGGTCGATAACAAAAATTTAGTATGTGAAACTAAAGATAAATCAGTAAATGAAATCATAGTAGTCTATACAAAGCAGAGACATATGATAACCAAACTACGATTCACCATAAATAAGCGCCATGTCAAGTCGTGATTCACACCTCAAGTCATCACTCAATTTAACAATGGGTCTCACGCCACAACATCAATCGTGCCGTGGAATACCTTCCTCACCGCCGGCAGCTTTATGATATACAAGCACCAAGGAATACATATGAACACCGTGTCCCACTGTGTCCTAATAAAACTGCATGTGGTAAGCACGAAGGCCTAGCCGACTACTAACACCTACGCATCAACAAGGTCATAAATCGTATCATAAGATCCGCCTGCATCCGCCACATGATCAAAGCCGCCACTTGCCCGCAGATCTAATGCGCTGCCTAGTCCCGAACTTCCCGCAGCCCGCATAGGCCAATCTCATCGCCCGCATGAGGTATTCCCGCATCGAGGGTAGCTACTCCCGATCGCCCCGACTTCGCAGCCGCATGGCCACAAGCGACCGCATGCCCATAAAGGACGACACTAACTCGAACTCTCAGAGCTCCGCATAGGCCCTCAGACCCGCATGAGGTATTCTCGAATCATGGTCCTGCATCACCGAGTCTACCCCAGACGGAGGGCTTAACCCGGAATCATCTCAAGAGATGAATGCCACAATACTATCATAACGATCGATAGTTAATAAGCACAATCAAGCGGAAACCCCTTACACAAACATCACAAGATACTAACACACGTAGCATCCTAACACGCTTACTTATCAAGGCAACAAGAAAGTATTACGAGGCTATCACAAACCAATACAATCAAGTTATTCACACAAGGTACTTTCTACTAACAAGTTCTGCATCTATCCCCAAAGTACTTCACACATTAAAATCTTAAAAAGATCTGCTTTTTCACATAAGTCACACAATACGTAGTATAAAATAGAGTGATCTGCCTTTTAAGAAACCCAAAACTCTTACCTTTGTAAAATCAAGTAACAACATTATTTTCCAAACGCCCAAGTTTGCCTAATTTCAAATGTTCACGTTTCTTATTTTAGAAAGGTTCCGTAGTTCATAGTCTTATTCATTTAAGAATATAATTCTCTTTTAAACAACTGAGAAACATAAGCCTTATGTGTGAGTAGGATATTCTTGTTTATAACAATCTTATTACAAAGACCATGATCTAGGAAATATCATTTTGTCTCATCTTAGCTTCTATGCAGATGGAAGTTTCTACCGGTTTTCATAATACTTAATTATTCAAAACATTTCCTTTATTAACGCCGCAGTTGGTTTGTCGATACACATTCGATTTCGAAATCAAGAAAGCATTCTTAAGCCGTTATACCTAACTTCCCATAAAGCTAGTATAACTCTTAAGTTTTCAAACACCAAGTATTACTTCTCTTTCAAAATGATTCAAAATCTTTTGAAAATACTTCAAGTTCTTTCTTACCATATAACAAGCCGCTTATAGTTCAAATCGATTACCTTTTAAAACCACATGTATTTTCTTACTAACATAAAGTCATATAACCAACTTCCCGTAAAGCCGTTATAACACTTTATGTTTTAAACCACTCAAACACATTTAGCACACGTACGCTCACCGCACTACATAGTTTACACATATCATGCTAGAGAGATAGGAAGAGGTTCACATACCTCGCGACGATTATCGACTAATAGCAAAATGCTCCGAGTACTCGCCGCGGCCACTCCTTAAGCCAAGTAGAACGCGCCACACGTAGTACTTCCACCTATAAGGCCACGCGCTTATTAACATCTAGATCTCATCGTAGAACTTCTACGTAAAATTCGCAAAGACTTCCCGCAACAAACAGAAATCTCCTCCTCTATCGAGGCCGGCTACCAAGCCAACCGTGGGGGTTATACATCTAACCCTAACTGGTACAATTCTACTCCACTGCACTACTACACAAGTCATCAGAATACGCCCTATGTAATTACAACAAGACTATATATAGTATACTTCAACTATATACTCCTACAACATGTAATATCCAATTACACAGGGGACAAGATAATTACCTCGATAAGCCCATAATTATCCAAGTATAAAGTCGATCCCGGCAATCGTTTAGCTCGAACTCCGAGCGCCCAACCCGCTCTAAACCACCCTTAGAAGTTCTAACCAACTTCTACACAATACTCCAACTGACTATGGAGATTTTCCTGGTTTGGTTTTGCCAGGACTGACGGAAGTATAATAGTATTTCTGGCTTCAGAAAGGTATAACCTTAGAATACAACAAGGTATAAGGCTAAGGTAATTTGGGCATTATAACAATACTTGGAGAGTATTTCTATACCACAAAGGGGTATTATACGAAAGCAACTAAAGTGGGGTACCCCACTGCTAGCACCTCAAAGGAGGGGTGTCTACCTCGGCCTACCCCACTGTGGGGACTCTCGACGAGGGGGAGGAGGGCTCGGCCAAGACACCACACTAAGGGGAAGGAAGAAGCTTTCAAGACTTAGGCAAATTGTGAATGAATTAGTCTTCCAAGGAGGGGTATTTATAGGTCAAGTGAAAGCCAACCAATGGCCAAGATTACACCAAGTGTTAGGCAAGTGTAGGCCAAGATTCACCCATGTGTACCTAGCCAACTTGCACACAAAATATCTACCAAAAATATCTCCCACTTGCCTTCCCAATCGTCCACGTACGCCCACTTTGCCCACCAACGGTAGGTGCTGTGCCGCCTCTCGTTGGTCCAAAATGTTCCGCCTCTCGGAAAAATCCGCAAAAATACTAAATGACATAGCGGAAATTCCCTACGAAAGTCGTGGAAAACGTTTCGTCGAAAAACGACTCTAACCGGTGTTACAGACAAACATATTTCGCCAAAGTGCCACATGGTGACACGTGTCGCCCCGATTCGCCCAAAATATTTCGTCTTCGAAAAATATCCAAAACGCCAAAATCTCAAAATCAAAGCGGCCCACAAAATCAGAATTTCTCCGTGGCCCCACGTGACCATTTTCAAAATAAAATTCCATAATTCTCTAATATTCCAGAAGTCCGAATACCAAACTGGGAATCCACCCCATAAACGAACCTTTTTCCTTCACAAAACCGGAAACTTTTCCGTGGAAAAATCGCTCTTTCTTCCTTTCCAATCTTTCTGTCAGATTCTCGCACGCACGCCCTCGCATACATACTCGAACTACGGGTATAACACAAGTCACAATACCTTTTAGAAATACAATTACCGCTTCTAAATCAAGTGACTTCTTTATTAAAAACCTTAAGCAATTGGTACCTTTAAAACAATTTGCCTTCCTTAACACAAGTTATTCCTTTGATTACTTTACTAGAGAAAACCATTCTCTTAACCTGCCATAAAGCCGTTATAACCAACTTCCCATAAAGCCGTTATAACCCTTTATGGTTTAGACCAATACGTTCCTTTTATAATCAAGAGACTTCTACTTTTTGAAACCAAGTATTATATTCTTTCAAATCAATTCTCTTAACTTTCAAAAATACCATTTGTCTCTTAACCTTTAGAAAACAAGTGACTCCTTTTATTATAAAACCTTAGGCAATTGATGCCTTAAAAACAAGTTGCCTATTCACTTAAAATCAAGTCATTTGTCTTTCCATAAAGCAAATATAACCAACTCCTCATAAAGTCGTTGTATTTACTTTATACCTTAGCCAAAATACAATTTCCTATCCAAGGGACTTATACGTTTAAAACGGAGCAAGTATCACATACTTTAAAACTCTTCAAGTCCCCTAACTTTAAAATCAACTTAAGACATCCTTACTATTTTCAAAGAAGTGAGTTAATCTCCTAACCCACCCGACTTGGCATTACATAAAACAAGTAAAGAATGTCATAGTCAGACGCTCACCGACTACATACACACGCAACTAGTCATGCTCAAAAGATAGGAAAAGTTCTACATAGAGTAAATCACACAACTACCTCTTAACTTCTAAGAGTAGAAGGAAACATGAAATGATACCACAAGTGTATTCCATACATATAATCATGCCAAAGGAAGGAAGAGGTTCACATACCTCGCGACGATTGTCGACAAGTAGCAAAATGCTCCAAAGTACTTCAACCTTGAGCTATTCCATTCTTCAAGTGGGATACGCTATACTTAGTACATCAACCTATAATGGTCACCATACGTCCATTAACCTCTTACTTCATAGAATATTCTAGGTGCTAAGTCGCTAAATTCTACGGAAAATCTGACAAAGACCTCCTTTGTTTCTACTCACTTTGCCACCTTTTCAAGGCCGAATACAATAACCAAACAACCCCAATTGGCTCACAACAATATAGAAGGTAGTTCAAGATAAAATGAGTAACCAAACAAATTTCAATTGGCTCACAATTTAGAAGGTGGTCCAATACAAATGAATAACAAACTAATACCAACTACAAGTCCAAATTCGCCACCTCGAGTTCAACAATACTAATTCTTATCCAATTTCCATTTCAATCCTAATTTGGTAGCATAACATGATATCTAGTCGCAACCAATTATAACTACTATAATCTTCAAGTCAATTACATGCGACGATTCTAATAACGATCAAATTGTATTCCAACTTAACATGACTTACTTTTCATTTCGAACTTAAGCTACAAGTAATCCATAATACTTATAAACTTCAACTTAACAACTTCATGCTAGCAACATGTAAAGTTAACAACAACAATATAAATAATCTTGTAACACTTTCAAAGAACAAGATTATACCTCAACGAATTGTAATCCAATCTTCAAAACCGTTGCTCCTTAGCAACCTAGAGCCTCATCAAGACACCTCAATCCGCCTCCGATACCCTTAGAACCACACCAACAACTTTCCTTCAAACCTCCAATCCAAAACCTAGAAAGCCACTAGGTTTTCACTTTGCGACTAACCCAAAACTATCTTTTCCGAGATTTTTCTATTGAGATATGCCTACAATACACATAGGACCTTAGTTTAAAGTGGGAAGATTATTGGATAACAAACAAAAATTTCTTGTGGGAAGCTAGCCTAACCCGAGAGCACCTCCTTGGATTCTTGAAATTCTTGGAAATTTTTCTAAGTGTCAAACTTGGTCTTGCTACTAGTAGTGTTATATAGAACCTTGAGGGTCAAGATGCAAACAATTGGGTGGTTTGATGATCTCTAATTAAAATATCAAGACTTAGGACCCTTTGACTTAGTCAATTTTGTCAAGCTAATTAATTGGAAGACTTAGTCATCCTAAGGCTATGGTCGATGACCATTTTGGCCATGCCTAAAATCGCCCAAGGCATCAATAAGGGGGTGACAAGTGTCGCCCACCCATTCGTCACAATATTACGTTTTTCCGACAATTTCACAATTAGATAAAATTTTACAAGTCTCTAATTTTAACACTAGCGAGTTCTTACGCACGTTCTAAAGCATGTCCCGCAAATACGGTGTAACATTCTTCCCCTTAGAAACATTCGCCCTCGAATGTTCTTTCTGAGTCAAACTTATAATTAGCGACATAGTTCTCTTCACAACCCCGACATACCAACAATGCCACACATGGCCCTAATACCTTGTACACGCATACCCGCCCATCACAAGCCCAAAAGAGGTTACCTTTTCGCACTTCCAACTCCTTCTAACATACATACATAACTTCCATACCTATTCCGCCTCAAATCTGGAGTCACTCTATGAAACAATATAAGGTCATTTCCGCTTTCACTACTGGCCCGGTGGAACGCGCCCCAACCCGTGAAACAATTAACTAGACTTGGGCCTTGCACCTCGTGACTCGCCACGTGGCGAACTACTACCAACTGATCCCACTCCATTCCAGTGCGGGGAGACCCGTAACAGTCCTCAACCACTCGGCTGTCGCACTTAACTCTTATCCTCGTCCGACTTAAAATCTTATTGCCAGAGAAAACCTTATATACCTAAGGTCTCGAAGAATCAATATTCTTAGGCTCGCACTTCCATGCCCCACTTACCTTATCACCCCTCTGCAAACGGGTACAAAACTTCTCATAAAACCATAACCATGTTGTCTCGATCACAACAACCATTACATACTCTATACAGTGCCTTATCCGTATAATTCTCTTAAGCATACTACGCACTTGATCTATTAACATGACATTCCGTTAGGTTCCTTAATATGGCTTCTGGGTCCACTACCCTATCGCATACCTCATCCTTTCCCAATTATCTCAAAATAAAACACAAGACCTTGGCGAAAATTCATTAACTATTCCATACCTTCCCAGATCTAGTTAGTCTTTACCGATTCTCGGTAATCTAAAATCATTCTAGGCAACACGCGTCGACTTCATACATAACTCCGTATAGATGTATGTCACAATACCAACTATACTATAATCATTACCAACCCGATACGCAATCCACATAGTCATTCCCGGTCATCACGCTTTCTCAGAAATGCAATCAACATAACTCGTTAGTGAGGGACGACTAACAATACTGACTCTATCGCACGATCTCGAGTGAGAAGAATGGAAACCAATCCTAAATGTCCTGCCTCCTCGATTATAGATGTGGTGCACAACACATCGATAATCAAGACTCTACTAGACACGGTGCGTAGACACTTTCCGAGGACTAATCGCTCGATACCACTTTTGTCACGACCGACCTTCGCCGCGATCGTGCCCTACCCGCACCTGCTCGTATACATCGAGAATAGCAATGAACATACACAACTTAAACATAAGTGTAAACAAAAGACAACACAGCCGCCGATAAGGCCGCTTCCATATTATAAACATAATCAAAAGTTCAACTCGCCATTCTCATGACCACATATGTGAATACTGCACTTGGAATAACAATCGAACAATCGTATGACAGTGCCCCGCCATACCCTCGAATATACATGAATCTACTACCTCGGGAAACCGCATAAGAGATAAGCCTCCGAGCAAATGGAGCTTTTCAAAATCAACCGAGATCCTATGAGCAAGGATCACCAACATGTACCTAAACTCGCGGCATGAACGCACTCGGCGGGTCGATAACAAAAATTTAATATGGAATGTAATATAACGCATAAGAAACAAATCATAATCAGACAAAAGAATGACAAGGACAAGTATAAAAATACATACCGATCCTCGCCGTGTCATTACCACTTATGAACTTAATCGCACCTTATTACCCTTTCCATTCCCAATAAAAGTTATAGTCACATTCTTACGCACATTATTTAGAAAAAGAATCATTAAGTTCATTACCAGATAACTTACTTATCTTTCATAACATAGTCCGTCCCACTACGGAGGGACACATATACTACCCGGCCCAATCTGGGAGGCGATCAAGTCACACTAATATCAAAGCATGCCCGTGGAATCCCCATCACCGCCGATACTATTAGTGTAAAATATAACCACGTGGCGCGCCTGGCATCCCACTTCACCGCCAGACACTTACACAATACATATATATATATCCCGCCTGTGGAATCCCACATCACCGCCGACACCAGTGGTATAATAATACACCAATAGCATACATGAACACCAAGTCCCACCGTGGTATAGCGTCTTGGGGTCTACCTCACTTATACTCTTACCCGGGAGAAGGTGGTAAAGGGTGGTATAGCATCTTGGGGTCTACCCTCACTTATACTCTTACCGGAGAAGTGGTATAACGTCTGGGCTTGCCTCATTTATACTCTTACCCTATCTCGACTTGGCCACAAACAACACATAAAGCAGTGGTACGGCGTCTGGGTTTACCCTCACTTATACTCTTACTCGGAGAAGGTGGTATAACGTCTGGGCTTGCCTCATTTATACTCTTACCCTATCTCGACCGACCATCAAACAAGACATAAGCACTACCATGTCTTTTATAAAATCCGAATTTAACCCAAGTGCTACAAATAACTAAGCATACCCGTGGAATCCCACATCACCGCAGACGCCCAAGTAACTTATAACAAGACAGCCGGCCCTCCAACCGAGAGTCGCGGCAACGTAAAAAAAAACATAATACTTGCACTCAAAGGCTATCACCAGCACATATAGGCTAAATCTCAGTTAACCAAGCCAAAGTACTTATCAAGGCACACATAGAATAATTCTCATTTAATCAAGCCAAAGTACTAATCAAGGCATACTTAGAATAATTCTCATTTAACAAGCCAAAGTACTTATCAAGGCATACTTAGACTAATTCTCAATTAATCAAGCCAAAGTACTAATCAAGGCATACTTAGACTAATTCTCAATTAATCAAGCCAAAGTACTAATCAAGGCATCACATAGAATAATTCTCATTTAACCAAGCCAAAGTACTGCACGCCCATTCTTTTCAAAAGACTCCTTCCGAATAAAACTTCCCGATACTAACAACCGTAGTATCAAGTCCTATCCACCTTCGAGACAAGTCACAATACCTTTTAGAAATACACCACGCTTCTAAATCAAGTGACTTCTTTATTAAAAACCTTAAGCAATTGGTACCTTTAAAACAATTTGCCCTTCCTTAACACAAGTTATTCCTTTGATTACTTTACTAGAGAAAACCATTCTCTTAACCTGCCATAAAGCCGTTATAACCAACTTCCCATAAAGCCGTTATAACCCTTTATGGTTTAGACCAATACGTTCCTTTTATAATCAAGAGACTTCTACTTTTTGAAACCAAGTATTATATTCTTTCAAATCAATTCTCTTAACTTTCAAAAATACCATTTGTCTCTTAACCTTTAGAAAACAAGTGACTCCTTTTATTATAAAACCTTAGGCAATTGATGCCTTAAAAACAAGTTGCCTATTCACTTAAAATCAAGTCATTTGTCTTTCCATAAAGCAAATATAACCAACTCCCATAAAGTCGTTGTATTTACTTTATACCTTAGCCAAAATACAATTTCCTATCCAAGGGACTTATACGTTTAAAACGGAGCAAGTATCACATACTTTAAAACTCTTCAAGTCCCCTAACTTTAAAATCAACTTAAGACATCCTTACTATTTTCAAAGAAGTGAGTTAATCTCCTAACCCACCCGACTTGGCATTACATAAAACAAGTAAAGAATGTCATAGTCTCAGACGTCACCGCATACTACATAATGCAACTAGTCATGCTCAAAAGATAGGAAAAGTTCTACATAGAGTAAATCACACAACTACCTCTTAACTTCTAAGAGTAGAAGGAAACATGAAATGATACCACAAGTGTATTCCATACATATAATCATGCCAAAGGAAGGAAGAGGTTCACATACCTCGCGACGATTGTCGACAAGTAGCAAAATGCTCCAAAGTACTTCAACCTTGAGCTATTCCATTCTTCAAGTGGGATACGCTATACTTAGTACATCAACCTATAATGGTCACCATACGTCCATTAACCTCTTACTTCATACGTAGAATATTCTAGGTGCTAAGTCGCTAAATTCTACGGAAAATCTGACAAAGACCTCCTTTGTTTCTACTCACTTTGCCACCTTTTCAAGGCCGAATACAATAACCAAACAGCCCCAATTGGCTCACAACAATATAGAAGGTAGTTCAGTATAAATGAGTAACCAAACAGCCCCAATTGGCTCACAATTTAGAAGGTGGTCCAATACAAATGAATAACAAACTAATACCAACTACAAGTCCAAATTCGGCCACCTTGAGTTCAACAATACTAATTCTTATCCAATTTCCATTTCAATCCTAACTTGGTAGCATAACATGATATCTAGTCGCAACCAATTATAACTACTATAATCTTCAAGTCAATTACATGCGACGATTCTAATAACGATCAAATTGTATTCCAACTTAACATGACTTACTTTTCATTTCGAACTTAAGCTACAAGTAATCCATAATACTTATAAACTTCAACTTAACAACTTCATGCTAGCAACATGTAAAGTTAACAACAACAATATAAATAATCTTGTAACACTTTCAAAGAACAAGATTATACCTCAACGAATTGTAATCCAATCTTCAAAACCGAAGTTGCTCCTTAGCAACCTAGAGCCTCATCAAGACACCTCAATCCACTCCTTGATACCCTTAGAACCACACCAACAACTTTCCTTCAAACCTCCAATCCAAAACCTAGAAAGCCACTAGGTTTTCACTTCATGACTAACCCGAAAAACTATCTTTTCCGAGATTTTTCTATTGAGATATGCCTACAATACACATAGGGACCTTGGTTTAAAGTGGGAAGATTATTGGATAACAAACAAAAATTTTCTTGGGGAAGCTAGCCTAACCCGAGAGCACCTCCTTGGATTCTTGAAATTCTTGGAAATTTTTCTAAGTGTCAAACTTGGTCTTGCTACTAGTAGTGTTATATAGAACCTTGGAGGGTCAAGATGCAAACAATTGGGTGGTTTGGATGATCTCTAATTAAAATATCAAGACTTAGGACCCTTTGACTTAGTCAATTTTGTCAAGCTAATTAATTGGAAGACTTAGTCATCCTAAGGCTATGGTCAATGACCATTTTGGCCATGCCTAAAATCGTCCAAGGCATCAATAAGGGGGGTGACAAGTGTCGCCCACCCATTCGTCACAATATTACGTTTTTCCGACAATTTCACAATTCCGATAAAATTTTACAAGTCTCTAATTTTAACACTAGCGAGTTCTTACGTACGTTCTTAAAGCATGTCCTGCAAATACGGGGTGTAACAAATATGCAATGCAATGCACTAACCAAATGTAATCTCCGTACATATATGCTTCGGACGGAATACCTCTACGTCTAGATAGTTATGACCCATAGGGGACCCACAAAGTTCATGTACCAGTAACTAGGCACACAACCCAGAGATTGATCCATAACACCAACCACACTGATTGTCATTCCACACACAGCTCAGACAAGGCTACGTTATCAAATATGTTACAATAATCACGGATGTTTCCTTCTCACTTACAACCATCAACTCCAATCACCGGTAATATCAATGTACCATGGAAATAAGGATGAATGCAATGCAAATGACAATATCAAGTGTATCATATCAATCCAATTGTTCCACGCTCGGACACATAACACAATATCAATATCAAGTTAATTATTTTCCTCTATTCGTGATAATACAAAGATGTAACATGCTTTCTCCGATAATAACTAACTTTATATATGCTTCACTAACCGAAGTCTAACTAGAACGTAAGTCATAATCTACATGGATGCCGAGCGGTAGCCATAAATGATCACACCATAGCCTTGTCTTTATGAGGATTGCCATGGTACTCGAAGTCTAACCATTATTGATATCTAGTTTAGAAATGGAAACTAGCAATACCTATATCACTAGACTATTCTTTAAATCCAAACCAACTATGGGGAAAAAGAAAGAAACGACTCACAACGGTAAAACAATCATTTCGAAAGGGAAATATGCAATTCAACATACTAGGAGTTCAATCCTACTAATCTATTACTAAAATAACTCAAGACTAGGCCAATTTCTAGATTCAAGTGAAACCCCCAATTTGGGTATGAATCCTAATTTTCCAACATTCAAATTCATCAATATAAATGAATGATTCAAGCCTATAAACTATGAAATCATCAAGTTCTATGATAATCCTCCAATAATTTCTATTTAGAAAGACTAGAACTCTTTTTATGAAATTATCATCAAAACCAATCTTTCCTCTTAGATTCTATTGGATTTCTAGCATGTATTCAAGCTTAGAAATGATAAAATGATGAATGCTAGGTTGGGAGACTTACCACAAGATATAATCAACCAAGAACTCTTCAATTTTCTCCAAAAATGCTTAGGAAGTAATGAATAAAGTAATGGAGAGTTAGGGTTTCATCTTAGAATTTAATGAATTTGGAACCCACACTCGCAGCTGGTATCGAGTTCACATATGGCTCAGCTGGCCACCGATCGCGCCCATGACCCAAATACGATCTCATCACTCCACCGTAGTGGTTGGCTGCCCGCAACGACGGACCCTCACCAATACTCATCTTCTGCTACAATGGACTAGGCCACGCCAAGGTGGGTCTACTGCGACACCTGTTGGCTTACCCCAGTGAGAGTCAACAGACACCAACAGTTCTGAATTTCCATAACTTCAACTCCGAAATCTAACAATCACCCGAGACCTCTCCCACACAAACCAGATATGCACCCACATATAAAAATACGCTATGGACTCACTTGTGATCTCATAATTCTCATCGGAGGTCTATTTAATTGAGTCAACTCCCAACGACCAAAACTAACTTCCCAACCAATAGTAAAAACACTCTCGAGGGCTTGGGGAACCAAATCAACTATCCCACCAAGTCATAAATGACCCTCCGGACCTTACGAAATTGACAAAATTTTTAAAAAAATCTGTTTTAATCGAAAGTCAACTATTGGTCAAACATTCTCAATTAAAGGTTCTAACTCATACAACTTTCAATAGAATCGCCTGATAATTTTGGGAATTAGGTCAACAGGGCTAAAACGTTCAAAATACACATAACGACTGAATGGGTCATTATATCAGATACTAATTAAACAATCGCTCATCCTCTGGTGATAATGAAATAACGGGGGAGAAAAGTACCTAAGTCGGCAAACTACTGGGTATATCGGGCACGCATATCAGACTCAATCTCACACGTAGCCTCCTCAACAGGACGATACTTCTATTATACCTTAACGAAAGTTATCTCCTTCGACCTCAACTTCCTAACATGCTTATCTAAGATCGCTATATGATCCTCCTCATAAGATAGAATCTCATCAAGCAATACAGAATCCAAATGAATGATATAAGACCTATCTGAATGGTACTTCTTCAATATATAAACGTGGAAAACTGGATGAACACATGACATGACTGGTGGTAAAGCCAACTCATAAGCAACAACACCAATACGAAAGAGAATCTCAAACGGACCAATGTATATCGGCTTAACTTGACCTTCTTCCCAAATCGCATCACACCCTTCATATGTGATATCTTCAAAAGGACCTACTCACCCTACATAAACTCTAAGTCTCGGACCTTCCGGACCGCATATATCTTTTGCTGACTCTAGTTGCCTAAAGCTTTTCGTAAATAACCTTTACATTGTCTATAGACTCCATCAACAAATATGTACCCCACGGTCAAACCCTCATAAACATAAAACCATTCAATAGGAGAACGACACCTCCTACCATATAAAGCCTCAAACGGAGCCACACCAATATTGGAATGATAGTTATTGATGTAAGCAAACTCATCCAAGGGTAATAACTGGTTCCATTGACCACCAAAATCAATGACAATCCTCTCTCACTTCTGCTCGAGAATGGGCATCCTCTAAAGCATGTCACTGGATCTCTGGTGCTCGTACTTAACTTGCTGACAATTTCTATATTGGGCAATAAAATCTGCAATATCTCTCTTCATCCGACCCCACCAGTAGTGCTACCTCAAATCATGGTACATCTTAGTAGCACCTGGTGAATGGAATATCAGGAACTATGGGCCTCATCCAATATCAAATGAATCAAACCACTAATACGAGAAATGCACACACGTCCCTTGATCCTCAGAACCCATCATCAAGTACGACCTCATTGGCCTCACCATATATCACTTTATCACGAATCTTATATAACTGAGCATCCTCAAACTGTTGAGCCCTAATCTGCTCCAAGAGAGATTACCTCACCTCATCATACACCAAAATTCTACCTGAATTTAAAAGATTCAATCGCATAAAATTGTTAGTCATAGTCTGAACCTCTATGGCTAATGGACACTCCAAAATAACCAACCGAGCTAAAATGTCCATACTCACTACTGATCGGTGTATTTTATATACACCTTTTGAGTCATTTTTAGTTAGTCTTTTGTCCATTTTTGCACAAAATATGTGTCGTGTTAGGATATATTTTCTTTCTTTTGAATCACAATGGTTTAAAGTGGCACATTGGTGAGAAGGAGCGAAAAGAGGGCAGAAACAGAGGTTCCAGAGCTCAAAAAGCTAAAACGTTGACATCCGGGTGAGAAACAGGGCGGCGCCGTGGCGCCAGACCATCAGCAGTAGCAGAGCCACGGCTCCCAAGAAGCAGACTAGCCGCAGAAGTTTTGCGCCCACGCGGGAAAATTGACAAATCTGAATATGATTGGGCCAAAGCCAAAGAGGAAAAGGTTTTGCACGTTTTTGAGAATATAAATAGGGTCTTTTAGGTCAGTTTTGAGGAGTCCCACACCTTACCATTCATCACAACTTGAGATCAAGATTGGAGACTTATTTTTGAGTAATTTCTTGTTCTTTATTTTATTTTCTTTCTAGTATATGTTGGATAATATTTTAGTTCTTAGCATGTTTATGGCTAGGAACTAACTTAATTTAGGGTTTTCCATGTCGAATCGCTTGAACCTCGTTTTATGAATTAATGCAAGATTTTGGTTTCTTCTTATTATTGTTGAGATTTATTCAATAATTGTTTTGATTGCTTGGTAATTAATTGATCACTAATTATCATCACTTATATGATTTCTAATCGAAATTCGAAAGGGAAGATTGTGAATATGCTATAGTTGAATAAACATAGGTTTAAATCGTAGACGAAAGTACCCCGATACTTGTGTAGCTTAATAGGTTATTGATCTTAATCCTCCTTTGTAGTCAATCTTGTCATCGAAAGATAGAAGGGTTCTACATTGGGGTTGAGTGTTTATATTACCTTAACATGAGTATAAAATGGCTTAGTTAACCTGTTATCTCAACATAGAAGAAGAACCTTAATTATTTGCATTAACGAGTAAAGCGAGCGGATAGTCGAGGAGATTTGGAAGCCTTATTTCCACCATATCTGAAGTAAAGTAAAATAATTTAGTTAACATCTAAAATCATAGATATAAACAAATCATTAAATTATCGGTCACCAAATAGATACTACAAAATAGAGGTTGGTAATTGAACACTAATCCCTGAGGACGATAACTCGGTCTTCTAGACTATATTATTTGTCACGATACGTGCACTTGCGGTTAGCGTGTATAAATCGCGCATCAAGTTTTTGGCGCCGTTGTCGGGGATTGGCGTAGTTCAATATAATTCTATCTATTCTTAATTTCTAATTTGGTTTTTATTTTTCTTTTTATTAATTTTTTGTATTGGTTAAACTGTGCGCCGTGATCCGTTTGTTGATTTTGATCTGTTACAGGCATCTAGTTTATGCGAAGGAGAAGAGGAGCAGATACACTTGTTCCCTTCAATCCGGAGATTGAAAAGACTTGCAAGCAGAACCGGAGAAATAAACGAATCTTGGCCTTAATAGCAATGGGAGGCTTGCAGAATAACAATGAGATGAACGAAGGGTTAGGTGATCATCAACCTAACCAGAGGATGCCCCGGAGGTTACCAATGGATGTGGAAGAAAGGGTCCAGGTCCAAGCTGAGAGAAGCTTGGGAGATTATGTGCTGCCAAGGGTGAATGAAGCACAGACTTGCATCAGGCTCCCAGCAATAGGAGCAAATAATTTCGAAATCAAGCCTGTGATCCTGAGTATGGTGCAGAATACAGTTCAATTCGGAGGGTTGCCATCTGAAGACCCTCATATGCACATAGCAAATTTCGAGTCGTGTGCAACTTTCAAGTATAATGGCGCATCGACGCCGCCATCCGATTGAGGCTCTTTCCCTTCTCACTCAGGGATAGAGCAAAAGTTTGGTTGAATTCCCTGCCTACAGATTCTATATTCACATGGCAGGAGTTGGCACAGAAGTTCTTGGCAAAGTTCTTTCCACCGTCCAAAGCCGCTGTCGGTGAGAGAGTGAACAATTTTTACCAGGCTGATGGAGAGTCACTCTATGAGTCTTGGAAGAGATTTAAAGATCTGCAGAGAAAGTGTCCACATCATAGCATTGAGCTGTGGAATTTGGTCCATATTTTCTACAATGGGCTAAGTGGGACCACAAGAATCATCATTGACGCAGCTGCAGGTGGAACCTTCATGAAGAAGACAGCACATGAGGCCCATGATTTGCTAGAAGACATGGCCACCAATAACCATGTGACAGATGATAGAGGGGTAAGTGGAAGGAGAGCGATATGAGTTCATGAGATCGATGCCATTACAACGTTAAATGCACAGGTTGCTCTCTTGACCAAGCAAATCGTAGCGTAACACAATGTCGTGAAATGCAGCCCGATGCCACTGAGTTGTGAGATGTGTGGGGGTCCTCATACCTTTGATAGGTGCCCATCAGCAGACCCCAACAACATCCCTATTGAGCAAGCAGAATGTCAGGCAGTGGGGAATTACCAAAGGCCCCAGAACAACCACTATTCAAATACCTACAATCCAGGGTGGAGGAATCCCCCTAATTTTTCATAGAGGGGTGATCAAGGGCAACATAACCAGTTCCGAGGCCAATACCAGAATCAGCAACCACTTAACCAGGCCTCACCTTCCCAACAGTTCAGTACACCTGCTCCACAAGAAAATCCGCATTTAATCATGAGCAAATTTCTGACACTTACGAATTCACAAACCCAGTTCATGGCAGAGATAAGGTCCTCTATCAGGAACTTGGAGACGCAGGTGGGACAGCTAGCAAAGATGGCAAATAACAGGTCACAGGGCACCCTTCCTAGTAATACAGAGATGAATCCCAGATAGCAGTGTCAGGCGGTGCAGCTGAGAAGTGGGAAGTAGCTAGAACAGCCTACACCTCAGCATGTGGTAGAACAAAGAGTTGAGCAGAGAGTAGAGGCAGAGAAGGAGGGGGTTACTGAGGACCGTCATATTTTAGAGAAGGCTCCAACAGTTCCGGTGAGGAAATACACAGAGAAGATTCCTTACCCTCAGGGGTTGCAAAGGAAAGCAGTTGATAAGCAATTCTCCAAGTTCTTGGAGGTATTTAGAAAGCTGCACATTAACATCCCTTTCATTGAGGCGTTGGAGCAAATGCCTACTTATTTCAAATTTATGAAGGAAATTCTTGGGAAGAAGAAGAAGCTAGTTGAGTATGAGACAGTGGCATTGACAGAAGAATGCAGTGCCATCTTGCAGAAGAAACTGCCCCCCAAGATTAAGGATCCAGGGAGCTTCACATTGCCTTGCACAATTGGTGGGGTGACATGTAACAGGGCCCTGTGTGATTTGGGGGCCAGCATAAATCTCATGCCCTTGTTCGTTTTCAAGAGATTGGATTTGGGTGAAGCCAAACCAACCACTGTGAACTTGAAGTTGGCGGATAGGACAGTGGTGCATCCCAGGGGAATAATTGAAGATGTATTGGTTAAGGTGGGAAAATTCTTCTTTCCTGCAGACTTCCTCATCCTTGATATGGAGGAAGATGATGAAATCTCTATCATCTTGGGAAGACCATTCTTGGCAACCGGGAGAGCCTTGATTGATGTGGAGAAGGGCGAGCTGACACTCAGAGTTGAGGATGAAGAGATGGTGTTCAATGTGTTTAAACACATCGTTGAACCCCCAGTCACAAGCAATTGTTTTACAGTCAGCACCGTTAGCACATCAGTTGAGCCAGCACAGGCCAAAGCAAAGGAAATCAGTCCGCCAATACAGGTGAGCAAAGCTAAACCTTCTTTTGAGAAAAAAGAGAAAAAGAAAAACCGAAGGCGAAAGAGCAAAATGATTATGAAATGGGTAGGCTGTGGGGTTAAGTTACCCCATGCCTCTTGATAAGGAACATGCGTCCGGCTAAAAGACGTTAAAGACAACGCTACTTGGGAGGCAACCCAAGGTTTTTTTTTAAATTTTATGCAATTTAGTTTTAGTTAGAACAGTCTCATGGAAGGTATTGTTTACATGTTGTGATGATAGGTACAGGGTTAAAAACTGGAGGACGAAAAATGTGAAAGAGGAGGAAATCGGCTCGGTGTCACGGTGCCCAGCAGAGGGTCATGGCGCCGAGAATGCAGAAAGGCACAGGAAGTTTGGCGCCACGGTGCCGAATCAGAGAGTCGCGGCGCCGAAAGTCCAGCAGGTCTCTGAAGTTTGGGCACAGCGGCGCCAAATCAGAGCGCCACGGCGCCGGAAGGTCAGAGGGTCGCAGATGTTTGGGCGCCACGGCGCCTATCTCAGGGCCATGGCGTCGCGACGGAAAAAAACTGAAATTAAAAGAGCCCTAATTAGACTTCCCCTCTCCAAATCAAAAACCCAAAACCCTTCCTCTCTCCAAAACCCACGAAATCAGCCTCCATTACTCAAAATCTTCCACAAACTAAACTCAATCACAACCAAAGTACTTCAATTCCTTGCACCCTTAACCATCGCAAACAACAACCCTCATTTCATTATCTCAATCCATCACTAGGAACAAGAAAATTTTGAAGAACACCATCCAAGGTAACTTTCATCACTTTTCTTGAAATTTTCAAAGCAATTAGGGGAGGTAATTCATACGTTTGGGGATGTGATTTATTGGTGGATATTGTGGGGTGTGTTGAAGTTTGGTGTGGAAATTTCGCGGTAAGATTGTACGTAGTGATGTGGGGAGGGTTGTACCTGTGATTTGAGTGAAGTTTGGGGGTTGAATGGTGTTGTATTTTGCTGATTACGTTGTGTGTTGATTGGTGTGATTGAAAGTTGCTGGGTAATCTCACTGAAACAGAGGAAACGCTGCTGAAATTTTTTCCAAAATGTCTGCCAGAAAAAAAAGAGCTTCCACATCCGCCTCCGTTCCACAATATGACGCTACTAGATTTGTTAGTCAAAAAGCATAAGAGATATATTACAAACTTAGTTCTAGACCCTTGATACCTGAGCGAGTAATGGAGTACCAAAGGGAGTCATTTGAGGATGGAGATGTCTATGAGCCTATTCGGGCAATGATAGAGGCCATTGGGTGGAAGAGATTTGTTAATTCGGAGAGAATAGTACCACAAAACACTGTAATGGTAAAAGAATTTTATGCTAACTTTCCGGAACGGGTAAATGGTAGATGTTTTTTGAGAGGACAGTATGTGTCTGTGACGGCTGAGGTGGTGAATGAGCTATTAAGAACAACTGATGTTGAAGAAAGAGGCGATGATCGAAGCTATTTCAGAACATGGGCTAGAGATGCCAACAAAATCGATTGGAATATCGTCGCAAGCACATTATGCTACCCTGGGGCTGAGTATGATATTGCACGAAATGGATCAAGAGGACTGAGCAGATGTCAGTTCAACAAAACAGCCAAGGGTTGGTTATATTTCGTCAGTGCCCGCCTGATTCCATCGACGCACTTCACCAGAGTGCCAGCGGATATAATAAAGATGATATATGTAATTATGGAAGGGAAGACGATTGATTTTGGGAAGGAGATATTGCAGAACATTGGAGAAACCAGTAGGTTGGTCACTACAGGTGGGTTGGGACACGAATCACTTATTTGCAGTTTATGTTCTAGACATAGAGTCCCAACCTTAGCTATTGATACATATGAGAAGGGTCAACCTCCTGTGACATATGGGATAGTGCATGCCTTCTCAGAACCATTTCCTCCAACAGCAGTAAGAAGGAGACCAAAGACAAAGACCAAAGAAGCAGCAAAGACCAGCAGAGGTCACATGGATGAAGATGAGCCTGAGACAGAGGCTCAAGATGGCAGTAGCACCGCCAAAGAACACCTGGAATTGGAACCTTCGGTGCCTATGATGGAGCAGTTGCTCATGAACCAGCGGAGGATGATGCAGAGTTTTGACACAATGATACAAGGTCAACAGGACCTGAGTCAAGGACAGCAAGAAATAAGACAGGAGAAACAACAGTTGAACCAGAGATTTGATGAGATGAGTTCCTTGTTCAACCAGTGGTCCATGCATTATCCGCCGCCACCGCCACCATTTTAAACCAAGTTTGTAAGTTGTCCCATTTTTTCTTTTATTTTTTAGTCTTGCACACATTAGGGACAATGTGTGATTTAAGTTTGGGGGGGAGTTCTTAGTTATTTTTTATGTGTTTTTGAGTGTTTTTGTGTTATTTTCTATGTTTATTTGAGTCTATTTTGGCGCTTATGATCATGCATGTTGTAGTTACTTGAAACGCCTAGTGAAGTAAAGTTCAATAATGTAATGGAATTAGAAGCAACCATCTGAACACGTAGGTTAGTTATGCCAAAAATTCATGAAGTCAAACTATTTGGGGTATCTTGCTTGATTTATGCATTGTTAGTGATTAAACCTATGTGTCTGCTTCCTTGATATTTGAGGCGAAATAGTTAGGATATGCATATTAGGGAGATGACTCAGGCATTTCTTTGTTAGACCTTTCCTACCATTTTTTTTACCTATCCCTGACAACAAATTGTATCCCTAGTCAGCCCCTTTGAGCCTAAAAATAAGATCCTTTCTTTGACACCCTATAATTCCATATTTGTGCCATAAGTGGAAAAAAATTGAGTGTTTGGAATATAAAGTGTTGAAAAGAGACAAAAAGAGAGTGAACAATTTTGATGCACCCCAATGAAAAGTAATCATAAATAGGCAAAGCCTAAGTTTGGGGGTGTCTACTATTTCATCAGACACCTTATTCTCTCAAAACAAAAGAGGGAAAAGATAGGTATGAGGTTAAAAAGAAAATCAAAAGAAAAGGAAAGAATCGAAAGCAAAAGAGCTTATGGTACGTAAGATTGAGCCTAAAAGCTTATTTTTACCTACCCCTGCCTAAGCCTACATTACAACCCTGAAAAGCCCTGAAGATCTCTAATGTGTGTATCCATGATTAGTGGAGAATAGCAAGTAAACATGTCATAGAATTTGGAAATTAACATGCATAGTTAGGTATTCTTACTTCCATTGAGCATGATTAAATTGAATTTGCGAAATATCTGACTTGATGTGTTTAGAATGCTAAAAATCCATGTTATATGTTCCTACATATTATTCTACTAACCTTCATGTTTTTCTAAGTAACAATGATGCAGCAATTTGATCAATGTCTTTGACTCATTTTATTTTCTTTTCTTTCGTGTCTTTGTTTCTATTTTTTTATCTTTACTCGAGGGCGAGTAAAGGTTAAGTTTGGGGGTGTTTGATCGGTGTATTTTATATACACCTTTTGAGTCATTTTTAGTTAGTCTTTTTCCCATTTTTGCACAAATATGTGTCGTGTTAGGATAGATTTTCTTTTTTTTGAGTCACAATGGTTTAAAGTGGCACATTGGTGAGAAGGAGCGAAAAGAGGGCAGAAACAGAGGTTACATAGCTCAAAAAGCTAAAAGGTTGGCAACCCGGACGAGAAACAGGGCGGCGCCGCGGCGCCAGACCATCAGCAGTAGCAGAGCCACGGCGCCCAAGAAGCAGACTAGCCGCAGAAGTTTCGGCGCCGCGGCGCCGGTTGCAGGGCCGCGGCGCCGACGCGGGAAAATTGACAAATCCGAATAGGATTGGGCCAAAGCCAAAGAGGAAAAGGTTTTGCACGTTTTTGAGGATATAAATAGGGTCTTTTAGGTCAGTTTTGAGGAGTCTCACACCTTACCATTCATCACAACTTGAGATCAATATTGGAGACTTATTTTTTAGTAATTTCTTGTTCTTTATTTTATTTTCTTTCTAGTATATGTTGGATAATATTTTAGTTCTTAGCATGTTTATGGCTAGGAACTAACTTAATTTAGGGTTTTCCATGTCGAATCGCTTGAACCTCGTTTTATGAATTAATGCAAGATTTTGGTTTCTTCTTATTATTATTGAGATTTATTCAATAATTGTTTTGATTGCTTGGTAATTAATTGATCACTAATTATCATCACTTATATGATTTCTAATCGAAATCCGAAAGGGGAGATTGTGAATATGCTATAGTTGAATAAACATAGGTTTAAATCGTGGACGAAAGTACTCCAATACTTGTGTAGCTTAATAGGTTATTGCTCTTAATCCTCCTTTGTAGTCAATCTTGTCATCGAAATATAGAAGGGTTCTACATTGGGGTTGAGTGTTTATACTACCTTAACATGAGTATAAAACGTCTTAGTTAACCTGCTATCTCAACATAGAAGAAGAACCTTAATTATTTGCATTAACGAGTAAAGCGAGCGGATAGTCGAGGAGATTTGGAAGTCCTATTTTCACCATATCTGAAGTAAAGTAAAATAATTTAGTTAACATCTATAATCATAGCTATAAACAAATCATCAAATTATCGGTCACCAAATAGATACTACAGAATAGAGGTTGGTAATTGAACACTAATCCCTGAGGACGATAACTCGGTCTTCTAGACTATATTACTTGTCGCGATACGTGCACTTGCGGTTAGCGTGTGTATAAATCGCGCATCAACTACCTTATGGCTCAAGGCATCAGCTACCATATTAGCCTTACCCAGATGGTAAAGTATAGTGATATCATAATCCTTCAGAAGATCCATCCACCTACGTTGCCTAGAATTGAGATCCCTCCAACTGAAGATGTGCTGAAGGCTGCGATAATTGGTAAACACCTCATAATGGACCTCATATAGATAATGCCTCTAAATCTTCAAAGCAAAGACCACCACTAACAACTCCTAGTCATTTGTAGGGTAGTTCTTCTCATGGATCTTTAATTGTTCGAAAGCATAGGCAATAATATTGCCCTCCTGCATCAACACAATGCCCAAACTAACATGGGAAGCACCACAATAGAATGAGTAATCGTTACCCTCCACGGGTAATACCAAGATTGGAGTTGTCGTCAACAGAGTCTTGAGATTTTAAAAGCTTTACTCATTAGCATCAGACTATTGGAAAGAAACCTCCTTCTAAGTCAATCGGTTCAGCTGAGAAGCAATAAAAGCAAATCCTTTCTCAAACCAGTGGTAGTAACTGGCCAACCCCATGAAACTACAAATCTTAGTCACCGTAGTGGGCCTTTCCCAATCCTAACAACCTTAATCTTTTTGGGATCTGTCATGACCCGAACCCATGGGCCGCGACTGGTGCCCTACTTGGACACCGTTATACTGAGCTGTCACATATAATTAAACTAATACCAAGGATAATGCGGAAATCTGTAAACCATATCAAAATAGGCAATCTGTACAAAAATGACTAGGCTCCAGAACAATGGAGCTCTCCAAACAGCTGAGTAGAATCCTAGACTGGAGGATCACCAAACTGGGTATCTGTATCTGCGGGCATGAAACGCATCCCCCCCCCCCCCCCCGAGGAAAGGGGGTCAGTACAAAATAAAGTATTGAGTATATAAAGCATGAAATATTGTAAACAAGATCATAACTGGTGAAAAGATAACATGTGACAAGTATAATAATCAAGATAGCATTGCACTTGTGCCTTGTGAAATGAGAGTCAAAACATGTCCATGTAAAACATGTCGTACCGGCCCATTCTGGGACTCGGTAAATAAAGTCATATCCGTGGATGTCTGTCCACATATATCGTACCCGGCCCCCTAGTGAGGGTCTCGGTGAAACATATAATGTGTACACATAGTCATGTCCATGGATGTCTTTCCACATAAATCATCATATCTGTGGATGCCTGTCCACATCATCATCATATATATATACATACCCGGCCCTCTAGTGAGGGACTCGGTGAACAATGCAAGGAACTGCGCAAGAACATTCACAGCCCGGGACTCGGTGAAATTGATATAAACACATCAAGCACGAGTAGATTATCATGAGCAATCATATGCAAGTTAAATCATCTTTGACTCTCAATAAAATAGAATGAACTATCAATGTAAAATCAAAGGCAACTATCATATCAAGTATCACTAGAAATTAAGATTCAATGAAACTACGTACGTCCGCCGTACGCCATATTATGTAAATCATGCCAAAAGAAAGAAGGAAGGGATAGTTTCACATACCTTATTGTCGAATTAACCAACTCACTAATTAGAATTTGTCTCAATTAGCACTTCAACCTATAACAATACTAATATGTCCATCAACTCTATGATTACTAGCACACATTATAATTATCGAATGATGACTCTCTTTTTATGTATAAATTTGGGCACCACTTCCCCTACTTATATACACATCCGCAACTCACAAACAAGGTCAACAACATCAATAATAAGACACGTCTCAAGGTCATAACCAAATCAGTCTCATATACTTCTATATACACCATTGTTATACATTTTTTCTCTTTACATTCATGGACTACAACAACCACAACAACTAAGGTGATTAATACACCTATTTCTCATGTTAATCCAGCCCCTTTAACCATATTAAAATAGTCACTAAAAACAGTCCATATTCCAACAACGACGAGAGATATTCCAACAACAACGAGAGTGCAATGTTCAACCTTTTTATATCTTAATTCCTTTAGGACATATATCCGCAATTACAACAATGTATATGCATGTTCATAGCTTATAATTCCAGCATTATAACTCAACAAAACAGCCCCTAAATACAACACAACATTGTCCAACAATTTCATACATGTCTCGGCCAACAACCATAATACCATAACTCTTCTCATAACTCCTTAAAATCCAATTCATCTTTCAATACTTTCATATAAACAACTACAACTTTAAATATCAAGATTTCCTTCAATTTTTAACATGCAATTAGTGATGATAATAACAACAACAATTGAATCCAATATAATAAAAACAGTCCCAAAATCGGTAACAACAACCACATGTATTTTCTTACTCTCCATTTCTCTTAATCACAAGTTCATCTCTTAACTACAATATTATTTAACTTCCAATTAGTCTATAAGAAGAAAAATTCTTACCTTACTTAGCCAAAACAGTCCCTAGTGTCTCGGCATTCACTGCTCCATTGTGCACCATTTCTTCAACTTTTAATGACATGCATGCATTCTTTATAAGCTTGAAACCATCTTACTTACATTTTTTTTCTTCCAAAATGTTCCTCTCCAAAGCTTAAAGTTGTTGGGCTAATTCCTGGAGCTATTTTCGGCCAGCATTACCGAAACAGTGCCGGTGGGGAGTTTACCATTGCTTAGAAATTTGTAGAAGAGTTTAATCTAGGAAGGGGAGTTAATTTGAGCTTCAACTTAGCTATGGAGGAAGATAGAAATCTGTTTTGGAGGAGAGATGATGGAGGATGAAGGAGGGAGGGTGTTCGAGAACCAAGGGGGGAAAATGAGAGGGGTACACGGGTTTTAGTGAGCTGATGGCCTATGCATGTAGGTCACTTTTGCCACTTCGAGGGCACAAGGTGCCACTTGTTGGTCCATTAGTCCCCACTTATCCTTCTTGCTAGTAAAAATTAGTCCCACACTTAGCTAAAATTTTGAAAATTTCGAAATGCCCTCATGTTCTCAATTTATTGTCCTAAAATTACAGGGTGTAGCAGGATCAACCATAATCCCCTCATTTGACACCACATGGCTCAAGAATGCCATATAATCAAGTAAGAGCTCACACTTCAAAATTTTGCCATGAAGCTATTTCTCTCTAAAAAATATAAGGACAATCCTCAAATGATGCTCATGTTCTTCCTTACTCTTCAAATACACCAAGATATCATTGATAAAGACAATGACGAATGAATCCAAGTGTGGCTTAAAATGCCATTCATCAGGTCCATGAAAGTTGTCTGGGTATTTGTAAGCCCGAAAGACATCACAAAGAACTCATCATGACCATAACGAGTCCTAAAGGCCGTATTCAGAATATCCTCAGCCCAAATCTTTAGCTGGTGATAGCCTGACCTCAAGTTAATATTTGAAAATACCAAAGCACCCTGAAGTGGTTCCAACAAGTCATCAATGCGAGAAATTGGGTACTTATTATGAATGGTGGCCTTGTTCAACTGACGGTAATCTATGAACATCTTTCACACCATCATTTTTCTTCATGAATAACATGGGAGCACCCCAAGAGGAGACACTCAATCTAATGAACCCCTTACTCAAAAGATCATGTAACTGTTCTTTCAACTCCCTCAACTCAGCAGGTGTTATCCTATATGGTGCAACAGAAACAGGGTGTGAGTCTGACTCTTAGTCAATGCAAAAATCAATGTCCGGATCGGGTGTCATACCTGGCAAATCAGTAGGGAATACATTCGCGAACTCACACACAACAGGCACAGACTCAAGGGATGGAGAATCAACACTAGTATCACGAACATGAGCCAAGTAGGCAAAACATCCCTTGTCAACTAGTTTCTTTGCGCGGAGATAAGAATGATATTATTTGGAGTTGGACTAGGAGTACCCCTCGACTCAAGTCTAGGAATCCCAAGCATGGCTAAGGTAATTGTCTTAGCGTGATAGTTCAAGATTGTATGGTACGGAGACAACCAACTTATATCTAATATAATATTAAAGTCTAACATATCCACGATCATCAATTCTACCCACGTGTCATACCCCATAAAAGTAAATAAGCACGACTGATAGACTCTATCAACCAATACATAATCCCCAACTAGAGTAGACACATAAAATAGACAATCAAATCCCAACCAAACGAATAATACTCAGATACATCTGAGAAGGTAGACCCCGTAGCCAACCGATGATGAAGAGAAATATTACCTTAGATCACAGCATCAGAAGCCTCTTCCTTAGGCCTACCGGGAAAACATAGCAATATACACCACCACGACCACTCTAACCAGACTGTTCTCCTCCTTTAGTGACTTGAGAACCACCCCTAGAAGAATGAGAATCATCTCGGTCTGACTGAGTACCACTCTTCACTGAAGAACCACCCCAGCTACCAGAAGATGTCAGAGTCTTTGGAGTCTAAACACTAAAACCCTGTTGAGTCCCACTCTGTCTAGCTCAGGGGGAAATCTAACAATGTGACCCGACTCACCACAACCAAAATAAAGCACTGGATGTTGATACATTGAGGCTAAAGAACCGATGGACCACCTTAGTTAGTTGGTCAAGAAAAAAACCTCCATGAGACTGTCCAGCCCCATAACCAATTTGTATAGAAGGTCCACCATAAGATGCCTGCAATAAGGACTGAACAGGATGGCTGAGGGCTGAATGATAGGTCCTGGAAGACTGAACCTTTCCTCTGTTACTAGAACTATTGAAACTACTATATTCACGGGGACTCTTCTCACTAAACCCTTTAAAAGATCAAATCATGGAAGCCTCAACACTCATAGCGTGATCTACTACTACCTTAAAGAAAGACCACAAATCCTCAAGCTAAAGACATGGAACATGAAGTGACAGCACAAGCCCACCAATAAATCTATGACTCTCTACCTCTGTCAAAATCAAATGTGTTGCATATCGAGGTAAAAATAAGAATCTGGTCTCACAATCTGCCACAGACATACCTTTCTGCCGCAAATGGATGAACTTATCCCTGCACTGATCCCTCAAAGTACGTGACACATAATTCTCCAAGAAGACCTGGTGGAACTGTACCAAAGTGAGTGGAGGTGAACCAGCTGGTCTACCCTCTATATAATACCTCCACTACGTCTTCGCATCATTGCAAAATTGGAAAGACACATAGTACACACCATGGGACTCAATAATACCCATCTGGTACAGCTTCTCATGTGTATCTATAATGAAATCATACGCATCCTCACTATGGTACCAATACTGGATTGGATATAACCTCGGGGTGATTCTGGGCTATGGCTGTCCAACGGGGCGGGGCTACCCGACCCCGCCTCACCCGGTACCGGGATCGAATATCGGTATTCGGTATCAGTTTTGGTTCGGGGTCTGGAATTTCTCCAACCCCGACCCCGCCCTGACTCGACCCATGCTATCGTTGCACAACGGCCATTTCACAATTTGGCTGTTGTGCAACGGCCAAATTTCACCCCACCCCAACCCCCTACCCCTTAATATTTATTTTTAACCCCTAAGTTATTATATTGACACTTTAACCTAATTTTTTCAACTATTAATACCTCATTTTCTCTTCATCTTTCTCACAAATCTTCCTACAATCTCTCAATCTATCTCTCATTCTCTCTACATTGTCTACTAAATATTCAATTTTATCTATTCATTTGGGAGTAAAGTTGGCAACTAGCTTGAGGATCATCCATCGAGCAAAGTTTCAATTTTCAACATCTTGATTGCACGTCGACGTTACTTCGGCGTTTGGTACATTCGTTCCTTCATTAATTATTGTTGTTTCTTTACTTTAATTAGCGCACTTAATTTCATTATCTTTAATTATTTATTTGCATAATTATAATGGAAGGATTTAAACGTATGATTACGGGTAATGGTAAGGGTATTGCTTCTTCTAGTAGGAGTAATAAGGGTAAGGATACTTCTTCTAGTCATCCTATTCCTCCTAGACAGGACGATTTTGTTGATACTGAATTATTTCCTGAAGTACCATTAGATTTAGACGAGGAGTTATTTTCTGGAACTCAACAAAATTTTAATTTAGAAGATAATCTAAATGACACACCCACTAATCTTGATGACACGCCCACTAGTGCACCTCAAACTGAACCGTCTCCTATTCCCCCTAATATGATATGCGACCCACCACAACGAAAATTAACATCAAATGTATGGGTTTTTTTATACGGACGTAGCAAATCAAGTAGCTAGATGCCAAATTTGTAAAAATATTTATAAATTTAAAGTAGGAAAATGTCAGAGCGAGACGGTAGGTTTAACTACGCATTTGCAAAGATTTCACAAAACTAGGTGGGAGGAATACATGGATAAAAAGGCAGGTGCGCCAATGCTATATCAGTCGGGACAAGTCATATACTATCCCGGACCAGGTACAGGGTCAAATTGATCCTATGACGGGGGGAATTGTAGGCCCTAAATATGATAAAAATAAAGATAGGGAAGCATTATCAAAATTAGTTGCAGTGGAGGGTTTGCCTTTTTCATTTCCTTGGTTTTATTCATTTATATAAGAGAAATGTACAATCCTGTTTATAACGATTTTCCTAGATCAACTGTTCGGAGAGATGTTTTTAAATTTACCGAATATCAACAGTATTTACGTTATTTATTATATCATTTTTCTGGAAAAGTATCTATCACGTCTGATATAGGTCGTAGTACTAACGGTCATGATTATTTAACGGTAACATGTCATTGGGTAGATTATAAATAGTCTATGCAAAAACGTATTTTAGCGTATATATATGTAGATAGTAGGCACACTGGTATTTTTATTTCAGATAATATTTTTTCAGTTTGCGATTAATATTGCATAACTGATAAAATCATGACTATTACATTAGATAACGTTTTTTCTAATATTTCTGTTATTAGATTATAAAAAAAAATTAACTCCATCTTTTTCAGATAATTTTCATATAAAATGTGCATATCATATTTATAACTTAGTTGTAAATGATGATATATCACTTTTTGAAAATATTCTTGAAAAAATACAATTTGCTATAAACTATATTTTTAAAAGTAATAGAATACAATGAATAAAATAATATAAAAAAACTTGTCACGATTGTCAACTACCTTACAGAAAAAATCCCGAAGAAGTATGCACTAGGTTAAATTATTTATATGAGCAACTACGTGTTGCTTATGAGTATAGAAGACCTATAACTTGTTTTTTAACGCTCGTAATCGAAATCCTACTGATATGATTGTAGATTCCAATTGGGATTTAATTTTAGAACTTATTACATTTTCAGAGAATTTTTTTCTAGCTACTAAAGAACTTTCCAGTATTTATTATACTACTATTTCATCAATGTTATTTTATATAGCTCTAATATTTTTATACTTAATGAATATATGGAAAACTCAGTTTATAAGGCACTTATTAAAAAATATTTCTAAAAATTAAAAAATATTTTATTTTTATTCCCCCAATTTATATTATTAGTGTTGTATTAAATCCGTCTATTAAGATAGACGGTTGTAAAGCACTTATTGAAACTATTTATGATTGCATAGATAAACTTCCACCTCCATCTCCCAAAAATCCAAATGACCCACAACCTATTGAAAAACTAGAGAAAAAGTGTTGTCTAGCATACGAGATGAATGTAAAAAAGTATATATGCATTACCAACAAGAAAGTGCTAGCAATAAACCGGCTTCCATGTCATCTTCTTCTTCTTCAACACAACCTCAAAAACGACATGTTGTTTCTGCGGTTAGTATTGAAAGCCTCAGACATAGAATGTTTAATGGTAACATTTCTAACCAAGTTAGCGAGTTTGATGTTTTTATTTTGAAGGGTGTTCTACTGTACGAAGCAATTGTCAATGAAAAGGGACATGAAGACTTGTTAAAATACTGGAGGGGGAATGAGAAGACATTTCCAACACTATCTAAGATGTCTCAAGATGTGTTGAACATTCAAGCGTCATCAACAGCGTCTGAAAGCGCTTTTTCGGCCGGTAGATATCAAATAGGAGAGCACAAAACCTCATTAGCGGGAGACAGCTTGGAGATTGCAGTATTATTCAGAGATTGGATACGAGCGAAGCAGAAAAGGTGCGGTCAATCGGAGATCAACGAAGAAGAAGACTACAACTACAACAAAATCTTATCTGACGGAGGTGGAAGCGACGTCGACCAATTTGACCAACAAATACCAATTCCAACCGAAGAACCACAAAAAATTATAAAGAAACTAGAAAATGTGTTTCTTAAAATGTAATTCTTTTAATTGTAATTTTACTATGTTATTTATTTGCAACTTTCAATATCACGAAGTTGCAATTTTAAAATTGTATTACCAAAAAAATCATACTTCTATTAAATAATATAAGAGACACAAAAACAGTCTTGGAATGTTTTTATTAAACTATCTTGTTGTGTGTGTGTGTTATTTTTTTAATTTAATGGCAAAAAAATGACCCACCCGTACCCTCCCCGACCCCTTCCCGATCTCACCTCCAACACCTCTGGATCGGGATGGGATAGCGACAGACCCCGCCGGCCCCGACGCTGCCAGCCCCGCCATACCCCCTAGTCCCGCCGGAATCCGACCCCGCCAGCCCCGCCCTGACCTCGCCTCATTGGCCACCTTTTTTGGGCTGACCCCAAACATTCCCCAACTGCCTGGTCTCACTCGGACTAACGTTCTAGAGAATTTGATCATGCCCGTCTTTGTCCAGCCATAGAGGCCTTGTCCCTAGCTGGTGCAGAACCCTCTAGCTCGGTCACGGCCTCTATCATGCCCTCGTCCTCTAGAACCGGCCCTAACAGTAGCCCAGGCGCACCGTCTCTCGCAATATCAGCTCGTGTCCTCACTATTTGTGAGATAATAAAAACAAATTAGATACTAATCTGATCGTTCGAGATACCAATTTGAATAAAGTAGCATGAAAGAATGAATAAATTTGAAGTTTCCTAAAGGTCTCATAACCTCTCGCATATAACTACGGAGCTCATCATACCCATCTGCAAAACTCTACTTCACATTTTTTTGTACTTATAGACTGTGTAACTTAGGGCTCTAATACCAACTTGTCATGACCCAAAATCACCTAGTCGTGCGGGTACCTAACATTTTCTACCTTAGTAGGCGAACTAGTTCATTAATCATTATTTCAGCAATAATAAAGTAAATGGAACATAATAAATGAAAGTCTAAATCATAAATAACATAAGGTGGATCTTGTACTGAATACAGTACAAGATCCACTAATCAATATAAGTTTGCAATAATACAAAGTCTCAAAATATGAATACTCTCTCAGAATGAAAGAAAAGACAAGTATAAAATAGGAGTCTCCGAGCAACAGATCCATCAAGTATGTTCACCTTATAAAATTCAACAGCAATCCTCGGGATCAATCGCGAGGAGTGGATGTGAAATCGATCACGTACTCTACACTCAGAAAAGAATATATCAAGGTAGTATCAGTACAAACACTATGTACTGGTAGGTATTACAGGCTATAACAATTATCTAACATATATAAAGAAAGGAATTGAAGAATAGACATGCTCACAATCAAGTACAATCACTATCACAATCCAAGAATAAACAACCCAAGTATAGAAAATCAAATCAGAATCCAAGAAATATGTGAGTGTAATGATGAGTGAATATGCAATGCACTGGCCAAATGTAATCTCCATACACATGTTTCGAATGGAATACCTCTATGTCTCGATAGTCATGACCCATATGGGATCCATAAAGTCCATGTACCAGTCACTCCATACACAGCCCAAAGATGACTCCCCAACACCAACCACACTACTAGCCATTCCGCACACAGCTTAGATATGGTTACCCTATCAAATATATTACAAAAATCACGGATGTTTCCTTCTCACTTACCAGCATAAACTCCAATCACCGATAATATCAATGTATGATAGAAATGAGGATGAATGCAATACAAATGACAATATCAAGTGTATCATATCAATTCAATCATGTCATATACGGACACATAATAGAATATCAGTATCAAGTCAGTTTATTTCCTCTATTCATGATAAAACCAACATAAGTGAGACAACTATATCACAATGAGTCAACAATCCCACAAATCAGTCAATAATACCAAACCTAAGTAATCCATCCCAACTTCATACCCGAAGGCGTAACATGATTTCTCCGATAATAACTAACTCTACATATACTTTTCTAATTGAAGTCTAACCAAAAGATAAGCCATAACTTACCTAAATGTCAAGCGGGGGCCACAAATGATCATACCGGAGCCTTGCCTTTCTGAGGATTGTTGTAGTACTCAAAATCCGACCATTATTGAAATCTAAGTTAGAAACAGAAACTAGCAATACCCATATCACTAGACTATTCTTTGAATCCAAACCAACTATGGGAAAATGGCTCACAAGGGTAAATCAATCATTTCAAAAGGGAAATATGCAATTCAATAGTCTAGGAGTTCAATCCTACTAATCAATTACTAAAATAACTCAAGACTAGGCCAATTTCTAGATTCAAGTGAAAACCCACAATTTGGGTATGAACCTTAAATTTCCAACATTCAAATTCATCAACATGAATGGAAGATTCAAGCCTATAAACTATGATATCATCAAGTTCTACGATTAGATTAGTCAAATCCTCCAACAATTTCCATTTAGAAATACTAGAACTCTTTTTATGAAATTATCATCAAAACCCATCTTTCCTCTTAGATTCTAATGGATTTCTATCATGGATTCAAGCTTAGAAAAGTCAAAATAATGAATGCCAATTTGGGTGACATACCGCAAGAGATAATCAGCCAAGAACTATGCTTAGGAAGTAATGAATGAAGTGATTGAGAGTTACGTGTTTCATCCTAGCATTTAATGAATCTGGAACCTGTCACCTCACTGCAGCAGTATCGTGTCCGCTATAGCAGGCTCACGCTAATAGCCACTCGACCGTCAGCGCAAATAAGGAAAGTTATCCCCCTCTTCCCATAGGTTTATCACCTAACATTTTGCCTTTTTCTTAGTCGAAAACCATGGCTTCATCCTTTCTATCTCGGAGATCATGAACAATTATTCTAACTGATAGTGACCTAACCCCTGTCTTGGTTTTTTATTAATGAACCGCTGATTCTAACTCTGTATGGTGGACCGGAACAATGTGATTCTCTCTTGTTTCAATACCTCAGCCCGATAAACCATGACTTTGTTTTTACTTGTGACTGGTTCACTGCAGTCGTTGTTCGGCTAACCTTTGTACCTGGCCGACTATGGTCGCTCATTATTCGGGTCGGTCAGCCCAAGTGAAATTGGTCGCATGGGCCAACTGGAGGCGTATGGGTTCTTTTTATGTCGTTGTACTATCGGGGTTTCATTTCCAGTGTAACGCCGAGCTCGGGTATGTGCGGCGCCTATGTTTTTGTGTTTGGTTTGCTTGGATCTAAAAATGCATATCTCACCCTTTAACTTTAGCACTGCTCTTGGCATTCTTGGCAAATTTGAAATAAATCTCGCAGGTTTGATGAGTCGTTATATTTGACCACTTGGGATGGTGTTTCTTTGCCTGAGTAGTGCGACCAACCTTACGACACAGGCGCGTGAAAGAAACGGCTTCCCCTATATTTTGTGACCAGGCATCCGGTCTGTGGTTGTTATTTAGCCATACATCTCCCGTCGGAGGGAATTAGCTTATTTTGTGTGACCAGGCAGTCGGTCTATGGCTGTCATTTATTCATACATTTCCCAAATCGAAGGATAGTACTTTTTAAATACTTGTCGTTTACATTTCTGTCCATTTCCTCGTCATGCATGTTTATCAGCCGATATGTGTTGCAGGCGATCCATTGGCTTACTACGAAAGGATCTTCCCGGTTTGGTGACCATTTGTCGAATTTACGATATTTCGTCCCAATCGGCAAAACGGTTTTCGAAACTAAGTCTCCTTCTTCAAACCTCTTAGGCTTAACATATTTGTTGTATGCTTTAGCCATTTTTCATTTACCGGCTTCGATTTTCTCTAGGGCAATCAGTCAATCTTCATCTAACTAGTCCAATTCCATTAGCATGGCCTCTTGATACTCCTCTAAATGTAAAGAGTTCTGCTTAGACACCCGTAAGGACTTGACATTAATTTACAATGGCAACACTGTATCTTGGTCGTAGGTTAGCCGATAAGGTGTCTCCCAAGTAGTTGTTGTTACACCCCGTATTTACAGGATATGTTTTAAGAACGTACGTAAGAACTCACATTGTTAAGATTTGAGACTTGTAAAAATTTATCGGAAATTTGAAATTGTCGGAAAACGAATTATCAGGATTTAATGGGAGGGCGACACGTGTCACCCCCCCTTAGAAAGGCCTTGGACGAAATTGCAAGGGCTTAAGGGTCATTGGACCTTTGTTGGCAAGACAAGTCTTGCAACTTGGAGCTTGAGTTTCTTGACCAAGTCAATGGACCCACAAAGGCTTGATATTTGCTTAGACCTCATCCTAGCCACCCAAATGTTTGTATCATGACCCTCCAATGTGCTTTATATTACTACTAGTAGCAAGAGAGGGCTTAACACTTAGACAAATATCACAACAAATTGAAGAACTATGAGCAAGAGCTCTCGGCTTTACCAACAAGAAGAAAGGAAATTTTTTGTTTGTTGTCCAATAATCTTCCCACTTTAAACCAAGGTTCCTAAGTGTATTGTAAGCATATCTCAATAGAAAAAATCTCGGGAAAAGATAGTTTTCGGGTTAGTCGCAAAGCGAAAACCTAGTTGCTTTCTAGGTTTTGGATTGGAAGATTGAAGGAAAGTTGTTGGTATGGTTCTAAGGGTCTCAAGTAGCGGATTGAAGTGTCTTGAAGAGTCTCTAAGTTGTTAAGGAGCGGCTTCGGATTTGAAGATTGGATTAAGATTCGTTGAGGTATAATCTTGTTTTTTTTAAAGTGTTACAAGATTATTTATATTGTTGTTAGCTTTACTTGTTGCTAGCATGAAGTACATGTGTTGAAGTTTATAAGGATTATGGATTGATTGTAGCCTTGAAAATCCGAAATGTAATGTAGACCATGTTAAGTTGGATTACAATTTGGTCGTTTATTAGAATCGCCGACGTTACTGACTTGAAGATTATAGTAGTTATAATCATTTGCGACTTGATATCATGTTAGGCTAATAGCTTGGATTGAAATGGAAATTGGATAAGAATTGATGTTGTAGTACTTCAAGTTAGCCGTAATGGGCCTAGTAAGTTGTATTAATTTGATATCGTTTGTGGGGCGGAATTTTACACGTCTAGTAGGCGTGTAATCCCCTATTGTTGATTTCATTGATTGGGCCTTAAATATGGCGTGTTTGGTTATTGTATTCGGCCTTGAAGGTGGCAAAGTAAGTAGAAACAAAGGAGGTGTTGTCCGATTTTCCGTAGAATTTAGTGACTTAGCACCTAGGATATTCTACGTTTGAAATAAGAGGTTAATGGACGTATGGTGACCATTATAGGTTGAAGTACTAAGTATAGCGTATCCTACTTGAAGAATGGAATAGCTCAAGGTTGAAGTACTTTGGAGCATTTTGCTACTTGTCGACAATCGTCGCGAGGTATGTGAACCTCTTCCTTCCTTTGGCATGATTCTATGTATGGAATATACCTGTGGTATCATTTCATGTTTCCTGTTACTCTTAGAAGTTAAGAGGTAGTTGTGTGATCTACTCTATGTAGAACTTTTTCTATCTTTGAGCATGACTAGTTGCACGTATGTAGTACGGTAGACGTACAACACCTTGATATCCTTTACTAGTTTGTGAATAGCCAAGTCGGGTGAGTTGGGAGATTTACTCACTTCTTTGAAAGTATGAAGGATGTCTTAAGTTTTATTAAGGTTAAGGGACTTGAAGAGTTTTAAAGTATGTGATACTTGTTCCGTTTTAAAAGTATAAGTCCCTTGGATAGGAAATTGTTTTTGGCTAAGGTATAAAGTGAATATAACGGCTTTATGGGAAGTTAGTTATATTTGCTTTATGGAAAGATAAATGACTTGATTTTAGTGAAAAGGCAACTTGTTTTTAAGGCATAAA
Organism: Przewalskia tangutica; assembly: GCA_029844215.1. NCBI lineage: Eukaryota > Viridiplantae > Streptophyta > Magnoliopsida > Solanales > Solanaceae > Przewalskia > Przewalskia tangutica. The sequence goes on along the minus strand of CM056739.1, from coordinate 17,581,898 downwards.
TTGCCTAAGGTTTTATAATAAAAGGAGTCACTTGTTTTCTAAAGGTTAAGAGACTAATTGTATTTTTGAAAGTTATGAGAATTGATTTGAAAGTATATAATACTTGGTTTCAAAAAGTAGAAGTCTCTTGGTTATAAAAGGAACGTGTTGGTCTAAACCATAAAGGGTTATAACGGCTTTATGAGAAGTTGGTTATAACGGCTTTATGGAAGGTTAAGAGAATGGTTTTCTCTAATGAAGTAATCAAAGAAATAACTTGTATTAAGGAAGGGCAAATTGTTTTAAAGGTACCAATTGCTTAAGGTTTTTAATAAAGAAGTCACTTGATTTAGAAGCCGGTAATTGTATTTCTAAAAAGGTATTGTGACTTGTCTTGAAAGGTGTATAAGACTTGATACTACGGTTGTTAGTATCGGGGAAGTTTTATTTGGAAAGGATTCTTTTGAAAAGAATGTACGTACGTAGTACTTTGGCTTGATTAATTGAGAATTAGTCTAAGTGTGCCTTGATAGGTATTTTGGCTTGTTAAATGAGAATTATTCTATTTGTGCCCTGATAAGTACTTTGGCTTGTTAAATGAGAATTATTCTATTTGTGCCCTGATAAGTACTTTGGCTTGTTAAATGAGAATTATCCTATGTGTGCCTTGATAAGTACTTTGGCTTGGTTAATTGACAATTAACCTATATGTGCTGGTGATAGCCTTTGAGTGCAAGTATTATGTTTTATTACGTTGCCGCGACTCTCGGTTGGAGGGCCGGCTGTCTTGTTGTAAGTTACTTGGACGTACCGACAGTGATGTGGGATTCCACGGGTATGCTTCCGTTATTCGAGTACTCGTTAAATTCGGATTTTTTATAAAGGACATGATAGTGCTTATGTATTGTTAGATGGTCGGTCGAGATAGGGTAAGAGTATAAATGAGGGGTAAACCCCCAAGACGTTATACCACCTTCTCTAGGGTAAGAGTATCAGTGAGGGGTAAACCCCCAAGACGCTATACCACCTGCTTTACCACCTTCTCCAGGGTAAGAGTATCAGTGAGGGGTAATGTCACGACCCGACCCCGGGTCCGCGACTGGTGCCCTACCTGGGCACCTGCCTGTATACATCGAGAGAATAGCAATGAACATACATGAAACTTATAAAATAAAATAACGACAGATTAAACCACGAGTTAGCCGATAAGGCTACCTTCCCGACACATATACATATACATAACAACAAAGAGCTTACATCCCTTTCTTTTTATTTTACAAACCGACCCACAATATGTAACTACTGCACTTCTAAGAATTACAATCACAAGTGACAGTGGCTCGCCATACCCCGAATGTACATAAGTCTACCACATCGTGAAACCGTACTAAAAACAAGCCTCCGGAGTGAAAGGGCTTCTTTCCAAAATCAACAGAGATCCTAAGAGCAAGGATCACCAACGTGTACCTATCACTGCGGCATTTAACGCAGCCGGCGGGTCGCATAACAGTACCGAGTATGGAATAGAAATAAAATGCAATAACCAAATCATATCTGTATAAAAGAATGTCCTTTTTACTCCTGAAATCAATCATATATTAACTGCTCTTTCCTTCTTTCGATAAGATTTAACAACATATTCTTACATACTTACTTAAGAGTTTAATCCGGTCTTTTTCACATAACTTACATATCTTACATAACATAATCCGCCCATTTATGGACACGGTGTCTTGATGAATCATGTGACATAATCCGCCCGAGCTCGGTGTCTTGTGGAATCATGTTGCATAATCCGCCCGCTGTGGGGCTCGGTGCATTGTGGAATCATGTAGAATAATCCGCCCGCCAGGGCTCGGTGCATCGTGGAATCATGTAGCATAATCCGCCGCCGTGGCTTGTCTTGTGGAATCATGTAAGCATAATCCGCCCGCTTTGGGGCTCGGTGTAAGATGACGTAACCCGCCTATGTGAAGGCTCGGGTAATATGGCGTAATCCGCCTATGTGTAGGCTCGGTGTATCTCATAACGTAATCCGCCTATTTGTAGGCTCGGTGTATTTCATAACGTAATCCGCCTATTTGTAGGCTCGGTGTATCAGATAACGTAATCCGGCCTATTTGTAGGCTCGGTGTGATTTTCCTTACATAACATTTTCAAACCATCTTTTCACTTCTTCTTAAGTCGTCATAACAACTTCTCATAAAGCTATTATAACAACCATTCATTTTAGAGAACTTAAGGCCCTTTATTCTTGCAACATTAGGGAAACTAAACCCAAAAATACTACGCATACATACTTAAAAAGAATCATAGAACTCCTTTCTTTTAAAGCTCAAGTCACATACTCCTTTGGAAGCCATCTCCTTATCTTTTGAAATAAATTAAGCCATACTTTGTAAAATTAAGTCATTTCCACTTATAAAATCAAGGCTTATAGCCTTAACACTGTGAGCATACACTCTTTCAAATCATGTCGCTTATACTTTAGAAATCAAGTCCCATAACTTGAAAAATAAAGTTTCATAATCCTTTAAAGAAAATCAAAGTTCATAGTCTTAAAACTTCATAACATGCATTCTTTAAAGTCCAATTACTTATACTTGTAAAATCATGTCATCTACACTTTTAAAACCAATCCCTTTTCACATATAAATTCAAGTCATTTTCAAACATAAAAATCAACTTACATACTTACTTTAAATAAATCAAGATACATAGCTTGAAATCAAATCTCATAATTTCCTAACGATTCTTACCAATATCTCCCATAAGGCTTGGTAAGGACTTAGACAATTTAACATACTTAATTTAGAGTCAACAATGTGGATACTTCTTAACTTCTAAGAGTAGAAGGAATCTTAAAATGTTATCACATGGATCTTTCATACGTAGGATCATGCCAAAGAAAGAAGAGGTTCACATACCTCGCGACGATTGTCGACAAGAGCAAAATGCTCCAAAGTACTTCAACTCGAGCTATTCCATTCTTCAAGTATGATACGCTATACTTAGTACTTCAACCTATAATGGTCACCATACGTCCATTAACCTCTTATTTCAAACGTAGAATATCCTAGGTGCTAAGTCACTAAATTCTACGGAAAATCTGACAAAGACCTCCTTTGTTTCTACTCACTTTGCCACCTTTTTCAAGGTCGAATACAATAACCAAACAGCCCCAATTGGCTCACAACAATATAGAAGGTAGTCTAATACAAATGAATAACTAAACAGCCCCAATTGGCTCACAATAATATAGAAGGTAGTCCAATACAAATGAATAACTAAACAACCCCAATTGGCTCACAATTTAGAAAGTAGTCCAATACAAATGAATAACAAACTAAAAGTACAAATTCGGCCACCTTAAGTTCAACAATACCAATTCTTAACCAATTTCCAATTCAATCCAAATTGGTAGCATATCAAGATATCAAGTCGCATTTGATCATATAAACCGTAATCTTCAAGTAATTAACATGCGACTATTCTAATAACGATCAAATTGTAATCCAACTTAACATGGCCTACATTACATTTCGAACTTCCAAGACCACAATCGATCTATAATCCTTATAAACTTCAACTTAACAACTTCATGCTAGCAACAAGCAAAGCTAACAACAACAATATAAATATATAATCTTGTAACACTTTTAAAAGACAAGATTATACCTTAACGATTCTTAATCAAATTCCAACCAAGTCGCTCCTTAGTAGTTTAGAACCTCTCCAAGACACTTCAATCCGTTTGTTGAGACCCTTAGAACCATACCAACAACTTTCCTTCAAACTTCCAATCCAAAACTTAGAAAGCCACTAGGTTTTCATTTTGCGACTAATACGAAAACTCTCTTTTTCCGGGATTTTTCTATTGAGATATACTTACATAACACTCATGAACCTTGTTAAAGTGGGAATTATTGACAACAATTGAAAATTTTCCTTTGGAACCCTAGGTTGGCCGAGAGCTCCTTCCATGCTCATCCAATTTTTCTTGAAAATTTGCTAAGTGTTAAGCCTTGTCTTGCACTAGGAGCTTATATAAATAAATGAGGGTCAAGATTAGAACAAATGGGTGGTTTGGATGCTTTTCACATGGATCAAGCCAAGTGGCATTGACCTAGTCAACAATGTCATGCTAAATGTCTTTGCAAGACTTGATCTATTAATTTGTGGTCAAAAGACCATTTTCTCCATCACATTTTCGTCCAAGACCATTAAGGGGGGGTGACACGTGTCGCCCTCCCGCTCGTCGTAATTTTTCGTTTTCCGACAAATTTCAAAATTCCGATAAATTTTACTCGTCTCAAACCTTAACCTTTGAGTTCTTACGCACGTTCTAAAACATGTCCCCGTAAGTACGGTGTAAAATTCTTCCCCCCTTAGAAACATTCGTCCCCGAATGTTCTTTCGGAGTCAAACTTATAATTAGCGACATAGTCTCCTTTCACAACCCCAACATACCAACAATGCCACACATGGCCCTAATACCTCGCACACGCATATTTGTCCATCATAAGCCCAAAAGAGATTATATTTTCGCATTTCCAACTCCTTCTAACATACATACATAACTTCCATACCTATTCGCCTCTTATCTTTGGAGTCAACTCTATGAAACAATATAAGGTCATTTCCGGCCACGACTGGTTCGGTGGAACGCGCCCACGAACCCGTAGAAACAATTAACTAGACTTGGCCTTGCACTGCGTGACTCGCCACGAGCTTAACTACTACCAACTGATCCCACTCCATTTCGTGCCATGGGGAGACTCAGAATGTCCTCAACCACTCGGCACGCACTTAACTCTTATCCTCGGTCCGACTTAAAATCTTATCACGAGAAAGCCTTATATACCTAAGGTCTCAAGAAGAATCAATATTCTTAGGCTCGCAATTTCCATGCCCAAGCCTACCTTACCACCCCCAATAAACGGTACAAAACTTCTCATAAAACCAAAACCATGTTGTCTCGATCACGACAACCATTACTTACTCTATACCGGACCTCATCCGTACAATTCTCTTAAGCCTACTACGCAGCCTTAATCTATTAACACGACATTCCGTTAGGTTCCTTAACATGGCTTCTGGGGTTCACTACCCTATCGCATACCTCATCCTTTCCCAATTATCTCAAATAAAACATAAGATCTTGGCGAGAATTCATTAACTATTCCATACCTTCCCAGATCTAGTTAGTCTTTACCAATTCCCTCGAAATCTAACATCATTCTAGGCAACACGCTGCGTCGACTTTCATACATAACTCCGTATAGATGTATGTCACAATACCAACTATACTACAATCATTACCAACCCGGATACGCAATCCACATAGTCTTTCCCGGTCATCACGCTTTCTCGAAATGCAAAAATATAACTCGTTAGTGAGAGACGACCCTAACAACACGCCTTTATCGCACGATCTCAGTGAGAAGAATGGAAACTAACCCTAAATGTCCCGTAGCCTCCGATTATAGATGTGGTGCACAACACACCGATAATCAAGACTCTACTAGACACGGCTCAGTAGACACTTTCCGAGGACTAATCGCTCGATACCACTTTTGTCACGACCCGACCGGTTCGCGATCGTGCCCTACCCGGGCACCCTGCTCGTATACATCGAGAATAGCAAATGAACATACATGAAACTTATAAAATAAAATAACGACAGATTAAACCACGTGTTAGCCGATAAGGCTACCTTCCCGACACATATACATATACATAACAAAGAAGCTACATCCCTTTCTTTTTATTTTACAAACCGACCCACAATATGTAACTACTGCACTTAAGAATTACAATCACAAGTGACAGGCTCGCCATACCCCGAATGTACATAAGTCTACCACATCGTGAAACCGCACTAAAAGACAAGCCTCCGGAGCGAAAGGGCTTCTTTCCAAAATCAACAGAGATCCTAAGAGCAAGGATCACCAACTCGTACCTATCACTGCGGCATTTAACGCAGCCGGGGGTCCGCATAACAAAAATTTGAGTATGGAATAGAAATAAAATGCAATAACCAAATCATATCTCAGATAAAAGAATGTCCTTTTTACTCAAATCAATCATATATTAACTGCTCCTTTCCTTCTTTCGATAAGATTTAACAACATATTCTTACATACTTACTTAAAAGTTTAATCCATCTTTTTCACATAACTTACATATCTTACATAACATAATCCGCCCATTTATGGACACACTTGCATCGATGAATCATGTGACATAATCCGCCCGCCCGGGGCTTTGTCTTGTGGAATCATGTCAGATAATCCGCCCGCCCAGGGGCTCGGTGTCTTGTGGAATCATGTAGCATAATCCGCCCGCCGTGGGGCTCGGTGCATCGTGGAATCATGTAGCATAATCCGCCCGCTGTGGCCTTGTAAGATGACGTAACCCGCCTATGTGAAGGCTCGGGTAATATGGCGTAATCCGCCTATGTGTAGGCTCTGTATCTCATAACGTAATCCGCCTATTTGTAGGCTCGGTGTATTTCATAACGTAATCCGCCTATTTGTAGGCTCCTGTATCAGATAACGTAATCCGCCTATTTGTAGGCTCGGTGTGATTTTCCTTACATAACATTTTCAAACCATCTTTTCACTTCTTCTTAAGTCGTCATAACAACTTCTCATAAAGCTATTATAACAACCATTCATTTTAGAGAACTTAAGGCCCTTTATTCTTGCAACATTAGGGAAACTAAACCCAAAAATACTACGTACATACATACTTAAAAAGAATCATAGAACTCCTTTCTTTTTAAAGCTCAAGTCACATACTCCTTTGGAAGCCATCTCCTTATCTTTTGAAATAAATTAAGCCATACTTTGTAAAATTAAGTCATTTCCACTTATAAAATCAAGGCTTATAGCCTTAACACCTCGTAGCATACACTCTTTCAAATCATGTCGCTTATACTTTAGAAATCAAGTCCCATAACTTGAAAAATAAAGTTTCATAATCCTTTAAAGAAAATCAAAGTTCATAGTCTTAAAACTTCATAACATGCATTCTTTAAAGTCCAATTACTTATACTTGTAAAATCATGTCATCTACACTTTTAAAAGCAATCCCTTTTCACATATAAATTCAAGTCATTTTCAAACATAAAAATCAACTTACATACTTACTTTAAATAAATCAAGATACATAGCTTGAAATCAAATCTCATAATTTCCTAACGATTCTTACCAATATCTCCCATAAGGCTTGGTAAGGACTTAGGACAATTTAACATACTTAATTTAGAGTCAACAATGTGGATACTTCTTAACTTCTAAGAGTAAGGAATCTTAAAATGTTATCACATGGATATTTCATACGTAGGATCATGCCAAAGAAAGAAGAGGTTCACATACCTCGCGACGATTGTCGACATAAGAGCAAAATGCTCCAAAGTACTTCAACCTCGAGCTATTCCATTCTTCAAGTATGATACGCTATACTTAGTACTTCAACCTATAATGGTCACCATACGTCCCATTAACCTCTTATTTCAAACGTAGAATATCCTAGGTGCTAAGTCACTAAATTCTACGGAAAATCTGACAAAGACCTCCTTTGTTTCTACTCACTTTGCCACCTTTTCAAGGTCGAATACAATAACCAAACAGCCCCAATTGGCTCACAACAATATAGAAGGTAGTCTAATACAAATGAATAACTAAACAGCCCCAATTGGCTCACAATAATATGAAGGTAGTCCAATACAAATGAATAACTAAATGTTCCCAATTGGCTCACAATTTAGAAAGTAGTCCAATACAAATGAATAACAAACTAAAAGTACAAATTCGCCACCTTAAGTTCAACAATACCAATTCTAACCAATTTCCAATTCAATCCAAATTGGTAGCATATCAAGATATCAAGTCGCATTTGATCATATAAACCGTAATCTTCAAGTAATTAACATGCGACTATTCTAATAACGATCAAATTGTAATCCAACTTAACATGGCCTACATTACATTTCGAACTTCCAAGACCACAATCGATCTATAATCCTTATAAACTTCAACTTAACAACTTCATGCTAGCAACAAGCAAAGCTAACAACAACAATATAAATATATAATCTTGTAACACTTTTAAAAGACAAGATTATACCTTAACGATTCTTAATCCAATTCCAATCCAAGTCGCCCTTAGTAGTTTAGAACCTCTCCAAGACACTTCAATCCGCTTGTTGAGACCCTTAGAACCATACCAACAACTTTCCTTCAAACTTCCAATCCAAAACTTAGAAAGCCACTAGGTTTTCATTTTGCGACTAATACGAAAACTCTCTTTTCCGGATTTTTCTATTGAGATATACTTACATAACACTCATGAACCTTGGGTTAAAGTGGGGGAATTATTGGACAACAATTGAAAATTTTCCTTTGGAACCCTAGGTTGGCCGAGAGCTCCCTTCCATGCTCATCCATTTTTTCTTGAAAATTTGCTAAGTGTTAAGCCTTGTCTTGCACTAGGGAGCTTATATAAATAAATGGAGGGTCAAGATTAGAACAAATGGGTGGTTTGGATGCTTTTCACACGGATCGCCAAGCTGGCATTGACCTAGTCAACAATGTCATGCTAAATGTCTTTGCAAGACTTGATCTATTAATTTGTGGTCAAAAGACCATTTTCTCCATCACATTTTCGTCCAAGACCATTAAGGGGGGGTGACACGTGTCGCCCTCCCGCTCGTCGTAATATTTCGTTTTCCGACAAATTTCAAAATTCCGATAAATTTTACTCGTCTCAAACCTTAACCTTTGAGTTCTTACGTACGTTCTTAAAACATGTACTGTAAGTACGGGGTGTAAAATTCTTCCCCCCTTAGAAACATTCGTCCCCGAATGTTCTTTCGGAGTCAAACTTATAATTAGCGACATAGTCTCCTTTCACAACCCCAACATACCAACAATGCCACACATGGCCCTAATACCTCGCACACGCATATTTGTCCATCATAAGCCCAAAAGAGATTATATTTTCGTACTTCCAACTCCTTCTAACATACATACATAACTTCCATACCTATTTTGGCCTCTTATCTTTGGAGTCAACTCTATGAAACAATATAAGGTCATTTCCGGCTTTCACGACCTGGTTCCGGTGGAACGCGTCCACGAACCCGTAAAACAATTAACTAGACTTGGGCCTTGCACCCTCGTGACCCTGTCACGTAGCGGAACTACTACCAACTGATCCCACTCCATTTCAGGCCATGGGGAGACTCGTAACAGGTCCTCAACCCGACTCAGCGTCGCACTTAACTCTTATCCTTGGTCTGACTTAAAATCTTATTGTCAGAGAAAGCCTTATATACCTAAGGTCTCGGCAGTAATCAATATTCTTAGGCTCGCAATTTCCATGCTCCAAGCCTACCTTACCAGTCCCCCAATAAACGGGTACAAAAACTTCTCATAAAACCAAAACCATGTTGTCTCGATCACGACAACCATTACTTACTCTATACGGACCTCATCCGTACAATTTTCTTAAGCCTACTACGCAGCCTTAATCTATTAACACGACATTCCGTTAGTTCCTTAACATGGCTTCTGGGTTCACTACCCTATCGCATATTTCATCCTTTCCCAATTATCTCAAATAAAACATAAGATCTTGGCGAGAATTCATTAACTATTCCATACCTTCCTGTATCTAGTTAGTCTTTACCAATTCCTCGAAATCTAACATCATTCTAGGCAACACGCGCCCGACTTCATACATAACTCCGTATAGATGTATGTCACAATACCAACTATACTACAATCATTACCAACCCGGATACGCAATCCACATAGTCTTTCCCGGTCATCACGCTTTCTCGTAGAATGCAAAAATATAACTCGTTAGTGAGAGACGCACTAACAACACGCCTTTATCGCACGATCTCAGAGTGAGAAGAATGGAAACTAACCCTAAATGTCCTGTAGCCTCTCGATTATAGATGTTGTGCACAACACACCGATAATCAAGACTCTACTAGACACGTCAGACACTTTCCGAGGACTAATCGCTCGATACCACTTTTGTCACGACCCGACCTCGGTTCGCGATCGTGCCCTACCCGGGCACCCTGCTCGTATACATCGAGAATAGCAATGAACATACATGAAACTTATAAAATAAAATAACGACAGATTAAACCACAGGTTAGCCGATAAGGCTACCTTCCCGACACATATACATATACATAACAAATGAAGCTACATCCCTTTCTTTTTATTTTACAAACCGACCCACAATATGTAACTACTGCACTTAAGAATTATAATCACAAGTGACGTGTTTCCGCCATACCTGAATGTACATAAGTCTACCACATCGTGGAAACTGTACTAAAAGACAAGCTCCGGAGTGAAAGGGCTTCTTTCCAAAATCAACAGATCCTAAGAGCAAGGATCACCAACCTGTACCTATCACCGCGGCATTTAACGCAGCTTCGGGCGGCCGATAACAAAATTCGAGTATGGAATAGAAATAAAATGCAATAACCAAATCATATCTCAGTAAAAGAATGTCCTTTTACTCCCCAAATCAATCATATATTAACTGCTCCTTTCCTTCTTTCGATAAGATTTAACAACATATTCTTACATACTTACTTAAAAGTTTAATCCATCTTTTTCACATAACTTACATATCTTACATAACATAATCCGCCCATTTATGGACACGGTGTCTTGATGAATCATGTGACATAATCCGCCCGCTGTGGCTCGATTATCTTGTGGAATCATGTCAGATAATCCGCCCGCCTCGGCCTTGCATCGTGGAATCATGTAGCATAATCCGCCCGCTGTGGGGCTCGGTGCATCGTGGAATCATGTAGCATAATCCGCCCGCCTGGGCTCGGTGTAAGATGACGAATCCCGCCTTGAAGGCTCGGGGTAATATGGCGTAATCCGCCATGTGTAGGCTCGGTGTATCTCATAACGTATCCGCCTATTTGTAGGCTCGGTGTATTTCATAACGTAATCCGCCTATTTGTAGGCTCCTGTATCAGATAACGTAATCCGCCTATTTGTAGGCTCGGTGTGATTTTCCTTACATAACATTTTCAAACCATCTTTTCACTTCTTCTTAAGTCGCCATAACAACTTCTCATAAAGCTATTATAACAACCATTCATTTTAGAGAACTTAAGGCCCTTTATTCTGCAACATTAGGGAAACTAAACCCAAAAATACTACGCACATACATACTTAAAAAGAATCATAGAACTCCTTTCTTTTAAAGCTCAAGTCACATACTCCTTGGAAGCCATCTCCTTATCTTTTGAAATAAATTAAGCCATACTTTGTAAAATTAAGTCATTTCCACTTATAAAATCAAGGCTTATAGCCTTAACACCTCGTAGCATACACTCTTTCAAATCATGTCGCTTATACTTTAGAAATCAAGTCCCATAACTTGAAAAATAAAGTTTCATAATCCTTTAAAGAAAATCAAAGTTCATAGTCTTAAAACTTCATAACATGCATTCTTTAAAGTCCAATTACTTATACTTGTAAAATCATGTCATCTACACTTTTAAAACCAATCACCTTTTCACATATAAATTCAAGTCATTTTCAAACATAAAAATCAACTTACATACTTACTTTAAATAAATCAAGATACATAGCTTGAAATCAAATCTCATAATTTCCTAACGATTCTTACCAATATCTCCCATAAGGCTTGGTAAGGACTTAGGACAATTTAACATACTTAATTTAGAGTCAACAATGTGGATACTTCTTAACTTCTAAGAGTAAGGAATCTTAAAATGTTATCACATGGATATTTCATACGTAGGATCATGCCAAAGAAGAAGAGGTTCACATACCTCGCGACGATTGTCGACAAGAGCAAAATGCTCCAAAGTACTTCAACTCGAGCTATTCCATTCTTCAAGTAGGATACGCTATACTTAGTACATCAACCTATAATGGTCACCATACGTCCATTAACCTCTTATTTCAAACGTAGAATATCCTAGGTGCTAAGTCACTAAATTCTACGAAAATCTGGACAAAGACCTCCTTTGTTTCTACTCACTTTGCCACCTTTTCAAGGTCGAATACAATAACCAAATAGCCCCAATTGGCTCACAACAATATAGAAGGTAGTCCAATACAAATGAATAACTAAACAGCCCCAATTGGCTCACAATAATATAGAAGGTAGTCCAATACAAATGAATAACTAAATTTCAATTGGCTCACAATTTAGAAAGTAGTCCAATACAAATGAATAACAAACTAAAAGTACAAATTCGGCCACCTTAAGTTCAACAATACCAATTCTTAACCAATTTCCAATTCAATCCAAATTGGTAGCATATCAAGATATCAAGTCGCATTTGATCATATAAACCGTAATCTTCAAGTAATTAACATGCGACTATTCTAATAACGATCAAATTGTAATCCAACTTAACATGGCCTACATTACATTTCGAACTTCCAAGACCACAATCGATCTATAATCCTTATAAACTTCAACTTAACAACTTCATGCTAGCAACAAGCAAAGCTAACAACAACAATATAAATATATAATCTTGTAACACTTTTAAAAGACAAGATTATACCTTAACGATTCTTAATCCAATTCCAATCCGAAGTCGCTTCCTTAGTAGTTTAGAACCTCTCCAAGACACTTCAATCCGTTTGTTGAGACCCTTAGAACCATACCAACAACTTTCCTTCAAACTTCCAATCCAAAACTTAGAAAGCCACTAGGTTTTCATTTTGCGACTAATACGAAAACTCTCTTTTTCCGGGATTTTTCTATTGAGATATACTTACATAACACTCATGAACCTTGGGTTAAAGTGGGGGAATTATTGGACAACAATTGAAAATTTTCCTTTGGAACCCTAGGTTGGCCGAGAGCTCCCTTCCATGCTCATCCAATTTTTCTTGAAAATTTGCTAAGTGTTAAGCCTTGTCTTGCACTAGGGAGCTTATATAAATAAATGGAGGGTCAAGATTAGAACAAATGGGTGGTTTGGATGCTTTTCACATGGATCAAGCCAAGTGGCATTGACCTAGTCAACAATGTCATGCTAAATGTCTTTGCAAGACTTGATCTATTAATTTGTGGTCAAAAGACCATTTTCTCCATCACATTTTCGTCCAAGACCATTAAGGGGGGGTGACACGTGTCGCCCTCCCGCTCGTCGTAATATTTCGTTTTCCGACAAATTTCAAAATTCCGATAAATTTTACTGCCTCAAACCTTAACCTTTGAGTTCTTACGCACGTTCTAAAACACGCCCCGTAAGTACGGGTGTAACATTCTTCCCCTTAGAAACATTCGCCCCGAATGTTCTTTCGAGTCAAACTTATAATTAGCGACATAGTCTCCTTTCACAACCCCAACATACCAACAATGCCACACATGGCCCTAATACCTCGCACACGCATATTTGTCCATCATAAGCCCAAAAGAGATTATATTTTCGTACTTCCAACTCCTTCTAACATACATACATAACTTCCATACCTATTCTAGCCTCTTATCTTTGGAATCACTCTATGAAACAATATAAGGTCATTTCCGGCTTTCACGACCTGGTTCCGGTGGAACGCGTCCACGAACCCGTAAAACAATTAACTAGACTTGGGCCTTGCACTCGTGACTCGCCACGTGGCGAACTACTACCAACTGATCCCACTCCATTTCGGCCATGGGGAGACTCGTAACAGGTCCTCAACCCGACTCAGCGTCGCACTTAACTCTTATCCTTGGTCTGACTTAAAATCTTATTGCCAGAGAAAGCCTTATATACCTAAGGTCTCGGCAGTAATCAATATTCTTAGGCTCGCAATTTCCATGCTCCAAGCCTACCTTACCAGTCCCCCAATAAACGGGTACAAAAACTTCTCATAAAACCAAAACCATGTTGTCTCGATCACGACAACCATTACTTACTCTATACGGACCTCATCCGTACAATTCTCTTAAGCCTACTACGCAGCTTAATCTATTAACACGACATTCCGTTAGGTTCCTTAACATGGCTTCTTAAGGGTTCACTACCCTATCAGACAGCTCATCCTTTCCCAATTATCTCAAATAAAACATAAGATCTTGGCGAGAATTCATTAACTATTCCATACCTTCCCGGTATCTAGTTAGTCTTTACCAATTCCTGGAAATCTAACATCATTCTAGGCAACACGCTGCCCGACTTCATACATAACTCCGTATAGATGTATGTCACAATACCAACTATACTACAATCATTACCAACCTGGATACGCAATCCACATAGTCTTTCCGGTCATCACGCTTTTCGTAGCTGCAAAAAATATAACTCGTTAGGGAGAGACGACCCTAACAACACAGCTTTATCGCACGATCTCAGAGTGAGAAGAATGGAAACCAACCCTAAATGTCCTGTAGCCTCCTGATTATAGATGTTGTGCACAACACACCGATAATCAAGACTCTACTAGACACGGTCATAGACACTTTCCGAGGACTAATCGCTTCGATACCACTTTTGTCACGACCGACCGGTTCGCGATCGTGCCCTACCAGGGCACCTGCTCGTATACATCGAGAGAATAGCAATGAACATACATGAAACTTATAAAATAAAATAACGACAGATTAAACCACAGGCTAGCTGATAAGGCTACCTTCCTGGACACATATACATATACATAACAACAGCAGTTACATCCCTTTCTTTTATTACAAACCGACCCACAACATGTGACTACAGACCTCTAAGAATTACAATCTGCGGGACGGGGCCCCGCCATACCCCGAATGTACATAAGTCTACCACATCGTGGAAACCGTACCAAAAGACAAGCTCCGGAGTGAAAGGGCTTCTTTCCAAAATCGAACAGATCCTAAGAGCAAGGATCACCAACCTGTACCTATCACTGCGGCATGAACGCAGCCAAAGGGGCCGCATAACAAAAATTTAGTATGGAATAGAAATAAAATGCAATAACCAAATCATATCCGTATAAAAGAATGTCCTTTTTACTCCCGAAATCAATCATATATTAACTGCTCTTTCCTTCTTTCGATAAGATTTAACAACATATTCTTACATACTTACTTAAGAGTTTAATCCATCTTTTTCACATAACTTACATATCTTACATAACATAATCCGCCCATTTGGGGACACGGGCATCTTGATGAATCATGTGACATAATCCGCCCGCTGTGGGGCTCGCATCTTGTGGAATCATGTTGCATAATCCGCCCGCTCGGGCCTTGCATCGTGGAATCATGTAGCATAATCCGCCCGCCGCGGCCTTGCATCGTGGAATCATGTAGCATAATCCGCCCGCTGGGGCTTGCATCGTGGAATCATGTAGCATAATCCGCCCGTGGGGCCTTGTAAGATGACGTAACCCGCCTATGTGAAGGCTCGGGGTAATATGGCGTAATCCGCCTATGCAGGCTCGTGTATCTCATAACGTAATCTGCCTATTTGTAGGCTCGGTGTATTTCATAACGTAATCCGCCTATTTGTAGGCTCCTGTATTGCATAACGTAATCCGGCCTATTTGTAGGCTCGGTGTGATTTTCCTTACATGACATTTTCAAACCATCTTTTCACTTCTTCTTAAGTCGTCATAACAACTTCCCATAAAGCTATTATAACAACCATTCATTTTAGAGAACTTAAGGCCCTTTATTCTTGCAACATTAGAGAAACTAAACCCAAAAATACTACGTACATACATACTTAAAAAGAATCATAGAACTCCTTTCTTTTAAAGCTCAAGTCACATACTCCTTGGAAGCCATCTCCTTATCTTTTGAAATAAATTAAGCCATACTTTGTAAAATTAAGTCATTTCCACTTATAAAATCAAGGCTTATAGCCTTAACACCTCGTAGCATACACTCTTTCAAATCATGTCGCTTATACTTTAGAAATCAAGTCCCATAACTTGAAAAATAAAGTTTCATAATCCTTTAAAGAAAATCAAAGTTCATAGTCTTAAAACTTCATAACATGCATTCTTTAAAGTCCAATTACTTATACTTGTAAAATCATGTCATCTACACTTTTAAAACCAATCCCCTTTTCACATATAAATTCAAGTCATTTTCAAACATAAAAATCAACTTACATACTTACTTTAAATAAATCAAGATACATAGCTTGAAATCAAATCTCATAATTTCCTAACGATTCTTACCAATATCTCCCATAAGGCTTGGTAAGGACTTAGGACAATTTAACATACTTAATTTAGAGTCAACAATGTGGATACGCTATACTTAGTACTTCAACGACGATTGTCGACAAGTAGCAAAATGCTCCAAAGTACTTCAACCTTGAGCTATTCCATTCTTCAAGTAGGATACGCTATACTTAGTACTTCAACTTATAATGGTCACCATACATCCATTAACCTCTTATTTCAAACGTAGAATATCCTAGGTGCTAAGTCACTAAATTCTACGGAAAATCGGACAGCACCTCCTTTGTTTCTACTCACTTTGCCACCTTTTTCAAGGTCGAATACAATAACCAAACAGCCCCAATTGGCTCACAACAATATAGAAGGTAGTCCAATACAAATGAATAACTAAACAGCCCCAATTGGCTCACAATAATATAGAAGGTAGTCCAATACAAATGAATAATTAAACAGCCCCAATTGGCTCACAATTTAGAAAGTAGTCCAATACAAATGAATAACAAACTAAAAGTACAAATTCGGCCACCTTAAGTTCAACAATACCAATTCTTAACCAATTTCCAATTCAATCCAAATTGGTAGCATATCAAGATATCAAGTCGCATTTGATCATATAAACCGTAATCTTCAAGTAATTAACATGCGACTATTCTAATAACGATCAAATTGTAATCCAACTTAACATGGCCTACATTACATTTCGAACTTCCAAGACCACAATCGATCTATAATCCTTATAAACTTCAACTTAACAACTTCATGCTAGCAAGCAAAGCTAACAACAACAATATAAATATATAATCTTGTAACACTTTTAAAAGACAAGATTATACCTTAACGATTCTTAATCCAATTCCAATCCGAAGTCTCTCCTTAGTAGTTTAGAACCTCTCCAAGACACTTCAATCCGTTTGTTGAGACCCTTAGAACCATACCAACAACTTTCCTTCAAACTTCCAATCCAAAACTTAGAAAGCCACTAGGTTTTCATTTTGCGACTAATACGAAAACTCTCTTTTTCCGGATTTTCTATTGAGATATACTTACATAACACTCATGAACCTTGGGTTAAAGTGGGAATTATTGACAACAATTGAAAATTTTCCTTTGGAACCCTAGGTTGGCGAGAGCTCCTTCCATGCTCATCCAATTTTTCTTGAAAATTTGCTAAGTGTTTAGCCTTGTCTTGCACTAGGGCGCTTATATAAATAAATGGAGGGTCAAGATTAGAACAAATGGGTGGTTTGGATGCTTTTCACATGGATCAAGCCAAGTGGCATTGACCTAGTCAACAATGTCATGCTAAATGTCTTTGCAAGACTTGATCTATTAATTTGTGGTCAAAAGACCATTTTCTCCATCACATTTTCGTCCAAGACCATTAAGGGGGGGTGACACGTGTCGCCCTCCCGCTCGTCGCAATATTTCGTTTTCCGACAAATTTCAAAATTCCGATAAATTTTACTCGTCTCAAACCTTAACCTTTGAGTTCTTACGTACGTTCTTAAAACATGTCCTGTAAGTACGGGGTGTAACAGGTAAACCCCCAAGACGCTATACCACCTGCTCCAGGGTAAGAGTATAAATGAGGGGTAACCCCCAAGACGTTATACCACCTGCTTGATTGATGTTATGGGCATGAGACCCATGGTTATATTTTACACTTATAGCTGTCGACAGTGATATGGGATTCCACGGGCAGGAGATATATATATGTATTGTGTATGTGTACGCCGACAGTGAGGTGGGATGCCACAGGCGCGTCACATGGTTATATTTTACACTTATAGATGTCGGTAGTGATGGGGGATTCCACGGCCACACTTTGCTATTTTGTGTGACTTCATCGCGTCCTGGATTGGGCCGGGTAGTATATGCGTCCCTCCATAAAAGGGTCGGATTGTGTTATGAATGATAAGTAAGTTTTATGGTAATGAACTTAATGATTTCCCTAATCATGTACATAAGAGTGTGACTATAACTTTTACTGAAAATGGGAAAAGATAATAAGGTACGATTAAGTTCATATGTGGTAATGACACGACAGGATCTGGTATGTACTTTTTATACTTGTCCCTGTCATTCTTTTGTCTGATTATGATTTGTTTATCAGACGTTATATTTTGTTCCATATTCGCACTGTTATCGACTTCTTCGGGTGCGTTCATACCCGCAGGTTTTAGGTACCCAGGTTGGTGATCCTTGCTCTTAGGATCTCGGTTCAGTTTTTGAGAGAAAGCTCCATTTGCTCCGGAGGCTTAGCTCTTGGTACGGTTTTCCCTGAGGTAGTTGATTCATGTATATTCAGGGGTATGGCGGGGCCCTGTCCCGCCACAGTTGTTATGTTAAAACTCTTAGAGGTCTGTAGTCACATGTCAGGTAAGTTTGTAAAGGAAAGGACGCAACTGCTTCGATTGTTTATATTTATGTCCAGGAAGGTAGCCCTATCGGCTAACCTGTTATTTTACTTCTGTTGTTCATTTTTTAAAGTTTCATGTATGTTCCGTTGATTATCTCTGATGTATACCTGTAAGGGTGCCTGTGTAGGGCACGATCGCCCGGCTGGGTCGTGACAAAAGTGGTATCGAGCGATTAGTCCTCGGAAAGTGTCTACTGCATCGTGTCTAGTAGAGTCTTGATTATCGGTGTGTTGTGCACCACATCTATAATCAGGAGGCTGCAGGACATTTAGGATTGGTTTCCATTCTTCTCACTCTGAGATCGTGCGATAGAGCTGTGTTGTTAGGGTCGTCCCTCCCTAACGAGTTATGATGATTGCAGCTACGAGAAAGGCATCAGTGACCCAGAAATGACTATGTGGATTGCGTATCCAGGTTGGTAATGATTATAGTATAGTTGGTATTGTGACATGCATCTATACGGAGTTATGTATGAGGGTCCGACGCGTGTTGCCTAGAATGATTTTAGATTTCCAGGAATTGGTAAAGACTAACTAGATATCGGGAAGGTATGGAATAGTTAATTTATTTTTGCCAAGGTTTTGTGTTTTATTTCGAGATAATTGGGAAAGGATGAGCTGTCTGATAGGGTAGTGAACCCTTAAGAAGCCATGTTTAGGAACCTAACGGAATGTCATGTTAATAGATTAAGCTGCGTAGTAGGCTTAAGAGAATTGTACGGATGAGGTCCGTATAGAGTAAGTAATGGTTGTTGTGATCGAGACAACATGGTTTTGGTTTTATGAGAAGTTTTTGGTACCCGTTTACTGGGGGACTGGTAAGGTAGGCTTGGAGCATGGAAATTACGAGCCTAAGAATATTGATTACTGCCGAGACCTTAGGTATATAAGGCTTTCTCTGGCAATAAGATTTTAAGTCAGGTCAAGGATAAGAGTTAAGTGCGACGTTGAGTCGCCGAGGACTCACGGTCTCCCCATGGCCTGGAATAGAGTGGGATCAGTTGGTAGTAGTTCCGCTACGTGACAGGGTCACGAGGGTGCAAGGCCCAAGTCTAGTTAATTGTTTTACGGGTTCGTGGACACGTTCCACCGGAACCAGGTCGTGAAAGTCGGAAATGGTCATATATTGTCTTATAGAGTGACTCCAAAGATTAGAGGCCAGAATTTGTATGTATGTATGTATGTTAGAAGGAGTTGGAAGTACGAAAAGGTAACCTCTTTTGGGCTTATGATGGACGGGTATGTGTGTGCGAGGTATTAGGGCCATGTGTGGCATTATTGGTATGTCGGGGTTGTGAAAGGAAACTATGTCGCAAATTATAAAGATTGACTCCGAAAGAACATTCGGGGACGAATGTTTCTAAGGGGGGAAGAATGTTACACCCCGTATTTACAGGATATGTTTTAAGAACGTACGTAAGAACTCACATTGTTAAGATTTGAGACTTGTAAAAATTTATCGGAAATTTGAAATTGTCGGAAAACGAATTATTGTGACGAATGGGAGGGCGACACGTGTCACCCCCCTTAGAAAGGCCTTGGACGAAATTGCAAGGGCTTAAGGGTCATTGGACCTTTGTTGGCAAGACAAGTCTTGCAACTTGGAGCTTGAGTTTCTTGACCAAGTCAATGGACCCACAAAGGCTTGATATTTGCTTAGACCTCATCCTAGCCACCCAAATGTTTGTATCATGACCCTCCAATGTGCTTTATATTACTACTAGTAGAAAGAGAGGGCTTAACACTTAGACAAATATCACAACAAATTGAAGAACTATGAGCAAGAGCTCTCGGCTTTACCAACAAGAAGAAAGGAAATTTTTTGTTTGTTGTCCAATAATCTTCCCACTTTAAACCAAGGTTCCTAAGTGTATTGTAAGCATATCTCAATAGAAAAATCTCGGGAAAAGATAGTTTTCGGGTTAGTCGCAAAGCGAAAACCTAGTTGCTTTCAAGGTTTTGGATTGGAAGATTGAAGGAAAGTTGTTGGTATGGTTCTAAGGGTCTCAAGTAGCGGATTGAAGTGTCTTGAAGAGTCTCTAAGTTGCTAAGGAGCGACTTCGGATTTGAAGATTGGATTAAGATTCGTTGAGGTATAATCTTGTTTTTTTTGAAAGTGTTACAAGATTATTTATATTGTTGTTAGCTTTACTTGTTGCTAGCATGAAGTACATGTGTTGAAGTTTATAAGGATTATGGATTGATTGTAGCCTTGAAAATCCGAAATGTAATGTAGACCATGTTAAGTTGGATTACAATTTGGTCGTTTATTAGAATCGTCGCATGTTACTGACTTGAAGATTATAGTAGTTATAATCATTTGCGACTTGATATCATGTTAGGCTAATAGCTTGGATTGAAATGGAAATTGGATAAGAATTGATGTTGTAGTACTTCAAGTTAGCCGAAATGGGCCTAGTAAGTTGTATTAATTTGATATCGTTTGTGGGGCGGAATTTTACACGTCTAGTAGGCGTGTAATCCCCTATTGTTGATTTCATTGATTGGGCCTTAAATATGGCGTGTTTGGTTATTGTATTCGGCCTTGAAGGTGGCAAAGTAAGTAGAAACAAATGAGGTGTTGTCCGATTTTCCGTAGAATTTAGTGACTTAGCACCTAGGATATTCTACGTTTGAAATAAGAGGTTAATGGACGTATGGTGACCATTATAGGTTGAAGTACTAAGTATAGCGTATCCTACTTGAAGAATGGAATAGCTCAAGGTTGAAGTACTTTGGAGCATTTTGCTACTTGTCGACAATCGTCGCGAGGTATGTGAACCTCTTCCTTCCTTTGGCATGATTCTATGTATGGAATATACCTGTGGTATCATTTCATGTTTCCTGTTACTCTTAGAAGTTAAGATGTAGTTGTGTGATCTACTCTATGTAGAACTTTTTCTATCTTTGAGCATGACTAGTTGCACGATGTAGTACGGAGACGTCAACACCTGATATCCTTTACTAGTTTGTGAATAGCCAAGTCGGGTGAGTTGGAGATTTACTCACTTCTTTGAAAGTATGAAGGATGTCTTAAGTTTTATTAAGGTTAAGGGACTTGAAGAGTTTTAAAGTATGTGATACTTGTTCCGTTTTAAAAGTATAAGTCCCTTGGATAGGAAATTGTTTTTGGCTAAGGTATAAAGTGAATATAACGGCTTTATGGGAAGTTAGTTATATTTGCTTTATGGAAAGATAAATGACTTGATTTTAGTGAAAAGGCAACTTGTTTTTAAGGCATAAATTGCCTAAGGTTTTATAATAAAAGGAGTCACTTGTTTTCTAAAGGTTAAGACTAATTGTATTTTTGAAAGTTATGAGAATTGATTTGAAAGTATATAATACTTGGTTTCAAAAAGTAGAAGTCTCTTGTTATAAAAGGAACGTGTTGTCTAAACCATAAAGGGTTATAACGCTTAATGAGAATTTGGTTATAACGGCTTTATTGAAGTTTAAGATAATTGTTTTCTCTAATAAAGTAATCAAAGAAATAACTTTTATTAAGGAAGGGCAAATTGTTTTAAAGGTACCAATTGCTTAATGTTTTTAATAAAGAAGTCACTTGATTTAGAAGTTCTAATTGTATTTCTAAAAAGGTATTGTGACTTGTCTTGAAAGGTGTATAAGACTTGATACTACGGTTGTTAGTATCGGGGAAGTTTTATTTGGAAAGGATTCTTTTGAAAAGAATGTACGTACGTAGTACTTTGGCTTGATTAATTGAGAATTAGTCTAAGTGTGCCTTGATAGGTATTTTGGCTTGTTAAATGAGAATTATTCTATTTAGGCTCCGATAAGTACTTTGGCTTGTTAAATGAGAATTATTCTATTTGTGCCCGATAAGTACTTTGGCTTGTTAAATGAGAATTATCCTATGTGTGCCTTGATAAGTACTTTGGCTTGTTAATTGACAATTAGCCTATATGCGGCCGTGATAGCCTCGAGTGCAAGTATTATGTTTTATTACGCTGCCGCGACTCTACCGGGGGTCATCTTGTCAGAAGTTACTCGACGCACCGACGGTGATGTGGGATTCCACGGGTATGCTTCCGCTATTCGAGTACTTGGTTAAATTCCCGATTTTTTATAAAGGACATGATAGTGCTTATGTATTGTTAGATGGCTCGGTCGAGATAGGGTAAGAGTATAAATGGCGGTAAACCCCAAGACGTTATACCACCTTCTCAGGTAAGAGTATCGGTGAGGGTAAACCCCAAGACGCTATACCACCGCTTTACCACCTTCTTCGTGGTAAGAGTATCGGTGAGGGTAAACCCCAAGACGCTTATACCACCCGCCTGTGGTAAGAGTATAAATGAGGGGTAACCCCCAAGACGTTATACCACCTGCTTGATTGATGTTATGGGCATGAGACCCATGGTTATATTTTACACTTATACCGCGGTGATACGATTCCACGCGAGATATATATATGTATTGTGTATGTGTACGCCGACAGTGAGGTGGGATGCCACAGGCGCGTCACATGGTTATATTTTACACTTATAGATGTCGGTAGTGATGGGGGATTCCACGGCCACACTTTGCTATTTTGTGTGACTTCATCGCGTCCTGGATTGGGCCGGGTAGTATATGCGTCCCTCCATAAAAGGGCCGGATTGTGTTATGAATGATAAGTAAGTTTTATGGTAATGAACTTAATGATTTCCCTAATCATGTACATAAGAGTGTGACTATAACTTTTTACTGAAAATGGGAAAAGATAATAAGGTACGATTAAGTTCATATGTGGTAATGACACGACAGGATCTGGTATGTACTTTTTATACTTTTCCCTGTCATTCTTTTGTACAGTTATGATTTGTTTACTGTACGTTATATTCTGTTCCATATTCGCACTGTTGTTATCGACTTCTTCGGCCGCGTTCATACCCGCAGGTTTTAGGTACCCAGGTTGGTGATCCTTGCTCTTAGGATCTCGGTTCAGTTTTTGAGAGAAAGCTCCATTTGCTCCGGAGGCTTAGCTCTTGGTACGGTTTTCCATGAGGTAGTTGATTCATGTATATTCAGGGGTATGGCGGGGCCCTGTCCCGCCACAGTTGTTATGTTAAAACTCTTAGAGGTCTGTAGTCACATGTTGTGGGTAAGTTTGTAAAGGAAAGGACGCAACTGCTTCGATTGTTTATATTTATGTCCAGGAAGGTAGCCCTATCGGCTAACCTGTTATTTTACTTCTGTTGTTCATTTTTTAAAGTTTCATGTATGTTCCGTTGATTATCTCTGATGTATACCTGTAAGGGTGCCCAGGTAGGGCACCAGTTGCGGGCCCGGGGTCGGGTCGTGACAGTTGTAGATTTAGAATTCCTGATCGCCCAAACGGCTTCATCCAGAGTGAGATGCCACATTCCTAGTTTATCTTTCATGTGTTTACTGATTATGTCCACAATAAGCTTGTTGGTTGCCTCGGCTTGCCCATTCACATGTGCATAATAAGGCGAAGATGTGATCATTTTGATTCCAAATTCTCATCAAAGGCTGCCACTTTAGAACTAGTGAACACCGTCCCTTAATCAGTTGTAAGCATCCCAATGATACCATATCTATATATGATCTGGTGTTGGATAAACTAAATGACATCTGTCTGATAAACCTCTTCATCAGCTAAGCCTCCACCCATTTAGTGAAATAATCTGTTACACCCCGTAATAACAGAGCTACTAATTGAGAACGTGATTAAGGATTTAAGATTTGAATTTTGGAAGAAAAGAATAATTACATTTTCTTAAGGAAACTTTCGGGAAAAAATGTGACGACGGGAAAATTATTAACTTGGAGTATAATATTTCTAATTGGATTTATGGACTTAGTATTGGATTATAAGGCGTTGGAATTGATAATATGGGGTCCGCCGAGAATTTCACAATTTCGCGGGGACCTTCGAAAAATTATAATATTTTGGACCAATCGGAGGGCGACACGTGGCACCCCTCCACTTGTCTTGCTAAGATGACAACAAATTAGATATTTTGAGAGGGGACAAGTGGACATGGGTCCCACTCCACTTGGCTATACATATCCAAGTCTTGCAAGACTTGGATCACTTTACACTTAGACCAAAAAATAAGCTCTCATCTTCTCCCCTTTAGCTCCATAATTTCGAGATCCCCTTGACTAAGAACAACCATTGTTGATCAATTTATTTCTCCAAGATTAAGCCCTTAAACCAAGTGCTAAGCCTAGATTAATATTTTACACGTTTTTACTTGTCTTGGCCGAAAGTTGATGCCAAAACCCTAGGGGTTCCGTCGACTTTGTGGAAGTGAGATTCAAAGAGAAGTTGCTCCTAAGGTTGTAGGGGGTACATATATGTGATTGGAACTTGAAGAAGTTGAGCGAAACGAAAACTGTGCACCAATAAAGACCGGACTGTTTTGGGGCGTTTTTGGGCAAAAAATGAGGTAAAAGTCCTTCTTCTTTTAAAGTAATTGGATATTACTTATTTTTATTATGTATGGATGAACTTGTGTTAGAAAAGAATGAAGAATAAAAAGCGTTTGAGCCATTTTTGTGGCTAAAATCGATTTGGGACAAATTGGTGCAAATGGAATTCGTTGGTTATTGTCGTTGTTATCTTCACCTATTGCATGTTATAATGGATTAATATTGTTGTTAATAAGTTGTTATAACTTATGTAGAAGTTTTGGAACTCGAATTGGAATAAAATGGATTAAGGAATGAGTTATCGGGTTGTAGTTGTTGTGGCCGAGAAACTGCCCAAAACTGTTAGACGTTGTTGTGTCGTTTAGTGGACTGTTTTGAGGTATTAAATTCTGGAAATTTAGTTGTTGTTATGCATGTTTAAGTGTAGTAGTTGCTAATGAAAGTCCTAAGGGAATAAGGGTGTGGAAAGGCGTTAAAAGGCCTCACATTTTACCCTCGTTATGGTTGGATTGCGGACTGTTTTTATGGGCTGATTTGTGGACTGTTTTGTATAATTGTGGGCAGAATTTTACACGTCCGCTAGGCGTGTAATCCCCTTTGGCTAACTGTTGGTTGTGCCTTAAACGTGGCTTGTTGGTTGATGAATACGGGCCTTGGAAAAGGTGGAAAAGTACGTAGAAACAAAGGAAGTGCTGCCCAATTTTCCGTAGAATTAGAGAGCCATTATTTGGTATAAGTCCTACACTTGATAGCTTATAGTTGATAGAAGTGCTATTGTCATTTTAGGTTGAAGTACTACATGTAGCACATTCTACTTGGCTTGTGGAATAGCCAATAAGGTTGAAGTACATTGGAGTGTATTGCTACTTGTCGTTTGGGTTAGTCGCCAACGAGGTATGTGAACTTCTTCCTTCCTTTGACATGATTATTTGGTAAGAGTATGTGACTTGAGTTTTAAAAGTATACGTTTATTGATTTAAAGAGAAGGAGTTTTATAATTCTTTTTAAGTATGTATGTACGTAGTATTTTTGGGTTTAGTTTCCCTAATGTTGCAAGAATAAAAGTGTCTTAAGTTCTCTAAAATGAAAGGTTGTTATAATAGCTTTATGGGAAGTTGTTATAACGACTTAAGAAGAAGTGAAAAGATGGTTTAAAAATGTTATGTAAGGAAAATCACACCGAGCCTACAAATAAGCCGGATTATGTTATGAGATACACCGAGCCTACAAATAGGTCGGATTATGTTATGAGATACACCGAGCCTACACATAGGCCGGATTACGCCATATTACCCCGAGCCTACACATAGGCCGGGTTACGTCATCTTACACCGAGCCCCATAGGCTGGCCGGATTATGCTACATGATTCCACAGTACACCGAGCCCCACAGGCAGGCCGGATTATGCTACATGATTCCACAGTACACCGAGCCCCACAGGCGGGCCGGATTATGCTACATGATTCCACAGTACACCGAGCCTCACAGGCGGGCCGGATTATGCTACATGATTCCACAGTACACCGAGCCCCACAGGCGGGCCGGATTATGCCACATGATTCATCAGTACACCGTGCCCCGCAAATGGGCCGGATTACGTTATCACGAATGGATAATCAAATTAAGCTCCCAAATAAGAAGTCCCTCCATAAAGGGCCGGATTATGTTATGTAAGATATGTAAGTTATGTGGAAAAACTTGATCGAACTCTTAAGTATGTATGTAAGAATATGATGTTAATTCTTATTGAAAGAAGGAAAAGAACGGTTAATGTACGATTGATTTCATGAGTTAAAATGGCACTAGGATCCGTATTTTAATTTTATACTTGCCCCGTCATTCTTTTGTACGCTTATGATCTTGTTTAATGTACTTTATTTTCGCTCCATACTTAGTACTTGTTATCGAATTTCAGTGGCCGCTCATGTCCGTAGGTCTAGGTACACAGTTGTGGATCCGCGAGCTTAGGATCCTTGTTCAGCAATTTGAGATGGCTCCAAGTTCCGGAGTTTGTCATTATGGCTAGGTATATTCAGGGGTACGGCGGGGCCTTGTCCCGTCATAGTTGTTGTCACCTTCTTAGAGGTCTGTATTCATATGTGGGCTGGACTGGTGTAAGTTGTATTTACATTGTTGTGACGTAGACTTTTCGGGTGATTTATATTTATACGGAAGTCTTTCCGGCTTTGCCTTTGTTTTAAAAAAAAGAGTGATATTTACCTTCCGCGGTTTATTTATGTTGTATGGGTAGAAGGGTGCCCAGGTAGGGGCACCAGTCACGGGCCCGGGATTTGGGGCGTGACATAATCGATAGCCATGATAATGAAATTGTGGCCTTTAGCCAATTGTGGATGAATCTTGCCGATGAGGTCCATAGCCCATCCTCAGAAGAGCTAAGGTTTTATGACTGGGTGCAACAACTCGGCTGGTACCCGTTGGATTGGTCCATGTTTCTGATATTCTCCACATCCTTTTGCATACTGAAAATAGTCAGCGGTGATCGTAGGCCAGTAATAGCCGTGGCGGTAGATCATCCACTTCATCGTCGACCCTGCTCTATGCGATCCACATACTCCTTCATGGACCTCTCCCATGACCCTCAAGGCCTCTACTTTGGCAATGCACTGAGTAGTACCCCCATTCACGCTTCTTTTATAGAGGTCGTCATCAATGAGCACATATTTCAAGGCTCTTCTTTCAACCTTGGGATCCTTGCCACTGGAGGGATCTTTTAAGTAATCAATTAGTAACTACCTCCATGAGTCTATTCGATCAATGGCTAGCACTTCAGCTGGCAGTTCGTCATACTCTAAAGTGAGTAGAGACTTCGTAAAGCCAGATGTTTCTTGTGCTAAGTCGTTAGCCTCAACATTTATGCCTCTGGGAACATGATTTAATGCAATTGATGTGAACTAACCTGCAAGTCGTTTTGTAATGGGCCAACAAATTTGGGTCCTTGCAATCATATTCCCCGGCCAACTGCTTGATAACCAGCTGAGAATCTCCGTGAATCTCGATGTGATTTGCTTTCATAGAGACTGGGAGTTTGAGTCTTATGATGACAGCATCATATTCGGCCTGGTTATTTGTCAAGTCAAGATCTAACCGATAAGAGAACCTTCGTGTTTCACCTCTAGGATTGGTTATAGTTATCCCGGCTCCGACTCCGACCCCGTTCTGGGCTCTTGACCTATCAAAAGCCAGCGTCCATGGGATAGCGTCCATACATGCGGTAGACGGGGCGCATGGATCCTCCACATTCACACAAAGGTGTTCTGCCAAGAAATCGACTACTGTTTCGCCTTTGGCAGCCCTAAGTGGCTTATACTCGAGAGAGAACGTGGTAAGCATGATGGCCCATTTCGTTAATCGTCTTTTGCAATATAGGTCTATTTAGCAAGTACCGGACAATATCAACTTTGCACAAAATGTATACAACGTGAGGCATTAGATAATATTTGAGTTTTGTGCAAGCATAAAACAAAGACAGACAAAGCTTCTTCAAAGGAGTATATCTAGTTTCTGCATTAATGAGTATTCGGGTAAGATAATAAACCGCTCTTTCTGTTCCATCATCGGCCTCCTGTGCTAGCAAGCAGCTGATAGATAATTCTGCATCCGAAATATACAATTGCAAAGGCTTCCCCGGCACGGGAGGCACCAGTACGAGGACAGTAGCTAAGGCCTTTTTAATTTGATCAAAGGCCTCTTGTTGTTCTGGACCCCATACTAGCTCTTCTGACTCTTTAAGTCTGAGCAAAGGTGAGAAGGCTTTCATCTTGCCAGCCGAGTTAGATATGAATCTCCTTAAGAAATTGATCTTTCCCAATAAGATTTGTAACTCCTTCTTTGTCTTGGGTGATGTGGATCCCATTACTGTCTTGGCTTTGTTATGATCTATTTCAATGCATTTCTTGTGAACCAAAAAGCCAAGGAAGTTGCCAATCGATACTCCGAACATGCAATTGACTGGATTCATTTTGAGATTATAAATCCTCATTCTTTTTAATGCTTGTTCAAGCTCGACTAAATAATCCTTGAACTCCTTAGACTTTACTACTACATCATCGATGTAAACCTCCATAGTCTTGTCGATCAAGTCATTGAAGATGGTGTTCATCGCCCTTTGATAAGTGGCACCAACGTTCTTTAGACCGAACGGCATAACTACCCACTTATAAATGCCTAACACTCCTTGACATCTAAAGGCTATTTTTTGAATGTCGTCTTCGGCTACCGATATCTGATTATAACTAGAGTATTCATCCATGAAGGTCAAAACACCATTGGCGGTTGCTGAGTCGACTAGCATGTCTGCTATCGGCATGACGTACTCATCT
Organism: Przewalskia tangutica; assembly: GCA_029844215.1. NCBI lineage: Eukaryota > Viridiplantae > Streptophyta > Magnoliopsida > Solanales > Solanaceae > Przewalskia > Przewalskia tangutica. The sequence goes on along the minus strand of CM056739.1, from coordinate 17,552,559 downwards.
TTAGGAGTGGCTAGATTTAGGTTCCTTTAATCAATATATACCCGCACCTTACCATTCTTCTTCTTGACCGGTACGATGGTCGCCAACCATTCCACATACTTAGTCGTTCTGATAAATTTGGCTTTCCGCAGTTCGATTTTATCTTTGATTTGAGGCATCAGCTGAGGATGATACCTTCTGGGCAATTATTTATGGTGTTTGAAACCCTCTTTGATTGGCAATCTATGTTTTACCAAATTTTTTGTCAGTCCGGGCATATCATGATAGTCTCATGTGAAGCAGTATTTATACTGCAGTAGAAGGGTTGTCATTCCTTGTTTGTCTTCTTCCTTCAGCAAACCACTAATATGTGTTAGCCAATGGACTTCTTCAGTTACCAAGTTTATATCTTGCAAAGGATCCTGAGACTCAAAACTAGGCATAGCCCTTCTTATGGGCTATTCAATTTCCATCGGCGGCTAGACTTCATCAGCTGTCAGAGTTGGTTTGTCATCGTGGTTTCCCATCTATGATTCCTCAGCTATTCTTGCCTCAGAACTTAAGGCGGTCAGCCGATTCCACATATCACGTATGATTTGGGTTTCCTTAACCATTTAAATCCTCCAAGGTAAGTCATGGTTTGGATAATTATTTTATTTCAAACCCTCAAGAGGTAAGATTACAGGATTCCTAATATCCTTCTTCATACTGCTTTGTGATGGCTATGGGAGCCACATAGGGTGATTAGAAGACAACCTTTATGCTCTGAATCCCTGGTTTGCACGGGTTATCATCCACTGGGACGATTTATATCTTGTCTACTTCCCAAAAGATGAGTTTTTGATGCATGGTAAAAGGAAGGCATCGGCTGGTGTGAATACAATCCATGTCCAGTAGAATGCTATAGGACGGATTGACATCTATCACAAAGAAGGCCGACCTGACTGTCTTAGGTCCCACAGTTATTTCTGCTACTAGGATCCCCAATGTTTCAGAGGCTTCTCCCATAAAGCTAGGCATTTTCATGTTAGTTAGGATGAGGTCCTCCTTTGTTTTGTTAAGATCCTTCAAGGTGAGAAGCATCATCACATTCAGCATAGCCCCATTATCGATAAACACCCGGATGATCATATTATCGTTAATGTAAGCCTTGACGTAAAGGAGTTTGAGGTGTTTAACCATATCTTCTGTAGGTGCGCCAAATACGGTGCTAAAAGTGTCCCTAACTATGGTATCGGCTATGGTTTCCCATTATGTGTCTTCCACACAAACATCATCGTCTAAGTTATCTAGCAAGGAGCGGCTGGCCCAGAACTCACATGGAATTAGGCTGACCATTTCAATGGCAGCCCCCATCTCAGCAACCAGGTCAATAAATCGAGGATAGAATCTCCTACATCATTCAATTTGGCAGGCCAGAAGCTTACATCTTCCATTTCCTGGAGACAAATAGGGATCGGCTGAGGATTCTCTAACTGAACCCCCTGCATGATATGTTGGATTGCCTCGATTAAAGGTTCATTCGGGGTCATGTTCTCTTGTCGAGGTTCCTCCATTGGGTTTTCGGTAGGTTGTTTATCTAGTTTTAGTTGACCCGATGTTTCTCATTCGGGTATAATTGCCCCTGAAGTAATTGAGGCGAATGCCAGCTTGATAGCCTAGGCTACGGCAGACTCAGGAATCTCTTGTTTTTCGGCAGCCTTGGTATTGGAGATTAGATGAAATGACTGATGCATCTTACGCAAGGCTTTGGCACGTTGTATCATTCTTTTCTGAGTTCTGGAAGTGACTCTCGGTGGAGCATCTTTCTTTCGATGAGTCTGATTTATAAACCACTTCCCTTCTTCTATGTTGGCGGTTGGTTTAATCATTTTATGGTGTGTCGTATGGTTCTCATCTCTCGCTATGATACGTAATGATGAAACACCCTCGCTTACATTAAACTCGACCACTCTTTGTTTGGTTTTAGGGAGTGGTTCTTCATCTATTCGAGGCATGCTCGATTGACAGTTGGTTGGCATCCGTACTTGACCCCCAGGTCTATGCTTGGCGTCAATAGGGGTCCTTCTGAACCTCATGGTTTATTCCTGAAGTTCTCGTCCCTCAGGTATTTTTGGCGTCCATGTTGCCTGTCATCATGAATGTCATGTAGGCTGCCTAACCGATTGAACACAGAGGTCTTTGTGGTCTTCTCCCCTTCGGTAGGTTTCTTTGAAACTCATACCTTTCTCATCTGTTGTTTCCCTTTAGTGTACCTTGACTCATCGGACTTAGCGAAAGATACCATAGATATTGGTACCGCATGAAAGGGGTCAATATCAATAGACATTTCAGTCGGATAGTTTGAACATTCCCTCCTTGATGCTCTTTTGGATCGCCTTTCTGAAGATCACACAATTAGAAGTAGAGTAGTTGTATGAATTATGCCACTTACATTACTTCTTATCTTTGAGTTTCTCGGCATTCAGAATCATGTGACCATCAAGCAGCTGAATCTACTTGTCTTTGAGCAGATGATCAAATGTATGATTTGTCTTCATGATATCAAACAAGTAACCGACCTTGTCATCGGATGAACTTGTTTCCTTGCCTTTGACGTCTTTCAAGGTTGGGCAAGAGTAAACCTTACCCCTAACAATCTCGGCCACCATTGCATCTGTCGTGCAGTCGGCTGACTCTAAGTCGGACTCATCTGCTTCAATGATGGATACCAAGTGGGAGCCTTGATTTCGGCTGGCTCTTCTCCTCTTCTTCTCCTGGATGTACTACTCTATTTGGTAAGCCTTTTCGGCTAACTGGCTCAGGTCAGAGCAGGATTGTCCCACTAACTTCTCTTTTAACTGAGGGTGCATGTTATTGATTATCATATGGGCACACTCAGATTCGGGAAAGTGTACAGTGCATTTCCTAGCCTTCTTCCTGAATGTCTCGATAAAATCGGCAGTCAATTCATTGACCTACTGCTTGAAATTCGTTAGATCAGTTACGATAACCTGAGGTTGGGGCCAATAGAACTTATCATGGAAATAACCCTCCATGTCGGCCCAGCTCTGCATGGAATCAGGAGCTAAAGGGGAGTACCATGCAAAGGTTGTTCTTGTTAGAGAGAGAGAGAGGGAATAACTGCAACTTGTGATACTCATTATGGCCAGCCTCGCCGCATTGGGCAGTGAATTTATCGATGTGCTCGATAGTGGATTTGTCGTCGTCGTCACTAGAAAAGATGGCAAACTCCGGTATTTTGAAGCCTTTTGGCAAGGGTGCTATCTGATCTACCCAATCAGGGTAAGGCTTATTATAAACAGGTATGTCCAAAGGTTTCAGTTGGATGTCGAAGTACCTTTGCATGGTGTTAGTAATGATTTTCGGGTTTATCAGTTGTGACGTCCCTTGTCGATTTTCGATTGGATTCAGCTGGTAGGCGTTCTGCACTAGCGGCCTCCATTTTATACTTTGTTGGACAGAGTTTTGAAGGTTATAGGTGGTCTGCTGGCCAATACCAATAGGTGGGATGATGCCTCATTGTTGTCGTTGGGAGTGGCCACCAAAGCCTGCAACCTGAGCTCCTGGAATGACTGACGGATCCTGAGGATAAGGTGGAACAGTATTCCATGGCTGCTCTCATCGGATGTCGCCCGTTCTTACGCTTCTTGGAAAGTATGGATTGGGTACAAGCAATGATTGCTGGAATGGTAACCCACTGTGAACAAAGTCACCAGATAGTCGAGTTAAGTCATAGTTAGGTGCCATCGGCTGGCCAATATTGTTCGCCTGCATCGTAGGGTCATTCATAGAAATGTACGGCATGACGGGCGGCAATCGAAAGCGTCATAGAGCCTGAACTGGTCTCTGATCTGTCCATACTACAGACTCGCTTGGTCAGGCGACACATTTTCCCCCCAAGGTTCGGCGGCGACCATGCAGTGTGTTGGTTGCCAGGAGATTGGGCTTCTGTTCCTAAGTGTGTTATCGGCTGCACCTGAGTAGGCACTGGTTGATACACATACGACTGAGGAACAACACCGGGAGTCACGGTCTCATGTTGAACATCACCGCTCGTTAGAGGTATGGTAAAACTAGCTGAGCATTCTCCTGGGTGCATTCGGTTAGTTTTCATCTCCCTCGCTTGCTGAACCTCATTATGTACCATAGGTTTCACAATGTCAGCCAATTGCTTAGAAACTTGGTACATAATATCGTGAATGCCCAAGTCGATCTGTCGTCTAATAAAAGATGTGGTCATTATGGTTGGACCTTCAGATTGGCTGGAGTCTTCCACAGCTTGGGTTGATGGAGGAAGTGGAGGGGTATCAACCGATGTAGGCATACCCGAAAAGGATGTTGGTTCGTTGTTCCTTCTGGAAGGATGTGGTGGACTCGGGGTCCATCTTTTTGTCGGACCTTAGGCGCATACGCCAAGAATGATCCTGACCTAGAGATTCAAACTTTGCGATTGGCGTGCCAAATTTGTTCTCGCCCCGAATTATGTCTCCTGCCGTTGTATCGGCTGATCGAGCGATTCAAACTGGAAACGAAACTCCAATTTTCAGCAATGGATTCTTCAACTACTCTATAAAGCATTAGGACTGTGGTATTAGTAAACTAAGAGGTAAGAAACATGAATGCAACTGAGTAGAATAAAAGATAAAGTAAAGTAAGGATAAAAGATAAAGATAGCTAAAATTTGAGTTGTTTGATTGATTATGTGTGGTATATACAAAAGAATGTTCCAATTTATAATACAAAAAGGGGGAAAATTGTACAAATGTGCCTCCCCCCATGTCAGTCATCAAGTAACCCACTAAGTTCAATGCCCGACCATGGGGGAGATGGTGCCGATTTTATAGCCCTCTACTCCTCTTGCTCAGATAATGGCCCTTGTTTTCAATTGTTGTTGACCGTTACCGCTTTTAGGGGTCTAGAAACCCTTTTGACTTGGTTTTTTAGGCGGCTGCATCTAAGTGGGTAACAGTCGTACCTCTAACTAATGACTCCGGCTAAGATGTCTTAGTAACCGATGAAGTTCTTGTAGTCGAGGGATAGGAGTAAATTCGGTTCCAGAATAGTTCGACTGTCACTGAATTTCAGCTAAATTATTTTTGAGTGTTAACACCAACTAAACTGAATTTATTTTTTTTACTAATTATTGTGAGTTTAAGATTGCAGGCAACATGACCGATAAAGATGATCCTCCCGGTAATACGCCTAAGAATGTTGAAAATTAGCTAAAAGATTAAATGCAAATCAAAAGTTTAATTAGGTTATAAGTGAAATTGGCAATATTTAAATCATGATCCTCAGCTTGTATGTGCAAATGAAGTAGCTGATAATTATTGAAATCATAACAAAATATCTTTTTAAATCTATCTTGTATTATAATTTCTCCATTTCTTGTGAAAGCCAAGGACCTATGAATCATCATTTTTAGCATAAAGTTACATGACAAGTTCAAGAATTCTTGTTACCATACTCCTTCATGACCTAAAGGTTTTAAGGTTTTGTTCCCCTAACCCAAACCAATAATCAAACACTGAACAAAATGCAAAAAGTCTAAATTTATCTTTAAACCCCTTCACCATAAAATTTTAGGCATTCAATTTTTTGAAATGTCTCTTCCCCCGTATAAAAAGATAAAACGATCATTCATCCTCATAAGTATTGCTCTTAACAGCCTTCCGGTGTAAATATTCATTAACAACTCCTGAAAATATGTCATAAAAAAAAAAATAGGACTCATAAAATAACTCAGAAAATTCACAAAAGAAAAAAAAGATATTTTTGGAAAAAAGCTAGAAAGGATACAACAAAGAAATTCCTAAGGTCACTTTGTTAGTGAGACAAATCTATAAGCTAGAAAGTATCTTGAGTGAAGATAACTTTTTGTTAGAATATTCTAGAATAGTGTCATTAATAGAATATTGTGTGTATAACTTGTATTAATGTAGTATCTCTTCATATATGGTAGGTAACCCTTTTTAGATGATATGTTAAGTGATATGCAATGCAAATTTGACAAGTATTGGAATGAGTATAACCTTGCATTGAGTTGTGCTACACTTTTGGACCCCCGATATAAAATGACATTTTTAAAGTATTGTATTGTTAAGATGCATGGGGATGAAGGTTGTCAAGAGTGCATTGATCGTATCATGAAAGCTATTAAGTTATGGTTTGAGGAGTATAGAAAAGTCATTGATAGTGAGACAAATCTACATAATAGGGTAAATGGATCATGATACTAGTGGTGGCAATTTTATACTCAAGATACTTCATCGAATTTTGAAGATTTTGACGTATTTGTGACTACAGAGATAGAAAAAAATGCAGTTGATAAGACTGAGTTGGATTTGTATTTAGAGGAACCAAATCGTCCAAGGGATGATGATTTTGATATTTTGGACTTTTGGTATAAGTCTTCAGCTCGATATCCACTCGTAGTAATGGCTCGTGATATCTTAACCATTCTTGTCTCAACTGTAGCATCTGAATCTGCTTTTAGCATTGGTGGGAAAACAATATCAGCTACTAGAAGTTCTTTGAAACCAAAAAATGTGCAAGCTTTGGTTTGCCTTCGTGATTGGGTTCTTACGGAAGGTATGTTGTATACATATATATATTTGTCTTTTTAATATAAATTATATTATTTTTTCTTTATTAATATTTATTTTTTACTTAGGTGAAGGGACAAACGAAGAAGAATATGATGATGATAACGATGATGATGCTTATGATGATGTGTCACTTTGCTTCTCGTTCTTGTCATCATCTTCTCTGCTTAAAACGATCTTTTTCTCTTATGGACTGATTTTCCAGTGTTTTACTGTTTTGTCCGGCAACTTTGCTTCTCGTTGGGTTGACTTATTTGTAATTTGTTGAGTTCGCTGTTTTCAATTGTATGGTTTGTAATATTTATCTTTAAGTTGGTTTGATTTACTAGGTAGAAACAGTAGTGTTTGTAATATAATAGGGAATCCAGTTCACTGGGAAACCTTTAAACTAGTGTGACAGTAATTTCAGATAAAAACAAAACTCAGTCAGTCAAAATTTCTCCTAGTGTTATCTCAATTTCGATGAAAAAAATAGGTAATTCTTTGATAGAAATTTGAGATCTTTTTTCCAGCCTCGGCAAATCAATTTCAAGGGTTAGTAAAATGAAGAAGAAATTCAAGAGAAAAACAGCGAAGTTATGAAGGATCAGAATTACAATAGGGGCGATAATCATGAAACACAAAAAAGCAACAGAAGTCTTACCACGGAGCAATAAAGATACAGATACCAACAAGTTAGGCAAGAACATCACACACAAATAAAAAGCTGGAGGAATGGAAACTTACCACAGAGCAATAAAGAGGAACAGCAGCAACACATAGGAAGGGTGGAGAGGAGAGGAAGGTGTGCCGGATTGAAGTGGAGAGGAGATGAGTGAGGCGAATTGAAGTGTGAGTGAAGAGGATGATGCTCAAGGGTTAGCCCTTCACTATATTAGTGAAGGGTTAAGTCACGCGCGTTAGGTCGGGTTGTTGTCGGGCCGGGTCATAAGAGTAAGAAATTCTGACCCTAGCCCAACCTTATATATGAACGGGTTTTCGTTTTTCGGATCATGTGTCTCATGGGTTAGAAATAAGATGACCCTGACTTTGGTTTTTTCGGGTCAGGTAGGGTCGAGTCGGGCGGATCCCCGATCCGATGAACATGTCTACTATTCATATGCATTGTGCGAGAAAAATGACCGTCAATCTTTATTTGGTAGATTTATAAAAATAGTGGAAATTTAGTTTTTACATAAACATAAAAAAAATCCGTCAAATTTTAAATAGGTAATACAAAAAATTATACTAGACAATAAAAATATAAAGAAAATTGTAAAAAATATACTTTAAAATATTGCACTAGACTATAGAAATAAATAAAAGAAATAGTAGGAATTACAAAAATTATACCTCTAAATGTGAATTATCATATGTATGTTGTTGTTGTTTTCGTCAAGTCTAAGTGTCTAACATATAAAATTTAAAAAATATTTAACAAAAATAAGTATTAATTTTTGACAAGATTACCTTGCGCTTACTCTCTAACATAAGAGATCATTTTTGTCATTTTCTCTGCATTGTCCATTAAAGTAGTTCAATTAAAAATGACGAGTCTTAGTAAGAACTAAGAAGGAATTCATTTACAAGTTTAATTGGTTGACCTAATAAATGTGGGGTCTTAGCAAATGTGATCGTTCCAAAACAACATTCCTCGATGATTTTGTGTTTGTCATTATAATGGTAGGAGAACAAAACATGACCCGACAACAAAGCACGTCACAATCACACTATAAGAAATCACGTCTGAGCTCTTTGGGTGGAATATCGCCCCCTTAGATCAAAGGGGCGATTTTTAGTCGCCCTTCATGTCGTTTTATTACGTCCGTTGTCTTAGATCAAGAAGGGAATTTTTCAAGTCGCTCCCTTTGATAAGGACCAAAGAGCGGCGATCGCCTGTTGATGGATCTTAAAAGAGCATTGCGATTCGCCTTTGATGGATCTCAAGGCGTGCGATCAGCCTATTTAATGTGTATCAAAAAGGGCGACTAAGAATCGCTCTATTTGATGGATCTTAAAAAGGGTGATTGTAGTCGCCCTTTTTTATATGGTTTAAAAAAGAAAAAAAATTAAATGCACCAACTGGGATTCGAACTCTGGTCTGAACTGTGACACTATACTATTCTACCACTAGACCACTAGTTATGTAATATTAATCACCACAAATACAACCCCCAGCCAAGAATAAAATTCATGTCTCCTCTATGGAATTGTGTCATTCTACCACTAAACCAGTCATCAATACTTGTTATATTTATGCTCATAAATATCTTGGCCGGTTCTAACAAGATTCCTATTTTTAACAAGATGCCTTATTTTCGGATAAATTTCAGATCCGAATATTTCGGATATACAAAAATCGGATATCCGTAATTTTCGGATCGAATTCGGATCCGAATATTTCGGATGGAATTCGGATCCGAATATTTCGGATATACAAAAAATCGGATATCCATAATTTTCGGATAATTTCAGATCAGATTCGGATCCTAATATTCGGATAAATTTCAGATTGAATTCGGATCCGAATATTTCGGATATCCGATTTTTTTAGAAGTAGAAATGCTTTGAATGTTACTTTTACTAATCAGGACAGTATTTAAATTTCTATTAAGTTCATGCAACATAATATTTAAACTTAAGTAAAAAATAAAATTGGCTTTTGTATATACAAAAATAAAACAATAATAAGGAACTTCATTAGAGTAGTAGAAACATAAATGAATTATACTAGAACCGAAATTGTTGGACTCCGTGGCGTTCCTTCATCTAGTACATAAATAAATACGAACAATCATAATTTTTTAATAAGTTTGTATACATGGTTACATAAAAAAATGAAAGCAATTACCGATCGGACTTTACTCTTTAGTATTAAAAGAAGGGACCATTTGGTTTTGGTTATAGGAGATCTAAACTCCACGTAAAATTCATCAAATCAGCATTATATTACATGTTTGGTTGAGTTTGAGGAAACTTAATATCAACATTAAGTTATGCAATGATTAATTGTTATGTTTAGTCTTCCTTATAAATACAAAACGAAGGAACAAGCTATAAATTATATTGTAAATTGAAGAGCAAAAAATAAAGTGAAGAGCAAGACGACCAAAAAGGGCGACTTTTCCAAGTCGCCCTTTTTGGTCCGATTAAAAAACTTTGGTACTAAAAATTAAGTGTTGGTTATAAAGAAAAGTAGCAAGTTTTAGCCACTAAAACATCAAGCATATTACATTATAAATTAATTCATAAATTCAAACGAGAAAAATTAATCTAAATTCAATGTTTACACCAAGTTATATTAGTTCCCATGATTAGTAATTTTAATTAATTATGATTAAGTGAAAACTAACCATTTATATGAAGACACATGTTGAGGTGAATTGCAAGCTATAGGTTCATGTTAATTCATTAGGGTTTGCCCAAATTTTATATTTGTATTAATGAATCTATTAAATATCTATAAATTAATATTTAATTGTGAATCTAATTATTATATTATATTAATTTGAGATTGTTTTTGAGATCCATAAATAACAAATTTTGGATACGCTTCTCAACACATCATATATTATTGATGTAAATATCATATATAGACTCCTTTTGATTCGGACAAAAAAGGACGACCCTTTGGTGAAATTAAAAAGGACGACTTCCAAAAGTCACCCCTTTGGTGAATTGTCATTAACTTCCATATATACTTATTAAAATACTATTTTTGTGCTCTTTTAAATATTAGACATAAAATTTGTAGGAATTGTTAATAACTTTAACTTAGTTAAGAAAACACATGTCAATTTACTCTTTGTTGCAACAGAATACACATCCATAAAAGGAATAATAATGATGTTATATAAAAATTCAAATAAGGAAAAGATTTATATAAGGTAAAATTTCAATTGATTTTAGTGTCCTAAATTTTGAGATTTTCTATCAAAATTTTAATAACTTAATCAAATTTTAAAGTTCTAAATATTAAAAAGATAATTAAGTGGTTATTTTTTTAGTGTGAAAGTAAGTTTTTAGACGATCGAAAAAATAAATGACATTTCAAAAAAGTCTTTCTTCCTTTATATATAGAGATGAGTAGATATAAATATGTAGAAGTAGATATGTAATTATTGTGTTCTATTCCAACTTTTATTATTAACTATACAATAACTCTACTTTAAAATTTTCATATAAATTCTTGTATTCAATGCACTAATCTCCAATAATATACGCTAAGATTTCTAAATCACCAAGCATTTCATATGAGGACTAAACTTGACGTTTTCTAATTTTTCAATGAGCCAATATTTCTAGTAGTGTTCTTTCGGTTTGTAACTTTTTTTTTTCTTTAAAATTTTCAAGCTTTTATTTTTAAAGAAAATCATAACAAATAATTAGAAGCTAAATATTACGTATCTAGGTTTGTTTTAACATGTTTCGGTTAATGTAAAGTTCTAACATTGCTAACTTGGTGGTAGTAGACTTCCGGATAAAAAAAAAGCGACTTGAAAAAGTCGCCTTTTTTTGTGAGGACGAAAAAGGGCGACTTGACCAAAAAGGGCGACTTCAAAAAATCGCCCCCTTTGGTGAAATTAAAAAGGGCGACTGTGTGTCACCCTTTTTTATCCTAACAAATATGGCATTTTTAAATCGTTCTTTTTGACATTATTTAATCGCCCTCCTTAGAAGCGTTTTCTTGTAGTATCACCATGATCGACTCTATGTCAATGCCTTAAGAACTCGGCATGTGAGGCCAGGGAGGCCTCGCCTCAAAGAGATCCAAATGAAGAAGAAAAAAAGGTATAACCACCTAGGAAGATTTCATGATCTAACAAGAAGATTGGAACAAGTGGATCAATAAGGTGTTGTTTGGATAACCTGCGCAACCGAGAGTGAGATCAGCCAAGGACCTTCTAAATTTCATACCAGGAAGCTCTGGTGCAAGGGAACTTCCCAACAACACATGACCTAGAAGCGTGGGAACTGGTGGAATAGGTCAAGGTATCGGTGCCCCTCGAACTGCATAGTTTAATCCTATCTCTCCTAGCTCTGCAGGCAGCCTTGAAGATGTGTTTTTATGTTCAATTCTTGATTTTATCTCGTTTGCTGATGTATTTTGTTGATAAAGTGCGTCGAATAAGTCGCGAGGTTGGTTATCTCAAACGAGCAATCATCTCTTACGTTGAAAATGTGAAGAGATGAGACCTAATACAACCTTGATTAGTACGAGGTCATGTTATCTTGAAGATCAGTCTTGACAACTAGTCAGACTTATTAACCCACCATCCTGATATGACTTGTTTTGTACGCCAGGTGCGATCTTTTTCGAAAAATTAAAATGCATTCGAGGATCATTTGAGTGGAAAGACTCACATTATACATCTGAATACATCTAGATCAAAATATGTACGGTGTTGAATGAGTAAAATAATTTGATACCATCAATAAAAGGTGAGAACATTGTAAGTATGTAACACGTATTTCATATCACATGTGCTAAGCCATTAATGGATTAATGGAAGAATAGATTCCTACTTCTTCATTATGTGTATCTGTATCCCTTAAAGTTAGATTAAACTTTTCATTGGAGTGTGTTTTGACCTTTGACTCTTAAAATTTTCATCAATGTTTCTACTTTAGCATGTCACTAATAATTAATAGTCAAAACCGATTCAGCAATGCAGTGCATATATAGGAAAGCAGTGGATCTGAAACATATAGATTTGAATAGAAAGAATAGACCATTAAAATTAGTAATTTAACTTATATTCGCAGGTCAATGTTACACTTATGATGAGGGTGGCGAGTGTAATTATGGGTAAAATGTTACACCATGAACTCGAGTTCACCTATTTCGAGGATGAGGAATCAGATAAGTACTCGAATAGTGAATAATGGCTGGGGAATTGCGAGTAAGAACATCCTTATGTCAGCAGTGAATTCTTTCTGCGTGTGATTAGATTCCTACCTAGAGCTCTTATTGAATGCTTTTGTGTCGGGTTCGTACACGCAGCGGAATTTAAAAATTTATGTTTCAAATCCGACATAGGCGGTCAAACTGAAGTATGAATATGTAATGTAAAATAAAACACAAGCAAATGTAATACTTCGAACGAACACTTACATTTTGAAGCAATCCACAATCCAAGTTGTTGAAACTTGATGTTTTGTGTAGTCTGGGATGAACACTCAAATATTCCTTGATTTGCAAGTTCCAAGTTCTTAGAACTTTGATGTAATTTTCTACCTTTAGAAATGCTAGAAATTTCTGCAAAGTTTTTGAAGAGATTTACTTCTCTTAAATTTGGTGTGTGGAAAGTGGGAAGGGAAGCCTCCTATTTATAATAGAAAATAGGAGCTTTAGGGTTTACATGGGCCAGGCCCAGCAGAAACCTGGACTAGATCGAAATTCGGACTACCAGAACACGCGTCGGCATTGCGGTCCCATGAGGTGGCACCGCGGTGCTAGCACGTGTTTCTGGCACCGCGGTCCTGAAACAAGGCACCGCGGTCCTATCCCATTTTCTGACCCCTTTCCCATTTCTAATGTCCCGGTTATCAACCGAACATATATATTATCTCTTACTAATTACATCCTTCAATCAACGGAACATTTGACTTAGTGTTTACCCTTCAGGCCTCTACATATTGACACTAATATCATTAGGATCTTCACGGAACTCCTAGACTACGCCGGAAGACGAACCTCAATATGTAAAGTTTAGCTACACGAAGCACGTGAACTGAACCTCTATGTGAAAAGATAAAATCCTTTCATTCACGATACACTCAATCAAGCTTAGGATTTATCAAGTGTCTATCCAAATGACTTGATCATAATAACTCATCTATATTAGTTGACAACAGGACCATATCAAAGACATGTCCACTGTGTTGGCTAACGACTTAGTCATCCTAATATCTTATGAGAATCTGAGTGTTCTCTCGAAGATGCATTTGAGGATGAATTCTAATCTTGGCTCAACTACCACATTTAATCCACTTCGTAACGTACCCAAAACAAGTCGCGTCTCTACCTATGAGGTATTTGAGCTTAGGACAGGATCAAAGTACATTACTCCGTGAATAAGGTCTGTATCGACCACAAGTCAAAGGACTTCTATCTCTCACACTGATGACACTTTAGACATACAACAAACAGTGCATCAGTAGGGTATACTAATACTCCAACAAGTATCCATGTGTCCATCACGAGTTGCCATAACTAGTAGCAAGTGAGACATACTACATCCCCTAAGGATATGATGCAGACCACATATTGACGTATAACATATTATTGATATCCCAATCTCGATGATCATTAGTCGAGGCGATTTTAAGAGCGTTATGCTTTGATATTAATTTCTCACTCCATTAATAACCACGTAACATCTAGGGATGCATTTATAGAATATTATAAACAATCAACTAATAATTCAATAAATGCAAATGCCATAATATTCATCATCATTAATATATAAACATGAATGTGTATAAAGTACATGTGTCCTAATATTGATTGTATCTAGGACATACATGTCACGACCCGTTCCGGGGCCCGTGACTGGTGCCTTACCGGGGCACCCAAGTAGTCATACATCAGAGTAACCAGCGGAATATAAAACAAGACAGGAAACAGTTTATAAAATAAGACACAGTTTATCTGAAGAAAAGCTTGCCTTTCGGCATAATATAAATAACTCAAGTTTTGCAGTTACATCCCAACTGTACAATAGTACTACAGACCTCTAAGGAAGTAAACAACTATGGCGGGACAGGGCCCCGCCATACCCTGACTGTACAAAACTATCTACAATACAGGGAGATCATACCCAAAAGTAGAGCCTCCGGAGAAGATGGAGCTCATGACACCAACGCAAAGATCCTAAGGATGTGGATCTAGAAACTGCTTGCCCTTACTGCGGCATGAACGCAGCCCAGAAGTCGATCACAACGGTACTAAGTATGCACGTAAAATACTTAAATGAAAACATATCATTTTAAAACCGGTTTACAAATATGTGTGAAACAACGAGGAAAACCGCACGTAGTGCCACATCACAAACAAGAGCAACAATAGGTAGCGTAATAGGTCTTGTCTAGGCTGCGAATGATCGAAAGCAGGCCACTCGCCCCATCATCATTCTACAAGCCTAATCACTCGACTCGAGTCCGCATAGGCCACTCACGTGGGCGCATGAGGTATAACCGCGTCGAGGGTAGCTACTCCTCGGCGTCGCCCCGACTCATTGTCGCGCGTGGCCACACGCACCGCATGAGGCATAACCCCGCATACTAACACGGAACTCGTAGCTCGCGATAGGCCCCTGGACCCGTGAGGTATTCTCGAATCATGGTCCTGCATCGCCGAGTCTACCGCGTCGGAGGCGGCTTAACCCGTGATCATCTCGAGGTGAGTGATAGTATACTAACATAACAACTTATCTTTAAACAACATAAGCACAACAAGGATACTCACCTATACAAACGTTACAAGATACTAACACATAGCATCATATCATGTCTATTTATCAAACCATCTTTATTATTCTTTTCACAATACAAGTGCATTATAAACACATAGGCAAACTTGTTTCTTTTATAAATCTTAAGTGGTTATACTTACTTCCCATAAAGCTAGTATAACTCTTAAGCTTCGCTTTAAAACCAATTAGTTCTCTTACATTAATATGATTCATAGTCTTTTGAAATGTTTTGATTCTTTATTATTCAGCTTAAGCCGTGAGGCATTCCGTAAGTATTATTCGAGCTTAAGCGTGAGGCATTAAGTAAGTATTATTCAGCTTAAGCTTAAGTCAAAGACATTGCGTAGTTATATTGTAAAATATCATGCTTTAGGAAGAATCACATACCTTCTCGTGAAAACCACCGCGAGTTGAATATGTGTGCGCAGAGTCAGCCTATAATAGTCACAGATATCTATTAAAGACTACTCTGAAGGTCATTCTAAACAGGGGGTTCATAATTCTACGGTAAGTCGGGCAGCACTTCCCTACCCGGTGAGCTATATAAGTCTACTGTGAAAACAGTCCTATGTAAGTACAGTTTGATTATTCTTCTTTTAAACCCTTCTAAGTGATTAATACTTCAATTCTATTCTGGGATATACTTCTAAGTATTTATACTTATTCTTATACCATAACAATAAGTATTCTCTAATTCAAAAGAGGGTTAGGATTATTACCTCGGTAAGCCCAATAATATCCTAGAAAAAGTCGCGCCTGAGCAAGGTTTTGCTCCTAAGTTGTATGCTCCAAGGAAACCTTAGAAGTTCTTCACAACCTCTACTAAGTACTAAGGTATTTGGGCTAGGGTATTTTGGGCATTATAACGATACAAGAAGACAACTTTTCTACCAAGGGAGGGGGGGTAGATTTCGGCTAGGCTAGGGGGGTAGGCTCTCGGCCATACAACACAAGGGGAGGGAAGAGGTGTTTGGACGAAAATCTTAAGGGAGAGGAGAGGATTTTTAGACTTGGAAGATAACTTTGTGGATGAATAACTCTTCATCTCTAAGGGGGGGGTATTTATAGCTCAAGCCTTGGCCAACCAATGGCCAAGATGAAGACAAGTGCAAGGCAAGTGTAAGGCCAAGATCAAGCCAAGTGCACCCTACTCCTACTCCACAAAACACTCCACAAAACACTCCACAAAACATGGCACAAAACAAGGCCTAAACAAGGACCCAATCGGCCAAGGCCAACACCCCTCTTTGGACGCCCAATCGTCCAAAGCCACCCCACTTGCTTCCAATGTGAGGTGACACGTATCACCCTCCCGTTGGTCCAAAATGTTTCGCCTCTCGGAAAAATCCAAAAATAAGAAATGGCATAGCCGGAATTTACTCTACGAAGTCGTGGAAACGTTTAGTGGAAAACGATTCTTTTAGTGAGTTGTGTACAAAATAAAACGTCCAAGGCTTATCTTTAAGGCAAGACTTTCGTACGTATTTCCTTACGTACATACTCTGGAAATACGGGGTATAACATTCTCCCCTCCTTAGAAACATTCGTCCCGAATGTTCCTTCCCAAGACGGTTAGCGAAGAAGCTTAAACAGTTGTAAATGCCACACACGGCCACAGAGCAACACATAGGCAGAAACGATAACGAAAATTTACAAGTAGGAAAGTGAATTTACCTGGAGGTATGGGGAATAGGTGAGGATACTTCCGCCTCATGTCCTCCTCGGCTTCCCATGTCATCTCCTCCCTGAGCTCGTTCCGCCACAAGACTTTGACGGAAGCCACGTCCTTCGTCCGCAGACGCCTAACCTGACGATCGACTATCGCTATGGGAATCTCCTCATACGATAACCCCTGGTCACTGACATCGTCAATCGGTGTACCTTAGATGGATCCCCGATACATCTCTCAAAGATAGATACGTGAAAACGATGCACCGCCTCCAGATGGGACGGCAGATCCAAGTCATAGGCCACCTTGCCTACCTGCGGACAATCGAACGCCCGATGTACCTGGGCCGAGCTTCCTTCTTCCCGAATCTCATCACACCCTTCATGGGTGACACCTTTAGAAAACCCAATCATGAACCTCGAACTCAAGATGTCGACGACGATGATTCGTATCGACTTCGCCGACTCGGTGTCAATAGCCGCCTTCGGATAAGTTTCACCTTATCCATCGCTCGTATCAAATCGTCCCACTAGCCGCCCGCCCACATCGAACCAACCTATAGGCGTCCGCACTTCCTCCCATACAAGGCCTCATAAGGCGCCATCCGAATCTTGGAGTGGTAGCTATTATTATATGCGAACTCAACTAGAGGCAAATGATCCTCCCAACTACCACTAAAGTCAATAACACAGCTCGCAGATATCCTCAAGAGTGCGGATAGTGCGCTCTGCTGTCCGCTCATGCGTGGATGAAATGCGCACTGTGCTCACTCGCTGCCCCTAAACTCCTGCGGAAGGACCTCCAGTTAGCCGTAAACCGGGCTCTCCATGCGATATGATCGAGTAGGGACTCCATGCGACGGCGATCTCTGATGTAAAGTCCGCATAATCTCACCGCAAAAAGTCGCCCCGACGGAAGAAAGTGGGCTGATTTCACACCGTCGACGATAACCCATATAGAATCATGTCTCCTCCGAGTGAGGTAATCCCGTGATGAAGTCCATGTTGATTACCTCCCACTTCCGTGTCGGGATCTCAATCGTCAGTAACAAACCACCGTGCCTGCGGTGCTCTACCTTTACTGCCGACAACACGCACCGAGCTACGAACTCGCAACGCCCCTCTTCAAGCCATCCCACCAATACACGATCTAAGGTCGTGGTACATCTTGGTCGACCGGATGGATAGAGTAACGCGCTGTGTGCTTCCCAAGAACTCACGCCAAGTCTCAAACATCCGAACACATACCGCCTCAAACCTTAGCACCCCATCGTGCTACCTCAAAAGGACCTTGCCCTCACGAAGAGTCAGATCACGATATCGAATCAAAGCCGATCTCGAATCGCGCCTCTTCACCTCTCGACGATGGAAGACTCGCAATCTCACGAACTCTAACCCCATCGCTATCGTAATCAATCAAAC
This sequence comes from Przewalskia tangutica, assembly GCA_029844215.1. Lineage (NCBI taxonomy): Eukaryota > Viridiplantae > Streptophyta > Magnoliopsida > Solanales > Solanaceae > Przewalskia > Przewalskia tangutica. The sequence continues at coordinate 17,534,426 of CM056739.1, read as the reverse complement.
GGACACCAAGGCTCGCTAATCGATGCAAATCACGAACCATGTCCCTCCTCTCTAGTCGCACATCCGATAGGCTCCCATCGACCTACGACTAAGAGCATCCGCCACAACATCGCCTTCCCGTGGTATAGGATATCAACATCGTAATCCTTAAGCAACTCTAACCACCGCCTTCGCCGTAAGTTCACTCCTCTGGTCAAGATATACCTGAGGCTCTTGTGGTCTGTATAAATATCCACGTGAACCCCATACAAATAGTGCCTCCAGATCTTCAAAGCGTGAATCACTACGCCAACTCCAAATCATGGGTGGGGTAGTTCCTCGTGTTTCTTCACTTGTCGGGATGCATATGCTATAACCCCGCCATGTCATTGACGCGCGATTTATGCACACACTTTTAAACGCAAGTGCACGTTATCGTATCAAGTAGTATAGTCTTAGATAAGACCGAATATCGCCCTCCGAGATTAGGTTCAAGTATCGCTTATCTATTTTATAGTATCTATTTGGTGAATTAATATTTGATTGGTTGTTTATGACTAAGAATTATAAAAGATAAGTAAATATAAAGAATTACTTGGATGTGATGAGAATAGGCTTCTATGCATCCTTACTATCCGCTTATATTACTTGTTAATGCATTACTTATGGTGTTCTTCTTTGGAGAAAGCAGTTTATTTAAATCGCTTTATACTCCCGTTAGGTTATATAAACACTCAACCCAAAGATTGTTCCTTACCTAACTTTCACGATAAGGGTAACTCTATGAGGATTAAGCACAAAACCTAGTTGACCGTCACGCACAATGCGCAAAATTAGGTTGTTAAGCCTCTCATCAACGCTACAAATCTAATTGAGGTATTTTCATCCCCAACTCGAGACCGCTTCACCCAACTTACAAAGATATTCACAATCCTCCTTTTCGTAACTGATTAGAAATCATATAGTGATAACTAGTTGTCAATTAGCTACCAAGAATTCAACTCAATTATCGGATAGATCTCTCAATAAGAATAATAACCATAAGCATGCATTAAGTTATAACATAAGGTTCAAGAAATTCAACATAGAAAGTCTTATAAGAGAATTAGTTCCTAGCCATGAATATGACAAGAACTAATTCAAAGTTCATCATGCAAAATCAAATAAATAAAGGAAAGGGAAAAGAAATTACTAAGCTAATGGTGTCCAATCTCCAAGTCAAGAATCTTGAGTTGTGCAAGAAAGGGAACCCCAAAACCGCCTAGGTTCTCCTTATATAGTTTTAAACGCCTCCTTCTTTTCCTTCCAGTTCGCCCAAAAATCCACAAAGACCTAATTTTTTCCGCGCACGCCGCGTTCACAGCGGCGCTAAAGTTCTGCAATACTGGTGTTTTGGCGCCGCGCTCGATATTCGCTGTTCGAGCCATGGCTACTGCAACTCCTGTGGCTTCTGATGTTTAGCGCCGCGCCTGCTTTCTGGTCTTCGGAAGCGCGGCCAATCTTCGCAGCTTCTTCAATAATAGCGCCGCCCCGCTTCGATCGCAGGAGGCGCGGCGCAGTCCGATTTCAGCCTGCTCGCCACTTTCTCTGCTACCGCATCTCCTCTTTGCCCTTTTTTTTGCTCCTTTTCCGCCATTTGGCCATTTCAACCACTTTGACTCAATAGAAAGAAAACTATCCTAATACGACACTTATATGTGCAAATGGGACAAAAGACTAACTAAAACAGACTAAAAGGTGTATATAAAATCCACCGATCAAATACCCCCAAACTTAACCTTTGCTCGCCTCGAGCAAAGATAGAAAGAAATACAATAAAAGACTCAAAAGAATGAAAATAAAGGACTCTGTCATTAATCACTTTTCCGCATAGATGTTAACTAGAAAAACATGAAGGTTAGCGTAATAATACGCAGAACATATAGCATGGAATTTCAACACATTGAGCTAGATATTTCGCAAACTCATACTTATCATGCTTAAATGGAAGTCACAGTACTCAAGTATGCATATAAATTCAAAAATTCCTATGGCATGCTTACTTGCTATTCTCCACTAATTCGATATACATAAAAGAGATCTTCGTGACTTTGAGGGTTGTAATGTAGGCTTAGGTAGGAGTTGGTAAAGATATGCATTTAGACTCATTTTTCTGCACCATAAGCTCTTTGGCTTTTCAATTTTTCCTTTTTCTTTTGATTCTTTCCTTCACTTCAATTCTATCATTCCCTTTTGTTTTGGGAGAGTGAAGTGTATTATACAAATAGGCACCCCAAACTTAGGCTTTTGCCTCTTTCTTATTACTTTTCCATTGTGGTGCCTCAAACTTGTTCACTCTTTTGTTTCTTCTTTTAACACAATGTACTCCACAATTTCATATTTTCACTTATGGCACAATTTTGTGGGAATATGGGGTGTCAAAGAAGAAGTTTCAAATTTAGGCTCAATGGGTGACTAGGATATTTTTAAAGTACGGATAGAGAAGAATGGTAAGAATTGGCTATCAAAGAAATGCTGAGTCATCTCCCTAACACGATATCCTAACTATTTCGCCAAATAGCAAGCACTCATAACACATAAACATTTATCATTTAGCATGCATAACTTAAGCAAGAAACTCCAAATAGACAGATTATGTGAGCTTTTGGCATATCTAACCTAAGTGTTTAGATAGTTGCTTCAATTCCTTTACATTATTCCACCTTACTTCATTAGGTGTTTCTAGCAACTACAGCATACATGATCTTTGACAGGCAATTATGACTCAAGAAAAGAAAAAAATTTTGTGACTCAAAATAAACATAAAACAAATAGAAAAATTTAAATAAAACATAACATGACACACAAATAAAAACTAAAACACAAAACACACCCCAACTTAAATCACACATTGTCCCCAATGTGTAGACTCAAAGACAAGAAAAGAAAACGACACTTACAAACTTTGGCTAAAATGGTGGTGGCGGTGGATAATGATCGACTATCGTTGAACAAGGCACTCACTGCGTCGATTTGTTGCCTTGTTTCTTGCCGCCCTTGTACTATCGCTTGCGCGTCTGCATCATCTCCTTCTCGTGTTGGTACAATTGCCCCATCAGGCTCAAGGTTCTCGCTTGTGGTTGGCCGGGCCGGGTCTCGCCTCATATGAGCCCCTATTTCGCACTCATTTTCATCCATGGCGCTCTCTGCTGCGCCGCCGGTGGTGCTCTCCGTCCGCCGGGGCTAGTGGTCCGAAAAGAGTGCACTATCCCATAGGACACCGGCAGCTGTTTCTTTCATGAGTATTCGCGTAGTTGTGGATCGCACTACGTGGCATAGATCGTAATAAGTGAACCGTGTCCCAATCCACCGCTGTCACCAACTCGCTGATTTCTTCGATGCTCGCACTATCTCTTTTCCCACATCAATTATCGCCTCATAATTCCATAAATCAACTTAATCTCGCTTTCCGCACTCTGTGAAGTGCGTAGATGGAATCACGCGGCATCGACGAAATACACCAAGCCTTGGTCCGCTTTGTTGAATTGGCACCGCCAAGGTTTCTAGATCCATTCCTTCCGATCTCAAAAGCGAATTCTGTGGTAGCTCATCGTGGTTCGCAATATTATTCCATCAATCGCTGTTGCCGCTTCCTAGACCATGTTCTAAAATGGTTCCAATCGCTACTTTCTTCAACATCAACTGCTTTTAGCGTTGTATTTATTGCTTCGCAATACAGCATATAATTTCCTTACAAAGCACCCCTTCTCGCCTCTCCGGAAAGTTTGCATAAAATTCCCGCACTATTGTTGTATTCATCGGTTTTATCTTCTCCTGATTGACAAATCTCTTCCACCCCTTAGCTCTATCATAGCCCTGGATGGGCTCATAAACGCTCTTCCTCCCCATAGGATCCCCTTTGGTAATCCATTCCCTTCTCGAATTACTGTCTAGTATCAAGTCTTTTGTATCTTTGGTAGGCCCGTAACTCACAAACCTATTTTCATCAGACGGGTGTTGGGGTGGATGCGAGCCTCTTCTCTTCCCGTGGCCATGGTTAAAACAGTTGAGCTTTTAACTTAGTGGCAACTTAGTGGCACAACGCCTCCTACACACTCAACAACTAGCAAAAAAAAAAAACAACACCCCAAACTTCAATCTTTCTACTCAATACCCACAACCTTCTTTTCTACTCCTTTCTCCAACTTCACAACCAACTTTTCAAGACTCCAAACTACTCCAACTACAATACTCTTCCCAACTACTACCTCCTATGACTTCTGAAAGGATTCAAGAACAAAGATAGGATTACCTTTCACGAGAAGACTCAAGCTTGTTCTTGTTTCAATTGGTGGGTTGAGGCTATGGAATGGAGCTTTGTTGTTTGAGAGAGTTGAGGGTTTTTTGGGAAGTTAAGAGTTTAGGTTGTGGTCAGTTGGATTTGTGGAGGTTTTGTGGGCAAATTTCCGAATTTCGTGGTTTTTGGAGAGGAAGGTTAGGTTTTGAAGTTGGAATTGGGAAAATCTGATTTTGGGCGCTTTAAATTTCTCGATTCCCGCCGCCGCATGTTCGCTTTAGCCATGGCGCCAAACATCTCAAGGCCTTTCGACTTTCGCGCGCGGCCGCTTCCCGGAGCCGCGCTCTAAACTCGGCCAACTTTCGAATTTACCGCGCCTCGCTCTGGGCGCCGCGCTTTAAACTTCCGAGCTGCTCAGATCTTTTAGCGCCGCTCGCTCTGGCGCATGGCGCTACCCGCTTCTGAAATCCTTGCTTTTCTTGCTTATTTCGCCCTCTGCTTAATTTCTTGTACTACAATCACACAACAACAAGATCCAATACCGTGAGATCGTTTAGGCAAACTAAAATAAAATAACGCATGTAAATTCAACTAACATAATTGAAAACATTGGGTTGCCTCCCAACAAGCGCCGTTTTTAACGCTTTTAGCCGGACGCAAGTTCCTTAGACTTACTAGCCCCGGGTGGATTAAGTCCCCAACTAATCCATTTCCGCCACATTTGGCGCTTCTTTTTCTCCTTTTCTTTTAGCATTATCGGTAGTAGGAGTTCCTAACAATTACCTCATTTAGTGTCATCTCAAAGAAACCATGCTTGTTTTCTTGGGCTCATCACTCTTTGGTTGCATTGCAATGGCTCGCATGGGGGTTTGGTGGTGTTGATTGCAAAACACCCACTTACAGTTCTTGGCTCAATGACGTGTTTAAAGACTTTAAACACCATCTCTTCGTTCTCCACTCTTAGCGTTAGCTCTCCTCTGTCAGCGCCAATCAAGGCTCTACCTGCTAGGAATGGCCTCCCAATATGATCGGATTTCGCATCTTCTTCCATATCCGTAATGAGGAAATCAGGAAAGAAAAATTTTCCTACCTTCACAATCACATCCTCGATCTTCCTCGTGGATGAACCACCGCCCCGCTTCTAGTTGCAGACTCACAGTGGTGGGTTTGGCTTCTCCTAACTCCAATCTTTGAAAACTGATAGGGGCATCAAATTTATACTCGCCCCTAGATCACACAAGGCTCTGTTGCAAGTCACCCTGCCCACTGTGCATGGTAGTGTAAAGCTTCCAGGGTCCTTTAGCTTTGGTGGCAATTTCTTTTGTAAGATAGCACTACACTCTTCTGTTAGTGCTACTATCTCATATTCGCCGCTTCTTTTTCCCAAGATTTCTTTCATGAACTCAAGTAAGATGGCATCCGCTCCAAAGCCTCTATAAACGGTATGTTGATGTGCAACTTCCGAATACCTCCAAGAATTTGGAAAATTGTTTATCGACCGCCTTCCTTTGTAATCTCCGGGGAAAGGAATCTTTTCTCAGATACTCTTCTCCGAGTTTTCTATCACTGGGCTAGGTTCAGCCGCCTTATCTTTTTCTAACTCTGCTTCCCTCTCAACTATTGACTGAGGCGGCTGTTGCTCCAATTGTTTTCCACTTCTCAACTGCACTGCCTTACATTGCTCCTGATTTACCTCGCATTGCTTGGCAACGCCCCGCGTTCGATGTTTACCGCTTTGCTACCGCCCTACTGTGTTTCCAAGTTTCAACGAGGATCTAGATTCGTTATAAATTGCGTCGGGCGTTGCGCCGTCATGGCCGCTAAGCTCATCCGGTTTTTTCACGACCGTGCATCGAGCCGCTGAGGCCGGGGCTTGAAGCGGCGGTTGATTCTGCATCGCTGGTTCGCATCGCCCCTATACCGATTCTCGCGCTCGATATTGGTTTTGCTGCCCCGTATCGATTTTGCCGCCCCGATCTCCTCTCCATGAAGTTTGGGTGATTCCTCCACCGGATTATAAGTGTTTCGAGTAGGGGTTGTTTCGCTGCCTCCGTAGTTACCTACCGCTGACACTCGCCGCTCCATTGGGATGTTGTTGGGATCCGCCAAGGACACCTATCAAATGTGTGGGCCGCCACATATCTCACGCTTTTTCTAGCTGCACAAAGATTCACCGACACAAGATGTTGCCGCAATTGTTTCGCTAGAAGAGCCACTTGTGCGCTCAAAGCAAAGAATAGCATCTACTACGGACCCCACAGCTTCTTCTCCCACTGGTTGCCTCTCTTCTGACATGGTTGTTAGTGGCCATATCTTCTAATAACTCGTGGGCGCGTGGGCTGTTTTCCTCATGAATGCCCCACCGCACGCATCTACGATGGTTCTCGTGGTACCGCCACCGTTGTAGAAAATATGAACCAAGTTCCACAACTCAATGCAATGGTGTGGACACTTCCTCTGTAGATCCTTGAATCTCTCCCACGCTCATATAAGGACTCTCCATCACTGATAGAAGTTGTTCAACTCCTCTTAATTTTGCCGCTTACAGGTGGAAAGAACTTGGCTAGGAATTTCGTGCCACCATGCCATGTAAATATCGAATCACCGGGCAGAATTCAACCATACTTTTGCTCTATCCTCGAGTGAGAAGGGAAAGAGCCTCAACTGACGGCATCATCGCGAACGCCGTATATTCGAAAGTGGCACATAGCTCCAAGAAATTTGCTATGTGCATACGTGGATCCTCCACGGCAGCCTCCGAATCAGATCGTGTCGCACCATGCTCGTAATCGCTGGTTTTATTTCAAATTGTTGGCTCCTATTGTAGGAGCCTAATGCAAGTCTCGGCTCCATTCACTCTTGGTAGCACATAATCTCCTGCACTTCTTTCTCGCCGATTCGAACCCCGCCCTCCATATCTATTGGCACTTGCCGAGGATCTCCGGGTTAAGTTGATTTTCACCTAACCCTTCTCTCATCCTCGTTATTGGGAGCACCGCCCATTTCTATCAACGTTGCAATTACCGATTCTTTCGCTCGCTTGTGCTTTCTCAATTTCCGGATCAAGGGAACAAGAGTGTCGCCTCTTCTCCTTCGCATAAACCGATATCCCGAGAAAGATCAAAACAAACAAAGAATCACGGCACCCTGATTTTCGTAGAAACTAAAAATAAATAATAAAAAAATGAAAATTAAATCCAAATTAGAAATTAAAAATAGATAATTTGATATTGAACTATTGCCTAATCCCCGGCAACGGCGCCAAAAACTTGATGCGCGATTTATGCACACACTTTTAAACGCAAGTGCACGTTATCGTATCAAGTAGTATAGTCTTAGATAAGACCGAATATCGTCCTCTGAGATTAGGGTTCAAGTATCAGTTATCTATTTTATAGTATCTATTTGGTGAATTAATATTTGATTGGTTGTTTATGACTAAGAATTATAAAAGATAAGTAAATATAAAGAATTACTTCAGATGTGATGAGAATAGGGCTTCTATGCATCCTTACTATCCGCTTATATTACTTGTTAATGCATTACTTATGGTGTTCTTCTTTGGAGAAAGCAGTTTATTTAAATCGCTTTATACTCCCGTTAGGTTATATAAACACTCAACCCCAGATTGTTCCTTACCTAACTTTCACGATAAGGGTAACTCTATAGGAGGATTAAGCACAAAACCTAGTTGATCGTCACGCACAATGCGCAAAATTAGGTTGTTAAGCCTCTCATCAACGCTACAAATCTAATTGAGGTATTTTCATCCCCAACTCGAGACCGTCTACCCAACTTACAGCATATTCACAATCCCTCCTTTTCAGAATCTGATTAGAAATCATATAGTGATAACTAGTTGTCAATTAGCTACCAAGAATTCAACTCAATTATTGGATAGATCTCTCAATAAGAATAATAACCATAAGCATGCATTAAGTTATAACATAAGGTTCAAGAAATTCAACATAGAAAGCCCTATAAGAGAATTAGTTCCTAGCCATGAATATGACAAGAACTAATTCAAAGTTCATCATTCAAAACCTTAAATAAATAAAGGAAAGGAAAAGAAATTACTAAGCTAATGGTGTCCAATCTCCAAGTCAAGAATCTTGAGTTGTGCAAGAAAGGGAACCCCAAACCGCCTAGGTTCTCCTTATATAGTTTTAAAACGCTCCTTCTTTTCCTTCCGTGCCCGCCCAAAAATCCAAAAGACCTAATTTTTCCGCGTCGCGCGCTTCGCTGTCGGCCGCGCGCTAAAGTTCTGCAATACGGTGTTTTGGCGCCGCCCCGATATTCGCTGTCGAGAGCCGCGCGCCGCAACTCCGTGGCTTTGATGTTTAGCGCCGCGCCTCGCTTTCTTCGGTAGCCGCGCACAATCTTCGCAGCTTCGAATAATAGCGCCGCGCCGCTTCGATCGCAGGAGGCCGCGCAGTCCGATTTCACTGCTCGCCACTTTCTCTGCTACCTCGCATCTCTCTTTGCCCTTTTTTTGCTCCTTTTCCGCCATTTGGCCATTTCAACCACTTTGACTCAATAGAAAGAAAACTATCCTAATACGACACTTATATGTGCAAAATGGGACAAAAGACTAACTAAAACAGACTAAAAGGTGTATATAAAATCCACCGATCACCAGATCAATACACATCCCAACCCGATGCCCGACGATCACAATACACGACATAACCATCCGACCTCTAGAAGAGTAAGAACGGGCGGGCCGCCTCTCTTTCAAAGAATCGGAAACCCCGCCACAAGCATCACCATCAAACTTGGCCGCCTCGAGTCACCTAGTCAATGGTGCGTAGATAAGCAAACTTCCACGAACCGGATAATAACTCGCAAGCTGTAAAATCGCGAACCTCGCTCGAGTAGTAGGTCTCGCCAAGTCTCGACGCCGATCTTGGCAGATCAACTCGAATGCCATCACTCGGCAATATGCCCAAGAAACGCCATCAAGTCAACCAAAACTCACATTTGGAAAACTTGGCGCATAAATGCTGGTCTCGAGAATCACAAGACGGCCTCAACGCTCCGCATGCTCCTCGCTCGAGCGAATAAACCAAGATATCATCAATGAACACTATCACAAACGTGTCCAAAATGGTTTGAACACTGCTCATCAAATCCATGAATACCACGAGCATTGGTCAACCCAAAAGACATGACTCAACTCATAATGCCCGCATCGTCCGAATGCGATCCTAGGGACATCCACCTCTCTCGACTCGCACTGATGATAGCCCGATCGCAGATCAATCTTGAGAAACATCTCGCACTCGCAACCGGGTCGAACAAATCATCAATCACGGGAGGGGTATCTCGTTCTTAATGGTCACCTTGTTCACCGTCAGAATCAACACACATGCGCAGTCCCGCCCTTCTTCTTCACGAACAATACCGGCGCTTCGTGGAGAAACACTGGGCCTAATGAAGCCCTTCTCTAGCAAATCCCTGCCGATCCTTCAGCCTCTCTCAACTCGGCAGTGCCATTACGTATGGCGGAATGGAAATAGCCGAGTATCCGCAATATGTCAATACAAAACTCAATCTCCTCTCGTGAGGATACCGAGGTCATCCGGGAACACGTCTGGAACTTCACGACTACGGAATCGATCGAAAATCTGGTACCGCAGCCTCGTGATCAAACACCGAACTAGATGGTAGATATACCCTTCCGCACCATCTTCCTAGCCTTGAGGTAGGAAATAAACCTACCCCGGCGATACCGTGCTCTCCCACTCAACAACCGGCCTCAGAAACTGGAACCGCATTACTTTCTCTCTCAGCCTACATTGGCATAGCAAGAAGCTAGCCAATCCATCCCCATAATCACGTCGAAGTCAATCATCTCCAACTCTATCAAGTCGGCCAGTGGTCCGACGATCAGAATGGTCACAGACAAGCTCTATATACCCGCCGAGCTACCACCGAATCACCCATCGCGTAGCTACCTCGAAAGGGTCTATGGACTCGTGCTCTATCCCTATCCTACTAGCAACAAGGGAGATATATAGATGCAGTAGAACCCGATCTATCAAAGCATACACATCAAACCTGAACCGATAAGGTACCGCGATTTACATCGTGAGGCCTCCCGATCCGCTTACCGGACAAAGCATATATGCGTTCGAGGACCGCTAGAATCGGGACCCGAGCCACGACCTGCCGCGACTGGCCGACCCACGAGCACCGCCCGGGCGAGTAATCAGAGATGATGGCCGCCACGTAACCCGGGCGCCGGGCCTACCACCGGGCCACGCCGGCCGACAGCCGCAGTGACCTCGCCGCTACAATCGTAACAAGATCCATAAGTAGTACCACACTTCCCGTAATGGGATCCCCGACGGCCACACCGTGGGTGGTCCCGACGCCGCACTCGCTACTCGACGCTCAAGCTCGGGCCCTTGCCCGCCTCAAAACTCGGGCCGTGGCCGAGGACGGTGCAGAGTGCTCGAGCCGGGCGGTGGTGCGACCCAGATCGCTGCCGAGGCCGCCACCACGATAACCACCGTAAGACCCTCCCGCCCCGGCCTTCTTCTCGCTGGCTCGCCCACTCGCCGACCTCGGCGCTCGCATCCGCGGCGTGAGCTCAGACGCGGTAATGTCCATACCCGGCCGAGAGAAACCCCGCATACGACTTCGCCATATAGTCGTTCAGCCCGTGACATAGCGGTGCACCCTATCCTCCATATTCGCTACCAATGCCGGGACATATCGAGCCAAAGAATCAAACTCGACATTGTACTCCCGACAGCAGGTCCTCTCGCCTCGGCAGAAAAATCTATCACCCGCGCCTCCTCATCCGCGAGGCAAGAAGTGAGTGAGGAAAGCCTCGAGAACTCATCCCAAGTAGTGGGACGCAGGTTCTCCACGGATAACTCCTATGAATCAAACCAATCGATCGCGTATCACGCAGCCTATGTGGAACCAAAGATCACGACTCGGTCTCCGACGCCGATCACTCAAAATCCTTCAACTGACGGATGAACTCTCGCGATCATCCTCCGCCTCGACCCATAAAACTCCATGGCGCTACAACTCAAGAAATCTCGTAGCCTCAAACTATTCGCCTCGGTACCACGGTGCGATCGAGCCGAGCTGAATCGAACCGCCAGATCCAATCTTCTCTCAGACGGGCCACAACTTTAGCCAAAAGCTGGGCTATCTCTCAGATTTCCTAACCTCCGCCTGTGCCGTGGGATGAGGTGTGGGTACTGTGGTCTGTGGCTGGCCGGCGGGCGTCATAGAACTCGCCGTCTCGATATAGATCGGCTCGAGCCTCGTGACTGGTGTCTCGCTAGCGCCTCCTACGCTTTGCCCTTCGGGCCCGGTTGCCTTTACGTGAGGCATAATCGCATAGAAAGGAATACGTTAGAGGGTCCAACCTATAACACGCCTCTAAAGCACGATCTCGTAATGAGAAGAATGGAAACCAATCCTAAATATCCTATAGCTTCTCGATTATTGGTGTGGTGCACAACACACCGATAATCAAGCATTTACTAGATACGATGCGTAGACACTTTCCGAGGATTAATCGCTCGATACCACTTTTGTCACGACTCGGTTCGTGATCGGTGCCTTACCGGGCACCCAAGTAGTCATACATCGAGTAACCAATGAATATAAAACAAGACAGAAACAGCTTTATAAAATAAGACACGCTTTATCTCAAGAAAAGCTTGCCTTTTCGCATAATATAAATAACTCAAGTTTTGCAAGCTACATCCCAACTGCATAATAGTACTACACCTCTAAGGAAGTAACAACTATGGCGACAGGGCCCGCCATACCTCGATCAGACAAAACTATCTACAATACAGGGAGATCATACCCAAAAGTAGAGCCTCCGGAGAAGATGGAGCTCCTGACACCAACGCAAAGATCCTAAGGATGTGGATCTAGCACCTGCTTGCCCTTACCTGCGGCATGAACGCAGCCCCCCGAAGGAGGTCAGTACAACAGGTACTAAGTATGCGAAATCAGAAATACTTAAATGAAAACATATCATTTTAAAACCGGTTTACAAATATGTGTGAAACAACCAAGGAAAACCGCACGTAGTGCCACATCACAAACAAGAGCAACAATAGGTAACTGTAATAGGTCTTGTCTAGGCTGCGAATGATCGAAACAGGGCCACTCGCCCCCATCATCATTCTACAAGCCTAATCCTGGACTCCATGATTCCGCATATGGCACTCACAGGTGCCCGCATGAGGTATAACCCCGCATAGAGGGTTGCTACTCCGGCATCGCCCCGACTCGCTGTCCGCATGGCCACTGCACCGCATGAGGCATAACCCCGCATACTAACTCGAACTCAGAGCTCCGCATAGGCCCTCGGACCCGCATGAGGTATTCTCGAATCATGGTCCTGCATCACCGAGTCTACCCCGCACGGAGGGCGCTTTAACCCCTAGATCATCTCAAGAGGTGAGTGATAGTATACTAACATAACAACTTATCTTTAAACAACATAAGCACAACAAGGATACTCACCTATACAAACGTTACAAGATACTAACACACATAGCATCATATCATGTCTATTTATCAAACCATCTTTATTATTCTTTTCACAATACAAGTCTTATAAACACATAGGCAAACTTGTTTCTTTTATAAATCTTAAGTGGTTATACTTACTTCCCATAAAGCTAGTATAACTCTTAAGCTTCGCTTTAAAACCAATTAGTTCTCTTCATTAATATGATTCAGAGTCTTTTGAAATGTTTTCGCTTCTTTATTATTCAAAGCTTAGCGTGAGGCATTCTGTAAGTATTATTCAGCTTAAGCTGAGGCATTGCCGTAAGTATTATTCAGCTTAAGTCAAAGACATTGCCGTAGTTATATTGTAAAATATCATGCTTTAGGAAGAATCACATACCTTCTCAAATAAACCACCGCCAAGTCAATATGTCACACAGAGAGTCACCTATAATAGTCACAGATATCTATTAAAGACTACTCAAGGTCATTCTAAACAGGGGTTCATAATTCTACGGTAAGTCGGGCAAAGACTTCCTACCCTGAGCTATAAAAGTTCATCAGAAAACAAATTCTATGTAAGTACGCTTTGATTATTCTTCTTTAAACCCTTCTAAGTGAATAATACTTCAATTCTATTCTGGGATATACTTCTAAGTATTTATACTTATTCTTATACCATAACAATAAGTATTCTCTAATTCAAAAGAGGGTTAGGATTATTACCTCGGTAAGCCCAATAATATCCTAGAAAAGTCGCTGAGCAAGGTTTTGCTCTAAGTTGTATGCTCCAATTAAACCTTAGAAGTTCTTCACAACCTCTACTAATTAATAAGTTATTTGGGCTAGGGTATTTTGGGCATTATAACGATACAAGAAGACAACTTTTCTACCAAGGGAGGGGGGGTAGATTTCGGCTAGGCTAGTGGGTAGCTCTCGCCATACAACACAAGGGAGGGAAGAGGTGTTTGGACGAAAAGCTTAAGGAGAGGAGAGGATTTTAGACTTGGAAGATAACTTTGTGGATGAATAACTCTTCATCTCTAAGGGGGTATTTATAGCTCAAGCCTCCAACCAATGGCCAAGATGAAGACAAGTGCAAGGCACGTGTAAGGCCAAGATCAAGCCAAGTGCACCCTACTCCTACTCCACAAAACACTCCACAAAACACTCCACAAAACATGGCACAAAACAAGGCCTAAACAAGGACCCAATCGGCCAAGGCCAACACCCTCTTTGACGCCTAATCGCCCAAAGCCACCCCACTTGCTTCAATGTGAGGTGACACGTGTCACCTCCCGTTGGTCCAAAATGTTTCGTCTCTGGAAAAATCCGCAAAATAAGAAATGGCATAGCCGGAATTTACTCTACGAAAGTCGTGGAAACGTTTCTGCTGAAAAACGATTCTTTTAGTGAGTTGTGTACAAAATAAAACGTCCAAGGCTTATCTTTAAGGCAAGACTTTCGTACGTATTCCCTTACGTACATACTCTGGAAATACGGGGTATAACAATACAAATACTTTCAATCTCCCACTTGGCCTAGAGCCAATCACCAACATATCTAATACCCATATTCTCAAAATGACCATTATGCTTAACCAAGCTTAATGGTTTAGTAAACGGGTCTGCTAGATTATTGTCTGTGGGAATATAATCTATCTTGATATCTTCAGCTTCCACCATCTCTCTCAAGATGTGGTACTTTCTCGGTACATGTTTGTTTATGTTCGTTGATCTTGGTTCCTTTGCCTGTGCAATGACACCAGTATTGTCACAATAAATGGTTATTTGACAACTAGCACTCGGAACTACCCCACTTCCTTCGAACTCGTAAATCGGCGACTTATTTAGCTTTTCGCTCCAAAGAATGTACTCGCTTGATGGTCGAGTCTCAGAGTAGCCTGTTTGGAACTCTTCCAGCTAACTGCTCCTCCGTTAAAAACAAAAGTGTAACCAGACTGAGATTTGAAATCATCAACATATGTCTGGAAACTAGCATCGGTATACCCAGTGGCAACCATCTCATTATTCCCTCCATAAACTAAGAGGTAATCTTTATTACGTCTGAGGTACTTGAGAATACTCTTGACTGCTTTTCAATGTTCCTCACCAGGATTCTGCTGAAACTTGCAAGTCATACTAAGTGCAAAGGCCACATCTGGCCTAGTACAAGTCATGACATACATGATCGATCCTATAGCCGAAGCATACGAGATTCTCTTCATGCGCTCAAGTTCTACAGCATTAGAAGGGGAACCCTTCTTAGATAACTTGATGTCTTGACCCATCAGAAGACCGCCTTTCTTGGAATTCTCCATTGAAAAACGTCTAAGCACTTTGTCTATGTAGATTGACTGTGACAGCCCCAACAATCTATTAGGTCTATCTCTGTAGATCCTAATTCCCAGAATGTAGCATGCTTCACCTAAATCTTTCATCATGAAGCTCTTGGACAACCAACTTAATCGATCGTGATAGGGCCTATTGTCTCTCATTATCAATATGTCATCAACATATATAATAATGAAGACAATGCCCTCATCCTTGCGTTTGATATAAACATAAGGATTCTTCTGACGAAATCAAATGACTTGATAGCCTTGTCAAAGCAAATGTTCCAACTCCTAGAGGCTTGCTTAAGTCCATAAATGGACTTCTGTAGCCTGCACACAGCATTTGTTCTGGACTCACATGAAAAACCCTCGGGTTATTTCATATACACTTCCTCAACTAGATCACCATTAAGGAATGCACTCTTGATGTCCATCTGCCAAATGTCATAGTCATAATGTGCAGCTATCGCAAGCAAAATCCGAATACTTAATCTTAGCAACAGGTGAAAAAGTATCATCATAATCCACTCTGGGACGCTGAGTAAAACCTTTAGCCACTAGTCTAGTTTTATAAGTCTGAATCTTTCCAGATGCATCAATCTTCTTCTTGAAGACTCATTTGCATCCTATGAGTTTGACCCCACTTGACAAATCAACCAAGTTCCACACTTGATTGATATACATAGATTCTATTTCAGAATTCATGGCTTCTTGCCATCTCTTAGAATCAATGTCTAGAATTGCTTCGTTATAAGTTGTAGGCTCATTGTCATCTGGAATATCTAACTCATTTTGCGTTTCCACAAGTAGATTTAGTCTTTCCGGAGGACGATGAGTTCTAAGAGACCTACGGAGTTGAGTGTCTTGCAGTTCAGTTTCAGGTATGTTCTGACTGTGAGAAGGTTCGTGTGTGTTGGTTGATCCACCAACATTAGAGCTTTCAGGAATATCATTTTCATGTCTTTCCTGAGTGGGAACAGGTGTAGTCCTTGCACTTGCTCCCAAGGTCTGTGCCGGAGGATCTTGCATTTCTGCATTATTCCTCGTAGCACTCCCACTGGCCGAATGACGTATCCGAAATACCCAATCTTCGCCATAAGCTCCCATTGAATCCTTGCCTTATTCACTCGTCAAGTTTTCAACCTTTATGTTACTTTGTTATTAAATTTCTTCAAGTTCTATCTCTGTGCAATCCTCTTCCTTGTAGACATATTTTTCTTCAAGGAAAGTTGCGTTCCTGGAAACAATTATCTTATGTTCTCCAGGAAGATAGAAGTAGTATCCCTTAGTTTTCTTTGGATACCCAACGAAGTAACATTTCTCACTTCTAGACTCCAACTTATCAGTGATCAACTTCTTGACATATGCAGGACACCCCCAGGGCCTCATGTGTCTAAATGATGGCTTCCTGCCACACCATACTTCATATGGTGTCTTTTCAACTTATTTCGAAGGAACTCTGTTCAGAACATATATCGAGGTTTGTATAGCGTATCCCCAAAGGTATGTAGGAAGAGCTGAGAAGCTCATCATGGAACGAACCACATCAAGTAAGGTTTGATTTCTCCTCTCGACAACACCATTCATCTGTGGTGTTCCAGGACGTGTCCATTCAGAATGAACTCCATGAAGCTTTAAGTATTCAAGAAATTCTTTACTCAAGTATTCACCCCCTCGATCAGATCGGGGAGTCTTGATACTCTTTGAGAGTTGTTTCTCAACTTCACACTTAAACTCCCTAAACTTTTCGAAGGCCTCGGATTTGTGTCTCATAAGATACACATATACATACCTTGATAAGTCGTCTGTGAAAGTGATGAAGTACGAGAAACCTTCTCTAGCTTGAGTCAAAAATAGTCCACATACGTCCGTATGCACTAACTCAAGCACCTCCTTGACATGGATCCCCTTTCCAGAAAGAGGTTTAATGGTCATCTTATCCTTCAAACAGGATTCACAGTTACCATAAGATTGTAAGTTAAATGGTTCGAGGTAATTTAATTTCCTCAACCGTTCTATCCTCATTTGATTGATATGACCAAGTCTGCAATGCCACAAGTAGGTAGAATTTCTTTCATTTAACTTAGCCCTTTTATTTTGTACATTAAAAATTTCCTGCGGCAGTTTAGTGTATACAATCCATTCACAAGAGGCGCAATTCCATACACAACATTATCAAAAGCCAAAATCATATTGCCATTATTAATGCTTGAGGAAAAGCCCTCAGTATCAAGTACAGGAATGGAAATAATGTTCCTTGTCAAAGAAGGAACATAATAACAATTGTTTAACATCAACACTTTGCCGGAAGGTAAATCTATCCTATAAGTTCCCACGCGCTCAGCAGCAACTCGTGCTCCATTTTCGATGCGCAGGTCCACCTCTCGAGGCCCGACTTCCTGCTATCAGTTAGCCCCTGCACATTTGTACAAATGTGTGAGCCACAAGCGGTATCAAGTACCCAGGAGTGAGAATCATTTATAGATAGATTTATTTCAATTACAAACATACCGTGTCCGCCAGGTGCCCTGCCTCCTCCTGGAGCAGTGCACTCAAACTTCCAATGCCCTTTCCTGTTGCAGTTCCTGTACACATCTTTTGCCGAAAACACCTTCTTCTTCTTCGCCCCTCCCTAGGGTTTCATTGTTGCGGGCGCAGCGACAGCTTTGCCCTTCTTCTTCTTCTTCTTCTTCTGTCCCTTACCTTTCGGTTTGGGATGAGAAGAAGACCCTACCATGAGGACATCTTTGCCCCTAAAGATTGAAGACTCGAAGGTCTTCAGCATATTGTGCAGTTCTGGCAATGTCGCCTTAGTTCCATTCATGTTGTAGTTAATAATGAAACTCTCGAACGGACGTGGAAAGGAGTGGAGAATGAGGGTGGTGGAGACTTTGTCTTGCAACTTTATGTCTATAGAGGCCAACCTCTCAATCAACTCAATCATCCTCAACACATGAAACGAAACTTGGCCCCCTTCATTTAGCCTATACTTGAAGAGTTATATGAGCAGGTCATACTCCATTGTCCGAGACTGCGAATCATAAAGACTCCTCAAATGGGCTAACATTTCGTTGGGCCCCATAATTTCATGTTGTTTTTGCAATGGTGGTGACATAGAAGACAACATTAGACATTGAGCTAAGGTGGCATCCCGATAATGTTTCTCGTAAGCAGCCTTGTCGAAGGTTGCATACTCAGCAGAGTCCTCCGTCGGAGCGGTGGGGGAAAACTTGTCCAATGTATACTCAATCTGTTCTTGCCTCAGGAAAATTCTGACATTCCTGAGCCAGTCTATGAAGTTGGGTCCAGTAAGTCTGTTGGACTCCATAAGCATTTTCAACGAAAATTGTGACATTTCTGAAGATCTGAAGGTATAGATAGAATAGAAAAAATGCAATCAACAATTCATTCTTCCAATAATACACATTTATTATGGACTAATTTAACATGATCTTTTGTTTAATTATCTCCCACTATTTTAGCATACTTCTACGACCCCATGGTAGAATACAAACCTAAATCATTTTAAGGTTGTCGCGCCCGTTTTTGACCTCGGGGTCTGAACGGTATCTGCAACGTTGCTCTTTGGCGTGGTTCCCTGGATGGAGCAATAATGCTGATTTTGAGGAGTCGTCACCTAATTAGTTAAGTGAATTAGGAAACTTGATTTATTGCAATAAAAATACTGCAATTAATCTCCATTTAATGGTCTGCAAAATTAATGAGATTCTAGATCAGGATTCTTTATTATCCTAAAGGGAAGGGGTTAGGCATCCTTTAGAATTCGCAAACTTACGGTTATCCGTTCAAACCTAGGTTAATTATTTATTGCCTTTTTATTCTACATATTCTAAGCAGTTTTCATAATTTACAATTACACTGGAATGCAATACAAAATAATAAAGCTAAAATCGAATAAAACTCTGGAACATCTTTTAGCCCTTTTTAGGCCTTCTGCACAAGATGCGTCTCCGGGTACCTGCATAAACACTTAGTAAAAGTTATGTAATAGAATAAATAATTTAAAGTAATAACAAGAATTAATAAGTAAAGCCAAAAATAAATCCGTCTTTTGTACAGGGGAGGCCTTGGAAATCAGACGGAGATTCCTTCATCGGCCAATATTGTTAGAAACAATAAAACAAATAAAAACTTCAGATCCGCGCCAAAACAGTAATAGTTTTAAATACGGAGGGCTCAGATATATAAAAAATAAAGTGGGACATCCTAAACAAGTCCATGAAAAATTTGCCTCGCCAACAGCATGTTGGTTATCCTACAAGTGGAAGAAATCGTCATTGCCCAGAAAGCTTTATTTTATTTTCCGTCTTTGCAACTGTAGAGGCCTCAAAAATCGAAGGATAACTTTTTCATCAGCCAACAAATGTAGTATTTGTTCTAAATCATTTTAATAAAATAACAAAAGGGCCAAATCGTCCAAAAATCAGTCTGAACCCGATGAACAGTAAATAGCAACACAGTAAAACCAGTGAACACAAGAAGGTTCGCGAACAGAGAAATAACAGCAGCAACATAGCACGAAAATGGTCCAAAAAATACCAAAATCAGTACAACACGACCAAAATCCGTCCGACATAGTTAAAATCGATCCGTCATGTGGTGAAATAGCCAGCAGTAGTGAAACAGTAAGCAGTAGCCAAAACTTTCGCTGAAGAACAAATAATAGCATCGCTGGGGTTCAACTCCGGCCAGATTCGAACACCAATAGAATGGCGGTGGCGTCACTTCTACGGCTAACGCCGGAGCGACGCCAATGCTTGCAAAAATCGACTGAACTAGTATAAGACAAACACGTATCAGAAAATAAGATAAAATAAAAATCGAAATCAGTTCATCTCATCAAAACCAGTGTGTTGGAGTCGATGATGGTGGTGATGGATCGACGGAGTATGGGTGCAGTGGGGTTCGTCGGGTGAGCAGTGGTGAGGTTCGCCGACGAGTCACTGGTTGTGATGGGAGAGAGCAGTTCGACGGAGATTGTCACGACCCGACTCGGCCGCGATCGTGCCTACCGGGCACCCCGTCGTATACATCGAGAGAATAGCAATGAACATACATAACACATAAACCCAGTAGTAAACAATCAAGCCGACAAGGCCGCTTTCCATAGAATATACTTAATCCAAAGTAAAACAAGACAACTTTGTTCTTACATTTCAAACCACAAACGTGACTACACTTAGAATAACAAGCGTATGACAGTGGCCCCGCCATACCCCGAATGTACATAATACCTATAGCATCGTGGAAAACCGCACTAACAAAACAAGCCTCCGAGGAACGAAGCCGACACTGCACCGCTTATCCTAAGAATAAGGATCAACCACCGCTACCTTACCTGCAGATGAACGCAGCCCCGAGAAGGGTCGAGACAATATGTACTAAGTATGCGAAATCGGAAAATACCGAAAATACCTCATAAGTATAAAATAACCGAGACATGTATGATAATCAATTTACAAGATAATCGTGGTCTTACTAATAATGAGAATATCAAGCATATACTATACTGCATGAAAATAGGAAGCTCATGATCAAAGCAAGGTCACCCACCCGCAGTATCATTAAGCAATCCTACTCCTGGGACTATTTCACCCGCATGGATCGTGTGGACCCGCATGAGGTATTCCTCGCATAGGCTGTACCCGCCCGCATGAGACTATTTCACCCGCATGAGCCCTACGGACTCGCATGAGGTATTCCTCGCATCATGGGTAGCAAATCCACGGAATATGCAAATGCCACAACCCGGGGAATGACCCCGTAATAAATAATAATATATCACTAGCACAAACCGGCTATCATACATAATACAGGCAAGTTAAGAAATCCCTTAACTTCTTATTAGTCTTGTTCATACACATTCTCATTTTAGTTTACTTAAGGCACTAACATGTCTTTATGAAATCCGGGAATTTAACCCAAAGTACTATGTACTTCTACTCTTTTAAAACCTTAGGCAATTGATGTCTTAAAATCAATTTGCCTTCCATTAATTCACGTCATTTATCCTTACTTGTTTTACTTAGAGTAAATATCTCCTTTTAACTTTCCATAAGGCTAATATAACCAATTTTCCATAAAGTCGTTATATTAACTTCATACTATAAGTAAATTACATTTTCTTATATCCAAGGGACTTGTAGATTTAAAACGGAACACGTATCATATACTTAAAACACTCCAAGTCTCTTAACCTTGAAAACTTAAGACATCCTTACTACTTTTAAAGAAGTGAGTAAATCCCCTAACTCCACCGACTTGGACACTTTAAAAACGAGTAAAGGATACCAAGGTCTTGTACGTCTACCGTACTATATAGGTAAAACTATTCATGCTCAAGAGATAGGAAAGTTCCACATACCTCTTCGGGTTAATCCACTTGCTAAGTCCAATATACCGCACGTAGTACGTCAACCTATAATGACCATGTTTATTAACCTCTAGCTTCAACGTAGAATATTCCAAGTGCAAAGTCACTAAACTCTACGGAAAATCGGGCAGCATTTCCTTTGTTTCTACATACTTTGCCACCTTTTTTTAAAGGCCGAATTCAACATCCAAACGCCACTTTTAAGGCCCATCAATCCAATCAATACAAAGGGGATTACACACCTAATCTTGGATGTGTAAAATTCTGCCCCACAATGCATATTAACTAAATTAATAAGTTAAAGGTAGTATTTTGGCTACAACATGTTCACATACTAACCTTATTCAATCCCTTCAAATCCAAATCATATTTCTTACATGCAATTTATCTAAGAGCAATATTTACAACTACAAGTCCTTTCTACTTCACATGCAACACAATAAACTAGCAAAAGAGAAAGGATTGTTACCTTAGAGCTTACCCAAATTAATCCAACAAATTCACTAGCCTCCTTTCCACAATCACCACCACAAAGACTCCTACAAGCTTGCCAACAAGTTTCCTTCTTGCCACCTTTTTCAGATTTTTCTCAAGCCTTGATTTCTTCTTGATTTTCTAGAGAGAAGGGAGAGCTTTTAATTTTAGAGAGAGAGAAGAGCTTGAAGAATGACCAAGTCTTCAAGACTTGGTCAATAAATAGGACATGCAAAATCAGATGGGGGGGGGACACTTGTCACCCTCCCATGGCCTTTTTTAAAACAAAACAGTTCTGATTTTTTCCCCAGCCTCGCAGAACCCGCCGCGGCGCTGAAACCTCCGCAACCTTTCAGAAATTCCGCGCACGCAACTCGCTTCCGGCCGCAGTTCGTGGCTTCGACCGAAATATTTTTCTCGCCCGATCACAAGACCGAACTTGTAACTTTCATAACTTTCTACTCCAATGTCCTATCGACGAACGGTTGGTTGCGTTGGGAACTAGACTCAACGAACTACGTACTAGGCCTTTGAAACACCTAGGAACTCATAGTGCAACTGGACATAAACCGCCTCAAAGTTGACTAAAAACCCGTCCGAAACAATCCGTCAACCTATCTTTCTAAAATTTTAAGTCTTAAGTCTTAACCCCTTTCGTACGTTCTCATACGCATGGCCAGAACTATGGGGTGTAACATTCTCCCCCCTTAGAAACATTCGTCCCGAATGTTCCTTCTATGTACAACAATACTTAAGCATAATTGCCAAATTAAAACTAACAAGGTGAAAGTGGTTACCCGAGGTGTAGGAATAAGTGAGGATACTTCTTCATCATGTCCTCCTCTCGCTTCCCACGTCATTTCTTCCTGCTCGCTCGCCATAATACCTTGACGGAAGCCACATCCTTTGTCCGTAGTCGCCTAACCTGACGATCGAGTATCGCTATGGGACTCTCCTCATATGATAACCCCTCTGTCACCTGGACATCATAAATCGGGTGTACTCTAGATGGATCTCCAATACATTTCCGCAACATAGACACATAAAAACTGGATGTACTGCCTCCAGATCGGACGGCAGATCCAACTCATAGACAACATTGCCTACCCTACGAACAATTTGATAAGGCTCAATGTACCTTGGGCTAAGTTTCCCCTTCTTCCCAAATCTCATCACGCCCTTCATTGGTGATACCTTCAGAAAGACCCAATCATCTACCTCAAACTCCAAGTGTCGACGCCGATAATCTGCATACGACTTATGTCGACTCTGAGCTGACAATAACCGCTCCTAGATAAGCTTCACCTTATCCATCGTCTTGAATCAAGTCCGCCCGACCAATCGAACTTCTCCCACCTCAAACCAAATTTATGGTGACTGCATTTCTCCCGTATAAGGCCTCATAAGGCGCCATTTGGATACTAGCATGGTAGCTGTTATTATAAGCAAACTCCACAAGAGTTAAATGATCCTCCCAACTACCCCTGAAATCAATAACACAAGCCCGCAGCATATCCTCGCGGTGCGGATAAGACGCTTCTACCGTCTGGCCCGAGGATGAAATGCAATACTGAGACTCACCTGTGTCCCTAACCCTTTCTGGAAAGACCTCCAGAAGTTAGCCGAGAACTGGGCTCCCCTGTCTTAAATGATCGATATAGGCACTCCGTGCAGTCTCACAATCTCTCTGATATACAATCTAGCATAATCTCTACTAAAAGTCGCCCCGATCGCGTAAAGTGGGCTGATTTCGTCAGTCTGTCGATAATAACCCAGATGGAATCATGCTTCCTGAGTGCGAGGTAACCCTGTAATAAAATCCATATTTACCACCTCTCACTTCCAAGTCGGAATATCAATAGCCTGCAATAGCCCACCGGGCTTCTGGTGCTCAACCTTGACCTGCTGACAATTTGGACACTGCGCCGCAAACTCCGCAACGTCCCTCTTCAGGCCATCCCACCAATACACACATCTGAGGTCATGGTACATATTAGTGGACCCCGGATGAATAGAATAACGAGCACCGTGCCTCCCTGAACTGCCGATAAGTCTGTCACATCGGAACATACAACCGCCCTCAAGTCTTAGCACCCCATCAGCGCTACTCAAATAGACTATTCTCTTCTCAAGAGTCGCATCTCGATACCATAATCGGATCCTCATATCGCCGCTTTCTTCACCTCCTCGACGATGGAAGACTCGCAACTTCGAACCCGAACTCCATTACCATCGTAACCAATCAAACGAACCGCAAGGCTCGCTGCCGATGTAACTCGCGACCATGCCCCTTTTCTCTGGCCGCACACCGGCGACTACCCATCGACCGCGACTGCGGCATCCGCAACTACATTGGCCTTCCCCGGGTGGTATAGAATATCGACATTATAATCCTTGGTAGATCCAACCACCGCCTCGCCAGAAGTTCGGTTCCTCTCGGTCAAGATATACCGAGACTTTGCGTGCTGTAAATATCCACATGAACTCCATATAAATAATGTCTCCGCATCTTCAAGGCATGAATCATCGCCGCCAACTCTAAGTCATGTGTGGGATAGTTCTTCTCATGCTTCCCGAAATGCCGAGATGTAAGCTATAACTTTGCCGCGGCCGCATCAAGACGCACTCAAGCCCGACACCCGACGCATCACAATAAACCACATATCCGTCTAAACCTCTGTAAGAGTAAGGATCGGGCGGTCGTCAATTTCTCCTTCAAGAATCGGAAACTCTCTCACAAGCATCCGCCCACCGAACATACCGCTTCGAGTCACCTAGTCAAAGGTGCTGAGATGGACGCAAACTTCTCCACAAATCTGCGATAATATCCCGCAAGGCCCAAAAAGTTGTGCACTCACGCCAGAATGGTCTAGGCCAAGTCTGATCGCTTCAATCTTTTGTCAGACAACCCGAATACCATCGGCCCCGATAACATGCCCTAAGAAAGCCACTGAAGCCAACCAAAACTCGCATTTCGAGAACTTGGCATACAATTGCGGTCCCTGAGGACTCCCAACACTGCCCTCAAATGATCTGCATGGTCCTGTTTTGTGCGCGAATAAACTAGGATATCATCAATGAATACTATAACGAACATATCCAAGAATGGCTTGAACACCCGGTTCATCAAATCCATGAATACTGTTGGGACGTTGGTCAACCCGAAAGACATCACCGAACTTCATAGGTTCGCACGGTCCCGAATGCGATCTTTGGGATATCTGTCTCTAACTCGCACTGATGATAACTGCATCGCAGTCTATCTTGAAAACACTCGCCTCGCGAATCGGTCAAACAAATCATCAATCCCGGGAGGGATATCTGCTTGATAGTTACCTTATTCACCGCTGTAATCAACACACATACGCAATGGCCCCATCCTTCTTCTTTACAAATAAAACTGGCGCTCCCCAGGGAGAAACACTGGGCCTGATAAAGCCTTTTTCCAGCAAATTTTTCAGCTGGACTTTCAATTCCCTCAACTCAGCAGTTGACATCCTGTATGGCGGAATAGATATCGGCCGAAAGTGTCCGCGACATATCAATGCAAAACTCAATCTCCTCTCGTGAGGATACCCTAAGCTCGTCGGGAATACGTCGAAAACTCTCTAACGGCCGAATCGATCAAGGTCCGTATCTCGCTCGTGATCGAATACCCAACCATATGGTAGATATACCCTTCCGCACCATCTTCCTAGCCTTGAGGTAAGAAATAAACCTACCCTCCGACGCAGATTCCCTTCCACTCGATAACCGGCCACCAGAAACCGAACCGCACTAATCCTCTACATTCCACATTGGCATAGCAAGACGCCAGCCAATCCATACCCATAATCACATCAAAATCCGGCCATATCCAACTCTATCAAGTCCGCTAAAGTCCGACGACCGTATATAGTCACCGGGCAAGCCTTATATACCCGCTTCGCTACCACCGAATCACTCATCGGCGTAGCCACCTCAAAATGTTTTATGGACTCTGCTCTATCCCTATTCTACCAAGAATATGAGGAGATATATAGGACAAGGTAGAACACGGATCTATCAAAGCATATACATCACAAAGATGAAACCAATAATGTACTGTGACGACATCCGTGACGCCTTCCGTCCTCGATTTACCGACATAGCATAAATACGGTTTGAGGACCACTGAATCGACCCCACCACGACTTCGCCGCGCCGCCGCCCGTGAATGCCCCGCCTCCGGCGCATAACCGTCAAGACGAAGATTCAAAGAATCGACTCGCTACCGAACCATAACACCCCGCCGCCACCTGCCTGACAATCTTCTTCAAATGGCCCCGCCGCCACAATAGTAACAAGCTCCCGGAGGAACACGACACTCACCGCGAGACCTACCGCATCGAGCACACCAAGATGTGGGTGGTCTTGATCGCGACTCGCCGCCTCCCTCGAAACCCCAAAGTCCCGGAGCCCCGACCGCCTCCGAATGACCCCTGATCGGACCTCCCGCCGTAAAATCGGAAGGAGCACTCTGGCCGGGCCGAAATGTGGACCTAGTTCGCTGCCGAGGCCGCCCGCCAAAATCGCCCCGAGACCTCGTTGTCCCGCCTCTTGGGCCGCTCGAGTCTAGTTGGTCCTCCTCTCTCGCCCTCTATCCTCGCGCATACGCTCGCATCTCCGGCAATATCCATACCGTTGAAGAGCCACCCCAAGCATGCAAGAATCATATGACGGCCTAGCCCCATCACATAGCGATGAACCCCGCTCGCCATGTCGCCTACAATGGTGTGTGCATACCTAGTCAATGAGTCAAACCTGTGTTATACTCTCGATAGTCCTCCCGCTCGCCTCAAGGTCAAGAATCTATCCACGCGGGCTCTCTCATCTCAGAGGCAAGAAGTGATCCAGAAGGCCTCGTGAACTCCTCCCAAACACCGGGAAGAGCATCCTCACCTCTAGACAACTCCCATGACTCAAACCAGTTCAACGCAATATCGTAATCCCAGAAGAGGCTAGCATGATGACTCACTCTCCGAGGCCCTAAGCACACGATAGTCCGTCAGAATCGCCGAACAAACTCCCGAGGATCCTCCGGATCTCGAACCATAGAACTCGTGGATGACAACTCCAGAAATCCCGAATCCAGAACCGGCTCAGGGTTGGCCGCCGCTTCGTTGCGCCGCTCGCTACTATGCTAGTCAATAACCGGACCGCTTCTCCGTAATCTCTATACTCACCGGTTGTGGGATCGAGGCTCGTGTACCGCGTCTCAGAGCCGCCGCCGCCTCAACTCGCTGAGGCCGGGCGACGCCGTGGAACTCGCCGCCAAACATCATCTCAGGTAAAGACTGGGCATGTGCCCTCGTGACCCTCCGCCCCTACTAGCAGCCTCCTCACCGCTTGCCCTTCCGGGCCGCAGCTTGTCTCATGCGAGGCATAATCGATACATAAAAGAAAATATCGAGGAGTTCAACCTATAACACCTCTATTGCACGATCTTAGAGTGAAAGAATGGAAACCAATCCTAAATATCCTGCGCCTTCTCCGATTATAAATGTGGTGCACAACACACCGATAATCAAGACTCTACTAGACACGCGTCAGACACTTTTCGAGGACTAATCGCTCGATACCACTTTTGTCACGATCCGACGGGTCGCGACAGTGCCTACCGGCACCTGTCAGTATACATCGAGAATAGCAATGAACATACATAACACAAAAACTCAGGTAGTAAACACATCAAGCTGACAAAGGCCGCTTCCATAGAATATACTTAATCAAAAGTAAAACAGTACAACTTTGTTCTTACAGCCCAAACCACAAACGTGACTACAGACCTCTAGGAATAACAACTGTGGCGGGACAGGGCCCCGCCATACCCCTGAATGTACATAATACCTATAGTATCAGGGAAAAACCGTACCAACAAAACAAGCCTCCGGAGGAATGGAGCTTCTGACACCAGACCAGTGATCCTAAGAATGAGGATCCACCACATGCTTACCCTTACCTGCGGCATGAACGCAGCCCCCGAGGAAGGGGGTCAGTACACAATATGTACTAAGTATGCGAAACTGGAAAATACTGAAAATACCTCATAAGTATAAAATAACTGGAGACATGTATGATAATCAATTTACAGTACACTGTGCCTTACTAATAATGAGAATATCAAGCATATACTACACTGCATGAAAATAGGAAGCTCATGATCAAAGCAAGGTCACCCACCCGCAGTATCATTAAGCAATCCTACTCCTGGGACTATTTCACCCGCATGAGTCGTGTGGACCCGCATGAGGTATTCCTCGCATAGGCTGTACCCGCCCGCATGAGACTATTTCACTCGCATGAGCCCTACGGACTCGCATGAGGTATTCCTCGCATCATGGGTAGCAAATCCACGGAATATGCAAATGCCACAACCCGGGGAATGTGCCCGTAATAAATAATAATAAATCACTAGCACAAACCGGCTATAATACATAATACAAGCAAGTTAAGAAATCCATTAACTTCTTATTAGTCTTGTTCATACACATTCTCATTTTAGTTTACTTAAGGCACTAACATGTCTTTATGAAATCCGGGAATTTAACCCAAAGTACTGTGTACTTCTACTCTTTTAAAACCTTAGGCAATTGATGCCTTAAAATCAATTTTCCTTCCATTAATTCACGTCATTTATCCTTACTTGTTTTACTTAGAGTAAATCTCTCCTTTTAACTTTCCATAAGGCTAATATAACCAACTTTCCATAAAGTCGTTATATTAACTTCATACTATAAGTAAATTACATTTTCCAATATCCAAGGGACTTGTAGATTTAAAACGGAACAAGTATCATATACTTAAAATACTCCAAGTCCCTTAACCTTGAAAACTTAAGACATCCTTACTACTTTTAAAGAAGTGAGTAAATCCCCTAACTCCACCGACTTGAACACTTTAAAAACGAGTAAAGGATATCAAGGTCTTGTACGTCTACCGTACTATATAGGTAAAACTATTCATGCTCAAGAGATAGGAAAGTTCCACATACCTCTTCGGGTCAATCCACTTGCTAAGTCCAATATACCGCACGTAGTACGTCAACCTATAATGACCATGTTTATTAACCTCTAGCTTCAACGTAGAATATTCCAAGTGCAAAGTCACTAAACTCTACGGAAAATCGGGCAGCATTTCCTTTGTTTCTACATACTTTGCCACTTTTTTTAAGGCCGAATTCAACAACCAAACGTCACTTTTAAGGCCCAACAATCCAATCAATACAAAGGGGATTACACACCTAATCTTGGATGTGTAAAATTATGCCCCACAATGCATATTAACTAAATTAATAAGTTAAAGATAGTATTTTGGCTACAACATGTTCACATACTAACCTTATTCAATCCCTTCAAATCCAAATCATATTTCTTACATGCAATTTATCTAAGAGCAATATTTACAACTACAAGTCCTTTCTTCTTCACATGCAACACAATAAACTAGCAAAAGAGAAAGGATTGTTACCTTAGAGCTTACCCAAATTAATCCAACAAATTCACTAGCCTCCTTTCCACAATCACCACCACAAAGACTCCTACAAGCTTGCCAACAAATTTCCTTCTTGCCACCTTTTTCAGATTTTTCTCAAGCCTTGATTTCTTCTTGATTTTCTAGAGAGAAGGGAGAGTTTTTAATTTTAGAGAGAGAGAATAGCTTGAAGAATGACCAAGTCTTCAAGACTTGGTCAATAAATAGGACATGCAAAATTAGATGGGGGGGGGGGGGGACACTTGTCAACCTCCCATGGCCTTTTTTAAAACAAAACAGTTCTGATTTTTTCCCCCAGCCTCGCAGAACCCGCCGCGGCGCTGAAACCTCCGCAACCTTTCAAAACTTCCGGCGTCGCGGCCCTGTGGCTTCTGACCGAAATATTTTTCTGCCCGACTGCGCATTGAACTTGTAACTTCCATAACTTTCTACTCCGATGTCCTATCGACGAACGGTTGGTTGCGTTGGAAACTAGACTCAACGAACTACGTATTAGGCCTTTGAAACACCTAGGAACTCATAGTGCAACAGGACATAAACCGCCTCAAAGTTGATTAAAAACCCGTCTGAAACAATCCGTCAACCTATCTTTTTAAAATTTTAAGTCTTAACCCCTTTCGTACGTTCTCATACGCATGGCCAGAACTACGGGGTGTAACAGAGATGAAGGTGATACTGTTGGTTTCAAATAGATGAGAGCTTCATAAAAATGAAAAAGGGGTATGAGAGATGTGGGCGTGAGATGTTTTTGTGGGTATGGAGAAGAGGGATTGGTTAGCCGGAACTCGCAGCTCCAGCGTGAACAGTGGCGGCGACACAGGTGTGGCAGTGGAGAAGATGATGAGTTAAAATGAAAGGGGAGTTTAAGGTGTGCGGCTGATGATGTTATCCTTAGTGGGGGTAAGGTTTTTTATTTATAGGGGTATTTAGGTTTAGGGTTTTGGGTATTGGGGGAAAAGATGAAAGGTGTACTGGCCTCATTTTTGGATCTCAGTTTGGGCTTCGGTTTTCGGCGGATTGACTGATCGGTCTACGCCTCGAAATTTGGTTTGACAAAAATGCAAAATAGGTTTATCATTTAAAAGAAAAATTATTTGAAAAGGTACAAAATTATCCAAATAAAAATGCCAATGCAATAATAATAAAATACAATATTTAAGAAATGTTTAATGCCTAATTAAAAGTAAAAACGGGATGCCAATTAATTATTTAAAGAGATGCAAACATAATAATAATAATAAAAACATAATATTAACAAAGACATAATGCTTAATTTAAAATAAAAAGATGCAATGCCATTTTGTGAAGAAATAAACATAGAATATTATGTAAAAAATGCAAAAAAATGATGATTAAAATGCGGTGTCCTAAAATGCTTAAAATTGCAATAAATGACTAAAAGATGGGTCAAAATTGGGTGTCAACAGCTTGTCCCTCTTTGACCGAATACAATGAAAGAGTTTTCGGACAAAGACGTTGACCTGTAGCCAATTTTTCCCCTATCGTCAGAATTAAAACAAAGATCAAGAAAATGAATGGGCAAAAGCTGATGCAGATTCAAAATTTTGTCTCAGTGTCGAATTATGAGGACACTGAGTTGCTGCGATGCTAGAAAATTAAAGTAGGCAGACGCCGATTCAAAATTGTCCCAGTGTTGAATGATGACACTGGACTGTTGTGATGCTGCAAAATTACAGACAATGCCGATGCAGATTCAAAATTTGTCCCAGTGTCAAATTATGATTGACGCTAGGTTACTGCGATGTGCTGCTGTAAAAGATAGTGTGTTTGTAGATGTTGATGGCGTCGTTGCATAGACACGATGCAGATATTCGTCATTTCTGGACGAAGATGGCATCGTTTCTGGACGCAAATGCAGTTGTTCGTCATTTCCGGACGAAGATGGCGTTGTTTCCAGACGCAATGCAGTTGTTTGTCGTTTCCGAATGAAGATGGCGTCGTTTCACAGACGCGATGCAGATGCTAGTCGTTGAATAGACGAAACATAGATGAAGTCGTTGCATAGGCTCACATGAAATGACATCGTTGCACAGACGCGATGCAGATTCTCATCGTTGCATAGACGAAACATAGATGAAGTCGTTGCATAGGCTCACATGAGATGACGTCATTTCATAGACGCGATACAAATGTTCGTCGTTGCATAGATGAAACATAGATGAAGTCGTTGCATAGGCTTACATGAGATAGCGTCGTTGCATAGACGCGATGCAGATGCTCGTCGTTGCATAGATGAAATATAGATGAAGTCATTGCATAGGCTTACAATGAAATGACGTCGTTGCATAGAAGCGATGCAGATGCTCGTCGTTGCATAGCGGAAACATAGGTAAAGTCGTTGCATAGGCTTGCATGAGACGACGTCGTTGCATAGACGCTATGCAGATGCTCGTCATTGCATAGACGAAACATAAATGAAGCCGTTGCATAGGCTTACATAAGATGGTGTCGTTGCATAGACGCGATGCAGATGCTCGTCATTGCATAGACAAAATATAGATGAAGTCGTTGCATAGGCTTACATGAAATGACGTCGTTGCATAGACGTGATGCAGATGCTTATCATTGCATAGACGAAACATAGATGAAGATGTTGCATAGGCTCACATAAAATGACGTCGTTGCATAAACGTGATGCAGATGTTCGTCGGTACATAGACAAAACATAAATGAAGTCGTTTCATAGGCTTACATGAGATGGCGTCGTTGCATAGACGCGATGCATATGTTCGTCGTTGCATAGACGAAATATAGATAAAGTCGTTGCATAGGCTTACATGAAATGACGTCGTTGCATAGGCTTACATGAAATGACGTCGTTGCATAGACGTGATGCAGATGTTCGTCGTTGCATAGACGAAACATGGATGAAGCCGTTCCATAGGCTTACATGAAATGACGTCGTTTTATGGACGTATCTGTTTTGTGACTCGTCTGGGTTGAGATAACGTCATTGCATAGACGTTGTGCGTTTGTAACCCGCATGAGCTTATTGTTGTCCTACCGCCTTTGCTGATATGAAGATCCTGCACTCAAAGAAAACTTGTGAGTTTAGGAAAGGAGTGGTTGATTCGCGTCGACTTTGTAGCTTTGGCTCTTGACGCTTGTATGCTCAGACTGATTTGGACTTAGGGGCGTATCGATATCGACTTATGATGACGCTGGGATTGTTGGTGATGCGGGATGAGTGGACCGACGCTCGAGGCCGTTTCTGCCATTCGTTGGGAATGTTGGCCTCCCAACAAATTGCCCCAGTTCGCTGTAAGAGAAAATTCACGTTGTGCTCCTGCTCCTGCATGCTAAGACTTAAGCAAAAGGTTAGTGCATAAATGTTAAGGCAAAAATGATAACGCATGAATTTATAAGCAATGTAATTGTATGAGTATAAATGTTGTCCTGTAAAATGTGATAGCGGTTGTATTGATGTGATGCTGCAAATGCTAAGATTTCGTCCTTGCACGGACGTGTTGAATGTTGTGAATGCTTGCTGAATGCTGCGAGTGCTGATGCAGTCTCTGTGCGGACTTGCTGGATGTTGCGAATGCTTGTTGAATGCTCTGTGGGGGCTTGTTGATGCTGTGAATGTTTGCTGAATGTTGCGATTGCTGATGTAGTCTCTGCACGGACTTGCTGGATGCTGTGAATGTTTGCTGAATGTTGCGATTGCTGATGTGGTCTCTGCACGGACTTGCTGGATGCTGTGAATGTTTGTTGAATGTTGCGATTGCTGATGTAGTCTCTGCACGGACTTGCTGGATGCTGTGAATGCTTGCTGAATGCTGCGATTGTTGATTGCTTTTGGAATCCTTATTATGATCTCTTCACAGTGCATTTTTCAAAATTGTCCCAGTTTTCGTTATGCGGGGCGCGTGGGCAAGCCTTAACTTTGGCGGAAATTTCTCATATCTCTTTTCAGAATAATCAAACGCATTCTGTCGCACGCGAGCCAATGGGAAGATTTCTAATGGTGTAACCGAAGCCGATTTAGGCCGCCTACGTATCCCGCTGAGGGAATCAGGTCAAAACGTAGTTCGTGATGCAAAAAATGATTGTACAATTTTTCAAAAAATGAGACCGAAACCAATGTAGCCGCCTACGTATCCCGCTGAAGGAATCATGTCAAGATGTAGTTCGTGATGCAAAAAATGATTGTACAATTTTTTAAAAATGAGACCGAAGCCAATGTGGCCGCCTACGTATCCCGCTGAGGGAATCAGGTCAAGACGTAGTTCGTGATGCAAAAAATGATAACTTTTATATTTGTATTTTTTGTTTTTTTTTTGTTTTTTTTTTAAAAGTGGAAAGACAACATCACGTTCTGACTTCAGTTGATACCAACAATTAGTATTGTACTTAGGAATTCTGTTATTTACTTTCAGTCTAACCGAGACTGACTTCTGGGTAATTCCTATAGTTTCAAATGGTACCTCAGACATCTAAGTATCGACACACTTGCTTGCAGCCAAGGTTTCGAACTACACGTAATCTCACGTTTCAAATTCCCTCACTGAAAGAAAGTCTCATTTCTCACATATATTCCAGTATTTTGAATTTTGGAACGTTTAGATAAGTACGCTCACACTCAAAAGGATGTTCAATACATGCAATTGTGATACCATAGGCCTGGCCGTCATGTAAGTATCCACTAATGTGAGAACCCTCAGTATAAGATCATGTAGGGCTTGTCACGGGCTTGTAATGTAGGTTTGGGGAAAGGATGAATATCATTTGGGTAAAAAGTGACTAATCCTTCCTCGAGCGTTGGACTACGTTCGTGCTTGATATTTGTGTGCTTTAATGCTGGTCTACTTTCTTTTTTTTTGTTCCAGTTTTTCTGTACTGACTTCTTTTTGAATCTTTCGTTTGGAGCCCGCTTTTTCCAAAGTTATTCTCTCATTTTTTTATTGTTTTTTTAATGTCGGGGCTTTTGATTTCTTCTTTTTGTGAAGTCGCCCTTTGTGTTTTTCTTTTCCCTTTTGAGACTTTGATAATTTTGTCTTTGGAAATTTCGACGCATAATTTTGTCAACCACTTGCACATTTCTAAAGCGCTCAAGGAGGTCTGGTCAAGAGAGGGATAGTGCGTACGCACTCAGAAAGGGTATAGGTGTAATATGCGGTTGTCAAAAGAATAGGCTTTAGGCTCAAAAGGGGTGTACTACGGATAATGTTATTTGGTATGCTGAAAAGGCTCAAACGGGTCAAGGAAAGCCTACGATCATTTCCTACACCGAGTGTTACTCAGGATTTCGCATCAACAAACATTCGGGCCAAGTTCTAGATCACAATGCAATGTAATTGAACTTATTTTAAAACTCACCACACAATGCACATGAAACGATGAGGTTGGTTTCGTTCTTATCTTGAAAGCATGCAAGACAATGTCATTACAGGTGTGCGTGAGAGGTACCAAAAGAATCTATGGTTTACCACGAAGTCCACCCATATTGATTATTACTCGTTCTTTCCTATGCGCACTCCTAACTGTGTTGGTATCAACCAAATCAAACAATGATACTTAAAAGAGCTTTCTTTTTGATATTTTTTTAATGCTTTTTGAATAAAATATTTTTGTATTTTTGAATAAATGGTACCGAACCCGAGTAGGGCTGCCTACGTATCTCATCTTTGACGAGAATCAGGTGTGCGTAGTTCGTTCAGATATATTATAAAACGTATGATTTAAAAGAATTCATTCATGAAAGAAATGCAAAAGTAAAAGCTGTGCAAAACAAATGATTGTTCACTATGAGACTAATGCAAAGTAAAGGAATGTAATGAAAAAATGAATGGTTGTGATAGAATGAATGAAATGCATGAATGAATGTGATAGAATGATTAAAATGCAATAATGAATGTCTGTGATTGAATAAATGCAATGAATGGGTGAACCAAATATGTCCTTTTTTTTTATGTGGTGTCGAACCCTAGATGGGTTGCCTACGTATCACACCGTATGATGGAAATCAGACACACGTAGTTTGAGATGATTATGTTGTAAAATGCATGATAAAGAATTATGTAATCGACACTAGACATATCAATTGAATTTGCAAATATGTATAAAGATACAAAATATAGGACCTAGAGCGATGCTTCGTTGAATCTGGTATAAGCTGACTTCTTTCTGTCAACATAACTTCAGCTCATTCTTGTGATGATTTTCTTTTCTTTTTCTTTTTCTTCCTTTTTTTTATTTTCTTCCGGCCGCCCTCGACTATTTGCGAGGACGGTCTTCCTGTAAACAATATGACAAATGAGTGAGAGTAGGCAAGCCACAAAAATAATAAAATGTAAGGGCGTGGCAATATAGTCAAAGACTCTCCTGCTTGGTTCGACCAGACTGGTGGTTGATGTTTCACAAAGTCCAAGTCGCGCTATTCAAGAGTGATTTACGCAGTAGAAGTCCTGATTGCAATGTGACAACAAAAATACAAAGATTCGTGTCCGGAGTTGCAAGCACATGACATGATATGTACAGAGTTGAAAGAATAAATATTACTTTAAATACTATGTGCAAATTTGCTAGAGACAAACAATAGTGATAAAAAAACATGTGAATCAAGCGCGTGTCCTAATATGCAAAGGACATCTCTTGTGCCAGAGGTAGGCCTAAACGTCAAATATGCGAGATTATGATAAATAGGTCCAAGCCGTTAAACTGCAATGTTTTGCTGGAAATGGCGACCAAATGACGGTGCACATTTTCCAATTTTTGTGTGTCATGATCAGGCTTGGATCCGTCTATCGTCATCACGCTACACATAGTATGCTAATGGGTCATTGGGTTGTGAAACCCGTCGACAAGTTTGGTGAATTTCTAATTGTGGCGTTAATACCAAGGATTAACCCACCTAAGATTTACGCATGCATGACTGTTGACACTCAATTTTGATCCTCCAGTCCAGTCATTAACTATAAAATTACACTAATTTTTTCAAAATAATTTTACCAATCTTATAATAATAAAATGCAACAATAAAACATTAATACATGCATAAATAAGCAATTTAATAATGGCACCACATTTTACGTAGAAGAACACCTTGAATCTCGCATCCACATTCGTCATGTTATTAACAAGCAATTTCATAAATATTATTCATAATTTAAGTCATATTTCCCATTAATTAAAACTCAAACAATCCTTAACGATAAATAAATAAATAAATAGATACATAAAATAAATAATTTAACAATGACTTCGTGTTAAATAGCATATTCGCATTTATTAAAGACAATCTCATAATTTTTATTTGTAAGTTAAATTAATTTAATCTAATACATGTGTTTAATAATAGCGTCGCATTTATAAAAACATTAAGCAATCTTTAAATATCATATTTGCATTTAGCATTCAAATAATTTAATCTAAACCCCATCCAATTTTAATTTAAACATCGCAAAATACGCATAATAAGTAAGATTTTAATGACGGCATCACATTATAAAATATTAAGCATTAATTAAATAGCACGCCCGTCTTTATTTTTTATATAATAATTTAAACTCAAGCTTAGACTAATAAAGCATCTAAATAATTTAATCACAATTTGAATAATTTAATTTATCACTAATTAAATAATACACCTAAAACTAATAACACACTACCCAAATTAAATACCTAATACCTAAACTCTACCCAACCCACGTCGCCCAGTCCAACAACCCAACCCGCATTGCCCAAGACCCGCGGCCCACGCACCCTCAGCCCTTTATCTTTCCACACCCTCAGCCCTTATCATCCTCCCCCCCATCGTCCCCCTCACTTAGAAACCCTAAAGCAAACAACCGCCTCCACCATTCACTACATCCAAATCTGTGTAAAATAACCCAAATCACACCCAAAATTAAGAATCGCCATATCAGAAATGTTGACACCCAATTTTGACCCTCCCGTCCAGTCATTAGCTATAAAATTAGACTAATTTTGTAAAATAATTTTTATGATTTTTACAATAAAATGCAGCGATAAAACATTAAATACAGACATAAATAAGCAATTTAATAATGGCACCGCGTCTTACGTAGAGTATTAAGTACTTAGAGTCCCGCGCCCGCATTAATTAATCTTAAGCCCTGTCATGATTCTTAATTAATAATAAGTACATAAAATAAATAATTTAGCAATGACGTCGTGTCAAGTAGCATAGTCGCATTTATTAATACGCAAAGTAATTTCATAGCTTATTTTAAATAATAATGCACAATAATGAGATTTTAAATGATAGCGCCGCATTCTAAAATATTAAAGCACTAATAACACGCCCGCATTTATTATTTAACAATTAGACTAATTTAATTTACCACTAATTAACTAATTTAGCCTCTAAGACCAATACCCAAATAAATACTACCCAACCCAAAACCCCTAATTCGCAGCCCCACATCGCATGCCCACCGCCCGAAAGCCCACGCCCCAGCCTCATAACCTTCAGCCCTTTAACCTCTCCTCTTCATAATAACAATACCTTATTCCACTGACCCATCCGCGACGCGGCCACGCAAGCCCAGCTCCCACGGCCCAATACCTCTTCCCTTATCAGCCCATCACCCCACGCCCAGCCCTCATTTCCCTTTGCCCTCGTCTTCCCCTTCGACAGCCCTTAGAAAAAAAAACCTAACGATAGAACCCTAAAAACCTAAGCATTTCAGTCGCCGCCATGCCCGGATTTCTCGCCGGAGAATCCGGGCTTTCCTTTATCTACTCACCCCAGCCAGCTCTTCTTGCCATAACTAAACCAAATCATTCAAATCATTTACCTTATTTCCGCCTGTTTGAATCGCACGAAATCCCGTCAAAAATCACACGAAATCAGTACGAAATCGCATTGATTGCTTACCAACTTTAGAACCCAAACCAGGGCTATATAAGCACGTGCGAAACGAGCACTGAGCGTAACATCCGAACGATCGAGAGCAGAGCACAATCTGACGAGCACAATCTGGCGAGCTCAAAGGAGAAGCGATCGCAAAGATCGCGAGAATAGGAAGTTCGAACCCCTTTTCAACTCCAGCCAAAAATCAGCAAACAAACCTTGCCCTTTTATTCGCATCG
This sequence comes from Przewalskia tangutica, assembly GCA_029844215.1. NCBI lineage: Eukaryota > Viridiplantae > Streptophyta > Magnoliopsida > Solanales > Solanaceae > Przewalskia > Przewalskia tangutica. Next base: position 17,495,882 of record CM056739.1, on the reverse strand, counting down.
CAAACCCATAACCCGAGTGGACCGACGACTTGATACGCTGCCTCGGTTCGCTGCCCGGAGAAGGTAAAATCGAATTCTGCTCAGTTCATTTTTTGTAGCTCTGTGCTCTTATGCTAAATGTGTGTTAATTCCGTTTATTCATGTTGCTGTGCTCATAAATGTACGAATATGATGCTGAGTCGCGCTTTAAATTAACCCCGATATATTCTTGCCCTGAGTTGTTGATAAAACTTATATCTAATGCAATATGCTGAAGATAGTGATTGGCGGATTTTCTGAGTTCACAACCATATTCTGATCTGTTAGAAGGCAGGCCTGTTTGGTATAAACTGACCTATTCGAGTCATTTAGGTATCATACTAGGCCTATTGTAAGAAATCAGTCTAGTTAGATAATTTGGATCAGGAACTGGCATGTCTCGCTAAAGTCACAACTTAGAGTTCTTAAAAGGATAAATTCTGAATAGTTGTTCTTAGTGTACCTGTCCTGATCTGTGTACCTGCTTTGCCCTGTCTATTAGATAGAAAATAACCTTTCATTTGACCAAGTTGCCTAAGCTAAAATGATATGATGCCTTATCTATACAACAATGAAACCCCGCAGTTGGTTGCCAGTTTATGCCAAGGGTTATTCATTCTTCCGTCAGGGAATAATATAAGTACTGCCTCTAATGTTGAGTTATAACGACTAATTGTCCTCCTTGATTGCAGCATGCTTGCGAAAACTGTTTGGTGAAGAGTTAAAGGGAAACGAATGCGAAGTTATAATCTTGTCTTAATAGCTAAAATTTAGGCCTACAAATATTCATTTCTGCCTCTGCACTAGCTGTTTGACCCATGGATATGTGTTAATTCCAGTCCATTTTACAATTCTCGTTGTTGGCTGTCTATTGCTCGCTATTGTTTTCATATTGTGCCAGCACTGATCAAGTTGCCTGACCTATGATTCAGATTGTATGTTTTGGGCCCTTTTGCATTTCCGCTTAACTGTCTGCACCCAGGGCCCGGTGACTGTGTTGGGCCAGTCCTCCTTTTAGATTCTTGAGTCATTGTGACATGTTATGCAGCAAACATATGTGCTTGTCCTAATTATTTGTATCAATTATTATTTGGGCTCGTACTAATCCTTATCTTTTCCTATTTTTTTTACATGGCACGCACCGGAGCAAAATAAAGAGTCTCAAGGCGAGACTCATCTTGAGCTACTACAAATGAAGACCTGCATCTTATGTGCTTCATCCTCTCCGCATCGCAGACTCCTAATCATAGGCGAAATGACATCGCCTTTCATTCGAGTCATCCTTACTTATTCTTTATTCTGCCTCATTTATTTGTTGTAAATTAATTGTCTAACGCTATACTAATTAATTAGCATTTATAATAGTTAAACTTTGAATCAATAGCTAGAAATTAGTTTGATTTACTTACTTTAGGCTTGCCTTGCCTTGTTTAATAGTTATAATAAATCACTTAACACCCTACACTTGCATAATAAGCTGGAATATTATTTACCTAGATATTCTTAAAACCGTGGTATAATTTCCTATTAGTACAGAATAAGAAATACTGCTTTTGCATAATAGACACGTCATCCCTCTTATCACAAAATATTATATCCTCATGCTAAGCAATATATACCCCTTAGGTAAAGGAATATTTGCATACATTTTACTCCTATTATACCTATAGCTAATATAGTATTTAGGCTTCCTAATTGCACAGTTTTCAAAACTGACCTTGACTTTCCTACATAAGCTTTGCAAAATATTTCAGAAAGTATATCTTATACTCTTCCGCTTAAACGTTTTTTTTAAATACACCTTTTTCTAGCATAATAATTAACCCTAGGTTTGGCAGGACAACCGCAAGTTAGCGGATCTTAGAGGGTGCCTAACCCCTTCCCTCTAGATTAATAAAGAACCCTTACCCAGAATTTCATTAAGTTTAGCAGACCATTAAAATAGAGTTAATGTTACTTTAAACTAGTTAACATTTAGGTGTCCTAATTCACCCAATTAATTAGGTGGCGACTCCGCGAACCCTTAGCATTTAAGCACCCTTTGGCATCTTTAGCACTTTAGCGTCCTTCGCACCTTTTTAAACTTTAGCACCTTTTTAAACTTTAGCATCTTTTTAACATTTTAGCACCTTTTAATATTTTAAGCACCCTTGTTAAAACATTTAACACTTTTAAGCATTTTTTAGCATTTTATTGTCTAACACTTTTTTCTAAATACGGAGCCATTTTTATTTTAAAAAATATCGCGGTCGAAAATGGGCGTGACAGAAATGGCGACTCCACTGGGGATTTTAGGTTCTTAACCACAACAAACCTAGGGTTATTATTTGGCATTACTTTTTGCATTTAATTTTGTGTGCTGTATTTTTGTTTTATTTATTTTAATTGCTACCTGCTTTACTGCTTTCCTTAAACTGGCATTCCGCTCATACTTCTTTCACTATGGAAAATTCACACTATCACACACAACACGCGGGTGTGCTTCGCGCACCTGCAATATTCTTTCAAACACCCAAATTTAAGAGAGTTGGTGTTTTACGCGGAGAATCCGGTCCAACCGGTGGTCGCGTAGCCTTCTCACTCGAGTAGTCCACTCGGGAACCTTGCGTCTAGTAAGCCAAATCTTAGCAAATTTAAGATAGAGTTATACCACCCTTTATTTTAAAGGCATGCATACATTTACCTTAGGTGGGTCGGTCCTTGGTATCGACACCACAATTAGGAAGACACCAAACTTGTCGACGGGTTTCTCAACCCAACGACCAACCAGCATATTATGTGTAGCATAACAGTGATAGACAAATCCAAACCTAATCATGTCATGCTGAAATTGGAAAAAGTGCACCGTCATTTGGTCGCCATTTCCAACAAAAGCATTACAGTTGGACGACTTGGACAAATCTATCACAGCCTCGCATATGTGGCGTTTAGGCCTACCTCTGGCATAAAGGGGTCCCATGCATGTTAGGACTCGCTTGCAATATGACAATTTATGTGCAACATGTACTTGCTAAATGTTTTTTTGCAAAATCACGTGCTTTACACTAACGCGATTTCTTTGCATTTGTCTAGAAAGATTTATCATCTTCCCAAAGGTCGATTTGTATTTGGCTAAGCAATGGCGAGCATCGATATCTCACGAGATCAAAGGCACGGTCAAAGAACACGGCGATTCAAGGGCATTTGAGCAGAACGAGTCGGAACCTGTCTTGGTTCCTATAGGCAAAGCAGGGGTCTCAGAAAAGAAAGGCAGCATAGATCCGGTCGAGCAGCTCGCCCAATTACCGCAACAAATGGCGACCCTACAGGCCGAAATCAGAAGGCCCAGAAACATCACTAAATACAAGCAACTTTATTGAGACCCACTTTAGGTCAAACGCCCTTGCATATTCAAAACTGGGACAAGGTAGGAAACCAGACAGGTGTTGCAGGTCCAAGCAGGCCAGGCACGCAGATGTCAAGGGACAAGGCGGCGAAGTCAAATACGAATCGACCCCTCCCCCAAACTCACGAATTTTCCTTGAGCGCAGGTCTTTCATATTAACAGAAGCAGAAAGTGCAATAGCCAAAGCAGAAAATACGGTGAAAAGTTTCTTCGTATTAGCAGAAGCAGCAAAAAGCAGCAAAGACAGAGGATGACAACAATCCAAAGTCCGCAGCAAAAGCAGCAGCAGCAGAAAGGGGCATCAACAATCAGCAGTCAAAGTTCAGAGTTCCGCAACAAAACCTAGCGCATCAACTCGGGCATAAAGTCAAATTGGCAACCCACACATCGCACACAGCAAAGGCATCATGACAATTCGTCAGTTGCAGCGTTTAGCATGTCCGTGCAAGGACAACATCTCAGTATTCATCAGGCGTATCAGGGATGACATCTCTACCCATAAAATTGCACTTCTCATATGTATTTATCGTTTCGTTTAAACAGGTATACACTAACGTTTTCTCAAGCTTAGCTTGCAGGAGCATTTATTCTACAGGAGCAGCAACACGTCGGCGGTGGCGTTATCGGCCGCAGAAGTCTACGATGACGCCCGGCGAACACGTCCAGTAACGGCGTTATCGGCCGACAAGTCCACGCCAGCGGCGCCCGGAAGAACACGTCCAGTAACGGCGTTATCGGCCGGCAAGTCTACGCAATAGCGCCCGGCAACACGTCCAGTAACGGCGTTATCAAGACAACAAGTCTGCGATGACGCCCGGCAACACGTCCAGCAGCGGCGTTATCGGCGCGGCAAGTCTACGCGATGACGCCCGGCGGAATACGTCCGGAACAACGGCGTTATCGGACGCGGCAAGTCCAGTAACGGCGTTATCGGCCAAAGAAGTCCACGCAACGACGCCGGCGAAGCATGTCCAGCGGCGGCGTTATCGGCCAAAGAAGTCGCGATAGCGCCCGGCGGAACACGTCCAGTAACGGCGTTATCGACAAAGCAAGTCCACGCAACGACGCCCGGCGAATACGCCCAGTAACGAGCGCCAAGAAGAATACGCAACGTCGCGGCGCCCGGCGGCCCGTAACGACGCGGCGTTATCGGCAAAGAAGTCCGAACGACGCCCGGCAATACGTCTACGCAACGGCGCCCGAAGAACATCGCCCAGTAACGGCGTTATCGGACAACAAGTCCACGCAACGACGCCAAAGAAGAATACGTCTACGGCGCGCGGCGGCGGCGTCCAGCGGCGCTTATCGACAACAAGCCCAAAAACGACGCCATCATCGTATATCACATCCGCGAGGGCGATTTCTATACTCCGAAATTGCATTTACTCATGCTTTATTATTCCGTCTTAGCAGTTATGCACTAACTCTTTCTTGAGCTTTAGTCTACAGAGGGCGATTGCAGCAAGGACAACGTATCCGCATTCACAATCGCAACACGTCCGTGCAAGGGGCGAAATCACAGCATTTGCAGCATCGCATCAACACAGCAGATTTTTGCAGGATAACCTTTTCTACTCACAGTTGCATTACTTTTAAAATTATGCATCATCATTTTGCCTTAACAGTTATGCACTAACCGTTTGTTTAAGTCTTAGCATACAGGAGCAGGAGCCTGGCGTGGATTTTCTCTTCAAATGACGGGGCAATTTGTTGGGGGGCCAACCTTCCTAATGAATGGCAGAAGCGGCCTCAAGCGTCGGTCCACTCGCTCCACATCACCATAGAACCCAACACCATAAGTCATAGCGGTACACCCCAGGTTCAAGCCCGTTTATTTTATTTTATTCTTTACCTGCGGCCCCGGTGTCGCCATAACTCGACACCTTTGAGTCCGCGTTAGCCCGCCCTGGTGTTTCGACCATGGTAACCCAGTGTCGTCATAACTCGACACTGGGACAGATTTTGATTTTTTGCGTCAGCCTTGTCTACCTGCCCAACATTTTTGCAATTCTGAAGACCGAGACAAAATTGGCTATGAGTCAACGTCTTTGTCCGAAGATTTTTCCATCATCTCCATACAAAGAGGGACAGTTGTTGACACCCAATTTTGACCCTCCCGTCCAGTCATTAGCTATAAAATTAGACTAATTTTGTAAAATAATTTTTATGATTTTTACAATAAAATGCAGCGATAAAACATTAAATACAGACATAAATAAGCAATTTAATAATGGCACCGCGTCTTACGTAGAGTATTAAGTACTTAGAGTCTCGCGCCCGCATTAATTAATCTTAAGCCCTGTCATGATTCTTAATTAATAATAAGTACATAAAATAAATAATTTAGCAATGACGTCGTGTCAAGTAGCATAGTCGCATTTATTAATACGCAAAGTAATTTCATAGCTTATTTTAAATAATAATGCACAATAATGAGATTTTAAATGATAGCGCCGCATTCTAAAATATTAAAGCACTAATAGAACACCCGCATTTATTATTTAACAATTAGACTAATTTAATTTACCACTAATTAACTAATTTAGCCTCTAAGACCAATACCCAAATAAATACTACCCAACCCAAAACCCCTAATTCGCAGCCCCACATCGCAGGCCCACCGCCCGAAAGCCCACGCCCCAGCCTCATAACCTTCAGCCCTTTAACCTCTCCTCTTCATAATAACAATACCTTATTCCACCCAGCCCCATCCGCGACCCGCAGCCCACACCCGCAAGCCCAGCTCCCACGGCCCAATACCTCTTCCCTTATCAGCCCATCACCCCACGCCCAACCCTCATTTCCCTTTGCCCTCGTCTTCCCATTCGACAGCCCTTAGAAAAAAAAACCTAAAGATAGAACCCTAAAAACCTAAGCATTTCAGTCGCCGCCATGCCCGGATTTCTCGCCGGAGAATCCGGGCTTTCCTTTATCTACTCACCCCAGCCAGCTCTTCTTGCCATAACTAAACCAAATCATTCAAATCATTTACCTTATTTCCGCCTGTTCGAATCGCACGAAATCCCGTCAAAAATCACACGAAATCAGTACGAAATCGCATTGATTGCTTACCAACTTTAGAACCCAAACCAGGGCTATATAAGCACGTACGAAAGCAGAGCCAGCGAGCGTAACATCCGAACGATCGAGAAGCGTGAGCACAATCTGACGAGCACAATCTGTGAGCTCAAAAGGAGAAGCGATCGCAAAGTCGCGAGAATAGGAAGTTCGAACCCCTTTTCAACTCCAGCCAAAAATCAGCAAACAAACCTTGCCCTTTTATTCGCATCGCAAACCCATAACCCGAGTGGACCGACGACTTGATACGCTGCCTCGGTTCGCTGCCCGGAGAAGGTAAAATCGAATTCTGCTCAGTTCATGTTTTGTAGCTCTGTGCTCTTATGCTAAATGTGTGTTAATTCCGTTTATTCATGTTGCTGTGCTCATAAATGTACGAATATGATGCTGAGTCGCGCTTTAAATTAACCCCGATATATTCTTGCCCTGAGTTGTTGATAAAACTTATATCTAATGCAATATGCTGAAGATAGTGATTGGCGGATTTTCTGAGTTCACAACCATATTCTGATCTGTTAGAAGGCAGGCCTGTTTGGTATAAACTGACCTATTCGAGTCATTTAGGTATCATACTAGGCCTATTGTAAGAAATCAGTCTAGTTAGATAATTTGGATCGGAAGGCGGCATGTCTCGCTAAAGTCACAACTTAGAGTTCTTAAAAGGATAAATTCTGAATAGTTGTTCTTAGTGTACCTGTCCTGATCTGTGTACCTGCTTTGCCCTGTCTATTAGATAGAAAATAACCTTTCATTTGACCAAGTTGCCTAAGCTAAAATGATATGATGCCTTATCTATACAACAATGAAACCATGATTGGTTGCGATTTATGCCAGGGTTATTCATTCTTCCGTCAGGGAATAATATAAGTACTGCCTCTAATGTTGAGTTATAACGACTAATTGTCCTCCTTGATTGCAGCATGCTTGCGAAAACTGTTTGGTGAAGAGTTAAAGGGAAACGAATGCGAAGTTATAATCTTGTCTTAATAGCTAAAATTTAGGCCTACAAATATTCATTTCGCTCTGCATTTATTTGACCCATGGATATGTGTTAATTCCAGTCCATTTTACAATTCTCGTTGTTGGCTGTCTATTGCTCGCTATTGTTTTCATATTGTGCCAGCACTGATCAAGTTGCCTGACCTATGATTCAGATTGTATGTTTTGGGGCCTTTTGCATTTCCGCTTAACTGTCTGCACCCAGGGCCCGGTGACTGTGCTGGGCCAGTCCTCCTTTTAGATTCTTGAGTCATTGTGACATGTTATGCAGCAAACATATGTGCTTGTCCTAATTATTTGTATCAATTATTATTTGGGCTCGTACTAATCCTTATCTTTTCCTATTTTTTTTACATGGCACGCACCGGAGCAAAATAAAGAGTCTCAAGGCGAGACTCATCTTGAGCTACTACAAATGAAGACCTGCATCTTATGTGCTTCATCCTCTCCGCATCGCAGACTCCTAATCATAGGCGAAATGACATCGCCTTTCATTCGAGTCATCCTTACTTATTCTTTATTCTGCCTCATTTATTTGTTGTAAATTAATTGTCTAACGCTATACTAATTAATTAGCATTTATAATAGTTAAACCTTGAATCAATAGCTAGAAATTAGTTTGATTTACTTACTTTAGGCTTGCCTTGCCTTGTTTAATAGTTATAATAAATCACTTAACACCCTACACTTGCATAATAAGCTGGAATATTATTTACCTAGATATTCTTAAAACCGTGGTATAATTTCCTATTAGTACAGAATAAGAAATACTGCTTTTGCATAATAGACACGTCCTCCCTCTTATCACAAAATATTATATCCTCATGCTAAGCAATATATACCCCTTATGTAAAGGAATATTTGCATACATTTTACTCCTATTATACCTATAGCTAATATAGTATTTAGGCTTCCTAATTGCACAGTTTTCAAAACTGACCTTGACTTTCCTACATAAGCTTTGCAAAATATTTCAGAAAGTATATCTTATACTCTTCCGCTTAAACGTTTTTTTTAAATACACCTTTTTCTAGCATAATAATTAACCCTAGGTTTGGCAGGACAACCGCAAGTTAGCGGATCTTAGAGGGTGCCTAACCCCTTCCCTCTAGATTAATAAAGAACCCTTACCCAGAATCTCATTAAGTTTAGCAGACCATTAAAATGGAGTTAATGTTACTTTAAACTAGTTAACATTTAGGTGTCCTAATTCACCCAATTAATTAGGTGGCGACTCCGCGAACCCTTAGCATTTAAGCACCCTTTGGCATCTTTAGCACTTTAGCGTCCTTAGCACCTTTTTAAACTTTAGCATTTTTTTAACATTTTAGCACCTTTTAATATTTTAAGCACCCTTATTAAAACATTTAACACTTTTAAGCATTTTTTAGCATTTTATTGTCTAACACTTTTTTCTAAATACGGAGCCATTTTTATTTTAAAAAATGTCGCGGTCGAAAATGGGCGTGACAAGAAACCACATCCAAAATCGTATCACGAAAAATCAGCAAAATCGTATGAAAATATTAACGAACCATGTCAAGATCGCAGTAAGAATCGTTCGAAATTTATACCAAATATTACTTCAAATCAGCCTAAATCAAGCTTACCTTAAAGAAACATATCGAATCTTTACCATAACCAAACTAATGTACAAACCGTGGTCAAGCCCTCCAAACCAACTTACCATAATCAAAACTTGCCTTAACAGATCATATAAGATATCGATACCAAGATTTGTCCAAAAAATAAGCAGCAAAATCGGTTCAGATCACCCATGAATGGTAAGAAACACCTCGCACAAATCAGTCCTTACCAAAGCTTTTAAAGGCAGTCCAAATCGCACCTAATGGGGAACCCAAAATGGAGACTATAAAAAGATAGCAACATACACATGCAAAGGCATCAGCAAGAATCGGGGGAAGGATAACAAGAACAGAAAGAAAACTAAACTCTTTATTTTCGCACAACCCTGCAAAATCGTCTAGGCTTTGCTTCCCCTTCGAATCGCGTAGCAACCCTAACTCTGAGTGGATCGACGACTTGATACGTTGTCTCGGTTCGCTGTCTGGAGAAGGTAAATTCAACTCCCTATCGATTTTTATAGCGTCCCTGTATTTTGGCATTTTATTTCGCGTGTTAAACTTACATTCCTCTGTTTATAATATTATGTTCATCGACATACGTATATAATGTATCTCATCAATATATTTTGGGTTGATTTAGTGACTGTCGATTTATGCTAAACTGCTTATATGTTGGGGAACATTATTTATTGTTCGAGCAAATCAAGATTAAAGTGTGGTCTGTTTAGTTGCAATTGTGGGATTGGCATAGTTGGTTGTATATTGTTTCTGTTTCATATGTCAGCCTATTTGTTATATACTTTCAACAAGAATGACTTAGGGACTCTCATATCGCACTTGATGACACCATATCGATTGAAGTACAGGACCCCTTTTGTTCGTCAACAACACTGCCTCTTTACATACTTGTAAACATTAACCTATGAATAGCCTATTTGCACTACAATATATATAGGAACCTGTGTGATCTAAGCAAAGAACATCCATGCTCCTTAAGTATCTTCATATGTCCTGTTTCTATAGGGCTGAGATCTATTCCAAATGGATCTTAAAGGTAAGTAACAAGATGCTAAATGGTTAGATAATCTGGAAAATATCGTTATATACGTATTTGGATGCCTGAAAGTTGTCTAGGATCTAGTTGAAATCCTGCTTGTGGCTAAAAATTACTCAGTCATAGGTGATTGAGGATCATCAAGGGTAGATGATTGGTCTAGGTATAAATATGTCGATATTACTCTAGATCTCAAGGCTAGTTCAAATATTTGTTGCATACTAACAGATTAATCTAAGTACAGTTTAAGATATGCATATGTCATTTTGGGCTAAGCCTAATGCAAAGTCGTATATGTTCTGATTTTTCCTTTTTTTCTGACTGGTGCCTCTGTTTTAAGTTGGTTTCTGCTCCCTCTTGAGGCTGTCCCAGCATTGTGCCATATATTTCATGCCCCCCTGTATACATTCTGAGATCCAGTCTAAATGAATAATTGTTAGACTTATTTGGTCCTGTTTGTCTTGAGCTAGAAATGTGGTAATGTACGTGAGGATATTTGAACCAATATACCTTGTATATCAGACGTGTATGTCCTATATGTAAGTTTATATGTGTCTTTGGGTTTGTCTTGCCATTATCCTTTCAAATCATCCCTGTTGGTTGTTCCTTGAAGCCCAGATATTCAGTTCGTTTGCAGTTCTCTTTGATTTGTTTTACTCAATTTTTGTGTCTAAAATATGGGGGGTAGAATTGCATATCCAATATGACTGCTAGATGTGATACCCAATGGCCTAATCATGCAACAACTTCAGGAAACAAGTTTCCTCTTCCTGATTTTCGGTAATGCAAATCAAAAAAAAAAGGGAAAGCTACTGGGTTATCGAAATTAGCATCTTTACGTATGAAGCTATCATGGTTTAGGTTTTATTCCGTGTTTATTTGACATTTCGCCTAAGCTTTAAATAATTCAACCATTAAGCATGTTTGACTATGTGATTATCTTAACTATTTATTTGGTTGGACATATACTAATCTTTATCTTCTCTTATTTTTTACATGAAACGCATCAGAGTAACAAAGAGTCTCATAGCGAGACTCATCGTAGCAAACGTGAAGACCCACATCTAGGTGCATTTATCTTTGCTCCATAAATTCCAAGCCGCATGCGAAATTACATCGTCATCCTTCGAGTCACCTTTATTGTTTTCCTATCCCGCCCCATTTATGTGTTGTAAATTAATTGATTAGCATTGCACTACTAACATTGCACTTAGAATATCTGAATCTTGAATCTATAGATTAGAAAGCAATATGACGCTAGAATTTATTTTCCTTTAAGATTAATTACCTTAGGCTTGTCATGCTTAGCTATATTAAACAATTTAATAATCTTCATTGGCATAATGATTCCCGTAGTTAGAATATCACTATTTTTTAGAAAGCCCGCTGTTTGCATTCATATTTTTAGAATCATACTTCTAATAATGTTTGGAAAATAGATAGTAGTCATATTTTATAAATGCATCACAATTAATTTTGTTTAAGATCCTATATACTTCATTTAACGAAATATTCTAATAAGGATGCATACTTTTCATATGAAATTAACTCATCTTTTACAGACCGATCTTATGGATTTCTTTCACCAATGAGACACTTCCCTTCCTACAAAGATCTTTTCTCAAATACTTTTCAAAACATGCATTCTTAACAATAATAATTCCCTAAGGTTTGAACGGACAACCGCAAGTTAGCGGATCCTTTAGGGTGCCTAACCCCTTCCCTTTAGGATAATAAAGAACTCTTACCCATAATCTCATTAAGTTTAGCAGACCATTTAAATGGAGTTAGTGTTGACTTTAACCTAGTTGATATTTAGGTGTCCTAATTCACCCAAAATAATTAGGTGGCGACTCCGCGAATCCTTTAGCATTATTTCTAGCCCACTTTAGCACCTTCTACCTTTTAGCAACCACTTTAGCATTTTAGCCCATTTAGCACTCTTAGCACCTTTTTTTAGCATTTTTTTAACATTTTATTTTATTTCCAAACATTTTTATTTAAGCAGGGGTTCGCTAAGAATAATGTCGCGATCGAAAAAGGGCGTGACAGAAATGGCGACTGTACTGGGGATTTGAGGTTCTTAACCACAACAGACCTAGGGTTATTATTTGGCATTATTTTTGCATTTAATTTTTGTGTGTTGTATTTTGTTTTATTTATTTTAATTGCTATTTGCTTTACTGCTTTCCTTAAACTGGCATTCTGCTCATATTTCTTCCACTCTGGAAAATTCACATTATCACACACTACACGCGAGGTGCGCTTGGTGCATCAGCAAAATTCTTTCTTCAAAATACAAATTTAGGAGAGTTGGTAATATACGTGGAGTGCCCGGTCTAACCGGTGGCCGCGTAGCCTTCTCACTCGAGTTGTCCGCTCGGGAACCTTGCGTCTAGTAAAGCCAAATCTTAGAAACTCATGATAGAGCTATATCACCCTTTATTTTAAGACATGCATGCATTTTCCTTAGGTGGGTCGGTCCTTGGTATAGACACCACAATTAGGAAAAAACACCAAACTTGTCGACGGGTTTCTCAACCCAACGACCAACCAGCATATTATGTGTAGCGTGACATTGATAGACAAATCCAAGCCTAATCATGACATGCTGAAATTAGAAAAAGTGCACCGTCATTTGGTCGCCACTTCCAACAAAAGCATTGCAGTTGGACGGCTTGGACAAATCTATCATAACCTCGCATATGTGACGTTTAGGCCTCCCTCTGGCATAAAAGAGGTTCCAAACATGTTAGAGCACGCGTTTGATTTGCAATTTGCTTATTATTATATATTGCCTGCAACTCTTTGCATATTATACTAACTTGGTTTGCTTCATTTGTTAGAGGGTTATTTTGCCTAGTTTATCCCCAAAAGATTGATTCGCGTTGACTGGTAGAAGCACAATCATCCAATAAATGACTAATCCAGAGGCACCAGAACGAAACAGCTTAGGACTCGTCCCCGTTCCTGTAGAGGATGCAGAGGCGTTAGAAAGGATAAACACCAATGATCAACACCTCGCTAAATTATTGCAGAAAATGGAAATCATGCAAGCCGAAATAGAAAGGCTCTGAAATATCACAAACCTATCTATTAGCTTGAATGCACCACTCCCAGAGCAAAGGACAAACACAATCGTATCACAAGCCTTTGAGCCTCCAAGACCGCAACATACCAGCTCACACCAAAATGTCACTCGCCCGGTCAATTTGCAAACCGACCTCCAAAATGATCCGTTTATTACATACATATCTCAACTTCCACCTACTTATATCTCCTCACTCAGTCCAAATTGCCAAGCCACCCAATACGAGCAGACGACACGCATCACTAGTCCTAACAAACAATATGGGGCATTAATACATCCGACCTAAAGCCAACCATTTATTATGCATGCATCCTCTCAAGAGACAGATCAATACAAGAAAGTGGAGCGGCAGACTCGAGCTAGAGCTGATGAAAATGTGGCAAAAGAAATCCGTAGCTTGAAAGAGTCATTCAAAAGCATTCAGATGAACAAGGGGGAGGAAGGTTTAGAATATGAAAACTTATGTATGCACCCCGACGTTGAATTACCTGTGGGGTACAAGGTGCCCAAATTTGACATGTTCGATGGAAAGGGGAATCCTCGAGCTCATCTAAGGTCATATTGCGATAAATTGATTGGAGTTGGGAAAAATCAAGCAATCATCATGAAACTATTCATCAGGAGTCTAATCGGCGAGGCACTAGACTGGTACACATGCCAAGACCCTCAAAATGGGACGGTTGGAATGCCATGGCACAAGATTTCATGGATAGATTCAGATTCAACACTGACACTGTTCCGGATAGATTTTATCTTATGAAACTTGAAAAGAAATCCACAGAAACTTTCAGGGAATACGCCCTGAGGTGGCGGTCAGAAGCAACAAAGGTCCAAACTCCAATGGCAGAGAGCGAAATAACCACCTTGTTCGTGCAGTCGTTAAAAGACGCAACGTATTATGAAAGGATGATCAGTGTAATTGGGCGAAGTTTTGCAGAAGTCGTAAGAATGGGCGACTTCGTGGAAGAAGACATTAAGACAGGCAGGATTACAAACTTGACAGCCCTACAAGCAACTAGCAGAGCAATGCGATCGATTCCATGGAGGTACCTCATGGAGAAGAGATGCATCACCCTCTGTCATGGTCATTCAGGAACATAGGCCAGTACAATTTCCAGTGTATCAAAGCTCACCGCCTTCTTACTATAACCAAAACACTCAGAATCCACGATCGTATTATCAAGACTTGCGCTACCCGTATCCTGTTTACCATACCCAACCAAAGATACCCAAAATACTCACCTGATCACGAACCCGCACACCAAACGGACCCAAACCCCGCATAGATGCTGAGAGAAAGCTAACCAGAACCTACACACCTTTAGCCGAACCCATAGCTCAAGTGTATGAGAAGCTGAAAGCCGAAGGAATACTCCAGTCAATTCCCAGAAATACCCCCAGGCCTACTTCCCGAGGGCACGATAAAACCAAACATTGTGCATACCACTCCGGTGTCGAGGGGCACGACATCGAAAATTGTTATACACTCAAGAACAAAATAGAGGAGTTAATCGAAGAGGGAGTCATTCAGCTGAAAGATGCTCCTCTCAAGGTAAACAATAACCTTCTTTCCGGTTATGAAAATGCCCATGTGAGCATAATAGCTAAAGATGAAGAAGACAATATGGAAGGGACTACTACGCCAGCCCGAAAAGGGAAGAAATTTGAATCATCGACCAATCGCCAGAGAAAATGAGGTGCTCCTTGCCGGAGATTGTTTAACCATTGAATAAGTCATTCGTCTAGTTGTGTGCTGCAAGGGATGATCCTGCTGAAGACTCAGCCATTGAAGACACAGAGCAAGAAGATGTGGACTCGTGCCTCTGACTTGGCCCTCCGAGTCCTAAATAGTTAAGTTTAATATTTTGCCCTTTATCTGTAATAAAATGGAACTACGTTTGACCTGATTCCCTTGGCGGATACGTAGGCGGCCATTTCGGCTTCGGTCCCACCTTTAGAAATGTTACCCAATCCCGCTTGTAATGCACTACGTCATGACCTGATTCCCTCATGGGGATACGTAGGTGGCCTAAATCGGCTTCGGTCACACCATTAGGAAACCTTCCCTTATTTTAAAAAAAAAGAATAATAATAATAATAATAACGAAAATACAGATAATATACAAGCAACCCCATTGAGACCCACTTTAGGCCAAACGCCCTTTGCATATTCAGAACTGGGATAAGGTAGGAAATTAGGCAAGGGTTATGAGTCCAAACAAGGCAGACGTCCGAGAATCAAGAGTCAAAACTACAAAGTCAACGCGAATCAACCGCCCCCCTCAAACTCACAAATTTTCTTTGAGCGCAGGTCCTTCATATTAGCAGAAGATACAACATAAGTTCTTCATATTAGCAGAAGCAGAAAATACAATAAAAATTCTTCATATTCGCAGAAGCAGCAGAAGCAGATAGACATCAACAATCAAAGTTCAAATTCCGCAACAAAGTCTAGCTCGGGCATAGAGTCAAATTGCAATCCATGCAGTGCACAAACGCACAACAAAGGCATCATGGCAATTCGTTAGTTGCAGCGTTTAGCATGTTTGTGCAAGGACAACATCTCATATTCACATCATCTTGCACATCAGGGATGTCATCTCTACCCACAGAATTGCATTTCTCATATATTTATGATTTTGTTTTAACGGTTATACACTAATTTTTTCTCAAGCTTAGCTTGCAGGAGCATCTATTCTACAGGAGCATCAGCAACACGTCCAGGCAACGACGTCATCAGCATTATGTCTACGCAATGACGCCATCAGAATGCATTGTCAACACCAGGACGCCATCAGTGTCGTCAACACCCTGACGTCATCAGCTTCAACATAATGACGTCGCTAGTATCAACACAACGACGCCCCAGCGTCTGCAATAACGACACCTTCAGCACATTACAACATCCCTACTCACAAAATCAGAGAACAGTTTCAGCACGTCTGGGCACGGACGACATCAGCAATCACAACATTCGCAGCATCCAGCAAGTCCGGGCAGAGACTACATCAGCAGTCGCAACATTCAGCAAGCATTCGCAACATCCAGCAAGTCTACGCAATGACAACATCAGCATTCGCAGCATCCCGCAAGTCCGAACAGAGACGACATCAAAATTCGCAGCGTTCTACACATCATACAGGGACGACATCTTTACTCACAAATTTTTATTTTTTCCATATATTCATTATTTTGATTTAACCGCTATACACATTTTCACAAAATTTTAGCATGCAGAAGCATTAATTCACAAGAATAGTAGGATCAACACAATAACGTCTTCATCAACATCGTGTCCGAAAATGACGCCAAGTCCAAAAACGACGCCAAAGCCGAAAACGACGCCAAAGTCCGAAAACGACGTCAAGTCCGAAAACGACGTCATGTCCGAAAACGACGTCATGTCCGAAAACGACGCTAAGTCCGAAAACGACGCCATGTCCGAAAAAGACGCCATGTTCGACGCCAAATCCGAAAACGACGCCGAGTCCGAAAACGACGCTGAGTCCGAAAACGCCGCCGAGTCCGAAAACGACGCCGTTTCCGAAAACGACGCCATGTCCGAAAACGACGCCAAGTCCGAAAACGACGTCAAGTCCGAAAACGACACCGAGTCCAAAAATGACTCCAAGTCCGAAAACGACGTCAACGACACCGAGTCCGAAAACGACGACAAGTCCGAAAACGACTCCAAGTCCGAAAATGACACCGAGTTCGAAAATGACTCCAAGTCCGAAAACGACGTCAACGACGCCAAGACCAGCGACTCCAGTCCGAAAGCGGCCGAGTCGAAACGACGCAGAGTTCGAAATGACGTCCGTACGAAAACGACGCCACGTCCAAAGACGACGTCATCAGCATATGACATCTACTCAGGGACGATTTCTCTACTCTCAAAATTGCGTTTCTTATTCATGCTTTATTATTCTGTCTTAACAGTTATGCACTAACTCTTTCTTGAGCTTTAGTCTACAGGGGCAGTTGCAGCAAGGGCAACATATCCGCATCCATAATCGCAATTCATCCGTGTAAGGATGAAAATCACAGCAGTTACAGCATCACATCAACACAACAAGCATCACATTTTTACAGGATAACATTTTCTACTCATACAGTTACATTACCTATAAATTCATGCCGTAACAGTTATGCACTAACCGTTTGCTTAAGTCTTAGCATGCAGGAGCAGGAGCACACCGTGGATTTTCTCTTACAGCGAACCGGGGCAATTTGTTGGGGGGCCAACCTTCCCAACAAATGACAGAAATGGCCTCGAGCGTCGGTCCACTCATTCCACATCACCAATAAGCCCAGCATTTTCATAAGTCAATACCAGTACACCCCTAAGTTCAAGCCAGTTTATTTTTATTTTTACATCACATCAACCCAGTGTCGTCATAACTCGACACTGGGACAAATTTTGAATTCGCGTTAGCCCGCCTTGGTGTTTGACCACGGTAGCCCAGTGTCGTCATAACTCGACACTGGGACAAATTTTGAGTTCGCGTCAGTCCGCCTTGGTGTTTGACCATGGTAGCCCAGCGTCATCATAACTCGACACTGAGACAAAATTTTGAATTTGCGTCAGCATTGCCCAACATTTTTCAATTCTGAGGATCGAGACAAAATTGGCTATAAGTCAACGTCTTTGTCCGAAGACTCTTCCATCATCTCCATACAAAGAGAGACAAGTTGTTGACACCCAATTTTGATCCTCCCGTCCAGTCATTAACTATAAAATTACACTAATTTTTTCAAAATAATTTTAACAATCTTATAATAATAAAATGCAACAATAAAACATTAATACATGCATAAATAAGCAATTTAATAATGGCACGACATTTTACGTTGAAGAACACCTTGAGTCTCACATCCACATTCGTCATGTTAATAACAAGCAATTTCACTAATATTAATCATAATTTAAGCCCTATTTTCCATTAATTAAAACTCAAACAATCCTTAACGATAAATAAATAAATAGATACATAAAATAAATAATTTAACAATGACATCGTTTTAAATAGCATATTCGCATTTATTAAAGGCAATTTCATAATTTTTATTTGTAAGTTAAATTAATTTAATCTAATACATGCGTTTAATAATAGCGTCGCATTTATAAAAGCATTAAGCAATCTTTAAATATCATATTTGCATTTAGCATTCAAATAATTTAATCTAAACCCCATCCAATTTTAATTTAAAAATCGCAAAATACGCATAATAAGTAAGATTTTAATGACGGCATCGCATTATAAAATATTAAGCATTAATTAAATAGCACGCCCGTCTTTATTTTTTATATAATAATTTAAACTCAAGCTTAGACTAATAAAGCATCTAAATAATTTAATCACAATTTGAATAATTTAATTTACCACTAATTAAATAATACACCTAAAACTAATAACACACTACCCAAATTAAATACCTAATACCTAAACTCTACCCAACCCACGTCGCCCAGTCCAACAACCCAACCCGCATTGCCCAAGACCCGCCCACGACCTCACCTCTTTATCTTTCCACACCCTCAGCCCTTATCATCCTCCCCCCCATCGTCCCCCTCACTTAGAAACCCTAAATCAAACAACCGCCTCCACTATTCACTACATCCAAATCTGTGTAAAATAACCCAAATCACGCCCAAAATTAAGAATCGCCATATCAGAAACCACATCCAAAATCGTATCACAAAAAATCATCAAAATCGTATGAAAATATGAACGAACCATGTCAAGATCGTAGTAAAAATCGTTCGAACAGCAGTACCAAATATTACTTTAAATCAGCCTAAAATCAAGCTTACCTTAAAGAAACATATCAAATCTTTACCATAACCAAACCAATGTACAAACTGTGGTCAAGCCCTCCAAACTAACTTACCATAATCAAAACTTGCCTTAACATATCATATAAGATATCGATACCAAGATTCGTCCAAAAAATAAGCAGCAAAATCGGTTCGAATCACCTATGAATGGTAAGAAACACCTCGCACAAATCAGTCCTTACCAAAGCTTTGAAAGGCAGTCCAAATCGCACCTAATGGGGAACCCAAAATGGAGACTATAAAAAGATAGCAACATACACATGCAAAGGCATCAACAATAATCGGGAGAAGGACAACAAGAACAGAAAGAAAACTAAACTCTTTATTTTCGCACAACCCAGCAAAATTGTCTAGGCTTTGCTTCCCCTTCGAATCGCGTAGCAACCCTAACTCCGAGTGGATCGACGACTTGATACGTTGTCTCGGTTCGCTGTCCGGAGAAGGTAAATTCAACTCCCTATCGATTTTTATCGCGTCCCTGTATTTCGGCATTTTATTTCGCGTGTTAAACTTACATTCCTCTGTTTATAATATTATGTTCATCGACATACGTATATAATGTATCTCATCAATATATTTTGGGTTGATTTAGTGACTGTCGATATATGCTAAACTGCTTATATGTTGGGGAACATTATTTATTGTTCGAGCAAATCAAGATTAAAGTGTGGTCTGTTTAGTTGCAATTGTGGGATTGACATAGTTGGTTGTATATTTTTTCTGTTTCATATGTCAGCCTATTTGTTATCTACTTTCAACAAGAATGACTTAGGGACTCTCATATCGCACTTGATGACACCATATCAATTGAAGTACAGGACCCCTTTTGTTCGTCAACAACACTGCCTCTTTACATACTTGTAAACATTAACCTATGAATAGCCTATTTGCACTACAATATATATAGGAACCTGTGTGATCTAAGCAAAGAACATCCATGCTCCTTAAGTGTCTTCATATGTCCTGTTTCTATAGGGCTGAGATCTATTCCAAATGGATCTTAAAGGTAAGTAACAAGATGCTAAATAGTTAGATAATCTGGAAAATATCGTGATATACGTATTTGGATGCCTGAAAGTTGTCTAGGATCTAGTTGAAATCCTGCTTGTGGCTAAAAATTACTCAGTCATAGGTGATTGAGGATCATCAAGGGTAGATGATTGGTCTAGGTATAAATATGTCGGTATTACTCGAGATCTCAAGGCTAGTTCAAATATTTGTTGCATCTTATGATTAATCTAAATCTGATTTAAGATATGCATATGTCATTTTGGGCTAAGCCTATTGAAAAGTCGTATATGTTCTGATTTTTCCTTTTTTTTCTGACTGGTGCCTCTGTTTTAAGTTGGTTTCTGCTCCCTCTTGAGGTTGTCCCAGCATTGTGCCATATATTTCATGCCCCCCTGTATACATTCTGAGATCCAGTCTAAATGAATAATTGTTAGACTTATTTGGTCCTGTTTGTTTTGAGCTAGAAAGGCGGTAATGTACGTGAGGATATTTGAACCAATATACCTTGTATATCAGACGCGTATGTCCTATATGTAAGTTTATATGTGTATTTGGGTTTGTCTTGCCATTATCCTTTCAAATCATCCCTATTGGTTGTTCCTTGAAGCCCAGATATTCAGTTCGTTTGCAGTTCTCTTTGATTTGTTTTACTCAATTTTTGTGTCTAAAATATGGGGGGTAGAATTGCATATCCAATATGCTTGCTAGATGTGATACCCAATGGCCTAATCATGCAACAACTTCAGGAAACAAGTTTCCCCTTCCTGATTTTCGGTAATGCAAATCAAAAAAAAAAAAGGGAAAGTTACTGGGTTATCGAAATTAGCATCTTTACATATGAAGCTATCATGTTTTAGGTTTTATTCCGTGTTTAGTTGACATTTCGCCTAAGCTTTAAATAATTCAACCATTAAGCATGTTTGACTATGTGATTATCTTAACTATTTATTTGGTTGGACATATACTAATCTTTATCTTCTCTTATTTTTTTACATGAAACGCATCGGAGCAACAAAGAGTCTCATGGCGAGACTCATCGTAGCAAACGTGAAGACCCACATCTAGGTGCATTTATCTTTGCTCCAGAAATTCCAAGCCGCAGGCGAAATTACATCGCCATCCTTCGAGTCACATTTATTGTTTTCCTATCCCGCCCCATTTATGTGTTGTAAATTAATTGCTTAACATTGCACTACTAACATTGCACTTAGAATATCTGAATCTTGAATCTATAGATTAGAAAGCAATCTGACGCTAGAATTTATTTTCCTTCAAGATTAATTACCTTAGGCTTGTCATGCTTAGCTATATTAAATCATTTAATAATCTTCATTGGCATAACGATTCCCGTAGTTAGAATATCACTATTTTTTATAAAGCCCGCTGTTTGCATTCATATTTTTAGAATCATACTTCTAATAGCGTTTGCAAAATAGATAGTAGTCATATTTTATAAATGCATCACAATTGATTTTGTTTAAGATCCTATATACTTCATTTAACGAAATATTCTAATAAGGATGCATACTTTTCATATGAAATTAACTCATCTTTTACAGACGGATCTTATGACTTTCTTTCACCAAGGAGACACTTCCCTTCCTACAAAGATCTTTTCTCAAATACTTTTCAAAACATGCATTCTTAGCAATAATAATTTCCTAAGGTTTGAACGGACAACCGCAAGTTAGCGGATCCTTTAGGGTGCCTAACCCCTTCCCTTTAGGATAATAAAGAACCCTTACCCAGAATCTCATTAAGTTTAGCAGACCATTTAAATGGAGTTAGTGTTGACTTTAACCTAGTTGACATTTAGGTGTCCTAATTCACCCAAAATAATTAGGTGGCGACTCCGCGAACCCTTTAGTATTATTTCTTGTCCACTTTAGCACCTTCTACCTTTTAGCAACCAGTTTAGCATTTTAGCCCATTTAGCACTCTTAGCACCTATTTTTAGCATTTTTTTAACATTTTATTTTATTTCCAAACATTTTTATTTAAGCAGGGGTTCGCTAAGAATAATGTCGCGGTCGAAAAATGCGTGACAATTACTTAATATAAAAGGGTGGTATAGCTCTATCTTAAGCTTTCTAAGATTTGGCTTACTAGACGCAAGGTTCCCGAGCGGACAACTCGAGTGAGAAGACTACGCGGCCACCGGTTAGACCGGTCACTCCACGTATATTACCAACTCTCCTAAATTTGGATTTTGAAGAAAGAATTTTGCTGATGCACCCAGCGCACCTCGCATGTAGTGAGTGATAGTGTGAATTTTTCAGTGTGGAAGAAATATGAGCGAAATGCCAGTTTAAGGAAAACAGTAAAAGCAAATAGCAATTAAAACAGTTAAGCATACAAGATTAAAGCAAGCAATTTTAAGGCATTTAAAATAAATAAAAATAAAGCCAAGCAATAATAAACCTAGGTTTGCTATGGTCAAGAACATGATTCTCCCCAGTGGAGTCGCCATGTTGTCGCGCCCGTTTTGACCTCGGGGTCTGAACGGTATCCGCAACGTTGCTCTTTGGCGCGTTTCCCTGGATGGAGCAATAATGCTGATTTTGAGGAGTCGTCACCTAATTAGTTAAGTGAATTAGGACACTTGATTTATTGCAATAAAAATACTGCAATTAATCTCCATTTAATGGTCTGCAAAATTAATGAGATTCTAGATCAGGGTTCTTTATTATCCTAAAGAGAAGGGGTTAGGCATCCTTTAGAATCCGTTAACTTGCGGTTATCCGTTCAAACCTAGGTTAATTATTTATTGCCTTTTTATTCTACATATTCTAAGCAGTTTTCATAATTTACAATTACACTGGAATGCAATACAAAATAATAAAGCTAAAATCGAATAAAACTCCGGAACATCTTTTAGCCCTTTTTAGGCCTTCTGCACAAGATGCGTCTCCGGGTACCTGCATAAACACTTAGTAAAAATGTTAGTAATAGAATAAATAATTTTAAAGTAATAGCAAGAATTAATAAGTAAAGCCAAAAATAAATCCGTCTTTTGTACAGGGGAGGCCTTGGGTATCAGACGGAGATTCCTTCATCGGCCAATATTGTTAGAAACAATAAAACAAATAAAACCTTCAGATCCGCGCCAAAACAGTAATAATTTTAAACACGGAGGGCTCAGATAGATAAAAAAATAAAGTGGGACATCCTAAACAAGTCCGGCTGCGAAAATTCGCCCTGCCAGCGCATGTTGGTTATCCGGCGCAAGTGGAAGAAATCATCATTGCTCAGAAAGCTTTATTTTATTTTCCGTCTTCGCAACTGTGGAGGCCTCAAAAATCGACGGATAACTTTTTCATCGGCCAACAAATGTAGTATTTGTTCTAAATCAATTTAATAAAATAACAAAAGGGCCAAATTGTCCAAAAATCAGTCCGAACCCGATGAACAGTAAATAGCAACACAGTAAAACCAGTGAACACAAGAAGGTCCGCGAACAGAGAAATAACAGCAGCAACATAGCACAAAAATGATCCAAAAGATACCAAAATCAGTACAACACGACCAAAATCCGTCCGACATAGCTAAAATCGATCCGTCATGTGGTGAAACAGCCAGCAGTAGTGCAACAGTAAACAGTAGCCAAAAATTTCGCTGAAGAACAAATAATAGCATCGCCGGGGTTCAACTCCGGCCAGATTCGAACACCAATAGAAAGGCGGCGGCGTCACTTCTACGGCTAACGCCGGAGCGACGCCAATGCTTGCAAAAATCGACTAAACTAGTATAAGACAAACACGTATCAGAAAATAAGATAAAATAAAAATCGAAATCAGTTCATCTCATCAAAACCAGTGTGACGGAGTCGATGATGGTGGTGATGGATCGACGGAGTATGGGTGCAGTGGGGTTCGTCGGGTGAGCAGTGGTGAGGTTCGCCGACGAGTCACTGGTTGTGACGGGAGAGAGCAGTTCGACGGAGATGAAGGTGGTACTGCTGGTTTCAAATAGATGAGAGCTTCATAAAAATGAAAAAGGGGTGTGGGCGTGAGATGTTTTTGTGGGTATGGAAAAGAGGGATTGGTTAGCCGGAACTCGCAGCTCCGGCGTGAACAGTGGCGGCGACACAGGTGTGGCAGTGGAGAAGATGATGAGTTAAAATGATAGGGGAGTTTAAGGTGTGCGGCTGATGGTGTTATCCTTAGTGAGGGTAAGGTTTTTTTATTTATAGGGGTATTTAGGTTTAGGGTTTTGGGTATTGGGGGGAAAAGATGAAAGGTGTACTGGGCCTCATTTTTGGGTCTCCGTTTGGGCTTCGGTTTTCGGCGGATTGGACTGATCCAGATTGTGCCTCGGACTGGACTGGTTTGATAAAAAATGCAAAATGAGTTTATCATTTAAAAGAAAAATTATTTGAAAAGGTACAAAATTATCCAAATAAAAATGCCGATGCAATAATAATAAAATACAATATTTAATAAATGTTTAATGTCTAATTAAAAGTAAAAATGGGATGTCAATTAATTATTTAAAGAGATGCAAACATAATAATAATAGAAACATAATATTAACAAAGACATAATGCTTAATTTAAAATAAAAAGATGCAATGCCATTTTGTGAAGAAATAAACATAGAATATTATGTAAAAAATGCAAAAAATGATGATTAAAATGCGGTGTCCTAAAATGCTTAAAATTGCAAGAAATGACTAAAAGATAGGTCAAAATTGAGTGTCAACAAAGGTCATAGTGAGCCAAGATCCAAACATATGCTATATCCGCGTTTGCTTTGACTGATAACTTCAATAGCACACTTCGGTAGGTTATCAACCAATTACAAAACTAAATTTGCAACTCTTTGTTTGATTAAATATCTTTCATTTTAATCATGCGTCTTTAGATTAGTCCGACACTTTGGCGCTAAGATTCATTTAAACAAGTCAACCCCATTACACGACTGCGTTTAAATGCCGAAGTAAATTTTGGCCTTTGCAAGCAAACACTTTGGTGTAAATACCTACAAAAATTTATTATCTACTTTCATTTTAACACATCTATGAAAATGTCTTGGTCCTCTTAGACTTAGAGCAAATGATTTGGCATAAATACTCGTATCGCCGAAAAGGATTTAACACCCTAACAATTATAATGGACGACACGTTATAATTATACTTGTATTTAATATTTGGGGAACATTTTTCAGTTTTCGAGGATTTATTCAAGATCAACAATCAAGTCATATATCATATGACATCCTATCATACAATTTCTAAACACATTTAGATGGAAAACATCAAACTCAATAGGCATGACATAAGATGATTTTTAATCAAGTACTAGATGTCGTCTATCCTGACAGTTATCGCGGTCATTAAAATTAAACAATTACTGGGTGTCGCCTATCCATACAATAATTACGGACGCTATGCTAATAGTTTAAATGCATCACATTTAACACACTTAGCACATTTGTATATTATATAATAATATACCATTAATGATAATCATGAGTTTATTTGTCTAAACTCTATAATCTATGTTAATGCCGAACAGTCCCTAAAGATTTTCTGATTTCAAAATTCTGATTTTCAGGAATTCTGTAAACTTTTAATATTTACAGTTCAATCCCTTAAAACTTTAAAAGTTCAATTTGAACCCCTATAAATTCAGAAAATGCAATTCTAAACCTCAGAAAATATTTTCAAGTTTCTGGGACCTGTTTGCAATTTCCAGAACTTAAAACCAATTTTCAAAAAACTTTCTTTAATTATAGATTTGCCCGAAAGAACCAAATTTGTCCAATTTTAAAATTTATTTTCAGAAACTAAAAAACTTTAAAATTTCATATTCAGAATCTAAAACTTTTAAGTTTCTGTTTCTGATTTTCGATTTTTAATACCGCCATCATCGACCGCGATTCCATGAGTTGGCTAGCGATTACCTCGAGCGATGGGTTACTGGATCTGCAAAAGCTAATTTGCATCGTGGTCCTAACAGGTGGTACCACGGTTCCTCAAAGCGAGCGGTCCGTAAATTACCGTCAGCGCATGATCCTAGCAGTGGCGGCGCGGTGCCTCGAATGCAGTAAGTCCGAAATATTAATTTTAAGCTTTCTAGATGAACAACACCGCGACTCCCATGAACAGGACCGCGGTGATTCTGGCTTCACCTGGGCAGCACCGTGGTGCTCCAGCATGGAACCCCGGTGCTGTCGCAAAACACTAGCAGCACCGCGGTGCTCCATCTTGGAACCGCGGTGCCTTACCTCCAGAAACACAAATCCCGAAAATCCAAACTCCTAAACTGGTTTATGATCAGATTTTCAGATGTATCACTTGTATCTCCATTAACATTAAAACAATATGTTCATTGACCATCAAATCTAATATTTTTCTCGTTCTTCGTTTCAATGCACCATGTTTTAAGCCGGATAACGCATATCAACTTAGAAGAGTTATTTATTGGATTGATTTCCTCGAATACATTATTGCATTAACATATCTGGGCACAAGGACCATGTGTTCTAAAGATTTAGGATTTTAAAGCTTTTAAACACATAAAATATAGATCTAAACAAATCCTAACTCATATTATCATTAATATTCATTACATATCACACGAAATAACCCTGACTCTGATACCACTGAAGGCTTTTGTGTCGGGTTCGTAACACACATCGGAATTTAAAAATTTATGTTTCAAACCCGACATAGGTGGTCAAACTGAAGTATACATATGTAATGTAAAATAAAACACAAGCTAATGTAATACTTCGAACGAAGACTTACATTTTGAAGCAATCTGCAATCCAGCTGTTGAAACTGAATGCTTTGTGTAGTACGGGGTCCACACTCAAATATCCCTTGATTTGCAAGTTCTAAGTTCTTAGAACTTTAATGTAATTTTCTACCTTTAGAAATGCTAGGGATTTCTGCAGAGTTTTAGAAGAGATTTACCTCTCTTAGGATTGATGTGTGGAAAGTGGGAAGGAAAGCCTCCTATTTATAATAGAAAATAGGAGCTTTAGGGTTTTCATGGGCCAGGCCTAGCAGAAACCTGGACTAGGTCAAAATACGGACTGCCAGAACACGCGTCGGCACCGTGGTCCCATGAGGTGGCACCGCGGTCCTGTTTCTATTTTCTGACCCCTTTCCCATTTCTAATGTTCCGGTTATCAACCGAACATATATATTATCTCTTTCTAATTACATCCTTCAATCAACGAAATATTTGACTTAGTGTTTATCCTTCAGGCCTCTACATATTGACACTAATATCATTAGGATCTTCACTGAACTCCTAGACTGCGCCGGAAGACGAACCTTAATATGTAAAATTTAGCTACACTAAGCACGTGAACTGAACCTCTATGTGGGAAGATAAAATCATTTCATTCACGACACACTCAATCAAGCTTAGG
The DNA here is from genome assembly GCA_029844215.1 of Przewalskia tangutica. NCBI lineage: Eukaryota > Viridiplantae > Streptophyta > Magnoliopsida > Solanales > Solanaceae > Przewalskia > Przewalskia tangutica. The sequence goes on along the minus strand of CM056739.1, from coordinate 17,468,439 downwards.
ATTTGTCGAGTGTCTATCCAAATGGCTTTGATCATAATAACTCATCTATATTAGTTGACAACAGTACCATATCAAAGACATGTCCACTGCGTTGGCCAACGATTTAGTCATCCTAATATCTTATGAGAATCTGAGTGTTCTCGAAGATGCATTCGAGGATGAATTCTAATCTTGGCTCAACTACCACCTTTAATCCACTTCGTAACGTACCCAAAACAAGTTGCGTCTCAACCTATGAGGTATTTGAACTTAGGACAGGATCAAAGTACATTACTCCGTGAATAAGGTGTGTATCGACCTCAAGTCTAAGAACTTATATCTCCCACACACCGATGACACTTTAGACATACAACAAATAGTGCATCAGTAGGGTATACCAATACTCCAACAAGTATCCATGTGTCCATCACGAGTTGACATAACTCGTAGCAAGTGAGACATACTACATCCTCTAAGGATATAATGCAGACCACATATCGACGTATAACATATTATCGATATCTCAATCTCGATGATCATTAGTTGAGGCCCGATTTGATAGAAATCAAACTAAAATAACTTCTTAGAAAAAAGTTACGATACGCTTATTGTTACATGTAATGAAAACAGTTTTTTAATAACTGGTTTTTTCCTTCTCTTCAAATAAAGGGCTCAAAATCTTCGGCTAAAGAAATAAAAATTTATTTTTGTCTTCCATATCGACACACGAAAGGGCATCTAACTCATGGTAGATTTACTTTTTTCGAAAAGATTCAAAATGGATTTTGGGGCAATTTTTTTGAATTGCAATTTCTACTATGTTGCATTGACAGGTACATGAATCATATTACTCTTCTTGATTTAATCGCTATAGTCTATCCTTGTATAATCCTTCTAAATAATTGAAACGAGTATAATATTCTTTTTTTTATGTCAGACCTCTTTTATACATTGATATTAGGCATATGTTGTTAGGAAAATAAAGTAGTACGTGAATAGTAAATAACTATTATAAATGCTTCGAAAGAATAAACGATAAGGATTACAATAGCAACAAATTTGTAGCCAACAAGAATTGTGGTAACAATAAGCTTTTGAGATCTTGATCTTCATTCTTGAATCTTTATACCAATTGCGGAGAGTTCTTTGATTCTTGATAACTTGAAATTAATAAACACCAAATTTGGATGGTTACAATTGTGGTTGAGTCGTGGTTGAGTCGAGTGATGACACTCTGTCTTTAAGACAAGATTGCTCTGTATATATCATTTTACATTGATAGGCAATAGTCTCCAAAGATAAAATAGCTACTAACACTTGAGTAAAGGAAATTCAAGTATTTCTAGAAAAGAACTTTGAGTGTTTGAAGTATGCTAGAGAGGAAGAAATTCAGAAATTTCTAAGTGTCTTTTCCAATTGAGCTAAATCCTCAATTTACAGTAGTGTAAGAGGGGCCTCTTCAAGTGCCATGTAGTGTGATGCGCGGTAAGATGCACACACTTTAAACGCAAGTGCACGTTATCGTGACAAGTAGTATAGTCTTGATAAGACCGAATATCGTCCTCTAGGATTAGGGTTCAAGTACCAACTATCTATTTTCTAGTATCTATTTGGCGAATTGATAAATGATTGGTTGTTTATAACTAAGAATTATGAAAGCTATTTAAATATAAAGATTTACCTCAGATGTGATGAGAATAGGGCTTCCATGTATCCTTACTATCCGCTTATGCTACTTACTAATGCATTAACTTATGATATTCTTCTTTTGGAGAAAGCAGGTTTACGAAATCGTTTTATACTCCCGTTAGGGTTATATAAACACTCAACCCCAGTATCGTACCTTACCTACCTTTCGGTGATAAGGATAACTTTATAGGAGGATTAAGAACAAAAACCTAGTTGACCGTCACGCACAATGCGCAAAATTAGGGTTGTTAAGCCTCTCATCAACGCTACATAAATAATTGAGGTATTTTCATCCCCAATCCAAGAATGTCTACCCAACTTACGATATTCACAATCCCCCCCTTTCGGAATCTGATTAGAAATCATATAGTGATAATTAGTTGTCAATTAATTACCAAAAATTCAACTCAATTATTGGATAGATCTCACAATAAGAAAAATAACCATAAGCATGCATTAATTTATAACATAAGTTTCTAGCAATTCAACATGGAAATCCCTATAAGAGAATTAGTTCCTAGTCATTGTCATGACAAGAACTAATTCAAAGTTCATCATACAAAACTGAAATAAAGAACAAGAAAAGGGAAAAGAAATTACTAAACTAATGGTATCCAATCTCCAAGCAAAAGTCTTGTGTTGTGCAAGAAGGGGAACCCTCAAAAACTGCCTAGGGTTCTCCTTTATAGCCGCAAACCGCCTCCTCTTTTCCTTCAGTTCGCCCAAAATTTCGTCAAAAGACCTAATTTTTCCGCGTCGGCGCGCGACCTGCATAGCCGCGCACGGAAGTTCTGCAATCCGTCCGGGTGTTTTGGCGCCGCGCCCCGATATCCGCTGCATGCGAGCCGGCCGCTGCATCTCTGTAGCTTCTCGGATGTTTAGCGTCGCGCTCGCTTATCGTTCGGTAGCCGCGCGCCAGTCTTCGACCTCTCTGGATAGTGGCGTCGCGGCCTCGCTGATCGCAGGAGGCCGCGCGCCGGGTCCGATTTCACCTCGTTCGCCACTTTCTCTGTTTTGACCGCATCTCTCTTTGCCCTCTTTTAGTTCCTTTTCCGCTAGTTGGCCATTTTAACCACTTTGACTCAATAGAAAGGAAAACTATCCTAATACAACACTTATATGTGCAAAACGGGACAAAAGACTAACTAAAACTGACTCAAAAGGTGTATATAAAATACACCGATCAAATACCCCCAAACTTAACCTTTGCTCGCCCTCGAACAAAGATAGAAAGAAAGAAATAAAAGACTCAAAGAAACGAAAAATAAAAGACTCACTGCCATTGATCATTTTTGCTGCATTAGAGTTAACTAGAAAAACATGAAGGTTAGCAAAATAATATGCAGGAACATATAGCATGAAATTTTCAGCACACTAAACACATGAAGCTAAATATTTCGCAAACTCATATTCATCATGCTTAATGGAAGTCAATATACTAAATCATGCATATAAATTCAAGAATTCCTATGGAATGCTTACTTGCTATTCTCTACTAATTCTGGATATGCATAAAAGAGATCTTCATGACTTTAAGGGTTGTAATGTAGGCTTAGGTATAGGTAGGTAAAAATAGGCAATTTAGGCTCATTTCGTGTACCATAAGCTCTTTAGCTTTTCAATATTTCCCTTTTCTTTTTGTTCTTTCCTTCACTTCGATTCTATCTTTTCCCTCTTTTGTTTTGGGAGAGTGAAGTATATAATAATGACAAGCACCCCCAAACTTAGGCTTTTGCCTATTTCTTATTACTTTTGTATTGGGGTGCAACAGACTTATTCACTCTTTTTGTCTCTTTTTTAACACAATGTATTCCACTATTTCATATTTTCACTTATGGTACAATTTGTGGGAATATAGGGTGTCAAAGAAGAAGTTTCAATTTTTGGCTCAATGGGGCTGACTAGGGATATTTTTAAAGTACGGGATATAAAAGAATGGTAAGAATTGGCTATCAAAGAAATGCCTGAGTCATCTCCCTAACATGCATATCCTAACTATTTCGCCTCAAATAGCAAGCAATCATAACACATAAGTATTTATCATTTAGCATGCATAACTCAAGCAAGAAACTCCAAATAAACAGATTCTGTGAGTTTTTGGCATATCTAACCTAAGTGTTTAGATAGTTGCTTCAATTCCTTTACATTATTCCACCTTACTTCACTAGGTGTTTATAGCAACTACAGCATACATGATCTTTGACAGGCAATTATGACTCAAAAAGAAAAAAAATTGGTGACTCAAAATAAACATAAAACAATCAAAAAGACTTAACTAAAACATAACATGACACACAAATAAAACACCCCCAAACTTAAATCACACATTGTCCCCAATGTGTGTAGACTCAAAGACAGTAAAAGAAATAAGACACTTACAAACTTTGGCTAAAATGGTGGTGGTGGCGGTGGATAATGCATCGACCATTGGTTGAACAAGGAACTCAACTCGTTGATTTGTTGCCTTGTTTCTTGCTGTCCTTGTACTACTGTGTCCAAGGTCTGCATCATCCTCATCTGATTTTGATACAATTTCTCCATTGTGGGCGTTGGAGGTTCTGCTCCTGTGGTTGGCCGGTGGCTAGGTCCTGCCTCATATTGAGCCCCTATTTCAGGCTCATCTTCGTCCATGGCGGCCTCTGCTGCTGCTGCTGGTTGTACTCTCCGTCTGGCTGCTGGGGGGCTTGGGTCTGGGAAAGAGTGCACTATCCCATAGGACACGGGCAGTTGGTTTCTTTCATGAGTATCCGTGGGTAGGATTGGGACCGCACTCATGTGACATAGCTTTGTGATAACTGAGTCATGTCCCAATCCGCCTGTTGTTACCAACCTTATTATTTCCTCAATGATCTGTACTATTTCTTTCCCCACATCAATCGTCAACCCCCTCTAATTCCATATATCAGTTTAATCCTATCCTCTGGCACTCTGGTGAAGTGCGTGGATGGAATCATGCGGGCGCTGACGAAATATAGCCAACCTTTGACTACACGAAATATAGCCAACCTTTGACTATTTTGTTGAATTGGCACCTGTTCAGTGCTCTTGACCCATTTCTTCCAATATCAAAAACAGCCCCATGGTAGCTCACGGTGTCTGCAACGGCATTCCAGTCGATGTGGTCAATGCTTCTAGACCATGTTCTAAAATGATTCCAATCACTTCTTTCTTCAACATCAACCGTCTTCAATTGTATATTTATATCTTCTGCTGTCACAGGCACATAGTGTCCCCTTACAAAGCATCCCCTTTCCACCTTCTCCGGAAAGTTGGCATAAAATTCACGCACTATTGTTGTGTTTACTGGTGCTATCTTTTCCGGATTCACAAATTTTCTCCACTCCCTTAACTCAATCATCGCCCGAATGGGCTCATAAATATCTTCTTCCCCATATGACTCCCTCTGGTAGTCCATTCCCCTTTCTGGTATTATGGGTCTGGTATTAAGCTTTTTGTATCTTTGGTAGGCTTGGTAGCTCACAAACCTATTTTCATCATATTGTGGGGTTGGGGTGGATGTGGAGCCTCTTCTCTTCCTGGTGGCCATGGTTTACAATAGTTTCTGGGGCTTCAATTTAGTGGCACAAATGTTTCCTACACAATCTACAACTAGCAGCGAACACAACACCCCCAAACTTTAACTTTTCTACCCAATACCCACACTCATTTTCTACTCTTTTCTCCAAACCTCACAATCAACTTTTCAGTACCCAACTACTTCAACTACAATGCTCCTTCAAACAACTACCTCCTGTGACTTCAGTAAAGGATTCAAGAACAGAAAAATATTACCTTTTTATGAGAAGATTCAAGCTTGTTCTTGCTTCTAATGGTGGTTTGAGGCTATGGAATGGAGCTTTGTTGGTTGAGATGGCTAAGGGTTTTTAGGAATTTAAGAGTTTTGATTGTGGTTGGGTTGGATTTATGGAGGATTTGTGGGCAAATTTTCGGATTTTCGTGGGTTTTTGGAAAGGAAGGGTTAGGTTTTTGAAATTGGATTTGGGGAAAATCGATTAGGTGTTTTAAGTTACGGATTCCCGCTTGTGGCCACTGCTTTTAGCGCGCGCGGCTGATCATCTGCGCTCGCCCGGGACTTTGCGCGCACATTCTGGTATGGCTAAACTTGGCAAATTTTCTGGGATTTTGGAGCGCGGCCTGCTCTGCCGCATGGCGCTAAACTCTGCGCTGTTCGATTCTTTTAGCCATGGCCTACCCTTTCTGGAAATTCTTGCTTTTCTTGATTTATTTTCTGCACATCAATCACAAAGACAAACACAAGACCCCAAGACCGTGAGACTGTTCTTAGACAAAATAAAATAAACTAAAGACAGAAATTAAAATAACATAATTGAAAACATTGGGTTGCCTCCCAAGTAGCGCTGTCTTTAACGTCTTTTAGCCGGACGCAAATTCCTTAGCCTTAATAACCCTGGGGTGGATTAAGCCCCCAACATATCCATTTCCTCCACATTTGGCGTTTTCTTTTTCTTCTTTTCTTCTTAGCATTATCAGTAAGAGGGAGTTCAGGAAAACTTACCTCCTTTAGTGGCATTTCAGCAAACCATGCCTGCTTTCTTGGGCTCATCGCTCTTTGGTTGACTTGTATTGGCTCGCATGGGGGTTTGATGGTGTTGATTGCAAAGCACCCACTCATTGTTGGTGGCTCAATGACGTGTTTAAAAACTTTAAACACCATTTCTTCAAACTTCACCCTTAGTGTTAATTCTCCTCTTTCAACATCAATCAAAGCTCTTCCCGTTGCTAGGAATGGTCTCCCCAATATGATAGGTATTTCCGCATCTTCTTCTATATCAAGAATGAGGAAATCTGCAGGAAAGAAGAATTTTCCTACTTTCACAATCACGTCTTCAATCTTGCCTCGTGGATGAACCACTGTCCTGTCGGCCAGCTGTAGGCTTACTGTGGTTGGTTTGGCCTCACCCAACTCTAATCTTTTAAAAACTGATAAGGGCATCAGATTTATACTCGCCCCTAAATCACACAAGGCTCTGTTGCAAGTCACCCTGCCCACTGTGCAAGGTAGTGTAAAGCTTCCAGGATCCTTTAGCTTTGGTGGCAACTTTTTCTGCAAGATAGCACTACACTCTTCTGTTAGTGCTACTATTTCATACTCTGCCAGCTTTTTCTTCTTCCCCAAAATCTCCTTCATAAACTTGAAATAGGAGGGCATCTGCTCTAATGCTTCTATGAAAGGTATGTTGATATGCAGCTTTCTGAATGTCTCCAAAAATTTAGAGAATTGTTTATCAACCGCCTTTCGCTGTAGTCTCTGGGGGAAAGGGATCTTCTCTGTATACTCCTTCTCTGGAGTTTTCTCTACTGTTGGGCTAGGCTCAATCACCTTCTCTTTTTCTAACTCTGCTTTCTTCTCAACTACTGGCTGAGGTGACTGCTGCTCCAACTGTCTTCCACTTCTCAACTGCACTGCCTGACATTGCTCCCTCGGATTTACCTCTGTATTGCTTGGCAATGTCCTGTGGCTTTCTTTGTTTGCTGTTTTGCTAGCTGACCCACCTGTGTCTCCAAGTTTCTGAACGAGGATCTAGCTTCTGTCATGAACTGCGTCTGGGCGTTGGCAAGTCTTTATCCGCTTTCACTCATCGGCTTTTCTTGCTGAACCGGTGCAAGCGCTGAGGTGTGGGGCTTGAATGAAGGGTTGCTGATTACGGCTATCGGTTCTGCATCGCCTATCTGATTCTGCTGCCGCATCGGTTCTGCGCCCGTGATCGATTCTGCCGCCTGCATCGATTCTGCGCCGCTCGTCTCCTTTCCATGAGAAATTTGGGCGATTCCTCCATCCTGGATTATAAGTGTTAGAGTAGGGATTGTTCTGTTGCCTCTGATAATTACCTATGGCCTGACACTCTGCCTGCTCCATTGGTATATTGTTGGGATCCGCTGAAGGACACCTATCAAATGTATGTGGGCCACCACATATCTCACAGCTTTTAGGCATCTGTACCGCATTCACTGACACTGTATGTTGCTGCAACTGTTTCGCTAGAAGGGCCACTTGGGCATTCAAGGCAGCAATAGCATCTATTTCGTGGACTCCCACTGTTCTTCTCCCATTTGTCGACCTCTCTTCCGTGACATGGTTGTTAGTGGCCATGTCTTCTAATAACTCATGAGCGTCGTGGGTTGTTTTCCTCATGAATGCTCCACCTGCTGCTGCATCTATGATGGTTCTGGTTGTACTGCTCAGCCCGTTGTAGAAGATGTGGACCAAGTTCCACAACTCAATGCAATGGTGTGGGCACTTTCTCTGTAGATCTTTGAACCTTTCCCAAGCTTCATATAAGGACTCTCCATCTGCTTGGTAGAAGTTGTTCAACTCCCCTCTCAGTTTTGCTGCTTTACACGGGGGAAAGAACTTGGCTAGGAATTTATGTGCCAGCTCTTGCCATGTAAAAATCGAATCGGCCGGCAGGGAATTCAACCATACTTTTGCTCTATCCCTGAGTGAGAAGGGAAAGAGCCTCAATCTGACGGCATCATCGATGCGCCGTTATATCGAGCGTTGCACATAGCTCCAAGAAATTAGCTATGTGCGTATGTGATCCTCCGACGCGATCCTCCGAATTGCGCGGTGTCTTTGTACCGTATGCTCGAGTGCGGTTTTATCTCGAAGTTGTTGGCTCCTATTGCAGGGAGCCTAATGCATGTCTGTGCTCCATTTACTCTTGGCAGCACATAGTCTCCCAAACTTCTTTCTGGCTGGACTTGGACTCTCTCTTCCACGTCTATTGGCGCTTGCCTAGGTATTCCTGGATGGGGATGATTCTCTCCTAACCCTTCTCCCATCCCGTTGTTGTTCTGAACGCCGTTCATCTCTAACAAGGTTGCAATCCGCTGATTCTTTCTGTTCTGTTTGCAGGTTTTTTCAATTTCTGGATTGAAGGGAACAAGAGTGTCTGCTCCTCTTCTCCTTCGCATAAACTGACTTCCTGAAATAGATCAAAAACAGACAACAAATCACGGCACCTCGAATTTTCAAAAGAAAAAAAACGTAAAAATTAAAAATTAAAAGAAAAGTTAAAAACCAAATTAGAAATTAAAAATAGACAAATTTGATATTGAACTAATGCCTAATCCCCGGCAACGGCGCCAAAAACTTGATGCGCGGTAAGATGCACACACTTTAAACGCAAGTGCACGTTATCGTGACAAGTAGTATAGTCTTGATAAGACCGAATATCGTCCTCTAGGATTAGGGTTCAAGTACCAACTATCTATTTTCTAGTATCTATTTGGCGAATTGATAAATGATTGGTTGTTTATAACTAAGAATTATGAAAGCTATTTAAATATAAAGATTTACCTCAGATGTGATGAGAATAGGGCTTCCATGTATCCTTACTATCCGCTTATGCTACTTACTAATGCATTAACTTATGATATTCTTCTTTTGGAGAAAGCAGGTTTACGAAATCGTTTTATACTCCCGTTAGGGTTATATAAACACTAACCTGATGTCGCACCTTACCTACCTTTCGGTGATAAGGATAACTTTATAGGAGGATTAAGAACAAAAACCTAGTTGATCGTCACGCACAATGCACAAAATTAGGGTTGTTAAACCTCTCATCAACGCTACATAAATAATTGAGGTATTTTCATCCCCAATCCAAGAATGTCTACCCAACTTACAGCATATTCACAATCCCCCCCTTTCGGAATCTGATTAGAAATCATATAGTGATAATTAGTTGTCAATTAATTACCAAGAATTCAACTCAATTATTGGATAGATCTCACAATAAGAAAAATAACCATAAGCATGCATTAATTTATAACATAAGTTTCTAGCAATTCAACATGGAAAGCCCTATAAGAGAATTAGTTCCTAGCCATTGTCATGACAAGAACTAATTCAAAGTTCATCATACAAAACTGAAATAAAGAACAAGAAAGGGAAAAGAAATTACTAAACTAATGGTATCCAATCTCCAAGCAAAAGTCTTGTGTTGTGCAAGAAGGAACCTCAAAGCGCCTAGGGTTCTCCTTTTATAGGCTGCAAACCGCCTCCCTCTTTTCCTTCAGGCCTGGCCCAGAATTTCGTCAAAAGACCTAATTTTTCCGCGTCGGCGCCGCGGCCCTGCAGACAGGCGCCGCGGCGCCGGAAGTTCTGCAATCCGTCGGGTGTTTTGGCGCCGCGGCCCTGATATCTGCTGTCTGAGGGCGCCGCGGCGCTGCATCTCCTGTAGCTTCTCGGATGTTTAGGCGCCGCGGCCCTGCTTTTGCTGTCTGAGGGCGCCGCGGCGCTGAGTCTTCTGACCTCTCTGGATAGTGGGCGCCGCGGCCCTGCTTTTGACTGCAGGAGGCGCCGCGGCGCTGGTCTGGATTTCACCCTCGTTCGCCACTTTCTCTGTTTTCAGCTCTGGCATCTCCTCTTTTGCCCTCTTTTAGCTCCTTTTCCGCCATTTGGCCATTTTAACCACTTTGACTCAATAGAAAGGAAAACTATCCTAATACAACACTTATATGTGCAAAACGGGACAAAAGACTAACTAAAACTGACTCAAAAGGTGTATATAAAATACATCGATCATAGTGTCCATTTAAATGTCATGTAATGGTCATTTAATCCATCAAGTAATGCAGCCAAATAGTAGTTGATTTATAGAGGAAAAACTGACATTTTAATGCTCCAAAATATCTCCATAATCAGCCAAACTTTTGGACTTCCGTCGCACAGTCACTTCCTCAGAAGTGTTGCGGTGCTGTAGAATTAGCGTCGCGGCTCCGATGATCTTGTCACTCTAGCGCCATGGCGGCGCAGCGTCCACGGCCCTGGCCGCGGCTCCAACGGGTTGGCGCCACAGCCCTTAGTGGTTCCACGTCCCTTTTCGGCTCGTTTTATCTTACACTTCGCACACTTCTTCCTTCATTTACCAATGTGGAACACTCGTCATTTGACCAACAACCGTCCACCATTTTATGTCTCAAACATTTTACTTACGTACTAAGAATATCACTTCTGATATACGGGCACACCATGATTCTAAACAATCCTATGATTTATATCCATTGGTAACTTCAACGAGACTGTCAAACACCTCACAAATGAGTTTGGAATTAGACTTGTCCGTTAGATGTCTTAGAAATCTCAATTCCTAAGATGTCATTTGTAATACCCACATCTTTCATATCGAAACATCGTTTCAATGTATTCTTATTCTCTAGGATCAAACTAGGACTACTCCATGTGATCAACATGTCTTCTATGTAAAGGCATATCACGACAAATGAGTCAGAATTACCTTTCATGTAGACATGTTTGTCATACTCATTAATAGAGAAACCCTCCGATAGTAGAGTACTATCAAGATTTTTGTGCCATTGCCTCGGGGACTGTTTTAGTCTGTACAGAGATTTTGACAAGTCGGTAGACTTTCTTCTCTTGCCCTGAAACCACATACCCCTCGGGTTGTTCCATATAAATTTCTTCCTCTACTTTCAGATTGTTGGTTTTTCCAAGTGTTGGCTTTTCCAACTGTTGGCTTTCTAACTTCAGAGTCAACGTTTCTGTTGTCTGATTCATTGTTTTTGTTTCATTTGAACCTTCTAGGACCAAAATATAAACATTTCAATGACCAAACGAAACTTGAGGAAGAAGCCCAACAGTCCACCAAACCAATTTTCCAGTTAGGAAGGTTGTCTCAACATCCATGTCATGTAAAACTGTAGTGTCCCTGGATCTTAAGCTATTCACATAGGGGCATGTGCCCAAGTAGCCGAGGCCTTATTCTCGTCAGTAGATCCACATACTTTGTACTCAATTTGAGTATCCACTTTTACAATCCAAAAGTTATTTTTCCGGAGGAATGTCAACTATCACACAAGTATGTTTCTCTCTGATGGAGTCTATTTCTCTCTATGTAGCTTCTTTCCAAAGAAATGCTTCTGGAGTTGACAATTCTTTGTTAATTGTCCATGGTTCATTCTCAACCATACAAGCTAGAAGACGTGGAACAAGTCTTTGTCCCATCTTTTCTCCGTCTTGGTTCAACATTTAGAATCCTTGTGTTATGTATATCTGGAACATTAAGTTCCAGATAGTCAGCAACTTTTGAGTCCTGTAAATCTGAAACATCTAGTTCTGGATAGTCATACACTCGTGTGTTCTTGTTAACCTCGAACAATTACCTCTTTTTCCTTCTCAAAGAAAGTTAACTTAAAAGAATTCAACATTATTTGACACCAAGAGGCGACAAACATTACTGTTATTTTCAGATCTAGCGGATATGCAATCTATAGTCTTAGGTCCAACTTGACCTATTTCGATATTCCAACATCTACCAAGCCACACCACATCACAATATTTGTAAGTGGGATCCTATCCATGTTTCACATGGATGATTATCTTTATCCTTCTACGGAGTTCTATTGAGAATCACATTATTGGTAAGGATCTCTTTGCCCCACATATTTTGGGTGTACGACTTTGCGTTTGGCTAACACCGTTAGACTAAGGTGAGTAAGTAGCAGTCGTTTGATGAATGATGTTTCACATTCTCCCCCTCTATCACTATAAATTTCTCAATCCACAAGCTTAGTTGATTTTTAACTTCTGCTTTGTAGCTCTGATCCGCTTCATCTTTGCTTTTCAACAAACAAAGGATGCAATACGTTGTACCATAATCAATGAAGGTCACAAAGTACTTATTTCCCCTATTTTGTACAAGTTTCATATCACTCATATAGGTATGACTAAGTTCTAGAGGAGCGGTGCTTCTTTCGCTATTCCTTTGACGGAATGGAAAGGTGATTTTGCCTCTTCGCCTACCTCACATCCATTTTGAGGGTTTATGTCGACAGAAAGGAATAATCTCAACTCAGTTATCTTTTAAATGACTTTCAATTTAATGTGTCTTAATATATGATGACATAGATGCACAAATTACAAATATATCATTCATTTGGATACAGACATATTGTACCATTCTTAGTTATTACAGACCTGTTGGACTAGACTCAAACCAGCTCGACCAACAGCGTCGCTGAAACCAAGTTTGGGACATGTATCACCTCTTTTTAGAGTGATCCCATTCCTTGAAGTCATTTTGAGGACAACCTCTACAACCCCTTCTACTTTAGAGGTGATATTTCTTCACATGAACAACCTCTTGCCCATGGTTAGGGCGTAACCGGATCATATGTGATCTAAATATTCTGGCCCACTCTAGTTGATTTGGGAGACTGAGTGTCCAATTTCTTTTCTGTCTTTCTTTTGGCATTCAGATCATTTAAGATCTAGAAACTCTGGCCCACTCCAATCGCCCGTAGGCTTTGTACGACTGAGTGTTCAACATCATCCTATCAACTGAAGGATCCTCTGTCAGATGGTGTGACATGTTCAACGTCTTAATATAAGTCATTATCTTTCAGTCTTCTTCTTTTGAGTTTGGTGTTCATACAATTCCTGGCGGTTGCTTAAGAGTGGTAACATTTTTTGCACAGTCAGTGGATCTCTATCCTTCGTATGTGCGAATATACTTTACACACTTTTAATAATTTCACCCAAAAGAACGGATCTTTTAAGTATTGTTCTTCAGTATCCAATCTATAACCGGGAATGAGACATACTCAATTTCTGATTTTAGAGTGTGGGGAATATAAGTTTTTAATGAAACCACTTATATATTCCTAGCCTTGCTTTACACACTTTTATTCAGAAATTATCTAAATACATTATAGACAATGAAGGATAATTAACTTAGACCTTTTGGATTCTAGCACTCGTCAGTTCCTTTATTGGACTAAGTGTCCATTTCCTCCTTACCATAATTCAGATCCTTTGACTGGGACAAATATAGGCCTTCTGTTTCAAGATAGAACATCATCTTCAGCCTTCTCCTATTTTCCCAATTAACATCATCAGCTTCTTGTAGGCGCTTTCTTCCACCATTGTCAGGAGTGGTGACCGCAACTCTTCCTTGATCCTTATCCGTACTAGCTTGACTATCAGCAGTATCTTGAAGCTCAGCATCAGAAACAGAGATCCCACCTTTGACAAAAATATATTTGTAACTATCATCAAAGAGAGAGCCAAAACTAGTGTTACACCTCGTAGTTTTAAAGCGATAATTAAGAACGTAATTAAGATAATAAGATCCGAATATTGGATATAAAGTATGTTTATATATGCTAATCCGGAAGTTAGTATACGAAGGATGTGATTCCGGAGAAAGTTTTGGTTACAACGAGCGTGACAATGGAAATTGAAAAATGATAGTTATATATATATTCACGTTATGGATTAGTAACGTATTATATAAGTTACGACAACGAGGATACGAAGTCTTGTGAGATTTTCAAGATTTAAAAGGAGTTGGACATAAGGTTAATTAATTGAGAGATTGGACCAAATTGCAAAATTAATTTTCAAATTTTTGCACTTAGCTCTTATAAACCTCTCACCTCCCCCTTAATTCAAAATTTCATTTCAAACTAATACTCTCCTTCCTCTCTCTCCCATGGCCGAAAATCATCTCCTCTATAGCCAGTCAATTGAAGCTTTTTGTTCCTCCTTCCTAGCCTAAGTTCTTCCACAAATTATAAGCCAAGTAACACCACAAAATAGTGGTGAAAAACGCTGCTCACTGGACTGAAACATTCAGCCCAGAAATTCCAATTTTTAGATGAAGTTTTTGGAAGACGAACAAGTAAGGAAGATAGATTTTAACTCATAGAATGCATGCATGTCTTTTGGTGTTGGAGAAATGGTGAAATTGGTGCAAAGTGAGGCATTTTGGAGCAGTGGTCGAGTGGGACTGTTTTGGAGCACAAAGTAAGGTAAAAATTCTTCTTTTCATAGAATATTTGGAGTTGCATGATGTTGTAGTTTAAGAAATGAACTCATGAAAGAGGAATTGGAAATAAGAGATTGCATGTGATTGTTGTTGATGTCGTTGAGCCAATTGGAATGGTGATTACCGATTTTGGGCTAGTATTGTATACATTAGCTTTGATTGTTATGTGGTTATTATTGTCACTAATTGCATGTTGGAATTGAAGGAAGTCTTGACATTTTAAGTTATAATTGGTTATATGAAAGTATTGAAAAGTGGATTGGATTCTAAGAAGTTAAGAAAAGAGTTATGGAATTATGTTGTTATGGCCTAAACTTGCATGGAATTGTTGGACATTGTTGTGATGTATTAGGGGATGTTTCGTTAAGGTATAATGCTGGAAATATACGTTATGAACATGTATATACGTTGTGGTAATTACTAATACATGTCCTAAAGGAATTAAGGTTTAGAAAAGTATAGAAAAGCTTCACGTTTCACTCTCGTTGTTATTGAAGTGTGGGCTATTTTAATAGACTATTTTAACATGATTAAGGGGTTGGGTGAACATGATAAATGGATGTATTAATCACCTTGGTTGCTGTTTTGGTTATATTCCATGAATGTAATGAGAAATGATGTATTATGGTGGTATATGTCAAGTATATGGAACTGTTTTAGTATACCCTTGATTCGTGCTTAGTTATTGGTATTGTTGGTTGTGTTTATAAGTTGTGGATGTGCCTATAAATAGGAAAAGTGCTGCCCAAATTTCTATAGAAAAGATAGTCGTCATTCGATATAACTTACGTTAGAAATCATAGAGTTGACGGGCGTGTTATTATTGTTATAGGTTGACGTACTAGTTGAGGCGAATCCTAATTATCGAGTTGGTATAGACGATAAGGTATGTGAAACTATCCTTTCCTTCTTTTGGCATGATTTAAAATGAACGTACGACGGACGTACATGATTTCTACACAGTCTAATTCCTAAAGATATTTGTTATGAGAAGTGTGTTTGATTTTTACAGTAAAAGTTCATTTTAATGATTTCATTGAGAGTAAAATGATGATTTAAATTGCATATAGTTGCTCATGAGATCTACTCGTGAAAAGTGTTATTATTCTACCTCACCGAGTCCCGGGCCGACAATATTCGTGCGCAGATCCTTGCATTTGTTCACTGAGTCCTTCACTAGAGGGCCGACAATATTTATATATATGATGATTCCATGGACATGTATCCATGATGCGGGTACATATACCCATGATAGTATATGATGATTCCATGTACAAGTATCCATGATGCGGGTACAAGTACTCATGATATTATATATATATGTATGATTATATGGACAAACATCCATGATTTTGATATGACTCGCATGTTTATAAGGCACAGTTGACTCTCATTTTTATATGTCACAGTTGGATTTGGTATTTGATTATTATACTTGTTTCATGTTACCTCTTGGCCAGTTATGATCTTATTTACAGTACTTTATGTTTTACATACTCAGTCCATTATTTCGTACTGACCCCCTTTCCTCAGGGGGCTGCATTTCATGCCCGCAGGTACATGTTCTCAGACTGGTGATCCTCAGGCCTAAGACTTCTACTCAGCTGGTTGGAAAGCTCCATTGTTTTGGAGCTTAGTCGTTTTGGTACAGAACCTTATTTTTTACTCATGTATATTTAGGGGCACGACGGAGCCCTGTCTCATCATATTTCATTATCGTATTCTTAGAGGTCTGTAGACAGTTGTGGGTTGTACGTATGCGGATTTTCAACCTGTTTTGGTCATCTACGTTGATGTACTCTGTTTTGGGATGTTCCCGCATATAAGTGATACTATATGGTGGCAGCCTTGTCGGTTTGCCTATTTTATTATGTTGGCTAGTTGTGACTCCCCAGGAGACAGATACATTCGTGTGTAAAGGCAGCCTTGTCGGCTTATCTATTTTGCTATATATCGTGTGATATAGTTTTCCCATTTGTCCTTGGTGTCAGTTGGATTATGTGTGACAGGTCAGTATAATGACGTCCAATTAGGGCGCCATATTCACGGCCCATCGGGTCGGATCGTGACAACTAGGACTAGATATGAAAGCACAGTTGTTGACAGAGACATTGTTTGAATTGTTAACAGAACTGTGAACAAAACTATTTTCAAAAAGAAAACCACAGCCAGATTTGGGACCATATATGTAGGCAAACATCTTTTGAGATCTTGATCTTTATTCTTGAATCTTTGTACCAGTTGCGGAGAGTCATTTGATTCTTGGTAACCTGAAATCAATAAACACCAAATCTGAATAGTTACAACTGTGGCTGAGTCGAGTGATGACACTATATCTTTAAGATAAGATTGCCCCGTATATACCTTTTACATTGATAGACAATAGTCTCCCAAGATAAAACAACTACTAACACTTGAGCAAAGAAAACACAAGTGTTTATAGAGAAGAACTTTGAGTGTTTAAAGTATGCTAGAGAGGAAGAAGTTCAGAAATTTCTAAGTGTCTTTTCCAATTGAGCAAAATCCTCAATTTATAGTAGTGTAAGAGGGGCCTCTTCAAGTACCCATGTAGTGACCATTTAAATTCCATGTAATGGTCATTTAATCCACCAAGTAATGCAGCCAAATAGTGGTTGATTTATAGAGGAAAACTGATATTTTAATGCTCCAAAACGTGTCTATAATCAGCCAAACTTTTGAACTTCCGTCACACAATCACTACCTCGGAAGCGGCGCGCCGCTGCAGAATGGACAGAGTAATAAAAACTAGAAAGATGACCAAGTCAAATACTATTCAATATCTAAGATTTTGATAAATCCATCATAAGTACTCATCAAGCATTCAAGGTATACCTGTCTAACGGGCCGAACCGGTCCGGACCGGTAGTCTCTTACCGGGTTTAACCGGTCCGTTTCACCTGACTACCAGGCCAACCGGTCCGGTTCATTACCGATTTCGTGTCGCCCGCATGGGTCCGGTGCGAACCGCCTACCGTCCGCTTTTTTTAATTTCTAGTATTTATTTTCTATAATGTAAACTAAATTCAATTTAAATATATAATATAATAATATAATATATAGTATAGTGTTATATATTAAAATTGAAACTTTAAAGTTAACTTTCTATTTTATAGTTTATAACTTTAGACTTTATAGTTTATAGTTTATAGTTTATAACTTTATACTTTATCTTTATTTTATAGTTTACTTTATAGTACTGTTATAGTTATACTTTATAGTTTATAACTTTATATTGTAATTATACTTTTATTAATTTATTAGATTAGTAGATATAAGTTAACAAATAAGTAATAACAGATTAACAACTAAATAGATAGTAAAATTAAAACTAATGATAAGATGTAAACTTTTGAACTTTCATAATGTTAATAAGAGTACATAATGAAGTAATAATAATTTTATTTACATACTATGCATCATTCTTGCAAGTTCTTCGTAATCTATAGGTTGATTGAATTGGTTATGCTTCATAGCCTCTAAATCTGGAGTATTAATTTCAGTCTCGCCTCCGCTCCCGCCTTCCAAAATATTGCCTATTTCTTCATCTTCCGGAGAATTAACGTCTCCACATCCTTGATTTCTTCTCTCTGATCTGATCTAATCCCTTAAGCAGACTAACACTTCTAATGTGCTTCCACCCAATGAGTGACGTGTGTCTCCTATTTGATCTCGTGCTTGACTAAATCCACTTTCAGAAGCCACTGTTGAGATCGACATATTAAGAACATCTCGGGCCATCGCTGCAAGTACCGGAAATTGCCTTTTGTTATCCTGCCACCATTGTAAAGGGTCAAAACTTTTCTTCGGCTCCGCTGGCTTTTGCAAATAAAATTGCATCTCATCGCAAGATCGACTTGTGGTTGCTTGTGTTGTAAAAGTGCTCCATATGTCTAAAGATTCTTTTTCATTGTCATCTTCATTGAATCCTGAAGGTGTAGACACAGAAGCAGAACTAGAAGGAATATTAGTAGCAGAGTTGTTGTTATCATGTAATGTAGCATAATATTCATACAATGTAGTTAAATTAGTATCAAGTGTACTTATGCAATAAAATGAAGATGGAGTTTCTGTTGCACCTACTTCCATATAAGTATATAAACTACATATTAAATTATGACAATCTACTTTTTTAATAGAAGGATTTAAAACTGCACCAATACAATAAATATCAGGAATAGGGAAAAAATATTTTTAAAATTTTTCAAACATAAGTGTAACTGCATCTTTATATTTCACATTTGATTTTAAACCATAAAGTAAATATGAAATTTCAGCTATATGAGCTAAAGCATTACAAACTGTTAGGTAATAAGATCCTGAAAATTCAACAGTAGCAATGTAAAATTTACGTAAATTTTTTAAAAGTTCACCAATTGATTTTCAATGTTCGTCGGTTAACATATGCATCGCGTTCTTACAATGCGCATTTGCAACATGTGTTATGGGGTCTTTATACTTATAACATTCTTTTAACAATAAATAAGTATAATTTCACCGTGTAATAATCTCTTCTGGCATGAATTTAGGTCTCAAATTAAATTGTTTACATTTTTCTTTAAATTCTATTTTTCCTATTATTACCCTGAATAACTCCAACAGCTCTTTTGACAAGTTTTATTTCAGGTGAAAATAAATCAATACCACTTTTAACAATTAAATTATAAATATGACAAGCACAACGAACATGAAATATATGAGGAAGTGGTAGTTGTACTCCCACTTTTAAAAGATCTACGGCAGCAGTATTATTAGATGCATTATCGAATGATACACAAAGTATTTTATTATAAAGATTATATTTTTGGGCATAAGAACAAATAGTTTCGCTTATATATTTTCCAGTATGACTTTGATCCTCGTCATACGCAAAAGCAATAACACGTTTTTTCATTCTAAAATTTTCATCAATCCAATGACAAGTAATTGTTAAATAATCATTATTGTTTAAAGCATGTCCAATGTCTGAAGTAAAACTAACTAGGCATGGAAGGTTAGTAAACAAATATTGCAAAAAAATAACATAATCATTATGAAGTCTAAAAATATCGACTCTAGTAGTACTACGAGGAACACCTTTAAAAAAAGGATTATATACTCTTTGAATATATGTAATTAAATATGAAGAAGAAGCAAAAGAAAAAGGTAAACAACCTCCGGCAATCATTTTTGCTAATTCAATGCGATCCTTTTTTGGATCGTACTTAGCCACCCCCAGTTAATGAATTAAGTTGTTGTTGACCGGGTTCTAAATCAGAGACAACATTACATTGTGTCGTATGATCGTGTTTTATATGTCTACCTATAGTGCCCGTCCCCCCGTCACCACCCCATATCTTATGTTTATAAATTCTCCCACAAATATTACATCTAACTCTATCAGTACCCACAACTTTATCATAAAAGAGCCACACTTTACTCCTTTTTTTCTTGCACTCGGTTCTGCAGCGAGGTCTACGACTACGACTACCACTAGCAGTACCAACATTGACAGAAGGAACACTAGTAGGTGTAGGAGGTTCATTTTCTTCAAGTTCAACAATATTATCTAATTGAACGTTATCATATTCATTATCTTCTATTCCAAAATCTTCTTGCATTTGATCATAATCTATATTTTGATTAGATGATGAAGAACCTATAAAATTTTTACCTCTTGAACTAGATTTACGGCGTAGTCCCGATAAATTAGTCCTTATTGAAGACATTATAAAATATTTAAATAATAAACAAATAAATATGACAATTTAATAAAATAATTAGAGAATGAAACGAGTGTACCAAACTTCGGGATTCAGAATTCAATTGAAACTCGAAGCTCGAAGTCTTGTGTCTTGCTACTTTGATTATGAAAACTAATAATAATAATAACTTGAAAATTGATAATAAAGATAATTAAGAGAGTATGAGAAATTGAGAATTAGAGAATTGAGAGAATTGTTGTGTGATAAAAATGTAGAGAATTTATAGATTTTTTAAAGAGTAAAAATGTAATTAAAAATAATAATAAACAAAAAAAAAAAAAACCAACGGTCGAAATGACCGTTTGGCACCCCCCTCCCCAACGGTAACATTACCGTTTTTTTTAAATTTTTTGTGTTACCGGTCCGGTCCGGACCGGTTAACCGATAACGTAACCGGTTTCCGTTACCGGGTCTAACCGGTCCGGGCCTTACCGGGTTTTAACATAACCCGTGCGGGTTGGGGTTGGGGGCCAACCCAACCCCCAACCCGGTAAGCCCTTAACGGTCCGGTCCGGTCCGGATTTTCTACCGGGTCAACCCGGACCGTTAGACAGGTATAATTCAAGGTCGTTATTTAATTTGGATATATAAATATTCCTTTGTGTTGAGCTTACTTCGTTCACTTTTGCCAATACTTCATATAGTTTGCAAATAAATTATGAAATGCATCGGCTTTAAAATAAGACAGTTAAAATAAAAAGAGTACATGTGTGTGAGAAGAAATGCTAAATTGACGGACACACAAAATTACCAACCCTTTATTTTGATTTTTGAATACAAACCATTAGAAATGCTAATGGTGAGAAATTAACTAAGTTGCGGAAAATACGGACTTACAACGAGCCTAATCTATAATAATTAGATTGAAATTCTACATTTGAAGGAGAATTAAAAGCATTAAGAGTCTTGAGAAGAAGATGAAGTGGCGATCACAAAACGCAATTAGCTTTGAGAAAAAAATGTGGAAATTTGTTGGGATTTGCAAGAAAATTTGGTATAATTTTCGTCGTCGTTTTAACATCTAAATTGAAATATTCTTTTAGCTGATTGATTAGAAAGACCAATGAGGGTTTAAATGTTTCTAAGAACCCTTATGATTATTCCTTAATTATAGTTAGATTTTTTATTTATTTCTTATTTTAACTTCCTATTGTACGTGGACAGATAAGTCCCACAAATGATAGTGTTTACATTGAAAAATTAAAGTGTAAATATAAATGTTCAAATATAGTTATCATGTTCTCCTATAATATTAAGTTGATCCTTTGTGAACTTCATATGGGAAGGAATGAGTACATGCCAATTGATCAACCAAAGAATATCAAATGTAATGTTGTGGTGGCGTAATAAATATTTTTGCGAGGTCTCAAGTTTGAACATGAATATGAAAACGTATTTGGTAAGAGGTATTTTATCTCAAAGCAGGATTTTCCAGCATAACACAAAGTAATCGGGCTCCAAAACGAATATCAAACACGGATGGAAAACCCGAAAGGTAATTGATGAACCAAAGGACCAAGGTGAATGGTATGTAGAGGGAGAAAACAAAAACCTTAAAATTTATAATTGTTGGAGTTTAAACTATTCATGGTCTCTCCTACTACTTCTTTCTTCTATAATTATTACTTTCAAGGTCTCTGTGATATGTTCTTACGACACTTTGAGTCCATCTCCTTCATGAACTTGGTGAAATTGATGCGAAGATGATGAAATTTGGAAGTTAATTGGTTGGAAAAAGTCGGAATCTAAGGCAATTAATTAGAATTAATAAAAAAAATACAAAAATAGTGAATTCAAGATCTAGATGAATCACAATCTTCTACTTCTCCCATATTAGAATATCAAAGAAAGACATTGTAGATGTCCGTGGCGGACACGACTTCCATACAAGGAGAAAAGCGAAGCTTTAATTTCTACTAGAATGTCAACTACATGAGAATATATGTTATATAGGTTAGATTCTGTTGGAGTTACAGTGGATGTATGGAAATATTATATAACTATCACTACTGCTTAGAAAAGATAATCATTTACAATTTCAATATAATAGGCTTGAAGCATAACATCAGTTGTCACAATATCAATAAGTGTTGATGATCTTGATCTTCGGTCTTTGATCCTTCCTTGAAGTCTTGAGATCTTGGTTGAAACTGCAGCAAGCCCCTTGAGAACAACAACAACAATGTGTTTAAAAATCTAAAAATATAACAAGATAATTGGCTTGCTGAGTCGATCAAATTCTTGATTTATCCTTAAGATAATATTGCCCCGTATATCCTTTCAACGATTGTAAGGACAACTTATCTCCCAAGAGAAAACAACAATCAACCAAATGAGCAAATGGAACTCAAGTGTTCGCTAGAATAGAAGGATCTTTGAGTGTGTAAGATTGCAAGAAAGGAAGAGATTTCATCAAATCTGAAATCATCCAAGTGTAGAGAGTACTTATCTTATGTATGTTCTTGTGTATAATATCTCCCTTCTCAAATCTGAAATAAGGCATGGTTATATAGTTTAAAGATGAGGGGAGGTGTTAATTGTGTGTTAATGACTATTAAAAGGGTTGTTTATGAGGCTCAATGAAAAGCCAAAACATTCAGAAATAAGTGCCTAACGTTCCAACAACTTAATGACATTAAACTCTGAAAAACGCCCGCAGCGCCGTGACCCTGCAGGCTGGCGCCGCTAGCCAACTTTGGTTTCTAGAAACTTCAGGGACCAAAATGTAATTATAATAAAGTCTGGGGTTCAAAAAAATAATGTCAGAACAACCCAACAGCCCGCGACCCACGACCCGACCTGGACCGGGCGGGTGTGCTTAGTCTCGAACCCAAGCACACCTACGTCCTCCCTCCTTCAAAAGACATGGGTTACCCCTTGGGGTCCCAATCCCTTATTCAGTTTTGAGGCTTATATTATGAACAAATCTTCCTTTTCCTACCGATGTGGTAGATTTGTCCCACGCCACTCTTTCATGTCTCAAACACCTTACTTCGCGGATCAATATCTCTTCAATTTCTCAACGAAATTTGACGATCATTGGTCCTACAGTCATCTACTCACTTAGTATATTAAGCACGTGTGAAGAACCATATTCTCCAACATGTGGAACCATGATGTTTAAGAAATTGAAGATGGGCGGACCCAACCTCCAGCAAAGGCAAATTTCCAACAGATTCACCCTTTTTTCATGAATTCGGCTCATCTCTATCTATCACTCTCAATTTATAAAATTTAAATGTGAAATGTGTTAGAAAACTTGTACTAATAAATAAAAAAAATAGTATCTCTCATGGATTTGGAAGAGCTTTAAATATATGTGATATAAGTGAGAGTCCGGAACTTAAATGACCCAAAAACTAAGGAATTGAATCAAAATACCCTCTAAAAGAATTATGACAAAAGTACCTTTTGCGCAGGAAAAGAGGTATTTTAATTTTTCCAACATTTTGTATAATTTCAAAGGTTTGAAATTCACATAATAGTCATGTCTCAAGCCTCCGAGAGGTCAATATTTTATATAGAACCTAATATTTTTTATACGAACATTAGTGTAGGCTCAATAAATCAAGGATACCTAAATGTTTGGAACGTCGTTTTAGGGGTTGTAAACTGCCAGAAGTAAGTTTTGTTTGAAAATTTGTTATCATTAGGTTTAAGTATTTTAATTTTTAGGGTTTTGATTTAAGCGTTTTATTGTTTAGTCAAGACATTACGTTATTTCGAATATATCGAGATTATTTCATAATTAATTTAGGACGTCGCACGAGTTAGTAATAAACTATAATAAAGACTAAGATAACTAATTATCATTAAGAAAATAATACGCAAAAATATAATATTAATTTACATTATACAACTTAATTACATATACACAATCTTAATGGATCCCACATATGGTAGGCTAACCTTAAGCCTAAGGCTTATACGATCCACACCACAATCACCATCATCTCCATCCCCCTATCCTCTTAATAATAGGATGCTCTAAGCCTGTCGCTTAGTGTGCCGGACTGTCCTTTTTTTTAATACATTAACTTTGGTAAAAATCAAACTTGTGTGTCAACGGACTCCTCAGTGGGCTCCTGAGAGAGGCCTGGTGTAGAATCATGAGTAGTATCATAAATGGGATCCTGAATGGCTGGAGATGGAGATGGAGATGGAGATAGAGATGGAGATGGAGCCAAAGTTGGAGCTAGAGATGGAGATGGAGATGAAAATGGAGCTGGAGTTGGATATGTTGACAAATCTTACGATATGAAAAATTATAAAATAATCAGTATTTTAATTTCTTAAAATAAGTATTTTAAACACTTACACCTGGGCTAAGAAAATCCTTAAAGTCTATGAATAAGAAGTCGTACTGCAGCTCTTTACCACCCTATAGATCACGAACTGGCTTCTTACCATGTAGATCACAAACTGGTTGCTGTGCAGGTATTGATGCGTCATATAAAGCCCAATCTATGTCATCACGTACACCGACATATGTATTCTGGCTCTGCTGGGATGAAGACTCAATTACATCTTAAGATAGATATGCTGGTGTATATAGGTGTCGACGGTCGGTAAGAAGTCGACGGGACGTCTAAAATCGACAAATATTGTTGGGCTGGAGCAGGATCGAGAGCATTCTCGTCAGACTCATCTACTAGATGGCCTCTACCTCCACGTACTCAACCATGATCCACTCGGCCACGGTCCCCTTGCCCATAATCCCCTCTGGCCCCAACCCCTCTGCCACTGCCATTTC
The DNA here is from genome assembly GCA_029844215.1 of Przewalskia tangutica. Classification (NCBI taxonomy): domain Eukaryota; kingdom Viridiplantae; phylum Streptophyta; class Magnoliopsida; order Solanales; family Solanaceae; genus Przewalskia; species Przewalskia tangutica. Next base: position 17,443,420 of record CM056739.1, on the reverse strand, counting down.
TGCCACCATCAACTCTATCACTATCGCCTCCATGACCACGACTATCTACTACCTTATATGGGCCCTCTGAAACACCGTTCATGCATACGTCCGACCTCTTGTGCCCGTTGGATACCCGACTCGGCTACCTGAATGATCAAGGCAGTAAATCCTATTGTCTCGGGGATATGCATATGTTGTACACCTAACTGGCACATCGTCTGTACGATCTGTAGCTGCATTTATATGCAAGTATTAATAATTTAATAGATTTTTAATGTAATAATTAAGATAATTAATTAATTTTAAGTATAGTAAACTTACCAATACCTCATATTATCCCGCGAGTGATGCATATCCTCGGTCATCTAGATCACGTCTATTGGGGTTGTCAATCAAACTGCGTGTGATCTACCGGTACCACTTCATGTAAACCTCGATCAGAGTCGTATGTACGACCACCGCTGTCCTCTACAACCTCTGAGCCCAGTGACCGGCCTGGGTGTGCATAACGGCCCAGTATGTAGCAGTAGTGGTCGAACGCTCATCCCACATATAGTGGCGTTGATCCTAGTTAGTCGGGTCAGGAATATTATGTGCATGTCCAAAATGTTGTAAGACGCTGTGTGGTACGTAATCATCAATGAGCTCCATGTGTATCAACAGATATCGCGACATTCAAACAACCTTACTAGCAATACAAAACACTACTATTGATAAAAAAACTGAACATACGACATTCATATAAAAACCTGTAAAAATGACCACAAATTAGTAAACAATAAAGATAAAAATAATATAAAAAATATGATAATAATGTAAAATCAAACAGTTTTACCATGTCATCCGTCATATGATCAAGTTGATCCCTGAATGGAAGAATACTGTGGTGCGTATCCACATCTCGGGATATGTCTCTATCCATCTTCACGCGTAGGGCATGTCATCATCAATGAAGCCATACTGAGGGTGCGTAGCTAAGGGCTGAAAAGGCAGCATCCTATCCCACACTTATAACTGAAAGGGTCATTAAAAAAATGAAATATTAGTAGTCGTTTCAAAAATCTATATTTAGAATAAAATTACACTTAAATATATTACCTAGAAGAGCGTGAAAAATACACCGACATCACTCATAGCGCACACAAACGCTCGACATAGACATCGATACATGTAAGCCAAAATAGCACCGTCCCAGCTGTAATCTCCCAATAAGTCTAGATCGACGAGAAATAACAAAATTTTAAGCTCATATGAGAACCCAATTTGTTCGGGAATATGATGCCCCTGAATATGATGAGTAAATATAGACAGACACGATGATCTACAATATTCCTTGATATGTGTTGTCTGCAATAAGATCTGTCATGTCTGTGATACTTATAACGTCCAAATCCACTCCTCAAGGAGAAAGTGCAAATGGTGGTCGCAATATAATTCACCCAACTATGAGTCGGGGTCGATCCCACAGGGGACAATATGCTAGGGCAATTAAGCTAGTTATGGAATTATCACCAATCAAACTAAGTCAAATGATTTTCAATGATTGATATTTGTTTAAAAACTAATAAAGATAAAACTAACTAATGGGGAGCACAATCAATGGAAATTCGGGACATTGGAACTTAGTAATTTAACTTGAATTCAATAATGATCCATTGCAAGTAATTATCTGTCATTAATTAATCACGAGTCTAGCAAATTAGCATATGAATCTCAATTACCCACTAATGATTGTGGTGGTGGTTATTGTTGGGTACCGGGACTACAGATAAGCAAGAATACGTAAAAAAAATTGAAACAGCTAGAACAACAAAAACAGTTTTTGGATGTTGCCTTCAATGTTGTGTCAACATCTAAGGCAATATTGTGATAAAACAGTTATAAACCTTTGCAGAGTAAATGCACCGAAAAAGTAAAGAGACACAAGATTTATATTTTCAAGGGTATATATTAATATATCCCTTGATGGTCAATGACCAAAAGAATTGTATAAATTATATACAATTACAAATGAATTTCTTTTTACAAAATTGAGAAAAAATGCGAAAAAGAAATTACAAACAAAAGTGAAGTCGCAGATGACTTCAGCCTAAAGTTAAAAGATCTAAAAAGACAAATGCAACATCTTCATTACAATCGCTTGAACATTAAGCTTAATCTAGAATAAAGATAGCAATTGTAACGTGAGACTAGATGTTGTTATACTACTTTAGGCTAGGTGTGTTGATCCAGTTTCTAAGGTAATTATTCGAGAGCTCTGTTGGTAATTCTTCTCGTTTAATTCTGGATATCGATACTCTGAAGCTCCCTTCTATTTATAGTGTAAAACTTCCCTTGAAATCCTCACTGATTGGTTGCGGAGGTTGAGTAAAAGAAGGCTTCGACTTGGATCGGTTCTTGCTCCTTAAAAAGCTCAACGTTTTGGACTCGGTCTTCACGCAGCTTCTTCTCCAAGCTTTGACTGTTTCTTTTACCACGTTTTAAACACAACATCATTGTAAGCTTGCCTATGTCATTTTTTACTCACAATAACACAACCTGTTTTGGCCGGAATAATAGGCAAAATCGTTACAGAGATGTTGTCAGGAATGTCGCAGGCAACATTCTTATTTCCATAAGATGCTGTCCTGAGCATTTAGAGATGTTGTCACAACATCCATCCAACATCAACAATTATGATGACAAAGATAGTTGGTGGTGGTTGACAGTGATAACAAAGGTGATTATTGATGGTGATTGGAGTAGGTGTTAGTGGCAGTGGGGTTGTGGGAGTGCGGTGGGGTGGATTGTGTGGTGGGGGTGGTGTTAGTATAAGTATTTGGATCTTAACGTAAATAAATATACTTAATTACTTAATGTCTGAACCATTGAAATTCAAATTTCCCCAAAATTAAATAAAGTCTAAAAGTAGCTTATCTAAGGTATGGATTTAAAATTTTCTAATCCAGCAAAGACGTTGGTAACAACAAATAATGCCTTACTTTGCCAGGCTGTTTCGTCTACTTAAAATTTCAATTTACAATTAAGCCCTCCCATATTCAAATAAAATTGATAAAAAAAAAAAACTTAGCACACATCATTAATACTTCTCTACACGTTAAACTTGAGTATTAGCACACATCTTAACCGAAAAGAGTATTACACCATTGGTGTAAAAACTAAAACATTTCACTCCGATATTTTTCTTCAAAAAAAGGGGCAATATTAAGTCAAATGATATCTATACAACAAAGGATAAATTAGTAATTCACTCTCCTCCCCCCCACCCCCACACAATCTCCCAAGATCTGAAAAAAAGGGCAAAAATTCAAATCCAAACCCTAGATTTATCGTTAATCCGATTCGAATCAAAGACAAAAAATTGATCTGAATCGAGAAATCCTCACATAGTTATGGGGGATTTCAATCTGGCCTTGGTTATCGTAGCCATAGTCGTATGTATTCTCGTATTTCTCTTCAATATATATCTATTAATCAATTACCAGCATCCTGATGATGCTAACCAAGCCTATTTCCCCAAATTTGTTGTCGTTTTTGGTCTCTCAATTTCTGCCATTTCGATTCTCATGTTACCGGCTGACGTGGCGAACCGGCAAGCTTGTCGACACGCAATTTATAATGGCGCGTGTAATCTCACGCTCCCAATGAAGGAACTTTGGCTTGCTATATACATTGTTGATGCTGTTCTCGTTTTCTTTGTTATTCCTTTTGCTATGTTCTACTACGAAGGCGATCAGGATAAGTCCGTATATGCTCTTTTCAAAATTACGCTCTTTGTCTGTTTTTGTGAAATATTTACGTCACGTAGCCCATATTTTGAGTTTGTTACCCGATTTACCTCATATTTGTGTATAAACACGGTTGATACATTATGGATAATGCTTTGCCCCCAGGTATAATGTTGTATAATATTTATGCCACGTAGCTCATACTTTGAGTTTGTTATCCGATTTAGCTCATATTTATGTATAAATACCTTTTAGATACTATTATACACTTTTATACCAGGTTCATACATTATATATAATGGTTTGCCCCCAGGTATAATGTTGTATAATATTGTATATTGGGTTACATGGCGTAAATATTTTCAAAAGCTGTATATTTTTGATAATGTCTTTTTTATTTTTGAAAAATTGCTGCTTTATGTCTATTGGGAAATGATATATACCGGGTTTAGCTTTTTCCTTAATTACCCGGTTTAGCCTAGTTTTCCCTTAATTTTCCCAGTTTAATATAGGTTTTCCTTATTTACCCGGTTTAGCCCAGTTTTTCCTTAAACACCTCTTATACAAGGTGGACACATTGTTTACCGTAAGTGTATAATGTTGTATACCGTGTGTATAAACACTGTTGCGAAACAAGAGTTGGTTATGCGAATGTAAAATGAAAATATGTCTATGTAGTTGTAATATGTTATGTTGGGTTGTATATATTTGTACAAATCCCCTTTTTTTCGTGGGGATCATTTTGGGTATGTGTATTGAATTGTTATTCTGATGTACTTTTATTGTGTAGGACAATTGGCAAAAGGATTAAAAGTGCAATGTGTTGGGTGGTGACCACAGCAATTGTGTGTGCTTTGTTGCTTGGAATTTTATATGGTTAGTTTCGAGTAACTTGTGTTGATTTGACTTTGTTGACATGGATAATATGTTTGCACAAACCTTTTGGAAGCTAATGTGATGTAGGGCGAGCTTGGTGGCTAGTTAATTTGGAATGGAAAAATGTCAGAATTTGGTACGGAGTTAGGGATTTTAGATGTCAATTAAATGATCAATCAACTATGCCATAAACCAAAATTAGTTGGGCTGACTCGACTAATTGTTTTTATCCATTAAATGCAAGTGTTAGACTATCTTTTGGCTACTGTCCACCTACCACATCTCTCTTCCTTTATCGAGGCTTGAACGACTATTGCATTGTGAAGCTCACGTAGGCTGAGTTAAACCTAAGTCTTGGATATGGAGTTAAATTGGTATAAAGGTCCATACTTCAGTTGTCTAATGGTTCAAAATACCAGCTAACTGAGGGAAGTTGCTGAGTGTCTTATTTGGAAATTATTACAGTTTCTTCAGTTATTAGGTATTTCTCATGAGTGTTTCCCCCAAAGTTGATGGGACAAATAGGAAAGAAGAATATCTGGATGCTGTTTATGGGAATTATATGCCAAGAGCTAGGAGTTGTACTTTGCCATTTTAGTTTTCTTTTTCATAAATTAAATACTCCTGTATTGATTATGTAAATACATCAAGATGGTGTTAAGAATATTTCATCTGGTTTTATAGCTCAATAACAATTGTCCGACAGATTTTCCCAACTTTGCCGCCCTAGTTGTTGTAGTGCTTCTCAGGTCTTGTTTTGATCAAATACGGGAGTGTCATTTTTGTGCAACCTTATGTATTTTTTACTTGTGGATACTGAAGAAAGGGGGGGGGGGGGTGATGATCATGTCTCCCGCATGTTTTCCAAGACTTCTACTGCCACTGCAAGCAGCTGAATTTTAGTTTATGATTTTTTTGGGACCCCAAAACTGCTACTGAGCTGGAACCTTGCTCTTGCTAAATTATGTAACAGAGAACATATGTTACTTACATTCATCCCTTTCCTTAGGGTTTATATAGTTTTCTATTGCTGTACCTTCATTGCTTCTAACTTTATGGATTCTCTTTGCTCATTTATGTTTTGTTATTTTTTTCCTGATAAGTATACTACAGTGGATAGTTACATCTAATTGCTTCAATCCTGGTACTTCGCTTTGGTTTTTCTTATTTATCACGCTTCTTTTCTGATCTTATCTACCCCTCTTTTGAGTATTTTAGGGCTCGCTGGAAAGGCAGATTTCACTGTAAGACACCTGTCATCAGCCACCACTTCCTTTCCAAATTCTTTCGATTTTAACAGTGGTCAACAATGTATTGGAAACAGTGCCCGACAGGTTGGTGCAAATTTAACTATTTCCACTCTTGTTAGTTCATTGAGCTTATGTAAGCTTCGCCTAAGTAGTTTTATGTCTGATTTCAACGCTGCCTTTCTAATCCTTGCCTTCAATGTTTGTCAGTGTTCAGCATATTCTGCTAGTGCTTCCTCTGAAACAACCTGGACTATGCGTGCTACTTTTCCCGAATATGTTGTTGCTCTGGCTACAATCGTTGGATCTGTACTTTTCACGGTATGCCAATGATTAATTTTTGGACACTTGAATATTGTTATTGTTGTGATGAAGAGACTGAATGTCCTGTTCTTCAGACATTTCTGTCTTGGTAGAATGGAAATTAGTGCCCGTTTGGTACAACTTATTAAAAAGAGCTTATAGAAGTAGAGCTTTTATCAAAAAGTTGTTAGGTGTTTGGTTGTCAATAAAAAAAGTGCTTTTGGCTTAAAAATTGGCAAAAGCAAAAGATTTGGGCTTTTGGAAGTAGAGGCAAAGCAGCTTTTGGAAAGGCCAAAAGCACTTTTGCCTTTTCGGCCAAACACTCCAAAAAAAGGCCAAAGGTGCTTTTGGAAAAAAAAAGCACTTTTGGCCTTTCCAAAAGCCCAACCAAATGGGCACTAAATATGGAGAACTTCCCCAATCTCACATTGCTAGTTTTGGTGTGTAGAACACTGTAGAACTTATAATCAGTTTGAGTAATTTTGATAATAAATTTTGTGTAAGGGTGGTCACTTGACCATGAATTGCTTGTTGTCTTCTGGTCATAGTTGAGGGGGGTAGGGTGACCGGTTCCTGTGAGTAGCAGCATTGGAGGGAACCCATCACCCTAATGTGTATGTTTGGTACTGACTTATCTGCTTCACATTATATCTCTAGATTTTTGGTGGTGTTGGCATTGCCTGTCTCCCATTGGGACTTATATTTTCGTTCATCAGGCGTCCAAAGGCTGTTATTACACGTTCACAGTATATCAAGGTGATTTTTTCTGTTAGCAGCTCTTTACATTCTGATCGGAAGTTTAAGATAAAACAAAGAAAGGTAGACATGATGGTCTCATGATGCTTCATTTTGATTCTGTAGGAAGCTACCGAGCTAGGAAAAAAAGCAAAAGAATTGAAGAAAGCAGCTGATGCACTTCATCAAGAAGAAAGGAGTGGGAGTAAGGGAAGAAAATGGCGGAAGAATGTGAAGGCAGTCGAGAAGGTGCATCTTGTTTTTATCATGGTTGCTAAATGTTCTTTTCATTTTAGCACTATGTGACATATAGGTGAACTATAAATGGAACGTGTTAGAGCATCCAAGGGTGTGACCTAGTGGTCAATGAACCGGGACCGGGAGGAGACTCATGAGGTCTCGGGTTCAAATCTCAACGAAGGCAAAAACTGTAGGTGATTTTCCTCATATGCTAAGGCTTGATAGACCGAAATACGTAGTACCTTTGCTGGTGGGAGGTAGTAGGGTACCCGGTGGAATAATCCCCGACATCTTCGTCATAAAAAACGGAATACCTTAGACAGTAATATATATAAACAAATCTGTGTCATGCTAACGTGTATTTCACTACAATCATTGTAGAATATCTAAAAGTAAAATTAGTTGTCTTTTTTAGAAAATTAAACATGCTATAACTGGCCTAAAAACAGTGAATGTGGAAAGTTCTTCATTTTTTTTCATCTTCCTTTCCTACATCGTGTACAATTTTAAGATATGTGAACATTATAAAAGAAAGACTTCGATTTACCTTAAAAAACACTATTAAACGATGGAAGACAAATCAAGTCTTTAATTGGTAAAAAAGGAAGGAATTTATTTTGGTTAGAGGAGAATGGGGAATAGATTTGGGAAGTTACTACTGAGGAGATTTATACTTCTGAAATCCTGAAATGTTTGAGGAGCTTGGGTATACGAGGGTGAATCCATCTTGTTTTTGTGTGATTTTGAACTTAAATTCCTTGATATTAGATTTTTTTTCATATTTGGAAGCTACAAAAAAGTACTATAAGTTACAAACTTTAAAACTAAGAAAACATTTATGAAATGTTTGAACAATTTCTACTTGATGACAAAGTTGTTTGACTCCCCAAATAGTATTTGTTATGTAAAGTAGGAAAGGGGTGGGGGTGGGGTGATAAATCATTGTTCAAGTTGCCATTATACGTTTTATGAAATTCTGAAAGTAAAAATAAATAATATAAAATTTCTGACAAGTTGAGCTCTACACTTGCCCAGCAAAGGCTGAATAAACCATGCTATGCTATTTGTGTATGATTTATTGATGTTCATAATCTCTGTATGGAGGTGGCACTCTCTTGATACGCATGATCCATTTGTCCTTGTAATTCTATCTTGAAGTTATTTATGATTTTATTTCGGACCTCATTCCAATTTTGATCTCATTTATCTTAGGATGTTGGATGAAGATTTTGTTTTCTTGTCAAATTAATATTTCAAGAAATGAATAAACTAAAAAATTATGGTTCCTTTTTATGTTAACGTGATAATTTGCTTAACTTTGTTTTACCTTGCAGGAGGTGCTTCTTCTTGAAGAAGATGTCAAGGCTCTAGAGGAGATGTACCCTCAAGGTGAAAAGGTAAAGAAATGTGCTTTTATACTTCAAAAAAACAACATACCCAGTGTAATCCCACAAGTGCTTTTATACTTGGTCGGCTAAAATCTCATTCTTCACGCCTTGCCAAAGTAACTTTGTTGAGCAAACTAGTTTGATAGCCTTATCTTTGCAGGCAGAGACTGCTTGGGCAATGACGGTTCTAGGATATTTGGCAAAACTCATCCTAGGCATTTTAGGGTATGTGGGAATGTGATGGAATTTTAAATTTCTACTTGTTTAAATTCTTTTGAAATAATTTAACATGAATAGATGGTAACTAGTGATTCTGCGTTGTTTGGTCCATGTAAACAGGCTGATTGTCTCTGTAGCTTGGGTTGCCCATATCGTGATATATCTTCTGATTGATCCTCCACTTTCTTCTTTCCTTAATGAGGTTTTCATCAAACTAGATGATATTTGGGGTACCTTCAACCTTTCTCTGCTTTGCGTTGTTAGCTATGTATGGTGACTGATACATGAAATGTGATGGTACTTTTTTTCTGTTATTTCTCTCCAGGTCTTTTGGGCACTGCAGCTTTTGCATTTTTTTGCTTCTACCTTCTGCTCGCAGTGATTGCCGGAGCAATGATGCTTGGATTGAAATTAGTTTTTGTTACAATTCACCCAATGAAGTAAACATCTTCTGCTGTTCGAAATTACACTTTATTGAATCTGTTTGTCATCTGCTTTGCTCCTCCGTCTTCCCTGTCTCACTGTTCTGCTGGACCACTATTTACAGGTGGGGAGCTACGCTCATGAACTCCTTTCTTTTCAATGTGGGCCTTATTCTTCTTTGCTCTATCAGGTAGGATTAATGATGTTCAATTTTTCTTATGTATTTGTTACACTTTTGTTGGTCTAACAATTGATCGTAATGATGAATATCTGAAGGATAAATGAAGGGTTATGTCCATGCAAATAGTAAACCTCTTAATGTACCAGTTAGGATTTAATTTATTAGGGAATTGTGTGGTGATGATTTGCTGAAGTGATGCATGAAACAACATGCTAACCCAGTACCTCCGAGTTATGGCTAAATCCTACAAAAGAAGCAGCCTGCTTCTAATATGGTCTAGATCTCAGTGGGGAATTATTGTTGTAGCCTTGATTTAACTTGGGTCTTGGGGGTATGGTGGTTCTAGACCATTTACTAGTTACAACATATGTAGGCAACTATGGAAAGTAAAGAAAGAACTCTTCTAATTAGATATCCTGAAACGTTCGTGCTGAATATTTGATGAGGCACTTGCTAAAAGGGCGTGCATTTCCCCCTTATTTCTAAATAAAAAAGCAGATAGCTTCATCAACTTCATTGTTGGATAATGGTTCTTCTGTTAAATACTTTGGTGAGTTGATAGGAGGTATATAGAAGAGGACATGGAATTCGAGCATGCTAAATATATGTTTAGTATTCTGGTTTTCTGATAGGGTATTAGCCAACCTACAGTTTTTGGATTGATAACCACCTTTCTCCTGCTTCCACTTAGTTTGAAAGTTTGGTAGTATGATCCTATTGTTTTCTGTGCTTGCAGTGTCATTCAGTTCTGTGCCACGGCCTTTGCATACTATGCTCAAGCCACTGCAGCTCAAGAAATCTTTGGTCACAATCTGCAATCTCTTCGTGGAATTAAGTATCTATACAAGTAAGTTGCTGTTTTTTCTAGATTTCCCCCTAGAACTGGTTTTTCTGGCTGCAAGAATCATGTTGTTATGAATGCGAAAATATGTCTTTGTAGGTACAACGTGTTTCAAATTGGATTTATTGTTTTAGCTGGTCTGACATTTGTTTACTATGCTGCCTTTGTAAGTCTCCCCTACTGTGACATCTCAAATCTTTACTCTTTAGATGGAGGAGAAATTTAACCAATTTTCAACTTTGCAGGGGTGGAGAAGGAAAAAGCCTAGTGCGAGGTTCCAGCTCTCCAGTTAAAAGTTTTGATTGGATTTTAGTGCACGCATCTGACCGTATTTGGACTTACTCGGGTCTATCACTAATGTTTGAGGCTGTGAACTCTGGTGTATGTTGCCTAGTTTTGTTTAATATTATTCTTGGAGGAGGCAAACACCATTAAATTTGATTTCTGCAGTGGAAGTAGGGTGTTGGTTACTCTGTACTGCTGCTGCCACTGTTCTTGCCCCTTTTACTTTAGTTTCTTTTTCCACCTGTATGTATCATTTGTTTGGGAATGTAGTCATCTGAATGGTGAGCTATTGATTTGAGATTTGTCCTTGATGTATCATATAGTTATTATATACAAAAGTTCTTGGATGCTTGTATATTTAATGTAAACTCTTATTTTGCTTTTGAATCCTACCAAATTATATGCACATTGTTTACAATTTTGTCAGCATTTTTTTACAGTGAAGTGCATCTTCATTATTTAGATAGGGGAAATTGACACTAAACGATGGTAAAGTTTCGGTGGGTTAGCCACTTTTCGGATAAGATTCTCTATTGTGGGATAATTTTCTGGATATACAAAATTAAACTGATAATTACAGTAACTATAATACTATCCAACTTTCAAAGAATAGCAATAAATTTTTTACAAAGCATATACACCCTCCGATATATTTCACAAAATTAGGGATTTTATCTTCTTTTTCACCTGAACCGTAGCCGTTGCTTCATCCTCCTTGCTGCAGCTACTGCTTTAGTGGAAAATCACTGGAGCTTCTCTCTCGTAGTATTTTCTTTTTTCATTGTCGTCCCCATTCCATCCGTATGAAATAGAGGCTTGTGGGCGATAAGAAGGTGCCACCAAAATTTAAAGAAAAGTTCAAAGTGGTGCTAGACCAACTATGATATATGAAGTGAAGTATTGACAAGTCAAGAACTCTCACATTCCGTTTAACAAAAACTAGCTATCACTAGTGTTTTATACATTGCATACAGAAACAAATTTTACATCTATTCTACCTTAGTTACCTATATTATCAAGACATTCTTCCTTTATCACTTGATTACTCTTAGTTTCACTTGAGCTTCGCCTTACACTTCAGTGACTCCCCAAGTAGTTGTTTCGGGAAGAAATCTCTTCCAATATCAGTGGCCGCTTCAAATATCTTCTTCTATTGATTCACTATCTTTTTTTCTATAAGAATATTCATATCAAGATTCCCAAATCTAAAGTAGAAGCAGCAATAGGACGAATATTCAAGATTTCTTGACACAAAGAAGCCACAAAATTATTGGGCTCATGACTAGTTTCATGAGTAACGACTTGTTCTTCTCCAGAGATGCCATTCAGGGAAGAATGTTCCGGTCCAATTGGTAGGTCCACTTAACAATGAATATAGACCTACTAGTGAAATGACAAATGATATGACAATATTGAACTTCTGTATCCCCTTTACGAGAAATAAAATAATTTTTATCTAACGAAGATAAAATAGACAATCCCGGATGACCTAGACAAGCATGACAAAAGGAAAGAGCAAGGGCGGCAAATGTGGATGGCAAGGCTTGACTTGAAAGACCAAAACATGGTGTGATCGGATAAAGATCTCCCTTACTATCACACCTCATGAGAGGACTCTCCGTCTTGAAATCCTTTACATAAAACCCAAACGGATCAAATTCATCAGAAATAGAATTATCAGTGGTGAATTTATGAACATACACTAAATTTTTATTCAATTTAGGGGCATGAATGATATTTTTCAGGATCAGAGATGGATGGGGTGGAGACAGTTTTATGATCATAACCACGAATCGGAATATAATTACCATTGTTGACACCCAATTTTGTTCCATCTTTTTAATCATTTGTTGCAATTCTAAGTATTTTGGACACATCATTTTTGTCCTCGTTTTTGCATTTTTATATCATAATCGTAAATATTTTATGTTATCATATTTTCGCAAAATGGCATCACATTTTTATTTTTAATTAGACATTAAACATTTCTTAAATATTATGTTTTATTATTATTACATCGTTATTTTATTTTTCTAATTTTGCATCTCTTTAAATATTTTTTCCTTTTAAATAATAAACCCCTTTTAATTCCCAAACTCCAAGCCCACATCTTCCCAACCAAAATTTAAACCAGCCCAAATTTCTTATCCTCATTCATTCATTTCACATATCTATATATCCTTGCACTAACTATTTCATCTATCTTTGGTTTTGTAGAAAGTTTCGCATAGCAGCTCAGCCCACAAGACCACAATCGCACGCGTCTATCAAGACATCATATAGCTCACAGGGCCACACTTTGATCCTCATTTCTCAATCACTTTACGACTCTAACTATTTTATTCGATTTATATCCTGCAGGTAATTTTATCATAGTAGCATGGCCCACCGGGTCGAAATCATCTTATTATGTCTATCAAAGACGTCTTCTTATTACGTCCGCACAGCGATGTTAGCTCAATTACGTCTATCAATGATGCTTCTCTTATTACGTCTATTCAACGACGTTGTCTTATCGTCTATCTATGACGTTCTCTTATTACGTCTATTCAACGACGTCCTATTACATCTATCAATGACGTTCTATTATTACGTCTTTTCAACGACGTTCATCTTATTACATCCGCACAACGACATTCCTCCTATTACGATTATCAATAATGTCCATATTTCATCTACGCAATGACGATATCTACAACACGTCTATCCAACGATATCATTTTATTATGCCTGTGCAACGACATTATCTATATTTCGTCTACGCAATGACGATATCTACAATACGTCTACCCAACGACGTTATTTTATTGCGCCTATGCAACGACTTCATCTATATTCGTCTATACAACAGACGACATCTACAATACGTCTACCCAACGACGTCATTTTATTGCGCCTATGCAACAAATTCATCTATATTTCGTCTATACAACAGACAACATCTACAATCGTCTACCCAACGACGCCATTTTGTTGCGCCTATGCAACAGCCTCATCTATATTTCTTCTATGCAATGACGACATCTACATCGCATCTACTCAACGACGTTATTTTCTTATGCCTATGCAATGACCTCATCTATATTCCGTCTATGCAACGACGACACCCACACCACGTCTACGCAATGACGTTATTTCATTCGTCTATGGAGCAACTTCATTTATATTGCGTCCGAAAATGACGCCATTAGCATTACGTCCGGAAATGACATCATCTACATTTCTTTCGGAAATGACGAATATCTGGATTACATCCGGAAATGACGTCATCAGCATTACGTTCGGAAACGACGTCATCTATATTTCATCCGAAAACGACGAATATCTGCATTACGTCCGGAAACGACATCATTTGCATTACGTCCGAAAACGACGCCATCAACATTACGTCCGAAAATGACATCATATACATTTCGTCCAGAAACGACATTACGTCCGGAAATGACGCTATCTGCAATACGTCCGGAAACGACGAACATCTGTAACTACATTACGTCTGCGCAAAGACAATATTTCAACTCAGAGGATCACATTTATCATATATTCATGTTTTATCATTTTTTTGTCTTAATAGTTATGCACTAATTTTTTCTTAAGCTTTAGCCTGCAGGAACCATTAATTTGTAGGAGCAGGAGCACAACGTGGAACTGTCTCTTACAGCGAACCGAGACATTTTTGTTAGAGAGTTGGACTTTCCAACAAAGGTCCGTGGCCTACCTCGAATGTCGATTCACTCTCCTCCAACATCCCACAACACAAGAACCCAATGTCATCATAATTCGACACTGGGACAAAATTTTGAATCTGCATCCGCCATGCCTTCAGTTTTTCTAACACCAATGGCCCCAGTGTCATCATGATAAAACACTGGGATAAAATATTGAATCGACGTCAGCCCATTTTTAATTTTCTAGCATCGCAACAACTCTGTGTCATCATAATTTGACACTGGAACAAATTTTGAATCTGCATTCGCCTTGCCTTCAGTTTTCTAGCATCACAGCAACCCAGTGTCTTCATAATCCTACACTGGGACAAATTTTAAATCAGCATGAGCTTTTCTTTTGATCTTGGCATCACGACGACCCAGTATCATCATAATTCGACACTGAGACAAATTTTGAATCTGCATTAGCTTTGCTTTCAATTCTTCATAAAATTTTATTTGCCCATTCATTTCCCGATCTTTGTTCTAATTCTGACAATCTAAACAAAATTGGCTACAAGTCAACGTCTTTGTCCGAAAATTATTTCATCGTCTTCAGCTAAAGAGGGACAAACTGTTGACACCCAATTTTGTCTCATCTTTTTAATTATTTGTTGCAATTCTAAGTATTTTGGACACATCATTTTTGTCCTCGTTTTTGCATTTTTTATATCATAATCGTAAATATTTTATGTTATCCTATTTTCGCAAAATAACATCACATTTTTATTTTTAATTAGGCATTAAACATTTCTTAAATATTATGTTTTATTATTATTACATCGTTATTTTATTTTTATAATTTTGCATCTCTTTAAATATTTTTTCCTTTTAAATAATAAATCCCTTTTAATTCCCAAACTCCAAGCCCACATCTTCCCAACCAAAATTTAAACCAGACCAAATCCCCCTCCATTTATCAGCCCAAATTCTGAAATCAGCCCAACTTCTTAAATCCCCATAATTAGCCCAAACAAAACGATCCGACCCACACCCCTTATTTCTTCAACACCCAATTCTCGTCCAAATCAAACCCCCCATCGACCAAAACCAGAACCAGAAAACCCATCACTCTGACACCACACATACATATACCCATCACTTCGCCCCTGCAATACCCCAAAAACCTGCGCCTTCACCCCAACAATCGTCACTGTCACACCCCATTTACTCCATCTATGTTACCCAAGCTCCTCGAGCCATGCGCATGTACATCCTCAACGGTAACACACTTGTCTCCCATCAACCTTTGAATTCAAAATTTGAATTTGTGAAGAAGGGATGGGGGTTCCAAATTCAGTATAAATACAACCTCGTTGGGTTGTTGAAGGGGGCTGGATTTTGAAAACGCTTAGAACCAATATTCACACTGGGAGATCGAAAATTCTGAGTCTTAGTTTGAAGCAAAGAACAAAACTCGCATATTTAATACTTCCAAGGGATTTACAATCAGGGAATAAATATCCTCTGTTAAAACCAACCTCAAAACTCCTTTTATTCTCAGTTTTGGTTCTACAAAGCGACAAATACCTAAGCTTTATTCTTTTTCCAATCGCATAAGAAACAAACAATTCTCTGAGAGGAATCGACGAGTCGAAACATGTCTCGGTTCGCTACCCGGAGAAGGTAACTCACTTTCCTGTCGAATTTCGGTTCTTCATGTGAATTTATGTGTTTTCTGTTATGTGTTTCTTGATTATATTTGTTAACATTGTTATATAAGTGTTCAACATGTCTTAGCTTATCTTAGCAGATTCTGATTATCTAAGTTATTGATTAGGTTCATATTTAATATCATAAGCCGAGTACACTTGTCTAATATCTGATTGTGATATTGATTAATTGAATGTTTCCATGGTGTCGACATGTTTAGCCAACTGTTCTGTCCAGTATGTTGGTTTAAAATCGAGTCATGCCTGTTTAAGAATCCATGTGTTGTTTTGAGCCACAAATGATAGTATGTTGTTCTTGTGTAAGATATTCTTGTCTACCTCAAGTTATCTATTGATAGGGGCAGCTCATTTGTTAAGGCATTTTTGACCTAGATAACTCCAAATTACTCCCAAACACTCTCCAAAGGCCTCCCTATCATTGAAGAACAATTCATTGAGAGTATGAAGTGATTTCTCCCTTGGAAGATCATGATCACAATGTAATCCTCTTTAGGTGGTTGACAAAGTTGATAGTTTCTTTAAACTTGGAAGAGAACTTATTGTGAATGATGTCTTGGTTATTTAAGGTAAGGGTTTACTACTTATAAATGTTCTCTAGTTCCTCTCAGCTCAGCTAGTTTAATTGGTACCGATAACTTGTGAAATTTAAGCTAAACTCCATGATTGACATGTTGTAATTATTGGACTATTTTGGTTAGTTTCTTGAGATGTTTATGGATGAAAGTTGTGAAGTGTGGTAGTTGATGAAGAGGAATTTATAGTGTTTTGGTTTCCATGATAGTAAAACATTAGCAGTGTGCACTTCAAGTGTTAGCTAGAATGTCATAATTATTTGGTTCTTGGATTCGTCCCGATTTTAATTCACATTGATTGTGTCATGTATATTATCACCTGTAGTGCGGACTAGAACCCGTGAGACTATCGTAGCTAAGGCGACCAAGGTATGTAATAGATAACTCTTCTTTCGAAGCATGAATTTCGACCTATCTATCGATATCATGTCTTGTATGAGTTGGTTTGTCATCTATAATTTGAATTCCTTTGAGTTTCATGTATCGTCAACAAAGAACATATCAAAGAATAATCTATAAGAATTAATAAAATGTTGTCTTAAACCAAAAAGGAAGAGTCTTTGAAGTTAAGAGGCAATAGTGCTATTGATATATAAGTATGTATATCTACTATGAACACCCCTGGCAACCAAAGATTAAGAAAGTATGTATATGTATTCTGAACACCCCGGGTTATAACCGGAAGGTGAGGAAGTATGTATATGAAACTCAAGGCTATAACCAGAGGGTAAAGATGTATAATACAATACATATGTATGTATATGAGTATTAGAAAGTGGTCCAGAGTTTCCTTGTTCATCCTGAGTGACTTTTCAGGTTATCAGTTGCTTCTTATGCCCTAGTTATAGTTTATACTTTCATGTTTACATTCATGCCTTATATATCAGTACATTTCATTCATACCAATGTCCCTTTTTCCAAGGGCACTGCATTTTATGCTACAAGTTCAGGTATAGGCCCAAATAGGCCTCCCAGTAGGAGTTGTTGAGTCTCAGTTGTTGGTTGGTAAGCTTTGCTTCTTTTAGAGATTTCGAGTCAGGTGTTTAAGTTGTGTCCTATCTATATATTTAGATAATGGGTAGGTTGGGGCCCTGTCCCGACCATATGACATATTTGTTATTCATAGAGGCTTGTAGACTTGGTTGGTCTATTTAGTAGTGATGTATGGCGGCCTTGCCGACCTTGTTGTTGGTTTGTTAACTTGTACTACGGTATTGTAGGCCTTATATATATGTATATATGCTTTGAGATGGTTTCCCTCATTCGGCTTTAAACGTTCAGATTGCATTTCCTTTTTACAAATTTTGGCCTTGTCGGTCCTTCTCTTGTGTTGACTATGTTGTTATTCAGATTATATTCTGGTAAGACCTTGTCAACTGGAGTTTCTATATGTTCAAAAATCGTGTTTCCGAGTGGTGCACTCGGGTAAGTGAGCCATTGGGCTCCGGTCATACCTCCCCAAGTTGGGGTGTAACAAACTTGGTATTAGAGCAGGTTAGTTCTAGACACTCTACAAGCCGTGTCTAGTAGAGTCTTATTTGTGAGTGTGTTGTGCTCCATAAATATAAACGAGAGGCTGTCGAGAAATTAAGGATGGTTACTACTATTCTTTTATCTCTGTCACGACCCAAAATCCCATTTATGTCGTGAGGGCACCTACCCTAACCCGTAGTGAACCACTAATCATACAAGACATAATTATATAAATGTAAATGCGAAGAAGTAAATAACAATAGAAGCGTTGACAAAGTATTGACACTTAAAACATAAACCTTAGAAACATCCCCAAAACTTAGTTGTCATGAGTACATAGCTACTAATTAAAATACAAGTCTTAAATTGTAAATACAATCACTGTCTGGATATAGGACATAAAGTAAAATAACAAGATGAAGAGTTCCAGTGCCGAGATGAAACTTACGGCTCACCCTGGACTCATAAAAAGAATCTCCAAATTCTGCGTCAAGCTCCTCCGCTGGCATCTGGCTCAGTACCTGCACATAGAGTGTAGTAAGGTGTAGAGTGAGTACGAAAACCACATGTACCCAACAACATCGTCGACTGACCCTAACTATAGCGGTGGCGAGGGTTGATACTCCCAATGCTTCTCTTCTTGCTTGGTTAGTTAAATGTATAATTTATAAATAATTCAACTATTAAAGAGAAGATTCTACAACCCCACCAAGTCATAAAGTCTATTTCTCTTTAAAGAGCATCATAAAGTTTCTAATTTTACCACAATCAAAACAGATATAGTAATAAAGTTCCAACCTTTGTCAAATCAGCATCTAAGTCCTCAAAGATTTCATCTTTTTCGTTAATTAAAATAAGTTCTACTCATAAAGGTCCAACCTTTTCACGAATTAAGGCACAATCACTATCAAGATTCAATGTTTTATCCAAATAAATAAGTTTACCATCAAAAGTCCAATCTTTTAGTTCTTATATTAAAGAACATGTAAAGATCCCATATTTATTTCGTTCCTAACAATTCATGTCACAAAGATCTCATCTTTATATCATTACAATACCGTCTCATATTTCTGTCTTACATCAAGAATAAGTTACAAGGTGCCAGAAAATACAGGAGCTCCAACCATTCGATAAAAATATTGTTGATGATGCCAATGTTGAGGAGGTGTACAAGAGTGAGGATGTCAAAAATATGCAGTTTTAGAGTTGGGGCGTGTTGGTCCTCATTCTAATTATTTTTCTATATTATGTTTAGTTGCGACATGGAAATCGAGCCTTCCAAACCTTTGAAGAAGTGTATAGATGAGAAACAAGACCCTTACATTCTAAAATTTACCACACCAAACAGAAAAACCTACATACCTTCACTTAAGGGCCAAGAAGTGCAAGATGCGACACATAAAGCTTGGTTCTTTTATTTTCACACCACCACCCCAGGAACGTGACAGAAAATTTGAAGCAAAATTAGGGGCGCAATTCATATCATCAAAGTGGAAGGAAAAGTGGTGAAAGTTATGGCGTCGTGCCGCGATGTTAAATCAGACGCTTATTGGGAGACACAGTAATGTGTAATAGTTTTAGATTTTTATTTTTATAGTGTTACATTTTGTTTTATTTTTATTTGTAGATTAGGGAAAGTTTGAGTACTCAAATATGAAGTTGAGGAGCATGTTTGAATGTAAGTATGTGGTCGTCCCGACACTTAATATTGAGGATTATGCTACTAGGTAGGCCCTAGGGGGCCTCAAGGAGTATTTCTTACCTTGCTTTGTTTTATTTGCTTGTAGATGCATTGATGGCACTGCATGTGTGTGGGGTGGGAATTACGTCCATATGTATTGTAAAATTTTGAGGTTAAGAGTGATGACAAATATGTCGTAGTATTTTTTGAGTCTTAGAAAAAAAATCAGGAAAATAGAAAATTTCAAAAAGATATTTGTTTCTTTTATTTTCTTTAGTAGCTTCTTAAGCCCCTCATTAGTGGCATACATCCCCGCCCCCTTGGGGTTTTATGACCTCGGTTCTTTTCCGAGGGGGACCTTTGAACTGGGTAATTTTTATTTTTTTAATTTTTAGGAGTAATAAAAGAGAGAAGAAACACCTCTTGACTTGCTTGATACTAGAATATTTAGGCCTGAGTTTTAGTAGTACTTTCCTGTGAACGCTTGAGTGTTAATATAGAACAACATACTTTCTGACACCTAGGCTCAGGGTTATGACTCTATTTATAGCTTACTCTTATTTTGTAGTTCATCATGACCTTGTCTGTCCTAGAGTAGAATTACACTACAACAAATTGGTTCAAAGAGGACGATTGTAGTGCCCTCTTTCGTCTAAAAATCGCCTCCTTAGATCAAAGAGGGCGATTTTTAGTCGCCCTTCAAATCGCCTTATTACGCCCGTTGTCATAGATAAAAAAAGGGCGATTTTTCAAGTCGCCCCCTTTGGTAAAGACCAAAGAGGGCAACTAGAGTCGCCATTTTTTAGATTCATCAAAGAGGGCGATTGTAGTCGCCCTATTTGGTCCTTACCAAAGAGGGCGACAACAGTCGCCCTTTTTGAGATTACCAAAGGGGGCGACAACAATCGCCCTTTTTGATGAATCTAAAAAATGGCGACTGTTGTCGCCTTCTTTGGTAAGGACCAAATAGGGCGACTACAATCACCCTCTTTGGTAAGGACCAAATAGGGAGACTACAATCGCCCTTTTTGAGATTCATCAAAAAGAGAGTCGCCCTAGGATGGTTCAAAAAAGAGAAAAAAATTAAATGCACCAACTACCAAAGAGGGCGACTACAATCGCCCTTTTTGAGATTCATCAAAAAGAGAGTCGCCCTAGGATGGTTCAAAAAAGAGAAAAAATTAAATGCACGACTACCAAGAGGCGACATAATCGCTTTTTGAGATTCATCAAAAGAGAGTCGCCTAGGATGGTTCAAAAAGAAAAAATTAAATACACTAACTACCAAGAGGCGACTATAATCGCCTCTTTTGAGATTCATCAAAAGAGAGTCGCCTAGGATGGTTCAAAAGAGAAAAATTAAATGCACTAATGGGATTGAACCTGCTCAATCGTGACATCAGACTTATTCTACCACTAGACCACTAGTTATGCAACATTAATCCCCACAAATACAACCCCCTGCCAAGAATCGAACCCGGGCATCCTATGTGGAATTGTGTCATTCTACCACTAAATCAGTTATCAATATTTGTTATATTTATACTCCTCATAATCATAAATCCTTTGGATTCGAATATTTTGGATATCCAAAAAATGGATATTCGTAATTTTCGGATCGGATTCGGATCCGAATATTTCGGATATCCAAAAAATCAGATATTCGTAATTTTTGGATCGGATTCGGATCCGAATATTTTAGATATCAAAAAAATTAGATATTCGTAATTTTTGAATAATTTCGGATCGTATTCGGATCTGAATATTTCGGATATCCAAAAAATTAGATATTCGTAATTTTTGGATAATTTAGGATCGGATATCCAAAAAATCGGATATTCGTAATTTTCGGATCGGTTCGGATCCGATAATTTCAGATATCAAAAAAATTGGATATTCATAATTTTTGGATAATTTCGGATCGGATTCGGATCCGAATATTTCAGATATCCAAAAAAATCAGATATTCGTAATTTTTGGATAATTTAGGATCGGATTCGGATCTGATAATTTCGGATATCCAAAAAATCGGATATTCGTAATTTTCGTATAATTTCAGATCGGATTCGGATCCGAATATTTCGGATATCCAAAAAATGGAATATTCGTAATTTTTGGATAATTTCGGATCGAATTCGGATCCGAATATTTTAGATATCCAAAAAATCAGTTATCCAAAATTTTTGGATCGGATTCCGAGACTTTGATTTAAAAAGAGAATTAATCATGTTTGAATTTTTTAATCTTTATAAGTAGATTTCAAATTGAACAAAAATTATAATTCTTAGATCAAGAAGGACGATTTTATCAAGTCGCTCCTTTTGTAAGGCCAAATAGGGCGAGTGAATTAATAATATCAATTAATATTAATAGTTTGTCAAATAATATATACAACACATTTATGGGCAGTGGAATAAAAATTTAGAAATAAATTAAAATTTCAAAAGTAAGAAAAATACATATTTATTTATACAACATAGATGAAATTCGACCTCTTTTGTTAAATAAACTTAAATAGAAATACAAAATCGATCGTCACTATTTTATAAGACATTAATGAAATTCTTATAACGTTGATATGAGTCAAAGAATGTGATAGTTAAGAAAGACATTCAAAGAATTTGTAGGACTCGTTTGGTGTGAGAGATAAGAAATAATTAATTCCAGATTAATCTCTAAATAAATTTATCTCAAATTTGGTCTATAATATTTGTCACTTTGGAAAATAAAAAAACATTAATTTCATATTTCAATTCAACTTTTACTACTCTAAGAAGATATGTAATTATTAATCAATAATTGAAGTAACAAATAAAAGTTATTTAATCCCATTTTTTGTTGTACCCAAAGAGGGCGACTGTAGTCGCCCTTTTTGATCGATTTCCAACAAGGGCGACCGTATTTTGATCGATATCCAACAAGTGCGACCGTAGTCACCCTTTTTGATCGATATCCAACAAGGGAGACCGTAGTCGCCCTTTTTGACGTGGTTAAAAATAGAGTGAATTTTTCCCACTAAAGTATATATATATATATATATATATATATATATATATATATATATATATATATATGTGTTTTGAGAATTATACCAATGATAAATGTCCTTTATTTTGTGTTATTTAAGCTTTAACTGAGTGGAGAATATTCAACTTTTGTAGTAATTTAATTTTTTTAATAAACTATGATAGATAAATTTAAACATCGAAACATTTATGGGCAGTGAAATAAAAGTTTAGAAATAAATTAAAATTTCAAAAGTAAGAAAAATGCATATTTATTTATACAACATAGATGAAATTCGACCTCTTTTGTTAAATAAACTTAAATAGAAATACAAAATCGATCGTCACTATTTTATAAGACATTACTGAAATTCTTATAACGTTGATATGAGTCAAAGAATGTGATAGTTAAGAAATACATTTAAAGAATTTGTAGGATTCGTTTGGTGTGAGAGATAAGAAATAATTAATTCCGGATTAATCTCTAAATAAATTTATCTCAAATTTGGTCTATAATATTTGCCACTTTGGAAAATAAAAAAACATTAATTTCATATTTCAATTCAACTTTTACTACTCTAAGAAGACATGTAATTATTAATCACTAATTGAAGTAACAAATAAAAGTTATTTAATCCCATTTTTTGTTGTACTCAAAGAGGGCGACTTTTTAAAGTGCCCCCATTTGATTCGGACCAAAAGGGGCGACTTCTAGTCGCCTCATTTGGTGTAACCAAAAAGGGCGACTTCAAAAAGTCGCCCCTTTTGGTTAAATTAAAAAGGGCGACTTCTAGTCGCCCTTTTTGGTAATAACTAATAGGGCATTAAAAAGTCGCCCTTTTTGGTTTAAAAAAATTATCCTCTTTGAGGCATTTTGTTGTAGTGTTAATCCGTCTTGATTGAGACTTGTGTCATGTGTGGTGAGGATTTTTGACATATATTACATGTTTTGCATCTTAGTCGAGAAATTTTCCTGCATGTTATTGAAGCGAAATTAAAAGTGTTGCTCTGTTTGAAAGATGATAATAGGCTTTCTTTGATATGTCTTGTGAATTTTAGTCTTTCAGATAGTGTTATCACTAGTTAGCCCTTAGAGCCTATAACCCCTTATTTGGTAGTCGTATTTTTCCTTAACCCTTTTTTTGAATCCCTAGTTTTTGCACCCTGCTTCCCTGAGTATTGTAGCTTAGATTGTGATATAATTGATAAATCTAAAGAAAGGGATGGTCAAGTAAAAAAAATGTGACCAATGATAGTTGTAAAGTGATGAAAACACCTTCTTAGAAAGAATGTGACATGATTTTTTTATTAAAGTATTGATGTGATGAGAATTACTAGTGAAAATAATTGATGAAGAGAGGGCTGAAAAATAAAGTGAAGAGATGAAAATAATGAGTGATGAAGTCTAAAAGTGCAAAGTGCGTAGGGAAGTGTAAGTCACTATTATATAGTTTTCCTACCCGTCCCCTATCTAACATTACAACCCGTTAAAGTCCTATTTGTTTCTATTCATGCATGCTAAATTAGTGGAGATGTACATAATGGGCAAGCTTATGTCTTTGTGCATACATGTCAATTTCTTTGTGAGTGCGAGAGTTGTGCTTTGATGCTAAGTACTTAATTTACATTTGATTATTTGATTTGAGTGTGTGGAATATTTATTCTTCTAAGCGCACTTGTTTCATGATAGATATATGATGTTATTAGATTTCCTTGACAAAGTAGGTGATCGAGCTTAAATTTGATGAGTTAGAGTCCGTCCCTGAGGATTGGAGGTTAGAAGTTTGTTGTTTGATTGTGTAATTTGTATATCTTGCATGATGATCAGGAAGTGTATATTTGATGTTGTGAGTTGCTATAGAGCCTAATTGTTGGTACCAACCTGGCATGACCCATGTTAGGGTTTGTGGTGGAACCTACACTTTTCCCACTGATAGGCGAACCACTACCAATTAATAACGCGATTATAAATAAGAAATGTGAAAATAACACAAGAGTTAATAAGACCGTCTAATCATAACATAGAAACAAAAGTAAATATGATAATAAGTTATACAACCCCCAAAATCTGGTCAATAATACAAGAGCATTAATGAAGAGAAACACAGTCTGAAAGTTTAGAAATGTCTATCGAACAACATAAAAGACATGAGTAAAGATACGAGCATCCATGGCATGCTGAATAGAAGCATCCTCACCCTGAACACCGAAACTCCTCTAACTCAAACTCAACCATGAAGTCCTGAACTAGTGGAAGACATTGTATCTGTATCCAAAAAGAATGCAACAAGTATAGCATAAGTATACAACATACCCCCGTAGGCATTATAGGCCAATAATGATGGAAGATACGTAATAGAAATAAATATCAAGTTGACTCTCAAACCTTATACTAAGCGTTTACAATAAATTAAATAAGTCACCTTGTCCACATAAGATTTCAATGAATCAATTATGTCACCTTGTTCACTTAAGGGTTCAATAATCATAGCAGTCACCTTATTTACAGAAGAGTTCAATAACCAAAAATTCGAGTGTTATAAGATCAATCAACAAGATCCTTTATAATAAAGTCATCCAAGTTCCATTTATCATGCCAAACCACTTAACCAATCAACAGATAATAAATGTAATAATGTATGTATGAATGAATGCAAATGTAAGTTCCAGGTACCTTTCATTTCTAGTATACAAACATTCAAATTCTATGAACTAGCACCCATGGGGGCCCTGTGCCGTCCATATACTCATCCGAAATTTTCCACCAGATCCAGCTCTTGGTTGTAGTATTATCATCAACCATTTTCATCATCTCAATATTTTCATCCATCTCATAATATATCCTTACATTGGCCTTATTGGACCCACAATATTTTCATGCAACTCTCATTTCAATATCATTAGAACCATTAGTGTATGAATTCAAATGATAATACAAAGCAAGTAATCAGGATGTATGAGATGCAATCAAGTGTAAGGGATGAATTCCACATGTTTTCAGAACCTCAATAACAAATAATTCCACGTACATCAGTTTATTATATTGAAAGCAATGTGATGAAAAACACAACAATTTCAACAATGAAGACAAGCCCACATAATGGCGACAAGCCCAAACAACATCAGTCGGAATCAACTTAAGGCTGATTCCCCAAATCATCCATCATCACAGTTCAACACCGGTATCCACCCAAACATTCATCACAACCGCTAAGGTTGAAACCCCAAACTAATACACACTTCTATCGAAGTCTACAACAGAGATATTGTAGTCTATCTTAGAGCCGAGTAGGATCCATGGACCATCAACCCTCAACGCAAGCCTTGTCATTTTGGAGCGTCTCGTAGTACTCGTAGTCTTAACTTATATAGATTCTACATTAATAATTAAGCTAACACACATACAAATACTTAGTCCTTTAAACAATCTAAGATACACCTAAAATCGACCCCGAGCCCACATAATAAAAATCCAAACTTTATTATCCAAAAGCACAATAACATACTAAATCATCATATCCTTAAGTTAATTTGAAAATTAAACCTAATTGGACCCTCAATTGCAAGATTTAGTAAAATCCCCAATTTTCAAACCCTAGTTTTTTCAATCAATTTAGAAAAGAGTTTGTAATACCAAATTAAAAATCAAAACATCATCAACTATCATTAATTAACACTATATTACAATATTAGAATCATTTATTTTAATAATCAATCCCCAAATCAAGATTCTTACTCTCTTATTCTCAACATGGAAACTTAGGCATCTTATTGTTACACCTCATAGTTTTAGGACAATAAATTGAGAACGTAATTAAGAAAATAAGATTCGAGTATGGGAAATTAGTATACAAAGAATGTGATCTCGGAATAATTTTGGATACAACAAATGTGGTATGGACTAGTGCCATGTAAAATTATTATTAGGATATGAAATTTTCAGGATTTAAATAAAGTGGGGTCTAAGATTAATAAATTGTGGGATTAATTTTAGTGGAGACTTGTGCCACGCGTGGAAAAAGACAACAAGAAATGATTTTTCCGCCCACATGCTCACATATAACCATGCTCCACTTATTTCCTCCCCCATTTCGAAAATCACTCCTCCAAACATCCCTTCTCTCTCTTTCTCCCACAAATTTTCCCCTCATCCTCCATAGCCAAGAAAAGACCAAATCAACTCCCCCCTTCCAAGATTAAACTCTTCTACTAATTTCTAAGCCATGGTAAACTCCAAACAGTGGGTCACGGCAGTGACTGGACCGAAACTGCTCCAGAAATTAGCCCAACAACTTTAGTTTTGAAGATGAGCTATTTGGAAGAAAAACATGTAAGTAGTATGGATTTAAACTCACAAGGAATGCATGCATGTCATTATAAGTTGAAGAAATGGTGCAAAATGGTGCAGTGGCCGTAGGGACTGTTTTGGCTTAAGTTAAGGTAATATTTCTTCTTCTTATAAAGTAATTAGAGTTAATTGATGTTGTAGTTAAGAGATGAACTCATGTTAAGAGAAATTGGAAGTAAGAAAATGCATGTGATTGTATTGGTGTTGTAGTTGAGACGATTGGAATTGTTTTACCGATTTGGGGTTGTTTTAATTATATTGGGTTCGATTGATGTTATTTTTATTGTTGTCATTGATTGCATGTTAAAATTGAAGGAAATCTTGATATCTAAAGTTGTAGTTGTTTATATGAAAGTGTTGAAATATGAATTGGATTTTAAGGAGTTATGAGAAGAGTCATGATATTATATTGTTGGCCGTGACATTCATGAAATTGTTGGGTATTGTCGTATCGAATTTAGGGGCTGTTCTTATCAAGTTAGAATGCTGGAATTTTAGTTATGAACATGCATGTATATTTTTGTAGTTGCAGATATATGTCCTAAAGGAATTAATGTGTAGAAAAGTGTTACATTGCATTCTTGTTGTTGCGGGAGTATGGACTATTTTTAGTGGCTGTTTTAATATGGTTAAAGGGGCTGGATTAATATAAGAAATAGGTGTGTTAATCACCTTGGTTGTTGTGGTTGTGGTATTCCATGGATGTAAAGAGAAAGAATGTATAACGATGGCGTATATGGAGTATTTGAGACTAATTTTGGTATATCCTTGAGTTGTGACTTGTTATCGATGTTGTTAACCTTGTGTGTGAATTACGGATGTGTGCTTAAGCAGGGGAAGTGCTGTCCAATTTGTTTTATAAAAAGAGAGTCATCATTCGCTATATAACGTATGCTAGTAATCATAGAGTTGATGGATATGTTATTATTGTTATAGGTTGAAGTGCTAATTGAGACGAATTCTAATTATCGAGTTGGTATAGACGATAAGGTATGTGAAACTATCCCTTCTTTCTTTTTGGCATGAGTTACATAAATAAGTGTACGGCAGACACACATAGTTCCAATGAATCCTAATTCCTAGTGATACTTGATATGATAGTGCCTTTGATTCTCCAGTGATAGTTCATTCTAATTATTCCATTGAGAGTCAGATGATGATTTAATTTGTATATGGTAGCTCATGATATTCTATTCGTGCTTGATGTGATTATATCATTTCACCTAGTCCCGAGCCGGGATGTTCGGGCGCAGTTTTGCATTGATCACCTAGTCCCTCACTAGAGGGCCGGGTACGATATATGTGGACAGGTATCCACGGATATGACTTCATTCACCGAGTCCCAGAATGGGTCGGGTACGATATATGTGGACATGTATCCACATATATGACTTCATTCACCGAGTCCCAGAATTGGCCGGGTATGATATATGTGGACAGTCATCCACAGATGACTTCATTTACCTAGTCTCAGAATGGGTCGGATACGATATATATGGACAGGCATCCACAGATATACTTCATTCACCGAGTCCCAGAATGGGCCGGGTACGGTATATTATATGGACATGTATGACTCTCATTTCGTAAGGAACAGTTGCATTGGTATCTTTGATTATTATACTTGTCTCCTGTTATCTTTTGGCCAGTTATGATCTTCTTTACAGTACTTTATGTTTTATATACTCGGTACATTTTTTTTGTACTGACCCCCTTTATTCGGGGGACTGCGTTTCATGCCCGCAGGTACATACACTCAGTTTGGTGATCCTCCAGTCTAGGATTCTTGCTCAGCTATTTGGAGAGCTCCATTGTTCCGGCGCCTAGCCATTTTGGTACAGATCCTTTGTCATAGACTTATGCATATTCAGGGGTACGACGGGGCCCTGTCCCGTTATGTTTGACCGTTATACTCTTAGAGGTCTGTAGACAGGTGTGGGTGGTAGATGTGTTTTGGACATGTGTGGGTTGTAGTTGTGTTTTGCGTCAGCTGTACGGTTTTTGTTCATTTTGGATACGCTTATGTATAGTGGCGGCCTTGTCGGCTTGCCTATCTAGTTATGTTTGATTGGACGTGACTCCTCAGGAGACAGGTTCATGTTGATATGTAGCGTTATGAGTCAACAACTTATTTTTTTACGGATTTCTACATTGCCCTGAGTTTTGATGCGCGATTTATGCACACACTAAATGCAAGTGCACGTGTCGTGACAAGTAATATAGTCTAGAAGACTGAGTTATCGTCCTCAGGGATTAGTGTTCAATTATCAATTTCTATTCTGTAGTATCTATTTGGTA
This sequence comes from Przewalskia tangutica, assembly GCA_029844215.1. Lineage (NCBI taxonomy): Eukaryota > Viridiplantae > Streptophyta > Magnoliopsida > Solanales > Solanaceae > Przewalskia > Przewalskia tangutica. The sequence goes on along the minus strand of CM056739.1, from coordinate 17,414,215 downwards.
ATCGATAAATTGATGAATTTTTTATAGCTATGATTATAGATGCTAACTAAGTTACTTTATTTTACTTCAGATATGGTGGAAATAGGGCTTCCAAATCTCCTCAACTATCCACTCGTTTTACTCGTTAATGCAAATAATTATGGTTCTTCTTCTATTTTGAGATAGCAGGTTAACTAAGACGTTTTATACTCCTGTTAAAGTAATATAAACACTCAACCCCAATGTAGAACCCTTCTATCTTTCGATGACAAGATTGACTACAAAGGAGGATTAAGAGCAATAACCTCTCAAACTACACAAGTATCGGGGTACTTTCGTCCACGATTCAAACCTATGTTTATTCAACTATAGCATATTCACAATCTCCCCTTTCGGATTTCGATTAGAAATCATATAAGTTATGATAATTAGTGATCAATTAATTACCAAGCAATCAAAACAAATATTGAATAAATCTCAACAATAATAAGAAGAAACCAAAACATGCATTAATTCGTAAGAACAAGTTTTAAACGATTCGACATGGAAAACCCTAAATTAAGTTAGTTCCTAGCCATAGACATGTCAAGAACTAAACTAATATCCAACATAAACTAAAAAGAAATAAAATAAAGAACAAGAAATTACACAAAAGTAAGTCTCCAATCTTGATCTCCAAGTTATGATGAATTCTCAAGTGTGGGATCCCCAAATCTGACCTAAAAAGGTCCTTTTTATAGCCTAAAAAACGTCCAACAACTTTTCCTTCTTGGCCTTGGCCCATTCCTATTCGGATTTGGCTGATTTTCCGCCTCGGCGCGTGGTTCAGCTGCGCCGCGCAGCACTGCGACTCTCTGTCTTTGGGCAGTGGCGCTCGATCTTCTTTGGTTGGTGGCGTGGCCCACATTCTCGCCCGGGTTGCCAACTTTTTAGCTTTTTGAGCTCTGAAACCTCTGTTTCTGCCCTCTTTTCGCTCCTTTTCGCCAATGTGTCACTTTAAACCATTATGACTCAAAAGAAAGAAAATCTATCCTAAGACGACACATATTTGTACAAAAATGGGCAAAAGACTAACTAAAAATGACTCAAAAGGTGTATATAAAATACACCGATCAAATACCCCCAAACTTAACCTTTGCTCGCCCTCGAGTAAAGATCAAAAGAAAGAAATAAAGACACGAAGGATACAGAAAATAAAAGGACTCAAAGACATTGATCACTTTGCTGCATCATTGTTACTTAGAAAAGCATGAAGGTTAGTAGAATAATATGCAGGAACATATATCATGAACTTTTAGCATTCTAAACACATCAAGTCAGATATTTCGCAAATTCAATTTAATCATGCTCAATGGAAGTAAGAATACCTAACTATGCATGTCAATTTCAAAATCCTATGACCTGTTCACTTGCTATTCTCCACTAATCATGGATACACATACTAGAGATCTTCAGGACTTTTCAAGATTGTAATGTAGGCTTAGGCAGGGGTAGGTAAAAATATGCTTTTAGGCTCAACTTACGTACCATAAGCTCTTTTTCTTTCAACTCTTCCCTTTTATTTTGATTTTCTTTTTCATTCATACCTATCTTTCCCCTCTTTTGTTTTGAGAGAATGAGGTGTATTATGAATAGCAGGCACCCCCAAACTTAGGCTTTTGCCTATTTATTATTACTTTTTTATTGGGGTGCATCAAACTTGTTCAATCTCTTTTTGTCTCTTTTCAACACTTTATATTCCAAACAACTCAATTTTTCACTTATGACACAAGTATGGAATTATAGGGTGTCAAAGAAAGGTCTTATTTTTAGGCTCAAAGGGGCTGACTAGGGATACAATTTTTATGTCAGGGATAGGTAAAAATGGTAAGAAAGGGCTAACAAAGAAATGCCTGAGTCATCTCCCTAACATGCATATCCTAACTATTTCGCCTCAAATAGCAAGCAAGCAGACACATAGGTTTTAATTACTAACAATGCATAAATCAAGCAAGATACCCAAATAGTTTGATTTCATGAATTTTTGGCATATCTAACCTAAGTGTTCAGATGGTTGCTTCTAATTCCATTACATTATTCAACTTTACTTCACTAGGCGTTTCCAGTAACTACAACATGCATGATCTTAAAAAAAAAATTATGACTCAAAAATACTCAAAACACACAAAACAAATCACAAAGACTTAAAACAATAAAACACCCCTAAACTTAAATCACACATTGTTCCTAATGTGTGCAAGACTAAAAAATAAAAGAAAAACGGGACAACTTACAAACTTGGTTTAAAATGGTGGCGGTGGCGGTGGATAATGCATGGACCACTGGTTGAACAAGGAACTCGTCTCATCAAATCTCTGGTGCAACTGTTGTTGCTCTTGCCTTAGTTCTTGCTGTCCTTGCCTCAGGTCCTGTTTACCTTGTATCATTATGTCAAAACTCTGCATCATCCTCCTCTGGTTCATGAGCAACTGCTCCATTATAGGCACCGAAGGTTCCAATTCCAGGGGCTGCTGGCGGCTGCTACCTGCCTCATGCTCAGCCTCTGTCTCAGGCTCATCTTCATCCATGGCAGCCTCTGCTACTGCTGCTGGTGCTAGTCTCCTTCTTGCTGCTGCTGGAGGGACTGGTTCTGGAAAGACATGCACTATCCCATATGATACAGAAGGTTGGCCCTTCTCATATGTATCATTAGCTAGGGTTGGGACTCCATGTGAACATAAACTGCAAATAAGTGATCCATGTACCAACCCACCTGTAGTGACCAACCTACTGGTTTCTCCAATGTTCTGCAATATCTCCTTCCCAACGTCAATCGTCTTCCCTTCCATAATTCCATATATCATTTTTATACTATCCACTGGCACTCTGGTGAAGTGCGTCGATGGAATCAGACGGGCATTGACGAAATATAACCAACCCTTGGCTGTTTTGTTGAACTGACATCTGCTCAGTCCTCTTGAACCATTTCGTGCAATATCATACTCAGCCCCAGGGTAGCATAATGTGCTTGCGACGATATCCCAATCGATGTTGTTGGCGTCTCTAGACCATGTTCTAAAATAGCTTCGATCATCACCTCTTTCTTCAACATCAGTTGTTTTTAATAGCTCATTTACCACTTCGGCCGTCACAGGAACATGCTGTCCTCTCACAAATCATCTACCATTTACCCTCTCCGGAAAGTTAACATAGAATTCTTTCACCATTACGGTGTTCTGTGGTACTATTCTTTCCGGACTAACAGATCTCTTCCACCCCATGGCCTCTATCATTGCCCGAATAGTCTCATAGGCATCTCCATCCTCAGATGACTCCCTTTGGTACTCCATTCCTCGCTCAGGGATCAAGGGTCTAGTACTAAGTTTGTAATATCTGTCTTCTGCTTTTTGACTGACAAACCTAGTAGCGTCATATTGTGGAACGGAGGCGGATGTGAAATCTTTTTTTTTCTGGCAGACATTTTGAAAAATTTTCAGTAGCGTTTCCTTTGTTTCAGTGATATTACCCAGCAACTATCAATCAAACCAATCAACACACAGCGTAATCAGCAAACTACAACACCATTCAACCCCCAAACTTCACTCAAAGCACCGGTACAACACCCACGATCACTACGTATAATATTACCGTGAAATTTTCACACCAAACTTCAACACACCACACACTATCCACCAATAAAGCACATCCCCAAACCTATTACCTCCCCTGATTGTTTTGAAAATTTCAAGAAAAGTGATGAAAGTTACCTTGGACGGTGTTCTTCAAGCTTTTCTTGTTCCTAATGATGGATTGAGACAATGGTGTTATACCCCGTATTTCCAGAGTATGTACGTAAGGACGTACGTAGAAAATTTGAAACTTTTGATTTGGCTTGGCCGAATTAAACTTTGTTCACAACACCCGGTTAGAGTCGTTTTTAGACGAAACGTTTTAACAGCTTTCGTAGGGGAATTTACCGCGATGTCAATTTTTATTTTTTCGGATTTTTGCGAGAGACGAAACAATTTTGACCAAAAAGAGGGCGACACTTGTCACCCTCTCATTGGAACACCTGACTACATTATGGACGATTTGGGCTTAAGGGAGTAGGTAGGATATTTTGTGTTGGTTGGTGTGGTAGATGGATAAGGTGTACTTGGGTGAATCTTGGCCTTACACTTGTGTAGCACTTGGCTCAATCTTGGCCATTGGTTGGCCTTCACTTGGCCTATAAATACCCATCCCTTTGAAGACTTATTCATCCATTCCTAAATGTTCCTAAGTGTTAAATCTTCTCCCTCCCCTTTGTGTTGAGTTCGGCCAAGAGGCCTCCCCCTCTCCTAGAGGCCTTGGCCGAGGGGTATACCCCCCCCTCCTAGTAGTGTGGTCGTGGGGTACCCCCCCCCCTAGCCTAGTTGCTTTCGTATAATACCCCCCTCTCTTGGTAGAAATACTCTCAAAGTATTGTTATAATGCCCAAATTACCTTAGCCTTATACCTTGTAGTATTCTAAGGTTATACCTATCTGAAAAGCCCGGATACTATTATACTTCCGTCACCACCAAATCGAAACCCTAAGGAAAATCTCCATGGTTTGTTGGAGTAGTATGTAGAAGTTGGTTAGAACTTCTAAGGGTAGTTTGGAGCGGGTTGGGCGCGGAGTTGAAGCTAAACGATTGCCCGGGATCGACTTTATACTTGGATAATTATGGGCTTATCGAGGTAAATATCTTGTCCTATTGTAATTGGAAATTACATGTTGTTAGATTATATAGTTGAAGTATGCTATATATAGTAATCGAACATAGTTATCGGCAATGTCTTGCGACTTAAGCTGAATAAAACTTACTGCAATGTCTTGCGACTTAAGCCCGAATTTAAAGAAGAATATTGAACTGTAATTACATAGGGTTGTATTACAAAGAGACTTGTGTAGTAGTGCAGTGGAGTAGAATTGTACAGTTAGGTTAGACGTATAACCCCGGTTGGCTTGGTAGCGGCCTCGGTAGAGGAGGAGATTTACTGTTGCGGGAGTGAGGTCTTTTTGGTAGAATGTTCTACGATGAGATCTAAATGTTAATAAGCGCCTTGTGGCCTTATAGGTTGAAGTACTACGTGTGGCGCGATCTACTTGGCAGGAGTAGCCGACGGTTGGAAGTACTTGAGCGTTTTGTTATTAGTCGATACTCGCCGCGAGGTATGTGAACCTCTTCCTATCTCTTCTAGCATGATATGTGTGAACTATGTAGTACGGTGAGCGCATGTGCTAAACATATTTGATTGATTTAAAACATAAAGTGTTATAACGGCTTTATGGGAAGTTGGTTATAACAGCTTTATGTTGGTAAGAAAATACTTGTGGTCTTTAAAAGGTAACTGATTTGAACTATAACTGGCTTGTTATGTGTTAATAAAGAACTTGAAGTATTTCAAAAGATTTTTGAATCATTTTGAAAGAAGAAGTAATACTTGATTTTTGAAAAACTTAAGAGTTATACTAGCTTTATGGAAAGTTAGGTATAACGGCTTAAGAATGTTTTACTGATTTCGGAAATCAGAATGTGTATCGACAAACCACTGCAGCGTTAATAAAGGAAATGTTTTGACTAATTAAGTATTATTAAAACCAGTAGAAACTTCCATCTGCATAGAAGCTAAGATGAGACAAAATGATATTTCCTAGATCACGGCTGCTGTAATAAGATTGTTATAAACAAGAATATCCTACTCACATATAAGACTTATGTTTCTCAGATTGTCTAAAAGAGAATTATATTCTTAAATGAATAAGACTATGAACTACGAAACCTTTCTAAAATAAGAAACGTGAATATTTGAAATTAGGCAAACTTGGACGTTTGGAAAATAATGTTGTTACTTGATTTTACAAAGGTAAGTGTTTTGGTTTATTTAAAAAGACAGTCACTCTATTTTATACTACGGGTATTGTGTGACTTATGTGAAAGCAACGGATCTTTTAAAAGATTTAATGTATGAAGTACTTTAGGGGTAGATACCCGAACTTGTTAGCTTAAAGTACCTTGTGTGTATAACTTGATTGTGTTGGTTTGTGATAGCCTTGTAATACCTTCTTGTTGATTTATAAGTAAACATGCTAGGATGCTACGTGTGTTAGTATCTTGTGATGTTGTGTAAAGGGGTTTTCCTTTGTTGTGCTTATGTTGCTTAACGATAAGCTGTTGTGTTAGTATTGTACATCACTCATCTCTTGAGATGATTCCGAGGGTTGCCTCGTCTGCGGGTAGACTCAGGCGGGTCGATGGACCTATGATTCGAGAATACCTCACGCAGTCCTGTGGGCCTACGCGAGCTACGAGTTCCAGTTAGTGTCGTCCTTTATGGGCACGCGGTCCATGTGGCCACGCGGATCGCGAAGTCGGGGCGATGCACGGGAGTAGCTACCGACGCGGGAATACCTCATGCGGGCGATGAGATTGGCCTATGCGGAGTGCGGGAAGTTCGAGGACTAGACGCGCATTAGATCTGCGGGCAAGTGGCGGCTTTGATCATGTGACGATGCAGACAGATCTTATGATCTGATTCATGACCTTGTTGATGCGTAGGTGTTAGTAGTCGGCTATGCCTTCGCACTTACCCGTGCGGTGTTATTATGGCGCAGTGGGACACGGTGTTCATGTGTGTTCCTTGGTGCTTTTATATCATAAGCGCTGGCGGTGAGGAAGGTATTCCACGGGCATGATTGATGTTGTGGGCGTGAGACCCGTTGTTATGTTTGAGTGATGACTTTGAGGCGTGAGTCACGACTTGATATATTCGCTTGTTTATTGTGAATCGTAGTTTTGTTATCATACATGTCTCCCGCTTTATATAGACTACTATGATTCCATTTACGATATTTTCGATTTCACATACTCGGTACTGTTATCGACCTCCTTGGGCTGCGTTCATGCCGCAGTTGAGGTACACGATCGTTGATCCTAGCTCGTGGTCACGATTTGGCGTTGGGAAGCTCCGTTTCTCGGAGGCTTATCGGTGGTATAGTCCCCGTCGTAGTAAGTGTTTACATTCGGGGTTTGGCGGGGCCCCGCCACGTGGTTGTCATATCATTCGTAGAGGTGCAGAGTAATCTTGTTGTGGCGGGGTTTGTAAAAAGGATTAAACTATTCATGTTGAAAAAGTTGTCATTTATATATATGCCTAGAAAGGCAAGTTTTTCTCATTATTGTTTCATATTTCATAATATGTCTTGTATCGTTTATGTTCGCTGATTTCTCGATGTTGTATCACTAGGGTGCCCGGTAAGGCACGATCACGGGCCGGAATCGGTCGTGACAAAAGTGGTATCGAGCGATTAATCCTCGGAAAGTGTCTACGCCGTATCCGATGAAGTCTTGATTATCGGTGTGTTGTGCACCACACCAATAATGTCGAGGCTATAGGATATTTTAGGATTGGTTTCTATTCTTCTCACTCGAGATCGTGCCTTAGAGCATGTTGTAAGTTGGACCTCTAACGTATTTCTTTCCTTTACCGCTATGCCTCGCGTGCAACCCGGCCCGGGAGGGCAAGGCGCGTAGGAGCTGCGAGTAGAGTACAGAGGGTTACGTGGGCACAGGCCCAATCATCACCTGGGGTGGTGCTTCATTCGGGGAGTTTTGCGACGTCACTAGCCCCAGCAGAGTTTAGTACAGCGGCGGTAGTTCCTACTGCGGCCATGACATTTGAACCTTCAGTTCCACGACCGGGAACAGAGAATTTAGATTGCAAAAGCGACCACATTACTAGCTATAGATTTGGCTACGGAGAGTATACCGATGTCTGCGAGTCTTGAGGACTATCTAAAAGAGGTTGTGCAAGTAATTCTTGATTGGGCTTGAGCATGGCACGTATGCGGGCTTATCGCGTGAGCCGAAGCGTAGAGATCGACGGGTTAACGGGCGAGAGGAGGGCGAGCGGCAAAGGTCCTTTGGTAACTTTCGAGGCAAGTCGCCTCGCGTGATTTGATATGCACCTCGCTTGATCAGAGTGGTCTTCCACGGATATCAGGACGTTCGGAGTATGCAGGAGTTGGTCAGAACTCCAGGGCTTCCGGTTCACAGTGTGACAGACGTCATCCCGGGGAATGTCGTCTTTTAGTTGGTACTTGTTGTACCTGCGGCCGTCAGGGCCATGTGTCGAGAGAGTGTCCTTGTAGGAGGACTTAGCCTTCAGGATTGTTGGGTAGTTCGTCATCTTCCTTAGCTATGCGCCTGCAGGCGAGTTTGATTTGAACGACTAAGGGAGTGAAGCGGTAGATATAGATATATCTTTAACCCTCAGAGATCGGTATGTGTGATAAGGTGAGTATACCTTAAGTGCTATGTTACGATAACGATGTGTTAGTCGTGATTAGATCATGGTTGTTTAACCGAGTAAGATTTTGGGGATAGAGAAGGTGTGAGCCTTAGAGCTTTTACGTAGAGACCTTAGAGGTGAGGCCATCTCGAGAAAGGTGTAGTGTTATGTTTGACCTTATCGGAAGTGCATAGTGCACGTGAGTTATGTTTGGGATAGGTCCTAGTAGTGTGGAATGAAAGGGGTAGTTGAGCTAAGAAGACCGCTAGGTTTTCAAACGTGATTTGTGAGATTGTTAGAATCGGGAGCTAATATTGTGCGCGTTGTAGGGTCGGGTTGAGGCCACGTTGCGGGTCAACCCGCGGTAGGTTTGGTGGTGGGGTCGGGTTGTGGTGGTCCGCCTTGTGTTAGGGTTGTGAGGTGTTAGGCCCAAGTTTAGTTAACCCGTCACGAGTTCGTGGACGCGTTCGACGGTGGTCGGTCGATGGGGGCAGCCATCGTGTTCTTCGATCGGGACCGTTTACTCGTGTGTTGAGTTATCGAAAGGTTGTAAGGCTGCGGGTGCCTACCTTCACCTTATGAATGACAGTGGAGCCAGGTAGAAGTTGTTGTTTCGGAAGTTTTGCCAAGCATGTGTTAAGAACTCGGGTGAGTCTCGAGTCGCATTCGCTTCGGGCGGTGTTTGGATTTCGAGGATAGTTGTGGGATTGTTGTCTCTGTGGAGGTAGTGTTTAAGCTACCATTTGATGTTCGGATGTCGCCTTTTGAAGCCTTGTAGGGCGGAAGTGTAAGTTCTTGGTCGATTGGTTCGATGTTGCGCGTTCGGATAGTTGGTTCAGCTTGTTCCGGATCGTGGTTAGGGTGTGACGAGTTTTGGTATAACAAAGGAACTTAGCGTGTTACTTTGGGCCGCACTTTGAGTTCTTGTGAAGGATAGGCGGGTTGCCTATATGTTAGCTTTAGTCCGACTTAGGAGGCGATGCGTCCGATCTTTCGTATTATTATGTTCGGAAAGTATCGGAGATCCATCAAGTGTTCGATTAATGATGACCACGTTAGGGATAGTAACCGAGTTTTGGAACCGGCCGTGTCGGGATGTGGTAAGAGTTCGAGTGTCACGACATTCTCGTGGATCGCATGCGGCCGGTACCATTTGTTGGGTCGTCGGAGCAAGGCTCGCGACAAAGTGACAAAGTGGTACCATTTGATGGGTCGCCTGAGAAGGTTAATGTCTCAGGCAAAGTGACAAAGTGGTATCTACGACGAGTAAAGAGAAGCGAGCATGTATGGCGAGCATAGGTGTGATCATTTCTTTTGTAAAGAGAAGGTCGCGAAGGAAGTATATTTTAGACCCGGTGAGAAGTGTTTTGTGGTGATGATTAGAGGTGTTTTCGTGGACTTTGAAGTAAGCATTTTGCGCGGATGGTTACGTGGCGGTATGGCAGATTGTTCTCGTAAGTATAGTAGAGAAGACTATCTTGGCGTGTTTGTTTTGAGACTTAGAAGGAACATTCGGACGAATGTTTCTAAGGAGGAGAATGTTATACCGTATTTCGCAGTATGTGCGTGGGGCGTGCGTAGAAAATTTGAAACTTTTGATTTGGCTTGGCGAATTAAACTTTGTTCACAACACGGTTAGAGTCGTTTTTAAACGAAGCGTTTTCCACAGCTTTCGTAGGGAAAATTCCGGCTATGTCATTTTTAATTTTTGCGGATTTTTCCGAGAGGCGAAACATTTTGGACCAACAAGAGGGCGACACTTGTCACCCTCTCATTGGAACACCTTGGGCGGCATTATGGACGATTTGGGCTTAAGGGAGTAGGTAGGATATTTTGTGTTGGTTGGTGTGGTAGATGGATAAGGTGTACTTGGGTGAATCTTGGCCTTACACTTGTGTAGCACTTGGCTCAATCTTGGCCATTGGTTGGCCTTCACTTGGCCTATAAATACCCATCCCTTTGAAGACTTATTCATCCATTCCTAAATGTTCCTAAGTGTTAAATCTTCTCCTCCCCTTTGTGTTGAGTTCGGCCAAGAGGCCTCCTCTCCTGAGGCCTTGGCGAGGTATACCCCCTCCTAGTAGTGTGGTCGTGGGTACCCACTAGCCTAGTTGCTTTCGTATAATACCCCTCTCTTGGTAGAAATACTCTCAAAGTATTGTTATAATGCCCAAATTACCTTAGCCTTATACCTTGTAGTATTCTAAGGTTATACCTATCTGAAAAGCCGGATACTATTATACTTCCCGTCAGTCACCAAATCGAAACCCTAAGGAAAATCTCCATGGTTTGTTGGAGTAGTATGTAGAAGTTGGTTAGAACTTCTAAGGGTAGTTTGGAGCGGGTTGGAGCGCACGGAGTTGAAGCTAAACGATTGCCCAGGATCGACTTTATACTTGGATAATTATGGGCTTATCGAGGTAAATATCTTGTCCCCCTATTGTAATTGGAAATTACATGTTGTTAGATTATATAGTTGAAGTATGCTATATATAGTCTTGAACATAGTTATCGGATGTCTTGCGACTTAAGCTGAATAAAACTTACTGCAATGTCTTGCGACTTAAGCCCGAATTTAAGAAGAATCTTGAATCGTAATTACATAGGGTTGTATTACTGAGACTTGTGTAGTAGTACAGTGGAGTAGAATTGTACAGTTAGGGTTAGGCGTATAACCCCGGTTGGCTTGGTAGCGGCCTCGGTAGAGGAGGAGATTTCTGTTGTTGCGGGGAGAGTCTTCGAATTTCGGTAGAATGTTCTACGATGAGATCTAAATGTTAATAAGCGCCTTGTGGCCTTATAGGTTGAAGTACTACGTGTGGCGCGATCTACTTGGCTTAGGAGTAGAAGCGGTTGGAAGTACTTGGAGCGTTTTGTCATTAGTCGATACTCGTCGCGAGGTATGTGAACCTCTTCCTATCTCTTCTAGCATGATATGTGTGAACTATGTAGTACGGTAGACGTACATGTGCTAAACATATTTGATTGATTTAAAACATAAAGTGTTATAACGGCTTTATGGGAAGTTGGTTATAACAGCTTTATGTTGGTAAGAAAATACTTGTGGTCTTTAAAAGGTAACTGATTTGAACTATAACTGGCTTGTTATGTGTTAATAAAGAACTTGAAGTATTTCAAAAGATTTTTGAATCATTTTGAAAGAAGAAGTAATACTTGGTTTTTGAAAAACTTAAGAGTTATACTAGCTTTATGGGAAGTTAGGTATAACGGCTTAAGAATGTTTTACTGATTTCGGAAATCAGAATGTGTATCGACAAACCACTGCAGCGTTAATAAAAGGAAATGTTTTGACTAATTAAGTATTATTAAAACCAGTAGAAACTTCCATCTGCATAGAAGCTAAGATGAGACAAAATGATATTTCCTAGATCACTACTTTGTAATAAGATTGTTATAAACAAGAATATCCTACTCACATATAAGACTTATGTTTCTCAGATTGTCTAAAAGAGAATTATATTCTTAAATGAATAAGACTATGAACTACGAAACCTTTCTAAAATAAGAAACGTGAATATTTGAAATTAGGCAAACTTGGACGTTTGGAAAATAATGTTGTTACTTGATTTTACAAAGGTAAGTGTTTTGGTTTATTTAAAAGATGTCACTCTATTTTATACTACGGGTATTGTGTGACTTATGTGAAAAACATGATCTTTTAAAAGATTTAATGTATGAAGTACTTTAGGGGTAGATACCCGAACTTGTTAGCTTAAAGTACCTTGTGTGTATAACTTGATTGTGTTGGTTTGTGATAGCCTTGTAATACCTTCTTGTTGATTTATAAGTAAACATGCTAGGATGCTACGTGTGTTAGTATCTTGTGATGTTGTGTAAAGGGGTTTTCCTTTGTTGTGCTTATGTTGCTTAACGATAAGCTGTTGTGTTAGTATTGTACATCACTCATCTCGAGATGATTCGGGTTGGCGCCTCCGTCGCGGGTAGACTCAGCGGTAGTCGATGGACCTATGATTCGAGAATACCTCACGCAGTCGGGGCCTATCGCGAGCTACGAGTTCGAGTTAGTGTGCGTCCTTTATGGGCATGCGGTCCATGTGGCCATGCGGACTGCGAAGTCCAGGACGATGCCGGGGAGTAGCTACCCTCGATGCGGGGAATACCTCATGCGGGCCGATGAGATTGGCCTATGCGGAGCTGCGGGAAGTTCCAGGACTAGACGCGCACATTAGATCTGCGGGCAAGTGGCGGCTTTGATCATGTGTGATGCAGACAGATCTTATGATCTGATTCATGACCTTGTTGGTGCGTAGGTGTTAGTAGTCGGCTATGCCTTCGTACTTACCGTCACGGTGTTATTATGGCACAGTGGGACACGGTGTTCATGTGTTCCTTGGTGCTTTTATATCATAAACTGCCGGCAGTGAGGAAGGTATTCCACGGGCATGATTGATGTTGTGGGCGTGAGACCCATTGTTATGTTTGAGTGATGACTTTGAGGGCGTGAGTCCCTGACTTGATATGACTGCTTGTTTATTGTGAACTGTAGTTTTGTTATCATACATGTCTCCTGCTTTATATAGACTACTATGATTCCATTTACAATATTTTCAGTTTCACATACTCGGTACCTGTTGTACTGACCTCCTTCGGGGGGCTGCGTTCATGCCGCAGGTTGAGGTACACCAGTCGTTGATCCTAGCTCTCAGGGTCACAGTTTCAGCGTTGGGAAGCTCCGTTTCTCCGGAGGCTTATCAGTGGTATAGTCCCCTGTCGTAGTAAGTGTTTACATTCAGGGGTTTGGCGGGGCCCTGTCCCGCCATGGTTGTCATATCATTCGTAGAGGTCTGTAGTACTGTTGTGGGCAGGGTTTGTAAAAAGGATTAAACTGTTCATGTTGAAAAAGTTGTCATTTATATATATGCCGAAAGGCAAGTTTTTCTCAGATTATTGTTTCATATTTCATAATATGTCTTGTATCGTTTTATGTTCCGCTGATTTCTCTGATGTTGTATCACTAGGGTGCCCGGGGTAAGGCACCAGTCACGGGCCCGGAATCGGGTCGTGACAAATGGAATGAGGGTTGTTGTTTGAGATGGTTAAGGGTGAAAGGAATTTAAGTACTTTGGTTGTGATTGAGTTTAGTTTGTGGAAGATTTTGAGTAAGGGAGGTTGATTTCGTGGGTTTTAGAGAGAGGAAAGGTTTGGGTTTTTGATTTGGAATAGGAAATCGGATTAGGGCTCCTTTAAATTTCAATTTTTCCGTCGCGGCGCCACGGCCAGAATCAGCATGGCTACCAAACATCTGCGACCCTCTGAACTTTCGGCGCCGTGGCGCTCTGATTTGGTGCCGCGGCGCCCAAACTTCAGAGACCTTCTGAGATTTTGGCGCCGTGGCACCCAACCTCCTGCGCCTTTCTGCAATCTCGGCATCACGGCCCTCTGCTGGGCATCGTGGCGCCGAGCCGATTTTATCTTCTCTTCATGTTTTCGTCCTCCAATTTTTGGCCCTGTACCTGTCATCACAACATGCAAACAATACCTCCCGTGAGACTGTTCTAACTAAAACTAAATTGCATAAAATAAAATAACCTTGGGTTTCCTCCCAAGTAGCGCTGTATTTAACGTCTTTTAGCCGGACGCAAGTTCCTTATCAAGAGGCATGGGGTAAATTAACCCCACAGCCTATCCATTTCATAATCATTTTTCGCTTCCGCCTTCTGTTTTTCTTTTTCTCCTTTTTCTCAAGAGAAGGTTTAGCGTTGCTCACCTGTACTGGCGGACTGATTTCCCTTGCTTTGCTTTGCCTTGGCTCAACCGATGTCTAAAGGTCGATCTTGCAAAACACTTGCTTATGACTGGGGGTTCAACGACGTGTCTAAACACCTTGAACACCATCTCTTTATTCTCAACTCTGAGTGTCAGCTCGCCCTTCTCCACATCAATCAGGGCTCTCCCAGTTGCCAAGAATGGTCTTCCCAATATAATAGGGATATCATTATCTTCCTCCATATCAAGGATGAGGAAGTCCGCAGGAAAGAAGAATTTTCCCACCTTAACCAATACATATTCAATCATTCCCCTGGGATGCACCACTGTCCTATCCGCCAACTGCAAGCTCACAGTGGTTTGTTTGGCTTCACCCAAACCCAACCACTTGAAAACGGACAAGGGCATGAGATTTATGCTGGCCCCCAAATCACACAGGACCCTGTTACATGTCACCCTGCCAATTGTGCAAGACAATGTGAAGCTCCCTGGATCCTTAAGCTTGGGGGGCAGTTTCTTCTGTAATATGACACTGCATTCCTCTGTCAATGCCACTGTCTCATACTCAGCTAGCTTCTTCTTTTTCCCAAGAATTTCCTTCATAAATTTGAAGTAAGTAGGCATTTTCTTCAATGCCTCAATGAACGGAATGTTAATGTGCAGCTTTATGAATACCTTCAAGAACCTGGAGAATTGCTTATCAACTTCTTTCCTTTGCAACCTCTGAGGGTAAGGAATCTTCTCTGTGTATTCCCTCACTGAAACTGTTGGAACCTTCTCTAACATAGAGCGGTCCTCAATAACCCCCTCATTCTCTGCATCTACTATCTGCTCAACTCTCTGTTCTACCACAGGCTGGGGTGTAGACTGTTTTAGCTGCTTTCCACTTCTCAGCTGCACAGCCTGGCACTGATCTCTGGGATTCATCTCTGTATTACTAGGAAGAGTGCCCAGTGGCCTGTTATTCGCTATCTTTACTAGTTGTCCCACCTGTGCCTCCAAATTCCTGATAGAGGATCTTGTCTCTGCCATGAACTGGGTATGTGAGTTGGTGAGTGTCAACAGGGTTGCTGTTACACCCCGTAAGTCCAGGACATGTATAAGAGAATGTACGTAAGGAAACAAGACTTGGAAATTAGTACGAAAGGAAGAATTGTTTTTCCGACGGAAAATGTTCCGAACGTCGGAAAGGAAAAATGTTCGTTGTTGAGAATTGGATTCTCAAAATGCATTATTTGAAGAGTATGGAACTCTTAGAATTATGGAAATTTATTTTTACGGATTTGGTCACGTGGGGCCCACCCGAGGAATTTTACGTTTTGTGGGGCCCACGAGGGTTACGGAATTTTATGGACGAATGAGAGGGCGACACGTGGCACCCCCACATGGCTTGGTCGAAATTTATGCAAGGGTAAAATGGTCATTGACCATGGTAGAAGATAAGTCTTCTAAGCTTGATTTTGTTGACTAGTCAACTTGTCCACATAGGCTTAATCCAAGTGATTTTCATCTAAGCCACACAATTGTTATTATCTTGGCCCTCCAATGTGTTATATAAGTATACTACTAGTGCAAGACTAGCTCATTACACTTAGAAAAATTTGAGAACATTGAGCTTAGCCTAGAAGTGCTCTCGGGTTCAAGCCTCTTCCCACACAAAAATTTTGTGATTTTGATCCATTAGCCACAAGACTTTAACCCAATGTTCCTAAGGGTGTTGTAAGGTTATCTCAATAGAAAGATTTCGGAAAAAACGCATTTTCACGTTAGTCGCAAGGCGGAAACTAAGGGAGTTCTTCAACTTTGAAGTTGGAACTTGAAGATGGGTTCTTCATAGGCCTCTAAGGAGTGCTTGTAGCGGATTGGAACTTAAGGAAAGGAGCTAAGAATTGCTAAGGCGCGACTTTGATTCTTAGAAATTTTAAGGGCTTGGAAAGGTATAAATTTCGTCGTATTAGTAGTTAAGACTTACTTATTGTTGTAGCTATGGATTTTAGCAAGCATGTGTTATATAGTATGAAGTTTGATATGTTTATTGGCTATTGGAACCCTAATCCGAAATCTAGCATGTTTAACTTTAAGATTTCAATTCTAGTCGATTATTAGTTTAAGCGTCGCATGTTGTATAAAGAAGGAAAGTGTAGTTGTTGAAGTTGTTTAGACTATATAACATGTTAGACCTTAGAACTTGGAATTGTAAAAGGATTGGAAAAGACTTTGAATTGTTGGTTGTTGTTGGCCGAGAATGGCTAGTGAATATTTAACTCCTTGATATGAATTGTGGGGCGGAATTTTACATGTAGTGTAAGGCGTGTAATCCCCTTTGTTTGGATGATTGTTTGGAGCCTTAAATGTGGCTTGTTGGTTATTGTATTCGGCCTTGAAAAAGGTGGCAAAGTAAGTAGAAACAAAGGAGGTGCTGCCCGATTTTCCGTAGAATTAGAGACCGTATACTTAGTATTATTCTACGTAGAGACTAGAAGTTGATAGTCTTGTTGTGACCATTATAGGTTGACACTTCTACGTACGGCGTATTCGTCTTAGCTTGTGGATATTAGCCGAAAAGGTATGTGAACTATCTCCTCTTCTAGCATGATTCCTTAGAATAAAGAAAGTAAGTTCTACTCCTTGAATGATCCATTCCTTGCTTGTATTTGGATTGCCTAAAATAGAATTTGTTCTATGTACTTCCTTGAGTGTACTTTGATGTTTAAATTGTAAGTAGTATAATCCATTTCCTTAGGGAAGTTTGGATTCTTAAAAGTGAAGGTATTTTTCTTAAAGTACATAGAGACTTGAAAAGAGTTGGTTTCCAAATCTTTTGGCTAGTGCCTTAGTTCTAAAACCTAAAGGTCATTATAATGACTTTAGAAGTCAAAGGAGTGATTTACTTATTTGATTTAAAGAGGAGAAATGACATGATTTAAGAGAAGTAACTTGCGTTAAGGGTGAAGTTACTTGAGGTTTAAAAAGTAGAAAACTTGTTTTCTAACTATTAAGAGACTTGAAGTATTTTGAAAGTTAAGAACTTGATTTGTAAGTATGTGATACTTGGTTTTAATAGTATAAGTCTCTTGGTTATTGAAGGAATGTATACGTCTAAAACCATAAAGGGTTATAACGGCTTTATGGGAAGTTGGTTATAACGGCTTTATGGAAGGTTTAGAAAGTTGTCTATTTTGATTAAATCGGCATAAGTTGCCTATATTGTGAAAATTTGGAGTTACTTGATTTCAAGCTTTGAAATGAGTTTTCTAAAAGTGTAGTAACTTACTTTGAAAAATAGACACGCCTTGATACTACGGGTGTTAGTATCTTGGGGCTTTACATAGAAAGGAGTCTTTTATAAAGGAATGTACGTACGTAGTACTTTGGCTTGATAAATTGAGGATTTGTCTAAGTGTGCCTTGATAAGTACTTTGGCTTGTTAAAAGAGAATTATTCTAAGTGTGCCTTGATAAGTACTTTGGCTTGTTAAAAGAGAATTATTCTATGTATGCATTGATTAGTACTTTGGCTTGATAAATTGAGGATTTGTCTAAGTGTGCCTTGATAAGTACTTTGGCTTGTTAAAAGAGAATTATTCTATGTATGCCTTGATTAGTACTTTGGCTTGATAAATTGAGAATTTGTCTAAGTATGCCGTGATAAGTACTTGGGCTTGTTAATTGAGAATTTCCTATGTGTGCTGGAAATAGCCGGTTGTGTGCTATTGGTATATCAGTCGTTTCGGGGTCATTCCCCGGGTTTGTGGCATTTGCATAATTCCGTGGATTTGCTACCCACGATGCGAGGAATACCTCATGCGAGTCCGTAGGGCTTATGCGGGTGAAATAGTCCCATGCGGGCGGGTCCAGCCTATGCGAGGAATACCTCATGCGAGTCCGTAAGGGCTTATGCGGGTGAAATAGTCCTATGCGAGGAATACCTCATGCGGGTCCGAAAGGGCTTATGCGGGTGAAATAGTCCCATGCGGGCGGGTCCAGCCTATGCGAGGAATACCTCACGCGGGTCCACGCGACCTATGCGGGTGAAATAGTCCCGTGAATAGGATTGCTAAATGATCTGCGCGGATGGTCCCGCTGATCATGAGCTTCCTAGTTTATATTGTAAGGATACTCTGCTTACTCTCATGATTGTAAGGTTCGGTGCTTCCGATGTTGTAGTATATCATGGACTGCCGGCAGCGAGGAAGGATTCCGCGGGCATGATTGATGTATGGGCGTGAGACCCATAGTTATATCTGAGTAGTGACTTTGAGGGCCTGCGTCCCTGACTTGATATGACTGCTTATGTGTTATGTACTGTAGGTTGGCTATCATACATGTCTCCTGTTTTGTTTAGACTGTTATGATTTCATTACTGATTTATTGTTCACATACTGGTACATTCTTCGCATCGACCTCCTTGAGGCTGCGTTCATGCCGCAGGTTTAGGTACGCAGTTCGGTGACCGGCAGGTGTAGGATCCTGCTCAGGGTTTTGGGATAGCTCCCTCCATTCCGGAGTTTATCTTTGGTATATGTCCTTGACAAAGCCGTATAGTTTTGGGTACGGCGGGGCCTTGTCCCGTCATAGTTCAGTTTAACTCCTAGAGGTCTGTATTCATATGTGGGATTGGACTCGTGTACAGTATAGTGTCTTTTGTTTATGTATGTTATATGGCAGCCTAGTCGGCTTTGCCTTACGCACGTTGGTTTTAAAAAAATGAAATTATTAATTTTCGCAATTTAATTAGTTGTTAAGGTAGAAGGGTGCCCAGGTAGGGCACCGATCCACGCCGAGGTTCGGGGTGTGACAGTGGTATCGAGCGATCGATCCTCGGAATGTTTACAAACCGTGTCTAGGAGAGTCTTGATTATCGGTGTGTTGCGCCACACCCATAAACAGGAGGCTACAGGACATTTAGGAGTTGGTTTCTATTCTTCTCACTCTAAGATCGTGCCTCTAGCCGTGTTAGTAAGATAATTCCTCTCTGACGTATTGTTGTGTTCTGAGATGCCTCCGCGAGGAGAACAGGCCTTGAGAAGGGCAAAGGAGTAGCGAGCTACTAGTCGACTCGAGAGAGTTGATAGGGCTTATGCCTGAGTACACCGGATGTTGTTCATGATCGCGAGTTCTTCTTCGCTGTGTTTTGAGGCCCAGACACGAGCCTCGGTTTCTCGGTTAGGAGAAGACTATAGGGTCATGAGGAAAGCCGTTGTGTTATTGACCAAGATAAGCGGTGCTAGCGGTTGTAAGTGATAGTACCCAGGTAGGGATACTTTGATTAGTAAGTGAGAAGTAAGAATGTTGACAAGAATGATAGGTGAACCGAGACTATAGTTGTATAAAGTTCACAAGTTGTAATTGCCCATGACATGTAAGACCAATAGGGAAGATTATGCAGTAGAAATACTTTGGCTTATGTGACGAACCTCTAGTGAATAGGGGATAGGGTAAGAAGTACCTTGAGATAAGAGAGATTTATTCGGACTAAGAACGAGAAGTTAAGTGTGACGATGAGTCGGGTTATGGACTCATTCGGGTTAGCCAGTAGTATGGAATGGGGTGATGTCACTAGAAATGGTTCCGTTATGTGATAGGGTCAGGGATGCCAGCCCAAGTTTAGTAAATCGTTATGCGAGTTTGTGGACGCGTTCCACGGGTCAGGTCGTAAGGACCGAGAAGAGCCTTAGCGGAAATTCAAGTAGCTTAATGGCCAGGTTTGATTAGTAACTCCGAGTGGAGAGCGAAACGATATTGAGATTTTGTACGTGTACTAGATAAGTTTGAAAGTACGAGAAAGTATGACAAGTAAGGAAAGAAATGAACCTCTAAGGATCCCGTGTTTGGGAAGACTGTAACCTTCGAGTTTTGTGAGAAGGGACCACGGACGGAAGGTCCATTATTATGTTTACGTATGTTATGAGGTGTCCATGTGTGGCATCGTTGGTCTTGTGCATTTGATTGATAGGCATAGTATAGAGATTGTGCCGGAGTTTGTGTAGCGTGACAACCGACTAAGAACATTCGGGGACGAATGTTTCTAAGGGGGGAAGAATATTACACCCCGTAAGTCCAGGACATGTATAAGAGAATGTACGTAAGGAAACAAGACTTGGAAATTAGTACGAAAGGAAGAATTGTTTTTCCGACGGAAAATGTTCCGAACGTCGGAAAGGAAAAATGTTCGTTGTTGAGAATTGGATTCTCAAAATGCATTATTTGAAGAGTATGGAACTCTTAGCATTATGGAAATTTATTTTTACGGATTTGGTCACGTGGGGCCCACCCGAGGAATTTTACGTTTTGTGGGGCCCACGAGGGTTACGGAATTTTATGGACGAATGAGAGGGCGACACGTGGCACCCCCACATGGCTTGGTCGAAATTTATGCAAGGGTAAAATGGTCATTGACCATGGTAGAAGATAAGTCTTCTAAGCTTGATTTTGTTGACTAGTCAACTTGTCCACATAGACTTAATCCAAGTGATTTTCATCTAAGCCACACAATTGTTATTATCTTGGCCCTCCAATGTGTTATATAAGTATACTACTAGTGCAAGACTAGCTCATTACACTTAGAAAAATTTGAGAACATTGAGCTTAGCCTAGAAGTGCTCTCGGGTTCAAGCCTCTTCCCACACAAAAATTTTGTGATTTTGATCCATTAGCCACAACACTTTAACCCAATGTTCCTAAGGGTGTTGTAAGGTTATCTCAATAGAAAGATTTCGGAAAAAACGCATTTTCACGTTAGTCGCAAGGCGGAAACTAAGGGAGTTCTTCAACTTTGAAGTTGGAACTTCAAGATGGGTTCTTCATAGGCCTCTAAGGAGTGCTTGGAGCGGATTGGAACTTAAGGAAAGGAGCTAAGAATTGCTAAGGCGCGACTTTGATTCTTGGAAATTTTAAGGGCTTGGAAAGGTATAAATTTCGTCGTATTAGTAGTTAAGACTTACTTATTGTTGTAGCTATGGATTTTAGCAAGCATGTGTTATATAGTATGAAGTTTGATATGTTTATTGGCTATTGGAACCCTAATCCGAAATCTAGCATGTTTAACTTTAAGATTTCAATTCTAGTCGATTATTAGTTTAAGCGTCGCATGTTGTATAAAGAAGGAAAGTGTAGTTGTTGAAGTTGTTTAGACTATATAACATGTTAGACCTTAGAACTTGGAATTGTAAAAGGATTGGAAAAGACTTTGAATTGTTGGTTGTTGTTGGCCGAGAATGGCTAGTGAATATTTAACTCCTTGATATGAATTGTGGGGCGGAATTTTACACGTAGTGTAAGGCGTGTAATCCCCTTTGTTTGGATGATTGTTTGGAGCCTTAAATGTGGCTTGTTGGTTATTGTATTCGGCCTTGAAAAAGGTGGCAAAGTAAGTAGAAACAAAGGAGGTGCTGCCCGATTTTCCGTAGAATTAGAGACCGTATACTTAGTATTATTCTACGTAGAGACTAGAAGTTGATAGTCTTGTTGTGACCATTATAGGTTGACACTTCTCACGGCGTATTCGGCAGCTTGTGGATATTAGCGAAAGGTATGTGAACTATCTCCTCTTCTAGCATGATTCCTTAGAATAAAGAAAGTAAGTTCTACTCTTGAATGATCCATTCCTTGCTTGTATTTGGATTGCCTAAAATAGAATTTGTTCTATGTACTTCCTGAGTGTACTTTGATGTTTAAATTGTAAGTAGTATAATCCATTTCCTTAGGAAGTTTGGATTCTTAAAAGTGAAGGTATTTTTCTTAAATTACATAGAGACTTGAAAAGGAAGTGGTTTCCAAATCTTTTGGCTAGTGACTTAGTTCTAAAACCTAAATGTCATTATAATTACTTTAGTGGAGTCAAATGAGTGATTTACTTATTTGATTTAAAGAGGAGAAATGACATGATTTAAGAGAAGTAACTTGCGTTAAGGGTGAAGTTACTTGAGGTTTAAAAAGTAGAAGAAAACTTGTTTTCTAACTATTAAGAGACTTGAAGTATTTTGAAAGTTAAGAACTTGATTTGTAAGTATGTGATACTTGGTTTTAATAGTATAAGTCTCTTGGTTATCAAGGAATGGATACGTCTAAAACCATAAAGGTTATAACGGCTTTATGGGAAGTTGGTTATAACGGCTTTATGGAAGGTTTAGAAAGTTGTCTATTTTGATTAAATCGGCATAAGTTGCCTAGATTGTGAAAATTTGGAGTTACTTGATTTCAAGCTTTGAAATGAGTTTTCTAAAAGTGTAGTAACTTACTTTGAAAAATAGACACTTGATACTACGGTGTTAGTATCTTGGGGCTTTACATAGAAAGGAGTCTTTTATAAAGGAATGTACGTACGTAGTACTTTGGCTTGATAAATTGAGGATTTGTCTAAGTGTGCCTTGATAAGTACTTTGGCTTGTTAAAAGAGAATTATTCTAAGTGTGCCTTGATAAGTACTTTGGCTTGTTAAAAGAGAATTATTCTATGTATGCCTTGATTAGTACTTTGGCTTGATAAATTGAGGATTTGTCTAAGTGTGCCTTGATAAGTACTTTGGCTTGTTAAAGAGAATTATTCTATGTATGCCTTGATTAGTACTTTGGCTTGATAAATTGAGAATTTGTCTAAGTATGCCGTGATAAGTACTTGGGCTTGTTAATTGAGAATTGCCTATGTGTGCTGGAAATAGCCGATTGTGTGCTATTGGTATATCAGTCGTTTCGGGGTCATTCCCCGGGTTTGTGGCATTTGCATAATTCCGTGGATTTGCTACCCACGATGCGAGGAATACCTCATGCGAGTCCGTAGGGCTTATGCGGGTGAAATAGTCCCATGCGGGCGGGTCCAGCCTATGCGAGGAATACCTCATGCGAGTCCGTAAGGGCTTATGCGGGTGAAATAGTCCTATGCGAGGAATACCTCATGCGGGTCCGAAAGGGCTTATGCGGGTGAAATAGTCCCATGCGGGCGGGTCCAGCCTATGCGAGGAATACCTCACGCGGGTCCACGCGACCTATGCGGGTGAAATAGTCCCAGGAATAGGATTGCTAAATGATACTGCGGGCGGATGGTCCTGCTTGATCATGAGCTTCCTAGTTTATATTGTAAGGATACTACTGTTTACTCTCATGATTGTAAGGTTCAGTGTGCTTACTGATGTTGTAGTATATCATGGACTGCCGGCAGCGAGGAAGGATTCCGCGGGCATGATTGATGTATGGGCGTGAGACCCATAGTTATATCTGAGTAGTGACTTCGAGGGCTTGCGTCCCTGACTTGATATGACTGCTTATGTGTTATGTACTGTAGGTTGGCTATCATACATGTCTCCTGTTTTGTTTAGACTGTTATGATTTCATTACAGTACTTATTGTTCACATACTTGGTACATTCTTCGTCGACCTCATTCGGGCTGCGTTAAATGCCGCGAGTTTAGGTCTGTGATTCGGTGACCGGCATGTGTAGGATCCTGCTCAGGGTTTTGGATAGCTCCCTCCATTCCGGAGTTTATCTTTGGTATATGTCCTTCAGTACAGGCTTCGTATAGTTTTGGGTACGGCGGGGCCTTGTCCCGTCATAGTTCAGTTTAACTTCTAGAGGTCTGTATTCATATGTGGGATTGGACTCGTGTACAATATAGTGTCTTTTGTTTATGTATGTTATATGGCAGCCTAGTCGGCTTTGCCTTACACGTACATTGGTTTTAAAAAAAAAAATGAGCTGTTATTAATTTTCGCAATTTACTTAGTTGTTAAGGTAGAAGGGTGCCCAGGTAGGGCACCAGTCACGGGCCCGGGGTTCGGGGTGTGACAGCTGCTCTCAACTCATCTGGCTTTTCTTGTTAAGCAGGTGCACTGAATTGTTGTGAAGATGAAGCCTGAGTGAATGGTTGTTGACTCTGGTATTGACCTCGAAACTGGTTCTGCTGCCCTTGATCACCCCTCCATGAAAAGTTAGAGTGATTCTCCACCCTGGATTGTAGGTATTTGAATAGGGGTTGTTCTGGGGTCTTTGGTAATTCCCCACTGCCTAGCATTCTGCTTGCTCAATAGGGATGTTGTTGGGGTCTGCTGATGGGCACCTATCAAAGGTATGAGGACCCCCACACATCTCACAACTCAATGACACTTGAGCTGCATTCACTGATACTGTGTTCTGCTGCAGTTGCTTGGTCAAGAGAGCAACCTGTGCATTTAACGCTGTGATGGCGTCAATATCATGAACTCCTATCGCTCTCCTTTCGCTTACCCCTCTGTCGTCGGTCACATGGTTATTTTGTGGCCATATCTTCTAACAAATCATGAGCCTCGTGTGCTGTCTTTTTCATGAAGGTTCCACCTGCAGCTGCGTCAATGATGGTTCTTGTGGTCCCGCTTAGCCCATTGTAGAAAATATGGACCAAATTCCACAACTCAATGCTATGATGTGGACACTTTCTTTGCAAATCTTTAAATCTCTCCCAAGCCTCATAGAGTGACTCTCCATCGGCCTGGTAAAAATTGTTCAATTCTCCTCTCAGCTTAGCGGTCTTGGACGGTGGAAAAAACTTTGCCAAAAACTTCTGTGCCAACTCCTGCCATGTGAATATAGAATCTGTAGGCAGGGAATTCAACCACACTTTTGCTCTATCCCTGAGTGAGAAGGGAAAGAGCCTCAATCGGATGGCGTCGTCAGTAACACCATTATACTTGAAAGTTGTGCATAGCTCCAAGAAATTTGCTATGTGCATATGAGGGTCTTCAGATGACAACCCTCCGAATTGAACTGTATTCTGCACCATAATCAGGATCGCAGGCTTGATTTCGAAATTATTTGCTCCTATTGCTGGGAGCCTGATGCAAGTCTGTGCTCCATTCACCCTTGGCAGCATATAATCTCCCAAGCTTCTCTCAGCTTGGACCTGGACCCTTTCTTCTACAACCATCGGTAACCTCCGGGGCATCCTTTGGTTAGGTTAATGATCACCTAACCCTTCGTTCATCTCATTGTTATTCTGCAAGCCTCCCATTGCTATTAAGGCAAAAATTCGTTTGTTTCTCCGGTTCTGCTTGCAAGTATTTTCAATCTCCGGGTTGAAGGGAACAAGTGTATCTGCTTCTCTTCTCCTTCGCATAAACTAGATGCCTGCAACAGATCAAAATCAACAAACGGATCACGGCACACAGTTCTACTAATATATATAAAAAAATATAATAAAAATAAAAATAAAAACCAAATTAGAAATTAAGAATAGAAAGAATGATATCGAACTACGCCAATCCCCGGCAACGGCGCCAAAAACTTGATGCGTGATTTATGCACACACTAAACGCAAGTGCACGTGTCATGACAAGTAATATAGTCTAGAAGACTGAGTTATCGTCCTCAGGGATTAGTGTTCAATTATCAATTTCTATTCTGTAGTATCTATTTGGTAACCGATAAATTGATGAATTGTTTATAGCTATGATTATAGATGCTAACTAAGTTACTTTATTTTACTTCAGATATGGTGGAAATAGGGCTTCCAAATCTCCTCAACTATCCGCTCGTTTTACTCGTTAATGCAAATAATTATGGTTCTTCTTCTATTTTGAGATAGCAGGTTAACTAAGCCGTTTTATACTCATGTAAGGTAATATAAACACTCAACCCCAATGTAGAACCCTTCTATCTTTCGATGACAAGATTGACTACAAAGGAGGATTAAGAACAATAACCTATCAAACTACACAAGTATCGGGGTACTTTCGTCCACGATTTAAACCTATGTTTATTCAACTATAGCATATTCACAATCTCCCTTTTCGGATTTCGATTAGAAATCATATAAGTTATGATAATTAGTGATCAATTAATTACCAAGCAATCAAAACAGATATTGAATAAATCTCAACAATAATAAGAAGAAACCAAAGCATGCATTAATTCGTAAGAACGAGTTTCAAATGATTCGACATGGAAAACCCTAAATTAAGTTAGTTCCTAGCCATAGATATGCCAAGAACTAAACTAATATCCAACATAAACTAAAAAGAAATAAAATAAAGAACAAGAAATTACACAAAAGTAAGTCTCCAATCTTGATCTCCAAGTTGTGATGAATTCTCAAGTGTGGGATCCCCAAATCTGACCTAAAAAAGGTCCTTTTTATAGCCTAAAAAATGTCCAACAACTTTTCCTTCTTGCCCTTGGCCCATTCCTATTCAGATTTGGCTGATTTCCCGCCTCGGCGCCGCGGCGCCGAAACTTCTGCGGCTCTCTGTTCTTTGGGCGCCGTGACGCTCTGATGCTGCTGGTTGGTGGCGCCGTGGCGCCGCCCTGTTTCTCGCCCGGGTTTCCAACTTTTTATCTTTTTGAGCTCTGAAACCTCTGTTTCTGCCCTCTTTTCGCTCCTTTTCGCCAATGTGCCACTTCAAACCATTATGACTCAAAAGAAAGAAAATCTATCCTAAGACGACACATATTTGTACAAAAATAGGCAAAAAACTAACTAAAAATGACTCAAAAGGTGTATATAAAATACACCGATCAAGTATCAGGCTGATTATATGTGACAGGTCAGTATACGGGTGCCTAGTTAGGGCACCAGTCGTGGCCCGTCGGCTCGGGTCGTGACAAAGAGTGGTATTAGATCAGTTCTTCCTCGGAATATCTACAGACCGTGTCTAGTAGAGTCTTGCGTATGGGTATGTTGTGCACCATACTTATTCGTAGGAGGCTGCCGGACATTTAGGATATTATCTTTTCTTCTCATTCTAGATCGTGCGATAGATCTATTTTATTAGGGTAATCCCTCTCTGACGAATTATTGTGTTTTCAGCTATGCCTCCAAAAAAAGCGACTGCGGCCCAGAAGGGAATATATGAACTTTGTATATAGGTTGGTAAGATTGTTGTATAGTTGGTGTGATGATGATGTGCATCTATACAAACATATTTATTAGGGCTATGTATGTGTTGTCTGAAGTGATTATGGGTTATCATGAGTTGTTTAAGCTTTAATAAATGTTTGGAAAATATGTAACAGTTTAATGAATCCACATCAAGGCATAATATATGTGCTAATTTGGAATATTTAGGAGGTGTTGAGCTGTTTGAGATTGTGATAAACTCTTAAAGATCATGTTTAATTGACTTAATGGCATACCATATTGTTAGATTAAGCTATGTTGTATGCTTAAGTAATATGTAGGAATAATATTTGTATGGATTAAATGGTTTGTTATGGTTAAGTCAACATGATATAGTGCAAGAATGTGCTAAGTTGTTCCATGGACATGTTAGTTCCTGCTATGATCCTGTGTTTGGTTCATCATATTTGTGAACTTGTTTTGTCCAGAGAGGGGAATGCAGGGCCTGTACGATGCCATGATAATAAATATATGTTTTAATTTTCATATGCCAATATACCAGAATTATCACCATGCTGGTCTGAAATCCCCTGGATATGTCATCTTATGTTTTGTCTAACTAAGTAAGATATATGGTCAATCCAGTCTGGACATGTTAAATTTACAGAATATCCTAACTTGGTTTAGTAATATTATGTTGGTGTATTTAACCCTGATTACATGTCTAACTTATTTATCGGATAACCAGTGGAGTAGTTAAATGACCTGATTTATGTGATCCTTAAGAGCTTGGCAATAGTCACCAAAGAATTTTATGTTTAAAACCTACACACTGTCTACTATGCCTGCCTGAAGTTATATGAAATAAGCATGAGATTGTCTACAATGGTCTTATTGTGCTTGCTATGAATATGATTGACTAAAGATAAGTTGTCTTTGCTGCATTTTTGGCTCAGTTGTGATTGATTTTAAGGCTGCTTAGTTATGCCTTAAGGCTGTGTGATTGTTATTTTAAAAAAAGAGTTGCTACTGCTTTTAAAGGGGGCTGACTATTACTTTATAGGTTCCATTTTCAGATAAACTAGTTACTGCTCATTTTCCAATTTTACCATGTGGTCTGAAGTGTTAACTGAACTAGTGTAATCGAATGAGGTTCTCAACATACTGTATTAAGATCTGTATTGTTGTGTAAGGAATTGTTAATGAACAATGTGTTAGTATGAGGTTGTTTATGTAGCATGAATACTAGCTAACTTATAATTGTCCCTCTGAAATGTATACTAGTGGCCAAAGGTCAATCCAATTTATTTTGTTTTCTTAGCATTCTATGTTTATATTGTGTGCAAACCTGTAAATGAGCTTGGAAAGATCTGAAGGTTAGCCTAATTAACTAGCTAGGCTAAATATAGTCATAAATTCATGGTGTAACATTGTCGTGATCACATTGTCTAACACATTTCCCTGGTAGAAGCATGTATGGTTCTCTCAAATGTGTGACATGTATGAAATATGCCTAGGTGATAAAAAAAATAAAGAAATGTGGCTTCTGTTTGAACCTAGCAAAATGTCAACATAAGTATTTTAGCCTATGTGTGAGTCAATTTATCTTGCATATTCATATCTATTCTACATATTGGTAGTTGGTTTAAATATCACATGTGCTCCTAGGGGGTGATCAACCTAGCTTCATTACTTGGTGTATTTTTGGATGGTATGATTTCTAATAGTTGCCTATTTAAATGTGTTACTCAATTAAAAAACAAATTGAATTCTGGTATATAGTATGTTGGTTTACTTGACTGATTTGTATGTATACAACATGAAATGTGTGGGATCCTTTGATGGTTTTGCCTATGTTAAGTGAAGGAATTAATTTGTAGATTAGTGTGTTGGGTTGACACTTTATATACTTATAGGGTATATTTCAGTTTGTTTATGTCAAAAATAGTTCCCAATGAGGATTCACGATTTCAACGGAGTTTGGATATGTGCCAGATGATGTGAGTTGTAATATTATATTGGATGGATTGTATAAGAAGGGTTGTTGAGCTGATGACACAGAATAACGCTTTGCCTGATGGTTAGACCTATAATATGTTGATGATGATTAGTTTGAGATTATCTAGTGTCAATATTATGTTGGTTTAATAGTAAGTGTGTACTATTTTGATATAACTGTTAGTATAATCTAGTTTTGATTAGTTTCTTTAGTATTGAGAAATTGGGTGTTTACATGATTAAAATGTTCATTAAGTAGTCATAATTGCCTATTTCTAGTCCTACTGTGATGTTCATGATTAGCTTGGATTAGAAGATTAACATATCTCAGTTTTAATAAAGTGTGGTTTGGTTTAACTTCTTTAGTCTCACTCTGCCTAAGACTTAGATGTCCTAGTTGAATATTAACTTATAGATTAATGATTATTTAAGTCTGATTGTTACTTTTATTTTTAGGTAGAACTAATGTCTGATTATTTATATTCTGATCGGGTTTGAATTGTAGGTGTACTTTAGTTAGGATGCCTTTGGGGATAGTTAACCTAAGTTAAGACCTTGGTAATTAGTTGATAACTAAAGGTTTATGTTGTTCATGACATAAGATCAGAATTGTTTCTCAAATGCTTCTTCTTAAAACTATTTTGAGCATGCTTTACTGATTCATGGGTATATTAAAAGTGGTGATTAAGCATACCAAATTAATGTTAATATGATTAGGATATATCTATAGTTATGAATTAGTAAGTTAAATAAGGTATCGACTTGTAATAGATGAAGTTTTACTAATCATTGTTAGAATAAGATATTGAGTAACCTGTTTTGGTTAACTTGATTTTCTAAATTACAATAATTGTTTAAAATTTCTCTTAGTATGGTATACTAAGAATATGTTAGGCTCAAGTAGCATGATATGGACAACATTTGTTATTTTAATTGTTTAGGGAGATAGTGATTAATATTTGGACAGTAAAACTTAGCTCAAATGGTTAGAATATGTACACTAGCTATGGTACTGATTGATTTAAGTCATTGTTTAGCCTTATTTTAGGCATATGCTATTGGAAAAGGAGTTGTATGTGTGGAATTACTGAACATCTTAGTAACCTTTGCTTGTCTTGGTTGGCCGTTATGCTTTAGTATGGTGCACTAGGTTTATTTTAAAGTCATATGATGTATATGATATTTGCTTATTGTGGTGAAGATTATGACAAACATGATTAAATTGATGCCTATTTTGCTTTTAATGTCATGCTCCATTCTAGTTGAAATGAGAGTTCATGGGATTTGGTATCTATTGGAACTTGGTTCAAATATGTCGTAGCTTAGGTTGTTTGTCTTAGAACCTTACTTATATTTATGAATGAAATATCCTCTGTATGCCTTAATATGATCTTGCCTTATTTAATGCTTGGGTACTCATGCTAAAACTTAGGTAGAGGCCTAATATTTGAATCACCTTAGTCAATTCTTACTTAATTAAAATTGGAAGTTGTGAGTTGCCATGCCTAAAGCTATGTTTTGTTGTCCTGTTTGAGAAACAAGTGAGTTGAATCATACCTTCTTGATTGGCCCTTATTTGAAATCTGTAATAATTAGTATGTAGACTGGTTGTACTTGAAATAATGTTAATACGATAATTTGGGAGTTTGTTTAATTAGATAAAACTAACTTAAGTTGACACATGTTGATTACAATGTTATAATAGTATAAACTGACATGTGTAGCTGAAGTAAAGCATGGTGTGCTAGTGTGCCAATTTAAGACTTGTACATTGACATTGTCAGTTAATTTCATACCTAGATATTGTTAACTTCAGGGTGGTGCAAGCATAGGTAATTGTTTGGATTGACTAAAGTAAGTATGTTGATTCAAGATTTGTTCCAATCATAGGGTTTTTTTTCAAGATAAAATATTCCTAACCTGCTTGGTCGAGAACTGGTTTTAGTTATGTATGGTCTGTTTGAATTCATATGAGGATCAATGTATAGGTTTATGGTCTATTTTAGCTGTGTGTGGATTGCCAAGTCTTAATAATTGTTTAGAGTCATGTGTTAATAATTTGGAAAGATATTTAGTTAAGCTATTTGACTGTCTTAAATAAAACCAGATAGGTTAGGTGTGTATCTGTTGTGTATGTCTTTCTTAACTTGGACTTTGTATGGCCTGAACTATGAATGATGTTTCGTGCTAAGTTGAGAAGCATATGAATCGATGACATGATTCCAGGTTCAGATGTTGCCCTTTGTGGACTGATATGGGTCTCTTTGATAACCTAGGTTGATAACTGATATGATTGGTAAATGATATATGTGATATATGGTGGCCCTGTGAGGCATCTATGGGTTTGCTGAATATAGGTTGATAGGTATAGTTATAGAGGAGACTCTGCCGAAATATTTATATAGCATGAGACCTATTATGAACATTCGAGGAAGAATGTTTCTAAGGGGGGAAGGATGTTACACCTCGTAATTTTAGGACAATAAATTGAGAACGTAATTAAGAAAATAAGATTCGAGTATGGGAAATTAGTATACAAAGAATGTGATTCCGGAATAATTTTGGATACAACAAATGTGGTATGGACTAGTGCCGTGTAAAATTATTATTAGGCTATGAAATTTTCAGGATTTAAATGAAGTGGGGTCTAAGATTAATAAATACTGGGATTAATTTTAGTGGAGACTTGTACCACACGTGGAACAAGATAACAAGAAATGATTTTTCAGCCCACATGCTCACATATAACCATGCTCCACTTATTTCCTCCCCCATTTCGAAAATCACTCCTCCAAACATCCCTTCTCTCTCTTTCTCTCACAGATTTTCCCCTAATCCTCCATAGCCAAGAAAAGACCAAATCAACTCCCCCCTTCCAAGATTAAACTCTTCTACTAATTTCTAAGCCATGGTAAACTCCAAACAGTGGGTCACGACAGTGATTGGACCGAAACTGCTCCAGAAATTAGCCCAACAACTTTAGTTTTGAAGATGAGCTATTTGGAAGAAAAACATGTAAGTAAGATGGATTTAAACTCATAAGGAATGCATGCATGTCATTGTAAGTTGAAGAAATGGTGCAAAATGGTGC
This sequence comes from Przewalskia tangutica, assembly GCA_029844215.1. Taxonomy (NCBI): domain Eukaryota; kingdom Viridiplantae; phylum Streptophyta; class Magnoliopsida; order Solanales; family Solanaceae; genus Przewalskia; species Przewalskia tangutica. The sequence continues at coordinate 17,382,303 of CM056739.1, read as the reverse complement.
AGTGGCCGTAGAGACTGTTTTGGCTTAAGTTAAGGTAAGATTTCGTCTTCTTATAAAGTAATTGGAGTTAATTGATGTTGTAGTTAAAAGATGAACTCAAGTTAAGAGAAATTGGAAGTAAGAAAATGCATGTGATTGTATTGGTGTTGTAGTTGAGACGATTGGAGTTGTTTTACCGATTTGGGGTTGTTTTAATTACATTGGGTTCGATTGATGTTTTTGTTCTTGTTGTCATTGATTGTATGTTAAAATTGAAGGAAATCTTGATATCTAAAGTTGTAGTTGTTTATATGAAAGTGTTGAAATATGAATTGGATTTTAAGGAGTTATGAGAAGAGTTATGGTATTATGTGGTTGGCCGTGACATTCATGAAATTATTGGGTATTGTTGTATTGAATTTAGGGGCTGTTCTTGTCAAGTTAGAATGTACAAACTACAAGTACAAATTCGGCCATCTTGAGTTCAACAATACCAATTCTTATCCAATTTCCATTTCAATCCAAGTTATTAGCCTAACATGATATCAAGTCGCAAACGATTATAACTACTATAATCTCCAAGTCAAAAACATGCGACGATTCTAATAACGACTAAAATTGTAATCCAACTTAACATGGCTTACATTACATTTCGGATTTCCAAGGCTACAATCAATCCATAATCCATATCAACTTCAACACATATACCTCATGCTAGCAACAAGTAAAGCTAACAACAATATAAATAATCGTGAAACACTCAAAGAACAAGATTATACCTCAACGATTCTTAGTCCAACTTCCAATCCGAAATCGCTCCTTAGCAACTTAGAGCCTCCTCAAGATACTTCAATCCGCTACTTGAGACCCTTAGAACCATACCAACAACTTTCCTTCAAACTTTCAATCCAAAACCTAGAAAGCCACTAGGTTTTCACTTTGCGACTAACCCGAAAACTATCTTTTTCCGAGATTTTTCTATTGAGATACACTCACAATACACTAAGGAACCTTGGTTTAAAGTGTGAAGCTTAATGGACAACAAACAAAATTTTTTCTTTCTTCTTGGACCCAAACCCGAGAGCTAAGCCTCTTAGTTCTTCAATTTTTGTGAAAAAATATTCTAAGTGTTAAGCTTGTCTTGCACTACTAGTATAATATAGTGTAAAGGAGGATTAAGATCTAAACAAATGGGTGGTTTGGATGAGGTCTTAACAAATATCAAGACTAAAGTGGGGTCTTTGACTTGGTCAATGTTGTCAAGCTCTAAGGCTAGCAAGACTTGTCTTCCTAACAAGGGTCAAATGACCCTTTTGTCCATGATCAATTTCGTCCAAGGCATTCTAAGGGGGGGTGACACGTGTCGCCCTCCCATTCGTCACAATAATACGTTTTCCGACAATTCCTTAATTCCGCTAAATTTTTACAAGTCTCAAATCTTGACGCTTATGAGTTCTTACGTACGTCCTTAAAACATGTCCTGTAAATACGGGGTGTAACATTACATATCTTACATAACATAATCCGGCCCGCCTGTGGGGCTCGGTGTACTGTGGAATCATATAACATAATCCGCCCGCTCGGCTCGGCATCGTGGAATCATATAACATAATCCGGCCCGCCTGTGGGGCTCGGTGTACTGTGGAATCATATAACATAATCCGGCCCGCCTGTGGGGCTCGGTGTACTGTGGAATCATATAACATAATCCGGCCCGCCTGTGGGGCTCGGTGTAAGATGACGAAACCCGGCCTATGTGAAGGCTCGGGGTAATATGGCGTAATCCGGCCTATGTGTAGGCTCGGTGTATCTCATAACATAATCCGGCCTATTTGTAGGCTCGGTGTATTTCATAACGTAATCCGGCCTATTTGTAGGCTCGGTGTGATTTTCCTTACATAACATTTTCAAACCATCTTTTCACTTCTTCTTAAGTCGTCATAACAACTTCCCATAAAGCTATTATAACAACCTTTCATTTTAGAGAACTTAAGACACTTTTATTCTTACAACATTAGGAAAACTAGATCCAAAAATACTACGTACATACATACTTAAAAAGAACCATAGAACTCCTTTCTTTTTAAAGCTCAAGTCACATACTCTTTTGGAAGCCATCTTCTTATCTTTTGAAATAAATTAAGAAGCCATACTTTGTAAAATTAAGTCATTTCCACTTATAAAATCAAGGCTTATAGCCTTAACACCTCGTAGCATACACTCTTTCAAATCATGTCGCTTATACTTTAGAAATCAAGTCCCATAACTTGAAAAAAATAAAGTTTCATAATCCTTTAAAGAAAATCAAAGTTCATAGTCTTAAAACTTCATAACATACATTCCTTAAAGTCCATTTACTTATACTTGTAAAATCATGTCATCTACACTTTTAAAACCAATCCCTTCTTCACATATAAATTCAAGTCATTTTCAAACATAAAAATCAACTTACATACTTACTTTAAATAAATCAAGATACATAGCCCTTAAATCAAATCTCATAATTTCCTAACCATCCTTACCAACGTCTCCCATAAGACCTAGTAAGGACTTAGGACAATTTAAACATACTCTTAACTTAGATTCAACAATGTAAATACTTCTTAACTACTAAGAGTAGAAGGAATCTTAAAATGTTATCACATGGATATTTCATACGTAGGATCATGCCAAAGAAAGAAGAGGTTCACATACCTCGCGACGATTGTCGACAAGTAGCAAAATGCTCCAAAGTACTTCAACCTTGAGCTATTCCATTCTTCAAGTAGGATACGCTATACTTAGTACATCAACCTATAATGGTCACCATACGTCCATTAACCTCTTATTTCAAACGTAGAATATTCTAGGTGCTAAGTCGCTAAATTCTACGGAAAATCGGACAGCACCTCCTTTGTTTTTACTTACTTTGCCACCTTTTTCAAGGCCGAAATACAATAACCAAACAGCCCCAATTGGCTCACCACAATCTATAAGGTAGTCCAATACAAATAATTAACTATACAGCCCAATTGGCTCACCACAATATGTAAGGTAGTCGATACATAAGAATAGCAAACTATTACAAACCACAAGTACAAATTCGGCCACCTTGAGTTCAACAATACCAATTCTTATTCAATTTCCATTTCAATCCAAATTGGTAGCATAACATGATATCAAGTCGCATTTGATTATAACAACCATAATCCTTAAGTAAGTGACATGCGACGATTTCTAATAAACGATCAATTTGTATTCCAACTTAACATGACTTACTTTTCATTTCGAACTTAAGCTACAAGTAATCCATAATACTTATAAACTTCAACTTAACAACTTCATGCTAGCAACATGCAAAGCTAACAACAACAATATAAATAATCTTGTAACACTTTCAAAGAACAAGATTATACCTCAACGAATTGTAATCCAATCTTCAAAACCGAAGTTGCTCCTTAGCAACCTAGAGCCTCATCAAGACACCTCAATCCGCTCCTTGAGGCCCTTAGAGCCACACCAACAACTTTCCTTCAAACCTCCAATCCAAAACCTAGAAAGCCACTAGGTTTTCACTTTGCGACTAATACGAAAACTCTCTTTTTCCGGGGTTTTTCTATTGAGATACACTTACAATACCGTCATGAACCTTGGTTTAAAGTGTGGGGCTTAATGGACAAGAAACGAAAAATTTTCCTTTTGAAAGTGGAGGGAAGCCGAGAGCTCTTCCTTGAGTTCTTAAATTTTGTGGAAATTTTTCTAAGTGTAATGACACACTCTTGCTACTAGTAGTGTAATAAAGGGGCATGGAGGGTTAAGATGTAACCAAATGGGTGGTTTAGATGAAGTCTTACTAAAAATCAAGACTAATTGACCTTTGACTTAGTCAACTTTCTCATGCCACAACTTGCAAGACATTAGTCATCCAAGACTTATGGTAAATGACCATATTAGCCATGCCTAAATTCGACCAAGGCATCATAAGGGGGGGTGACACGTGTCGCCTCCCATTCAAAATAATACGTTTCGACAATTTCATAATTAGATAAAATTTTACAAGTCTCAAATCTTGACACCTATGAGTTCTTACGTACGTTCTTAAAACATGTCCTGTAAATACGGGGTGTAACATTCTTCCCCCCTTAGAAATATTCGTCCCCGAATGTTCTTTCGGAGTCAAACTTATAATTAGCGACATAGTTTCCTTTCACAACCCCAACATACCAACAATGCCACACATGACCCTAATACCTGCATGCGCATAGCATCATCATAAGCCCAAAAGAGATTATCTTTTCGTACTTCCAACTCATACTAGCATACATACATAACTTCCATACCAATTCTGGCCTCAAATCTTTGGAGTAACTCTATAAAACAATATAAGGCCATTTAAACTTTCATGACTGGTTAGGTGGAACGCGTCCACGAACCCGTAAAACAATTAACTAGACTTGGGCGCTTGCACCTCGTGACCACTGTCACGTGGCGGAACTACTACCAACTGATCCTACTTATTCCGGCCATGGGGAGACCCGTAAGTCCTCCACGACTCGTCGCGCACTTAACTCTTATCCTTGAGTCGACTTAAAATCTTATTGCGGAGAAAGCCTTATATACCTAAGGTCTCGGCGGTAATCAATATTACGAGGCTCGCAATTTCCATGCTCCAAGCCTACCTTACGATCCCCCAATAGCGGGTACAAAACTTCTCATAAAACCAAAACCATGTTGTCTCAATCACAACACCCATTACTCACTCTATGCGGACCTCATCCGTACAATTCTCTTAAGCCTACTACGCAGCTTAATCTATTAACAGGACATTCCGTTAGGTTCCTTAACATGGCTTCTCAAGGGTTCACTACCCTATCAGACAACTCATCCTTTCCCAATCATCTCGAAATAAAACACAAAACCTTGGCGAAAATTCATTAACTATTACATACCTTCCCGGTATCTAGTTAGTCTTTACCAATTCCTGGTAATCTAAAATCATTCTAGGCAACACGCGTCGACCTCGTACATAACTCCGTATAGATGTATGTCACAATACCCACTATACTATAATCCTTACCAACACGGATACGCAATCCACATAGTCATTCCCGGTCACTGTCTTTCTCGTAGCTGCGATAAACATAACTCGTTAGGGAGGGCGACCCTAACAATCTGACTATCGCACGATCTCGAGTGAGAAGAATGGAAACCAATCCTAAATGTCCTGCGACCTCACGATTATAGATGTGGTGCACAACACACCGATAATCAAGACTCTACTAGACATAGTGCGTAGACACTTTCAGAGGACTAATCGCTTCGATACCACTTTTGTCACGACCCGACCCCGGGCCCGCGACTGGTGCCCTACCTGGGCACCCTGTTCAGGTATACATCAGAGAATAGCAGGGGAACATACATGAAACTTATAAAATAAAAATAACGACGGATTAAACCACAGGTTAGCCGATAAGGCTACCTTCCTGGACACATATACATATACATAACAACAGCAGTTACATCCCTTTCTTTTTACACACCGACCCGACATGTGACTACGGACCTCTAAGAATTACAAGCTGCGGCGGGACGGGGCCCGCCATACCATGAATGTACATAAGTCTACCACATCGGAAAGCCGTACCAAAAGACAAGCCTCCGGAGTGAAAGGGCTTCTTTCCAAAAGCGAGCAGAGATCCAAGAGCAAGGATCACCAACCTGTACCTATCACTGCGGGCATGAGCGGCCCAGAAGAAGTCGATTACAACAGTGCGAATATGGAGCAGAAAAAATGCAATAACCAAATCATATACGTATAAAAGAATGTCCTTTTAACTCCTGAAACCAATCATATATTAACCGTTCCTTTCCTTCTTTCGATAAGATTTAACAACATATTCTTACATACTTACTTAAGAGTTTAATCCAGCCTTTTTCACATAACTTACATGTCACGACCCGACCGGGCGCGGCAGTGCCTACACAGGCACCTGTTCGGTATACATCGAGAGAATAGCGGCGGAACATACACAACATAAACACGTGCGTAAATAAAAGCGTATGAGCTAGCCGATCGGGCCGCTTCCATAATATAAACATAATCAAAAGTACAACTCGGTTCTTACTGACCCACGTATGTGAATACAAACCTCTAGGAATAACAATGAACAATTTGTGGCGGGACGGGCCACATACCACGAATATACATGAATCTACTACTTGGAAAACCGTACCAAGAGATAAAGCCTCGGAGCAAATGGAGCTTTTTCCCAAAAGCGAACCGAGATCCTAAGAGCAAGGATCACCAACACAGGTACCTAAAACTGCGGGCATGAGCGCGGCCCAGAAGAAGTCGATAACAGTGCGAATATGGAGCGAAATAACGTCTGATGTGGATCATAAGCGTACAAAAGAATGACAAGGACAAGTATAAAACCATACATGCAGATCCTGCCGTGTCATTACCACATGAACTTAATCGCACCCTATTATCTTTTCCATTCTTAATAAAATTTCTGACCACTTTCTTACGTACATTTTAGAAAAAATCATTAAGTTCATTACTATATAACTCACTTATCTTTCATAAGTATAAACCAGCCACTTTGGGAGGGCACCTATCTTACTACCCGATCTAGGGCGCGATCAAGGTCACGTAGTGCGCGTAAAGGTATCTTGCCGGCCCGATCACGGGTCGATAATGTCATCTAGTGCGCGTAAGGTATCTTGCGACCCGTTCACGGGTCGATAATGTCATATAGTGCGCGTATGGGTATCTTGCCGGCCCGTTCACGGGTCGATAATGTCATATAGTGCGCGTATGGGTATCTGCCCGGCCCGTTCACGGGTCGATAATGTCATATAGTGCGCGTATGGGTATCTTGCGGCCCGTTCTGGGTCGATAATGTCATATAGTGCGCGTATGGGTATCTTGCGACCCGTTCTGGGTCGATAATGTCATATAGTATCCGAATTTAACCCAACGTACTACGCGCCTCTACTCCTTTAGAAAGACTCTTTTTCAATTACAACTTCCCCGATACTAACAACTATAGTATCAAGTCCTATCCGTCTTTCAAGACAAGTCACAATACATTTTTAGAAATACAATTCAGAACACAAAAACAAGTGACTTCTTTTCTTATAAAACCTTAGGCAGCGATGCAGTAAAATCAAGTTGCCTTTTCACTAAAGTCAAGTCATTTATCTTTCCATAAGGCAAATATAACTAACTTCCCATAAAGCGTTATATTCACTTTATACCTTAGCCATAAACAATTTCCTATCCAAGGACTTATACGTTTAAAGCGGAACAAGTATCACATACTTTAAAACTCTTGAAGTCCCCTAACTTTAAAATCAACTTAAGACATCCTTACTATTTTTAAAGAAGTGAGTTAATCTCCTAACCCACCCGACTTGGCATTACATAAAACAAGTAAAGAATGTCATAGTCTTGTACGTCTACCGTACTACATACGTGCAACTAGTCATGCTCAAAAGATAGGAAAAGTTCTACATAGAGTAAATCACATAACTACCTCTTAACTTCTAAGAGTAGAAGGAAACATGAAATGATACCACAAGTATATTCCATACATAGAATCATGCCAAAGGAAGGAAGAGGTTCACATACCTCGCGACGATTGTCGACAAGTAGCAAAATGCTCCAAAGTACTTCAATCTTGATAGCTATTCCACTCTCCAAGTAAGTGCGCTATACTTAGTACTTCAACCTATAATGGCCACAATCGCCCATTAACCTCTCACTTCATACGTAGAATTATTCTAAGTGCTAAGTCACGATTCTACGGAAAATCGGACAGAACCTCCTTTGTTTCTACTAACTTTGCCACCTTTTTCAAGGCCGAATACAATAACCAAACAGCCCCAATTGGCTCACCACAATCTATAAGGTAGTCGATACAAATAAATACCAACTACTACAAACTACAAGTACAAATTCGGCCATCTTGAGTTCAACAATACCAATTCTTATCCAATTTCCATTTCAATCCAAGTTATTAGCCTAACATGATATCAAGTCGCAAACGATTATAACTACTATAATCTCCAAGTCAAAAACATGCGACGATTCTAATAACGACTAAAATTGTAATCCAACTTAACATGGCTTACATTACATTTCGGATTTCCAAGGCTACAATCAATCCATAATCCATATCAACTTCAACACATATACCTCATGCTAGCAACAAGTAAAGCTAACAACAATATAAATAATCGTGAAACACTCAAAGAACAAGATTATACCTCAACGATTCTTAGTCCAACTTCCAATCCGAAATCGCTCCTTAGCAACTTAGAGCCTCCTCAAGATACTTCAATCCGCTACTTGAGACCCTTAGAACCATACCAACAACTTTCCTTCAAACTTTCAATCCAAAACCTAGAAAGCCACTAGGTTTTCACTTTGCGACTAACCCGAAAACTATCTTTTTCCGAGATTTTTCTATTGAGATACACTCACAATACACTAAGGAACCTTGGTTTAAAGTGTGAAGCAATGAATGACAAACAAAATTTTTCTTTCTTCTTGGACCCAGGCAGGAGCTAAGCCTCTTAGTTCTTCAATTTTTGTGAAAAAAATATTCTAAGTGTTAAGCTTGTCTTGCACTACTAGTATAATATAGTGTAAAGGAGGATTAAGATCTAAACAAATGGGTGGTTTGGATGAGGTCTTAACAAATATCAAGACTAAAGTGGGGTCTTTGACTTGGTCAATGTTGTCAAGCTCTAAGGCTAGCAAGACTTGTCTTCCTAACAAGGGTCAAATGACCCTTTTGTCCATGATCAATTTCGTCCAAGGCATTCTAAGGGGGGGTGACACGTGTCGCCTCCCATTAAATCCTAATACGTTTCCGACAATTCCTTAATTAGCTAAATTTTACAAGTCTCAAATCTTGACGCTTATGAGTTCTTACGTACGTCCTTAAAACATGTCCTGTAAATACGGGGTGTAACATTACATATCTTACATAACATAATCCGGCCCGCCTGTGGGGCTCGGTGTACTGTGGAATCATATAACATAATCCGGCCCGCCTGTGGGGCTCGGTGTACTGTGGAATCATATAACATAATCCGGCCCGCCTGTGGGGCTCGGTGTACTGTGGAATCATATAACATAATCCGGCCCGCTTGTGGGGCTCGGTGTCTTGTGGAATCATATAACATAATCAGGCACTTTGTGGGGCTCGGTGTAAGATAATGAGCAGGCCTATGTGAAGGCTCGGGGTAATATGGCGTAATCCGGCCTATGTGTAGGCTCGGTGTATCTCATAACATAATCCGGCCTATTTGTAGGCTCGGTGTATTTCATAACGTAATCCGGCCTATTTGTAGGCTCGGTGTGATTTTCCTTACATAACATTTTCAAACCATCTTTTCACTTCTTCTTAAGTCGTCATAACAACTTCCCATAAAGCTATTATAACAACCTTTCATTTTAGAGAACTTAAGACACTTTTATTCTTACAACATTAGGAAAACTAGATCCAAAAAACTACGTACATACATACTTAAAAAGAACCATAGAACTCCTTTCTTTTTAAAGCTCAAGTCACATACTCTTTTGGAAGCCATCTTCTTATCTTTTGAAATAAATTAAGCCATACTTTGTAAAATTAAGTCATTTCCACTTATAAAATCAAGGCTTATAGCCTTAACACCTCGTAGCATACACTCTTTCAAATCATGTCGCTTATACTTTAGAAATCAAGTCCCATAACTTGAAAAAAATAAAGTTTCATAATCCTTTAAAGAAAATCAAAGTTCATAGTCTTAAAACTTCATAACATACATTCCTTAAAGTCCATTTACTTATACTTGTAAAATCATGTCATCTACACTTTTAAAACCAATCCCTTCTTCACATATAAATTCAAGTCATTTTCAAACATAAAAATCAACTTACATACTTACTTTAAATAAATCAAGATACATAGCCCTTAAATCAAATCTCATAATTTCCTAACCATCCTTACCAACGTCTCCCATAAGACCTAGTAAGGACTTAGGACAATTTAAACATACTCTTAACTTAGATTCAACAATGTAAATACTTCTTAACTACTAAGAGTAGAAGGAATCTTAAAATGTTATCACATGGATATTTCATACGTAGGATCATGCCAAAGAAAGAAGAGGTTCACATACGCATGACGATTGTCGACAAGTAGCAAAATGCTCCAAAGTACTTCAACCTTGAGCTATTCCATTCTTCAAGTAGGATCGCTATACTTAGTACATCAACCTATAATGGTCACCATACGTCCATTAACCTCTTATTTCAAACGTAGAATATTCTAGGTGCTAAGTCGCTAAATTCTACGGAAAATCGGACAGCACCTCCTTTGTTTTTACTTACTTTGCCACCTTTTTCAAGGCCGAAATACAATAACCAAACAGCCCCAATTGGCTCACCACAATCTATAAGGTAGTCCAATACAAATAATTAACTATACAGCCCCAATTGGCTCACCACAATATAGAAGGTAGTCTAATACATAAGAATAGCAAACTATTACAAACCACAAGTACAAATTCGGCCACCTTGAGTTCAACAATACCAATTCTTATTCAATTTCCATTTCAATCCAAATTGGTAGCATAACATGATATCAAGTCGCATTTGATTATAACAACCATAATCCTTAAGTAAGTGACATGCGACGATTTCTAATAAACGATCAATTTGTATTCCAACTTAACATGACTTACTTTTCATTTCGAACTTAAGCTACAAGTAATCCATAATACTTATAAACTTCAACTTAACAACTTCATGCTAGCAACATGCAAAGCTAACAACAACAATATAAATAATCTTGTAACACTTTCAAAGAACAAGATTATACCTCAAATTGTAATCCAATCTTCAAAACCGAAGTTGCTCCTTAGCAACCTAGAGCCTCATCAAGACACCTCAATCCGCTCCTTGAGGCCCTTAGAGCCACACCAACAACTTTCCTTCAAACCTCCAATCCAAAACCTAGAAAGCCACTAGGTTTTCACTTTGCGACTAATACGAAAACTCTCTTTTTCCGGGGTTTTTCTATTGAGATACACTTACAATACCGTCATGAACCTTGGTTTAAAGTGTGGGGCTTAATGGACAAGAAACGAAAAATTTTCCTTTTGAAAGTGGAGGGAAGCCGAGAGCTCTTCCTTGAGTTCTTAAATTTTGTGGAAATTTTTCTAAGTGTAATGACACACTCTTGCTACTAGTAGTGTAATAAAGGGGCATGGAGGGTTAAGATGTAACCAAATGGGTGGTTTAGATGAAGTCTTACTAAAAATCAAGACTAATTGACCTTTGACTTAGTCAACTTTCTCATGCCACAACTTGCAAGACATTAGTCATCCAAGACTTATGGTAAATGACCATATTAGCCATGCCTAAATTCGACCAAGGCATCATAAGGGGGGGTGACACGTGTCGCCCTCCCATTCGTCAAAATAATACGTTTTCCGACAATTTCATAATTCCGATAAAATTTTACAAGTCTCAAATCTTGACACCTATGAGTTCTTACGTACGTTCTTAAAACATGTCCTGTAAATACGGGGTGTAACATTCTTCCCCCCTTAGAAACATTCGTCCCCGAATGTTCTTTCGGAGTCAAACTTATAATTAGCGACATAGTTTCCTTTCACAACCCCAACATACCAACAATGCCACACATGACCCTAATACCTCGCACACGCATAACTGTCCATCATAAGCCCAAAAGAGATTATCTTTTCGTACTTCCAACTCATACTAGCATACATACATAACTTCCATACCAATTCTGGCCTCAAATCTTTGGAGTAACTCTATAAAACAATATAAGGCCATTTCCGGCTTTCATGACCTGGTTCCGGTGGAACGCGTCCACGAACCCGTAAAACAATTAACTAGACTTGGGCCTTGCACCCTCGTGGACTGTCACGTGGCGAACTACTACCAACTGATCCTACTCTATTCCAGGCCATGGGGAGACCGTGCAGTCCTCCACCACTTCGTCGCACTTAACTCTTATCCTTGGTCCGACTTAAAATCTTATTGCAGAGAAAGCCTTATATACCTAAGGTCTCGAAGAATCAATATTCTTAGGCTCGCATTTCCATGCTCCAAGCCTACCTTACGATCCCAATAAACGGGTACAAAAACTTCTCATAAAACCAAAACCATGTTGTCTCAATCACAACACCCATTACTCACTCTATGCGGACCTCATCCGTACAATTCTCTTAAGCCTACTACGCAGCTTAATCTATTAACTTCACATTCCGTTAGGTTCCTTAACATGGCTTCTCAAGGGTTCACTACCCTATCAGACAACTCATCCTTTCCCAATCATCTCGAAATAAAACACAAAACCTTGGCGAAAATTCATTAACTATTACATACCTTCCCGGTATCTAGTTAGTCTTTACCAATTCACGTAATCTAAAATCATTCTAGGCAACACGCTGCCCGACTCGTACATAACTCCGTATAGATGTATGTCACAATACCCACTATACTATAATCCTTACCAACTGGATACGCAATCCACATAGTCATTCCTGGTCATCTTTGTCTTTCTCAGAATGCGATAAACATAAATCGTTAGGGAGGACGACCCTAACAATCTGACTCTATCGCACGATCTCGAGTGAGAAGAATGAAACCAATCCTAAATGTCCTGCAGCCTCACGATTATAGATGTGGTGCACAACACACCGATAATCAAGACTCTACTAGACACGATGCGTAGACACTTTCCGAGGACTAACTGCTCTGATACCACTTTTGTCACGACCCGACCGGGCGCGATGGTGCCCTACACAGGGCACCTGTTCGTATACATCGAGAATAGCGTGAACATACATGAAACTTATAACATAAACATAACGACAGATTAAACCACAGGTTAGCCGATAAGGCTACCTTCCTGGACACATATACATATACATAACAACAGCAGTTACATCCCTTTATTTTTACAAACCGACCCACAACATGTGACTACAGACCTCTAAGAATTACAACTGCGGCGGGACAGGGCCCCGCCATACCCCTGAATGTACATAAGTCTACCACATCAGGGAAACCGTACCAAAAGACAAGCCTCCGGAGTGAAAGGGGCTTCTTTCCAAAAACTGAACAGAGATCCTAAGAGCAAGGATCACCAACTCGTACCTATCACCTACGGCATGAACGCAGCCCGGGAAGTCGATAACAGTGCGAATATGGAGAAATAAAATGCAATAACCAAATCATATACGTATAAAAGAATGTCCTTTTAACTCACGAAACCAATCATATATTAACCGCCTTTTCCTTCTTTCGATAAGATTTAACAACATATTCTTACATACTTACTTAAGAGTTTAATCCGCCTTTTTCACATAACTTACATATCTTACATAACATAATCCGCCCGCTGTGGGGCTCGGTGTACTGTGGAATCATATAACATAATCCGGCCCGCCTATGGGGCTCGGTGTACTGTGGAATCATATAACATAATCCGGCCCGCCTGTGGGGCTCGGTGTACTGTGGAATCATATAACATAATCCGCCCGCTTTGTGGGGCTCGGTGTACTGTGGAATCATATAACATAATCCGGCCCGCCTGTGGGGCTCGGTGTAAGATGACGAAACCCGGCCTATGTGAAGGCTCGGGGTAATATGGCGTAATCCGGCCTATGTGTAGGCTCGGTGTATCTCATAACATAATCCGGCCTATTTGTAGGCTCGGTGTATTTCATAACGTAATCCGACCTATTTGTAGGCTCGGTGTGATTTTCCTTACATAACATTTTCAAACCATCTTTTCACTTCTTCTTAAGTCGTCATAACAACTTCCCATAAAGCTATTATAACAACCTTTCATTTTAGAGAACTTAAGACACTTTTATTCTTACAACATTAGGAAAACTAGATCCAAAAAACTACGTACATACATACTTAAAAAGAACCATAGAACTCCTTTCTTTTTAAAGCTCAAGTCACATACTCTTTTGGAAGCCATCTTCTTATCTTTTGAAATAAATTAAGAAGCCATACTTTGTAAAATTAAGTCATTTCCACTTATAAAATCAAGGCTTATAGCCTTAACACTGTAGCATACACTCTTTCAAATCATGTCGCTTATACTTTAGAAATCAAGTCCCATAACTTGAAAAAAATAAAGTTTCATAATCCTTTAAAGAAAATCAAAGTTCATAGTCTTAAAACTTCATAACATACATTCCTTAAAGTCCATTTACTTATACTTGTAAAATCATGTCATCTACACTTTTAAAACCAATCCCTTCTTCACATATAAATTCAAGTCATTTTCAAACATAAAAATCAACTTACATACTTACTTTAAATAAATCAAGATACATAGCCCTTAAATCAAATCTCATAATTTCCTAACCATCCTTACCAACGTCTCCCATAAGACCTAGTAAGGACTTAGGACAATTTAAACATACTCTTAACTTAGATTCAACAATGTAAATACTTCTTAACTACTAAGAGTAGAAGGAATCTTAAAATGTTATCACATGGATATTTCATACGTAGGATCATGCCAAAGAAAGAAGAGGTTCACATACCTCGCGACGATTGTCGACAAGTAGCAAAATGCTCCAAAGTACTTCAACCTTGAGCTATTCCATTCTTCAAGTAGGATACGCTATACTTAGTACATCAACCTATAATGGTCACCATACGTCCATTAACCTCTTATTTCAAACGTAGAATATTCTAGGTGCTAAGTCGCTAAATTCTACGGAAAATCGGACAGCACCTCCTTTGTTTTTACTTACTTTGCCACCTTTTTCAAGGCCGAAATACAATAACCAAACAACCCCAATTGGCTCACCACAATCTATAAGGTAGTCCAATACAAATAATTAACTATACATCCCCAATTGGTTCACCACAATATAGAAGGTAGTCCAATACATAAGAATAGCAAACTATTACAAACCACAAGTACAAATTCGGCCACCTTGAGTTCAACAATACCAATTCTTATTCAATTTCCATTTCAATCCAAATTGGTAGCATAACATGATATCAAGTCGCATTTGATTATAACAACCATAATCCTTAAGTAAGTGACATGCGACGATTTCTAATAAACGATCAATTTGTATTCCAACTTAACATGACTTACTTTTCATTTCGAACTTAAGCTACAAGTAATCCATAATACTTATAAACTTCAACTTAACAACTTCATGCTAGCAACATGCAAAGCTAACAACAACAATATAAATAATCTTGTAACACTTTCAAAGAACAAGATTATACCTCAACGAATTGTAATCCAATCTTCAAAACCGAAGTTGCTCCTTAGCAACCTAGAGCCTCATCAAGACACCTCAATCCGCTCCTTGAGGCCCTTAGAGCCACACCAACAACTTTCCTTCAAACCTCCAATCCAAAACCTAGAAAGCCACTAGGTTTTCACTTTGCGACTAATACGAAAACTCTCTTTTTCCGGGGTTTTTCTATTGAGATACACTTACAATACCGTCATGAACCTTGGTTTAAAGTGTGGGGCTTAATGGACAAGAAACGAAAAATTTTCCTTTTGAAAGTGGAGGGAAGCCGAGAGCTCTTCCTTGAGTTCTTAAATTTTGTGGAAATTTTTCTAAGTGTAATGACACACTCTTGCTACTAGTAGTGTAATAAAGGGGCATGAAGGGTTAAGATGTAACCAAATGGGTGGTTTAGATGAAGTCTTACTAAAAATCAAGACTAATTGACCTTTGACTTAGTCAACTTTCTCATGCCACAACTTGCAAGACATTAGTCATCCAAGACTTATGGTAAATGACCATATTAGCCATGCCTAAATTCGACCAAGGCATCATAAGGGGGGGTGACACGTGTCGCCCTCCCATTCGTCAAAATAATACGTTTTCCGACAATTTCATAATTCCGATAAAATTTTACAAGTCTCAAATCTTGACACCTATGAGTTCTTACGTACGTTCTTAAAACATGTCCTGTAAATACGGGGTGTAACATATACATCAGAGAAAATCAGCGGAACATACATGAAACTTATACAAAAAAAAAAAAAACAGAAGTAAACAACAGGTTAGCCGATAGGGCTACCTTCCTGAACATATATAAATACAACCGAAGCAGTTGACTCCTTTCCTTTACAAACTGACCCACAATATGTGACTACATACCTCTAAGAGTTTTAACATAACAAGCGTATGGACAGGCCCCGCCATACCACGAATATACATGAATCTACTACCTCGGGAAAACCGTACAAGAGATAAGCCTCCGAGCAAATGGAGCTTTCTCAAAATCAACCGAGATCCTAAGAGCAAGGATCGCCAACTGGTACCTAAAACTGCGGCATGAACGCACCGGCGGGGTCGATTACAACAAGTGCGAATATGGAACAGAAATAACGTACAGTAAACAGATCATAACTGTACAAAAGAATGACAAGGACAAGTATAAAAATACTTACCAGATCTTGCCGTGTCATTACCACTTATGAACTAAATCGCACCTTATCATCTTTTCCATTTTCAATAAAAGTTATAGCCACTTTCTTACGTACATTATTAGAAAAAGAATCATTAAGTTCATTACCATATAACTTAACTATCTTTCATAAGGTTGTTCCGGCCCTGTAAGGAGGGGCACCTATACTACCCGGCCCAATCTAGGACGCGATCAAGATCACTGTTACACCCCGTATTTTCAGGACATGCTTTAAGAACGTACGTAAGAACTCGTAAGTGTTAAGATTTGAGACTTGTAAAATTTTTTATCGGAATTGTGAAATTGTCGGAAAACGTAGTATTGTGACGAATGGGAGGGCGACACTTGTCACCCCCCTTATTGATGCCTTGGACGAAATAGGCATGGCCAAAATGGTCATTGACCATAGTCTTTAGATGACAAAGTCTTCCTATTAATGAGCTTGAGTTTCTTGACCAAAGTCAAAGGTCCCAAGTCTTGATATTTTATAAGACTTCATCTAAACCACCCATTTGGTTACATCTTAACCCTCCATGCCCCTTTATTACACTACTAGTAGCAAGAGTATGTCATTACACTTGGAAAAATTTCCACAAAATTGAAGAACTCAAGGAAGAGCTCTCGGCTTCCCTCCACTTTCAAAAGGAAAATTTTGCGTTTCTTGTCCATTAAGCCCCACACTTTAAACCAAGGTTCATGAGGGTATTGTAAGTGTATCTCAATAGAAAAACCCCGGAAAAAGAGAGTTTTCGTATTAGTCGCAAAGCGAAAACCTAGTGGCTTTCTAGGTTTTGGATTGGAGGTTTGAAGGAAAGTTGTTGGTGTGGTTCTAAGGGTCTCAAGGAGCGGATTGAGGTGTCTTGACGAGGCTCTAGGTTGCTAAGGAGCAACTTCGGTTTTGAAGATTGGATTACAATTCGTTGAGGTATAATCTTGTTCTTTGAAAGTGTTACAAGATTATTTATATTGTTGTTGTTAGCTTTACATGTTGCTAGCATGAAGTTGTTAAGTTGAAGTTAATAAGTATTATGGATTACTTGTAGCTTAAGTTCGAAATGAAAAGTAAGTCATGTTAAGTTGGAATACAATTTGATCGTTACTAGAATCGTCGCATGTAATTGACTTGAAGATTCTAGTAGTTATATTTGGTTGCGACTAGATATCATGTTATGCTACCAAGTTGGATTGAAATGGAAATTGAATAGGAATTGGTATTGTTGAACTCAAGGTGGCCGAATTTGTACTTGTGGTTTGTAATAGTTAGTTAATTATTTGTATTGAACTACCTTCTCTATTGTGGTGAGCCAATTGGGGTTGTATAGTTAATTATTTGTATTGGACTGCCTTCTATATTGTTGTGAGCCAATTGGGGCTGTTTGGCTATTGTATTTCGGCCTTGAAAAAGGTGGCAAAGTAAGTAAAAACAAAGGAGGTGTTGTCCGATTTTCTATAGAATTTGGCGACTTAGCACTTAGAATATTCTACGTTTGAAGTAAGAGGTTAATGGACGTATTGTGACCATGATAGGTTGAAGTACTTTGGAGCATTTTACTACTTGTCGACAAGCGTCGCGAGGTATGTGAACCTCTTCTTTCTTTGGCATGATCCTACGTATGAAATCTCAATGTGATAATATTTCAAGATTTCTTCTACTCTTAGAAGTTAAGAAGTATTTGCATTGTTGAATCTAAGTTAAGAGTATGTTTAAATTGTCCTAAGTCCTTACTAGGTCTTATGGGAGACGTTGGTAAGAATGGTTAGGAAGTTATGAGATTTTATTTAAAGGCTATGTGTCTTGATTTGGTTAAAGTAAGTAAGTGGATTTTATGTTCGAAAATGACTTGAATTTATATGTGAAAAGGGGATTGATTTTAAAAGTGGAAGTTATATGATTTTAAGAGAATAAGTTACTTGGTTTTGGAAGTGTATGGAACTTTATATTTTTATAAGTATAAGTAAATGGACTTTAAAGAATGTATGTTATGAAGTTTTAAGACTATGAACTTTGGTTGTCTTTGAAGGATTTTGAAACTTTATTTTTCAAGTTATGGGACTTGATTTCTAAAGTATTGATGACATGATTTTATAAGTATAAGCGACATGATTTTAAAGAGTGTATGCTACGAGGTGTTAAGACCATAAGACTTGATTATAAGTGGAAATGACTAAATTTTAAAAGTATGGCTTAATTTATTTGAAAGTTAAGAAGATGGTTTCCAAAAGAGTATGTGACTTGAGCTTTAAAAGAAAGGAGGTTTTATGATTCTTTTAAGTATGTATGCGTAGTATTTTTGGATCTAGTTTTCCTAATGTTGTAAGAATAAAAGTGTCTTAAGTTCTCAAAAATGAAAGGTTGTTATAATAGCTTTATGGGAAGTTGTTATGACGACTTAAGAAGAAGTGAAAAGATGGTTTAAAAATGTTATGTAAGGAAAATACACCGAGCCTACGAATTGGCGGACACGTTATAAAATACACCGAGCCTACAAATAGGCGGACACGTTATGAAATACACCGAGCCTACAAATAGGCGGATTACGTTATGAAATACACCGAGCCTACAAATAGGCGGATTACGTTATGAAATACACCGAGCCTACAAATAGGCGGATTACGTTATGAGATACACCGAGCCTACAAATAGGCGGATTACGTTATGAGATACACCGAGCCTACACATAGGCGGATTACGCCATATTACCAGAGCCTACACATAGGCCGTTACGCCACAAGACACCGAGCCCACAGCGGGCCGGATTATGCTACATGATTTCACAAGACACCGAGCTCCACAGCGGGCGGATTATGCTACATGATTCCACAAGACACCGAGCTCCACGGAGGCCGGATTATGCTACATGATTCCACAAGATAATCGAGCCCCACAGGGCCGGTTTATGTCACATGATTCATCAAGACACCGTGTCCCGCAAATGGGCGGATTATGTTATGTAAGATAAGTAAGTTATGTGGAAAAACTTGATTAACCTCTCAAGTATGTATGTAAGAATATGATGTTAAATCTTATGGAAAGAAGGAATGGAGCAGTTAATATACGAGTGATTTCGGAGTTAAAATGGCATTCTTTTGTACGATTATGATTTGATTCTTGCACATTATTTGCTCCATATTCGTACTGTTGTGCGACCCCTTCGGGGCTACGTTAAATGTCCGCAGTTTAGGTATTACGTGTGGATCCGCGAGCTTAGGATCTGGTTCACATTTTTAGATGGCTCCGATGTTCGGAGTTGTCATGGCTATGTATATTCAGGGTATGGCGGGCCCTGTCCCGCCACGATTGTAATTCTTGAGGTCTGTAGTCACATATTGTGGTCTTTGTAAAGAAAGCGAGGCAATCGCTTCGTTTATGTATGCGTCCGGAAGGTAGCCCTATCGGTGACTGTTGTTTTACTTCCGTTGTTTTATTTATAAGTTTCATGTATGTTCGTGATTATCTCGATGTTTACTCGTAAAGGTGCCTGTAGGGCACCGATCCGGCCCCGGTCGGGTCGTGACAATCACATAGTCTGCCCGTAAGGTATACTGCCCGGCCCAATCCTGGGTCGATAACGTCATCTAGTCTGCCCGTAAAGGTATCTTGCCGGCCATTCTCGGGTCGATAATGTCATATAGTCTGCCCGTAAAGGTATACTGCCCGGCCCATTCCTGGGTCTATTTCACCCGCATAGATCCTGTGGACCCGCATGAGGTATTCCTCGTGATAGGTGTACCGCACGTGGGACTATTTCACCCGCGTAAGCCCATAAGGACTCGCGTGAGGTATTCCTCGCATCATGGGTAGCAAATCCACCTTAACAGGTGGTATAACGTCTTGGGGGTTTACCCCTCATTTATACTCTTACCCTGAAGCAGGTGGTATAACGTCTTGGGGGTTTACCCCTCATTTATACTCTTACCCTAACTCAACCGGCCATCATACATAACATAAGCCCTACCGACTTATCATACATAACATAAGCACTACCGACTTATCATACATAACATAAGCACCACCGGCTTACCATACATAACATAAGCAAGTTAAGAAATCACATAACTTCTTATTAGCTTGTTCATATACAGTCTCATTTTTGTTTACTTAAGGCACTAATCATGTCATTATAAAATCCGAATTTAACCCAACGTACACGTGCCTCTAGTCCTTTAAAATGATTCTCTTTAAATAAAACTTCCAAGATACTAATAACCGTAGTATCAAGTCATATCTACTTTTCACGACCAGTCCATGATACTTTTTAGAAATACAATTACCGGCTTCTAAATCAAGTGACTTCTTTCTTTAAAACCTTAAGCAATTGGTACCTTTAAAACAATTGCCCTTCTTTATTTCAAATTATTCTTTGCTTACATTACTGAAGAAAACCATTCTCTTAACCTTCCATAAAGCCGTTATAACCAACTTCCCATAAAGCCGTTATAACCCTTTATGGTTTTATACAAACTCATTCCTTTTATAACCAAGAGACTTCTACTTTTTGAAACCAAGTATTAAATACTTTCAAATCAATTCTCATAATTTTCAAAAATACAATTAGTCTCTTAACCTTTAAAACTCAAGTGACTCATTTTATTATAAAACCTTAGGCAATTGACGCCTTTAAAAAAATTGCCTTTTCAATAAAACAAGTCATTTATCTTTCCATAAAGTAAATATAACCAACTCCCATAAAGTCGTTATATTCACTTTATACCTTAGCCATAAACAATTTCCTATCCAAGGGACTTATACGTTTAAAACGAACAAGTATCACATACTTTAAAACTCTTCAAGTCCCTTAACTTTAAAATCAACTTAAGACATCCTTACTATTTTCAAAGAAGTGAGTTAATCTCTAACCCACCCGACTTGGCATTACATAAAACAAGTAAAGAATGTCATAGTCTTGCACGTCACCGTACTACATACGTGCAACTAGTCATGCTCAAAAGATAGGAAAAGTTCTACATAGAGTAAATCACATAACTACCTCTTAACTTCTAAGAGTAGAAGGAAACATGAAATGATACCACAAGTATAGTCCATACATAGAATCATGCCAAAGGAAGGAAGAGGTTCACATACCTCGCGACGATTATCGACAATTAGCAAACGCCCAAAGTACTTCAACCTAAAATGGCCACAATCGTCCATAGCCTTGAAAATCAATTTTTGGAGGTTCTTGGTGGTCTACGCGGCGCGCCACGGCGAGCTCAAGGCGGCATCAATGGCGATTCCAAAATACCGAGAATTGAGGCTCGGATTGGTTAAAAACGTAGCTAAGATCAATACGAACACAATGGTATATGCCTTAGCCTCAATCAGACGTAATCGATCGGAATCTTCCAACTTCCGATCGAAGAAAATGTTTTGGTTGACGACGATGCGGGTTGAATTGGAGGTCGTGGGTGGTGCCAAAATGTCGGCCTTTCCACCGAATATTTCTACACTAGCCACGATCCGACTCTACCGTGGTGGCGGAAATGCTCGTCGGCGACCTAGGGTTTCACGTAAAATCGATCCGTCGACGGCGAGTTTGAGCAAGAATCGAGGGTCCCGGTTTACATGGAAATGACGGCGAGATGGTGGTTACGATGGTATACTCCACTCCGTCGATTGCACCTCGGTTGGTCGGAAAATCGAAAAACCGAGCGGGAAGATGGATGAGCGATGATCAAACTTCGATCTCAAGCGCGCGATTCCGGAGAATCGACGGTGGCGGTTGGTATGGGCGTGACGGGCTCGGCGAGACGAAGCTTTTGGTATATGTCTCGCCCCGTGATTCTGGTTTGGCCGGAATGGCGTTTCGAACACCGTTCATCGAACAACACCGTTCATGGGCGGTTTTCACTGTTCATACTCGTTTTGGTATTTTTGTTCTGCGTTTTGCCTTCCCAAACTCCCCAACAAATACAAAATTTCTCGGGTGGTCCCACGTGACCAAATTTCGAAATTAAATTCCAAAATTCCGCTAAATTCTAAAAGTCCCAAATACCGAATTTCGAGAATTAAATTCAACTAATAAACCTTTTCCTTTACAAGGTTCGAGAAATTTTGAATCTTTCATTCTTTCCAAAATTCAATTCCCAAATTCTACGCACGTTCTTATCTCAATCAGGAAATACGGTGTAACATCCTTCCTCCTTAGAAACATTCGTCCTCGAATGTTCTTTCGGAGTCCCATCTAATTAGATAGCGACATAGTCTCCTTTTACTACACCCTTCTTACAATATATGCCACCCATGGCCACATAACAATACTTATACTAAAATGTCAACCTTGGCACTCACGAAGCCAACTAGCCCATACTCATAATGACCACAAAGCCTGTCGTAACCATCTCTACTAGGTCTACTAGGGTCAAACGACTGTATCATCACCGGGCAATCTCATATACCCGCTCAGCTACCACCCCAAACACTCACGGGTGTAGTTACCCCGAAATGTTCTTATGGATTCAGGCTATATTCCTTTACACTTGGTTGCTATCTTCTTACTGACCGTACTCTTTCCGTACTTCCAACTCTTACTAGCATACATACATAACTTCCATACCGATTCTGGCCTCTAATCTTTGGAGTCACTCTATAAAACAATATACGACCATTTCCGCCACGGCCTGGTTCCGGTGGAACGTGTCCACGAACCCGTAAAACAATTAACTAGACTTGGGCCTTGCACCCTCGTGACCCCGTCACGTAGCGGAACTACTACCAACTGATCCAACTCTATTCCAGGCCATGGGGAGACCCGTAACAGGTCCTCAACCCGACTCAGCGTCGCACTTAACTCTTATCCTTGTCCGACTTAAAATCTTATGGCGAGAGAGCCTTATATATCTAAGGTCTCGGCAGTTATAAATATTCTTAGGCTCGCAATTTCCATGTTCCAAGCCTACCTTATTAGTCCCCCCGTAAACGGGTACAAAAACTTCTCATAAAACCAAAACCATGTTGTCTCGATCACAACAACTATTACTTACTCTATACGGACCTCATCCGTACAATTCTCTTAAGCCTACTACGCCGCTTAATCTATTAACATGACATTCCGTTAGGTTCCTTAACATGGCTTCTTAAGGGTCCACTACCCTATCAGACAGCTCATCCTTTCCCAATTATCTCAAAATAAAACACAAGACCTTGGCGAAAAATTTACTAACTATTCCATACCATCCCGGTATCTAGTTAGTCTTTACCACTCTTGGTAAATCTAAAACCATTCTAGGCAAGCCATAAATGACCCTCATACATAACTCCGTATAGAGGTATGTCACAATACCAACTATACTATAATCATTACCAACGTGGATACGCAATCCACATAGTCCTTCCTGGTCATCGCCTTTCTCAGAAATGCAATCAACATAACTCGTTAGGGCAGACGACCCTAACAACACGACTCTATGGCACGATCTCGAGTGAGAAGAATGGAAACCAATCCTAAATGTCCTGCACCTCACGATTATAGATGTGGTGCACAACACACCGATAATCAAGACTCTACTAGACACGATCCGTAGACACTTTCCGAGGACTAATCGCTCGATACCACTTTTGTCACGACCGACCGGGACGCGATCGGTGCCCTATCTGGCACCCTTACAGTATACATCGAGAAAAGCAGGAACATACATGAAACTTATACAAACAAAAAAAAAGCAGTAAACAACGGGTTAGCCGACAGGCTACCTTCCGAACATATATAAATACAACGGCGGTTGACTCTTTCCTTTACAAAGCGACCCACAATATGTGACTCTGGACCTCTAAGAGTTTTAACATAACAAGCGTGGGCGGACAGGGGCCCCGCCATACCACGAATATACATGAATCTACTACCTCGTGGAAAACGTACCAAGAGATAAGCCTCCGAGCAAATGGAGCTTTCTCAAAATCGAACCGAGATCCTAAGAGCAAGGATCGCCAACCTGGTACCTAAAACTGCGGGCATGAACGCAGCCAGGGTCCGCATAACAAAAATTTAATATGGAACAGAAATAACGCACAAGAAATGATCATAATCGTACAAAAGAATGACAAGGACAAGTATAAAAATACATACGGATCCCGCCGTGTCATTACCACTTATGAACTAAATCGCACCTTATCATCTTTTCCATTCTCGATAAAAGTTATAGCCACTTTCTTACGTACATTATTAGAAAAGAATCATTAAGTTCATTACCATATAACTTAACTATCTTTCATAAGGTTGTTCCGCCTGTAAGGAGGGCACCTATACTACGGCCCGATCTAGACGCGATCAAGATCACATAGTGCGCGTGGGTATCGCGGCCCAATCTCGGTCGATAACGTCATCTAGTGCGCGTAAAGGTATCTGCCCGCCCATTCACGGTCGATAATGTCATATAGTGCGCGTGGGTATCTTGCCCGCCCGTTCTCGGTCTATTTCACCCGCGTAGATCCCGTGGACCCGCGAGGTATTCCTCGATAGTCCGTACCGCGTGGGACTATTTCACCCGCATAAGTCCATAAGGACTCGCGTGAGGTATTCCTCGCATCATGGGTAGTAAATCCACGAACAGTGGTATAACGTCTTGGGTTTACCCTCATTTATACTCTTACCACGAAGAAGGTGGTATAACGTCTTGGGGGTTTACCCCTCATTTATACTCTTACCCTAACTCAACCGGCCATCATACATAACATAAGCCCTACCGACTTATCATACATAACATAAGCACTACCGACTTATCATACATAACATAAGCACCACCGGCTTACCATACATAACATAAGCAAGTTAAGAAATCCCCTAACTTCTTATTAGCTTGTTCATATACATTCTCATTTTTGTTTACTTAAGGCACTAATCATGTCATTATAAAATCAGAATTTAACCCAACGTATCACGTGCCTCTAGTCCTTTAAAATGATTCTCTTTAAATAAAACTTCCAAGATACGCATAACCGTAGTATCAAGTCATATCTACTTTTCACGACCAGTCACAAGACTTTTTAGAAATACAATTACCGGCTTCTAAATCAAGTGACTTCTTTCTTTAAAACCTTAAGCAATTGGTACCTTTAAAACAATTGCCCTTCTTTATTTCAAATTATTCTTTGCTTACATTACTGAAGAAAACCATTCTCTTAACCTTCCATAAAGCCGTTATAACCAACTTCCCATAAAGCCGTTATAACCCTTTATGGTTTTATACAAACTCATTCCTTTTATAACCAAGAGACTTCTACTTTTTGAAACCAAGTATTAAATACTTTCAAATCAATTCTCATAATTTTCAAAAATACAATTAGTCTCTTAACCTTTAAAACTCAAGTGACTCATTTTATTATAAAACCTTAGGCAATTGACGCCTTAAAAACAAATTGCCTTTTCAATAAAATAAGTCATTTATCTTTCCATAAAGTAAATATAACCAACTCCCCATAAAGTCGTTATATTCACTTTATACCTTAGCCATAAACAATTTCCTATCCAAGGGACTTATACGTTTAAAACGGAACAAGTATCACATACTTTAAAACTCTTCAAGTCCCTTAACTTTAAAATCAACTTAAGACATCCTTACTATTTTCAAAGAAGTGAGTTAATCTCCTAACCCACCCGACTTGGCATTACATAAAACAAGTAAAGAATGTCATAGTCTTGCACGTCTACCGTACTACATACGTGCAACTAGTCATGCTCAAAAGATAGGAAAATTTCTACATAGAGTAAATCACATAACTATCTCTTAACTTCTAAGAGTAGAAGGAAACATGAAATGATACCACAAGTATAGTCCATACATAGAATCATGCCAAAGGAAGGAAGAGGTTCACATACCTCGCGACGATTATCGACAATTAGCAAAACGCTCCAAAGTACTTCAACCTAAAATGGCCACAATACGTCCATAGCCTTGAAAATCAATTTTTGGAGGTTCACGTGGTCTCATGGCGCTGCGCCACGGCGAGCTCAAGGCGGCATCAATGGCGGATTCCAAAATACCGAGAATTGAGGCTCGATTGGTTGAAAACGTAGCTAAGATCAATACGAACACAATGGTATATGCCTTAGCCTCAATCAGACGTAATCGATCGAATCTTCCAACTTCCGATCGAAGAAAATGTTTTGTTGACGACGATGCGGGTTGAATTGGAGGTCGTGGGTGGTGCCAAAATGTCGGCCTTTCCACCGAATATTTCTACACTAGCCACGACCGTCGACTCTACCGTGGTGGCGGAAAATGCTCGTCGGCGACCTAGGGTTTCGGCGAAAATCGATCCGGTCGACGGCGAGTTTGAGCAAGAATCGAGGGTCTGGTTTACATGGAAATGACGGCGAGATGGTGGTTACGATGGTATACTCCACTCCGTCGATTGCACCTCGGTTGGTCGAAATCGAAAAACCGAACGGGAAGATGGATGAGCGATGGACCAAACTTCGATCTCAAGCGCGCGCGATTCCGGAGAATCGACGGTCGCGGTTGGTATGGACGTCATGGGCTCGACGAGACGACGCTTTGGGTATATGTCTCGCTTCCGGATTCTGGTTTGGCGGAAATGGCGTTCCGAACACTGTTCATCGAACAACACCGTTCATGGGCGGTTTTCACTGTTCATACTGCTTTGGTATTTTTGTTCTGCGTTTTGCCTTCCCAAACTCCCCAACAAATACAAAATTTCTCGGGTGGTCCCACGTGACCAAATTTCGAAATTAAATTCCAAAATTCCGATAAATTCTAAAAGTCCCAAATACCGAATTTCGAGAATTAAATTCAACTAATAAACCTTTTCCTTTACAAGGTTCGGAGAAATTTTCAGAATCTTTCATTCTTTCCAAAATTCAATTCCCAAATTCTTACGTACGTTCTTATCTCAACTGCCGGAAATACGGGGTGTAACAGGTACGATATATGTGGACAGATATCCATAGATATGACTTCATTCACCGAGTCCCAGAATGGGCCGGGTACGATATATGTGGACATGCATCCACGGATATGACTTCATTCACCTATTCTCAGAATGGGTCGGGTACGATATATATGGACAGACATCCACAGATATACTTCATTCACCGAGTCCCATAATGGGCTGGGTACTGTATATTATATGGACATGTATGACTCTCATTTCGTAAGGAACAGTTGCATTGGTATCTTTGATTATTATACTTGTCTCCTGTTATCTTTTGGCCAGTTATGATCTTCTTTACAGTACTTTATGTTTAATATACTCGGTACATTTTTTCGTACTGACCCCCTTTCTTCGGAGGGCTGCGTTTCATTCCCGCAGGTATATACACTCAGTTTGGTGATCCTTCAGTCTAGGATTCCTGCTCAGCTATTTGGAGAGCTCCATTGTTCCGGAGCCTAGCCATTTTGGTACAGATCCTTTGTCATAGACTTATGCATATTCAGGGGTACGACGTGGCCCTGTCCCGGCATGTTTCACCGTTATACTCTTAGAGGTCTGTAGACAGGTGTGGGTGGTAGATGTGTTTTGGACATGTGTGGGTTGTAGTTGTGTTTTGGGTCAGCTGTACAGTTGTTGTTCGTTTTGGATATGCCTATGTATAGTGGTGGCCTTGTCGGCTTGCCTATCTGGTTATGTTTGATTGGATGTGACTCCTCAGGAGACATGTTCATGTTGATATGTAGCGTTATGAGTCAATAGCTTATTTTTTTACAGATTTCTACATTGCCCTGAGTATCAGGCTGATTATATCTGACAAGTCAGTATACGGGTGCCCAGTTAGGTCATCAGTCGCGGCCCGTCGGCTCGGGTCGTGACACTTCTTCCCCAAATAGAATCAACACTAGGGTAGAACACTTAAATCATGAACAATAATTAAAAAGGATGAAATTATACCTCCACTGAAGAACCAAAGTCAAATCCATAATGTCACGATCCAAATCTCATAGTCGTGCGGGCACCTACCATTTCCCACCTCGGTAGGTAAACATGCCCCCCCAATCCTTAATTCAATACCCATAAGTAATAACTAAATTGAATGAAAGTCTAAATCATGATTAACATAAGTGCCAAAATATAGTTACTTCCCAAGGAGACTGGTCTAAGGCAGTACAAAAGCCAATAATATACATGATATAAGTTTGAATATATGAAAATAAGAAATGTAAGTACAGTACTGTCTCGGGAAAAAGTGAGACAAGTAACTAAAGGAACCCCCAGGCTATGCATTTATCCATGAACACACCCTAGATGCTTCACAACAAGCCACGAGAATCAGCCAAGAGGAAGTGAAGTAGAGACCATCACAAACTCTACACTCATAAAAGAATACAACAAGAATAGTATTAATACAACCACTATGTACCAGTAGATATCATAGGCCGACAAGAGTTAGCTAATATATATAAAGAAAGAACTAAAAGATAGACATGCTCGCATCATGTCCAAGTAACACAGTCCAAGAATTACCACCCAAGTACAGAAAGATCAATAATTGAATCATAGCCTATAGTGAAGCACCTAAACCCAAGTCTGCCAAGTTTCCGTCAATTATTCATAATAATCACAAAATAAGTATAATCAACAATTCTTAATCATAGATGTACAATGTATGATGAGTAAATATACAGTGCAATGCAATGGACACATGCAATCTTTGTACATACATGCTCTGGGTGGAATATCTCTACGTCCCAGCAGTCATGAACAATTTGGAACCCGCGAAAGTCCATGTACCAATCACTCCGTATCACAAAACCTAAAGATGACTCTTCCATCGAACACCCCACTAGCCATTTCACACACATCTCAGCGATGGCTACACAATATAATATGTCATATGAATCATTGTTGTTTTCTTCTCACTTATCACCATTATGCCAATCACAAATAATATCAATATATTATGAAAATGATGATGAATGCAATCCAATGACAATATCAAGTGTATCATATCAAATTTCTAATTAAATTACACATAGACACACATCATAATATTAGTATCAAGTTAAGTCATTTCCTCTATCCATGATAATACCAGATAGGTAAGAGACACCTATATCACAAGTATGGTATGATAACAATGAACAAGTCCAATAATTAGGTAACAAGTCATGTTCAGTTAATGATAACCAACCTAAGTAATCCATCCCAACTTCACACCCGAAGGCATACATGCTTTCTCTAAAAGTATCTAACTATACATACGCTTGACTAACCGAAGTCTAAGCAGAAGGTAAGTTATAACTTACTTGGATGCCAAGCGGGAGTTACAACGATCACACTTGAGCCTTGCCTTTCTGAGAATTGCAGGTGTACTCGAAGCCAATCATCAAAAATCTAAGTTAGAAACAGACACTAATAATACCCACACCATTGGACTATCCCTTAAATCCCACCCAACTATGGAAAAAGGGTAAAACGGTAATTTTTAGCAAAAAATGGAATTAATAATTTTAAAAGTTCACATTTACATCCCAATTGCTAATTTAGATAAGGCATTGATCAATTACACCATCCAAGGTAAAAACCCCAATTTAGGCCTAAACTCTAGCTTTCCATATCAACTACTCAACTATAATGGAGGAATCCAACCCATATGTTATTATCTAATGTGATTAAAAGCTTACCTTAGTAAAATCTACCAATAATAATCATCTACAACCAATAAATCTCGAGTGAACTAACCATTTTAATCAATCTTCCTACACTAGTTTTCTAGGTTTCAACCATTAACTAACAACCCAAGCTTACGATTCCTTAATCCAACAAGTCATTAGTAACCCTCATTCCCCAAACCCCAATCTCAAGTCTCAACCAATTTTCCCCACCTATGACTTTACAAGTTTAGACTTCCCATTTTGTTAAACCCTAGAATCAAGCACTACTAAATGAAGTAATCAACTAGAGGAAACGAAGATGTTGAGGTTTGGAGTTTACCTTTCTGAAGGTTCCATAGGGTTCTTATGAATTTTTGCCCTAATGGACAGCCTTTGAATATGTGTTGGGTAAAAAATGAGGCCAAGTCCTGAAATGATCTTTAAATAATAGGTATGCCCAGCAGTTCCTCGCTAGGGCAGGCCTTGTTCGCTGTGGCAGACACTGCTGCGGCATGTGTCGGTCCACAGTGGCAGACTCTTGAGGAATCCATTCCTCTACCATGGCTGACGGAGAACTCGCTGGGACAGAACCGCGGGTGAGATCCACCTTAGACGCACCATTGCCTCTATGAGGAAAGCCTTCACAGAAGTGAAAAATCCAACATTACGAAAGATCCACATTTGCAAGCCAACCTCCACAGAGGCAGACACTTAGAATCGGACAGAAGGCCGCTGGTGCGGACACTAGATACCAACAAACTAGAAACTAGCCAATTCTTCACCAAACACCTGAAATGCTTCCGAACCCCCCTTCAGATTCCAACCAAACATGCTATCCCAAGGTAAACGATACTATAACCTTGCTCGTGCCCTCGAATTTCTTAAACGACTCAGCTAAGATATACTTTTCTACAAAAACACCCAAAATATTTAAATTCCATAATTTTACAAATAAAGCCATAAAGTATAGTTGAATGCCTCAGGAAGTAAACTAATAGCTCGACTAAGTCATAAATGACTCTCTGGAACTACCGGAAGAGATAAACCCTAAAACTAACACATACTCAAAAGCCAACTTTAGGTTAAACTTATCAATTCTAAAATTTCTATGTTAGGGTTTTCTTCAAAAAATCACATAAATGTGTCTCAGGATCTATGCCACCCATCCCCACACATCACAAATCCTACATAGAGTCTACGGGAAGGATAATTTAGTCAAATAAGGGTTTTAGCTAAAACGACTAAGTGGGTCATTACATCAGATACCAATTAAATAAACGTTTATCCTCTAATAGAGAGGAACAAAAAAGGAAAACATATCAAAAGTAGTAAACAAATGAGGGTATCAGCTCCGCATATCAGACTCCGTCTTCCAAGTCGACTCCTCAACAGGATGATGATTCCATTGTACCTTCACAGAAGCAATCTCCTTAGACCTTAAATTTCTCACATGTTTGTCTAAAATGGCCATAGTCGCTTCTTCTAACTCCAAATTCTTATCAAGCAATATGAAGTCCCACTGGATAATATAGGACCCATCGACATGGTACTTCTTCAGAATAGAAACATGGAAAACCGGATAGACACTTGAAAGACCTGGTAGTAGAGCCAACTCATATGCTACCTCTCTAACACTCTGAAGAATCTCAAAAGGTCTTATATAGCTCAGACTCTACTTCACTCTCTTTCCAAACCTTATTACGCCTTTCATAGGCGAGACCCTCAATAGAACCCTGTCACTAACCATAAACCTGATATCTTGGACCTTCCAATCGGCATACTCATTCTATCTACTCTGAGCTACTAGGATCTTGTCCTTAATCACCATTACCTTCTCTAAGGAATCTCTCAAAAAGATTGGTACCCCAAGGCTTCACCTCAGATGCATCAAACCACCCAATCGGAGAGCGACACCTCCTATCATATAAAGCCTCATATGGCGTTATATCAATGTTGGGGTGATATATTATACGAAAACTCTGCCAAAGGTAAGAATTGGTCTTAATAACCACCAAAATAAATCACACATGCTCGTAAAATATCCTCCAAAACTTGAATGGTCCGCTCGGACTGATCGTCCGTCTGAGGGTGAAATGTTGTACTAAGATCCAAGTGAGTACCCAACTTCTTTTGAAAAGTCCACCAGAAATGAGAAGTAAACTAAGTCCCGGTCTAAAATGTTAGAAAAATAGGTACCCCATGCATACGAATAATCTCACGAATATATATCATAGCCAACTTCTCAAAATTATAAGTCATCTGAACTAGAATGAAATGCGCGGACTTGGTCAACCCATCAATAATGATCCAAATAGCATCAAACTTGCCAAAAGTCTTTGGCAAACCAAAAATGAAATCCATAGCAATCTGCTCCTACTTCCACTCAAGAATGGGCATCCTCTGAGTCAAACCACCTGGTTAATAGTGCTCATATGTAAGATATTGACAATTCAGACGCTGAGACACAAACTCAATAATGTCTCTCATCATCTTACCCCACCAATAGTGCAACTTCAAATCACAGTACATCTTTATAGCACTCAGATGAATCGAATATCTAGAGTTGTGATCCTCATCAATAATTAATTCTCTAAAACGAGGAATACACATTATCCCTTCGATCCTAAAGACTCCTTCACCACAACCTTCTTGGCCTCAACATATATCACCTTATCCCTAATTGTGCACAACTTCATATCATCATAATGATGGGTCTTGATCTACTTCAAAAATATGACTTAGCCAAGTCAGAATCCTGTTGTGATATTTCTATGCGCTAACGCAAGTGTACGTATCGCTTAAGTAATAAAGTCTGTAAGATCGAGTTAGTGTCCACAGAGATTGGTTTGTCAAGTATCGAATGTCTAATCTATGGTATCTATTTGGTTAACGTTCTTTTGTTTGAGATTTTTAAACTAAGAACTATAATTAAAGTAAAATGCAGGAATTTAAACTAAGGATGATAATACTTCGGGTTTAAGACAGTTATGAAGAGAATTAGGGTTTCCAATCTCCTCAACTATCCACTCTTTCACTTGTTAATGCAAGACTAATGATTCTTCTTCTTATTAAGATAGCAGGTTAACTAATATGTTCTATATTCCGGTTAGGATATATAAAAACTCAACCTTATGCAGAAACCTTCTATATTTCTATGATAGATTTTACCACATATGAGGATTAAGAACAATAACCTTAAACACTACACAAGTATCAGGGTACTTTTGTCCACAATTTTAACCTATGTCTAGACAACTATAACATATTCAAATCTCCCTTTTCAGATCTCGATTCGAAATCATATAAGTTATGACAATTAATGGCCAGTGAATTATCAAACAATTAATAAAATTGAATAGATCTTAACAATTGAAGAAGAAATAACTAATATGCATTAATTCATGAAAGAGTTCAAGTGATTCAATGGTAAACCCTAATAAAGAAATTAGCTCCTAGACATTGTCATGCTAAGAACTGATTTACAAATATCCAACATAAACTGCAGTAAAATAAAGGGAAGAAAAAGAACTTGAACAAAAGTCTCCAATTGTAGCGTTGCCTCTATTCCTCGCCTCCAAAGTATGAGATATGAGAGGGTTCCTGGGTTTTATATCTGAGCAAAACCTCGTTTCAGACCACTTTGCCCTCACTAAAACTTGACTTATTTTTTGGAAAACACGCATCGGCGCTGCGACACTGCTGCCAAGCACCGCGACTCTAATTGGCCAAAAATCAACTGGGCTCTCTGGAATTTCTGTGCCGCGGCGCTCATGACGGTAATATTCTGCCCTCAGCTATTGGAATTTTGGCGCCTCGACTCTAATTCCTTCAGCCGCGGCTCAGTACCGCCGCGGTTCTTCTTGCCTTGCATTGCGGCTCTCCTTCCCTTTCTCACCGGATTTCGCCTGATTTGTTCTATTCTTCTCAGGGCTTCTTCGATTGATTGCTTGGGATTTGCTTGTGCAATTTCATCCTCAAAATCAGCTCATTTCATCCTCAATTCGGTATGTTCTCCTTTAGGACCGCTGTGACTCAAAATAAAGAAAAACAACCCTAACACTATACTAAACGCAAACGAAAAGAGGAAAGTACTCACTAAAAAAGACTCAAAAGTGTATATAAAGTAGACTCAACAAACACCCCCAAACTTATACTTTACCGCCCTCGAGTAAAGAAATAAACAAAAACAAAACCAAAAAAGAGACTTTATGATATGGATCAAGTAGTTATATCAATGCTGCCTAAAAAATCATGGATGAAAACTGAGATAATATGTTAGAACATAGTATGAATTTTTAGCAATCTAGAATTTTAAGTTAGATATTTTGCAAATTCAATGATGAGCATGAGTAAATCATGTAGATCATAATCACTGGAAATACAAGCACCTAACCTATGCATGTCAATTTCATTCCATCTTTTCCCAAAATTCTATAGGCCTGTCCACTTGCTATTCTCCACTAATCATAGACATACATATTAGGGATCTTCAGGACTTTCAAGAGTTGTAATGTAGGCTTAGGCAGGAGTAGATAAAAGTTGACATTTAGGCTCAATTTCGTACCATAAACATTTTTCATTTAACTCTTTTTTCCTTCTTTTGACTTTCTTTTTAGTCTCATACCTATTTTCTTCCCTCTTTTCTTTTGAGAGAATGAGACACATTACTCAAGAACAAGAACCCCCAAACTTAGGCTTTTGCATATTTTTCATTGGGGTGCATCAAATCTTCACTCTCTTTTTATTGTTTTTTCAACACTTTTCATTCCAATAATTTTCAATTATCACTTATGGTACAACCAGTGAATCATAGGGTGTCAAACAAAGATATTATTTAGGCTCAAAGAGGCTGACTAATGATATAAATGTCAGGGTATGTAATGAACGGTCAGAAGGGCTATCAAAGAATGCCTAAATCATTTCCCTAAACATGTATATCTTAACTATTTCACCTAAAATAACAACCAAACAAGTTTTCTAGACATTTTCAACCTTTCTTTCTATAATTGACAACACATAGGCTAAGCATAAATATTCCATTAATTAGATGTTCATGAATTTTTGGCATATCTAACTTAAACACACAGATTTTTGCTTTTAATTCCATTACATTATCCCACTTAATCCACTCAATATCTTTAGCAACATGATCCACAATTTTTTTTGACTCACAACCACATAAAATAAACAAAACACAACAAAAAGACTAAAAAACAAACACAACACAAAGTAAGATCCCCCCAAACTTAATAGACACATTGTCCCCAATGTGTAAAGACTAAAAAATAAAGGGACAACTTACAGACAAAAAATAGCGGTCACAACGGAGGTCTGAGAGGAGGTTCTTGAAATTGCATAGGCATCGGGGCTCCTTGAACTTTTGGCACCGCGGCCCTGCAGGTTGGCGCCGCGGCGCTGATCACGGGAAATATTCTTTGAAGTTCTGGCACCGCGGCCCTGATCACGGGAAATATTCTCTGAATTTCTGGCGCCGTGGCCCTGTACCAAATTATTTTCGAATTTCAGCATGTTTGATCCTTTTTCCCTCGGAGTTAGTCCCTAATTCATCTGTCATTAAAAAAACACACCAAACATACAAGACCGTGAGACTGTTCAAGAGAAAATAAAACAACTAAAACAAAATTGAAATAAGATAATTAAAAATATTGGGTTGCCTCCCAGTAGAGCTGTCGTTAACGTCATTTAGCTAGACACAATTCTATTATTCATTCAAGGGGGTAGATTACCCCCACAACATATCCATTTCATTATCATCCTCTTCCTCCTTCTCCTATTTTTTTTTTCACAGGGCCAAGTTTAGAGGGGTTCACTCCCTTTTCATCATCCACTGGTTCAGTATCCTTACCATCCTGTTCTGCACACTGCTTTAATGTTACCCCAAGGGAATCAGTACCCTTGGAGCTTTCCTGAGAAATAACCTTTTCCACTATCCTAACAGTAAAACATCTGTCACTGGCTTGTGGTTCAGTTGGTGGCCTAAAAACAGTGAATATCATTTCCTCGTCCTGGACTCAGAGCTTTAGCTCTCCTTTTTCCACATCAATGAGGGCTCTCCCTGTGGCTAGGAATGGTCTCCCAAGGATAATAGACATATTCTCATCTTCTTCTATGTCCAGGATGAGGAAGTTAGCAGGAAAGATGAATTTGCCCACTTTCACCAATACATCTTCAATTATGCCTCGGGGATGTACGATTGAGCGATTTGCTAGCTGCAAGTTGACTGTTGTCGGCTTTGCTTTCCCCAACCCAAGTCCGTGAAACACCGATAAGGGCATCAGGTTGATACTTGCCCCCAAATCACACAAAGCCCGATTGCATCTCACCTTCCCTATAGTGCAAGATATAGTGAAACTCCCTGGATCTCTCAACTTCTGGGGAAGTTTCTTCTACAAGATTGTACTGAACTCCGATGTCAATGTCACTGTCTCGTACTCTGTTAGTTTCCTCTTTAAAAAGGATATCCTTCTTGAACTTCATATACGCTGGCATTTGCTCCAAAGCTTCAATGAAAGGGAGATTGATGTGCAGCTTTTTGAATACCTCTAAGAATTTAGAAAACTTCTTGTCCAGAGACTTCTTCTGAAGTCGTTGAGGGTATGGAATTCTGTCTGTATATTTCCTCATGATTGCTGGTGGAGCCTTCTCTAAAATAGGGCAGTCATCAGTAACCCACTCTTTCTATGTATCAACTGTCTTCTCCAACTCATTCTCCTTTTCAACTGGTGGTTGGGGTGCAACTTGCTCTAAATGTTTACCACTCCTCAAGCTGATTGCCTGACACTGCTCCCTTGGGTTCATCACTGTGTTGCTATGGAGATTCCCCTGCGGTCTGTCATTCAATTTCTCTACTAACTTCCCCATTTGAGTCTCCAAGTTCCTAATAGAGGATCTTGTTTCTGCCATGAATTGAGTTTGGGAATTTGTGAGTGTTAATAGTGCTGCTCTCAATTCATCAGGCTTCTCTTGTAGGATTTGTGGCCTGGGCTGCTGTTGCTGGATCTGTCCCTGAGGATATGGATTGGTCTGTTGATATTGCTCCTAAAACTGAGGTTGCTATCCTTGGTCATTCCTCCATGAAAATTTGGGGTAATTTCTCCACCCCGGATTATAAGTGTTGGAGTAAGTATTGTTGTGGGGGCCTTTGAAAGTTTCCAACTCCCTGAAACTGCTCCATAAGTACATTGTTTAGATCCACTGCTATGCACATATCAAAAGTATGGGGACCCCCATAACTGCTGCAACTGTTTTGTCAAAATGGAAACTTGAGCAGGCAACGCAGTGATAGCATCCAACTCATGAACCCAAGCCACTTTCCTGGTGTTTGTTGCTCTCTCATCTGACCACTAATGGTTGTTGGTGGCCATGTCTTCTAATAAATCATGTGCCTCATTGACATTTTTTCTCATGAAAGTTTCTCCTGCAGCAGCATCAATAATGGTACGAATAGTACCACACAACCCATTGTAGAAGATATGGACCAACATCCACTTGTCAATCCCATAATGCGGGCACTTCCTCTGTAAGTCTTTGAACCACTCTCATACATCATACAATGATGCTCCATCTAGCTGGTAGAAATTATTAAGCTCCCCTCTAAGCTTTGCTGCCTTCGATGGAGGGAAGAATTTGGCAAGAAACTTCTGAGCCATGTCTTGCCATGTGGTAATGAAGTTCGCCTGCAAGGAGTTCAACTAGCTCTTGGCTCGATCCCTGAGTGAGAAGGGAAAAAGCCTCAATAGAATGACATCATTAGTAATGTCATTATATTTAAATGTTGCACACAGTTTTAGGGAATTGGCTAAATGCATATGGGGATCTTTAGACGGTAACCCCCCAAGCAGAACTGAACCTTGAACCATGTGCAAGATCGCTGGTTTGATTTCGAAGTTATTGGTTGTACAACGGGTAGCCTGATGCATGTCTACACCCCTGTAATTGTCGCCAATACATAGTCCCTTAAGCTCCTCTGTACAGGATGCGTGACTTGTCCCATGACAACCGGTACCTCATCATTCACCTCATTGTTGTTTTGTTGATGTTCCATTGCTAAATAATCAACAATTCTTTTATCTCGCCTGTTCCTCTTGCACAATTTTTCATTTCAGGATTCAGAGGGACAAGTGTGTCTGCTTCTCTCCTACTTCACATAAACAAGCTTCCTGAAATCGATCAAAAACAATACAACAGATCAAGGCAAAAATGCGTTCTAAAAATAAAAAGAAAAATTAAAAACCAAATTAGAAATAAGTAGGAGTTATTTTATTTGAAGACTTAGTTTATGTTGATTATTGAAATTGTAAAACTCTTGAGAGTTGGTGATATTGTTAAGAGGTTGGTTTCTTGGGAAACTTGTTTCCCTTGAGGTCTTTCTAATAGTTTAGTGATTCTCTTGTATTTAATTTAGAGGTCTTAGTTATTGATATAACTTTGGTTGCCAAATTGGGTCGTTAGTTGTGTCAATCTATCTATCTTTACTTTCTAGTTATTTTTCTTATTCTTTTTGTTCTTATAATTATATCAATTGGTATCATAGCTAAGTTTTAGGTTTGTTTCTACAAATCTAGTCTTGGGTTTGTTACTACAAAAAATATGAAACTTTTCCACCAAAAACCCTAAAACTTTTGTGTTTATTTTGTTGATTTGACACTTGATTCTTGTTCCTTAGTGTTTTTAGAGTCTAAATCCAAAGTTTTTGGTCAATCGGAGTTGAATTGATGCTTTAACCATTAAAGGGTTTTCAAGTTCTTGAAGCATGAAAGTGGGTCTTATAGTAGGAGGAGAAATTGTGGTTTGAGGCCTATTGGTATTTGTTCTTCACATAAAAGAGAACTTAGATCCCAAATTTGAGCTAATTTGGAGTTTTTTTTTTTTTAGGTAAATGCAAATATTATTACTAATAACGGAAATAAAGGTGGCTACAATCAGTCATTGAGGGTTCTCAATCCTCAACGTTATGTAAACAAGAAATGGGGGAGGGGAGGAGTGGTCACTCAAAGGTGCCATTACAAGAGGGGATAAGATCATAAAAGATTTAAGTCCTTTTGATTCTAGACGAGGACTTGTAAAGATTCCCGCATAAGTTTCCTTCGTTGAATTAAACTCCTTATTTTGTTGTGGCACCCGAGTAACATTTGCACGCTCAGTAGGTGCATTAGTTGCATTCGTGGGGGAATTCAAGACTAGTGCACTATTGGGAAAGGTTGCCATAGATGGTTCAAGTCCTTTGGCATTAAATGCTCCATTGGCCGAGACCAAATGAGAGGTCTTAGGCGAATTGGAAAGGAATGACCCTTCGATTTCCACATTGGTTGATCTTCCAAGACTCGTTTGAAGAGTAGTCCCTTCGGATCCCGTAGCCATCAAGTTTCCAAACCTCTTTTGACGAGCTGCCCCTTTGGTTTCCGAAACCTTTGAATTCATTAGAATAGTTGACTCTTCGGTTCTCACCCTTATCAATTTTTGATGTCCCATTGAATGAGATGTTTCCTTAGTCAAAAGGTGTTTTTCTACCCCAAAAGGGAAATACTAGGTTGTGTGGAGCCAAAAGTAATTAAAAAGTAAAAAAACATAGTTGGTCACATACCATTCTTTTTGCTACTGGAAGTGGCCATGTAGTTGAACATGAGCCACGTATCCAATCACCCTCAGCCATGCATTAGACATTGACCACGCATCCACCCACACAAAGGTCATGTTTCCCATACTTTTGAATCCAACTTTTGTTTCATTCTTCTCTTCATTTCTTTGATTCTCTAAACTAATTAACAACGAGTAGTCATCCTTACTTGATTGTTAACTAGTTCTTGAGTTCCACTTCTTTTCATCCCAATTATTTTGATTCTTTTTATTTCATTTAAAACTTCATTGAAAACTTCTTGATTCAAGTTCTTTAGTTTTAGTTGAGTCATCCATTCTTCAAGGTCAAACAAGAATCCATTCTAGCCAAGAGTAGAAACGAATTTCGTTGTGACCAATAGGAGTCAAAAAGATTACAATCATTGGCCGAAGAAATTGAGAGGTAATCAAAAGTGGGCATACTTGAGAGAAAGTGATTTGATTTTCACTAACTTAACATATTTTCTTATTTTATTGCTTAATTTTAATAGATACCATGGCATCGGAGGATAGAACGCAAGTTCTGTTACACCCCGTAAGTCCAGGACATGTAAAAGAGAATGTACGAAAGGAAACAAGACTTGGGAATTGGTGCGAAAGGAAGAATTGTTTTTCCGACGGAAAATGTTCCGAACGTCGGAAAGGAAAAATGTTCGTTGTTGAGAATTGGATTCTCAAAATACATTATTTGAAGAGTATGAGACTTAATAATATTATGGAAATTTATTTTTACGGATTTGGTCACGTGGGGCCCACCCGAGGAGTTTTACATTTTTGTGGGACCCACGAGGGTTACGAAATTTTATGGACGAATGAGAGGGCGACACGTGGCACTCCTTCCACAAGGCTTGGACGAAATTTTGCAAGGCTATAGTGGTCATTTGACCTAAGTAGATGATAAGTCTTCAAGCTTGATATTGTTGACAAGTCAACTTGTCCACCTAAGCTTAATCCATGTGAAACTCATCCTAGACAGACATTTGTGATAATACAAGCCCTCCAATGTTTTATATAAGCTCACTACTAGTGCAAGACTAAGTTTCAAACACTTAGAAAAATCACAAACATTTCTTGTTCTTAAGTTAGCTCTCGGGTTAGCCACTTTCCCCACAAGAAAATTTTTTAGTTTGTGACCCTTTGTTCACAAGACTTAAACTCAAGGTTCCTAAGAGTGTTGTAAGGTTATCTCAATAGAAAGATTTCGGAAAAACGGAGTTTTCGTATTAGTCGCAAGGCGAAAACCTAGGAAGTTCTTCAACTTTGAAGTTGGAACTTGAAGATGGGTTCTTCATAGGCTTCTAAGGAGTGCTTGGAGCGGATTGGAACCTAAGGAAAGGAGCTAAGAATTGCTAAGGCGCGACTTTGAATCTTGGAAATTTTAAGGGCTTTGAAAGGTATAAATTTGGTCGTTTTAGTAGTTAAGGCTTACTTATTGTTGTAGCTATGGATATTAGCAAGCATGAGTGGTATATTATGAAGTTTGTTTATTATATTGGCTATTGGAACCCTAATCCGAAAACTAGCATGTTAGCCTTAAGACTACAATTCAAGTTGATTATTCGTTTAAGTTGTCGCATGTTGTATAAAGAAGGAAATTGTAGTTATTGAAGTTGTTTGTAACTATATAACATGTTAGACCTTAGAACTTGGAATTGGAAAAGGATTGGAAAAGACTTTGAATTGTTAGTATGTTGGCCGAGGATGGCTAGTGAAGTTTGAACTACCTTGTATTAAATTGTGGGGCGGAATTTTACACGTATTGTAAGGCGTGTAATCTCCTTTGTTTAGTGGTTGTTTGGAGCCTTAAATGGGGCGTGTTGGTTATTGTATTCGACCTTGAAAAAGGTGGCAAAGTGAGTAGAAACAAAGGAAGTGCTGCCCGATTTTCCGTAGAATTAGAGACCAAACACTTAGTATTATTCTACGTAGAGACTAGAAGTTGATAGTCTTGTTGTGACCATTATAGGTTGACACTTCTACGTACGGCGTATTCGGCTTAGCTTGTGGAATTAGCCGAAAAGGTATGTGAACTATCTCATCTTCTAGCATGATTCCTTAAGATAAAGAAAGTATGTTCTACTCCCTAAATGATCCATTCCTTGGTTGTATTTGGATTGCCTAAAGTAGAATTTGTTCTATGTGCTTCCTTGATTGTACTTTGATGTTTAAATTGTAAGTTGTATAATCCATTTCCTTAGTGAAGTTTGGATTCTTAAAAGTGAAAGTATCTTACTTAAAGTACATAGAGTCTTGAAAAGGAAGTGGTTTCTAAACCTTTTGGCTAGTGCCTTAGTTCCAAAACCTAAAGGTCATTAAAATGACTTTAGGAGTCGAAAGGAGTGATTTACTTAATTGTTTTAAAAGAGGAGAAATGACATGATTTAAGAGAAGAAACTTGTTTTCTACATATTAAGAGACTTGAAGTGTTTTGAAAGTTAAGGGACTTAAAGAGTTTTAAAATACGTGATACTTGTCCGCTTTTAAGCGTATAAGTCCCTCGGATAGGAAATTGTATTTGGCGAAGGTATAAAGTGAATATAACGACTTTATGGGAAGTTGGTTATATTTGCTTTATGGAAAGATAAATGACTCGATTTTAATGAAAAGGCAACTTGATTTTAAGGCATCAATTGCCTAAAGTTTAGTAATAAAATAAGTTACTTGGTTTCTAAAGGTTAAGAGACTAAGTGTATTTTTAAAAGTTAAGAAAATCGATTTGAAAGTATTTAATACTTGGATTTTAATAAGTATAAGTCTCTTGGTTATAAAAGGAATGGATATGTCTAAAACCATAAAGGGTTATAACGGCTTTATGGGAAGTCGGTTATAACGGCTTTATGGAAAGTTTAGAAAGTTGTCTATTTTGATTAATCGACATAAGTTGCCTAGATTGTAAAAGAAAATTTGAGTTACTTGATTTCAAGTGTTGAAATAAGCTTTCAAAAAAAATGTAGTAACTTACTTTGAAAAATAGACACGCCTTGATACTACGGGTGTTAGTATCTTGGGATTTTTCACAAAAAGGAGTCTCTTGAAAAGATTAGTACTTTGGCTTGATAAATTGAGAATTTGTCTAAGTGTGCCTTGATTAGTACTTTGGCTTGATAAATTGAGAATTTGTCTAAGTGTGCCTTGATTAGTACTTTGGCTTGATTAATTGAGAATTAGTCTAAGTGTGCCTTGATTAGTACTTTGGCTTGTTAAATGAGAATAATCCTATTGGTGCCTTGATTAGTACTTTGGTTGTTAATTGAGAATTATTCTAAGTGTGCCTTGATAAGTACTTTGGCTTGATAATTGAGAATTATTCCATGTGTGCCTTGATTAGTACTTTGGCTTGATTAATTGGGAATTGCCTATGTGTGCCGGTGATAGCCTTTGAGTGCAAGTACTATGTTTTATTACGTTGTCGCGACTCTCGGTTGGAGGGTCATTGCAGTTGTAAGTTACCGACGCATCGACGGTGATGTGGGATTCCACGGTATGCTTCCGTTATTGGTAGTACTTGGGTTAAATTCTGATTCTTTTATAAAAGACATGGTAGTGCTTATGTTTTGTTTGTGATCGGTCGAGATAGGGTAAGAGTATATGTGAGGGTAAACTCCCAAGACGCTTATACCACTGCTTTACCACCTTCTCCAGTAGAGTATATGTGAGGGTAAACCCCAAGACGCTATACCACTGTTTACCACCTTCTCCAGGTAGAGAGTATATGTGAGGGTAAACCCCAAGATGCTTATACCACTGCTTTACCACCTTCTCCAGTAGAGTATATGTGAGGGTAAACCCCAAGATGCTATACCACCGCTTTACCACCTTCTCCGGGGTAAGAGTATAAGTGAGGGTAAACCCCAAGATGCTATACCACCTGGGACTTGGTGTTCATGTATGCCTATTGGTGTTGTACTATATCATGGATCGGCGGTGAGGAAAGATTCCACGGCATGATTGATGTTATGGGCGTGAGACCCATGGTTATATTTGAGTAATGACTCAGGGCTGCGTCCCCGACTTGATGTATCGCCATGTATTATGTAATCGTAGGTTGGCTATCATACATGTCTCCCGCTTTGTTTAGACTATTATGATTTTATTACGCATTTCTCGCTCACATACTTGGTACATTCTTCCGTCTTGACCTCTCGGGCCGCGTTCATGCCGCGAGTTTAGGTACGCTGTTCGGTGATCGGCAGCGTAGGATCCTCGCTCGTGGTTTTGGATAGCTCCTGCTCGTGAGTTTATCTTTTGGTATATATCCTT
The DNA here is from genome assembly GCA_029844215.1 of Przewalskia tangutica. NCBI lineage: Eukaryota > Viridiplantae > Streptophyta > Magnoliopsida > Solanales > Solanaceae > Przewalskia > Przewalskia tangutica. Next base: position 17,338,397 of record CM056739.1, on the reverse strand, counting down.
GACATACGCTTTGTACGATTTTGGGTACGGCGGCCTTGTCCGTCATAGTTGATTTAACTCTTAGAGGTGTATTCATATGTGGATTGGACTCGTATGCATGTGTTGTGTCTGTTGTTTATGTATATATGGCAGCCTTGTCGGCTTTGCCCTTACACGTACGTTTATTTTAGAGAAAAAAAAATGAGCTGTTACTAATTTCCGCAATGTACTTAGTTGTTAAGGTAGAAGGGTGCCCATGTAGGGCACCAGTCACGGGCCCGGGGTTCGGGGTGTGACAGAGTGGTATCAGAGCAGTCAGTCCTCGGAATGTCTACAGACCGTGTCTAGTAGAGTCTTGCTTATCGGTGTGTTGCGCGCCACACCCATAAACAGGAGGCTACAGGACATTTAGGAGTTGGTTTCTATTCTTCTCACTCTGAGATCGTTCCTGAGCTGTGTTAGTAAGATAATTCCTCTCTGACGTATTTTTGTGTTACAGCTATGCCTCCAAGGAGGGCAACAGCCGCCCAGAAGGGCAAAGGAGTAGCAGGAGCTACTAGTCAGACTCAGAGAGTTGATAGGGCTCGTGCCCAGGGTATACCGGATGTTGTTCCACGATGGCGAGTTCTTCTCACGAAGTTTTGAGACCCCAAAGACCAGAGCTGCAGCTTTCGCCAGAGAGGACTTTAAGGTCATGAAGGAAGCCATTATGTTATTAACCAAGTTAGCAGTGCTACAGTTTCCACAGCAGGGGGTTATTCGCCGATGCATGTGTGTACAGAGGGTAGAGGGCCAGCGCGGAGATCAACGTAAGAGGGCTAGACCGGTTGGTTATTCCGGTGAGTTTTTGGACGAGCTGCCTCAGCAGCGAGTGAGATATTCGTCCCAGCCTACCCAGTACATACCCCCGCAGCTCTCAGGTGGGAGATTTGACCCCACAAGGTATTTAGGAGCCGGTCCAAGCTCCCGGGGTCGAGGTTCTCAGAGGAGCAGAGGACCTTCTCGGTCGAGGCCACCTATTCCTCAGTGTATCAGATGTGGTAAGCATCATTCGGGGAAATGCCGTTATGACACAGATGGTTGTTACTATTGTGGCCGTCCGGGCCACAAGAAGTGGGAATGCCCGGTTAGAAGGAGCGCCGGTAGGGTGGCTCAGCCTTTGAGGCCGGTAGTTGGTTCCCCTTCCTCCGCGGTGTCGTCCCCTGCAAGGCGGTGTTCGGGATGTCAGCCAGTCGTGGTAGAGGTCAGGGGGGAGTTTATAGTTCTGGCGGTCCTTCGAACCGCATAGATGACGTGACTACTGGACAGGATCAGGAGGCGACATCGCATGGGGGTACAGGTATATTTCGACTCTTTTGAATCATACGTGCTTTGATAGATTCAGATTTTGCCCTAGCATATATGTTTTCCTTGTGTTGCTAGCAGTTATCAGTGATAGTTCCCCAGAGGTAGGAATACTTTGATTACTAAGGTGTGGAGTTAAGAATGTTGACAAGAATGGTAAGTGAACTGAGACTATAGTTGTGTAGAGTTCACACGTAGTAATTGCCCCCTGACAGTGTAAGACCAATAGGGAAGATCAGACGCAGTAGAAATACTTCGACCTATGTGACGAACCTCTAGTAATTAGGGATAGGTAAGAAGTACCTTGAGATAAGAGAGAGATTTATTTCGTGCTAAGAACAAGAAGTTAAGTGTGACGATGAGTCGGGTTATAGACTCATTTCGGTCAACCGATAGTATGGAATCGGGTGAATGTCGATAGAAATGGTCCCGTTATGTGATAGGGTCCCGAGGATGCCAGGCCCAAGTTGAGTTAATCGTTATACGAGTTCGTGGATGCGTTCCACCGGAACTAGGTCGTAAGGACCGAGAAGAGCCTTAACGGGAGTGTAAGTAACAATATGGCCAAGTTTGGATAGTAACTCCAAGGATTGAAGAATAGAAGCAAAATTTGAGATTTTGTACGTGTACTATATGAGTTTGAAAGTACGAGAAAGTATGACAAGTAAGGAAAGAAAGGAACCTCTAAGGATCCCGTGTTTTGGGAAGACTGTAACCTTCGAGTTTTGTGAGAAGGGGGTCGCGGACGGAAGGTCCATTGATATGTTTACGTATGTTATGTGGTGGCCATGTGTGGCATCGTTGGTCTTGAGCATTTGATTGATAGGCATAGTATAGAGATTGTGCCGGAGTTTGTATAGCGTGACAACCGACTAAGAACATTCGGGGACGAATGTTTCTAAGGGGGGAAGAATGTTACACCCCGTAAGTCCAGGACATGTAAAAGAGAATGTACGAAAGGAAACAAGACTTGGGAATTGGTGCGAAAGGAAGAATTGTTTTTCCGACGGAAAATGTTCCGAACGTCGGAAAGGAAAATGTTCGTTGTTGAGAATTGGATTCTCAAAATACATTATTTGAAGAGTATGAGACTTAATAATATTATGGAAATTTATTTGTACGGATTTGGTCACGTGGGGCCCACCCGAGGAGTTTTACATTTTTGTGGGACCCACGAGGGTTACGAAATTTTATGGACGAATGAGAGGGCGACACGTGGCACTCCTTCCACAAGGCTTGGACGAAATTTTGCAAGGCTATAGTGGTCATTTGACCTAAGTAGATGATAAGTCTTCAAGCTTGATATTGTTGACAAGTCAACTTGTCCACCTAAGCTTAATCCATGTGAAACTCATCCTAGACACACATTTGTGATAATACAAGCCCTCCAATGTTTTATATAAGCTCACTACTAGTGCAAGACTAAGTTTCCAACACTTAGAAAAATCACAAACATTTCTTGTTCTTAAGTTAGCTCTCGGGTTAGCCACTTTCCCCACAAGAAATTTTTTAGTTTGTGACCCTTTGTTCACAAGACTTAAACCCAAGGTTCCTAAGAGTGTTGTAAGGTTATCTCAATAGAAAGATTTCGGAAAAACGGAGTTTTCGTATTAGTCGCAAGGCGAAAACCTAGGAAGTTCTTCAACTTTGAAGTTGGAACTTGAAGATGGGTTCTTCATAGGCTTCTAAGGAGTGCTTGGAGCGGATTGGAACCTAAGGAAAGGAGCTAAGAATTGCTAAGGCGCGACTTTGAATCTTGGAAATTTTAAGGGCTTTGAAAGGTATAAATTTGGTCGTTTTAGTAGTTAAGGCTTACTTATTGTTGTAGCTATGGATATTAGCAAGCATGAGTGGTATATTATGAAGTTTGTTTATTATATTGGCTATTGGAACCCTAATCCGAAAACTAGCATGTTAGCCTTAAGACTACAATTCAAGTTGATTATTCGTTTAAGTTGTCGCATGTTGTATAAAGAAGGAAATTGTAGTTATTGAAGTTGTTTGTAACTATATAACATGTTAGACCTTAGAACTTGGAATTTGAAAAGGATTGGAAAAGACTTTGAATTGTTAGTATGTTGGCCGAGGATGGCTAGTGAAGTTTGAACTACCTTGTATTAAATTGTGGGGCGGAATTTTACACGTATTGTAAGGCGTGTAATACCCTTTGTTTAGTGGTTGTTTGGAGCCTTAAATGGGGCGTGTTGGTTATTGTATTCGACCTTGAAAAAGGTGGCAAAGTGAGTAGAAACAAAGGAAGTGCTGCCCGATTTTCCGTAGAATTAGAGACCAAACACTTAGTATTATTCTACGTAGAGACTAGAAGTTGATAGTATTGTTGTGACCATTATAGGTTGACACTTCTACGTACGGCGTATTCGGCTTAGCTTGTGGAATTAGCCGAAAAGGTATGTGAACTATCTCCTCTTCTAGCATGATTCCTTAAGATAAAGAAAGTATGTTCTACTCCCTAAATGATCCATTCCTTGGTTGTATTTGGATTGCCTAAAGTAGAATTTGTTCTATGTGCTTCCTTGATTGTACTTTGATGTTTAAATTGTAAGTTGTATAATCCATTTCCTTAGTGAAGTTTGGATTCTTAAAAGTGAAAGTATCTTACTTAAAGTACATAGAGTCTTGAAAAGGAAGTGGTTTCTAAACCTTTTGGCTAGTGCCTTAGTTCCAAAACCTAAAGGTCATTAAAATGACTTTAGGGGAGTCAAGGGAGTGATTTACTTAATTGTTTTAAAAGAGGAGAAATGACATGATTTAAGAGAAGAAACTTGTTTTCTACATATTAAGAGACTTGAAGTGTTTTGAAAGTTAAGGGACTTAAAGAGTTTTAAAATACGTGATACTTGTCCCGTTTTAAACGTATAAGTCCCTCGGATAGGAAATTGTATTTGGCGAAGGTATAAAGTGAATATAACGACTTTATGGGAAGTTGGTTATATTTGCTTTATGGAAAGATAAATGACTCGATTTTAATGAAAAGGCAACTTGATTTTAAGGCATCAATTGCCTAAAGTTTAGTAATAAAATAAGTTACTTGGTTTCTAAAGGTTAAGAGACTAAGTGTATTTTTAAAAGTTAAGAAAATCGATTTGAAAGTATTTAATACTTGGATTTTAATAAGTATAAGTCTCTTGGTTATAAAAGGAATGGATATGTCTAAAACCATAAAGGGTTATAACGGCTTTATGGGAAGTCATTATAACGGCTTTATGGAAAGTTTAGAAAGTTGTCTATTTTGATTAATCGACATAAGTTGCCTAGATTGTAAAAGAAAATTTGAGTTACTTGATTTCAAGTGTTGAAATAAGCTTTCAAAAAAATGTAGTAACATACTTTGAAAAATAGACACGCTGATACTACGGGTGTTAGTATCTTGGGATTTTTCACAAAGGAGTCTCTTGAAAAGATTAGTACTTTGGCTTGATAAATTGAGAATTTGTCTAAGTGTGCCTTGATTAGTACTTTGGCTTGATAAATTGAGAATTTGTCTAAGTGTGCCTTGATTAGTACTTTGGCTTGATTAATTGAGAATTAGTCTAAGTGTGCCTTGATTAGTACTTTGGCTTGTTAAATGAGAATAATCCTATTGGTGCCTTGATTAGTACTTTGGTTGTTAATTGAGAATTATTCTAAGTGTGCCTTGATAAGTACTTTGGCTTGATAATTGAGAATTATTCCATGTGTGCCTTGATTAGTACTTTGGCTTGATTAATTGGGAATTGCCTATGTGTGCGGTGATAGCCTTTGAGTGCAAGTACTATGTTTTATTACGTTGTCGCGACTACCGGTTGGAGAATTCGTCATGTCAGGTTACCTTGGGACGTCTGCAGGCGGTGATGTGGGATTCCACGTATGCTTCCGTTATTGGTAGTACTTGGGTTAAATTCTGATTCTTTTATAAAAGACATGGTAGTGCTTATGTTTTGTTTGTGACGGTCGAGATAGGGTAAGAGTATATGTGAGGGTAAACTCCCAAGATGCTATACCACTGCTTTACCACCTTCTCCAGTAGAGTATATGTGAGGGTAAACCCCAAGACGCTATACCACTGCTTTACCACCTTCTCCAGGTAGAGTATATGTGAGGGGTAAACCCCAAGATGCTATACCACTGCTTTACCACCTTCCGAGTAGAGTATATGTGAGGTAAACCCCAAGATGCTATACCACCGCTTACCACCTTCTCCGGGTAAGAGTATAAGTGAGGGTAAACCCCAAGATGCTATACCACCGGTGGGACTTGGTGTTCATGTATGCCTATTGGTGTTGTACTATATCATGGACTGCCGGCAGTGAGGAAAGATTCCACGGGCATGATTGATGTTATGGGCGTGAGACCCATGGTTATATTTGAGTAATGACTCCGAGGGCCTGCGTCCCTGACTTGATGTATCGCCATGTATTATATCGTAGGTTGGCTATCATATATGTCTCTGCTTTGTTTAGATCGTTATGATTTTATTACTGATGCATTCGCTCACATACTTGGTACATTCTTCGTACTGACCTCCTTCGGGGGGCTGCGTTCATGCCGCAGGTTTAGGTACGCTGTTCGGTGATCGGCAGGCGTAGGATCCTGCTCAGGGTTTTTGGATAGCTCCCTCTGTTCAGGAGTTTATCTTTTGGTATATATCCTTCAACATGTGCTTTGTGCAGTTTGGGTGCACGGGGCCTTGTCCGTCATAGTTGATTTAACTCTTAAGGTGCTGTATTCATATGTGGGATTGGACTCGTATGCGGTGTTGTGTTCATTGTTTATGTATATATGGCGGCCTCGGCTTTGCCCTTGCGCACGTTTTTAGAGAAAAAAATGAATTACTAATTTCCGCAATGTACTTAGTTGTTAAGGTAGAAGGGTGCCCAGGTAGGGCACCAGTCACGGGCCCGGGGTTCGGGGTGTGACAAGTTCTCACCGGGGAACTAACCCTTGTTGATGTCATGTTGGTCTTGAATGACATTAATAGTCAAATTCGAGGATTGGATAATTGGGTTGGGGTCAGTGAAGAAAGGAGGGAATCGTCACTTTCCCATCGAATGTTATACCAAGGAACGGTGAGTGGTCATCATCAAGACAATTTGTCTACTTTGTCACTTGGAGATTAAGAAGGAGTTAGAAGAGCAACAACTGGTGATCCTTCTTATACATAGGGACTATGCTTTGATCACTAACAAACTAACTTTTTTTTTTTGCATAGTTCTATTTCTTCTCTTTTGCAGGATTATGATGATGTATTCCCCACTGAACTTCCAAGGGAATTGCCACCCTTAAGGGGAATAGAGCACCAAATCAAGTTTGTCCCAGGGTCTCAATTGCCAAATAAACCGGCTTATAGAGCCAACCTGGATGACACCAATGAACTTCAAAGGCAAGTGGACGAGCTCCTTGAAAAGGGGGTTGTGTGAGAAATTATGAGTCCATGTGTCGTGCCCGTGATCTTGGTGCCAAAAAATGATGAGACATGGCGCATGTGTGTTGATTGCTGAGCCATCAACAAAATAACAGTAAAATATCTCTATCACATACCCCATCTTGATGACATGCTTGATGAATTGAATGATTCATGCATATTCTCTAAGATAGTTATTAGGAGCGGTTACCATGAAATCCAGATGAAACCCGGAGATTAGTGGAAAATAGTGTTCAAGAACAAGTTTGGTCTATAAGAATAGTTGGTGATTACTTTTGGTCTCACTAACGCTCCTAGCTCTTACATACGTTTGATAAATCATGTGATGAAACCTTTTATTGGAAAATTCATGATTGTTTACTTTGATGATATTTTGGTGTATAGTAAAACCATGAATGAACATATTGATCATTTGAAATGTATGTTTGGTATCCTTAGAAAAGAACAACTTTATGCTAATGTGGTTAAATGCTCTTTTTGTACTGATGAAGTTGTTTTCTTGGGTTTTGTTGGGAGTTCAAGGGGCGTTGAGGTTGATGAATGCAAGATATACACTATTAAGAATTGGCCAACTTCTAAATATATTAGTGATATGCGGAGTTTTCATGGTTTGGCTAGTTTCTATAGACATTTTGTCAAGGGATGTAGTACCATAACTGCTCCCTTGACCGAGGTAATTTGAAAGGATAAGGCTTTTTCTTGGGGTGAGGAGCAAGCAAAAGCTTTTGAAACCTTGAAACAAATTATTATCTCTGTTATTTACAATTATCCGACTTTGATAATATTTTGAACTTGAATGCGATGCTAGTAATATAGGTATTGGTGCCATTTTGATGCAAGACCAAAAACCCATTGGCTATTTTAGTGAAAAGCTTAAAGGTCGTACCGACCATGAGTCTTTGAAACAACTTAAGGCCAAAAAAATGTTGAACAAACATCGTGCCAGATGGGTTGAATTTCTTGAAACCTTCCCTTATGTAATCCAATACAAAAAGGGGAAGGACAATGTAGTGGTGGATGCCTTGTCCCAAAAATATGTTTTATTAATAATTTGTCTTCCAATTTGATGGATTTTGAATGCTTGAAGACATTGTACATTGAGGACCCCGTCTTTGTGAAAATCTATCAAGATTGTGAAGAATGGGAAAGGAAAAGATGTCTTAAGGGTATATATTTTACTCTTTTACTCTAGATTTGATGGTTTCTTGTTCAATAACAAGCGATTATGTGTTCACATGAGCTCTTGGAGGGAACTTTTTGTGAGGGAGGCACACAATGGTGGATTAATGGGTCATTTTGGTATTGATAAAACTATGGAGATTCTTGAAGAACAATTTATTGGCCTAAATTGCATCGTGATGTTGCTAAAATTTATGGTCAATGAATTGAATGCCATGGTGCTAAATCTAAGCTTTTCCCCCATGGATTGTATACCTCATCCCCACTTAAAGACTTTGGCTTGACATTTATATGAATTTTGTATTGGGCTTGCCAAGGACTAGAAAGGGAAAGATAGTATCTTTGTTGTGGTTGACCAATTTTCAAAGATGGCTCATTTCATTGCTTGAAATAAGTGTGATGAGGCACCTCATGTTGCATTTTTATTTGTTGAGAATGTGGTCAAATTGCATGGTATTCCCAAAATCATAGTGAGTGATAGGGACTCTAAGCTCCTTAGCCACTTTGGAAGGAATTATGGGGACAACTTGATACTCAATTATTATTTTCTACTTCTTGTCATCCACAAATCCGAAGTTGTGAATAGTACATTAGGTTTTGCTTAGGGACATGGTTAAGGGAAAGTTGACATCTTGGGAGGATCAATCGTCTTTAGTGGAATTTGCATATAATCGAGTCATTCATAGTACTATTGACATGTCTCCATTTGACATTGTTTATGGTTTTAACCCCCTAACCCCTCTTGATCTAAACCATTTGTCTCAAGATGTTGTTTTGAGTTTAGATGGTAACAAAATAGTCGAGGCCATGAAGAAGTTACATGAAAAAGTGAGGCTTCAACTTGAAAAGAAGAACCAAAGCACGACCAAGAAAGAAAACAAGGGTCATAGGTGTGGTACCTAAGCCCGGTGATTGGGTTTGGGTACATTTTTGCAAGGAGAGGTTTCTCAACAAAAGAAAGACCAAGTTGATGCCTAGAGGTGATGATCCTTTTGAAGTGCTTGAGGAGCTCAACGACAATACTTACAAGATTGATCTTCCTTTGAAATATCAAGTTTATAATACCTTCAATGTGTATGATCTATCTCTTATGGCCGTGGATGATGGAGACCCCGTTGAATTTGAAGACAAATTCTTCTCAAGAAGGGGAGAATGATACAACCCAAGTTGCATCATGGCCCTTTACATTAAGTCAAGCTCATGAGCTTTAAACTATGCAAGGGTTGTTCATGAAGAGGGATGTACTTGAGTACACTTTTGAACCTTCCCGTGGGTCCTATGTACAAGTGTTGATGATGATTGCAAGGGAGAATAAAGGGGAAAATGAATAGCATCAATAGGTCCATATGTGTAAAGATGTTAGTTGTGTCAAATTAGGTCTTAATTATTGATAGAACTTTGGTTTTCAAATTGAGTCTTTAGTTGTGTCAATATATCTATATTTACATTCTTGTTGTTGTTCTTAGAATTATATCAAGACTGTCAATTTTTTTTGATAGAATCCCAAAAGTTAAGAATCCTCAGTTATGTTTCTCAACATTCGAGGATGCATGTTCCTAAGGGAGGAATAATGTTACACCCCATTCTTTTGTACGTGAGCGAGAGCATAGTTAGTTGACTTGAGTTTCAGTAACTCGAGGCCCTTTCTGAGGGTCACCTATGGCTTAAGATGGATGTTAAAAATGTGTATGGAAGGTTAGAGGTCATTTGGGTTGAAGAAAATATCCCTCGATGAAGTTAATGCGATATGCTAAGTTTTCCACATCGCGAATTCCATTACGCCTCGCAGATCTTGGCCGTGGATCAGGCCACCATTTCACTATTTCACCACATTAATGAGATGTGCTAAGTGTTCCGCATCGCAGAAGCCATTATACCTCGCAGATCGAGGCAGGTTTTAAGTTATTTTTGACCTAAATAACTCCGAATTACTCCCAAACACACTCCAAAGGCCTAGTTATCATTGAAGAACATTTCCTTGAGTATAGTTATTTCTCTCTTGGAAGATCAATATCACCTTGTATCCTCTTTAGTTGGTTGTTGAATTTGAGAGCTTCTTTGAGCTTGGAAGAGAACTTGCTGTGAAGGGTGTCTTGGCTGTTTAAGGTAAGGTTTTACTACTCCTAAATTGTTACACCCCGTATTTCCGGCAGTTGAGATAAGAACGTACGTAAGAATTTGGAAATTGAATTTTGGAAAGAATGAAAGATTCTGAAAATTTCTCCGAACCTTGTAAAGGAAAAGGTTTATTAGTTGAATTTAATTCTCGAAATTCGGTATTTGGGACTTTCAGAATTTATCGGAATTTTGGAATTTAATTTCGAAATTTGGTCACGTGGGACCACCCGAGAAATTTTGTATTTGTTGGGGAGTTTGGGAAGGCAAAACGCAGAACAAAAAATACCAAAACGAGTATGAACAGTGAAAACCCGTCCATGAACGGTGTTGTTCGATGAGCAGTGTTGAAAAACGCCATTTCGGCCAAACCAGAATCCGCAGGCGAGACATATACCAAAAGCCGTCTCGTCGAGCCCGTCACGCCCATACCGCGCGCGTCGATTCTCCGGAATCGCGGCGATTCAGATCGAAGTTTGGTCATCGCTCATCCATCTTCCCGTTCGGTTTTACGATTTTCCGACCAATCGAGGTGCAATCGACGGGAGTGGAGTATACCATCAGAACCACCATCTCTCGCCGTCATTTCCATGTAAACGGGACCTCGATTCTTGCTCAAACTCGCCGTCGACGGATCGATTTCGTGAAACCCTAGGTCGTCGACGAGCATTTTCCGCCACCACGGTAGAGTCGACGGTGCGTGGCTAGTGTAGAAATATTCAGGGTGGAAAAGGCGACATTTTGGAACCACCCACGACCTCCATTCAACCCGGATCGTCGGGTCAACAAAACATTTTCTTGATCGGAAGTTGGAAGATTCCGATCGATTACGGTCTGATTGAGGGCTAAGGCATATACCATTGTGTTCGTATTGATCTTAGCTACGTTTTGCAACCAATCCGAGCCTCAATTCTCGGTATTTTGGAATCCGCCATTGATCACGCCTTGAGCTCGCCGTGGCGGCGCCATGAGACCACGTGAACCTCCAAAAATTGATTTTCAAGGCTATGGACGTATTGTGGCCATTTTAGGTTGAAGTACTTTGGAGCGTTTTGCTAATTGTCGATAATCGTCGCGAGGTATGTGAACCTCTTCCTTCCTTTGGCATGATTCTATGTATGGACTATACCTGTGGTATCATTTCATGTTTCCTTCTACTCTTAGAAGTTAAGAGGTAGTTATGTGATTTACTCTATGTAGAACTTTTCCTATCTTTTGAGCATGACTAGTTGCACGTATGTAGTACGGTAGACGTGCAAGACTATGACATTCTTTACTTGTTTTATGTAATGCCAAGTCGGGTGGGTTAGGAGATTAACTCACTTCTTTGAAAATAGTAAGGATGTCTTAAGTTGATTTTAAAGTTAAGGGACTTGAAGAGTTTTAAAGTATGTGATACTTGTTCCGTTTTAAACGTATAAGTCCCTTGGATAGGAAATTGTTTATGGCTAAGGTATAAAGTGAATATAACGACTTTATGGGGAGTTGGTTATATTTACTTTATGGAAAGATAAATGACTTGTTTTATTGAAAAGGCAATTTGTTTTTAAGGCGTCAATTGCCTAAGGTTTTATAATAAAATGAGTCACTTGAGTTTTAAAGGTTAAGAGACTAATTGTATTTTTGAAAATTATGAGAATTGATTTGAAAGTATTTAATACTTGGTTTCATAATGTAGAAGTCTCTTGGTTATAAAAGGAATGAGTTTGTATAAAACCATAAAGGGTTATAACGGCTTTATGGGAAGTTGGTTATAACGGCTTTATGGAAGGTTAAGAGAATGGTTTTCTTCAGTAATGTAAGCAAAGAATAATTTGAAATAAAGAAGGGCAATTGTTTTAAAGGTACCAATTGCTTAAGGTTTTAAAGAAAGAAGTCACTTGATTTAGAAGCCGGTAATTATATTTCTAAAAAGTATTGTGACTGGTCGTGAAAAGTAGATATGACTTGATACTACGGTTATTAGTATCTTGGAAGTTTTATTTAAAAGAGAATCATTTTAAAGGACTAGAGGCACGTAGTACGTTGGGTTAAATTCCCGGATTTTATAATGACATGATTAGTGCCTTAAGTAAACAAAAATGAGAATGTATATGAACAAGCTAATAAGAAGTTAGGGGATTTCTTAACTTGCTTATGTTATGTATGGTAAGCCGGTGGTGCTTATGTTATGTATGATAAGTCGGTAGTGCTTATGTTATGTATGATAAGCCGGTAGGGCTTATGTTATGTATGATGGCCGGTTGAGTTAGGGTAAGAGTATAAATGAGGGGTAAACCCCCAAGACGTTATACCACCTTCTTCAGGGTAAGAGTATAAATGAGGGGTAAACCCCCAAGACGTTATACCACCTGTTCCGTGGATTTGCTACCCATGATGCGAGGAATACCTCATGCGAGTCCTTATGGGCTTATGCGGGTGAAATAGTCCCATGCGGGCGGGTACAGCCTATGCGAGGAATACCTCATGCGGGTCCACAGGATCTATGCGGGTGAAATAGACCCAGGAATGGGCCGGGCAGTATACCTTTACGGGCAGACTATATGACATTATCGACCCAGGAATGGGCCGGGCAGTATACCTTTACGGGCAGACTATATGACATTATCGACCCAGGAATGGGCCGGGCAGTATACCTTTACGGGCAGACTATATGACATTATCGACCCAGGAATGGGCCGGGCAGTATACCTTACGGGCAGACTATGTGATCTTGATCGCGTCCTAGATTGGGCCGGGTAGTATAGGTGCCCCTCCTTACAGGGCCGGAACAACCTTATGAAAGATAGTTAAGTTATATGGTAATGAACTTAATGATTCTTTTTCTAATAATGTACGTAAGAAAGTGGCTATAACTTTTATTGAGAATGGAAAAGATGATAAGGTGCGATTTAGTTCATAAGTGGTAATGACACGGCAGGATCTGGTATGTATTTTTATACTTGTCCTTGTCATTCTTTTATGCGATTATGATCATTTCTTATCACGTTATTTCATTTCCATATTAAATTTTTGTTATCGACCCCCTCGGGTGCGTTCATGCCCGAGTTTAGGTACCAGGTTGGCGATCCTTGCTCTTAGGATCTCGGTTGATTTTGAGAAAGCTCCATTTGCTCGGAGCTTATCTCTTGTGCAGTTTTCCACGAGGTAGTAGATTCATGTATATTCGTGGTATGGCGGGGCCCTATCCATACAGTTGTTATGTTAAAACTCTTAGAGGTGCTGTAGTCATATATTGTGGGTCGATTTGTAAAGGAAAGAGTCAAGCTTGGTTGTATTTATATATGTTCGGAAGGTAGCCCTATCGGCTAACCCATTTGTTTACTACATTTTTTTGTTTGTATAAGTTTCATGTATGTTCCGCTGATTTTCTCTGATGTATACCTGTAAGGGTGCCCAGATAGGGCACGATCGCGATCGAGGTCGGTCGTGACAAAAGTGGTATCGAGCGATTAGTCCTCGGAAAGTGTCTACTGACCGTGTCTAGTAGAGTCTTGATTATCGGTGTGTTGTGCACCACATCTATAATCAGGAGGCTGCAGGACATTTAGGATTGGTTTCCATTCTTCTCACTCTGAGATCGTGCCATAGAGCTGTGTTGTTAGGGTCGTCTCGCCCTAACGAGTTATGTTGATTGCAGCTACGAGAAAGGCAGCAGTGACCCAGGAAGGACTATGTGGATTGCGTATCCAGGTTGGTAATGATTATAGTATAGTTGGTATTGTGACATACCTCTATACGGAGTTATGTATGAGGGTCATTTATGGGTTGCCTAGAATGGTTTTATATTTACCAAGAGTGGTAAAGACTAACTAGATACCGGGATGGTATGGAATAGTTAGTAAATTTTTCGCCAAGGTCTTGTGTTTTATTTTGAGATAATTGGGAAAGGATGAGCTGTCTGATAGGGTAGTGGACCCTTAAGAAGCCATGTTAAGGAACCTAACGGAATGTCATGTTAATAGATTAAGCGGCGTAGTAGGCTTAAGAGAATTGTACGGATGAGGTCCGTATAGAGTAAGTAATAGTTGTTGTGATCGAGACAACATGGTTTTGGTTTTATGAGAAGTTTTTGTACCCGTTTACGGGGGGACTAATAAGGTAGGCTTGGAACATGGAAATTGCGAACCTAAGAATATTGATAACTGCCGAGACCTTAGATATATAAGGCTCTCTCGGGCCATAAGATTTTAAGTCAGACCAAGGATAAGAGTTAAGTGCGGCCGTGAGTGGTTGAGGACTCATTACGGGTCTCCCGCTGGAATAGAGTTGGATCAGTTGGTAGTAGTTCGCCACGTGGCGAAGTCACGAGTGCAAGGCCAAGTCTAGTTAATTGTTTTACGGGTTCGTGGACACGTTCCACGGAACCAGCCGTGGCGGAAATGGTCGTATATTGTTTTATAGAGTGACTCAAAGATTAGAGGCGAATCGGTATGGAAGTTATGTATGTATGCTAGTAAGATTTGGAAGTACGGAAAGAAATGCAGTCGATAAGAAGATAGCAACCAGTGTAAAGGAATAGAGCACGAATCCATAAGAACATTTCGGGGTAACTACACCCGTGAGTGTTTGGGGTGGTAGCTGAGCGGGTATATGAGATTGCCCGGTGATGATACAGTCGTTAGACCCTAGTAGACCTAGTAGAGATGGTTACGACAGGCTTTGTGGTCATTATGAGTATGGGCTAGTTGGCTTCGTGAGTGCCAAGGTTGACATTTTAGTATAAGTATTGTTATGTGGCCATGGGTGGCATATGTTGTAAGAAGGGTGTAGTAAAAGGAGACTATGTCGCTATCTAATTAGATGGGACTCCGAAAGAACATTCGAGGACGAATGTTTCTAAGGGAGGAAGGATGTTACACCCCGTATTTCCGGCAGTTGAGATAAGAACGTACGTAAGAATTTGGGAATTGAATTTTGGAAAGAATGAAAGATTCTGAAAATTTCTCCGAACCTTGTAAAGGAAAAGGTTTATTAGTTGAATTTAATTCTCGAAATTCGGTATTTGGGACTTTTAGAATTTATCGGAATTTTGGAATTTAATTTCGAAATTTGGTCACGTGGGACCACCCGAGAAATTTTGTATTTGTTGGGGAGTTTGGGAAGGCAAAACGCAGAACAAAAAATACCAAAACGAGTATGAACAGTGAAAACCCGTCCATGAACAGTGTTGTTCGATGAACAGTGTTCGGAAAAACGCCATTTCCGGCCAAACCAGGAATCCGCCGGGGGCGAGACATATACCAAAAGCTTCGTCTCGTCGAGCCCGTCACGTCCATACCAACCGCCACCGTCGATTCTCCCGGAATCGCCGGCGATTCAGATCGAGTTTGGTCCATCGCTCATCCATCTTCCCCGTTCGGTTTTTCTGATTTTCCGACCAACTGAGGTGCAATCGACGGGAGTGGAGTATACCATCAGAACCACCATCTCCTCGCCGTCATTTCCATGTAAACCAGGACCCTCGATTCTTGCTCAAACTCGCCGTCGACCAGATCGATTTTCGTCGAAACCCTAGGTCGTCGACGAGCATTTTCCGGCCACCACAGGTAGAGTCGACGGTCGTGGCTAGTGTAGAAATATTCAGGGTGGAAAGGCCGACATTTTGGCACCACCCACGACCTCCAATTCAACCCAGATCGTCGGGTCAACCAAAACATTTTCTTCGATCGGAAGTTGGAAGATTCCGATCGATTCTGGTACAGTTGAGGGCTAAGGCATATACCATTGTGTTCGTATTGATCTTAGCTACGTTTTGCAACCAATCCCGAGCCTCAATTCTCAGTATTTTGGAATCCGCCATTGATGCCGCCTTGAGCTCGCCGGCGGCGCGCCATGAGACCACCGTGAACCTCCAAAAATTGATTTTCAAGGCTATGGACGTATTGTGGCCATTTTAGGTTGAAGTACTTTGGAGCGTTTTGCTAATTGTCGATAATCGTCGCGAGGTATGTGAACCTCTTCCTTCCTTTGGCATGATTCTATGTATGGACTATACTTGTGGTATCATTTCATGTTTCCTTCTACTCTTAGAAGTTAAGAGGTAGTTATGTGATTTACTCTATGAAGAACTTTTCCTATCTTTTGAGCATGACTAGTTGCACGTATGTAGTACGGTGAGCGTGCAAGACTATGACATTCTTTACTTGTTTTATGTAATGCCAAGTCGGGTGGGTTAGGAGATTAACTCACTTCTTTGAAAATAGTAAGGATGTCTTAAGTTGATTTTAAAGTTAAGGGACTTGAAGAGTTTTAAAGTATGTGATACTTGTTCCGTTTTAAACGTATAAGTCCCTTGGATAGGAAATTGTTTATGGCTAAGGTATAAAGTGAATATAACGACTTTATGGGGAGTTGGTTATATTTACTTTATGGAAAGATAAATGACTTGTTTTATTGAAAAGGCAATTTGTTTTTAAGGCGTCAATTGCCTAAGGTTTTATAATAAAATGAGTCACTTGAGTTTTAAAGGTTAAGAGACTAATTGTATTTTTGAAAATTATGAGAATTGATTTGAAAGTATTTAATACTTGGTTTCAAAAAGTAGAAGTCTCTTGGTTATAAAAGGAATGAGTTTGTATAAAACCATAAAGGGTTATAACGGCTTTATGGGAAGTTGGTTATAACGGCTTTATGGAAGGTTAAGAGAATGGTTTTCTTCAGTAATGTAAGCAAAGAATAATTTGAAATAAAGAAGGGCAATTGTTTTAAAGGTACCAATTGCTTAAGGTTTTAAAGAAAGAAGTCACTTGATTTAGAAGCCGGTAATTGTATTTCTAAAAAAAGTATTGTGACTGGTCGTGAAAAGTAGATATGACTTGATACTACGGTTATTAGTATCTTGGAAGTTTTATTTAAAAGAGAATCATTTTAAAGGACTAGAGGCACGTAGTACGTTGGGTTAAATTCCCGGATTTTATAATGACATGATTAGTGCCTTAAGTAAACAAAAATGAGAATGTATATGAACAAGCTAATAAGAAGTTAGGGGATTTCTTAACTTGCTTATGTTATGTATGGTAAGCCGGTGGTGCTTATGTTATGTATGATAAGTCGGTAGTGCTTATGTTATGTATGATAAGCCGGTAGGGCTTATGTTATGTATGATGGCCGGTTGAGTTAGGGTAAGAGTATAAATGAGGGGTAAACCCCCAAGACGTTATACCACCTTCTTCAGGGTAAGAGTATAAATGAGGGTAAACCCCAAGACGTTATACCAATTCGTGGATTTGCTACCCATGATCGAGGAATACCTCATGCGAGTCCTTATGGGCTTATGCGGGTGAAATAGTCCCGTGCGGTAGTCTGACCTATGCGAGAATACCTCATGCGGGTCGCGGGATCTACGCGGGTGAAATAGACCCGTGAATGGGCCGGCAAGATACCTTCTGCAGGCGGTCAGATGACATTATCGACCCAGGAACGGGCGGGCAGATACCTATATGGGCGGACTATATGACATTATCGACCGAGAATGGGCGGGCGGTATACCTTTACGCGGACTATATGACATTATCGACCCAGAATGGGCGGGCAAGATACCCACGCGCACTATGTGATCTTGATCGCGTCTAGATCGGGCGGGTAGTATAGGTGCCCCTCCTTACAGGGCCGGAACAACCTTATGAAAGATAGTTAAGTTATATGGTAATGAACTTAATGATTCTTTTTCTAATAATGTACGTAAGAAAGTGGCTATAACTTTTATTGAGAATGGAAAAGATGATAAGGTGCGATTTAGTTCATAAGTGGTAATGACACGGCAGGATCTGGTATGTATTTTTATACTTGTCCTTGTCATTCTTTTGTCTGATTATGATCATTTCTTGACGTTATTTCTGTTCCATATTAAATTTTGTTATCGACCCCTTGGGCTGCGTTCATGCCCGCAGTTTTAGGTACCTGTTGGCGATCCTTGCTCTTAGGATCTCGGTTGATTTTGAGAAAGCTCCATTTGCTCGGAGGCTTATCTCTTGTGCAGTTTCCACGAGGTAGTAGATTCATGTATATTCAGGGTATGGCGGGCCCTGTCCGCCACGCTTGTTATGTTAAAACTCTTAGAGGTCTGTAGTCACATATTGTGGGTCAGTTTGTAAAGGAAAGGAGTCAACTGCTTCGGTTGTATTTATATATGTTCAGGAAGGTAGCCCTATCGGCTAACCTGTTGTTTACTTATATTTTTTTTTTGTTTGTATAAGTTTCATGTATGTTCCGCTGATTTTCTCTGATGTATACCTGTAAGGGTGCCCAGATAGGGCACCAGTCGCGGTCCCGGGGTCGGGTCGTGACAAAAGTGGTATCAGAGCAGTTAGTCCTCGGAAAGTGTCTACAGACCGTGTCTAGTAGAGTCTTGATTATCGGTGTGTTGTGCACCACATCTATAATCAGGAGGCTGCAGGACATTTAGGATTGGTTTCCATTCTTCTCACTCTGAGATCGTGCATAGAAATTTGTGTTGTTAGGGTCGCCTACTAACGAGTTATGTTGATTGCGGTACGAGAAAGCGGCGATGACCGGGAAGGACTATGTGGATTGCGTATCCAGGTTGGTAATGATTATAGTATAGTTGGTATTGTGACATACCTCTATACGGAGTTATGTATGAGGGTCATTTATGGGTTGCCTAGAATGGTTTTAGATTTACCAAGAGTGGTAAAGACTAACTAGATACCGGGATGGTATGGAATAGTTAGTAAATTTTTCGCCAAGGTCTTGTGTTTTATTTTGAGATAATTGGGAAAGGATGAGCTGTCTGATAGGGTAGTGGACCCTTAAGAAGCCATGTTAAGGAACCTAACGGAATGTCATGTTAATAGATTAAGCGGCGTAGTAGGCTTAAGAGAATTGTACGGATGAGGTCCGTATAGAGTAAGTAATAGTTGTTGTGATCGAGACAACATGGTTTTGGTTTTATGAGAAGTTTTTGTACCCGTTTACGGGGGGACTAATAAGGTAGGCTTGGAACATGGAAATTGCGAGCCTAAGAATATTGATAACTGCCGAGACCTTAGATATATAAGGCTCTCTCGGGCCATAAGATTTTAAGTCAGACCAAGGATAAGAGTTAAGTGCGACGCTGAGTCGGGTTGAGGACCTGTTACGGGTCTCCCCATGGCCTGGAATAGAGTTGGATCAGTTGGTAGTAGTTCCGCTACGTGACGGGGTCACGAGGGTGCAAGGCCCAAGTCTAGTTAATTGTTTTACGGGTTCGTGGACACGTTCTGTCACGACCCGACCCCGAGACCGCGACTGGTGCCCTACCTGGGCACCCTTACAGGTATACATCAGAGATAATCAGCGGAACATACATGAACCTTATAAAATAAAACAACAGAAGTAAAACAACAGGTTAGCCGATAGGGCTACCTTCCTGGACATAAATATATACAACCGAAGCAGTTGCCTCATTTCTTTACAAACTGACCCACAAAATGTGACTATAGACCTCTAAGAGTTTTAACGTAACAACTGTGGCGGGACAGGGCCCCGCCATACCCCTGAATATACATGAATCTACTACCTCAGGGAAAACCGTACCAAGAGCTAAGCCTCCGGAGCAAATGGAGCTTTCTCTCAAAAACTGAACCGAGATCCTAAGAGCAAGGATCGCCAACCTGGGTACCTAAAACCTGCGGGCATGACGCGGCCCGAAGGGTCGATCTAACAGTACGAATATGGAACGAAATAACGTCTGATAAAGCAGATCATAACGTACAAAAGAATGACGAGGACAAGTATATAAAAAAGTACATACGGATCCCCGTAGTGTCATCATCACTTACGAACTTAATCGTACCTTATTTCCTTTTTGTTCACTTTTTAATTAAAAGTTATAGTCACACTCTTATGTACATGATTAGAAAAAAATCATTAGGTTCATTACTGTAAAACTTACTTATCTTTCATAAGTATAATCCGGCCCTTAAGAAGGACGCCTATACTACCCGGCCCAAACTGGGACGCGATCAAGGTCACATAGTCTGCCCATACAGGTATACTGCCCGGCCCATTCCTGGGTCGATAATTTCATATAGTCTGCCCGTAAAGGTATACTGCCCGGCCCATTCCTGGGTCGATAATGTCATATAGTCTGCCCGTAAAGGTATACTGCCCGGCCCATTCCTGGGTCGATAATGTCATATAGTCCGCGTGCAGGTATCTCGCGGCCCATTCTCGGTCGATAATGTCATATAGTGCGCGTAAAGGTATCTTGCCCGGCCCATTCTCGGTCGATAATGTCATATAGTGCGCGTAAAGGTATCTTGCGGCCCATTCTCGGTCGATAATGTCATATAGTGCGCGTAAAGGTATCTTGCCCGGCCCATTCTGGTCGATAATGTCATATAGTGCGCGTAAGGTATACTGCGGCCCATTCTCGGTCGATAATGTCATATAGTCGCGTGAAGGTATCTTTGCGGCCCATTCTGGTCGATAATGTCATATAGTCTGCCCGTAAAGGTATACTGCCCGGCCCATTCCTGGGTCGATAATGTCATATAGTCTGCCCGTAAAGGTATACTGCCCGGCCCATTCCTGGGTCGATAATGTCATATCAAATCTGGGAATTTAACCCAACGTACTACGCACCTCTACTCCTTTAGAAAGACTCTTTTTCCAATAAAACTTCCCAGATACTAACAACTATAGTATCAAGTCCTATCCACCTTTCAAGACAAGTCACAATACCCTTTTAGAAATACAATTACCGGCTTCTAAAACAAGTGACTTCTTTCTTAAAAACCCTAAGCAACTGGTACTTTAAAAACAGTTTGCCCTTCTTTATTTCAAATCATTTCTTTACTTACATTACTGAAGAAAACCATTCTTTTAACCTTCCATAAAGCCGTTATAACCAACTTCCCATAAAGCCGTTATAACCCTTTATGGTTTTAGACCAACTCATTCTTTTATAACCAAGAGACTTCTACTTTTTGAAACCAAGTATTAAATACTTTCAAATCAATTCTCTTAACTTTCAAAAATACAATTAGTCTCTTAACCTTTTGAACTCAAGTGACTCCTTTTATTATAAAACCTTAGGCAATTGATGCCTTAAAATCAAGTTGTCTTTTCACTGAAAACAAGTCATTTATCTTTCCATAAAGCAAATATAACTAACTTCCCATAAAGTCGTTATATTCACTTTATGCCTTAGCCAAAAACAATTTCCTATCCAAGGGACTTATACGTTTAAAACGGAACAAGTATCACATACTTTAAAACTCTTCAAGTCCCTTAACTTTAATACAACAATAGACATCCTTAATACTTTCTAAGAAGTGAGTTAATCTCCTAACTCACCCGACTTGGCTATTCATAAAACTAGTAAGGGATATCAAGGTGTTGTACGTCTACCGTACTACATACGTGCAACAAGTCATGCTCAAAGATAGGAAAAGTTCTACATGGAGTAAATCACACAACTACCTCTTAACTTCTAAGAGTAGAAGGAAACATGAAATGATACCACAGGTATATTCCATACATAGAATCATGCCAAAGGAAGGAAGAGGTTCACATACCTCGCGACGATTGTCGACAAGTAGCAAAATGCTCCGAAGTACTTCAACCTTGAGTTATTCCATTCTTCTAGTAGGATACGCTATACTTAGTACTTCAACCTATAATGGTCACAATACGTCCATTAACCTCTTACTTCAAACGTAGAATATTCTAAGTGCTAAGTCACTAAATTCTACGGAAAATCGGACAGCACTTCCTTTGTTTTTACTTACTTTGCCACCTTTTTCAAGGCCGAATACAATAACCAAATAGCCCCAATTGGCTCACAATTTCTATAAGGTACTCGATACAAATAAAAACTAAACATTCAATTGGCTCACAATTTAGAAAGTAGTCCAATACAAATGAAAAACAAACTAAAAGTCCAAATTGCCCACCTTGAGTTCAACCTTACCAATTCTTATCAAATTTCCATTTCAATCCAAATTGGTAGCATAACATGATATCAAGTCGTATTTGATTATAATAACCATAATCTTTAAGTAAGTAACATGCGACGATTTTTAATAAACGACCAATTAGTAATCCAATTTTCAAGTGGCTTATATAACATTTCGGATTTAGCTACAAGCACTCCATAATACTTATATCTTCAACAAATCAACTTCATGCTAGCTACAAGTAAAGCTAACAACAACAATATAAATATATAATCTTGTAACACCTTTAAAAGACAAGATTATACCTTAACGATTCTTAATCCAATTCCAAAACCGAAGTCGCTCCCTAGCAACTTAGAGACTCTTCAAGACACTTCAATCCGCTACTTGAGACCCTTAGAACAATACCAACAACTTTCCTTCAAACCTCCAATCCAAAACCTAGAAAGCCACTAGGTTTTCACTTTGCGACTAACCCGAAAACTATCTTTTTCCGAGATTTTTCTATTGAGATATGCTTACACTACACTTAGGAACCTTGGTTTAAAGTGGGAAGATTATTGGAGATGGAACAAAAAAAAATTTCTTCTTGGAGTGAGCTTGGCCGAGAGCTCCTAAAGGTGTAGCACAATATTTGTGGAAATTTTTCTAAGTATGGAACTAGTCTTGCAATGTGGATGAATATATAAAACATTGGAGGGTGTAGATTAGAACACTTGTGGGGTTTGGATGAGTTTCTACTAAATATCAAGTCTAAGTGGGGTCATTGACTTGGTCAATTCTCTCATGCTACAAGTTGCAAGACTTAATCATCCTACCAAAGGTCAAATGACCATTTAGTCCATGGCATTTTCGTCCAAGCTCTCTAAAGGGGGGGTGACACGTGTCGCCCTCCCATTCGTCATAATAATACGTTTTCCGACAAATTCATAATTTCCGATAAACTTTTACAAGTCTCAAATTTTAACACTTACGAGTTCTCACGTACGTTCTTAAAACATGTCCTGTAAATACGGGGTGTAACATTCTTCCCCCCATAGAAACATTCGTCCCCGAATGGTCTTTCGGAGTCAAACTTATAATTGGCGACATAATTTCCTTTCACAATCCCGACATACTAATAATGCCACACATGGCCCTAGTACCTCGCACATGCTTATCCGTCCATCATAAGCCCAAAAGAGATTAGCTTTTCGTACTTCCAACTCCTTCTAACATATACATAGTCTCAATATAATCTGTTCATAAAACTTAAACATACCACAACTTTATCATGCATACAAGTTTATAAAGGGTCAAGGACGTACCTGAAACCATATAGGCGGTTCAAAGGACCGCTAAAGCTGGGAACTTCCACCACGACCTCTGCCACGGCCTGTCGGTGCATGGACATCCTGTCTAGCTATTGAAGGCGAAGAACCCGCAACTGATCCGATGGCGTGTTTTCCCACGGGACCTCTATAAGGACATTCTCTTAACATATGGCCTAGACGACCACAAGAAAAACAAGCACCGTCTGTGTGCGCGACATACCCCGTAATGTAACCTACCACACTGGGCGCATGGAGGCAAAGGTGGCCTCGACTGTCTGGAACCCCCATCTCCCTGAGACTCTGAAGCTCTAGAGACCTGACCGGCTCCTGCATTCCCGTGGTCGTGAAAACCCTCGCCGGAAAACTGTGGAGGAGCACTCTGTGCTGGCTGCAATGTAGACCTAGTCTGCTGCTGAGACTGTCCGCCTCTAAAACTGCCCTGAGACCCTGATGTCTTGGCCCTCTTGGGCTGGCCTGAGTCAAATTGATCCTCCCTCTCTCTATCCTCTATCCCCTGCGCATAGGCCTGCATCCTAGCAATGTCCATACCGGGCTGAAGAGCCACCCCCAAGCATGCAGTAATCATATGACGGTCTAGCCCCATCACATAACGATGAACTCTATCCGCCATGTTAGCTACAATGGTGTGCGCATGCCTGGCCAAGGAGTCAAACTCCAGGCTATACTCCCTGATAGTCCTTCCATTCTGCCTCAAGGTCAAAAATCTATCTACGCGGGCCCTCCTCTCGGGAGGCAAAAGTGATCCATAAAGGCCTCTGTGAACTCCCCAAACAGTGGAAGAGCATCATCCCCTCTCGGCACTCCATGACTCAAACCGATTCAACGCAATATCGCAACGATCCCGTAAGAGGCTAGTATAATGCACTCTGTCTCGAAGCCTTAAGAACTGCATAGTCCAGTAGCTGCGAACGAACTCCTGCGGATCCTCCTCAGACCTCGAACCATAAAACTCGGGCGGATGACAACCCAGAAAATCCCGGATCCGCAAACTGTCGGCTCTAGGGTTAGCTACTGCTCACTGTCGTGCCTACCACTATGTCGGTCAATAGCCCGACCGCTCTCCATAATCTCTAAACTCGCCCGCCGCGGATCGAGGCTCGGGTGCGGAACCTCGAGCTCTGCCGCTCTCGGCTCCTCTAATCTTTGGCGTGGTGAACTCGCGCCCGCCTACTACCTCGTGCATAGTGCGTGCAGAGTCTGGTAACCTCTGTGTACCTCTAGCAGCTCCTCGCCGCTTGCCCTTGCCTCGGCCTCAGTCGCGCCAGGAGGCATAAGCTTTCATAAGAATAGGTCAGAGAGGATTCAACCTAATAAGACAGCTCTACTGCACGATCTTAGAAAGAGAAGAATGGAAACCAATCCTAAATGTCCTGTAGCCTCCTGATTATAGATGTGGTGCACAACACACCGATAATCAAGACTCTAGACACGGTGCGTAGACACTTTCCGAGGACTAATCGCTCGATACCACTTTTGTCACGACCAGGCCAGAGGCGGCGGTGCCCTACTGGGCACCCTTACAGTATACATCGAGAGATAATCATGAACATACATGAACCTTATAAAATAAAACAATGAGTAAAACAACAGGTTAGCCGATAGGGCTACCTTCCTGGACATAAATATATACAACCGAAGCAGTTGCCTCATTTCTTTACAAACTGACCCACAAAATGTGACTACAGACCTCTAAGAGTTTTAACGTAACAACTGTGGCGGGACAGGGCCCCGCCATACCCCTGAATATACATGAATCTACTACCTCAGGGAAAACCGTACCAAGAGCTAAGCCTCCGGAGCAAATGGAGCTTTCTCTCAAAAACTGAACCGAGATCCTAAGAGCAAGGATCGCCAACCTGGGTACCTAAAACCTGCGGGCATGAACGCAGCCCCCCGAAGGGGGTCAGTACAACAGGTACCGAATATGGAACAGAAATAACGTACAGTAAAACAGATCATAACTGTACAAAAGAATGACAGGGACAAGTATATAAAAAAAGTACATACCAGATCCTGCCGTGTCATTATCACTTACGAACTTAATCGTACCTTATTTCCTTTTTGTTCACTTTTTAATTAAAAGTTATAGTCACACTCTTATGTACATGATTAGAAAAAAATCATTAGGTTCATTACTGTAAAACTTACTTATCTTTCATAAGTATAATCCGGCCCTTAAGAAGGACGCCTATACTACCCGGCCCAAACTGGGACGCGATCAAGGTCACATAGTCTGCCCATACAGGTATACTGCCCGGCCCATTCCTGGGTCGATAATTTCATATAGTCTGCCCGTAAAGGTATCGCCGCCCATTCTCGGTCGATAATGTCATATAGTCTGCGCGTAAAGGTATCGCCGGCCCATTCTGGGTCGATAATGTCATATAGTGCGCGTGAGGTATACTTCGGCCCATTCTCGGTCGATAATGTCATATAGTCGCGTGAAGGTATCTTGCCCAACCCATTCTCGGTCGATAATGTCATATAGTGCGCGTAAAGGTATCGCCCGGCCCATTCTCGGGTCGATAATGTCATATAGTGCGCGTAAGGTATCTCGCCCGGCCCATTCTGGGTCGATAATGTCATATAGTCCGCGCGTAAAGGTATCGCCCGCCCATTCTCGGTCGATAATGTCATATCAAATCAGAATTTAACCCAACGTACTCACGCCTCTACTCCTTTAGAAAGACTCTTTTTCCAATAAAACTTCCCAGATACTAACAACTATAGTATCAAGTCCTATCCACCTTTCAAGACAAGTCACAATACCCTTTTAGAAATACAATTACCGGCTTCTAAAACAAGTGACTTCTTTCTTAAAAACCCTAAGCAACTGGTACCTTAAAAACAGTTTGCTTCTTTATTTCAAATCATTTCTTTACTTACATTATTGAAAACCATTCTTTAACCTTCCATAAAGCCGTTATAACCAACTTCCCATAAAGCCGTTATAACCCTTTATGGTTTTAGACCAACTCATTCTTTTATAACCAAGAGACTTCTACTTTTTGAAACCAAGTATTAAATACTTTCAAATCAATTCTCTTAACTTTCAAAAATACAATTAGTCTCTTAACCTTTTGAACTCAAGTGACTCCTTTTATTATAAAACCTTAGGCAATTGATGCCTTAAAATCAAGTTGTCTTTTCACTGAAAACAAGTCATTTATCTTTCCATAAAGCAAATATAACTAACTTCCCATAAAGTCGTTATATTCACTTTATGCCTTAGCCAAAAACAATTTCCTATCCAAGGGACTTATACATTTAAAACGGAACAAGTATCACATACTTTAAAACTCTTCAAGTCCCTTAACTTTAATACAACAATAGACATCCTTAATACTTTCTAAGAAGTGAGTTAATCTCTAACTCACCCGACTTGGCTATTCATAAAACTAGTAAGGGATATCAGTGTTGTCAGACGTCACTACATACATACGTGCAACAAGTCATGCTCAAAGATAGGAAAAGTTCTACATGGAGTAAATCACACAACTACCTCTTAACTTCTAAGAGTAGAAGGAAACATGAAATGATACCACAGGTATATTCCATACATAGAATCATGCCAAAGGAAGGAAGAGGTTCACATACCTCGCGACGATTGTCGACAAGTAGCAAAATGCTCCGAAGTACTTCAACCTTGAGTTATTCCATTCTTCTAGTAGGATACGCTATACTTAGTACTTCAACCTATAATGGTCACAATACGTCCATTAACCTCTTACTTCAAACGTAGAATATTCTAAGTGCTAAGTCACTAAATTCTACGGAAAATCGGACAGCACTTCCTTTGTTTTTACTTACTTTGCCACCTTTTTCAAGGCCGAATACAATAACCAAATAGCCCCAATTGGCTCACAATTTCTATAAGGTACTCCAATACAAATAAAACTAAACATTTCAATTGGCTCACAATTTAGAAAGTAGTCCAATACAAATGAAAAACAAACTAAAAGTCCAAATTCGTCCACCTTGAGTTCAACCTTACCAATTCTTATCAAATTTCCATTTCAATCCAAATTGGTAGCATAACATGATATCAAGTCGTATTTGATTATAATAACCATAATCTTTAAGTAAGTAACATGCGACGATTTTTAATAAACGACCAATTAGTAATCCAATTTTCAAGTGGCTTATATAACATTTCGGATTTAGCTACAAGCACTCCATAATACTTATATCTTCAACAAATCAACTTCATGCTAGCTACAAGTAAAGCTAACAACAACAATATAAATATATAATCTTGTAACACCTTTAAAAGACAAGATTATACCTTAACGATTCTTAATCCAATTCCAAAACCGAAGTCGCTCCCTAGCAACTTAGAGACTCTTCAAGACACTTCAATCCGCTACTTGAGACCCTTAGAACAATACCAACAACTTTCCTTCAAACCTCCAATCCAAAACCTAGAAAGCCACTAGGTTTTCACTTTGCGACTAACCCGAAAACTATCTTTTTCCGAGATTTTTCTATTGAGATATGCTTACACTACACTTAGGAACCTTGGTTTAAAGTGGGAAGATTA
This sequence comes from Przewalskia tangutica, assembly GCA_029844215.1. Taxonomy (NCBI): domain Eukaryota; kingdom Viridiplantae; phylum Streptophyta; class Magnoliopsida; order Solanales; family Solanaceae; genus Przewalskia; species Przewalskia tangutica. The sequence goes on along the minus strand of CM056739.1, from coordinate 17,310,581 downwards.
TTGGACATGGAACAAAAAAAAATTCTTCTTGGAGTGAGCTTGGCCGAGAGCTCCTAAAGGTGTAGCACAATATTTGTGGAAATTTTTCTAAGTATGGAACTAGTCTTGCAATGTGGATGAATATATAAAACATTGGAGGGTGTAGATTAGAACACTTGTGGGGTTTGGATGAGTTTCTACTAAATATCAAGTCTAAGTGGGGTCATTGACTTGGTCAATTCTCTCATGCTACAAGTTGCAAGACTTAATCATCCTACCAAAGGTCAAATGACCATTTAGTCCATGGCATTTTCGTCCAAGCTCTCTAAAGGGGGGGTGACACGTGTCGCCCTCCCATTCGTCATAATAATACGTTTTCCGACAAATTCATAATTTCCGATAAACTTTTACAAGTCTCAAATTTTAACACTTACGAGTTCTCACGTACGTTCTTAAAACATGTCCTGTAAATACGGGGTGTAACACGTTCCACCGGAACCAGGCCGTGAAAGCCGGAAATGGTCGTATATTGTTTTATAGAGTGACTCCAAAGATTAGAGGCCAGAATCGGTATGGAAGTTATGTATGTATGCTAGTAAGAGTTGGAAGTACGGAAGAAATGCAGTCGATGAAGAAGATAGCAACCAAGTGTAAAGGAATAGAGCCTGAATCCATAAGAACATTTCGGGGTAACTACACCCGTGAGTGTTTGGGGTGGTAGTTGAGCGGGTATATGAGATTGCCCGGTGATGATACAGTCGTTAGACCCTAGTATACCTAGTAGAGATGGTTACGACAGGCTTTGTGGTCATTATGAGTATGGGCTAGTTGGCTTCGTGAGTGCCAAGGTTGACATTTTAGTATAAGTATTGTTATGTGGCCATGGGTGGCATATGTTGTAAGAAGGGTGTAGTAAAAGGAGACTATGTCGCTATATAATTAGATGGGACTCAGAAAGAACATTCGAGGGCGAATGTTTCTAAGGGAGGAAGGATGTTACACCGTATTTCCCAATTGAGATAAACGCACGTAAGAATTTGGGAATTGAATTTTGGAAAGAATGAAAGATTAAAATTTCTCCGAACCTTGTAAAGGAAAAGGTTTATTAGTTGAATTTAATTCTCAAATTCGGTATTTGGGACTTTTAGAATTTATCGAATTTTGGAATTTAATTTCGAAATTTGGTCACGTGGGACCACGAGAAATTTTGTATTTGTTGGGGAGTTTGGAAAGGCAAAACGCAGAACAAAAATACCAAAGCAGTATGAGCAGTGAAAACCCGTCCATAAACGGTGTTGTTCGATGAGCGATGTTCGAAAACGCCATTTCCGGCCAAACCAGGAATCCGCCGGGGGCGAGACATATACCAAAAGCTTCGTCTCGTCGAGCCCATCACGTCCATACCAACCGCCACCGTCGATTCTCCCGGAATCGCGGGCAGTTTGAGATCGAAGTTTCGGTCACTGTTCATCCATCTTCCCCGTTCGGTTTTTCTGATTTTCCGACCAACTGAGGTGCAATCGACGGGAGTGGAGTATACCATCAGAACCACCATCTCCTCGCCGTCATTTCCATGTAAACCAGGACCCTCGATTCTTGCTCAAACTCGCCGTCGACCAGATCGATTTTCGTCGAAACCCTAGGTCGTCGACGAGCATTTTCCGGCCACCACAGGTAGAGTCGACGGTCGTGGCTAGTGTAGAAATATTCAGGGTGGAAAGGCCGACATTTTGGCACCACCCACGACCTCCAATTCAACCCAGATCGTCGGGTCAACCAAAACATTTTCTTCGATCGGAAGTTGGAAGATTCCGATCGATTTTGGTACAGTTGAGGGCTAAGGCATATACCATTGTGTTCGTATTGATCTTAGCTACGTTTTGCAACCAATCCCGAGCCTCAATTCTCAGTATTTTGGAATCCGCCATTGATGCCGCCTTGAGCTCGCCGTGGCGCGCGCCACAGACCACCAAAGAGACCTCCAAAAAAATTGATTTTCAAGGCTATGGACGTATTGTGGCCATTTTAGGTTGAAGTACTTTGGAGCGTTTTGCTAATTTTCGATAATCGTCGTGAGGTATGTGAACCTCTTCCTTCCTTTGACATGATTCTATGTATGGACTATACTTGTGGTATCATTTCATGTTTCCTTCTACTCTTAGAAGTTAAGAGGTAGTTATGTGATTTACTCTATGTAGAACTTTTCCTATCTTTTGAGCATGACTAGTTGCACGTATGTAGTACGGTAGACGTGCAAGACTATGACATTCTTTACTTGTTTTATGTAATGCCAAGTCGGGTGGGTTAGGAGATTAACTCACTTCTTTGAAAATAGTAAGGATGTCTTAAGTTGATTTTAAAGTTAAGGGACTTGAAGAGTTTTAAAGTATGTGATACTTGTTCCGTTTTAAACGTATAAGTCCCTTGGATAGGAAATTGTTTATGGCTAAGGTATAAAGTGAATATAACGACTTTATGGGGAGTTGGTTATATTTACTTTATGGAAAGATAAATGACTTGTTTTATTGAAAAGGCAATTTGTTTTTAAGGCGTCAATTGCCTAAGGTTTTATAATAAAATGAGTCACTTGAGTTTTAAAGGTTAAGAGACTAATTGTATTTTTGAAAATTATGAGAATTGATTTGAAATTATTTAATACTTGGTTTCAAAAAGTAGAAGTCTCTTGGTTATAAAAGGAATGAGTTTGTATAAAACCATAAAGGGTTATAACAACTTTATGGGAAGTTGGTTATAACGGCTTTATGGAAGGTTAAGAGAATGGTTTTCTTCAGTAATGTAAGCAAAGAATAATTTGAAATAAAGAAGGGCAATTGTTTTAAAGGTACCAATTGCTTAAGGTTTTAAAGAAAGAAGTCACTTGATTTAGATGCCGGTAATTGTATTTCTAAAAAAAGTATTGTGACTGGTCGTGAAAAGTAGATATGACTTGATACTACGGTTATTAGTATCTTGGAAGTTTTATTTAAAAGAGAATCATTTTAAAGGACTAGAGGCACGTAGTACGTTGGGTTAAATTCCCGAATTTTATAATGACATGATTAGTGCCTTAAGTAAACAAAAATGAGAATGTATATGAACAAGCTAATAAGAAGTTAGGGGATTTCTTAACTTGCTTATGTTATGTATGGTAAGCCGGTGGTGCTTATGTTATGTATGATAAGTCGGTAGTGCTTATGTTATGTATGATAAGCCGGTAGGGCTTATGTTATGTATGATGGCCGGTTGAGTTAGGGTAAGAGTATAAATGAGGGGTAAACCCCCAAGACGTTATACCACCTTCTTGGGGTAAGAGTATAAATGAGGGTAAACCCCAAGACGTTATACCACCTATTAGTGGATTTGCTACCCATGATGCGAGGAATACCTCACGCGAGTCCTTATGGGCTTACGCGGGTGAAATAGTCCCGTGCGGTAGTCTGACCTATGCGAGGAATACCTCACGCGGGTCCACAGGATCTACGCGGGTGAAATAGACCCGAGAATGGGCGGGCAAGATACCTTACGCGCACTATATGACATTATCGACCCAGAATGGGGCGGTATACCTTACGGGCGGACTATATGACATTATCGACCGGGAATGGGCGGGCGGATACCTTCTGAGCGGTATATGACATTATCGACCCAGGAATGGGCCGGGCAGTATACCTTTACGGGCAGACTAGATGACGTTATCGACCCAGGATTGGGCCGGGCAGTATACCTTACGGGCAGACTATGTGATCTTGATCGCGTCCTAGATTGGGCCGGGTAGTATAGGTGCCCCTCCTTACAGGGCCGGAACAACCTTATGAAAGATAGTTAAGTTATATGGTAATGAACTTAATGATTCTTTTTCTAATAATGTACGTAAGAAAGTGGCTATAACTTTTATTGAGAATGGAAAAGATGATAAGGTGCGATTTAGTTCATAAGTGGTAATGACACGGCAGGATCTGGTATGTATTTTTATACTTGTCCTTGTCATTCTTTTGTACAGTTATGATCTGTTTACTGTACGTTATTTCTGTTCCATATTCTGCACTGTTATCAACTTCGGCCAAGGCTGCGTTCATGCCCGCAGGTTTTAGGTACCCAGGTTGGCGATCCTTGCTCTTAGGATCTCGGTTCAGTTTTTGAGAGAAAGCTCCATTTGCTCCGGAGGCTTATCTCTTGGTACGGTTTTCCCTGAGGTAGTAGATTCATGTATATTCAGGGGTATGGCGGGGCCCTGTCCCGCCACAGTTGTTATGTTAAAACTCTTAGAGGTCTGTAGTCACATATTGTGGGTCAGTTTGTAAAGGAAAGGAGTCAACTGCTTCGGTTGTATTTATATATGTTCAGGAAGGTAGCCCTATCGGCTAACCTGTTGTTTACTTCTGTTTTTTTTTTGTTTGTATAAGTTTCATGTATGTTCCGCTGATTTTCTCTGATGTATACCTGTAAGGGTGCCCAGATAGGGCACCAGTCGCGGTCCCGGGGTCGGGTCGTGACATAAATGTTCTCTAGTTACTCTTAGCTTAGCTAGTTGAATTAGTAAATATAACTTGTGAGATTTAAGATAAAATCCATAATTGACATGTTGTAATTATTGGACTTTTTAGCTAATTTCTTGAGACGTTTATGGCTGAAAGTTGTGAAGTGTGATAATTGTGACATTGGCTATGTAGTAATTACTGAAGAGGAATTAATAGTGTTTTGGTTTCCATGAGAGTAAAACATGAGCATTGTGCACTCTAAATGTTTGATAGAATGTCGTAGTGATTCAATTCTTAGGTTATTGTCCCAATTATGATTCACGTTAATTGTGTCATGTAAATTATCACCCGACGTATGGAATGGAACCTATGAGATCCTCAAAGCTAATGGTACTGAGGTATGTAATGGCTCACCATTCTTTCGAAGCATGAATTTCGACCTATCTATCAGTTTTCAAAGAAAACATGTCTAAGTACGTTTTCTATTCTTGAGATGTTTGTCCCTTGTCGGGAGTACTTTCTTGTCTTGATATCATATCTTGTATGAGTTGGTTTGTCAGTTGTAATTTGAATTCCTTTGAGTTTCATGTGTCGTCAACAAAGAACGTATAAAATAATCATCTATAAGAATAAACTAAATGTTTTCTTAAACCAAAAATAAAGAGTCTTTAAAGTTAAGATCCAATAGTGTTATTGATATATAAGTATGTATACCTATTATGAACACCTCAGGCTATAATTGGAGGGAAATAAAGTATGTATATGTATTATGAACACCAGGATATAGCCATAGGGTGGGGAAGTATATATATAACACCTCGGGCTAGAACCGGAGGGAGAGGATGTATAGTATAGTACATATGTATATATATAAGTATCAGAGAGTGCTCCAGAGTTTCCTTGTTTGGCCTGAGTGGCATTTCAGGTTATCAGGTTATCCAGTTGCTTCTTATGCCCTATTTTACAGTTTATACTTTCATGTTTACATTCACGCCTTACATACTGGTACATTTCATTCGTACCTGCATCTCTTTTGTCGAAGGCATTGTATTTCATGATGCAGGTTCAAGGAGAACCAATTCCCAAAACAGCCTTGAAGAAGGTAAAATATAATGCGTAATTAAACGTAATTATAAAACTTGAAAAAATTCATTAAATCACATAAATAAGTGGATTCGTACAACAATCTTCTTGCCCAAAACTTGATCTAACTTACACAAGGACTCTACGATACAAAATCTGAATGAGAAATACAACAATACTTTTCGAATGAGGGAGACATCCTACAAAGGATATAAACTAAGGCCAATGAATACAGTAGTCTGCCTCAACTTTCCGTGCTTCATACTGCAACCTGATAGATCGACTACCTGCATCATGTAAAGGATGCAGAAAGCATAGCATAAGTACATAACGTACCCCCGTAGACATTATAGGCCGACAATGACGAAATCTATGCAATTACAGATAAGTACCAAGTAGATACCACATACTCATATCACTAACGAGTCATTCAACTGAATAAGTCATGTTGTTACACAATACCTCATAGAATTATCAAGCCAATATATCCATCTAAGGACCCATTAAACCCTATAAGATTCATACACATATAAGACTATCATTCCTTATTGACACAAATCACACCAAGTTGTATAAGCACATAGTATCCCAATCAACATTACAGTCATGAATTACTCACTCACATATAAGTTCTTACTGTTGGGAGTCTCATAACTCACACATAGGTTTAGTAATTCCAGACATCATATTAGACCTCTCTACTCCGGTTTAACAACACAAGTTAATTAGACACATAATCATTACACTGCTACCTCATACCTTTCATAATATAGGCCTAGATTAGTGGATACATTGTTAACACCCATTATCTTTAGTTTCGACACCAAATATAGCCATATCCGATTACAAGCAAGACATTTATTAGTATGTTAGACTCTTCCCACAAATATTAAGTGGCTTCCTATTCATTAATATTAAGTCGTTAACACCCATACTAGACCATTTATCAAGTAATATTATTCATTATCAAGCAAACATGACTTCCCCAGTTCTCTATGACTAGCATGATATTTCTATCAGTAGGATCCACTGGCCATAACATAATTCCACAACGAGTATTTAGACTCACAAAGAAGTAACCATAGGAATCCAATGTACAGAGAGCAAGTAATCAGGAAACCATATAGGTTCACATAGTCAATTTAATTAAGGATTCTCAATTATGAGTAAATCACTCAGGTTCCAATCACCAATCCAAGTCACGTTGTCACTCAACAAGTAATAAATGTATGAATGATGATGCAATGCATATACTAGGTACATTTATCATACAATAAATAGTACGTCAAAGTTTTGTTATGATCGTACACCCATGGTGGACCCACGAAGTCCATATACCCATTTGGAACATCCCATCGGAGATGAGCTTTTGGCTGAATAAATATCATGTTGCAGGAATGTAACTCTGTTCCTCATGTATTATCATCATCTTAATAGTGCCATAATCTCATTTGTTCTTACCTTTTCGGTCTCTTGGACCCACAACACATATCATACCACTCTAATATAAAAATTATCAGAACCATAAGTGTATGAATGCAAATGTTAGTTTAAGAAAAGAATCGTGATATAATGAGATGCAATCAAGTATAGAGATGACATATCATATGCTTTTAAAGATTCAATAACACACACATATAATCCATGTACGAATTAAAGTATCATATTGAAAACATGTGTGATGAGTAAACAAATAATAGCAAACATAGAGACAAGCCCACATATGGCGACAAGCCTAAATAAGAAGTAGTCGGAACCAACACAAGGTTGATTCCCTAAATAACCTATCATCATATTTCAACACTTGTATCCACTCAAACATTCATCACAACTGCATGAATGGGACCCTCAAACACGTGTCTCAGGCTCTTCAAAACTCCTCATAGCGAATGCAGTCTAACACGCAAGTTCTACATATTAATATACAAATAATCACACACAAGGACGTAATCCTTAACCAAATGTAAGACACCTTAAAACTCATCCAAGGTCCACGATATCAAAATTCAAACTTTATTACTCAAAAGGCTTTAAAAGGGATTACTAGTGGTAACCCAAAGTTAATTTGAAAAACAACCTCATCTAGACCTTCAATTTCATAATTCCATTAAAAATCAATTTGCGACCCTAGGTTCTTCCCCAAGTAAGAAAACAGTTTTAATAATTGAATTAAACTCTACAACATGGTAATTTTATCAAACAATAACTTATTTAAATATTCCAAGGTTTACCACACCATTTTACACTCTTAGACATGATTCGTCTAATTTTAACCACCAAAAGCTTTCAATTTATTTTCCCCATTTCATGCTTTACCCAAATACTACAAACATGGTACAATAATTAAAGAGGAGGGACAAATTACCTTCCATGGAGGAATCTTAGGTAAAAAACTGCAGGAAGTTCCTTAGGTCTGCCCCTAATTCGAGATACACATATTTAGGAAATGAACTATTTTAGGGCATTTATTCCCATTGGTCATATAGTGCTTCTACTATGACAGACTCGATTTCACTGGCGCAGATGCGCTACGGTGTGAAATGGGACCGCTGAGGTGCAAGCACTTGACATTTTTCTTATAACGATCTGTCTAATCATTTTTAGCTAAAGACTTGTATCATCTTGTTTGATACTTCTCATAAACTCTTTGTGGAGTTTGTGATTCATGGAGATGGATGACATAGATCTCTAGGTCCATTTATATGAGTTTCGGATGAAAAACCCAAAACTAAAAACTTAGAGTTGGTTAATTTGACTGAAAGTTGATGTTAGGCTAGATGGATTAGTTTTTGGGTTCTGTCACTTCTGGTAGTTCCGGAGGGTCATTTCTAACTTGGTCGAGTCATTGGTTTACCTCCCGACGCAATCATATGCATTTTATGGCCTTATTTGTAAAGTGTGGATATTGGTTTTTCTCAGACGATCCTTCAAAAAGTATGTCATAGCTCGGTCATTTGTGAAATTTGAGGGTACAAACGAGTTTGTAGCACTATTTACCTTAGATGAGTATGTTTGGTTTGTGTCCGGGGGGGGGGGGGGGTTAAATAGTGTTTCAGGTGTTAGATGGGGGATTTTGTCTAAATTTCACCGTTGGTATCTAATGTCAACCGTGATGGCACAAGTATTCACTTGAGTATGTCTTCCTCAGTGAGAGGTTGGATCGCTGAAGTGGAATCTAGGAGTTGGGAGATTTCCACCGTAGTTGGTATCTAAAGACTTGTATCATCTTGTTTGATACTTCTCATAAACTCTTTGTGGAGTTTGTGATTCATGGAGATGGATGACATAGATCTCCAGGTCCATTTACATGAGTTTCGGATGAAAAACCCAAAACTAAAAACTTAGAGTTGGTTAATTTGACTCAAAGTTGATGTTAGGCTAGATGGATTAGTTTTTGGGTTCTGTCACTTCTGGTAGTTCCGGAGGGTCATTTCTAACTTGGTCGAGTCATTGGTTTACCTCCCGACGCAATCATATGCATTTTATGGCCTTATTTGTAAAGTGTGGATATTGGTTTTTCTCAGACGATCCTTCAAAAAGTATGTCATAGCTCGGTCATTTGTGAAATTTGAGGGTACAAACGAGTTTGTAGCACTATTTACCTTAGATGAGTATGTTTGGTTTGTGTCCGGGGGGGGGGGGGGGGTTCAAGAGTGTTTAAGGTGTTAGATGGGGGATTTTGTCTAAATTTCACCGTTGGTATCTAATGTCAACCGTGATGGCACAAGTATTCACTTGAGTATGTCTTCCTCAGTGAGAGGTTGGATCACTGAAGTGGAATCTAGGAGTTGGGAGATTTCCACCGTAGTAGAGTCATGTTCACCACGGTGAGGGGTGAGGTGTCAAGTGACTCTCGCATCAATGAAGGTTATTTTGCTGCAGCGGGTCTGGTCCAGCGAAGTCGATTTCGCTGGGGTGAAAGAATTGTACCATATCCTTATATAATACCTAGGTCAATGTTTTTTTACCTAAAATAGAAATCTCGAAACCAGCGCCGCATTAGGGAACTTTCAGAACCTTATGAGCATTTCCAACCTTGAGGTAATAGATTCATTCCTTTTTATGACTTCAGTTGTGATTTTAAGGTCTTTAATTGTGGTTTAGCATGTTATATAAGTTGGGGAAGATGGGTTATGCATATTGTGATATTGAGAGTTATATGATTAATTTTAATGAAGGGTCATGGCTTAAAAGGTATTGTTAATGTGAATTATGATTGGATGATGAGATATGATCATGTTTTTAGGCTTAATTTGATCATATAAGCTTGTTTTCAATTGGGGAAAATTTCTAGGATTTCGAATGGGGGCTTTTTGATTATTTTTCAATTTAGGGATCAAACATGAATAAATTTGTTATTCATTAAGGGATATAATTACCTAGTATGTAATCTTGGTTATTGTATATTAAAGTTCTAGTCTTAGTAGCGTGGGATCAAGATGAGTATTTAAAGTCTTGTTTTATATTGTGTTAGCTTTATATTAAAGGTATAATATGTGCCAATTTGCTTGGATTATCACGTGATGCGAATGAAGGGCACGACTATCATCATGGCTTGATTTGGTAGTAGTCCTTCTCGTCTTTGAGATAGGCTATAGTTTAAATTTTTGATACTCCAATAGAAGTATGTAAATATTTATAAATTTTGAGGGGTATTTGGCATGTTTGGGGGTCCCACTCAGCCAACTGTGATGAACATTTGAGTGGGTACCGGTGTTGAACTGCGATGATGGGTAGATTTGGGGGATTATCATCGTGTTGCTTCCGACTGCTGTTTATTTGGGCTTGTCCCCATATATGGGCTTGTCACCATGTTTTCCATTATTAGTTTACTCATCACACATGCTTTTGATATGATATCTTAATTTGACTTGGAATTGGATATGTGTTATTGAATACTTGAAAGCATGTGGTATATCATCTCTATACTTGATTGCAACTTATTACATCATGATGTCTTGCCTTATATTATTATTGCATTCATACACTCATGATTTTGTGAAATTGATATGAGATTGGTATGGATATGTTGTGATCTAAGAGATCAAAAAGGTAAGAATACTATGAGATTATGGCACTTGAGATGATATTGGTATGAGGGGAGAGGGATTGCATGCCTACAACATGATTGAGACACGGGAAATGAGTCATGGGCTCTAGTCAGATTCATGTGTAGAATTTTGGATAGCTAGGATCGGTATATGGACTTTGCGGGTCCTTTGTGGGTGTACAGATCATAAGTAAACCTTGACATACTATATACCAGGCTGAGAAAGGTACCTTGCATATGCATTACATTCATATCATACATACTCATGCCATATCTTTGATAATATGTGATTGGAAATAATCATTGAATGATATTGAATAACTTGGTTCGATTGTGAACTTGAAAAGATTTTTCATGCTAAGTGATACTTGATATACTATTGAAATCTATGAACATCATGATGATTACATGACATACTGGGTTATTGAACTATTAGTATATAATATTTGGTGTCAACTTGGTATTTATCTATTATTATGTATCTTCCATCGTTGCCAGCCTATGATATCTACATGGGTACATTGTGTACTCATGCTACACTTGTTGTATTCTTTTTGGATGCAGATTCAGTACATATGATTTCATTCCACGTTATATTATGAGACAATGTTTAAAGATCCATTTTTATTTATATAATATCTTGCAAATGTTAGGGAGTGGCTCGCCTACCAGTGTGATTATGTAGGTGCCAGCATGATTCCTGAGAGGTAATAATGACATCACCTCAGTACCGGGGTGTAAAATTGTTTCACATGAGCGGACTGCATTTGTCCACCAGTGCAGACACAATTTTGCTGGAGAGGACACAACTCCTTCAGCAACTCTTCACTTCGGGAAATATTCTTCCTGAATCGTAGGAGTTACTTGACTCATAAATTCCATGGGGGTACATTGTTTACTCATGCTACGTTTGTTGCATTCTTTTTGGAAACAAATTCAATACCTTTGTTACACCCCGTAGTTCCAGGGTATGTATACGAAGACGTTCGTACGAGAATACGACACAAAAATTGAAAAGGAAGAAAGATGTGATTTTTCGACGGAAAAGTTTCCGAATTTTGTGAAGGAAAAAGGTTCGTTAATGGGAATTGGATTCCCAGATTTGGTATTCAGACTTTTTGGAATATTTGAGAATTATGGAATTTTATTTCCCGGAATTGGTCACGTGGGGCCCACGGGGAAAATTTACGGTTTTGTGGGGCCCACTTTATTTTTGGATTTTTGGCTTTACGGATATTTTCGGGAGAGGAAATATTTTGGATGAGTAGGGGGCCGACACGTGTCACCCCCATGTGGCCATGATTGGCCGATTGGTGGACAAGTGTGACATGTGGGACGTTTTTTGGTGGACAAGTGGCAACAAACTTGTCCCATTTTTGTGGTGGACACATGTCTCAAAGTTGTGGTGGACATTTGGTTGGAAAAACCCACACACACTACCTAATCCTCACCTTACACTTGCTTTGATCCTAGCCATTGGTTGGCCTATAAATACCCCTTGATTTCAAGACTTTGTTCATCCACACTTAGAGAAATTCCAAGGCAAAATTCTCCCTCCCTCTTTAGGTGTTATCGTCCAAACACACCCCCCCACCTTGTGTAGAAATTCTTCAAGTGTTGGTATAATTCCAAATACCTTAGCCTAAATCCCTTGTAGTATTCCAAAGTTATCCCAACATAAGAGCCCGAAAATACTACTTTATTTCAATAGTCGTAAAACGAAACCCTAGGAAAATCTTCATAGATGGATGAAGTGTTAAGAGAAGTTGTTTAGAAACTTCTAAGGGTTTCTTGGAGCGGGTTGGAGCATAAGGAAGTGGAGCTAAACGTTGCACAGGATCGACTTATAAATCTTGGATAATTTTGGGCTTATCGAGGTAATGATCTTTGTCCCCCTATTGTAATTGGATATTACATATTGTAGTAGTTTAGAATTGAGTATAAGATATATTGGAATGATGATTATAAAGAATTGAACTGTATTTACATTGGACTGTATCTACAGTAGACTTGTAGTATTATTGTGGGGCAGTGTTGTACGAGTAGCGTATTCTACTTGAAGGGTGGAAAAGGCTAGCAAGGTTATAGTATTTTGGAGCGTTTTTCTAATTGTCGATAATCGTCGCGAGGTATGTGAACCTCTTCCTATCCTTTCTAGCATGATTGTTGTGAAATATATATAGTGCGGTAGACGCACGTGTGTTTAAAGGAATTTGATTTTCCTTTTGTGTCCTTGACTTGATTCCAAAGTTAAGTGACTTGTTATGAAATATTAAGGACTTGAATTATGTTAAAAAGTTGTAAAACCTCATTCAAGAGTAATGGGTGAGTGTTCTTTTAAAGAATAAAGTTATCTTGATTTCGAAAATGAGAATAGTTGTCCTTGATTGGTTTAAAACATAAAGTGTTATAATAGCTTTATGGGAAGTTATTTATAACGACTTTATGAAAACAAAAGAATGGTTTTATCATTGGAGTTAAAATGATAACTTGACTTATAAACAACTTGATTTTGGGAAAGGAGAAGTAACTTGATTTAAAGGTATAGGTTACTTGTTTTTAAAAAGAGTAAGACACTTGGTTTAAAAAAGTATATTTCTACTTGACTTTAGAAAGGAAAAGTGTCTTTGTTTTAAAGGAAGGCATGGTTTTGTCTTAAAATGGTTTAAAAAGGAAGGCATGCTTTTGTCTTAAGATTGGTTTAAAAAGAAGGTATGGAAATTGTTTTGGTTTACTTAAAAAGATAGTTGCTCTATTTTGATACTACGGGTATCGTGTGACTTTTGTGAAAGAAATGGATCTTTTTAAAAGAATTATAGTATGTAGTACTTCAGGGTTAAAAACCCGGATTTGTTGACATGAAATAAAAGTACCTTGTGTGAGTAACTTGCCTATGATTTGCATGTGATAGCCTTGTAATACTTCTTGTCGGTTTGATAAAGTGAACATGTTATGATGCTACGTGTGTTAGTATCTTGTGATGTTGTCTAAGGGGGTTATTCTTGTTGTGCTTACGTTGTTTAACGATAAGCCCATTGTACTGGTATTATATCACATACCCCCCTGACTTGTTATGTTGCCGCGGGTTAGCTACCCCGTCGCGAGAATACCTCATGCAGTCCGTATGACCTATGCGGAGTGCGGGAGTTCCGGGCGGGATGATCACTCGGGTGTATTCGCCGTCACGAGAATACCTCACGCGGTCCATGTGTGGCCACGCGGACTTGGGTCCAGTTGATGCGCGGGTTAGCTACCCCGACGCGGTGAGTACCTCATGCGGGCCTATGTGGCCTATCGCGAGTGCGGTGAGTTCGAGGTTAGACGCGCATTGATCACGAGGCGAGTGGCGGCCGATCATGTGGCGGTCTAGAAAGACCTCGTGATACTGCTTTTATAGCATTGTTGGTACGGTGGGTTCTAGTAGTCGGCTATGCCTTCGCACTTACCCGTGACGGTTTTATTATGACACGGGTGGGACACGGTGTTCATGTGTATTCCTTGGTGTTTTTATATCATGGATCGGTAGTGAGGAAGGAATTCCACGCATGATTGATATTGTGGGCATGAGACCCATGGTTATATTTGAGTGATGACTTGAGGCGTGAGTCCCCGACTTGACATATTCGCTATATATGTGTGTATAAATTGGTTATCATATATGTCTTACATTTTTATATAGACTATTATGATTTCATTCTGATATTTTGATTTCACATACTTGGTACTGTTATCGACCTCGCCCGGGGTTGCGTTCATGCCGCAGTAAGTACACGATTGTTGATCCTCGCTCATAGGATCACAATTCAGCGTTTTGGAAGCCGTTTCTCGGAGGCTTATCTTTCGTATAGTCCCCGTCGTTGTAGGTACTTACATTCGGGGTATGGCGGGAGCCTGTCCGTCATTGTTGTTATAACATTCTTAAGTGCATGTAATCTTTGTTGTGGGCAGGGTTTGTAAAAGGGATGTAACTGTTCAGGTTTAATCTTTTTATATATATGCAGAAAGGTGACCGTTTTGGTTAGCCTATTTTCTCATTGTATATCTTGTTTCGTGTGTAAGTTTTTATTTCCGCTGATTTTCTCTGATGTTGTATCACTAGGGTGCCCGGGGTAAGGCACCAGTCGCGGGCCCGAGATTGGGTCGTGACAAAAGTGGTATTAGAGCAGTTAATCCTCAGAAAGTGTCTACAGATCGTATCTAGTAGAGTCTTGATTATCGGCGTGTTGTGCACCACACCTATAATCAGGAGGCTGCAGGATATTTAGGATTGGTTTCCATTTCTTCTCACTCTGAGATCGTGCCTTAGAGCTGTGTTATAAGTTGGACTACCTCTGGCTTATTCATATGTGCGAGTTATGCCTCTACGCAAGGCAACCAGAGCCCATGAGGGCAAGACAGCAGAGGGAGCTGCGAGTAGAGCACAGAGGGTTACGAGGGAACATGCCAGTCATTACCTGAGATAGTGCTTCATTTGGGGAGTTCTGCGATGCCGCTAGCCCCAGGAGAGTTTAGAGCAGCAGCAGTATCTGCAGAGACCACGATACCTGAGTCTCCAGTTTCACGAACAGGAGCCGAGGATATGAGTTAAGAGGAGATGGCCAATTACTAGCTAGGCTTGTGGCTAGGAATGAGGGCGACGAGTCTGAGGTTCGAAAGTACGATGAGTTCACCCTAGATCCGATAGTTAAGATTTGGGACTTCTTGAGTTGCGATCAACCCGAGTTCTATGGATTGAAGCGGGGAAGATCTCGAGTTTATTCGGCGATTCTGGCGGATCATGAAAGTGATCAAGACCTTAGAGGCATTTCCTACACACTTCTTGCCCTCGCAGATGAGGAGAGCTCGGGAAGATAGATTTATGATGTTGAGGCAGAATGGGCGGACGGTTCGGGACTACAGTATCGAGTTTGACTCATTGGCTCGTTATGTCCCCGCTTTAGTGGCAGACATGGAGGATAGTGTGCCGATATGTCACAGACTTGACGATTATCTAGTGAAGGAGGTACAAGAGTAACTTTTGATCGAGCATGGGCGTTGACGCGTCTGAGCTTATGCGCAGAGGCCCGAGAACGTAGAGATCAGCAATTAACCAAACAGCGAGAAGAGGCCGAGCAGGTCCTGGTAACTTTGAGGCGGACATTCTCATGCCAGACTAGTTATGCGCCTCCACGATCTGAGTGGTCCTCCGCTGACTTCGGGCGCTCGGGGTATTTAGGAATTGGTCAGAACTCCAGGGTTTCTGGTTCACAGATTTACATAGGTTCTAGCCAGCCAGATTCAGTTTTTCCTCAAGTGTTCACTATGTGGTAGACGTCATCCCGGTAAATGTCGTCTTTTTACTAATGCTTGTTTTACCAGCGGCCGTCACGGCCATGTGAGGAGATAATGTCCTAGTAGGAGGGATACAGGTGGGATGACTCAGCCTACCAGGTCGATTCTTGATTGATTGTTCGGAGGAGAAGGGGTGTTAATCAGATGAGACCACCCCTACCTCGATGTGGCCGTTGTGTTAGGTGTGGATTAGAAAACATGGGTAGTTGAAAAGGGTAAGTCTGGGGGGTGAGAAAATGGTGAGCCTTAGATTTTATAACAGTTGGGACCTTGGATGCAAGGCCGTCTTGAGTGGATGATTTTACGGTTGGTCTTTGTCGAAGTACTTGGTATGCGTGAAATATATTGTGGGATAATTCCATGGGTAGTGTGAGATGGAAGTGGTAGCTTTCATGACGTGAATTGGTAAGATTGTTCCGGATCGGGGAACGAGAGAGATTGGCGCGAAGTTGGTCGGGTTGAGGCCATATCGCGGGTCAACCCGCATCTCGGAATGTGGTGGGGTCAGTTTGAGGTGGTCCCGCCAGGTGGTAGGGTCACGAGGGTGTTAGGCCCAAGTTTAGTTAAATCGTCGTACGAGTTCGCAGATGCATTCGACCAGTAGTCGGGACGATGAGGTCAGCCTATCTTATCTTTCAGTCAGGTCTGTTTACTCGGCGGAGGGTTATGCGAGATGTTATATATCAGGAAGGTGGTAAGGCTGCACGGGCTCCTACTTTTATTTTATGACAGGCAGTGGAGCCCAGTTATGGCTATTTCTTTTCTGGAGGTTTTACCAGGCGGGGTTAGGAACTCAGGTGAGTCTCAGTATTGCATTCACCCTCGGGCCGATGGACGAACAACGCGTTTTATCCAGACATTGAAGGATAGGTTACGGGACGGTGTTTTGATTTCAGGGGTAGCTGTGAGGATTATTTGCCTCTTGTTGAGTGAGTATTATACTAGCTACCATTTCAGTATTCGGATGGTGCCTTATGAAGCCTTGTATGGGCGAAAGTGTAGGTTGTCGGTCGATTGGTTCGATGTTGGCAAGGCTCAGATAGTTGGTCCATACTTGATTCAGCAGGATGTGGATAGGGTGAAGCTTATTCAGAAGAGGTTATTAGCAGCTCAGAATCAACAGAAGTCGTGCGGATAATCGGCGTCGACACTTGGAGTTCAGGTTGACGGTGGGTCTTCTTGAAGGTACCACCCCGGAAGGGTGTGACGAGATTTGGAAAGCAGGGGAAACTTAGCCCGAGGTACTTTAGGCCTATTCAGATCGTTGTGGAATAGGCCAGGTTGCCTATAAGTTAGCACTGCCGTCCGACTTAGGAGGCAGTACGTCCGGTCTTCCATATTGCTATGTTTCAGAAGAGTATCAGAGATCCATTCAGAATGTTCCCAGTTAATGGTGACAAAGATGGAAATGGTAACCCCGAGATTTTTGAAAACTGGAGCAACGACAGAAATGTGGTATGTATAGTAGGAAGAGTTCGAGTGTACGAGGAGGGTACGACGAGTAAGAAAAGAGGCGAAGATGTGTTAAGAAGATGGAAGTGTCCTTTTTATAAGTAAAGATGTAAAGAAAGTATCCTTTGGACCATGGGTGGAGCTAATGGTATTGTTATACGCTTTAGAGATGATTCTTCGTTGGCTTGGATGTGAATTTTTGCGCGTATGTTGTATTATGGCCATGTGTGGCATAATTGGTTTCATAAGTATAGTAGGGAAGACTATACCGACAGGTATGTTTGGAGACTTAGAAGGAACATTCGGGACGAATGTTTCTAAGGGGGGAAGAATGTTACACCCCGTAGTTCCAGGGTATGTATACGAAGACGTTTGTACGAGAATACGACACAAAAATTGGAAAGGAAGAAAGATGTGATTTTTCGACAGAAAAGTTTTCGGATTTTGTGAAGGAAAAAGGTTCGTTAATGGGAATTGGATTCCCAGATTTGGTATTCGGACTTTTTGGAATATTTGAAAATTATGGAATTTTATTTCCCGGAATTGGTCACGTGCCCACGGGGAAAATTTACGGTTTTGTGGGGCCCACTTTATTTTCGGATTTTTGGCTTTACGGATATTTTCGGGAGAGGAAATATTTTGGACGAGTAGGGGGGCGACACGTGTCACCCCCATGTGGCCATGATTGGCCGATTGGTGGACAAGTGTGACATGTGGGACATTTTTTGGTGGACAAGTGGCAAGCCACTTGTCCCATTTTTGTGGTGGACACATGTCTCAAATTTGTGGTGGCCATTTGGTTGGAAGAACCCACACACACTTGTCCCTAATCCTCACCTTACACTTGCTTTGATCCTAGCCATTGGTTGGCCTATAAATACCCCTTTATTTCAAGACTTTGTTCATCCACACTTAGAGAAATTCCAAGGCAAAATTCTCCCTCCCTCCTTAGGTGTTCTCGTCCAAACACACACCCCCACCTTGTGTAGAAATTATTCAAGTGTTGGTATAATTCCAAATACCTTAGCCTAATCCCTTGTAGTATTCCAAAGTTATCCCAACATAAGAGCCCGGAAATACTACTTTATTTCAATAGTCGTAAAATGAAACCATAGGAAAATCTTCATAGATGGATGAAGTGTTAAGAGAAGTTGTTTAGAAACTTCTAAGGGTTGCTTGGAGCGAGTTGGAGCGTAAGGAAGTGGAGCTAAACGTTGCACAGGATCGACTTATAAATCTTGGATAATTTTGGGCTTATCGAGGTAATGATCTTTGTCCCCCTATTGTAATTGGATATTACATATTGTAGTAGTTTAGAATTGAGTATAAGATATATTGGAAGGATGATTATAAAGAATTGAACTGTATTTACATTGGACTGTATCTACAGTAGACTTTTAGTATTATTGTGGGGCAGTGTTGTACACGTCCGGTTAGACGTGTAACCCCCTTGGAGTTGTTGGCTTGGTAGCGGGCCTTGTTAGAGGAGGTGAGTTATGTGGTTATGGGGGGGGGGGGGGAGGTGCTGCCTAATTTTCCGTAGAATATGGAACCTTGTACTTAGAAATATTCTACGAAGGGATCTAGAATTTAATAACCGTTTTATGGCCATTATAGGTTGAAGTACTACGAGTAGCGTATTCTACTTGAAGGGTGGAAAAGGCTAGCAAGGTTATAGTATTTTGGAGCGTTTTGCTAATTGTCGATAATCGTCGCGAGGTATGTGTACCTCTTCCTTTCTAGCATGATTGTTGTGAAATATATATAGTGCGGTAGACACACGTGTGTTTAAAGGAATTTGATTTTCCTTTTGTGTCCTTGACTTGATTCCAAAGTTAAGTGACTTGTTATGAAATATTAAGGACTTGAATTATGTTAAAAAGTTGTAAAACCTCATTCATGAGTAATGGGTGAGTGTTCTTTTAAAGAATAAAGTTATCTTGATTTCGAAAATGAGAATAGTTGTCCTTGGTTGGTTTAAAACATAAAGTGTTATAATAGCTTTATGGGAAGTTATTTATAACGACTTTATGAAAACAAAAGAATGGTTTTATCATTGGAGTTAAAATGATAACTTGACTTATAAACAACTTGATTTTGGGAAAGGAGAAGTAACTTGATTTAAAGGTATAGGTTACTTGTTTTTAAAAAGAGTAAGACACTTGGTTTAAAAAAGTATATTTCTACTTGACTTTAAAAAGGAAAAGTGTCTTTGTTTTAAAGGAAGGCATGGTTTTGTCTTAAAATGGTTTAAAAAGGAAGGCATGCTTTTGTCTTAAGATTGGTTTAAAAAGAAGGTATGGAAATTGTTTTGGTTTACTTAAAAAGATAGTTGCTCTATTTTGATACTACGGGTATCGTGTGACTTTTGTGAAAGAAATGGATCTTTTTAAAAGAATTATAGTATGTAGTACTTCAGGGTTAAAAACCCGGATTTGTTGACATGAAATAAAAGTACCTTGTGTGAGTAACTTGCCTATGATTTGCCTGTGATAGCCTTGTAATACTTGCATCGGTTTGATAAAGTGAACATGTTATGATGCTACGTGTGTTAGTATCTTGTGATGTTGTCTAAGGGGGTTATTCTTGTTGTGCTTACGTTGTTTAACGATAAGCCCGTTGTACTGATATTATATCACATACCCCCCTGACTTGTTATGTTGCGGGTTAGCTACCCCGTCGAGGAATACCTCATGCAGTCCACGTGACCTATGCGGGCTGCGGGAGTTCGGGGCAGGATGATCACTCGGTGTGTTCTGGCCGTCACGAGAATACCTCATGCGGTCCATGTGTGGCCACGCGGACTTGGGGTCCAGTTGATGCCGCGGGTTAGCTACCCCGTCACGAGTACCTCATGCGGGCTATATGGCTTATCACGGGGCTGCGGTGAGTTCGAGGTTAGACGCGCATTGATCACGAGGCGAGTGGCGGCTTCGATCATGTGGCGGTCTAGAAAGACCTCGTGATACAGTTTTATAGCATTGTTGGTACGGTGGGTTCTAGTAGTCGGCTATGCCTTCGTACTTACCCCGTACTATTTTATTATGACACAGGTGGGACCTGGTGGTCATGTGTATTCCTTGGTGTTTTTATATCATGGACTGCCGGCAGTGAGGAAGGAATTCCACGGGCATGATTGATATTGTGGGCATGAGACCCATGGTTATATTTGAGTGATGACTTGAGGGCGTGAGTCCCTGACTTGACATGACTGCTTACATATTGTGTATCGTAAATTGGTTATCATATATGTCTTCTGTTTTATATAGACTATTATGATTTCATTCTGATATTTCAGTTTCACATACTTGGTACCTGTTGTACTGACCTCCTTCGGGGGGCTGCGTTCATGCCGCAGGTAGAGGTACACCAGTTGTTGATCCTCGCTCATAGGATCACAGTTCAGCGTTTTGGGAAGCCCCGTTTCTCCGGAGGCTTATCTTTGGTATAGTCCCCTGTCGTTGTAGGTACTTACATTCAGGGGTATGGCGGGGCCCTGTCCCGTCATTGTTGTTATAACATTCTTAGAGGTCTGTAGTACTGTTGTGGGCAGGGTTTGTAAAAGGGATGTAACTGTTCAGGTTTAATCTTTTTATATATATGCAGAAAGGTGACCGTTTTGGTTAGCCTATTTTCTCATTGTATATCTTGTTTCGTGTGTAAGTTTTTATTTCCGCTGATTTTCTCTGATGTTGTATCACTAGGGTGCCCGGGGTAAGGCACCAGTCGCGGGCCCGAGATCGGGTCTTGACAAAAGTGGATCAGAGCAGTTAATCCTCGGAAAGTGTCTACAGACCGTATCTAGTAGAGTCTTGATTATCGGCGTGTTGTGCACCACACCTATAATCAGGAGGCTGCAGGATATTTAGGATTGGTTTCCATTTCTTCTCACTCTGAGATCGTGCCTTAGAGCTGTGTTATAAGTTGGACTCCCTCTGGCGTATTCATATGTGCTAATTATGCCTCTACGCAAGACAACCAGAGCCCAGGAGGGCAAGCGTGAGAGGAGGCTGCGAGTAGAAACCTGAGAGGTTACGAGGGCACAGGCCAGTCATTACCTGAGATAGTTCTTCATTCGGGGAGTTCTGTGACGCCGCTAGCCCCAGGAGAGTTTAGAGCTGCAGCAGTATCTGCAGAGACCACGAAACCTGAGTCTCCAGTTTCACGACCAGGAGCCGAGGATATGAGTTACAAGGAGATGGCCCAGTTACTAGATAGGCTTGTGGCTAGGAATGAGGACAGACGAGAGTCGGAGGTTCCGGTAGTACCAGTAGTTCACCCTAGATCCGATAGTTGAGATTTCGGGACTTCTTGAGTTGCAGTCCACCCGAGTTCTATGGATTGAGAACTGAGGAAGATCCTCGGGAGTTTATTCGACGATTGCGATGGATCATGAAACTGATCAAGACCTTAGAGGCATTTCCTGCACACTTCATGCCCTCGCAGATGAGAGAGCTCGGGCGAATAGGTTTATGATGTTGGCGAAGCAGGCGGGCGGTTCGGGAATACTGATATCGAGTTTGACTCATTGGCTCGTTATGTCCCTCTTTAGTGGCGCATGGAGGATAATGTGCACCGATATGTCACGAGACTTGACGATTATCTAGTGAAGGAGGTACAAGAGTAACTCTTGATCGAGCATGGGCGTTGCCGCGTCTGAGCTTATGCGCGTGCAGATCGAGGAACGTATAGATCAACAGATTAACCAAGAACAGCAGAAGAGGGCCAGAACAGCAGGGTCCTTTGGTAACTTTCGAGGCGGACCTTCTCAGCAGCAGACTAGTTATGCGCCTCCGCCAGTACAGAGTGGTCCTCCACAGACTTCAGGACGTTCGGGGTATTTAGGAGTTGGTCAGAACTCCAGGGTTTCTGGTTCACAGATTTACATAGGTTCTAGCCAGCCAGATTCAGTTTTTCCTCAAGTGTTCACTATGTGGTAGACGTCATCCCGGGAAATGTCATCTTTTTACTAATGCTTGTTTTACCAGCGGCCGTCATGGCCATGTGAGGAGATAATGTCCTAGTAGGAGGGATACAGGTGGGATGACTCAGCCTACCAGGTCAGTTGCGGATTCAGTTGTTCGGAGGAGAAGGGGTGTTAATCAGATGAGACCACCCCTACCTCGGTATGGCCGTTGTGTTAGGTGTGGATTAGAAAACATGGGTAGTTGAAAAGGGTAAGTTTGGGGGGCGAGAAAATGGTGAGCCTTAGATTTTATAACAGTTGGGACCTTGGATGCAAGGACGTCTTGAGTGGATGATTTTACGGTTAGTCTTTGTCGAAGTACTTGGTATGCGTGAAATATATTGTGGGATAATTCCATGGGTAGTGTGAGATGGAAGTGGTAGCTTTCATGACGTGAATTGGTAAGATTGTTCCGGATCGGGGAACGAGAGAGGTTGGCGCGAAGTGGGTCGGGTTGAGGCCATATCGCGGGTCAACCCGCATCCCGGAATGTGGTGGGGTCAGTTTGAGGTGGTCCCGCCAGGTGGTAGGGTCACGAGGGTGTTAGGCCCAAGTTTAGTTAAATCGTCGTACGAGTTCGCAGATGCATTCGACCAGTAGTCGGGACGATGAGGTCAGCCTATCTTGTCTTTCAGTCAGGACTGTTTACTCGGCGGAGGGTTATGCGAGATGTTATATATCAGGAAGGTGGTAAGGCTGCACGGGGTTCCTACTTTTATTTTATGACAGGCAGTGGAGCCCAGTTATGGCTATTTCTTTTCTGGAGGTTTTACCAGGCGGGGTTAGGAACTCAGGTGAGTCTCAGTATTGCATTCACACTCGAGCCGACGGACGAACAACGCGTTTTATGCAGACATTGGAGGATAGGTTACGGGCCGGTGTTTTGATTTCAGGGGTAGCTGTGAGAATTATTTGCTTCTTGTTGAGTGAGTATTATACTAGCTACCATTTCAGTATTCGGATGGTGCCTTATGAAGCCTTGTATGGGCGGAAGTGTAGGTTGCCGGTCGATTGGTTCGATGTTGGCAAGGCTCAGATAGTTGGTCCATACTTGATTCAGCAGGATGTGGATAGGGTGAAGCTTATTCAGAAGAGGTTATTAGCAGCTCAGAATCAACAGAAGTCGTGCGGATAATCGGCGTCGACACTTGGAGTTCAGGTTGACGGTGGGTCTTCTTGAAGGTACCACCCCGGAAGGGTGTGACGAGATTTGGAAATCAGGGGAAACTTAGCCTAAGGTACTTTGGGCCTTTTCAGATCGTTGTAGAATAGGCCAGGTTGCCTATAAGTTAGCACTGCCGTCCGACTTAGGAGGCAGTACGTCCGGTCTTCCATATTGCTATGTTTCGGAAGAGTATCGGAGATCCATTCAGAATGTTCCCAGTTAATGGTGACCAAGTTGGAAATGGTAACCTCGAGATTTTTGAAAACTGGAGCAACGACAGAAATGTGGTACGTATAGTAGGAAGAGTTCGAGTGTACGAGGAGGGTACGACGAGTAAGAAAAGAGGCGAAGATGTGTTAAGAAGATGGAAGTGTCCTTTTTATAAGTAAAGATGTGAAGAAAGTATCCTTTGGACCATGGGTGGAGCTAATGGTATTGTTATACGCATTAGAGATGATTCTTCGTTGGCTTGGATGTGAATTTTTGCGCGTATGTTGTATTATGGCCATGTGTGGCATAATTGGTTTCATAAGTATAGTAGGGAAGACTATACCGGCAGGTATGTTTGGAGACTTAGAAGGAACATTCGGGACGAATGTTTCTAAGGGGGGAAGAATGTTACACCCCGTAGTTCCAGGGTATGTATACGAAGACGTTCGTACGAGAATACGACACAAAAATTGGAAAGGAAGAAAGATGTGATTTTTCGACGGAAAAGTTTTCGGATTTTGTGAAGGAAAAAGGTTCGTTAATGGGAATTGGATTCCCAGATTTGGTATTCGGACTTTTTGGAATATTTGACAATTATGGAATTTTATTTCCCGGAATTGGTCACGTGGGGCCCACGGGGAAAATTTATGGTTTTGTGGGGCCCACTTTATTTTCGGATTTTTGGCTTTACGGATATTTTCAGGAGAGGAAATATTTTGGACGAGTAGGGGGCGACACGTGTCACCCCCATGTGGCCATGATTGGCCGATTGGTGGACAAGTGTGACATGTGAGACATTTTTTGGTGGACAAGTGGCAAGCCACTTGTCCCATTTTTATGGTGGACACATGTCTCAAAGTTGTGGTGGACATTTGGTTGGAAGAACCCACACACACTTTGTTACACCCCGTAACTCCAGGACATGTTTAAGAGGATGTACGTAAGGAACTCAAGACTTGAAATTAGTACGAAAGAAAGAATTGTTTTTCCGACGGAAAATCTTTCGAACGTCGGAAAGGAAAAATGTTCGTTGGTGAGAATTAGGTTCTCAAAATGCATTAATTGAAGAGTATGGAACTTATTATCATTATGGAAATTTAGTTTTACGGATTTGGTCGCGTGGGGCCCACCCGAGGAATTTTACGTTTTGTGGGGCCCACGAGGGTTACGGAATTTTATGGACGAATGAGAAGGAGACACGTGGCACCCCCACACTTAGTCTTGGTCGAAATGTTGCAAGGGTTAAATGGTCATTTGACCTATGTAGATGATAAGTCTTGCAAGCTTGACATATTTGACCAAGTCAACTTGTCCACATAGGCTTGATCCATGTGAAAATCATCTTAGCCACCCATTTGTTTAAGTCTTGACCCTCCTTAGTGTTATAAATACATACTAGTAGCAAGACTAGTTCCACACTTAGTCTTATTTCAAGAAAATATTAGAGAGCAAAGAGAGGGAGCTCACGGGTTCATGCTAAGTCCCACACAAAAAATTTAGTTTGTGATCCTTTATTCAGACTTAAACCCAAGGTCCCTAAGGGTATTGTAAGGATATCTCAATAGAAAGATTTGGAAAACGCATTTTTACGTTAGTCAAGGCGAAAACCTAGGGAGCTCTTCAACTTTGAAGTTGGAAATAGAAGGAGTTTTCACAAGCTTCAAGGGTTGCAAATAACAGTTGGAATGTCAAGAAAGGAGTTGAGTTGCTAAGGATCGACTTAGGGTTTTGGATCATTTTGAGCTTAAGAAGGTAATAATCTCTCTTGCTATATTAATTCGAGATTTCATGTTGTAGTAGTTAGAAATGATCATGTGGATTATATTATGAAGAATGATATGTGTTATGGAATATTTGGACGGAATCCGAAAGTTGCACGATTTAGCCTTTAAGATTGTAATTCAATTTAGTTACTAGTTTAGTCGTCGCATGTTATCTAAAGAGTTGTTTAAGGTGGTTATAATTGCTAAGTTGTTTATGACTAAATAACATGCTAGACCTAAGAACTTGGATTGAAAAGAAATTGGAAAGGTTGATAAGTTGTTGCACTTTTTGGCCGAATTGACATTTGCATTGTGGACTAGTTTAATGTAATTTGTGGGGCGGAATTTTACACGTCCTGTTAAGGCGTGTAATCCCCTTTGGTTAGCTGATTGTTGGGCCTTAAATGTGGCGTGTTTGGTTATTGTATTCGGCCTTGAAAAAGGTGGCAAAGTATGTAGAAACAAAGGAAGTGCTGTCCGATTTTCCGTAGAATTTAGCACTTAGATTATTCTACGTTCAAGCTAGAGGTTAATGGACGATTATGGCCAATTTAGGTTGAAGTACCAAGTATAGCATATTCTACTTGAAGGATGGGATAGCTAGCAAGGTTGAAGTACTTTGGAGCTTTTTGCTACTTGTCGATAATCGTCGCGAGGTATGTGAACCTCTTCCTTCCTTTGGCATGATTCTATGTATGAAATATACATGTAGTAGTATTTCATGATTCCGTCTACTCTTAGAAGTTAAGAGGTAGTTATGTTGATTTACTCTATGTAAAAGCTACGTCTAAGAAATCCTAAGTCCTTACCAAGTCTTATGGGGGATGTTGGTAAGAGTCGTTAGGAAGTATTTGGAGTCGAGTTGACTTGGCTAATTTAGGGCACGAATGAGAATAAGTATCGAACAAGCCATTGCAGCGTTAATAAAGGAAAATGTAATGACAATTAATTATGTTAAAACAAGTAGAAATTTCCATCTGCATAGAAGCTAAGATAAGACAAAATTGTATTACATTTTCTAGATCATGGCTACTTGAATAAGATCGTTATAAATAAGTATAACTTATTCACAACGCACCAAAGTATATGTTACTTAATTTAAAAGAGTTTACGTATGAAGTTTTTAAGACTTTGAAACATGTTTTCTTAAAAGTTAAGAGATATGAAGTATTTTGAAAGCTATGTGATTTGATTTGAAAGTATAAGTCTCTTGGTTATAAAAAGAATGAAATAGTTTAAGGCATAAGGTTAGTATGACGGCTTTATGGGAAGTTGGTTATAATAACTTTATGGGAGGTTAAGAGAATGGTTTTCTTCAGTAACATAAACAAGAAATGATTTGAAATAAAGAAGGGCAAATTGTTTTAAAGGTACCAATTGCTTAAGGTTTTTAAGAAAGAAGTCACTTGATTTAGAAGCCGGTAATTGAATTTCTAAAAAGGTATTGTGACTTGTCCTGAAAGGTAGAGATGACTTGATACTACGGTTGTTAGTATCTGGGAAGTTTTATTTGAAAAAGAGTCTTTCTAAAGGAGTAGAGGTGCGAAGTACGTTGGGTTAAATTCCCGGAGACTATATGATACTATCGACCCAGAGATGGGCCGGGCAGTATACCTTTACGGGCAGACTATATGACATTATCGACCCAGAGATGGGCCGGGCAGTATACCTTTACGGGCAGACTATATGACATTATCGACCCAGACGGGCAGGCGATACCTTCTGGCGCACTATATGACATTATCGACCCGAGACGGGCGGGCAAGATACCTTTACGCGCACTATATGACATTATCGACCCGCAGATGGGCCGGCGGTATACCCACGCGCACTATATGACATTATCGACCGCAGACGGGCGGGCGGTATACCTTTACGCGCACTATATGACATTATCGACCCGCAGACGGGCGGACGGTATACCTACACGCGCACTATATGACATTATCGACCCAGGAATGGGCCGGGCAGTATACCTTTATGGGCAGACTATATGACATTATCGACCCAGGAATGGGCCGGGCAGTATACCTTTATGGGCAGACTATAGGATATTATCGACCCAGGAATGGGCCGGGCAGTATACCTTTATGGGCAGACTATAGGATATTATCGTCCCAGAAATGGGCCGGGCAGTATACCTGTATGGGCAGACTATGTGACCTTGATCACGTCCCAGATTGGGCCGGGTAGTATATGCGCCCCTCCTTAAAGGGCCGGATGTACTTATGAAAGATAAGTAAGTTTTATAGAAATGAACTTAATGACTTCTCCTAAGTATGTACGTAAGATATGGCTATAACTCTTAATGGAATGGAAAAGATAATGATGTGCAATTGAGTTCATAAGTGGTAATGACACGGCAGGATCGGGTATGTACTTTTTATACTTGCCTCTGTCATTCTTTTGTACAGTTATGATCTGTTTACTGTACTTTATTTCTGTTCCATATTAAATTGTTGTTATCGACCCGCCCGCTGCGTTCATGTCCGCAGGTTTAGGTACACAGTTATGGATCCGCGAGCTTAGGATCCTGGTTCAGCATTTTGAGATGGCTCCAATGTTCCGGAGTTGTCATGGCTATGTATATTCAGGGGTACGGCGGGGCCTTGTCCCGTCATAGTAGGTGTTCAAATCTTAGAGGTCTGTATTCACATGTGGGCTGGACTGGTTAGAATTGTAATTACATTTTTGGATAGTGTAAGCCCTTCAGGTGATTTATATTACTGACCTTATCGGCTTTGCCTTGGTTTTAAGAAAAAAATGTGTTACTTATTTTCCATGATTTATTATGTTGTATGTTTTAAGGGTGCCTGGGTAGGGCACCGATCATGCCCGGTCGGTCGTGACAAAAGTGGTATCGAGCGATTAGTCCTCGGAAAGTGTCTACAGACCGTGTCTAGTAGAGTCTTGATTATCGGTGTGTTGTGCACCACATCTATAATCAGGAGGCTGCAGGACATTTAGGATTGGTTTCCATTCTTCTCACTCTGAGATCGTGCGATAGAGCTGTGTCGTTAGGGTCGTCTCTCCCTAACGAGTTATGTTGATTGTAGCTACGAGAAAGGCAGCAGTGACCCAGGAAGGACTATGTGGATTATGTATCCAGGTTGGAAATGATTATAGTATAGTTGGTATTGTGACATACATCTATACGGAGTTATGTATGAGGGTCAGACGCGTGTTGCCTAGAATGATTTTAGATTACCAAGAGTTGGTAAAGACTAACTTGATACCGGGAAGGTATGGAACAGTTAATGAATTCTCGTCAAGGTCTTCTCGGGTAGAAAGATTTATTATAGACCAAGAATAAGAGTTAAGTACGACGGTGGGACGGGGTGAGGATCTATTGCGGGTCGCCCCATATCCTGGAATAGAGTGGGATCAGTTGGTAGTAGTTCCGCTACGTGACAGGGTCACGAGGGTGCAAGGCCCAAGTCTAGTTAATTGTTTTACGGGTTCGTGGACGCGTTCCACCGGAACCAGGTCGTGAAAGCCGGAAATGGCCTTATATTGTTTTATAGAGTGACTCCAAAGATTAGAGGCCAGAATCGGTATGGAAGTTATGTAAGTATGCTAGTTTGAGTATGGACTGGTTGGCTTCGTGAGTGCCAAGGTGGACATCTTAGTATAAGTATTGTTATGTGGCCATGGGTGGCATATGTTGTGTGAAGGGAGACTATGTCGCTATCTATTTAGATTGGACTCCGAAAGAACATTCGGGGACGAATGTTTCTAAGGGGGGAAGAATGTTACACCCCGTAACTCCAGGACATGTTTAAGAGGATGTACGTAAGGAACTCAAGACTTGAAATTAGTACGAAAGAAAGAATTGTTTTTCCGACGGAAAATCTTCCGAACGTCGGAAAGGAAAAATGTTCGTTGGTGAGAATTAGGTTCTCAAAATGCATTAATTGAAGAGTATGGAACTTATTATCATTATGGAAATTTATTTTTACGGATTTGGTCGCGTGGGGCCCACCCGAGGAATTTTACGTTTTGTGGGGCCCACGAGGGTTACGGAATTTTATGGACGAATGAGAAGGAGACACGTGGCACCCCCACACTTAGTCTTGGTCGAAATGTTGCAAGGGTTAAATGGTCATTTGACCTATGTAGATGATAAGTCTTGCAAGCTTGACATATTTGACCAAGTCAACTTGTCCACATAGGCTTGATCCATGTGAAAATCATCTTAGCCACCCATTTGTTTAAGTCTTGACCCTCCTTAGTGTTATAAATACATACTAGTAGCAAGACTAGTTCCACACTTAGTCTTATTTCAAGAAAATATTAGAGAGCAAAGAGAGGGAGCTCACGGGTTCATGCTAAGTCCCACACAAAAAATTTAGTTTGTGATCCTTTATTCACAAGACTTAAACCCAAGGTCCCTAAGGGTATTGTAAGGATATCTCAATAGAAAGATTTCGGAAAAAACGCATTTTTACGTTAGTCGCAAGGCGAAAACCTAGGGAGCTCTTCAACTTTGAAGTTGGAAATAGAAGAGGAGTTTTTCACAAGCTTCTAAGGGTTGCAAATAACGGATTGGAACGTCAAGAAAAGAAGTTGGAGTTGCTAAGGATCGACTTAGGGTTTTGGATCATTTTGAGCTTAAGAAGGTAATAATCTCCGTCTTGCTATATTAATTCGAGATTTCATGTTGTAGTAGTTAGAAATGATCATGTGGATTATATTATGAAGAATGATATGTGTTATGGAATATTTGGACGGAATCCGAAAGTTGCACGATTTAGCCTTTAAGATTGTAATTCAATTTAGTTACTAGTTTAGTCGTCGCATCTTATCTAAAGAGTTGTTTAAGGTGGTTATAATTGCTAAGTTGTTTATGACTAAATAACATGCTAGACCTAAGAACTTGGATTGAAAAGAAATTGGAAAGGTTGATAAGTTGTTGCACTTTTTGGCCGAATTGACATTTGCATTGTGGACTAGTTTAATGTAATTTGTGGGGCGGAATTTTACACGTCCTGTTAAGGCGTGTAATCCCCTTTGGTTAGCTGATTGTTGGGCCTTAAATGTGGCGTGTTTGGTTATTGTATTCGGCCTTGAAAAAGGTGGCAAAGTATGTAGAAACAAAGGAAGTGCTGTCCGATTTTCCGTAGAATTTAGTGACTTAGCACTTAGATTATTCTACGTTCGAAGCTAGAGGTTAATGGACGTATTATGGCCAATTTAGGTTGAAGTACCAAGTATAGCATATTCTACTTGAAGGATGGGATAGCTAGCAAGGTTGAAGTACTTTGGAGCTTTTTGCTACTTGTCGATAATCGTCGCGAGGTATGTGAACCTCTTCCTTCCTTTGGCATGATTCTATGTATGAAATATACATGTAGTAGTATTTCATGATTCCGTCTACTCTTAGAAGTTAAGAGGTAGTTATGTTGATTTACTCTATGTAAAAGCTACGTCTAAGAAATCCTAAGTCCTTACCAAGTCTTATGGGGGATGTTGGTAAGAGTCGTTAGGAAGTATTTGGAGTCGAGTTGACTTGGCTAATTTACGGCACGAATGAGAATAAGTATCGAACAAGCCATTGCAGCGTTAATAAAGGAAAATGTAATGACAATTAATTATGTTAAAACAAGTAGAAATTTCCATCTGCATAGAAGCTAAGATAAGACAAAATTGTATTACATTTTCTAGATCATGGCTACTTGAATAAGATCGTTATAAATAAGTATAACTTATTCACAACGCACCAAAGTATATGTTACTTAATTTAAAAGAGTTTACGTATGAAGTTTTTAAGACTTTGAAACATGTTTTCTTAAAAGTTAAGAGATATGAAGTATTTTGAAAGCTATGTGATTTGATTTGAAAGTATAAGTCTCTTGGTTATAAAAAGAATGAATTAGTTTAAGGCATAAGGTTAGTATGACGGCTTTATGGGAAGTTGGTTATAATAACTTTATGGGAGGTTAAGAGAATGGTTTTCTTCAGTAACATAAACAAGAAATGATTTGAAATAAAGAAGGGCAAATTGTTTTAAAGGTACCAATTGCTTAAGGTTTTAAGAAAGAAGTCACTTGATTTAGAAGCGGTAATTGAATTTCTAAAAGGTATTGTGACTTGTCTGAAAGGTAGAGATGACTTGATACTACGGTTGTTAGTATCCAGGAAGTTTTATTTGAAAAGAGTCTTTCTAAAGGAGTAGAGGTGCGAAACGTTGGGTTAAATTCGGAGACTATATGATACTATCGACCCGCAGACGGGCGGGCGGATACCTTACGCGCACTATATGACATTATCGACCCGCAGACGGGCGGGCAGTATACCCACGCGCACTATATGACATTATCGACCGAGAGATGGGCAGGCGATACCTGCACGCGCACTATATGACATTATCGACCCGCAGACGGGCGGCGGTATACCTTTACGCGCACTATATGACATTATCGACCCGCAGACGGGCCGGCAAAGATACCTTTACGCGCACTATATGACATTATCGACCCGAGACGGGCGGGCGGTATACCCACGCGCACTATATGACATTATCGACCGAGAGATGGCGGCGGTATACCTGCACGCGAACTATATGACATTATCGACCGCAGACGGGGCGGACGATATACGCTGCAGGCGGTATATGACATTATCGACCGAGAATGGGCCGGCGGTATACCTTTATGGGCGGACTATATGACATTATCGACCGAGAATGGGCAAGGCAAAGATACCTTTATGGGCGGTATAGGATATTATCGTACGAGAAATGGTCGGCAAGATACCGTATGGGCGCACTATGTGACCTTGATCACGTCCCAGATTGGGCCGGGTAGTATATGCGCCCCTCCTTAAAGGGCCGGATGTACTTATGAAAGATAAGTAAGTTTTATAGAAATGAACTTAATGACTTCTCCTAAGTATGTACGTAAGATACGGCTATAACTCTTAATGGAATGGAAAAGATAATGATGTGCAATTGAGTTCATAAGTGGTAATGACACAGCGAGGATCGGGTATGTACTTTTATACTTGCCTCTGTCATTCTTTTATGCGATTATGATCTGTTTCTTGTACTTTATTTACATTCCATATTAAATTTGTTATCGACCCGCCCGAAGCTGCGTTAAATGTCCGCAGTTTAGGTACGATTATGGATCCGCGAGCTTAGGATCCTGGTTCAGCATTTTGAGATGGCTCCAATGTTCCGGAGTTGTCATGGCTATGTATATTCAGGGGTACGGCGGGGCCTTGTCCCGTCATAGTAGGTGTTCAAATCTTAGAGGTCTGTATTCACAAGTGGGCTGGACTGGTTAGAATTGTAATTACATTTTTTTGGATAGTGTAAGCCCTTTCTGGGTGATTTATATTACGGCAGCCTTATCGGCTTTGCCTTGGTTTTAAGAAAAAAAATGTGTTACTTATTTTCCGCAGCAGTTTATTATGTTGTATGTTTTAAGGGTGCCCAGGTAGGGCACCAGTCGCGGCCCGGGGTCGGGTCGTGACACACTTGTCCCTAATCCTCACCTTACACTTGCTTTGATCCTAGCCATTGGTTGGCCTATAAATACCCCTTGATTTCAAGACTTTGTTCATCCACACTTAGAGAAGTTCCAAGGCAAAATTCTCCCTCCCTTCTTAGGTGTTCTCGTCCAAACACACCCCCCCACCTTGTGTAGAAATTCTTCAAGTGTTGGTATAATTCCAAATACCTTAGCCTAAATCCCTTGTAGTATTCCAAAGTTATCCCAACATAAGAGCCCGGAAATACTACTTTATTTCAATAGTCGTAAAATGAAACCCTAGGAAAATCTTCATAGATGGATGAAGTGTTAAGATAAGTTGTTTTGAAACTTCTAAGGGTTGCTTGGAGCGGGATGGAGCGTAAGGAAGTGGAGTCAAACGTTGCACAGGATCGACTTATAAATCTTGGATAATTTTGGGCTTATCGAGGTAATGATCTTTGTCCCCCTATTGTAATTGGATATTACATATTGTAGTAGTTTAGAATTGAGTATAAGATATATTGGAAGGATGATTATAAAGAATTGAACTGTATTTACATTGGAATGTATCTACAGTAGACTTGTAGTATTATTGTGGGGCAGTGTTGTACACGTCCGGTTAGACGTGTAACCCCCTTGGAGTTGTTGGCTTGGTAGCGGGCCTTGTTAGAGGAGGAGATTTATGTGGTTGCGGGGGGGAGGTGCTGCCGAATTTTCCGTAGAATATGGAACCTTGTACTTAGAAATATTCTACGAAGGGATCTAGAAGTTAATAACCGTTTTATGGCCATTATAGGTTGAAGTACTACGAGTAGCGTATTCTACTTGAAGCGTGGAAAAGGCTAGCAAGGTTATAGTATTTTGGAGCGTTTTGCTAATTGTCGATAATCGTCGCGAGATATGTGAACCTCTTCCTATCCTTTCTAGCATGATTGTTGTGAAATATATATAGTGCGGTAGACACACGTGTGTTTAAAGGAATTTGATTTTCCTTTTGTGTCCTTGACTTGATTCCAAAGTTAAGTGACTTGTTATGAAATATTAAGGACTTGAATTATGTTAAAAAGTTGTAAAACCTCATTAATGAGTAATGGGTGTGTGTTCTTTTAAAGAATAAAGTTATCTTGATTTCGAAAATGTGAATAGTTGTCCTTGGTTGGTTTAAAACATAAAGTGTTATAATAGCTTTATGGGAAGTTATTTATAACGACTTTATGAAAACAAAAGAATGGTTTTATCATTGGAGTTAAAATGATAACTTGACTTATAAACAACTTGATTTTGGGAAAGGAGAAGTAACTTGATTTAAAGGTATAGGTTACTTGTTTTTAAAAAGAGTAAGACACTTGGTTTAAAAAAGTATATTGCTACTTGACTTTAAAAAGGAAAAGTGTCTTTGTTTTAAAGGAAGGCATGGTTTTGTCTTAAAATGGTTTAAAAAGGAAGGCATGCTTTTGTCTTAAGATTGTTTAAAAAGAAGGTATGGAAATTGTTTTGGTTTACTTAAAAAGATAGTTGCTCTATTTTGATACTACGGGTATCGTGTGACTTTTGTGAAAGAAATGGATCTTTTAAAAAGAATTATAGTATGTAGTACTTCAGGGTTAAAAACCCGGATTTGTTGACATGAAATAAAAGTACCTTGTGTGAGTAACTTGCCTATGATTTGCCTGTGATAGCCTTGTAATACTTCTTGTCGGTTTGATAAAGTGAACATGTTATGATGCTACGTGTGTTAGTATCTTGTGATGTTGTGTAAGGGGGTTATTCTTGTTGTGCTTACGTTGTTTAACGATAAGCCCGTTGTACTGGTATTATATCACATACCCCCTGACTTGTTATGTTGCCGGGTTAGCTACCGTCGCGAGAATACCTCATGCAGTCCACGTGACCTATGCGAGTGCGGGAGTTCCGGGCGGGATGATCACTCGGGTGTGTTACGCCGTCGCGAGAATACCTCATGCGGTCCATGTGTGGCTACGCGGACTTGGGTCGGGTTGATGCAGCGGGTTAGCTACCCGTCGCGAGAGTACCTCATGCGGGCCTATGTGGCTTACGCGAGCTGCGGTGAGTTCGAGGTTAGACGCGCACATTGATCACGAGGCGAGTGGCGGCCGATCATGTGGCGGTCTATAAAGACCTCATGATACAGTTTTATAGCATTGTTGGTACGGTGGGTTCTAGTAGTCGGCTATGACTTCGTACTTACCCCGTACGGTTTTATTATGACATAGGTGGGACCTGGTGTTCATGTGTATTCCTTGGTGTTTTTATATCATGGACTGCCGGCAGTGAGGAAGGAATTCCACGGGCATGATTGATATTGTGGGCATGAGACCCATGGTTATATTTGAGTGATGATTTGAGGGCGTGAGTCCCTGACTTGACATATTGCCACATATTGTGTATCGTAAATTGGTTATCATATATGTCTTATTTTATATAGACTATTATGATTTCATTCTGATATTTTTAGTTTCACATACTTGGTAC
The DNA here is from genome assembly GCA_029844215.1 of Przewalskia tangutica. NCBI lineage: Eukaryota > Viridiplantae > Streptophyta > Magnoliopsida > Solanales > Solanaceae > Przewalskia > Przewalskia tangutica. Next base: position 17,275,136 of record CM056739.1, on the reverse strand, counting down.
TGTTGTATTGACCTCCTTGGAGGCTGCGTCATGCCGCAGTAGAGAGTACGCGATTGTTGATCCTCGCTCATAGGATCACGCTTTAGCGTTTTGGGAAGCCCGTTTCTCGGAGGCTTATCTTTGGTATAGTCCCTGTCGTTGTAGGTACTTACATTCGGGGTATGGCGGCCCTGTCCGTCATTATTGTTATAACATTCTTAAGTGCATGCAGGTCTTGTTGTGGCGGGGTTTGTAAAAGGGATATAGCTATTGAGTTTAATCTTTTTATATATATGCAGAAAGGTGACCGTTTTGGTTAGCCTATTTTCTCATTGTATATCTTGTTTCGTGTGTAAGTTTTTATTTCCGCTGATTTTCTCTGATGTTGTATCACTAGGGTGCCCGGGGTAAGGCACCAGTCGCGGGCCCGAGATCGGGTCGTGACAACCTTCCACCTCTATAGGGCCACGTGGATGAGTCAAAGTTGTGATCTTTGATATTCAGGATGAGGATAATTCTTCCAGCATGCCCTAGGATACTCAATCTCTACTTATTGTCTTTTGTTCATAGTTGAGCGACATAGTTCAGACTATGTATTCGGATTCGTCCTACGTGTCCATTTACTCAGACTTGTATTATTTTGTTAGTGCTCTTATATGCCCAGACTAGATCACTTGGGGGTATTTATTTAGGTGTATCAAACTTATCATTTCATTCCATGTTATATTATCAGATAGTGTTTAAAGTATCCACATTTATTCCTCTTTTATTTATATCATATCTTGCAAATATTTGGGAGTGGTTACCCTATCAAAGGGATTGTGTAGGTGCCATCACGATTCCTGATAGGGGGTCGTGATAAAGTTAGTATCAGAGCCCTAGGTTAAACAATCCTAAATATAAGAGCAATTTCTAGTAGAGTCTTGTGGATATGTGCGGACACGTCCGTACTTATCTTCGGGAGGCTTTGAGACATTTAGGAAACTTCACATTCTTCATTCCTTTCGTGCTAAGTTGAATCAAATTGGTATATGACCTTCATTTTTATTTCTCTCATAGATGGGGAGGACTCATACCGATGCAGCGGAAAGGAGGCACCAGTACAAGCATCGACATCGGTAGTGCATGGTCATGGTAGAGGTCATGCTCGGGGCTGGGGTAGTGCCAGAGCAACAACACCGGTCCAAGGAATAACACAGAGAGACGATCCGGGTCATACTATATTTGTTTCCCCAGAGCTAGTTATTAAGCCTCATGATGATGCTAAATGAGGAGATGGGGCCAGCCCAGGATCATCCTAGATTTATTACTACTCCCGTTCTATAGGACACACTAGTCATGGTATTGAGTGTTATTGATGGTTTTACTCAGACATGTGTACATCCTACTACTCTAGGTCATTCTCACTCCTAGGGTTTAGCCAGCAGTGATATTAATGGCCCGTATCGATGAGGTTTTTGCTTCAGAGTTTGGTCCTGGGCCTATTAAAGGGATAACTATGACCCACGATGAGCGGAAGATTTGAGAAAACTTTTCAAACATGAAGCCTCAGATATTTTATGGACAACCTGAGGAGGATGCGTATAAGTTCATCATGAGTAGCCATAAGAGGTTGCATACTCTTGGTATTGTTGAGTCGCATGAAGTTAGTTTCATGGCCTTTCAATTTTTAAGGGACGTGAAATAATGGTGGAGGGTGTATGCTGATTATTTGCATACGAGGATGCCACCATTATGTTGGGTTAGGTTCTACAGAGTGTTCCTTTAGAAGTATGCCTTTGATCTTGAGTCTGAGCAAGCTCGATGAGTTTCAAAATACTGAGCAAAGGAGTTTTACAGTTGCACGGTATGAGACTCGTTTCTTCACCTTATTGCACTATGCAAAACCATTGCTTTCTACTAAGGCAGAGCGAGTGAGATGTTTTGTCAGAGGGCCGACTATTCCACTACAGTTGGCTACGCTCTAGTTGGTGGCCTCCAGAGCCTCTTTTAATATTGTTACTGAGCATACTATGATGGTAGAGTCTTTGAGGGGCAAGTTGCCCAGACATGATCCTGACAAGAGGGTTAATCACTTTGGATAGTTTAGTGGTTCTACTTCCGTAGTTATGTATATCAGGGGAGATATCAGTAGTCACATCCTATTCAATTGGTTCAGGCAGCTCTTTAGATTACCGATGGTGGAACTTAGTCTTTACGGGGTTTTCAACTCTTCAGATTACCGATGGTTGATGCGCGAAAAGATGCACACACTTTAACGCAAGTGCACGTTATCGTGACAAGTAATATAGTCTTGGTAAGACCGAATATCGTCCACAAGGATTAGTGTTCAAGTACCAATTATCTATCTTTTAGTATCTATTTGGTAACCAATATTTGATTTTGTTGTTTATAACTAACAATTATAAAGGCTAATTAACTATAGGTTTACTTCAGTTGTGATGAGAATAGGGCTTCCACGTCTCCTCAACTATCCCCTTATGTTACTTATTAATGCAATGAATTATGGTTCTTCTTCTCTCGGAGCTAGCAGGTTTACGAAATCGTTTTATACTCCCGTTAAGGCTATATAAACACTCAACCCCAATATTGCTCCTTTCTACCTTTCGGTGATAAGGATGACTCTATAGGAGGATTAAGACCAAAAACCTAGTTAACCGTCACGCGCCATGCGTAAAATTAGGGTTGTTAAGCCTCTCATTAACACTACATAAGTAATTGAGGTATTTTCATCCCCAAATCCAAAATATGTCTACCCAACTTACAGCATATTCACAACCTCATCCTTTCGAAGTTTGATTAGAAATCATATAAGTAATGATAATTAGTGATCAATTAATTACCAAGCATTCAACACAATTATTGGATAAATCTCAACAAGAAGAAGAATAACCATAACATGCATCAATTCATAACATAAGTTTCTAGTGATTTAACATGGAAAGCCCTATAGAGGAATTAGTTCCTAGCCATTGAAATGACAAGAACTAATTCAATGTTCATCATAAAAACTGAAATAAAGAAAAGAAAAGAAAAGAAAATTACTAAGTTATGGTCTCCAATCTTCAATCCAAGAATCCTTGTGTTGTGCAAGAAAGGAAACCCTTAAAAACTGCCTAGGGTCTCCTTTTATAGGCTCCAAACCGCCTCAACCTTTTTCCCTTCAGGCCTGGCCCAGAATTCGTCATTAAACCTGATTTTCCACGTCGGCGCCGCGCTGCTCGCGCAACCTGCGATGCCCGGATGATTTGGCGCGCGGCCGATCTCTGCATGCGAGGCGCGCGGCTGCAACTCGTAGCCTCTCGATGATTAGCGCGCGGCCGCACTGTTGACATGAGGCACCGCGGCGCTGGCCCGTGCTTTTGCCTCGTTCACCACTTTCTCGTCTTTTAAGATCTGGAACCTCCACTTTTGCCCTCTTTTAGCTCTTTTTCCGCCATTTGGCCATTTTAACCACTTTGACTCAAAAGAAAGAAAATCTATCATAATACGACACTTATTTGTACAAAACGGGACAAAAGTTTAGCTAAAAACGACTCGAAAAGTGTATATAAAATACACCGATCAAATACCCCCAAACTTAACCTTTGCTCGCCCTCGAGCAAAGATAGAAAGAAAGAAATAAAAGACTCAAAGAAACGAAAATAAAAGACTCACTGACATTGATCACTTTTGCTGCATTGGTGTTATCTAGAAAAGCATGAAGGTTAGCAGAATAATATGCAGGAACATATAGCATGAAATTTTAGCACACTAAACACATTAAGCTAGATATTTCGCAAACTCATTTTTATCATGCTTAATGGAAGTCAACATACTGAATCATGCTTGTAAACTAGAAAAATCCTATGGCATGTTTACTTGCTATTCTCCACTAATCCTGGATATGCATAAAAGAGATCTTCAGGACTTTAAGGGTTGTAATGTAGGCTTAGGTATAGGTAGGTAAAAATAGGCATTTTAGGCTCATTTTTGTGTACCATAAGCTCTTTAGCTTTTCAGTGTTTCCCTTTTCTTTTGATTCTTTTCTTCACTTCAAATCAATTTTTCCCCTCTTTTGTTTTGGGAGAGTGAAGTGTATAATAATGACAAGCACCCCCAAACTTAGGCTTTTGCCTATTTCTTATTACTTTTTTATTGGGGTGCATCAAAGTTGTTCACTCTTTTTGTCTTTTTTTTAACACAATTTATTCCACTATTTCACATTTTTACTTATGGCACAATTTGTGGGAATATAGGGTGTCAGAGAAGAAGTTTCAATTTTTAGGCTCAATGGGGCTGACTAGGGATACTTTTAAAGTCAGGGATAGAAAAGAGTGGTAAGAATTGGCTATCAAAGAAACGCCTGAGTCATCTCCCTAACATGCATATCCTAACTATTTCGCCTCAAATAGCAAGCAATCATAACACATAGGTTTTCATCATTTAGCATGCATAATTTAAGCAAGAAACTCCAAATAGACAGATTTTGTGAGTTTTTGGCATATCTAACCTAGGTGTTTAGATAGTTGCTTCTAATTCCATTACATTATTCCACCTTACTTCACTAGGCGTTTCTAGTAACTACAGCATACATGATCTTTGACAGGCAACTATGACTCAAAAGAAAAAAAAAATTGTGACTCAAAGTATACACAAAACAATCAAAAATACTCAAACATACTATAACAAGACACAAATAACCCCCCCCCCCAAACTTAAATCACACATTGTCCCCAATGTGTGTAGACTCAAAAACAATAAAAGAAATAAGACACTTACAGACTTGGCTAAAATGGTGGTGGTGGCGGTGGCATGGGATAGTGCATTCCGTGAGGAGAGAGGGGCTCTGGATTTTTGATTTGGCGACGGGGCCTTCGGATCAGGGCGTCTAAAAAATTCAGATTTTTTTTCGTTGTGGCGCCGCGGCTGAATTCTGCGTTCTTCAATCTTCGCTGCGGCCATTTCGTGGCGCGCGGCCTCTGGCGATTTTCTGGAAATCTCGGCTTTTCTTCAGTTTTTCGCCTTCCAAGTTCCTGGCTTTCACCTGTCAACACAACACAAACACTACCTCCGTGAGACCGTTCTTAATAAAAAAACTATTATATTAAAGTGAAATAAATAAAAATACCTTGGGTTGCCTCCCAAGTAGCGCTGTCTTTAACGTCTTTTTAGTCGGACGCAAGTTCCTTAACTCAATAAACGTGGGGCGGATCAACCCCACAACTAATCCATTTTCTCCACATTTTTCGTTTTCTTTTTCTTCTTCTCCTCTTAGCATTATCGTTAAGGGGGAGTTCAGGAACACATACCTGCTTTTGTGGAGGTTCGGCCATCCATGCTTGCTTTCGTGGGCTCATCTCCCTTGGTTTGGCTTGTATGGGCTCACAGGGAGGTTTGATGGTGCTGATTGCAAAGCACCTGCTCATGGTTGGTGGCTCAATGATGTGTTTAAATACTTTAAACACCATTTCTTCCTTCTCCACCCTTAATGTCAGCTCTCATCTTTCTACGTCGATCAAGGCTCTCCCTGTTGCTAGGAATGGTCTCCCCAATATGATAGGGATTTCTGCATCCTCTTCCATGTCAAGAATGAGGAAGTCCGCAGGAAAAAAGAATTTTCCTACTTTAACAATCACGTCCTCAATCTTCCCTCTTGGATGAACCAGCATCTATCGGCCAGTTGCAGGCTCACTGTGGTTGGTTTTGCCTCGCCCAACTCTAATCGTTTAAATATCGATAAAGGCATCAGATTTATACTTGCCCCTAAATCGCACAGAGCCCTGTTGCATGTTACCCTGCCAACTGTGCAAGGTAGTGTAAAGCTCCCTGGGTCTTTTAGTTTAGGGGGCAACTTCTTCTGTAAGATAGCACTGCACTCCTCCGTTAGTGCTACCATCTCATACTCCGCCAGTTTCTTCTTCTTCCCCAAGATCTCCTTCATGAACTTGAAATAAGAGGGCATCTGCTCCAATGCTTCTATAAAGGGTATGTTGATATGCGACTTTTCTGAATGTCTCCAAAAATTTGGAGAATTGTTTATCAACCGCCTTCCGCTGTAATCTCTGGGGGAATGGGATCTTCTCTGTATACTCCTCTGGAGTTTTCTCTACTGCTGGGCGAGATTCAACCACCTTCTCTTTTTCTATCTCTGCCCTTTGCTCAACTCTCGGTGAGGTGATCTTTGCTCAGCTTGCCACTTCTCAATTGTACTGCCTGACATTGCTCCCTCGGATTCACCTCTGTGTTGCTTGGCAGTGTACCTTGTGGCCTGCTGTTTGCTTGCTTTGCTAGCTGACCCACTTGTGTTTCAAGTTCTGAACGAGGATCTAGCTTCATCCTGGCGGAGTGCAGGCGTTGGTGAGTGCCAACAAAGCTGCTCTCAGCTCGTCTGGCTTTTCTTGTTGAACCGGTGCATTGAACTGTTGGGGATGTGGGGCCTGAGTAAAGGGCTGCTGATTGATTCTGCTTTGGGTTTAGTCTTCGCCCTGTATTGATTCTCGCTGCCGCAGTCTCTCCATGAGAAATTTGGGTGATTCCTCCACCCTGGATTATATGTGTTGGAGTATGGATTGTTTTGTGGCCTCTGATAGTTACCCACGGCCTGACATTCTGCCTGCTCGATTGGCATATTATTAGGATTAGCTGAAGAACACCTATCGAATGTATGTGGGCCTCGCGATTTCCACTCTTTGGCATCCGAATCGCATTCACCGTCATGTATGTTCTTTGTATTGTTTCACCAAAAGGGCCACTTGGGCATTCAAGGCAGCAATGACATCTATTTCGTGGACTCCCACTGTTCTCCTCCCACTCATTGATCTCTCTTCTGTGACATGGTTGTTAGTGGCCATATCTTCTAATAATTCGTGAGCGTCGTGGGCTGTTTTCCTCATGAATGTCCCACCTGCTGCTGCATCTATAATGGTTCTGGTTGTTCCGCTGAGCCCGTTATAGAAGATGTGGACCAAGTTCCACAACTCAATGCAATGGTGTGGGCATTTTCTCTGCAAATCTTTGAACCTTTCCCACGCTTCGTACAAGGACTCTCCATCTGCTTGGTAGAAGTTATTCAGCTCCCCTCTCAATTTCGCTGCTTTGCACGGAGGAAAGAATTTGGCCAAAAATTTCTGTGCCAGCTCTTGCCATGTAAAAATTGAATCAGCTGGCAGGGAATTCAACCATACTTTTGCTCTATCCCTGAGTGAGAAGGGAAAGAGCCTCAATCTGACGGCATCATCAGTAACGCCGTTATATCTGAAAGTTGCACATAGCTCCAAGAAATTAGCTATGTGCATATGTGGATCCTCTGATGGCAGTCCTCCAAATTGCACTGTGTTCTGCACCATGCTCAGAATCGCCGGTTTTATCTCAAAGTTGTTTGCTCTGTGCGGGAGCCTAATACATGTCGTGCTCGTTCACCCTTTCGGTATGCGTAGTCTCCCAAGCTTCTTTCTGCCTGGACTTGCACTCTCCTCGACTTCCATAGGTACTTGCCGAGGCATTCCTGGGTTAGGTTGATTTTCACCTAACCCTTCTCTCATCATATTGTTGTTTTGAACACCGTCCATCTCTATCAAGGTTGCAATCCGCTGATTCTTTCTGTTCTGTTTACAGGTTTTCTCAATCTCTGGATTGAAGGGAACAAGAGTGTCTGCCCCTCTTCTCCTTCGCATAAACTGATTTCCTGAAATAGATCAAAAACAGACAACAAATCACGGAACCCTGATTTTTAAAAAAAAAACGTAAAAATAAAATAAAAATTAAAAACAAAATTAGAAATTAAAAATAGATAAATTTGATATTGAACTATGCCTAATCTCCGGCAACGGCGCCAAAAACTTGATGCGCGAAAAGATGCACACACTTTAACGCAAGTGCACGTTATCGTGACAAGTAATATAGTCTTGGTAAGACCGAATATCGTCCACAAGGATTAGTGTTCAAGTACCAATTATCTATCTTTTAGTATCTATTTGGTAACCAATATTTGATTTTGTTGTTTATAACTAACAATTATAAAGGCTAATTAACTATAGGTTTACTTCAGTTGTGATGAGAATAGGGCTTCCACGTCTCCTCAACTATCCCCTTATGTTACTTATTAATGCAATGAATTATGGTTCTTCTTCTCTCGGAGCTAGCAGGTTTACGAAATCGTTTTATACTCCCGTTAAGGCTATATAAACACTCAACCCCAATATTGCTCCTTTCTACCTTTCGGTGATAAGGATGACTCTATAGGAGGATTAAGACCAAAAACCTAGTTAACCGTCACGCGCCATGCGTAAAATTAGGGTTGTTAAGCCTCTCATTAACGCTACATAAGTAATTGAGGTATTTTCATCCCCAAATCCAAAATATGTCTACCCAACTTACAACATATTCACAACCTCATCCTTTCGAAGTTTGATTAGAAATCATATAAGTAATGATAATTAGTGATCAATTAATTACCAAGCATTCAACACAATTATTGGATAAATCTCAACAAGAAGAAGATTAACCATAACATGCATCAATTCATAACATAAGTTTCTAGTGATTTAACATGGAAAGCCCTATAGAGGAATTAGTTCCTAGCCATTGACATGACAAGAACTAATTCAATGTTCATCATAAAAACTGAAATAAAGAAAAGAAAAGAAAAGAAAATTACTAAGTTATGGTCTCCAATCTTCAATCCAAGAATCCTTGTGTTGTGCAAGAAAGGGAACCCTTAAAAACTGCCTAGGGTTCTCCTTTTATAGGCTCCAAACCACCTCAACCTTTTTCCCTTCAGGCCTGGCCCAGAATTCGTCATTAAACCTGATTTTCCCGCATCGGCGCCACGGCCCTGCTATCGGCGCCGCAACTTCTGCGGTACTTCGGATGATTTGGCGCCGCGGCCAGTCTCTGGCATGCGAGCGCGCGGCGCTGCAACTCGTAGCCTCTCGATGATTAGCGCGCGCCCGCACCTGTTGACATGAGGCGCCGCGGCGCTGGCCCGTGCTTTTGCCTCGTTCACCACTTTCTCGTCTTTTAAGCTCTGGAACCTCCACTTTTGCCCTCTTTTAGCTCCTTTTCCGCCATTTGGCCATTTTAACCACTTTGACTCAAAAGAAAGAAAATCTATCCTAATACGACACTTATTTGTACAAAACAGGACAAAAGTTTAGCTAAAAACGACTCGAAAAGTGTATATAAAATACACCGATCAATGGTAGGACTTAGTCTTTAAGGGGTTGTCAGTCTAGATAATCAAACTATGACAGTTTGGGTTCTTCTATCTCTATTTAGTAGCCCTCAATTGGCAAGACTTGTTATACTTATGGAGAGGTTGGGCACTTCAGGAGAGATTTCCCCAGATAGTGTTTAGGTGCCTCTCTTGTACCTAGGACCCCATCAGAGACATCTAGAGGTAGTAGTCAAACTAGTCGGGGAGGATCCCAGTCAGGCTATGGTGGATCTCAGTTAAGGAGAGATAGAGTTCATTCAGGTTGAGGTGGTTAGTAGGGTACTCAATCTGAGGTAGGACACACTCATTGCTATGCATTCCTATTTGTGTGTACACCAATAGGTGATTTTGTGATTGTAGATAGTGTATATAGTATATGTGTAGTTACCTTTATGGGTTATGACACTCGGGTAGATCTGGTTATCTTAGATTTGGTAGATTTTAATGTTATATTGGGTATGGATTGGCTATCACCATATTATGTAATTTTGGATTGTTATTCCAAGACGATCATGCTAGCTATGCCTGGTATTCTGAGGTTAGAGTGGAGAGTCGCTCCCTTCTCTATTCCTAGGAAAGTGATTTCATATATCTAGTATAGAGAGTTAGTAGACCGGGGTTGTTTGTCTTATCTTGCACATATTTAGGATACTAGTGCAGATACCCCTTCCTTTGATTTTGTTCCAGTAGTTAGTGAGTTTGCAGAGGTATTTCCTTTATATTTACCAGGTATACTGCCAGACAGAGATATTGACTTCTATATTGATCTTAAGTCAGGTAATTGACCCAGTTTTATTTTTCTGTATCGCATGGCTCTAGCCGAGTTGAGGGAGTTGAAGGAGCAGATTCAAGATTGTTGAGTAAGGGTTTAATTCGATCGAGTGTATCTCCATGTGTTGCTCCTATCTTGTTCATAAAGAAAAAGGAAGACACTATGCGTATGTGCATTGATTATAAGCAGCTAAATAAGGTCATCATCAGAAACAAGTATTAGATTATATGTATTGATGCCATGTTCGATCAACTTTAGGGTGCTTCGGTCTTTTTGAAGATTGACTTGAGGTCTATTATCACCAGTTGAAGATTCGGGTCGAGGATGATCCTAAAAAGGCTTTCTGGAATCGTTATGTGGATTATGAGTTCTTGGTGATGTCATTGGAGCTTCCCAATACCCCCGCAACGTTCATGTACTTGATGAATGGAATATTTAAGTCGTACTTGGATTCTTTTATGATTGTATTCATAGATGACATCCTGATTTATTCTAAGAGTCTGGAAGACCATGAGCGCCATTTAAGAGTGGTTCTTAGGATTTTGAAAGGAGTAGAATCTTTATGAAAAGTTCTCAAAGTGTGAGTTCTGGTTGAGTTCTGTAGCATTCTTGGGACATGTTGTGTCCAAGGATGGGATCATGGTTGACCCAAATAATATAGAGGCAATCAGGGACTAGCCTAGATACACTTCTGTGATAGATATTCAAAGTTTTATGTGTCTTGATAGCTACTATCGTTAGTTCATCAAGGGTTTCTCTTCTATAACTTTGCATCTGATGCGCTTGACTCAGAAAGAAGTGTCATTTCAGTGGTCCGATCAGTTTGAGGAGATCTTTCAAAAGCTCAAGACTTTGTTGACCACAACCCCTATTTTAATCTTTCCGGTGGATGGGAAGTACTTTACTATGTATTATGATGCTTCTAGGATTAGGTTAGGTTGTGTGTTGATGCGGGAGGGTAAGGTGATCACTTATGCATTGAAACAGTTGAAGGTGTATGAGCAGAACTATCTTTTTTCAAGATTTAGAGTTGGTTGTTATTATGTTTGCCTTGAAGATTTGGAGGCATTACCTTTATGGTGTCCATTATGAGGTGTATATTGACCACCATAGTCTTCAACACGTGTTTAATCATATGGACTTGAACTCTAGGTAGCTTCACTGGATGGAGTTATTGAGGTATTATGACATGACCATTTTGTATCATTCGGGCAAGGTCATTGTGGTGGCGGATGCCTTGAGTCGAAAGGCAGTTAGTATAGGGGTCTGGTTTATTTGGCTATTTCTGAGCATCCCATGGCTTTAGAGGTCAAATATCTAGCTAATTGTTTTGTGAGACTTGATCTTTTAGATCTGGGTAAGATTTTGGTTTGTGTGGAGGTGAGGTGGTCTCTTTTGGATCAAATTCAATTTCACCATTATGATGATATGAAGTTGTGCAGAATTAGAAATAAGGTGATAAATGGTGAGGCCAATGATGCCATAATTGATAGTGAGGGTGTTTTGAGGATCAAAGATAACATGTGTGTGTCTCATTTGGGAGATTTGACAAGATTGATTATGGAGGAGGCCCACAACTCTAGGTATTCAATTCAGGTGGGTGCTACTAAGATGTAACTTGATTTTAGGTAGCTATTGGTTGGGTATGATGAAGAGAGATATTGTTGATTTTGTATCTCAGTGTCAGAATTGCCAGCATGTTAAGTATGAGCACTAGCATCCCGATGGTGTGTATCAGAGGATGTCTATTCTCGAGTGGAAGTGGGAGAGGATTGTTATGTAGTTCATGGTTGGGTTGCCCAAGACTTTGGGCAAGTTTGATGCTATTTGGGTCATTGTTGATAGATTAACCAAGTCTATGCATTTCATTCCTATCCAGACCACTAATAATGCAGAGAAGTTGACCAAAATCTACATCTGTGAGATTGTTTGTTTTCATGAGGTTCTAATTTCTATCATATCGGATCAGAGTACTCAGTTTACTTCATATTTCTAGCAGACATTGCAAAAGGAAATGGGTACTCATTTGGATGTTAGTACATCATTTCACCCTCAGACTGATGGTCAGTCCGAGCAAACTATTCAGGTATTGGAGGACATATTATGATACTGCATGATTGATTTTTGTGGTTATTGGGACCAGTTCTTACCATTTACGGAGTTTGCATACAACAACATCTATCACTCTAGTATTAAAATGGCACCATTCGAGGCCTTATATGGTAGGAAATGTCGATCTCTAATTGGTTGGTTCGATGCATTTGAGGTTTGACCTTGGGGTACCGATTTGTTTAGATATATTAGACCATTTGGAATTCTTCAAAGAGTTGGAGAGGTGGCATATGAGTTGGCTCTGCCACCAGGTCTTTCATGCGTTCATCTAGTTTTCCATGTATCTATGCTGAAGAAGTATCATGATGATGTATCTTATATCATTCAGTGGGACTCCATGTTACTTGATCATAATTTGGAGTTCGAGGATGAGCCTGTGGCTATTTTGTACATACAGGTGAGGAAGTTAAGGTCGAAGGAGACAACTTCTATGAAGGTTAAGTGAAGGCGTCATCCTGTCGAGGAGGCAACTTAGGAGACCGAGTCTGATATGCAGAGAACATATCTGAGCTTGTTCACTACTTTTAGTACATCCCCTCTGTTCATTTCTCTCTATTCGAGGAAAAATGTTGTTTTAATTGGTATCTAATGTAACAACTCGTTTGGTCATTTTTAGCTAAAGTATGCCTTAGATCAGTTATTTGTGAAATCCGAGGGTACAAGCGAGTTTGTAGCACTATTTACCTTTAACAAACATGTTTGGTTTGTGTCCAGGGGGGGTTCCAAGAGTGTTTCAGGTGTTGGATGCGAGATTTTGCCTAAATTTCATTACTGGTATCTAGTGTTTACCGCTGCCCACCAGCATCTGCTTCAGCGTGTCCGCCTTGATGAGAGGTTGGCTCACCAAAGTGGAATATGAGAGTCAGGAGATTTTTGCCGCATCGGAGTCGTGTCCACCGCTGTGAGGAGTGAGGTGTCAAGTGACTCTCGCCCCAGCGAAGGGTTTTCTACCACAACGGGTCAGCTCCAGCGAATTCGATTCTGCTTGGCGGAAGAACTATACCAGATCCTTATATAATCCTTAGGTCAGAAAACTCTTTACCCAAAATACAAATCTCGAAACCAGCGCCACATTGTGGAACTTTTAGAGCCTTAAAATCCTTTCCAACCTTGAGGTAATAGGTTCTTTTCTTTTTATGACTTAAGTTATGATGCTAAGCTCTTTAATGGTGGTTTCGCATGTTATATAAGTTGGGAAGATGAATTATGCATATTATGAGATTAAGAGAGTTATATGGTTAATGTTAATGAAGAGTTATGGATTAAAAGGTATTGTTAATGTGAATTAGGACTGGATGATGATATATGATCATCTTTTTAGGCTTAATTTGATTATAGAAGCTTGTTTTCAATTGGGAGAAATTTCTAGGGTTTCAAATTGGGGCTTTTGATTATTGTTCAATTGAGGGATCAAACGTGAATAGATTTGCAATTAATTCAGGGATATGACTACCTAGTATGTAATCATGGTTATTGTATATTAAAGTTCCAGACTTGGTAGTGTGGTCGAGGGGATGGGTATTTAAAGTCTTGTTTTATGTTGTGTTAGCTTTATATTAACGGTATAAATATGCGTGAATAGACTTCAATTATCACGAGGCACAAATGAAGGGCAAAGCTATCATCGAAGCTTAATTTGGTAACACTCCTGCTCGGCTTTAAGGTAGGCTACGATTTAGCTTTTCGAGTCTCTGATAGTAGTACATAATTAGTTATAAATATTGAGGGATATTAGCCATGTTTGGGGGTCCCACTCAACCATTTATGATGAATGTTTGAGTGGGTACCGGTGTTGAACTACGATGATGGGTAGATTTGGAGGATCAGCCTCATGGTGGTTCTAACTGCTCTTTATTGAGTCTTGTCACCATGATTTCCATTGTTTGTTTACTCATCATATATACTTCCAATATAATATCCTGATTTGACTTGGAATTGCCTATGTGCTATTTTATACTTGAAAGCATGTGGTATATCATCTCTATATTTGATTGCATCTCATTACATCATGATATCTTGCCTTATATTGTCATTTCATTCATACAATCATGGTTTTGTGGCATTGATATGAGAGTGGTATAGATATGCTATGGTCCAAAAGACCAAAAAGGTAAGAATACAATGAGATTATGGAACTTGAGATGATATTGATACGAGGGGAGCGGGGTTTCTTGCCTGCAACATGATTGAGAATCGACAAATGAGTCATAGGCTCTATTCAAATTCGTGTGTGGAATTTCGGTTGACTAAGAGCGGTATATGAACTTCGTAGGTCCCCCATGGGTGTATAAATCATAATTAAACATTGACGTACTGTAAATTAGGTTGAGAAAGGTACCTTGCATATGCATTGCATTCATATCATACATACTTATGCCATATCTTTGATAATATGTGATGGAAGTTGTCATTCAGTGGCATTAAATAACTTTGTTAGATTTTGAACTTGAAAGGATTATTCATGCTACGTGATACTTGATATATTGTTGAGCTCTATTAACATCATAATGACTACGTGACATACTTGGTTATTGAACTGTTAGTATAGGATATTTGGTGTCAACTTGGTATTTATCTCTAATTATGTATCTTCCATCATTGTCGGCATATAATGTCTAAGGGGGTACATTGTGTACTCATGCTATACTTGTTGCATTTTTTTATACAGATTCAGTACTTTCTACCTCCGCAGTGCCACGTGACTGAGTCAGAGTTGTAATCCTCAGTATTTGGGGTGAGGATGCTTCTTCCAGCATGTTCTTGGATACCCAACATCTACTTATTGTCTTTTGTTCGTATTTGAGAGACATATTTCAGACTATGTATTTGGTTTTGTCATGCGTGCCCATTTACTCAGACTTGTATTGTTTTGTTAGTGCTCTTGTATTCCCAGATTAAGTCACTTGGGGGTCTTTATTTAAATGTATCAGACTTATCATTTCATTCAATGTTATATAATGAGACAGTGTTTAAAGGATCTGCATTTCTTTCGCTTTTATTTATATAATATCTTGCAATTATTAGGGCATGGTTCACCTATCGGTGGGATTGTGCAGGTATCAAGACGATTCCTGAAAGGGGGTCGTGGAATCACCTCAGTGTTGTAGTGGAAAATTATTTCGCATGAGCGGAGTTCATCTATCTGCCAATGCAGACACGATTTTGCTGGAGCGGATGTATCTCTTTTAGTAACTCTTCACTTCGGTAAATATTCTTCTCGAACCGTAGGAGTTACTTGACACATAAATTTCACGAGTAAAGTCATCGGCAAATGCCCAGAAAAGAGTTATAATAGAAAATCGGATGGAATGTTCATAACGACCGAATAAGACGTTATATAGTTGTTGAGTGTCATCTATTGGTTGGTAAATTTCACTTCTTTTGGAGCTTTCGAGTCAAGTGTTTCAATTGTGTCCTATGTATATAATTAGATAATCGGTAGGTCCGGGCCCTATCCTGAACATATGCCAGTTTTGTTATTCGTAGACGCTTGTATACTTGGTGGTCTATTTAGTAGTGATGTATGGCCTTACTGGCCTTGTTGTTGGTCTGTTAACTTGTACTACAGCCTTGTATATATATATTTAAAAGTTGGTTTCTCTCATTCAGCTTTAGATATATATATAGTATTTCTTGTTTACAGATTGTGGCCTTGTCGGCCGGAGTTTATATACGTTCATAAATCTTGTCAGAGTGGTACACTCGGGAAAGTGAGGCATAAGGCGTGGGTAACTCCTCCCATGCTGAGGTGTGACATATATTATGGGTGTTTACAACATCACGTAAGATTTAGAGCATTTCCAGATGTGTTCAAGGATGGACGTCAATTTAGATGGGGGAGAATGTAACAATCCAAAACCTCGTTTTGAGACTTTGTACTCTATTTCATATTTTATGCCTTAGATAATTTGGTGTTACGTTAATGGACTTGATGGCGTACAGCAGGTTGAGACCCAAAGGGCTCGGGGAGATTCTTTAATGCGATATTTTTTAAAGGCTAAAGTAAGGAACATGGTCCCCTTTTTTTAACGGTTATGCCATATATCAAGATGTTAGACTTTGTATAAGTTATTAAGTCATTTGTAACTTGGTGCTAGGGTTGGAATTGGCATCCAAGGGGCTTAGGAGAGATTTAGCAACATTAGAACTCAATGAATGTTGCATATTTTGTTGGTGCAAGGATGTACTTCGCGACCCCATGATGGAGGTTCGCGCGATCACGAAGAGGAGGAAGTATGTTCAATGCGAATAGGTGTTCGCATTTGTGACCACATGATAGTGTCAATCAGTCAGTCAAACCTTTTACGCGATGATGAGGTGGATGACTACGACCGTGAAGAGATAAGTTCTTAGGCATTGCAAACGTGATGCAGGGTTGCGAATGCGAAGAAGGTTGGTTGTGTATATATATGGTCGTTACGAATTAGTAAGCCAACAAGACATTACTCTTGATACCTTTCATATATGAAGCGTCAGCCACTGATCATTGGGATTTTACTACTCTAAAAATATAGTTACAAATCTAATGTTGAATTTATAGCATTTTAAGAAAATACTTAACTCTTCAAAAGTCAAATTATCCAAATAAATTTATTACCAATTTCATATCAAATTATCTTGATTTACTTAAAATCATTTACTATGTTGTATTATCAATTCCCATTATGCATCTATATATACATTTCAATGCTTCTCTTCTATCTCGACAATTAGATACTCATTCATATATTTAATTCCCAAGAAATTATTTCTTCTTCTTCATTTTTTTTGTGTGTGTATCAAACATGACTGGAAGGGTCTTAGGGAGACTAGTAGTTGAAGTGAAAGTCATAGAAAAACCGTCGAAAATAAAAGAATAGCTAGTTTGTTCCATAAAGCAAAAGAATTGTCAATCCTAGGTTATATACTTATTACCCTGGTTATTTTTTATCTCGGATAAACCATTCCTATTGTTTGGTCAAATTAAAGTGATGCTAAGGTTAGAGTCACAATAATTATTTTTGTTTCTAGTTTTCCTTTTTCTTACATCTTGTTGGCTCACTATTTTGTAACTAACACATACCGCATGTCTCTAAACCATCCTCAGTTTCATTTGACCAAATAATAGGAATGGATTCCCCAAGACTAAAAATAATTATGGAAACATATATATCACATAGGATTGATAATTCTTTTGCTTTTTTGGACAAACTATCTATTCTTTTATTTTCGATAGCTTTTCTCTGATTTACACTTGAATTCCTTGTATCTCTAAGCCCCTTTTCAATCATGTTTGATTTAGAGGCGCGTTGGTTATTCCTTCAGATTCACTATTATGACAGAGTCTTCTACACGAGCTTCAAACATGACCATTGGGGGACATGATTGGGTGGCTCATACCTATCACGTGTTGTTTTTCCAAATTAGTATACCTTGTTTTATTTTGTCGCACATAGTTTATTACTTCATATTATTTTAATGGTATGTGAAAGTTATGTTATGTTAGTAGGAAAAATGTACTAGTGTTATTCAGTCGTCCTAGATATATGTATAATGCCTAAGGATTTATTAAATGACATTTCAATCATACACTGCTTCTTCGCTTTTAAAGCTCAATTTCATTCAGTACAATGCGAACTTTATTTCAAGTTAGAATCTAAATCAATGAAATATATTTTGCATGCATTAATTTGGTAGTTTGGTATTTAATTAAAATGGAAGGATAGTACCAAAATATAATTAAACATTGACGTATTGTATACTAGGTTGAGAAGGTACCTTCCATATGCATTGCTTTTATATCATACATACTCATGCCATATCTTTGATAATCTATGATCGGAAACTGTCATTGAGTGACATTGAATAACTTGGTTGGATTTTGAAGTTGAAAGGACTATTCATGCTACATGATTCTTGTTATACTATTGAACTCTATGAACATCATGATGACTACTTGACATACTTGGTTATTGAACTGTTAGTATAAGATTACTTGGTGTCAACTTGGTATTTATCTCTGATTATGTATCTTCAATCGTTGTCAGCCTATGATATCTACATGGGTACATTTTATACTCATGCTACACTTGTTGCATTTTTATGCGATTCGATGTATCTACCTCCGTAGGGCCACGTGGTTGACTCAAAGCTATGATCCTCAGTATTCAGGTGAGGATGCTTCTTCCAGCATGTACTCGGATACTAAATTTCTACTTATTGTCTTTTGTTCGTATTTGAGAGATATATTTCAGACTATGTATTCGGTTTTGGCCTGCGTGCTAATTTACACAGACTTGTATTGTTTTGTTAGTGCTCTTGTATTCCCAAAGTAGATCACAAGAGCTATTTATTTGGATGTATCAGACTTATCATATCATTCCACGTTATATTATGAGACAGTGTTTAAAGTATCCACATTTCTTCCGCTTTTATTTATATAATATCTTGCAATTATTAGGGCATGGTTCACCTATCGGTGGGATTGTGTAGGTATCAATACGATTCCTGAAAGGGGGTCGTGGAATCACCTCAGTGTTGTAGTGGAAAATTATTTCGCATGAATGGAGTTCATCTATCTGCCAATGCAGACACGATTTTGCTGGAGCGGATGTATCTCTTTTAGTAACTCTTCACTTCGGTAAATATTCTTCTCGAACCGTAGGAGTTACTTGACACATAAATTTCACGAGTAAAGTCATCGGCAAATGCCCGGAAAAGAGTTATAATAGAAAATCGGATGGAATGTTCATAACGACCGAAAGGGAGTGGTTCGCCTATTGGTGAGATTATGTAGGTGCCATCACGATTCCTGAAATGGAGTTATGACATCACCTCAGTACCGGGGTGGAAAATTGTTTCTCATGAGCGAACTTCATATGAACGCCAGTACAAACACGATTTCGTTGGGGCGAACGCAACTTGTTCAGTAACTATTGACTTCGGTAAATATTCTTCCCGAACAGTAGGAGTTACTTGACTCATAAATTCCATGAGTAAAGTCATCATCGAATGCCCAGAAAATAGTTATAATAGGAAATCAGACAAAAGGTTCAGAAGGACCAAACAGGCCATTACAGAGTTGTTGAGTCTCATCTATTGGTTGGTAAACTTCGCTTCTTTTAGAGCTTTCGAGTCAAGTTTCAGTTGTGTCTTATGTATATATTTAGATAATCAGTAGGTCAGGGCCATATCCCGACCATATCACAAATTATTCGTAGAGGCTTGTAGACTTGGTCTGTAGTGATGTATGGCTTTACTGGCGTTGTTGTTGGTTTGTTAACTTGTACTATGGCCTGTATATATATATATATATATATATATATATATATATATATATATATAAATATATATATATATAAATTGAGTTAGTTTCTCTCATTCGACTTTAGACATCTAGATTGTATTTCTGTTTCTTAGTGGTCTTTGACATTTCCCTTATGTTGACTATGTTGTTATTGATTATATTTTAGTAAGGCCTTGTCGGCGGAGTTTCTATCGTTCAAAAATCTTGTCAAAGTGGTATACTCAGAAATTGAGGCACGGTGTGGGTCACTTCTCCCGGTGTGGTGTAACATATATTATAGATGTTTACATCATCACGTAAGATTTAGTGCCATTCGGATGTGTTCGAGACGGACGCCAATTTAGATGGGGGAGAATGTAACAATCCAAACCCCCATTTTGAGAATTTGTATTCTATTTAATATTTGATACCTTAGATAATTTGGTATTACGTTTATGGACTTAGTGGGGCGCTTGATGTGGAGATCGAAGAGCTCGGGGAGTTCTTTATTGCGATTTTTTTATAGGCTAAATTAAGGAACCTGATCCTCTTATTTTGAACGTTTATGGTATATATCGAGATTAGACTTTGTATAAGTTAATAAGTCACTTATAACTTGGTGCTAGGGTTCGAATTGGCATCGAAGGGACTCGAGAGAGATTCAGCAACACTAAAACTCAATGAATGTTGCATATTTTGCTGGTGAAAGTATGTACTACGCGACCCCATGGTGGAGCGTCGCGCGATCATGAAGAAGAGGAAGTATGTTCAATGTGAATGGGTGTTCACATTTGTGACCACGAAGGATAGTCTCAATCAGTCAGTCAAACCTTTTATGCGATGATGAGGTGGCTGACTGCGACGGTGAATGGATAAGTTCATAGGCATCGCGAACGCGATGCCAGGATTGCGAATGCGAAGAAGGTTGGCTGTGTATATATATGGTAGTTACGAATTAGTAAGCCAGCAAGACATTACTCTTGATACCTTTCATATATGAAACGTCACCCACATTATGATTTTACTACTTTAAAAATATAGTTACAAATCTAATTTTGAATTTATATCATTTTAAGAAAATACATAACTCTGCAAAAGTCAAATTATCCAAATAAATTTATTACCGATTTCATATCAAATTATCTTGATTCACTTAAAATCATCTACTATGTTGTATTAACAAGTCCCATTATGCATCTATATATACATTTCAATGCTTCTCTTCTATCTTGACAATTAGGTACTCATTCATAGATTTAATTCCCAAGAAATTATTCTTTTCTTCTTCATTTTTTCGTATGTGTATCAAACATGACTGGAAAGGGGCTTAGAGATACTAATAGTTTAAGTGAAAGTCAAAGAAAAACCATCAAAAATAAAAGTATAGCTAGATTGTTCAAGAAAACACAAGAATTGTCAATCCTATGTAATATACTTATTGCCCTGGTTATTTTAATCTTGGATAAACCATTCCTATTGTTTGGACAAATTAAACTAAGGCTAAGGTTAGAGTCACAATAATTATTTTTGTTTCTAGTTTTTCTTTTTCTTACATCTTCTTTGGCTCACTATTTTGTAACTACCACATACCGCAAGACTCTAAACCAGCCTCAGTTTCATTTGACCAAATAATAAGAATGGATTCTCCAAGACTAAAATAATTAGGGCAACATGTATATCACATAGGATTGACAATTCTTCTGCCTTTTTAACAAACTAGCTATTCTTTTATTTTCGATGGCTTTTCTCTGATTTACACCTAAATACCTAGTATCTCTAAGCCTCTTTTCAATTATGTTTTATTCAAAGGCGTGTTGGTTATTCCTTCAGATTCACCTATATGACAGAGTCTCAAACACTACCATTGGGGCACATGATTGGGTGACTCATACCTATCACGTGTTGTTTTGTCAAATTAGTATACCTTATTTTATTTTGTCGCACATAGTTTATTACTTCATATTTTTTTAATGGTATATGAAAGTTATGTTATGTTAGTAGGAAAAATGTACTAGTGTTGTTAAATCGTCATATGTATAATGCCTAAGGATTTATTAAATGACATTTCAATCAGACACTACTTCTTCACATTTAAAACTCAGTTTTATTCAGTACAATGAGTACTTTATTTCAAGTTACAATCTAAATCAATCAAATTTATTCGGTATGTATTAATTTGGTTGTTTCTTATTTAATTAATATGGAAGAATAGTACCAAAAAGGTACACATGCTAGTTACACTAGAGAAGGAGACATGCCTTCTTCCTAACAATGGTAGAGAAAAGATACAAGAAAAATAAAAACTACAAACAAAATATTTGAATCAGTCAGATCTAATGAACAAGTTTGATATTTTATCTTTTTGTCTAAACTGAAAACATTTTATTTTAGTTTTATGTTCATATCACATAAAATTCTTCAATATGTCATATAATTCTTCTCTTCTTCTCCTTCTCTAGGTGCGCTATTTTTTACTCTTTTATGTCATGAGAATTTTCCTCGTACAATAGAAACATGTATTTTAAATAGAATATTTGAATTTTAATGGACATACATACGAATTGATTGGTTGCTCAAACATAAAAAGTACGATCTTTAAAAACACTATACAGCCTCCACATCGGGAAGATTTTAAAAACTAACATGGATTCATTTTCTATAACGACAAAGAATTTAGATTGTGAAATAATATAAATTTCAAAAATTTAGAATTCGGCATAACTTGTACACGTAATCGTCGTTACAGATCCTTGAAGGGGGTCATACAACTGAAGCTTCGTAGAATATTTTAAGTGATCTATTATTGGCTCATTGAATTGGTGTAATTCATACCCGATCAGATTACTTATACAACACAGTAGTTGCACATACACAGTATCAGAAGGTTTTACAAGTTAAGTAGTTACCTTTTCACGTCGAACTTTATTAGAGACAACTATAAGCTTAGCCACATAAGTTTTATTGTGAGTTTGGATATTAGGATCGAGTTAAGTGACATTTATAGCACTAGCTAATGATCAGTCAGGGTGGGTTATACTAATGCTCTATGACTTGTTGACAGTGTTTGACTAAGAATGTGATAGTCATTGAAGCAATAGGCTAGTTCAACAGAGTTTGGACATAAGGATACGATGCATAGAACATGTCGTTTGGGGATTTGTAGGGATACAAGAGTTTTCTACTAGTGTTGTAAGTTGTACTAGAGAAAATGCATATAACTTGTCGGAATTTACAAAACAGCATTGAGTAAGCTCGATTGAAATAGAAACGCTTAATACAACTCAGTGTGGGCAAACGTCCTTCCAAAACATCAAAATAACTGTAATGACCCGTATGGTGGTTTGACACTTTTAAAATTATAGTACCTAATACATCCTTTTTGTGACCATCATTTTGATTATTATAGCTTGTGAGAGGAGTGACACACTTTTCGAGGTAAATCAAATTCATTCTAGAATGGAAATCATAAGTTAGAGCTTCCTTGAGTTTTGAAATGGAAAGGGTTGACTAAAAGTTCAATTTTGGTCAAACATGACGTATTTGAGTTTCATCGATTTTGTTAGGTCCGAAGCGCCATTCATAACTTAGTAGAGTCTTTGGTTCAGGTCTCGACGCATTCGGGTGCATTTTGGATACTTAGTTGGCTAATGTTGAGTTTTGATAAAGTTTGAGTGTTTTTGTGGAAAAACGTGTCTTAATGATGTCGGTAGTGTTTTGAGTGTGCGAGTTGGTTCGTAGAGTCAATTATACCCAGGTAGCATACTTGGTGTATGTCCGTACGATTCCTAGTGAGTTCGGGTGGTTGGTCGAGTTTAGGGAAAACTAGAAAAATCTGGTTTCATGGATTTGGTTTCCTAATTCGCGTTTGCGAAGAAGGTCTCGTGTTCGCGTAGTAGGACTTAGGTCTAGCCCAGGTCACACCTACTCATAACGTTGCGATGTCACTGTCGTGTTTGCAATGGTTGGATCGGGTTAGTGGTCGCGTTCGCGAAGAGCAATCGACAGAACAATTACTTGAAATCCCAAGTCTTATTTTAGACCTCATTTTCACATAACTCAAACTTTAGAGCTATGTTTTGGGAGAAATCGAAGGGGTTTTCATGATTTTTCGTTAGGGTAACGTTCTAAGCTCAAATCCTTTACTTTACTTTACTTTGATTCCTTTCATTTTTTTGTGATTTGCTTCATGATTTGAGTTAGAAAATCTAGTGTAGAGCCCCAAAACGCAAGAGAGTAATTTTTTTTTAATAAAATTTCAGTTTTACCCTACGGGTCTCGGATTTGACTTTTTTGGTTCTATTTTAGAATTCGGGCTAAATATGGGTATTGTTGGGTTCGTATGACCTAGCACAACACTAATTTGACTATGATGACCTTCAGCATTTGGAGCGGGGTCTTAGGTTGATTGTCTCTAACCTGAATTCTTTTATGGCAATCTGGGTACCTATAAAATTGCATATTAATGTAGGTTTCATTCTTGATAGACTCGGATTGTTCAAACGCACTCTGAAAAGGGAAAGACATTGGCTTGAGAGTTCGTCGTACATGCTCGACCTTCGAGGTAGGTGATGATTTACCTTTAAAGACTCTGATTAGAGGCGTTTATATATAGTATAATAGTCGTCAATCTATGTATGTGGGCCTTTGGGCATTGAAGGTGGTGATAAATCCACATATGATTGGTTTAACAATTGTCATGTGGATTATGTTAGCCATGACTGTTGCTTTATTACTCCCGATGCTAAGTGTCATGACCCAAACTGCAGGGTCGTGACGAGGCACTGGACCCACCTAAGGAGCGCCATTTGTACCTATAACTTAATCATAATTAATTATGGACTAAGCCGAAAAAGATTATAGAAAAGCTTATTTAAAAACTAACTTTTATATATACATACCCATACAAGACTACTATCCACAGGACACCTATCTACAAGCCTCTAAGAGTAGCAACATCAAAGGTCGGGACAGGGCCCCGCCATACCCGTATATACAAGTAAAAATTATACCATACCAAAATTAGACAAACACTCCGAAATAAGGGGAGTGCTAAAAAATCCACTGAATCCGCAATCTACTATCTACGTGAACCTGCAGGCATGAAACGCAACATCCCCTGACAATAAAGACATCAGTACGATTGATGTACTGAATATGTTAGGCATGAATAATAGCATAACTGGGATAACAACAACTGAAACAGGAACATCTGACCAACAATACATGTTTCTGAGGATCCTAATACATATGCTTAAATGTCATGCACAATGCGGTATACATATAAACCAGCCCCATTGGGCATCTTTCTTACCATAACAGCCTCTGTGGACATCATTTCATATCGACCTCAGTGGGCATAATATGTTTAAATGTTATGCAATGAAAATGTTTTAATACATATATATGGGCATCTTTCTTACCAATAATATATATATATATATATATATATATATATATATATATATATATATATATATATATATATATATATTTTGGCCCTTCATCAGGCATCTTCCTTCATATTAAGCCACACATGCTTTATCATTATCATATCCCAGCTGATCAGATGGTCTGCATATCCCGTTTCCCCCTCCCCAATATATAGTCTCAGGTAAAACATGAATGCAATGCAAATGAAAATATATGAATGACAATAAAAATACCCTGAGTGACATAATATCCTTGTAACTTCGGCTAACGCTACAAATATCAGCATCTTTTCTGTATGCCTCAATAAGGACTTAGGAACCTTTTTAGACATGCTTTCAACATACGATCAATAATATGAACATTTCTTAACTACTGGGAGTAGAATAAATTATGAAACAATATCACTGTTATGTTTCGTTACATGAAACATGCCAAAAGAAAGAAATAATTTTCCTTAATACCTCGAACAATAATGGAACCAGCCCCTTTTTACTAATTACCTACTGGAATGTTGCTTGAATAATATTTGGAAACTATTTTTGTTTCAAGAGTATTACTGGTCGGTTTCTTTCCCACTTAGAAACATTGGTCTTTGAATGTTGGAGTGACGTATCTAATCCCTATTACATAGCACAAAAATACAACTTTTTTTTTCACGACCGTATTACCCTTTCATTCAAGAACTGGTTTCCCCGAGAATAGAAATTTAACAATCCTTGTTTGGAAATCAACATTAGCGTAGCATGATGCTAGCCAGTCCATGCCCATAATAATATTAAAATCAACCAGCTTTAGTTCCACCAAATCCACTAGAGTCTGAATATTACACAATTTTGATAGATCCATCTAGCAACTACCGACTCACCAACTGGTGTAAATGCCACAAATGGATCTCTTATCACCTTAGGCAAATTTACATGCAATAAAATGAGTGATATATGATAGATTGGAGCATGGATCTAACAATGCAAACACAACATGTGAAAAGACTGATAATATACCTCAATGACGTCAGGTGAGGACTCCTGATCATGTCATCCCATAAATGTATAAATGCGGTTCGGCCCTACCGCCGATCAGATGCTATCTGTTGACTCGACTGATCGGGCGTCGACCGTGATGAAGCCACTGCAGATTCGACCGGCTGAACTATAACACATTCGCTTCCTGTCGGACATTCTCGCATAACATGACCAGGTTCACCATAGGAATAACACACATTAGTTCCTTATCGGCATGGTCTAGATGGGTCTTACCACAAAGTTCACAATGAATCAATAGAGGCCTCATCTGAATAGAATTTCCTCTATAATAAGATCATGACACTTGTGAACCTTGACTTGGTCCCGATTGAACAAACTGATCAACACTCGACCTTGAAAATGACAATGATGCTCTAGCTATCAGATAAGATGGGTGTATATAAGGTTGTGGCTTGGGCCCATCTCTGAAATCTCTCATGTCACCGATCGATCGAGCCCTCTTATGCTGGCCCTTATCACGTTATCGATCTTCCTGCTGTTGCCTCTTACAATCTTCCAAGTTCTGTGCATAATCCTGAATGCGAGCAATATCGATACTCAGATTCAAAGAAGCTATAGTACACTCATTGACCAAGTGTGGTCCTAAGTCGGTAACAAACATATGTACTCGTCACTCTTCTCCGCTACAATCGTCGAAGCATATTAGGCCAAGCTATTAAACTGCAAGATATATTCTCGAACGCTCATGCTGCCCTTCTCAAGATGTAGGAACCTATCCTGCATGGCCCTTCGAAGTTCGACTAGCAGAAAATGCTGTAAGAAGGCCTCTGAAAATTCTCTCCATCCTGGTGGTGGAGCACGAGGTCCCCTAGATTGATCCCACGTCTCATACCAAAGTATGTTGTACCTGATCCATAAAATTCTGCGGGTCTGCGTTCAAGTCTATCCCGTGAATACCGGAGGATCTACATTAATTAAATCTCGAGCTCTCGTGCTAGTAGCTCTATCCGTAGGACTGGGAACCTGATGTTGGGCCTGAGCGGCTACCAATCATGTTAATATTTTTACCACACTTTGCATATCAAGATCCTCATCTAGAGTTTTGAGTGGAGGTATTGGGGGGTACCGCAACTCCACTACTCTCATTTGATGGTGGCGAACTGGGATAATCATACGAAGGGGTTGCACCGAGGGTCTCACTCTGGCCCTCGCTAGCGGGTGACAATAAACTGGTACCTTCACCCATAGTCGTATCCAACTCCCTCATACAGCTGGAATTATTCCTTATGGTAGGCATTGCTGAAATCATAAATACGAGACTGATTAGGAATGAAATACTTATAACACAACTCTACTTGCACGATTTATAAGATGAAAGAATAGAAACCATTCCTAAATGTCAGGAAGCCTCTTGAGTATAAGTATGATGCACAACATACCCATAAACAAGACTCTACTAGACACTTGTACAGTCTCTAGGACAGACATGCTCTAATATAAAGTTTGTCACGACCAAAACGGAAGGGCCGCGACGGGCACCCGCCCCACCTGCCGAGAACCGCCATTCATACCTTTAACTTGTAATCATAATTATTTATGGACTAAGCCGAAAAGATTAGAGAAAATCTTACTTAGAAACTAACCTTTATATATATATATACATATACAAGACTACTATCCACAGAGCACCTGTCTACAAGCCTCTAAGAATAGCAACATCAAAGGTTGGGACAGGGCCACGCCATACCCGTTATATACAAGAAAAAATTGTACCGTACCAAAATTAGACCAACACTCCAAAACAAGGGGAATGCTCCAAAAATCCGCTGAATCCACAATATACTAACATGGACCGTCGTCCTATCTACGTGAACCTGCAGGTATGAAACGCAGCGTCCCTTGATAAAAAGGACGTTAGTACGACTGATGTACTGAGTATGTTAGGCATGAATAATAGCATAATTGGAATATAACAACAACTGAAACATGAACAACTGACCAACAATACATGTTTCTGAGGATCCTAATACATATGCCTAAATGTCATGCACAATGCGGTATACATATACATCGGCCCCATTGGGCATCTTCCTTACCATAACAGTCTCTGTGGGCATCATTTCATATCAGCCTCTGTGGGTATAATATGTTTAAATATTATGCAATGCAAATGCGGTAATACATATATACTGGCCACACAAGGGCATATTCCTTCCCAACTATATATATATATATATATATTGGCCCTTCATCAGACATCTTCCTTCATATTAAGCCACACAGGCTTTATCATTATCATATCTCAGTTGATCAGGTGGTCTGCGTATCCCGTTTCCTATCCCCAATATATAGTCTCAGGTAAAACATGAATGAAATGCACATGAAAATGTATGAATGACAATAAAAATATCCTGAGTGACATAATCTCCTTGTAACTTCGGCTAACGCTGCAAATATCAACATCTTTTCCGTATGTCTCAATAAGGACTTATGAACCTTTTTAGACATGCTTTCAACATAGGAATCTATAATATGAACATTTCTTAACTACTAGGAGTCGAATAAATTATGGAACAATATCACAGTTTGCCAAAAGAAAGAAATAATTTGCTTTAACATACCTCGAACAATAACAGAACCAACCCCTTTTTACTAATTATCTACTGGAATGTTGCTTGAATAATATTTGCAAACCGTTTTTGTTTCAAGAGTATTGCTGGCTGGTTTCTCCTTTAACCCCAAAGAACCAGTCTCAACTTGACAAAATAATAGTATACAACCGTTGTCACACTTCTTACGTCCAAAATTATCTCAGGGTTTTATCATTTTATATGCTAACCTCTTTATTTGCATACGTAAATATGACCAAATTTTTTCCAACGCTCGGATCTATTTACACACGCATAACGATTTTTATACACCTAGTTGTTCAAACCGTGACCCGAAAGTACGGGATATTACACTAGGGTTATTATAGGGTTTCAAACTTTGGGTACCGCCAACACCGCATGACTTCTTATTAATTCGATTCTCGCGCCTGACTTTGCTCTTCTGCCTGTGTATGGACCAGTGTTGGCCAATGATGTTCAGTAAAAAATGTATATATTTAGTCATTGTTGTCTCGCATTTTAGTACTTTTGATCGTCTTTTGAGTATAATTATATTGATTTGAGCTTAATATTATATTTGTTCT
This sequence comes from Przewalskia tangutica, assembly GCA_029844215.1. Classification (NCBI taxonomy): domain Eukaryota; kingdom Viridiplantae; phylum Streptophyta; class Magnoliopsida; order Solanales; family Solanaceae; genus Przewalskia; species Przewalskia tangutica. Next base: position 17,246,207 of record CM056739.1, on the reverse strand, counting down.
TTGTAGGTACATTGGAGATGAAATTTGAGTAAAATTAGAAAAATTGAGTGAAAAGGATTAGAATTAACAAAAGAGCTTCACAAAGAACTGAAGGCATAATTCGAAATTGAAGATGGCTTATCTTTTTGTGATGATTACGCACATCATTGAGTGATGATTGATATAAAGCAAATGAGAAAAATATAACAATGAAATGCCCAAAACGTAACAAGAAGTGGAGATGCATATGGATGTTTGTCTACGTGGCAAAATTTAAGGCGGGAGATTTCAATTCCATCGCAGAGGTGCCGCATGAAATCTCATTCTCTAAATCTTTTTTGGTCATCTGCGCCACCCTTGGGATGCGAGGGTGGCACGAGACACGGTGTATTTTCGGTCCGAGTTGAATTTGGTTTTTAAAAGCTTAGGTCTTTTGGTATCCTATAAATATATATTTTACACGATTTTGACATAACTTTGGGATAACTTGTCCTGAGTTTAGAACCTTTGACCTAAAGACAGGTTGGAGTCGCCGTGGAGGCCAGAGTTATTGGGTTTGACCTTTTCTTCTCTTTACTCCTAGTTTCTATGTTTCTTTGTGCATTGTTGTTTTTCATCCATGTCTATGTGGAGCTAAACTTCACATTCTAAGGTTGTGGTATAGCCATAAATATTAATGTTTGAAGACTATATCTATCTTAATACAAGTTATTAATTTTGATTATTTCTTTAATTCTGTGCATAATTGTATGATTGTTTGGCCAACATTAGGTTCTATTGACTATCTAATATACATGCTTGGGAATGATGTTAAATTAGACAAGGGTTAAAGAGAGTGTGATATGATTATCCCTATAATTGGGCTAGGATTTATGGCTATGATAGGAATATACCTAGGTGACACGTTCAATTAAATAATGTGAATGAATTGCGTTCTTAACAGGTCAATTACATAGGAGTATAGGCGACAAACTATTTTGAATAGTTAGTAGTAGTTAGGCAGAATACAATGAGAGTTAATAATCTGGTTAATTAACAATCGTCAATAATTTGGATTAAGGAGAAATAGTTTGAGCACTCAATAGGGTTGGTGAACCAACCGCAACACAGAAACAATTATATCACCGCTATTTCTTGGTTGAAGTTCATTACTTATTTTCTTTTATTTTTAAATAGTTTATATTTGAACTACCGCAAGATTTAATTGTTGTGCACCAAGTGTTTCATGTATCTATGTTGAGGAAGTGTGTGGGAGACCCGTCGTTCATTGTTCCTATCGAATCCATCACAATTAAAAATGGCCTAGCTTGTGAAGAGGTCCCTGTGACTATTAGGGATCATCATGTTCGCAAGTTGAGGACTAAGGAACTTTCCTCAGTGAAAGTGTTGTGGAAGAGTAAAAAAGTTGGGGAGGCTACATGGTAAGTTGAAAAGGACATAAAGTCTAGATGCCCGCACTGGTTTGATGAGCAATCACAAATCGTATAAGTTAAATACCTTCAGCATTTATGTAATGTCCCCGTATGTATTCATGTCTCATGTTTCACTACTTATATATCATGTCCCCATGTAATCATGTCATCCAGTCCCCAAGTTCCACATAGTGTTTCCTCACATTCATGTACTCATGTCATATCAATAAGTTTCTGAGTTAACCACATTCCTAACCATGACCCATCATTCAAGGACGAATGATCCCAATGGGAAAATATTGTAATACATCTTACCTTTAAACTAGGCATTGTTCATGATTCACGGGTTAAAATAAATTGGGAAATGTTGGGATGAAGAATTCATTAAAATTGGTGTTCTTCACTTTTACGCCAGGTTTTACAGGCCGTCAAATAAATTATGGACCATTGAATGCACCGTAAAAAGGACCCATGAAACCCAACTTATTGTTTCCAATTTACGATGGGTTTTACGGTTCGAATAAGTTTCACGGACTGTGAATTATACCCTGAAATTTTTCATGGACCGTGTTTTGGATCGTAGAAAGGACAAGGGAAAATCGACGCACTGGAATCGATTTACGATCACTTTCACGGACCGTAAAATATTTTACGGACCATGAAAGTGTCCCGATGACTGAACAGTATAATTCGTGTTTTCAGTCTTTTATGTTATTTTTCATTCTCTTAAATCCATAGCTCAAAGGTCCTCTCGTATCCTCATCCTCCTACACCAGTAAGTCTATTCCAAACAATTATAACTTTTTCTAAAATCCACACATGGATTCTAAGTAATAAATTGTTTTTCTAATCTAGGATTTTCAAGAAAACCCATGTTAAGGTTCAAGCTTTTGGAATTCTTCTTCAATAAACGGACATTCTCTCAAGTTTTGGAGCAATTAAGGTATGTAGGGTTCTTTCTTTAGTTCGTGATGACCTTAATAACATGTACCATTATATATCATGATTAAATTATAAATTCGTTAATTGTATTCTTGTTATTTCATTATGACTATCATGAACCGTCTGTAATTCATGAACACCAATAAATTGAATTACATGGGTTCCTAAATACATGTTTATGAACCAATATTATTATATTGTATAAAATTTACATGCTTTTAATACCTCTTGAAACGTTATCTTATATTTGCACATGCTATGTTATATCCAAAATCATGTTTACAAGTTTTGATTATGAAATTTATGGACTTTCATGCCAACTATATTTGTCACACCCCGAACTCCGGGCCCGTGACTGGTGCCCTACCTGGGCACCCTTCTACCTTTACAATACAAGTAAACTGCGGAAAGTAAATAACACCTCTTTTTTTTTTTAAAAACAACCGTACGTGCAAGGGCAAAACCGACAAGGTTGCCATATATATATAAACAAAAGACACTACACCGTACATGAGTCCAATCCCACATATGAATACAGACCTCTAGGAGTTAATGTTACACCCCGTAAGTCCAGGACATGTATAAGAGAATGTACCTAAGGAAACAAGACTTGGAAATTAGTACGAAAGGAAGAATTGTTTTTCCGACGGAAAATCTTCCGAAGGTCGGAAAGGAAAAATGTTCGTTATTGAGAATTGGATTCTCAAAATGCATTATTTGAAGAGTATGGAACTCTTAACCTAATGGAAATTTATTTTTTTACGGATATGGTCACGTGGGGCCCACCCGAGGAATTTTACTTTTTGTGGGGCCCACGAGGGTTACAGAATTTTATGGACGAATGAGAGGGCGACACGTGGCACCCCCTCCATGATGTTGGACGAAAAATTGCAAGGGTATTATGGTCATTTGACCTAAGTAGATGATAAGTCTTCTAAGCTTGACATTGTTGACAAGTCAACTTGTCCACCTAGGCTTGATCCAAGTGAAACACATCCTAACCTCACATTTGTTTAAGTCTTGACCTCCAATGTGTTTTAAATACATACTAGTAGCAAGACAAGGTCTTGAAGACTTAGAAAAAATTTCTCAACTCTTGTTCTCACTAGATAGCTCTCGGCTTTAGCACATTTCCAACAAGAAAATTTTGTAGTTTTGATCCATTAGCCACAAGACTTAAACCCAATGTCCCTAAGGGTATTGTAAGGATATCTCAATAGAAAGATTTCGGAAAAAACGTATTTTTACGTTAGTCGCAAGGCGGAAACTATGGAAGTTCTTCAACTTTGAAGTTGGAACTTGAAGATGGGTTCTTCATAGGCCTCTAAGGAGTGCTTGGAGCGGATTGGAACTTAAGGAAAGGAGCTAAGAATTGCTAAGGCGCGACTTTGAATCTTGGAAATTTTAAGGGCTTGGAAAGGTATAAATTTTGTCGTTTTAGTAGTTAAGACTTACTTATTGTTGTAGCTGTGGATTTTAGAAAGCATGAGTTATATAGTATGAAGTTTGATATGTTTATTGGCTATTAGAACCCTAATCCGAAAACTTGCATGTTTAGCCTTAAGATTACATTTCAAGTTGATTATTAGTTAAGTCGTCGCATGTTGTATAAAGAAGGAAATCGTAGTTGTTGAAGTTGTTTATGACTATATAACATGTTAGACCTTAGAACTTAGAATTGGAAGAGGATTGGAAAAGGCGTAGTGTAATTGGTTATATGTTGGCCGAGAATGGCTAGTGAAGTATTACACTATTTCGTATGAATTGTGGGGCGGAATTTTACACGTATTGTAAGGCGTGTAATCCCCTTTGTTTGGTTGTTGTTTGGAGCCTTAAATGTGGCTTGTTGGTTATTGTATTCGGCCTTGAAAAAGGTGGCTAAGTAAGTAGAAACAAAGGAGGTGCTGCCCGATTTTCCGTAGAATTAGAGACCGTATACTTAGTATTATTCTACGTAGAGACTAGAAGTTGATAGCCTTGTTGTGACCATTATAGGTTGACACTTCTACGTACGGCGTATTCGGCTTAGCTTGTGGATTTAGCCGAAAAGGTATGTGAACTATCTCCTCTTCTAGCATGATTCCTTAGAATAAAGAAAGTAAGTTCTACTCTTGAATGATCCATTCCTTGCTTGTATTTGGATTGCCTAAAATAGAATTTGTTCTATGTACTTCCTTGAGTGTACCTTGATGTTTAAATTGTAAGTTGTAGAATCCATTTTCTTGATGAAGTTTGGGTTCTTAAAAGTGAAGGTATTTTTCTTAAAGTACATAGAGACTTGAAAAGGAAGTGGTTTCCAAATCTTTTGGCTAGTGCCTTAGTTCTAAAACCTAAAGGTCATTATAATGACTTTAGGGGAGTCAAAGGAGTGATTTACTAATTTGATTTAAAAGAGGAGAAATGACATGATTTAAGAGAAGTAACTTGCGTTAAGGGTGAAGTTACTTGAGGTTTAAAAAGTAGAAGAAAACTTGTTTTCTAACTATTAAGAGACTTGAAGTATTTTGAAAGTTAAGAACTTGATTTTATAAGTATGTGATACTTGGTTTTAATAGTATAAGTCTCTTGGTTATTGAAGGAAATGGATACGTCTAAAACCATAAAGGGTTATAACGGCTTTATGGGAAGTTGGTTATAACGGCTTTATGGAAGGTTTAGAAAGTTGTCTATTTTGATTAAATCGGCATAAGTTGCCTAGATTGTGAAAATTTGGAGTTACTTGATTTCAAGCTTTGAAATGAGTTTTCTAAAAGTGTAGTAACTTACTTTGAAAAATAGACACGCCTTGATACTACGGGTGTTAGTATCTTGGGGCTTTACATAGAAAGGAGTCTTTTATAAAGGAATGTACGTACGTAGTACTTTGGCTTGATAAATTGAGGATTTGTCTAAGTGTGCCTTGATAAGTACTTTGACTTGTTAAAAGAGAATTATTCTATGTATGCCTTGATTAAGTACTTTGGCTTGATAAATTGAGGATTTGTCTAAGTGTGCCTTGATAAGTACTTTGACTTGTTAAAAGTGAATTATTCTATGTATGCCTTGATTAAGTACTTTGGCTTGATAAATTGAGGATTTGTCTAAGTGTGCCTTGATAAGTACATTGACTTGTTAAAAGAGAATTATTCTATGTATGCCTTGATTAAGTACTTTGGCTTGATAAATTGAGGATTTGTCTAAGTGTGCCTTGATAAGTACTTTGACTTGTTAAAAGAGAATTATTCTATGTATGCCGTGATTAAGTACTTTGGCCTAAACCATAAAGGGTTATAACGGCTTATGGGAAGTTGGTTATAACGACTTTATGGAAGGTTAAGAGAATGGTTTTTCTCTAGTAAAGTAATCAAAGGAATAACTTGTTTTAAGGAAGGGCAAATTGTTTTAAAGGTACCAATTGCTTAAGGTTTTTAATAAAGAAGTCACTTGATTTAGAAGCCGGTAATTGTATTTCTAAAAAGGTATTGTGACTTGTCTTGAAAGGTGGATAGGACTTGATACTACGGTTGTTAGTATCGGGGAAGTTTTTGTGGAAAGGAGTCTTTTGAAAAGAATGTACGTACGTAGTACTTTGGCTTGATTAATTTAGAATTATTCTATGTGTGCCTCGATAAGTACTTTGGTTTGGTTAATTGAGAATTAGCCTATGTGTGCTGGTGATAGCCTATGAGTGCAAGTTTTATGTTTTATTACGTTGCCGCGACTCTCGGTTTGAGGGCCGGCTGTCTTGTTGTAAGTTACTTGGACGTACCGACAGTGATGCGGGATTCCACGGGTATGCTTCCGTTATTTGTAGCACTTGGGTTAAATTCCCGGATTTTATAAAAGACATGGTAGTGCTTATGTCTTGTTTGATGGTCGGTCGAGATAGGGTAAGAGTATAAATGAGGGGCAAGCCCCAAGACGTTATACCACCTCCTCCAGGGTAAGAGTATTAGTGAAGGGTAAACCCCCAAGACGCCACCACCTGCTTTATGTGTTGTTTGACGGCCGGTTGAGATAGGGTAAGAGTATAAGTGAGGGGTAAACCCCCAAGATGCTATACCACCTGTTTTACCACCTTCTCCAGGGTAAGAGTATAAGTGAGGGGTAAACCCCCAAGATGCTATACCACCTGTTTTACCACCTTCTCCAGGGTAAGAGTATAAGTGAGGGGTAAACCCCCAAGATGATATACCACCGGTGGGACTTGATGTTATGTTATATCATGGGCTGGCGGTGAAGGATTCCACAGGCATGATTGATATTATGGGCGTGAGACCCATGGTTATGTTTTAGTAACGACTTTGAGGCACGCGTCCACGACTTGATATGATCGCTTATGTGTTATATCGTAGGTTGGCTATCATACATGTCTCTGCTTTGTTTAGATCGTTATGATTTCATTACTGATTTATTGTTCACATAGTTGGTACATTCTTCGCATCGACCTCCTTGGGCTGCGTTCACGCCGCAGTTTAGGTACGTGATTTGGTGATCGGCAGTGTAGGATCTGCCGTGGTTTTGGATAGCTCCTCTATCCGTGAGTTTATCTTTTGGTATATGTCCTTCAAGATGTGCTTTGTACAGCTTTTACGGCATGGCCTTGCCCGTCACATTTCGATTTAACTCCTGAGGTCCGTATTCATATGTGGATTGGACTCGTATGGTGTAGTGTCTTTTGTTTATGTATATATGGCAGCCTTGTCGGCTTTGCCCTTGCACGTACGTTGTTTTAAAAAAAAAAATGAGGTGTTATTTAATTTCCGCAGTTTACTTGCGTTGTTAAGGTAGAAGGGTGCCCAGGTAGGGCACCAGTCACGGGCCCGGGGTTCGGGGCGTGACAGAGTGGTATCAGAGCAGTCAGTCCTCGGAATGTCTACAGACCGTGTCTAGTAGAGTCTTGATTATCGGTGTGTTGCACGCCACACCCATAAACAGGAGGCTACAGGACATTTAGGAGTTGGTTTCTATTCTTCTCACTCTAAGATCGTGCCATAGAGCTGTGTTAGTAAGATAATTCCTCTCTGACGTATTGTTGTGTTACGATTATGCCTCGAGGAGGGCAACAGCCCGAAGGGCAAAGGAGTAGCAGAGCTACTAGTCGGACTCGAGGAGTTGATAGGGCTTATGCCCGTGTTATACTGGATGTTGTTCCACGGCGAGTTCCTGCGCAAGGTTTGAGGCCCCAAAGACCGAGCCTCCAGTTTCTCGGTTAGGAGAAGACTATAGGGTCATGAGGGAAGCAGTTATGTTATTGACCAAGATAGCCGTGCTAGCAGTTGTAAGTGATAGTACCCCAGAGGTAGGGATACTTTGATTAGTAAAGTGAGAAGTAAGAATGTTGACAAGAATGATAGGTGAACTGAGACTATAGTTGTATAGAGTTCACAACTTGTAATTACCCCGTATAAGTGTAAGACCGATAGGGAAGATTGTGCAGTAGAAATACTTTGGCTTATGTGACGAACCTCTAGTGAATAGGGGGTAGGGTAAGAAGTACCTTGAGATAAGAGAGAGATTTATTTCAAACTAAGAATGAGAAGTTAAGTGTGACGATGAGTCGGGTTATGGACTCATTTCGGGTTAGCCGGTAGTATGGAATGGGGTGATGTCAGTTAGAAATGGTCCCGTTATGTGATAGGGTCCCGAGGATGCAAGGCCCAAGTTTAGTAAATCGTTGTACGAGTTTGTGGACGCGTTCCACCGGAACTAGGTCGTAAGGACCGAGGAGAGCCTTAGCGGAAATTCAAGTAGCATAATGGCCAAGTTGGTTAGTAACTCCAAGGATTGGGGAACAGAAACAGAATTTGAGATTTTGTACGTGTACTAGATGAGTTTGAAAGTACGAGAAAGTATGACAAGTAAGGAAAGAAAAGAACCTCTAAGGATCCCGTGTTTGGGAAGACTGTAACCTTCGAGTTTTGTGAGAAGGGACCACGGACGGAAGGTCCATTATTATGTTTACGTATGTTATGAGGTGGCCATGTGTGGCATCGTTGGTCTTGTGCATTTGATTGATAGGCATAGTATAGAGATTGTGCCGGAGTTTGTGTAGCGTGACAACCGACTAAGAACATTCGGGGACGAATGTTTCTAAGGGGGGAAGAATGTTACACCCCGTAAGTCCAGGACATGTATAAGAGAATGTACGTAAGGAAACAAGACTTGGAAATTAGTACGAAAGGAAGAATTGTTTTTCCGACGGAAAATCTTCCGAAGGTCGGAAAGGAAAAATGTTCGTTATTGAGAATTGGATTCTCAAAATGCATTATTTGAAGAGTATGGAACTCTTAACCTAATGGAAATTTATTTTTTTACGGATTTGGTCACGTGGGGCCCACCCGAGGAATTTTACTTTTTGTGGGGCCCACGAGGGTTACAGAATTTTATGGACGAATGAGAGGGCGACACGTGGCACCCCCTCCATGATGTTGGACGAAAAATTGCAAGGGTATTATGGTCATTTGACCTAAGTAGATGATAAGTCTTCTAAGCTTGACATTGTTGACAAGTCAACTTGTCCACCTAGGCTTGATCCAAGTGAAACACATCCTAACCTCACATTTGTTTAAGTCTTGACCCTCCAATGTGTTTTAAATACATACTAGTAGCAAGACAAGGTCTTGAAGACTTAGAAAAAATTTCTCAACTCTTGTTCTCACTAGATAGCTCTGGCTTTGTACATTTCCAACAAGAAAATTTTGTAGTTTTGATCCATTAGCCACAAGACTTAAACCCAATGTCCCTAAGGGTATTGTAAGGATATCTCAATAGAAAGATTTCGGAAAAAACGTATTTTTACGTTAGTCGCAAGGCGGAAACTATGGAAGTTCTTCAACTTTGAAGTTGGAACTTGAAGATGGGTTCTTCATAGGCCTCTAAGGAGTGCTTGGAGCGGATTGGAACTTAAGGAAAGGAGCTAAGAATTGCTAAGGCGCGACTTTGGATCTTGGAAATTTTAAGGGCTTGGAAAGGTATAAATTTTGTCGTTTTAGTAGTTAAGACTTACTTATTGTTGTAGCTGTGGATTTTAGCAAGCATGAGTTATATAGTATGAAGTTTGATATGTTTATTGGCTATTAGAACCCTAATCCGAAAACTTGCATGTTTAGCCTTAAGATTACATTTCAAGTTGATTATTAGTTAAGTCGTCGCATGTTGTATAAAGAAGGAAATCGTAGTTGTTGAAGTTGTTTATGACTATATAACATGTTAGACCTTAGAACTTAGAATTGGAAGAGGATTGGAAAAGGCATAGTGTAATTGGTTATATGTTGGCCGAGAATGGCTAGTGAAGTATTACACTATTTCGTATGAATTGTGGGGCGGAATTTTACACGTATTGTAAGGCGTGTAATCCCCTTTGTTTGGTTGTTGTTTGGAGCCTTAAATGTGGCTTGTTGGTTATTGTATTCGGCCTTGAAAAAGGTGGCTAAGTAAGTAGAAACAAAGGAGGTGCTGCCCGATTTTCCGTAGAATTAGAGACCGTATACTTGGTATTATTCTACGTAGAGACTAGAAGTTGATAGCCTTGTTGTGACCATTATAGGTTGACACTTCTACGTACGGCGTATTCGGCTTAGCTTGTGGATTTAGCCGAAAAGGTATGTGAACTATCTCCTCTTCTAGCATGATTCCTTAGAATAAAGAAAGTAAGTTCTACTCCTTGAATGATCCATTCCTTGCTTGTATTTGGATTGCCTAAAATAGAATTTGTTCTATGTACTTCCTTGAGTGTACCTTGATGTTTAAATTGTAAGTTGTAGAATCCATTTTCTTGATGAAGTTTGGGTTCTTAAAAGTGAAGGTATTTTTCTTAAAGTACATAGAGACTTGAAAAGGAAGTGGTTTCCAAATCTTTTGGCTAGTGCCTTAGTTCTAAAACCTAAAGGTCATTATAATGACTTTAGGGGAGTCAAAGGAGTGATTTACTAATTTGATTTAAAAGAGGAGAAATGACATGATTTAAGAGAAGTAACTTGCGTTAAGGGTGAAGTTACTTGAGGTTTAAAAAGTAGAAGAAAACTTGTTTTCTAACTATTAAGAGACTTGAAGTATTTTGAAAGTTAAGAACTTGATTTTATAAGTATGTGATACTTGGTTTTAATAGTATAAATCTCTTGGTTATTGAAGGAAATGGATACGTCTAAAACCATAAAGGGTTATAACGGCTTTATGGGAAGTTGGTTATAACGGCTTTATGGAAGGTTTAGAAAGTTGTCTATTTTGATTAAATCGGCATAAGTTGCCTAGATTGTGAAAATTTGGAGTTACTTGATTTCAAGCTTTGAAATGAGTTTTCTAAAAGTGTAGTAACTTACTTTGAAAAATAGACACGCCTTGATACTACGGGTGTTAGTATCTTGGGGCTTTACATAGAAAGGAGTCTTTTATAAAGGAATGTACGTACGTAGTACTTTGGCTTGATAAATTGAGGATTTGTCTAAGTGTGCCTTGATAAGTACTTTGACTTGTTAAAAGAGAATTATTCTATGTATGCCTTGATTAAGTACTTTGGCTTGATAAATTGAGGATTTGTCTAAGTGTGCCTTGATAAGTACTTTGACTTGTTAAAAGAGAATTATTCTATGTATGCCTTGATTAAGTACTTTGGCTTGATAAATTGAGGATTTGTCTAAGTGTGCCTTGATAAGTACATTGACTTGTTAAAAGAGAATTATTCTATGTATGCCTTGATTAAGTACTTTGGCTTGATAAATTGAGGATTTGTCTAAGTGTGCCTTGATAAGTACTTTGACTTGTTAAAAGAGAATTATTCTATGTATGCCGTGATTAAGTACTTTGGCCTAAACCATAAAGGGTTATAACGGCTTATGGGAAGTTGGTTATAACGGCTTTATGGAAGGTTAAGAGAATGGTTTTTCTCTAGTAAAGTAATCAAAGGAATAACTTGTTTTAAGGAAGGGCAAATTGTTTTAAAGGTACCAATTGCTTAAGGTTTTTAATAAAGAAGTCACTTGATTTAGAAGCCGGTAATTGTATTTCTAAAAAGGTATTGTGACTTGTCTTGAAAGGTGGATAGGACTTGATACTACGGTTGTTAGTATCGGGAAGTTTTGTGGAAAGGAGTCTTTTGAAAAGAATGCGTCACGTAGTACTTTGGCTTGATTAATTTAGAATTATTCTATGTGTGCCTCGATAAGTACTTTGGTTTGGTTAATTGAGAATTAGCCTATGTGTGCTGGTGATAGCCTATGAGTGCAAGTTTTATGTTTTATTACGTTGCCGCGACTCTCGGTTTGAGGGCCGGCTGTCTTGTTGTAAGTTACTTGGACGTACCGACAGTGATGCGGGATTCCACGGGTATGCTTCCGTTATTTGTAGCACTTGGGTTAAATTCCCGGATTTTATAAAAGACATGGTAGTGCTTATGTCTTGTTTGATGGTCGGTCGAGATAGGGTAAGAGTATAAATGAGGCAAGCCCAAGACGTTATACCACCTCCAGGGGTAAGAGTATTAGTGAGGGTAAACCCAGACGCTGTACCACTGCTTTATGTGTTGTTTGTCACGGTTGAGATAGGGTAAGAGTATAAGTGAGGGTAAACCCCAGATGCTATACCACCTGTTTTACCACCTTCTCCAGGGTAAGAGTATAAGTGAGGGGTAAACCCCCAAGATGATATACCACCTGTTTTACCACCTTCTCCAGGGTAAGAGTATAAGTGAGGGGTAAACCCCCAAGATGATATACCACCGGTGGGACTTGATGTTATGTTATATCATGGACTGCCGGCAGTGAGGAAGGATTCCACGGGCATGATTGATATTATGGGCGTGAGACCCATGGTTATGTTTTAGTGCGACTTTGAGGCATGCGTCCACGACTTGATATATTTGCTTATGTGTTATGTCTCGTAGGTTGGCTATCATACATGTCTCTGTTTTGTTTAGAGTTATGATTTCATTACGACTTATTGTTCACATACTTGGTACATTCTTCGTCTTGACCTCGCCCGAAGTGCGTTCATCTGCGAGTTTAGGTGCCTTGATTTGGTGATCGGCAGTGTAGGATCTGCTCGGGGTTTTGGATAGCTCCTCTATCCAGAGTTTATCTTTTGGTATATGTCCTTAAGATGCAGGCTTTATGATTTTAGTGCGCGGGGCCTTGCCGTCACATTCGATTTAACTCCTAGAGTGCAGTATTCATATGTGGGATTGGACTCGTATGCGGTGTAGTGTCTTTTGGTTATGTATATATGGCGGCCTTGTCGGCTTTGCCCTTGCGTCACGGTTGTTTTAAAAGAAAAAAATGAGGTGTTATTTAATTTCCGCGATTTACTTGTATTGTTAAGGTAGAAGGGTGCGGGTAGGGCACGATCCGCAGCTTGAGGTTGGTCGTGTGATTAAAGCGAAAAATGACGGACAAGGCCCCGTACCCAGCTGTACAAAGCACATCTTGAAGGATATAAACCAAAAGATAAACTCTGGGCGGAGGAGCTATCCAAAAACCACGAGCGGATCCTACACTGCCGATCACCAAACAACGTACCTAAACTGCGGCGTAACGCGGCCGAAGAGGTCGACGAAGAATGTACCAAGTATGTGAACAATAAATGCGTAATGAAATCATAACATCTAAACAAAGCAGAGACATGTATGATAGCCAACCTACGATGCATAACACATGCGATCATATCAAGTCGTGGACGCAGCCTCAAAGTCATTACTCAATATAACCATGGGTCTCACGCCCATAATATCAATCATGCGTGGAATCCTTCGCCGCCGACACCCATGATGTAATAACACCATTAAGGATACATGAACACCAAGTCCCACCGTGTCCACAATACCGTGGTCCCATGCCCCGGAATCCCACCTCGTAAAAGCATGACCATAGGGTAACACAAACAAATCCGGGGACATATATGATAATCAAAATACAACACATTGTGCCTTACTAACAATGAGAGTAAACAGTAGTATCCTTACAATATAAACTAGGAAGCTCATGATCAAGCAGGACCATCCGCCCGCAGTATCATTTAGCAATCCTATTCCTGGGACTATTTCACCCGCATAGGTCGCGTGGACCCGCGTGAGGTATTCCTCGCATAGGCTGGACCCGCCCGCATGGGACTATTTCACCCGCATAAGCCCTTTCGGACCCGCATGAGGTATTCCTCGCATAGGACTATTTCACCCGCATAAGCCCTTACGGACTCGCATGAGGTATTCCTCGCATAGGCTGGACCCGCCCGCATGGGACTATTTCACCCGCATAAGCCCTACGGACTCGCATGAGGTATTCCTCGCATCGTGGGTAGCAAATCCACGGAATTATGCAAATGCCACCAACCCGGGGAATGACCCCGAAACGACTGATATAACAATAGCACACAACCGGCTATTTCCAGCACACATAGGCAAATCCTTAATTACAAGCCAAAGTCCTTACCAAGGCACACTTAGAATAATTCTCTTTAACAAGCCAAAGTACTTATCAAGGCACACTTAGACAAATTCTCAATTTATCAAGCCAAAGTACTAATCAAGGCATACATAGAATAATTCTCTTTTAACAAGTCAAAGTACTTATCAAGGCACACTTTAGACAAATTCTCAATTTATCAAGCCAAAGTACTAATCAAGGCATACATAGAATAATTCTCTTTTAACAAGTCAAAGTACTTATCAAGGCACACTTAGACAAATTCTCAATTTATCAAGCCAAAGTACTAATCAAGGCATACATAGAATAATTCTCTTTTAACAAGTCAAAGTACTTATCAAGGCACACTTAGACAAATTCTCAATTTATCAAGCCAAAGTACTAATCAAGGCATACATAGAATAATTCTCTTTTAACAAGTCAAAGTACTTATCAAGGCACACTTAGACAAATTCTCAATTTATCAAGCCAAAGTACTAATCAAGGCATACATAGAATAATTCTCTTTTAACAAGTCAAAGTACTTATCAAGGCACACTTAGACAAATTCTCAATTTATCAAGCCAAAGTACTACATACGTACATTCTTTTATAAAAGACTCCTTTCTATGTAAAGCCCCAAGATACTAACACCCGTAGTATCAAGGCGTGTCTATTTTTCAAAGTAAGTTACTACACTTTTAGAAAACTCATTTCAAAGCTTGAAATCAAGTAACTCCAAATTTTCACAATCTAGGCAACTTATGCCGATTAATCAAAAATAGACAACTTTCTAACCTTCCATAAAGCCGTTATAACCAACTTCTCATAAAGCCGTTATAACCCTTTATGGTTTTAGACGTATCCATTCCTTCAATAACCAAGAGACTTATACTATTAAAACCAAGTATCACATACTTACAAATCAAGTTCTTAACTTTCAAAATACTTCAAGTCTCTTAATAGTTAGAAAACAAGTTTTCTTCTACTTTTTAAACCTCAAGTAACTTCACCCTTAGCACAAGTTACTTCTCTTAAATCATGTCATTTCTCATTTTTTAAATCAAATAAGTAAATCACTCCTTTGACTCCCCTAAAGTCATTATAATGACCTTTAGGTTTTAGAACTAAGGCACTAGCCAAAAGATTTGGAAACCACTTCCTTTTTAGGACTACATGTACTTTAAGTAAAAATACCTTCACTTTTAAGAATCCAAACTTCATCAAGAAAATGGATTCTACAACTTACAATTTAAACATCAAAGTACACTCAAGGAAGTACATAGAACAAATTCTATTTTAGGCAATCCAAATACAAGCAAGGAATGGATCATTCAAGGAGTAGAACTTACTTTCTTTATTCTAAGGAATCATGCTAGAAGAGGAGATAGTTCACATACCTTTTCGGCTAAATCCACAAGCTAAGCCGAATACACCGTACGTAGAAGTGTCAACCTATAATGGTCACAACAAGGCTATCAACTTCTAGTCTCTATGTAGAATAATACTAAGTATTTAGTCTCTAATTCTACGGAAAATCTAAGACTTCCTTTGTTTCTACTCACTTTGCCACCTTTTTCAAGGCCGAATACAATAACCAACAAGCCACATTTAAGGCTCCAAACAACATCCAAACAAAGGGGATTACACGCCTTACACTACGTGTAAAATTCCGCCCCACAATTCATACGAAATAGTTCAATACTTACTAGCCATTCTCGGCCAACAATGACTCAACACAAGTCCTTTCCAATTCTTTTTACAATTCCAAGTTCTAAGGTCTAACATGTTAGATAGTCTAAACAACTTTAACAACTACAATTTCCTTCTTTATATAACATGCGACGACTTAAACGAATAATCAACTTGAATTGTAGTCTTAAGGCTAACATGCTAGTTTCCGGATTAGGGTTCCAATAGCCAATAAACATATCAAACTTCATACTATATAACACATGCTTGCTAAAATCCATAGCTACAACAATAAGTAAGTCTTAACTACTAAAACGACAAAAATATACCTTTATAAGCCCTTAAAATTTCCAAGATTCCAAAGTCTCGCCTTAGCAATTCTTAGCTCCTTTCCTTAGGTTCCAATCCGCTCCAAGCACTCCTTAGAGGCCTATGAAGAACCCATCTTCAAGTTCCAACTTCAAAGTTGAAGAACTCTCTTAGTTTCCGCCTTGCGACTAACGTGAAAATGCGTTTTTTCCGAAATCTTTCTATTGAGATAACCTTACAACACTCTTAGGAACCTTGGGTTAAAGTCTTGTGAACAAAGGATCACAAACTAAATTTTTTGTGTGGGAGAATCATCAAACCCGAGAGCAAGTCTCCAAGAACAATTGTGTTGTGATATTTTCTAAGTGTAAAGTGAGCTAGTCTTGCACTAGTATGATACATATAACACATTTGAGGGTCTAGATATCAACAAATGTGAGGCTAGGATGAATATCACAAGGATTGAGCCCATGTGGACAAGTTGACTTGGTCAAATATGTCAAGCTTGCAAGACTTATCATCTACATAGGTCAAATGACCATTCTACCCCTTGCATTTTCGTCCAAGACCCCATGAGGGGGTGCCACGTGTCGCCCTCTCATTCGTCCATAAAATTCCAGTAACCTCGTGGGCCCACAAAAATGTAAAATTCCTCGTGGGCCCACGTGACCAAATCCGTAAAAATAAATTTCCATAAGGTTAAGAGTTCCATACTCTTCAAATAATGCATTTTGAGAATCCAATTCTCAATAACGAACATTTTCCTTTCCGACCTTCGGAAGATTTTCCGTCGGAAAAACAATTCTTCCTTTCGTACTAATTTCCAAGTCTTGTTTCCTTACGTACATTCTCTTTTACATGTCCTGGACTTACGGGGTGTAACAATATTCATGTTCATGTTTTGTGAGTTACGCAGATTACCGAAAGGTTTAATACCTGAAACTATATATGCCAATGTAGGATAAGAATCGATCCGCCCAGTTAGGACTATTTATTTATGTTACCAATTGCGGGTTATTAGATCCATTCATGTCATGTTCATGTCTCATACCCCGATAAATTATGAGATGACTTAGCTGATCGGGCAGAGATCAAATGCCACATTATCGCATGGTGATTTCAGATCGGTTATACTAAAGCTCTCCCATTTGAAATGAGTTATCATATTTTATTATATTCATGTCAGATATTACACATGTTCATGCTCATGTTGCAGTTTCAGTTCAGTTTCTATTATATCATGTACTGTGTTTATTCATTCAGTTGCTTTACATACGAGTACATTTCAAATGTACTTACGTCCCTTTTTCCCGGGGCCTGCATATCACGACACAGAAACTATGTTTTAGAACGATGAATCAGTTCGCTAAGATTCTCACGTATCAGCCATTGTTAAGCCCTATCTCATTCGGGGTGCTATTATCTATTTATTTTATTTCATGTAGTAAAGGTATGCCGGAGGCCTTATTCCGGTAGAACAGTTTTAGCAGTCAGACTCATATTCATATATTTCATAGACTAGTTTAGCATGTCATGTCAGATATAGACTTATTATATTTTTGAATTACTTCCGCTATTATATTTTCAGATAATATATTTTCAGTGTTCAGATTTCTATGTTTTAAATGATTATTTCATTATATTAAATGTCCATGTTGATCTAGCAAGCCAAATAGTTCACTCGGTCACATGCAGTCATGCACCGAGTGTCGTGTACTCGTGTTACACCTAGGTCATGGTTCGGGGAGTGACAAAATATTAACAATGGATGAAGATACAACTAAGTCCTATTGAGGGTTTGATATCCAAACGGGACATCATTACTCCATGCGAAAAACTAGAAATAAATGTATACATTCTATGACCTTTCCTTCAATAGACTTTCTAGCACCGGGTCCTCCGAATTTTATGTAGCAAAACTGAGGCTGGTCCGCTGAATTTATAGCCAACTAAGGGTAGTATGAACGGGTGCTATTGTGCCTTATCGCAAAAGTCAGAACCTATCTCTTGATATCTTTTTGGGAAAACACCTATTCATTTTTCACACACACACAAAAAAACCAATATTCCCCCACATGAATGGGGAATGGTTATATGATGAAAAACATGCATGAAAACTATGTGATTTGTAAGCAAAGATTAATTGTATCTAGATAACTAGGTTTTCCTTTGACCTTTCCGTAGTAAACATATATCGGATATCCTCTGTCAATCAACATATTTGATATCTTTGAACCGTTGAGCTTTGGTGTATACCTAGACAACTACATGTCACACAATTAACCTTTTTAACCGTCTTGGTTCTCACTGATGTGTTCGTTTCTGCCATGAACACCGCCTGGTTTTATGAGTGCATAGATCATGAGATTTTACCTAACATACTCCTTACAACTTACAATTCACACTCACATAGGTGATTCCTAAACTTTTCATCTCGTAAATACACTATCTGGTCATATCTATCAAACTTAGAAACCATTAAAAAGATTAAGGTTTATTAACTCGTTAAAAAACCTTAATATTTTATCCTTGTTTCTAAAAATTCTATTCATTATGAAAATATGTTGAGTTATTTGACAATGTTCAACCGTCATTCATAATTTTGTTTAATCTCTTTGAACCTAGCTCTTGGGATCTCCAGTCTACTAGGTAGAGTTACTGCCATGATGACTTGTCCTAGGCCTTACACCCATTCTCCTCGATGATCTTTCAACAACCTCTCTAGTTAGCCATTTTGTAAGTAGATCCGACACGTTATCTCTTGACTTTACATAGTCAATTGTGATAAGTCCACTAGAGAGTAGTTATCGAACTGTATTGTGTCTCTGTCGTATGTTACGAGATTTACCGTTATACATAGCACTCTCTGCCCTTCCTACTGAGGCATGGCTATCACAATGTATGCATATAGGTACCATAGATTTGGGCTATAATGGAAGGTCATTCAAGAAATTCTAGAGGCATTCAACATCTTTCAACGATCTTGTCTAAAGATATCAACTTAGACTCCATTGTGGAGCGAATACATATATGTTTGGACTATTTTCAAGATGGTGCTTCTTCAACAATGATAAAAACGTATCCATTTGTGGATTTAATTTCATTTGATCCAGTGATGCAACTTGCAGCAACATACCCCTCGAATCACACAACCTGAAAATAGGATATATCGTATATCATAATACCTGTGGATGGTTGACATCAGTTGTGTCCACAACCTCTTAGAAATATATATATATATTCAACCATTCCACTTCTTATAAGTCTACTTCTTCAAATATCCAACTAATAGCAGATACACCGATGTAAAATCCAAGCTATTGTCAATTTATATCATTATCGTCAACTGCTTCTTCGATTTATAGACCAATGAACTTACGCGTTCAACGAATCGTCCTGTCTTTTCAAAGTGTTGTCTATAAACAAACATATTTTATCATCGAAAGTCACAACCTTTCAAGAGACATTCGTTCATGAAAAACCATAATATTATATTTCAAGTGACATCCCTTGACGAAATTAAAAAACACAACCTCCTTTTACGAAAAGACATATGATCAACTATCAAATGAGTAGTTAGATCAACTAGTCATCACCAAGACCGAATGAGTTATGTGAAAATTTCACTAACTACCATATCAATACCCACCAAGGACATATATCGTGGGGTTGACATAATACAATAATGTCAATACATTAACGTTTTCTGATTCTACCAGAAATCGTTATCCATTACTATTGGTGGTATATTCTATGAAAACACAATCAACGGGTTTCGGTCCTATTTATACCCTTTTAAGTTTAATAACTTGCACTATAGCCAAACACCCCACACTTTGAAGTAATTCAAGTTGAGTTTTCTTCCTTTCCATTTTTCATATGCAATAAATTGTGTTTTTCTATGGGAATTCAATTAAATATCCGGATAGCCATAAATATATTGTTCCCACACAAATTTTAGGATAAACTAGAACTTATTAACAAAACATTCACCATCTTTGTTGGTTCGTTCCTTCACAGTGCAACAACATCAACTTTCAATGTTTCCTCTAGTAGAACATGTTGAAGCATGTGTATGTGTAACCTTCACATTTTCCTTAATTTATCATTATCAAAATCAAACTGATATGCCCTCGAATAATGTGAGATATTTCTAGCAAATACATCCCAGAGTTTTAGGATATATAAATACATACGCATACACACACTTACACTTATCCAGAATATGTGTATATTTTTATTGACCCCTAATAATAAATACATACAGTATTATTTTCATAATTTCAAGAATACTTTTCAAGTATTAATGTAAGACTAATTCATAACTTACTATCTTGAAAATAATCTTCCAAATATTTTATGCATGCTATGAAACAGTATCTCAAAATTAATTTTATGATACACAAATGAAATATACTTTGAGATCATCAAATAATAAATATGTACTCTAACAATTATAAACTAGATTTCACAAATGCTAAAGATGAGTAAAGAAAATAAAAGGAGCAATTGTTGTGATTTTAAAATTATCTGAGTATTGAAGGATTATTTTTATCAGGTATTTTTTTTATGTGATTTGTCTCAAGACAAGAAGAAAATCTTTCCTGATTGCTAGATTCTCTAAATGGTTTTCAATATTACTTTTTGGTTCTATTGGATTTTACGAATCGAATTGGAATTTTCGAATCGAGTTTTGATGTATAGTTTTGAAAGCATATTTTTTACTAAAGCAAAATCTTGTTTTTTTTTTAATTTTTTTATTTCTAATTTTATTTGTTTTATTTATTTTTGTAGTTCTTGAACTATTATTTCTTTGCGTTGTTTTATCATTTTACATTTTCCTAGGATATTTGTTAAGTCATGTGTATTTTTAGAGGTATTTGGTAAAATAGTATTTTTAATATCTTTCTTTTCATCCGTGAAAGATTTTAAGAGTTTATTTAAGTATTCCTTTTGGTGTTGGATATCTATGTGTTTAAACATATCTAACATGAATTCTTGATCTTTAGTTAAAACACATATACGTTTTCCCTAATCTTTTTCAGAGTTTTCAGACGAACTAGTGGAGACTAATTCATCTACTTGAAGGGGTTTATTATCTTCTGAGGACAGAGAAAAATAGTCAGGTTCCGTCTCGGTGTTTGAATCGGAGGAATCTATTAGAAGATTGGAATTTTTGGGTTACTTCTTTATCTAATTTTAATTCTTGTAATTTTTATTCATTCTACAATACCTTGGTAAATGTCCTTTTTATTGCATTTATAATACGTTAAATCTTTGTATTTAGAATCATTTCTTTTAGGATTTCTATTATTGTAACGAGTATTTTTATAAGGATTTTTATAATAATCTTCATTAGTCCTAAAACTTTTATTCTTTTAATCTTTTGTTGATTTCTTATGGGATTTATAAGTCTTACTACAGTTTCCTGTACAAGTAGGGGAGGGCTTTGTGGAGTTTGTATCAAATTGTTTGCAAAAAGTAACTAGTTCACATCTAGTTCTTTTTAGTTCCCATTTTAGGTGTTTCTCTAATTTCATATCTTGACATATTTTTGTTACGACCCAAATCGCGAGTCGTGATGACACCTACCCTATTCCCCCGAGTAGGCGAACCACGTTCTCATTAGCAAGGTAAATCAGCAGAAAAATATATAAGGAAAAAGAAATTATAAGTCTTAAACACTTAATTTCTCAAAATCTGGTCAAAGTACAAGAGCACTAAACATGGTCTGGAATAGAAGTCCGGAAAATAAATGGTCGAAGGCTACATATTGTCTATCTACTACAAAATAAAATGGAATCAACTAAGAAGCCCTTCAGGGGCCACAGATGATCAAGTAGCTCACTGATGCGCGGTAAGATGCACACACTTTAAACGCAAGTGCACGTTATCGTGACAAGTAGTATAGTCTTTGATAAGACCGAATATCGTCCTCTGGGATTAGGGTTCAAGTACCAACTATCTATTTTCTAGTATCTATTTGGCGAATTGATAATTGATTTGGTTGTTTATAACTTAGAATTATGAAAACTATTTAAAGTATAAAAGTTTACTTCAGATGTGATGGGAATAGGGCTTCTATGTATCCTTACTATCCGCTTATGCTACTTACTAATGCATTAACTTATGGTATTCTTCTTTTGGAGAAAGCAGGTTTACGAAATCGTTTTATACTCCCGTTAGGGTTATATAAACACTCAACCCCAGTATCGCACCTTACCTACCTTTCGGTGATAAGGATAACTTTATAGGAGGATTAAGAACAAAAACCTAGTTGACCGTCACGCACAATGCGCAAAATTAGGGTTGTTAAGCCTCTCATCAACGCTACATAAATAATTAAGGTATTTTCATCCCCAATCCAAGAATGTCTACCCAACTTACAGCATATTCACAATCCCCCCTTTTCAGAATCTGATTAGAAATCATATAGTGATAATTAGTTATCAATTAATTACCAAGAATTCAACTCAATTATTGGATAGATCTCTCAATAAGAAAAATAACCATAAACATGCATTAATTTATAACATAAGTTTCAAGAAATTCAACATAGAAAGCCCTATAAGAGAATTAGTTCCTAGCCATTGACATGACAAGAACTAATTCAAAGTTCATCATGCAAAACTGAAATAAATAACAAGAAAGGAAAAGAAATTACTAATCTATTGGTATCCAATCTCCAAGCAAAAGTCTTGTGTTGTGCAAGAAGGGGACCCCAAAGCGCCTAGGGTTCTCCTTTATAGCCGCAAACCGCCTCCTCTTTCCTTCGTGCCCGCCTGTAAATTCGTCCAAAAACCTAATTTTTCGCGGCGCGCCGCTTCGCAGATGGCCGCGCGCCGAAGTTCGCAATCCGTCGGGTGTTTTGGCGCCGCGCCCGATATCTGTTCGAGGGCGCTTGCACAGTATCTTATGTAGCTCGCCGGATGTTTAGCGCGCAGCCGATTTTGTTGTTCGAGTAGCCGCTACCAGTCTTCGACCTCTACGGATAGTGGCGCCGCCCCGCTGATCGCAGGAGGCGCCACGGCGTTGGTCTTGATTTTTCCCTCGTTCACCACTTTCTCTGATTCCAGCTCTGGCATCTCCTCTTTTGCCCTCTTTTTGCTCTTTTTCCGTCATTTGGCCATTTTAACCACTTTGACTCAAAAGAAAGAAAAACTATCCTAATACGACACTTATATGTGCAAAATGGGACAAAAGACTAACTAAAACCGAATCAAAAAGTGTGTATAAAATACACCGATCAAATACCCCCAAACTTAACCTTTGCTCGCCCTCGAGCAAAGATAGAAAGAAATAAAATAAAAGACTCAAAGAAACGAAAAATAAAAGACTCCCTGTCATTAATCACTTTTGCTGCATAAATGTTAACTAGAAAAACATGAAGGTTAGCAGAATAATATGCAGGAACATATAGCATGAAATTTTCAGCACACTAAACACATGAAGCTAAATATTTCGCAAACTCATATTCATCATGCTTAATGGAAGTCAATATACTAAATCATGCATATAAATTCAAGAATTCCTATGACATGCTTACTTGCTATTCTCCACTAATTCTGGACATGCATAAAAGAGATCTTCAGGACTTTAAGGGTTGTAATGTAGGCTTAGGTAGGGGTTGGTAAAGATAGGCATTTAGGCTCATTTTTCTCACTACAAGCTCTTTGGCTTTTCAATTTTTCCCTTTTCTTTTGATTCTTTCCTTCACTTCAATTCTATCCTTCCCTCTTTGTTTTGGGAGAGTGAAGTGTATTATACTAATAGCACCCCCAAACTTAGGCTTTTGCCTCTTTCTTATTACTTTTCCATTGGGGTGCATCAACTTGTTCACTCTTTTGTTTCTTCTTTTAACACAATGTACTCCACTATTTCATATTTTCACTTATGGCACAATTTGTGGAATATAGGTGTCAAAGAAGAAGTTTCAATTTTTGGCTCAATGGGGCTGACTAGGGATATTTTTAAAGTACAGGATAGAAAAGAATGGTAAGAATTGGCTATCAAAGAAATGCCTGAGTCATCTCCCTAACATGCATATCCTAACTATTTCGCCTCAAATAGCAAGCAATCATAACACATAAGCATTTATCATTTAGCATGCATAACTCAAGCAAGAAACTCCAAATAGACAGATTCTGTGAGTTTTTGGCATATCTAACCTAAGTGTTTAGATAGTTGCTTCAATTCCTTTACATTATTCCACCTTCCTTCACTAGGTGTTTCTAGCAAATACAGCATACATGATCTTTGACAGGCAATTATGACTCAAAAAAGAAAAAAATTTGGTGACTCAAAATAAACATAAAACAATCAAAAAGACTAAAATAAAATATAACATGACACACAAATAAAACACAAGTAAACACCCCCAAACTTAAATCACACATTGTCCTCAATGTGTGTAGACTCAAAGACAGTAAAATAAATAAGACACTTACAAACTTTGGCTAAAATGGTGGTGGTGGCGGTGGATAATGCATCGACCATTGGTTGAACAAGGCACTCGGGCCACGATTTGTTGCCTCGCTTTGCCGCCCTTGTACTACTGTTTGCGCGTCTGCATCATCTCCTCCGATGTTGGTACAATTGCCCCATGTGGGCTCAAGGTTCTGCTCCTGTGGTTGGCCGGTGGCTGGGTCCTGCCTCATATTGAGCCCCTATTTCAGGCTCATCTTCATCCATGGCGGCCTCTGCTGCTGCTGCTGCTGGTGGTTGTACTCTCCGTCTGGCTGCTGGGGGGCTAGGGTCTGGGAAAGAGTGCACTATCCCATAGGACACCGGCAGTTGGTTTCTTTCATGAGTATCCGTGGGTAGTTGTGGGACCGCACTCATGTGGCATAGACTGGTAATAAGCGAGCCGTGTCCCAATCCACCTGTTGTCACCAACCTGCTGATTTCTTCAATGCTCTGCACTATTTCTTTCCCCACATCAATTGTCAGCCCCCTCATAATTCCATAAATCAACTTAATCCTATCTTCTGGCACTCTGGTGAAGTGCGTGGATGGAATCATGCGGGCACTGACAAAATACAGCCAAGCCTTGGCTGCCTTGTTGAATTGGCACCTGCTCAGTGCTCTCGATCCATTTCTTCCAATCTCAAAACAAATTTCTGTGGTAGCTCATCGTGTTTGCGTGATTCCAAATCGATGTGGTCAATGCTTCTAGACCATGTTCTAAAGTGATTCCAATCACTTCTTTCTTCAATATCAACTGTTTTCAATTGTGCATTTACATTCTCTGCTGTCACAAACACATAGTGTCCCCTTACAAAGCATCCCCTTTCCACCTTCTCCGGAAAGTTGGCGTAAAATTCACGCACCATTGTTGTGTTGACTGGTGCTATCTTCTCCGGATTCACAAATCTCCTCCACTCCCTTAACTCAATCATCGCCCGAATGGGCTCGTAAACATCTTCTTCCCCATATGACTCCCTCTGGTAGTCCATTCCCCTTTCTGGTATTAAGGGTCTGGTATCAAGCTTTTTGTATCGTTGGTAGGCTTGGTAGCTCACAAACCTATTTTCGTCATATTGTGGGGTTGGGGTGGATGTAGAGCCTCTTCTTTTCCTGGTGGCCATGGTTAAAACAACTTCTGGAGCTTACAATTTAGTGGCACAAGTGTTTCCTACCAAATTAACAACTAGCAGCGAACACAACACCCCTAAACTTCAATTTTTCTACCCAATACCCACACTCCTTTTCTACTCTTTTCTCTAAACTTCACACTCAACTTTTCAGTACCCAATTACTTCAACTCCAATACTCCTTCAAACTACTACCTCCTGTGACTTCAGTAAAGGATTCAAGAACAGAAAAATATTACCTCTTTACGAGAAGCTTCAAGCTTGTTCTTGTTTCTAATGGTGGGTTGAAGCTATGGAATGGAGCTTTGTTGGTTGAGATGGCTTTGGGTTTTTGGGAATTTAAGAGTTTATGTTGTGGTTGGGTTGGATTTGTGGAGGATTTGTGGGCAAATTTCTGAAATTTCGTGGGTTTTTGGAGAGGGAAGGTTAGGTTTTTGAATTTGGAATTGGGGAAAATCTGATTTTTGGGCGTTTTTAAGTTTCTGGATTCCCGCTTCGGCGCCGCGGCGCCCAAACTTCTGCGCCCCTTCGGGATTTTCTGCGCCGCGGCGCCTAAACTTGGCAAATTTTCTGGGATTTTGGCGCCTCGCTCTGAGCCATGCGATAAACTTTGCGCCTATTCGCTTCTTTCGCCGCTTTCGCTGGCGCCGCGGCGCTTACCCGCTTTTCTGGAAATTCTGGCTTTTCTTCAGTTTTTCGCCCTTCAGTTTATTTCCCTGTACCTATCAATCACAACACAAACACAAGAACCCAAGACCGTGAGATTGTTCTAGACAAAATAAAATAAACTAAAGACAGAAATTAAAATAACATAATTGAAAACGTTGGGTTGCCTCCCAAGTAGCGCTGTCTTTAACGTCTTTTAGCCGGACGCAAGTTCCTTAGCCTTAATAACCTTGGGGTGGATTAAGCCCCCAACCTATCCATTTCCTCCACATTTGGCGTTTTCTTTTTCTTCTTTTCTTTTTAGCATTATCAGTAATAGGGAGTTCAGGAAAACTTACCTCACTTAGTGGCATTTCAGCAA
Organism: Przewalskia tangutica; assembly: GCA_029844215.1. Classification (NCBI taxonomy): domain Eukaryota; kingdom Viridiplantae; phylum Streptophyta; class Magnoliopsida; order Solanales; family Solanaceae; genus Przewalskia; species Przewalskia tangutica. The sequence continues at coordinate 17,219,881 of CM056739.1, read as the reverse complement.
ACCATGCCTGCTTTCTTGGGCTCATCGCTCTTTGGTTGACTTGTAAGGGCTCGCATGGGGGTTTGATGGTGCTGATTGAAAAGCACCCACTCATTGTTGGTGGCTCAATGACGTGTTTAAAAACTTTAAATACCATTTCTTCATTCTCCACCCTTAGTGTTAATTCTCCTCTTTCAACATCAATCAAAGCTCTCCCCGTTGCTAGGAATGGCCTCCCCAATATGATAGGGATTTCCGCATCTTCTTCCATATCAAGAATGAGGAAATCTGCAGGAAAGAAGAATTTTCCTACTTTCACAATCACGTCCTCGATCTTGCCTCTTGGATGAACCACTGTCCCGCTTGGCCAGCCGCAGCTTATCGCGTGGGTCGCCTCACCCAACTCCAATCTTTTGAATACTGATAGGGGCATTAGATTTATACTTGCCTCTAAATCACATAGTGCTCTGTTGCAAGTTACCCTGCCCACTGTGCAAGGTAGTGTGAAGCTCCCTGGATCTTTTAGCTTAGGTGGCAACTTCTTCTGCAAGATAGCACTACACTCTTCTGTTAGTGCTACTATTTCGCATCACGACTTTTCTTCTTCCCCAAAATCTCCTTCATAAACTTGAAGTAGGAGAGCATCTGCTCTAATGCTTCTATGAAAGGTATGTTGATATGCAGCTTTCTGAATGTCTCCAAAAATTTGGAGAATTGTTTATCAACCGCCTTTCGCTGTAGTCTCTGGGGGAAAGGGATTTTCTCTGTATACTCCTTCTCTGGAGTTTTCTCTACTGCTGGGCTAGGCTCAATCACCTTCTCTTTTTCTAACTCTGTTTGCTTCTCAACTACTGGTTGAGGTGACTGCTGCTCCAACTGTCTTCCACTTCTCAACTGCACTGCCTGACACTGCTCCCTCGGATTTACCTCTGTATTGCTTGGCAATGTCCCCTGTGGCCTGATGTTTGCTTGCTTTGCTAGCTGACCCACTTGAGTTTCCAAGTTCTTGAATGAGGATCTAGCTTCTGTCATGAACTGGGTGCAGGCAAGTGTCGCTACATCGCCACTGCCCGCTTTTCTTTCGAATCGTGCATCAATCGTTACGCCGTGGGGCTTGAATGGCTGCGGTCAGATTCTGCGCTGGTTCTGCATCGCCTCGTATTGGTTCTGCTGCCCCTGGTATTGATTCTACTGCCCCTGGTCTCCTCTCCATGAGAAATTTGGGTGGTTCCTCCACCCTGGATTATAAGTGTTGGAGTAGGGGTTGTTCTGTTGCCTTTGATAATTACCTACTGCCTGACACTCTGCTTGCTCCATTGGTATGTTATTGGGATCAGCTGAGGGACACCTATCAAATGTATGTGGGCCACCACATATCTCACAGCTTTTAGGCATCTGCACCGCATTCATCGACATCAGATGTTCGCAATCGCTTTCGCTAGCGGCCACTGGGCATTCGGAGAAGCATAAGATCTATTTCGTGGACTCCGTTTCTTCTTCCATTTGTCGACCTCTTGTCACGACTGCCCGGGTTCGGATCGTGCCTTACCGGCACCCAAGTAGTCATACATCGAGTAATCGCGGAAATATAAAGCAAGACATGAAACAGTTTATAAAATAAGACACGCTTTATGTGAGAAAACATCGCTTTCGACATATATATATAAAATCATGGTTTAGCGCTACATCCGACATCGCATACAACATGACTACGCACTTAAGGAAATATACAACTATGGCGGGACGGGGCCCCGCCATACCTCGATCGCATAAAACTATCTACAACAGGGAGATCATACCAAAAGTAGAGCCTCCGGAAGAGATGGAGCTCCCGACACCAACGTAGAGATCCTAAGGATGTGGATCTAGCACCTGCTTGCCCTTACCTGCGGCATGAACGCAGCCCCCCGAAGGAGGTCAGTACAACATGTACTAAGTATGCGAAACTGTAAAGTACTTAAATGAAAACATATCATTTTTAAAACCAGTTTACAAATATGTGTGAAACAACCAAGGAAACCGCACGTAGTGCCACATCACAAACAAGAGCAACAATAGGTAACTGTAATAGGTCTTGTCTAGGCTGCGAATGATCGAAACAGGGCCACTCGCCCATATCATCATTCTGCAAGCCTAATCCTGGACTCCCGGAGTCCGCATAGGCCACTCACATGGGCCCGCATGAGGTATAACCCCGCATCGAGGGTAGCTACTCCGGCATCGCCCCGACTCGTTGTCCGCATGGCCACATAGACCGCATGAGGTATAACCCCGCATACTAACCTGGAACTCTCGTAGCTCCGCATAGGCCCCCTGGACCCGCATGAGGTATTCTCGAATCATGGTCCCAGACCGCCTGAGTCTACCCCGCATCGGAGGGCAGCTTAACCCCCGGTATCATCTCAAGAGGTGAGTGATAGTATACTAACATATCAGCTTATCTTTAAACAACATAATCACAACAAACATACTCTTTTTCACAAACGTTACAAGACACTCACACACATAGCATCATATCATGTCTACTTATCAAACCATCTTATTATTCTTTTCACAATTCAATATAAGTCTGTTATAAACACATAGGCAAACTGTTCCTTTTATCAATCTTAAGTGGTTATACTTAACCTCCCATAAGGTTAGTATAACTCTTAAGCTTCTGTTTAAAAACCAATTAGTCTTCTTCTGAAAAAGATTCAGTATTCTTTAAAAATGCTTTCAGATCTTTATTATTCAGGCTTAAGCCGTGAGGCATTGCCGTAGGTGTTATTCAGGCTTAAGCCGAGGCATTGCCATAAGTGTTATTCGTGCTTAAGTCAAAGACATTGCCGTAGTTATATTTTAGTTAACACATGACGCTTCACCGCACTATATATATTGTAAAATATCATGCTTTAGGAAGAATCACATACCTTCTCAAATAAAACCACCGCCAAGTCAATATGTCGCGCAGAGAGTCACTATAATAGTCACAGATATCTATCAAGGACTACTCAAGGTCATTCTAAACAGAGGTTCACAATTTTATGGAAAGTTGGGCAGCACCTCCTACCCGTGAGCTATATAAGTTCATCGTGAAAACAGTTCTATGTAAGTACAGTTTGATTAATCTTCTTTAAACCCTTCTACTGTGGTAATATTCAATTCTATTCGTGATATTCTTCTAAGTATTTATACTTATTCTTATACTATAACAGTAAGTATTCTCAAATTCAAAAGAGGGTTAGGATTATTACCTGTAAGCCCAATAATATCCTAGAAAAGTCGCTACCGAGCAAGGTTTTGCTCCTAAGTTGTATGCTCCAGAACCTTAAGTTCTTCACAACTTCTACTAAGTACTAAGGTATTTGGGCTAGGGTATTTTGGGCATTATAACGATACAAGAAGGTAACTTTTCTACCAAGGAGGGGGTAGATTTGCTAGGCTAGTGGGTAGGCTCGCCACACTACACAAGTGGAGGGAAGAGGTGTTGGACTAAAAGCTGGGCGGAGAGGAGAGGATTTTTAGACTTGGAAGATAACTTTGTGGATGAATAACTCTTCATCTCTGGGGGTATTTATAGCTCAAGCCTTGGCCAACCAATGGCCAAGATGAAGACAAGTGCAAGGCAAGTGTAGGGTGAGGATTAACTAAACACAAATATCCTACCAACCTTGACTTGTGCACAAGGCACAAAAACGTGCCTTGGCTCTCCAATTTCGTCCATGGGCGATTCAAGTCCACCAATGGGAGGGTGCCAAGTGTTGCCCTCCGTTGGTCCAAAATGTTTCGTCTCTCGGAAAAATCCGCAAAAATTAGAAATGGCATAGCCGAATTTTCCCTACGAAAGCCGTGGAAACGTTTCGTCGAAACGATTCCTAAGCGAGTCAGGTACAAAAAAACGTCCAAGGCTAACTTTAAAGCCAAACTTTTGACGTATTCCCTTACGTACATACTGGAAATACGGGTATAACATTCTCCTCCTTAGAAACATTCGTCCCGAATGTTCCTTCTCAAGACGATTATCGAAGCTTAAACAGCTTAGCAAATGCCACACACGCCACAAAACAACACTTAGGCATAAATGATAATGGAAATTTACAAGTAGGAAAGTGAATTACCCGGAGGTGTGGGAATAGGTGAGGATACTTCGCCTCATGTCCTCCTCGGCTTCCCACGTCATCTCCTCCCGAGCTCGTTCCGCCACAAGACTTTGACGGAAGCCACGCCCTTCGTCCGCAGACGCCTAACTCGACGATCGACTATCGCTATGGGAATCTCTCATACGATAACCCCTGATCACTGGACATCGCCAATCGGTGTACCTAGATGGATCCCGATACATCTCTCAAAGATAGATACGTGAAACACGGATGACCGCCTTCCAGACGGACGCAGATCCAACTCGTAGCAACCTTGCCTACCTGCGACAATCAAACGCCCAATGTACTGGGCCGAAGTTTCCTTCTTCCCGAATCTCATCACACCCTTCATGGGTGACACCTTTAGAAAACCCAATCATCTATCGCGAACTCCGGATGCCGACGGCGATGATCTCGTGATACGATTGCCGACTCGAGCTATCAATAGCCGCCTCGATAAGCTTCACCTTATCCATCGCTCTTTGTATCAAATCGTCCCACTAGCCGCCCTCGCCCACATCGAACCAACCTATAGGCGATCTGCACTTCCTCCCATACAAGGCCTCATAAGGCGCCATCCGAATGCCGGAGTGGTAGCTATTATTATACGCGAACTCAACTAGAGGCAAATGATCCTCCCAACTACCATCGAGTCAATAACACAGCTCGCAGCATATCCTCGAGTGCGGATAGTGCGCTCTGCCGTCTGTCTGCGGATGAAATGCGACTCGTGCTCACTGCGTCCCTAAACCCTCCGGAAGGACCTCCGAGTTAGCCAGAACCGGGCTCTGCTCGATATGATCAAGTAGGGACTCCATGCACCGACGATCTCTCGGATGTAAAGTCCGCATAATCCTCACCAAAAGTCGCCTGACGGAAGAAAGTGGGCTGATTTCGTCACCGTCGACGATAACCCATATAGAATCATGTCTCCTCCGAGTGCGAGGTAATCCCGTGATGAAGTCCATGTTGATTACCTCCCACTTCCGGTCGGGATCTCTATCGTCAGAATAAAACCACCGTGCCTCGTGCTCTACCTTACTGCCGACAACACGCACCGAGCTACGAACTCGCAACGCCCTCTTCAAGCCATCCCACCAATACACAGATCTAAGGTCGTGGTACATCTTGGTCGACCCGATGGATAGAGTAACGCTACCGCGTGTGCTTCCCAAGAACTCACAAGTCACGAAACATCCGGAACACATACCGCTTCAAACCTTAGCACCCCATCAGTGCTACTCAAAAGGACCCTTGCCTCACGAAGAGTCAGTATCACGATATCGAATCAAAGCCGATCTCGAATCGCGCCTCTTCACCTCTCGACGATGGAAGACTCGCAACCTCACGAACTCTAACCCCACCGCTATCGTAATCAATCAAACGGACACCAAGGCTCGCTAATCGATGCAAATCACGAACCATGTCCTCCTCTCTAGCCGCACATCCGATAGGCTCCCATCGACCTACGACTAAGAGCATACGCCACAACATCGCCTTCCCGGTGGTACAGGATATCAACATCGTAATCCTTAAGCAACTCTAACCACCGCCTCGCCGTAAGTTCACTCCTCCGTGAAGATATATCGAGGCTTTTGTGGTCCGTATAAATATCCACGTGAACCCCATACAAATAGTGCCTCCAGATCTTCAAAGCGTGAATCACTACCGCTAACTCCAAATCATGGGGGTAGTTCTCGTGTTTCTTCACCGCCGGATGCATATGCTATAACCCCGCCATGCCGCATCAACACACATCCCAACCCGATGCCCGACGATCACAATACACGACATAACCATCCGACCTCCGAAGAGTAAGAACGGGGCGGTCGCCGCTCTCTTTCAAAGAATCGAAACCCCGCCACAAGCATCACCATCAAACTTGGCGCTTACGAGTCACCTAGTCAATGGTGCGAGATAGAAGCAAACTTCTCCACGAACCGATAATAACTCGCAAGGCCCGTAAAATCGCGAACCTCTGCCGAGTAGTAGGTTCAGGCCAAGTCTCGATCGCCTCGATCTTGCCGTATCCACTCGAATGCCATCACCCGACAATATGCCCAAGAAACGCCATCAAGTCAACCAAAACTCACATTTGGAAAACTTGGCGCATAAATCGCTGATCTCGAGAATCACAAGACAGCCTCAAATGCCCGCATGCTCCTCGCTCGAGCGAATAAACCAAGATATCATCAATGAACACTATCACAACGTGTCCAAAATGGTTTGAACACTCCGCTCATCAAATCCATGAATACCACGAGCATTGGTCAACCCAAAAGACATGACCGAACTCATAATGCCCGCATCGTCCGGAATGCGATCTAGGGACATCCACCTCTCGACACGAACTCGATGATAGCGAACGCAGATCAATCTTGAGAAACATCTCGCGCTCGCAATCGGTCGAACAAATCATCAATCCCGGGAAGGGGTATACGTTCTTAATGGTCACCTTGTTCACCGTCAGAATCAACACACATGCGCAGCGTCCCGCCCTTCTTCTTCACGAACAATACCGGCGCTTCTGGGGAAACACTGGCCTAATGAAGCCCTTCTCCAAAGAAATCCTCACCTGGTCCTTCACTTCTCTCAACTCGGCAAAGTGCCATTCTCAGATGGCGGAATGGAAATAGGCCGAGTATCCGCAATATGTCAATACAAAACTCGATCTCCTCTCGGGAGGATACGGGAGGTCATCCGGGAACACGTGCGGGAACTTCGTGACTACGGAATCGATCAAAATCTGGTACCGCACCTCGTGAATAAACACTCGAACTAGATGGTAGATATACCCTTTCGCACCATCTTCCTAGCCTTGAGGTAGGAAATAAACCTACCCTACGGCGATACCGTGCTCCTCCCACTCAACAATGGCTCAGAAGCGGAACTGCACTACTCTCTCTGCGGTCTACATTGGCATAGCAAGACGCTAGCCAATCCATCCCCATAATCACGTCGAAGTCAATCATCTCCAACTCTATCAAGTCGGCGGTCCGACGTAGAATGGTCACAGACAAGCCCTATATACCCGCCGAGCTACCACCGAATCACCCATCGGCGTAGCTACCTCGAAAGGGTCTATGGACTCGTGCTCTATCCCTATCCTACTAGCAACAAGGGAGATATATAGGGCGAGTAGAACCGGATCTATCAAGGCATAAACATCAAACCCAGGCCCGATAAGGTACCATGGCGACATCGGTGAGGCCTCACGATCTGTCGGTGGACAAAGCATAAATGCGGTTCGAGGACCGCTAGAATGGACGAGCCACGACCTCTGCGCGACCTGGCGACCCACGAGCACCCCGCCTCGGGGCGAGTAATCGTAGGAGATGATGGCGGCAAAGAACTGAAGGTGAGCCTACCACCAGCGCCCCGGTCGGACGATCCGCCAAAGTGACCTGCTGGCCACAATCGTAACAAGCTCCAAAAGTAGTACCACACTTCGTAATGGGATCCCCGCATCACGGCTACGGGGTGGTCCCGATCGGCGATGCCTCTGCTACGGGCGTCGAAGCCACAGGGCCCTTGCGCCCTCGAAAACTCTGGTTGTCGAGGGCGGTGCAGGAGTGCTCTGGTGGCGTGGTGCGAATCTAGGCCGCCGAGGCCGCCCACGATAACCACCGTAAGACCCTCCGCCTGGCCTTCTTCTGCTTTGCTCGCCCACTCGCCGACCTCTGCGCTCGCCGCATCAGGCGTGAGCTGCATGCGGGTAATGTCCATACCTACGGGAGAAACCCCGCACAAGACTCGGCCATATAGTCGTCTAGCCGGTGACATAGCGGTGCACCCTATCCTCCATATTCGCTGCAATCTTTGGGACATATCGAGCCAAAGAATCAAACTCGACATTGTACTCCCGACAAGGCCGTCCTCGCCTCAGCGGTAAAAATCTATCGGCCGTGCCCTCTCATCCGTGGAGGCAAGAAGTGAGTGAGGAAAGCCTCGAGAACTCATCCCAGTAGGCTGGGACGCGTGCTCTCCCGGGATAACTCCCATGAATCAAACCAATCGATCGCGGTATCACGCGGCCTATGTGAACCAAAGATCACGGACTCGGTCTCGACGCCCGATCACTCTCAAAATCCTCAATCGACGGATGAACTCCTGCGGATCATCCTCGGCCTCGACCCATAAAACTCCGTGCTACAACTCAAGAAGTCTCGTAGCCTCAAACTCTCGCCTCGGGTGAACAACGGTCGACCGAGCCGGTGGGCTGCCGCGTCCAGCCTCTCGTGTCGGGCCACAACTTTAGCCAAAGCCGGGCCATCTCCTTGTACCTAACTCCTCCGCGGTGTGCCGCGGAGGTGTGGGTGCTGTGTCATTCTTTGGGGCGGCGTCATAGAACTCGCCGTCTCGGTATAGACGGGCACGAGCCTCGTGACTCTGGGTGTCTCGCTAGCGCCTCCGCCATTTGCCTTGCCCTTCGGGCCGGGTTGCCTTACGTGGAGGCATAATCGTTACAGAAAGGAATACGTTAGAGGGTCCAACTATAACACGACTCTAAGCACGATCTCGGAATGAGAAGAATGGAAACCAATCCTAAATATCCTATAGCCTCACGATTATTGGCGTGGTGCACAACACATGATAATCAAGACTACTACTAGATACGGTCGTAGACACTTTCCGAGATTAATCGCTCGATACCACTTTTGTCACGACCCGTTCGGGGCGTGGTAGTGCCTCACCGGGCACCCAAGTAGTCATACATCGAGTAATCGCGGAAATATAAAGCAAGACATGAAATGATTTATAAAATAAGACCACGCTTTATGTGAGAAAACATCGCCTTTCGGCATATATATAAAATCATGGTTTAGCGATTACATCCGACATCTGTACAACATGACTACAGACCTCAGGAAATATACAACTATGGCGGGACAGGGCCGCCATACCTCGATAGTACAAAACTATCTACAACAGGAGATCATACAAAAGTAGAGCCTCGGAAGAGATGGAGCTCCGACACCAACGTAGAGATCCTAAGGATGTGGATCTAGCACTGCTTGCCGCCTGCGGCATGAACGCAGCCCCAAGGAGGTCAAGACAACAGTACTAAGTATCGAAAGCGTAAGTACTTAAATGAAAACATATCATTTTTAAAACCGGTTTACAAATATGTGTGAAACAACCAGGAAACCGCACGTAGTGCACATCACAAACAAGAGCAACAATAATAGGTAATGGCCAGGTCTTGTCTAGGCTGCGAATGATCGAAACAGGCCACTCGCCCATATCATCATTCTCGCAAGCCTAATCTCGAACTCGAGTCCGCATAGCCACTCACGTGGGCCCGCGAGGTATAACCCCGCATCGAGGTAGCTACTCCTCGGCATCGCCCCGACTCGTTGTCCGCATGGCCACATAGATCGCATGAGGTATAACCCGCATACTAACTCGAACTCTCGTAGCTCCGCATAGGCCCTCGGACCGCATGAGGTATTCTCGAATCATGGTCCTGCATCGCTGAGTCTACCCCGCATCGGAGGGCAGCTTAACCCCCGGTATCATCTCAAGAGGTGAGTGATAGTATACTAACATAACAGCTTATCTTTAAACAACATAATCACAACAAGCATACTCTTTTTCACAAACGTTACAAGACACTAACACACATAGCATCATATCATGTCTACTTATCAAACCATCTTATTATTCTTTTCACAATTCAATATAAGTCTGTTATAAACACATAGGCAAACTGTTTCTTTTATCAATCTTAAGTGGTTATACTTAACCTCCCATAAGGTTAGTATAACTCTTAAGCTTTTGTTTAAAAACCAATTAGTCTTCTTCTGTTAAAAAGATTCAGTATTCTTTAAAAATGCTTTCAGATCTTTATTATTCAGGCTTAAGCCGTGAGGCATTGCCGTAAGTGTTATTCAGGCTTAAGCCGTGAGGCATTGCCGTAAGTGTTATTCGGGCTTAAGTCAAAGACATTGCCGTAGTTATATTTTAGTTAACACATGTACGTCTACCGTACTATATATATTGTAAAATATCATGCTTTAGGAAGAATCACATACCTTCTCAGCGAAAACCACCTGCCAAGTTGAATATGTCGCGCGCAGAGAGTCAGCCTATAATAGTCACAGATATCTATCAAGGACTACTCTGAAGGTCATTCTAAACAGAGGGTTCACAATTCTATGGAAAGTTGGGCAGCACCTCCCTACCCGGTGAGCTATATAAGTCTACTGTGAAAACAGTCCTATGTAAGTCTGATTTGATTAATCTTCTTTAAACCCTTCTACTTGTGGTAGCAGTTCAATTCTATTCGTGATATTCTTCTAAGTATTTATACTTATTCTTATACTATAACAGTAAGTATTCTCAAATTCAAAAGAGGTTAGGATTATTACCTCGGTAAGCCCAATAATATCCTAGAAAAGTCGCACTGAGCAAGGTTTTGCTCTAAGTTGTATGCTCAAGAACCTTAGAAGTTCTTCACAACTTCTACTAAGTACTAAGGTATTTGGGCTAGGTATTTTGGGCATTATAACGATACAAGAAGGTAACTTTTCTACCAAGGGAGGGGGTAGATTTCGGCTAGGCTAGGGGGTAGGCTCGCCACACTACAAGGGAGGAAGAGGTGTTGGACGAAAAGCTTAAGGGAGAGGAGAGGATTTTTAGACTTGGAAGATAACTTTGTGGATGAATAACTCTTCATCTCTAAGGGGGTATTTATAGCTCAAGCCTTGGCCAACCAATGGCCAAGATGAAGACAAGTGCAAGGCAAGTGTAGGGTGAGGATTAACTAAACACAAATATCCTACCAACCCTTGACTTGTGCACAAGGCACAAAAAACGTGCCTTGGCTCTCCAATTTCGTCCATGGACGATTCAAGTCCACCAATGGGAGGGTGCCAAGTGTTGCCCTCCCGTTGGTCCAAAATGTTTCGTCTCTCGGAAAAATCCGCAAAAATTAGAAATGGCATAGCCGGAATTTTCCCTACGAAAGCTGTGGAAACGTTTCGTCGGAAAACGATTCCTTAAGCGAGTTGTGTACAAAAAAACGTCCAAGGCTAACTTTAAAGCCAAACTTTTTGTACGTATTCCCTTACGTACATACTCTGGAAATACGGGGTATAACACCTCTCTTCCGTGACATGGTTGTTAGTGGCCATATCTTCTAATAACTCATGAGCGTCGTGGGCTGTTTTCCTCATGAATGCTCCACCTGCTGCTGCATCTATGATGGTTCTGGTTGTACTGTTCAGCCCGTTGTAGAAGATGTGGACCAAGTTCCACAACTCAATGCAATGGTGTGGGCACTTTCTCTGTAGATCTTTGAACCTTTCCCAAGCTTCATATAAGGACTCTCCATCTGCTTGGTAGAAGTTGTTCAACTCCCCTCTCAGTTTTGCTGCTTTACACGGGGGAAAGAACTTGGCTAGAAATTTCTGTGCCAGCTCGTGCCATGTGAATATCGAATCGGCTGGCAGGGAATTCAACCATACTTTTGCTCTATCCCTGAGTGAGAAGGGAAAGAGCCTTAATCTGACGGCATCATCGATGCCAAGTTATATCTGAAAGTGGCACATAGCTCCAAGAAATTAGCTATGTGCATATGTGGATCCTCCGATGGCAGTCCTCCGAATTGCACTATGTGCTGTACCATGCTCAGAATCGCCGGTTTTATTTCGAAATTGTTGGCTCGTATTGTAGGGAGCCTAATGCAAGTCTGTGCTCCATTCACTCTTGGCAGCACATAATCTCCCAAACTTCTTTCTGGCTGGAATTGGACTCTCTCTTCCACGTCTATTGGCGCTTTCCTAGGCATTCCTGGATGGGGTTGATTCTCTCCTAACCCTTCTCCCATCCCATTGTTGTTCTGAACGCCGTTCATCTCTAACAAGGTTGCAATCCGCTGATTCTTTACGCTACATTTGCAGTTTTCTCAATTCGGATTGAAGGGAACAAGAGTGTCTGCTCCTCTTCTCCTTCGCATAAACTGACTTCCTGAAATAGATCAAAAACAGACAACAAATCACGGCACCTCGAATTTTCAAAAGAAAAACGTAAAAATTAAAAATTAAAATAAAAACCAGATTAGAAATTAAAAATAGACAAATTTGATATTGAACTATTGCCTAATCCCCGGCAACGGCGCCAAAAACTTGATGCGCGGTAAGATGCACACACTTTAAACGCAAGTGCACGTTATCGTGACAAGTAGTATAGTCTTTGATAAGACCGAATATCGTCCTCTGGGATTAGGGTTCAAGTACCAACTATCTATTTTCTAGTATCTATTTGGCGAATTGATAATTGATTTGGTTGTTTATAACTAAGAATTATGAAAACTATTTAAAGTATAAAGGTTTACTTCAGATGTGATGGGAATAGGGCTTCTATGTATCCTTACTATCCGCTTATGCTACTTACTAATGCATTAACTTATGGTATTCTTCTTTTGGAGAAAGCAGGTTTACGAAATCGTTTTATACTCCCGTTAGGGTTATATAAACACTCAACCCCAGTATCGCACCTTACCTACCTTTCGGTGATAAGGATAACTTTATAGGAGGATTAAGAACAAAACCTAGTTGGCCAGTCACGCTGATGCGCAAAATTAGGGTTGTTAAGCCTCTCATCAACGCTACATAAATAATTGAGGTATTTTCATCCCCAATCCAAGAATGTCTACCCAACTTACAGCATATTCACAATCCCCCCTTTTCAGAATCTGATTAGAAATCATATAGTGATAATTAGTTGTCAATTAATTACCAAGAATTTAACTCAATTATTGGATAGATCTCTCAATAAGAAAAATAACCATAAACATGCATTAATTTATAACATAAGTTTCAAGAAATTCAACATAGAAAGCCTTATAAGAGAATTAGTTCCTAGCCATTGACATGACAAGAACTAATTCAAAGTTCATCATGCAAAACTGAAATAAATAACAAGAAAGGAAAAGAAATTACTAATCTATTGGTATCCAATCTCCAAGCAAAAGTCTTGTGTTGTGCAAGAAGGGGCACCCCCAAAAACTGCCTAGGGTTCTCCTTTTATAGGCTGCAAACCGCCTCCCTCTTTTCCTTCAGGCCTGGCCCAGAAATTCGTCCAAAAACCTAATTTTTCCGCGTCGGCGTCGCGGCATGACAGCGCGCGGCCGGAAGTTCGCAATCCGTCGGGTGTTTGGCGCCGCGGCCGATATTCGCTGTCTAAGCGCGCGACATCAGTATCTTCAGTAGCTCGCCGGATGTTTAGGCGCGCGGCCAGTTTTGTCATGCGAGCGCGCGGCCCGATTTTCTTTGCTCGAGGCGCGTACCAGTCTTCTGACCTCTCTGGATAGTGGGAGTGATCGGTGTATTTTATATACACTTTTTGAGTCATTTTTAGTTAGTATTTTACTCATTTTATTTATGTTTAGTATAGTATTAGGGTCGTTTTCCTTTCTTTTGTGTCACAGCGGTCAGAAATGGAGAAATGACGAAAAGAAGAGAAAATGAGCATAAATGAGATAGAATTGCACACTAAAAGGGCCAAGAAATGAAGTCTAAGAAGTTCCGGGAATTATAGAGAAAATCAGACGAAGTCCGTAGAAAAAGACGAAAGCGAATTCGCCAAAAAATGTCACCGCGCGCGCGCCAAAGTGCTGAAAGTCCCGAGAGTTGCTGAATTTCGCAGCGCTTGCTGATCGCGGCGCAGCGACGGAATTGTGAAATCTTTGGGCGAATTTGACATGTTCGAGAATCCTAAAGGATAACTTTTCCTTCCAAGGATAACTTTTCCTACCTAAAGGGAAACCTTTTCCTACCTAAAAACCCTTACCTAAAAGGATTCTAATAACTTTTCCTACCTACACAAATCCTTAACCCTTCACCTAAAGGATTCTTGCTCTATAAATAGTCTCTACACCCTTAGAAGAATTGATTCTCCATCCCACCATTCACCATTCTACATCCATCCTTCCACCCATCCACCTTGTAAATATTCCCCAACACAACCCTTGGATGCTTGGCTTGGAGACTCATTCTTAGTAATTTTTCTTTTCTTTTCTTTACTTTATTTCAGTTTTTATGATGAACTTTGAATTAGTTCTTGTCATGTCAATGGCTAGGAACTAATTCTCTTATAGGGCTTTCTATGTTGAATTGCTTGAAACTTATGCTATAAATTAATGCATGCTTATGGTTGTTTTTCTTATTGAGAGATCTATCCAATAATTGAGTTGAATTCTTGGTAATTAATTGACAACTAATTATCACTATATGATTTTTAATCAGATTCTGAAAAGGGGGGATTGTGAATATGCTGTAAGTTGGGTAGACAGGCTTGAATTGGGGATGAAAATACCTCAATTAGTTATGTAGCGTTGATGAGAGGCTTAACAACCCTAATTTTGCGCATTGTGCGTGACGGTCAACTAGGTTTTTGTTCTTAATCCTCCTATAAAGTTACCCTTATCACCGAAAGGTAGGTAAGGAACGATACTGGGGTTGAGTGTTTATATAACCCTAACGGGAGTATAAAACGATTTCGTAAACCTGCTTTCTCCAAAAGAAGAACACCATAAGTAATGCATTAGTAAGTAGCATAAGCGGATAGTGAGGATACATAGAAGCCCTATTCTCATCACATCTGAAGTAAATCTTTATATTTAAATAGCTTTTATAATTCTTAGTTATAAACAACACATTCAATTATCAATTTACCAAATAGATACTAGAAAATAGATAAGTGGTACTTGAACCCTAATCCTAGAGGACGATATTCGGTCTTATCTAAGACTATACTACTTGATACGATAACGTGCACTTGCGTTTAAAGTGTGTGCATCTTATCGCGCATCGTGAGCCGCGCCTTTGATCTGCAGGAGGCGCGCTACCGGTCTTGATTTTCCCTCGTTCGCCACTTTCTCCGATTCGGCTCTGGCATCTCCTCTTTTGCCCTCTTTTTGCTCTTTTTCCGCCATTTGGCCATTTTAACCACTTTGACTCAAAAGAAAGAAAAACTATCCTAATACGACACTTATATGTGCAAAATGGGACAAAAGACTAACTAAAACCGACTCAAAAAGTGTATATAAAATACACCGATCACTCACCCCGAATGACTGGAAAATGTCACCCTCGCGAATCAGCCACAAGGCGTAGAACTGGAACTGGATCGTACTCTGCACTCAGCAAAAGTGCAGCAAGAGTAGTATCATTACAACACTAGTATCGGTAAGCATCATAGGCCGACAATTATTAGATAACGCATGAAGAAGTTGAAACCAACAAGTAGCACATAGAACACACAGGCGTGGTCAAATATCATATACAGGTAAAGTGCAAAGAAATCAAGAATCTATCAAGACAGATATAGTTCAACAATGATCAGTCAAATATAAGAGTGGATGAATGCAATGCAATACAATAGTCACCTCTCTCACTCCACTCCTGTACACACATGCTAAGGGCTATGCCTTAAAGCCATGACCCATGGGGGACCCGCGAAGTCCATGTACCAATCGTGCCCTCCGGCATAAACTCGGAGGCTATCAATCACTCTCAATCTCCGGCAGAAACCTCGGAGTCACTCGTGCCCTCCGGCAGAAACCTCGGAGTCACCCAATCACTCTCAATCTCCGGCGGAAACCTCGGAGTCACTCAATCACTCTCAATCTCCGACAGAAATCTCGGAGTCACTCGTGCCCTCCGGCAGAAACCTCGGAGTCACTCAATCACTCTCAATCTCCGGCAGAAACCTCGGAGTCATCACAAAATAATATGTAAAGCATGTCAGACAATATATCAAGTCTCAACACAAATCATTAGTATACAATCAGATGATAATCACAGAAAATAACACTTATGGCGACAAGCCCACATAACAGCTGACGGAACCAACGTAATTGTAATTCAACTCCACTTCATGCCCGAAGGACTATCATGCTATCCCTGTCACTTCCTACAACTACATACGATTCTCTAATCAGAGTCTAACTCAAGTAAACCATAACCTACCTCAATGCCGAGCGGGTGCCACAAACAATCAACCAATGCCTTCCCCTTGCGTATAGCCTCTGAACGATTAAAATCTAGAAAATATGTTAACTACATTATAATACGAATCTAAGGACACCCATATTGCTATCTTTATATCAACAATATTTATTTACCATTTCAATTTACACATATAAAAATATTAGCATAATGTCGCGCCCATTTTTTACCTCGAGTGCAGTATCCGCGTTGCTCTTTGGCGGTTCCTGGATGGAGTAATAATGCTGATTTTGAGGAGTCGTCACCTAATTGTTTAAGTGAATTAGGACACTTGATTTATTGCAATAAAAATACTGCAATTAATTTCCATTTAATGGTCTGCGAAACTTAATGAGATTCTGGATCAGGGTTCTTTATTATCCTAAAGGGAAGGGGGTTAGACATCATTTAAGATCCGCTAACTTGCGGTTATCCGTTCAAACCTAGGTTAATTATTTATTGCCTTTTTTTATTCTACATATTCTAAGCAACTTTTATAATTTACAATTACAATGGAATGCAATACATAATAATAAAGCTACAATCGAATAAAACTCCGGAACATCTTTTAGCCCTTTTTAGGTCTTCTGCACAAGATGATCTCCGGGTACCTGCATAAACACTTAGTAAAAGTGTTAGTAATAAAATAAATAATTTTAAAGTAATAGCAATAATTAATAAGTAAAGCCAAAAAATAAATCCGTCTTTTGTACAGGGGAGGCCTTGAAAATCAGACGGAGATTCCTTCATCGGCCAATATTGCTAGAAACAATAAAATAAATAAAACCTTCAGATCTGTGCCAAAACAGTAATAGTTTAAAATACAGAGGGCTCAGACATATAAAAAATAAAGTGGGACATCCTAAACAAGTGCGGCTGCGAGAATTCGCCCTGCCAGCGCATGTTGGTTATCCGGTGTAAGTGGAAGAAATCATCATTGCCCAGAAAGCTTCATTTTATTTTATTTTCCGTCTTTGCAACAGCGGAGGCCTAAAAAATCGACGGATAACTTTTTTATTGGCCAATCAAGTGTAGTATCTCATTCAGAACCAGTTTAATAAAATGAATTAAAGGGCAATATTGTCAAAATCAGCCAAGAGTAACGAATCAGTAGAACACAACAGCAGTGGTCCGCGACAAATGCAGAAGCAGTGGCAATGATTCGCCGGAGCCGAAGCTCTGGCAGCAACAACCGACGGAGTAAATCAACAACATACATTGAGAGATCCGGCTTGCCGAAAAATGCAAATAGCCAAAATAAGATGAACACAAAACAAAACAGTGGGTCGGACCGAAAATTCAACGGAAACAGCAAGCAAATCCGGGCTAAGTCACCGGAAAACTCCGAACGTAACATAGGGGCCAAAACTTGTACAAAAATCAGTCAGTTGCAAAACAAACGACAGAACCCAAAAGCAAAGTCAACGGAGGTCACCGGAGTTTCAGTCCAACAACTCCACGACCAACAAAAATATCAAATAAAATTAGAACAGTTATTGCCGACAAATAGACTAACCATCAACAAATAACCGCATAAAAAAAAGAATGCCAGAGATCAGTCCATATAGAAACCCACAACATCGCCGCAAGGAAAAAAAGAAAGGGGTCGGCGTTCTACGCCAATCGCGGTCGATCCGCGGCGAGAGAAGTGGGGTGAGGATGTTCGGCGATGGCGTGGTATTGAGGTTGAGTTCAAAGACGAGCACGCTCGACGGAACTAGTGGTGGCGAAAAGGGTGTTCGCGTCTGGCCCATGCCGGTCATCCTCCGTGGGCGGCGGTGAAGAGTGATGAATTTCGACGATGGTGTCACGACCCGACCCCGGGCCCGCGACTGGTGCCCTACCTGGGCACCCCTGTCAGGTAAACATCAGAGAATAGCAGCGGAACATACACAACATACAAAAAAAACTTAGACAAGAACTAACAACAGGCTAGCCGATAAGGCCACCAGTAAAATATACTCAATCCAGAAATAAAGACATTTTTCTTTTCTTTACACCCAATCCACAATGTGACTACGCACCTCTAAGAATAACAACTCAAGTGACGGGGCCCCGCCATACCCTGAATGTACAACAACCGACAATACTGGGGATAAGCCTCAAATGGGCGAGCTTCTCAACACCGAGCAGTGATCTAAGAGCGAGGATCGAACTGCATTTTTACTGCGACATTTAACGCAGCCCTGAAGGAGGTCGATACAACATGTACCAAATATGTGAAATCAAAGTATCAGAATGAAATCATAAGTCTAAAATAAAACTGGAGACATGTATGATTACTCAATTAACAGTACACTGTGCCTTACTAACAATGAGAGTAAATAAGTGAATACTTACAATATCTACAGTAGGAGGCTCACTGTTACACCCCGTAAGTCCAGGACATGTATAAGAGAATGTACGAAAGGAAACTAGACTTGGAAATTGGTACGAAAGGAAGAATTGTTTTTCCGACGGAAAATCTTCCGGACGTCGGAAAGGAAAAATGTTCGTTGTTGAGAATTGGATTCTCAAAATGCATTATTTGAAGAGTATGGAACTCTTAACCTAATGGAAATTTATTTTTACGGATTTGGTCACGTGGGGCCCACCCGAGGAATTTTACTTTTTGTGGGGCCCACGAGGGTTACGGAATTTTATGGACGAATGAGAGGGCGACACGTGGCACCCCCTCCATGATGTTGGACGAAAAATTGCAAGGGTATTAAGGTCATTTGACCTAAGTAGATGATAAGTCTTCTAAGCTTGACATTGTTGACAAGTCAACTTGTCCACCTAGGCTTGATCCAAGTGAAATACATCCTAACCTCACATTTGTTTAAGTATTGACCCTCCAATGTGTTTTAAATACATACTAGTAGCAAGACAAGGTCTTGAAGACTTAGAAAAAATTTCTCAACTCTTGTTCTCACTAGATAGCTCTCGGCTTTAGCACATTTCCAACAAGAAAATTTTGTAGTTTTGATCCATTAGCCACAAGACTTAAACCCAATGTCCCTAAGGGTATTGTAAGGATATCTCAATAGAAAGATTTCGGAAAAAACGTATTTTTACGTTAGTCGCAAGGCGGAAGCTATGGGAGTTCTTCAACTTTGAAGTTGGAACTTGAAGATGGGTTCTTCATAGGCCTCTAAGGAGTGCTTGGAGCGGATTGGAACTTAAGGAAAGGAGCTAAGAATTGCTAAGGCGCGACTTTGGATCTTGGAAATTTTAAGGGCTTGGAAAGGTATAAATTTTGTCGTTTTAGTAGTTAAGACTCACTTATTGTTGTAGCTATGGATTTTAGCAAGCATGTGTTATATAGTATGAAGTTTGATATGTTTATGGGCTATTGGAACCCTAATCCGAAATCTAGCATGTTTAGCTTTAAGATTTCAATTCAAGTCGATTATTAGTCTAAGCGTCGCATGTTGTATAAAGAAGGAAATTGTAGTTGTTAAAGTTGTTTAGACTATATAACATGTTAGACCGTAGAACTTGGAATTGTAAGAAGGATTGAAAAAGACTTAGTGTTGTTCTAGAGGTTGGCCGAGAATGGCTTTTGGCATATTCACTATTTCGTATGAATTGTGGGGCGGAATTTTACACGTATTGTAAGGCGTGTAATCCCCTTTGTTTGGTTGTTGTTTGGAGCCTTAAATGTGGCTTGTTGGTTATTGTATTCGGCCTTGAAAAAGGTGGCTAAGTAAGTAGAAACAAAGGAGGTGCCCGATTTTCCGTAGAATTAGAGACCGTATACTTAGTATTATTCTACGTAGAGACTAGAAGTTGATAGTCTTGTTGTGACCATTATAGGTTGACACTTCTACGTACGGCGTATTCGGCTTAGCTTGTGGATATTAGCCGAAAAGGTATGTGAACTATCTCCTCTTCTAGCATGATTCCTTAGAATAAAGAAAGTAAGTTCTACTCCTTGAATGATCCATTCCTTGCTTGTATTTGGATTGCCTAAAATAGAATTTGTTCTATGTACTTCCTTGAGTGTACTTTGATGTTTAAATTGTAAGTAGTATAATCCATTTCCTTAGGGAAGTTTGGATTCTTAAAAGTGAAGGTATTTTTCTTAAAGTACATAGAGACTTGAAAAGGAAGTGGTTTCCAAATCTTTTGGCTAGTGCCTGAGTTCTAAAACCTAAAGGTCATTATAATGACTTTAGGGGAGTCAAAGGAGTGATTTACTTATTTGAATTAAAAGAGGAGAAATGACATGATTTAAGAGAAGTAACTTGCGTTAAGGGTGAAGTTACTTGAGGTTTAAAAAGTAGAAGAAAACTTGTTTTCTAACTATTAAGAGACTCAAGTATTTTCAAAGTTAAGAACTTGATTTGTAAGTATGTGATACTTGGTTTTAATAGTATAAGTCTCTTGGTTATCAAGGAATGGATCGTTTAAAACCATAAAAGGGTTATAACGGCTTTATGGGAAGTTGGTTATAACGACTTTATGGAAGGTTTAGAAAGTTGTCTATTTTGATTAAATCGGCATAAGTTGCCTAGATTGTGAAAATTTGGAGTTACTTGATTTCAAGCTTTGAAATAAGTTTTCTAAAAGTGTAGTAACTTGCTTTGAAAAATAGACACGCCTTGATACTACGGGTGTTAGTATCTTGGGGCTTTACATAGAAAGGAGTCTTTTATAAAAGAATGTATATATGCCTTGATTAGTACTTTGGCTTGATAAATTGAGAATTTGTCTAAGTGTGCCTTGATAAGTACTTTGACTTGTTAAAAGAGAATTATTCTATGTATGCCTTGATTAGTACTTTGGCTTGATAAATTGAGAATTTGTCTAAGTGTGCCTTGATAAGTACTCTGACTTGTTAAAAGAGAATTATTCTATGTATGCCTTGATAAGTACTTTGGCTTGTTAAAAGAGAATTATTCTATGTATGCCTTGATTAGTACTTTGGCTTGATAAATTGAGAATTTGTCTAAGTGTGCCTTGATAAGTACTTTGACTTGTTAAAAGAGAATTATTCTATGTATGCCTTGATAAGTACTTTGGCTTGTTAAAAGAGAATTATTCTATGTATGCCTTGATTAGTACTTTGGCTTGATAAATTGAGAATTTGTCTAAGTGTGCCTTGATAAGTACTTTGACTTGTTAAAAGAGAATTATTCTATGTATGACTTGATTAGTACTTTGGCTTGATAAATTGAGAATTTGTCTAAGTGTGCCTTGATAAGTACTTTGGCTTGTTAAAGAGAATTATTCTAAGTGTGCCTTGGTAAGGACTTTGGCTTGTAATTAAGGATTTGCCTATGTGTGCTGGATATAGCCGGTTGTATGCTATTGGTATATCAGTCGTTTCGGGGTCATTCCCCGGGTTTGTGGCATTTGCATAATTCCGTGGATTTGCTACCCACGATGCGAAGAATACCTCATGCGAGTCCGTAGGGCTTATGCGGGTGAAATAGTCCCATGCGGGCGGGTCCAGCCTATGCGAGGAATACCTCATGCGAGTCCGTAAGGGCTTATGCGGGTGAAATAGTCCTATGCGAGGAATACCTCATGCGGGTCCGAAAGGGCTTACACGGGTGAAATAGACCCATGCGGGCGGGTCCAGCCTATGCGAGGAATACCTCACGCGGGTCCACGCGACCTATGCGGGTGAAATAGTCCCAGGAATAGGATTGATAAATGATACTGCGGGCGGATGGTCCTGCTTGATCATGAGCTTCCTAGTTTATATTGTAAGGATACTACTGTTTACTCTCATTGTTAGTAAGGCACAATGTGTTGTATTTTGATTTTCATATATGTCCCCGGATTTGTTTGTGTTACCCTATGGTCATGCTTTTACGAGGTGGGATTAGGGCATGGGACCACGAGGTATTTAGGACACGGTGGGACTTGGTGTTCATGTATCCTTATTGGTGTTATTACATCATGGATCGCCGTGTGAGGAAGGATTCCACGCATGATTGATATTATGGGCGTGAGACCCATGGTTATATTTGAGTAGTGACTTTGAGGGCTGCGCCCCCGACTTGATATGATCGCTTATGTGTTATGTATCGTAGGTTGGCTATCATACATGTCTCTCGCTTTGTTTAGATATTATGATTTCATTACGCATTTATTGTTCACATACTTGGTACATTCTTCGCATCGACCTCCTTCGGCCGTGCGTCACGCCGCAGTTTAGGTACGCTGTTTGGTGATCGGCAGTGTAGGATCCTCGCCGTGGTTTTGGATAGCTCCTCTGTCGAGTTTATCTTTTGGTATATATCCTTCAAGAGCTTTATACGATTTGGGTGCGGCGGGCCTTGTCCGTCATATTTGATTTAACTCTGAAGTCTGTATTCATATGTGGGATTGGACTCATGTACGGTGTAGTGTCTTTGTTTATGTATATATGGCAGCCTTGTCGGCTCTGCCCTTGCACGTACGGTTGTTTTAAAAAAAAAATGAGGTGTTATTTAATTTCCGCAGTTTACTTAGTTGTTAAGGTAGAAGGGTGCCTGTGTAGGGCACCACCACGCCCGGGTTCGGGTGTGACAGTGGTATCGAGCGATCGATCCTCGGAATGTCTACGGCCGTGTCTAGTAGAGTCTTGATTATAGGTGTGTTGCGCGCCACACCCATAAACAGGAGGCTACAGGACATTTAGGAGTTGGTTTCTATCCTTCTCACTCTAAGATCGTGCCATAGAGCTGTGTTAGTAAGAAAATTCCTCTCTGACGTATTGTTGTGGTACAGTTATGCCTCGAAGCGAGGGCAACAGCGCCAGAAGGGCAAAGGAGTAGCAGAAGCTACTAGTCAGACTCAGAGAGTTGATAGGGCTTATGCCCAGGTTATACTGGATGTTGTTCCGCGATGGCGAAGTTCTTCTTCGCTGAGTTTTGAGGCCCCAAAGACGAGCCTCTGATTTCCGTTAGAGAAGACTTTAGGGCCATGAAGCCATTATGTTATTGACCAAGTTAGCGGTGCTACGTTTCATCATCGAGGTTATTCGCCGATGCAGTGTACAGTGGGTAGAGGCGGCATGAGATCTGCAAGAAGAGGTCTAGACCGGTTGGTTATTCCGGTGAGTTTATGGACGAGCAGCCTCAGTGGCGGATGAGATATTTGTCCCAGCCTACCCAGTACATACCTTCGCAGCTCTCAGGTGGGAGATTTGACCCCACAAGGTATTTAGGAGCCGGTCCAAGCTCCAGAGGTCGAGGTTCTCAGGGGAGCAGAGGATTTTCTCGGTCGAGGCCACTTTTTCCTCAGTGTTTCCGATGTAGTAAGCGTCATTTGGGGGAATGCCGTTATGGCACAGGTCTTTGTTTTTATTGTGGCCGTCCGGGCCATATTCTGAGGGTATGTCCTTTTAGGAGGAGCACCGGTGAGGTGGCTCAGCCTTTGAGGCCGATGGTTGAATCCCTTTCCTCCACAGCTGTGCGTTCCCCAGGACAGGGTGTTCAGATGTTAGCCAGCCGTGGTAGAGGTCAGGGTAGAGTTTATAGCTCTGGCGGTCCTTCGAACCGCAGAGATAACGTGACTACTGGACAGGATCAGGAGGCAACATCGCATAGGGTTACAGGTACATCTCGATTCTTTTGAATCTCACGTGCATTGTTAGATTCAGATTTTGCCCTAGCATATATGTTTTCCCTGTGTTGCTAGCAGTTATAAGTGATAGTACCCCAGAGGTAGGAATACTTTGATTAGTAATGTGAAAAGTAAGAATATTGACAAGAATGATAAGTGAACTGAGACTATAGTTGTGTAGAGTTCACAAGTTGTAATTACCCCGTAACAAGTGTAAGACCGATAGGAAAGGATGTATGGTAGAAAAGCTTTGGTTTACGTGAAGCACCTCTAGTGAATAGGGGGTAGGGTAAGAAGTACCTTGAGATAAGAGTGAGGTTTATTACAGACTAAGAATGAGGAGTTAAGTGTGACGATGAGTCGGGTTATGGACTCATTTCGGGTCAGCCGATAGTATGGAATGGGGTAATGTCAGTCAAAAATGGTCCCGTTATGTGATAGGGTCCTGAGGATGTCAGGCCCAAGTTTAGTTAATCGTTGTACGGGTTTGTGGACGCGTTCCACCGGAACTAGGTCGTAAGGACCGAGGAGAGCCTTAGCGGAAATTCAAGTAACATAATGGCCAAGTTGGTTAGTAACTCCAAGGATTGGGGAACAGAAACAGAATTTGAGATTTTGTACGTGTACTAGATGAGTTTGAAAGTACGAGAAAGTATGACAAGTAAGGAAAGAAAAGAACCTCTAAGGATCCCGTGTTTGGGAAGACTGTAATCTTTGAGTTTTGCGAGAAGGGACCACGGACGGAAGGTCCATTATTATGTTTACGTATGTTATGTGGTGGCCATGTGTGGCATCGTTGGTCTTGTGCAGTTTTGATTGTTAGGCATAGTATAGAGATTGTGCCGGAGTTTGTATAGATTGACAACCGACTAAGAACATTCGGGGACGAATGTTTCTAAGGGGGGGAGAATGTTACACCCCGTAAGTCCAGGACATGTATAAGAGAATGTACGAAAGGAAACTAGACTTGGAAATTGGTACGAAAGGAAGAATTGTTTTTCCGACGGAAAATCTTCCGGACGTCGGAAAGGAAAAATGTTCGTTGTTGAGAATTGGATTCTCAAAATGCATTATTTGAAGAGTATGGAACTCTTAACCTAATGGAAATTTATTTTTACGGATTTGGTCACGTGGGGCCCACCCGAGGAATTTTACTTTTTGTGGGGCCCACGAGGGTTACGGAATTTTATGGACGAATGAGAGGGCGACACGTGGCACCCCCTCCATGATGTTGGACGAAAAATTTCAAGGGTATTAAGGTCATTTGACCTAAGTAGATGATAAGTCTTCTAAGCTTGACATTGTTGACAAGTCAACTTGTCCAACTAGGCTTGATCCAAGTGAAATACATCCTAACCTCACATTTGTTTAAGTCTTGACCCTCCAATGTGTTTTAAATACATACTAGTAGCAAGACAAGGTCTTGAAGACTTAGAAAAAATTTCTCAACTCTTGTTCTCACTAGATAGCTCTCGGCTTTAGCACATTTCCAATAAGAAAATTTTATAGTTTTGATGCATTAGCCACAAGACTTAAACCCAATGTCCCTAAGGGTATTGTAAGGATATCTCAATAGAAAGATTTCGGAAAAAACGTATTTTTACGTTAGTCGCAAGGCGGAAGCTATGGGAGTTCTTCAACTTTGAAGTTGGAACTTGAAGATGGGTTCTTCATAGGCCTCTAAGGAGTGTTTGGAGCGGATTGGAACTTAAGGAAAGGAGCTAAGAATAGCTAAGGCGCGACTTTGGATCTTGGAAATTTTAAGGGCTTGGAAAGGTATAAATTTTGTCGTTTTAGTAGTTAAGACTCACTTATTGTTGTAGCTATGGATTTTAGCAAGCATGTGTTATATAGTATGAAGTTTGATATGTTTATGGGCTATTGGAACCCTAATCCGAAATCTAGCATGTTTAGCTTTAAGATTTCAATTCAAGTCGATTATTAGTCTAAGCGTCGCATGTTGTATAAAGAAGGAAATTGTAGTTGTTAAAGTTGTTTAGACTATATAACATGTTAGACCGTAGAACTTGGAATTGTAAGAAGGATTGAAAAAGACTTAGTGTTGTTCTAGAGGTTGGCCGAGAATGGCTTTTGGCATATTCACTATTTCGTATGAATTGTGGGGCGGAATTTTACACGTATTGTAAGGCGTGTAATCCCCTTTGTTTGGTTGTTGTTTGGAGCCTTAAATGTGGCTTGTTGGTTATTGTATTCGGCCTTGAAAAAGGTGGCTAAGTAAGTAGAAACAAAGGAGGTGCTGCCCGATTTTCCGTAGAATTAGAGACCGTATACTTAGTATTATTCTACGTAGAGACTAGAAGTTGATAGTCTTGTTGTGACCATTATAGGTTGACACTTCTATCGGCGTATTCGGCAGCTTGTGGATATTAGCAGAAAGGTATGTGAACTATCTCCTCTTCTAGCATGATTCCTTAGAATAAAGAAAGTAAGTTCTACTCCTTGAATGATCCATTCCTTGCTTGTATTTGGATTGCCTAAAATAGAATTTGTTCTATGTACTTCCTTGAGTGTACTTTGATGTTTAAATTGTAAGTAGTATAATCCATTTCCTTAGGGAAGTTTGGATTCTTAAAAGTGAAGGTATTTTTCTTAAAGTACATAGAGACTTGAAAAGGAAGTGGTTTCCAAATCTTTTGGCTAGTGCCTGAGTTCTAAAACCTAAAGGTCATTATAATGACTTTAGGGGAGTCAAAGGAGTGATTTACTTATTTGAATTAAAAGAGGAGAAATGACATGATTTAAGAGAAGTAACTTGCGTTAAGGGTGAAGTTACTTGAGGTTTAAAAAGTAGAAGAAAACTTGTTTTCTAACTATTAAGAGACTTGAAGTATTTTCAAAGTTAAGAACTTGATTTGTAAGTATGTGATACTTGGTTTTAATAGTATAAGTCTCTTGGTTATTGAAGGAATGGATACGTTTAAAACCATAAAGGGTTATAACGGCTTTATGGGAAGTTGGTTATAACGACTTTATGGAAGGTTTAGAAAGTTGTCTATTTTGATTAAATCGGCATAAGTTGCCTAGATTGTGAAAATTTGGAGTTACTTGATTTCAAGCTTTGAAATAAGTTTTCTAAAAGTGTAGTAACTTGCTTTGAAAAATAGACACGCCTTGATACTACGGGTGTTAGTATCTTGGGGCTTTACATAGAAAGGAGTATTTTATAAAAGAATGTATGTATGCCTTGATTAGTACTTTGGCTTGATAAATTGAGAATTTGTCTAAGTGTGCCTTGATAAGTACTTTGACTTGTTAAAAGAGAATTATTCTATGTATGCCTTGATTAGTACTTTGGCTTGATAAATTGAGAATTTGTCTAAGTGTGCCTTGATAAGTACTTTGACTTGTTAAAAGAGAATTATTCTATGTATGCCTTGATAAGTACTTTGGCTTGTTAAAAGAGAATTATTCTATGTATGCCTTGATTAGTACTTTGGCTTGATAAATTGAGAATTTGTCTAAGTGTGCCTTGATAAGTACTTTGACTTGTTAAAAGAGAATTATTCTATGTATGCCTTGATAAGTACTTTGGCTTGTTAAAAGAGAATTATTCTATGTATGCCTTGATTAGTACTTTGGCTTGATAAATTGAGAATTTGTCTAAGTGTGCCTTGATAAGTACTTTGACTTGTTAAAAGAGAATTATTCTATGTATGCCTTGATTAGTACTTTGGCTTGATAAATTGAGAATTTGTCTAAGTGTGCCTTGATAAGTACTTTGGCTTGTTAAAGAGAATTATTCTAAGTGTGCCTTGGTAAGGACTTTGGCTTGTAATTAAGGATTTGCCTATGTGTGCTGGAAATAGCCGGTTGTGTGCTATTGGTATATCAGTCGTTTCGGGGTCATTCCCCGGGTTTGTGGCATTTGCATAATTCCCTGGATTTGCTACCCACGATGCGAGGAATACCTCATGCGAGTCCGTAGGGCTTATGCGGGTGAAATAGTCCCACGCGCGTCCACCTATGCGAGAATACCTCATGCGAGTCCGTAAGGGCTTACGCGGGTGAAATAGTCCTATGCGAGGAATACCTCACGCGGGTCCGAAAGGGCTTACGCGGGTGAAATAGACCCATGCGGGCGGGTCCACCTATCGCGAGGAATACCTCACGCGTCCACGCGACTATCACGGGTGAAATAGTCGGTGAATAGGATTGATAAATGATACTGCGGGCGGATGGTCCTGCTTGATCATGAGCTTCCTAGTTTATATTGTAAGGATACTACTGTTTACTCTCATTGTTAGTAAGGCACAATGTGTTGACTGACATAGTGGTAGGGCAGCGCCGATCAGGAGCAGGTAGCTAACCCTAGAGCCGACAGTTTGCGGATCCGGGATTTTCTGGGTTGTCATCCGCCCGAGTTTTATGGTTCGAGGTCTGAGGAGGATCCGCAGGAGTTCGTTCGCAGCCTACGGACTATGCAGTTCTTAAGGCTTCGAGACAGAGTTCATTATACTAGCCTCTTACCGGTTACGCGATATTGCGTTGAACTGGTTTGAGTCATGGTGCCGACGAGAGGGATGATGCTCTTCCAGTGTTTGGGAGGAATTCACAGAGGCCTTTATGGATCACTTTTGCCTCCCGAGATGAGAGGCCCGCGTAGATAGATTTTTGACCTTGAGGCGAATGGGAGGACTATCGGGAGTATAGCACGAGTTTGACTCTGGCTGTGCACGCGCACAACATTGTAGCTAACATGGCGGATAGAGTTCATCGTTATGTGACGGGCTAGACCGCCATATGATTATCGTGACAGGGGTGGCTCTTCACCTGTATGGACATTGCTAGGATGCAGGCCTATGCGCAGGGGATAGAGGATAGAGAGAGGAGGATCAATTTGACTCAGCCACCCAAGAGGCCAAGACATCGTGGTCTCAGAGCGCTTTTAGAGGCGACAGCCTCGGCCAGACTAGGTCTACATTGCGGCCCAAAGACCGAGTGCTCTCCACGATTTTCCGGCGGAGGGTTTTACAACCCCGGAATGCAGGAGCCGGCCAGTCTCTAGAGCTTCGAGTCTCGGAGATGGGGTTCCAGACATCGAGGCCACATTTGCCTCCATGCGCCCAGTGTGGCAGGTTACATTCTGGGTTATGTCGCGCCAGTACGGGTGATTGTTTTTCTTGTAGTCGTCTAGGCCATATGTTAAGAGAGTGTCCTTATAGAGGGGTCTGGTGGGACAACACACCATCGGATCGATGCGGGTTCTTCGCCTTCAATAGCTAGACAGATATCCATACACCGACAGCCGTGGCAGGTCGTGGTGGAAGTTCGACTTTAGCGTCCTTTGAACCGCCTATATGGTTTCAGGTATGTCCTTGACCCTTTAGAAACTTGTATGCATGATAAAGTTGTGGTATGTTTAAGTTTTATGAACAGATTATATTGAGACTATGTATATGTTAGAAGGAGTTGGAAGTACGAAAAGATAATCTCTTTTGGGGCTTATGATGGACGGATAAGTATGTGCGAGGTACTAGGGCCATGTGTGGCATTATTAGTATGTCGTGTTTGTGAAAGGAAATTATGTCGCCAATTATAAGTTTGACTCCGAAAGAACATTCGGGGACGAATGTTTCTAAGGGGGGAAGAATGTTACACCCCGTATTTACAGAACATGTTTTAAGAACGTACGTGAGAACTCATAAGCGTCAAGATTTGAGACTTGTAAAAATTTAGCGAAATTAGGAATTGTCGGAAAACTTATTATTGTGACGAATGGGAGGGCGACACGTGTCACCCCCCCCTTTGAATGCCTTGGACGAAATGATCATGGACAAAAGGGTCATTTGACCCTTGTTAGGAAGACAAGTCTTGCTAGCCTTAGAGCTTGACAACATTGACCAAGTCAAAGACCCCACTTTAATCTTGATATTTGTTAAGACCTCATCCAAACCACCCATTTGTTTAGATCTTAATCCTCCTTTACACTATATTATACTAGTAGTGCAAGACAAGCTTAACACTTAGAATATTTTTCACAAATTGAAGAACAAAGAGGCTTAGCTCTCGGGTTTGAGTCCAAAAAAAAAAAAATTTGTTTGTTGTCCATTAAGCTTCACACTTTAAACCAAGGTTCCTTAGTGTATTGTGAGTGTATCTCAATAGAAAAATCTCGGAAAGATAGTTTTCGTTAGTCGCAAAGTGAAAACCTAGTGGCTTTCTAGGTTTTGGATTGAAAGTTTGAAGGAAAGTTGTTGGTATGGTTCTAAGGGTCTCAAGTAGCGGATTGAAGTATCTTGAGGAGGCTCTAAGTTGCTAAGGAGCGATTTCGGATTGGAAGTTGGACTAAGAATCGTTGAGGTATAATCTTGTTCTTTGAGTGTTTCACGATTATTTATATTGTTGTTAGCTTTACTGTTGCTAGCATGAGGTATATGTGTTGAAGTTTATATGGATTATGGATTGATTGTAGCCTTGGAAATCCGAAATGTAATGTAAGCCATGTTAAGTTGGATTACAATTTTAGTCGTTATTAGAATCGTCGCATGTTTTTGACTTGGAGATTATAGTAGTTATAATCGTTTGCGACTTGATATCATGTTAGGCTAATAACTTGGGTTGAAATGGAAATTGGATAAGAATTGGTATTGTTGAACTCAAGGTGGCGAATTTGTACTTGTAGTTTGTAGTAGTTGGTATTTATTTGTATTGACTACCTTATAGATTGTGGTGAGCCAATTGGGGCTGTTTGGTTATTGTATTCGGCCTTGAAAAGGTGGCATTGTAGTAGAAACAAAGGAGGTCTGTCCGATTTTCCGTAGAATTTGGCGACTTAGCACTTAGAATATTCTACGTTTGAAGTGAGGTTAATGGACGATTGTGACCATGATAGGTTGAAGAACTAAGTATAGCGTATCCTACTTGAAGAATGGGATAGCTCAAGGTTGAAGTACTGGAGCATTTTGCTACTTGTCGACAATCGTCGCGAGGTATGTGAACCTCTTCCTTCCTTTGGCATGATTCTATGTATGGAATATACCTGTGGTATCACTTCATGTTTCCTTATACTCTTAGAAGTTAAGAGGTAGTTGTGTGACCTACTCTATATAGAACTTTTCCTATCTTTAAGCATGACTAGTTGCACGTATGTAATACGGTAGACGTACAAGACTTTGACATTCTTTGCTAGCCTTATAAAATGCCAAGTCGGGTGAGTTAGGGAGTTAACTCACTTCTTTGAAAATATTAAGGATCTCTTAAGTCTTAGTAAAGTTAAGGGACTTGAAGAGTTTAGAAGTATGTGATACTTGTTCCGTTTTAAACGTATAAGTCCCTTGGATAGTAAATTGTATTTGGCTAAGGCATAAAGTGAATATAACGGCTTTATGGAAAGTTAGTTATATTTGCTTTATGGAAAGATAAATGACTTGTTTTAAATGAAAAGGCAACTTGATTTTAAGACATCAATTGCCTAAGGTTTTATAATAAAAGGAGTCACTTGAGTTCAAAAGGTTAAGAGACTAATTGTATTTTTGAAAGTTAAGAGAATTGATTTGAAAGTATTTAATACTTGGTTTCAAAAAGTAGAAGTCTCTTGGTTATAAAAGGAATGAGTTGGTCTAAAACCATAAAGGGTTATAACGGCTTTATGGGAAGTTGGTTATAACGGCTTTATGGAAGGTTAAAAGAATGGTTTTCTTGATAGAATGTAAGTAATGAAATGATTTGAAATAAAGAAGTGGCAAACTGCTTTTAAGGTACCATTGCTTAGGGTTTTTAAGAAAGAAGTCACTTGTTTTGTGTTCTGTAATTGTATTTCTAAAAGGTATTGTGACTTGTCTTGAAAGGTGGATAGGACTTGATACTATAGTTGTTAGTATCCGGCACTCGTGAACGGGTCGCAAGTATACCTTACGCGACTATATGACATTATCGACCAGAATGGGCAAAGATACCCATACCGCGCACTATATGACATTATCGACCAGGGAATGGGCCGGCAAGATATCGATCGACCGAGAATGGGCCGGCAAGATACTATACGCGCACTATATGACATTATCGACCCAGAATGGGCCGCAAGATACCCATACGCGCACTATATGACATTATCGACCAGAATGGGCCGGGCAGATACCCATACGCAGACTATATGACATTATCGACCGAGAATGGGCCGCAAGATACCCATACCGCGGACTATATGACATTATCGACCCGAGAATGGGCCGGCAGATACCTTACGCGCACTAGATGACATTATCGACCCGTGATCGGGCGGGCGATACCTTTACGCGCACTATGTGACCTTGATCGCGTCTAGATTGGGCCGTAGTATAGGTGCCCTCCCAAAGCGGCCGGTTTATACTTATGAAAGATAAGTGAGTTATATAGTAATGAACTTAATGATTTTTTCTAAAAATGTACGTAAGAAAGTGGTCATAAATTTTATTAAGAATGGAAAAGATAATAAGGTGCGATTAAGTTCATAAGTGGTAATGACACGGCAGAATCTGGTATGTATTGTTTTATACTTGTCCTTGTCATTCTTTTGTACGATTATGATCAAGCATCAGACGTTATTTCTGTTCCATATTCGCACTGTTATCGACTTCTTCGGAAGGCTGCGTTCATGCCCGCAGTTTTAGGTACCAGTGGTGATCCTTGCTCTTAGGATCTCGGTTGATTTTTGGGAAAAAGCTCCATTTGCTCGGAGGCTTTATCTCTTGTACGGTTTTCCACAAGTAGTAGATTCATGTATATTCGTGGTATGGCGGCCCCGCCCCGCCACGATTGTTCGATTGTTATTCCTGAGGTGCGTATTCACATATGTGGTCAGTAAGAACCGAGTTGTACTTTGATTATGTTTATATTATGGAAGGTAGCCCATCGGCTAACTCGTTGTTTTATTTTATAAGTTTCATGTATGTTCGTGATTATCTCGATGTATACCGTAAGGGTGCCT
The DNA here is from genome assembly GCA_029844215.1 of Przewalskia tangutica. Lineage (NCBI taxonomy): Eukaryota > Viridiplantae > Streptophyta > Magnoliopsida > Solanales > Solanaceae > Przewalskia > Przewalskia tangutica. Next base: position 17,187,320 of record CM056739.1, on the reverse strand, counting down.
GTGTAGGCACGATCGCGTCCCGGTCGGGTCGTGACAAAAGTGGTATCGAGCGCTTAGTCCTCGGAAAGTGTCTATGCATCGTGTCAGTAGTCTTGATTATCGGTGTGTTGCACCACATCTATAATCGCGGGCCGCAGACATTTAGGATTGGTTTCATTCTTCTCTCCGAGATCGCAAGAGATCCGTCTTATTAGGTTGAATCCTCCGACCTATTCTTATGAAACCTATGCCTCCACGGCGGCGGGCCCAGAAGGGCAAAGCGCAGCAGGAGCGCCAAGAGGCGCAGAGAGTTACGAGTCGGGCACGCACTATGCACGAGGTAGTAGGCGGGGCAATGAGTTCACCACGCGGCAAGACAGAGCCGAGAGCGGCAGTAGCTCCAGAGGTTCCTGCCGAGCCTCCACCCGCAGCAGGCGTAGTTTAGAGATTATGGAGAGCGGATCAGTTATCGATCGACATAGTGGTAGTGGCGCACGATGTGAGCAGTAGCTAACCCTGAGCCGGCGCCATGGATCCGGATTTTACAGGTTGTCATCCGCCCGAGTTTTATGGTTCGAGGTCCGGCGAGGATCCGCAGGAGTTCGCTCGGCAGCCTACGACTATGCAGTTCTTAAGGCTTGGAGACGAGTTCATTATACTAGCCTCTACCGGTTACGCGATATTGCGTTGAACTGGTTTGAGTCATGGGTGCCGACGAGAGGATGATGCTCTTCCACTGTTTGGGAGGAATTCACAGAGGCCTTTATGGATCACTTTTGCCTCCCGAGATGAGGAGAGGCCCGCGTAGATAGATTTTTGACCTCGAGGCGAATGGGAGGACTATCGGGAGTATAGCACGAGTTTGACTCCTTGGCCAGCACGCGCACAACATTGTAGCTAACATGGCGGATAGAGTTCATCGTTATGTGATGGGGCTAGACCGTCATATGATTCATGCGTGGGGTGGCTCTTCACCGGTATGGACATTGCTAGGATGCAGCCTATGCGCAGGGATAGAGGATAGAGAGAGGGAGGATCAATTTGACTCAGGCCAGCCCAAGAGGCCAAGACATCGTGGTCTCAGAGCGCTTTTAGAGCGGGCGGTCTCGCAGACTAGGTCTACATTGCAGCCAGCACCGAGTGCTCCTCCACAGTTTTCCGGCGGAGGGTTTTACAACCCCGGGAATGCAGGAGCCGGTCAGGTCTCTAGAGCTTCAGAGTCTCAGGGAGATGGGGGTTCCAGACAGTCGAGGCCACCTTTGCCTCCATGCGCCCAGTGTGGTAGGTTACATTCTGGGGTATGTCGCGCCGGTACGGGTGCTTGTTTTTCTTGTGGTCGTCTAGGCCATATGTTAAGAGAGTGTCCTTATAGAGGGGGTCCTGGTGGGACAACACAGCCTACTGGATCAGTTGCGGGTTCTTCGCCTTCAATAGCTAGACAGGATATCCATACACCGACAGGTCGTGGCAGAGGTCGTGGTGGAAGTTCCCAGCTTTAGCGGTCCTTTGAACCGCCTATATGGTTTCAGGTATGTCCTTGACCCTTTAGAAACTTGTATGCATGATAAAGTTGTGGTATGTTTAAGTTTTATGAACAGATTATATTGAGACTATGTATATGTTAGAAGGAGTTGGAAGTACGAAAAGATAATCTCTTTTGGGGCTTATGATGGACGGATAAGTATGTGCGAGGTACTAGGGCCATGTGTGGCATTATTAGTATGTCGTGTTTGTGAAAGGAAATTATGTCGCCAATTATAAGTTTGACTCCGAAAGAACATTCGGGGACGAATGTTTCTAAGGGGGGAAGAATGTTACACCCCGTATTTACAGGACATGTTTTAAGAACGACGTGAGAACTCATAAGCGCCAAGATTTGAGACTTGTAAAAATTTAGCGAAATTAGGAATCGGAAAACTTATTATCAGGATTTAATGGGAGGGCGACACGTGTCACCCCCCCCTTTGAATGCCTTGGACGAAATGATCATGGACAAAAGGGTCATTTGACCCTTGTTAGGAAGACAAGTCTTGCTAGCCTTAGAGCTTGACAACATTGACCAAGTCAAAGACCCCACTTTAGTCTTGATATTTGTTAAGACCTCATCCAAACCACCCATTTGTTTAGATCTTAATCCTCCTTTACACTATATTATACTAGTAGTGCAAGACAAGCTTAACACTTAGAATATTTTTCACAAATTGAAGAACAAAGAGGCTTAGCTCTCGGGTTTGAGTCCAAAAAAAAAAAAAAAAATTTGTTTGTTGTCCATTAAGCTTCACACTTTAAACCAAGGTTCCTTAGTGTATTGTGAGTGTATCTCAATAGAAAAATCTCGGAAAAAGATAGTTTTCGGGTTAGTCGCAAAGTGAAAACCTAGTGGCTTTCTAGGTTTTGGATTGAAAGTTTGAAGGAAAGTTGTTGGTATGGTTCTAAGGGTCTCAAGTAGCGGATTGAAGTATCTTGAGGAGGCTCTAAGTTGCTAAGAGCGATTTGGATTGGAAGTTGACTAAGAATCGTTGAGGTATAATCTTGTTCTTTGAGTGTTTCACGATTATTTATATTGTTGTTAGCTTTCATTTGCTAGCATGAGGTATATGTGTTGAAGTTTATATGGATTATGGATTGATTGTAGCCTTGGAAATCCAAATGTAATGTAAGCCATGTTAAGTTGATTACAATTTTAGTCGTTATTAGAATCGTCGCATGTTTTTGACTTGGAGATTATAGTAGTTATAATCGTTTGCGACTTGATATCATGTTAGGCTAATAACTTGGGTTGAAATGGAAATTGGATAAGAATTGGTATTGTTGAACTCAAGGTGGCCGAATTTGTACTTGTAGTTTGTAGTAGTTGGTATTTATTTGTATTGGACTACCTTATAGATTGTGGTGAGCCAATTGGGGCTGTTTGGTTATTGTATTCGGCCTTGAAAAAGGTGGCATTGTAGTAGAAACAAAGGAGGTGCTGTCCGATTTTCCGTAGAATTTGGCGACTTAGCACTTAGAATATTCTACGTTTGAAGTGAGAGGTTAATGGACGTATTGTGACCATGATAGGTTGAAGAACTAAGTATAGCGTATCCTACTTGAAGAATGGGATAGCTCAAGGTTGAAGTACTTTGGAGCATTTTGCTACTTGTCGACAATCGTCGCGAGGTATGTGAACCTCTTCCTTCCTTTGGCATGATTCTATGTATGGAATATACCTGTGGTATCACTTCATGTTTCCTTATACTCTTAGAAGTTAAGAGGTAGTTGTGTGACCTACTCTATATAGAACTTTTCCTATCTTTAAGCATGACTAGTTGCACGTATGTAATACGGTAGACGTACAAGACTTTGACATTCTTTGCTAGCCTTATAAAATGCCAAGTCGGGTGAGTTAGGGAGTTAACTCACTTCTTTGAAAATATTAAGGATCTCTTAAGTCTTAGTAAAGTTAAGGGACTTGAAGAGTTTAGAAGTATGTTATACTTGTTCCGTTTTAAACGTATAAGTCCCTTGGATAGGAAATTGTTTTTGGCTAAGGCATAAAGTGAATATAACGACTTTATGGAAAGTTAGTTATATTTGCTTTATGGAAAGATAAATGACTTGTTTTAAATGAAAAGGCAACTTGATTTTAAGACATCAATTGCCTAAGGTTTTATAATAAAAGGAGTCACTTGAGTTCAAAAGGTTAAGAGACTAATTGTATTTTTGAAAGTTAAGAGAATTGATTTGAAAGTATTTAATACTTGGTTTCAAAAAGTAGAAGTCTCTTGGTTATAAAAGGAATGAGTTGGTCTAAAACCATAAAGGGTTATAACGGCTTTATGGGAAGTTGGTTATAACGACTTTATGGAAGGTTAAAAGAATGGTTTTCTTCAGTAATGTAAGTAATGAAATGATTTGAAATAAAGAAGGGCAAACTGTTTTTAAGGTACCAGTTGCTTAGGGTTTTTAAGAAAGAAGTCACTTGTTTTGAAGTTCTGGTAATTGTATTTCTAAAAAGGTATTGTGACTTGTCTTGAAAGGTGGATAGGACTTGATACTATAGTTGTTAGTATCCGGCAAGATACCTTACGCGCGAACTATATGACATTATCGACCAGAACGGGCCGGCAAGATACCTTACGCGCACTATATGACATTATCGACCAGAATGGGCCGGGCGATACCTATACGCGCACTATATGACATTATCGACCCAGAATGGGCCGGCGATACCTATACGCGCACTATATGACGTTATCGACCCGTGAACGGGCGCAAGATACCCATACCGCGCACTATATGACATTATCGACCCGAGAATGGGCCGCGATACCCATACCGCGCACTATATGACATTATCGACCCAGAATGGGCCGCAAAGATACCTATACGCGCACTATATGACATTATCGACCAGAATGGGCCGCAAAGATACCCATACGCGCACTATATGACATTATCGACCAGGAATGGGCCGGCAGATACCTTACGCGCACTAGATGACATTATCGACCCGTGATTGGGCGGGCAAGATACCTTACGGAAGACTATGTGACCTTGATCGCGTCTAGATCGGGCGTAGTATAGGTGCCCCTCCCAAAGGGCGGTTTATACTTATGAAAGATAAGTGAGTTATATAGTAATGAACTTAATGATTTTTTCTAAAAATGCACGTAAGAAAGTGGTCAGAAATTTTATTAAGAATGGAAAAGATAATAGGAGTGCGATTAAGTTCATAAGTGGTAATGACACGCGAGGATCGGGTATGTATTGTTTTATACTTGTCCTTGTAATCCTTTTGTACGATTATGATCCGCTTATCAGACGTTATTTCTGTTCCATATTAAATTGTTGTTATCGACTTCTTCTGGCCGCTCATGCCCGCAGGTTTTAGGTACCCAGGTTGGTGATCCTTGCTCTTAGGATCTCGGTTCAGTTTTTTGGGAAAAAGCTCCATTTGCTCCGGAGGCTTTATCTCTTGGTACGGTTTTCCCTGAAGTAGTAGATTCATGTATATTCAGGGGTATGGCGGGGCCCTGTCCCGCCACAGTTGTTCAGTTGTTATTCCTAGAGGTCTGTATTCACATATGTGGTTGGGCTGTAAGAACTGAGTTGTACTTTTGATTATGTTTATATTATGGAAGGTAGCCCTATCGGCTAACCTGTTGTTTTATTTTATAAGTTTCATGTATGTTCCGCTGATTATCTCTGATGTATACCTGTAAGGGTGCCCAGGTAGGGCACCAGTCGCGGTCCCGGGGTCGGGTCGTGACAGTAAGGCACAATGTGTTGTATTTTGATTTTCATATATGTCCCCGGATTTGTTTGTGTTACCCTATGGTCATGCTTTTACGAGGTGGGATTCCGGGGCATGGGACAACGAGGTATTTAGGACACAGGTGGGACTTGGTGTTCATGTATCCTTATTGGTGTTATTACATCATGGACTGCCGGCAGTGAGGAAGGATTCCACGGGCATGATTGATATTATGGGCGTGAGACCCATGGTTATATTTGAGTAGTGACTTTGAGGGCCTGCGTCCCTGACTTGATATGACTGCTTATGTGTTATGTACTGTAGGTTGGCTATCATACATGTCTCCTGTTTTGTTTAGATCAATTTATGATTTCATTACAAGACTTATTGTTCACATACTTGGTACATTCTTCGCATCGACCTCCTTCGGCCGCGTCACGCCGCAGTTTAGGTACGCTTTGGTGATCGGCAGTGTAGGATCTCGCTCGTGGTTTTTGGATAGCTCCTCTGTCCGTGAGTTTATCTTTTGGTATATATCCTTCAAGATGTGCTTTGTACGCTTTTGGGTACGGGGCCTTGTCCGTCATATTTCGCTTAACTCCTGAGGTCCGTATTCATATGTGGATTGGACTACGTATACGGTGTAGTGTCTTTGTTTATGTATATATGGCAGCCTTGTCGGCTCTGCCCTTGCACGTACGGTTGTTTTAAAAAAAAAAAAAAAAGAGGTGTTATTTAATTTCCGCAGTTTACTTGTATTGTTAAGGTAGAAGGGTGCCCAGGTAGGGCACCAGTCACGGGCCCGGGGTTCGGGGTGTGACACTCACGATCAAAGCAGGACCACCCGCCCGCAGTATCATTAAGCAATCCTATTCCTGGGACTATTTCACCCGCATAGATCGCGTGGACCCGCATGAGGTATTCCTCGCATAGGTCAGACTACCGCACGGGGACTATTTCACCGCATAAGCCCATAAGGACTCGCATGAGGTATTCCTCGCATCATGGGTAGCAAATCCACGAAACAGTGGTATAACGTCTGGGGTTTACCTCATTTATACTCTTACCCTGAAGCAGGTGGTATAACGTCTTGGGGGTTTACCCCTCATTTATACTCTTACCCTAGCTCAACCGACCATCATACATAACATAAGCCCTACCGGCTTATCATACAATAAATAAGCAAGTTAAGAAATCCCCTAACTTCTTATTAGCCTTATTCATATACATTCTCATTTTAGTTTACTTAAGGCACTAACATGTCATTATAAAATCCGGGAATTTAACCCAAAGTACTACGTACTTCTATTCTTTAAAAAAAATGACTCTTTTTCATATATAACTTCCAAGATACTAATAACCGTAGTATCAAGTCATTATTACTTTTCAAGACAAGTCACGATACCTTTTAGAAATACATTTAGGCTTCTAAATCAAGTGACTTCTTTCTTTTAAAACCTTAGGCAATTGATGCCTTAAATCAAATTGCCTTTCAATAAATCAAGCCATTTATCTTTCCATAAAGCCAATATAACCAACTCCCAATAAAGTCGTTATATTCACTTTATGCATTAGTCAAGTACAATTTCCTATTCAAGGGACTTATACATTTAAAATGAAACAAGTATCGCATACTTTAAAACTCTTCAAATCCCTTAACATACTTAAATTACTTAGAGTAAACCACTCTTTAAACTTTCCATAAAAACAAGTATCAAAATACTTTCAACATACTTAAAGTCTCTTAACTTTGAAAACCAAGATATCCTTAACATTTAAACAAGTGAGTTAATTCCCTAACTCAATCAACTTGGACATTCCTAAAATAAGCCAAGGGTGTCAAATGGACTAGATCGTCAAAATCTTGTACGTCTACCGTACTATATACGTGAAACTAGTCATGCTCAAAAGATAGGAAAAGTTCCACATACCTCTTCGGGTCAAACCACTTGTCAAGTACAAATTCCCGCCCGTAGTATGTCAACCTATAATATTCACAATACGTCCATTAAGGCCTTACTTCAAACGTAGAATATTATAAGTGTTAAGTCTTTAAATTCTACGGAAAATCGGACAGCACCTCCTTTGTTTTTACTAACTTTGCCACCTTTTCCAAGGTCGAAATACAATAACCAAACAGCCCCAATTGGCTCACACAATATAGAAGGTAATCCATGCAAATGGATAACCAAACAGCCCCAATTGGCTCACAATAATATGTAAGGTAATCCAATGCAAATGAATAACCAAACAACCCCAATTGGCTCACAATAATATAACAATACCAATTCTTATTCAATTTCCATTTCAATCCAAATTGGTAGCATAATAAGATATCAAGCCGCAATTGATTCTAGCTACTACATTCTCCAAGTAGGTAACATGCGACAATTCAATTTATCGATCAAATTAGATTTCAATTTCAAATGGCTAAATATGACATTTTCGGATTTTTAGCTTCCAATTCCATAACACTTAACAAACTTCATAACACATATCACATGACCACTTATAACTTATCATAACATGAAATCTTCCATTACAAAAGTAAAACGAAGATTATACCTCAATTAGCCCAAATATGCTCCAAGAGTACAAGTCGATCCCTAGCACCTTTAGCTCCTCCTTCCGACATTCCAATCCACTCCAAGCCACCCTTAGAAGCTTATGAAAAACTCATCTTCAAGTTTCAATCAAAGTTGAATAACCCTTTAGGTTTTCGCCTTGCGACTAATACGAAAACACCATTTTTCGGGATCTTTCTATTGAGAAACACTTATAATACCCTTAGGTACCTTGGTTTAAAGTGGGGGAATTATTGGACAAAAATTGGAAATTTTTCCTTCTTGAAAAACCCCTTAGCCGTGAGCTCCCCTAAAGAGCAAGAACAAGTTCTTGAAAAAATAATTCTAAGTGTGGAGAATGACAAGGTCTTGCACCTACTAGTGTACATATATAACACAAGAAAGGGTATAGATTAGAACACTTGGGTGGTTTGGATGAGATTCGCTAAATATCAAGCTTTTGTGGGGTCATTGACTTGGTCAAAGTTGTCAAGCTCTAAGCTTTGCAAGACTTCATCATAAATTATGGTCAATTGACCATTCCACCCTTGCACATTTCGTCCATGTCCATAAAGGGGGGTGACACGTGTCGCCTCCGCTCGTCGCAATATTTCGCTTTCCGACAATTCCATAATTAGATAAATTTTTACTCGTCTCAAACCTTAACATTTGAGTTCTTACGACGTTCTTAGAAACATATCCGAAATATTTCCGGTGTAACAGATGGGGTGAGAGGTCGAAGCGATGATGGTATGGTGAGTCTTTGGAGGTGAGGAGGGTAAGTATAGAGAGGAGAGAGGGGTAGGCGGCTGAGGGTAATAAAAGAGATGAGTGTTGCGGCTGAGAGAAAAAGGGTGACGGGATGGTCATGGGTTGGGGGCAGTGGGGTAGGTTTTTATTTATAGGGGTATTTAGGTTTATGGTTTTGGGTATTGGGTATTGGGTATTGGGGGGAAAAGATGAAAGGTGTACTGTGCCTCATTTTTGGGTCTCAGTTTGGGCTTTGGTTTTCTGGATTGACCGATCCAGATTGCCTCGATCGACCGATTTGACAAAAATGCAAAACGGATTAATTATTTAAAAGAAAAATTATTTAAAAATACAAAATTATCAAAATAAGAATGCCGACGCTATAATAATAAAATGCAATATTTATGAAATGCTTAATGCCTAATTAAAAGTAAAAACACGGTGCTAATTAATTATTTAAAGAGATGCAAACATTATTAAAATAAAACGACGGTGTAATAATAATAAAAACATAATATTAACAAATACATCATGCTTAATTTAAAAATAAAAAGATGCAATGCCATTTTGTGAATAAATAAACATAGAATATTATGTAAAAATGTGAAAATATGATGATTAAAATGTGGTGTCCTAAAATGCTTAAAATTGCAAGAAATGACTAAAAGATGAGTCAAAATTGGGTGTCAACAGCTTGTCCCTCTTTGACCGAAGACGATGAAAGAGTTTTCGGACAAAGACGTTGACTTGTAGCCAATTTTGTCCCCATCGTCAGAAATAAAACAAAGATCAAGAAAAAGAATGGGCAAAAGCTGATGCAAATTCAAAATTTGTCCCAGTGTTGAATTATGAGGACACTGGGTTGTTGCGATGCTAGAAAATTAGAGCAGGTAGACGCCGATTCAAAATTGTCCCAGTATCGAATCATGATGACACTGGGCTGATGTGATGCTGCAAAATTAAAAATAATACCGACGCAAATTCAAAATTTGTCCCAGTGTCGAATTATGATTGACACTGGGTTGCAGGTGATGTGGTGCTGGAAAAGACATGGTGTTTGTAGATGCTGATGACGTCATTTCATGGACGCGATGCAGATGTTCGTCGTTGCATAGACAAAATATAGATGAAGTCGTTGCATGGGCTTACATGAAATGATGTTGTTGCATAGACGCGATGCAAATGATCGTCGTTGCATAGACGAAACACAGATGAAGCCGTTGCATGGGCTTACATGAAATGACGTCGTTGCATAGACGCGATGCAGATGCTCGTCGTTGCATAGACGAAACACATATGAAGCCGTTGCATAGGCTTACATGAAATGGCGTCGTTGCATAGACGTGATGCAGATGCTCGTCGTTGCATAGACGAAACATAGATGAAGTCGTTGTATAGGCTTACATGAAATGCGTCGTTGCATAGACGCGATGCAGATGTTCGTCGTTACATAGACGAAATATAGATGAAGTCGTTGCATAGGCTTACATGAAATGGCGTCGTTGCATAGACGCGATGCAAATGCTCATCGTTGCATAGACGAAACACAGATGAAGCCGTTGCATGGGCTTACATGAAATAGCATCGTTGCATAGACGCGATGCATATGCTCGTCGTTGCATAGACGAAACACATATGAAGCCGTTGAATAGACTTACATGAAATGACGTCATTGCATAGACGTGATGCAGATGTTCGTCGTTGCATGAACGAAACATAGATGAAGCCGTTGCAAAGGCTTACATGAAATGACATCGTTGCATAGATGCGATGCAGATGTTCGTCGTTGCATAGACGAAACATAGATGAAGCCGTTATATGGGCTTACATGAAATGACGTCGTTGCATAGACGCGATGCCGATGTTCGTCGTTGCATGATGAAACATAGATGAAGTCGTTGCATAGGCTTACATGAAATGACGTCGTTGCATAGACGCGATGCAGATGCTCATCGTTGCGTAAACGAAACATAGATGAAGTCGTTTGTTACACCCCGTAAGTCCAGAACCTGTAAAAGAGAATGTACGAAAGGAAACAAGACTTGGAAATTGGTACGAAAGGAAGAATTGTTTTTCCGACGGAAAATCTTCCGGACGTCGGAAAGGAAAAATGTTCGTTATTGAGAATTGGATTCTCAAAATGCATTATTTGAAGAGTATGGGACTTAGTATTTTTATGGAAATTTATTTTTTACGGATTTGGTCACGTGGGGCCCACCCGAGGAATTTTACGTTTTGTGGGGCCCACGAGGGTTACGGAAATTTTATGGACGAATGAGAGGGCGACACGTGGCACCCCCACATGGCTTGGTCGAAATTTATGCAAGGGTAAAATGGTCATTGACCATGGTAGAAGATAAGTCTTCAAAGCTTGATATTGTTGACAAGTCAACTTGTCCACCTAGGCTTGATCCAAGTGAAACCCATCCTAACCTCACATTTGTTTAAGTCTAAGCCCTCCATTGTGTTATAAGTATACTACTAGTAGCAAGACTTGGCATTTTACACTTAGAAAAAAATTAGAAACCTTGTGTTCTTCATGAAGAGCTCTCGGGTTTGACCTATCTCCCACACAAAATTTTTATAGTTTTGATCCATTAGCCACAAGACTTTAACCCAATGTCCCCAAGGGTATTGTAAGGTTATCTCAATAGAAAGATTTCGGAAAAACGGAGTTTTCACGTTAGTCGCAAGGCGGAAACTAAGGGAGTTCTTCAACTTTGAAGTTGGAACTTGAAGAAGGGTTCTTCATAGGCCTCTAAGGAGTGCTGAGCGATTGGAACTTAAGGAAAGGAGCTAAGAATTTCTAAGGCGCGACTTTGGATCTTGGAAATTTTAAGGGCTTGGAAAGGTATAAATTTTGTCGTTTTAGTAGTTAAGACTTACTTATTGTTGTAGCTATGGATTTTAGCAAGCATGTGTTATATAGTATGAAGTTTGATATGTTTATGGGCTATTGGAACCCTAATCCGAAAACTAGCATGTTAGCCTTAAGACTACAATTCAAGTTGATTATTCGTTTAAGTCGTCGCATGTTGTATAAAGAAGGAAATTGTAGTTGTTGAAGTTGTTTAGACTATATAACATGTTAGACCTTAGAACTTGAAATTGGAAAAGGATTGGAAAAGACGTAGTGTGATTGGTTATATGTTGGCCGAGAATGGCTAGTGAAGTATTATACTATTTCGTATGAATTGTGGGCGGAATTTTACACGTAGTGTAAGGCGTGTAATCCCCTTTGTTTGGATGTTGTTTGGAGCCTTAAATGTGGCTTGTTGGTTATTGTATTCGGCCTTGAAAAGGTGGCAAAGTGAGTAGAAACAAAGGAAGTCTTCCAGATTTTCCGTAGAGAATTAGAGACTAAATACTTAGTATTATTCTACTTAGAGACTAGAAGTTGATAGCCTTGTTGTGACCATTATAGGTTGACACTTCTACGTACGGTGTATTCGGCTTAGCTTGTGGATTTAGCCGAAAAGGTATGTGAACTATCTCCTCTTCTAGCATGATTCCTTAAGATAAAGAAAGTAGGTTCTACTCCTTAAATGATCCATTCCTTGGTTGTATTTGGATTGCCTAAAATAGAATTTGTTCTATGTACTTCCTTGATTGTACTTTGATGTTTAGATTGTAAGTTGTAGAATCCATTTTCTTGATGAAGTTTGGATTCTTAAAAGTGAAGGTATTTTTACTTAAAGTACATGTAGTCTTAAAAAGGAAGTGGTTTCCAAATCTTTTGGCTAGTGCCTTAGTTCTAAAACCTAAAGGTCATTATAATGACTTTAGGGGAGTCAAAGGAGTGATTTACTTATTTGATTTAAAAGAGGAGAAATGACATGATTTAAGAGAAGTAACTTGTGCTAAGGGTGAAGTTACTTGAGGTTTAAAAAGTAGAAGAAAACTTGTTTTCTAACTATTAAGAGACTTGAAGTATTTTGAAAGTTAAGAACTTGAATTGTAAGTATGTGATACTTGGTTTTAATAGTATAAGTCTCTTGGTTATCAAGGAATGGATATGTCTAAAACCATAAAGGGTTATAACGGCTTTATGGGAAGTTGGTTATAACGGCTTTATGGAAGGTTAAGAAAGTTGTCTATTTTGATTAATGGGCATAAGTTGCCTAGATTGTGAAAATTTGAAGTTACTTGATTTCAAGCTTTGAAATGAGCTTTCTAAAAGTGTAGTAACTTACTTTGAAAAATAGACATGCCTTGATACTACGGGTGTTGGTATCTTGGGGTTTACATAAAAAGGAGTCTTTTGAAAAGAATGTACGTACGTAGTACTTTGACTTGTTAAAAGAGAATTATTCTATGTATGCCTTGATTAGTACTTTGGCTTGATAAATTGAGAATTTGTCTAAGTGTGCCTTGATAAGTACTTTGACTTGTTAAAAGAGAATTATTCTATGTATGCCTTGATTAGTACTTTGGCTTGATAAATTGAGAATTTGTATAAGTGTGCCTTGATAAGTACTTTGACTTGTTAAAAGAGAATTATTCTATGTATGCCTTGATTAGTACTTTGGCTTGATAAATTGAGAATTTGTCTAAGTGTGCCTTGATAAGTACTTTGACTTGTTAAAAGAGAATTATTCTATGTATGCCTTGATTAGTACTTTGGCTTGATAAATTGAGAATTTGTCTAAGTGTGCCTTGATAAGTACTTTGACTTGTTAAAAGAGAATTATTCTATGTATGCCTTGATTAGTACTTTGGCTTGATAAATTGAGAATTTGTCTAAGTGTGCCTTGATAAGTACTTTGACTTGTTAAAAGAGAATTATTCTATGTATGCCTTGATTAGTACTTTGGCTTGATAAATTGAGAATTTGTCTAAGTGTGCCTTGATAAGTACTTTGACTTGTTAAAGAGAATTATTCTATGTATGCCTTGATTAGTACTTTGGCTTGATAAATTGAGAATTTGTCTAAGTGTGCCTTGATAAGTACTTTGACTTGTTAAAAGAGAATTATTCTATGTATGCCTTGATTAGTACTTTGGCTTGATAAAATGAGAATTATCCTATGTGTGCCTTGATAAGTACTTTGGCTTGGTTAATTGAGAACTTGCCTATATGTCTTTGGTAATAGCCTTTGAGTGCAAGTATTATGTTTTATTAAGTTGTCGCGACTTCTAGCGGTCTACCGTCTTGTTGTAAGTTACCGACGCACCGACGTGATGTGGGATTCCACGTATGCTTGCTACTTGTAGTACTTGGGTTAAATTCCCGGATTTTTATAGAAGACATGGTGGTGCTTATGTCTTGTTTGATGGTCGGTCGAGATAGGGTAAGAGTATAAATGAGGGGCAAGCCCCAAGACGTTATACCACCTCCGTGGTAAGAGTATTAGTGAGGTAAACCCCAAGACGCTGCACCATCCGCTTTATGTGTTGTTTGACGGCTTGAGATAGGGTAAGAGTATAAATGAGGGGCAAGCCCCAAGACGTTATACCACCTCCTCCAGGGTAAGAGTATAAGTGAGGGGTAAACCCCCAAGATGCTATACCACCTGCTTTACCACCTTCTCCAGGGTAAGAGTATAAGTGGGGTAAACCCCCAAGATGCTATACCACCGGTGGGACTTGATGTTATGTTATATCATGGACTGCCGGCAGTGAGGAAGGATTCCACGGGCATGATTGATATTATGGGCGTGAGACCCATAGTTATATCTGAGTAGTGACTTGAGGGTCAAGGCCCCACGACTTGATATGACCGCTTATGTGTTTTGTCCGTAGGTTGGCTATCATACATGTCTCTGCTTTTGTTTAGATCGTTATGATTTCATTACGATTTATTGTTCACATACTTGGTACATTCTTCATCGACCTCCTCCTTTTCTGCGTCACGCCGCAGTTTAGGTACGCTGCTGTTTGGTGTTCGGCAGTGTAGGATCTGCTCGTGGTTTATGGATAGCTCCTCTGTCGTGAGTTTATCTTTTGGTATATATCCTTGATGTGCTTTGTATAGTTTTGGGTACGGCGGGGCCTTGTCCCGTCATATTTCAGTTTAACTCCTAGAGGTCTGTATTCATATGTGGGATTGGACTCGTGTACAGTGTAGTGTCTTTTGTTTATGTATATTATATGGCAGCCTAGTCGGATTTGCCTTACACGTACGTTGGTTTTAAAAAAAAATATGAGCTGTTATTAATTTCCGCAATGTACTTAGTTGTTGAGGTAGAAGGGTGCCCAGGTAGGGCACCAGTCACGGGCCCGGGGTTCGGGGCGTGACATCGTTGCATAGGCTTTTTATGAAATGCGTCGTTGCATAAACGCGATGCAGATGTTCGTCGTTGCATATACGAAACATGATGAAGCCGTTGCATAGGCTTAGAAGATATGGTGTCATTTTATGGACGTACCTGCTTTGTGACTCGCCTGAGTTGATATAACGTCATTGCATAGACGTTGTGCGTTTGTAACCCGCATGTGCTTATTGTTATGCTCCCGCCTTTGCTGATATAAAAATCCTGCACTCAAAAAAAACTTGTTAGTTTTAGGAAATGAGCGGTTGATTCGCGTCGACTTTATAGCTTTGACTCTTGACGCTTGCATGCTCAGACTTAAGCAAAAGGTTAGTGCATAACTGTTAAGACAAAAATGATAACGCATGAATTTATAAGCAATGTAATTATATGAGTAGAAATGTTATCCTGTAAAATGTGATGGCGGTTATATTGATGTGATGCTGCAAATGCTGAGATTTCATCTTTGCACGACGTGTTGAATGTTGTGAATGCTTGATTAATGTTGCGAGTGTTGATGCATCTGCAGACGGACTTGCCGGATGCCGCGAACGCTGTTTGAACGCTCACTGGCTCGCTGGATCCGTGAATACTTGTGAATCGCGATTGCCGATTACTTTTGGAATCCTTATTATGATCTCTTCACTGCATTTCCCAAATTTGTCCCGCTTTTCATTACGCGGCGTGTGGGCAAGACTTAACTCTGGCGGAAATTGCTCATATATCTTTTTGGAATAATCAAACGCATTATGTCGTGTGCGAGCCAATGAGAAGATTTCTAATGGTGTGACCGAAGCCGATTTAGGCCGCCTACTTATCCCGCTGAGGGAATCAGGTCAAGACGTAGTTCGTGATGCAAAAAATGATTGTACAATTTTTAAAAAATGAGACCGGTTAAGCGTGTGGCGCCACGTATTCCGCGAGGAATCGTGTCAAGACGTAGTTCGTGATGCAAAAAAAATGATTGTACAATTTTCAAAAAATGAGACTGAAGCCAATGTGGCCGCCTACACTATCCTAACAAGAAACATCCATCAAGCTTGTGGTTCAGTTGGTGGCCTAAAAACAGTGAATATCATTTCCTCGTCCTGGACTCAGAGCTTTAGCTCTCATTTTTCCACATCAATGAGGGCTCTCCCTGTGTCCAGGATGAGGAAGTTAGCAGGAAAGATGAATTTGCCCACTTTCACCAATACATCTTTAATTATGCCTCGGGGATGTACGATTGAGCGATTTGCTAGCTGCAAGTTGACTGTTGTCGACTTTGATTCCCCCAACCCAAGTCCGTGAAACACCGATAAGGGCATCAGGTTGATACTTGCCCCCAAATCACACAAATCCCGATTGCATCTCACCTTCCCTATAGTGCAAGATATAGTGAAACTCCCTGGATCTCTCAACTTCTGGGGAAGTTTCTTCTACAAGATTGTACAGAACTCCGATGTCAATGCCACTGTCTCGTACTCTGTTAGTTTCCTCTTTAAAAAGGATATCCTTCTTGAACTTCATATACGCTGGCATTTGCTCCAAAGCTTCAATGAAAGGGAGATTGATGTGCAACTTTTTGAATACCTCTAAGAATTTAGAAAACTTCTTGTCCAAAGACTTCTTCTCAAGTCGTTGAGGGTATGGAATTCTGTCTGTATATTTCCTCATGACTGCTGGTGGAGCCTTCTCTAAAATAGGGCAGTCATCAGTAACCCACTCTTTCTCTGTATCAAATGTCTTCTCCAACTCATTCTCCTTTTCAACTGGTCAGTCAACTTGCTCTAAATGTTTACCACTCCTCAAGCTGATTGCCTGACACTGCTCCCTTGGGTTCATCACTGTGTTGCTATGGAGATTCCCCTGCGGTCTGTCATTCAATTTCTCTACTAACTTCCCCATTTGAGTCTCCAAGTTCCTAATAGAGGATCTTGTTTCTGCCATGAATTGAGTTTGGGAATTTGTGAGTGTTAATAGTGCTGCTCTCAATTCATCAAAGCTTCTTGTAGGATTTGTGGCACGGCCGCTGCCGGATCTGTCTCTGAGGATATGGATTGGTCTGTTGATATTGCTCCTGAAACTGAGGTTGCTGTCCTTGGTCATTCCTCCATGAAAATTTGGGGTAATTTCTCCACCCCGGATTATAAGTGTTGGAGTAAGTATTGTTGTGGGGGCCTTTGAAAGTTTCCAACTCCCTGAAACTGCTCCATAGGTACATTGTTTAGATCCACTGCTATGCACATATCAAAAGTATGGGGACCCCCACAACTGCTGCAACTGTTTTTCAAAGTGGAAACCTAAACAGTCAACGCAGTGATAGCATCCAACTCATGAACCCCAGCCACTTTCCTGGTGTTTGTTGCTCTCTCATCTGACCACTGATGGTTGTTGGTGGCCATGTCTTCTAATAAATCATGTGCCTCATTGACATTTTTTCTCATGAAAGTTTCTCCTGCAACAGTATCAATAATGGTACGAGTAGTACCACACAACCCATTGTAGAAGATATGGACCAACATCCACTTGTCAATCCCATGATGCGGGCACTTCCTCTGCAAGTCTTTGAACCACTCCCATGCATCATACAATGATTCTCCCTCTAGCTGGTAGAAATTATTAAGCTCTCCTCTAAGCTTTGCTGCCTTCGATGGAGGGAAGAATTTGGCAAGAAAATTCTGAGCCAAGTCTTGCCATGTGGTAATGGAGTTTGCCTGCAAGGAGTTCAACTAGCTCTTGGCTCGATCCCTGAGTGAGAAGGGAAAAAGCCTCAATCGAATGACATCATTAGTAATGCCATTGTATTTAAATGTTGCACACAGTTTTAGGGAATTAGCCAAATGCATATGGGGATCTTCAGACGGTAACCCCCCCAAACAGAACTGAGCCTTGAACCTTGTGCAAGATCGCTGGTTTGATTTCGAAGTTATTGGTTCTACAACGGGTAGCCTGATGCATGTCTACACCCCTGTAATTGTCGCCAATACGTAGTCCCTTAAGCTCGTCTCTACAGGATGCGTGACTTGTCCCATGACAGCCGGTACCTCATCATTCACCTCATTGTTGTTTTGTTGATGTTCCATTGCTAAATAATCAACAATTCTTTTATCTCGCTGCCTCTTGCACAATTTTTCATTTCAGGATTCAGAGGGACAAGTGTGTCTGCTTCTCTCCTACTTCACATAAACAAGCTTCCTGAAATCGATCAAAAACAATACAACAGATCAAGGCACAAATGCGTTCTAAAAATAAAAATTAAAAACCAAATTAGAAATAAGTAGGAGTTATTTTATTTGAAGACTTAGTTTATGTTGATTATTGAAATTGTAAAACTCTTGAGAGTTGGTGATATTGTTAAGAGGTTGGTTTCTTGGGAAACTTGTTTCCCTTGAGGTCTTTCTAATAGTTTAGTGCTTCTCTTGTATTTAATTTAGAGGTCTTAGTTATTGATATAACTTTGGTTGCCAAATTGGGTCGTTAGTTGTGTCAATCTATCTATCTTTACTTTCTAGTTATTTTTCTTATCCTTTTTGTTCTTATAATTATATCAATTGGTATCATAGCTAAGTTTTAGGTTTGTTTCTACAAATCTAGTCTTGGGTTTGTTACTACAAAAAATCTGAAACTTTTCCACCAAAAACCCTAAAACTTTTGTGTTTATTTTGTTGATTTGACACTTGATTCTTGTTCCTTAGTGTTTTTAGAGTCTAAATCCAAAGTTTTTGGTCAATCGGAGTTGAATTGATGCTTTAACCATTAAAGGGTTTTCAAGTTCTTGAAGCATGAAAGTGGGTCTTATAGTAGGAGGAGAAATTGTGGTTTGAGACCTATTGGTATTTGTTCTTCACATAAAAGAGAACTTAGATCCCAAATTTGAGCTAATTTGGAGTTGATTTGAGTATAGTTGGGTTTTTAGAAATTGGTTGGTGTTCTTGAGATTGTTCATATCTTCAAGAGGAAGAAGAAGATAAAAGAGGGTTTTCGATCCATATAATTTTTTGCTATTAGTCAAAAGGTGTTTTTCTACCCCAAAAAGGGAAATACTAGGTTGTGTGGAGCCAAAAGTAATTAAAAAGTAAAAAAACATAGTTGGTCACATACCATTCTTTTTGCTACTGGAAGTGGCCATGTAGTTGAACATGAGCCACGTATCCAGTCACCCTCAGCCATGCATTAGACATTGACCACACATCCACCCACACAAAGGTCATGTTTCCCATACTTTTGAATCCAACTTTTGTTTCATTCTTCTCTTCATTTCTTTGATTCTCTAAACTAATTAACAACGAGTAGTCATCCTTACTTGATTGTTAACTAGTTCTTGAGTTCCACTTCTTTTCATCCCAATTATTTTGATTCTTTTTATTTCATTTAAAACTTCATTGAAAACTTCTTGATTCAAGTTCTTTAGTTTTAGTTGAGTCATCCATTCTTCAAGGTCAAACAAGAATCCATTCTAGCCAAGAGTAGAAACGAATTTCGTTGTGACCAATAGGAGTCAAAAAGATTACAATCATTGGCCGAAGAAATTGAGAGGTAATCAAAAGTGGGCATACTTGAGAAAAAGTGATTTGATTTTCACTAACTTAACATATTTTCTTATTTTATTGCTTAATTTTAATAGGTACCATGGCATCGGAGGATAGAACGCAAGTTCTCACCGGGGAACTAACCCTTGTTGATGTCATGATGGTCTTGAATGACATTAATAGTCAAATTCGAGGATTGGATAATTGGGTTGGGGTCAGTGAAGAAAGAAGGGAATCATCACTTTCCCATTGAATGTTATACCAAGGAACGGTGAGTGGTCATCATCAAGACAATTTGTCTACTTTGTCACTTGGAGATTAAGAAGGAGTTAGAAGAGCAACAACTGGTGATCCTTCTTATACATAGGGACTATGCTTTGAACACTAACAAACTAACTTTTTTTTTTGCATAGTTCTATTTCTTCTCTTTTGCAGGATTATGATGATGTATTCCCCACGGAACTTCCAAGGGAATTGCCACCCTTAAGGGGAATAGAGCACCAAATTAAGTTTGTCCCGGGGTCTCAATTGCCAAATAAATCGGCTTATAGAGCCAACCTGGATGACACCAATGAACTTCAAAGGCAAGTGGATGAGCTCCTTGAAAAGGGGGTTGTGTGAGAAATTATGAGTCCATGTGTCGTGCCCGTGATCTTGGTGCCAAAAAATGATGAGACATGGCGCATGTGTGTTGATTGCTGAGCCATCAATAAAATAACAGTAAAATATCTCTATCCCATACCTCAGCTTGATGACATGCTTGATGAATTGAATGATTCATGCATATTCTCTAAGATAGTTATTAGGAGCGGTTACCATGAAATCCAGATGAAACCCGGAGATTAGTGGAAAATAGTGTTCAAGAACAAGTTTGGTCTATAAGAATAGTTGGTGATTACTTTTGGTCTCACTAACGCTCCTAGCGCATACATACGTTTGATAAATCATGTGATGAAACCTTTTATTGGAAAATTCATGATTGTTTACTTTGATGATATTTTGGTGTATAGTAAAACCTTGAATGAACATGTTGATCATTTGAAATGTATGTTTGATATCCTTAGAAAAGAACAACTTTATGCTAATGTGGTTAAATGCTCTTTTTGTACTGATGAAGTTGTTTTCTTGGGTTTTGTTGGGAGTTCAAGGGGCGTTGAGGTTGATGAATGCAAGATATACACTATTAAGAATTGGCCAACTTCTAAATATATTAGTGATATGCGGAGTTTTCATGGTTTGGCTAGTTTCTATAGACATTTTGTCAAGGGATGTAGTACCATTAACTGCTCCCTTGACCGAGGTAATTTGAAAGGATAAGGCTTTTTCTTGGGGTGAGGAGCAAGCAAAAGCTTTTGAAACCTTGAAACAAATTCTTATCTCTGCACTGTTGTTACAATTATCCGACTTTGATAATATTTTAAACTTGAATGCGATGCTAGTAATATAGGTATTGGTGCCATTTTGATGCAAGACCAAAAACTCATTGGCTATTTTAGTGAAAAGCTTAAAGGTCGTACCGACCATGAGTCTTTGAAACAACTTAAGGCCAAAAAAATGTTGAACAAACGGCGTGCCAGATGGGTTGAATTTCTTGAAACCTTCCCTTATGTAATCCAATACAAAAAGGGGAAGGACAATGTAGTGGTGGATGCCTTGTCCAAAAAATATGTTTTATTAATAATTTGTCTTCCAATTTGATGGATTTTGAAAGCTTGAAGACATTGTACATTGAGGACCCTGTCTTTGTGAAAATCTATCAAGATTGTGAAGAATGGGAAAGGGAAAGATGTCTTAAGGGTATATATTTTACTCTTTTACTCTAGATTTGATGGTTTCTTGTTCAATAACAAGCGATTATGTGTTCACATGAGCTCTTGGAGGGAACTTTTTGTGAGGGAGGCACACAATGGTGGATTAATGGGTCATTTTGGTATTGATAAAACTATGGAGATTCTTGAAGAACAATTTATTGGCCTAAATTGCATCGTGATGTTGCTAAAATTTATGGTCAATGAATTGAATGCCATGGTGCTAAATCTAAGCTTTTCCCCCATGGATTGTATACCCCTATCCCCACCCCTTAAAGACTTTGGCTTGACATTTATATGAATTTTGTATTGGGCTTGCCAAGGACTAGAAAGGGAAAGATAGTATCTTTGTTGTGGTTGACCAATTTTCAAAGATGGCTCATTTCATTGCTTGAAATAAGTGTGACGAGGCACCTCATGTTGCATTTTTATTTGTTGAGAATGTGGTCAAATTGCATGGTATTCCCAAAATCATAGTGAGTGATAGGGACTCTAAGCTCCTTAGCCACTTTGGAAGGAATTATGGGGACAACTTGATACTAGATTATTATTTTCTACTTCTTGTCATCCACAAATCCGAAGTTGTGAATAGTACATTAGGTTGTTCTTAGGGACATGGTTAATGGAAAGTTGACATCTTGGGAGGATCAATCGTCTTTAGTGGAATTTGCATATAATCGTGTCATTCATAGTACTATTGACATGTCTCCATTTGACACTGTTTATGATTTTAACCCCCTAACCCCTCTTGATCTAAACCATTTGTCTCAAGATGTTGTTTTGAGTTTAGATGGTAACAAAATAGCCGAGGCCATGAAGAAGTTACATGAAAAAGTGAGGCTTCAACTTGAAAAGAAGAACCAAAGCACGACCAAGAAAGAAAACAAGGGTCATATGTGTGGTACCTAAGCCCGGTGATTGGGTTTGGGTACATTTTTGCAAGGAGAGGTTTCTCAACAAAAGAAAGACCAAGTTGATGCCTAGAGGTGATGATCCTTTTGAAGTGCTTGAGGAGCTCAACAACAATACTTACAAGATTGATCTTCCTCTGAAATATCAAGTTTATAATACCTTCAATGTGTATGATCTAATTCTTATGGCCGTGGATGATGGAGACCCCGTTGAATTTGAGGACAAATTCTTCTCAAGAAGGGGAGAATGATACAACCCGAGTTGCATCATGGCCCTTTACATTAAGTGAAGCTCATGAGCTTCAAACTATGCAAGGTTGTTCATGAAGAGGGATGTACTTGAGTACACTTTTGAACCTTCCCGTGGGTCCTGTGTACAAGTGTTGATGATGATTGCAAGGGAGAATAAAGGGGAAAATGAATAGCATCAATAGGTCCATATGTGTAAAGATGTTAGTTGTGTCAAATTGGGTCTTAATTATTGATAGAACTTTGGTTTTCAAATTGAGTCTTTAGTTGTGTCAATATATCTATCTTTACATTCTTGTTGTTGTTCTTAGAATTATATCAAGACTGCCAATTTTTTTTGATAGAATCCCAAAAGTTAAGAATCCTCAGTTATGTTTCTCAACATTCGAGGATGCATGTTCCTAAGGGAGGAATAATGTTACACTCCATTCTTTTGTACGTGAGCGAGAGCATAGTTAGTTGACTTGAGTTTCAGTAACTCGAGGCCCTTTCTGAGGGTCACCTATGGCTTAAGATGGATGTTAAAAAGGTGTATGGAAGGTTAGAGGTCATTTGGGTTGAAGAAAATATCCCTCGATGAAGTTAATGCGATATGCTAAGTTTTCCACATCGCGAATTCCATTACGCCTCGCAGATCTTAGTCGTGGATCAGGCCACCATTTCACTATTTCACCACATTAATGAGATGTGCTAAGTGTTCCGCATCGCAGAAGCCATTATACCTCGCAGATCGAGGCAGGTTTTAAGTTATTTTTGACCTAAATAACTCCGAATTACTCCCAAACACACTACAAAGGCCTAGTTATCATTGAAGAACATTTCCTAGAGTATAGTTATTTCTCTCTTGGAAGATCAATATCACCTTGTATCCTCTTTAGTTGGTTGTTGAATTTGAGAGCTTCTTTGACCTTGGAAGAGAACTTGCTGTGAAGGGTGTCTTGGCTGTTTAAGGTAAGGTTTTACTACTCCTAAATGTTCTCTAGTTCCTCTTAGCTTAGCTAGTTGAATTAGTAAATATAACTTGTGAGATTTAAGCTACAATTCATAATTGACATGTTGTAATTATTGGACTTTTTAGCTAATTTCTTGAGACGTTTATGGCTGAAAGTTGTGAAGTGTGATAATTGTGACATTGGCTATGTAGTAATTACTGAAGAGGAATTAATAGTGTTTTGGTTTCCATGAGAGTAAAACATGAGCATTGTGCACTCTAAGTGTTTGATAGAATGTCGTAGTGATTCAATTCTTAGGTTATTGTCCCGATTATGATTCACGTTAATTGTGTCATGTAAATTATCACCCGACGTATGGAATGGAACCTATGAGATCCTCAAAGCTAATGGTACTGAGGTATGTAATGGCTCACCATTCTTTCGAAGCATGAATTTCGACCTATCTATCGGTTTTCAAAGAAAACATGTCTAAGTACGTTTTCTATTCTTGAGATGTTTGTCCCTTGTCGGGAGTACTTTCTTGTCTTGATATCATATCTTGTATGAGTTGGTTTGTCAGTTGTAATTTGAATTCCTTTGAGTTTCATGTGTCGTCAACAAAGAACGTATAAAATAATCATCTATAAGAATAAACTAAATGTTTTCTTAAACCAAAAATAAAGAGTCTTTAAAGTTAAGATATAATAGGTATATAAGTATGTATACCTATTATGAACACCTCAGGCTATAATTGGAGGGAAATGAAGTATGTATATGTATTATGAACACCAGGATATAGCCATAGGGTGGGGAAGTATGTATATAACACCTCGGGCTAGAACCGGAGGGAGAGGATGTATAGTATAGTACATATGTATATATATAAGTATCAGAGAGTGCTCCAGAGTTTCCTTGTTTGGCCTGAGTGGCATTTCAGGTTATCAGGTTATCCAGTTGCTTCTTATGCCCTATTTTACAGTTTATACTTTCATGTTTACATTCACGTCTTACATACTGGTACATTTCATTCGTACATGCATCTCTTTTGTCGAAGGCATTGTATTTCATGATGCAGGTTCAAGGCGAACCAATTCCCAAAACAGCCTTGAAGAAGGTAAAATATAATGCGTAATTAAACGTAATTATAAAACTTGAAAAAATTCATTAAATCACATAAATAAGTGGATTCGTACAACAATCTTCTTGCCCAAAACTTGATCTAACTTACACAAGGACTCTACGATACAAAATCTGAATGAGAAATACAACAATACTTTTCGAATGAGGGAGACATCCTACAAAGGATATAAACTAAGGCCAATGAATACAGTAGTCTGCCTCAACTTCCCGTGCTTCATACTGCAACCTGATAGATCGACTACCTGCATCATGTAAAGGATGCAGAAAGCATAGCATGAGTACATAACGTACCCCCGTAGACATTATAGGCCGACAATGATGAAATCTATGCAATTAGAGATAAGTACCAAGTAGATACCACATAATCATATCACTAACGAGTCATTTAACTGAATAAGTCATAATGTTACACAATACCTCACAGAATTATCAAGCCAATATATCCATCTAAGGACCCATTAAACCCTATAAGATTCATACACATATAAGACTATCATTCCTTATTGACACAAATCACACCAAGTTGTATAAGCACATAGCATCCCAATCAACATTACAGTCATGAATTACTCACTCACATATAAGTTCTTGCTTTTGGGAGTCTCATAACTCACACATATGTTTAGTAATTCCAGACATCATATTAGACCTCTCTACTCCGGTTTAACAACACAAGTTAATTAGACACATAATCATTACACTGCTACCTCATACCTTTCACAATATAGGCCTAGATTAGTGGATACATTGTTAACACCCATTATCTTTAGTTTCGACACCAAATATAGCCATATCCGATTACAAGCAAGACATTTATTAGTATGTTAGACTCTTCCCACAAATATTAAGTGGCTTCCTATTCATTAATATTAAGTCGTTAACACCCATACTAGACTATTTATCAAGTAATATTATTCATTATCAAGCAAACATGACTTCCCCAGTTCTCTATGACTAGCATGATATTTCTATCAGTAGGATCCACTGGCCATAACATAATTCCACAACGAGTACTTAGACTCACAAAGAAGTAACCATAGGAATCCAATGTACAGAGAGCAAGTAATCAGGAAACCATATAGGTTCACATAGTCAATTTAATTAAGGATTCTCAATTATGAGTAAATCACTCAAGTTCCAATCACCAATCCAAGTCATGTTGTCACTCAACAAGTAATAAATGTATGAATGATGATGCAATGCATATGCTAGGTACATTTATCATACAATAAACAGTACGTCAAAGTTTTGTTATGATCGTACACCCATGGTGGACCCACGAAGTCCATATACCCATTTGGAACATCCCATCGGAGATGAGCTTTTGGCTGAATAAATATCATGTTGCAGGAATGTAAATCTGTTCCTCATGTATTATCATCATCTTAATAGTGCCATAATCTCATTTGTTCTTACCTTTTCGATCTCTTGGACCCACAACACATATCATACCACTCTAATATAAAAATTATCAGAACCATAAGTGTATGAATGCAAATGATAGTTTAAGAAAAGAATCGTGATACAATGAGATGCAATCAAGTATAGAGATGACATATCATATGCTTTTAAAGATTCAATACACACACATATAATCCAAGTACGAATTAGAGTATCACATCGAAAACATGTGTGATGAGTAAACAAATAATAGCAAACATAGAGACAAGCCCACATATGGCGACAAGCCCAAATAAGAAGTAGTCGGAACCAACACAAGGTTGATTCCCTAAATAACCTATCATCATATTTCAACACTTGTATCCACTCAAACATTCATCACAACTGCCTGAATGGGACCCCCAAACACGTGTCTCAGGCTCTTCAAAACTCTTCATAGCGAATGCAGTCTAACACGCAAGTTCTACATATTAATATACAAATAATCACACACAAGGACGTAATCCTTAACCAAATGTAAGACACCTTAAAACTCATCCAAGGTCCACGATATCAAAATTCAAACTTTATTACTCAAAAGTCTTTAAAAGGGATTACTAGTTATAACCCAAAGTTAATTTGAAAAATAACCTCATCTAGACCTTCAATTTCATAATTCCATTAAAAATCAATTTGCGACCCTAGGTTCTTCCCCAAGTAAGAAAACAGTTTTAATAATTGAATTAAACTCTACAACATGGTAATTTTATCAAACAATAACTTATTTAAATATTTCAAGGTTTACCACACCATTTTACACTCTTAGACATGATTCGTCTAATTTTAACCACCAAAAGCTTTCAATTTATTTTCCCCATTTCATGTTTTACCCAAATACTACAAACATGGTGCAATAATTAAAGGGGAGGGACAAATTACCTTCCATGGAGGAATCTTAGGTAAAAAACTGCAGGAAGTTCCTTAGGTCAGCCCCTAATTCGAGATACACATATTTAGGAAATGAACTATTTTAGGGAATTTATTCCCATTGGTCAGTTAGTGTTTCTACTATGACAGACTCGATTTCACTGGCGCAGATGCGCTACGGTGTGAAATGGGACCGCTGAGGTGCAAGCACTTGACACTTTTCTTATAACAATCTGTCTAATCATTTTTAGCTAAAGAATTGTATCATCTTGTTTGATACTTCTCATAAACTCTTTGTGGAGTTTGTGATTCATGGAGATGGATGACATAGATCTCCAGGTCCATTTACATGAGTTTCGGATGAAAAGCCCAAAACTAAAAACTTAGAGTTGGTTAATTTGACTCAAAGTTGATGTTAGGCTAGATGGATTAGTTTTTGGGTTCTGTCACTTCTGGTAGTTCCGGAGGGTCATTTATAACTTGGCCGAGTCATTGGTTTACCTCCCGACGCAATCATATGCATTTTATGGCCTTATTTGTAAAGTGTGGATATTGGTTTTTCTCAGACGATCCTTCAAAAAGTATGTCATAGCTCGGTCATTTGTGAAATTTGAGGGTACAAACGAGTTTGTAGCACTATTTACCTTAGATGAGTATGTTTGGTTTGTGTCCGGGGTTTCAAGAGTGTTTCGTGTGTTAGATGGGGATTTTGTCTAAATTTCACCGTTGGTATCCGATGTCAACCGTGATGGCACAAGTATTCACTGAGTATGTCTTCCTCGAGAGGTTGGATCGAAGTGGAATCTAGAGTTGGGAGATTTCCAGTAGTAGAGTCATGTTCACCACTGAGGGGTGAGGTGTCAAGTGACTCTCGTGATCAATGAAGGTTATTTTGTCAAATTATCCGGTCCAAATAAGTCGATTTCGCTGGGGTGAAAGAATTGTACCATATCCTTATATAATCTTTAGGTTAATGTTTTTTACCTAAAATAGAAATCTCGAACCAACGCGCATTAGGAACTTTCAGAACCTTATGAGCATTTCCAACCTTGAGGTAATAGATTCATTCCTTTTTATGACTTCAGTTGTGATTTTAAGGTCTTTAATTGTGGTTTAGCATGTTATATAAGTTGGGGAAGATGGGTTATGCATATTGTGAGATTGAGAGTTATATGATTAATTTTAATGAAGGGTCATGGCTTAAAAGGTATTGTTAATGTGAATTATGATTGGATGATGAGATATGATCATGTTTTAGGCTTAATTTGATCATATAAGCTTGTTTTCAATTGGGGAAAATTTCTAGGATTTCGAATGGGGGCTTTTTGATTATTTTTCAATTTAGGGATCAAACATGAATAAATTTGTTATTCATTAAGGGATATAATTACCTAGTATGTAATCTTGGTTATTGTATATTAACGTTCTAGTCTAGGTAGCGTGGGATCAAGATGAGTATTTAAAGTCTTGTTTTATATTGTGTTAGCTTTATATTAAAGGTATAATATGTGCTAATTTGCTTGGATTATCACGTGATGCGAATGAAGGGCACGACTATCATCATGGCTTGATTTGGTAGTAGTCCTTCTCGTCTTTGAGATAGGCTATGGTTTAAATTTTTGATACTCCAATAGAAGTATGTAAATATTTATAAATTTTGAGGGGTATTTGGCATGTTTGGGGGTCCCACTCAGCCAACTGTGATGAACATTTGAGTGGGTACCGATGTTGAACTGCGATGATGGGTAGATTTGGGGGATTATCATCGTGTTGCTTCCGACTTCTGTTTATTTGGGCTTGTCCCCATATATGGGCTTGTCACCATGTTTTCCATTATTAGTTTACTCATCACACATGCTTTTGATATGATATCTTAATTTGACTTGGAATTGCCTATGTGTTATTGAATACTTGAAAGCATGTGGTATATCATCTCTATACTTGATTGCAACTTATTACATCATGATATCTTGCCTTATATTATTATTGCATTCATACACTCATGATTCTGTGAAATTGATATGAGATTGGTATGGATATGTTGTGATATAAGAGATCAAAAAGGTAAGAATACTATGAGATTATGACACTTGAGATGATATTGGTATGAGGGGAGAGGGATTGCATGCCTACAACATGATTGAGACACGGGAAATGATTCATGGGCTCTAGTCAGATTCATGTGTAGAATTTTGGATAGCTAGGATCGGTATATGGACTTTGCGGGTCCTTTGTGGGTGTACAGATCATAAGTAAACCTTGACATACTATATACCAGGTTGAGAAAGGTACCTTGCATATGCATTACATTCATATCATACATACTCATGCCATATCTTTGATAATATGTGATTGGAAATAATCATTGAATGATATTGAATAATTTGGTTCGATTGTGAACTTGAAAGGATTTTTCATGCTAAGTGATACTTGATATACTATTGAAATCTATGAACATCATGATGATTACATGACATACTTGGTTATTGAACTATTAGTATATAATATTTGGTGTCAACTTGGTATTTATCTCTTATTATGTATCTTCCATCACAATTTATGATATCTACACGGGTACATTGTGTACTCATGCTACACTTGTTGTATTCTTTTTGGATGCAGATTCAGTACCTATGATTTCATTCCACGTTATATTATGAGACAATGTTTAAAGATCCATTTTTATTTATATAATATCTTGCAAATGTTAGGGAGTGGCTCGCCTACCAGTGTGATTATGTAGGTGCCAGCATGATTCCTGAGAGGTAATAATGACATCACCTCAGTACCGGGGTGTAAAATTGTTTCACGAAGCGGATCGCATTTGTCCACCAAAGCATATACACAATTTTGCTGGAGAGGACACAACTCCTTCAGCAACTCTTCACTTCGGTAAATATTCTTCCTGAACCGTAGGAGTTACTTGACTCATAAATTCCATGGGGGTACATTGTTTACTCATGCTACGTTTGTTGCATTCTTTTTGGAAACAAATTCAATACCTTCCACCTCTATAGGGCCACGTGGATGAGTCAAAGTTGTGATCTTTGATATTCAGGATGAGGATAATTCTTCCAGCATGCCCTAGGATACTCAATCTCTACTTATTGTCTTTTATTCATAGTTGAGTGACATAGTTCAGACTATGTATTCGGATTTGGCCTACGTGTCCATTTACTCAGACTTGTATTATTTTGTTAGTGCTCTTGTATGCCCAGACTAGATCACTTGGGGTATTTATTTAGATGTATCAAACTTATCATTTCATTCCATGTTATATTATCAGATAGTGTTTAAAGTATCCACATTTGTTCCTCTTTTATTTATATCATATCTTGCAAATATTTGGGAGTGGTTACCCTATCAAAGAGATTGTGTAGGTGCCACCACGATTCCTGATAGGGGGTCGTGATAAAGTTAGTATCAGAGCCCTAGGTTAAACAATCCTAAATATAAGAGCAATTTCTAATAGAGTCTTGTGGATATGTGCGGACACGTCTGTACTTATCTTCGGGAGGCTTTGAGACACTTATGAAACTTCACATTCTTCATTCCTTTCGTGCTAAGTTGAATCAAATTGGTATATGACCTTCATTTTTATTTCTCTCATAGATGGTGAGGACTCATACCGATGCAGCGGAAAGGAGGCACCAGTACAAGCATCGACATCGATAGTGCATGGTCATGGTAGAGGTCATGCTCGGGGCTGGGGTAGTGCCAGAGCAACAACACCAGTCCAAGGAATAACACAGAGAGACGATCCGGGTCATACAATATTTGTTTCCCCAGAGCTAGCTATTAAGCCTCATGATGATGCTAAAGGAGGAGATGGGGCCAGCCTAGGATCATCCTAGATTTATTACTACTCTGGTTCTACAGGACACACTAGTCATGGTATTGAGTCTCATACCCATGTGGGGGTGGGGCGGACTCATACCCATGAGTTTCACACTCCTAGGGTTTAGCCAGCAGTGATATTAATGGCCCGTATCGATGAGGTTTTTTCTTCAGAGTTTGGTCCTGGGCCTATTAAAGGGATAACTATGACCCACGATGAGCGGAAGATTTGAGAAAACTTTTCAAACATGAAGCCTCAGATATTTTATGGACAACCTGAGGAGGATGCGTATAAGTTCATCATGAGTAGCCATGAGAGGTTTGTCACGACCCGATCCCGGGCCCGTGACTGGTGCCTTACCCGGGCACCCAAGTAGACATACATCAGAGTAATCAGCGGAATATAACAAACAAGACATGAAACATATGTATCCAATAAGAAAATAGGCTAACCAAAACGGTCACCTTTCTGTATAAATAAATGAAAACTTGAACAGTTACATCCCTTTCACAAACCCTGCCCACAACAGTACTACAGACCTCTAAGAATGTTATAACAACAACGACGGGACAGGGCCCCGCCATACCCCTGAATGTAAGTACCTACAACAACAAGGGACTATACCAAAGATAAGCCTCCGGAGAAACGGAGCTTCCCAAAACGCTGAACTGTGATCCTATGAGCGAGGATCCACAACCGATGTACCTCTACCTGCGGCATGAACGCAGCCGGGCGAGGTCGATAACAGTACCAAGTATGTGAAATCGAAATATCAGAACGAAATCATAATATCTAAAATAAAACAGAGACATGTATGATAACAAAACTATTCCACAACATAAAAGCCTATGTCAAGTCAGGGACTCACGCCCTCAAAGTCATCCCTCATGCCCGTGAAACTCCTTCCTCACTGCCGGCAGTCTAGGTATAAATCGTGTGATAGTATAACATGTCTCGGCCCATCTCATGGACTCGGTGTCGGATCGTATGGAATACATTCCCGGCCCATCTCATGGACTCGGTGTCGGATCGTATGGAATACATTCCCGGCCCATCTCATAGACTCGGTGTCGGATCGTGTGGAATACATTCCCGGTCCATCCCATGGACTCGGTATAGGATCGTGGAATACATTCTGGCCCATCCCATGGACTCGTGATACAATCGTGTGGAATACATTCCGGCCCATCCCATGGACTCGGATAGAATCGTGGAATACATTCCCGGCCCATCCATGGACTCGGTATAGAATCGTGGAATACATTCCCGGCCCATCCTATGGACTCGTGATAGAATCGTGTGGAATACATTCCCGCCCATCCCATGGACTCGTGATAGAATCGTGTGGAATACATTCCCGCCCATCCATGGACTCGGTATAGAATCGTGGAATACATTCCGGTCCATCCCATGGACTCGGTATAGAATCGTGGAATACATTCCGGCCCATCCCATGGACTCGGTATAGAATCGTGTGGAATACATTCCCGGTCCATCCCATGGACTCGGTATAGAATCGTGTGGAATACATTCCCGGTCCATCCCATGGACTCGGTATCAAATCGGGTGGAATACATTCCCGGTCCATCCCATGGACTCGGTATCAAATCGGGTGGAATACATTCCCAGTCCATCCCATGGACTCGGTATCAAATCGGCCATAACATTTAAACTCTCTTTTAAGACAAATTAAGATAATACCATACTTTCCTTTTTTAAAATCAAGTAGCAACATTCTTTCCAAAAAGTTCAAGTTTGCCTAATTTCAAATACTCAAGTCTCTCATTTTCGAAAGGTTTCGTAGTTCATAGTCTTAATCACTTAATAACATAATTCTCTTTTAAAACAATTTGAGTAACATATGCCTTATGAGTGAGTAGGTTATTCTTGTTTATAACAATCTTATTAAAGCAGCCATGATCTAGGAATTGTAATACAATTTTGTCTTATCTTAGATTCTATGCAGATGGAGGTTTCTACTGGTTTTAATATAATTAATTATTTGTCAATACATTTTCCTTTATTAACGCTGCAGTGGTTCGTTCGATACTTATTCTCATTTCCGAAATCAGTAAAACATTATTCTTAAAAAACCAAGTACTCATTACTCACGAATGAGGTATCACACTTTTTAACAAAATTCATATCAATTCAATTAAGTCAAGTCTCTTATCTTTTAAGATCAAGTCTCTTAACTTCTAAAATCAATAAACCATTCTTTTACCTACATAAAGTCGTTATAACTAATTTCCCATAAAGCTATTATAACACTTTATGTTTTAAACCAACCAAAACTCATTTAGCACATGTACGTCTACCGTACTACATAGTTTACAAAACATCATGCTAGAAAGGATAGGAAGAGGTTCACATACCTCGCGACGATTATCGACAATTAGCAAATAGCTCCAAAGTACTGTAACCCTGCTAGTCTTTTCCACCCTTCCAGTAGAATACGCTACTCGTAGTACTTCAACCTATACAGGCCACAAAACGTCTATCAACTTCTAGATCTCTTCGTAGAATAATTCTAGATACAAGATTCCTTATTCTACGGAAAATTCGGCAGCACCTCCCCCCCGCAACCACATAAATCTCCTCCTCTAACGAGGCCTGCTACCAAACCAACAATCCCCGGGAGGGGGGGGGGGGTTACACGTCTAACCGGACGTGTACAATTCTACTCCACAATAATACTACAAGTCTACTGTAAATACAGTTCAATTCTTTAATCATCCTTCCAATATATCTTATACTCAATTCTAAACTACTACAACATGTAATCTCCAATTACAATAGGGGGACAAAGATAATTACCTCGATAAGCCCAAAATTATCCAAGATATAAGTCGATCCTGAGCAACGTTTAGCTCCAATTCCTTACGCTCCAAACCGCTCCAAGCAACCCTTAGAAGTTTCTAAACAACTTCTCTTAACACTTCATCTAAGCTATGAAGATTTTTCTAGGGCTTCATTTTGCGACTATTGTAATAAAATAGTATTTCCGGGTTCCTAGTATTGAAAAAACTTTGGAATACAACTAGAGATACTAGGCTAAGGTATTTGGGATTTATACAACAATACTTAAGGTATTTCTACACAAAGTGGGAGGGGACGAGAACAATTTTAAAGGAGGAGTATTTTGCCTTGGAAGACTTAAGTGTGGATGATATGAAGTCTTCAACTAAGGGGTATATATGTAAGAATCAAGCGGTCAAGATCTATGCAAGTGTGGGGTCAAGATTGGTCCATGTGGGTGGGTAGTTTACCAACCATTTGCCTCATTAAAAATGGGACAAGTGGCTTGCCACTTGTCCCCTAAAAACGCCCAAGCCATGTGGTCCTCATCAATTCGCCACTTGGCCACATGGGGTGACACGTGTCGCCCCTACTGGCCCAAAATATTTCATCTTCCAAGATACGTAATGCCAAAAATCCAAAATAAAGTGGGCCTCAAAAAACAGAATTCTCCGTGGCCCCACGTGACCAATTTCGAAATAAAATTCCATAATTCCTAAAAATTCCAAAAGTCCGAATACCAAACTGGGAATCCAATTCCCATTAACGAACCTTTTTGCTTAACAAAATTCGGAAACTTTTCCGTCGAAAAATCACGTCTTTCTTCCTTTCCAATTTAAATGTCGTATTCTCGTACGTACGTCCTCGTATACATACCCTGGAACTACGGGGTATAACATTCTTCCCCCCTTAGAAACATTCGTCCCGAATGTTCCTTCTAAGTCTCCAAACATACTGCGCAGATAGTCTTCACCATCAGATTACCAAACCAATCCTGCCACCAATGGCCATAGTATAACATACGTGCAAAACTCATTCCAAGCCAATGAGGAATCACCTCTAACGTGCATAACAACACAAAACTTCCACCCATGGTCCAAAGGATACTTTCTTCCCCTCTTCACTTATAAAAAGGACATTTCCATCATCTTAACACATCTTAGCCTCTTTTCTTACTCGTCGTATCTTCCTCGTACACTCGAAATCTTCCTACTATACGTACCACATTTCTGTCATTGCTTCAGTTTCCAAAATCTCGGGATTACTACCTCCAACTTGGTCATCATTAACTGGGAACACTCTTGATGGATCCCCGATACTTTTCCGAACATATCCACATCCTGCTGGATCAAGTACAGACTAACTATCTGAACCTTGCCAACATCGAACCAATCGACCGGCAACCTACACTTCTTGTCACGACCCGACCCCGGGACCGCGGCTGGTGCCCTATCTGGGCACCCTTACAGGTATACATCAGATAAAATCAGCGGAACATACATGACACTTATACAAACAAAAAAAAAACAGAAGTAAACAACAGGTTAGCCGATAGGGCTACCTTCCTGAACATATATAAATACAACCGAAGCAGTTGACTCCTTTCCTTTACAAACTGACCCACAATATGTGACTACAGACCTCTAAGAGTTTTAACATAACAAGCGTGGCGGACAGGCCCCGCCATACCACGAATATACATGAATCTACTACCTCGTGGAAAACTGCACAAGAGATAAGCTCCGAGCAAATGGAGCTTTCTCAAAACTGAACCGAGATCCTAAGAGCAAGGATCGCCAACCTTGGTACGTAAAACCTGCGTGCATGAACGCAGCCCCCGGGCGGGGCCGATAACAAAAATTTAATATGGAACGAAATAACGCATAAGAAATGATCATAATCAGACAAAAGAATGACAAGGACAAGTATAAAAATACATACGATCCTCGCCGTGTCATTACCACTTATGAACTAAATCGCACCTTATCATCTTTTCCATTCTCAATAAAAGTTATAGCCACTTTCTTACGTCCATGATTAGAAAAAGAATCATTAAGTACATTACCATATAATGTAACTATCTTTCATAAGGTTGTTCGCTATATAAGGAGGCACCTATACTACCCGCCCAATCAGACGCGATCAAGATCACATAGTGCGCGTGGGTATACCGCCCGCCCAACTCGGTCGATAACGTCATCTAGTGCGCGTAAAGGTATAACGCCCGCCCATTCTCGGTCGCATGTCATATAATCGCGCGTAAGGTATCTTGCCCGCCCATTCTCGGTCGATAACGTCATCTAGTGCGCGTAGGTATACCGCCCGCCCATTCTCGGTCGATAACGTCATCTAGTGCGCGTGCAAAGGTATCTCGCCCGCCCATTCTCGGTCGATAATGTCATATAGTCCGCCTGCAGGTATACCGCCCGCCCATTCTCGGGTCGATAATGTCATATAGTCCGCGTGCAGGTATACCGCCGCCCATTCTCGGTCTATTTCACCAGCATAGATCCCGCGACCCGCATGAGGTATTCTCGTGATAGCCAGACTACCGCACGGGACTATTTCACCCGCATAAGCCCATAAGGACTCGCGTGAGGTATTCTCGCATCATGGGTAGAAAATCCACTAATGTGGTATAACGCCTGGGGTTTACCCCTCATTTATACTCTTACCCTGAAGAAGGTGGTATAACGTCTTGGGGGTTTACCCCTCATTTATACTCTTACCCTAACTCAACCGGCCATCATACATAACATAAGCCCTACCGGCTTATCATACATAACATAAGCACTACCGACTTATCATACATAACATAAGCACCACCGGCTTACCATACATAACATAAGCAAGTTAAGAAATCCCCTAACTTCTTATTAGCTTGTTCATATACATTCTCATTTTTGTTTACTTAAGGCACTAATCATGTCATTATAAAATCCGGGAATTTAACCCAACGTACTACGTGCCTCTAGTCCTTTAAAATGATTCTCTTTTAAATAAAACTTCCAAGATACTAATAACCGTAGTATCAAGTCATATCTACTTTTCACGACCAGTCACAATACTTTTTAGAAATACAATTACCGGCTTCTAAATCAAGTGACTTCTTTCTTTAAAACCTTAAGCAATTGGTACCTTTAAAACAATTGCCCTTCTTTATTTCAAATTATTCTTTGCTTACATTACTGAAGAAAACCATTCTCTTAACCTTCCATAAAGCCGTTATAACCAACTTCCCATAAATCCGTTATAACCCTTTATGGTTTTATACAAACTCATTCCTTTTATAACCAAGAGACTTCTACTTTTTGAAACCAAGTATTAAATACTTTCAAATCAATTCTCATAATTTTCAAAAATACAATTAGTCTCTTAACCTTTAAAACTCAAGTGACTCATTTTATTATAAAACCTTAGGCAATTGACGCCTTAAAAACAAATTGCCTTTTCAATAAAACAAGTCATTTATCTTTCCATAAAGTAAATATAACCAACTCCCCATAAAGTCGTTATATTCACTTTATACCTTAGCCATAAACAATTTCCTATCCAAGGGACTTATACGTTTAAAACGGAACAAGTATCACATACTTTAAAACTCTTCAAGTCCCTTAACTTTAAAATCAACTTAAGACATCCTTACTATTTTCAAAGAAGTGAGTTAATCTCCTAACCCACCCGACTTGGCATTACATAAAACAAGTAAAGAATGTCATAGTCTTGCACGTCTACCGTACTACATACGTGCAACTAGTCATGCTCAAAAGATAGGAAAAGTTCTACATAGAGTAAATCACATAACTACCTCTTAACTTCTAAGAGTAGAAGGAAACATGAAATGATACCACAAGTATAGTCCATACATAGAATCATGCCAAAGGAAGGAAGAGGTTCACATACCTCGCGACGATTATCGACAATTAGCAAAACGCTCCAAAGTACTTCAACCTAAAATGGCCACAATACGTCCATAGCCTTGAAAATCAATTTTTTTGGAGGTCTGCTGGTGGTCCTGCGGCGGCGCCACCGCCGCCGACGAGCTCAAGGCGGCATCAATGGCGGATTCCAAAATACTTAGAATTGAGGCTCGGGATTGGTTGCAAAACGTAGCTAAGATCAATACGAACACAATGGTATATGCCTTAGCCCTCAACTGTACCAGAATCGATCGGAATCTTCCAACTTCCGATCGAAGAAAATGTTTTGGTTGACCCGACGATCTGGGTTGAATTGGAGGTCGTGGGTGGTGCCAAAATGTCGGCCTTTCCACCCTGAATATTTCTACACTAGCCACGACCGTCGACTCTACCTGTGGTGGCCGGAAAATGCTCGTCGACGACCTAGGGTTTCGACGAAAATCGATCTGGTCGACGGCGAGTTTGAGCAAGAATCGAGGGTCCTGGTTTACATGGAAATGACGGCGAGGAGATGGTGGTTCTGATGGTATACTCCACTGCCGTCGATTGCACCTCAGTTGGTCGGAAAATCAGAAAAACCGAACGGGGAAGATGGATGAACAGTGACCGAAACTTCGATCTGAAACTGCCGGTGATTCCGGGAGAATCGACGGTGGCGGTTGGTATGGACGTGACGGGCTCGACGAGACGAAGCTTTTGGTATATGTCTCGCCCCCGGCGGATTCCTGGTTTGGCCAGAAATGGCATTTTTCCGAACACTGTTCATCGAACAACACTGTTCATCGAACAACACTGTTCATGGACGGGTTTTCACTGTTCATACTCGTTTTGGTATTTTTTTGTTCTGCGTTTTGCCTTCCCAAACTCCCCAACAAATACAAAATTTCTCGGGTGGTCCCACGTGACCAAATTTCGAAATTAAATTCCAAAATTCCGATAAATTCTAAAAGTCCCAAATACCGAATTTCGAGAATTAAATTCAACTAATAAACCTTTTCCTTTACAAGGTTCGGAGAAATTTTCAGAATCTTTCATTCTTTCTAAAATTCAATTCCCAAATTCTTACGTACGTTCTTATCTCAACTGCCGGAAATACGGGGTGTAACATCCTTCCTCCCTTAGAAACTGTTATACCCCGTATTTCCAGAGTATGTACGTGAGGGCGTACGTATAATTTTTGCCTTAAGGTTTGGCAAGAATCGAAAATTTGGGCACAAGTGCCGGAAAGAGTCGTTTTCCGACGAAACGTTTCCACAGCTTTTGTAGGGAAAATTTCGGCTATGTCATATTTAATTTTTGCGGATTTTTCCGAGAGACGAAACATTTTGGACCAACAAGAGGGCGACACTTGTCACCCTCTAATTGGTGAAGGTGGACGG
This sequence comes from Przewalskia tangutica, assembly GCA_029844215.1. Taxonomy (NCBI): domain Eukaryota; kingdom Viridiplantae; phylum Streptophyta; class Magnoliopsida; order Solanales; family Solanaceae; genus Przewalskia; species Przewalskia tangutica. The sequence goes on along the minus strand of CM056739.1, from coordinate 17,148,747 downwards.
CAATGGTGGACGATTTGGGTGTCAATTTTTGTCAAGGAGTTGGTAGGATATTTTGTGTAGTTGTTAGAATGGACACTTGCCTAAATCCTAGCCCTACACTTGTCTAACACTTGGATGAATCTTGGCCATTGGTTGGCCATTTCTTGACCTATAAATACCCCTCTAACTTGATGAATTTCTTCATCCAAAAATTGCCTAAGTCTTGAAATCCTCCTCCTCTTGAAGAGTTCTCGCCCCAGAGCCTCTACCCCCTTGAGAAGCTTTGGCCGAGAGGGTACCCCTAGCCTAGTTGGTTTCAGATAATACCCCTTTGTGGTATAGAAATACTCTCCAAGTATTGTTGTAATGTCCTAATACCTTGGCCCAAATACCTTGTAGTATTCCAAGGTTATACTTATACGAAAAGCCCGGAAAATACCATTATACTTTCCTTTATCCACTAAACGAAACCCTAAGGAAAATCTTCACCCGTTGTTGAAGTATGGAGTAGAAGTTGCGTAGAACTTCTAAGGGTTGTTTGGAGCGGATTGGAGCACTCGAGTAGAGCTAAACCTTGCTCAGAGCGACATTAAACTCGGATAATTTTGGGCTTATCGAGGTAAACACTACTGTCCTTCTATTGTAATTGGAAATTACATGTTGTAAGAATATATAGTTGAAGTATACTATATATAGAACTAAACATAGTATTGTGGCAATGTCTTTTGACTTAAGCCTGAAGAATAAAGAATCGAATCGAATCAGAATTACATAGGATCAGACATAAAGAGACTTGTATAGCATTCTTGTGTTGTAGAATTGTACACGCCCGGTTAGGCGTGTAAACCCTCTGGTTGGCTTGTAGCGGCCTCGTTAGAGAGGAGATTTACGCTGCATGGGGAGGTGGCCGGATTTTCTCGTAAAAATATGGAACGTTGATATGTAGATTTTAATAAGCGCCTTGTTGCCTTATAGGTTTGATTACTACGTGTGGATATATCAACTTGGCTTAAGGAGTAGCCGACTGTTTCGAGCATTTTGATATTATTCGATAATCGTCGCGAGCTATGTGAAACTCTTCTTATATTTTCTAGCATGAGATGTGTGAACTATGTAGTCTGATGACGCATACGTGTTAACCGTATTTGATTGTTTTAAAACATAAAGTGTTATAACGGCTTTGTGGGAAGTTGGTTATAACGACTTTATGTAGGTAAGAGAATGTTTTGTGATTTTTAAAAGGTAAATCGATTTAAATTATAACTGGCTTGTTATGTATTAACAAAGAACTCGAAGTATTTCAAAAGATTTATGAATCGTTTTGAAAAGAAGGAGTAATAATTGGTTTTTGAAAACTTTAAGGTTATAATTACTTTATGTGTAGTTAGGTATAACGTTTTAAGAATGGTAATTGGATTTCGGATATTAGAACAAGTATCGAACAAACCATCGCAACGTTAATAAAGGAAATGTATTGACTAATGAATTATTGGTAAAACCGGAGAAACCTCCATCCGCATAGAAGCTAAGATAAGACAAAATGATATTACATTTTCTAGATCATGGTCATTGTAATAAGGATGTTGTAAACAAGAATAACCTACTCACACATAAGACGTATATTACTCAATTGTCTAAAAGGGATTACGTGATTAATACTTGAACTATGAACTCTTTCAAAAGTGGAACTTGAGTAATTGAAACTAGGCAAACTGAACTTTAGGAAAAAGGATGTTGTTACTCGACTTTAAAAAGGAATGTGTGTTGGTCACTCCATACTACGGGTATCGGGTGACTTTTGTAAAAGGAATAGATCTTTTAAAAAAGGGGTCTAAACGTATGTTGTACTTTGGAGTTAAAATCGGACTTTGATATAAAAGGAAGTACTTGAGTTGTGTATAGCTTGCCTATGCTTGTTGTCAGGTAACTTGCCTATGCTTGTCAGTGTATAGCTTGCCTATGGTTGTTGTTGTGTAACTTGCCTATGCTTGTTGTTGTGTAACTTGCCTATGCTTGTTGAGATAGCCTTTATTGTGCACGTATTATGTTTCTATACCACCGTGTCTCTCGATGGAGGGCCGGTTGACTTGTGGAGAACTTACTTGGACGTACCGGCAGTGACGGAAGATTCCACGGGTATGCTTCCATTATTAGTGTTATTGTTGTTACATGGACGTTTCTACACCGACGCAGATTCGGGGCATGCGCCACGCGGCAGGTTGATTACCCGATATATGGTTATTATTACATGGACGTGTCTACACCGACGCAGATTCGGGACATGTGGCTACGCGCAGGTTGACCACCCAGTATATTGTTGTTGAGGTTACATGGGCATGTCTACACCGATGCAGTATTCCGGGGGCATGTGGCCATGCGGCCTTGTTATTATTGTTGCATCATGGACATGTCTACACCGATGCAGTATTCCGGGGGCATGCGGCCATGATGCGAACAGGATTGATGTTGCGGGCGTGAGACCCATAGTTACACTTGAGTGATGACCTTGAGGGCGTGAGCCCCTAACTTGACTGCGTTTATGTTGCGTACTATTTTGGTTATCATACATGTCTCCTGCTTTGTATAGACTGTTATGATTTAACTGCAGTATCTGGCCACATACTTGCACTGCCAGATCGACTCCTTCGGGGGGCTGCGTTCATGCCGCAGGTAGAGGTACATCGACTGTCGATCCCCGCTTGTAGGATCACGTTTCAGCGTATTGGGAAGCTCCGTTCCTTCGGAGGCTTATCTTTGGTAGGTTTCCCTGAGTTGTAGGTTCTTGTACATTCAGGGGTATGGCGGGGCCCTGTCCCGTCATAGGTTGTTATTACACTCTTAGAGGTCTGTAACACTGTTGGGGGCAGGGTTGTAAAAAGGATTAAACTGTTCGGTTTAGAAGTTTGTATATATATGCATGAAGGCAACCGTTTTGGTTGGCCTATGTTATTGTCATAACTGTTGTTGTTATATTAAAGTCTTTATTTCCGCTGGTTTTTCTCTGATGTTGTATGACTACTTGGGTGCCCGGGTAAGGCACCAGTCACGGGCCCGGTTTCGGGTCTTGACAAAGTGGTATCAGAGCAGTTAATCCTCGGAAGGTGTCTACAGACCGTGTCTAGTAGAGTCTTGATTATCGGTGTGTTGTGCACCACATCTATAATCAGGAGGCTGCAGGACATTTAGGATTGGTTTCCATTCTTCTCATTCTGAGATCGTGCCTTAGAGCTGTGTGATAAGTTGGACCCCTCTGACGTATTTCGTTTTTACCAGTTATGCCTCCGCGCAAGGCAACCAGGGCCCAGAAGGGCAAGGCAGCCGAGGGAGCTGCTAGTGTGATTCAGAGGAGTACGAGGGCGCAGGCCCGGTCAGTACCTGAGACAGTGCTTCCGACGGCGAGGTTCGCGACGCCGCCAAAGACCAGAGGTTTAGAGCGCGGCCGTGGGCGATGAGACTACAAGACTGAGCCTCCACCCCACCGGAGCAGGGAGATGGGTCAGCGAGATGGCCCGATTATTGGCCGTGGTTGTGGCGATATGAGGATAGGGCCGGACGCAGTTAGATTCAGCGAAGACCGTGGTGCACCCGAGAGCAGATAGTTTGAGGCTACGAGATTTTCTGAGTTGTAGCCCGCCAGAGTTCTACGGGTCGAGGCCTGAGGATGACCCGCAGGAGTTCATCCGTCAGTTACAGAGGATCATGCGGGTGATCAAGGCTTCAGAGACCGAGTCCGTGACCTTCGGTTCGCATCGGCTGCGTGATACCGCAGTCGATTGGTTTGATTCGTGGGAGCTTTCCCGGGGAGAGCATGCACCTCCAGCAGTATGGGATGAGTTTTCGGGGGCTTTCCTCACGCACTTCTTGCCTCCGCAGATGAGGAGGGCACGGGCCGACAGATTTTTGTTACTGAGGCAGAGAGGGCGCACTGTCAGGGAGTACAATGTCGAGTTCGATTCTTTGGCTCGATATGTCCCTGCGCTAGTAGCAGATATGGAGGATAGGGTGCATCGCTACGTCACCGGGCTAGATGATTATATGGCCGAGTCTTGTGCGGGTGTTTCTCTTCAGCCGGGCATGGACATTGCCCGCATTCAGGCTCATGCACTTGGGTGCGAGGAGCGCAGAGATCGACGGGTGGACCGCTTTCAGCAGAAGAAGGCCAAGACGGCCGGATATTTTGACGACTTTCGAGGCGGACCGCCTCAGCAGCAGACTAGTTATGTACCGCCGCCAGTACAGAGCAGTCCTCCACAATCTTCAGGGCATCCAGAGTATTCAGGAGCAGGTCAGGGCTCCATGGGTTCAGGGTTCCGGGGAAGTAGGGGTGTGGGCCTGATGCAGTCACCCCTACCTCGGTGTGGTCGATGTGGTAGACCGCATTTCGGGGAGTGTCGTGGTACCAAGGGAGCTTGTTATTTTTGCGGCCAACAGGGCCATCTGGTGAGAGACTGTCCGACCAGGAGTGACGATGGTAGGATAGCACAGACTACGGGATCAGTTGCGGGTTCTTCACCTTCCATAGCTAGGCAGGATGTTCATGTACCGGCAGGCCACGGCAGAGGTCGCGGTGGAAGTTCCCAGTTTTAGCGGTCCTTTGAACCGCCTATTTTCAGGTACATCCTTAACCTTCTAGAGACTTGCATGTGTTGATGCTATGTTGATGTGTTTAGTGTTATGTTCGGATAACTTTTGTGCAGATGTGATTTAGAAACCTGGTTAGAGTAAAAATATGAACCTTAGAATATTACAATTGAGACCTTAGATGTAAGGCCATTTCGAGTACGAGATTTTGCGGTGATCTTTGTCTGAAGGTATATGTATTCGTGGAGTTTTGTGGGAAAAATTTCCTTGGGCTGGGTAAAATGGAAGTGGTAGCTTTCATGACCTGTATAGGTAGGATTGTTCCGTATCGGGGAACAAGGGTTTGGCGCGATAGTGGGTCGGGTTGGGGCCATGTTGCGGGCCAACCCGTAGCCCGGTTTGGGGTTGGGTCAGTCCGAGGTGGTCCCGCCAGGTGGTAGGATCACGAGGGTGCTGGGCCCAAGTTCAGTTAACCATCGTACGAGTTGGTGGATACGTTCGACCAGATCGGTTCGTGAAGGCCGGGAATGGCCTTAGGGGGAAATCGAGGTTAGTAAGATGACCAAGTTTGGAGGTAGTGACTCCAAGGTTTTGGAAGCAGAAGCGTTGACTGAAGTGTGGAACATGTACTAGAAGAGTTCAAGTGTCCGAGCAGGGCACAACGAGGAAGGAAGGAAGAGGACGTATTTTATTACGTGGCGGTGTGTGATTGTTCTCGTAAGTATGGTAGTGAAGACTATCTTGCGCATGTTTGTTTGAGGCTTAGAAGGAACATTCGGACGAATGTTTCTAAGGAGGAGAATGTTATACCAGTATTTCCAGAGTATGTACGTGAGGGCGTACGTATAATTTTTGCCTTAAGGTTTGGCAAGAATCGAAAATTTGGGCACAAGTGCCGGAAAGAGTCGTTTTCCGACGAAACGTTTCCACAACTTTTGTAGGGAAAATTCCGGCTATGTCATATTTAATTTTTGCGGATTTTTCCGAGAGACGAAACATTTTGGACCAACAAGAGGGCGACACTTGTCACCCTCTAATTGGTGAAGGTGGACGGCAATGGTGGACGATTTGGGTGTCAATTTTTGTCAAGGAGTTGGTAGGATATTTTGTGTAGTTGTTAGAATGGACACTTGCCTAAATCCTAGCCCTACACTTGTCTAACACTTGGATGAATCTTGGCCATTGGTTGGCCATTTCTTGACCTATAAATACCCCTCTAACTTGATGAATTTCTTCATCCAAAATTGCCTAAGTCTTGAAATCCTCCTCCCTCTTGAAGAGTTCTCGTCCCAGAGCCTCTACCCCCTTGAGAAGCTTTGGCCGAGAGGGTACCCCTAGCCTAGTTGGTTTCAGTATAATACCCCTTTGTGGTATAGAAATACTCCAAGTATTGTTGTAATGTCCTAATACCTTGGCCCAAATACCTTGTAGTATTCCAAGGTTATACTTATCTGAAAAGCCGGAAAATACCATTATACTTTCCTTTATCCACTAAACGAAACCCTAAGGAAAATCTTCACCCGTTGTTGAAGTATGGAGTAAGTTGCGTAGAACTTCTAAGGGTTGTTTGGAGCGGATTGGAGCACTCGGAGTAGAGCTAAACCTTGCTCGGAGCGACATTAAACTCGGATAATTTTGGGCTTATCGAGGTAAACACTATCATCCTTCTATTGTAATTGGAAATTACATGTTGTAAGAATATATAGTTGAAGTATACTATATATAGAACTAAACATAGTATTGTGGCAATGTCTTTTGACTTAAGCTCAAGAATAAAGAATCGAATCGAACTGTAATTACATAGGGTGTATCAGATGAGACTTGTATAGCATTCTTGTGTTGTAGAATTGTACACGCCCGGTTAGGCGTGTAAACCCCCGGTTGGCTTGTGTAGCGGCCTCGTTAGAGGAGATTTACGCTGCATGGGGAGGTGCCGGATTTTCTGTAAAATATGGAACGTTGATATCTAGATGTTAATAAGCGCCTTGTGGCCTTATAGGTTGGAGTACTACGTGTGGAGTGATCCACTTGGCTTAAGGAGTAGCCGACTGTTTGGAGCATTTTGCTATTAGTCGATACTGCCGCGAGGTATGTGAACCTCTTCTTATCTTTTCTAGCATGAGATGTGTGAACTATGTAGTCGATGACGCATACATGTGTTAACTGTATTTGATTGTTTTAAAACATAAAGTGTTATAACGGCTTTGTGGGAAGTTGGTTATAACAGCTTTATGTAGGTAAGAGAATGTTTTGTGATTTTTAAAAAGGTAACTGATTTAAATTATAACTGGCTTGTTATGTATTAACAAAGAACTCGAAGTATTTCAAAAGATTTATGAATCGTTTTGAAAAGAAGGAGTAATAATTGGTTTTTGAAAACTTAAAGGTTATACTAACTTTATGGGGAGTTAGGTATAACGGTTTAAGAATGGTAAATGGATTTCGGAAATGAGAACAAGTATCGAACAAACCACTGCAACGTTAATAAAGGAAATGTATTGACTAATGAATTATTGGTAAAACCAGTAGAAACCTCCATCTGCATAGAAGCTAAGATAAGACAAAATGATATTACATTTTCTAGATCATGGCTGCTGTAATAAGGATGTTGTAAACAAGAATAACCTACTCACACATAAGACGTATATTACTCAATTGTCTAAAAGGGATTACGTGATTAATACTTGAACTATGAACTCTTTCAAAAAGTGGAACTTGAGTAATTGAAACTAGGCAAACTGAACTTTAGGAAAAAGGATGTTGTTACTCGACTTTAAAAAGGAATGTGTGTTGGTCACTCCATACTACGGGTATCGGGTGACTTTTGTAAAAGGAATAGATCTTTTAAAAAAGGGGTCTAAACGTATGTTGTACTTTGGAGTTAAAATCCGGACTTTGATATAAAAGGGGAAGTACCTTGAGTTGTGTATAGCTTGCCTATGCTTGTTGTTGTGTAACTTGCCTATGCTTGCTGTTGTGTATAGCTTGCCTATGCTTGTTGTTGTGTAACTTGCCTATGCTTGTTGTTGTGTAACTTGCCTATGCTTGTTGAGATAGCCTTTATTGTGCACGTATTATGTTTCTATACCACCGTGTCTCTCGATGGAGGGCCGGTTGACTTGTGGAGAACTTACTTGGACGTACCGGCAGTGACGGAAGATTCCACGGGTATGCTTCCATTATTAGTGTTATTGTTGTTACATGGACGTGTCTACACCACGCAGATTCGGGGCACGCGGCCACGTGCGCAGGTTGATTACCCGATATATGGTTATTATGCTATACATGGACGTGTCTACACCGTCTGAGATTCGGGACATGGCGTGCGGCAGGGTTGACCACCCAGTATATTGTTATTGAGGTTACATGGGCATGTCTACACCGATGCAGTATTCCGGGGGCATGTGGCCATGCGGCCTTGTTATTATTGTTGCATCATGGACATGTCTACACCGATGCAGTATTCCGGGGGCATGCGGCCATGATGCGAACATGATTGATGTTGCGGGCGTGAGACCCATAGTTACACTTGAGTGATGACCTTGAGGGCGTGAGCCTAACTTGATCGTTTATGTTGCGTACTATTTTGGTTATCATACATGTCTCCTGCTTTGTATAGACTGTTATGATTTAAGCGCAGATATTCGATTTCCACATACTTGCACTGTTATCGACCTCGCCCGGGCTGCGTTCATGCCGCAGGTAGAGGTACATCGACTGTCGATCCCCGCTTGTAGGATCACGTTTCAGCGTATTGGGAAGCTCCGTTCCTTCGGAGGCTTATCTTTGGTAGGTTTCCCTGAGTTGTAGGTTCTTGTACATTCAGGGGTATGGCGGCCCCTGTCCGTCATAGGTTGTTATTACACTCTTGAGGCCTGTAACATTTGTTGGGCGGTGGTTGTAAAAGGATTAAACTGCTCGGTTTAGAAGTTTGTATATATATGCATGAAGGCAACTGCGTTTTGGTTGGCCTATGTTATTGTCATAATCATTGTTGTTATATTAAAGTCTTTATTTCCGGTTTTTCTCGATGTTGTATGACTACTGGGTGCCGGTAAGGCACGACCACGCCCTGCTTGTTCTTGACAGAAACATTCGTCCTCGAATGTTCTTTCGGAGTCCCATCTAATTAGATAGCGACATAGTCTCCTTTTACTACACCCTTCTTACAACATATGCCACCCATGGCCACATAACAATACTTATACTAAAATGTCAACCTTGGCACTCACGAAGCCAACTAGCCCATACTCATAATGACCACAAAGCCTGTCGTAACCATCTCTACTAGGTCTACTAGGGTCTAACGACTGTATCATCACCGGGCAATCTCATATACCCGCTCAGCTACCACCCCAAACACTCACGGGTGTAGTTACCCCGAAATGTTCTTATGGATTCAGGCTCTATTCCTTTACACTTGGTTGCTATCTTCTTACTGACCGTACTCTTTCCGTACTTCCAACTCTTACTAGCATACATACATAACTTCCATACCGATTCTGGCCTCTAATCTTTGGAGTCACTCTATAATACAATATACGACCATTTCCGGCTTTCACGGCCTGGTTCCGGTGGAACGTGTCCACGAACCCGTAAAACAATTAACTAGACTTGGGCCTTGCACCCTCGTGACCCCGTCACGTAGCGGAACTACTACCAACTGATCCAACTCTATTCCAGGCCATGGGGAGACCCGTAACAGGTCCTCAACCCGACTCAGCGTCGCACTTAACTCTTATCCTTGGTCTGACTTAAAATCTTATGGCCCGAGAGAGCCTTATATATCTAAGGTCTCGGCAGTTATCAATATTCATAGGCTCGCAATTTCCATGTTCCAAGCCTACCTTATTAGTCCCGTAAACGGGTACAAAAACTTCTCATAAAACCAAAACCATGTTGTCTCGATCACAACAACTATTACTTACTCTATACGGACCTCATCCGTACAATTCTCTTAAGCCTACTACGCCGCTTAATCTATTAACATGACATTCCGTTAGGTTCCTTAACATGGCTTCTTAAGGGTCCACTACCCTATCAGACAGCTCATCCTTTCCCAATTATCTCAAAATAAAACACAAGACCTTGGCGAAAAATTTACTAACTATTCCATACCATCCCTAAGATCTAGTTAGTCTTTACCACTCTTGGTAAATCTAAAACCATTCTAGGCAACCCATAAATGACCCTCATACATAACTCCGTATAGAGGTATGTCACAATACCAACTATACTATAATCATTACCAACCTGGATACGCAATCCACATAGTCCTTCCTGGGTCACTGCTGCCTTTCTCGTAGCTGCAATCAACATAACTCGTTAGGGCGAGACGACCCTAACAACACAGCTCTATGGCACGATCTCAGAGTGAGAAGAATGGAAACCAATCCTAAATGTCCCGCACCTCGATTATAGATGTGGTGCACAACACACCGATAATCAAGACTCTACTAGACACGGTCTGTAGACACTTTCCGAGGACTAACTGCTCTGATACCACTTTTGTCACGACCCGACCCCGGGACCGCGACTGGTGCCCTATCTGGGCACCCTTACAGGTATACATCAGAGAAAATCAGCGGAACATACATGAAACTTATACAAACAAAAAAAAAACAGAAGTAAACAACAGGTTAGCCGATAGGGCTACCTTCCTGAACATATATAAATACAACCGAAGCAGTTGACTCCTTTCCTTTACAAACTGACCCACAATATGTGACTACGCACTTAAGAGTTTTAACATAACAATCGTGGCGGACAGGCCCCGCCATACCCCTGAATATACATGAATCTACTACCTCAGGGAAACTGTACCAAGAGATAAGCCTCCGGAGCAAATGGAGCTTTCTCTCAAAAACTGAACCGAGATCCTAAGAGCAAGGATCGCCAACCTGGGTACCTAAAACCTGCGGGCATGAACGCACTTCAAGGGGGTCGATAACAAAAATTTAATATGGAACAGAAATAACGTGACAAGAAATGATCATAATCAGATAAAAGAATGACAAGGACAAGTATAAAAATACATACCAGATCCTGCCGTGTCATTACCACTTATGAACTAAATCGCACCTTATCATCTTTTCCATTCTCAATAAAAGTTATAGCCACTTTTTACGCACATTATTAGAAAAGAACCATTAAGTTCATTACCATATAACTTAACTATCTTTCATAAGGTTGTTCGCCTGTAGGAGGGGCACCTATACTACCCGCCCGATCCAGACGCGATCAAGATCACATACCGCGCGTAAGGTATACCGCCCGCCCAACTCGGTCGATAACGCCATCTAGTGCGCGTGAAAGGTATCGCCCGCCCATTCCTCGGTCGATAATGTCATATAGTGCGCGTGAAGGTATACCGCCTGCCCATTCTCGGTCGATAACGTCATCTAGTGCGCCTGCAGGTATACCGCCCGCCCATTCTCGGTCGATAATGTCATATAGTCCGCGTAAAGGTATCGCCCGCCCATTCTCGGTCGATAATGTCATATAGTGCGCGTAAAGGTATAACGCCGGCCCATTCTCGGTCTATTTCACCGCGTAGATCCCGCGACCGCATGAGGTATTCCTCGCATAGTCAGACCGCCGCACGGGACTATTTCACCCGCATAAGCCCATAAGGACTCGCATGAGGTATTCCTCGCATCATGGGTAGCAAATCCACTAATGTGTGGTATAACGTCTTGGGGTTTACCCCTCATTTATACTCTTACCCTGAAGAAGGTGGTATAACGTCTTGGGGGTTTACCCCTCATTTATACTCTTACCCTAACTCAACCGGCCATCATACATAACATAAGCCCTACCGGCTTATCATACATGTTACACCCCGTATTTACAGGACATGTGTTAAGAACGTACGTAAGAACTCGCAAGTGTTAAAATTTGAGACTGTAAAAAATTTAACGGAATTATGGAATTATCGGAAAATGTATTATCAGGACGAATGGGAGGCGACACGTGTCACCCCCTTATGTTGTCTTGACGAATCAAGCATGGGCACAATGGTCATTTGACCTTTGGTAGGATGATTTAGTCTTGCAAGTAGTAGCATGAGAAAATTGACTAAGTCAATGGCCCCACTTAGTCTTGATTTTTTAGCTAGAGCTCATCCAAACCACCCATTTGGTTGCATCTTAACCCTCCATGTCCCTATATATAATACTAGTAGCAAGAGAGGACTTAACACTTAGCAAAAATTTCACAAAATTGAGGACTTCACTAATGGTGCTCTCGGGTTCACCATGGAGAAGAAAGGGAAATTTTCGTTGCTTGTTCTTTAAGCTCCACATTTTAAACCAAGGTTCATGAGTGTTATGTAAGTGTATCTCAATAGAAAATCCCGGAAAAAGAGAGTTTTCGTATTAGTCGCAAAGCAAAAACCTAGTTGTCTTTCTAGGTTTTGTTTAGAAGTTTGAAGGAAAATTGTTGGGGTTGTTCTAAGGGTCTCAAGGAGCGGATTGAGGTGTCTTGAAGAGGCTCTAGGTTGCTAGGGAGCAACTGGTTTTGAAGATTGGATTACAATGTGGAGGTATAATCTTGTTCTCTTTAAGTGTTACAAGATTATGTAATTGTTGTTAGCCTTACATTTTACTAGCATGAAGTATATGTGTTGAAGTTTTATAAGTATTATGGATTGTTGTAGCCAAAAATCCGAAATGACATGTAAGCCATGATTAAGTTGGATTACAATTTAATCGTTGTTAGAATCGTCGCAAGTAATTGACTTGAAGATTACGGTTGTTATAATCAAATGCGACTTGATATCATGTGAGGCTACCAATTTGGATTGAAATGGAAATTGGATAAGAATTGGTATTGTTGTATTCATTATGGCCGAAATTTGGACTAGTAGTTTGTTATTCATTTGTTTTGGACTACCGTCTATATTGTGGTGAGCCAATTGGGGCTGTATGGTTATTTATTTGTATTGTACTACCTTATAGATTGTGGTGAGCCAATTGGGGCTGTTTGGTTATTGTATTCGACCTTGAAAAAGGTGGCAAAGTAAGTAGAAACAAAGGAGGTGCTGTCCGATTTTCCGTAGAATTTAGTGACTTAGCACCTAGGATATTCTACGTTGAATTGAGAGGTTAATGGGCGTATTGTGACCATTATAGGTTGAAGTACTTAGTATAGCGTATTCTACTTGGAGGATGAAATAGCTATCAAGGTTGAAGTACTTTGGAGCATTTTGCTACTTGTCGACAATCGTCGCGAGGTATGTGAACCTCTTCCTTCCTTTGGCATGATTCTATGTATGGAATATACTTGTGGTATCATCTCATGTTTCCTTCTACTCTTAGAAGTTAAGAGGTAGTTGTGTGATTTACTCTATGTAGAACTTTTCCTATCTTTTGAGCATGACTACTTGCACGTATGTAGTACGGTAGACGTACAAGACTATGACATTCTTTACTATTTTCCATGTAATGCCAAGTCGGTGGGTTAGGAGATTAACTCACTTCTTTGAAAATAGTAAGGATGTCTTATGTTGATTTTAAAGTTAAGGGACTTGAAGAGTTTTATAGTATGTGATACTTGTTCCGTTTTAAACGTATAAGTCCCTTGGATAGGAAATTGTTTATGGCTAAGGTATAAAGTGAATATAACGGCTTTATGGGAAGTTAATTATATTTGCCTTATGGAAAGATAAATGACTTGACTTTAATAGAAAGGCAACTTGATTTTACGGCATCAATTGCCTAGAGTTTTAATAATAAAAGGAGTCACTTGTTTTCAAATGGTTAAGAGACAAATTGTATTTTTGAAAGTTAAGAGAATTGATTTGAAAGTATATAATACTTGGTTTCAAAAAGTAGAAGTCTCTTGGTTATAAAAGGAACGTGTTAGTCTAAACCATAAAGGGTTATAACGGCTTTATGGGAAGTTGGTTATAACGACTTTATGGAAGATTAAGAGAATGGTTTTCTCTAGTAAAGTAATAAAAGGAATAACTTGTATTAGGCAAGGGCAAATTGGTTTAAAGGTACCAATTGCTTAAGGTTTAATAAAGAAGTCACTTGATTTAGAAGCCGGTAATTGTATTTCTAAAAAGGTATTGTGACTTGTCTTGAAAGGTGGATAGGACTTGATACTATGGTTGTTAGTATTTTGGAAGTTTTATTTGGAAAATAGTCCTTTGAAAAGAATGTACGTACGAAGTACTTTGGCTTGTTAAATGAGAATTTATTCTATTTGTGCCCGGATAAGTACTTTGGCTTGTTAAATGAGAATTTATTCTATTTGTGCCCGGATAAGTACTTTGGCTTGTTAAATGAGAATTTATTCTATTTGTGCGGATAAGTACTTTGGCTTGTTAAATGAGAATTTATTCTATTTGTGCTGGATAAGTACTTTGGCTTGTTAAATGAGAATTTATTCTATTTGTGTCGGATAAGTACTTTGGCTTGTTAAATGAGAATTTATTCTATTTGTGCGGATAAGTACTTTGGCTTGTTAAATGAGAATTTATTCTATTTGTGCCGGATAAGTACTTTGGCTTGTTAAATGAGAATTTATTCTATTTGTGCCCTGATAAGTACTTTGGCTTGTTAAATGAGAATTTATTCTATTTGTGCCCTGATAAGTACTTTGGCTTGTTAAATGAGAATTTATTCTATTTGTGCTGGATAAGTACTTTGGCTTGTTAAATGAGAATTTATTCTATTTGTGTCCTTAGAAGTACTTTGGCTTGTTAAATGAGAATTTATTCTATTTGTGCCCGGATAAGTACTTTGGCTTGTTAAATGAGAATTTATTCTATTTGTGCGGATAAGTACTTTGGCTTGTTAAATGAGAATTTATTCTATTTGTGCGGATAAGTACTTTGGCTTGTTAAATGAGAATTTATTCTATTTGTGCGGATAAGTACTTTGGCTTGTTAAATGAGAATTTATTCTATTTGTGCGGATAAGTACTTTGGCTTGTTAAATGAGAATTTATTCTATTTGTGCCCTGATAAGTACTTTTGCTTGGTTAATTGAGAACTTGCCTATATGTCTTGGTGATAGCTGTGAGTGCAAGTATTATGTTTTATTACGTTGTCGCGACTCTCGGTTGGCCGATCGTCTTGTCAGAAGTTACTCTGACGCATGGCGGTGATGTGGATTCCACGGCATGCTTCCGTTATTTGTAGTACTGGGTTAAATTCAATTTTTATAAAAGACATGGTATTGATAATGTCTAGTTTGATGTTCGGTCGAGTTAGTGTAAGAGTATAAATGAGGGGCAAGCACCAAGACGTTATACCACCTACCTGGTAAGAGTATAAGTGAGGGGTAAGCCCCAAGACGTTGTACCACCTGCTTTATGTGTTGTTTGACGACCGGTCGAGTTAGGGTAAGAGTATAAATGAGGGGCAAGCCCCAAGACGTTATACCACCTTCTCCAGGGTAAGAGTATAAATGAGGGGCAAGCCCCAAGACGTTATACCACCTTCTCCAGGGTAAGAGTATAAATGAGGGGCAAGCCCCAAGACGTTATACCACCTGCTTTGATTGATATTATGGGCGTGAGACCCATGGTTATGTTTTACACGTATAGCTGTCGACAGTGATGTGGGATTCCACGGGCAGGAGATATGTATATATGTATTGTGTATGTGTACGCCGACAGTGGGGTAGGAGGCCACGGGCGCGTCACATGGTTATATTTTACACTTATAGCTGTCGACGGTGATGGAGGATTCCACGGGCATGCTTTGATATTAGTGTGACTTGATCGCGTCCCAGTTTGGGCCGGGTAGTATATGTGTCCCTCCGTAATGGGCCGGACTATGTTATGAAAGATAAGTAAGTTATATGGTAATGAACTTAATGATTCTTTTTCTAATAATGTACGTAAGAATGTGACTATAACTTTTATTGGGAATGGAAAAGATAATAAGGTACGATTAAGTTCATAAGTGATAATGACACGGCAGGATCTGGTATGTATTTTTATACTTGTCCTTGTCATTCTTTTGTACAGTTGTGATCTGTTTACTGTACGTTATTTCTGTTCCATATTCGCACTGTTGTTATCGACTTCTTCGGCCGCGTCATGCCCGCAGTTTAGGTATTACGATTGTGGATCCGCGAGCTTAGGATCCCGGTTCAGCAAGTTGAGATGGCTCCAGTGTTCCGGAGTTGTCACGTTTATGTTTATTCAGGGGTACGGCGGGGCCTTGTCCCGCCACAGTAGTTAGGTCAAAACTCTTAGAGGTCTGTAGTCACATATTGTGGGTCAGTTTGTAAAGGAAAGGAGGCAACTGCTTCGTTTATGTATGTAAGTTCTGGAAGTTAGCCCTATCGGCTAACCTGTTGTTTTATTCCTGATGTTTTTATTTTATAAGTTTCATGTATGTTCCGCTGATTTTCTCTGATGTTTATTCGTAGCGGTGCCTGTAGGGCACCGCCGCGATCCCGGGTCGGTCGTGACAAAAGTGGTATCGTGAGCGATTAGTCCTCGGAAAGTGTCTACAGACCGTGTCTAGTAGAGTCTTGATTATCGGTGTGTTGTGCACCACATCTATAATCAGGAGGCTGCAGGACATTTAGGATTGGTTTCCATTCTTCTCACTCTGAGATCGTGCGATAGAGTCAGATTGTTAGGGTCGTCCCTCCCTAACGAGTTATGTTGATTGCAGCTACGAGAAAGGCAGCAGTGACCCAGGAATGACTATGTGGATTGCGCATCCAGGTTGGTAATGATTACAGTATAGTTGGTATTGTGACATACATCTATACGGAGTTATGTATGAGGGTCAGACGCGTGTTGCCTAGAATGATTTTAGATTACCAGGAATTGGTAAAGACTAACTAGATACCGGGAAGGTATGGAATAGTTAATGAATTTTCGCCAAGGTTTTGTGTTTTATTTCGAGATAATTGGGAAAGGATGAGCTGTCTGATAGGGTAGTGAACCCTTAAGAAGCCATATTAAGGAACCTAACGGAATGTCATGTTAATAGATTAAGCTGTGTAGTAAGCTTACGAGAATTATACGGATGAGGCCGGTATAGAGTAAGTAATGGTTGTTGTGATCGAGACAACATGGTTATGGTTTTATGAGAAGTTTTTATACCCGTTATTGGGGGATTGGTAGGGTAGGCTTGGAGCATGGGAATCATGAGCCTAAGAATATCACGATCAGTGAGACCTTAGATGTACAAGGTCTTCTGCAGAAAGATTTATTATAGACCAAGAATAAGACTTAAGTTAGACCTTGAGTCTGGTTGAGGACTCATGGGTCTCCCATGGCACGGAATGGAGTGGGATCAGTTGGTAGTAGTTCCGCTACGTGACAGGGTCACGAGGGCGCAAGGCCCAAGTCTAGTTAGTTGTTTTACGGGTTCGTGGACACGTTCCACCGGAACCAGGTCGTGAAAGCCGGAAATGGCCTTATTTTGTTTTATAGAGTGACTCCAAAGATTAGAGGCCAAAATTGGTATGGAAGTTATGTATGTATGTTAGAAGGAGTTGGAAGTACGAAAAGGTAATCTCTTTTGGGCTTATGATGGACGGATGTGCGTGTGCGAGGTATTAGGGCCATGTGTGGCATTATTAGTATGTCGGGGTTGTGAAAGGGAACTATGTCGCTAATTATAAAGATTGACTCCGAAAGAACATTCGAGGACGAATGTTTCTAAGGGGGGAAGAATGTTACACCCCGTATTTACAGGACATGTGTTAAGAACGTACGTAAGAACTCGCAAGTGTTAAAATTTGAGATAAAAAATTTAACTAATTATGGAATTGTCGGAAAACGTATTATGGATTGAATGGGAGGGCGACACGTGTCACCCCCCCTTATGTTGTCTTGGACGAATTGAAGCATGGGCACAATGGTCATTTGACCTTTGGTAGGATGATTTAGTCTTGCAAGTAGTAGCATGAGAAAATTGACTAAGTCAATGGCCCCACTTAGTCTTGATTTTTTAGCTAGAGCTCATCCAAACCACCCATTTGGTTGCATCTTAACCCTCCATGTCCCTATATATAATACTAGTAGCAAGAGAGGACTTAACACTTAGCAAAAATTTCACAAAATTGAGGACTTCACTAATGGTGCTCTCGGGTTCACCATGGAGAAGAAAGGGAAAATTTTCGTTGCTTGTTCTTTAAGCTCCACATTTTAAACCAAGGTTCATGAGTGTTATGTAAGTGTATCTCAATAGAAAAATCCCGGAAAAAGAGAGTTTTCGTATTAGTCGCAAAGCAAAAACCTAGTTGTCTTTCTAGGTTTTGTTTAGAAGTTTGAAGGAAAATTGTTGGGGTTGTTCTAAGGGTCTCAAGGAGCGGATTGAGGTGTCTTGAAGAGGCTCTAGGTTGCTAGGGAGCAACTTCGGTTTTGAAGATTGGATTACAATTCGTGGAGGTATAATCTTGTTCTCTTTAAGTGTTACAAGATTATGTAATTGTTGTTAGCCTTACATTTTACTAGCATGAAGTATATGTGTTGAAGTTTTATAAGTATTATGGATTGTTGTAGCCAAAAATCCGAAATGACATGTAAGCCATGATTAAGTTGGATTACAATTTAATCGTTGTTAGAATCGTCGCAAGTAATTGACTTGAAGATTACGGTTGTTATAATCAAATGCGACTTGATATCATGTGAGGCTACCAATTTGGATTGAAATGGAAATTGGATAAGAATTGGTATTGTTGTATTCATTATGGCCGAAATTTGGACTAGTAGTTTGTTATTCATTTGTTTTGGACTACCGTTTATATTGTGGTGAGCCAATTGGGGCTGTATGGTTATTTATTTGTATTGTACTACCTTATAGATTGTGGTGAGCCAATTGGGGCTGTTTGGTTATTGTATTCGACCTTGAAAAAGGTGGCAAAGTAAGTAGAAACAAAGGAGGTGCTGTCCGATTTTCCGTAGAATTTAGTGACTTAGCACCTAGGATATTCTACGTTGAATTGAGAGGTTAATGGGCGTATTGTGACCATTATAGGTTGAAGTACTTAGTATAGCGTATTCTACTTGGAGGATGAAATAGCTATCAAGGTTGAAGTACTTTGGAGCATTTTGCTACTTGTCGACAATCGTCGCGAGGTATGTGAACCTCTTCCTTCCTTTGGCATGATTCTATGTATGGAATATACTTGTGGTATCATCTCATGTTTCCTTCACTCTTAGAAGTTAAGAGGTAGTTGTGTGATTTACTCTATGTAGAACTTTTCCTATCTTTTGAGCATGACTACTTGCACGTATGTAGTACGGTGAGACGTCTGATAAGACTATGACATTCTTTACTATTTTCCATGTAATGCCAAGTCGGTGGGTTAGAGATTAACTCACTTCTTTGAAAATAGTAAGGATGTCTTATGTTGATTTTAAAGTTATGGGTCTTTAAGTGTTTTATTGTATGTTAGACTTGTTCCATTTTAAACGTATAAGTGCCTTGGATAGGAAATTGTTTATGTCTAAGTTATTAAGTGTATATATCGGCTTTATGGGAAGTTAATTATATTTGCCTTATGGAAAGATAAATGACTTGACTTTAATAGAAAGACAACTTGATTTTACGCATCAATTGCCTAGAGTTTTAATAATAAAAGGAGTCACTTGTTTTCAAATGGTTAAGAGACAAATTGTATTTTTGAAAGTTAAGAGAATTGATTTGAAAGTATATAATACTTGGTTTCAAAAGTAGAAGTCTCTTGGTTATAAAAGGAACGTGTTAGTCTAAACCATAAAGGGTTATAACGCTTTATGGGAAGTTGGTTATAACGACTTTATGGAAGATTAAGAGAATGGTTTTCTAGTAAAGTAATAAAAGGAATAACTTGTATTAGGCAAGGGCAAATTGGTTTAAAGGTACCAATTGCTTAAGGTTTTAATAAAGAAGTCACTTGATTTAGAAGCGGTAATTGTATTTCTAAAAAGGTATTGTGACTTGTCTTGAAAGGTGGATAGGACTTGATACTATGGTTGTTAGTATTTTGGAAGTTTTATTTGGAAAATAGTCCTTTGAAAAGAATGTACGCATTTAAGTACTTTGGCTTGTTAAATGAGAATTTATTCTATTTGTGCGGATAAGTACTTTGGCTTGTTAAATGAGAATTTATTCTATTTGTGCGGATAAGTACTTTGGCTTGTTAAATGAGAATTTATTCTATTTGTGCGGATAAGTACTTTGGCTTGTTAAATGAGAATTTATTCTATTTGTGCTGGATAAGTACTTTGGCTTGTTAAATGAGAATTTATTCTATTTGTGTCGGATAAGTACTTTGGCTTGTTAAATGAGAATTTATTCTATTTGTGCGGATAAGTACTTTGGCTTGTTAAATGAGAATTTATTCTATTTGTGCCCTGATAAGTACTTTGGCTTGGTAAATTTGAAATTATTCTATTTGTGCGCGGAAAAGTACTTTGGCTTGTTAAATGAGAATTTATTCTATTTGTGCCCGGATAAGTACTTTGGCTTGTTAAATGAGAATTTATTCTATTTGTGCCCGGATAAGTACGTTTGCTTGGTTAATTGAGAACTTGCCTATATGTGCTGGTGATAGCCTGTGAGTGCAAGTATTATGTTTTATTACGTTGCCGCGACTCTCGGTTGGAGGGCCGGCTGTCTTGTTGTAAGTTACTCGGACGTACCGACAGTGATGTGGGATTCCACGGGTATGCTTCCGTTATTTGTAGTACTTGGGTTAAATTCCCGGATTTTTATAAAAGACATGGTAGTGCTTATGTCTTGTTTGATGGTCGGTCGAGTTAGGGTAAGAGTATAAATGAGGGGCAAGCCCCAAGACGTTATACCACCTACTCCAGGGTAAGAGTATAAGTGAGGGGTAAGCCCCAAGACGCTGTACCACCTGCTTTATGTGTTGTTTGACGACCGGTCGAGTTAGGGTAAGAGTATAAATGAGGGGCAAGCCCCAAGACGTTATACCACCTTCTCCAGGGTAAGAGTATAAATGAGGGGCAAGCCCCAAGACGTTATACCACCTTCTCCAGGGTAAGAGTATAAATGAGGGGCAAGCCCCAAGACGTTATACCACCTGCTTTGATTGATATTATGGGCGTGAGACCCATGGTTATGTTTTACACGTATAGTTGTCGACAGTGATGTGGGATTCCACGGGCAGGAGATATGTATATATGTATTGTGTATGTGTACGCCGACAGTGGGGTAGGAGGCCACGGGCGCGTCACATGGTTATATTTTACACTTATAGCTGTCGACGGTGATGGAGGATTCCACGGGCATGCTTTGATATTAGTGTGACTTGATCGCGTCCCAGTTTGGGTCGGGTAGTATATGTGTCCCTCCGTAATGGGCCGGACTATGTTATGAAAGATAAGTAAGTTATATGGTAATGAACTTAATGATTCTTTTTCTAATAATGTACGTAAGAATGTGACTATAACTTTTATTGGGAATGGAAAAGATAATAAGGTACGATTAAGTTCATAAGTGATAATGACACGGCAGGATCTGGTATGTATTTTTATACTTGTCCTTGTCATTCTTTTGTACGATTGTGATCTTCTTATCAGACGTTATTTCTGCTCCATATTCGCACTGTTATCGACTTCTTCGGGCCGCTCATGCCCGCAGTTTAGGTACACGATTGTGGATCCGCGAGCTTAGGATCCGGTTCAAAGAAGTTGAGATGGCTCGGTGTTAGGAGTTGTCACGTTTATGTTTATTCAGGGGTACGGCGGGGCCTTGTCCCGCCACAGTTGTTAGGTCAAAACTCTTAGAGGTCTGTAGTCACATATTGTGGGTCAGTTTGTAAAGGAAAGGAGGCAACTGCTTCGTTTATGTATGTACATTCGGGAAGGTAGCCCTATCGGCTAACCTGTTGTTTTATTACTGTTGTTTTTATTTTATAAGTTTCATGTATGTTCCGCTGATTTTCTCTGATGTTTACCTGTAAGGGTGCCCAGGTAGGGCACCAGTCGCGGTCCCGGGGTCGGGTCGTGACAATACATAACATAAGCACTACCGACTTATCATACATAACATAAGCACCACCGGCTTACCATACATAACATAAGCAAGTTAAGAAATCCCCTAACTTCTTATTAGCTTGTTCATATACATTCTCATTTTTGTTTACTTAAGGCACTAATCATGTCATTATAAAATCCGGGAATTTAACCCAACGTACTACGTGCCTCTAGTCCTTTAAAATGATTCTCTTTTAAATAAAACTTCCAAGATACTAATAACCGTAGTATCAAGTCATATCTACTTTTCACGACCAGTCACAATACTTTTTAGAAATACAATTACCGGCTTCTAAATCAAGTGACTTCTTTCTTTAAAACCTTAAGCAATTGGTACCTTTAAAACAATTGCCCTTCTTTATTTCAAATTATTCTTTGCTTACATTACTGAAGAAAACCATTCTCTTAACCTTCCATAAAGCCGTTATAACCAACTTCCCATAAAGCCGTTATAACCCTTTATGGTTTTATACAAACTCATTCCTTTTATAACCAAGAGACTTCTACTTTTTTGAAACCAAGTATTAAATACTTTCAAATCAATTCTCATAACTTTCAAAAATACAATTAGTCTCTTAACCTTTAAAACTCAAGTGACTCATTTTATTATAAAACCTTAGGCAATTGACGCCTTAAAAAACAAATTGCCTTTTCAATAAAACAAGTCATTTATCTTTCCATAAAGTAAATATAACCAACTCCCCATAAAGTCGTTATATTCACTTTATACCTTAGCCATAAACAATTTCCTATCCAAGGGACTTATACGTTTAAAACGGAACAAGTATCACATACTTTAAAACTCTTCAAGTCCCTTAACTTTAAAATCAACTTAAGACATCCTTACTATTTTCAAAGAAGTGAGTTAATCTTCTAACCCACCCGACTTGGCATTACATAAAACAAGTAAAGAATGTCATAGTCTTGCACGTCTACCGTACTACATACGTGCAACTAGTCATGCTCAAAAGATAGGAAAAGTTCTACATAGAGTAAATCACATAACTACCTCTTAACTTCTAAGAGTAGAAGGAAACATGAAATGATACCACAAGTATAGTCCATACATAGAATCATGCCAAAGGAAGGAAGAGGTTCACATACCGCGACGATTATCGACAATTAGCAAAACGCTCCAAAGTACTTCAACCTAAAATGGCCACAATACGTCCATAGCCTTGAAAATCAATTTTTTGGAGGTCTCACGGTGTCTCATGGGCGCCGCCGGCGAGCTCAAGGCGGCATCAATGGCGGATTCCAAAATACTGAGAATTGAGGCTCGGGATTGGTTGCAAAACGTAGCTAAGATCAATACGAACACAATGGTATATGCCTTAGCCCTCAACTGTACCAGAATCGATCGGAATTTTCCAACTTCCGATCGAAGAAAATGTTTTGGTTGACCCGACGATCTGGGTTGAATTGGAGGTCGTGGGTTGTGCCAAAATGTCGGCCTTTCCACCCTGAATATTTCTACACTAGCCACGACCGTCGACTCTACCTGTGGTGGCCGAAAAATGCTCGTCGACGACCTAGGGTTTCGACGAAAATCGATCTGGTCGACGGTGAGTTTGAGCAAGAATCGAGGGTCCTGGTTTACATGGAAATGACGGCGAGGAGATGGTGGTTCTGATGGTATACTCCACTGCCGTCGATTGCACCTCATTTGGTCGGAAAATCAGAAAAACCGAACGGGGAAGATGGATGAACAAAGGATCAAACCGATCTGAATCGCCGGCGATTCCGGAGAATCGACGGTGGCGGTTGGTATGGGCGTGACGGGCTCGGCGAGACGAAGCTTTTGGTATATGTCTCGCCGTGATTCTCGGTTTGGCCGGAAATGGCGTTTTTCCGAACACTGTTCATCGAACAACACTGTTCATGGACGGGTTTTCACTGTTCATACTCGTTTTGGTATTTTTTTGTTCTGCGTTTTGCCTTCCCAAACTCCCTAACAAATACAAAATTTCTCGGGTGGTCCCACGTGACCAAATTTCGAAATTAAATTCCAAAATTCCGATAAATTCTAAAAGTCCCAAATACCGAATTTCGAGAATTAAATTCAACTAATAAACCTTTTCCTTTACAAGGTTCGGAGAAATTTTCAGAATCTTTCATTCTTTCTAAAATTCAATTCCCAAATTCTTACGTACGTTCTTATCTCAACTGCCGGAAATACGGGGTGTAACACTTCCGTCCATACAAGGCTTCATAAGGCACCATCCGAATACTGAAATGGTAGCTAGTATAATACTCACTCAACAAGAGGCAAATAATCCTCACACTACCTCGAATCAAAACACCGCCCGTAACTGCCCTCTCAAATTTCTGGATAAAATGCGTTGTTCGTCCGTCGGCCCGAGGGTGAATGCAATACTGAGACTCACCTGAGTTCCTAACCCCGCCTGGTAAAACCTCCCGAAAAAGAAATAGCCGAAAACTAGGCTCCACTGCCCGTCATAAAGTAAAAGTAGGAACCCCGTGCAGCCTTACAACCTTCTTGATAACATCTCGCATAACCCTCCGCCGAGTAAACAGTCCTAACTGAAAGACAAGATGGGCTGACCTCATCGGCCCGACTACTGGTCGAACGCATCTACGAACTCGTACGATGGTTACCTAACTTGGGCTTAACACCCTCGTGACCCTCTCATCTAGCGGGACCACCTCAAACTGACCCCACCACCTTCCGGGCTGCGGGTTGACTCGCGACCTTACCTCAACCCGACCCATTTCGTGCCAACTCTCTCGTTCCCCAATCCGGAACAAACTTACTAACTCACATCATGAAAGCTACCACTTCTATCTTACACTACTCATGGAATTAACCCACAATATATATCACGCATACCAAGTACTTTGACAAAGACCAACCGTAAAATCATCCACTCAAGACGGCCTTGTAACTAAGGTCTCCACGTATTATATTCTAAGGTTCACACCTTCGATGTCCCCAAACTTACCTCTTCAATTAACCATGTTCTCTAAATCACACTTAACACAATGCTATCCATAAAGCACTCCACACGTATCCACCATAACAACATAACCAAGTCTCTTAAAGGCTAAAGGTATCTCTGTAACTACTGCCTTACTTCCTCTTTGTCGCTCTAACCATAATCCTGCCCTGCAGGGCGCCTAGCTATATAAGGCGATGAACCAGCCACCGATCCCGAAGACTGAGTCTCTACATCTGTGCTACCTCTAATCGGACAAACTCCCACCAAATGGCCCTGCTGGCCGCAAGCATAACAATCTCCCCAAACTAGTACGACACCCTGAGGACCATCCTCAGCTCTCTATCCATAGAACTCTGGCGAACTGCGACTCAAGAAATCCCGAAGTCTCAGACTATCGGATCTAGGGTGAATCATCGATGCTGCCGGAACCACCGGCTCCCATCCGTCCTCATTCCCAGCCACCAGCCTAGCTAGTAACTGGGCCATCTCCTTGAACTCATATCCTCGGCTCCTGGCCGTGGAACTGGAGGCTCAGGTATCGTGGCCTCAGTAGAAACTGCTGCCGCTCTAAACTCTGCTGGGGCTAGCGGCGTCATAAAACTCATCGTCTGAAGTACTATCTCAGGTAATGACCAGGCCTGTGCCCTCGTAACCCTCTGTGTTCAACTCGTAGCTCCTTCGCCGCCTTGCCCATCTCGGGCCTTGGTTGCCTGGCGCGAGGCATAACGGTACATAAGAATACACGAGAGAGTCCAACTTATAACACGGCTTTAAGGCGGATCTCGAGTGAGAAGAATGAAACCAATCCTAAATATCTGCACCTCCTCGATTATAGGTGTGGTGCACAACACACCGATAATCAAGACTTACTAGATACGGTGCGTAGACACTTTCAGATGATTAAGCGCTCGATACCACTTTTGTCACGACCCGATCGGGCGTGACTTGTGCCTTACAGGCACCCAAGTAGACATACATCGAGTAATCGTGAATATAACAAACAAGACATGAAACATATGTATCGATAAGAAAATAGGCTAACCAAAGCGGTCACCTTCTGTTTAAATAAATGAAAACTTGAGCGACATCCCTTTCACAAACCACCGCCCACAACGATTACTACACCTCTAAGAATGTTATAACAACAACGACGGACGGGGCCCCGCCATACCACGAATGTAAGTACCTACAACAACAAGGGACTATACGAAAGATAAGCCTCGGAGAAACGGAGCTTCCCAAAATGCTGAATCGTGATCTATGGCGAGGATCCACAACCGATGTACCTCTACTGCGGCATGAACGCGGCCGAAGGAGGTCGATAACAGTACCAAGTATGTGAAATCGAAATATCAGAACGAAATCATATGATCTAAAATAAAATAGAGACATGTATGATAACAAAACTACGATTCACAACATAAAAGCGATCATGTCAAGTCGGGGACTCGCGCCTCAAAGTCATCCTCACGTGCGTGGAACTCCTTCCTCACTGTCGGCAGTCTAGGTATAAATCGTGTGATACGTATAACATGTCTCGGCCCATCTCATGGACTCGGTGTCGGATCGTATGGAATACATTCCCGGCCCATCTCATGGGCTCGGTGTCGGATCGTATGGAATACATTCCCGGCCCATCTCATGGACTCGGTGTCGGATCGTGTGGAATACATTCCCGGTCCATCCCATGGACTCGGTATAGAATCATGTGGAATACATTCCCGGTCCATCCCATGGACTCGGTATAGAATCGAGTGCAATACATTCGGTCCATCCTATGGACTCGGTATAGAATCGTGTGGAATACATTCGGTCCCATCCATGGACTCGGTATAGAATCGTGTGGAATACATTCGAGTCCATCCCATGGACTCGGTATAGAATCGTGGAATACATTCGGTCCATCCATGGACTCGGTATAGAATCGTGTGGAATACATTCCCGGTCCATCCCATGGACTCGGTATAGAATCGTGTGGAATACATTCGGTCCATCCGTGGACTCGGTATAGAATCGTGGAATACATTCGGTCCATCCCATGGACTCGGTATCAAATCGGTGGAATACATTCCCGGTCCATCCCATGGACTCGGTATCAAATCGGGTGGAATACATTCCCGGTCCATCCCATGGACTCGGTATCAAATCAGCCATAACATTTAAACTCTCTTTTAAGACAAATTAAGATAATACCATACTTTCCTTTTTTAAAATCAAGTAGCAACATTCTTTCCAAAAAGTTCAAGTTTGCCTAATTTCAAATACTCAAGTCTCTCATTTTCGAAAGGTTTCGTAGTTCATAGTCTTAATCACTTAATAACATAATTCTGTTTTAAAACAATTTGAGTAACATATGCCTTATGTGTGAGTAGGTTATTCTTGTTTATAACAATCTTATTAAAACCATGATCTAGGAATTGTAATACAATTTTGTCTTATCTTAGCTTCTATGCAGATGGAGGTTTCTACTGGTTTTAATATAATTAATTATTTGTCAATACATTTTACTTTATTAACGCTGCAGTGGTTCGTTCAATACTTATTCTCATTTCCGAAATCAGTAAAACATTATTCTTAAAAAACCAAGTACTCATTACTCACGAATGAGGTTTCACACTTTTTAACAAAATTCATATCAATTCAATTAAGTCAAGTCTCTTATCTTTTAAGATCAAGTCTCTTAACTTCTAAAATCAATAAACCATTCTTTTACCTACATAAAGTCGTTATAACTAATTTCCCATAAAGCTATTATAACACTTTATGTTTTAAACCAACCAAAACTCATTTAGCACATGTACGTCTACCGTACTACATAGTTTACAAAACATCATGCTAGAAAGGATAGGAAGAGTTTCACATACCTCGCGACGATTATCGACAATTAGCAAATAGCTCCAAAGTACTGTAACCCTGCTAGCCTTTTCCACCCTTCCAGTAGAATATGCTACTCGTAGTACTTCAACCTATACAGGCCACAAAACGTCTATCAACCCCTAGATCTCTTCGTAGAATAATTTTAGATACAAGATTCCTTATTCTACGGAAAATTCGGCAGCACCTCCCCCCCGCAACCACATAAATCTCCTCCTCTAACGAGGTCTGCTACCAAACCAACAATCTCAGGGGGGTTACACGTCTAACCAGACGTGTACAATTCTACTCCACAATAATACTACAAGTCTACTGTAAATACAGTTCAATTCTTTAATCATCCTTCCAATATATCTTATACTCAATTCTAAACTACTACAACATGTAATCTCCAATTACAATAGGGGGACAAAGATAATTACCTCGATAAGCCCAAAATTATCCAAGATATAAGTCGATCCTGAGCAACGTTTAGCTCCAATTCCTTACGCTCCAACCCGCTCCAAGCAACCCTTAGAAGTTTCTAAACAACTTCTCTTAACACTTCATCTAAGCTATGAAGATTTTTCTAGGGCTTCATTTTGCGACTATTGTAATAAAATAGTATTTAGGGTTCTAGTATTGAAAAAACTTTGGAATACAACTAGAGATACTAGGCTAAGGTATTTGGGATTTATACAACAATACTTAAGGTATTTCTCTACACAAAGTGGGAGGGGGACGAGAACAATTTTAAAGGGAGGGAGTATTTTGCCTTGGAAGACTTAAGTGTGGATGATATGAAGTCTTCAACTAAGGGGGTATATATAGAAGAATCAAGGGTCAAGATCTATGCAAGTGTGGGGTCAAGATTGGGCCATGTGGGTGGGTAGTTTACCAACCATTTGCCTACCACAAAAATGGGACAAGTGGCTTGCCACTTGTCCCCTAAAAAACGTCCAAGCCATGTGTCCCTCATCAATTCGGCCACTTGGACACATAGGGGTGACACGTGTCGCCCCCCTACTCGTCCAAAATATTTCATCTTCCGAAGATACCCGTAATGCCAAAAATCCGAAAATAAAGTGGGCCCCGCAAAACCGTAAATTCTCCCATGGGCCCCACGTGACAAATTTCGGAAATAAAATTCCATAATTCCTAAAAATTCCAAAAAGTCCGAATACCAAATCTGGGAATCCAATTCCCATTAACGAACCTTTTTCCTTCACAAAATTCTGAAACTTTTCCGTCGAAAAATCACGTCTTTCTTCCTTTCCAATTTAAATGTCGTATTCTCGTACGTACGTCCTCGTATACATACCCTGGAACTACGGGGTATAACAAGGTTGCATACTCTTGGTATTGTTGAGTCGCATGGAGTTAGTTTCGTGGCCTTTCAGTTTTTAAGGGACGTGAAATAGTGGTGGAGGGTGTATGCTGATTATTTGCATACGAGGATGCCACCATTATGTTGGGTTAGGTTCTACAGAGTGTTCCTTTAGAAGTATGCCTTTGATCTTGAGTCTGAGCAAGCTCGATGAGTTTCAAAATACTGAGCAAAGGAGTTTTACAGTTGCACGGTATGAGACTCGTTTCTTCACCTTATTGCACTATGCAAAACCATTGTTTTCTACTAAGGCAGAGCGAGTGAGATGTTTTGTCAGAGGGCCGACTATTCCACTATAGTTGGCTACGCTCTAGTTGGTGGCCTCCAGAGCCACTTTTAATATTGTTACTGAGCATACTATGATGGTAGAGTCTTTGAGGGGCAAGTTTCCCAGACATGATCCTGACAAGAGGGTTAATCACTTTGGATAGTTTAGTGGTTCTACTTCCCGTGGTTATGTATATCAGGGGAGATATCAGTAGTCACATCCTATTCAATTGGTTCAGGCAGCTCTTTAGATTATCGATGGTGGAACTTAGTCTTTACGGGGTTTTCAACTCTTCAGATTACCGATGGTAGGACTTAGTCTTTAAGGGGTTGTCAGTCTAGATATTCAAAGAATCAAGCAGTTCAGTTCGACTATACCCGCCAACATTCCCTCATTCAGGACAGATGGAAGCAGGTTATGGATCTGTTCAAGTGAGCAAGAAAACGTATGCGCGTGACAGCAAGATAGATATTCAAACTATGGTAGTTTGGGTTCTTCTATCTCCATTTAGTAGCCCTCAATTGGCAAGACTTGTTATACTTATGGAGAGGTTGGGCACTTCAGGAGAGATTTCCCCAGATAGTGTTTAGGTGCCTCTCTTGTACCTAGGACCCTATCAGAGACATCTAGAGGTAGTAGTCAAACTAGTCGGGGAGGATCCCAGTCAGGCTATAGTGGATCTCAGTTAAGGAGAGATAGAGTTCATTCAGGTTGAGGTGGTTAGTAGGGTACTCAGTCTGAGGTAGGACACACTCATTGCTATGCATTCCTATTTGTGTGTACACCAATAGGTGATTTTGTGATTATAGATAGTGTATATAGTATATGTGTAGTTACCTTTATGGGTTATGACACTCGGGTAGATCTGGTTATCTTAGATTTGGTAGATTTTAATGTTATATTGGGTATGGATTGGCTATCACCATATTATGTAATTTTGGATTGTTATTCCAAGACGATCATGCTAGCTATGCCTGGTATTCTGAGGTTAGAGTGGAGAGTCGCTCCCTTCCCTATTCCTAGGAAAGTGATTTCATATATCTAGTATAGAGAGTTAGTAGACCGGGGTTGTTTGTCTTATCTTGCACATATTCAGGATACTAGTGCAGAGACCCCTTCCTTTGATTTTATTCCAGTAGTTAGTGAGTTTGCGGAGGTATTTCCTTTATATTTACGGTATATCTTGCATGCAGATATTGATCTTAAGTCGAGTAATGGCCGATTTTATTTCTCTCAGACGCATGGCTCTAGCCGAGTTGAGGGAGTTGAAGGAGCAGATTCAGGATTGTTGAGTAAGGGTTTAATTCGATCGAGTGTATCTCCATGGGTTGCTCCTATCTTGTTCATAAAGAAAAAGGAAGACACTATGCGTATGTGCATTGATTATAAGCAGCTAAATAAGGTCATCATCAGAAACAAGTATTAGATTATATGTATTGATGCCATGTTTGATCAACTTTAGGGTGCTTCGGTCTTTTTGAAGATTGACTTGAGGTCTATTATCATCAGTTGAAGATCCGGGTCGAGGATGATCCTAAAAAGGCTTTCTGGAATCGTTATGTTGATTATGAGTTCTTGGTGATGTCATTGGAGCTTCCCAATACCCCCGCAACGTTCATGTACTTGATGAATGGAATATTTAAGTCGTACTTGGATTCTTTTATGATTGTATTCATAGATGACATCCTGATTTATTCTAAGAGTCTGGAAGACCACGAGCGCCATTTAAGAGTGGTTCTTAGGATTTTGAAAGGAGTAGAATCTTTATGAAAAGTTCTCAAAGTGTGAGTTCTGGTTGAGTTCTGTAGCATTCTTGGGACATGTTGTGTCCAAGGATGGGATCATGGTTGACCTAAATAAGATAGAGGCAATCAGGGACTAGCCTAGATACACTTCTGTGATAGATATTCAGAGTTTTATGTGTCTTGATAGCTACTATCGTTAGTTCATCAAGGGTTTCTCTTCTATAACTTTGCATCTGATGCGCTTGACTCAGAAAGAAGTGTCATTTCAGTGGTCCGATCAGTGTGAGGAGAGCTTTCAAAAGCTCAAGACTTTGTTGACCACAACCCCGATTTTATTCTTTCCGGTGGATGGGAAGTACTTTACTATGTATTATGATGCTTCTAGGATTAGGTTAGGTTGTGTGTTGATGCAGGAGGGTAAGGTGATCACTTATGCATTGAAACAGTTGAAGGTGTATGAGCAGAACTATCTTTTTTCAAGATTTAGAGTTGGCTGTTATTATGTTTGCCTTGAAGATTTGGAGGCATTACCTTTATGGTGTCCATTATGAGGTGTATATTGACCACCATAGTCTTCAACACGTGCTTAATCATATGGACTTGAAATCTAGGTAGCTTCACTGGATGGAGTTATTGAGGTATTATGACATGACCATTTTGTATCATTCGGGCAAGGTCATTGTGGTGGCGGATGCCTTGAGTCGAAAGGCAGTTAGTATAGGGGTTTGGTTTATTTGGCTATTTCTGAGCGTCCCATGGCTTTAGAGGTCAAATATCTAGCTAATTGTTTTGTGAGACTTGATCTTTTAGATCTGGGTAAGATTTTGGTTTGTGTGGAGGTGAGGTGGTCTCTTTTGGATCAGATTCAATTTCACCATTATGATGATATGAAGTTGTGCAAAATTAGAAATAAAGTGATAAATGGTGAGGCCAATGATGCCATAATTGATAGTGATGGTGTTTTGAGGATCAAAGATAACATGTGTGTGTCTCATTTGGGAGATTTGACAAGATTGATTATGGAGGAGGCCCACAACTCTAGGTATTCAATTCGTGGTGCTACTAAGATATAACTTGATTTTAAGTAGCTATTGGTTGGGTATGATGAAGAGAGATATTGTTGATTTTGTATCTCAGTGTCAGAATTGCCAGCATGTTAAGTATGAGCACTAGCATCCCGATGGTGTGTATCAGAGGATGTCTATTCTCGAGTGGAAGTGGGAGAAGATTGTTATGTAGTTCATGGTTGGGTTGCCCAAGACTTTGGGCAAGTTTGATGCTATTTGGGTCATTGTTGATAGATTAACCAAGTCTATGCATTTCATTCCTATCCAGACCACTTATAATGCAGAGAAGTTGACCAAAATCTACATCTGTGA
Organism: Przewalskia tangutica; assembly: GCA_029844215.1. NCBI lineage: Eukaryota > Viridiplantae > Streptophyta > Magnoliopsida > Solanales > Solanaceae > Przewalskia > Przewalskia tangutica. The sequence continues at coordinate 17,116,627 of CM056739.1, read as the reverse complement.
GATTGTTTGTTTTCATGAGGTTCTAATTTCTATCATATCGGATCAGAGTACTCAGTTTACTTCATATTTCTAGCAGACATTGCAAAAGGAAATGGGTACTCATTTGGATGTTAGTACATCATTTCACCCTCAGACTGATGGTCAGTCCGAGCAAACTATTCAGGTATTGGAGGACATATTATGATACTGCGTGATTGATTTTTGTGGTTATTGGGACCAGTTCTTACCATTTACGGAGTTTGCATACAACAACATCTATCACTCTAGTATTAAAATAGCACCATTCGAGGCCTTATATGGTAGGAAATGTTGATCTCTAATTGGTTGGTTCGATGCATTTGAGGTTTGACCTTGGGGTACCGATTTGTTTAGATATATTAGACCATTTGGAATTCTTCAAAGAGTTGGAGAGGTGGCATATGAGTTGGCTCTGCCACCAGGTCTTTCAGGCGTTCATCTAGTTTTCCATGTATCTATGCTGAAGAAGTATCATGATGATGGATCTTATATCATTCAGTGGGACTCCATGTTACTTGATCAGAATTTGGAGTTCGAGGATGAGCCTGTGGCTATTTTGTACATGCAGGTGAGGAAGTTAAGGTCGAAGGAGACAACTTCTATGAAGGTTCAGTGAAGGCGTCATCCTGTCGAGGAGGCAACTTAGGAGACCGAGTCTGATATGCAGAGAACATATCTGAGCTTGTTCACTACTTCTAGTACATCCCCTCTGTTCATTTCTCTCTATTCGAGGACAAATGTTGTTTTAATTGGTATCTAATGTAACAACTCGTTTGGTCATTTTTAGCTAAAGTATGCCTTAGATCAGTTATTTGTGAAATCCGAGGGTACAAGCGAGTTTGTAGCACTATTTACCTTTAACAAACATGTTTTGTTTGTGTCCAGGGGTGTTCCAAGAGTGTTTAATGTGTTGGATTTGAGATTTTGCCTAAATTTCACATCGGTATCTAGTGTTTACCGCGCCCACCAAAGATCCGCTTCAGTGTGTCCGCCTCGATGAGAGGTTGGTTCACCAAAGTGGAATATGAGAGTCAGGAGATTTTTGCCGCATCGGAGTCGTGTCCACCGCTGTGAGGAGTGAGGTGTCAAGTGACTCGCCAAATGGGCGGTTTTCACCACAACGGGTCACCCAGTAATTCGATTACTGGCGGAAGAACTATACTGCATCCTTATATAATCCTTAGGTCAGAAAACTCTTTACCCAAAATACAAATCTCGAAACCAGCGCCACATTGTGGAACTTTTAGAGCCTTAGGAGCCTTTCCAACCTTGAGGTAATAGGTTCTTTTCTTTTTATGACTTAAGTTATGATGCTAAGCTCTTTAATGGTGGTTTCGCATGTTATATAAGTTGGGAAGATGAGTTATTCATATTATGAGATTAAGAGAGTTATATGGTTAATGTTAATGAAGGGTTATGGATTAAAAGGTATTGTTAATGTGAATTAGACCGATGATGATATATGATCATCTTTTAGGCTTAATTTGATTATAAGCTTGTTTTCAATTGGGAGAAATTTCTAGGGTTTCAAATTGGGGCTTTTGATTTTGTTCAATTGAGGGATCAAACGTGAATAGATTTGCAATTAATTCAGGGATATGACTACCTAGTATGTAATCATGGTTATTGTATATTAAAGTTCCAGACTTGGTAGTGTGGTCACGGGGATGGGTATTTAAAGTCTTGTTTTATGTTGTGTTAGCTTTATATTAACGGTATAAATATGCGTGAATAGACTTCAATTATCACGAGGCACAAATGAAGGGCAAAGCTATCATCGAAGCTTAATTTGGTAACACTCCTGCTCGTCTTTAAGGTAGGCTACGATTTAGCTTTTCGAGTCTCTGATAGTAGTACATAATTAGTTATAAATATTGAGGGATATTAGCCATGTTTGGGGGTCCCACTCAACCATTTATGATGAATGTTTGAGTGGGTACCGGTGTTGAACTACGATGATGGGTAGATTTGGAGGATCAGCCTCATGGTGGTTCTAACTGCTCTTTATTGAGTCTTGTCACCATGATTTCCATTGTTTGTTTACTCATCATATATACTTCCAATATAATATCCTGATTTGACTTGGAATTGCCTATGTGCTATTTTATACTTGAAAGCATGTGGTACATCATCTCTATATTTGATTGCATCTCATTACATCATGATATCTTGCGTTATATTGTCATTTCATTCATACAATCATGGTTTTGTGGCATTGATATGAGAGTGGTATAGATATGCTATGGTCCAAAAGACCGAAAAGGTAAGAATACAATGAGATTATGGAACTTGAGATGATATTGATACGAGGGGAGCGGGGTTTCTTGCCTGCAACATGATTGAGAATCGGAAAATGAGTCATAGGCTCTATTCAAATTCGTGTGTGGAATTTCGGTTGACTAAGAGCGGTATATGGACTTCGTAGGTCCCCCATGGGTGTATAGATCATAATTAAACATTGACGTATTGTAAATTAGGTTGAGAAAGGTACCTTGCATATGCATTGCATTCATATCATACATACTTATTCCATATCTTTGATAATATGTGATTGGAAGTTGTCATTCAGTGGCATTAAATAACTTTGTTAGATTTTACTTGAAAGGATTATTCATGCTACGTGATACTTGATATATTGTTGAGCTCTATTAACATCATAATGACTACGTGACATACTTGGTTATTGAATCGTTAGTATAGGATATTTGGTGTCAACTTGGTATTTATCTCTAATTATGTATCTTCCATCATTGTGGCATATAATGTCTAAGGGGTACATTGTGTACTCATGCTATACTTGTTGCATTTTTATCTGATTCGTACCTTCTACCTCCATTGCCACGTGGATCGAGTCGAGTTGTGATCCTCGATTCGGTGAGGATGCTTCTTCCAGCATGTTCTTGGATACCCAACATCTACTTATTGTCTTTTGTTCGTATTTGAGAGACATATTTCAGACTATGTATTTGGTTTTGTCATGCGTGCCCATTTACTCAGACTTGTATTGTTTTGTTAGTGCTCTTGTATTCCCAGATTAAGTCACTTGGGGGTCTTTATTTAAATGTATCAGACTTATCATTTCATTCAATGTTATATAATGAGACAGCGTTTAAAGGATATGCATTTCTTTCGCTTTTATTTATATAATATCTTGCAATTATTAGGGCATGGTTCACCTATCGGTGGGATTGTGTAGGTATCAACACGATTCCTGAAAGGGGGTCGTGGAATCACCTCAGTGTTGTACTGGAAAACTATTTCGCATGAGCGGAGTTCATCTATCTGCCAATGCAGACACGATTTTGCTAGAGCGGATGTATCTCTTTTAGTAACTCTTCACTTCGGTAAATATTCTTCTCGAACCGTAGGAGTTACTTGTTACACCCCGTATTTACAGGATATGTTTTAAGAACGTACGTAAGAACTCACATTGTTAAGATTTGAGACTTGTAAAAATTTATCGGAAATTTGAAATTTGTCGGAAAACGAATTATTATGATTTAGCGGGAGGGCGACACGTGTCACCCCCCCCCCCCCTTTATGGACATGGACGAAATTGCATGGGTGGAATGGTCATTTGACCATAATATATGATGAAGTCTTGCAAGGCTTAGAGCTTGATAACATTGACCAAGTCAATGACCCCACTTAGCTTGATATTTAATTGAAATGCATCCAAGCCACCCATTTGTTTTAATCTTGACCCTTCCTTGTGTTATTTAAGTATACTAGTAGCAAGACTTTGTCATTCTACACTTAGAGAAAAAAATTGAAAAACTTGTTCTTGCTCTTAAGGGAGCTCACGGTTTTGAGGATTTTTCAAGAAGGAAAATTTCCAATTTTTGTCCAATAAGCCCCACACTTTAAACCAAGGTCCATGAGTGTTATGTAAGTATATCTCAATAGAAAAATCCCGGAAAAAGAGAGTTTTCGTATTAGTCGCAAAGTGAAAACCTAGTGGCTTTCTAGGTTTTGGAATGGAAGGTTGAAGGAAAGTTGTTGGTATGGTTCTAAGGGTCTCAAGTAGCGGATTGAAGTTTCTTGAAGAGGCTCTAAGTTGCTAAGGAGCGACTTCGGATTGGAAGAATGGATAAAGATTCGTTGAGGTATAATCTTGTTCTTGAAAGTGTTACAAGATTATTTATATTGTTGTTAGCTTTACTTGTTGCTAGCATGAAGTATATGTATTGAAGTTTATAAGGATTATGGATTGATTGTAGCCTTGAAAATCCGAAATGTAATGTAAGCCATGTTAAGTTGGAATACAATTGATCGTTTATTAGAAATCGTCGCATGTCACTTACTTAAAGATTATGGTTATTATAATCAAATACGACTTGATATCATGTTATGCTACCAATTTGGATTGAAATGGAAATTTGATAAGAATTGGTAAGGTTGAACTCAAGGTGGCCGAATTTGGACTTTTAGTTTGTTTTTCATTTTGTATTGGACTACTTTCTAAATTGTGAGCCAATTGGGGCTGTTTAGTTTTATTTGTATTGGAGTACCTCATAGAAATTGTGAGCCAATTGGGGCTGTTTAGTTTTATTTGTATTGGAGTACCTCATAGAAATTGTGAGCCAATTGGGGCTGTTTGGTTATTGTATTCGACCTTGAAAAAGGTGGCAAAGTAAGTAAAAACAAAGGAGGTGCTGTCCGATTTTCCGTAGAATTTAGCGACTTAGCACCTAGAATATTCTACGTTTGAAATAAGAGGTTAATGGACGTATGGTGACCATTATAGGTTGATGTACTAAGTATAGCGTATCCTACTTGAAGAATGGAATAGCTCAAGGTTGAAGTACTTTGGAGCATTTTGCTACTTGTCGCTAGTCGTCGCGAGGTATGTGAACCTCTTCTTTCTTTGGCATGATCCTACGTATGAAATATCCATGTGATAGTATTTCAAGATTCCTTCCACTCTTAGAAGTTAAGAAGTATTTACATTGTTGAATCTAAGTTAAGAGTATGTTTAAATTGTCCTAAGTCCTTACTAGGTCTTATGGGAGACGTTAGTAAGAATGGTTAGGAAATTATGAGATTTGATTTAAAGGCTATGTGCCTTGATTTGTTTAAAGTAAGTAAGTTGATTTTATGTTTGAAAATGACTTGAAATTTATATGTGAAAAGGGATTGGTTTTAAAAGTGTAGATGACATGATTTTACAAGTATAAGTAATTGGACTTTAAAGAATGTATGTTATGAAGTTTTAAGACTATGAACTTTGATTTTCTTTAAAGGATTATGAAACTTTATTTTTTTCAAGTTATGGGACTTGATTTCTAAAGTATAAGCGTCATGATTTTAAAGAGTGTATGCTACGAGCTGTTAAGACTATAAGCCTTGATTTTATAAGGAAATGACTTAATTTTACAAAGTATGGCTTCTTAATTTATTTCAAAAGATAAGAAGATGGCTTCCAAAAGAGTATGTGACTTGGGCTCTAAAGAGAAAGGAGTTCTATGATTCTTTTTAAGTATGTATGTACGTAGTATTTTGGATCTAGTTTTCCTAATGTTATAAGAATAAAAGTGTCTTAAGTTCTCTAAAATGAAAGGTTGTTATAATATCTTTATTGTAGTTGTTATGACGACTTAATAAGAAGTGAAAAGATGGTTTGAAAATGTTATGTAAGGAAAATCACACCGAGCCTACAAATAGGCGGACACGTTATGAAATACACCGAGCCTACAAATAGGCGGATTACGTTATGAAATACACCGAGCCTACAAATAGGCGGACGTTATGAAATACACCGAGCCTACAAATAGGCGGACACGTTATGAGATACACCGAGCCTACACATAGCCGGACACGCCATATTACCCCGAGCCTACACATAGGCCGGGTTACGTCATCTTACACCGAGCCCCACAGGCGGGCCGGATTATGCTACATGATTCCACAGTACACCGAGCCCCACAGGCGGGCCGGATTATGCTACATGATTCCACAGTACACCGAGCCCCACAGGCGGGCCGGATTATGTTATATGATTCCACAGTACACCGAGCTCCACAGGCGGGCTGAATTATGTTATATGATTCCACAGTACACCGAGCTCCACAGGCGGGCCGGATTATGCTACATGATTCCACAGTACACCGAGCCCCACAGGCGGGCCGGATTATGTTATATGATTCCACAGTACACCGAGCTCCACAGGCGGGCCGGATTATGCTACATGATTCCACAGTACACCGAGCCCCACAGGCGGGCCGGATTATGCTACATGATTCCACAGTACACCGAGCCCCACAGGCGGGCCGGATTATGTTATATTATTCCACAGTACACCGAGCTCCATAGGCGGGCCGGATTATGCTACATGATTCCACAGTACACCGAGCCCCACAGGCGGGCCGGATTATGTTATATGATTCCACAGTACACCGAGCTCCACAGCGGTCGGATTATGCTACATGATTCCACAAGACACCGAGCCCCGGCGGGCGGATTATGTCACATGATTCGCCAAGACACCGTGTCCCGCAAATGGGCCGGATTATGTTATGTAAGACAAGTAAGTTATGTGGAAAAACTTGATTGAACTCTTAAGTATGTACGTAAGAACATGTTGTTAAATCTTATTGAAAGAAGGAAAGGAACTGTTAATATACGATTGATTTCAGGAGTTTCTATGACATTCTTTTATGCAGTTATAATATGATTGTTGCACCTTATTTCTGTTCCATACTGCACTGTTTGATCGACTTCTTCAAGGCTGCGTTAATGTCCGCAGGTTTAGGTACAGTGTGGATCCGCGAGCTTAGGATCCTGGTTCAGCATTTTTAGATGGCTCCGATGTTCCGGAGTTGTCATGGCTATGTATGTTCAGGGGTATGGCGGGGCCCTGTCCCGCCACAGTTGTAATTCTTAAGGTGCGTAGTCACATATTGTGGGTGCTTTGTAAAGAAAGCGAGGCAACCGCTTATGTATATGCGTCGCGGAAGGTAGCCCTATCGGTGACTGTTGTTTTACTTCCGTTGTTTTATTTATAAGTTTCGTGTATGTTCCGATTATCTCTCGATGTTTACTGTAAGTGCCCGGGTAGGCACGACCGCGCGTCCCGGTCGGTCGTGACAAAAGTGGTATCGAGCGATTAGTCCTCGGAAAGTGTCTACGCATCCGTGTCAGTAGAGTCTTGATTATCGGTGTGTTGTGCACCACATCTATAATCGGGAGGCTGCAGGACATTTAGGATTAGTTTCCATTCTTCTCACCGAGATCGTGCGATGAAATTTGTATTGTTGTGGTCGCCCTCCCTAACGAGTTATGTTTATTGCCACGAGAAAGCGCGATGACCAGAATGACTATGTGGATCGTATCCGGTTGGTAATGATTATAGTATAGTTGGTATTGTGACATACATCTATACGGAGTTATGTATGAGGTCGACGTGTTGCCTAGAATGATTTTAGATTACCAGGAATCGGTAAAGACTAACTAGATACCGGGGAGGTATGGAATAGTTAATGAATTCTCGCCAAGATCTTATGTTTTATTTGAGATAATTGGGAAAGGATAAGTTGTCTGATAGGGTAGTGAACCCTTAAGAAGCCATGTTAAGGAACTTAACAGATTGTCATGTTAATAGATTAAGCTGCGTAGTAGGCTTAAGAGAACTGTACGGATGAGGTCCGCATAGAGTGAGTAATGGGTGTTGTGATTGAGACAACATGGTTTTGGTTTTATGAGAAGTTTTTGTACCCGTTTATTGGGGGACTGGTAAGGTAGGCTTGGAGCATGGAAATTGCGAGCCTAAGAATATCGACATCGCGAGACCTTAGGTATATAAGGCTTTCTGCAATAAGATTTTAAGTCGGACCAAGGATAAGAGTTAAGTGCGACTGAGTCGGTTGAGGACTACACGAGTCTCCCATGGCACGAAATGGAGTGGGATCAGTTGGTAGTAGTTCCGCCACGCGTGTGGTCACGAGGTGCAAGGCCCAAGTCTAGTTAATTGTTTTACGGGTTCGTGGGCGCGTTCCACCTAACCAGTCGTGGCGGAAATGACCTTATATTGTTTCATAGAGTGACTCCAAAGATTTGAGGCGAATAGGTATGGAAGTTATGTATGTAGGTTAGAAGGAGTTGGAAATGCGAAAAGGTAACCTCTTTTGGGCTTATGATGGGCGGGTATGTGTGCGGGTATTAGGGCCATGTGTGGCATTATTGGTATGTCGGGGTTGTGAAAGGAAACTATGTCGCAATTTATAAAGATTGACTCCGAAAGAACATTCGGGGACGAATGTTTCTAAGGGGGGAAGAATGTTACACCCCGTATTTACAGGATATGTTTTAAGAACGTACGTAAGAACTCACATTGTTAAGATTTGAGACTTGTAAAAATTTATCGGAAATTTGAAATTTGTCGGAAAACGAATTATTGCGACGAACGGGAGGGCGACACGTGTCACCCCCCCCCTTTATGGACATGGACGAAATTGCATGGGTGGAATGGTCATTTGACCATAATATATGATGAAGTCTTGCAAGGCTTAGAGCTTGACAACATTGACCAAGTCAATGACCCCACTTAGCTTGATATTTAATTGAAATGCATCCAAGCCACCCATTTGTTTTAATCTTGACCCTTCCTTGTGTTATTTAAGTATACTAGTAGCAAGACTTTGTCATTCTACACTTAGAGAAAAAAATTGAAAAACTTGTTCTTGCTCTTAAGGGAGCTCACGGTTTTGAGGATTTTTCAAGAAGGAAAATTTCCAATTTTTGTCCAATAAGCCCCACACTTTAAACCAAGGTCCATGAGTGTTATGTAAGTATATCTCAATAGAAAAATCCCGGAAAAAGAGAGTTTTCGTATTAGTCGCAAAGTGAAAACCTAGTGGCTTTCTAGGTTTTGGAATGGAAGGTTGAAGGAAAGTTGTTGGTATGGTTCTAAGGGTCTCAAGTAGCGGATTGAAGTTTCTTGAAGAGGCTCTAAGTTGCTAAGGAGCGACTTCGGATTGGAAGAATGGATAAAGATTCGTTGAGGTATAATCTTGTTCTTGAAAGTGTTACAAGATTATTTATATTGTTGTTAGCTTTACTTGTTGCTAGCATGAAGTATATGTATTGAAGTTTATAAGGATTATGGATTGATTGTAGCCTTGAAAATCCGAAATGTAATGTAAGCCATGTTAAGTTGGAATACAATTGATCGTTTATTAGAAATCGTCGCATGTCACTTACTTAAAGATTATGGTTATTATAATCAAATACGACTTGATATCATGTTATGCTACCAATTTGGATTGAAATGGAAATTTGATAAGAATTGGTAAGGTTGAACTCAAGGTGGCCGAATTTGGACTTTTAGTTTGTTTTTCATTTTGTATTGGACTACTTTCTAAATTGTGAGCCAATTGGGGCTGTTTAGTTTTATTTGTATTGGAGTACCTCATAGAAATTGTGAGCCAATTGGGGTTGTTTGGTTATTGTATTCGACCTTGAAAAAGGTGGCAAAGTAAGTAAAAACAAAGGAGGTGCTGTCCGATTTTCCGTAGAATTTAGCGACTTAGCACCTAGAATATTCTACGTTTGAAATAAGAGGTTAATGGACGTATGGTGACCATTATAGGTTGATGTACTAAGTATAGCGTATCCTACTTGAAGAATGGAATAGCTCAAGGTTGAAGTACTTTGGAGCATTTTGCTACTTGTCGCTAGTCGTCGCGAGGTATGTGAACCTCTTCTTTCTTTGGCATGATCCTACGTATGAAATATCCATGTGATAGTATTTCAAGATTCCTTCCACTCTTAGAAGTTAAGAAGTATTTACATTGTTGAATCTAAGTTAAGAGTATGTTTAAATTGTCCTAAGTCCTTACTAGGTCTTATGGGAGACGTTAGTAAGAATGGTTAGGAAATTATGAGATTTGATTTAAAGGCTATGTGCCTTGATTTGTTTAAAGTAAGTAAGTTGATTTTATGTTTGAAAATGACTTGAAATTTATATGTGAAAAGGATTGGTTTTAAAAGTGTAGATGACATGATTGTACAAGTATAAGTAATTGGACTTTAAAGAATGTATGTTATGAAGTTTTAAGACTATGAACTTTGATTTTCTTTAAAGGATTATGAAACTTTATTTTTTTCAAGTTATGGGACTTGATTTCTAAAGTATAAGCGTCATGATTTTAAAGAGTGTATGCTACGAAATATTAAGACTATAAGCCTTGATTTTATAAGGGAAATGACTTAATTTTACAAAGTATGGCTTAATTTATTTCAAAAGATAAGAAGATGGCTTCCAAAAGAGTATGTGACTTGGGCTCTAAAGAGAAAGGAGTTCTATGATTCTTTTTAAGTATGTATGTACGTAGTATTTTTGGATCTAGTTTTCCTAATGTTATAAGAATAAAAGTGTCTTAAGTTCTCTAAAATGAAAGGTTGTTATAATAGCTTTATGGGAAGTTGTTATGACGACTTAAGAAGAAGTGAAAAGATGGTTTGAAAATGTTATGTAAGGAAAATCACACCGAGCCTACAAATAGGCCGGATTACGTTATGAAATACAGAGCCTACAAATAGGCGGATTACGTTATGAAATACACCGAGCCTACAAATAGGCGGACACGTTATGAAATACAGAGCCTACAAATAGGCCGGACATGCGTTATGAGATACACCGAGCCTACACATAGGCCGGATTACGCCATATTACCCCGAGCCTACACATAGGCGGGTTCGTCATCTACACCGAGCCCCAGCGGGCGGATTATGCTACATGATTCCACAAGACACCGAGCCCAGCGGGCGGATTATGCTACATGATTCCACAGTACACCGAGCCCCACAGGCGGGCCGGATTATGTTATATGATTCCACAGTACACCGAGCTCCACAGGCGGGCCGGATTATGTTATATGATTCCACAGTACACCGAGCTCCACAGGCGGGCCGGATTATGCTACATGATTCCACAGTACACCGAGCCCCACAGGCGGGCCGGATTATGTTATATGATTCCACAGTACACCGAGCTCCACAGGCGGGCCGGATTATGCTACATGATTCCACAGTACACCGAGCCCCACAGGCGGGCCGGATTATGATACATCATTCCACAAGACACCGAGCCCCACAGCGGGCGGATTATGTTATATGATTCCATAAGACACCGAGCTCCACAGCGGGCGGATTATGCTACATGATTCCACAAGACAATCGAGCCCCACAGCGGGCGGATTATGTTATATGATTCCACAAGACACCGAGCTCCACAGCGGGCGGATTATGCTACATGATTCCACGATAATCGAGCCCCACAGGCGGGCCGGATTATGTCACATGATTCGTCAGTACACCGTGTCCCGCAAATGGGCCGGATTATGTTATGTAAGACAAGTAAGTTATGTGGAAAAACTTGATTGAACTCTTAAGTATGTACGTAAGAACATGTTGTTAAATCTTATTGAAAGAAGGAAAGGAACTGTTAATATACGATTGATTTCAGGAGTTTCTATGACATTCTTTTATGCAGTTATAATATGATTGTTGCACCTTATTTCTGTTCCATACTCGGTACCTGTTGTACTGACCCCCTTCGGGGGGCTGCGTTCATGTCCGCAGGTTTAGGTACACAGTGTGGATCCGCGAGCTTAGGATCCTGGTTCAGCATTTTTAGATGGCTCCGATGTTCCGGAGTTGTCATGGCTATGTATGTTCAGGGGTATGGCGGGGCCCTGTCCCGCCACAGTTGTAATTCTTAGAGGTCTGTAGTCACATATTGTGGGTCTGTTTGTAAAGAAAGGAGGCAACTGCTTCGGTTATGTATGTACGTCCAGGAAGGTAGCCCTATCGGCTGACCTGTTGTTTTACTTCCGTTGTTTTATTTATAAGTTTCGTGTATGTTCCGCTGATTATCTCTGATGTTTACGTAGGGTGCCTGTGTAGGGCACCCGCGATCCCGGTCGGGTCGTGACAAAAGTGGTATCAGAGCAGTTAGTCCTCGGAAAGTGTCTACAGACCGTGTCTAGTAGAGTCTTGATTATCGGTGTGTTGTGCACCACATCTATAATCAGGAGGCTGCAGGACATTTAGGATTGGTTTCCATTCTTCTCACTCTGAGATCGTGCGATAGAGCTGTATTGTTAGGGTCGTCCCTCCCTAACGAGTTATGTTTATTGCAGCTACGAGAAAGGCAGCAGTGACCCAGGAATGACTATGTGGATTGCGTATCCAGGTTGGTAATGATTATAGTATAGCTGGTATTGTGACATACATCTATACGGAGTTATGTATGAGGGTCAGACGCGTGTTGCCTAGAATGATTTTAGATTACCAGGAATCGGTAAAGACTAACTAGATACCGGGGAGGTATGGAATAGTTAATGAATTCTCGCCAAGATCTTATGTTTTATTTGAGATAATTGGGAAAGGATAAGCTGTCTGATAGGGTAGTGAACCCTTAAGAAGCCATGTTAAGGAACTTAACAGATTGTCATGTTAATAGATTAAGCTGCGTAGTAGGCTTAAGAGAACTGTACGGATGAGGTCCGCATAGAGTGAGTAATGGGTGTTGTGATTGAGACAACATGGTTTTGGTTTTATGAGAAGTTTTTGTACCCGTTTATTGGGGGACTGGTAAGGTAGGCTTGGAGCATGGAAATTGCGAGCCTAAGAATATCGATTACTGCCGAGACCTTAGGTATATAAGGCTTTCTCTGGCAATAAGATTTTAAGTCAGACCAAGGATAAGAGTTAAGTGCGACGCTGAGTCGGGTTGAGGACCTGTTACGAGTCTCCCCATGGCCTGAAATGGAGTGGGATCAGTTGGTAGTAGTTACGCTATGTGACAGGGTCACGAGGGTGCAAGGCCCAAGTCTAGTTAATTGTTTTACGAGTTCGTGGACGCGTTCCACCGGAACCAGGTCGTGAAAGCCGGAAATGACCTTATATTGTTTCATAGAGTGACTCCAAAGATTTGAGGCCAGAATAGGTATGGAAGTTATGTATGTAGGTTAGAAGGAGTTGGAAGTACGAAAAGGTAACCTCTTTTGGGCTTATGATGGACGGGTATGTGTGTGCGGGGTATTAGGGCCATGTGTGGCATTATTGGTATGTCGGGGTTGTGAAAGGAAACTATGTCGCAGTTTATAAAGATTGACTCCGAAAGAACATTCGGGGACGAATGTTTCTAAGGGGGGAAGAATGTTACACCCCGTATTTACAGGATATGTTTTAAGAACGTACGTAAGAACTCACATTGTTAAGATTTGAGACTTGTAAAAATTTATCGGAAATTTGAAATTTGTCGGAAAACGAATTATTGCGACGAACGGGAGGGCGACACGTGTCACCCCCCCCTTTATGGACATGGACGAAATTGCATGGGTGGAATGGTCATTTGACCATAATATATGATGAAGTCTTGCAAGGCTTAGAGCTTGACAACATTGACCAAGTCAATGACCCCACTTAGCTTGATAAATAATTGAAATGCATCCAAGCCACCCATTTGTTTTAATCTTGACCCTTCCTTGTGTTATTTAAGTATACTAGTAGCAAGACTTTGTCATTCTACACTTAGAGAAAAAAATTGAAAAACTTGTTCTTGCTCTTAAGGGAGCTCACGGTTTTGAGGATTTTTCAAGAAGGAAAATTTCCAATTTTTGTCCAATAAGCCCCACACTTTAAACCAAGGTCCATGAGTGTTATGTAAGTATATCTCAATAGAAAAATCCCGGAAAAAGAGAGTTTTCGTATTAGTCGCAAAGTGAAAACCTAGTGGCTTTCTAGGTTTTGGAATGGAAGGTTGAAGGAAAGTTGTTGGTATGGTTCTAATGGTCTCAAGTAGCGGATTGAAGTTTCTTGAAGAGGCTCTAAGTTGCTATGAGCGACTTCGGATTGGAAGAATGGATAAAGATTCGTTGAGGTATAATCTTGTTCTTGAAAGTGTTACAAGATTATTTATATTGTTGTTAGCTTTACTTGTTGCTAGCATGAAGTATATGTATTGAAGTTTATAAGGATTATGGATTGATTGTAGCCTTGAAAATCCGAAATGTAATGTAAGCCATGTTAAGTTGGAATACAATTGATCGTTTATTAGAAATCGTCGCATGTCACTTACTTAAAGATTATGGTTATTATAATCAAATACGACTTGATATCATGTTATGCTACCAATTTGGATTGAAATGGAAATTTGATAAGAATTGGTAAGGTTGAACTCAAGGTGGCCGAATTTGGACTTTTAGTTTGTTTTTCATTTTGTATTGGACTACTTTCTAAATTGTGAGCCAATTGGGGCTGTTTAGTTTTATTTGTATTGGAGTACCTCATAGAAATTGTGAGCCAATTGGGGTTGTTTGGTTATTGTATTCGACCTTGAAAAGGTGGCAAAGTAAGTAAAAACAAAGGAGGTGCTGTCCGATTTTCCGTAGAATTTAGCGACTTAGCACCTAGAATATTCTACGTTTGAAATAAGAGGTTAATGGACGTATGGTGACCATTATAGGTTGATGTACTAAGTATAGCGTATCCTACTTGAAGAATGGAATAGCTCAAGGTTGAAGTACTTTGGAGCATTTTGCTACTTGTCGCTAGTCGTCGCGAGGTATGTGAACCTCTTCTTTCTTTGGCATGATCCTACGTATGAAATATCCATGTGATAGTATTTCAAGATTCCTTCCACTCTTAGAAGTTAAGAAGTATTTACATTGTTGAATCTAAGTTAAGAGTATGTTTAAATTGTCCTAAGTCCTTACTAGGTCTTATGGGAGACGTTAGTAAGAATGGTTAGGAAATTATGAGATTTGATTTAAAGGCTATGTGCCTTGATTTGTTTAAAGTAAGTAAGTTGATTTTATGTTTGAAAATGACTTGAAATTTATATGTGAAAAGGGGATTGGTTTTAAAAGTGTAGATGACATGATTTTACAAGTATAAGTAATTGGACTTTAAAGAATGTATGTTATGAAGTTTTAAGACTATGAACTTTGATTTTCTTTAAAGGATTATGAAACTTTATTTTTTTCAAGTTATGGGACTTGATTTCTAAAGTATAAGCGTCATGATTTTAAAGAGTGTATGCTACGAGGTGTTAAGACTATAAGCCTTGATTTTATAAGGGGAAATGACTTAATTTTACAAAGTATGGCTTCTTAATTTATTTCAAAAGATAAGAAGATGGCTTCCAAAAGAGTATGTGACTTGGGCTCTAAAGAGAAAGGAGTTCTATGATTCTTTTTAAGTATGTATGTACGTAGTATTTTTGGATCTAGTTTTCCTAATGTTATAAGAATAAAAGTGTCTTAAGTTCTCTAAAATGAAAGGTTGTTATAATAGCTTTATGGGAAGTTGTTATGACGACTTAAGAAGAAGTGAAAAGATGGTTTGAAAATGTTATGTAAGGAAAATCACACCGAGCCTACAAATAGGCCGGATTACGTTATGAAATACACCGAGCCTACAAATAGGCCGGATTACGTTATGAAATACACCGAGCCTACAAATAGGCCGGATTACGTTATGAAATACACCGAGCCTACAAATAGGCGGACACGTTATGAAATACACCGAGCCTACAACAGGCGGACACGTTATGAGATACACCGAGCCTACACATAGGCGGACACGCCATATTACCCCGAGCCTACACATAGGCCGGGTTACGTCATCTTACACCGAGCCCCACAGGCGGGCCGGATTATGCTACATGATTCCACAGTACACCGAGCCCCACAGGCGGGCCGAATTATGCTACATGATTCCACAGTACACCGAGCCCCACAGGCGGGCCGGATTATGTTATATGATTCCACAGTACACCGAGCTCCACAGGCGGGCCGGATTATGTTATATGATTCCACAGTACACCGAGCTCCACAGGCGGGCCGGATTATGCTACATGATTCCACAGTACACCGAGCCCCACAGGCGGGCCGGATTATGTTATATGATTCCACAGTACACCGAGCTCCACAGGCGGGCCGGATTATGCTACATGATTCCACAGTACACCGAGCCCCACAGGCGGGCCGGATTATGCTACATGATTCCACAGTACACCGAGCCCCACAGGCGGGCCGGATTATGTTATATGATTCCACAGTACACCGAGCTCCACAGGCGGGCCGGATTATGCTACATGATTCCACAGTACACCGAGCCCCACAGGCGGGCCGGATTATGTTATATGATTCCACAGTACACCGAGCTCCACAGGCGGGCCGGATTATGCTACATGATTCCACAGTACACCGAGCCCCACAGGCGGGCCGGATTATGTCACATGATTCGTCAGTACACCGTGTCCCGCAAATGGGCCGGATTATGTTATGTAAGACAAGTAAGTTATGTGGAAAAACTTGATTGAACTCTTAAGTATGTACGTAAGAACATGTTGTTAAATCTTATTGAAAGAAGGAAAGGAACTGTTAATATACGATTGATTTCAGGAGTTTCTATGACATTCTTTTATGCAGTTATAATATGATTGTTGCACCTTATTTGCTCCATACTGCACTGTTGTTATCGACTTCTTCGGGGCTGCGTTCATGTTCGCAGTTTAGGTATTACGCGTGGATCCGCGAGCTTAGGATCCTGGTTCAGCATTTTTAGATGGCTCCGATGTTCCGGAGTTGTCATGGCTATGTATGTTCAGGGGTATGGCGGGGCCCTGTCCCGCCACTGTTGTAATTCTTAGAGGTATGTAGTCACATATTGTGGGTCTGTTTGTAAAGAAAGGAGGCAACCGCTTGATGTATGACATACGTCGAAGGTAGCCTATCTACGACTGTTGTTTTACTTCCGTTGTTTTATTTATAAGTTTCGTGTATGTTCCGCTGATTATCTCTGATGTTTACCTGTAAGGGTGCCCAGGTAGGGCACCAGTCGCGGTCCCGGGGTCGGGTCGTGACATTACTTGACACATAAATTTCACGAGTAAAGTCATCGGCAAATGCCCGGAAAAGAGTTATAATAGAAAATCGGATGGAATGTTCATAACGACCGAATAAGACGTTATATAGTTGTTGAGTGTCATCTATTGGTTGGTAAACTTCACTTCTTTTGGAGCTTTCGAGTCAAGTGTTTCAATTGTGTCCTATGTATATAATTAGATAATCGGTAGGTCCGGGCACTATCCTGAACATATGCCAGTTTTGTTATTCGTAGACGCTTGTATACTTGGTGGTCTATTTAGTAGTGATGTATGGCCTTACTGGCCTTGTTTTTGGTCTGTTAACTTGTACTACAGCCTTGTATATATATATTTAAAAGTTGGTTTCTCTCATTCAACTTTAGATATATATATATAGTATTTCTTATTTACAGATTGTGGCCTTGTCGGCCGGAGTTTATATACGTTCAGAAATCTTGTCAGAGTGGTACACTCGGGAAAGTGAGGCATAAGGCGTGGGTAACTCCTCCCAGGCTGAGGTGTGACATATATTATGGGTGTTTACAACATCACGTAAGATTTAGAGCATTTCCAGATGTGTTCAAGGATGGACGTCAATTTAGATGGGGGAGAATGTAACAATCCAAAACCTCGTTTTGAGACTTTGTACTCTATTTCATATTTTATGCCTTAGATAATTTGGTGTTACGTTAATGGACTTGGTGGCGTACAGCAGGTTGAGACCCAAAGGGCTCGGGGAGATTCTTTAATGCGATATTTTTTAAAGGCTAAAGTAAGGAACATGGTCCCCTTTTTTTTAACGGTTATGCCATATATCAAGATGTTAGACTTTGTATAAGTTATTAAGTCATTTGTAACTTGGTGCTAGGGTTGGAATTGGCATCCAAGGGGCTTAGGAGAGATTTAGCAACATTAGAACTCAATGAATGTTGCATATTTTATTGGTGCAAGGATGTACTTCGCGACCCCATGATGGAGGGTCGCGCGATCACGAAGAGGATGAAGTAAGTTCAATGCGAATAGGTGTTCGCATTTGTGACCACAGGATAGTGTCAATCAGTCAGTCAAACCTTTTACGCGATGATGAGGTGGATGACTGCGACCGTGAAGAGATAAGTTCTTAGGCATTGCAAACGTGATGCAGGGTTGCGAATGCGAAGAACGTTAGTTGTGTATATATATGGTAGTGAATTAGTAAGCCAACAAGACATTACTCTTGATACCTTTCATATATGAAGTGTCAGCCACTGATCATTGGGATTTTACTACTCTAAAAATATAGTTACAAATCTAATGTTGAATTTATAGCATTTTAAGAAAATACTTAACTCTTCAAAAGTCAAATTATCCAAATAAATTTATTACCAATTTCATATCAAATTATCTTGATTTACTTAAAATCATTTACTATGTTGTATTATCAATTCCCATTATGCTTCTATATATACATTTCAATGCTTCTCTTCTATCTCGACAATTAGGTACTCATTCATATATTTAATTCCCAAGAAATTATTTCTTCTTCTTCATTTTTTTATGTGTATCAAACATGACTGGAAGGGTCTTAGGGAGACTAGTAGTTGAAGTGAAATTCATAGAAAAACCGTCGAAAATAAAAGAATAGCTAGTTTGTTCCATAAAGCAAAAGAATTGTCAATCCTAGGTTATATACTTATTACCCTGGTTATTTTTTATCTCGGATAAACCATTCCTATTGTTTGGTCAAATTAAAGTGAGGCTAAGGCTAGAGTCACAATAATTATTTTTATTTCTAGTTTTCCTTTTTCTTACATCTTGTTGGCTCACTATTTTGTAACTAACACATACCGCATGTCTCTAAACCAGCCTCAGTTTCATTTGACCAAATAATAGGAATGGATTCCCCAAGACTAAAAATAATTATGGAAACATATATATCACATAGGATTGATAATTCTTTTGCTTTTTTGGACAAACTATCTATTCTTTTATTTTCGATAGCTTTTCTCTGATTTACACTTGAATTCTCAGATCTCTAAGCCCCTTTTCAATCATGTTTGATTTAGAGGCGCGTTGGTTATTCCTTCAGATTCACTATTATGACAGAGTCTTCTACACGAGCTTCAAACATGACCATTGGGGGACATGATTGGGTGGCTCATACCTATCACGTGTTGTTTTTCCAAATTAGTATACCTTGTTTTATTTTGTCGCACATAGTTTATTACTTCATATTATTTTAATGGTATGTGAAAGTTATGTTATGTTAGTAGGAAAAATGTACTAGTGTTATTCAGTCGTCCTAGATATATGTATAATGCCTAAGGATTTATTAAATGACATTTCAATCATACACTGCTTCTTCGCTTTTAAAGCTCAATTTCATTCAGTACAATGCGAACTTTATTTCAAGTTAGAATCTAAATCAATGAAATATATTCTGCATGCATTAATTTGGTAGTTTGGTATTTAATTAAAATGGAAGGATAGTACCAAAATATAATTAAACATTGACGTATTGTATACTAGGTTGAGAAAGGTACCTTCCATATGCATTGCTTTTATATCATACATACTCATGCCATATCTTTGATAATCTATGATCGGAAACTGTCATTGAGTGACATTGAATAACTTGGTTGGATTTTGAAGTTGAAAGGACTATTCATGCTACATGATTCTTGTTATACTATTGAACTCTATGAACATCATGATGACTACTTGACATACTTGGTTATTGAACTGTTAGTATAAGATTACTTGGTGTCAACTTGGTATTTATCTCTGATTATGTATCTTCAATCGTTGTCAGCCTATGATATCTACATGGGTACATTTTATACTCATGCTACACTTGTTGCATTTTTTTTATGCAGATTCAGTATCTGCTACCTCCGTAGGGCCACGTGGTTGACTCAAAGCTATGATCCTCAGTATTCAGGTGAGGATGCTTCTTCCAGCATGTACTCGGATACTAAATTTCTACTTATTGTCTTTTGTTCGTATTTGAGAGATATATTTTAGACTATGTATTCGGTTTTGGCCTGCGTGCTAATTTACACAGACTTGTATTGTTTTGTTAGTGCTCTTGTATTCCCAAAGTAGATCCCAAGAGCTATTTATTTGGATGTATCAGACTTATCATATCATTCCACGTTATATTATGAGACAGTGTTTAAAGTATCCACATTTCTTCCGCTTTTATTTATATAATATCTTGCAATTATTAGGGCATGGTTCACCTATCGGTGGGATTGTGTAGGTATCAATACGATTCCTGAAAGGGGGTCGTGGAATCACCTCAGTGTTGTAGTGGAAAATTATTTCGCATGAATGGAGTTCATCTATCTGCCAATGCAGACACGATTTTGCTGGAGCGGATGTATCTCTTTTAGTAACTCTTCACTTCGGTAAATATTCTTCTCGAACCGTAGGAGTTACTTGACACATAAATTTCACGAGTAAAGTCATCGGCAAATGCCCGGAAAAGAGTTATAATAGAAAATCGGATGGAATGTTCATAACGACCGAAAGGGAGTGGTTCGCCTATTGGTGAGATTATGTAGGTGCCATCACGATTCCTGAAATGGAGTTATGACATCACCTCAGTACCGGGGTGGAAAATTGTTTCTCATGAGCGAACTTCATATGAACGCCAGTACAAACACGATTTCGTTGGGGCGAACGCAACTTGTTCAGTAACTATTGACTTCGGTAAATATTCTTCCCGAACAGTAGGAGTTACTTGACTCATAAATTCCATGAGTAAAGTCATCATCGAATGCCCAGAAAATAGTTATAATAGGAAATCAGACAAAAGGTTCGTAGGACCAAACAAAGCCATTCTGAGTTGTTGAGTCTCATCTATTCGTTGGTAAACTTCGCTTCTTTTAGAGCTTTCGAGTCAAGTTTCAGTTGTGTCTTATGTATATATTTAGATAATCAGTAGGTCAGGGCCATATCCCGACCATATCACAAATTATTCGTAGAGGCTTGTAGACTTGGTGCAGAGTGATGTATGGCTTCATCGGCGTTGGTGTTGGTTTTTTTAACTTGTACTATGGCCCTGTATATATATATATATATCTATATATATATATATATATATATATATATTGAGTTAGTTTCTCTCATTCAGCTTTAGACATCTAGATTGTATTTCCTGTTTACGTGGTCTTGCCGACATTTCCCTTATGTTGACTATGTTGTTATTCAGATTATATTTTAGTAAGGCCTTGTCGGCCAGAGTTTCTATACGTTCAAAAATCTTGTCAAAGTGGTACACTCAGGAAATTGAGGCACCAGGTGTGGGTCACTTCTCCCAGGCTGTGGTGTAACATATATTATAGATGTTTACATCATCACGTAAGATTTAGTGCCATTCCAGATGTGTTCAAGGACGGACGCCAATTTAGATGGGGGAGAATGTAACAATCCAAACCCCCATTTTGAGAATTTGTATTCTATTTAATATTTGATACCTTAGATAATTTGGTATTACGTTTATGGACTTAGTGGGGCGCTTGATGTGGAGATCGAAGAGCTCGGGGAGTTCTTTATTGCGATTTTTTTATAGGCTAAATTAAGGAACCTGATCCTCTTATTTTGAACGTTTATGGTATATATCGAGATTAGACTTTGTATAAGTTAATAAGTCACTTATAACTTGGTGCTAGGGTTCGAATTGGCATCGAAGGGACTCGAGAGAGATTCAGCAACACTAAAACTCAATGAATGTTGCATATTTTTTGGTGAAAGTATGTACCACGCGACTACGCGAGCCGCGCGATCAAGAAGAGGAAGTATGTTCATCGTGAATGGGTGTTCACATTTGTGACCACGGCGATAGTCTCAATCACCACCAAACCTTTTATGCGATGATGAGGTGGCCGATCGCGACGGTGAATGGATAAGTTCATAGGCATCGCGAACGCGACGCCGTGATCGCGAATGCAAGGCGTCGTGGTATATATATGGTAGTTACGAATTAGTAAGCCAAAGAAGACATTACTCTTGATACCTTTCATATATGAAACGTCACCCACATTATGATTTTACTACTTTAAAAATATAGTTACAAATCTAATTTTGAATTTATATCATTTTAAGAAAATACATAACTCGCAAAAGTCAAATTATCCAAATAAATTTATTACCGATTTCATATCAAATTATCTTGATTCACTTAAAATCATCTACTATGTTGTATTAACAAGTCCCATTATGCATCTATATATACATTTCAATGCTTCTCTTCTATCTTGACAATTAGGTACTCATTCATAGATTTAATTCCCAAGAAATTATTCTTTTCTTCTTCATTTTTTCGTATGTGTATCAAACATGACTGGAAAGGGGCTTAGAGATACTAATAGTTTAAGTGAAAGTCAAAGAAAAACCATCAAAAATAAAAGTATAGCTAGATTGTTCAAGAAAACACAAGAATTGTCAATCCTATGTAATATACTTATTGCCCTGGTTATTTTAATCTTGGATAAACCATTCCTATTGTTTGGACAAATTAAACTAAGGCTAAGGTTAGAGTCACAATAATTATTTTTGTTTCTAGTTTTTCTTTTTCTTACATCTTGCTGGCTCACTATTTTGTAACTACCACATACCGCAAGACTCTAAACCAGCCTCAGTTTCATTTGACCAAATAATAAGAATGGATTCTCCAAGACTAAAATAATTAGGGCAACATGTATATCACATAGGATTGACAATTCTTCTGCCTTTTTAACAAACTAGCTATTCTTTTATTTTCGATGGCTTTTATCTGATTTACACCTAAATACCTAGTATCTCTAAGCCTCTTTTCAATTATGTTTTATTCAAAGGCGTGTTGGTTATTCCTTCAGATTCACCTATATGGCAGAGTCTCAAACACTACCATTGGGGCACATGATTGGGTGGCTCATACCTATCACATGTTGTTTTGTCAAATTAGTATACCTTATTTTATTTTGTCGCACATAGTTTATTACTTCATATTTTTTTAATGGTATATGAAAGTTATGTTATGTTAGTAGGAAAAATGTACTAGTGTTGTTAAATCGTCATATGTATAATGCCTAAGGATTTATTAAATGACATTTCAATCAGACACTACTTCTTCACATTTAAAACTCGCTTTATTCAAGATAACGAGTACTTTATTTCAAGTTACAATCTAAATCAATCAAATTTATTCGGTATGTATTAATTTGGTTGTTTCTTATTTAATTAATATGGAAGAATAGTACCAAAAAGGTACACATGCTAGTTACACTAGAGAAGGAGACATGCCTTCTTCCTAACAATGGTAGAGAAAAGATACAAGAAAAATAAAAACTACAAACAAAATATTTGAATCAGTCAGATCTAATGAACAAGTTTGATATTTTATCTTTTTGTCTAAACTGAAAACATTTTATTTTAGTTTTATGTTCATATCACATAAAATTCTTCAATATGGCATATAATTCTTCTCTTCTTCTCCTTCTCTAGGTGCGCTATTTTTCACTCTTTTATGTCATGAGAATTTTCCTCGCATAATAGAAACATGTATTTTAAATAGAATATTTGAATTTTAATGGACATACATACGAATTGATTGGTTGCTCAAACATAAAAGTACGATCTTTAAAAACACTATACAAACCTCCACATCGGAAGATTTTAAAACTAACATGGATTCATTTTCTATAACGACAAAGAATTTAGATTGTGAAATAATATAAATTTCAAAAATTTAGAATTCGGCATAACTTGTACACGTAATCGCTGCTATGATCCTTGAAGGGTCATACAACCAAGCTTCAGAGAATATTTTAAGTGATCTATTATTGGCTCATTGAATTGGTGTAATTCATACCCGATCGATTACTTATACAACACAAGAGTTGCACATACACGATCGTAAGGTTTTACAAGTTAAGTAGTTACCTTTTCACGTCGAACTTTATTGAGAGACAACTATAAGCTTAGCCACATAAGTTTTATTGTGAGTTTGGATATTAGGATCGAGTTAAGTGACATTTATAGCACTAGCTAATGATCAGTCAGGGTGGGTTATACTAATGCTCTATGACTTGTTGACAGTGTTTGACTAAGAATGTGATAGTCTGTTATACCCCGTATTTCCAGAGTATGTACGTGGGGGACGTACGTAGAAATTTTCGAACTTCTTTAGGCTTGGCCGAATTCCTTTTGTGCACAACACCCGGTTAGAGTCGTTTTTCGATGAAACGTTTTCACAGCTTTCGTAGGGGAATTTCCGGCTATGTCGTTTATAATTTTTGCGGATTTTTCCGAGAGACGAAACATTTTGGACCAATGGGAGGGTGCCAAGTGTCACCCTCACATCGACGGAGTGGGACGGCAATTTGGACGAATTGGTGAGTGGGGTTAGGTAGGATATTTTTGTGCAAGTTGTTGTGGTAGATGGATAAGGTGCACTTGGCTTAAATCTAGCCCTACACTTGCACCACACTTGTCTTCATCTTGGCCATTGGTTGGCCTTCACTTGACCTATAAATACCCCCCTTAGTTGATGAACTTCTTCATCAAAAAATTGTCTAAGTCTTGAAAATCCCTCCCTCTCCCTCAACCTTGTTCTCGCCCAAACACCACCTCTCCCCTCTCAAGGCCCTACGAGCCCCCTTGCCTAGGCTCAGCCGAGAGCAACCCCTAGCCTAGTTGTGCTAGTCAAAATACTACCCCCTTGGTAGAAATGTATTCTACAAGTATCGTTATAATGCCCAAAATACTTTAGCCAAATACCTTGTAGTACTTTCCAAAGTACCCTTTTACGAAGCCCTAAAATACTATTATACTTTCCTTTAGCCACTAAACGAAACCCTAAGGAAAATCTTCACCCGTAGTTGAAGTATTAAGTAGAAGTTGTGTAGACACTTCTGGGTTTCTTGAGCGCTTTGGAGCGCATTTTAGTAGAGCTAAACCTTGTTCAGAAATCCATATAAACTCGGATAATTTTGGGCTTATCGAGGTAAACATTCTTGACCTTCGTTGTAATTGGAAATTACATGTTGTAGGAATATATAGTTGAAGTATACTATATATAGAATCAACATTATAATTATGCGCAATGTCTTTTGACTTAAGCTCGAATAATACTTACGCAATGTCTTGAGACTTAAGCCCGAATTTAATAAGAGAACCGAATCAGAATTACATAGATCAGACATGAGACTTGTGTAGCATTGCCGTGTAGTAGAATTGTACACGCCCGGCCAGACGTGTTAACCTCGTTGGCTTGGTAGCCGCCTCGATAGAGAGAGATTTACGCTGTTGCGTGGAGAGTCGAATTTTACGTAGAATATTCTACGCCGGGATCTAAAGGTATTAATAGGCGCTTTGTGGCCTCTATAGGTTGTAGTACCGCGTGTGGAGTGATCCGCTTGATCGAGAGTGTCGCCGACTTTGAGGTACTTGAGCGCTTTGCTATTAGTCGATAATCGTCGCGAGGTATGTGAACCTCTTCCTATCTCTTCTAGCATGATATGTGTGAACTATGTAGTACGGTAGACGCATACGTGCTAAATGTATTTGATTGATGTAAAACATAAAGTGTTATAACGACTTTATGGAAGTTGGTTATAATAGCTTTATGTGGATAAGCACATACTTTGTGGTTTTTAAAAGGTAACTGATTTGAATAATAACTGGCTTGATATGTGTTAATAAAGAACTTGAAGCATTTCAAAAGATTTATGAATCGTTTTGAAAGAATGAGTATTACTTGGGTTTTGAAAGCTTAAGAGTTATACTAGCTTTATGGGAAGTTAGGTATAACGGCTTAAGAATGTTTTACTGATTTCGGAAATCAGAATGTGTATCGACAAACCACTGCAGCGTTAATAAAAGGAAAATGTATTGACTAAAGAAGTATTATTAAAACCAGTAGAAACCTCCATCTGCATAGAAGCTAAGATGAGACAAAATGATATTACATTTCCTAGATCATGGCTGCTTAATAAGATTGATTATAAACAAGAATAGCCTACTCACTTATAAGACATAGGTTTCTCAAAACGTTTAAAGGAGAATTATGTTTTAAAGGACTAAAACTATGAACTACGAAACCTTTTTCTAAAATGAGAAACTTGAGCATTCGAAATTAGGCAAACTCAACGCTTGGAAAATAAGGTTGTTACTTGATTTTACAAAGGAAAGCATTTTGGTTTACTTAACAATGTTAGTCACTCTATTTTTATACTACTGTATCGGGTGACCTTTGTAAAAGAAATGGATCTTAAAAGGAATTTAACTGACGTAGTACTTTAAGGTTAAAATCCGGACTTTGATATAAAATGAAAGTACCTTGAGTCGTGTGTAACTTGCTTATACTTGTTGTTATGAAACTTGACCATGTTACGTGTGATAGCCTTGTTGTGTAAGTACTGTGTTCTACTCGACTACCGGTTCATCCGGGAATGTATATCACTTGACTACCGGCTTATCCGGGACTGTATATCACTTGACACGGCTCATCCGAATGTATTTCACTCGACTACGGCTCATCCGAATGTGTTTCACTTGATTACGGTTCATCCGAATGTATTTCACTTGAGGACCGGTTCATCCGGAATGTATTTCACTTGACTACGGCTCATCCGGAATGTATTCCACTGACTACGGTTCACGGGATGAACCGAATGTATTCCACCCTTTTCTATATTGGGTCCATAAGATGGGCCGAGACCTGTTATACGTATCACATGATTTGTACCTAGACTGCCGGCAGTGAGGAAGGAGTTCCACGGGCATGAGGGATGACTTTTAGGGCGTGAGTCCCTGACTTGACATGACTGCTTCTATGTTGTGAACTGTAGTTTGGTTATCATACATGTCTCCTGCTTTATATAGACTATTATGATTTCATTTACAGTAGTTACGCTTTCACATACTGTACCGCCAGATCGACTCTCCTTCGGGCCGCGTCATGCCGCAGTAAAAGGTACATCGGCCGATCCCCGCTTAGGATCACCTTTCAGATTGGAAAGCTGCTTCCTTCGAGGCTTATCTTTGGTATGTTACCACGAGTCCGTAGATGCTTATACATTCGTGGTATGGGCCCCGTCCCGCCATAGAGGTTGTAAAATCTTAGAGGTCTGTGAGTAATCGCAAGTGTGGTTTGTAAAAAAGGATAATCGTCGTATTTATGTATATTTGACGGCAACTGCTTTGGTTAGCCTGTTTATTTATCTTTTCTCTTAATTCATGTTCATGTTTTTTTATTTCCGCCGATTTTCTCGATGTTGTATCACCAGGGTGCCCGGTAGGCACGACCACGCCCGGTTCGGTCGTGACAAAAGTGGTATCGAGCGCTTAGTCCTCTGAAAGTGTCTACGCACCGTGTTCAGTAGAGTCTTGATTATCGGTGTGTTGTGCACCACATCTATAATCCGAGGTCGCAGGACATTTAGGATTGGTTTCATCCTTCTCATTCCGAGATCGTGCCTTAGAGGCGTGTGATAAATCGACTCCTCCGACGTATTCCTTTCCTTTACCGCTATGCCTCCGCGTAAGGCAACCTGTGCCCGATGGGCAAGGCAATCGAGGAGTGTTAGTGAGATACTGAGAGTACGAGGCGCAGCCCGGCCAAGACTGAGACAAGATTTCGACGGCGGTTTCGCGACGCCAAAGACCAAAGCAGAGTTTAGAGCCGCAGCATGGTCTGCTGAGACTACAAGACTGATCCTCCACCCCACACTGAGCCGATGAGACGGGTACAAGGAGATGGCCCGCCATCGCCGTGGTCGTGGCGATATGGCGATAGGCCGACGCAGCAGCCTAAATTTCAAAGAGCACCCGTAGTACACCCCCGAGCGCATAGCTGAGGCTACGTGACTTCCGAGTTGTAGCCCTCCGATGTTCTATGGATCGAGCCGAGGACGACCGTGAGTTTATCCGACAGCCACGGATCATGAGTGATCGAGCCTCGCAGGCGAGTCGGTGGTATTGGGTTCGCATCACCGCGTGATCTCGCAGATTGATCCGGTTTGATTCGTGAGCTGTCCCGGGAAGAGCATGCACTTCCAGCATTTGGGACGAGTTCTCGAGGGCATTTCTTGCACATTTCTTGCCTCCATGCATGAGAGGGCTCGGCCGGCAGATTTTTGACGTTGAGGCGGGATCGCGACGGTTAGAGAGTACAATGTGGAGTTCGACTCATTAGCTCGGTATGTTCCTCAGTAGTAGCGGATATGGAGGACAGAGTACACCGCCACGCCACCGGCCGACGATTACTCGCGAGGCTTGCAGACGGTAGTTTCTTCACCGCATGGACATTGCCCGCACGCAAGCTCATGCACTAGGATGCGAGGCACGAGAGGTCGACGGAATGACCGAGATCGCAGAAGAGGCCGTAAGCAGGTCCTTTGGTAACTTTCGAGGCGGACCGCCGCCAGCTAGCCTAGTTATGTACCTCCACCAAGACAGAGTGGTCCCCGCCGGACGCTCAGGTATTCGAGCTGGTCGAGCTCCAGTGGCTTCAGTTCCGTGTATACGTGAGTGCTAGCCGGATTCACGTCCCTCGGTGCACGATGTGGCAAACATCATCCCGGGAATGTCGTTTTTTATCGGTGCTTGTTTCACTCGCGCCGTGGCCACGTGACGAGAGATCGTGCTTATAGGAGAGGTACCGCAGCTGGCGCAGCCTACCGGATCGATGGCGGTGTTCATCGCTTTCTAAGCATACTGCAGGCGCACTTATGATTAGAGTGAGCGGTAGCTTCTGTATATCCTTAACCATCTAGAGGCTTGTATGTTTTGATGTTATGTTAATGTGTTAAGTGTTATGTTCGGATAGCTTTGTGCTAAAATGTGATTTAGGAACTGGTTTGGGAAAAAGGGTAAGCTCGAGGGTGAGAAAATGATGAACCTTAGAATATTACATGAGACCTTAGATGTAAGCGCCGCCTTGAGTACAAGATTTTGCGAGTGATCCTTGTCGAGTGCATTTTATGCCTAGAAAATATTGTGTGATAAGTCTCTGGTTGGGTAAATGAAAGTGGTATCTTTCATGATGTGATTTAGCAAGGTTGTTCGGATCGAGAAACAAGAGTGTTGGCGTGACGGAGGTCGCCGAGGGCGTGTTGCGTGTCAACCCGTAGTCTTGAATGAGGTGGGTCACCGGGTGGTCCCGCCAGTGGTAGGGTCACCAGGTGCTAGGCCCAAGTTTTGATGACCATCGATGAGTTCGTGGATACGCTCGACCAGAAGTAGATCGTGAAGGCCGAATAGCCTTAAGGAAGATCGAGGCTAATAGGATGACCAAGTTGGGAGGTAGTGACTCCAAGTTTCAAACTAAAGTGTGGTACGATGCTAAAAGAGTTCAAGAGTTCGAGAAGAGTACGACGAGTAAGGGTAGAGGCGAGCGTGTATTGCGAGCATAGATACGATCATTTCTTGTAAAGGAGAAGGTGCGAAGGATGTATATTTTAGACCTCGTGAATCGACGCAGTCCGGCATCGCTTTGTTGGGTCGCCGAGTGACACTAGAACCTCGCGCAAAGTGACAAAAGTTTGTGATGTTAGAGGTGTTTTCGTGGACTCGATATAAGTATTTGCGTGCATATGTTGTTTAGTGACCAGTTGTGGCGTTGGCAACTTATTAGAAGAACTTTATCGTTATCCGTCTTGAGAAGGAACATTCGGGACGAATGTTTCTAAGGAGGGGAGAATGTTATACCCCGTATTTCCAGAGTATGTACGTGGGGGACGTACGTAGAAATTTTCGAACTTCTTTAGGCTTGGCCGAATTCCTTTTGTGCACAACACCCGGTTAGAGTCGTTTTTCGACGAAACGTTTTCACAGCTTTCGTAGGGGAATTTCCGGCTATGTCGTTTATAATTTTTTGCGGATTTTTCCGAGAGACGAAACATTTTGGACCAACGGGAGGGTGACAAGTGTCACCCTCACATTGGATGGAGTGGGACGGCAATTTGGACGAATTGGTGAGTGGGGTTAGGTAGGATATTTTTGTGCAAGTTGTTGTGGTAGATGGATAAGGTGCACTTGGCTTAAATCTAGCCCTACACTTGCACCACACTTGTCTTCATCTTGGCCATTGGTTGGCCTTCACTTGACCTATAAATACCCCCCTTAGTTGATGAACTTCTTCATCCAAAAATTGTCTAAGTCTTGAAAATCCCTCCCTCTCCCTCAACCTTGTTCTCGTCCTAACACCAACCCTCTCCCTCTCATGCCCCCTACGAGCCCCCTTGCCTAGTGGCTCTGGCCGAGAGCAACCCCTAGCCTAGTTGTGCTAGTCAAAATACTACCCCTTGGTAGAAATGTATTCTACAAGTATCGTTATAATGCCCAAAATACTTTAGCCAAATACCTTGTAGTACTTTCCAAAGTACCCTTTTACTAAGCCCTAAAATACTATTATACTTTCCTTTAGCCACTAAACGAAACCCTAAGGAAAAATCTTCACCCGTAGTTGAAGTATTAAGTAGAAGTTGTGTAGACACTTCTAAGGGTTTCTTGAGCGCTTTGGAGCGCACGAGTAGGAGCTAAACCTTGTTCAGAATCCACATATAAACTCGGATAATTTTGGGCTTATCGAGGTAAACATTCTTGACCTTCATTGTAATTGGAAATTACATGTTGTAGGAATATATAGTTGAAGTATACTATATATAGAATCGAACATTATAATTATGCGCAATGTCTTTTGACTTAAGCTCGAATAATACTTACGCAATGTCTTGCGACTTAAGCTGAATTTAATAAGAGAACCGAATCGTAATTACATAGATCAGACATGAGACTTGTGTAGCATTGCTGTAGTAGAATTGTACACGCCCGGTCAGACGTGTTAACCCTCTGGTTGGCTTGCAGCCGCCTCGATAGAGAGGAGATTTACGCTGCATGGGGAGGTCTTGCCAATTTTCGTAGAATATTCTACGCCGATCTAAAGGTATTAATAGGCGCTTTGTGGCCTCTATAGGTTGTAGTATCGCTGCGTGGAGTGACCGCTGATCGAGAGTGTCGCGACGGTTTGAGGTACTTGGAGCGCTTTTGCTATTAGTCGATAATCGCCGCGAGGTATGTGAACCTCTTCCTATCTCTTCTAGCATGATATGTGTGAACTATGTAGTGCGAGACGCATACGTGCTAAATGTATTTGATTGATGTAAAACATAAAGTGTTATAACGACTTTATGGAAGTTGTTATAATAGCTTTATGTGGATAAGCACATACTTTGTGGTTTTTAAAAGGTAACTGATTTGAATAATAACTGGCTTGATATGTGTTAATAAAGAACTTGAAGCATTTCAAAAGATTTATGAATCGCTTTGAAAGAATGAGTATTACTTGGTTTTGAAAGCTTAAGAGTTATACTAGCTTTATGGGAAGTTAGGTATAACGGCTTAAGAATGTTTTATCGATTTCGAAATCGAATGTGTATCGACAAACCACCGCAGCGTTAATAAAAGGAAAATGTATTGACTAAAGAAGTATTATTAAAACCGAGAAACCTCCATCCGCATGAAGCTAAGATGAGACAAAATGATATTACATTTCCTAGATCATGGTCGCTTAATAAGATTGATTATAAACAAGAATAGCCTACTCACTTATAAGACATAGGTTTCTCAAAACGTTTAAAGGAGAATTATGTTTTAAAGGACTAAAACTATGAACTACTAAACCTTTTTCTAAAATGAGAAACTTGAGCATTCAAATTAGGCAAACTTGAACGTTTGGAAAATAAGGTTGTTACTTGATTTTACAAAGGAAAGCATTTTGGTTTACTTAACAATGTTAGTCACTCTATTTTTATACTACTGCATCGGGTGACCTTTGTAAAAGAAATGGATCTTAAAAGGAATTTAACTGACGTAGTACTTTAAGGTTAAAATCCGACTTTGATATAAAATGAAAGTACCTTGAGTCGTGTGTAACTTGCTTATACTTGTTGTTATGAAACTTGACCATGTTACGTGTGATAGCCTTGTTGTGTAAGTATTGTGTTCTACTCGACTACCGGTTCATCCGAATGTATATCACTTGACTACCGGTCATCCGAATGTATATCACTTGATTACGGCTCATCCGGAATGTATTTCACTCGACTCACGGCTCATCCGGAATGTGTTTCACTTGACACGGTTCATCCGAATGTATTTCACTGAGGACCGGTTCATCCGGAATGTATTTCACTTGACTACGGCCATCCGGAATGTATTCCACTCGACTACGGCTCACGGGATGAACCGAATGTATTCCACCCTTTTCTATATTGGGTCCATAAGATGGGCCGAGACTCGTTATACGTATCACATGGTTTGTACCTAGATCGCAGCGGTGAGGAAGGAGTTCCACGTACGCATGAGGATGACTTTTAGGCGTGAGTCACGACTTGACATATCGCTTCTATGTTGTGAATCGTAGTTTGTTATCATACATGTCTCCCGCTTTATATAGACTATTATGATTTCATTTACTGATTTTACGCTTTCACATACTTGGTACTGCCAGATCGACCTCCTTCGGGGGGCTGCGTTCATGCCGCAGGTAAAAGGTACATCAGCTGTCGATCCCCGCTGTTAGGATCACCTTTCAGCGGATTGGAAAGCTCCGTTCCTTCGGAGGCTTATCTTTGGTATGTTACCACGAGTCCAGATGCTTATACATTCGTGGTATGGCGGGCCCCGTCCCGCCATAGAGGTTGTAAAATCTAGAGGTGCAGTAGCACCGCAAGTGTGGTTTGTAAAAAGGATAAGCGTCGTATTTATGTATATTTGATGAAGGCAAATTGCTTTGGTTAGCCTGTTTATTTATCTTTTCTCTTAATTCATGTTCATGTTTTTTTATTTCACGATTTTCTCGATGTTGTATCACTAGGGTGCCCGGTAAGGCACGACCACGCCCGGTTCGGTCGTGACATAGTCATCAAGCAATAGGCTAGTTCAACGAGTTTGGACATAAGGATACGATGCATAGAACATGTCGTTTGGGGATTTGTAGGATACAAGAGTTTTCTACTAGTGTTGTAAGTTGTACTAGAGAAAATGCATATAACTTGTCGAATTTACAAAACAAAGATTGAGTAAGCTCGATTGAAATAGAAACGCTTAATACAACTCAATGTGGCAAAAGTCCTTCCAAAACATCAAAATAATCAGAATGACCGTATGGTGGTTTGACACTTTTAAAATTATAGTACCTAATACATCCTTTTGTGACCATCATTTTGATTATTATAGCTTGTGAGAGGAGCGACTCACTTTTCGAGGTAAATCAAATTCATTCTAGAATGGAAATCATAAGTTAGAGCTTCCTTGAGTTTTGAAATGGAAAGGGTTGACTAAAAGTTCAATTTTGGTCAAACATGACGATTTGAGTTTCATCGATTTTGTTAGGTCCAAGCGCCATTCATAACTTAGTAGAGTCTTTGGTTCAGTCTCACGCATTCGGTGCATTTTGGATACTTAGTTGGCTAATGTTGAGTTTTGATAAAGTTTGAGTGTTTTTGTGGAAAACGTGTCTTAATGATGTCGGAGTGTTTTGAAAGTAGTTGGTTCAGAGTCAATTATACCTGTAGCATACTTGGTGTATGTCCGTACGATTCCTAGTGAGTTCGGGTGGTTGGTCGAGTTTAGGGAAAACTAGAAAAATCTGGTTTCATGGATTTGGTTTCCTAATTCGCGTTTGCGAAGAAGGTCTCGTGTTCGCGTAGTAGGACTTAGGTCTAGCCCAGGTCACACCTACTCATAACGTTGCGATGTCACTGTCGTGTTTGCAATGGTTGGATCGGGTTAGTGGTCGCGTCACAAGAGCAATCGACAGAACAATTACTTGAAATCCCAAGTCTTATTTTAGACCTCATTTTCACATAACTCAAACTTTAGAGCTATGTTTTGGGAGAAATCGAAGGGGTTTTCATGATTTTTCGTTAGGCTAACGTTCTAAGCTCAAATCCTTTACTTTACTTTACTTTGATTCCTTTCATTTTTTTGTGATTTGCTTCATGATTTGAGTTAGAAAATCTAGTGTAGAGCCCCAAAACGCAAGAGATTCTTTTTTTTTTATAAAATTCCAGTTTTACCCTACGGGTCTCGGATTTGACTTTTTTGGTTCTATTTTAGAATTCGGGCTAAATATGGGTATTTTTGGGTTCGTATGACCTAGCACAACACTAATTTGACTATGATGACCTTCAGCATTTGGAGCGGGGTCTTAGGTTGATTGTCTCTAACCTGAATTCTTTTATGGCAATCTGGGTACCTATAAAATTGCATATTAATGTAGGTTTCATTCTTGATAGACTCGGATTGTTCAAACGCACTCTGAAAAGGGAAAGACATTGGCTTGAGAGTTCGTCGTACATGCTCGACCTTCGAGGTAGGTGATGATTTACCTTTAAAGACTGGACAGAGGCGTTTATATATAGTATAATAGTCGTCAATCTATGTATGCTGGCCTTGGGCATCAAGGTGGTGATAAATCCACATATGATTGGTTTAACAATTGTCATGTGGATTATGTTAGCCATGACTGTTGCTTTATTACTCCCGATGCTAAGTGTCATGACCCAAACTGCAGGGTCGTGACGGGCACCTGGACCCCACCTACCGGGAACCGCCATTTGTACCTATAACTTCTAATCATAATTAATTATGGACTAAGCCGAAAAAGATTATAGAAAAGCTTATTTAAAAACTAACTTTTATATATACATACCCATACAAGACTACTATCCACAGGACACCTATCTACAAGCCTCTAAGAGTAGCAACATCAAAGGTCGGGACAGGGCCCCGCCATACCCGTATATACAAGTAAAAATTATACCATACCAAAATTAGACAAACACTCCGAAATAAGGGGAGTGCTAAAAAATCCACTGAATCCGCAATCTACTATCTACGTGAACCTGCAGGCATGAAACGCAACATCCCCTGACAATAAAGACATCAGTACGACTGATGTACTGAATATGTTAGGCATGAATAATAGCATAACTGGGATAACAACAACTGAAACAGGAACGTCTGACTAACAATACATGTTTCTGAGGATCCTAATACATATGCTTAAATGTCATGCACAATGCGGTATACATATAAACCAGCCCCATTGGGCATCTTTCTTACCATAACAGCCTCTGTGGACATCATTTCATATCGACCTCAGTGGGCATAATATGTTTAAATGTTATGCAATGAAAATGTGTTAATACATATATATGGGCATCTTTCTTACCAATAATATATATATATATATATATATATATTTTGGCCCTTCATCAGGCATCTTCCTTCATATTAAGCCACACATGCTTTATCATTATCATATCCCAGCTGATCAGATGGTCTGCATATCCCGTTTCCCCCTCCCCAATATATAGTCTCAGGTAAAACATGAATGCAATGCAAATGAAAATATATGAATGACAATAAAAATACCCTGAGTGACATAATATCCTTGTAACTTCGTCTAACGCTACAAATATCAAGATCTTTCCGTATGCCTCAATAAGGACTTAGGAACCTTTTTAGACATGCTTTCAACATACGATCAATAATATGAACATTTCTTAACTACTGGGAGTAGAATAAATTATGAAACAATATCACGGTTATGTTTCGTTACATGAAACATGCCAAAAGAAAGAAATAATTTTCCTTAATACCTCGAACAATAATGGAACCAGCCCCTTTTTACTAATTACCTACTGGAATGTTGCTTGAATAATATTTGGAAACTATTTTTGTTTCAAGAGTATTACTGGTCGGTTTCTTTCCCACTTAGAAACATTGGTCTTTGAACGTTGGAGTGACGTATCTAATCCCTGTTACATAGCACAAAAATACAACTTTTTTTTTTCACGACCGTATTACCCTTTCATTCAAGAACTGGTTTCCCTGAGAATAGAAATTTAACAATCCTTGTTTGGAAATCAACATTAGCGTAGCATGATGCTAGCCAGTCCATGCCCATAATAATATTAAAATCAGCCAGCTTTAGTTCCACCAAATCCACTAGAGTCTGAATACTACACAATTTTGATAGATCCATCTAGCAACTACCGACTCACCAACTGGTGTAAATGCCACAAATGGATCTCTTATCACCTTAGGCAAATTTACATGCAATAAAATGAGTGATATATGATAGATTGGAGCATGGATCTAACAATGCAAACACAACATGTGAAAAGACTGATAATATACCTCAATGACGTCAGGTGAGGACTCCTGATCATGTCATCCCATAAATGTATAAGTACGGTTCTGGGCCCTACCGCCGATCAGATGCTATCTGTTGACTCGACTGATCGGGCGATCGACCGTGATGAAGCCACTGCAGATTCGACCGGCTGAACTATAACACCTTCGCTTCCTGTCGGACATTCTCGCATAACATGACCAGTTCACCATAGGAATAACACACATTAGTTCCTTATCGGCACGGGTGCAGATGGGTCTTACCACAAAGTTCACATGAATCAATAGAGGCCTCATCTGAATAGAATTTCCTCTATAATAAGATCATGACACTTGTGAACCTTGACTTGGTCCCGATTGAACAAACTGATCAACACTCGACCTTGAAAACGACAATGATGCTCTAGCTATCAGATAAGATGGGTGTATATAAGGTTGTGGCTTGGGCCCATCTCTGAAATCTCTCATGTCACCGATGGATCGAGCCCTCTTATGCTGGCCCTTATCACGTTATCGATCTTCCTGCCGTTGCCTCTTACAATCTTCCAAGTTCTGTGCATAATCCTGAATGCGAGCAATATCGATACTCAGATTCAAAGAAGCTATAGTACACTCATTGACCAAGTGGTCCTAAGTCAGAACAAACATATATACTCGCCACTCTTTCTCCGCTACAATCGTCGAAGCATATTAGGCCAAGCTATTAAACTGCAAGCTATATTCTCGAACGCTCATGCTGCCCTGCTCAAGATGTAGGAACCTAACTTGCCTGGCCCTTCGAAGTTCAACTGGCAGAAAATACTGTAAGAATGCCTCTGAAAATTCTCTCCATCCTACTGATTGAGCACGAGGTCCCCTAGATTGATCCCACGTCTCATACCAAAGTATGTTGTACCTGATCCATAAAATTCTCAGTGTCTGCTCAAGTCTATCCCGTGAATACCGGAGGATCTACATTAATTAAATCTCGAGCTCTCGCAAGAGTAGCTCTATCTGTAGGACTGGGAACCTGATGTTGGGCCTGAGCGGCTACCAATCA
Source organism: Przewalskia tangutica (assembly GCA_029844215.1). Classification (NCBI taxonomy): domain Eukaryota; kingdom Viridiplantae; phylum Streptophyta; class Magnoliopsida; order Solanales; family Solanaceae; genus Przewalskia; species Przewalskia tangutica. The sequence goes on along the minus strand of CM056739.1, from coordinate 17,079,524 downwards.
TGTTAATATTTTTACCACACTTTGCATATCAAGATCCTCATCTAGAGTTTTGAGTGGAGGTATTGGGGGGTACCGCAACTCCACTACTCTCCTTCGATGGTGGCGAATCGATAATCATACGAAGGGGTTGCACCGGTGGTCTCACTCGCCTCGCTAGCGGGTGGCAATAAGCTGGTACCTTCACCCATAGCCGTATCCAACTCCCTCATACAGCTGTAATTATTCCTTATGGTAGGCATTGCTGAAATCATAAATACGAGACTGATTAGGAATGAAATACTTATAACACAACTCTACTTGCACGATTTATAAGATGAAAGAATAGAAACCATTCCTAAATGTCAGGAAGCCTCTTGAGTATAAGTATGATGCACAACATACCCATAAACAAGACTCTACTAGACACTTGTACAATCTCTAGGACAGACATGCTCTAATATAAAGTTTGTCACGACCAAAACTGAAGGGCCGCGACGGGCACCCGCCCCACCTGCCGAGAACCGCCATTCATACCTTTAACTTGTAATCATAATTATTTATGGACTAAGCCGAAAAGATTAGAAAAAATCTTACTTAGAAACTAACCTTTATATATATATATACATATACAAGACTACTATCCACAGAGCACCTGTCTACAAGCCTCTAAGAATAGCAACATCAAAGGTCGGGACAGGGCCACGCCATACCCGTTATATACAAGAAAAAATTGTACCGTACCAAAATTAGACCAACACTCCAAAACAAGGGGAATGCTCCAAAAATCCGCTGAATCCACAATATACTAACATGGACCGTCGTCCTATCTACGTGAACTCGCGTATGAAACGCAGCCTCGATAAAAAGGATGTTAGTACGATCGATGATCGGGTATGTTAGGCATGAATAATAGCATAATCGATATAACAACAATCAAAACATGAACAATCGACCAACAATACATGTTTCGAGGATCCTAATACATATGCCTAAATGTCATGCACAACGCGTATACATATACATCGCCCATTGGGCATCTTCCTTACCATAACAGTCTCTGTGGGCATCATTTCATATCAGCCTCTGTGGGTATAATATGTTTAAATATTATGCAATGCAAATGCGGTAATACATATATACTGGCCACACAAGGGCATATTCCTTCCCAACTATATATATATATATATATATATATATATATATCAGACATCTTCCTTCATATTAAGCCACACAGGCTTTATCATTATCATATCTCAGGTGGTCTGCGTATCCCGTTTCCTATCCCCAATATATAATCTCAGGTAAAACATGAATGAAATGCACATGAAAATGTATGAATGACAATAAAAATATCCTGAGTGACATAATCTCCTTGTAACTTCGGCTAACGCTGCAAATATCAACATCTTTTCCGTATGCCTCAATAAGGACTTATGAACCTTTTTAGACATGCTTTCAACATAGGAATCTATAATATGAACATTTCTTAACTACTAGGAGTAGAATAAATTATGGAACAATATCACAGTTTGCCAAAAGAAAGAAATAATTTGCTTTAACCTACCTCGAACAATAACAGAACCAACCCCTTTTTACTAATTATCTACTGGAATGTTGCTTGAATAATATTTGCAAACCGTTTTTGTTTCAAGAGTATTGCTGGCCGGTTTCTCCTTTAACCCCAAAGAACCAGTCTCAACTTGACATCTATTAATTGAAGTCGAATTCAAGCACTTAGAGAAAGAGAATTGAGTTTTGATTGAGACCTTTCGGAAGGAATGTTCTTTGGATTTTGCCTTTAACAAATGGAGAAAACAAATGTTGTTGTGTTGTATACTATTATTTTGTTCTTCTAAAAGAGAATGTATGGCATGTACCTAATGGTAACATAAAGGATGTCGTAATGTCCTGGCCGTATAACACAAAATGCTAAGGAATTAGAATCAATTGGTATATAACCTATTAGCTAAGCACGTGTAACTCTAATAAAAATTTCCTAATCCCCTCACAATTAACACATAACCCCTCTCCCACTTGCATGCATACTAACGATTAGCACACGACATCTCACTTGATTGCACATTAGCGGAGTTGTTGTCACTTATCCGAGCAACACGTAATTATCCCCACAATTAATAAATTTCGTGATCCCAATTAACTTAAATCTTGATAACTTATAAAATTTCCATATACTCAATATCATAACTTTGTAATATGACACTAGTCCATAATCTTCTTATGCGCATCCCAAATTTATTTCCAATCCCCGTTGTCACACTTCTTACGTCCAAAATTATCTCAGGGTTTTATCATTTTATATGCTAACCTCTTTATTTGCATACGTAAATATGACCAAAATTTTTCCAACGCCGGTCTATTTACACACGCATAACGATTTTTATACACCTAGTTGTTCAAACCGTGACCGAAAGTACGGATATTACACTAGGGTTATTATAGGGTTTCAAACTTTGGGGGTACTGCCAACAACCGCAGTGACTCCCCTTATTAATTCGATTCTCGCGCCTGACTTTGCTCTTCTGCCTGTGTATGGACCAGTGTTGGCCAATGATGTTCAGTAAAAAAATGTATATATTTAGTCATTGTTGTCTCGCATTTTAGTACTTTTGATCGTCTTTTGAGTATAATTATATTGATTTGAGCTTAATATTATATTTGTTCTTTGTAGGTACATCGGAGATGAAATTTGAGTAAAATTAGAAAAATTGAGTGAAAATGATTAGAATTAACAAAAGAGCTTCACAAAGAACTGAAGGCATAATTCGAAATTGAAGATGGCTTATCTTTTTGTGATGATTACGCACATCATTGAGTGATGATTGATATAAAGCAAATGAGAAAAATATAACAATGAAATGCCCAAAACGTAACAAGAAGTGGAGATGCATATGGATGTTTGTCTACGTGGCAAAATTTAAGGCGGGAGATTTCAATTCCATCGCAGAGGTGCCGCATGAAATCTCATTCTCTAAATCTTTTTTGGTCATCTGCGCCACCCTTGGGATGCGAGGGTGGCACGAGACACGGTGTATTTTCGGTCCGAGTTGAATTTGGTTTTTAAAAGCTTAGGTCTTTTGGTATCCTATAAATATATATTTTACACGATTTTGACATAACTTTGGGATAACTTGTCCTGAGTTTAGAACCTTTGACCTAAAGACAGGTTGGAGTCGCCGTGGAGGCCAGAGTTATTGGGTTTGACCTTTTCTTCTCTTTACTCCTAGTTTCTATGTTTCTTTGTGTGCATTGTTGTTTTTCATCCATGTCTATGTGGAGCTAAACTTCACATTCTAAGGTTGTGGTATAGCCATAAATATTAATGTTTGAAGACTATATCTATCTTAATACAAGTTATTAATTTTGATTATTTCTTTAATTCTGTGCATAATTGTATGATTGTTTGGCCAACATTAGGTTCTATTGACTATCTAATATACATGCTTGGGAATGATGTTAAATTAGACAAGGGTTAAAGAGAGTGTGATATGATTATCCCTATAATTGGGCTAGGATTTATGGCTATGATAGGAATATACCTAGTGACACGTTCAATTAAATAATGTGAATGAATTGCGTTCTTAATGTGTCAATTACATAGAGTATAGGCGACAAACTATTTTGAATAGTTAGTAGTAGTTAGCGTAATACAATGAGAGTTAATAATCTGTTAATTAACAATCACAATAATTTGGATTAAGGAGAAATAGTTTGAGCACTCAATAGGTCATGAACCAACCGCAACACAGAAACAATTATATCACCGCTATTTCTTGGTTGAAGTTCATTACTTATTTTCTTTTATTTTTAAATAGTTTATATTTGAACTACCGCAAGATTTAATTGTTGTGCACCAAGTGTTTCATGTATCTATGTTGAGGAAGTGTGTGGGAGACCCGTCGTTCATTGTTCCTATCGAATCCATCACAATTAAAAATGGCCTAGCTTGTGAAGAGGTCCCTGTGACTATTATGGATCATCATGTTCGCAAGTTGAGGACTAAGGAACTTTCCTCAGTGAAAGTATTGTGGAAGAGTAAAAAAGTTGGGGAGGCTACATGGTAAGTTGAAAAGGACATAAAGTCTAGATGCCCGCACTGGTTTGATGAGCAATCACAAATCGTATAAGTTAAATACCTTCAGCATTTATGTAATGTCCCCGTATGTATTCATGTCTCATGTTTCACTACTTATATCTCATGTCCCCATGTAATCATGTCATCCAGTCCCCAAGTTCCACATAGTGTTTCCTCACATTCATGTACTCATGTCATATCAATAAGTTTCTGAGTTAACCACATTCCTAACCATGACCCATCATTCGAGGACGAATGATCCCAATGGGAAAATATTGTAATACATCTTACCTTTAAACTAGGCATTGTTCATGATTCACGGGTTAAAATAAATTGGGAAATGTTGGGATGAAGAATTCATTAAAATTGGTGTTCTTCACTTTTACGCCAGGTTTTACAGGCCGTCAAATAAATTATGGACCATTGAATGCACCGTAAAAAGGACCCATGAAACCCAACTTATTGTTTCCAATTTACGATGGGTTTTACGGTTCGAATAAGTTTCACGGACTGTGAATTATACCCTGAAATTTTTCATGGACCGTGTTTTGGATCGTAGAAAGGACAAGGGAAAATCGACGATCGAATCGATGACGATCACTTTCACGGATCAGTAAAATATTTTACGGACCATGAAAGTGTCCGATGACCAACAAAGATAATTCGTGTTTTCAGTCTTTTATGTTATTTTTCATTCTCTTAAATCCATAGCTCAAAGGTCCTCTCGTATCCTCATCCTCCTACACCAGTAAGTCTATTCCAAACAATTATAACTTTTTCTAAAATCCACACATGGATTCTAAGTAATAAATTGTTTTTCTAATCTAGGATTTTCAAGAAAACCCATGTTAAGGTTCAAGCTTTTGGAATTCTTCTTCAATAAACGGACATTCTCTCAAGTTTTGGAGCAATTAAGGTATGTAGGGTTCTTTCTTTAGTTCGTGATGACCTTAATAACATGTACCATTATATATCATGATTAAATTATAAATTCGTTAATTGTATTCTTGTTATTTCATTATGACTATCATGAACCGTCTGTAATTCATGAACACCAATAAATTGAATTACATGGGTTCCTAAATACATGTTTATGAACCAATATTATTATATTGTATAAAATTTACATGCTTTTAATACCTCTTGAAACGTTATCTTATATTTGCACATGCTATGTTATATCCAAAATCATGTTTACAAGTTTTGATTATGAAATTTATGGACTTTCATGCCAACTATATTCATGTTCATGTTTTGTGAGTTACGCAGATTACCGAAAGGTTTAATACCTGAAACTATATATGCCAATGTAGGATAAGAATCGATCCGCCCAGTTAGGACTATTTATTTATGTTACCAATTGCGGGTTATTAGATCCATTCATGTCATGTTCATGTCTCATACCCCGATAAATTATGAGATGACTTAGCTGATCGGGCAGAGATCAAATGCCACATTATCGCATGGTGATTTCAGATCGGTTATACTAAAGCTCTCCCATTTGAAATGAGTTATCATATTTTATTATATTCATGTCAGATATTACACATGTTCATGCTCATGTTGCAGTTTCAGTTCAGTTTCTATTATATCATGTACTGTGTTTATTCATTCAGTTGCTTTACATACGAGTACATTTCAAATGTACTTATGTCCCTTTTTCCCGGGGCCTGCATATCACGACACAGAAACTATGTTTTAGAACGATGGATCAGTTCGCTAAGATTCTCACGTATCAGCCATTGTTAAGCCCTATCTCATTCGGGGTGCTATTATCTATTTATTTTATTTCATGTAGTAAAGGTATGCCGGAGGCCTTATTCCGGTAGAACAGTTTTAGCAGTCAGACTCATATTCATATATTTCATAGACTAGTTTAGCATGTTATGTCAGACATAGACTTATTATATTTTTGAATTACTTCCGCTATTATATTTTCGGATAATATATTTTCAGTGTTCAGATTTCTATGTTTTAAATGATTATTTCATTATATTAAATGTCCATGTTGATCTAGCAAGCCATATAGTTCACTCGGTCACATGCAGTCATGCACCGAGTGTCGTGTACTCGTGTTACACCTAGGTCATGGTTCGGGGAGTGACAAAATATTAACAATGGATGAAGATACAACTAATTCCTATTGAGGGTTTGATATCTGAAACGGGACATCATTACTCCATGCGAGAAAAACTAGAAATAAATGTATACATTCTATGACCTTTCCTTCAATAGACTTTCTAGCACTGGTCCTCTGAATTTTATGTAGCAAAACTGAGGCTGGTCCGCTGAATTTATAGCCAACTAAGGGTAGTATGAACGGGTGCTATTGTGCCTTATCGCAAAAGTCAGAACCTATCTCTTGATATTTTTTTGGGAAAACACCTATTCATTTTTCACTCACACACAAAAAAACCAATATTCCCCCACATGAATGGGGAATGGTTATATGATGAAAAACATGCATGAAAACTATGTGATTTGTAAGCAAAGATTAATTGTATCTAGATAACTAGGTTTTCCTTTGACCTTTCCATAGTAAACATATATCGGATATCCTCTGTCAATCAACATATTTGATATCTTTGAACCGTCGAGCTTTGGTGTATACCTAGACAACTACATGTCACACAATTAACCTTTTTAACCGTCTTGGTTCTCACTGCTGTGTTCGTTTCTGCCATGAACACCACCTGGTTTTATGAGTGCATAGATCATGAGATTTTACCTAACATACTCCTTACAACTTACAATTCACACTCACATAGGTGATTCCTAAACTTTTCATCTCGTAAATACACTATCTGGTCATATCTATCAAACTTAGAAACCATTAAAAAGATTAAGGTTTATTAACTCGTTAAAAAACCTTAATATTTTATCCTTGTTTCTAAAAATTCTATTCATTATGAAAATATGTTGAGTTATTTGACAATGTTCAACCGTCATTCATAATTTTGTTTAATCTCTTTGAACCTAGCTCTTGGGATCTCCAGTCTACTAGGTAGAGTTACTGCCATGATGACTTGTCCTAGGCCTTACACCCATTCTCCTCGATGATCTTTCAACAACCTCTCTAGTTAGCCATTTTGTAAGTAGATCCGACACGTTATCTCTTGACTTTACATAGTCAATTGTGATAAGTCCACTAGAGAGTAGTTATCGAACTGTATTGTGTCTCTGTCGTATGTTACGAGATTTACCGTTATACATAGCGCTCGCCTTCCTCTCGAGGCATGGCTATCACAATGTATGCATATAGGTACCATAGATTTGGGCTATAATGGAAGGTCATTCAAGAAATTCTAGAGGCATTCAACATCTTTCAACGATCTTGTCTAAAGATATCAACTTAGACTCCATTGTGGAGCGAATACATATATGTTTGGACTATTTTCAAGATGGTGCTTCTTCAACAATGATAAAAACGTATCCATTTGTGGATTTAATTTCATTTGATCCAGTGATGCAACTTGCAGCAACATACCCCTCGAATCACACAACCTGAAAATAGGATATATCGTATATCATAATACCTGTGGATGGTTGACATCAGTTGTGTCCACAACCTCTTAGAAATATATATATATATTCAACCATTCCACTTCCTATAAGTCTACTTCTTCAAATATCCAACTAATAGCAGATACACTGATGTAAAATCCAAGCTATTGTCAATTTATATCATTATCGTCAACTGCTTCTTCGATTTATAGACCAATGAACTTACGCGTTCAACGAATTGTCCTGTCTTTTCAAAGTGTTGTCTATAAACAAATATATTTTATCATCGAAAGTCACAACCTTTCAAGAGACATTCGTTCATGAAAAACCATAATATTATATTTCAAGTGACACCCCTTGACGAAATTAAAAAACACAACCTCCTTTTACGAAAAGACATATGATCAACTATCAAATGAGTAGTTAGATCAACTAGTCATCACCAAGACCGAATGAGTTATGTGAAAATTTCACTAACTACCATATCAATACCCACCAAGGACATATATCGCGGTTGACATAATACAATAATGTCAATAGATTAACGTTTTCTGATTCTACCAGAAATCGTTATCCATTACTATTGGTGGTATATTCTATGAAAACACAATCAACGGGTTTCGGTCCTATTTATACCCTTTTAAGTTTAATAACTTGCACTATAGCCAAACACCCCACACTTTGAAGTAATTCAAGTTGAGTTTTCTTCCTTTCCATTTTTCATATGCAATAAATTGTGTTTTTCTATGGGAATTCAATTAAATATTCGGATAGCCATAAATATATTGTTCCCACACAAATTCTAGGATAAACTAGAACTTATTAACAAAACATTCACCATCTTTGTTGGTTCGTTCCTTCACAGTGCAACAACATCAACTTTCAATGTTTCCTCTAGTAGAACATGTTGAAGCATGTGTATGTGTAACCTTCACATTTTCCTTAATTTATCATTATCAAAATCAAACTGATATGCCCTCGAATAATGTGAGATATTTCTAGCAAATACATCCCAGAATTTTAGGATATATAAATACATACGCATACACACACTTACACTTATCCAGAATATGTGTATATTTTTATTGACCCCTAATAATAAATACATACAGTATTATTTTCATAATTTCAAGAATACTTTTCAAGTATTAATGTAAGACTAATTCATAACTTACTATCTTGAAAATAATCTTCCAAATATTTTATGCATGCTATGAAACAGTATCTCAAAATTAATTTTATGATACACAAATGAAATATACTTTGAGATCATCAAATAATAAATATGTACTCTAACAATTATAAACTAGATTTCACAAATGCTAAAGATGAGTAAAGAAAATAAAAGGAGCAATTGTTGTGATTTTAAAATTATCTGAGTATTGAAGGATTATTTTTATCAGGTATTTTTTTTATGTGATTTGTCTCAAGACAGTAAGAAAATCTTTCCGGATTTCTGCTAGATTCTCTAAATGGTTTTCAATATTACTTTTTGGTTCTATTGGATTTTCTGAATCGGAATTGGAATTTTCAGAATCAGAGTTTTGATGTATAGTTTTTGAAAGCATATTTTTTACTAAAGCAAAATCTTGTTTTTTTTTTAATTCTTTTATTTCTAATTTTATTTGTTTTATTTATTTTTGTAGTTCTTGAACTATTATTTCTTTGCGTTGTTTTATCATTTTACATTTTCCTAGGATATTTGTTAAGTCATGTGTATTTTTAGAGGTATTTGGTAAAATAGTATTTTTAATATCTTTCTTTTCATCCGTGAAAGATTTTAAGAGTTTATTTAAGTATTCCTTTTGGTGTTGGATATCTATGTGTTTAAACATATCTAACATGAATTCTTGATCTTTAGTTAAAACACATATACGTTTTCCCTAATCTTTTTCAGAGTTTTCAGACGAACTAGTGGATACTAATTCATCTACTTGAAGGGGTTTATTATCTTCTGAGGACAGAGAAAAATAGTCAGGTTCCGTCTCGGTGTTTGAATCGGAGGAATCTATTAGAAGATTGGAATTTTTGGGTTACTTCTTTATCTAATTTTAATTCTTGTAATTTTTATTCATTCTACAATACCTTGGTAAAGGTCCTTTTTATTGCATTTATAACACGTTAAATCTTTGTATTTAGAATCATTTCTTTTAGGATTTCTATTATTGTAACGAGTATTTTTATAAGGATTTTTATAATAATCTTCATTAGTCCTAAAACTTTTATTCTTTTAATCTTTTGTTGATTTCTTATGGGATTTATAAGTCTTACTACAGTTTCCTGTACAACTAGGGGAGGGCTTTGTGGAGTTTGTATCAAATTGTTTGCAAAAAGTAACTAGTTCACATCTAGTTCTTTTTAGTTCCCATTTTAGGTGTTTCTCTAATTTCAGATCTTGACATATTTTTGTCACGACCCAAATCGCGAGTCGTGATGACACCTACCCTATTCCCCCGAGTAGGCGAACCACGTTCTCATTAGCAAGGTAAATCAGCAGAAAAATATATAAGGAAAAAGAAATTATAAGTCTTAAACACTTAATTTCTCAAAATCTGGTCAAAGTACAAGAGCACTAAACATGGTCTGGAATAGAAGTCCGGAAAATAAATGGTCGAAGGCTACATACTGTCTATCTACTACAAAATAAAATGGAATCAACTAAGAAGCCCTTCAGGGGCCACAGATGATCAAGTAGCTCACCCTGAATGACTGAAAAATGTCACCCTCGCGAATCAGCCACAGGGCGTAGAACTGGAACTGGATCGTACTCTGCACTCAGCAAAAGTGCAGCAAGAGTAGTATCATTACAACACTAGTATCGGTAAGCATCATAGGCCGATAATTATTAGATAACGCATGAAGAAGTTGAAACCAACAAGTAGCACATAGAACACACAGGCGTGGTCAAATATCATATACAGGTAAAGTGCAGAGAAATCAAGAATCTATCAAGACAGATATAGTTCAACAATGATCAGTCAAATATTAGAGTGGATGAATGCAATGCAATACAATAATCACCTCTCTCACTCCACTCCTGTACACACATGCTAAGGGCTATGTCACGACCCGTTCCGGGGCCCGTGACTGGTGCCTTACCGGGGCACCCAAGTAGTCATACATCAGAGTAATCAGCGGAAAAATAAAGCAAGACATGAAACAGTTTTATAAAATAAGACACAGTTTATGTGAGAAAACATCGCCTTTCGGCATATATATATAAAATCATGGTTTAGCAGTTACATCCGACACTGTACAACATGACTACAGACCTCTAAGGAAATATACAACTATGGCGGGACAGGGCCCCGCCATACCTCGATGCATAAAACTATCTACAACAGGGAGATCATACCAAAAGTAGAGCCTCGGAAGAGATGGAGCTCCCGACACCAACGTAGAGATCCTAAGGATCTAGCACTGCTTGCTTACCGCTGGCATGAACGCAGGCCCAAGGAGGTCGATAACAGTACTAAGTATGTGAAAGCGTAAAGTACTTAAATGAAATCATAACACTTTTAAAACCGGTTTACAAATATGTATGAAGAAATCAAGAAACCGCATATAGCCACATCACAAACAAGAGCAACCATAGGTAAATCGTAATAGGTCTTTTCTAGGCTGCGAATGATTGAAGCAGGCCACTCGCCGTATTATCATTCTCGCAAGCCTAACTCGACTCCCGAGTCCGCATAGGCCACTCACGGGCCCGCATGAGGTATAACCCCGCATCGAGGGTAGCTACTCCTGCATCGCCCCGACTCGCCGTCCGCATGGCCACATGCACCGCATGAGGCATAACCCCGCATACTAACTCGAACTCGTAGCTCGCATAGGCCCTCGACCCGCATGAGGTATTCTCGAATCATGGTCCTGCATCACCGAGTCTACCCCGTCGGAGGCGCTTTAACCCCCGGTATCATCTCAAGAGGTGAGTGATAGTACACTAACATAACAACTTATCTTTAAACAACATAAGCACAACAAGGATACTCACCTATACAAACGTTACAAGATACTAACACACATAGCATCATATCATGTCTACTTATCAAACCATCTTTATTATTCTTTTCACAATATAAGTGCATTATAAACACATAGGCAAACTTGTTTCTTTTATAAATCTTAAGTGGTTATACTTACTTCCCATAAAGCTAGTATAACTCTTAAGCTTCGCTTTAAAACCAATTAGTTCTCTTACATTAATATGATTCATAGAGTCTTTTGAAATGTTTTGATTCTTTATTATTCAAAGCTTAAGCGTGAGGCATCACGTAAGTATTATTCAGCTTAAGCCAGGCATTGCCGTAAGTATTATTCAGGCTTAAGTCAAAGACATTGCCGTAGTTATATTCAGTTAACACATGTACGTCTACCGTACTATATATATTGTAAAATATCATGCTTTAGGAAGAATCACATACCTTCTCAAATAAAACCACCGCCAAGTCAATATGTCGCGCAGAGTCACCTATAATAGTCACATATATCTATCAAAGACTACTCAAGGTCATTCTAAGCAGAGGGTTCACAATTCTATGGAAAGTCAGCACCTTCTCACCGTGAGCTATATAAGTTCATGTGAAACAGTCTATGTAAGTACAGCTTTGATTATTCTTCTTTCAAACCCTTCTACTGTGGTAACAGCTCAATTCTATTCTGTGATATTCTTCTAAGGATTTATACTTATTCTGATACTATAACAGTAATTATTCTCGAAATCCATAGAGGGGTAGGATTATTACCTCGGAAACCCAATAATATCCTAGAAAAGTCGCTGAGCAAGGTTTTGCTCCTAAGTTGTATGCTCCAAGAACCTTAGAAGTTCTTCACAACTTCTACTAAGTACTAAGGTATTTGGGCTAGGTATTTTGGGCATTATAACGATACAAGAAGGTAACTTTTCTACCAAGGGAGGGGGTAGATTTTTGGCTAGGCTAGGGGCCTCGCCAAACTACTAGGCTAGAGGGGGTATTCGCCAGGGCCTTCACAAGGAGGGGAGGTGTTTTGGACGAAAGGACTACAAAGGGAGAGGAGAGGATTTTTCAAGACTTGAAGATTTGTGGATGAAGAACTCTTCATCTCTACGGGTATTTATAGGTCAAGAAGTGGCCAACCAATGGCCAAAATTAAGACAAGTGCAAGGCAAGTGTAGGGTGAGGATTAACTAAACACAAATATCCTACCAACCCTTGACTTGTGCACAAGGCACAAAAAACGTGCCAAGGTTCTCTTCAATTCGTCCCAAATGGACGATCAAGTCCACCAATGGGAGGTGCCAAGTGTTGCCTCCCGTTGGTCCAAAATGTTTCGTCTCTCGGAAAAATCCGCAAAATAAGAAATGGCATAGCGGAATTTACTCTACGAAAGTTGTGGGAAACGTTTAGTGAAACGATTCTTTTAGTGAGTTGTGTACAAATAAAAACGTACACGGCTTATCTATAAGGCTAGACTTTCGTACGTATTCCCTTAAGTACATCCTCTGGAAATACGGGGGATAACAATCTCACCTCATTGGAAAAATTAGACACGAATGTTCCTACCCAAGACAGTTATCTAAGAATCTTAAACAGTTTAAAATGCCACACACGGCCACAGAGTAACACTTAGGCGTAAACGATAACGAAAATTTACAAGTAGGAAAGTGAATTTACCGGAGGTGGGGAATAGGTGAGGATACTCGCCTCATGTCCTCCTCGGCTTCCCACGTCATCTCCTCCCCGAGCTCGTTCGCCACAAGACTTTGACGGAAGCCACGCCCTGGTCCGCAGACGCCTAACTCGACGATCGACTATCGCTATGGGAATCTCCTCATACGATAACCCCGGTCACCGACATCGCCAATCGGTGTACCTAGATGGATCCCCGATACATCTCTCAAAGATAGACACGTGAAAACCGGATGCACCGCCTCCGGATCGGACGGCAGATCCAACTCATAGGCAACCTTGCCTACCTCGCGACAATCAAACGCCCAATGTACTAGGGCCGAGTTTCTTCTTCCCGAATCTCATCACACCTTCATGGGTGACACCTTTAGGAAAACCCAATCATGAACCTCGAACTCAAGATGCCGACGACGATGATCTCGTGATACGACTTCGGCCGACTCGAGTTTGTCAATAGCCGCCTCGGATAAGCTTCACCTTATCCATCGCTGCTGTACCAAATCTGGTCCCACTAGCCGCCCTCGCCCACATCGAACCAACCTATAGGCGATCGCACTTCCTCCCATACAAGGCCTCATAAGGCGCCATCCGAATGCCGGAGTGGTAGCTATTATACGCGAACTCAACTAGAGGCAAATGATCCTCCCAACTACCATCGAAGTCAATAACACAGTGCTCGCAGATATCCTCAAGAGTTTGGATAGTGCGCTCTGCTCGTCTGGCTCTGTGGATGAAATGCGACTGTGCTCACCGGCCCCTAAACCCTCTGGAAGGACCTCCGGTTAGCCAGAACCGGGCTCCGTCGATATGATCAGTAGGGACTCCATGCGATCGGCGATCTCTCGGATGTAAAGTCCGCATAATCCTCACCAAAAGTCGCCCCGACGGAAGAAAGTGGGCTGATTTCACACTGTCGATTTATAACCCATATAGAATCATGTCTCCTCCGAAGCGAGGTAATCACGTGATGAAGTCCATGTTGATTACCTCCCACTTCCGTGTCGATCTCTATCGTCAGAATAAACCACCGTGCCTCCGTGCTCTACCTTCACCGCCGACAACACGCACCGAGCTACGAACTCGCAACGCCCTCTTCAAGCCATCCCACCAATACACGCATCTAAGGTCGTGGTACATCTTGGTCGACTTCGATGGATAGAGTAACGCCGCTGTGTGCTTCCCAAGAACTCGCCAAGTCCTCAAACATCCGGAACACATACCGCTCAAACCTTAGCACCCCATCGTGCTACCTCAAAAGGACCCTTGCCCTCACGAAGAGTCGTATCACGATATCGAATCAAAGCCGGATCTCGAATCGTTGCCTCTTCACCTCCTCGACGATGGAAGACTCGCAACCTCACGAACTCTAACCCCACCGCTATCGTAATCAATCAAGCGGACACCAAGGCTCGCTAATCGATGCAAATCACGAACCATGTCCTCCTCTCTAGCCGCACATCCGATAGGCTCCCATCGACCTACGACTAAGAGCATCCGCCACAACATTGGCCTTCCCGGTGGTACAGGATATCAACATCGTAATCCTTAAGCAACTCTAACCACCGTCTCGTCGTAAGTTCGGCTCCTCTCGCCGAAGATATCTGAGGCTCTTGTGGTGCGTATAAATATCCACGTGAACCCCATACAAATAGTGCCTCCAGATCTTCAAAGCGTGAATCACTACCGCCAACTCCAAATCATGGGTGGGTAGTTCCTCGTGTTTCTTCATTGCCGGGATGCATATGCTATAACCCCGCCATGCTGCATCAACACACATCCCAACCCGATGCCCGACGATCACAATACACAACATAACCGTCTGACCCTCCGGAAGAGTAAGAACGGGGCGGTCGTCGCCTCTTTCAAAGAATCGAAACCCCGCCACAAGCATCATCCATCGGAACTTGGCCGCTACGAGTCAGCCTAGTCAATGGTGCAGAAGATAGAGCAAACTTCTACGAACCGATAATATCTCGCAAGGCCCGTAAAATCGCGAACCTCGCCGGAGTAGTAGGTCTAGGCCAAGTCTCGATCGCCGATCTTGGCCAGATCAACTCGAATGCCATCACCCGGCAATATGCCCAAGAAACGCCATCAAGTCAACCAAAACTCACATTTGGAAAACTTGGCGCATAATCTGCTGGTCTCCGAGAATCACAAGACGGCCTCTCAAATGCTCGCGTGCTCCCCGCTCGGCGAATAAACCAAGATATCATCAATGAACACTATCACAAGCGTGTCCAAAAATGGTTTGAACACTCGGTTCATCAAATCCATGAATACCGCGAGCATTGGTCAACCCAAAAGACATGACCACGAACTCATAATGCCCGCACGTCCGGAATGCGATCTAGGGACATCCACCTCTCTCGACTTGCACTGATGATAGCCCGATCGCAGATCAATCTTGAGAAACATCTCGCACTCGCAATCGGTCGAACAAATCATCAATCCCGGAAGGGGTATCTGTTCTTAATGGTCACCTTGTTCACCGTCAATCAACACACACGCGCTGGCCCCGCCCTTCTTCTTCACGAACAATAATGGCGCTCCCTGGGAGAAACACTAGGCCTAATGAAGCCCTTCTCTAGCAAATCCCTAAGCCGATCCTTCAACTCTCTCAACTCGGCAGTGCCATTACGTATGGCGGAATGGAAATAGCCGAGTGTCCGCAATATGTCAATACAAAACTCAATCTCCTCTCGGGAGGATACCCGAGGTCATCCGGGAACACGTGCGGGAACTCACGACTACGGAATCGATCAAAAATCTGTACCGCACTCGGTATCAAACACTCGAACTAGATGGTAGATATACCCTTCTCGCACCATCTTCCTAGCCTTGAGGTAGGAAATAAACCTACCCCCGGCGATACTGCTCCTCCCACTCAACAACCTGGCCTCAGAAACCGGAACCGTACTACTCTCTCTGCAGTCTACATTGGCATAGCAAGAAGCTAGCCAATCCATCCCCATAATCACGTCGAGTCAATCATCTCCAACTCTATCAAGTCGGCGGTCCGACGATCAGAATGGTCACAGACAAGCCCTATATACCCGCCGAGCTACCACCGAATCACCATCGGCGTAGCTACCTCGAAGTGGTCTATGGACTCGTGCTCTATCCCTATCCTACTAGCAACAAGGGAGATATATAGGACAGAGTAGAACCCGATCTATCAAGGCATAAACATCAAACCCGTAACCGATAAGGTACTGGACGACATCGGTGAGGCCTCCGATCCCGCTTACCGGACAAAGCATAAATGCGGCTCGAGGACCGCTAGAATCGGGACCCGAGCCACGACCTCGCCGCGACTGGCCGACCTACGAGCACTCGCTTCCGGGCGAGTAATCGTAGGAGATGATGGCGCAATGTAACACGGCGTCGAGCCCTACCACCGCCACGCCTGGCCTGACAAGCCGCAAAGTGACTCCCGCCGCCACAATCGTAATAAGCTCCAAAAGTAGTACCACACTTCCCGTAATGGGATCCCCGCACGGCCACATCGGGGTGGTCCCGACGCCGCACCTCTCGCTACTCGACGCCCAAGCCCAGGCCCCGGCCCGCCAAAACTCGGGCCGGGCCGAGGACGCGCAGAGTGCTCAGCCGGCCGTGGTGCGACCCAGATCGCTGCCGAGGCCGCCACCACGATAACCACCGTAAGACCCTCCCGCCCCGCCTTCTTCTCGCTGTCGCCCACTCGTCGACCTCTGCGCTCCTCGCATCCAAGGGCGTGAGCCTGCATGCGGGTAATGTCCATACCCGGCTGGAGAGAAACCCCCGCACATGACTCCGCCATATAGTCGCTTCAGCCCGGTGACATAGTGGTGCACCCTATCCTCCATATTGGCGACCAATGCTGGGACATATCGAGCCAATGAATCAAACTCGACATTGTACTCCCTGACAGTGCGTCCTCTCTGCCTCAGCAGTAAAAATCTATCAGCCCGCGCCCTCCTCATCTGTGGAGGCAAGAAGTGAGTGAGAAAGCCTCGAGAACTCATCCCAAGTAGTGGGACGCGTGCTCTCCCGGATAACTCCCATGAATCAAACCAATCGATCGCGGTATCACGCGACCTATGTGAACCAAAGATCACGCACTCGGTCTCCGACGCCCGATCACTCTCAAAATCCTGCAATCGACGGATGAACTCTGCGGATCATCCTCCGGCCACCCATAAAACTCCGGCGGCTACAACTCAAGAAGTCTCGTAGCCTCAAACTCTCTCGCCGGGTGAACAACGGTACGACCGAGCCGAGCTGAATCGAATCGCCAGATTCAGCCTTCTCTCAGATCGCCACAACTTTAGCCAAAAGTCGGGCCATCTCCTTGTACCCTAACTCTCCGCCAGCCGTGGGAGCGAGGTGTGGGTGCTGTGGTCTCGCTGGGCCGGGCGGCGTCATAGAACTCGCCTCTCGTATAGGCTGGGCACGAGCCCTCGTGACTCGGGTGTCTCGCTAGCGCCTCCGCTTTGCTCTTCGCCCGGTTGCTTTACGTGAGGCATAATCATACAGAAAGGAATACGTTAGAGGGTCCAACCTATAACATGCCTCTAAAGCACGATCTCGTAATGAGAAGAATGGAAACCAATCCTAAATATCCTATAGCCTCACGATTATTGGCGTGGTGCACAACACACCGATAATCAAGACTCTACTAGATACGATGCAGACACTTTCCGAGGATTAATCGCTCGATACCACTTTTGTCACGAATGCCCGGGCAGTGGATCGTGCCTCAGGGCACCCAAGTAGTCATACATCGAGTAATCGGAAAAATAAAGCAAGACATGAAACAGTTTTATAAAATAAGACACGCTTTATGTGAGAAACATCGCCTTTCGATATATATATAAAATCATGGTTTAGCGCTACATCCATTAATCGCATAAATGACTACTGCACCTCTAAGGAAATATACAACTATGGCGGACAGGGCCCGCCATACCTGGATCAGATAAAACTATCTACAACAGGAGATCATACCAAAAGTAGAGCCTCGGAAGAGATGGAGATCCCGACACAAACGTAGAGATAATAAGCATGAGGATCTAGCACTGCTGCCCTTACTGCGGCATGAACGCAGCCAAGGAGGTCAAGACAACAGTACTAAGTATGTGAAAGCGTAAAGTACTTAAATGAAATCATAACACTTTTAAAACGGTTTACAAATATGTATGAAGAAATCGAGGAAACCGCGCATAGTGCCACATCACAAACAAGAGCAACCATAGGTAAGCGTAATAGGTCTTTTCTAGTGCGAATGATTGGCAGGCCACTCGCCGTATTATCACTCTGCAAGCCTAATCACGACTCGAGTCCTCATAGGCCACTCTCATGGCCCCGCATGAGGTATAAACCCGCATCGAGGGTAGCTACTCCGGCATCGCCCCGACTCGTCGCGCACGGGCCACATAGACCGCGTGAGGCATAACCCCGCATACTAACCTGGAACTCGTAGCTCGCATAGGCCCTCGGACCCGCATGAGTTATTCTCGAATCATGGTCCTGCATCACCGAGTCTACCCCGCATCGGAGGGCAGCTTAACCCCCGGTATCATCTCAAGAGGTGAGTGATAGTACACTAACATAACAACTTATCTTTAAACAACATAAGCACAACAAGGATACTCACCTATACAAACGTTACAAGATACTAACACACATAGCATCATATCATGTCTACTTATCAAACCATCTTTATTATTCTTTTCACAATATAAGTCTGTTATAAACACATAGGCAAACTTGTTTCTTTTATAAATCTTAAGTGGTTATACTTACTTCCCATAAAGCTAGTATAACTCTTAAGCTTCTGTTTTAAAAACCAATTAGTTCTCTTCTGTTAATATGATTCAGTAGTCTTTTGAAATGTTTTCAGTTCTTTATTATTCAGGCTTAAGCCGTGAGGCATTGCCGTAAGTATTATTCAGGCTTAAGCCGTGAGGCATTGCCGTAAGTATTATTCAGGCTTAAGTCAAAGACATTGCCGTAGTTATATTCAGTTAACACATGTACGTCTACCGTACTATATATATTGTAAAATATCATGCTTTAGGAAGAATCACATATCTTCTCAGCGAAAACCACCTGCCAAGTTGAATATGTCGCGCGCAGAGAGTCAGCCTATAATAGTCACAGATATCTATCAAAGACTACTCAAGGTCATTCTAAGCAGAGGTTCACAATTCTATGGAAAGTTGGCAGACCCCCACCCGGTGAGCTATATAAGTTCATCGTAGAAAACAATCTATGTAAGTACAGTTTGATTATTCTTCTTTCAAACCCTTCTACTGTGGTAACAGTTCAATTCTATTCTGTGATATTCTTCTAAGTATTTATACTTATTCTTATACTATAACAGTAAGTATTCTCTAATTCAAAAGAGGGTTAGGATTATTACCTCGGTAAGCCCAATAATATCCTAGAAAAAGTCGCGCCTGAGCAAGGTTTTGCTCCTAAGTTGTATGCTCCAAGAACCTTAGAAGTTCTTCACAACTTCTACTAAGTACTAAGGTATTTGGGCTAGGGTATTTTGGGCATTATAACGATACAAGAAGGTAACTTTTCTACCAAGGGAGGGGGGGTAGATTTTTGGCTAGGCTAGGGGGGCCTCGGCCAAACTACTAGGCTAGAGGGGGTATTCGGCCAAGGGCCTCACAAGGGAGGGAGGTGTTTTGGACGAAAGGTCTACAAAGGGAGAGGAGAGGCATTTTCAAGACGTGGAAGATTTGTGGATGACGAACTCTTCATCTTTTGGGGGGTCTTTATAGGTCAAGAAGTGGCCAACCAATGGCCAAGATTAAGACAAGTGCAAGGCAAGTGTAGGGTGAGGATTAACTAAACACAAATATCCTACCAACCCTTGACTTGTGCACAAGGCACAAAAAACGTGCCAAGGGTTCTTCAATTCGTCCAAATGGACGATTCAAGTCCACCAATGGGAGGGTGCCAAGTGTTGCCCTCCCGTTGGTCCAAAATGTTTCGTCTCTCGGAAAAATCCGCAAAAATAAGAAATGGCATAGCCGGAATTTACTCTACGAAAGCTGTGGAAACGTTTAGTGAAAAACGATTCTTTTAGTGAGTTGTGTACAAATAAAAACGTCCAAGGCTTATCTTTAAGGCTAGACTTTCGTACGTATTCCCTTACGTACATACTCTGGAAATACGGGGTATAACAGGCTATGCCTTAAAGCCATGACCCATGGGGGACCCGCGAAGTCCATGTACCAATCGTGCCCTCCGGCATAAACTCGGAGGCTATCAATCACTCTCAATCTCCGGCAGAAACCTCGGAGTCACTCGTGCCCTCCGGCAGAAACCTCGGAGTCACCCAATCACTCTCAATCTCCGGCAGAAACCTCGGAGTCACTCAATCACTCTCAATCTCCGACAGAAACCTCGGAGTCACTCGTGCCCTCCGGCAGAAACCTCGGAGTCACTCAATCACTCTCAATCTCCGGCAGAAACCTCTGAGTCATCACAAAATAATATGTAAAGCATGTCAGACAATATATCAAGTCTTAACACAAATCATTAGTATACAATCAGATGATAATCACAGAAAATAACACTTATGGCGACAAGCCCACATAACAGCTGACGGAACCAACGTAATTGTAATTCAACTCCACTTCATGCCCGAAGGACTATCATGCTATCCCTGTCACTTCATACAACTACATACGATTCTCTAATCAGAGTCTAACTCAAGTAAACCATAACCTACCTCAATGCCGAGCGGGTGCCACAAACAATCAACCAATGTCTTCCCCTTGCGTATAGCCTCTGAACGATTAAAATCTAGAAAATATGTTAACTACATTATAATACGAATCTAAGGACACCCATATTGCTATCTTTATATCAACAATATTTATTTACCATTTCAATTTACACATATAAAAATATTAGCATAATGTCGCGCCCGTTTTTTACCTCGGGGTCTGGTATCCGCAACGTTGCTCTTTGGCGCGGTTCCCTGGATGGAGTAATAATGCTGATTTTGAGGAGTCGTCACCTAATTGTTTAAGTGAATTAGGACACTTGATTTATTGCAATAAAAATACTGCAATTAATTTCCATTTAATGGTCTGCGAAACTTAATGAGATTCTGGATCAGGGTTCTTTATTATCCTAAAGGGAAGGGGTTAGAAATCCTTTAAGATCCGCTAACTTGCGGTTATCCGTTCAGACCTAGGTTAATTATTTATTGCCTTTTTTTATTCTACATATTCTAAGCAACTTTTATAATTTACAATTACAATGGAATGCAATACATAATAATAAAGCTACAATCGAATAAAACTCCGGAACATCTTTTAGCCCTTTTTAGGTCTTCTGCACAAGATGATCTCCGGGTACCTGCATAAACACTTAGTAAAAGTGTTAGTAATAAAATAAATAATTTTAAAGTAATAGCAATAATTAATAAGTAAAGCCAAAAAATAAATCCGTCTTTTGTACAGGGGAGGCCTTGAAAATCAGACGGAGATTCCTTCATCGGCCAATATTGCTAGAAACAATAAAATAAATAAAACCTTCAGATCTGTGCCAAAACAGTAATAGTTTAAAATACAGAGGGCTCAGACATATAAAAAATAAAGTGGGACATCCTAAACAAGTGCGGCTGCGAGAATTCGCCCTGCCAGCGCATGTTGATTATCCGGTGTAAGTGGAAGAAATCATCATTGCCCAGAAAGCTTCATTTTATTTTATTTTTCGTCTTTGCAACAGCGGAGGCCTCAAAAATCGACGGATAACTTTTTTATTGGCCAATCAAGTGTAGTATCTCATTCAGAATCAGTTTAATAAAATGAATTAAAGGGCAATATTGTCAAAATCAGCCAAGAGTAACAAATCAGTAGAACACAACAGCAGTGGTCCGCGACAAATGCAGAAGCAGTGGCAATGATTCACCGGAGCCGAAGCTCTGGCAGCAACAACCGGCGGAGTAAATCAACAACATACATTGAGAGATCCGGCTTGCCGAAAAATGCAAATAGCCAAAATAAGATGAACACAAAACAAAGCAGTGGGTCAGACCGAAAATTCAACGGAAACAGCAAGCAAATCCGGGCTAAGTCACCGGAAAACTCCGAACGTAAACAGAGGGGCCAAAACTTGTACAAAAATCAGTCAGTTGCAAAACAAACGACAGAACCCAAAAGCAAAGTCAACGGAGGTCACCGGAGTTTCAGTCCAACAACTCCACGACCAACAAAAATATCAAATAAAATTAGAACAGTTATTGCCGACAAATAGACTAACCATCAACAAATAACCGCATAAAAAAAGAATGCCAGAGATCAGTCCATATAGAAACCCACAACATCGCCGCAAGGAAAAAAGGAAAGGGGTCGGCGTTCTACGCCAATCGCCGGTGGTCAGATCCGGCGAGGCAGAGAAGTGTGGGGTGAGGGATGTTCGACGGTGACCGTGGTATTGAGGGTTGAGTTCAACGACGAGCAGGTTCGACGGAACTAGTGGTGGCGAAAGGGTGTTCGCGTACAAGCCCGCCGGTCATCACCTCCGGCGGGACAGTGGTGAAGAGTGATGAATTTCGACGATGGGGTGAGGTCGCCGACGATGATGGTATGCGGCTGAGTCTTTCAGAGGGTGAGGGAGGGGTAAGTATAGAGAGGAGAGAGGGGTAGGCGGCTGAGGGTAATAAAAGAGATGAGTGTTGCGGCTGAGAGAAAATGGGTGACGGGATGGTCATGGGTTGGGGGCAGTGGGGTAGGTTTTTATTTATAGGGGTATTTAGGTTTATGGTTTTGGGTATTGGGTATTGGGTATTGGGGGGAAAAGATGAAAGGTGTACTGTGCCTCATTTTTGGGTCTCAGTTTGGGCTTTGGTTTTCGGTGGATTGGACCGATCCAGATTGTGCCTCAGACTGGACTGATTTGACAAAAATGCAAAACGGATTAATTATTTAAAAGAAAAATTATTTAAAAATACAAAATTATCAAAATAAGAATGCCGACGCTATAATAATAAAATGCAATATTTATGAAATGTTTAATGCCTAATTAAAAGTAAAAACACGGTGCTAATTAATTATTTAAAGAGATGCAAACATTATTAAAATAAAACGACTGTGTAATAATAATAAAAACATAATATTAACAAATACATCATGCTTAATTTAAAAATAAAAAAATGCAATGCCATTTTGTGAATAAATAAACATAGAATATTATGTAAAAATGTGAAAACATGATGATTAAAATGTGGTGTCCTAAAATGCTTAAAATTGCAAGAAATGACTAAAAGATGAGTCAAAATTGGGTGTCAACAGCTTGTCCCTCTTTGACCGAAGACGATGAAAGAGTTTTCGGACAAAGACGTTGACTTGTAGCCAATTTTGTCCCCATCGTCAGAAATAAAACAAAGATCAAGAAAAAGAATGGGCAAAAGCTGATGCAAATTCAAAATTTGTCCCAGTGTTGAATTATGAGGACACTGGGTTGCTGCGATGCTAGAAAATTAGAGCAGGTAGACGCCGATTCAAAATTGTCCCAGTATCGAATCATGATGACACTGGGCTGATGTGATGCTGCAAAATTAAAAATAATACCGACGTAAATTCAAAATTTGTCCCAGTGTCGAATTATGATTGACACTGGGTTGCAGGTGATGTGGTGCTGGAAAAGACATGGTGTTTGTAGATGCTGATGGCGTCATTGCATGGACGCGATGCAGATGTTCGTCGTTGCATAGACAAAATATAGATGAAGTCGTTGCATGGGCTTACATGAAATGATGTTGTTGCATAGACGCGATGCAAATGATCGTCGTTGCATAGACGAAACACAGATGAAGCCAGACGGGCTTACATGAAATGACGTCGTTGCATAGACGCGATGCAGATGCTCGTCGTTGCATAGACGAAACACAGATGAAGCCGTTGCATAGGCTTACATGAAATGGCGTCGTTGCATAGACGTGATGCAGATGCTCGTCGTTGCATAGACGAAACATAGATGAAGTCGTTGTATAGGCTTACATGAAATGCGTCGTTGCATAGACGCGATGCAGATGTTCGTCGTTACATAGACGAAATATAGATGAAGCCGTTGCATAGGCTTACATGAAATGGCGTCGTTGCATAGACGCGATGCAAATGCTCATCGTTGCATAGACGAAACACAGATAAAGCCGTTGCATGGGCTTACATGAAATAGCATCGTTGCATAGACGCGATGCATATGCTCGTCGTTGCATAGACGAAACATATATGAAGCCGTTGCATAGGCTTACATGAAATGACGTCGTTGCATAGACGTGATGCAGATGTTCGTCGTTGCATGAACGAAACATAAATGAAGCCGTTGCAAAGGCTTACATGAAATGACGTCGTTGCATAGATGCGATGCAGATGTTCGTCGTTGCATAGACGAAACATAGATGAAGCCATTATATGGGCTTACATGAAATGACGTCGTTGCATAGACGCGATGCAGATGTTCGTCGTTGCATAGACGAAACATAGATGAAGCCGTTATATGGGCTTACATGAAATGACGTCGTTGCATAGATGCGATGCCGATGTTCGTCGTTGCATGATGAAACATAGATGAAGCCGTTGCATAGGCTTACATGAAATGACGTCGTTGCATAGACGCGATGCAGATGCTCGTCGTTGCGTAAACGAAACATAGATGAAGTCGTTGCATAGGCTTAGAAGATATGGTGTCATTTTATGGACGTACCTGCTTTGTGACTCGCCTGAGTTGATATAACGTCATTGCATAGACGTTGTGCGTTTGTAACCCGCATGTGCTTATTGTTATGCTCCCGCCTTTGCTGATATAAAAATCCTGCACTCAAAAAAAACTTGTTAGTTTTAGGAAATGAGCGGTTGATTCGCGTCGACTTTGTAGCTTTGATTCTTGACGCTTGCATGCTCAGACTTAAGCAAAAGGTTAGTGCATAACTGTTAAGACAAAAATGATAACGCATGAATTTATAAGCAATGTAATTGTATGAGTAGAAATGTTATCCTGTAAACGTGATGATGGTTATATTGATGTGATGCTGCAAATGCTGAGGTTTCATCTTTGCACGGACGTGTTGAATGTTGTGAATGCTTGATGAATATTGCGAGTGCTGACGATCTGACGGACTTGCCGGATGCCGCGAATGCTTCTTTGAATGCTCGCTGGCTGCTTTGGATCGTGAATACTTGCTGAATGCTGCGATTGCTGATTACTTTTGGAATCCTTATTATGATATATTCACGGTGCATTTCCCAAATTTGTCCCAGTTTTCATTATGCGGGGCGCGTGGGCAAGACTTAACTCTGGCGGAAATTGCTCATATATCTTTTTGGAATAATCAAACGCATTATGTCGCGCGGCGAGCCAATGAAGATTTCTAATGGTGTGACCACGATTTAGGCCGCCACTTATCCGCCGAGGAATCAGGTCAAGACGTAGTTCGTGATGCAAAAAATGATTGTACAATTTTTAAAAAATGAGACCGAAGCCAATGTGGCCGCCTACGTATTCCGCTGAGGGAATCAGGTCAAGACGTAGTTCGTGATGCAAAAAAAAATGATTGTACAATTTTCAAAAAATGAGACTGAAGCCAATGTGGCCGCCTACACTATCCTAACAAGAAACATCATCATCGGCTTGTGGTTCATTGGTGGCCTAAAACATGTGAATATCATTTCTCGCCCCGACTCGCAGCGTTAGCTCTCATTTTTCCACATCAATGAGGGCTCTCCTCGTGGCTAGGAATGGTCTCGAAGGATAATGGACATATTCTCATCTTCTTCTATGTCCAGGATGAGGAAGTTAGCAGGAAAGATGAATTTGCCCACTTTCACCAATACATCTTTAATTATGCCTCGGGGATGTACGATTGAGCGATTTGCTAGCTGCAAGTTGACTGTTGTCGACTTTGATTCCCCCAACCCAAGTCCGTGAAACACCGATAAGGGCATCAGGTTGATACTTGCCCCCAAATCACACAAAGCCCGATTGCATCTCACCTTCCCTATAGTGCAAGATATAGTGAAACTCCCTGGATCTCTCAACTTCTGGGGAAGTTTCTTCTACAAGATTGTACAGAACTCCGATGTCAATGCCACTGTCTCGCACTGCTAGTTTCCTCTTTAAAAAGGATATCCTTCTTGAACTTCATATACGCTGGCATTTGCTCCAAAGCTTCAATGAAAGGGAGATTGATGTGCAGCTTTTTGAATACCTCTAAGAATTTAGAAAACTTCTTGTCCAAAGACTTCTTCTCAAGTCGTTGAGGGTATGGAATTCTGTCTGTATATTTCCTCATGACTGCTGGTGGAGCCTTCTCTAAAATAGGGCAGTCATCAGTAACCCACTATTTCTCTGTATCAAATGTCTTCTCCAACTCATTCTCCTTTTCAACTGGTGGTTGGGGTGCAACTTGCTCTAAATGTTTACCACTCCTCAAGCTGATTGCACGACATCGCTCCTTGGGTTCATCACTGTGTTGCTATGGAGATTCCCCTGCGGTCTGTCATTCAATTTCTCTTCTAACTTCCCCATTTGAGTCTCCAAGTTCCTAATAGAGGATCTTGTTTCTGCCATGAATTGAGTTTGGGAATTTGTGAGTGTTAATAGTGCTGCTCTCAATTCATCAGGCTTCTCTTGTAGGATTTGTGGCCTGGGCTGCTGTTGCTGGATCTGTCTCTGAGGATATGGATTGGTCTGTTGATATTGCTCCTGAAACTGAGGTTGTTGTCCTTGGTCATTCCTCCATGAAAATTTGGGGTAATTTCTCCACCCCGGATTATAAGTGTTGGAGTAAGTATTGTTGTGGGGGCCTTTGAAAGTTTCCAAGTCCCTGAAACTGCTCCATAGGTACATTGTTTAGATCCACTTCTATGCACATATCAAAAGTATGGGGACCCCCACAACTGCTGCAACTGTTTTGTCAAAGTGGAAACCTGAGCAGTCAACGCAGTGATAGCATCCAACTCATGAACCCCAGCCACTTTCCTGGTGTTTGTTGCTCTCTCATCTGACCACTGATGGTTGTTGGTGGCCATGTCTTCTAATAAATCATGTGCCTCATTGACATTTTTTCTCATGAAAGTGTTACACCCCGTATTTACAGGATATGTTTATAAGAACGTACATAAGAACTCAAAGATGTTAAGGTTTGAGACGAGTAAAAATTTATCGAAATTATGGAATTGTCTGAAAACGTAATATTGCGATGAATGGGAGGGCGACACGTGTCACCCCCCCTTAATGATGCCTTGGACGATTTCTTGCAAGGGCAAGAAGGTCATTGGACCTTTGTTAGCAAGACAAGTCTTGCAAGTGTGAGCTTGAGAAAATTGACCAAAGTCAAAGGTCCCACAAGCCTTGATATTTAATAAGAGATCATCCTAGCCACCCAATTGTACACATCTTGACCCTCCATGTCCCTTTACTATACTACTAGTAGTGAGACAAGTTCCATACTTAGCCATATTTGCACAAAAAATTGAAGAACATAGAGGGAAGCTCACGGGTTCCTCTTGGAAGAAAAGGAAAAATCTTTGATCCTTGTTCTTTTAGCTCCCCACTTTAAACCAAGGTTCATGAGTGTTATGTAAGTGTATCTCAATAGAAAAATCCCGGAAAAAGAGAGTTTTCGTATTAGTCGCAAAGTGAAAACCTAGTGGCTTTCTAGGTTTTGGATTGGAAGTTTGAAGGAAAGTTGTTGGTAGGGTTCTAAGGGTCTCAACAAGCGGATTGAAGTGTCTTGGAGAGGCTCTAAACTACTAAGGAGCGACTTCGGATTTGGAATTGGATTAAGGATCGTTAAGGTATAATCTTGTCTTTTAAGGTGTTACAAGATTATATATTTGTATTGTTGTTGTTAGCTTTACATATTGATAGCATGAAGTTGGTATGTTGAAGTTTATAAGTATTATGGATTGCTTGTAGCTTAATCCGAAATGTTATGCAAGCCACTTGAAAATTGGATTACTAATTGGTCGTTTATTAGAAATCGTCGCATGTTACCTACTTAAAGATTATGGTTATTATAATCAAATGCGACTTGATATCATGTTATGTTAACAATTTGGATTGAAATGGAAATTGGATAAGAATTGGTATGGTTGAACTCAAGGTGGCCGAATTTGGACTTTTAGTTTGTTATTCATTTGTATTGGACTACCTTCTATATTGTTGTGAGCCAATTGGGGCTGTTTGGTTATTGTATTTCGGCCTTGAAAAAGGTGGCAAAGTAAGTAGAAACAAATGAGGTGCTGTCCGATTTTCCGTAGAATTTAGTGACTTAGCACTTAAGATATTCTACGTTTAAAGTAAGAGGTTAATGGACGTATTGTGGCCATGATAGGTTGAAGTACTAAGTTTAGCGTATCCTACTTGAAGAATGGAATAGCTCAAGGTTGAAGTACTTTGGAGCATTTTGCTACTTGTCGACAATCGTCGCGAGGTATGTGAACCTCTTCTTTCGTTGGCATGATCCTACGTATGAAATATCCATGTGATAACATTTTAAGATTCCTTCTACTCTTAGAAGTTAAGAAGTATTTACATTGTTGAATCTAAGTTAAGAGTATGTTTAAATTGTCCTAAGTCCTTACTAGGTCTTATGGGAGACGTTGGTAAGGATGGTTAGGAAATTATGAGATTTGATTTAAGGGCTATGTATCTTGATTTATTTAAAGTAAGTATGTAAGTTGATTTTTATGTTTGAAAATGGCTTGAATTTATATGTGAAAAGGGGATTGTTTTAAAAAGTGTAGATGACATGATTTTACAAGTATAAGTAAATGGAGTTTAAAGAATGTATGTTATGAAGTTTTAAGACTATGAGCTTTGATTTTCTTTAAAGGATTATGAAACTTTATTTTTCAAGATTATGGGACTTGATTTCTAAAGTATAAGCGATATGATTTGAAAGAGGGTATGCTACGAGGTGTTAAGGCTATAAGCCTTGATTTTATAAGTGGAAATGACTTAATTTTACAAAGTATGGCTTCTTAATTTATTTCAAAAGATAAGAAGATGGCTTCCAAAAGAGTATGTGACTTGAGCTTTAAAAAGAAAGGAGTTCTATGATTCTTTTTAAGTATGTATGTACGTAGTATTTTTGGATCTAGTTTTCCTAATGTTGTAAGAATAAAAGTGCCTTAAGTTCTCCAAAATGAAAGGTTGTTATAATAGCTTTATGGGAAGTTGTTATGACGACTTAAGAAGAAGTGAAAAGATGGTTTAAAAATGTTATGTAAGGAAAATCACACCGAGCCTACGAATAGGCCGGATTACGTTATGAGATACACCGAGCCTACAAATAGGCCGGATTACGTTATGAAATACACCGAGCCTACAAATAGGCCGGATTACGCTATGAGATACACCGAGCCTACACATAGGCCGGATTACGCCACATTACCCCGAGCCTACACATAGGCCGGGTTACGTCTGTCACGACCCGATTCCGGGGCCCGTGACTGGTGCCTTACCCCGGGCACCCCAGTGATCCAACATCAGAGTAATCAGCGGAACATAAAGACAACACATGAAATAACAGTAGTATAAACAATGAAATAAGAAGACCGGCTAACCAAAAAAAACGGTTACCTTCAGCATATATATAAACAACAACTTTTTCAACATGAACAGTTTAATCCTTTTTACAAAACCCTGCCCACAACGATTACTGCACTTAAGAAATGATACGACAACAATGGCGGGACGGGGCCCCGCCATACCACGAATGTAAACACCTACAACAACAGGGACTATACCATCGATAAGCCTCGGAGAAACGGAGCTTTCCCATATCTTTGAATCGTGACCCTAAGAGCGAGGATCGATGGCGGTGTACCTTTACTGCGGCATGAACGCGGCCTCAAGGAGGTCGATAACACAGTGCAGTATGTGAAATCCCGAAAATAAGTGCGTAAATGGAATCATAGTAGTCTATATAAAGTCGGAGACATGTATGATAACAAAACTACGATCACAATAAACAAGCGATCATATCAAGTCGTGACTCACGCCTCAAAGTCATCACTCAAATATAACAATGGGTCTCACGCCACAACATCAATCATGCGTGGAATACCTTCCTCACCGCGGCGATTTATGATATAAAAGCACCAAGGAACACATATGAACACCGTGTCCCACTGTGCATAATAACACCGCACGGTAAGTGCGAAGGCATAGCCGATTACTAACACCTACGCACCAACAAGGTCATGAATCGTATCATAAGATCTGTCTGCAGTCACATGATCAAAGCCGCCACTTGCCCGCAGATCTAATGTCGCGCGTCTAGTCTCGAACTTCCCGCGACTCCGCATAGGCCAATCTCATCGCCCGCATGAGGTATTCCCGCATCGAGGGTAGCTACTCCGGCATCGTCCCGACTTCGCATCCGCGTGGCCACGTGGACCGCGTGCCCACAGAGGACGACACTAACACGGAACTCTCGTAGCTCCGATAGGCCCCCAGGACTGCATGAGGTATTCTCGAATCATAGGTCCATCGACGCTGAGTCTACCCGCGTCGGAGGGCAACCCCGGAATCATCTCAAGAGATGAATGCCACAATACTATCATAACGACTGATAGTTAATAAGCACAATCTAGGGAAACCCCTTTACACAAACATCACAAGATACTAACACACGTAGCATCCTAACACGTTTACTTATCAAAGCAATCAAGAAAGTATTACAAGGCTATCACAAACCAATACAATCAAGTTGTTCACACAAGGTACCTTCTACTATATGATTAACAAGATCGGGTTTTATCCCCCAAAGTACTTCATACATTAACTCTTTAAAAGATCGTTACATTCACAAAAGTCACACAATACGTAGTAGTATATGAAAATAGAGTGATTATCATTTTAAAGTAAATCAATTACTTCTCTTTGTAAAACCAAGTAGCAACATTCTTTTCCAATGTTCAAGTTTGCCTAATTTCCAATGTTCAAGTTTGCCTAATTTCCAATGTTCAAGTTTCTCATTTTAGAAAGGTTTCGTAGTTCATAGTCTTATTCATTTAAGAATATAATTCTCCTTTAAACAAACTGAGAAACATAAGCCTTATATGTGAGTAGGATATCTTGTTTATAACAATCTTATTACAATGACCATGATCTAGGAAATATCATTTTGTCTCATCTTAGCTTCTATGCGGATGGAAGTTTCTCTTGGTTTTAATAATACTTAATTATTCACAACATTTCCTTTTATTAACGCTGCAGATGGTTTGTCGATACACATTCGATTTCCAAATCAAGAAACATTCTTAAGCCGTTATACCTAACTTCCCATAAAGCTAGTATAACTCTTAAGTTTTCAAAAACCAAATATTACTTCTTCTTTCAAAATGATTCAAAAATCTTTTGAAATACTTCAAGTTCTTTATTAACACATAACAAGCCAGTTATAGTTCAAATCAGTTACCTTTTAAAAACCACATGTATTTTCTTACCAACATAAAGCTGTTATAACCAACTTCCCATAAAGCCGTTATACACTTTATGTTTTACACCAATCAAATACATTTAGTACATGTACGTCTACCGTACTACATAGTTCACACATATCATGCTAGAAGAGATAGGAAGAGGTTCACATACCTCGCGACGAGTATCGACTAATAGCAAAACGCTCCAAGTACTTCCAAACGTCGGCTACTCCTTAAGCCAAGTAGATCGCGCCACACGTAGTACTTCAACCTATAAGGCCACAAGGCGCTTATTAACATTTAGATCTTATCGTAGAACATTCTACGTAAAAATTGAAGACCTCCCCGCAACAAACAGCGTAAATCTCCTCCTCTATCGAGGCCGGCTACCAAGCCAACCAGGGGGGGGGGGGTTATACGTCTAACCCTAACGGGTACAATTCTACTCCACGGTACTACTACACAAGTCTACTGTAATACAACCCTATGTAATTACAGTTCAGTATTCTTCTTTAAATTCAGGCTTAAGTCGCAAGACATTGCCGATAACTATGTTCAGTACTATATATAGCATACTTCAACTATATAATCTAACAACATGTAATTTCCAATTACAATAGAGGGACAAGATAATTACCTCGATAAGCCCATAATTATCCTAGTTTAAATGTCGATCCTGAGCAAGGTTTAGCTCCTACTCCGTGCGCTCCGACCCGCTCCAAACAACCCTTAGAAGTTCTAACCAACTTCTACTTATGACTTCAACTACGGTGAAGATTTTCCTTAGGGTTTCGGTTTTGTGACTGACGGAAGTATAATAGTATTTTCTGGGCTTTTCGTATAGGTATATCCTTAGAATACTACAAGGTATATGGCTAAGGTAATTTGGGCATTATAACAATACTTTTGAGAGTATTTCTACCAAGAGGGGGGTATATACGAGACAACACCACAAGTGGGTGTATACCTCGCCTACCCCCACTGTGGGGTACTCTCGCCAAGGGGTGGGGAGGGCTCTCGCCAAAGGGCCAACTCAAAGGGGGAGAGGGTGTTGACGAAAACACCACACAAAGGGAGGGAGTATTTTTAACACTTCGGAAATATTTGGAATGGAAGAAGAAGTCTTCCAAGGGGGGGTATTTATAGGTCAAGCAAAGGCCAACCAATGGCCAAGATCAATCCATGTGTAGGCAAGTGTAGGGCTAGGATTTACCAAACACAAATATCCTACCTACCCGACTTTGTCAAGGCACAAAAACGTGCCTTACCTTGTCCATTTCGTCCAAATGGGCGATTTGAAGTCCACAATGAGAGGGTGCCAAGTGGCGCCTCTTGTTGATCCAACACGTTTCGCCTCTCCGGAAAAATCCGCAAAAATAAAAATGACATAGCGGAAATTCCCTACGAAAGTGAAAACGTTTCGTCGAAAAACGACTCTAAACGGGTGTTGTGAACAAAATTAATTCGGCCAAGCCTTAATCACAAGTTCAAATTTCTACGTACGTCCCTACGTACATACTCTGGAAATACGGGGTATAACAACGTCATCTTACACCGAGCCCCACAGGCGGGCCGGATTATGTTATATGATTCCACAGTACACCGAGCCCCACAGGCGGGCCGAATTATGTTATATGATTCCACAGTACACCGAGCCCCACAGGCGGGCCGGATTATGTTATATGATTCCACAGTACACCGAGCCTCACAGGCGGGCCGGATTATGTTATATGATTCCACAGTACACCGAGCCCCACAGGCGGGCCGGATTATGTCACATGATTCATCAGTACACCGTGTCCCGCAAATGGGCCGGATTATGTTATGTAAGATATGTAAGTTATGTGAAAAAGGCTGGATTAAACTCTTAAGTAAGTATGTAAGAATATGTTGTTAAATCTTATCGAAAGAAGGAAAGGAACGGTTAATATATGATTGGTTTCAGGAGTTGAAAGGACATTCTTTTATACAGATATGATTTGGTTATTGCATTTATTTCTGTTCCATATTAAACTGTTGTTATCGACTTCTGGGCTGCGTTAATGCCCGCAGGTGATAGGTACACAGGTTGGTGATCCTTGCTCTTAGGATCTCTGTCCAGTTTTTGGAAAGAAGCCCCTTTCACTCCGGAGGCTTGTCTTTTGGTACGGTTTTCCTGATGTGGTAGACTTATGTACACTGAGGGGTATGGCGGGGCCCTGTCTCGCCGCAGTTGTAATTCTTAGAGGTCTGTAGTCACATGTTGTGGGTCGGTTTGTAAAAAAAGAAAGAAAGGGATGTAACTGCTGTTGTTATATATATGTATATGTGTCCAGGAAGGTAGCCTTATCGGCTAACCTGTGGTTTAATTTCTTGTTATTTTATTTTATAAGTTTCATGTATGTTCATTGCTATTCTCTCGATGTATACGAACAGGTGCCTGTGGTAGGGCACCGGTCGTGGCAGGTCGGTCGTGATGAAAGTTTCTCCCGCAAAGAAGATCAATAATGGTACGAGTAGTACCACACAACCCATTGTAGAAGATATGGACCAACATCCACTTGTCAATCCCATGATGCGGGCACTTCCTCTGCAAGTCTTTGAACCACTCCCATGCATCATACAATGATTCTCCCTCTAGCTGGTAGAAATTATTAAGCTCTCCTCTAAGCTTTGCTGCCTTCGATGGAGGGAAGAATTTGGCAAGAAAATTCTGAGCCAAGTCTTGCCATGTGGTAATGGAGTTCGCCTGCAAGGAGTTCAACTAGCTCTTGGCTAGATCCCTGAGTGAGAAGGGAAAAAGCCTCAATCGAATGACATCATTAGTAATGCCATTGTATTTAAATGTTGCACACAGTTTTAGGGAATTGGCCAAATGCATATGGGGATCTTCAGACGGTAACCCCCCCAAACAGAACTGAACCTTGAACCATGTGCAAGATCGCTGGTTTGATTTCGAAGTTATTGGTTCTACAACGGGTAGCCTGATGCATGTCTACACCCCTGTAATTGTCGCCAATACATAGTCCCTTAAGCTCGTCTCTACAGGATGCGTGACTTGTCCTATGATAGCCGGTACCTCATCATTCACCTCATTGTTGTTTTGTTGATGTTCCATTGCTAAATAATCAACAATTCTTTTATCTCGCCTGTTCCTCTTGCACAATTTTTCATTTCAGTGTTCAGAGGGACAAGTGTGTCTGCTTCTCTCCTACTTCACATAAACAAGCTTCCTGAAATCGATCAAAAACAATACAACAGATCAAGGCACAAATGCGTTCTAAAAATAAAAAGAAAAATTAAAAACCAAATTAGAAATAAGTAGGAGTTATTTTATTTGAAGACTTAGTTTATGTTGATTATTGAAATTGTAAAACTCTTGAGAGTTGGTGATATTGTTAAGAGGTTGGTTTCTTGGGAAACTTGTTTCCCTTGAGGTCTTTCTAATAGTTTAGTGCTTCTCTTGTATTTAATTTAGAGGTCTTAGTTATTGATATAACTTTGGTTGCCAAATTGGGTCGTTAGTTGTGTCAATCTATCTATCTTTACTTTCTAGTTATTTTTCTTATCCTTTTTGTTCTTATAATTATATCAATTGGTATCATAGCTAAGTTTTAGGTTTGTTTCTACAAATCTAGTCTTGGGTTTGTTACTACAAAAAATCTGAAACTTTTCCACCAAAAACCCTAAAACTTTTGTGTTTATTTTGTTGATTTGACACTTGATTCTTGTTCCTTAGTGTTTTTAGAGTCTAAATCCAAAGTTTTTGGTCAATCGGAGTTGAATTGATGCTTTAACCATTAAAGGGTTTTCAAGTTCTTGAAGCATGAAAGTGGGTCTTATAGTAGGAGGAGAAATTGTGGTTTGAGACCTATTGGTATTTGTTCTTCACATAAAAGAGAACTTAGATCCCAAATTTGAGCTAATTTGGAGTTGATTTGAGTATAGTTGGGTTTTTAGAAATTGGTTGGTGTTCTTGAGATTGTTCATATCTTCAAGAGGAAGAAGAAGATAAAAGAGGGTTTTCGATCCATATAATTTTTTGCTATTAGTCAAAAGGTGTTTTTCTACCCCAAAAAGGGAAATACTAGGTTGTGTGGAGCCAAAAGTAATTAAAAAGTAAAAAAACATAGTTGGTCACGTACCATTCTTTTTGCTACTGGAAGTGGCCATGTAGTTGAACATGAGCCACGTATCCAGTCACCCTCAGCCATGCATTAGACATTGACCACACATCCACCCACACAAAGGTCATGTTTCCCATACTTTTGAATCCAACTTTTGTTTCATTCTTCTCTTCATTTCTTTGATTCTCTAAACTAATTAACAACGAGTAGTCATCCTTACTTGATTGTTAACTAGTTCTTGGGTTCCACTTCTTTTCATCCCAATTATTTTGATTCTTTTTATTTCATTTAAAACTTCATTGAAAACTTCTTGATTCAAGTTCTTTAGTTTTAGTTGAGTCATCCATTCTTCAAGGTCAAACAAGAATCCATTCTAGCCAAGAGTAGAAACGAATTTCGTTGTGACCAATAGGAGTCAAAAAGATTACAATCATTGGCCGAAGAAATTGAGAGGTAATCAAAAGTGGGCATACTTGAGAAAAAGTGATTTGATTTTCACTAACTTAACATATTTTCTTATTTTATTGCTTAATTTTAATAGGTACCATGGCATCGGAGGATAGAACGCAAGTTCTCACCGGGGAACTAACCCTTGTTGATGTCATGATGGTCTTGAATGACATTAATAGTCAAATTCGAGAATTGGATAATTGGGTTGGGGTCAGTGAAGAAAGAAGGGAATCGTCACTTTCCCATCGAATGTTATACTAAGGAACGGTGAGTGGTCATCATCAAGTCAATTTGTCTACTTTGTCACTTGGAGATTAAGAAGGAGTTAGAAGAGCAACAACTGGTGATCCTTCTTATACATAGGGACTATGCTTTGAACACTAACAAACTAACTTTTTTTTTTGCATAGTTCTATTTCTTCTCTTTTGCAGGATTATGATGATGTATTCCCCACGGAACTTCCAAGGGAATTGCCACCCTTAAGGGGAATAGAGCACCAAATCAAGTTTGTCCCGGGGTCTCAATTGCCAAATAAACCGGCTTATAGAGCCAACCTGGATGACACCAATGAACTTCAAAGGCAAGTGGATGAGTGTTACACCCCGTAAGTCCAGGACATGTAGAAGAGAATGTACGAAAGGAAACAAGACTTGGAAATTGGTACGGCAGGAAGAATTGTTTTTCCGACGGAAAATGTTCCGAACGTCGGAAAGGAAAAATGTTCGTTGTTGAGAATTGGATTCTCAAAATACATTATTTGAAGAGTATGAGACTTAATAATATTATGGAAATTTATTTTTACGGATTTGGTCACGTGGGCCCACGAGGAGTTTTACATTTTGTGGGACCCACGAGGTTACGAAATTTTATGGACGAATGAGAGGCGACACGTGGCACTCCTTCCACAAGGCTTGGACGAAATTTTGCAAGGCTAAAGTGGTCATTTGACCTAAGTAGATGATAAGTCTTCAAGCTTGATATTGTTGACAAGTCAACTTGTCCACCTAAGCTTAATCCATGAAACTCATCCTAGACACACATTTGTGATAATACAAGCCCTCCAATGTTTTATATAAGCTCACTACTAGTGCAAGACTAAGTTTCCAACACTTAGAAAAATCACAAACATTTCTTGTTCTTAAGTTAGCTCTCGGTTAGCCACTTTCCCACAAGAAAATTTTAGTTGTGACCCTTTGTTCACAAGACTTAAACCCAAGGTTCCTAAGAGTGTTGTAAGGTTATCTCAATAGAAAGATTTGGAAAAACGGAGTTTTCGTATTAGTCGCAAGGCGAAAACCTAGGAAGTTCTTCAACTTTGAAGTTGGAACTTGAAGATGGGTTCTTCATAGGCTTCAAGGAGTGCTTGAGCGGATTGGAACCTCAGGAAAGGAGCTAAGAATTGCTAAGGCGCGACTTTGAATCTTGGAAATTTTAAGGGCTTTGAAAGGTATAAATTTGGTCGTTTTAGTAGTTAAGGCTTACTTATTGTTGTAGCTATGGATATTAGCAAGCATGAGTGGTATATTATGAAGTTTGTTTATTATATTGGCTATTGGAACCCTAATCCGAAAACTAGCATGTTAGCCTTAAGACTACAATTCAAGTTGATTATTCGTTTAAGTTGTCGCATGTTGTATAAAGAAGGAAATTGTAGTTATTGAAGTTGTTTGTAACTATATAACATGTTAGACCTTAGAACTTGGAATTGGAAAAGGATTGGAAAAGACTTTGAATTGTTAGTATGTTGGCGAGGATGGCTAGTGAAGTTTGAACTACTTTGTATTAAATTGTGGGCGGAATTTACACGTATTGTAAGGCGTGTAATCCCTTTGTTTAGTGGTTGTTTGAGCCTTAAATGGGCGTGTTGGTTATTGTATTCGACCTTGAAAAAGGTGGCAAAGTGAGTAGAAACAAAGGAAGTGCTGCCCGATTTTCCGTAGAATTAGAGACCAAACACTTAGTATTATTCTGCGTAGAGACTAGAAGTTGATAGTCTTGTTGTGACCATTATAGGTTGACACTTCTACGTACGGCGTATTCGGCTTAGCTTGTGGAATTAGCCGAAAAGGTATGTGAACTATCTCCTCTTCTAGTATGATTCCTTAAGATAAAGAAAGTATGTTCTACTCCCTAAATGATCCATTCCTTGGTTGTATTTGGATTGCCTAAAGTAGAATTTGTTCTATGTGCTTCCTTGATTGTACTTTGATGTTTAAATTGTAAGTCGTATAATCCATTTCCTTAGTGAAGTTTGGATTCTTAAAAGTGAAAGTATTTTACTTAAAGTACATAGAGTCTTGAAAAGGAAGTGGTTTCTAAACCTTTTGGCTAGTGCCTTAGTTCCAAAACTTAAAGGTCATTAAAATGACTTTAGTGAGTCAAGGAGTGATTTACTTAATTGTTTAAAAGAGGAGAAATGACATGATTTAAGAGAAGAAACTTGTTTTCTATATATTAAGAGACGTGAAGTGTTTTGAAAGTTAAGGGACTTAAAGAGTTTTAAAATACGTGATACTGGTCCCGGTTTACACGTCTAAGTCCTCGGATAGGAAATTGTATTTGGCGAAGGTATAAAGTGAATATAACGACTTTATGGGAAGTTGGTTATATTTGCTTTATGGAAAGATAAATGACTCGATTTTAATGAAAAGGCAACTTGATTTTAAGGCATCAATTGCCTAAAGTTTAGTAATAAAATAAGTTACTTGGTTTCTAAAGGTTAAGAGACTAAGTGTATTTTAAAAGTTAAGAAAATCGATTTGAAAGTATTTAATACTTGGATTTTAATAAGTATAAGTCTCTTGGTTATAAAAGGAATGGATATGTCTAAAACCATAAAGGGTTATAACGGCTTTATGGGAAGTCGGTTATAACAGCTTTATGGAAAGTTTAGAAAGTTGTCTATTTTGATTAATCGACATAAGTTGCCTAGATTGTAAAAGAAAATTTGAGTTACTTGATTTCAAGTGTTGAAATAAGCTTTCAAAAAAAATGTAGTAACTTACTTTGAAAAATAGACACGCCTTGATACTACGGGTGTTAGTATCTTGGGATTTTTCACAAAAAGGAGTCTCTTGAAAAGATTAGTACTTTGGCTTGATAAATTGAGAATTTGTCTAAGTGTGCCTTGATTAGTACTTTGGCTTGATAAATTGAGAATTTGTCTAAGTGTGCCTTGATTAGTACTTTGGCTTGATAAATTGAGAATTTGTCTAAGTGTGCTTTGATTAGTACTTTGGCTTGATAAATTGAGAATTTGTCTAAGTGTGCCTTGATTAGTACTTTGGCTTGATAAATTGAGAATTTGTCTAAGTGTGCCTTAATTAGTACTTTGGCTTGATAAATTGAGAATTTGTCTAAGTGTGCCTTGATTAGTACTTTGGCTTGATAAATTGAGAATTTGTCTAAGTGTGCCTTGATTAGTACTTTGGCTTGATTAATTGAGAATTAGTCTAAGTGTGCCTTGATTAGTACTTTGGCTTGTTAAATGAGAATAATCCTATTGGTGCCTTGATTAGTACTTTGGTTGTTAATTGAGAATTATTCCATGTGTGCCTTGATTAGTACTTTGGCTTGATTAACTGGGAATTGCCTATGTGTGCCGGTGATAGCCTTTGAGTGCAAGTACTATGT
This sequence comes from Przewalskia tangutica, assembly GCA_029844215.1. Lineage (NCBI taxonomy): Eukaryota > Viridiplantae > Streptophyta > Magnoliopsida > Solanales > Solanaceae > Przewalskia > Przewalskia tangutica. The sequence goes on along the minus strand of CM056739.1, from coordinate 17,039,641 downwards.
TTTATTACGTTGTCGCGACTCTCGCGAGTGGTACCGTCCGTTGTAAGTTACTGGGACGTACCGACAGTGATGTGGGATTCCACGGGTATGCTTCCGTTATTGGTAGTACTTGGGTTAAATTCCCGGATTCTTTTTATAAAAGACATGGTAGTGCTTATGTCTTGTTTGACGGTCGGTCGAGATAGGGTAAGAGTATATGTGAGGGGTAAACCCCCAAGATGCTATACCACCTGTTTTACCACCTTCTCCAGGGTAGAGTATATGTGAGGGGTAAACCCCAAGACGCTATACCACCGCTTTACCACCTTCTCCGTGGTAGAGTATATGTGAGGGTAAACCCCAAGACGCTATACCACCTGTTTTTCCACCTTCTCCAGGGTAGAGTATATGTGAGTGGTAAACCCCCAAGATGCTATACCACCTGTTTTACCACCTTCTCCAGGGTAGAGTATATGTGAGGGTAAACCCCAAGATGCTATACCACCGCTTTACCACCTTCTCCGTGGTAAGAGTATAAGTGAGGGTAAACCACCAAGATGCTATACCACCGTGGACTTGGTGTTCATGTATGCCTATTGGTGTTGTACTATATCATGGATCCGGCGGTGAGGAAAGATTCCACGCATGATTGATGTTATGGGCGTGAGACCCATGGTTATATTTGAGTAATGACTCAGCGGGCTGCGTCCCCGACTTGATGTGGATCGCTATGTATTATATACGTAGGTTGGCTATCATACATGTCTCCCGCTTTGTTTAGATCGTTATGATTTTATTACGATACTTCTGCTCACATACTTGTACATTCTTCGCATCGACCTCCTTCGGGCTGCGTTCACGCCGCAGTTTAGGTACTGTTCGGTGATCGGCAGCGTAGGATCCTCGCCGTGGTTTTTGGATAGCTCCTCTGCTCGTGAGTTTATCTTTTGGTATATATCCTTGATGTGCTTTGTACGCTTTGGGTACGCATGGGCCTTGTCCGCCATAGTTGATAGATAACTCTTAGAGGTCTGTATTCATATGTGGGATTGGACTCATGTACAGTGTTGTGTCTGTTGTTTATGTATATATGGCAGCCTTGTCGGCTTTGCCCTTGCACGTACGTTTATTTTAAAGAAAAAAAAAATGAATGAGCTGTTACTAATTTCCGCAATGTACTTAGTTGTTAAGGTAGAAGGGTGCCCAGGTAGGGCACCAGTCACGGGCCCGGGGTTCGGGGTGTGACAATGAGCTCATTGAAAAGGGGGTTGTGTGAGAAATTATGAGTCCATGTGTCGTGCCCGTGATCTTGGTGCCAAAAAATGATGAGACATGGCGCATGTGTGTTGATTGCTGAGCCATCAACAAAATAACAGTAAAATATCTCTATCCCATACCTCAGCTTGATGACATGCTTGATGAATTGAATGATTCATGCATATTCTCTAAGATAGTTATTAGGAGCGGTTACCATGAAATCCAGATGAAACCCGGAGATTAGTGGAAAATAGTGTTCAAGAACAAGTTTGGTCTATAAGAATAGTTGGTGATTACTTTTGGTCTCACTAACGCTCCTAGCTCTTACATACGTTTGATAAATCATGTGATGAAACCTTTTATTGGAAAATTCATGATTGTTTACTTTGATGATATTTTGGTGTATAGTAAAACCTTGAATGAACATATTGATCATTTGAAATGTATGTTTGATATCCTTAGAAAAGAACAACTTTATGCTAATGTGGTTAAATGCTCTTTTTGTACTGATGAAGTTGTTTTCTTGGGTTTTGTTGGGAGTTCAAGGGGCGTTGAGGTTGATGAATGCAAGATATACACTATTAAGAATTGGCCAACTTCTAAATATATTAGTGATATGCGGAGTTTTCATGGTTTGGCTAGTTTCTATAGACATTTTGTCAAGGGATGTAGTACCATTAACTGCTCCCTTGACCGAGGTAATTTGAAAGGATAAGGCTTTTTCTTGGGGTGAGGAGCAAGCAAAAGCTTTTGAAACCTTGAAACAAATTCTTATCTCTGCACTGTTGTTACAATTATCCGACTTTGATAATATTTTAAACTTGAATGCGATGCTAGTAATATAGGTATTGGTGCCATTTTGATGCAAGACCAAAAACCCATTGGCTATTTTAGTGAAAAGCTTAAAGGTCGTACCGACCATGAGTCTTTGAAACAACTTAAGGCCAAAACAATGTTGAACAAACGGCGTGCCAGATGGGTTGAATTTCTTGAAACCTTCCCTTATGTAATCCAATACAAAAAGGGGAAGGACAATGTAGTGGTGGATTCCTTGTCCAAAAAATATGTTTTATTAATAATTTGTCTTCCAATTTGATGGATTTTGAAAGCTTGAAGACATTGTACATTGAGGACCCCGTCTTTGTGAAAATCTATCAAGATTGTGAAGAATGGGAAAGGGAAAGATGTCTTAAGGGTATATATTTTACTCTTTTACTCTAGATTTGATGGTTTCTTGTTCAATAACAAGCGATTATGTGTTCGCATGAGCTCTTGGAGGGAACTTTTTGTGAGGGAGGCACACAATGGTGGATTAATGGGTCATTTTGGTATTGATAAAACTATGGAGATTCTTGAAGAACAATTTATTGGCCTAAATTGCATCGTGATGTTGCTAAAATTTATGGTCAATGAATTGAATGCCATGGTGCTAAATCTAAGCTTTTTCCCCATGGATTGTATACCCCTATCCCCACCCCTTAAAGACTTTGGCTTGACATTTATATGAATTTTGTATTGGGCTTGCCAAGGACTAGAAAGGGAAAGATAGTATCTTTGTTGTGGTTGACCAATTTTCAAAGATGGCTCATTTCATTGCTTGAAATAAGTGTGATGAGGCACCTCATGTTGCATTTTTATTTGTTGAGAATGTGGTCAAATTGCATGGTATTCCCAAAATCATAGTGAGTGATAGGGACTCTAAGCTCCTTAGCCACTTTGGAAGGAATTATGGGGACAACTTGATACTAGATTATTATTTTCTACTTCTTGTCATCCACAAATCCGAAGTTGTGAATAGTACATTAGGTTGTTCTTAGGGACATGGTTAAGGGAAAGTTGTTACACCCCGTAATTACAGGACATGTTTTAAGAACGTACGAAAGAACTCACGAGTGTTAAGATTTGAGACTTGTAAAAAGTTATCGGAAATATTGGAATTTGTCGGAAAACGTATTATTGTGACGAAAGGGAGGACGACACGTGTCACCCCCCCTTATAGATGCCTTGGACGAAATTGGCATGGCCAATATGGTCATTGACCATAGTCCTAGATGGCAAGTCTTGCAAGTTGTTTAGCTTGAGAAGTTTGACTAAGTCAAGGTCCCACAAGTCTTGATATTTGTTAAGAGATCATCCAAACCACCCATGTGTTTATATCATAACCCTCCAAGGTGCTATTTAATACTAGTAGTAGTAGACAAGCTTAACACTTAGCCATATTTGCACAAATTGGATGAGCAACAAATGAAGCTCTCGCCTACGACCATGAAAAGAAAAAAATTGTGTTTCTTGTCCTATAAGCCCCACACTTTAAACCAAGGTTCATGAGTGTTATGTAAGTGTATCTCAATAGAAAAATCCCGGAAAAAAGAGAGTTTTCGTATTAGTCGCAAAGTGAAAACCTAGTGGCTTTTCTAGGTTTTGGATTGTAAGTTGAAGGAAAGTTGTTGGTGTGGTTCTAAGGGTCTCAACAAGCGGATTGAAGTGTCTTGGAGAGGTTCTAAACTACTAAGGAGCGACTTCGGATTGGATTTGGATTAAGAGTCGTTGAGGTATAATCTTGTCTTTTAAAGTGTTACAAGGTTATATATTTATTTTGTGTTGTTAGCTTTTCCTATTGCTAGCATGAAGTTGATATGTAGAAGTTTATAAGGATTATGGATTTATTGTAGCCTTGGAAATCCGAAATGAAATGTAAGCCATGTTAAGTTGGATTACTAATTGGTCGTTTATTAGAAATCGTCGCATGTTACTTACTTAAAGATTATGGTTGTTATAATCAAATGCGACTTGATATCATGTTATGCTACCAATTTGGATTGAAATGGAAATTGGATAAGAATTAGCATTGTTGAACTCAAGGTGGCCGAATTTGTACTTCTAGTTTGTAATAGTTGGTTTTCATTTGTATTGGACTACCTTCTATATTGTGGTGAGCCAATTGGGGCTGTATGGTTATTTATTTATATTGGACTACCTTATAGATTGTGGTGAGCCAATTGGGGCTGTATTGGTTATTGTATTCGACCTTGAAAAAGGTGGCAAAGTTAGTAGAAACAAAGGAAGTCTTTGTCGATTTTTCGTAGAATTAGTGACCTAGCACTTAGAATAATTCTACGTTACAAGTGAAAGGTTAATGGACATATTGTGACCATTATAGGTTGAAGTACTAAGTATAGCGTATCCTACTTGGAGAGTGGAATAGCTATCAAGGTTGGAGTACTTTGGAGCATTTTGCTATTTGTCGACAATCGTCGCCCGGTATGTGAACCTCTTCCTGCCTTTGGCATTTTTCGAGGTTTGGAATATACTTGTGGTATCATTTCATGTTTCCTTCTACTCTTAGAAGTTAAGAGGTAGTTATGTGATTTACTCTATGTAGAACTCTTCCTATCTTTTGAGCATGACTAGTTGCACGTATGTAGTACGCAGACGACACGACTATGACATTCTTTACTTGTTTTATGTAATGCCAAGTCGGGTGGGTTAGGAGATTAACTCACTTCTTTGAAAATAGTAAGGATGTCTTAAGTTGATTTTAAAGTTAAGGGACTTGAAGAGTTTTAAAGTATGTGATACTTGTTCCGTTTTAAACGTATAAGTCCCTTGGATAGGAAATTGTTTATGGCTAAGGTATAAAGTGAATATAACGGCTTTATGGGAAGTTAGTTATATTTGCTTTATGGAAAGATAAATGACTTGACTTTCGTAAAAAGGCAACTTGATTTTACGGCATCAATTGCCTAGGGTTTTATAATAAAAGGAGTCACTTGTTTTCAAATGGTTAAGAGACTAATTGTATTTTTGAAAGTTATGAGAATTGATTTGAAAGTATATAATACTTGGTTTCAAAAAGTAGAAGTCTCTTGGTTATAAAAGGAACGTGTTAGTCTAAACCATAAAGGGTTATAACGGCTTTATGGGAAATTGGTTATAACGGCTTTATGGAAGACTAAGAGAATGGTTTTCTCTAGTAAAGTAATCAAAGGAATAACTTGTTTTAGGTAAGGGCAAATTGGTTTAAAGGTACCAATTGCTTAAGGTTTTTAATAAAGAAGTCACTTGATTTAGAAGCCGGTAATTGTATTTCTAAAAAGGTATTGTGACTTGTCTTGAAAGGTGGATAGGACTTGATACTACGGTTGTTAGTATCGGGGAAGTTTTATTTGGAAAGGAGTCTTTTGAAAAGAATGTACGTACGTAGTACTTTGGCTTGATTAATTGAGAATTAGTCTAAATGTGCCTTGATAAGTACTTTGGCTTGTTAATTGAGAATTAGCCTATGTGTGCTGGTGATAGCCTTTGAGTGCAAGTATTATGTTTATTACGTTGCCGCGACTCTCGGTGGGAGGACCGGCTGTCTTGTTGTAAGTACTTGGACATACCGACAGTGATGTGGGATTCCACGGGTATGCTCCCGTTAATTGTAGTACTTGGGTTAAATTCCCGGATTTTTATAAAAAGACATGTTAGTGCCTTAGGTAAACTAAAATGAGAGTGTATATGAATAAGAATAGTAAGAAGTTAGGAGATTTCTTAACTTGCTTATATATTGTATGATATGGTAGTGCTTATGAGATGTGTGCTAGTGATTTGTGCTAGTGGTATATTATTCGCCATGCGGTCATTCCGGTTTGTGGCATTGCATATTTAGTGGATTTGCTACCCACGATGCGAGGAATACCTATGCGAGTCCGTAGGGCTTATACGGTGAAATAGTCCCACGCGGGCGTCCGACCTATGCGAGGAATACCACGCGAGTCCGTAGGGCTTATGCGGGTGAAATAGTCCCACGCGAGGAATGCCTCACGCGTCCACGCGATCTACGCGGTGAAATAGTCCTGTGAATAGATTGCTTAACGACATCGCGCGGATGGTCCTGCTTTGATTGTGAGTTTTTCCTACTTTATATTGTAAGTATACCCCTATTTACTCTCATTGTTAGTAAGGCACAGTGTACTGTTAATTGAGTTATCATACATGTCTCCAGTTTTACACGCTTGATATTAGTGTGACTTAATCGCGTCCCAGATTGGGCCGGGTAGTAAATGTGCCCTCCTCTAAGGGCCGGATTATACTTATGAAAGATAAGTAGGTTATATAGAAATGAACTTAATGATTTTTCCTAATCATGTGCGTAAGAATGTGGCTATAACCTTTATGGAAAATGGGAAAAGATATTGATATGAAATTAAGTTCATAACTGGTAATGACACGACAGATCTGTATGTACTTTTATACTTTTCCTTGTCATTCTTTGTACGCTTATGATTTGTTATCAGACGTTATTTCTTCCATATTCGCACTGTTGTAATCGACTTCTTCGGGCTGCGTCATGCCGCAGTTTTAGGTACTGTTGGTGATCCTGCTCTTAGGATCTCGGTTGATTTTGAGAAAAGCTCCATTTGCTCGGAGGCTTAGCTCTTGTACAGTTTTCCCGAGGTAGTAGATTCACGTATATTCGTGGTATGGCGGGCCCCGTCCCGCCACGCTTGTTATGTTAAAGCTCTTAGAGGTGCAGTAGTCACATGTTGTGGGTCGGTTTGTAAAGAAATGAGGCAACGCTTTGCTTGTATATATTTATGTCTGCGAAGGTAGCCTTCGGCTAACTTTGTTGTTTTACTGTTGTGTTATTTATAAGTTTCTTGTATGTTCCGCTGATTATCTCGATGTTTACTGTAAGGGGTGCCTGTGTAGGGCACCGCCAGCCCGGTCGGGTCGTGACAAAAGTGGTATCGAGCGCTTAGTCTCGGAAAGTGTCTGCATCGCGTGTCTAGTAGAGTCTTGATTATCGGTGTGTTGTGCGCACCACATCTATAATCGAGGAGGTGCAGGACATTTAGGATTGGTTTCCATTCTTCTCACTCTGAGATCGTGCGATAGAGCTGTGTTGTTAGGGTCGTCCCTCCCTAACGAGTTATGTTGATTGCAGCTACGAGAAAGGTAGCAGTGACCCAGGAATGACTATGTGGATTGTGTATCCAGGTTGGTAATGATTATAGTATAGTTGGTATTGTGACATACATCTATACGGAGTTATGTATGAGGGTCAGACGCGTGTTGCCTAGAATGATTTTAGATTACCAGGAATTGGTAAAGACTAACTAGATATCGGGAAGGTATGGAATAGTTAATGAATTTTCGCCAAGGTTTTGTGTTTTTTTTTTTTCGAGATAATTGGGAAAGGATGAGCTGCCTGGTAGGGTAGTGAACCCTTAAGAATCCATGTTAAGGAACCTAACGGAATGTCATGTTAATAGATTAAGCTGCGTAGTAGGCTTAAGAGAATTGTACGGATGAGGTCCGTATAGAGTAAGAAATGGTTGTTGTGATCGAGACAACATGGTTTTGGTTTTATGAGAAGTTTTGTACCGCATCTTGAGGATGGTAAGGTAGGCTTGGAGCATGGAAATTACGAGCCTAAGGATATTGATTACTGCCGAGACCTTAGGTATATAAGGCTTTCTCTGGCAATAAGATTTTAAGTCAGACCGAGGATAAGAGTTTAGTGCGATGCTGAGTCGGGTTGAGGACCTGTTACGGGTCTCCCCATGGCCTGGAATGGAGTGGGATCAGTTGGTAGTAGTTCCGCTACGTGACGGGGTCACGAGGGCGCAAGGCCCAAGACTAGTTAATTGTTTTACGAGTTCGTGGACGCGTTCCACCGGAACCAGGTCGTGAAAGCCGGAAATGGTCGTATTGTATTATAGAGTGACTCCAAAGATTTGAGGCCAGAATCGGTATGGAAGTTATGTATGCTAGTATGAGTTAGAAGTACGAAAAGGTAACCTCGTTTGGGCTTATGATGGACAGATATGCGTGTGCGAGGTATTAGGGCCATGTGAGGCATTGTTGGTATGTCGGGGTTGTGAAAGGGAACTATGTCGCTAATTATAAGTTTGACTCCGAAAGAACATTCGAGGACGAATGTTTCTAAGGGGGGAAGAATGTTACACCCCGTAATTACAGGACATGTTTTAAGAACGTACGAAAGAACTCACGAGTGTTAAGATTTGAGACTTGTAAAAAGTTATCGGAAATATTGGAATTTGTCGGAAAACGTATTATTGTGACGAAAGGGAGGACGACACGTGTCACCCCCCCTTATAGATGCCTTGGACGAAATTGGCATGGCCAATATGGTCATTGACCATAGTCCTAGATGGCAAGTCTTGCAAGTTGTTTAGCTTGAGAAGTTTGACTAAGTCAAGGTCCCACAAGTCTTGATATTTGTTAAGAGATCATCCAAACCACCCATGTGTTTATATCATAACCCTCCAAGGTGCTATTTAATACTAGTAGTAGTAGACAAGCTTAACACTTAGCCATATTTGCACAAAAATTGGATGAGCAACAAATGAAGCTCTGGCCATGACCATGAAAAGAAAAAAATTGTGTTTCTTGTCCTATAAGCCCCACACTTTAAACCAAGGTTCATGAGTGTTATGTAAGTGTATCTCAATAGAAAATCCCTAAAAAAAGAGTTTTCAGATTAGTCGCAAAGTGAAAACCTAGTGGCTTTTCTAGGTTTTGGATTGTAAGTTGAAGGAAAGTTGTTGGTGTGGTTCTAAGGGTCTCAAAGCGGATTGAAGTGTCTTGGAGAGGTTCTAAACTACTAAGGCGACACTTTGATTGATTTGGATTAAGAGTCGTTGAGGTATAATCTTGTCTTTTAAAGTGTTACAAGGTTATATATTTATTTTGTGTTGTTAGCTTTTCCTATTGCTAGCATGAAGTTGATATGTTGAAGTTTATAAGGATTATGGATTGATTGTAGCCTTGGAAATCCGAAATGAAATGTAAGCCATGTTAAGTTGGATTACTAATTGGTCGTTTATTAGAAATCGTCGCATGTTACTTACTTAAAGATTATGGTTGTTATAATCAAATGCGACTTGATATCATGTTATGCTACCAATTTGGATTGAAATGGAAATTGGATAAGAATTAGCATTGTTGAACTCAAGGTGGCCGAATTTGTACTTCTAGTTTGTAATAGTTGGTTTTCATTTGTATTGGACTACCTTCTATATTGTGGTGAGCCAATTGGGGTTGTATGGTTATTTATTTATATTGGACTACCTTATAGATTGTGGTGAGCCAATTGGGGCTGTATTGGTTATTGTATTCGACCTTGAAAAAGGTGGCAAAGTTAGTAGAAACAAAGGAAGTGCTGTCCGATTTTTCGTAGAATTAGTGACCTAGCACTTAGAATAATTCTACGTTACAAGTGAAAGGTTAATGGACATATTGTGACCATTATAGGTTGAAGTACTAAGTATAGCGTATCCTACTTGGAGAGTGGAATAGCTATCAAGGTTGGAGTACTTTGGAGCATTTTGCTATTTGTCGACAATCGTCGCGAGGTATGTGAACCTCTTCCTTCCTTTGGCATGATTCTATGTATGGAATATACTTGTGGTATCATTTCATGTTTCCTTCTACTCTTAGAAGTTAAGAGGTAGTTATGTGATTTACTCTATGTAGAACTCTTCCTATCTTTTGAGCATGACTAGTTGCACGTATGTAGTACGGTAGACGTACACGACTATGACATTCTTTACTTGTTTTATGTAATGCCAAGTCGGGTGGGTTAGGAGATTAACTCACTTCTTTGAAAATAGTAAGGATGTCTTAAGTTGATTTTAAAGTTAAGGGACTTGAAGAGTTTTAAAGTATGTGATACTTGTTCCGTTTTAAACGTATAAGTCCCTTGGATAGGAAATTGTTTATGGCTAAGGTATAAAGTGAATATAACGGCTTTATGGGAAGTTAGTTATATTTGCTTTATGGAAAGATAAATGACTTGACTTTAGTAAAAAGGCAACTTGATTTTACGGCATCAATTGCCTAGGGTTTTATAATAAAAGGAGTCACTTGTTTTCAAATGGTTAAGAGACTAATTGTATTTTTGAAAGTTATGAGAATTGATTTGAAAGTATATAATACTTGGTTTCAAAAAGTAGAAGTCTCTTGGTTATAAAAGGAACGTGTTAGTCTAAACCATAAAGGGTTATAACGGCTTTATGGGAAATTGGTTATAACGGCTTTATGGAAGATTAAGAGAATGGTTTTCTCTAGTAAAGTAATCAAAGGAATAACTTGTTTTAGGTAAGGGCAAATTGGTTTAAAGGTACCAATTGCTTAAGGTTTTTAATAAAGAAGTCACTTGATTTAGAAGCCGGTAATTGTATTTCTAAAAAGGTATTGTGACTTGTCTTGAAAGGTGGATAGGACTTGATACTACGGTTGTTAGTATCGGGGAAATAGTCCCATGCGGGCGGGTCCAGCCTATGCGAGGAATACCTCATGCGAGTCCGTAGGGCTTATGCGGGTGAAATAGTCCCATGCGAGGAATGCCTCATGCGGGTCCACGCGATCTATGCGGGTGAAATAGTCCCAGGAATAGGATTGCTTAACGATACTGCGGGCGGATGGTCCTGCTTTGATTGTGAGTTTTTCCTACTTTATATTGTAAGTATACCCCTATTTACTCTCATTGTTAGTAAGGCACAGTGTACTGTTAATTGAGTTATCATACATGTCTCGGTTTACACGCTGATATTAGTGTGACTTAATCGCGTCCAGTTGGGTAGTAAATGTGCCCTCCTCTAAGGGCCGGATTATACTTATGAAAGATAAGTAGGTTATATAGAAATGAACTTAATGATTTTTCCTAATCATGTGCGTAAGAATGTGGCTATAACCTTTATGGAAAATGGGAAAAGATATTGATATGAAATTAAGTTCATAAGTGGTAATGACACGGCAGGATCTGGTATGTACTTTTTATACTTGTCCTTGTCATTCTTTTGTCTGATTATGATTTGTTCTTGTATGTTATTTATTCCATATTAAATTTTGTTATCTTGACAAGCTGCGTTCATGCCCGCAGGTTTTAGGTACCAGGTTGGTGATCCTTGCTCTTAGGATCTCGGTTCAGTTTTTGAGAGAAAGCTCCATTTGCTCCGGAGGCTTAGCTCTTGGTACGGTTTTCCCTGAGGTAGTAGATTCACGTATATTCAGGGGTATGACGGGGCCCTGTCCCGCCACAGTTGTTATGTTAAAGCTCTTAGAGGTCTGTAGTCACATGTTGTGGGTCAGTTTGTAAAGAAATGAGGCAACTGCTTCGGTTGTATATATTTATGTCCAGGAAGGTAGCCCTATCGGCTAACTTTGTTTTATACATTGTGTTATTTATAAGTTTCTTGTATGTTCCGCTGATTATCTCTGATGTTTACCTGTAAGGGTGCCCAGTTAGGGCACCAGTCGCGGGCCCGGGGTCGGGTCGTGACAAAAGTTGACATCTTGGGAGGATCAATCGTCTTTAGTGGAATTTGCATATAATCGTGTCATTCATAGTACTATTGACATGTCTCCATTTGACATTGTTTATGATTTTAACCCCCTAACCCCTCTTGATCTAAACCATTTGTCTCAAGATGTTGTTTTGAGTTTAGATGGTAACAAAATAGCCGAGGCCATGAAGAAGTTACATGAAAAAGTGAGGCTTCAACTTGAAAAGAAGAACCAAAGCACGACCAAGAAAGAAAACAAGGGTCATAGGTGTGGTACCTAAGCCCGGTGATTGGGTTTGGGTACATTTTTGCAAGGAGAGGTTTCTCAACAAAAGAAAGACCAAGTTGATGCCTAGAGGTGATGATCCTTTTGAAGTGCTTGAGGAGCTCAACAACAATACTTACAAGATTGATCTTCCTCTGAAATATCAAGTTTATAATACCTTCAATGTGTATGATCTATCTCTTATGGCCGTGGATGATGGAGACCCCGTTGAATTTGAGGACAAATTCTTCTCAAGAAGGGGAGAATGATACAACCCGAGTTGCATCATGGCCCTTTACATTAAGTCAAGCTCATGAGCTTCAAACTATGCAAGGGTTGTTCATGAAGAGGGATGTACTTGAGTACACTTTTTGTCACGACCCGACCCCGGGACCGCGACTGGTGCCCTACCTGGGCACCCTTACAGGTAAACATCAGAGAAAATCAGCGGAACATACATGAAATTTATAAATAAAACATCGGAAGTAGAACAACAGGTTAGCCGATAGGGCTACCTTCCTGAACATATATAAATACAACCGAAACGGTTGCCTCATTTCTTTTACAAACTGACCCACAATATGTGACTACAGACCTCTAAGAGTTTTAACATAACCACTGTGACGGGACAGGGCCCCGCCATACCCCTGAATATACATGAATCTACTACCTCAGGGAAAACCGTACCAAGAGCTAAGCCTCCGGAGCAAGTGGAGCTTTCTCTCAAAAACTGAACCGAGATCCTAAGAGCAAGGATCACCAACCTGGGTACCTAAAACCTGCGGGCATTTAACGCACTCCCGAAGGGTCGATAACAAAAGTTGAATATGGAACAGAAATAACGTCAAGAAATGATCATAAGCGTAAAAGAATGACAAGGACAAGTATAAAAGTACATACCAGATCCTCGCCGTGTCATTACCACTTATGAACTTAATTTCACATCAATATCTTTTCCCATTTTCAATAAAGGTTATAGCCACATTCTTACGCATACGATTAGGAAAATCATTAAGTTCATTTCAGATAACCTACTTATCTTTCATAAGTATAATCCGCCCAAAGGAGGGCACATTTACTACCCTACCAACTGGACGCGATCAAGTCACACTAATATCAAGCGTGTCCGTGGAATCCCCATCAACGCCGACCTATAAGTGTAAAGTATAATCATGTGTCGCGCCCGTGGCATCCCACCTCACCGTCGGCGCATACATACACAACACATATATATATCTCCCGCCCGTGGAATCCCACATCGTGTCATCGTCCAGATATAATAATACACCAATAGGCATACATGAACACCAAGTCCCACCGGTGGTATAGCGTCTTGGGGTCTACCCTCACTTATACTCTTACCCCGAGAAGTTGGTAAAACAGTGGTATAGCATCTTGGGGTCTACCCTCACTTATACTCTTACCCCGGAGAAGGTGGTATAACGTCTTGGGGCTTGCCTCATTTATACTCTTACCCTATCTCAACCGACCATTATACAAAACAAGCGTGGGTATAATGTCTTGGGGTTTACCTCACTTATACTCTTACCTGGAGAAGGTGGTATAACGTCTTGGGCTTGCCCTCATTTATACTCTTACCCTATCTCAACCGACCATTATACAAAATGTAAGCACTACCATGTCTTCTATAAAAATCCGAGAATTTAACCCAAGTACTACAATTAACTAAGCATACGTGGAATCCCACATCACCGCTTCGGTATGTCCAAGTACTTACAACAAGACACCTTCTCCAACCGAGTCGCGCAACGTAATGAAACATAATACTTGCACTCAAAGGCCATCACCAGCACACATAGGCTAATTCTCAATTAACAAGCCAAAGTACTTATCAAGGCACACTTAGACTAATTCTCAATTAATCAAGCCAAAGTACTAATCAAGGCACACTTAGACTAATTCTCAATTAATCAAGCCAAAGTACTAATCAAGGCACAAATAGAATAATTCTCACTTAACAGGCCAAAGTACTTATCAAGGCATACTTAGACTAATTCTCAATTAATCAAGTCAAAGTACTAATCAAGGCACAAATAGAATAATTCTCACTTAACAGGCCAAAGTACTTATCAAGGCATACTTAGACTAATTCTCAATTAATCAAGCCAAAGTACTACGTACGTACATTCTTTTCAAAAGACTCCTTTCCAAATAAAACTTCCCCGATACTAACAACCGTAGTATCAAGTCCTATCTACCTTTCAAGACAAGTCACAATACCTTTTTAGAAATACAATTACCGGCTTCTAAATCAAGTGACTTCTTTATTAAAAACCTTAAGCAATTTGTACCTTTAAAACAATTTGCCCTTCCTTAACACAAGTTATTCCTTTGATTTCTTTATTAGAGAAAACCATTCTCTTAACCTTCCATAAAGCCGTTATAACCAACTTCCCATAAAGCCGTTATAACCCTTTATGGTTTAGACCAACACGTTCCTTTTATAACCAAGAGACTTCTACTTTTTGAAACCAAGTATTATATACTTTCAAATCAATTCTCTTAACCTTCAAAAATACAATTAGTCTCTTAACCTTTAGAAAACAAGTGACTCCTTTTATTACAAAACCTTAGGCAATTGATGCCTTAAAAATCAAATTGCCTTTTCACTAAAATCAAGTCATTTACCTTTCCATAAACCCAATATAACCAACTCCCCATAAAGTCGTTATATTCACTTTATACCTTAGCCAAATACAATTTCCTATCCAAGGGACTTATACGTTCAAAACGGAACAAGTATCACATACTTTAAAACTCTTCAAGTCCCTTAACTTTAAATAAAACTTAAGACATCCTTTATACTTTCAAGAAGCGAGTTAATCTCCTAACTCACCCGACTTGGCCATTCAATAAACTAGTAAAGGATATCAAGGTGTTGTACGTCTACCGTACTACACACGTGCAACTAGTCATGCTCAAAGATAGGAAAAGTTCTTCATAGAGTAAATCACACAACTACCTCTTAACTTCTAAGAGTAGAAGGAAACATGAAATGATACCACAAGTATATTCCATACATAGAATCATGCCTAAGGAAGAAAGAGGTTCACATACCTCGCGACGATTATCGACAAGTAGCAAAAAGATCCAAAGTACTTCAACCTTGATAGCTATTCCACCCTCCAAGTAGGATACGCTATACTTAGTACTTCAACCTATAATGGTCACAATATGTCCATTAACCTCTTACTTCAACGTAGAATATCCTAGGTGCTAAGTCACTAAATTCTACGGAAAATCGGACAGCACCTCCTTTGTTTCTACTTACTTTGCCACCTTTTTCAAGGCCGAATACAATAACCAAACACGCCACATTTAAGGCCCAATCAATGTAATCAACAATAGGGGATTACACGCCTACTAGACGTGTAAAATTCCGCCCCACAAACGATGTCAAATTAATACAACTTACTAGGCCAATTCGGCTAATCTTGAAGTACTACAACATCAATCCTTATCCAATTTCCATTTCAATCCAAGTTATTAGCCTAACATGATATCAAGTCGCAAGCGATATAAAACTACTACAATCTCCAAGTAATTAACATGCGACTATTCTAACTACGACCAACTTGAAGTCCAACTTCAAATGGCTAATGTGTCACTTCGGATTTTTGGCTACAACAATCCATAGCACTTATAAAACTTCAACACTTATACTACATGCTAGTAAAATGTAAGGCTAACAACAATACATAATCTTGTAACACTTAAAGAGAACAAGATTATACCTCAACGAATCTCAATCTAACTTCCAAATCCGAAGTCGCTCCTTAGCAACTTAGAGACTCTTCAAGACGCTTCAATCCGCTACTTGAGACCCTTAGAACAACACCAACAATTTTCCTTCAACTTCCAATCCAAAACCTAGAAAAACAACTAGGTTTTCATCTTGCGACTAACACGAAAACTATCTTTTTCCGGAATTTTTCTATAGAGATACACTCACAATACACTTAGGAACCTTGGTTTAAAGTGGGAAGATTTTTGGACAACAAACAAAATTTTTTCTCCCTTGATGTACCCAAACCCGTGAGCTAGCTTAAGCAAGAACAAGAGTTCTTCAAATTTTTCTAAGTGTAAATGCCTTGTCTTGCTACTTAGGATGACTATATAACAACATGGAGGGTTAAGATTAGAACACTTGTGAGGTTTGGATGAGTTCTAATTAAATATCAAGACTTGTGGGACCTTTGACTTAGTCAAGATTGTCAAGCTTGCTACTTGCAAGACTTGTCTTGCTAACAAAAGTCCAATGACCCTCTTGCCCTTGCTAATTTCGTCCAAGGCATCCTTAAGGGGGGGTGACACGTGTCGCCCTCCCATTCGTCACCATACTACGTTTTCCGACAATTTCATAATTCCGACAAATTTTTACAAGTCTCAACTTTTAACACTTGCGAGTTCTTACGTACGTTCTTAAAACATGTCCTGTAAATACGGGGTGTAACACTTTTGAACCTTCCCGTGGGTCCTGTGTACAAGTGTTGATGATGATTGCAAGGGAGAATAAAGGGGAAAATGAATAGCATCAATAGGTCCATATGTGTAAAGATGTTAGTTGTGTCAAATTGGGTCTTAATTATTGATAGAACTTTGGTTTTCAAATTGAGTCTTTAGTTGTGTCAATATATCTATCTTTACATTCTTGTTGTTGTTCTTAGAATTATATCAAGACTGCCAATTTTTTTTTATAGAATCCCAAAAGTTAAGAATCCTCAGTTATGTTTCTCAACATTCGAGGATGCATGTTCCTAAGGGAGGAATAATGTTACACTCCATTCTTTTGTACGTGAGCGAGAGCATAATTAGTTGACTTGAGTTTCAGTAACTCGAGGCCCTTTCTGAGGGTCACCTATGGCTTAAGATGGATGTTAAAAAGGTGTATGGAAGGTTAGAGGTCATTTGGGTTGAAGAAAATATCCCTCGATGAAGTTAATGCGATATGCTAAGTTTTCCACATCGCGAATTCCATTACGCCTCGCAGATCTTAGTCGTGGATCAGGCCACCATTTCACTATTTCACCACATTAATGAGATGTGCTAAGTGTTCCGCATCGCAGAAGCCATTACACCTCGCAGATCGAGGCAGGTTTTAAGTTATTTTTGACCTAAATAACTCTGAATTACTCCCAAACACACTCCAAAGGCCTAGTTATCATTGAAGAACATTTCCTTGAGTATAGTTATTTCTCTCTTGGAAGATCAATATCACCTTGTATCCTCTTTAGTTGGTTGTTGAATTTGAGAGCTTCTTTGACCTTGGAAGAGAACTTGTTGTGAAGGGTGTCTTGGCTGTTTAAGGTAAGGTTTTACTACTCCTAAATGTTCTCTAGTTCCTCTTAGCTTAGCTAGTTGAATTAGTAAATATAACTTGTGAGATTTAAGCTACAATTCATAATTGACATGTTGTAATTATTGGACTTTTTAGCTAATTTCTTGAGACGTTTATGGCTGAAAGTTGTGAAGTGTGATAATTGTGACATTGGCTATGTAGTAATTACTAAAGAGGAATTAATAGTGTTTTGGTTTCCATGAGAGTAAAACATGAGCATTGTGCACTCTAAGTGTTTGATAGAATGTCGTAGTGATTCAATTCTTAGGTTATTGTCCCGACTATGATTCACGTTAATTGTGTCATGTAAATTATCACCCGACGTATGGAATGGAACCTATGAGATCCTCAAAGCTAATGGTACTGAGGTATGTAATGGCTCACCATTCTTTCGAAGCATGAATTCCGACCTATCTATCGGTTTTCAAAGAAAACATGTCTAAGTACGTTTTCTATTCTTGAGATGTTTGTCCCTTGTCGGGAGTACTTTCTTGTCTTGATATCATATCTTGTATGAGTTGGTTTGTCAGTTGTAATTTGAATTCCTTTGAGTTTCATGTGTCGTCAACAAAGAACGTATAAAATAATCATCTATAAGAATAAACTAAATGTTTTCTTAAACCAAAAATAAAGAGTCTTTAAAGTTAAGATCCAATAGTGTTATTGATATATAAGTATGTATACCTATTATGAACACCTCAGGCTATAATTGGAGGGAAATGAAGTATGTATATGTATTATGAACACCAGGATATAGCCATAGGGTGGGGAAGTATGTATATAACACCTCGGGCTAGAACCGGAGGGAGATGATGTATAGTATAGTACATATGTATATATATAAGTATCAGAGAGTGCTCGAGTTTCCTTGTTTGGCACGAGTGGCATTTGAGTTATCAGTTATCCATTGTTCTTATGCCCTATTTTACGCTTTATACTTTCATGTTTACATTCACGTCTTACATACTGGTACATTTCATTCGTACATGCATCTCTTTTGTCGAAGGCATTGTATTTCATGATGCAGGTTCAAGGCGAACCAATTCCCAAAACAGCCTTGAAGAAGGCAAAATATAATGCGTAATTAAACGTAATTATAAAACTTGAAAAAATTCATTAAATCACATAAATAAGTGGATTCGTACAACAATCTTCTTGCCCAAAACTTGATCTAACTTACACAAGGACTCTACGATACAAAATGTGAATGAGAAATACAACAATACTTTTCGAATGAGGGAGACATCCTACAAAGGATATAAACTAAGGCCAATGAATATAGTAGTCTGCCTCAACTTCCCGTGCTTCATACTGCAACCTGATAGATCGACTACCTGCATCATGTAAAGGATGCAGAAAGCATAGCATGGGTACATAACGTACCCCCGTAGACATTATAGGCCGACAATGACGAAATCTATGCAATTAGAGATAAGTACCAAGTAGATACCACATAATCATATCACTAACGAGTCATTTAACTGAATAAGTCATAATGTTACACAATACCTCACAGAATTATCAAGCCAATATATCCATCTAAGGACCCATTAAACCCTATAAGATTCATACACATATAAGACTATCATTCCTTATTGACACAAATCACACCAAGTTGTATAAGCACATAGCATCCCAATCAACATTACAGTCATGAATTACTCACTCACATATAAGTTCTTGCTTTTGGGAGTCTCATAACTCACACATAGGTTTAGTAATTCCAGACATCATATTAGACCTCTCTACTCCGGTTTAACAACACAAGTTAATTAGACACATAATCATTACACTGCTACCTCATACCTTTCACAATATAGGCCTAGATTAGTGGATACATTGTTAACACCCATTATCTTTAGTTTCGACACCAAATATAGCCATATCCGATTACAAGCAAGACATTTATTAGTATGTTAGACTCTTCCCACAAATATTAAGTGGCTTCTTATTCATTAATATTAAGTCGTTAACACCCATACTAGACCATTTATCAAGTAATATTATTCATTATCAAGCAAACATGACTTCCCCAGTTCTCTATGACTAGCATGATATTTCTATCAGTAGGATCCACTGGCCATAACATAATTCCACAACGAGTACTTAGACTCACAAAGAAGTAACCATAGGAATCCAATGTACAGAGAGCAAGTAATCAGGAAACCATATAGGTTCACATAGTCAATTTAATTAAGGATTCTCAATTATGAGTAAATCACCAGTTCCAATCACCAATCCAAGTCACGTTGTCACTCAACAAGTAATAAATGTATGAATGATGATGCAATGCATATGCTAGGTACATTTATCATACAATAAACAGTACGTCAAAGTTTTGTTATGATCGTACACCCATGGTGGACCCACGAAGTCCATATACCCATTTGGAACATCCCATCGGAGATGAGCTTTTGGCTGAATAAATATCATGTTGCAGGAATGTAACTCTGTTCCTCATGTATTATCATCATCTTAATAGTGCCATAATCTCATTTGTTCTTACCTTTTCGATCTCTTGGACCCACAACACATATCATACCACTCTAATATAAAAATTATCAGAACCATAAGTGTATGAATGCAAATGATAGTTTAAGAAAAGAATCGTGATACAATGAGATGCAATCAAGTATAGAGATGACATATCATATGCTTTTAAAGATTCAATAACACACACATATAATCCAAGTACGAATTAGAGTATCACATCGAAAATATGTGTGATGAGTAAACAAATAATAGCAAACATAGAGACAAGCCCACATATGGCGACAAGCCCAAATAAGAAGTAGTCGGAACCAACACAAGGTTGATTCCCTAAATAACCTATCATCATATTTCAACACTTGTATCCACTCAAACATTCATCACAACTGCCTGAATGGGACCCCCAAACACGTGTCTCAGGCTCTTCAAAACTCCTCATAGCGAATGCAGTCTAACACGCAAGTTCTACATATTAATATACAAATAATCACACACAAGGACGTAATCCTTAACCAAATGTAAGACACCTTAAAACTCATCCAAGGTCCACGATATCAAAATTCAAACTTTATTACTCAAAAGGCTTTAAAAGGGATTACTAGTTATAACCCAAAGTTAATTTGAAAACAACCTCATCTAGACCTTGATTTCATAATTCCATTAAAAATCAATTTGCGACCCTAGGTTCTTCCCCAAGTAAGAAAACAGTTTTAATAATTGAATTAAACTCTACAACATGGTAATTTTATCAAACAATAACTTATTTAAATATTTCAAGGTTTACCACACCATTTTACACTCTTAGGCATGATTCTGCCTAATTTTAACCACCAAAAGCTTTCAATTTATTTTCCCATTTCATGTTTTACCCAAATACTACAAACATGGTACAATAATTAAAGGGGAGGGACAAATTACCTTCCATGGAGGAATCTTAGGTAAAAAACTGCAGGAAGTTCCTTAGGTCAGCCCCTAATTCGAGATACACATATTTAGGAAATGAACTATTTTAGGGAATTTATTCCCATTGGTCAGTTAGTGTTTCTACTATGACAGACTGATTTCATCGCGCAGATGCGCTGATTGTGAAATGGGACATTGAGGTGCAAAGACTGACACTTTTCTTATAACGATGTCTAATCATTTTTAGCTAAAGAATTGTATCATCTTGTTTGATACTTCTCATAAACTCTTTGTGGAGTTTGTGATTCATGGAGATGGATGACATAGATCTCCAGGTCCATTTACATGAGTTTCGGATGAAAAGCCCAAAACTAAAAACTTAGAGTTGGTTAATTTGACTCAAAGTTGATGTTAGGCTAGATGGATTAGTTTTTGGGTTCTGTCACTTCTGGTAGTTCCGGAGGGTCATTTCTAACTTGGTCGAGTCATTGGTTTACCTCCCGACGCAATCATATGCATTTTATGGCCTTATTTGTAAAGTGTGGATATTGGTTTTTCTCAGACGATCCTTCAAAAAGTATGTCATAGCTCGGTCATTTGTGAAATTTTAGGGTACAAACGAGTTTGTAGCACTATTTACCTTAGATGAGTATGTTTGGTTTGTGTTCAGGGGGGGGGGGGGTTCAAGAGTGTTTCAGGTGTTAGATGGGGGATTTTGTCTAAATTTCACCGTTGGTATCTGATGTCAACCGTGATGGCACAAGTATTCACTTGAGTATGTCTTCCTCAGTGAGAGGTTGGATCGCTGAAGTGGAATCTAGGAGTTGGGAGATTTCCAGCGTAGTAGATTCATGTTCACCACGGTGAGGGGTGAGGTGTCAAGTGACTCTCGCATCAATGAAGGTTATTTTGTCGAGTAGTCCGTCCAAAGTCGATTTACTGGGTGAAAGAATTGTACCATATCCTTATATAATCTCTAGGTTAATGTTTTTTACCTAAAATAGAAATCTCGAAACCAGTAGATTAGGAACTTTCGTAACCTTATGAGCATTTCCAACCTTGAGGTAATAGATTCATTCCTTTTTATGACTTCAGTGTTGATTTTAAGGTCTTTAATTGTGGTTTAGCATGTTATATAAGTTGGGGAAGATGGGTTATGCATATTGTGAGATTGAGAGTTATATGATTAATTTTAATGAAGGGTCATGGCTTAAAAGGTATTGTTAATGTGAATTATGATTGGATGATGAGATATGATCATGTTTTTAGGCTTAATTTGATCATATAAGCTTGTTTTCAATTGGGGAAAATTTCTAGGATTTCGAATGGGGGCTTTTTGATTATTTTTCAATTTAGGGATCAAACATGAATAAATTTGTTATTCATTAAGGGATATAATTACCTAGTATGTAATCTTGGTTATTGTATATTAACGTTCTAGTCTAGGTAGCGTGGGATCAAGATGAGTATTTAACGTCTTGTTTTATATTGTGTTAGCTTTATATTAAAGGTATAATATGTGCCAATTTGCTTGGATTATCACGTGATGCGAATGAAGGGCACGACTATCATCATGGCTTGATTTGGTAGTAGTCCTTCTCGTCTTTGAGATAGGCTATGGTTTAAATTTTTGATACTCCAATAGAAGTATGTAAATATTTATAAATTTTGAGGGGTATTTGGCATGTTTGGGGGTCCCACTCAGCCAACTGTGATGAACATTTGAGTGGGTACCGGTGTTGAACTGCGATGATGGGTAGATTTGGGGGATTATCATCGTGTTGCTTCCGACTGCTGTTTATTTGGGCTTGTCCCCATATATGGGCTTGTCACCATGTTTTCCATTATTAGTTTACTCATCACACATGCTTTTGATATGATATCTTAATTTGACTTGGAATTGCCTATGTGTTATTGAATACTTGAAAGCATGTGGTATATCATCTCTATACTTGATTGCAACTTATTACATCATGATATCTTGCCTTATATTATTATTGCATTCATACACTCATGATTCTGTGAAATTGATATGAGATTGGTATGGATATGTTGTGATCTAAGAGATCAAAAAGGTAAGAATACTATGAGATTATGACACTTGAGATGATATTGGTATGAGGGGAGAGGGATTGCATGCCTACAACATGATTGAGACACGGGAAATGATTCATGGGCTCTAGTCAGATTCATGTGTAGAATTTTGGATAGCTAGGATCGGTATATGGACTTCATGTCCTTTGGGTGTACAGATCATAAGTAAACCTTGACATACTATATACCAGGTTGAGAAAGGTACCTTGCATATGCATTACATTCATATCATACATACTCATGCCATATCTTTGATAATATGTGATTGGAAATAATCATTGAATGATATTGAATAATTTGGTTCGATTGTGAACTTGAAAGGATTTTTCATGCTAAGTGATACTTGATATACTATTGAAATCTATGAACATCATGATGATTACATGACATACTTGGTTATTGAACTATTAGTATATAATATTTGGTGTCAACTTGGTATTTATCTCTTATTATGTATCTTCCATCGTTGCCAGCCTATGATATCTACATGGGTACATTGTGTACTCATGCTACACTTGTTGTATTCTTTTTGGATGCAGATTCAGTACCTATGATTTCATTCCACGTTATATTATGAGACAATGTTTAAAGATCCATTTTTATTTATATAATATCTTGCAAATGTTAGGGAGTGGCTCGCCTACCAGTGTGATTATGTAGGTGCCAGCATGATTCCTGAGAGGTAATAATGACATCACCTCAGTACCGGGGTGTAAAATTGTTTCACATGAGCGGACTGCATTTGTCCACCAGTGCAGACACAATTTTGCTGGAGAGGACACAACTCCTTCAGCAACTCTTCACTTCGGTAAATATTCTTCCTGAACCGTAGGAGTTACTTGACTCATAAATTCCATGGGGGTACATTGTTTACTCATGCTACGTTTGTTGCATTATTTTTGCAAACAAATTCAATACCTTCCACCTCTATAGGGCCACGTGGATGAGTCAAAGTTGTGATCTTTGATATTCAGGATGAGGATAATTCTTCCAGCATGCCCTAGGATACTCAATCTCTACTTATTGTCTTTTATTCATAGTTGAGTGACATAGTTCAGACTATGTATTCAGATTTGGCCTACGTGTCCATTTACTCAGACTTGTATTATTTTGCTAGTGCTCTTGTATGCCCAGACTAGATCACTTGGGGTATTTATTTAGATGTATCAAACTTATCATTTCATTCCATGTTATATTATCAGATAGTGTTTAAAGTATCCACATTTGTTCCTCTTTTATTTATATCATATCTTGCAAATATTTGGGAGTGGTTACCCTATCAAAGGGATTGTGTAGGTGCCACCACGATTCCTGATAGGGGGTCGTGATAAAGTTAGTATCAGAGCCCTAGGTTAAACAATCCTAAATATAAGAGCAATTTCTAGTAGAGTCTTGTGGATATGTGCGGACACGTCCGTACTTATCTTCGGAAGGCTTTGAGACACTTATGAAACTTCACATTCTTCATTCCTTTCGTGCTAAGTTGAATCAAATTGGTATATGACCTTCATTTTTATTTCTCTCATAGATGGTGAGGACTCATACCGATGCAGCGGAAAGGAGGCACCAGTACAAGCATCGACATCGATAGTGCATGGTCATGGTAGAGGTCATGCTCGGGGCTGGGGTAGTGCCAGAGCAACAACACCAGTCCAAGGAATAACACAGAGAGACGATCCGGGTCATACTATATTTGTTTCCCCAGAGCTAGCTATTAAGCCTCATGATGATGCTAAAGGAGGAGATGGGGCCAGCCCAGGATCATCCTAGATTTATTACTACTCTGGTTCTACAGGACACACTAGTCATGGTATTGAGTGTTATTGATGGTTTTACTCAGACATGTGTACATCCTACTACTCTAGGTCATTCTCATACCCATGTGGGGGTGGGGCGGACTCATACCCATGAGTTTCACACTCCTAGGGTTTAGCCAGCAATGATATTAATGGCCCGTATCGATGAGGTTTTTGCTTCAGAGTTTGGTCCTGGGCCTATTAAAGGGATAACTATGACCCACGATGAGCGGAAGATTTGAGAAAACTTTTCAAACATGAATCCTCAGATATTTTATGGACAACCTGAGGAGGATGCGTATAAGTTCATCATGAGTAGCCATGAGAGGTTTGTCACGACCCGATCCCGGGCCCGTGACTGGTGCCTTACCCGGGCACCCAAGTAGACATACATCAGAGTAATCAGCGGAATATAACAAACAAGACATGAAACATATGTATCCAATAAGAAAATAGGCTAACCAAAACGGTCACCTTTCTGTATAAATAAATGAAAACTTGAACAGTTACATCCCTTTCACAAACCACCGCCCACAACAAGATTTCTGCACTCTAAGAATGTTATAACAACAACGACGGACAGGTTCGCCGCACACGACCCGATTCGCCCGTGGATCGTGCCTTACCCCGCACCCTAGTGATACAACATCGAGTAATCACGAACATAAACGATACAAGACATATTATGAAATATGAAACAATAACTGAGAAAACTTGCCTTTCGCATATATAAAAATGACATCTTTTTCAACATGAGCAGCTTTGATCCTTTTACAAACCCCGCCACAACAAAGGCTGCACTCTACGAATGATATGACAACCGTGGCGGACGGGGCCCGCCAAACCCCGAATGTAAACACTTACTACGACAGGACTATACCACCGATAAGCCTCCGAGAAACGGAGCTTCCTAACGCCAAGCTGTGACCACGAGAGCTAGGATCAACGATCGGTGTACCTCAACTGCGGCATGAACGCAGCCCCGGCGAGGTCGATAACAGTGCCGAGTATGTGAAATCGAAAATACATATCGTAAATGAAATCATAGCGATCATATAAAGCAGAGAGACATGTATGATAACCAAACTACGATTTACAACAAAGCGGTCATGTCAAGTCGTGACTCACGCCTCAAGTCATCACTCAAGTATAACAATGGGTCTCGTGCCCACAACATCAATCATGCGTGGAATACCTTCCTCACCGCCGTGATCTATGATATAAAAGCACCAAGGAACACATGAACACGAGTCCCACTGTGTCATAATAAACTGACGGGTAAGTACGAAGGCATAGCCGACTACTAAAACCCCAGCACTAACAAGGTCATGAATCAGATCATAAGATCTGTCTAGATCGTCACATGATCAAAGCCGCCACTTGCCCGCAGATCTAATGCGCGCGTCTAGCCCCGAACTTTCCGCACTCGCGATAGGCCAATCTCATCGCCCGCATGAGGTATTCCCGCATCGAGGGTAGCTACTCCGGCATCGCCCCGACTCGCGATCCGCATGGCCACAAAGACCGCATGACCATAAAGGCCGCACACTAACCTGGAACTCCGTAGTTCCGCATGGATCCCCTGGACCCGCATGAGGTATTCTCGAATCATGGTCCCAGACCGCCTGAGTCTACCCCGCATCGGAGGGCAGCTTAACCTCCGGACACAAGTCAAGGTGAGTGGTACAATACCAACATAACGGATGATAGTCAAACAACTTTAAGCGCAGTCGAAGCGAAAACCCCTTTACACTAACATCACAAGATACTAACACACGTAGCATCCTAACATGTTTACTTATCAAATCAACAAGAAAGTATTACAAGGCTAACACAAACCAATACAATCAAGTTATTCACACAAGGTACTTTCTACTAACAAGTTCGGGTATCTATCCCCAAAGTACTTCACACATTAAATCTTTTAAAAGATCCGTTGCTTTCACATAAGTCACACAATACCCGTAGTATAAAATAGAGTGACTGTCTTTTAAAAATAAACCAAAACACTTACCTTTGTAAAATCAAGTAACAACATTATTTTCCAAACGTCCGAGTTTGCCTAATTTCAAATGTTCACGTTTCTTATTTTAGAAAGGTTTCGTAGTTCATAGTCTTATTCATTTAAGAATATAATTCTCTTTAAAACAATCTGAGAAACATAAGTCTTATATGCGAGTAGGATATTCTTGTTTATAACAATCTTATTACAGCAGCCGTGATCTAGGAAATATCATTTTGTCTCATCTTAGCTTCTATGCAGATGGAAGTTTCTACTGGTTTTAATAATACTTAATTAGTCAAAACATTTCCTTCTATTAACGCTGCAGTGGTTTGTCGATACACATTCTGATTTCCGAAATCAGTAAAACATTCTTAAGCCGTTATACCTAACTTCCCATAAAGCTAGTATAACTCTTAAGTTTTTCAAAAACCAAGTATTACTTCTTCTTTCAAAGTGATTCAAAAATCTTTTGAAATACCTCAAGTTCTTTATTAACACATAACAAGCCAGTCATAGTTCAAATCAGTTACCTTTTAAAGACCACAAGTATTTTCTTACCAACATAAAGCTGTTATAACCAACTTCCCATAAAGCCGTTATAACACTTTATGTTTTAAACCAATCAAATACGTTTAGCACACGACGCTCACCGTACTACATAGTTCACACATATCATGCTAGAAGAGATAGGAAGAGGTTCACATACCTCGCGACGAGTATCGACTAATAGCAAATCGCCACGACTGCCCGGCCCGTGACCTGCCTTACCCCGGCACCCAAGTAGACATACATCGAGTAATCAATGAACATAAAGACAATACATGAAACCAGTGTAATAAGACGGTGAAATAAGAAGACAAAGCTAACCAAAAGCGGTTACCTTCAGATATATATAAATAGCAACTTTTTCAACATGAATGCTTTAATCCTTTTTACAAACCCCGCCTACAACAAGATTACTGCACCTCTAAGAATGATACGACAACAATGGCGGACAGGGCCCCGCCAAACCCCGAATGTAAACACTTACGACGGCGGGACTATACCATGATAAGCCTCCGAGAAACGGAGCTTCCCAAACGTCAAATCGTGACTCGAGAGCTAGGATCAACGATCGGTGTACCTCAACTGCGCATGAACGCACTTCAAGGAGGTCAAGATAACAGTATGTGAAATCGAAAATACATATCAGAAATGAAATCATAGCAGTCATATAAAGGTGAGACATGTATGATAACCAAACTACGATTTACAACAAAGCAAGCCATGTCAAGTTAGGGACTCACGCCTCAAGTCATCACTCAAGTATAACAATGGGTCTCGGGCCCACAACATCAATCATGCCGTGGAATACCTTCCTCACCGCCGGCACATGATATAAAGCACCAAGGAACACATGAACACCGTGTCCCACCGTGTCATAATAAAACTCAGACGGTAAGTGCGAAGGCATAGCCGACTACTAAAACCCACAGCACCAACAAGGTCATGAATCAGATTATAAGATGCATCAGACCGTCACATGATCAAAGCCGCCACTTGCCCGCAGTATCAAGGTACGCGTCTAACCATGGAACTCCCGCAGCACCGCATAGGCCAATCTCATCTGCCCGCATGAGGTAATCCCCGCATCGAGGTAGCTACTCCCGCATCGCCCCGACTTCGCACCGCACGGCCACATGGACGCATGCCCATAAAGGACGACACTAACCCGAACTCGTAGCTCCGCATAGCCCGGGACTGCGTGAGGTATTCTCGAATCATAGGTCCATCGACCCGCTGAGTCTACCCCGTGACGGAGGCTTTAACCCCTAATCATCTCAAGAGATGAATGCCACAATACTATCATAACGACTGATAGTTAATAAGCACAATCAAGGGAACCCCTTCACACAAACATCACAAGATACTAACACACGTAGCATCCCAACACGTTTACTTATCAACGCAATCAAGAAAGTATTACAAGGCTATCACAAACCAATACAATCAAGTTGTTCACACAAGGTACCTTCTACTATATGATTAACAAAATCGTGATTTTATCCTCAAAGTACTTCATACATTAACTCTTTAAAAGATCGTTACTTTCACAATGTCACACAATACGTAGTATAAAATAGAGTGACTATCCTTTTAAAGTAAATCAATTACTTCTCTTTGTAAAATCAAGTAGCAACATTCTTTTCCAATGATCAAGTTTGCCTAATTTCCAATGTTCAAGTTTCTCATTTTAGAAAGGTTTCGTAGTTCATAGTCTTATTCATTTGAGAATATAATTCTCCTTAAAACTATCTGAGAAACATAAGTCTTATATGTGAGTAGGATATTCTTGTTTATAACAATCTTATTACAACAGCCATGATCTAGGAAATATCATTTTGTCTCATCTTAGCTTCTATGCGGATGGAAGTTTCTACTGGTTTTAATAATACTTAATTAGTCAAAACATTTCCTTTTATTAACGCTGCAGTGGTTTGTCGATACACATTCTGATTTCCGAAATCAGTAAAACATTCTTAAGCCGTTATACCTAACTTCCCATAAAGCTAGTATAACTCTTAAGTTTTTCAAAACCAAGTATTACTTCTTCTTTCAAAATGATTCAAAAATCTTTTGAAATACTTCAAGTTCTTTATTAACACATAACAAGCCAGTTATAGTTCAAATCAAGACTTTTAAAAAACCACATGTATTTTCTTACCAACATAAAGCTATTATAACCAACTTCCCATAAAGTCGTTATAACACTTTATGTTTTAAACCAATCACATACATTTAGCACATGTACGTCTACCGTACTACATAGTTCACACATATCATGCTAGAAGAGATAGGAAGAGGTTCACATACCTCGCGACGATTATCGACTAATAGCAAAACGCTCCAAGTACCTCACACCGCCGGCTACTCCCTAAGCCAAGTAGATCGCGCCACGCATAGTACTTCCACCTATAAGGCCACAAGGCGCTTATTAACATAAGGTCTCTTCGTAGAACATTCTACAGAAAATTCGGCAGCACCTCCCCCCCCCGCAACAGCGTAAATCTCCTCCTCTATCGAGGCCGGCTACCAAGCCAACCAGGGGGGGGTTATACATCTAACCCTAACGGGTACAATTCTACTCCACGGCACTACTTCACAAGTCCATCAGAATACACCCTAAGTAATTACTGTTCAAGAATCTTCTTTAAATACAGCTTAAGTCGCAAGACATTGCCGTAAGTATTATTCAGCTTAAGTCAAAAGACATTGCCAATAACTACGTTCATTCTATATATAGTATACTTCAACTATATATTCTAACAATATGTAATTTTCAATTACAATAGAGGACAAGATATTTACCTCAATAAGCCCATAATTATCCAAGTATAAAGTCGATCCCGGCAATCATTTAGCTCCAACTCCGAAGCGCCCAACCCGCCTCCAACTACCCTTAGAAGTTCTAACCAACTTCTACAAACTACTCCAACTAACCATGGAGATTTTCCTTAGGGTTTCGTTTAGAGGCTAAAGGACGTATAATAGTATTTTCCAGGCTTTCAGATAGAGGGTACTTTGGAAATACTACAAGGTATTTGGGCTAAAGTATTTGGGTATTATAACAATACTTGAAGAAGAGTATTTCTCTACCAAGGGGTAGTATTTCGACTAGCACAACTAGGCTAGGGGTTGCTCTCGCCAAAAGGCCACTCAAAGGGGAGGGGGAGTTGGACGAGACAACTACAAGGAGGGAGTGTTTTGAGTCTAGGAATTTGCTGGCTGTGGATGAAATAACTCATCAACTAAGGGGTATTTATAGGGCACTCAAAGGCCAAGATTGAGCCAAGTGGTAGGCAAGTGTAAGGTGAAGATTAAGCCATGTGTTGTGTGGTCCCACTTGGTCATCCACTCCACAAAATATCTCACAAACATTGACCAAACATTTTAGGCACAAAAGATGAAAAACGCAAGCTGAAGCTTCCACCAAGGAAATTTCGCCCAACTCGACACCTGGGTGACACACGTCGCCTCCAATTGGTCCAAAATGTTTCGCCTCTAAAAATCCGTAAAATAATAAATGACATAGCCGGAATTTTCCCTACAAAAGTCAGGGAAACGCTTTCACGAAAATGACTCTTTCGCACTTGTGCACAAAAATAATTTCGCCAAGCACTTTATCTCAAGTTCGAATTTTCTACGCACGTCCATACGCATATACTCAAAATACGGTATAACATTCTCCTCCTTAGAAACATTCGTCCGAATGTTCCTTCTAAGTCTCAAACAAACGTGCGCCAAGATAGTCTTCACTACTATACTTACGAGAATCAATCCCGCCACATCCGCCACGTAAACAATCACAGAAATACTTACATCAAAGTCCACGAGGAAACACCGTAATCATCATCGCAACACACTTCTCACCGGGTCTAAAATATACTTCCTTCGCGACCTTCTCTTTATAAAAGAAATGATCGCATCTATGCTCGCCATACATGCTCGCTTCTCTCTTTACTTGCCTGAGGCATTAACCTTCTCAGGCGACCCAACAAATGGTACCACTTTTGTCACTTTGTCGCGAGCCTTGCTCCGACGACCCAACAAATGGTACCGGATCGCACGCGATCCCCGAGGATGTCGATACCGAACTCTTTCCACATTTCGACATCGCTTGCTTTCCAAAACTCGGGCTACTATCTCTAACGTGGTCATCATTAAGTGGGAACACTGATGGATCTCCGATACTTTCCCGATCATAACAATACGAAAGATCGGACGCATCGCCTCCTAAGTCGGACGGCAAAGCTAACATATAGGCAACCCGCCTATTCTTCACATGAACTCAAAAGGCCCAAAGTAACTCGCTAAGTTCCTCTGTATTCCAAACTCGTCACACCCAACCCGGGGTGGTACTTTCAAGAAGACCGACCGTCAACCTGAACTCTAAGCATCGTCGCCGATTATCCGCACAACTCCTCTGAGCTGCCAGAACTTCTTCTAGACAAGCTTCGCACTATCCACAGTCTGCTGGAACAAGCCTGAACCAACTAACTGAACCTTGCCAACATCGAACCAATCGACCGGCAATTTACACTTCCGCCCCTACAAGGCTTCACAAAGCGATATCCGAACACTGAAATGGTAGCTTAAACACTTCCTCCACAGGAGACAAAAATCCCCCACGACTACCTCTGAAATCCACGACCGCCCGAGGGCGAATGCGATCCCGAGACTCACCGAAGTTCTTAACCTGCTCGTAAACTTTTAGAAGACGAAAAATAGCCACAACCTGGCTTCATCACCGACATAAGGTGAAGGTAGGCACCGTGCAGCCTTTACAACCTTTACGATAAAACAATACCGCCGAGTAAACGGTCTTTGCTAAGACAAGGCGGCCGACCTCCTCGTCCGACCATCGGTCGAACGCATCCACGAGTTCAGACGCTGGTTAACTAAACTTGGGCCTAACACCCTCGTGGACCTACCACAAGGCGACCACCACAACCGACCCTCACCACCAAACATGCCGCGGGTTGACCCGCAACGCGACTCAACCCGACCCGAACGCCGCATAATACTAGCTCCCGATCCGAACAATCTCACTAATCACGTTTGAAAACCTAGCGGTCTTCTTAGCTCAACTACCCCTTTCATCCCACACTACTGGACCTATCCCAAACATAACTCACGTGCACTATGCACTTCCATAAGGATCAAACATAATACTACACCTTTACCTGAGATGGCCTTACCTCTAAGGTCTTTACGTAAACATTCTAAGGCTCACACCTTTCTATCCCCAAAATCTTACTCTGTTAACCCACCATGATTCTAAACACAACTAACACACCGCTATCGTAACATAGCACTTAAGGTATACTCACCTTATCACACATACGACCTCTGAGGGTTAAAGATATATCTATATCTATCGCTTCACTCCCTTAGTCGTTCTAATCAAACTCGCCAGTAGGCGCATAGCTAAGGAAAATGACGAACTACCCACCAATCTCAAGGCTAAGTCCTCCTACAAGGACACTTCTCGACACATGGCCTCGACGGCCGCAGTACAACAAGTACCAACTAAAAGACGACATTCCCGGATGACGTGCCACACCGTGAACGGAAGCCACGGAGTTCGACCAACTCCTACACACCGAACGCCCCGAAATGCGCGGAAGACCACTCGCAGACCGGCGAGGTGCATATCTAATTCACCGCGAGGCGACTCGCCGAAAGTTACTAAAGGACCTTGCCGCTCGCCCTCTTCTCGTGTCCTTCGTTAACTGCCGATCTCTACATCGCCTCGCCATCGCGCATAAGCCCGCATACGTGCCATGCTCAAGCCTAATCAAGAATTACTCTTGCACAACCTCTTTTAGATAGTCCTCAAGACTCGCGTACATCGGGTATACTCTCTGGTAGCCAAATCTATAGCTAGTAACAGGGTCGCCTCTTTGCAATCTAAATTCTCTGTTCCCGGTCGTGGAACTGAAGGTTCATATATCATGGCCGCAGTAGGCACTGCTGCCGCCGCACTAAACTCTGCTGGGGCTAGTGACGTCGCAGAACTCCCCGAATGAAGCACTACCCTAGGTAATGATTGGGCCTGTGCCCTCGCCACCTTCTGAACTCTACTCGCAGCTCCCTCGGCTGCCTTGCCCTCCTGGGCCCGGGTTGCCCTACGCGGAGGCATAACGATAAGGGAAAATAATTTCGTCAGAGGGTCCAACTTACAACACAGCTCTAAGGCACGATCTCAGAGTGAGAAGAATAGAAACCAATCCTAAATATCCTATAGCCTCACGATTATAGCGTGGTGCACAACACACCGATAATCAAGACTTCATCGGATACGGTGCGTAGACACTTTCCGAGGATTAATCGCTCACGATACCACTTTTGTCACGACTGCCCGGCCCGTGACCTGCCTTACCCGCACCCAAGTAGACATACATCGAGTAATCGGAACATAAAGACAATACATGAAACCAGTGTAATAAGACGGTGAAATAAGAAGACAAAGCTAACCAAAGCGGTTACCTTCAAAGATATATATAAAGCGCAACTTTATCCACATGAACAGTTTAATCCTTTTTACAAACCCTGCCCACAACAGTACTACAGACCTCTAAGAAGGATATGACCACAATGGCGGGACAGGGCCCCGCCAAACCCCCGAATGTAAACACTTACGACGCAGGGACTATACTACGATAAGCCTCCGAGAAACGGAGCTTCCCAAACGCCAAATCGTGACCACGAGAGCTAGGATCAACGATCGGTGTACCTCAACTCGCGGATGAACGCAGCCAAGGCGAGGTCGATAACAGTACCGAGTATGTGAAATCGAAAATACATATCAGAAATGAAATCATAGCGATATAAAGCAGAGACATGTATGATAACCAAACTACAATTTACAACAAAGCGTATGTCGAGTTAGGGACTCACGCCTCAAGTCATCACTCAAGTATAACAATGGGTCTCGTGCCCACAACATCAATCATGCGTGGAATACCTTCCTCACCGCCAGCCTATGATATAAAAGCACCAAGGAACACACATGAACACGTGTCCCACTGTGTCATAATAAAATGCAGACGGTAAGTACGAAGGCATAGCCGACTACTAAAAACCCACAAGCACCAACAAGGTCATGAATCGTATCATAAGATCTGTCTAGACCGTCACATGATCAAAGCCGCCACTTGCCCGCAGATCGATGCACGCTGCCTAACCTCGAACTCCCGCACCCGCGATAGGCCAATCTCATCGCCCGCATGAGGTATTCCCGCATCGGGTAGCTACTCCCAAGATCGCCCCGACTTCGCACCGCATGGCCACGTGGACCGCATGCCCATAAAGGACGACACTAACTCGAACTCAGAGTCCGCAGATAGCCCCCGGACTGCATAGGTATTCTCGAATCATAGGTCCATCGACCACCGAGTCTACCCCCGTGACGGAGGCGCTTAACCCGGAATCATCTCAAGAGATGAATGCCACAATACTATCATAACGATCGATAGTTAATAAGCACAATCAAGGAAACCCTTCACACAAACATCACAAGATACTAACACACGTAGCATCCCAACACGTTTACTTATCAACGCAATCAAGAAAGTATTACAAGGCTATCACAAACCAATACAATCAAGTTGTTCACACAAGGTACCTTCTACTATATGATTAACAAAATCGGGTTTTTATCCTCAAAGTACTTCATACATTAACTCTTTAAAAGATCGTTACTTTCACAATGTCACACAATACGTAGTATAAAATAGAGTGACTATCCTTTTAAAGTAAATCAATTACTTCTTTGTAAAATCAAGTAGCAACATTCTTTTCCAATGATCAAGTTTGCCTAATTTCCAATGTTCAAGTTTCTCATTTTAGAAAGGTTTCGTAGTTCATAGTCTTATTCATTTGAGAATATAATTCTCCTTAAAACTATCTCGAGAAACATAAGTCTTATATGTGAGTAGGATATTCTTGTTTATAACAATCTTATTACAACCATGATCTAGAAATATCATTTTGTCTCATCTTAGCTTCTATGCGGATGGAAGTTTCTCTGGTTTTAATAATACTTAATTAGTCAAAACATTTCCTTTATTAACGCTGCAGTTGGTTTGTCGATACACATTCGATTTCCAAATCAAGAAACATTCTTAAGCCGT
Organism: Przewalskia tangutica; assembly: GCA_029844215.1. NCBI lineage: Eukaryota > Viridiplantae > Streptophyta > Magnoliopsida > Solanales > Solanaceae > Przewalskia > Przewalskia tangutica. The sequence goes on along the minus strand of CM056739.1, from coordinate 17,004,520 downwards.
TATACCTAACTTCCCATAAAGCTAGTATAACTCTTAAGTTTTTCAAAACCAAGTATTACTTCTTCTTTCAAAATGATTCAAAATCTTTTGAAATACTTCAAGTTCTTTATTAACACATAACAAGCCGCTTATAGTTCAAATCAAGACTTTTAAAACCACATGTATTTTCTTACCAACATAAAGTCATATAACCAACTTCCCATAAAGTCGTTATAACACTTTATGTTTTAAACCAATCACATACATTTAGCACATGACGTCACCGTACTACATAGTTCACACATATCATGCTAGAAGAGATAGGAAGAGGTTCACATACCTCGCGACGATTATCGACTAATAGCAAAACGCTCCAAGTACCTCACACCGCTACTCCTAAGCCAAGTAGATCGCGCCACGCATAGTACTTCCACCTATAAGGCCACAAGGCGCTTATTAACATAAGGTCTCTTCAGAGAACATTCTACGTAAAATTCGCAAAGACTCTCCCCGCAACAACAGCGTAAATCTCCTCCTCTATCGAGGCTACCAAGCCAACCAGGGGTTATACATCTAACCCTAACGTACAATTCTACTCCACGGTACTACTTCACAAGTCTCAGAATACAGCCCTAAGTAATTACTGCAAGAATCTTCTTTAAATACAGCTTAAGTCGCAAAGACATTGCAGTAAGTATTATTCAGCTTAAGTCAAAAGACATTGCCAATAACTACGTTGATTCTATATATAGTATACTTCAACTATATATTCTAACAATATGTAATTTCCAATTACAATAGAGGACAAGATATTTACCTCAATAAGCCCATAATTATCCAAGTATAAAGTCGATCCTGGCAATCGTTTAGCTCCAACTCCGAGCGCCCAACCCGCTCCAACTACCCTTAGAAGTTCTAACCAACTTCACAAACTACTCCAACTAACCATGGAGATTTTCCTTAGGGTTTCGTTTAGAGGCTAAAGGGACGTATAATAGTATTTTCCAAGCTTTTCAGATAGAGGGTACTTTGGAAATACTACAAGGTATTTGGGCTAAAGTATTTGGGTATTATAACAATACTTGAAGAGTATTTCTACCAAGGGGGTAGTATTTCGACTAGCACAACTAGGCTAGTGGGTTGCTCTCGGCCAAAAGGCCACTCAAAGGGAGGAGTTGGGCGAGACAACTACAAGGAGTGAGTTTTTTGAGTCTAGGAATTTGCTCAAGTGTGGATGAAATAACTCATCAACTAAGGGGGTATTTATAGGGCACTCAAAGGCCAAGATTGAGCCAAGTGGTAGGCAAGTGTAAGGTGAAGATTAAGCCATGTGTTGTGTGGGTCCCACTTGGTCATCCACTCCACAAAATATCTCACAAACATTGACCAAATATTTTAGGCACAAAAGATGAAAAAACGCAAGCCTGAAGCTTCCACCAAGGAAATTTCGTCCAACTCGACACCTGGCGGTGACACATGTCGCCTCCAATTGGTCCAAAATGTTTCGCCTCTAAAAATCCGTAAAAATAATAAATGACATAGCCGGAATTTTCCCTACAAAAGTGGGAAACGCGTTTCACGGAAAATGACTCTTTTCGGCACTTGTGCACAAAAATAATTTCGGCCAAGCACTTTATCTCAAGTTCGAATTTTCTACGTACGTCCATACGTACATACTCTGAAAATACGGGGTATAACAAAAACGCTCCAAGTACTTCCAACCGTCGGCTACTCCTTAAGCCAATTAGATCGCGCCACACGTAGTACTTCAACCTATAAGGCCACAAGGCGCTTATTAACATTTAGATCCCCTCGTAGGACATTCTACAGAAAATTCAAGATTCTCCCCCGCAACAACGTAAATCTCCTCCTCTATCGAGGCTACTACCAAGCCAACCAGTGGGGGTTATCGTCTAACCCTACTGCACAATTCTACTCCACTGCACTACTACACAAGTTCACTGTAATACACTCTATGTAATTACAACAAGATTCTTCTTTAAATTCAGCTTAAGTCGCAAGACATCACTGTAAGTATTATTCAGCTTAAGTCAAAAGACATTGCCGATAACTACGTTCAGTTCTATATATAGTATACTTCAACTATATATTCTAACAATATGTAATTTCCAATTACAATAGAGGGACAAGATAATTACCTCGATAAGCCCATAATTATCCTAGTTTAAATGTCGATCCTGAGCAAGGTTTAGCTCCTACTCAAGGCCCGACCCGCTCCAACAACCCTTAGAAGTTCTAACTAACTTCTACTTATGACTTCAACTACGGGTGAAGATTTTCCTTAGGGTTTCGGTTTGTGACCGACTAAGTATAATAGTATTTTCGGGTTTTTCATATAGGTATAACCTTAGAATACAACAAGGTATACGGCTAAGGTAATTTGGGCATTATAACAATACTTTTGAGAGTATTTCTACCAAGAGGGGGGGTATATTATACGAGAACAACACCACTAGGAGGGGGGGTGAAGTCTCGGCCACAAGGCCACACAAGGGGGAGGGGCTCTCGGCCAAGGGGGGAGGGACGAGAACAACAACAAGAGAGGGGGGGATTTTAACACTTAGAGATTTGTGGAAAGGATGAAGAATTCATCAAAGGGAGAGGGGTATTTATAGGTCAAGGGATGGCCAACCAAAGGCCAAGATTGAACCAAGTGTTAGGCAAGTGTAGGGCTAGGATTTATTACACACAAATATCCTACCAACCTCGACTTTAGCCAAGGCACAAAAACGTGCCTTACATAGCCCATTCGTCAATCTATCACACTAATGAGAGGTGCCAAGTGGCGCCTCTTGTTGGTCCAAAATGTTTCGTCTCGGAAAAATCCGCAAAAATTAAAAATGACATAGCGGAAATTCCCTACGAAAGTGTGAAAACGCTTTACGAAAAACGACTTTAATCGGGTGTTGTGCACAACAATTAATTCGGCCAAGCCTAACTTAAAAGTTTCAAATTTTTCTACGTACGTCCTTACGTACATACTCTGGAAATACGGGGTATAACATTCTCCCCTCCTTAGAAACATTCGTCCCGAATGTTCCTTCAAGCCTCAAAACAAACGTGCGCCAGTATAGTCTTCACTACTATACTTACGAGAACAATCCTGCCACAGCTGGCCACAGAAGCACCTGCGTAAATACTTACATCAAAGTCCACGAGGAAACACCTCTAATCATCACCACAAAACACTCCTCACCGGGGTCTAAAATATACTTCCTTCGCACGTTCTCTTTACAAAAGAAATGATCACATCTATGCCCGCCATACATGCTCGCTTCTCTCTTTACTCGTCGTAGATACCACTTTGTCACTTTGCCTGAGGCATTAACCTTCTCAGGCGACCCAACAAATGGTACCACTTTTGTCACTTTGTCGCGAGCCTTGCTCCGACGATCCAACAAATGGTACCGGGCTGCTTGCGATCCCTGAGGATGCCGTACACTCGAACTCTTACCACATTCTGATACTGCCTCCGTTTCCAAAACTCGGGGTTACTATCCCTAACGTGGTCATCATTAACTGGGAACACTCTGGATGGATCTTCGATACTTCCCCGAACATCACAATACGAAAGACCGGACGCACTGCCTCCTACGTCGGACGACAAATGCTAACATGTAGGCAACCTGGCCTATCCTTCACATGAACTCACAAGGCCCAGGTTATACCGGATGTTGTTCCGCAGTCGGCGAGTTCTTCTTCGCCAGGTTTTGAGGCCCCAGCACCAGAGCCTACAGTTTCTCAGTTAGGAGAAGACTTTAGGGCCATGAAGGAAGCCATTATGTTATTGACCAAGTTAGCGGTGCTACAGTTTCATCATCAGGAGGTTATTCGGCCAGTACAGACAGGTGTACAGGGGGTAGAGGGCCAGCGCGGAGATCTGCGCAAGAGGTCTAGACCGGTTGGTTATTCCGGTGAGTTTATGGACGAGCAGCCTCAGCGGCGGATGAGATATTTTTCCCAGCCTACCCAGTACATACCCCCGCAGCTCTCAGGTGGGAGATTTGACCCCACAAGGTATTTAGGAGCCGGTCCAAGCTCCAGAGGTCGAGGTTCTCAGGGGAGCAGAGGATTTTCTCGGTCGAGGCCACTTTTTCCTCAGTGTTTCCGATGTAGTAAGCGTCATTTGGGGGAATGCCGTTATGGCACAGGTCTTTGTTTTTATTGTGGCCGTCCGGGCCATATTCTGAGGGTATGTCCTTTTAGGAGGAGCACCGGTGAGGTGGCTCAGCCTTTGAGGCCGATGGTTGATTCCCTTTCCTCCACAGCTGTGCGTTCCCCAGGACAGGGTGTTCAGATGTTAGCCAGCCGTGGTAGAGGTCAGGGTAGAGTTTATAGCTCTGGCGATCCTTCGAACCGCAGAGATGACGTGACTACTGGACAGGATCAGGAGGCAACATCGCATAGGGTTACAGGTACATCTCGATTCTTTTGAATCTCACGTGCATTGTTAGATTCAGATTTTGCCCTAGCATATATGTTTTCCCTGTGTTGCTAGCAGTTATAAGTGATAGTACCCCAGAGGTAGGAATACTTTGATTAGTAATGTGAAAAGTAAGAATATTGACAAGAATGATAAGTGAACTGAGACTATAGTTGTGTAGAGTTCACAAGTTGTAATTACCCCGTAACAAGTGTAAGACCGATAGGAAAAGATGTATGGTAGAAATGCTTTGGTTTACGTGAAGCACCTCTAGTGAATAGGGGGTAGGGTAAGAAGTACCTTGAGATAAGAGTGAGGTTTATTACAGACTAAGAATGAGGAGTTAAGTGTGACGATGAGTCGGGTTATGGACTCATTTCGGGTCAGCCGATAGTATGGAATGGGGTAATGTCAGTCAGAAATGGTCCCGTTATATGATAGGGTCCTGAGGATGTCAGGCCCAAGTTTAGTTAATCGTTGTACGGGTTTGTGGACGCGTTCCACCGGAACTAGGTCGTAAGGACCGAGGAGAGCCTTAGCGGAAATTCAAGTAACATAATGGCCAAGTTGGTTAGTAACTCCAAGGATTGGGGAACAGAAACAGAATTTGAGATTTTGTACGTGTACTAGATGAGTTTGAAAGTACGAGAAAGTATGACAAGTAAGGAAAGAAAAGAACCTCTAAGGATCCCGTGTTTGGGAAGACTGTAATCTTTGAGTTTTGCGAGAAGGGACCACGGACGGAAGGTCCATTATTATGTTTACGTATGTTATGTGGTGGCCATGTGTGGCATCGTTGGTCTTGTGCAGTTTTTATTGTTAGGCATAGTATAGAGATTGTGCCGGAGTTTGTATAGATTGGCAACCGACTAAGAACATTCGGGGACGAATGTTTCTAAGAGGGGGAGAATGTTACACCCCGTAAGTCCAGGACATGTATAAGAGAATGTATGAAAGGAAACTAGACTTGGAAATTGGTACGAAAGGAAGAATTGTTTTTCCGACGGAAAATCTTCCGGACGTCGGAAAGGAAAAATGTTCGTTGTTGAGAATTGGATTCTCAAAATGCATTATTTGAAGAGTATGGAACTCTTAACCTAATGGAAATTTATTTTTACGGATTTGGTCACGTGGGGCCCACCCGAGGAATTTTACTTTTTGTGGGGCCCACGAGGGTTACGGAATTTTATGGACGAATGAGAGGGCGACACGTGGCACCCCCTCCATGATGTTGGACGAAAAATTGCAAGGGTATTAAGGTCATTTGACCTAAGAAGATGATAAGTCTTCTAAGCTTGACATTGTTGACAAGTCAACTTGTCCACCTAGGCTTGATCCAAGTGAAATACATCCTAACCTCACATTTGTTTAAGTCTTGACCCTCCAATGTGTTTTAAATACATACTAGTAGCAAGACAAGGTCTTGAAGACTTAGAAAAAATTTCTCAACTCTTGTTCTCACTAGATAGCTCTCGGCTTTAGCACATTTCCAACAAGAAAATTTTGTAGTTTTGATCCATTAGCCACAAGACTTAAACCCAATGTCCCTAAGGGTATTGTAAGGATATCTCAATAGAAAGATTTCAGAAAAAACGTATTTTTACGTTAGTCGCAAGGCGGAAGCTATGGGAGTTCTTCAACTTTGAAGTTGGAACTTGAAGATGGGTTCTTCATAGGTCTCTAAGGAGTGCTTGGAGCGGATTGGAACTTAAGGAAAGGAGCTAAGAATTGCTAAGGCGCGACTTTGGATCTTGGAAATTTTAAGGGCTTGGAAAGGTATAAATTTTGTCGTTTTAGTAGTTAAGACTCACTTATTGTTGTAGCTATGGATTTTAGCAAGCATGTGTTATATAGTATGAAGTTTGATATGTTTATGGGCTATTGGAACCCTAATCCGAAATCTATCATGTTTAGCTTTAAGATTTCAATTCAAGTCGATTATTAGTCTAAGCGTCGCATGTTGTATAAAGAAGGAAATTGTAGTTGTTAAAGTTTTTTAGACTATATAACATGTTAGACCTTAGAACTTGGAATTGTAAGAAGGATTGAAAAAGACTTAGTGTTGTTCTAGAGGTTGGCCGAGAATGGCTTTTGGCATATTCACTATTTCGTATGAATTGTGGGGCAGAATTTTACACGTATTGTAAGGCGTGTAATCCCCTTTGTTTGGTTGTTGTTTGGAGCCTTAAATGTGGCTTGTTGGTTATTGTATTCGGCCTTGAAAAAGGTGGCTAAGTAAGTAGAAACAAAGGAGGTGCTGCCCGATTTTCCGTAGAGAATTAGATCGTATACTTAGTATTATTCTACGTAGAGACTAGAAGTTGATAGTCTTGTTGTGACCATTATAGGTTGACACTTCTACGTACGGCGTATTCGGCTTAGCTTGTGGATATTAGCCGAAAAGGTATGTGAATTATCTCCTCTTCTAGCATGATTCCTTAGAATAAAGAAAGTAAGTTCTACTCCTTGAATGATCCATTCCTTGCTTGTATTTGGATTGCCTAAAATAGAATTTGTTCTATGTACTTCCTTGAGTGTACTTTGATGTTTAAATTGTATGTAGTATAATCCATTTCCTTAGGGAAGTTTGGATTCTTAAAAGTGAAGGTATTTTTCTTAAAGTACATAGAGACTTGAAAAGGAAGTGGTTTCCAAATCTTTTGGCTAGTGCCTGAGTTCTAAAACCTAAAGGTCATTATAATGACTTTAGGGGAGTCAAAGGAGTTATTTACTTATTTGAATTAAAAGAGGAGAAATGACATGATTTAAGAGAAATAACTTGCGTTAAGGGTGAAGTTACTTGAGGTTTAAAAAGTAGAAGAAAACTTGTTTTCTAACTATTAAGAGACTTGAAGTATTTTCAAAGTTAAGAACTTGATTTGTAAGTATGTGATACTTGGTTTTAATAGTATAAGTCTCTTGGTTATTGAAGGAATGGATACGTTTAAAACCATAAAGGGTTATAACGGCTTTATGGGAAGTTGGTTATAGCGGCTTTATGGAAGGTTTAGAAAGTTGTCTATTTTGATTAAATCGGCATAAGTTGCCTAGATTGTGAAAATTTGGAGTTACTTGATTTCAAGCTTTGAAATAAGTTTTCTAAAAGTGTAGTAACTTGCTTTGAAAAATAGACACGCCTTGATACTACGGGTGTTAGTATCTTGGGGCTTTACATAGAAAGGAGTCTTTTATAAAAGAATGTATGTATGCCTTGATTAGTACTTTGGCTTGATAAATTGAGAATTTGTCTAAGTGTGCCTTGATAAGTACTTTGACTTGTTAAAAGAGAATTATTCTATGTATGCCTTGATTAGTACTTTGGCTTGATAAATTGAGAATTTGTCTAAGTGTGCCTTGATAAGTACTTTGACTTGTTAAAAGAGAATTATTCTATGTATGCCTTGATAAGTACTTTGGCTTGTTAAAAGAGAATTATTCTATGTATGCCTTGATTAGTACTTTGGCTTGATAAATTGAGAATTTGTCTAAGTGTGCCTTGATAAGTACTTTGACTTGTTAAAAGAGAATTATTCTATGTATGCCTTGATAAGTACTTTGGCTTGTTAAAAGAGAATTATTCTATGTATGCCTTGATTAGTACTTTGGCTTGATAAATTGAGAATTTGTCTAAGTGTGCCTTGATAAGTACTTTGACTTGTTAAAAGAGAATTATTCTATGTATGCCTTGATTAGTACTTTGGCTTGATAAATTGAGAATTTGTCTAAGTGTGCCTTGATAAGTACTTTGGCTTGTTAAAGAGAATTATTCTAAGTGTGCCTTGGTAAGGACTTTGGCTTGTAATTAAGGATTTGCCTATGTGTGCTGGAAATAGCCGGTTGTGTGCTATTGGTATCAGTCGTTTCGGGGTCATTCCCCGGGTTTGTGGCATTTGCATAATTTCGTGGATTTGCTACCCACGATGCGCGAATACCTACGCGAGTCCGTAGGGCTTATGCGGGTGAAATAGTCCCACGCGGCGGTCCACCTACGCGAGGAATACCTCACGCGAGTCCGTAAGGGCTTATGCGGGTGAAATAGTCCTATGCGAGGAATACCTCATGCGGGTCCGAAGCGGCTTATGCGGTGAAATAGACCACGCGGGCGAGTCCAAATTATGCGAGGAATACCTCACGCGGTCCACGCGACCTATGCGGGTGAAATAGTCCCGGAATAGGATTGCTAAATGATCCGCGGGCGGATGGTCCCGCTTGATCATGAGCTTCCTAGTTTATATTGTAAGGATACTCTGCTTACTCTCATTGTTAGTAAGGCACAATGTGTTGTATTTTGATTTTCATATATGTCCCCGATTTGTTTGTGTTACCCTATGGTCATGCTTTACGAGTGGGATTCGGGGCATGGGACCACGAGGTATTTAGGACACGGTGGGACTTGGTGTTCATGTATCCTTATTGTGTTATTACATCATGGATCGCGGTGAGGAAGGATTCCACGCATGATTGATATTATGGGCGTGAGACCCATGGTTATATTTGAGTAGTGACTTTGAGGCTGCGTCCACGACTTGATATGATCGCTTATGTGTTATGTATCGTAGGTTGGCTATCATACATGTCTCTGTTTTGTTTAGATCGTTATGATTTCATTACGATTTATTGTTCACATACTTGGTACATTCTTCGTACTGACCTCCTTCGGGGGGCTGCGTTCATGCCGCTGGTTTAGGTACGCTGTTTGGTGATCGGCAGGTGTAGGATCCTCGCTGTGGTTTTGGATAGCTCCTCTGTCCGTGAGTTTATCTTTTTGGTATATATCCTTGAAGCATGTGCTTTGTACAGCTTGGGTACGCATGGCCTTGTCCCGTCATATTTCAGTTTAACTCCTAGAGGTCTGTATTCATATGTGGGATTGGACTCATGTACGGTGTAGTGTCTTTGTTTATGTATATATGGCAGCCTTGTCGGCTCTGCCCTTGCACGTACGGTTGTTTTAAAAAAATAAATGAGGTGTTATTTAATTTCCGCAGTTTACTTGTATTGTTAAGGTAGAAGGGTGCCCAGGTAGGGCACCAGTCACGGGCCCGGGGTTCGGGGTGTGACAGGATCGTATGGAATACATTCCCGACCCATCTCATGGACTCGGTGTCAGATCGTGTGGAATACATTCCCGGTCCATCCCATGGACTCGGTATAGAATCGTGTGGAATACATTCCCGGTCCATCCCATGGACTCGGTATAGAATCGTGTGGAATACATTCTCGGTCCATCCCATGGACTCGGTATAGAATCGTGTGGAATACATTCCCGGTCCATCCCATGGACTCGGTATAGAATCGTGTGGAATACATTCTCGGTCCATCCCATGGACTCGGTATAGAATCGTATGGAATACATTCCCGGTCCATCCCATGGACTCGGTATAGAATCGTGTGGAATACATTCCCGGTCCATCCCATGGACTCGGTATAGAATCGTGTGGAATACATTTCCGGTCCATCCCATGGACTCGGTATAGAATCGTGTGGAATACATTCCCGGTCTATCCCATGGACTCGGTATAGAATCGTGTGGAATACATTCCCGGTCCATCCCATGGACTCGGTATAGAATCGTGTGGAATACATTCCCGGTCCATCCCATGGACTCGGTATCAAATCGGGTGGAATACATTCCCGGTCCATCCCATGAACTCGGTATCAAATCAGCTATAACATTTAAACTCTCTTTTAAGACAAATTAAGATAATACCATACTTTCCTTTTTTAAAATCAAGTAGCAACATTCTTTCCAAAAAGTTCAAGTTTGCCTAATTTCAAATACTCAAGTCTCTCATTTTCGAAAGGTTTCGTAGTTCATAGTCTTAATCACTTAATAACATAATTCTCTTTTAAAACAATTTGAGTAACATATGCCTTATGTGTGAGTAGGTTATTCTTGTTTATAACAATATTATTAAAGCAACCATGATCTAGGAATTGTAATACAATTTTGTCTTATCTTAGCTTCTATGCAGATGGAGGTTTCTACTGGTTTTAATATAATTAATTATTTGTCAATACATTTTCCTTTATTAACGTTGCAGTGGTTCGTTCGATACTTATTCTCATTTCCGAAATCAGTAAAACATTATTCTTAAAAAACCAAGTACTCATTACTCACGAATGAGGTTTCACACTTTTTAACAAAATTCATATCAATTCAATTAAGTCAAGTCTCTTATCTTTTAAGATCAAGTCTCTTAACTTCTAAAATCAATAAACCATTCTTTTACCTACATAAAGTCGTTATAACTAATTTCCCATAAAGCTATTATAACACTTTATGTTTTAAACCAACCAAAACTCATTTAGCACATGTACGTCTACCGTACTACATAGTTTACAAAACATCATGCTAGAAAGGATAGGAAGAGGTTCACATACCTCGCGACGATTATCGACAATTAGCAAATAGCTCCAAAGTATCAGAACCGCTAGCCTTTTCCACCCTTCCAGTAGAATATGCTACTCGTAGTACTTCAACCTATACAGGCCACAAAACGTCTATCAACCTCTAGATCTCTTCGTAGAATAATTCTAGATACAAGATTCCTTATTCTACGGAAAATTCAAAAGACCTCCCCTCAACCACATAAATCTCTCTCTAACGAGGCCTACCAAACCAACAATCCGGGGGTTACACGCCTAACCGGACGTGTACAATTCTACTCCACAATAATACTACAAGTCTCATCAGAATACAAATTCTATGTAAATACAGTTCAATTCTTTAATCATCCTTCCAATATATCTTATACTCAATTCTAAACTACTACAACATGTAATCTCCAATTACAATAGGGGGACAAAGATAATTACCTCGATAAGCCCAAAATTATCCAAGATATAAGTCGATCCTGAGCAACGTTTAACTCCAATTCCTTACGCTCCAACCCGCTCCAAGCAACCCTTAGAAGTTTCTAAACAACTTCTCTTAACACTTCATCTAAGCTTATGAAGATTTTTCTAGTGGCTTCATTTTGCGACTATTGTAATAAAATAGTATTTAGGGTTCCTAGTATTGAAAAACTTTGGAATACAACTAGAGATACTAGGCTAAGGTATTTGGGATTTATACAACAATACTTAAGGTATTTCTCTACACAAAGTGGGAGGGGGACGAGAACAATTTTAAAGGGAGGGAGTATTTTGCCTTGGAAGACTTAAGTGTGGATGATATGAAGTCTTCAACTAAGGGGGTATATATAGAAGAATCAAGGGTCAAGATCTATGCAAGTGTGGGGTCAAGATTGGGCCATGTGGGTGGGTAGTTTACCAACCATTTGCCTACCACAAAAATGGGACAAGTGGCTTGCCACTTGTCCCCTAAAAAACGTCCAAGCCATGTGTCCCTCATCAATTCGGCCACTTGGCCACATGGGGGTGACACGTGTCGCCCCCCTACTCGTCCAAAATATTTCATCTTCCGAAGATACCCATAATGCCAAAAATCCGAAAATAAAGTGGGCCCCGCAAAACCGTAAATTCTCCCGTGGGCCCCACGTGACCAATTTCGGAAATTAAATTCCATAGTTCCTAAAAATTCCAAAAAGTCCGAATACCAAATCTGGGAATCCAATTCCCATTAATGAACCTTTTTCCTTCACAAAATTCGGAAACTTTTCCGTCGAAAAATCACGTCTTTCTTCCTTTCCAATTTAAATGTCGTATTCTCGTACGTATGTCCTCGTATACATACCCTGAAACTACGGGGTATAACAAGGTTGCATACTCTTGGTATTGTTGAGTCGCATGGAGTTAGTTTCGTGGCCTTTCAGTTTTTAAGGGACGTGAAATAGTGGTAGAGGGTGTATGCTGATTATTTGCATACGAGGATGCCACCATTATGTTGGGTTAGGTTCTACAGAGTGTTCCTTTAGAAGTATGCCTTTGATCTTGAGTCTGAGCAAGCTCGATGAGTTTCAAAATACTGAGCAAAGGAGTTTTACAGTTGCACGGTATGAGACTCGTTTCTTCACCTTATTGCACTATGCAAAACCATTGTTTTCTACTAAGGCAGAGCGAGTGAGATGTTTTGTCAGAGGGCCGACTATTCCACTATAGTTGGCTACGCTCTAGTTGGTGGCCTCCAGAGCCACTTTTAATATTGTTACTGAGCATACTATGATGGTAGAGTCTTTGAGGGGCAAGTTTCCCAGACATGATCCTGACAAGAGGGTTAATCACTTTGGATAGTTTAGTGGTTCTACTTCCCGTGGTTATGTATATCAGGGGAGATATCAGTAGTCACATCCTATTCAATTGGTTCAGGCAGCTCTTTAGATTATCGATGGTGGAACTTAGTCTTTACAGGGTTTTCAACTCTTGACATCGATGGTAGGACTTAGTCTTTGGGGGTCATTACCTAGATATTCAAAGAATCAAGCAGTTCAGTTCGACTATACCCGCCAACATTCCCTCATTCAGGACAGATGGAAGCAGGTTATGGATCTGTTCAAGTGAGCAAGAAAACGTATGCGCGTGACAGCAAGATAGATATTCAAACTATGGTAGTTTGGGTTCTTCTATCTCCATTTAGTAGCCCTCAATTGGCAAGACTTGTTATACTTATGAGAGGTTGGGCACTTCGGAGAGATTTCCCAGGATAGTGTTTAGGTGCCTCTCTTGTACCTAGGACCCTATCGAGACATCTAGAGGTAGTAGTCAAACTAGTGGGAGGATCCCGCCAAAGCTATAGTGGATCTCGATTAAGGAGAGATAGAGTTCATTCAGTTGAGGTGGTTAGTAGGTACTCACCGAGGTAGGACACACTTATTGCTATGCATTCCTATTTGTGTGTACACCAATAGGTGATTTTGTGATTATAGATAGTGTATATAGTATATGTGTAGTTACCTTTATGGGTTATGACACTCGGGTAGATCTGGTTATCTTAGATTTGGTAGATTTTAATGTTATATTGGGTATGGATTGGCTATCACCATATTATGTAATTTTGGATTGTTATTCCAAGACGATCATGCTAGCTATGCCTGGTATTCTGAGGTTAGAGTGGAGAGTCGCTCCCTTCCCTATTCCTAGGAAAGTGATTTCATATATCTAGTATAGAGAGTTAGTAGACCGGGGTTGTTTGTCTTATCTTGCACATATTCAGGATACTAGTGCAGAGACCCCTTCCTTTGATTTTGTTCCAGTAGTTAGTGAGTTTGCGGAGGTATTTCCTTTATATTTACTGTATCGCTGCATGCAGATATTGATCTTAAGTCGTAATCGACCAGCTTTATTTCTCTCAGACGCACGGCTCTAGCCGAGTTGAGGAGTGAAGGAGCAGATTCAGGATTGTTGAGTAAGGGTTTAATTCGATCGAGTGTATCTCCATGGGTTGCTCCTATCTTGTTCATAAAGAAAAAGGAAGACATTATGCGTATGTGCATTGATTATAAGCAGCTAAATAAGGTCATCATCAGAAACAAGTATTAGATTATATGTATTGATGCCATGTTTGATCAACTTTAGGGTGCTTCGGTCTTTTTGAAGATTGACTTGAGGTCTATTATCATCAGTTGAAGATCCGGGTCGAGGATGATCCTAAAAGGCTTTCTGGAATCGTTATGTTGATTATGAGTTCTTGGTGATGTCATTGGAGCTTCCCAATACCCCCGCAACGTTCATGTACTTGATGAATGGAATATTTAAGTCGTACTTGGATTCTTTTATGATTGTATTCATAGATGACATCCTGATTTATTCTAAGAGTCTGGAAGACCACGAGCACCATTTAAGAGTGGTTCTTAGGATTTTGAAAGGAGTAGAATCTTTATGAAAAGTTCTCAAAGTGTGAGTTCTGGTTGAGTTCTGTAGCATTCTTGGGACATGTTGTGTCCAAGGATGGGATCATGGTTGACCTAAATAAGATAGAGGCAATCAGGGACTAGCCTAGATACACTTCTGTGATAGATATTCAGAGTTTTATGTGTCTTGATAGCTACTATCGTTAGTTCATCAAGGGTTTCTCTTCTATAACTTTGCATCTGATGCGCTTGACTCAGAAAGAAGTGTCATTTCAGTGGTCCGATCAGTGTGAGGAGAGCTTTCAAAAGCTCAAGACTTTGTTGACCACAACCCCGATTTTATTCTTTCCGGTGGATGGGAAGTACTTTACTATGTATTATGATGCTTCTAGGATTAGGTTAGGTTGTGTGTTGATGCAGAGGTAAGGTGATCACTTATGCATTGAAACAATTGAAGGTGTATGAGCGTAACTATCTTTTTCAAGATTTAGAGTTGGTCATATTATGTTTGCCTTGAAGATTTGGAGGCATTACCTTTATGGTGTCCATTATGAGGTGTATATTGACCACCATAGTCTTCAACACGTGCTTAATCATATGGACTTGAACTCTAGGTAGCTTCACTGGATGGAGTTATTGAGGTATTATGACATGACCATTTTGTATCATTCGGGCAAGGTCATTGTGGTGGCGGATGCCTTGAGTCGAAAGGCAGTTAGTATAGGGGTCTGGTTTATTTGGCTATTTCTGAGCGTCCCATGGCTTTAGAGGTCAAATATCTAGCTAATTGTTTTGTGAGACTTGATCTTTTAGATCTGGGTAAGATTTTGGTTTGTGTGGAGGTGAGGTGGTCTCTTTTGGATCAGATTCAATTTCACCATTATGATGATATGAAGTTGTGCAAAATTAGAAATAAAGTGATAAATGGTGAGGCCAATGATGCCATAATTGATAGTGAGGGTGTTTTGAGGATCAAAGATAACATGTGTGTGTCTCATTTGGGAGATTTGACAAGATTGATTATGGAGGAGGCCCACAACTCTAGGTATTCAATTCAGGTGGGTGCTACTAAGATATAACTTGATTTTAAGTAGCTATTGGTTGGGTATGATGAAGAGAGACATTGTTGATTTTGTATCTCAGTGTCAGAATTGCCAGCATGTTAAGTATGAGCACTAGCATCCCGATGGTGTGTATCAGAGGATGTCTATTCTCGAGTGGAAGTGGGAGAAGATTGTTATGTAGTTCATGGTTGGGTTGCCCAAGACTTTGGGCAAGTTTGATGCTATTTGGGTCATTGTTGATAGATTAACCAAGTCTATGCATTTCATTCCTATCCAGACCACTTATAATGCAGAGAAGTTGACCAAAATCTACATCTGTGAGATTGTTTGTTTTCATGAGGTTCTAATTTCTATCATATCGGATCGAGTACTCCACTTTCATATTTCTAGCAGACATTGCAAAAGGAAATGGGTACTCATTCGGATGTTAGTACATCATTTCACCCTCAGACTGATGGTCAGTCCGAGCAAACTATTCAGGTATTGGAGGACATATTATGATACTGCGTGATTGATTTTTGTGGTTATTGGGACCAGTTCTTACCATTTACGGAGTTTGCATACAACAACATCTATCACTCTAGTATTAAAATAGCACCATTCGAGGCCTTATATGGTAGGAAATGTCGATCTCTAATTGGTTGGTTTGATGATTGAGGTTTGACTGGGGTACCGATTTGTTTAGATATATTAGACCATTTGGAATTCTTCAAAGAGTTGGAGAGTGGCATATGAGTTGGCTCGCCACCGTGTCTTTCAGCGCTCATCTAGTTTTCCATGTATCTACGCCAAGTATCATGATGATGGATCTTATATCATTCGGTGGGACTCCATGTTACTTGATCGAATTTGGAGTTCGAGGATGAGCCCGTGGCTATTTTGTACACGCAGTGGGAAGTTAAGGTCGAAGGAGACAACTTCATGAAGGTTCATGAAGGCATCATCCTGTCGAGGAGGCAACTTAGGAGACCGAGTCTGATATGCAGAGAACATATCTGAGCTTGTTCACTACTTCTAGTACATCCCCTCTGTTCATTTCTCTCTATTCGAGGACAAATGTTGTTTTAATTGGTATCTAATGTAACAACTCGTTTGGTCATTTTTAGCTAAAGTATGCCTTAGATCAGTTATTTGTGAAATCCGAGGGTACAAGCAAGTTTGTAGCACTATTTACCTTTAACAAACATGTTTGGTTTGTGTCCAGGGGGGTTCCAAGAGTGTTTCAGGTGTTGGATGGGAGATTTTGCCTAAATTTCACATCGTATCTAGTGTTTACGCCCACCAAAGATCCGCTTCTGCAGGTCCGCCTCGATGAGGTTGGTTCACCAAAGTGGAATATGAGAGTCGGGAGATTTTTGCCAGACGGAGTCGTGTCCATCACGCGGTGAGTGAGGTGTCAAGTGACTCTCTCCCCAAATGGGCGGTTTTCTACCACAACGGGTCACCCAATAATTCGATTCGCTTGGCTAAGAACTATACTGCATCCTTATATAATCCTTAGGTCGAAAAACTCTTTACCCAAAATACAAATCTCAAACCAATACCACATCAGGAATTTTTAGAGCCTTAGGAGCCTTTCCAACCTTGAGGTAATAGGTTCTTTTCTTTTTATGACTTAAGTTATGATGCTAAGCTCTTTAATGGTGGTTTCGCATGTTATATAAGTTGGGAAGATGAGTTATTCATATTATGAGATTAAGAGAGTTATATGGTTAATGTTAATGAAGGGTTATGGATTAAAAGGTATTGTTAATGTGAATTAGGACTGGATGATGATATATGATCATCTTTTTAGGCTTAATTTGATTATAGAAGCTTGTTTTCAATTGGGAGAAATTTCTAGGGTTTCAAATTGGGGCTTTTGATTATTGTTCAATTGAGGGATCAAACGTGAATATATTTGCAATTAATTCAGGGATATGACTACCTAGTATGTAATCATGGTTATTGTATATTAAAGTTCCAGACTTGGTAGTGTGGTCACGGGGATGGGTATTTAAAGTCTTGTTTTATGTTGTGTTAGCTTTATATTAACGGTATAAATATGCGTGAATAGACTTCAATTATCACGAGGCACAAATGGCGGCAAAGCTATCACGGCTTAATTTGGTAACGCCCCGCTCTTTTTTAAGGTAGGCTACGATTTAGCTTTTCGAGTCTCTGATAGTAGTACATAATTAGTTATAAATATTGAGGGATATTAGACATGTTTGGGGGTCCCACTCAACCATTTATGATGAATGTTTGAGTGGGTACCGGTGTTGAACTACGATGATGGGTAGATTTGGAGGATCAGCCTCATGGTGGTTCTAACTGCTCTTTATTGAGTCTTGTCACCATGATTTCCATTGTTTGTTTACTCATCATATATACTTCCAATATAATATCCTGATTTGACTTGGAATTGCCTATGTGCTATTTTATACTTGAAAGCATGTGGTATATCATCTCTATATTTGATTGCATCTCATTACATCATGATATCTTGCGTTATATTGTCATTTCATTCATACAATCATGGTTTTGTGGCATTGATATGAGAGTGGTATAGATATGCTATGGTCCAAAAGACCGAAAAGGTAAGAATACAATGAGATTATGGAACTTGAGATGATATTGATACGAGGGGAGCGGGGTTTCTTGCCTGCAACATGATTGAGAATCGGCAAATGAGTCATAGGCTCTATTCAAATTCGTGTGTGGAATTTCGGTTGACTAAGAGCGGTATATGGACTTCGTAGGTCCCCCATGGGTGTATAGATCATAATTAAACATTGACGTATTGTAAATTAGGTTGAGAAAGGTACCTTGCATATGCATTGCATTCATATCATACATACTTATTCCATATCTTTGATAATATGTGATTGGAAGTTGTCATTCAGTGGCATTAAATAACTTTGTTAGATTTTACTTGAAAGGATTATTCATGCTACGTGATACTTGATATATTGTTGAGCTCTATTAACATCATAATGACTACGTGACATACTTGGTTATTGAACTGTTAGTATAGGATATTTGGTGTCAACTTGGTATTTATCT
Source organism: Przewalskia tangutica (assembly GCA_029844215.1). Classification (NCBI taxonomy): domain Eukaryota; kingdom Viridiplantae; phylum Streptophyta; class Magnoliopsida; order Solanales; family Solanaceae; genus Przewalskia; species Przewalskia tangutica. Next base: position 16,986,236 of record CM056739.1, on the reverse strand, counting down.
CTAATTATGTATCTTCCATCATTGTCGGCATATAATGTCTAAGGGGGTACATTGTGTACTCATGCTATACTTGTTGCATTTTTTATACAGATTCAGTACCTTCTACCTCCGCAGTGCCACGTGACTGAGTCAGAGTTGTGATCCTCAGTATTCGGGGTGAGGATGCTTCTTCCAGCATGTTCTTGGATACCCAACATCTACTTATTGTCTTTTGTTCGTATTTGAGAGACATATTTCAGACTATGTATTTGGTTTTGTCATGCGTGCCCATTTACTCATACTTGTATTGTTTTGTTAGTGCTCTTGTATTCCCATATTAGGTCACTTGGGGGTCTTTATTTAAATGTATCAGACTTATCATTTCATTCAATGTTATATAATGAGACAGTGTTTAAAGGATCTGCATTTCTTTCGCTTTTATTTATATAATATCTTGCAATTATTAGGGCATGGTTCACCTATCGGTGGGATTGTGTAGGTATCAACACGATTCCTGAAAGGGGGTCGTGGAATCACCTCGATGTTATCTTGGAAAACTATTTCGCATTTAAATGAGTTCATCTATCTGCCAATGCAGACACGATTTTGCTAGAGCGGATGTATCTCTTTTAGTAACTCTTCACTTCGGTAAATATTCTGCTCGAACCGTAGGAGTTACTTGACACATAAATTTCACGAGTAAAGTCATCGCAAAATGCCCTAAAAGAGTTATAATAGAAAATCGGATGGAATGTTCATAACGGCCGAATAAGACGTTATATAGTTGTTGAGTGTCATCTATTGTTGGTAAACTTCACTTCTTTCGAGCTTTAGTCAAGTGTTTCAATTGTGTCCTATGTATATAATTAGATAATCGGTAGGTCCGCACTATCCCGAACATATGCCGCTTTGTTATTCGTAGACGCCAGATACTTGGTGTCTATTTAGTAGTGATGTATGGCCCATCGCCTTGTTTTTGGTCTGTTAACTTGTACTACAGCCTTGTATATATATATTTAAAAGTTGGTTTCTCTCATTCAGCTTTAGATATATATATAGTATTTCTTATTTACAGATTGTGGCCTTGTCGGCCGGAGTTTATATACATTCAGAAATCTTGTCAGAGTGGTACACTCGGGAAAGTGAGGCATAAGGCGTGGGTAACTCCTCCCAGGCTGAGGTGTGACATATATTATGGGTGTTTACAACATCACGTAAGATTTAGAGCATTTCCAGATGTGTTCAAGGATGGACGTCAATTTAGATGGGGGAGAATGTAACAATCCAAAACCTCGTTTTGAGACTTTGTACTCTATTTCATATTTTATGCCTTAGATAATTTGGTGTTACGTTAATGGACTTGGTGGCGTACAGCAGGTTGAGACCCAAAGGGCTCGGGGAGATTCTTTAATGCGATATTTTTTAAAGGCTAAAGTAAGAAACATGGTCCCCTTTTTTTTAACGGTTATGCCATATATCAAGATGTTAGACTTTGTATAAGTTATTAAGTCATTTGTAACTTGGTGCTAGGGTTGGAATTGGCATCCAAGGGGCTTAGGAGAGATTTAGCAACATTAGAACTCAATGAATGTTGCATATTTTATTGGTGCAAGGATGTACTTCGCGACCCCATGATGGAGGGTCGCGCGATCACGAAAAGGATGAAGTAAGTTCAATGCGAATAGGTTTTCGCATTTGTGACCACAGGATAGTGTCAATCAGTCAAACCTTTTACGCGATGATGAGGTGGATGACTGCGACCGTGAAGAGATAAGTTCTTAGGCATTGCAAACGTGATGCAGGGTTGCGAATGCGAAGAGCGTTAGTTGTGTATATATATGGTAGTTACGAATTAGTAAGCCAACAAGACATTACTCTTGATACCTTTCATATATGAAGTGTCAGCCACTGATCATTGGGATTTTACTACTCTAAAAATATAGTTACAAATCTAATGTTGAATTTATAGCATTTTAAGAAAATACTTAACTCTTCAAAAGTCAAATTATCCAAATAAATTTATTACCAATTTCATATCAAATTATCTTGATTTACTTAAAATCATTTACTATGTTGTATTATCAATTCCCATTATGCTTCTATATATACATTTCAATGCTTCTCTTCTATCTCGACAATTAGGTACTCATTCATATATTTAATTCCCAAGAAATTATTTCTTCTTCTTCATTTTTTTGTGTGTATCAAACATGACTGGAAGGGTCTTAGGGAGACTAGTAGTTGAAGTGAAAGTCATAGAAAAACCGTCGAAAATAAAAGAATAGCTAGTTTGTTCCATAAAGCAAAAGAATTGTCAATCCTAGGTTATATACTTATTACCCTGGTTATTTTTTATCTCGGATAAACCATTCCTATTGTTTGGTCAAATTAAAGTGAGGCTAAGGTTAGAGTCACAATAATTATTTTTGTTTCTAGTTTTCCTTTTTCTTACATCTTGTTGGCTCACTATTTTGTAACTAACACATACCGCATGTCTCTAAACCAGCCTCAGTTTCATTTGACCAAATAATAGGAATGGATTCCCCAAGACTAAAAATAATTAGGGAAACATATATATCACATAGGATTGATAATTCTTTTGCTTTTTTGGACAAACTATCTATTCTTTTATTTCCGATAGCTTTTCTCTGATTTACACTTGAATTCCTCAGATCTCTAAGCCCCTTTTCAATCATGTTTGATTTAGAGGCGTTGGTTATTCCTTCAGATTCACTATTATGACAGAGTATTCTACATGAGCTTCAAACATGACCATTGGGGGACATGATTGGGTGGCTCATACCTATCACGTGTTGTTTTTCCAAATTAGTATACCTTGTTTTATTTTGTCGCACATAGTTTATTACTTCATATTATTTTAATGGTATGTGAAAGTTATGTTATGTTAGTAGGAAAAATGTACTAGTGTTATTCAGTCGTCCTAGATATATGTATAATGCCTAAGGATTTATTAAATGACATTTCAATCATACACTGCTTCTTCGCTTTTAAAGCTCAATTTCATTCAGTACAATGCGAACTTTATTTCAAGTTAGAATCTAAATCAATGAAATATATTCTGCATGCATTAATTTGGTAGTTTGGTATTTAATTAAAATGGAAGGATAGTACCAAAATATAATTAAACATTGACGTATTGTATACTAGGTTGAGAAAGGTACCTTCCATATGCATTGCTTTTATATCATACATACTCATGCCATATCTTTGATAATCTATGATCGGAAACTGTCATTGAGTGACATTGAATAACTTGGTTGGATTTTGAAGTTGAAAGGAATATTCATGCTACATGATTCTTGTTATACTATTGAACTCTATGAACATCATGATGACTACTTGACATACTTGGTTATTGAACTGTTAGTATAAGATTACTTGGTGTCAACTTGGTATTTATCTCTGATTATGTATCTTCAATCGTTGTCAGTCTATGATATCTACATGGGTACATTTTATACTCATGCTACACTTGTTGCATTTTTTTTATGCAGATTCAGTATCTTCTACCTCCGTAGGGCCACATGGTTGACTCAAAGCTATGATCCTCAGTATTCAGGTGAGGATGCTTCTTCCAGCATGTACTCGGATACTAAATTTCTACTTATTGTCTTTTGTTCGTATTTGAGAGATATATTTCAGACTATGTATTCGGTTTTGGCCTGCGTGCTAATTTACACAGACTTGTATTGTTTTGTTAGTGCTCTTGTATTCCCAAAGTAGATCACAAGAGCTATTTATTTGGATGTATCAGACTTATCATATCATTCCACGTTATATTATGAGACAGTGTTTAAAGTATCCACATTTCTTCCGCTTTTATTTATATAATATCTTGCAATTATTAGGGCATGGTTCACCTATCGGTGGGATTGTGTAGGTATCAATACGATTCCTGAAAGGGGGTCGTGGAATCACCTCAGTGTTGTAGTGGAAAATTATTTCGCATGAACGGAGTTCATCTATCTGCCAATGCAGACACGGTTTTGCTGGAGCGGATGTATCTCTTTTAGTAACTCTTCACTTCGGTAAATATTCTTCTCGAACCGTAGGAGTTACTTGACACATAAATTTCACGAGTAAAGTCATCGGCAAATGCCCGGAAAAGAGTTATAATAGAAAATCGGATGGAATGTTCATAACGACCGAAAGGGAGTGGTTCGCCTATTGGTGAGATTATGTAGGTGCCATCACGATTCCTGAAATGGAGTTATGACATCACCTCAGTACCGGGGTGGAAAATTGTTTCTCATGAGCGAACTTCATATGAACGCCAGTACAAACACGATTTCGTTGGGGCGAACGCAACTTGTTCAGTAACTATTGACTTCGGTAAATATTCTTCCCGAACAGTAGGAGTTACTTGACTCATAAATTCCATGAGTAAAGTCATCATCGAATGCCCAGAAAATAGTTATAATAGGAAATCGCATAAAAGGTCTGTATGACCAAATAAAGCCATTCTGAGTTGTTGAGTCTCATCTATTCGTTGGTAAACTTCGCTTCTTTTAGAGCTTTGAGTCAAGTTTCAGTTGTGTCTTATGTATATATTTAGATAATCGTGAGGTCAGCCATATCCCACCATATCACAAATTATTCGTAGAGGTCAGTAGACTTGGTCCAGTAGTGATGTATGGCTTCATCGGCGTTGTTGTTGGTTTTAACTTGTACTATGGCCCTCAGATATATATATATATATATATATATATGTATATATATTGAGTTAGTTTCTCTCATTCAGCTTTAGACATCTAGATTGTATTTCCTGTTTACGTGGTCTTGCCGACATTTCCCTTGTGTTGACTATGTTGTTATTCAGATTATATTTTAGTAAGGCCTTGTCGGCCAGAGTTTCTATACGTTCAAAAATCTTGTCAAAGTGGTACACTCAGGAAATTGAGGCACCAGGTGTGGGTCACTTCTCCCAGGCTGTGGTGTAACATATATTATAGATGTTTACATCATCACGTAAGATTTAGTGCCATTCCAGATGTGTTCAAGGACGGACGCCAATTTAGATGGGGGAGAATGTAACAATCCAAACCCCCATTTTGAGAATTTGTATTCTATTTAATATTTGATACCTTAGATAATTTGGTATTACGTTTATGGACTTAGTGGGGCGCTTGATGTGGAGATCGAAGAGCTCGGGGAGTTCTTTATTGCGATTTTTTTATAGGCTAAATTAAGGAACCTGATCCTCTTATTTTGAACGTTTATGGTATATATCGAGATTAGACTTTGTATAAGTTAATAAGTCACTTATAACTTGGTGCTAGGGTTCGAATTGGCATCGGCGGACTCGAGAGAGATTCAGCAACACTAAAACTCAATGAATGTTGCATATTTTGCTGGTGAAAGTATGTACTACGCGACCCCATGGTGGAGCGTCGCGCGATCATGAAGAAGAGGAAGTATGTTCAATGTGAATGGGTGTTCACATTTGTGACCACGAAGGATAGTCTCAATCAGTCAGTCAAACCTTTTATGCGATGATGAGGTGGCTGACTGCGACGGTGAATGGATAAGTTCATAGGCATCGCGAACGCGATGCCAGGATTGCGAATGCGAAGAAGGTTGGCTGTGTATATATATGGTAGTTACGAATTAGTAAGCCAGCAAGACATTACTCTTGATACCTTTCATATATGAAACGTCACCCACATTATGATTTTACTACTTTAAAAATATAGTTACAAATCTAATTTTGAATTTATATCATTTTAAGAAAATACATAACTCTGCAAAAGTCAAATTATCCAAATAAATTTATTACCGATTTCATATCAAATTATCTTGATTCACTTAAAATCATTTACTATGTTGTATTAACAAGTCCCATTATGCATCTATATATACATTTCAATGCTTCTCTTCTATCTTGACAATTAGGTACTCATTCATAGATTTAATTCCCAAGAAATTATTCTTTTCTTCTTCATTTTTTCGTATGTGTATCAAACATGACTGGAAAGGGGCTTAGAGATACTAATAGTTTAAGTGAAAGTCAAAGAAAAACCATCAAAAATAAAAGTATAGCTAGATTGTTCAAGAAAACACAAGAATTGTCAATCCTATGTAATATACTTATTGCCCTGGTTATTTTAATCTTGGATAAACCATTCCTATTGTTTGGACAAATTAAACTAAGGCTAAGGTTAGAGTCACAATAATTATTTTTGTTTCTAGTTTTTATTTTTCTTACATCTTGCTGGCTCACTATTTTGTAACTACCACATACCGCAAGACTCTAAACCAGCCTCAGTTTCATTTGACCAAATAATAAGAATGGATTCTCCAAGACTAAAATAATTAGGGCAACATGTATATCACATAGGATTGACAATTCTTCTGCCTTTTTAACAAACTAGCTATTCTTTTATTTTCGATGGCTTTTCTCTGATTTACACCTAAATACCTAGTATCTCTAAGCCTCTTTTCAATTATGTTTTATTCAAAGGCGTGTTGGTTATTCCTTCAGATTCACCTATATGACAGAGTCTCAAACACTACCATTGGGGCACATGATTGGGTGGCTCATACCTATCACATGTTGTTTTGTCAAATTAGTATACCTTATTTTATTTTGTCGCACATAGTTTATTACTTCATTTTTTTTTAATGGTATATGAAAGTTATGTTATGTTAGTAGGAAAAATGTACTAGTGTTGTTAAATCGTCATATGTATAATGCCTAAGGATTTATTAAATGACATTTCAATCAGACACTACTTCTTCACATTTAAAACTCGCTTTATTCAAGATAAATGAGTACTTTATTTCAAGTTACAATCTAAATCAATCAAATTTATTCGGTATGTATTAATTTGGTTGTTTCTTATTTAATTAATATGGAAGAATAGTACCAAAAAGGTACACATGCTAGTTACACTAGAGAAGGAGACATGCCTTCTTCCTAACAATGGTAGAGAAAAGATACAAGAAAAATAAAAACTACAAACAAAATATTTGAATCAGTCAGATCTAATGAACAAGTTTGATATTTTATCTTTTTGTCTAAACTGAAAACATTTTATTTTAGTTTTATGTTCATATCACATAAAATTCTTCAATATGGCATATAATTCTTCTCTTCTTCTCCTTCTCTAGGTGCGCTATTTTTCACTCTTTTATGTCATGAGAATTTTCCTACGTACAATAGAAACATGTATTTTAAATAGAATATTTGAATTTTAATGGACATACATACGAATTGATTGGTTGCTCAAACATAAAAAGTACGATCTTTAAAAACACTATACAACCTCCACATCGGGAAGATTTTAAAAACTAACATGGATTCATTTTCTATAACGACAAAGAATTTAGATTGTGAAATAATATAAATTTCAAAAATTTAGAATTCGGCATAACTTGTACACGTAATCGTCGTTACAGATCCTTGAAGGGGGTCATACAACTGAAGCTTCGTAGAATATTTTAAGTGATCTATTATTGGCTCATTGAATTGGTGTAATTCATACCCGATCAGATTACTTATACAACACAGTAGTTGCACATACACAGTATCAGAAGGTTTTACAAGTTAAGTAGTTACCTTTTCACGTCGAACTTTATTGAGAGACAACTATAAGCTTAGCCACATAAGTTTTATTGTGAGTTTGGATATTAGGATCGAGTTAAGTGACATTTATAGCACTAGCTAATGATCAGTCAGGGTGGGTTATACTAATGCTCTATGACTTGTTGATAGTGTTTGTCTAAGAATGTGATAGTCATTGAAGCAATAGGCTAGTTCAACAGAGTTTGGACATAAGGATACGATGCATAGAACATGTCGTTTGGGGATTTGTAGGGATACAAGAGTTTTCTACTAGTGTTGTAAGTTGTACTAGAGAAAATGCATATAACTTGTCGGAATTTACAAAACAGCATTGAGTAAGCTCGATTGAAATAGAAATGCTTAATACAACTCAGTGTGGGCAAAAGTCCTTCCAAAACATCAAAATAATTGTAATGACCCGTATGGTGGTTTGACACTTTTAAAATTATAGTACCTAATACATCCTTTTTGTGACCATCATTTTGATTATTATAGCTTGTGAGAGGAGTGACACACTTTTCGAGGTAAATCAAATTCATTCTAGAATGGAAATCATAAGTTAGAGCTTCCTTGAGTTTTGAAATGGAAAGGGTTGACTAAAAGTTCAATTTTGGTCAAACATGACGTATTTGAGTTTCATCGATTTTGTTAGGTCCGAAGCGCCATTCATAACTTAGTAGAGTCTTTGGTTCAGGTCTCGACGCATTCGGGTGCATTTTGGATACTTAGTTGGCTAATGTTGAGTTTTGATAAAGTTTGAGTGTTTTTGTGGAAAAACGTGTCTTAATGATGTCGGTAGTGTTTTGAGTGTGCGAGTTGGTTCGTAGAGTCAATTATACCCAGGTAGCATACTTGGTGTATGTCCGTACGATTCCTAGTGAGTTCGGGTGGTTGGTCGAGTTTAGGGAAAACTAGAAAAATCTGGTTTCATGGATTTGGTTTCCTAATTCGCGTTTGCGAAGAAGGTCTCGTGTTCGCGTAGTAGGACTTAGGTCTAGCCCAGGTCACACCTACTCATAACGTTGCGATGTCACTGTCGTGTTTGCAATGGTTGGATCGGGTTAGTGGTCGCGTTCGCGAAGAGCAATCGACAGAACAATTACTTGAAATCCCAAGTCTTATTTTAGACCTCATTTTCACATAACTCAAACTTTAGAGCTATGTTTTGGGAGAAATCGAAGGGGTTTTCATGATTTTTCGTTAGGGTAACGTTCTAAGCTCAAATCCTTTACTTTACTTTACTTTGATTCCTTTCATTTTTTTGTGATTTGCTTCATGATTTGAGTTAGAAAATCTAGTGTAGAGCCCCAAAACGCAAGAGAGTAATTTTTTTTTATAAAATTCCAGTTTTACCCTACGGGTCTCGGATTTGACTTTTTTGGTTCTATTTTAGAATTCGGGCTAAATATGGGTATTGTTGGGTTCGTATGACCTAGCACAACACTAATTTGACTATGATGACCTTCAGCATTTGGAGCGGGGTCTTAGGTTGATTGTCTCTAACCTGAATTCTTTTATGGCAATCTGGGTACCTATAAAATTGCATATTAATGTAGGTTTCATTCTTGATAGACTCGGATTGTTCAAACGCACTCTGAAAAGGGAAAGACATTGGCTTGAGAGTTCGTCGTACATGCTCGACCTTCGAGGTAGGTGATGATTTACCTTTAAAGACTCTGATTAGAGGCGTTTATATATAGTATAATAGTCGTCAATCTATGTATGTGGGCCTTTGGGCATTGAAGGTGGTGATAAATCCACATATGATTGGTTTAACAATTGTCATGTGGATTATGTCAGCCATGATTGTTGCTTTATTACTCCCGATGCTAAGTGTCATTGTTACGACCCGACCCCGGGCCGCGACTGGTGCCCTACCTGGGCACCCTGTTCAGGTATACATCAGAGAAATAACAGTGGAACATACACAACATAAACACATGTGTAAATAATATAACAACACAGGCTAACCGATAAGGTCGCCTTCCATGATATAAACAAAGTCAAAGTACAACTTAGTTCTTACAGCCCAACCACATATGTGAATACAGACCTCTAGGAATAACAACTGTGGCGGGACAGGGCCCCGCCTGTTACACCCCGTAAGTTCAGGACATGTGTAAGTGAATGTACGCAAGGAACACAAGACTTGGAAATTAGTACGAAAGGAATGATTGTTTTTCCGACGGAAAGTCTTCCGGACGTCGGAAAGGAAAAATGTTCGTTGTTGAGAATTGGATTCTCAAAAGGCATTATTTGAAGAGTATGGAACTCTTAACCTTATGGAAATTTATTTTTGCGGATTTGGTCACGTGGGGCCCACCCGAGGAATTTTACGTTTTTGGGGCCCACGAGGTTACGGAATTTTATGGACGAATGAGAGGAGACACGTGGCACCCCACATGGCTTGGTCGAAATTTATGCAAGGGGTAGAATGGTCATTTGACCTATGTAGATGATAAGTCTTGCAAGCTTGACATATTTGACCAAGTCAACTTGTCCACATAGGCTCAATCCTTGTGATATTCATCCTAGCCTCACATTTGTTGATATCTAGACCCTCCAATGTGTTATATGTTTCATACTAGTGCAAGACTAGCTCACTTTACACTTAGAAAAATTAGAGAACTCTTGTTCTTCTATAGTTGCTCTCAAGGCTACTTTAGGAAGAGAAAATTTTGTAGTTTTGATCCATTAGTCACAAGACTTTAACCCAATGTCCCAAGGGTATTGTAAGGTTATCTCAATAGAAAGAATTCGGAAAAACGTATTTTTACGTTAGTCGCATGGCGGAAACAAAGGGAGTTCTTCAACTTTGAAGTGGAACTTGAAGAAGGGTTCTTCATAGGCCTCTAGGAATGCTTGAGCGGATTGGAACTTAAGGAAAGGAGCTAAGAATTTCTAAGGCGCGACTTTGGATCTTGGAAATTTTAAGGGCTTGGAAAGGTATAAATTTTGTCGTTTTATTAGTTAAGGCTTACTTATGATTGTAGCTATGGTTATTAGCAAGCATGAGATATATAGTATGAATTTTGATAAGGATATTGGTTATTGGAACCCTAATCCGAAAACTAGCATGTTAGCCTTAAGACTACAATTCAAGTCGATTATTAGTAAAGTCGTCGCATGTTGTAAAAAGGAAGGAAATTGTAGTTGTTGAAGTTGTTTAGACTATATAACATGTTAGACCTAAGAACTTGGAATTTGGAAAAGGGTTGGAAAAGACTTAGTGTTGTTGGTTGTAAGTTGGCCGAGAATGGCTTTAATTGTGGAACTACTTTGGTATGAATTGTGGGGCGGAATATTACACGTATTGTAAGGCGTGTAATCCCCTTTGTTTGGTTGTTGTTTGGAGCCTTAAATGTGGCTTGTTGGTTATTGTATTCGGCCTTGAAAAAGGTGGCAAAGTGAGTAGAAACAAAGGAAGTGCTGCCCGATTTTCCGTAGAATTAGAGACTAAATACTTAGTATTATTCTACATAGAGACTAGAAGTTGATAGCCTTGTTGTGACCATTATAGGTTGACACTTCTACGTACGGTGTATTCGGCTTAGCTTGTGGATTTAGCCGAAAAGGTATGTGAACTATCTCCTCTTCTAGCATGATTCCTTAGAATAAAGAAAGTAAGTTCTACTCCTTGAATGATCCATTCCTTGCTTGTATTTGGATTGCCTAAAATAGAATTTGTTCTATGTACTTCCGTGAGTGTACTTTGATGTTTAAATTGTAAGTAGTATAATCCATTTCCTTAGGAAGTTTGGATTCTTAAAAGTGAAGGTATTTTTCTTAAAGTACATAGAAACTTGAAAAGGAAGTGATTTCCAAATCTTTTGGCTAGTGCCTTAGTTCTAAAACCTAAAGGTCATTATAATGACTTTAGGGGAGTCAAAGGAGTGATTCACTTATTTGATTTAAAAGAGGAGAAATGACATGATTTAAGAGAAGTAACTTGCGTTAAGGGTGAAGTTACTTGAGGTTTAAAAAGTAGAAGAAAACTTGTTTTCTAACTATTAAGAGACTTGAAGTATTTTTGAAAGTTAAGAACTTGATTTGTAAGTATGTGATACTTGGTTTTAATAGTATAAGTCTCTTGGTTATTGAAGGAATGGATACGTCTAAAACCATAAAGGGTTATAACGGCTTTATGGGAAGTTGGTTATAACGGTTTTATGGAAGGTTTAGAAAGTTGTCTATTTTGATTAAATCGGCATAAGTTGCCTAGATTGTGAAAATTTGGAGTTACTTGATTTCAAGCTTTGAAATGAGTTTTTCTGAAGTGTAGTAACTTACCTTGAAAAATAGACACGCCTTGATACTACGGTGTTAGTATCTTGGGGCTTTACATAGAAAGGAGTCTTTTATAAAAGAATGTATGTATGCCTTGCTAAGTACTTTGGCTTGATAAATGAGAATTTATTCTATTTGTGCCCGGATAAGTACTTTGGCTTGTTAAATGAGAATTTATTCTATTTGTGCCCTGATAAGTACTTTGGCTTGTTAAATGAGAATTATCCTATGTGTGCCTTGATAAGTACTTTGGCTTGGTTAATTGAGAACTTGCCTATATGTGCTGGTAATAGCCTTTGAGTGCAAGTATTATGTTTTATTAAGTTGCCGCGACTCTCGGTTGAAGAATTTGTCTTGTTGTAAGATTCTTGGGACGTCTGAAGCGGTGATGTGGGATTCCACGGGTATGCTTCCGTTACTTGTAGTACTTGGGTTAAATTCCCGGATTTTTATAGAAGACATGGTAGTGCTTATGTCTTGTTTGATGGTCGGTCGAGATAGGGTAAGAGTATAAGTGAGGGGTAAACCCCCAAGACGATGTACCACCTTCTCCAGGGTAAGAGTATAAGTGAGGGGTAAACCCCCAAGACGCTATACCACCTGCTTTATGTGTTGTTTGACGGCCGGTTGAGATAGGGTAAGAGTATACATGAGGCAAGCCCAGACGTTATACCACCTTCCGGGGTAAGAGTATAAATGAGGCAAGCCCAAGACGTTATACCACCTTCTCGGGGTAAGAGTATAAATGAGGCAAGCCCAAGACGTTATACCCCGCTTACCACCTCCTTCAGGGTCAGAGTATAAATGAGGGGTAAACCCCAAGACGTTATACCACCTGTCCGTTTGCCTACTTGGCCCGTACAGTTTTAGAACACAGGTGGGACTTGGTGTTCATGTATGCCTATTGGTGTTATGTTATATCCTGGATCCGGCGGTGAGGAAGGATTCCACGGCACTATTGATATTATGGGCGTGAGACCCATAGTTATATTTGAGTAGTGACTTTGAGGCTCGCGTCCACGACTTGATATGATCGCTTATGTGCTATGTCATGTAGGTTGGCTATCATACATGTCTCTCTGTTTGTTTAGATTATGATTTCATTCTGATTACTCATTGTTCACATACTTGGTACATTCTTCGTACTGACCTCCTTAGGGGGGCTGCGTTGATGCCGCAGGTTTAGGTACGCTGTTTGGTGATCGGCAGGTGTAGAATCCGCTCGTGGTTTTGGATAGCTCCTCTGTCGGGAGTTTATCTTTTCGGTATATATCCTTCAGTACAGGCTTTGTACAGTTTTGGGTACGGCGGGGCCTTGTCCCGTCATATTTTCAGTTTAACTCCTAGAGGTCTGTATTCATATGTGGGATTGGACTCATGTACGGTGTAGTGTCTTTTGTTTATGTATATATGGAAGCCTAGTCGGCTTTGCCTTGCACGTACGTTGGTTTTAAAAGAAAAAAAAAATGAGCTGTTATTAATTTCCGCAATGTACTTAGTTTTAAGGTAGGGTGCCCAGGTAGGGCACCAGTCACGGGCCCGGGGTTCGGGGTGTGACATTGCCATACCCCTGAATGTACATAATCTACAACATCAGGGAAAGACTGTACCAAAAGAAAGACAAGCCTCCGGAGAATGGAGCTTCCGACGTCCGATAAGTGATCCTAAGAATGTGGATCTGCCACCTGCTTACCCTTTCCTGCGGCATGAACGCAGCCCCCGAGGACGGGGGTCAGTACACAATATGTACTAAGTATGTAAAACTGGAAAGTACTGTAATTACATCATAAATCTAATAGAAAGCCGGAGACATGTATGATAATCAAATTACAGTACCCTGTGCCTTACTAACAATGAGAGTAAAATAAGGGTATCCTTACAACAAAAAAATAGGATTTGACTCCTACTCCTGGGACTATTTCACCCGCATAGGTCCAGTGGACCCGCGTGAGGCATTCCTCGCATGGGACTATTTCACCCGCATAAGCCCTTTCGGACTCGCATGAGGTATGCCTCGCGTAAATTTGGACCGCCCGCATGGGACTATTTCACCCGCATAAGCCCTACGGACTCGCATGAGGTATTCCTCGCATCGTGGGTAGCAAATCCACGGAAATATGCAATGCCACAAACCCGGAATGACCATGCGAATAATATATCACTAGCGCAAATCCGGCTATCACACATAACATAAGCACTACCGGCTTATAATAAATAAGCAAGTTAAGAAAATCCCCTAACTTCTTATTATTCTTGTTACAATATATAGACACTCTCTTTTTAGTTTATCCAAGGCACTAACATGTCTTTTATAAAAATCCGGGAGTTAACCCAAGTACTACGTACTTCTATTCTTTAAAACAAATGACTCTTTTTAGTAGAAAACTTCCCAGATACTATTAATCCTAGTATCAAGTCCAAATTACATTTCAAGGCAAGTCACAACACCCTTTAGAAATGAAGTTAGGTTTCTAAATCAAGTGACTCATTTCTTATAAAACCTTAGGCAATTGATGCCTTAAAAACCAAATTGCCTTCCGTTAAATCAAGTCATTTATCTTTCCATAAAGTCAATATAACCAACTCCCCATAAAGTCGTTATATTCACTTTATACCTTAGTCAAGTACCATTTCCTATCCAAGGGACTTATACGTTAAAAACGACACAAGTATCACATACTTTATAATTCTTTAAGTCCCTTATCTTTAACAAGACTTAAGACATCTTTAATATTCTCAAAGAAGTGAGTTAATCTCCTAACTCACCCGACTTGGCATTTCATAAAACAAGTAAAGAATGGCATAGTCTTGTACGTCTACCGTACTATATACGTGAAACTAGTCATGCTCAAAGGATAGGGAAAAGTTCTACATACCTCGTCGGGTCAAACCACTTGCCAAGTACAAAGTCCCGCCCGTAGTATATCAACCTATAATATTCACAATACGTCTATAAACGCCTTACTTCAAATGTAGAATATTATAAGTGTAAAGTCTCCATTTTCTACGGAAAATCGGACAGCACCTCCTTTGTTTTTACTCACTTGCCACCTTTTTCAAGGCCGAAAATACAATAACCAAACAGCCCCAATTGCCTCACAATTATATATAAGGTAGTCCAATACAAATGACTAACTAAACAGCCCCAATTGGCTCACAATTATATATAAGGTAGTTCAATACAAATGACTAACTAAACAGCCCCAATTGGCTCACAATTATATATAAGGTAGTCCAATTTCCATTTCAATCCAAATTTGTAGCATAACATGATATCAAGTCGCATTTGATTATAATAACCATAATCCTTAAGTCAATGACATGCGACGGTTCTAACAACGATTAAATTGTACTTCAACTTAGTCATGGCTTACATTACATTTCGGATTTCCAAGGCTATAATCAATCCATAATCCTTATAACCTCAAGATAACAATTCCATGCTTGCAACATACAAAGCTATCGACAACAATATAAATATACAACCTTGTAACACTTTCAAAGACAAGATTATACCTTCACGAATATGAAACCAACTCCAATCCGAAGTCTCTCCTTAGTAGTTTAGAACCTCTTCAAGACACCTCAATCCGCTTGTTGAGACCCTTAGAACAATACCAACAATTATCCTTCAAAGCTCCAAACAAAACCTAGAAAGACCATTAGGTTTTCGTTTGCGACTAACCCGAAAACAATCTTTTCCCAAGATTTTTCTATTGAGATGTGTTCACAATACACCTAAGACCCTTGGTTTAAAGTGTGGAATCAAATGGACAAGAAACAAATTTTTTTTCTTTTTCTATGTGATGAACCCGAGACCCCCCTCTATGAGTTCTTCAAATTTGTGCAAAAATTTTCTAAGTGTTAAGTCTTCTCTTGCTACTAGTATTATATATAGGGTCATGGAGGGTTAAGATGCATCCATATGGTTGGCTTGGATATTCTCTTAGCAAAATATCAAGACTTATTGACCATTTGACTTAGTCAAGATTGTCAAGCCACAACTTGCAAGACTTAAGTCATAGAAGACTTATGGTAAATGACCATAATGGCCATGCCATTTCGTCCAAGGCATAGCTAAGGGGGGGTGACACGTGTCGCCCTCCCATTCGTCACAACACTTACGTTTTCCGACAATTTCATAATTTCCGATAAATTTTACAAGTCTCAAATCCTTAACATTTGTGAGTTCTTACTTACGTTCTTAAGACATGTCCTGTAATTACGGGGTGTAACAGTCATGACCCAAACTGCAGGGTCGTGACGGGCACCTGGACCCCACCTACCGGGAACCGCCATTTGTACCTATAACTTCTAATCATAATTAATTATGGACTAAGCCGAAAAAGATTATAGAAAAGCTTATTTAAAAACTAACTTTTATATATACATACCCATACAAGACTACTATCCACAGGACACCTATCTACAAGCCTCTAAGAGTAGCAACATCAAAGGTCGGGACAGGGCCCCGCCATACCCGTATATACAAGTAAAAATTATACCATACCAAAATTAGACAAACACTCCGAAATAAGGGGAGTGCTAAAAAATCCACTGAATCCGCAATCTACTATCTACGTGAACCTGCAGGAATGAAACGCAACATCCCCTGACAATAAAGACATCAGTACGACTGATGTACTGAATATGTTAGGCATGAATAATAGCATAACTGGGATAACAACAACTGAAACAGGAACGTCTGACCAACAATACATGTTTCTGAGGATCCTAATACATATGCTTAAATGTCATGCACAATGCGGTATACATATAAACCAAATTTCAATTGGGCATCTTTCTTACCATAACAGCCTCTGTGGACATCATTTCATATCGACCTCAGTGGGCATAATATGTTTAAATGTTATGCAATGAAAATGTGTTAATACATATATATGGGCATCTTTCTTACCAATAATATATATATATATATATATATATATATATATTTTGGCCCATCGTGCATCTTCCTTCATATTAAGCCACACATGCTTTATCATTATCATATCGGTGATCGGATGGTGCAGATATCCGTTTCCCCCCGATATATAGTCTCAGGTAAAACATGAATGCAATGCAAATGAAAATATATGAATGACAATAAAAATACCCTGAGTGACATAATATCCTTGTAACTTCGGCTAACGCTACAAATATCAGCATCTTTTCCGTATGCCTCAATAAGGACTTAGGAACCTTTTAGACATGCTTTCAACATACGATCAATAATATGAACATTTCTTAACTCTCGAGTAGAATAAATTATGAAACAATATCACGGTTATGTTTCGTTACATGAAACATGCCAAAAGAAAGAAATAATTTTCCTTAATACCTCGAACAATAATGGAACCAACCTTTTTACTAATTACCTCTGGAATGTTGCTTGAATAATATTTGGAAACTATTTTTGTTTCAAGAGTATTCTCGGTCGGTTTCTTTCCCACTTAGAAACATTGGTCTTTGAATGTTGGAGTAGCGTATCTAATCCTCATTACATAGCACAAAAATACAACTTTTTTTCACGACCGTATTACCGCTTTCATTCAAGAATGGTTTCCACGAGAATAGAAATTTAACAATCCTTGTTTGAAATCAACATTAGCGTAGCATGATGCTGCTTGATCCATGCCCATAATAATATTAAAATCAGCGACTTTAGTTCCACCAAATCCACTAGAGTCCGAATACTACACAATTTTGATAGATCCATCTAGCAACTCTGACTCACCAACTGGTGTAAATGCCACAAATGGATCTCTCATCACCTTAGGCAAATTTACATGCAATAAAATGAGTGATATATGATAGATTGGAGCATGGATCTAACAATGCAAACACAACATGTGAAAAGACTGATAATATACCTCAATGACGTCAGGTGAGGACTCCTGATCATGTCATCCCATAAATGTATAAAATGCGGTTCGGCCCTACCTGCGCCGATCAGTATGCTATCTGTTGACTCGACTGGTAGCGTCTTGGCGTGATGAAGCCACTGCAGATTCGACCGGCTGAACTATAACACCTTCGCTTCCTGTCGGACATTCTCGCATAACATGACCAGGTTCACCATAGGAATAACACACATTAGTTCCTTATCGGCATGGTCTAGATGGGTCTTACCACAAAGTTCACATGAATCAATAGAGGCCTCATCTGAATAGAATTTCCTCTATAATAAGATCATGACACTTGTGAACCTTGACTTGGTCCCGATTGAACAAACTGATCAACACTCGACCTTGAAAACGACAATGATGCTCTAGCTATCAGATAAGATGGGTGTATATAAGGTTGTGGCTTGGGCCCATCTCTGAAATCTCTCATGTCACCGATGGATCGAGCCCTCTTATGCTGGCCCTTATCACGTTATCGATCTTCCTGCTGTTGCCTCTTACAATCTTCCAAGTTCTGTGCATAATCCTGAATGCGAGCAATATCGATACTCAGATTCAAAGAAGCTATAGTACACTCATTGACCAAGTGTGGTCCTAAGTCGGTAACAAACATATGTACTCGTCACTCTTCTCCGCTACAATCGTCGAAGCATATTAGGCCAAGCTATTAAACTGCAAGATATATTCTCGAACGCTCATGCTGCCCTTCTCAAGATGTAGGAACCTATCCTGCATGGCCCTTCGAAGTTCGACTAGCAGAAAATGCTGTAAGAAGGCCTCTGAAAATTCTCTCCATCCTGGTGGTGGAGCACGAGGTCCCCTAGATTGATCCCACGTCTCATACCAAAGTATGTTGTACCTGATCCATAAAATTCTGCGGGTCTGCGTTCAAGTCTATCCCGTGAATACCGGAGGATCTACATTAATTAAATCTCGAGCTCTCGTGCTAGTAGCTCTATCCGTAGGACTGGGAACCTGATGTTGGGCCTGAGCGGCTACCAATCATGTTAATATTTTTACCACACTTTGCATATCAAGATCCTCATCTAGAGTTTTGAGTGGAGGTATTGGGGGGTACCGCAACTCCACTACTCTCATTTGATGGTGGCGAACTGGGATAATCATACGAAGGGGTTGCACCGAGGGTCTCACTCTGGCCCTCGCTAGCGGGTGGCAATAAGCTGGTACCTTCACCCATAGCCGTATCCAACTCCCTCATACAGCTGGAATTATTCCTTATGGTAGGCATTGCTGAAATCATAAATACGAGACTGATTAGGAATGAAATACTTATAACACAACTCTACTTGCACGATTTATAAGATGAAAGAATAGAAACCATTCCTAAATGTCAGGAAGCCTCTTGAGTATAAGTATGATGCACAACATACCCATAAACAAGACTCTACTAGACACTTGTACAGTCTCTAGGACAGACATGCTCTAATATAAAGTTTGTCACGACCAAAACTGAAGGGCCGCGACGGGCACCCGCCCCACCTGCCGAGAACCGCCATTCATACCTTTAACTTGTAATCATAATTATTTATGGACTAAACCGAAAAGATTAGAGAAAATCTTACTTAGAAACTAACCTTTATATATATATATACATATACAAGACTACTATCCACAGAGCACCTGTCTACAAGCCTCTAAGAATAGCAACATCAAAGGTCGGGACAGGGCCACGCCATACCCGTTATATACAAGAAAAAATTGTACCGTACCAAAATTAGACCAACACTCCAAAATAAGGGGAATGCTCCAAAAATCCGCTGAATCCACAATATACTAACATGGACCGTCGTCCTATCTACGTGAACCTGCGGGTATGAAACGCAGCGTCCCTTGATAAAAAGGACGTTAGTACGACTGATGTACTGGGTATGTTAGGCATGAATAATAGCATAACTGGGATATAACAACAACTGAAACATGAACAACTGACCAACAATACATGTTTCTGAGGATCCTAATACATATGCCTAAATGTCATGCACAATGCGGTATACATATACATCGGCCCCATTGGGCATCTTCCTTACCATAACAGTCTCTGTGGGCATCATTTCATATCAGCCTCTGTGGGTATAATATGTTTAAATATTATGCAATGCAAATGCGGTAATACATATATACTGGCCACACAAGGGCATATTCCTTCCCAACCATATATATATATATATATATATATATATATATATATATATATATATATATATATATATATATATATATATATTGGCCCTTCATCAGGCATCTTCCTTCATATTAAGCCACACAGGCTCTATCATTATCATATCTCAGTTGATCAGGTGGTCTGCGTATCCCGTTTCCTATCCCCAATATATAGTCTCAGGTAAAACATGAATGAAATGCACATGAAAATGTATGAATGACAATAAAAATATCCTGAGTGACATAATCTCCTTGTAACTTCGGCTAACGCTGCAAATATCAACATCTTTTCCGTATGCCTCAATAAGGACTTATGAACCTTTTTAGACATGCTTTCAACATAGGAATCTATAATATGAACATTTCTTAACTACTAGGAGTCGAATAAATTATGGAACAATATCACAGTTTGCCAAAAGAAAGAAATAATTTGCTTTAACATACCTCGAACAATAACAGAACCAACCCCTTTTTACTAATTATCTACTGGAATGTTGTTTGAATAATATTTGCAAACCGTTTTTGTTTCAAGAGTATTGCTGGCCGGTTTCTCCTTTAACCCCAAAGAACCAGTCTCAACTTGACATCTATTAATTGAAGTCGAATTCAAGCACTTAGAGAAAGAGAATTGAGTTTTGATTGAGACCTTTCGGAAGGAATGTTCTTTGGATTTTGCCTTTAACAAATGGAGAAAACAAATGTTGTTGTGTTGTATACTATTATTTTGTTCTTCTAAAAGAGAATGTATGGCATGTACCTAATGGTAACATAAAGGATGTCGTAATGTCCTGGCCGTATAACACAAAATGCTAAGGAATTAGAATCAATTGGTATATAACCTATTAGCTAAGCACGTGTAACTCTAATAAAAATTTCCTAATCCCCTCACAATTAACACATAACCCCTCTCCCACTTGCATGCATACTAACGATTAGCACACGACATCTCACTTGATTGCACATTAGCGGAGTTGCTGTCACTTATCCGAGCAACACGTAATTATCCCCACAATTAATAAATTTCGTGATCCCAATTAACTTAAATCTTGATAACTTATAAAATTTCCATATACTCAATATCATAACTTTGTAATATGACACTAGTCCATAATCTTCTTATGCGCATCCCAAATTTATTTCCAATCCCCGTTGTCACACTTCTTACGTCCAAAATTATCTCAGGGTTTTATCATTTTATATGCTAACCTCTTTATTTGCATACGTAAATATGACCAAAATTTTTCCAACGCTCGGGTCTATTTACACACGCATAACGATTTTTATACACCTAGTTGTTCAAACCGTGACCCGAAAGTACGGGATATTACACTAGGGTTATTATAGGGTTTCAAACTTTGGGGGTACTGCCAACAACCGCAGTGACTCCCCTTATTAATTCGATTCTCGCGCCTGACTTTGCTCTTCTGCCTGTGTATGGACCAGTGTTGGCCAATGATGTTCAGTAAAAAAATGTATATATTTAGTCATTGTTGTCTCGCATTTTAGTACTTTTGATCGTCTTTTGAGTATAATTATATTGATTTGAGCTTAATATTATATTTGTTCTTTGTAGGTACATCGGAGATGAAATTTGAGTAAAATTAGAAAAATTGAGTGAAAATGATTAGAATTAACAAAAGAGCTTCACAAAGAACTGAAGGCATAATTCGAAATTGAAGATGGCTTATCTTTTTGTGATGATTACGCACATCATTGAGTGATGATTGATATAAAGCAAATGAGAAAAATATAACAATGAAATGCCCAAAACGTAACAAGAAGTGGAGATGCATATGGATGTTTGTCTACGTGGCAAAATTTAAGGCGGGAGATTTCAATTCCATCGCAGAGGTGCCGCATGAAATCTCATTCTCTAAATCTTTTTTGGTCATCTGCGCCACCCTTGGGATGCGAGGGTGGCACGAGACACGGTGTATTTTCGGTCCGAGTTGAATTTGGTTTTTAAAAGCTTAGGTCTTTTGGTATCCTATAAATATATATTTTACACGATTTTGACATAACTTTGGGATAACTTGTCCTGAGTTTAGAACCTTTGACCTAAAGACAGGTTGGAGTCGCCGTGGAGGCCAGAGTTATTGGGTTTGACCTTTTCTTCTCTTTACTCCTAGTTTCTATGTTTCTTTGTGTGCATTGTTGTTTTTCATCCATGTCTATGTGGAGCTAAACTTCACATTCTAAGGTTGTGGTATAGCCATAAATATTAATGTTTGAAGACTATATCTATCTTAATACAAGTTATTGATTTTGATTATTTCTTTAATTCTGTGCATAATTGTATGATTGTTTGGCCAACATTAGGTTCTATTGACTATCTAATATACATGCTTGGGAATGATGTTAAATTAGACAAGGGTTAAAGAGAGTGTGATATGATTATCCCTATAATTGGGCTAGGATTTATGGCTATGATAGGAATATACCTAGGTGACACGTTCAATTAAATAATGTGAATGAATTGCGTTCTTAAC
Source organism: Przewalskia tangutica (assembly GCA_029844215.1). NCBI lineage: Eukaryota > Viridiplantae > Streptophyta > Magnoliopsida > Solanales > Solanaceae > Przewalskia > Przewalskia tangutica. Next base: position 16,963,809 of record CM056739.1, on the reverse strand, counting down.
AGGTCAATTACATAGGAGTATAGGCGACAAACTATTTTGAATAGTTAGTAGTAGTTAGGAAGAATACAATGAGAGTTAATAATCTGGTTAATTAGCAATCGTCAATAATTTGGATTAAGGAGAAATAGTTTGAGCACTCAATAGGGTTGGTGAACCAACCGCAACACAGAAACAATTATATCACCGCTATTTCTTGGTTGAAGTTCATTACTTATTTTCTTTTATTTTTAAATAGTTTATATTTGAACTACCGCAAGATTTAATTGTTCTGCACCAAGTGTTTCATGTATCTATGTTGAGGAAGTGTGTGGGAGACCCGTCGTTCATTGTTCCTATCGAATCCATCACAATTACTAGCTTGTGAAGAGGTCCCTGTGACTATTATGGATCATCATGTTCGCAAGTTGAGGACTAAGGAACTTTCCTCAGTGAAAGTGTTGTGGAAGAGTAAAAAAGTTGGGGAGGCTACATGGTAAGTTGAAAAGGACATAAAGTCTAGATGCCCGCACTGGTTTGATGAGCAATCACAAATCGTATAAGTTAAATACCTTCAGCATTTATGTAATGTCCCCGTATGTATTCATGTCTCATGTTTCACTACTTATATCTCATGTCCCCATGTAATCATGTCATCCAGTCTCCAAGTTCCACATAGTGTTTCCTCACATTCATGTACTCATGTCATATCAATAAGTTTCTGAGTTAACCACATTCCTAACCATGACCCATCATTCGAGGACGAATGATCCCAATGGGAAAATATTGTAATACATCTTACCTTTAAACTAGGCATTGTTCATGATTCACGGGTTAAAATAAATTGGGAAATGTTGGGATGAAGAATTCATTAAAATTGGTGTTCTTCACTTTTACGCCAGGTTTTACAGGTCGTCAAATAAATTATGGACCATTGAATGCACCGTAAAAAGGACCCATGAAACCCAACTTATTGTTTCCAATTTACGATGGGTTTTACGGTTCGAATAAGTTTCACGGACTGTGAATTATACCCTGAAATTTTTCGTGGACCGTGTTTTGGATCATAGAAAGGACAAGGGAAAATCGACGCACTGGAATCGATTTACGATCACTTTCACGGACCGTAAAATATTTTACGGACCATGAAAGTGTCCCGATGACTGAACAGTATAATTCGTGTTTTCAGTCTTTTATGTTATTTTTCATTCTCTTAAATCCATAGCTCAAAGGTCCTCTCGTATCCTCATCCTCCTACACCAGTAAGTCTATTCCAAACAATTATAACTTTTTCTAAAATCCACACATGGATTCTAAGTAATAAATTGTTTTTCTAATCTAGGATTTTCAAGAAAACCCATGTTAAGGTTCAAGCTTTTGGAATTCTTCTTCAATAAACGGACATTCTCTCAAGTTTTGGAGCAATTAAGGTATGTAGGGTTCTTTCTTTAGTTCGTGATGACCTTAATAACATGTACCATTATATATCATGATTAAATTATAAATTCGTTAATTGTATTCTTGTTATTTCATTATGACTATCATGAACCGTCTGTAATTCATGAACACCAATAAATTGAATTACATGGGTTCCTAAATACATGTTTATGAACCAATATTATTATATTGTATAAAATTTACATGCTTTTAATACCTCTTGAAACGTTATCTTATATTTGCACATGCTATGTTATATCCAAAATCATGTTTACAAGTTTTAATTATGAAATTTATGGACTTTCATGCCAACTATATTCATGTTCATGTTTTGTGAGTTACGCAGATTACCGAAAGGTTTAATACCTGAAACTATATATGCCAATGTAGGATAAGAATCGATCCTTGATTAGGACTATTTATTTATGTTACCAATTGCGGGTTATTAGATCCATTCATGTCATGTTCATGTCTCATACCCCGATAAATTATGAGATGACTTAGCTGATCGGGCAGAGATCAAATGCCACATTATCGCATGGTGATTTCAGATCGGTTATACTAAAGCTCTCCCATTTGAAATGAGTTATCATATTTTATTATATTCATGTCAGATATTACACATGTTCATGCTCATGTTGCAGTTTCAGTTCAGTTTCTATTATATCATGTACTGTGTTTATTCATTCAGTTGCTTTACATACGAGTACATTTCAAATGTACTTACGTCCCTTTTTCCCGGGGCCTGCATATCACGACACAGAAACTATGTTTTAGAACGATGAATCAGTTCGCTAAGATTCTCACGTATCAGCCATTGTTAAGCCCTATCTCATTCGGGGTGCTATTATCTATTTATTTTATTTCATGTAGTAAAGGTATGCCGGAGGCCTTATTCCGGTAGAACAGTTTTAGCAGTCAGACTCATATTCATATATTTCATAGACTAGTTTAGCATGTCATGTCAGATATAGACTTATTATATTTTTGAATTACTTCCGCTATTATATTTTCAGATAATATATTTTCAGTGTTCAGATTTCTATGTTTTAAATGATTATTTCATTATATTAAATGTCCATGTTGATCTAGCAAGCCATATAGTTCACTCGGTCACATGCAGTCATGCACCGAGTGTCGTGTACTCGTGTTACACCTAGGTCATGGTTCGGGGAGTGACAAAATATTAACAATGGATGAAGATACAACTAAGTCCTATTGAGGGTTTGATATCTGAAACGGGACATCATTACTCCATGCGAGAAAAACTAGAAATAAATGTATACATTCTATGACCTTTCCTTCAATAGACTTTCTACCTTTGGTCCTCGAATTTTATGTAGCAAAGCGAGGTCCGCTGAATTTATAGCCAACTAAGGGTAGTATGAGCGGGTGTGTTACACCGTAAGTCCAGACATGTAAAAGAGAATGCGAAGGAAACAAGACGGAAATTAGTACGAAAGGAAGAATTGTTTTTCCGACGGAAAATCTTTCGGACGTCGGAAAGGAAAAACGTTCGTTGTTGAGAATTGGATTCTCAAAATGTATTATTTGAAGAGTATGGAACCTATTGGCATTATGGAAATTTATTTATTACGGATTTGGTCACGTGGGGCCCACAGAAATTTTACATTTTGTGGGACCCACGAGGGTTCTGAATTTTATGGACGAATGAGAGGCGACACGTGGAACCCCACAAGTGGTCTTGGACGAAATTGGTAAGGAAAAATGGTCATTGACCACCTTGGAAGATTAGTCTTGCTAGCGTGACATTGTTGACTTGTCAACTTGTCCACATAGCTTAATCAGTGAAATTCATCTTAGCCTCACATTTGTTTAAGTCTAAGCCTCCATTGTGTTATAAGTATACTACTAGTAGCAAGACTTGGCATTTTACACTTTGAAAAATTTGAGAACCTTGTGCTAGCTTGAAGAAGCTCGGGTTTGCCGATAGTCCCACACAAAAATTTGTAGTTTTGATCCATTAGCCACAAGACTTTAACCCAATGTCCCTTAGGGTATTGTAAGGATATCTCAATAGAAAGATTTCGGAAAAAACGCATTTTTACGTTAGTCGCAAGGCGGAAACTAAGGGAGTTCTTGACTTTGAAGTTGGAACTTGAAGATGGGTTCTTCATAGGCCTCTAAGGAGTGCTTGGAGCGGATTGGAACCTAAGGAAAGGAGCTAAGAATTGCTAAGGCGCGACTTTGAAATCTTGGAAATTTTAAGGGCTTGGAAAGGTATAAATTTTGTCGTTTTAGCAATTAAGTTTACTTATTGATTGTAGCTTTGGATATTGCAAGCATGAGTTAATTATTATGTAGTTGGATATGTTTATTGGCTATTGGAACCCTAATCCGGAAACTAGCATGTTTAGCCTTAAGTTTGGAAATTCAAGTTGATTATTCGTTTAAGTCGTCGCATGTTGTGTAGGAAGGAAATTGTAGTTGTTGAAGTTGTGTATGACTATATAACATGTTAGACCCTAGAACTTGGAATTTGAAAAGGATTGGAAAAGACTTTGAATTGTTAGTATGTAGTTGGCCGAGAATGGCTTGGAGTTTTAAGCTATTTTGTATGAATTGTGGGGCGGAATTTTTTTCACGTATTGTTAGGCGTGTAATCCCGCTGTTTGGTTGTTGTTTGGAGCCTTAAATGTGGCTTGTTGGTTATTGTATTCGGCCTTGAAAAAGGTGGCAAAGTGAGTAGAAACAAAGGAAGTGCTGCCCGATTTTCCGTAGAATTAGAGACCAAATACTTAGTATTATTCTACGTTGAGACTAGAAGTTGATAGTCTTGTTGTGACCATTATAGGTTGACACTTCTACGTACGGCGTATTCGGCTTAGCTTGTGGATTTTAGCGAAAGGTATGTGAACTATCTCCTCTTCTAGCATGATTCCGTAAGATAAAGAAAGTAGGTTCTACTCCTAAAATGATCCATTCCTTGGTTGTATTTGGATTGCCTAAAATAGAATTTGTTCTATGTACTTCCTTGAGTGTACTTTGATGTTTGGATTGTAAGTTGTAGAATCCATTTTCTTGATGAAGTTTGGATTCTTAAAAGTGAAGGTATTTTTACTTAAAGTACATGTAGTCTTAAAAAGGAAGTGGTTTCCAAATCTTTTGGCTAGTGCCTTAGTTCTAAAACCTAAAGGTCATTATAGTGACTTTAGGGGAGTCAAAGGAGTGATTTACTTATTTGATTTAAAAGAGGAGAAATGAAATGATTTAAGAGAAGTAACTTGTGTTAAGGGTGAAGTTACTTGAGGTTTAAAAAGTAGAAGAAAACTTGTTTTCTAACTATTAAGAGACTTGGAGTATTTTTGAAAGTTAAGAACTTGATTTGTAAGTATGTGATGCTTGGTTTTAATAGTATAAGTCTCTTGGTCATTGAAGGAACGGATATGTCTAAAATCATAAAGGGTTATAACGGCTTTATGGGAAGTTGGTTATAACGGCTTTATGAAAGATTTAGAAAGTTGTCTATTTTGATAAAAGGGCATAAGTTGCCAAGATTGTGAAAATTTGGAGTTACTTGATTTCAAGACTTGAAATGAGTTTTCTAAAAGTGTAGTAACTTACTTTGAAAAATAGACACGCCTGATACTACGGTGTTAGTATCTTGGGGCTTTACATAAAAGGAGTCTTTTATAAAAGAATGTCGTCGTAGTACTTTGGCTTGATAAATTGAGAATTTGTCTAAGTGTGCCTTGATAAGTACTTTGACTTGTTAAAAAAGAATTATTCTATGTATGCCTTGATTAGTACTTTGGCTTGATAAATTGAGAATTTTTCTATTTGTGCCCGGATAAGTACTTTGGCTAGTTAAATGAGAATTTATTCTAATTGTGCCCTGATAAGTACTTTGGCTTGTTAAATGAGAATTTATCCTATGTGTGCCTTGATAAGTACTTTGGCTTGGTTAATTGAGAACTTGCCTATATGTGCTGGTAATAGCCTTTGAGTGCAAGTATTATGTTTTATTAAGTTGCCGCGACTCTCGGTTGAAGGGTCGGCTGTCTTGTTGTAAGTTACTGGGACGTACCGACAGTGATGTGGGATTCCACGGGTATGCTTCCGTTACTTGTAGTACTTGGGTTAAATTCCCGGATTTTTATAGAAGACATGGTAGTGCTTATGTCTTGTTTGATGGTCGGTCGAGATAGGGTAAGAGTATAAGTGAGGGGTAAACCCCCAAGACGCTGTACCACCTGCTTTATGTGTTGTTTGACGGCCGGTTGAGATAGGGTAAGAGTATAAATGAGGGGCAAGCCCAGGCGTTATACCACCTTCTCCAGTAAGAGTATAAATGAGGGCAAGCCCGAGACGTTATACCCACGCTTACCACCTCCGGGGTAAGAGTATAAATGAGGGCAAGCCCAGGCGTTATACCCGCTTTACCACCTCGCCCGGTCGAGTATAAATGAGGGTAAACCCGAGGCGTTATACCACCTGTTCGTTTACTGCCCTTGGCGTCTGCTTTTAGAACACAGGTGGGACTTGGTGTTCATGTATGCCTATTGGTGTTATGTTATATCATGGACTGCCAGCAGTGAGGAAGGATTCCACGGGCATGATTGATATTATGGGCGTGAGACCCATAGTTATATTTGAGTAGTGACTTTGAGGGCATGCGTCCCTGACTTGATATGACTGCTTATGTATTATGTATTGTAGGTTAGCTATCATACATGTCTCCTGTTTTGTTTAGACTGTTATGATTTTATTACGATTACATCGTTCACATACTTGGTACATTCTTTCTTGACCTCGCCCGAAGTGCGTTCATCTGCGAGTTTAGGTACGTTGTTTGGTGATCGGCGGTGTAGGATCCTTTCGGGGTTTTGGATAGCTCCTCTGTCCGTGAGTTTATCTTTTGGTATATATCCTTGATCTGAGCTTTATGCGATTTTGGATGCTGGCGGGGCCTTGTCCGTCATATTTGATTCAACTCTGAAGTGCGTATTCATATGTGGGTTTGGACTCGTGTACATTTTATTGTCTTTTTTTTATTTATATGATATGGCGGCTAGTCGGCTTTGCCTTGTACGTCGTTGGTTTTAAAAGAAAAAAAAAATATGAGATTTTATTAATATCCGCAATATACTTAGTTTTTAAGGTAGCGAGGTGCCCGATGAGACACGATCCACGGGCGAGTTGGGGTGTGACAGTGGTATCGAGCGATCGATCCTCGGAATGTTCTGACCGTGTCTAGTAGAGTCTTGATTATCGGTGTGTTGCGCGCCACACCCATAAACAGGAGGCTACAGGACATTTAGGAGTTAGTTTCTATTCTTCTCACTCTAAGATCGTGCCATAGAGTTGTGTTAGTAAGATAATTCCTCTCTGACGTATTGTTGTGTTCTGATTATGCCTCCCGAGGAGAAACGGCCGCCCGAGAAGGGCAAAGGAGTAGCGAGAGCTACTAGTCGGACTCGAGAGAGTTGATAGGGCTTATGCCTGAGTTATCTGGATGTTGTTCGCGATCGTGAGTTCTTCTTCGCAGTTTTGAGAACACGGCACGAGCCTCTGATTTCTCGATTAGGGGCAGACTTTAGGGTCATGAAGGAAGCCATTATGTTATTGACCAAGATAGCAATGCTACAGTTTCCTCGTGAGAGGTTATTCGGCGATCTGAGGCAGTGTCACGAGGGTAGAGGCGGTAGCGGAGATCTGCGTAAGAGGCTAGACCGGTTGGTTATCCGGTGAGTTTTGGGACGAGTGCCTCGGCCAAGTGATATATTCGTCGGCCTACCCGGTACATACCCCGCAGCTCACAGGTGGGAGATTTGATCTCACAAGGTATTTAGGAGCCGGTCCAAGCTCCAGAGGTCGAGGTTCTCAGAGGAGCAGAGGATTTTCTCAGTCGAGGCCACTTATTCCTCAGTGTTTCCATTGTAGTAAGCGTCATTTGGGGAAATGCCGTCTTGGCACAGGTGTTTGTTATTATTGTGGCGTCCGCCATATTCGAGTATGTCCTTTAGAAGGAGCACCGGTGGTGGCTCACCTATGAGGCCGATGGTTGGTTCCCTTTCCTCCACGGTGTCGTCCCCGAGCGGTGTTGGATGTTAGCCAGTCGTGGTAGAGGTCAGGGTGGAGTTTATAGTTCTGGCGGTCTTTCGAACCGCATAGATGACGTGACTACTGGGCAGGATCAGGAGGCGACATCGCACGGGGTTACAGGTATATTCGATTCTTTTGAATCATACGTGCGTTGATAGATTCAGATTTTACCCTAGCATATATGTTTTCCCTTTATTGCTGGAGTTGTAAAGTGATAGTACCCCAGAGGTAGGGATACCTTGATTAGTAAAGTGAAAAAGTTAAGAATATTGACAAGAATGATAAGTGAACTGAGACTATAGTTGTGTAGAGTTCACAAGTTGTATTTACCCCGTAACAGTGTAAGAGCGATAGGGAAAGATGTACAGTAGAAATACTTTGACTTATGTGACGAACCTTTAGTGAATAGGGGGATAGGGTAAGAAGTACCTTGAGATAAGAGAGAGATTTATTCAGACTAGGAACGAGAAGTTAAGTGTGACGATGAGTCGGGTTGTAGACTCATTCCGGGTCAACCGATTGTATGGAATCGGGTGATGTCAGTTAGAAATGGTCCGTTTATGTGGTAGGGTCACGAGGATGCCAGGCCCAAGTCTAGTTGATTGTTGTACGAGTTCGTGGATGCGTTCCACCGGAACTAGGTCGTAAGGACCGAGAAGAGCCTTAACGGGAATGTAAGTAACTATATGGCCAAGCTTGGTTAGTAACTCTAAGGATTGGCGAACAGAAACAGAATTTGAGATTTTGTACGTGTACTAGATGAGTTTGAAAGTACGAGAAAGTATGACAAGTAAGGAAAGAAAGGAACCTCTAAGGATCCCGTGTTTGGGAAGACTGTAACCTTCGAGTTTTGTGAGAAGGGACCACGGACGGAAGGTCCATTATTATGTTTACGTATGTTATGTGGTGGCCATGTGTGGCATCGTTGGTCTTGTGCATGTATTGGTATTAGGCATAGTATAGAGTTTATCGGGAGTTTGTATAGCGTGACAACCGACTAAGAACATTCGGGGACGAATGTTTCTAAGGGGGGAAGAATGTTACACCCCGTAAGTCCAGGACATGTAAAAGAGAATGTACGAAAGGAAACAAGACTGGGAAATTAGTACGAAAGGAAGAATTGTTTTTCCGACGGAAAATCTTTCGGACGTCGGAAAGGAAAAACGTTCGTTGTTGAGAATTGGATTCTCAAAATGTATTATTTGAAGAGTATGGAACCTATTGGCATTATGGAAATTTATTTATTACGGATTTGGTCACGTGGGGCCCACCCGAGGAATTTTACATTTTTGTGGGACCCGAGGTTCTGAATTTTATGGACGAATGAGAGGGCGACACGTGGAACCCCCACAAGTGGTCTTGGACGAAATTGGTAAGGGGAAAAATGGTCATTGACCACCTTGGAAGATTAGTCTTGCTAGCATGACATTGTTGACTTGTCAACTTGTCCACATAGGCTTAATCCAAGTGAAATTCATCTTAGCCTCACATTTGTTTAAGTCTAAGCCCTCCATTGTGTTATAAGTATACTACTAGTAGCAAGACTTGGCATTTTACACTTTGAAAAATTTGAGAACCTTGTGCTAGCTTGAAGAAGCTCTCGGGTTTGCCAATAGTCCCACACAAAAATTTGTAGTTTTGATCCATTAGCCACAAGACTTTAACCCAATGTCCCTTAGGGTATTGTAAGGATATCTCAATAGAAAGATTTCGGAAAAAACGCATTTTTACGTTAGTCGCAAGGCGGAAACTAAGGGAGTTCTTCAACTTTGAAGTTGGAACTTGAAGATGGGTTCTTCATAGGCCTCTAAGTAGTGCTTGGAGCGGATTGGAACCTAAGGAAAGGAGCTAAGAATTGCTAAGGCGCGACTTTGAAATCTTGGAAATTTTAAGGGCTTGGAAAGGTATAAATTTTGTCGTTTTAGCAATTAAGTTTACTTATTGATTGTAGCTTTGGATATTGCAAGCATGAGTTAATTATTATGTAGTTGGATATGTTTATTGGCTATTGGAACCCTAATCCGGAAACTAGCATGTTTAGCCTTAAGTTTGGAAATTCAAGTTGATTATTCGTTTAAGTCGTCGCATGTTGTGTAGGAAGGAAATTGTAGTTGTTGAAGTTGTGTATGACTATATAACATGTTAGACCCTAGAAATTGGAATTTGAAAAGGATTGGAAAAGACTTTGAATTGTTAGTATGTAGTTGGCCGAGAATGGCTTGGAGTTTTAAGCTATTTTGTATGAATTGTGGGGCGGAATTTTTTTCACGTATTGTTAGGCGTGTAATCCCCTGTTTGGTTGTTGTTTGGAGCCTTAAATGTGGCTTGTTGGTTATTGTATTCGGCCTTGAAAAAGGTGGCAAAGTGAGTAGAAACAAAGGAAGTGCTGCCCGATTTTCCGTAGAATTAGAGACCAAATACTTAGTATTATTCTACGTTGAGACTAGAAGTTGATAGTCTTGTTGTGACCATTATAGGTTGACACTTACGCACGGCGTATTCGGCAGCTTGTGGATTTTAGCGAAAGGTATGTGAACTATCTCCTCTTCTAGCATGATTCCGTAAGATAAAGAAAGTAGGTTCTACTCTAAAATGATCCATTCCTTGGTTGTATTTGGATTGCCTAAAATAGAATTTGTTCTATGTACTTCCTGAGTGTACTTTGATGTTTGGATTGTAAGTTGTAGAATCCATTTTCTTGATGAAGTTTGGATTCTTAAAAGTGAAGGTATTTTTACTTAAAGTACATGTAGTCTTAAAAGGAAGTGGTTTCCAAATCTTTTGGCTAGTGCCTTAGTTCTAAAACCTAAAGGTCATTATAGTGACTTTAGGGAGTCAAAGGAGTGATTTACTTATTTGATTTAAAGAGGAGAAATGACATGATTTAAGAGAAGTAACTTGTGTTAAGGGTGAAGTTACTTGAGGTTTAAAAAGTAGAAGAAAACTTGTTTTCTAACTATTAAGAGACTTGGAGTATTTTTGAAAGTTAAGAACTTGATTTGTAAGTATGTGATGCTTGGTTTTAATAGTATAAGTCTCTTGGTCATTGAAGGAATGGATATGTCTAAAATCATAAAGGGTTATAACGGCTTTATGGGAAGTTGGTTATAACGGCTTTATGAAAGATTTAGAAAGTTGTCTATTTTGATAAAAGGGCATAAGTTGCCAAGATTGTGAAAATTTGGAGTTACTTGATTTCAAGACTTGAAATGAGTTTTCTAAAAGTGTAGTAACTTACTTTGAAAAATAGACACGCCTTGATACTACGGGTGTTAGTATCTTGGGGCTTTACATAAAAAAGAGTCTTTTATAAAAGAATGTACGTACGTAGTACTTTGGCTTGATAAATTGAGAATTTGTCTAAGTGTGCCTTGATAAGTACTTTGACTTGTTAAAAGAGAATTATTCTATGTATGCCTTGATTAGTACTTTGGCTTGATAAATTGAGAATTTTTCTATTTGTGCCCGGATAAGTACTTTGGCTAGTTAAATGAGAATTTATTCTAATTGTGCCCTGATAAGTACTTTGGCTTGTTAAATGAGAATTTATCCTATGTGTGCCTTGATAAGTACTTTGGCTTGGTTAATTGAGAACTTGCCTATATGTCGGTAATAGCCTTTGAGTGCAAGTATTATGTTTTATTAAGTTGCGCGACTCTCGGTTGAAGGGTCACTGTCTTGTTGTAAGTTCTTGGGACGTGCAAGCGGTGATGTGGAATTCCACGGGTATGCTTAGTTACTTGTAGTACTTGGGTTAAATTCGGATTTTTATAGAAGACATGGTAGTGCTTATGTCTTGTTTGATGGTCGGTCGAGATAGGGTAAGAGTATAAGTGAGGGTAAACCCCAGACGCCATCACCACGCTTTATGTGTTGTTTGTGGCCGGTTGAGATAGGGTAAGAGTATAAATGAGGGCAAGCCCAGGCGTTATACCACCTTCTCCGGGGTAAGAGTATAAATGAGGCAAGCCCCAAGACGTTATACCCCGCTTTACCACCTTCTCGGGGTAAGAGTATAAATGAGGCAAGCCCAAGGCGTTATACCCGCTTTACCACCTCATTCAGGTCGAGTATAAATGAGGGTAAACCCCAAGACGTTATACCACGCTCGTTTGCCTACTTGCGTCTGATTTTAGAACACGTGGGACTTGGTGTTCATGTATGCCTATTGGTGCTATGTTATATCATGGATCGCCAAAGGTGAGGAAGGATTCCACGGGCATGATTGATATTATGGGCGTGAGACCCATAGTTATATTTGAGTAGTGACTTTGAGGGCCTGCGTCCCTGACTTGATATGACTGCTTATGTATTGTGTACTGTAGGTTAGCTATCATACATGTCTCCTGTTTTGTTTAGACTGTTATGATTTTATTACGATGCTACTGCTCACATACTTGGTACATTCTTCGTCTTGACCTCGCCCGGAAGTGCGTTCAATCCGCAGTTTAGGTACGCTGTTTGGTGATCGGCAGGTGTAGGATCCTGCTCAGGGTTTTTGGATAGCTCCCTCTGTCCAGGAGTTTATCTTTTTGGTATATATCCTTGATGCTGTGCTTTATGCAGTTTAGATGCGGCGGGGCCTTGTCCCGTCATATTTCAGTTCAACTCCTAGAGGTCTGTATTCATATGTGGGATTGGACTCGTGTACAGTGTAGTGTCTTTTGTTTATGTATATGATATGGCAGCCTAGTCGGCTTTGCCTTGTACGTACGTTGGTTTTAAAAGAAAAAAAAAATATGAGCTGTTATTAATTTCCGCAATATACTTAGTTGTTAAGGTAGCAGGGTGCCCAGGTAGGGCACCAGTCACGGGCCCGGGGTTCGGGGTGTGACAGGGTGCTATTGTGCCTTATCGCAAAAGTCAGAACCTATCTCTTGATATCTTTTTGGGAAAACACCTATTCATTTTTCACTCACACACAAAAAAACCAATATTCCCCCACATGAATGGGGAATGGTTATATGATGAAAAACATGCATGAAAACTATGTGATTTGTAAGCAAAGATTAATTGTATCTAGATAACTAGGTTTTCCTTTGACCTTTCCGTAGTAAACATATATCGGATATCCTCTATCAATCAACATATTTGATATCTTTGAACCGTCGAGCTTTGGTGTATACCTAGACAACTACATGTCACACAATTAACCTTTTTAACCGTCTTGGTTCTCACTGCTGTGTTCGTTTCTGCCATGAACACCGCCTGGTTTTATGAGTGCATAGATCATGAGATTTTACCTAACATACTCCTTACATCTTACAATTCACACTCACATAGGTGATTCCTAAACTTTTCATCTCGTAAATACACTATCTGGTCATATCTATCAAACTTAGAAACCATTAAAAAGATTAAGGTTTATTAACTCGTTAAAAAACCTTAATATTTTATCCTTGTTTCTAAAAATTCTATTCATTATGAAAATATGTTGAGTTATTTGACAATGTTCAACCGTCATTCATAATTTTGTTTAATCTCTTTGAACCTAGCTCTTGGGATCTCCAGTCTACTAGGTAGAGTTACTGCCATGATGACTTGTCCTAGGCCTTACACCCATTCTCCTCTATGATCTTTCAACAACCTCTCTAGTTAGCCATTTTGTAAGTAGATACGACACGTTATCTCTTGACTTTACATAGTCAATTGTGATAAGTCCACTAGAGAGTAGTTATCGAACTGTATTGTGTCTCTGTCGTATGTTACGAGATTTACCGTTATACATAGCGCTCTCTGCCCTTCCTACTGAGGCATGGCTATCACAATGTATGCATATAGGTACCATAGATTTGGGCTATAATGGAAGGTCATTCAAGAAATTCTAGAGGCATTCAACATCTTTCAACGATCTTGTCTAAAGATATCAACTTAGACTCCATTGTGGAGCGAATACATATATGTTTGGACTATTTTCAAGATGGTGCTTCTTCAATAATGATAAAAACGTATCCATTTGTGGATTTAATTTCATTTGATCCAGTGATGCAACTTGCAGCAACATACCCCTCGAATCACACAACCTGAAAATAGGATATATCGTATATCATAATACATGTGGATGGTTGACATCAGTTGTGTCCACAACCTCTTAGAAATATATATATATATTCAACCATTCCACTTCTTATAAGTCTACTTCTTCAAATATCTAACTAATAGCAGATACACCGATGTAAAATCCAAGCTATTGTCAATTTATATCATTATCGTCAACTGCTTCTTCGATTTATAGACCAATGAACTTACGCGTTCAACGAATTGTCCTGTCTTTTCAAAGTGTTGTCTATAAACAAACATATTTTATCATCGAAAGTCACAACCTTTCAAGAGACATTCGTTCATGAAAAACCATAATATTATATTTCAAGTGACATCCCTTGACGAAATTAAAAACACAACCTCCTTTTACGAAAAGACATATGATCAACTATCAAATGAGTAGTTAGGTCAACTAGTCATCACCAAGACCGAATGAGTTATGTGAAAATTTCACTAACTACCATATCAATACCCACCAAGGACATATATCGTGGGGTTGACATAATACAATAATGTCAATAGATTAACGTTTTCTGATTCTACCAGAAATCGTTATCCATTACTATTGGTGGTATATTCTATGAAAACACAATCAACGGGTTTCGGTCCTATTTATACCCTTTTAAGTTTAATAACTTGCACTATAGCCAAACACCCCACACTTTGAAGTAATTCAAGTTGAGTTTTCTTCCTTTCCATTTTTCATATGCAATAAATTGTGTTTTTCTATGGGAATTCAATTAAATATTCGGATAGCCATAAATATATTGTTCCCACACAAATTCTAGGATAAACTAGAACTTATTAACAAAACATTCACCATCTTTGTTGGTTCGTTCCTTCACAGTGCAACAACATCAACTTTCAATGTTTCCTCTAGTAGAACATGTTGAAGCATGTGTATGTGTAACCTTCACATTTTCCTTAATTTATCATTATCAAAATCAAACTGATATGCCCTCGAATAATGTGAGATATTTCTAGCAAATACATCCCAGAGTTTTAGGATATATAAATACATACGCATACACACACTTACACTTATCCAGAATATGTGTATATTTTTATTGACCCCTAATAATAAATACATACAGTATTATTTTCATAATTTCAAGAATACTTTTCAAGTATTAATGTAAGACTAATTCATAACTTACTATCTTGAAAATAATCTTCCAAATATTTTATGCATGCTATGAAACAAGATCTCAAAATTAATTTTATGATACACAAATGAAATATACTTTGAGATCATCAAATAATAAATATGTACTCTAACAATTATAAACTAGATTTCACAAATGCTAAAGATGAGTAAAGAAAATAAAAGGAGCAATTGTTGTGATTTTAAAATTATCTGAGTATTGAAGGATTATTTTTATCAGGTATTTTTTTTATGTGATTTGTCTCAAGACGAGAAGAAAATCTTTAGGATTTCTGCTAGATTCTCTAAATGGTTTTCAATATTACTTTTTGGTTCTATTGGATTTTCTGAATCGGAATTGGAATTTTCAGAATCAGAGTTTTGATGTATAGTTTTTGAAAGCATATTTTTTACTAAAGCAAAATCTTGTTTTTTTTTTTAATTCTTTTATTTCTAATTTTATTTGTTTTATTTATTTTTGTAGTTCTTGAACTATTATTTCTTTGCGTTGTTTTATCATTTTACATTTTCCTAGGATATTTGTTAAGTCATGTGTATTTTTAGAGGTATTTGGTAAAATAGTATTTTTAATATCTTTCTTTTCATCCGTGAAAGATTTTAAGAGTTTATTTAAGTATTCCTTTTGGTGTTGGATATCTATGTGTTTAAACATATCTAACATGAATTCTTGATCTTTAGTTAAAACACATATACGTTTTCCCTAATCTTTTTCAGAGTTTTCAGACGAACTAGTGGAGACTAATTCATCTACTTGAAGGGGTTTATTATCTTCTGAGGACAGAGAAAAATAGTCAGGTTCCGTCTCGGTGTTTGAATCGGAGGAATCTATTAGAAGATTGGAATTTTTGGGTTACTTCTTTATCTAATTTTAATTCTTGTAATTTTTATTCATTCTACAATACCTTGGTAAATGTCCTTTTTATTGCATTTATAACACGTTAAATCTTTGTATTTAGAATCATTTCTTTTAGGATTTCTATTATTGTAACGAGTATTTTTATAAGGATTTTTATAATAATCTTCATTAGTCCTAAAACTTTTATTCTTTTAATCTTTTGTTGATTTCTTATGGGATTTATAAGTCTTACTACAGTTTCATGTACAACTAGGGGAGGGCTTTGTGGAGTTTGTATCAAATTGTTTGCAAAAAGTAACTAGTTCACATCTAGTTCTTTTTAGTTCCCATTTTAGGTGTTTCTCTAATTTCAGATCTTGACATATTTTTGTCACGACCCAAATCGCGAGTCGTGATGACACCTACCCTATTCCCCCGAGTAGGCGAACCACGTTCTCATTAGCAAGGTAAATCAGCAGAAAAATATATAAGGAAAAAGAAATTATAAGTCTTAAACACTTAATTTCTCAAAATCTGGTCAAAGTACAAGAGCACTAAACATGGTCTGGAATAGAAGTCCGGAAAATAAATGGTCGAAGGCTACATACTGTTTATCTACTACAAAATAAAATGGAATCAACTAAGAAGCCCTTCAGGGGCCACAGATGATCAAGTAGCTCACCCTGAATGACTGAAAAATGTCACCCTCGCGAATCAGCCACAGGGCGTAGAACTGGAACTGGATCGTACTCTGCACTCAGCAAAAGTGCAGCAAGAGTAGTATCATTACAACACTAGTATCGGTAAGCATCATAGGCCGACAATTATTAGATAACGCATGAAGAAGTTGAAACCAACAAGTAGCACATAGAACACACAGGCGTGGTCAAATATCATATACAGGTAAAGTGCAAAGAAATCAAGAATCTATCAAGACAGATATAGTTCAACAATGATCAGTCAAATATTAGAGTGGATGAATGCAATGCAATACAATAGTCACCTTTCTCACTCCACTCCTGTACACACATGCTAAGGGCTATGCCTTAAAGCCATGACCCATGGGGGACCCGCGAAGTCCATGTACCAATCGTGCCCTCCGGCATAAACTCGGAGGCTATCAATCACTCTTAATCTCCGGCAGAAACCTCGGAGTCACTCGTGCCCTCCGGCAGAAACCTCGGAGTCACCCAATCACTCTCAATCTCCGGCAGAAACCTCGGAGTCACTCAATCACTCTTAATCTCCGACAGAAACCTCGGAGTCACTCGTGCCCTCCGGCAGAAACCTCGGAGTCACTCAATCACTCTCAATCTCCGGCAGAAACCTCTGAGTCATCACAAAATAATATGTAAAGCATGTCAGACAATATATCAAGTCTTAACACAAATCATTAGTATACAATCAGATGATAATCACAGAAAATAACACTTATGGCGACAAGCCCACATAACAGCTGACGGAACCAACGTAATTGTAATTCAACTCCACTTCATGCCCGAAGGACTATCATGCTATCCCTGTCACTTCATACAACTACATACGATTCTCTAATCAGAGTCTAACTCAAGTAAACCATAACCTACCTCAATGCCGAGCGGGTGCCACAAACAATCAACCAATGCCTTCCCCTTGCGTATAGCCTCTGAACGATTAAAATCTAGAAAATATGTTAACTACATTATAATACGAATCTAAGGACACCCATATTGCTATCTTTATATCAACAATATTTATTTACCATTTCAATTTACACATATAAAAATATTAGCATAATGTCGCGCCCGTTTTTTACCTCGGGGTCTGGTATCCGCAACGTTGCTCTTTGGCGCGGTTCCCTGGATGGAGTAATAATGCTGATTTTGAGGAGTCGTCACCTAATTGTTTAAGTGAATTAGGACACTTGATTTATTGCAATAAAAATACTGCAATTAATTTCCATTTAATGGTCTGCGAAACTTAATGAGATTCTGGATCAGGGTTCTTTATTATCCTAAAGGGAAGGGGTTAGACATCCTTTAAGATCCGCTAACTTGCGGTTATCCGTTCAGACCTAGGTTAATTATTTATTGCCTTTTTTTATTCTACATATTCTAAGCAACTTTTATAATTTACAATTACAATGGAATGCAATACATAATAATAAAGCTACAACCGAATAAAACTCCGGAACATCTTTTAGCCCTTTTTAGGTCTTCTGCACAAGATGATCTCCGGGTACCTGCATAAACACTTAGTAAAAGTGTTAGTAATAAAATAAATAATTTTAAAGTAATAGCAATAATTAATAAGTAAAGCCAAAAAATAAATCCGTCTTTTGTACATGGGAGGCCTTGAAAATCAGACGGAGATTCCTTCATCGGGCAATATTGCTAGAAACAATAAAATAAATAAAACCTTCAGATCTGTGCCAAAGCAGTAATAGTTTAAAATACAGAGGGCTCAGACATATAAAAAATAAAGTGGGACATCCTAAACAAGTGCGGCTGCGAGAATTCGCCCTGCCAGCGCATGTTGGTTATCCGGTGTAAGTGGAAGAAATCATCATTGCCCAGAAAGCTTCATTTTATTTTATTTTCCGTCTTTGCAACAGCGGAGGCCTCAAAAATCGACGGATAACTTTTTTATTGGCCAATCAAGTGTAGTATCTCATTCAGAACCAGTTTAATAAAATGAATTAAAGAGCAATATTGTCAAAATCAGCCAAGAGTAACGAATCAGTAGAACACAACAGCAGTGGTCCGCGACAAATGCAGAAGCAGTGGCAATGATTCACTGGAGCCGAAGCTCTGGCAGCAACAACCGGTGGAGTAAATCAACAACATACATTGAGAGATCCGGCTTGCCGAAAAATGCAAATAGCCAAAATAAGATGAACACAAAACAAAGCAGTGGGTCGGCCAGAAATTCAGCGAGCTTGACAAGCAAATCCGGGCTAAGTCACCGGAAAACTCCGAACGTAAACAGAGGGGCCAAAACTTGTACAAAAATCAGTCAATTGCAAAACAAACGACAGAACCCAAAAGCAAAGTCAACGGAGGTCACCGGAGTTTCAGTCCAACAACTCCACGACCAACAAAAATATCAAATAAAATTAGAAACGATTATTGCGACAAATAGACTAACCATCAACAAATAACCGCATAAAAAAAAGAATGCCAGAGATCAGTCCATATAGAAACCCACAACATCGCCGCAAGGAAAAAAGGAAAGGGGTCGGCGTTCTACGCCAATCGCCGGTGGTCAGATCCGGCGAGGCAGAGAAGTGTGGGGTGAGGGATGTTCGACGGTGACCGTGGTATTGAGGGTTGAGTTCAACGACGAGCAGGTTCGACAGAACTAGTGGTGGCGAAAGGGTGTTCGCGTACAAGCCCACCGGTCATCACCTCCGGCGGGACAGTGGTGAAGAGTGATGAATTTCCACGATGGGGTGAGGTCGTCGACGATGATGGTATGCGGCTGAGTCTTTCAGAGGGTGAGGGAGGGGTAAGTATAGAGAGGAGAGAGGGGTAGGCGGCTGAGGGTAATAAAAGAGATGAGTGTTGCGGCTGAGAGAAAAGGGGTGACGGGATGGTCATGGGTTGGGGGCAGTGGGGTAGGTTTTTATTTATAGGGGTATTTAGGTTTATGGTTTTGGGTATTGGGTATTGGGTATTGGGGGGAAAAGATGAAAGGTGTACTGTGCCTCATTTTTGGGTCTCAGTTTGGGCTTTGGTTTTCGGTGGATTGGACCGATCCAGATTGTGCCTCAGACTGGACTGATTTGACAAAAATGCAAAACGGATTAATTATTTAAAAGAAAAATTATTTAAAAATACAAAATTATCAAAATAAGAATGCCGACGCTATAATAATAAAATGCAATATTTATGAAATGTTTAATGCCTAATTAAAAGTAAAAACACGGTGCTAATTAATTATTTAAAGAGATGCAAACATTATTAAAATAAAACGACGGTGTAATAATAATAAAAACATAATATTAACAAATACATCATGCTTAATTTAAAAATAAAAAGATGCAATGCCATTTTGTGAATAAATAAACATAGAATATTATGTAAAAATGTGAAAACATGATGATTAAAATGTGGTGTCCTAAAATGCTTAAAATTGCAAGAAATGACTAAAAGATGAGTCAAAATTGGGTGTCAACAGTTTGTCCCTCTTTGACCGAAGACGATGAAAGAGTTTTCGGACAAAGACGTTGACTTTTAGCCAATTTTGTCCCCATCGTCAGAAATAAAACAAAGATCAAGAAAAAAAATGGGCAAAAGCTGATGCAAATTCAAAATTTGTCCCAGTGTTGAATTATGAGGACACTGGGTTGCTGCGATGCTAGAAAATTAGAGCAGGTAGACGCCGATTCAAAATTGTCCCAGTATCGAATCATGATGACACTGGGCTGATGTGATGCTGCAAAATTAAAAATAATACCGACGCAAATTCAAAATTTGTCCCAGTGTCGAATTATGATTGACACTGGGTTGCAGGTGATGTGGTGCTGGAAAAGACATGGTGTTTGTAGATGCTGATGGCGTCATTGCATGAACGCGATGCAGATGTTCGTCGTTGCATAGACAAAATATAGATGAAGTCGTTGCATGGGCTTACATGAAATGATGTTGTTGCATAGACGCGATGCAAATGATCGTCGTTGCATAGACGAAACACAGATGAAGCCGTTGCATGAGCTTACATGAAATGACGTCGTTGCATAGACGCGATGCAGATGCTCGTCGTTGCATAGACGAAACACAGATGAAGCCGTTGCATAGGCTTACATGAAATGGCGTCGTTGCATAGACGTGATGCAGATGCTCGTTGTTGCATAGACGAAACATAGATGAAGTCGTTGTATAGGCTTACATGAAATGCGTCGTTGCATAGACGCGATGCAGATGTTCGTCGTTACATAGACGAAATATAGATGAAGCCGTTGCATAGGCTTACATGAAATGGCGTCGTTGCATAGACGCGATGCAAATGCTCATCGTTACATAGACGAAACACAGATAAAGCCGTTGCATGGGCTTACATGAAATAGCATCGTTGCATAGACGCGATGCATATGCTCGTCGTTGCATAGACGAAACACATATGAAGCCGTTGCATAGGCTTACATGAAATGACGTCGTTGCATAGACGTGATGCAGATGTTCGTCGTTGCATGAACGAAACCTAGATGAAGCTGTTGCAAAGGCTTACATGAAATGACGTCGTTGCATAGATGCGATGCAGATGTTCGTCGTTGCATAGACGAAACATAGATGAAGCTGTTATATGGGCTTATATGAAATGACGTCGTTGCATAGACGCGATGCCGATGTTCGTCGTTGCATGATGAAACATAGATGAAGCCGTTGCATAGGATTATATGAAATGACGTCGTTGCATAGACGCGATGCAGATGCTCGTCGTTGCGTAAACGAAACATAGATGAAGTCGTTGCATAGGCTTTTTATGAAATGCGTCGTTGCATAAACGCGATGCAGATGTTCGTCGTTGCATATACGAAACATGATGAAGCCGTTGCATAGGCTTAGAAGATATGGTGTCATTTTATGGACGTACCTGCTTTGTGACTAGCCTGAGTTGATATAACGTCATTGCATATACGTTGTGCGTTTGTAACCCGCATGTGCTTATTGTTATGCTCCCGCCTTTGCTGATATAAAAATCCTGCACTCAAAAAAAACTTGTTAGTTTTAGGAAATGAGCGGTTGATTCGCGTCGACTTTGTAGCTTTGACTCTTGACGCTTGCATGCTCAGACTTAAGCAAAAGGTTAGTGCATAACTGTTAAGACAAAAATGATAACGCATGAATTTATAAGCAATGTAATTGTATGAGTAGAAATGTTATCCTGTAAAACGTGATGGTGGTTATATTGATGTGATGCTGCAAATGCTGAGGTTTCATCTTTGCACGGACGTGTTGAATGTTGTGAATGCTTGATGAATGTTGCGAGTGCTGATGCAGTCTCTGTACGGACTTGCTGGATGCTGCGAATGCTTGCTGAATGCTCTGCGCGGGCCTGCTGGATGCTGTGAATACTTGCTGAATGCTGCGATTGCTGATTACTTTTGGAATCCTTATTATGATCTCTTCACGGTGCATTTCCCAAATTTGTCCCAGTTTTCATTATGCGGGGCGCGTGGGCAAGACTTAACTCTGGCGGAAATTGCTCATATATCTTTTTGGAATAATCAAACGCATTATGTCGCGTGCGAGCCAATGAGAAGATTTCTAATGGTGTGACCGAAGCCGATTTAGGCCGCCTACTTATCCCGCTGAGGGAATCAGGTCAAGACGTAGTTCGTGATGCAAAAAATGATTGTACAATTTTTAAAAAATGAGACCGAAGCCAATGTGGCCGCCTACGTATTCCGCTGAGGGAATCAGGTCAAGACGTAGTTCGTGATGCAAAAAAAAATGATTGTACAATTTTCAAAAAATGAGACTGAAGCCAATGTGGCCGCCTACACTATCCTAACAGTAAAACATCTGTCACTGGCTTGTGGTTCAGTTGGTGGCCTAAAAACAGTGAATATCATTTCCTCGTCCTGGACTCAGAGCTTTAGCTCTCATTTTTCCACATCAATGAGGGCTCTCCCTGTGGCTAGGAATGGTCTCCCAAGGATAATGGACATATTCTCATCTTCTTCTATGTCCAGGATGAGGAAGTTAGCAGGAAAGATGAATTTGCCCACTTTCACCAATACATCTTTAATTATGCCTCGGGGATGTACGATTGAGCGATTTGCTAGGCTGAGTTGGTATTGTCGACTTTGATTCCCCCAACCCAAGTCTGTGAAACACCAATAAGGGCATCAGGTTGATACTTGCCCCCAAATCACACAAAGCCCGATTGCATCTCACATTCCCTATAGTGCAAGATATAGTGAAACTCCCTGGATCTCTCAACTTTTGGGGAAGTTTCTTCTACAAGATTGTACAGAACTCCGATGTCAATGCCACTGTCTCGTACTCTATTAGTTTCCTCTTTAAAAAGGATATCCTTCTTGAACTTCATATACGCTGGCATTTGCTCCAAAGCTTCAATGAAAGGGAGATTGATGTGCAGCTTTTTGAATACCTCTAAGAATTTAGAAAACTTCTTGTCCAAAGACTTCTTCTCAAGTCATTGAGGGTATGGAATTCTGTCTGTATATTTCCTCATGACTGCTGGTGGAGCCTTCTCTAAAATAGGGCAGTCATCAGTAACCCACTCTTTCTCTGTATCAAATGTCTTCTCCAACTCATTCTCCTTTTCAACTGGTGGTTGGGGTGCAACTTGCTCTAAATGTTTACCACTCCTCAAGCTGATTGCCTGACACTGCTCCCTTGGGTTCATCACTGTGTTGCTATGGAGATTCCCCTGCGGTCTGTCATTCAATTTCTCTACTAACTTCTGTTACACCCCGTAAGTCCAGAACCTGTAAAAGAGAATGTACGAAAGGAAACAAGACTTGGAAATTGGTACGAAAGGAAGAATTGTTTTTCCGACGGAAAATCTTCCGGACGTCGGAAAGGAAAAATGTTCGTTATTGAGAATTGGATTCTCAAAATGCACTATTTGAAGAGTATGGGACTTAGTATTTTTTTATGGAAATTTATTTTTACGGATTTGGTCACGTGGGGCCCGCAGGAATTTTACGTTTTGTGGGGCCCACGAGGGTTACGGAATTTTATGGACGAATGAGAGGGCGACACGTGGCACCCCCACATGTGGTCTTGGATGAAATGGTGAGGGGTAAAATGGTCATTTGACCATTGTGTAGATGAGAAAGTCTTGCTAATTAATAGCTTGACATTGTTGACCAAGTCAAGAGCCATTTGGCTTGATCTCTTCCCTCCAATTTTAACAAGTGTTGTTATCCAAGCCCTTCATTGTGTTATAAGTATACTACTAGTAGCAAGACTTGGCATTTCTACACTTAGAAAAATTAGAAACCTTGTTGTCCACTATAGTTGCTCTCGGGTTTGCCATGTTCCCACACAAAAAAATTTTGTAGTTTTGATCCTTTGTTCACTAGACTTTAACCCAATGTTCCCAAGGGTATTGTAAGGTTATCTCAATAGAAAGATTTCGGAAAAACGGAGTTTTCACGTTAGTCGCAAGGCGGAAACTAAGGGAGTTCTTCAACTTTGAAGTTGGAACTTGAAGATGGGTTCTTCATAGGCCTCTAAGGAGTGCTTGGAGCGGATTGGAACTTAAGGAAAGGAGCTAAGAATTGCTAAGGCGCGACTTTGATTCTTGGAAATTTTAAAGGCTTGGAAAGGTATAAATTTCGTCGTATTAGTAGTTAAGACTTACTTATTGTTGTAGCTATGGATTTTAGCAAGCATGTGTTATATAGTATGAAGTTTGATATGTTTATTGGCTATTGGAACCCTAATCCGAAATCTAGCATGTTTAACTTTAAGATTTCAATTCTAGTCGATTATTAGTTTAAGCGTCGCATGTTGTATAAAGAAGGAAAGTGTAGTTGTTGAAGTTGTTTAGACTATATAACATGTTAGACCTTAGAACTTGGAATTTGAAAAGGATTGGAAAAGACTTTGAATTGTTGGTTGTTGTGGGCCGAGAATGGCTAGTGAATATTTAACTCCTTGATATGAATTGTGGGGCGGAATTTTACACGTAGTGTAAGGCGTGTAATCCCCTTTGTTTGGATGTTGTTTGGAGCCTTAAATGTGGCTTGTTGGTTATTGTATTCGGCCTTGAAAAAGGTGGCAAAGTGAGTAGAAACAAAGGAAGTGCTGCCCGATTTTCCGTAGAATTAGAGACCAAATACTTAGTATTATTCTACGTTGAGACTAGAAGTTGATAGTCTTGTTGTGACCATTATAGGTTGACACTTCTACGTACGGCGTATTCGGCTTAGCTTGTGGATTTTAGCCGAAAAGGTATGTGAACTATCTCCTCTTCTAGCATGATTCCGTAAGATAAAGAAAGTAGGTTCTACTCACAAATGATCCATTCCTTGGTTGTATTTGGATTGCCTAAAATAGAATTTGTTCTATGTACTTCCTTGAGTGTACTTTGATGTTTGGATTGTAAGTTGTAGAATCCATTTTCTTGATGAAGTTTGGATTCTTAAAAGTGAAGGTATTTTTACTTAAAGTACATGTAGTCTTAAAAAGGAAGTGGTTTCCAAATCTTTTGGCTAGTGCCTTAGTTCTAAAACCTAAAGGTCATTATAGTGACTTTAGGGGAGTCAAAGGAGTGATTTACTTATTTGATTTAAAAGAGGAGAAATGACATGATTTAAGAGAAGTAACTTATGCTAAGGGTGAAGTTACTTGAGGTTTAAAAAGTAGAAGAAAACTTGTTTTCTAACTATTAAGAGACTTGAAGTATTTTGAAAGTTAAGAACTTGAATTGTAAGTATGTGATACTTGGTTTTAATAGTATAAGTCTCTTGGTTATTGAAGGAATGGATATGTCTAAAACCATAAAGGGTTATAACGGCTTTATGGGAAGTTGGTTATAACGGCTTTATGGAAGGTTAAGAAAGTTGTCTATTTTGATTAATGGGCATAAGTTGCCAAGATTGTGAAAATTTGAAGTTACTTGATTTCAAGCTTTGAAATGAGCTTTCTAAAAGTGTAGTAACTTACTTTGAAAAATAGACATGCCTTGATACTACGGGTGTTGGTATCTTGGGGTTTACATAAAAAGGAGTCTTTTGAAAAGAATGTACGTACGTAGTACTTTGGCTTGATAAAATGAGAATTATCCTAAGTGTGCCTTGATAAGTACTTTGACTTGTTAAAAGAGAATTATTCTATGTATGCCTTGATTAGTACTTTGGCTTGATAAATTGAGAATTTGTCTAAGTGTGCCTTGATAAGTACTTTGACTTGTTAAAGAGAATTATTCTATGTATGCCTTGATTAGTACTTTGGCTTGATAAATTGAGAATTTGTCTAAGTGTGCCTTGATAAGTACTTTGTCTTGTTAAATGAGAATTATTCTATGTATGCCTTGATTAGTACTTTGGCTTGATAAATTGAGAATTTGTCTAAGTGTGCCTTGATAAGTACTTTGACTTGTTAAAAGAGAATTATTCTATGTATGCCTTGATTAGTACTTTGGCTTGATAAATTGAGAATTTGTCTAAGTGTGCCTTGATAAGTACTTTGACTTGTTAAAAGAGAATTATTCTATGTATGCCTTGATCAGTACTTTGGCTTGATAAAATGAGAATTATCCTATGTGTGCCTTGATAAGTACTTTGGCTGGGTTAATTGAGAACTTGCCTATATGTGCTGGTAATAGCCTTTGAGTGCAAGTATTATGTTTTATTAAGTTGTCGCGACTCTCGGTTGAAGGTCAATTTGTCTTGTTGTAAGATTCTTGGGACGTCTGAAAGCGGTGATGTGGGATTCCATGGGTATGCTTAGTTACTTGTAGTACTTGGGTTAAATTCGGATTTTTATAGAAGACATGGTAGTGCTTATGTCTTGTTTGATGGTCGGTCGAGATAGGGTAAGAGTATAAATGAGGGCAAGCCCAGGCGTTATACCACCTCCTCGAGTAAGAGTATTAGTGAGGGTAAACCCCAAGGCTGTACCACCCGCTTTATGTGTTGTTTGTGGCCGGTTGAGATAGGGTAAGAGTATAAATGAGGGGCAAGCCCCAAGACGTTATACCACCTCCTCCAGGGTAAGAGTATAAGTGAGGGGTAAACCCCCAAGATGCTATACCACCTGCTTTACCACCTTCTCCAGGGTAAGAGTATTAGTGAGGGGTAAACCCCCAAGATGCTATACCACCGGTGGGACTTGATGTTATGTTATATCATGGACTGCCGGCAGTGAGGAATGATTCCACAGGCATGATTGATATTATGGGCGTGAGACCCATAGTTATATCTGAGTAGTGACCTTGAGGGCTTGCGTCCCTGACTTGATATGACTGCTTATGTGTTTTGTACTGTAGGTTGGCTATCATACATGTCTCCTGTTTTGTTTAGACTGTTATGATTTCATTACAGTACTTATTGTTCACATACTTGGTACATTCTTCGTACTGACCTCCTTGAAGTGCGTTCATCTGCCGAGTTTAGGTACGCTGTTTGGTGTTCGGCAGGTGTAGGATCCTGCTCAGGGTTTATGGATAGCTCCCTCTGTCCAGGAGTTTATCTTTTTGGTATATATCCTTCAGTACAGGCTTTGTACAGTTTTGGGTACGGCGGGGCCTTGTCCCGTCATATTTCAGTTTAACTCCTAGAGGTCTGTATTCATATGTGGGATTGGACTCGTGTACAGTGTAGTGTCTTTTGTTTATGTATATTATATGGCAGCCTAGTCGGCTTTGCCTTACACGTACGTTGGTTTTAAAAAAAAAAGAGCTGTTATTAATTTCCGCAATGTACTTAGTTGTTGAGGTAGAAGGGTGCCCAGGTAGGGCACCAGTCACGGGCCCGGGGTTCGGGGCGTGACAACTTCCCCATTTGAGTCTCCAAGATCCTAATAGAGGATCTTGTTTCTGCCATGAATTGAGTTTGGGAATTTGTGAGTGTTAATGCTCTCAATTCATCAGGCTTCTCTTGTAGGATTTGTGGCCTGGGCTGCTGTTACTGGATCTGTCTCTGAGGATATGGATTGGTCTGTTGATATTGCTCCTGAAACTGAGGTTGCTGTCCTTGGTCATTCCTCCATGAAAATTTAGGGTAATTTCTCCACCCCGGATTATAAGTGTTGGAGTAAGTATTGTTGTGGGGGCCTTTGAAAGTTTCCAACTCCCTGAAACTGCTCCATAGGTACATTGTTTAGATCCACTGCTATGCACATATCAAAAGTATGGGGACCCCCACAACTGCTGCAACTATTTTGTCAAAGTGGAAACCTGAGCAGTCAACGCAGTGATAGCATCCAACTCATGAACCCCAGCCACTTTCCTGGTGTTTGTTGCTCTCTCATCTGACCACTGATGGTTGTTGGTGGCCATGCCTTCTAATAAATCATGTGCCTCATTGACATTTTTTCTCATGAAATTTTCTCCTGCAGCAGTATCAATAATGGTACGAGTAGTACCACACAACCCATTGTAGAAGATATGGACCAACATCCACTTGTCAATGTCATGATGCGGGCACTTCCTCTGCAAGTCTTTGAACCACTCCCATGCATCATACAATGATTCTCTCTCTAGCTGGTAGAAATTATTAAGCTCTCCTCTAAGCTTTGCTGCCTTCGATGGAGGGAATAATTTGGCAAGAAAATTCTGAGCCAAGTCTTGCCATGTGGTAATGGAGTTCGCCTGCAAGGAGTTCAACTAGCTCTTGGCTCGATCCCTGAGTGAGAAGGGAAAAAACCTCAATCGAATGACATCATTAGTAATGCCATTGTATTTAAATGTTGCACACAGTTTTAGGGAATTGGCCAAATGCATATGGGGATCTTCAGACGGTAACCCCCCCAAACAGAACTGAACCTTGAACCATGTGCAAGATCGCTGGTTTGATTTCGAAGTTATTGGTTCTACAACGGGTAGCCTGATGCATGTCTACACCCCTGTAATTGTCGCCAATACATAGTCCCTTAAGCTCGTCTCTACAGGATGCGTGACTTGTCCCATGACAGCCGGTACCTCATCATTCACCTCATTGTTGTTTTGTTGATGTTCCATTGCTAAATAATCAACAATTCTTTTATCTCGCCTGTTCCTCTTGCACAATTTTTCATTTCAGGATTCAGAGGGACAAGTGTGTCTGCTTCTCTCCTACTTCACATAAACAAGCTTCCTGAAATCGATCAAAAACAATACAACAGATCAAGGCACAAATGCGTTCTAAAAATAAAAATAAAAATTAAAAACCAAATTAGAAATAAGTAGGAGTTATTTTATTTGAAGACTTAGTTTATGTTGATTATTGAAATTGTAAAACTCTTGAGAGTTGGTGATATTGTTAAGAGGTTGGTTTCTTGGGAAACTTGTTTCCCTTGAGGTCTTTCTAATAGTTTAGTGCTTCTCTTGTATTTAATTTAGAGGTCTTAGTTATTGATATAACTTTGGTTGCCAAATTGGGTCGTTAGTTGTGTCAATCTATCTATCTTTACTTTCTAGTTATTTTTCTTATCCTTTTTGTTCTTATAATTATATCAATTGGTATCATAGCTAAGTTTTAGGTTTGTTTCTACAAATCTAGTCTTGGGTTTGTTACTACAAAAAATCTGAAACTTTTCCACCAAAAACCCTAAAACTTTTGTGTTTATTTTGTTGATTTGACACTTGATTCTTGTTCCTTAGTGTTTTTAGAGTCTAAATCCAAAGTTTTTGGTCAATCGGAGTTGAATTGATGCTTTAACCATTAAAGGGTTTTCAAGTTCTTGAAGCATGAAAGTGGGTCTTATAGTAGGAGGAGAAATTGTGGTTTGAGACCTATTGGTATTTGTTCTTCACATAAAAGAGAACTTAGATCCCAAATTTGAGCTAATTTGGAGTTGATTTGAGTATAATTGGGTTTTTAGAAATTGGTTGGTGTTCTTGAGATTGTTCATATCTTCAGAGGAAGAAGAAGATAAAAGAGGGTTTTCGATCCATATAATTTTTGCTATTAGTCAAAAGGTGTTTTCTACCCCAAAAGGGAAATACTAGGTTGTGTGGAGCCAAAAGTAATTAAAAAGTAAAAACATAGTTGGTCACGTGCCATTCTTTTTGCTCGGAAGTGGCCATGTAGTTGAACATGAGCCACGTATCCGATCACCCTCAGCCATGCATTAGACATTGACCACACATCCACCCACACAAAGGTCATGTTTCCCATACTTTTGAATCCACTTTTGTTTCATTCTTCTCTTCATTTCTTTGATTCTCTAAACTAATTAACAACGAGTAGTCATCCTTACTTGATTGTTAACTAGTTCTTGAGTTCCACTTCTTTTCATCCCAATTATTTTGATTCTTTTTATTTCATTTAAAACTTCATTGAAAACTTCTTGATTCAAGTTCTTTAGTTTTAGTTGAGTCATCCATTCTTCAAGGTCAAACAAGAATCCATTCTAGCCAAGAGTAGAAACGAATTTCGTTGTGACCAATAGGAGTCAAAAAGATTACAATCATTGGCCGAAGAAATTGAGAGGTAATCAAAAGTGGGCATACTTGAGAAAAAGTGATTTGATTTTCACTAACTTAACATATTTTCTTATTTTATTGCTTAATTTTAATAGGTACCATGACATCGGAGGATAGAACGCAAGTTCTCACCGGGGAACTAACCCTTGTTGATGTCATGATGGTCTTGAATGACATTAATAGTCAAATTCGAGGATTGGATAATTGGGTTGGGGTCAGTGAAGAAAGAAGGGAATCGTCACTTTCCCATCGAATGTTATACCAAGGAACGGTGAGTGGTCATCATCAAGACAATTTGTCTACTTTGTCACTTGGAGAATAAGAAGGAGTTAGAAGAGCAACAACTGGTGATCCTTCTTATACATAGGGACTATGGTTTGAACACTAACAAACTAACTTTTTTTTTTGCATAGTTCTATTTCTTCTCTTTTGCAGGATTATGATGATGTATTCCCCACGGAACTTCCAAGGGAATTGCCACCCTTAAGGGAAATAGAGCACCAAATCAAGTTTGTCCCGGGGTCTCAATTGCCAAATAAACCGGCTTATAGAGCCAACCTGGATGACACCAATGAACTTCAAAGGCAAGTGGATGAGCTCCTTGAAAAGGGGGTTGTGTGAGAAATTATGAGTTCATGTGTCGTGCCCGTGATCTTGGTGCCAAAAAATGATGAGACATGGAGCATGTGTGTTGATTGCTGAGCCATCAACAAAATAACAGTAAAATATCTTTATCCCATACCTCAGCTTGATGACATGCTTGATGAATTGAATGATTCATGCATATTCTCTAAGATAGTTATTAGGAGCGGTTACCATGAAATCCAGATGAAACCCGGAGATTAGTGGAAAATAGTGTTCAAGAACAAGTTTGGTCTATAAGAATAGTTGGTGATTACTTTTGGTCTCACTAACGCTCCTAGCTCTTACATACGTTTGATAAATCATGTGATGAAACCTTTTATTGGAAAATTCATGATTGTTTACTTTGATGATATTTTGGTGTATAGTAAAACCTTGAATGAACATATTGATCATTTGAAATGTATGTTTGATATCCTTAGAAAAGAACAACTTTATGCTAATGTGGTTAAATGCTCTTTTTGTACTGATGAAGTTGTTTTCTTGGGTTTTGTTGGGAGTTCAAGGGGCGTTGAGGTTGATGAATGCAAGATATACACTATTAAGAATTGGCCAACTTCTAAATATATTAGTGATATGCGGAGTTTTCATGGTTTGGCTAGTTTCTATAGACATTTTGTCAAGGGATGTAGTACCATTAACTGCTCCCTTGACCGAGGTAATTTGAAAGGATAAGGCTTTTTCTTGGGGTGAGGAGCAAGCAAAAGCTTTTGAAACCTTGAAACAAATTCTTATCTCTGCCTTTGTTACAATTATCCGACTTTGATAATATTTTAAACTTGAATGTGATGCTAGTAATATAGGTATTGGTGCCATTTTGATGCAAGACCAAAAACCCATTGGCTATTTTAGTGAAAAGCTTAAAGGTCGTACCGACCATGAGTCTTTGAAACAACTTAAGGCCAAAAAAATGTTGAACAAACGGCGTGCCAGATGGGTTGAATTTCTTGAAACCTTCCCTTATGTAATCCAATACAAAAAGGTGAAGGACAATGTAGTGGTGGATGCCTTGTCCAAAAAATATGTTTTATTAATAATTTGTCTTCCAATTTGATGGATTTTGAAAGCTTGAAGACATTGTACATTGAGGACCCCGTCTTTGTGAAAATCTATCAAGATTGTGAAGAATGGGAAAGGGAAAGATGTCTTAAGGGTATATATTTTACTCTTTTACTCTAGATTTGATGGTTTCTTGTTCAATAACAAGCGATTATGTGTTCACATGAGCTCTTGGAGGGAACTTTTTGTGAGGGAGGCACACAATGGTGGATTAATGGGTCATTTTGGTATTGATAAAACTATGGAGATTCTTGAAGAACAATTTATTGGCCTAAATTGCATCGTGATGTTGCTAAAATTTATGGTCAATGAATTGAATGCCATGGTGCTAAATCTAAGCTTTTCCCCCATGGATTGTATACCCCATCCCCCCTTAAAGACTTTGGCTTGACATTTATATGAATTTTGTATTGGGCTTGCCAAGGACTAGAAAGGGAAAGATAGTATCTTTGTTGTGGTTGACCAATTTTCAAAGATGGCTCATTTCATTGCTTGAAATAAGTGTGATGAGGCACCTCATGTTGCATTTTTATTTGTTGAGAATGTGGTCAAATTGCATGGTATTCCCAAAATCACAGTGAGTGATAGGGACTCTAAGCTCCTTAGACACTTTGGAAGGAATTATGGGGACAACTTGATACTAGATTATTATTTTCTACTTCTTGTCATCCAAAAATCCGAAGTTGTGAATAGTACATTAGGTTGTTCTTAGGGACATGGTTAAGGGAAAGTTGACATCTTGGGAGGATCAATCGTCTTTAGTGGAATTTGCATATAATCGTGTCATTCATAGTACTATTGACATGTCTCCATTTGACATTGTTTATGATTTTAACCCCCTAACCCCTCTTGATCTAAACCATTTGTCTCAAGATATTGTTTTGAGTTTAGATGGTAACAAAATAGCCGAGGCCATGAAGAAGTTACATGAAAAAGTGAGGCTTCAACTTGAAAAGAAGAACCAAAGCACGACCAAGAAAGTAAACAAGGGTCATAGGTGTGGTACCTAAGCCCGGTGATTGGGTTTGGGTACATTTTTGCAAGGAGAGGTTTCTCAACAAAAGAAAGACCAAGTTGATGCCTAGAGGTGATGATCCTTTTGAAGTGCTTGAGGAGCTCAACAACAATACTTACAAGATTGATCTTCCTCTGAAATATCAAGTTTATAATACCTTCAATGTGTATGATCTATCTCTTATGGACGTGGATGATGGAGACCCCGTTGAATTTGAGGACAAATTCTTCTCAAGAAGGGGAGAATGATACAACCCGAGTTGCATCATGGCCCTTTACATTAAGTCAAGCTCATGAGCTTCAAACTATGCAAGGGTTGTTCATGAAGAGGGATGTACTTGAGTACACTTTTGAACCTTCCTGTGGGTCCTGTGTACAAGTGTTGATGATGATTGCAAGGGAGAATAAAGGGGAAAATGAATAGCATCAATAGGTCCATATGTGTAAAGATGATAGTTGTGTCAAATTGGGTCTTAATTATTGATAGAACTTTGGTTTTCAAATTGAGTCTTTAGTTGTGTCAATATATCTATCTTTACATTCTTGTTGTTGTTCTTAGAATTATATCAAGACTGCCAATTTTTTTTGATAGAATCCCAAAAGTTAAGAATCCTCAGTTATGTTTCTCAACATTCGAGGATGCATGTTCCTAAGGGAGGAATAATGTTACACTCCATTCTTTTATGCGTGGCGAGAGCATAGTTAGTTGACTTGAGTTTCAGTAACTCGAGGCCCTTTCTGAGGGTCACCTATGGCTTAAGATGGATGTTAAAAAGGTGTATGAAAGGTTAGAGGTCATTTGGGTTGAAGAAAATATCCCTCGATGAAGTTAATGCGATATGCTAAGTTTTCCACATCGCGAATTCCATTACGCCTCGCAGATCTTAGTCGTGGATCAGGCCACCATTTCACTATTTCACCACATTAATGAGATGTGCTAAGTGTTCCGCATCGCAGAAGCCATTATACCTCGCAGATCGAGCGAGTTTTAAGTTATTTTTGACCTAAATAACTCTGAATTACTCCCAAACACACTCCAAAGGCCTAGTTATCATTGAAGAACATTTCCTTGAGTATAGTTATTTCTCTCTTGGAAGATCAATATCACCTTGTATCCTCTTTAGTTGGTTGTTGAATTTGAGAGCTTCTTTGACCTTGGAAGAGAACTTGCTGTGAAGGGTGTCTTGGCTGTTTAAGGTAAGGTTTTACTACTCCTAAATGTTCTCTAGTTCCTCTTAGCTTAGCTAGTTGAATTAGTAAATATAACTTGTGAGATTTATGCTACAATTCATAATTGACATGTTGTAATTATTGGACTTTTTAGCTAATTTCTTGAGACGTTTATGGCTGAAAGTTGTGAAGTGTGATAATTGTGACATTGGCTATGTAGTAATTACTAAAGAGGAATTAATAGTGTTTTGGTTTCCATGAGAGTAAAACATGAGCATTGTGCACTCTAAGTGTTTGATAGAATGTCGTAGTGATTCAATTCTTAGGTTATTGTCCCGATTATGATTCACGTTAATTGTGTCATGTAAATTATCACCCGACGTATGGAATGGAATCTATGAGATCCTCAAAGCTAATGGTACTGAGGTATGTAATGGCTCACCATTCTTTCGAAGCATGAATTCCGACCTATCTATCGGTTTTCAAAGAAAACATGTCTAAGTACGTTTTCTATTCTTGAGATGTTTGTCCCTTGTCGGGAGTACTTTCTTGTCTTGATATCATATCTTGTATGAGTTGGTTTGTCAGTTGTAATTTGAATTCCTTTGAGTTTCATGTGTCGTCAACAAAGAACGTATAAAATAATCATCTATAAGAATAAACTAAATGTTTTCTTAAACCAAAAATAAAGAGTCTTTAAAGTTAAGATCCAATAGTGTTATTGATATATAAGTATGTATACCTATTATGAACACCTCAGGCTATAATTGGAGGGAAATGAAGTATGTATATGTATTATGAACACCGGTGTCACGACCCGACCCCGGGACCGCGACTGGTGCCCTACCTGGGCACCCTTACAGGTAAACATCAGAGAAAATCAGCGGAACATACATGAAACTTATAAATAAAACATCGGAAGTAAAACAACAGGTTAGCCGATAGGGCTACCTTCCTGAACATATATAAATACAACCGAAGCAGTTGCCTCATTTCTTTTACAAACTGACCCACAATATGTGACTACAGACCTCTAAGAGTTTTAACATAACCCTTTGTGGCGGGACAGGGCCCCGCCATACCACTGAATATACATGAATCTACTACCTCAGGGAAACCGTACCAAGAGATAAGCCTCCGGAGCAAATAGAGCTTTCTCTCAAAAACTGGACCGAGATCCTAAGAGCAAGGATCACCAACAGTACCTAAAACTGCGGGCATGAACGGCCCCGAAGTCGATTACAACAGTACGAATATGGAGCAGAAATAACGTCTGATGAAAGATCATAATCGTACAAAAACAGCGAGGCAAGTATAAAAGTACATACCAGATCCTGCCGTGTCATTACCACTTATGAAATTAATCGTAGATTATAATTATTTCCCATTTTCAATAAAAGATATAGTCACACTCTTATGTACATTATTTAGGAAATTCATTAAGTTCATTACCATATAACTTACTTAACTTTCATAACACAATCCGCCTTTATGTGGAGGGAAGCATATACTACCCGCCCGGTCGGGGCGCGATCAAGTCACACAAAATAGCAAAGGGTGGCGTGGAATCCCCATCACCGCCGGCTATAAGTGTCAAATATAACCACGGGTCTCACGCCCATAATATCAATCTGCCGTGGAATCCTTCCTCACCGCCGGCGATCCATGATATAATATAACACCAATAGCATACATGAGCACCAAGTCCCACCGGTGGTATAGCGTCTTGGGGTTTACCCTCACTTATACTCTTACCGGAGAAGGTGGTAAAGCGGTGGTATAGCATCTTGGGGTTTACCCTCACTTATACTCTTACCTGGAGAAGGTGGTATAACGTCTTGGGGCTTGCCCTCATTTATACTCTTACCCTATCTCAACCGTCAACAACATATAAAGCGGGTGGTACACGTCTTGGGGTTTACCTCACTTATACTCTTACCTGGAGAAGGTGGTATAACGTCTTGGGACTTGCCCTCATTTATACTCTTACCCTATCTCAACCGGCCATCAAACAGGACATAAGCACTACCCTGTCTTTTATAAAAATCCGGGAATTTAACCCAAGTACTACAAATAACGGAAGCATACCCGTGGAATCCCACATCACTGTCGGTACGTCCAAGTAGCTTACCTGAGACGGTGACCCTCCAACTGAGAGTCGCGGCAACGTAATAAAACATAATCCTTGCACTCAAAGGCTATCACCAGCACACATAGGCTAATTCTCAATTAACCAAGCCAAAGTACTTATCAAGGCACAAATAGAATAATTCTCATTTAACAAGCCTAAGTACTTATCCGGGCACAAATAGAATAATTCTCATTTTACAAGCCTAAGTACTTATCCGGGCACAAGTAGAATTATTCTCATTTAACAAGCCTAAGTACTTATCCGGGCACAAATAGAATAATTCTCATTTAACAAGCCTAAGTACTTATCCGGGCACAAATAGAATAATTCTCATTTAACAAGCCTAAGTACTTATCCGGGCACAAATAGAATAATTCTCATTTAACAAGCCTAAGTACTTATCCGGGCACAAATAGAATAATTCTCATTTAACAAGCCTAAGTACTACGTACGTACATTCTTTTCAAAAGACTCCTTTCCAAATAACACTTCCCCGATACTAACAACCGTAGTATCAAGTCCTATTCACCTTTCAAGACAAGTCACAATACCTTTTTAGAAATACAATTACCGGCTTCTAAATCAAGTGACTTCCTTATTTAAAACCTTAAGCAATTGGTACCTTTAAAACAATTTGCTCTTCCTTAACACAAGTTCTTTCTTTGATTACTCTATTAGAGAAAATCATTCTCTTAACCTTCCATAAAGCCGTTATAACCAACTTCCCATAAAGCCGTTATAACCCTTTATGGTTTAGACCAACACGTTCCTTTTATAACCAAGAGACTTCTACTTTTTGAAACCAAGTATTAAATACTTTCAAATAAATTCTCATAACTTTCAAAAATACAAATAGTCTCTTAACCTTTAGAAAACAAGTGACTCTTTTTATTATAAAACCTTAGGCAATTAATGCCTAGAAAAATAAGTGGCCTTTTCACTAAAATCAAATCACTTATCTTTCCATAAGTCAAATATAACTAACTCCCCATAAAGCCGTTATATTCACTTTATACCTTAGCCAAAAACAATTTCCTATCCAAGGGACTTATACGTTTAAAACGGAACAAGTATCACATACTTGGAAACTCTTCAAGTCCCTTAACCTTAATAAAACTTAAGACATCCTTACTATTTTCAAAGAAGTGAGTTGATCTCCTAACCCACCCGACTTGGCATTACATAAAACAAGTAAAGAATATCATAGTCTTGTACGTCACTGTACTACACGCATAACTAGTAATGCTCAAAAGATAGGAAAAGTTCTACATAGAGTAAATCACATAACTACCTCTTAACTTCTAAGAGTAGAAGGAAACATGAAATGATACCACAAGTATATTCCATACATAGAATCATGCCAAAGGAAGGAAGAGGTTCACATACCTCGCGACGATTGTCGACAAGTAGCAAAATGCTCCAAGTACCTCAACCTTGATAGCTATTCCACTCTCCAAGTAGGATACGCTATACTTAGTACTTCAACCTATAATGGTTACAATACGTCCATTAACCTTCTTACTTCACACGTAGAGTATTCTAAGTGCTACGTCACTAAATTCTACGGAAAATCGGACAACACTTCCTTTGTGTTTACTTACTTTGCCACCTTTTCCAAGGCCGAATACAATAACCAAACAGCCCCAATTGGCTCACAATTTCTATAAGGTACTCCAATAAAAACTAAACATTTCCAATTGGCTCACAATTTAGAAAGTAGTCCAATACAAATGAAAAACAAACTAAAAGTCCAATTCTAACTTGAAATACTACAACATCAATTCTTATCCAATGTTAGCATAACATGATATCAAGTCGCCACCAATTATAACTACTATAATCTCTAAGTAGGTAACATGCGACGATTTCTAATAAACGACCAATTAGTAATCCAATTTTCAAGTGGCTTATATAACATTTCGAATTTAGCTACAAGCACTCCACAATACTTATAAACTTCAACTTAACCACTTCATGCTAGCAACATGTAAAGCTAACAACAATATAAAAATCTTGTAACACTTTCAAAGAACAAGATTATACCTCAACGAATTGTAACCCAATCTTCAAAACCGAAGTTGCTCCTTAGCAACCTAGAGCCTCATCAAGACACTTCAATCCGCTCATTGAGACCCTTAGAACCACACCAAC
Organism: Przewalskia tangutica; assembly: GCA_029844215.1. Lineage (NCBI taxonomy): Eukaryota > Viridiplantae > Streptophyta > Magnoliopsida > Solanales > Solanaceae > Przewalskia > Przewalskia tangutica. Next base: position 16,926,033 of record CM056739.1, on the reverse strand, counting down.
AACTTTCCTTCAAACCTTAAAACCAAAACATAGAAAGTCTCTAGGTTTTATAATTTCGACTAATACGAAAACTCTCTTTTTCCGGGATTTTTCTATTGAGATACACTTACTATACCCTCATGAACCTTGGTTTAAAGTGGGGAATTAAAAGAACAAGGAACAAATTTTTCTCCTTCTAATGCTAAGTGAACCCGAGAGCTAAGCCTATGCTCTTCCAATTTTTGTGTGAAATTTCAAGTGTTGGCTCTCTCTAGCACTACTAGTAATATAAAGAGTAAAGGATGGTCAAGATATCACCAAATGTGAGGCTTGGATAAGCTCTTAGTAAGTCAAGACTTATTGACTAATTGACTTGGTCAAGAATGTCATGCTACACAAGTTGCAAGACTTTAGTCATCCAAGACTTAAGGTAAATGACCAAAATGGCCATGCCATTTCGTCCAAGGCAAAGCTAAGGGGGGGTGACACGTGTTGCCCTCCCGTTCGTCGCAATATTTCGTTTTCCGACCATTTCCAAAATTTCGCTAAATAATTACTCGTCTCGAACCTTAACATTTTGAATTCTTACTTACATTCTTATAAACATATCCTGAAATTCCGGGGTGTAACAACCGGGATATAGCCATAGGGTGGGGAAGTATGTATATAACACCTCGGGCTAGAACCGGAGGGAGAGGATGTATAGTATAGTACATATGTATATATATAAGTATCAGAGAGTGCTCCAGAGTTTCCTTGTTTGGCCTGAGTGGCATTTCAGTTATCAGTTATCCATTGCTTATGCCCTATTTTACAGTTTATACTTTCATGTTTACATTCACGTCTTACATACTGGTACATTTCATTCGTACATGCATCTCTTTTGTCGAAGGCATTGTATTTCATGATGCAGGTTCAAGGCGAACCAATTCCCAAAACAGCCTTGAAGAAGGTAAAATATAATGCGTAATTAAACATAATTATAAAACTTGAAAATATTCATTAAATCACATAAATAAGTGGATTCGTACAACAATCTTCTTGCCCAAAACTTGATCTAACTTACACAAGGACTCTACGATACAAAATCTGAATGAGAAATACAACAATACTTTTCGAATGAGGGAGACATCCTACAAAGGATATAAACTAAGGCGATGAATACGATGATGCGCCTCAACTTCCCGTGCTTCATACTGCAACCTGATAGATCGACTACCTGCATCATGTAAAGGATGCAGAAAGCATATCATGAGTACATAACGTACCCTCGTAGACATTATAGGCCGACAATGACGAAATCTATGCAATTAGAGATAAGTACCAAGTAGATACCACATAATCATATCACTAACGAGTCATTTAACTGAATAAGTCATAATGTTACACAATACCTCACAGAATTATCAAGCCAATATATCCATCTAAGGACCCATTAAACCCTATAAGATTCATACACATATAAGACTATCATTCCTTATTGACACAAATCACACCAAGTTGTATAAGCACATAGCATCCCAATCAACATTACAGTCATGAATTACTCACTCACATATAAGTTCTTGCTTTTGGGAGTCTCATAACTCACACATAGGTTTAGTAATTCCAGACATCATATTAGACCTCTCTACTCCGGTTTAACAACACAAGTTAATTAGACACATAATCATTACACTGCTACCTCATACCTTTCACAATATAGGCCTAGATTAGTGGATACATTGTTAACACCCATTATCTTTAGTTTCGACACCAAATATAGCCATATCCGATTACAAGCAAGACATTTATTAGTATGTTAGACTCTTCCCACAAATATTAAGTGGCTTCCTATTCATTAATATTAAGTCGTTAACACCCATACTAGACCATTTATCAAGTAATATTATTCATTATCAAGCAAACATGACTTCCCCAGTTCTCTATGACTAGCATGATATTTCTATCAGTAGGATCCACTGGCCATAACATAATTCCACAACGAGTACTTAGACTCACAAAGAAGTAACCATAGGAATCCAATGTACAGAGAGCAAGTAATCAGGAAACCATATAGGTTCACATAGTCAATTTAATTAAGGATTCTCAATTATGAGTAAATCACTCAGGTTCCAATCACCAATCCAAGTCACGTTGTCACTCAACAAGTAATAAATGTATGAATGATGATGCAATGCATATGCTAGGTACATTTATCATACAATAAACAGTACGTCAAAGTTTTGTTATGATCGTACACCCATGGTGGACCCACGAAGTCCATATACCCATTTGGAACATCCCATCGGAGATGAGCTTTTGGCTGAATAAATATCATGTTGCAGGAATGTAACTCTGTTCCTCATGTATTATCATCATCTTAATAGTGCCATAATCTCATTTGTTCTTACCTTTTCGATCTCTTGGACCCACAACACATATCATACCACTCTAATATAAAAATTATCAGAACCATAAGTGTATGAATGCAAATGATAGTTTAAGAAAAGAATCGTGATACAATGAGATGCAATCAAGTATAGAGATGACATATCATATGCTTTTAAAGATTCAATAACACACACATATAATCCAAGTACGAATTAGAGTATCACATCTAAAACATGTGTGATGAGTAAATAAATAATAGCAAACATAGAGACAAGCCCACATATGGCGACAAGCCCAAATAAGAAGTAGTCGGAACCAACACAAGGTTGATTCCCTAAATAACCTATCATCATATTTCAACACTTGTATCCACTCAAACATTCATCACAACTGCCTGAATGGGACCCCCAAACACGTGTCTCAGGCTCTTCAAAACTCCTCATAGCGAATGCAGTCTAACACGCAAGTTCTACATATTAATATACAAATAATCACACACAAGGACGTAATCCTTAACCAAATGTAAGACACCTTAAAACTCATCCAAGGTCCACGATATCAAAATTCAAACTTTATTACTCAAAAGGCTTTAAAAGGGATTACTAGTTATAACCCAAAGTTAATTTGAAAAACAACCTCATCTAGACCTTCAATTTCATAATTCCATTAAAAATCAATTTGCGACCCTAGGTTCTTCCCCAAGTAAGAAAACAGTTTTAATAATTGAATTAAACTCTACAACATGGTAATTTTATCAAACAATAACTTATTTAAATATTTCAAGGTTTACCACACCATTTTACACTCTTAGACATGATTCGTCTAATTTTAACCACCAAAAGCTTTCAATTTATTTTCCCCATTTCATGTTTTACCCAAATACTACAAACATGGTACAATAATTAAAGGGGAGGGACAAATTACCTTCCATGGAGGAATCTTAGGTAAAAAACTGCAGGAAGTTCCTTAGGTCAGCCCCTAATTCGAGATACACATATTTAGGAAATGAACTATTTTAGGGAATTTATTCCCATTGGTCAGTTAGTGTTTCTACTATGACTCGATTTCACTGGCGCAGATGCGCTACGGTGTGAAATGGGACCGCTGAGGTGCAAGCACTTGACACTTTTCTTATAACGATCTGTCTAATCATTTTTAGCTAAAGAATTGTATCATCTTGTTTGATACTTCTCATAAACTCTTTGTGGAGTTTGTGATTCATGGAGATGGATGACATAGATCTCCAGGTCCATTTACATGAGTTTCGGATGAAAAGCCCAAAACTAAAAACTTAGAGTTGGTTAATTTGACTCAAAGTTGATGTTAGGCTAGATGGATTAGTTTTTGGGTTCTGTCACTTCTGGTAGTTCCGGAGGGTCATTTCTAACTTGGTCGAGTCATTGGTTTACCTCCCGACGCAATCATATGCATTTTATGGCCTTATTTGTAAAGTGTGGATATTGGTTTTGTCACGACCCGACCCCGGGCATCGCGGTGCCCTACACGGCACCGCATCAGTATACATCAGAGAATAGCAGCGGAACATACACAACATACATAAAAACTTAGACAGTAACCAACAACAGGCTAGCCGATAAGGCCACCTTCCGTAAAATATACTCAATCCAGAAATAGAACAGTACATTTTTTTTTCTTTACAGCCCAATCCACAATGTGACTACAGACCTCTAAGAATAACAACTCTGGCGGGACAGGGCCCCGCCATACCCCTGAATGTACAACAACCGACAATACCAGGGATAAGCCTCCGAAATGAAGGAGCTTCTCAACAGCTGAACAGTGATCCTAAGAGCGAGGATCAGCAACCTGTACTTTACCTGCGGCATGAACGCAGCCCCCCGAAGGAGGTCAGTACAACATGTACCAAATATGTGGCCCGAAATCGTAATGAAATCATAAGTCTAAAATAAAACTGGAGACATGTATGATTACTCAATTAACAGTACACTGTGCCTTACTAACAATGAGAGTAAATAGGAGTATACTTACAATATAAAGTAGGAGGCTCACGATCAAAGCAGGACCACCGCCCGTGATGTCATTAAGCAATCCTATTCACGGGACTATTTCACCGCGTAGATCGCGTGGACCGCATGAGGTATTCCTCGCATAGTTGTACCGCGCCGCGTGAGACTATTTCACCCGCATAAGCCCATAAGGACTCGCGTGAGGTATTCCTCGCATCATGGGTAGCAAATCCACTAAAACAGTGGTATAACGTCTTGGGGTTTAACCTCATTTATACTCTTACCCCAAGGCGGTGGTATAACGTCTTGGGGTTTACCTCATTTATACTCTTACCCTAGCTCAACCGCCATCATACATAACATAAGCCCTACCGCTTATCATACAATAAATAAGCAAGTTAAGAAATCCCCCTAACTTCTTATTAGCCTTATTCATATACATTCTCATTTTAGTTTACTTAAGGCACTAACATGTCATTATAAAATCCGGGAATTTAACCCAAAGTACTACGTACTTCTATTCTTTTAAAAATGACTCTTTTTCATATATAACTTCCAAGATACTAATAACCGTAGTATCAAGTCATAACTACTTTTCAAGACAAGTCACGATACCTTTTAAAAATACATTTAGGCTTCTAAATCAAGTGACTTCTTTCCTTTAAAACCTTAGGCAATTGATGCCTTAAATCAAATTGCCTTTCAATAAATCAAGCCATTTATCTTTCCATAAAGCCAATATAACCAACTCCCCATAAAGTCGTTATATTCACTTTATGCATTAGTCAAGTACAATTTCCTATCCAAGGGACTTATACGTTTAAAACGAAACAAGTATCGCATACTTTAAAACTCTTCAAGTCCCTTAACATACTTAAATTACTTAGAGTAAACCACTCTTTAAACTTTCCATAAAAACAAGTATCAAAATACTTTCAACATACTTAAAGTCTCTTAACTTTGAAAACCAAGATATCCTTAACATTTAAACAAGTGAGTTAACTCCCTAACTCAATCAACTTGGACATTCCTAAAATAAGCCAAGGATGTCAAATGGACTAGATTGTCAAAATCTTGTACGTCTACCGTACTATATACGTGAAACTAGTCATGCTCAAAAGATAGGAAAAGTTCCACATACCTCTTCGGGTCAAACCACTTGTCAAGTACAAATTCCCGCCCGTAGTATGTCAACCTATAATATTCACAATACGTCCATTAAGGCCTTACTTCAAACGTAGAATATTATAAGTGTTAAGTCTCTAAATTCTACGGAAAATCGGACAGCACCTCCTTTGTTTTTACTAACTTTGCCACCTTTTCCAAGGTCGAAATACAATAACCAAACAGCCCCAATTGGCTCACAACAATATAGAAGGTAATCCAATGCCAATGAATAACCAAACAGCCCCAATTGGCTCACAATAATATAGAAGGTAATCCAATGCAAATGAATAACCAAACAGCCCCAATTGGCTCACAATAATATAACAATACCAATTCTTATTCAATTTCCATTTCAATCCAAATGGTTTAGTATAACATGATATCAAGCCGCAATCGATTACAACTACTACAATTCTCAAGTAGGTAAACATGCGACGATTCTAAATTAACGACCAAAATTGCATTTCAATTTCAAAAGGCTAATCATGTCATTTTCGGTTCTAGGCTTCTACAATCCATGTCACTTATCAAACTTCATAACACAAATCACATGATCACTTCTAACTTATAATAACGTGGAAACTTCAATTGCAAAAGTAAAACGAAGGTTATACCTCAATTAGCCCAATTATGATCCAAGATCACAAGTCGCTCCTTAGCAACTTTAGCTCCTCCTTTCGACGTTCCAATCCACTCCAAGCAACCCTTAGAAGCTTAAGAATAACTCATCTTCAAGTTCCAACTTCAAAGTTGAATAACCCTTTAGGTTTTCGCCTTGCGACTAATACGAAAACGCCTCTTTTCCGAAATCTTTCTTTTGAGAAAACCTTACAATACTCTTAGGAACCTTGGTTTAAAGTGGGGGAATTATTGGACAAGAATTGAAAATTTTCCTCTTGGAAACTTGTCAAAACCGTGAGCTTCCATAGTGAGCAAGACAAGATTTCAATTTTTTTCTAAGTGTAGGGAATGACAAAGTCTTGCTACTAGTAAGCTTATATAACAAAATGGAAGGTCTAGATTAGTACATATGGATGGCTCGGATGTGTTTCACATGGATCTTGCCCAAGTGGCCCTTGGACTTTTAGTCAACAATGTCAAGCTAAGTCATTTGCAAGACTTGTCTTCCTAACAATGGTCAAATGACCCTTTTGTCCTTGTTAAATTTCGTCCAAGACAACATAAGGGGGGTGACACGTGTCGCCCTCCCATTCGTCACAATATTTCGTTTTCCGACAAATCCAAAATTCCGATAAATTTTACTCGTCTCAAACCTTAACATTTGAGTTCTTACGTACGTTCTTAAAAACATATCCTGGAATTTCCGGGGTGTAACATTCTTCCCCCCTTAGAAACATTCGTCCCCGAATGTTCTTTCGGGAGTCCAACTTAAAGATAGCGACATAGTCTCCTTACAACCCCTACATACCAATAATGCCACAGGTGGCCACATACTAAAATGCCAACCTGAACCCCATGTGTCAACGTCGGTTATCTGCATAAAGCTTCTGCTGACTCTAAGCTTACAAATAATCTTTCCCGGATAAGCTTCGCCTTATCCACAGCCCGCTGAATCAAGTCTGGACCAAATAACTGAACCTCGCCCATGCCGAACCCACCAATCGGCGATCTACATTTTCTTACATACAAGGCCTCATACAGGGTCATCCGAATACTGGAAGGGTATCTGTTATTGTACTCAACACAACAAGAGACAATTAATCCTCCCGGCTATTTCTGAAATCAAGAACACAGGCCCGCATCCTATCCTCAGGTGCCTGGATAGTACGCCTTGCCTGTCCGTCGGTCTGAGGGTGTAATGCAACACTGAGACTCACCTGTGTCCCTAATCCCTCCTGAAAAACCTCCAGAAGTTATCCGTAACCGAGCTCATCTGTCGGTCATCATAAACGTAGGAACCCCGTGCAGTCTCACAATCTCTCTGCTATACAAGTAAGCATAATCCTCAGCCGAGTAAGGGGTCCCAAATCCGAAAGAACACGGCTGGTTTCGCCAGCCTAATTACCATGACCCCCAGGGAGTCGCACTTCCTCCGAGTACGATGCCACCCTGTAACAAGATCTATATTAAATTACCTCTCATACCTAGGTTGGGATTTCAATCTCCTGCAATAGCCCACTGGGCTTCTGGTGCTCAACCATGACCTGCTACTATCTCGGACACTAAGCAGTAACTCCGCTATGTCCCTTTTCTGGTCATCTTACCCATACATACTTCTGAGGTCACGACACGACTTAGTCGGCCCCAAACAATTAGGGCAATAAGCACTGCGTGCCTCCCCTAAAACCTGCTGACTAGTCCTGCAGCACCGGGTACACGCAATCTATCCTCATCTCACAACACCCCATCTGGTGCTACTCAACCAGGCTCTTCTCTCCTCGAAGAGTCGTATCTCGATACCGTATCATAACTGGATCCTCATACTGTCGCCTCTTTACTTCCTCAACGATGGAAGACTCGGCAACCTCTCGGATCTGAACTTCATTAACCTTGGAAACCAATAATCGAACCCCTAGGCTCGAATGGCGAAGAATCTTACGGACTACATCACATCTGTTGGCTGCCCATCCGGACTACCCCAGTCCATCACAAAGAGTATATGTAACTGTCTTGGCTTTTCCCGGATGGTATAGGATAAAAATATCACAATCCTTGAGTAACTCTAACCACCATCGGTGTCGCAAATTCTCCGCCTCGATCTGCGGATATCTGGAGGCTTTGTGTCCGCATAAGTATCCACGTGAAGTCAGATATACGTCATGCCCCCAAATCTTCAAGGCATGATTTAACTGCCGCCAACTCTAAATCGTGAGTGGCGCAATTTCCTTTCCCGCTTCCCTAACTACCGGGAAAACATAGGTTCTAACCTTATCGGGTTGCGTCAGCACACAACCTAGCCCAACACCCAACATGTTATCATCAAAACCTAACCCTCTAGTCTTCAGGAGGAGTTAGAACTGTAGTCGTGGTCAACTTGTCTTCCAAAAACTGAAAGTCTTTATCATTCCTGCGAAATATTCGGGTATCCTTAATCTCACTTATGGTTCCTGTTTCCCATTTTGTTGCAACCAAACTTGGTCACTAAACTTAGACTTAATTCCTTTGCTTGCCTCATGGCTAAGACTTACTGTCAATCACAATTTAGGGGGGGGGGAGGTTTCCTTGATCTCGTCAAGTAGTAACCCGGTTTTCCTTTCCAGTTTGTAAAGCCTATAACTAGGTGTTACCACATTTTCTCGAAATGTTCTTACTTCCCATTATTTACTAATGGTCTTTACACTAGTCTGGGGTAAACATATCTCGTGCAACCTATTTTTAACCATAGTCGTATTCTCCTTTATTATTCTGGTCCTATCCTGCGTCTAACAACATGGGTACATGCAACCCCATGTCATACGCTGCCCTTTTCGTGGGGAAGAGAACTTATCTCCCTATCTTGAACTTTCCTTGGAGTCACAACCCTACTCACTGGGTCCTCTTGCGGTCCAGTAATTAGCTAATCATCACGCCCCGCCTTTAAGTTCGTGTAGATTTTCCAACCTACCAAAGATGCCCTCAGCTTTCCGCCGGCAGCACTCGTACTTATTTTTATTCTTGCCTTGTACATTTTCCTGAAATTATCCGGAAGGTCGTGGCCCTGACCGCCACACCAAACCAACTCCAAGTACCTCCAAGGGCACTTAAAATAACTTCCTCCAAATTCAATTATTACATACTTCCTGCGTCAATTTACCCCAAGTAAACAAGTCACACAGACTTAAAAAGAAAACAATGTCAAAGAAGGAAGGATAATTCACTGGTTACCACCACTTCTCTTCCTTTCCACTCGATGGCAAACTGCCAGGAAGCCGAATCAATCAATCTCTTATGTAGTCCACGTTGGCATAACAAGAGGCCAACTAGCCGAACTCATAATGACCTCAATATACGTCATAACTCTCTGTTGGGTCCAACGACTTTATCGTTACCGTCAATTATTATCTAACCGCTCAGCTACCACCCAACACTCACGGGTGTAGTCACCTCGAAAGGTCCTCATGGATTCAGGTTCCATTTCCTTATTCTTGGTTGCTCTCTTTCATCGGTGCATTACTCTTCCGTACTCCCAAACTTATTCTAGCGTCGACATAGCCTTCATCTTCGTTTGGGCCTCAAATCTGGAGTTACTAAATTAAACAATACAAGGCCCATTCCAGCTCTCACACAGTTCGGTGGAACACGCCCACGAACCCGTAAAATGACTAACTAAACTTGGGCCTTGCACCTCGTGACCTGTCACATAGCGGGACTACTACTAATCGATCCCATTTCCTTTCAAGTTATGGGCGACCTAAATAGATCTGACCCGACTCGTGTCGTACTTAATTCTTTTCCTAGGTCTGTCTTAACTTTTTACTACCCGAGAAGGCCTTATATACCTAAGGTATCGGTGGTTATCAACATTTTTAGGCTCGCAATTTCCATGCTCCAAGCCTATCTTATCAGCCCGTGGCAGGTACAAGAACTTCTCGTAATATCATAATCGTGTTGTCTTGACCACAACAACCATACTTTCTTCGTCCGGATCTCGCCCGTACAATTCCCTTAAGCATACCACGTAGCTTAAGTTGCTAACATAGCCTTCCACTTAGTCTCTTAATTAACTTCTTAAGGGTCCATTACCTTTTTCCGATAACTCATCATTTCCTAATTATCTCAAATTAGCACGTAAAACCTTGATGAGAATTCATTAAACTGTTTCATACCTTCCGATATTTATTTAGTCCTTCCAAATCACGGTAATCTAAATCATTCTAGGCAACACGGCGTCGACCTCATACATAAATTCGCATAGTTGTATGTCACAATACCAACTACAACCATTACCAACTGGATACGCAATCCACGTAATCCTTCCCGGTCATCGCTTTCTCGTGGCTGCAAACAATCATAACTTGTTAGGGAGACGACCCTAACCATACAACTCTATCGCACGATCTTAGAGTGAGAAGAATGGAAACTAATCCTAAATGTCCTGCAGCCTCCGATTATAGATGTGGTGCACACACCGATAATCAAGACTCTACTAGACACGGTCTGTAGACACTTTCCGAGGACTAACTGCTCTGATACCACTTTGTCACGACCCGACCGGGCCGCGGTGGTGCCTACAGGTACCGCATCGGTATACATCGAGAGAATAGCGGTGAACATACACAACATACAAAAAAACTTAGACAGTAACCAACAACAGGCTAGCCGATGAGGCCACCTTCCGTAAAATATACTCAATCCAGAAATAGAACAGTACATTTTTCTTTTCTTTTCAGCCCAATCCACAATGTGACTACAGACCTCTAAGAATAACAACTCTGGCGGGACAGGGCCCCGCCATACCCCTGAATGTACAACAACCGACAATATCAGGGATAAGCCTCCGAAATGAAGGAGCTTCTCAACAGCTGAACAGTGATCCTAAGAGCGAGGATCAACAACCTGTACTTTACTGCGGCGTGAACGGCCCCGAAGGAGGTCGATCTGACATATACCAAATATGTGAAACTGAAATGCGTAATGAAATCATAAGTCTAAAATAAAGCGGAGACATGTATGATTACTCAATTAACGATTCGTGCCTTACTAACAATGAGAGTAAATAGGAGTATACTTACAATATAAAGTAGGAGGCTCACGATCAAAGCGGGACCACCCGCAGATGTCATTAAGCAATCCTATTCACGGGACTATTTCACCCGCGTAGATCGCGTGGACCGCATGAGGTATTCTCGCATAGGTGTACCGCCGCGTGAGACTATTTCACCGCGTAAGCCCATAAGGACTCGCGAGGTATTCCTCGCATCATGGGTAGCAAATCCACGGAAACAGGTGGTATAACGTCTTGGGGTTTACCCCTCATTTATACTCTTACCCAGGTGGTATAACGTCTTGGGGTTTACCCCTCATTTATACTCTTACCCTAGCTCAACCGCCATCATACATAACATAAGCCCTACCGCTTATCATACAATAAATAAGCAAGTTAAGAAATCCCCCTAACTTCTTATTAGCCTTATTCATATACATTCTCATTTTAGTTTACTTAAGGCACTAACATGTCATTATAAAATCCGGGAATTTAACCCAAAGTACTACGCACTTCTATTCTTTTAAAAAAATGACTCTTTTTCATATATAACTTCCAAGATACTAATAACCGTAGTATCAAGTCATAACTACTTTTCAAGACAAGTCACGATACCTTTTAGAAATACATTTAGGCTTCTAAATCAAGTGACTTCTTTCCTTTAAAACCTTAGGCAATTGATGCCTTAAATCAAATTGCCTTTCAATAAATCAAGCCATTTATCTTTCCATAAAGCCAATATAACCAACTCCCATAAAGTCGTTATATTCACTTTATGCATTAGTCAAGTACAATTTCTATCCAAGGGACTTATACGTTTAAACGAAACAAGTATCGCATACTTTAAAACTCTTCAAGTCCCTTAACATACTTAAATTACTTAGAGTAAACCACTCTTTAAACTTTCCATAAAAACAAGTATCAAAATACTTTCAACATACTTAAAGTCTCTTAACTTTGAAAACCAAGATATCCTTAACATTTAAACAAGTGAGTTAATTCCTAACTCAATCAACTTGGACATTCCTAAAATAAGCCAAGGATGTCAAATGGACTAGATTGTCAAAATCTTGACGTCTCTGAGTACTATACGTGAAACTAGTCATGCTCAAAAGATAGGAAAAATTCCACATACCTCTTCGGGTCAAACCACTTGTCAAGTACAAATTCCCGCCCGTAGTATGTCAACCTATAATATTCACAATACGTCCATTAAGGCCTTACTTCAAACGTAGAATATTATAAGTGTTAAGTCTCTAAATTCTACGGAAAATCTGACAAAGACCTCCTTTGTTTTTACTAACTTTGCCACCTTTTCCAAGGTCGAAATACAATAACCAAACAGCCCCAATTGGCTCACAACAATATAGAAGGTAATCCAATGCCAATGAATAACCAAACAACCCCAATTGGCTCACAATAATATAGAAGGTAATCCAATGCAAATGAATAACCAAACAGCCCCAATTGGCTCACAATAATATAACAATACCAATTCTTATTCAATTTCCATTTCAATCCAAATGGTTTAGTATAACATAATATCAAGCCGCAATCGATTACAACTACTACAATTCTCAAGTAGGTAAACATGCGACGATTCTAAATTAACGATCAAAATTGCATTTCAATTTCAAAAGGCTAATCATGTCATTTTCGGTTCTAGGCTTCTACAATCCATGTCACTTATCAAACTTCATAACACAAATCACATGATCACTTCTAACTTATAATAACGTGGAAACTTCAATTGCAAAAGTAAAACGAAGGTTATACCTCAATTAGCCCAATTATGATCCAAGATCACAAGTCGCTCCTTAGCAACTTTAGCTCCTCCTTTCGACGTTCCAATCCACTCCAAGCAACCCTTAGAAGCTTAAGAATAACTCATCTTCAAGTTCCAACTTCAAAGTTGAATAACCCTTTAGGTTTTCGCCTTGCGACTAATACGAAAACGCCTCTTTTCCGAAATCTTTCTTTTGAGAAAACCTTACAATACTCTTAGGAACCTTGGTTTAAAGTGGGGGAATTATTGGACAAGAATTGAAAATTTTCCTCTTGGAAACTTGTCAAAACCGTGAGCTTCCATAGTGAGCAAGACAAGATTTCAATTTTTTTCTAAGTGTAGGGAATGACAAAGTCTTGCTACTAGTAAGCTTATATAACAAAATGGAAGGTCTAGATTAGTACATATGGATGGCTCGGATGTGTTTCACATGGATCTTGCCCAAGTGGCCCTTGGACTTTTAGTCAACAATGTCAAGATAAGTCATTTGCAAGACTTGTCTTCCTAACAATGGTCAAATGACCCTTTTGTCCTTGTTAAATTTCGTCCAAGACAACATAAGGGAGGTGACACGTGTCGCCCTCCCATTCGTCACAATATTTCGTTTTCCGACAAATCCAAAATTCCGATAAATTTTACTCGTCTCAAACCTTAACATTTGAGTTCTTACGTACGTTCTTAAAAACATATCCTGGAATTTCCGGGGTGTAACAGGTTTTTCTCAGACGATCCTTCAAAAAGTATGTCATAGCTCGGTCATTTGTGAAATTTGAGGGTACAAACGAGTTTGTAGCACTATTTACCTTAGATGAGTATGTTTGGTTTGTGTCCGGGGGGGGGGGGGGGTTCAAGAGTGTTTCAGGTGTTAGATGGGGGATTTTGTCTAAATTTCACCGTTGGTATCTGATGTCAACCGTGATGGCACAAGTATTCACTTGAGTATGTCTTCCTCAGTGAGAGGTTGGATCGCTGAAGTGGAATCTAGGAGTTGGGAGATTTCCAGCGTAGTAGAGTCATGTTCACCACGGTGAGGGGTGAGGTGTCAAGTGACTCTCGCATCAATGAAGGTTATTTTGCTGCAGTGGGTCTGGTCCAGCGAAGTCGATTTCGCTGGGGTGAAAGAATTGTACCATATCCTTATATAATCTCTAGGTTAATGTTTTTTACCTAAAATAGAAATCTCGAAACCAGCGCCGCATTAGGGAACTTTCAGAACCTTATGAGCATTTCCAACCTTGAGGTAATAGATTCATTCCTTTTTATGACTTCAGTTGTGATTTTAAGGTCTTTAATTGTGGTTTAGCATGTTATATAAGTTGGGGAAGATGGGTTATGCATATTGTGAGATTGAGAGTTATATGATTAATTTTAATGAAGGGTCATGGCTTAAAAGGTATTGTTAATGTGAATTATGATTGGATGATGAGATATGATCATGTTTTTAGGCTTAATTTGATCATATAAGCTTGTTTTCAATTGGGGAAAATTTCTAGGATTTCGAATGGGGGCTTTTTGATTATTTTTCAATTTAGGGATCAAACATGAATAAATTTGTTATTCATTAAGGGATATAATTACCTAGTATGTAATCTTGGTTATTGTATATTAACGTTCTAGTCTAGGTAGCGTGGGATCAAGATGAGTATTTAAAGTCTTGTTTTATATTGTGTTAGCTTTATATTAAAGGTATAATATGTGCCAATTTGCTTGGATTATCACGTGATGCGAATGAAGGGCACGACTATCATCATGGCTTGATTTGGTAGTAGTCCTTCTCGTCTTTGAGATAGGCTATGGTTTAAATTTTTGATACTCCAATAGAAGTATGTAAATATTTATAAATTTTGAGGGGTATTTGGCATGTTTGGGGTCCGCTCGGCCATTGTGATGAACATTTGAGTGGGTACCGGTGTTGAACTGCGATGATGGGTAGATTTGGGGGATTATCATCGTGTTGCTTCCGACTGCTGTTTATTTGGGCTTGTCCCCATATATGGGCTTGTCACCATGTTTTCCATTATTAGTTTACTCATCACACATGCTTTTGATATGATATCTTAATTTGACTTGGAATTGCCTATGTGTTATTGAATACTTGAAAGAATGTGGTATATCATCTCTATACTTGATTGCAACTTATTACATCATGATATCTTGCCTTATATTATTATTGCATTCATACACTCATGATTCTGTGAAATTGATATGAGATTGGTATGGATATGTTGTGATCTAAGAGATCAAAAAGGTAAGAATACTATGAGATTATGACACTTGAGATGATATTGGTATGAGGGGAGAGGGATTGCATTCCTACAACATGATTGAGACACGGAAAATGATTCATGGGCTCTAGTCAGATTCATGTGTAGAATTTTGGATAGCTAGGATCGGTATATGGACTTTGCGGGTCCTTTGTGGGTGTACATATCATAAGTAAACCTTGACATACTATATACCAGGTTGAGAAAGGTACCTTGCATATGCATTACATTCATATCATACATACTCATGCCATATCTTTGATAATATGTGATTGGAAATAATCATTGAATGATATTGAATAATTTGGTTCGATTGTGAACTTGAAAGGATTTTTCATGCTAAGTGATACTTGATATACTATTGAAATCTATGAACATCATGATGATTACATGACATACTTGGTTATTGAACTATTAGTATATAATATTTGGTGTCAACTTGGTATTTATCTCTTATTATGTATCTTCCATCGTTGCCAGCCTATGATATCTACATGGGTACATTGTGTACTCATGCTACACTTGTTGTATTCTTTTTGGATGCAGATTCAGTACCTATGATTTCATTCCACGTTATATTATGAGACAATGTTTAAAGATCCATTTTTATTTATATAATATCTTGCAAATGTTAGGGAGTGGCTCGCCTACCAGTGTGATTATGTAGGTGCAGCGATGATTCACGAGAGGTAATAATGACATCACCTCGATGCAGGGTGTAAAATTGTTTCACATGGCGGATGCATTTGTCCACCAAGGTCTGAACACAATTTTCTTTGGAGAGGACACAACTCCTTCAGCAACTCTTCACTTCGGTAAATATTCTTCCTGAACCGTAGGAGTTACTTGACTCATAAATTCCATGGGGGTACATTGTTTACTCATGCTACGTTTGTTGCATTATTTTTGGAAACAAATTCAATACCTTCCACCTCTATAGGGCCACGTGGATGAGTCAAAGTTGTGATCTTTGATATTCAGGATGAGGATAATTCTTCCAGCATGCCCTAGGATACTCAATCTCTACTTATTGTCTTTTATTCATAGTTGAGTGACATAGTTCAGACTATGTATTCGGATTTGGCCTACGTGTCCATTTACTCAGACTTGTATTATTTTGTTAGTGCTCTTGTATGCCCAGACTAGATCACTTGGGGTATTTATTTAGATGTATCAAACTTATCATTTCATTCCATGTTATATTATCAAATAGTGTTTAAAGTATCCACATTTGTTCCTCTTTTATTTATATCATATCTTGCAAATATTTGGGAGTGGTTACCCTATCAAAGGGATTGTGTAGGTGCCACCACGATTCCTGATAGGGGGTCGTGATAAAGTTAGTATCAGAGCCCTAGGTTAAACAATCCTAAATATAAAAGCAATTTCTAGTAGAGTCTTGTGGATATGTGCGGACACATCCGTACTTATCTTCGGGAGGCTTTGAGACACTTATGAAACTTCACATTCTTCATTCCTTTCGTGCTAAGTTGAATCAAATTGGTATATGACCTTCATTTTTATTTCTCTCATAGATGGTAAGGACTCATACCGATGCAGCGGAAAGGAGGCACCAGTACAAGCATCGACATCGATAGTGCATGGTCATGGTAGAGGTCATGCTCGGGGCTGGGGTAGTGCCAGAGCAACAACACCAGTCCAAGAAATAACACAGAGAGACGATCCGGGTCATACTATATTTGTTTCCCCAGAGCTAGCTATTAAGCCTCATGATGATGCTAAAGGAGGAGATGGGGCCAGCCCAGGATCATCCTAGATTTATTACTACTCTGGTTCTACAGGACACACTAGTCATGGTATTGAGTGTTATTGATGGTTTTACTCAGACATGTGTACATCCTACTACTCTAGGTCATTCTCATACCCATGTGGGGGTGGGGCGGACTCATACCCATGAGTTTCACACTCCTAGGGTTTAGCCAGCAGTGATATTAATGGCCCGTATCGATGAGGTTTTTGCTTCAGAGTTTGGTCCTGGGCCTATTAAAGGGATAACTATGACCCACGATGAGCGGAAGATTTGAGAAAACTTTTCAAACATGAAGCCTCAGATATTTTATAGACAACCTGAGGAGGATGCGTATAAGTTCATCATGAGTAGCCATGAGAGGTTTGTCACGACCCGATCCCGGCGTGGATCGTGCCTTACTGGCACCCAGTAGACATACATCCAGTAATGTCGGAATATAACAAACAAGACATGAAACATATGTATCCAATAAGAAAATAGGCTAACCAAAACGGTCACCTTTCTGTATAAATAAATGAAAACTTGAACAGTTACATCCCTTTCACAAACCCTGCCCACAACAGTACTACAAACCTCTAAGAATGTTATAACAACAACGACGGGACAGGGCCCCGCCATACCCCTGAATTTAAGTACCTACAACAACAAGGGACTATACCAAAGATAAGCCTCCGAAGAAACGGAGCTTCCCAAAACGCTGAACTGTGATGCTATGAGCGAGGATCCACAACCGATGTACCTCTACCTGCGGCATGAACGCAGCCGAAGAGGTCGATACAGTACCAAGTATGTGGCGGAAATCAGTAAATGAAATAATAAGTCTAAAATAAAACAGAGACATGTATGATAACAAAACTACGATTCACAACATAAAAGCGCCATGTCAAGTCGTGGACTCACGCCTCAAAGTCATCCTCACGTGGAACTCCTTCCTCATTGTCAGCCTAGGTATAAATCGTGTGATACGTATACCATGTCTCGGCCCATCTCATGGACTCGGTGTCGGATCGTATGGAATACATTCCCGGCCCATCTCATGGACTCGGTGTCGGATCGTATGGAATACATTCCCGGGCCATCTCCTGGACTCGGGGTCGGATCGTAGAATACATTCGGTCCATCCCATGGACTCGGTATAGAATCGTGTGGAATACATTCCGGTCCATCCATGGACTCGGTATAGAATCGTGTGGAATACATTCGGCCCATCCTATGGACTCGGTATAGAATCGTGTGGAATACATTCGGCCCATCCTACGGACTCGGTATAGAATCGTGTGGAATACATTCCCGGTCCATCCCATGGACTCGGTATAGAATCGTGTGGAATACATTCCCGGTCCATCCCATGCACTCGGTATAGAATCGTGTGGAATACATTCCCGGTCCATCCCATGGACTCGGTATAGAATCGTGTGGAATACATTCCCGGTCCATCCCATGGACTCGGTATAGAATCGTGTGGAATACATTCCCGGTCCATCCCATGGACTCGGTATAGAATCGTGTGGAATACATTCCCGGTCCATCCCATGGACTCGGTATAGAATCGTGTGGAATACATTCCCGGTCCATCCCATGGACTCGATATCAAATCGGGTGGAATACATTCCCGGTCCATCCCATGGACTCGGTATCAAATCGACCATAACATTTAAACTCTCTTTTAAGACAAATTAAGATAATACCATACTTTCCTTTTTTAAAATCAAGTAGCAACATTCTTTCCAAAAAGTTCAAGTTTGCCTAATTTCAAATACTCAAGTCTCTCATTTTCGAAAGGTTTCGTAGTTCATAGTCTTAATCACTTAATAACATAATTCTCTTTTAAAACAATTTGAGTAACATATGCCTTATGTGTGAGTAGGTTATTCTTATTTATAACAATCTTATTAAAGCAGCCATGATCTAGGAATTGTAATACAATTTTGTCTTATCTTAGCTTCTATGCAGATGGAGGTTTCTACTGGTTTTAATATAATTAATTATTTGTCAATACATTTTCCTTTATTAACGCTGCAGTGGTTCGTTCGATACTTATTCTCATTTCGAAATCAAGAAACATTATTCTTCAAAAACCAAGTACTCATTACTCACGAATGAGGTTTCACACTTTTTAACAAAATTCATATCAATTCAATTAAGTCAAGTCTCTTATCTTTTAAGATCAAGTCTCTTAACTTCTAAAATCAATAAACCATTCTTTTACCTACATAAAGTCGTTATAACTAATTTCCCATAAAGCTATTATAACACTTTATGTTTTAAACCAACCAAAACTCATTTAGCACATGTACGTCTACCGTACTACATAGTTTACAAAACATCATGCTAGAAAGGATAGGAAGAGGTTCACATACCTCGCGACGATTATCGACAATTAGCAAATAGCTTCAAAGTACTGTAACCCTGCTAGCCTTTTCCACCCTTCCAGTAGAATACGCTACTCGTAGTACTTCAACCTATACAGGCCACAAAACGTCTATCAACCTCTAGATCTCTTCGTAGAATAATTCTAGTTACAAGATTCCTTATTCTACGGAAAATTCGGCAGCACCTCCCCCCCACAACCACATAAATCTCCTCCTCTAACGAGGCCTGCTACCAAACCAACAATCCCGGGGGGGGGGGGGGGGGTTACACGTCTAACCGGACGTGTACAATTCTACTCCACAATAATACTACAAGTCTACTGTAAATACAGTCCTATGTAAATACAGTTCAATTCTTTAATCATCCTTCCAATATATATTATACTCAATTCTAAACTACTATAACATGTAATCTCCAATTACAATAGGGGGACAAAGATAATTACCTCGATAAGCCCAAAATTATCCAAGATATAAGTCGATCCTGAGCAACGTTTAGCTCCAATTCCTTACGCTCCAACCCGCTCCAAGCAACCCTTAGAAGTTTCTAAACAACTTCTCTTAACACTTCATCTAAGCTATGAAGATTTTTCTAGGGCTTCATTTTGCGACTATTGTAATAAAATAGTATTTCCGGGTTCCTAGTATTGAAAAAACTTTGGAATACAACTAGAGATACTAGGCTAAGGTATTTGGGATTTATACAACAATACTTAAGGTATTTCTCTACACAAAGTGGGAGGGGGACGAGAACAATTTTAAAGGGAGGGAGTATTTTGCCTTGGAAGACTTAAGTGTGGATGATATTGTCACACCCCGAACCCCGGGCCCGTGACTGGTGCCCTACCTGGGCACCCTTCTACCTTAACAACTAAGTACATTGCGGAAATTAGTAACAGCTCATTTTTTTTTTCTTTAAAATAAACGTACGTGCAAGGGCAAAGCCGACAAGGCTGTCATATATACATAAACAATGCATACAACACTGCATACGCAGTCCAATCCCACATATGAATACAGCACTTCAAGAGTTATATCGAACTATGACGGACAAGGCCCCGTACCCAAAGCTGCATAAAGCTCTGCATCAAGGATATATACCAAAAAGATAAACTCCTGAACAGAGGGAGCTATCCAAAAACCCTGAGCAGGATCCTACGCCTGCCGATTACCGAACAGCGTACCTAAACCTGCGGCATGAACGCAGCCCAAGAGGTCGATGCGAAGAATGTACCAAGTATGTGAGCAGAAATGCGTAATAAAATCATAACGATCTAAACAAAGCGAGACATGTATGATAGCCAACCTACGACATAATACATAAGCGATACATCAAGTCGTGGACGAGCCGCTGAGTCATTACTCAAATATAACCATGGGTCTCACGCCCATAACATCAATCATGCGTGGAATCTTTCCTCACCGTCGGCGATCCATGATATAGTACAACACCAATAGGCATACATGAACACCAAGTCCCACCGGTGGTATAGCATCTTGGGGGTTTACCCCTCACTTATACTCTTACCCTGGAGAAGGTGGTAAAGCAGGTGGTATAGCATCTTGGGGGTTTACCCCTCACATATACTCTACCCTGGAGAAGGTGGTAAAACAGGTGGTATAGCATCTTGGGGGTTTACCTCTCACATATACTCTACCCTGGAGAAGGTGGTAAAACAGGTGGTATAGCATCTTGGGGGTTTACCCCTCACATATACTCTTACCCTATCTCGACCGATCACAAACAAGACATAAGCACTACCATGTCTTTTATAAAAAGAATCCGTGAATTTAACCCAAGTACTACCAATAACGGAAGCATACCCGTGGAATCCCACATCACCGTCGATGCGTCAAGAACTTACAACTGCAACACCACCTCCACCCGAGAGTCGCGACAACGTAATAAAACATAGTACTTGCACTCAAAGGCTATCACCGGCACACATAGGCAATTCCCAGTTAATCAAGCCAAAGTACTAATCAAGGCACACATGGAATAATTCTCAATTAACAACCAAAGTACTAATCAAGGCACCAATAGGATTATTCTCATTTAACAAGCCAAAGTACTAATCAAGGCACACTTAGACTAATTCTCAATTAATCAAGCCAAAGTACTAATCAAGGCACACTTAGACAAATTCTCAATTTATCTTTCCATAAAGCAAATATAACCAACTTCCCATAAAGTCGTTATATTCACTTTATACCTTCGCCAAATACAATTTCCTATCCGAGGGACTTATACGTTTAAAACGGGACAAGTATCACGTATTTTAAAACTCTTTAAGTCCCTTAACTTTCAAAACACTTCAAGTCTCTTAATATATAGAAAACAAGTTTCTTCTCTTAAATCATGTCATTTCTCCTCTTTTAAACAATTAAGTAAATCACTCCCTTGACTCCCCTAAAGTCATTTTAATGACCTTTAGGTTTTGGAACTAAGGCACTAGCCAAAAGGTTTAGAAACCACTTCCTTTTCAAGACTCTATGTACTTTAAGTAAAATACTTTCACTTTTAAGAATCCAAACTTCACTAAGGAAATGGATTATACGACTTACAATTTAAACATCAAAGTACAATCAAGGAAGCACATAGAACAAATTCTACTTTAGGCAATCCAAATACAACCAAGGAATGGATCATTTAGGGAGTAGAACATACTTTCTTTATCTTAAGGAATCATGCTAGAAGAGGAGATAGTTCACATACCTTTCGCTAATTCCACAAGCTGAATCGAATACGCTGCACGTAGAAGTGTCAACCTATAATGGTCACAACAAGACTATCAACTTCTAGTCTCGTAGAATAATACTAAGTGTTTGGTCTCTAATTCTACGGAAAATCGGGCAGCACTTCCTTTGTTTCTACTCACTTTGCCACCTTTTTCAAGGTCGAATACAATAACCAACACGCCCCATTTAAGGCTCCAAACAACCACTAAACAAAGGGGATTACACGCCTTACAATACGTGTAAAATTCCGCCCCACAATTTAATACAAAGTAGTTCAAACTTCACTAGCCATCCTCGGCCAACATACTAACAATTCAAAGTCTTTTCCAATCCTTTTCCAATTCCAAGTTCTAAGGTCTAACATGTTATATAGTTACAAACAACTTCAATAACTACAATTTCCTTCTTTATACAATATGCGACAACTTAAACGAATAATCAACTTGAATTGTAGTCTTAAGGCTAACATGCTAGTTTTCGGATTAGGGTTCCAATAGCCAATATAATAAACAAACTTCATAATATACCACTCATGCTTGCTAATATCCATAGCTACAACAATAAGTAAGCCTTAACTACTAAAACGACCAAATTTATACCTTTCAAAGCCCTTAAAATTTCCAAGATTCAAAGTCGCGCCTTAGCAATTCTTAGCTCCTTTCCTTAGGTTCCAATCCGCTCCAAGCACTCCTTAGAAGCCTATGAAGAACCCATCTTCAAGTTCCAACTTCAAAGTTGAAGAACTTCCTAGGTTTTCGCCTTGCGACTAATACGAAAACTCCGTTTTTCCGAAATCTTTCTATTGAGATAACCTTACAACACTCTTAGGAACCTTGGGTTTAAGTCTTGTGAACAAAAGGTCACAAACTAAAATTTTTCTTGTGGGGAAAGTGGCTAACCCGAGAGCTAACTTAAGAACAAGAAATGTTTGTGATTTTTCTAAGTGTTGGAAACTTAGTCTTGCACTAGTAGTGAGCTTATATAAAACATTGGAGGGCTTGTATTATCACAAATGTGTGTCTAGGATGAGTTTCACATGGATTAAGCTTAGGTGGACAAGTTGACTTGTCAACAATATCAAGCTTGAAGACTTATCATCTACTTAGGTCAAATGACCACTTTAGCCTTGCAAAATTTCGTCCAAGCCTTGTGGAAGGAGTGCCACGTGTCGCCCTCTCATTCGTCCATAAAATTTCGTAACCCTCGTGGGTCCCACAAAAATGTAAAACTCCTCGGGTGGGCCCCACGTGACCAAATCCGTAAAAATAAATTTCCATAATATTATTAAGTCTCATACTCTTCAAATAATGTATTTTGAGAATCCAATTCTCAACAACGAACATTTTTCCTTTCCGACGTTCGGAACATTTTCCGTCGGAAAAACAATTCTTCCCGCCGTACGATTTCCAAGTCTTGTTTCCTTTCGTACATTCTCTTCTACATGTCCTGGACTTACGGGGTGTAACATTCTTCCCCCCTTAGAAACATTCGTCCCCGAATGTTCTTAGTCGGTTGTCACGCTATACAAACTCCGGCACAATCTCTATACTATGCCTATCAATCAAATGCTCAAGACCAACGATGCCACACATGGCCACCACATAACATACGTAAACATATCAATGGACCTTTCGTCCGCGACCCCCTTCTCACAAAACTCGAAGGTTACAGTCTTCCCAAAACACGGGATCCTTAGAGGTTCCTTTCTTTACTTACTTATCATACTTTCTCGTACTTCCAAACTCATATAGTACACGTACAAAATCTTAAATTTTGTTTCTATTCTCCAATCCTTGGAGTTACTATCCAAACTTGGCCATTTTGTTACTTACACTCCCGTTAAGGCTCTTCTCGGTCCTTACGACCTAGTTCCGGTGGAACGCATCCACGAACTCGTATAACGATTAACTCAACTTGGGCCTGGCATCCTCGGGACTGTTATACCCCGTATTTCCAGAGTATGTACGCGGGGACGTACGTAGAAAAGTTTGTGCCTTAAAGTGCTTGGCCGAATTTTATTTGTGCATAACACCCGGTTAGAGTCGTTTTTGGGCGAAACGTTTTCACAGCTTTCGTAGGGGAATTTCCGGCGATGTCATTTTTAATTTTTGCGGATTTTTACGAGAGACGAAACATTTTTGGCCAACGAGAGGGCGACACTTGTCACCCTCCCATTGGAGCACGTTGGGCGGTAAAAGAGGTGGACGAATTGGCCATTGTTGGTCAAGGGGTTGGTAGGATATTTTGTGGTAGATGGATAAGGTGCACTTGGCAAGATCTTGGCCCTACACTTGCCTTGCACTTGGCAAGATCTTGGCCATTGGTTGGCCTTTGCTAGGCCTATAAATTCCCAACCCTTTGGTAGAATTATTCATCCTAAATTGTTCTAAGTCTTAGAAATCCTACCCCTCCAATCTTGTTTGACTCTCGTCCAAGAGCCCTCCCTAGATAGGCCCTTGTGGAGAGCCTCCCTCCCCTTTGTGGTGTGGCGTGGGTACCCCTAGCCTAGTTGTTTTCGTATAATACCCCTCTTGATAGAAATACCTCAAAAGTATTGTTATAATGCCCAAATTACCTTAGCCATATACCTTGTTGTATTCTAAGGTTATACCTATCTGAAAAGCTTAAATACTATTATACTTACCGTCAATACCAAACCGAAACCCTAAGGAAAATCTCCATGGTTAGTTGGAGTTGTATGTAGAAGTTGGTTAGAACTTCTAAGGGTAGTTTGGAGCGGGTTGGAGCGACTGAGTTGAGCTAAACGATTGCCAGGATCAACTTTAACTCGGATAATTATGGGCTTATCGAGGTAAATATCTTGTCCCTCTATTGTAATTGGAATTTGCATATTGTTAGAATATATAGTTGAAGTATACTATATATAGAACTGAGCGTAGTTATCGGCAATGCCTCACGGCTTAAGCCTGAATAATACTTACGGCAATGTCTTGCGACTTAAGCTCAATTTAAAGAAATCGAATCAGTAATTACATAGGTCAGACATGCAGAATGTGTAGTAGTACCGTGGAGTAGAATTGTACCCGTTAGGGTTAAATGTATAACCCCCCCCCTGGTTGGCTTGGTAGCCGGCCTCGATAGAGGAGGAGATTTACGCTGTTGCGGGGGGGGGAGGTGCTGCCGAATTTTCTGTAGAATGTTCTACGAAGAGACCTTATGTTAATAAGCGCCTTGTGGCCTTATAGGTGGAAGTACTATGCGTGGCGCGATCTACTTGGCTTAGGGAGTAGCCGGCGGTTTGAGGTACTTGGAGCGTTTTGCTATTAGTCGATAATCGTCGCGAGGTATGTGAACCTCTTCCTATCTCTTCTAGCATGATATGTGTGAACTATGTAGTACGGTAGACGTACATGTGCTAAATGTACGTGATTGGTTTAAAACATAAAGTGTTATAACGACTTTATGGGAAGTTGGTTATAACAGCTTTATGTTGGTAAGAAAATACATGTGGTTTTTATTAAGGATAACTGGCTTGTTATGTGTTAATAAAGAACTTGAAGTATTTCAAAAGATTTTTGAATCATTTTGAAAGAAGAAGTAATACTTGGTTTTTGAAAACTTAAGAGTTATACTAGCTTTATGGGAAGTTAGGTATAACGGCTTAAGAATGTTTTACTGATTTCGGAAATCAGAATGTGTATCGACAAACCACTGCAGCGTTAATAAAAGGAAATGTTTTGAATAATTAAGTATTATTAAAACCAGTAGAAACCTCCATCTGCATAGAAGCTAAGATGAGACAAAATGATATTTCCTAGATCATGGCTGCTGTAATAAGATTGTAATAAACAAGAATATCCTACTCCCATATAAGGCTTAGGTTTCTCAGATTGTTTAAAGGAGAATTATATTCTTAAATGAATAAGACTATGAACTACGAAACCTTTCTAAAATGAGAAACTTGAACATTGGAAATTAGGCAAACTTGAACATTGGAAAAGAATGTTGCTACTTGATTTTACAAAGAGGAGTAATTGATTTACTTAAGAAAATAATCACTCTATTTTCATATACTACGGGTATTGTGTGACTTTTGTGAAAGTAACGTATCTTTTAAAGAGTTAATGTATGAAGTACTTTGGGGATAAAAACCCGATCTTGTTAATCATATAGTAGGAAGTACCTTGTGTGAACAACTTGATTGTATTGGTTTGTGATAGCCTTGTAATACTTTCTTGATTGCTTTGATAAGTAAACGTGTTAGGATGCTACGTGTGTTAGTATCTTGTGATGTTTGTGTAAAGGGGTTTCCCTTGATTGTGCTTATTAACTATCAGTCGTTATGATAGTATTGTGGCATTCATCTCTTGAGATGATTCCGGGGGTTAAGTTGCCCTCCGACGGGGTAGACTCAAAGCGTCGATGGACCTATGATTCGAGAATACCTCATGCAGTCCCGGGCCTACGCGAGCTACGAGTTCCGTGTTAGTGTCGTCCTTTATGGTCATGCGGTCATTGTGGCCATGCGGACTCGGAAGTCCAGGACGATGCCGGGGAGTAGCTACCCTCGATGCGGGGAATGCCTCATGCGGGCCGAAGAGATTGGCCTATGCGGAGCTGCGGGAAGTTCCAGGACTAGACGCGCACATTAGATACTGCGGGCAAGTGGCCAGCTTTGATCATGTGACGGTCTAGACAGATCTTATGATCTGATTCATGACCTTGTTGGTACGTGGTGTTAGTAGTCGGCTATGCCTTCGCATTTACCCGTGCGGTG
The DNA here is from genome assembly GCA_029844215.1 of Przewalskia tangutica. Classification (NCBI taxonomy): domain Eukaryota; kingdom Viridiplantae; phylum Streptophyta; class Magnoliopsida; order Solanales; family Solanaceae; genus Przewalskia; species Przewalskia tangutica. Next base: position 16,899,212 of record CM056739.1, on the reverse strand, counting down.
TTATTATGGCACGTGGGACCCGTGTTCATGTGTTCCTTGGTGCTTTTATATCATAAATCGCCAAGAATGAGGAATGTGTCCCACGCACGATTGATGTTGTGGCGTGAGACCCATCGTTATGTTCTTTTGTGATGACTTGAGGCGTGAGTCACGACTTGATATGATCGCTTAGTTATTGTAAAGCGTAGCTTGTTATCATACATGTCTCTGCTTTGTATAGACTACTATGATTTCATTTACGATTTATTTTCGCCACATACTGCACTGTTATCGACCTCCTTCGGGGGGCTGCGTTCATGCCGCAGGTTGAGGTACACCAGTCGTTGATCCTAGCTCTCAGGGTCACAGTTTCAGCGTTTGGGAAGCTCCGTTTCTCCGGAGGCTTATCAGTGGTATAGTCCCCTGTCGTAGTAAGTGTTTACATTCAGGGGTTTGGCGGGGCCCTGTCCCGCCATTGTTGTCGTATCATTCTTAGAGGTCCAGTAATCTTTGTTGTGGCGTGGTTTGTAAAAAGGATTAAACTGTTCATGTTAAAAGTTGTCATTTATACATATGCCGAAAGGCAAGTTCTTCTGATATTATTGTTTCATATTTCATAATATGTCTTGTATCGTTTTATGTTCCGCTGATTACTCTGATGTTGTGTCACTAGGGTGCCCGGGGTAAGGCACCAGTCACAGGCCCAGTTTCGGGTCGTGACAGGGACCCTATCACATAACGGGACCATTTCTATCTGACATTCACCCGATTCCATACTATCGGTTGACCCGAAATGAGTCTATAACCCGACTCATCGTCACACTTAACTTCTTGTTCTTAGCCTGAAATAAATCTCTCTCTTATCTCAAGGTACTTCTTACCCTATCCCCTAATTACTAGAGGTTCGTCACATAGGTCGAAGTATTTCTACCGTACAATCTTCCCTATTGGTCTTACACTGTCAGGGGGCAATTTCTACTTGTGAACTCCACACAACTATAGTCTCAGTTCACTTACCATTCTTGTCAACATTCTTAACTTCTCACCTTAGTAATCAAAGTATTCCTACCTCTGGGGAACTATCACTTATAATTGCTAGCAACACAAGGAAAACATATATGCTAGGGCAAAATCTGAATCTATCAAAACACGTATGATTCAAAAGAATCGAAATATACCTGTACCCCCATGCGATGTCGCCTCCTGATCCTGTCCAGTAGTCACGTCATCTATGCGGTTCGAAGGACCGCCAGAACTATAAACTCCTCGACTCTACCACGATGGCCGACATCCGAACACCGCCTGGGGGACGCACAGCTGCGGAGGAAGGGGAACCAACTACCGGCCTCAAAGGCTGAGCCACCCTACCGGCGCTCCTTCTAACCGGGCATTCCCACTTCTTGTGGCCCGGACGGCCACAATAGTAACAACCATCTGTGTCATAACGGCATTTACCTGAATGATGCTTACCACATCTGATACACTGAGGAATAGGTGGCCTCGACCGAGAAGGTCCTCTGCTCCTCTGAGAACCTCGACCCCGGGAGCTTGGACCGGCTCCTAAATACCTTGTGGGGTCAAATCTCCCACCTGAGAGCTGCGGGGGTATGTACTGGGTAGGCTGGGACGAATATCTCACTCATTCGAGCAGCCTCGTCCAAAACTCACCGGAATAACCAACCGGTCTAGCCCTCTTACGTTGATCTCCGCGCCGCCTCTACCTCTGTACACATCTGCATCTTCGCGAATAACCCCCTCTTTGTGGAAATCAGAGCATCGCTAACTTGGTTAATAACATAATGGCTTCCTTCATGACCTTAAAGTCCTCTCCTAACTGAGAAACTGCAGGCTCTGGTGCTGGGGTCTCAAAACCTGGCGCAGAAGAACTCGCCGACTGTGGAACAACATCCAGATACCACAGGCACGAGCCCTATCAACTCTCTCGAGTCGACTAGTAGCTCCTGCTACTCTTTTGCCCTTCGGGCGTGTTGCCCTCCTCGAGGCATACCAGAACACAAAAATACGCCGAGAGGAATCATCTTACTAACACGCCTCTATGGCACGATCTCGTAATGAGAAGAATAGAAACCAACTCCTAAATGTCCCGTAGCCTCCTGGGTATGGGAGTGGCTCGCACCACACCGATAAGCACGTCTCTACTAGACACGGTCTGTAGACCTTCCGAGGACTGACTGCTCTGATACCACTCTGTCACACCCCGAACCCCGGGCCCGTGACTGGTGCCCTACCTGGGCACCCTTCTACCTTAACAACTAAGTACATTGCGGAAATTAGTAATGTATTTCATTTTTTCTTTAAAATAAACGTCGTGCAAGGGCAAAGCCGACAAGTGCCATATATACATAAACAATGTATACAACATCGCATACGTAGTCCAATCCTACATATGAATACGGACCTCAAGAGTTATATCAACTATGACGGACAAGGCCCGCTGCCAAGTACCCAGTACAAAGCTGCATCAAGGATATATACCAAAAAGATAAACTCCTGAACAGAGGGAGCTATCCAAAAACCCTGAGCAGGATCCTACGCCTGCCGATCACCGAACAACGTACCTACACCTGCGGCATGAACGCAGCCCCCCGAAGGAGGTCAGTACGAAGAATTTACCAAGTATGTGAACAATGCGTAATAAAATCATAACAGTCTAAACAAAGCAGGAGACATGTATGATAGCCAACCTACAGTACATAATACATAAGCAGTCACATCAAGTCAGGGACGCAGGCCCTCGGAGTCATTACTCAAATATAACCATGGGTATCACGCCCATAACATCAATCATGCCCGTGGAATCTTTCCTCACTGCCGGCAGTCCATGATATAGTACAACACCAATAGGCATACATGAACACCAAGTCCCACCGGTGGTATAACATCTTGGGGGTTTACCCCTCACTTATATTCTTACCCTGGAGAAGGTGGTAAAGCAGGTGGTATAGCATCTTGGGGGTTTACCCCTCACATATACTCAACCCTGGAGAAGGTGGTAAACAGTGGTATAGCGTCTTGGGGTTTACCTCACATATACTCTACCCGGAAGGTGGTAAACAGTGGTATAGCATCTTGGGGGTTTACCCCTCACATATACTCTTACCCTATCTCGACCGATCACAAACAAGACATAAGCACTACCATGTCTTTTATAAAAGAATCAGAATTTAACCCAAGTACTACCAATAACGGAAGCATACCCGTGGAATCCCACATCACTGTCGGTACGTCCCAGTAACTTACAACCAGACAGCCGACCCTCCACCCGAGAGTCGCGACAACGTAATAAAACATAGTACTTGCACTCAAAGGCTATCACCGGCACACATAGGCAATTCCCAGTTAATCAAGCCAAAGTACTAATCAAGGCACACATGGAATAATTCTCAATTATCAAGCCAAAGTACTTATCAAGGCACACTTAGAATAATTCTCAATTAACAACCAAAGTACTAATCAAGGCACCAATAGGATTATTCTCATTTAACAAGCCAAAGTACTAATCAAGGCACACTTAGACTAATTCTCAATTAATCAAGCCAAAGTACTAATCAAGGCACACTTAGACAAATTCTCAATTTATCTTTCCATAAAGCAAATATAACCAACTTCCCATAAAGTCGTTATATTCACTTTATACCTTCGCCAAATACAATTTCCTATCCGAGGGACTTATACGTTTAAAACGGGACAAGTATCACGTATTTTAAAACTCTTTAAGTCCCTTAACTTTCAAAACACTTCAAGTCTCTTAATATATAGAAAACAAGTTTCTTCTCTTAAATCATGTCATTTCTCCTCTTTTAAACAATTAAGTAAATCACTTGACTTCTAAAGTCATTTTAATGACCTTTAGGTTTTGGAACTAAGGCACTAGCCAAAAGGTTTAGAAACCACTTCCTTTTCAAGACTCTATGTACTTTAAGTAAAATACTTTCACTTTTAAGAATCCAAACTTCACTAAGGAAATGGATTATACGACTTACAATTTAAACATCAAAGTACAATCAAGGAAGCACATAGAACAAATTCTACTTTAGGCAATCCAAATACAACCAAGGAATGGATCATTTAGGGAGTAGAACATACTTTCTTTATCTTAAGGAATCATGCTAGAAGAGGAGATAGTTCACATACCTTTTCGGCTAATTCCACAAGCTGCCGAATACGCGTGCGTAGAAGTGTCAACCTATAATGGTCACAACAAGACTATCAACTTCTAGTCTCTACGCAGAATAATACTAAGTGTTTGGTCTCTAATTCTACGGAAAATCGGGCAGCACTTCCTTTGTTTCTACTCACTTTGCCACCTTTTCAAGGTCGAATACAATAACCAACACGCCCATTTAAGGCTCCAAACAACCACTAAACAAAGGGGATTACACGCCTTACAATACGTGTAAAATTCCGCCCCACAATTTAATACAAAGTAGTTCAAACTTCACTAGCCATCCTCGGCCAACATACTAACAATTCAAAGTCTTTTCCAATCCTTTTCCAATTCCAAGTTCTAAGGTCTAACATGTTATATAGTTACAAACAACTTCAATAACTACAATTTCCTTCTTTATACAATATGCGACAACTTAAACGAATAATCAACTTGAATTGTAGTCTTAAGGCTAACATGCTAGTTTTCGGATTAGGGTTCCAATAGCCAATATAATAAACAAACTTCATAATATACCACTCATGCTTGCTAATATCCATAGCTACAACAATAAGTAAGCCTTAACTACTAAAACGACCAAATTTATACCTTTCAAAGCCCTTAAAATTTCCAAGATTCAAAGTCGCCTTAGCAAATTCTTAGATCCTTTCCTTAGGTTCCAATCCGCTCCAAGCACTCCTTAGAAGCCTATGAAGAACCCATCTTCAAGTTCCAACTTCAAAGTTGAAGAACTTCCTAGGTTTTCGCCTTGCGACTAATACGAAAACTCCGTTTTCCGAAATCTTTCTATTGAGATAACCTTACAACACTCTTAGGAACCTTGGGTTTAAGTCTTGTGAACAAAAGGTCACAAACTAAAAATTTCTTGTGGGAAAGTGGCTAACCCAGAGCTAACTTAAGAACAAGAAATGTTTGTGATTTTTCTAAGTGTTGGAAACTTAGTCTTGCACTAGTAGTGAGCTTATAAAAACATTGGAGGGCTTGTATTATCACAAATGTGTCTAGGATGAGTTTCACATGGATTAAGCTTAGGTGGACAAGTTGACTTGTCAACAATATCAAGCTTGAAGACTTATCATCTACTTAGGTCAAATGACCACTTTAGCCTTGCAAAATTTCGTCCAAGCCTTGTGGAAGGAGTGCCACGTGTCGCCCTCTCATTCGTCCATAAAATTTTGTAACCTCGTGGGTCCCACAAAAATGTAAAACTCTCTGGTGGGACCCACGTGACCAAATCCGTAAAAATAAATTTCCATAATATTATTAAGTCTCATACTCTTCAAATAATGTATTTTGAGAATCCAATTCTCAACAACGAACATTTTTCCTTTCCGACGTTCGGAACATTTTCCGTCGGAAAAACAATTCTTCCTGCCGTACCAATTTCCAAGTCTTGTTTCCTTTCGTACATTCTCTTCTACATGTCCTGGACTTACGGGGTGTAACAGATATGAAGTCTTCAACTAAGGGGGTATATATAGAAGAATCAAGGGTCAAGATCTATGCAAGTGTGGGGTCAAGATTGGGCCATGTGGGTGGGTAGTTTACCAACCATTTGCCTACCACAAAAATGGGACAAGTGGCTTGCCACTTGTCCCCTAAAAAACGTCCAAGCCATGTGTCCCTCATCAATTCGGCCACTTGGCCACATGGGGGTGACACGTGTCGCCCCCTACTCGTCTAAAATATTTCATCTTAGAAGATACGTAATGCCAAAAATCCAAAAATAAAGTGGGCCATAAAACCGTAAATTCTCCCGTGGGCCCCACGTGACCAATTTCGGAAATAAAATTCCATAATTCCTAAAAATTCCAAAAAGTCCGAATACCAAATCTGGGAATCCAATTCCCATTAACGAACCTTTTTCCTTAACAAAATTCGGAAACTTTTCCGTCGAAAAATCACGTCTTTCTTCCTTTCCAATTTAAATGTCGTATTCTCGTACGTACGTCCTCGTATACATACCCTGGAACTACGAGGTATAACATTCTTCCCCCCTTAGAAACATTCGTCCCGAATGTTCCTTCTAAGTCTCCAAAACATACCTGCGCCGGTATAGTCTTCACTACTGTACTTACCAAACCAATCCTGCCACCAATGGCCATAGTATAACATACGCGCAAAACTCATTCCAAGCCAATGAGGAATCACCTCTAACGTGCATAACAACAGAAAACTTCCACCCATGGTCCAAAGGATACTTTCTTCCCCTCTTCACTTATAAAAAGGACATTTCCATCATCTTAACACATCTTAGCCTCTTTTCTTACTCGTCGTATCTTCCTCGTACACTCGAAATCTTCCTACTATACGTATCACATTTCTGTCATTGCTTCAGTTTCCAAAATCTCGGGATTATTACCTCCAACTTGGTCATCATTAACTGGGAACACTCTTGATGGATCCCCGATACTTTTCCGAACATATCCACATCCTGCTGGATCAAGTACGGACCAACTATCTGAACCTTGCCAACATCGAACCAATCGACCGGCAACCTACACTTTCGTCCATACAAGGCTTCATAAGGCACCATCCGAATACTGAAATAGTAGCTAGTATAATACTCACTCAACAAGAGGCAAATAATCCTCACAGCTACCCCTGAAATCAAAACACCGTAACTTTGTCGCCAAATTTACGGATAAAATGCGTTGTTCGTCCGTCGGCCCGAGGATGAATGCAATACTGAGACTCACCTGAGTTCCTAACCCCGCCTGGTAAAACCTCCCGAAAAAGAAATAGCCGAAAACTGGGCTCCACTGCCCGTCATAAAGTAAAAGTAGGAACCCCATGCAGCCTTACAACCTTCCTGATAACATCTCGCATAACCCTCCGCCGAGTAAACAGTCCTAACTGAAAGACAAGATGGGCTGACCTCATCGGCCCGGCTACTGGTCGAACGCATCCACGAACTCGTACGATGGTTACCTAACTTGGGCTTAACACCCTCGTGACCCTATCATCTAGCGGGACCACCTCAACTGACCCCACCACATTCCGGGCTGCGGGTTGACTCGCGACCTTACCTCAACCCGACCCATTTCGTGCCAACTCTCTCGTTCCCCAATCCGGAACAAACTTACTAACTCACATCATGAAAGCTACCACTTCTATCTTACACTACTCATGGAATTAACCCACAATATATATCACGCATACCAAGTACTTTGACAAAGACCAACCGTAAAATCATCCACTCAAGACGGCGCGTAACTAAGGTCTCCACGTATTATATTCTAAGGTTCACACCTTCGATGTCCCCAAACTTACCTCTTCAATTAATCATGTTCTCTAAATCACACTTAACACAATGCTATCCATATAGCACTCCACACGTATCCACCATAACAACATAACCAAGTCTCTTAAAGGCTAAAGGTATCTCTGTAACTACTGCCTTACTTCCTCTTTGTCGCTCTAACCATAATCCTGCCCTGCAGGGCGCCTAGCTATATAAGGCGATGAACCAGCCACCGATCCCGAAGACTGAGTCTCTACATCTGTGCTACCTCTAATCGGACAAACTCCCACCAAATGGCCCTGCTGGCCGCAAGCATAACAATCTCCCCAAACTAGTACGACACCCTGAGGACCATCCTCAGCTCTCTATCCATAGAACTCTGGCGAACTGCGACTCAAGAAATCCCGAAGTCTCAGACTATCGGATCTAGGGTGAATCACTGGTACTGCCGGAACCACCGGCTCCCATCCGTCCTCATTCCCAGCCACCAGCCTAGCTAGTAACTGGGCCATCTCCTTGAACTCATATCCTCGGCTCCTGGCGTGGGCTGAGGCTCAGTATCGTGGCCTCGTGAAATCGTTGCCGCTCTAAACTCTGCTGGGGCTAAGCGGTGTCATAAAACTCATCGTCAAGTACTATCTCGTAATGACCGTGCTGTGCCTCGTAACCCTCGTGTTCAACTCGTAGCTCCTCTCACGCCTTGCTCATCCGGGCCTTGGTTGCCTTGGCGGAGGCATAACGGTACATAAGAATACGCAGGAGTCCAACTTATAACACGGCTCTAAGGCACGATCTCGAGTGAGAAGAATGGAAACCAATCCTAAATATCCTGCACCTCCCGATTATAGGTGTGGTGCACAACACACCGATAATCAAGACTTACTAGATACGTGCGTGACACATTCCGAGGATTAATCGCTCGATACCACTTTTGTCACGACCGATCCGGGCGTGGATCGTGCCTGCAGGGCACCCAGTAGACATACATCGAGTAATCACGGAATATAACAAACAAGACATGAAACATATGTATCCAATAAGAAAATAGGCTAACCAAAACGGCCACCTTCGTATAAATAAATGAAAAATTGAACAGTTACATCCCTTTCACAAACCCTGCCCACAACAGTACTACAGACCTCTAAGAATGTTATAACAACAACGACGGGACAGGGCCCCGCCATACCCCTGAATGTAAGTACCTACAACAAGTGGACTATACCAAAGATAAGCCTCGAGAAACGGAGCTTCCCAAAATCTCGAACGTGATCCTATGAGCGAGGATCCACAACCGATGTACCTTTACTGCGGCATGAACGCAGCCTCAAGGAGGTCGCATAACAGTACCAAGTATGTGAAATCGAAATATCAGAACGAAATCATAATCTAAAATAAAACAGAGACATGTATGATAACAAAACTACGATTCACAACATAAAAGCGATCATGTCAAGTCAGGACTCATCACACGCCCAAACCGGGCGTGGCGGTGCCCTACCGGGCACCTTCTACCTTAACAACATAAGTGAATCTGCGAATTTAAATAACAACTCATTTTTTTTTCTTTAAAACCAACATACGTGCAAGGGCAAAGCCGACACGGCTGCCATAATATACATAAACAGAAGACACTACACCGTACATGAGTCCAATCCCACATATGAATACAGACCTCTAGGAGTTAAACTGAAATGAGACGGGACAAGGCCCGCCGCACCCAAACTGCATACAAAGCATCTTGAAGGACATATACCAACAAGATAAACTCCTGGACAGAGGGAGCTATCCAAAAACCCTGAGCAGGATCCTACACCTGCCGATCACCGAACTGCGTACCTAAACCTGCGGCATGAACGCGGCCAAGGAGGTCGATGCGAAGAATGTACCAAGTATGTGAGCGATGAAATGCGTAATAAAAACATAGCAGTCTAAATAACACACGAGACATGTATGATATCCAACCTACAGTACATAACACATAAGCACTCAGATCAAGTCAGGGACGCAAGCCCTCAAGCTCACTACTCAGATAGAACTATGGGTCTCACGCCCATAATATCAATCATGCGTGGAATCCTTCTCACCGCAGTCCATGATATCACATAACATCAATTCCCACCGGTGGTATAGCATCTTGGGGGTTTACCACTCACTTATACTCTTACCCTGGAGAAGATTGTAAAGCAGGTGTTATAGCATCTTGGGGGTTTACACCTCACTTATACTCTTAAACTGGAGGAGGTGGTATAACGTCTTCGGGCTTGCCTCATTTATACTCTTACCCTATCTCAACCGGCCACAAACAACATATAGCGGGTGGTACAGCGTCTTGGGGTTTACCCTCACTAATACTCTTACCGAGGAGGTGGTATAACGTCTTGGGGCTTGCCCGCCATTTATCTTACCCTATCTCGATGACCATCAAGCAAGACATAAGCACTACCATGTCTTCTATAAAAATCCGAATTTAACCCAAGTACTACAAGTGCGGAAGCATACCCGTGGAATCCTACATCACCGTCAGACGTCCCAAGACTTCATAACAAGACAGACCATCTTTAACCGAGAGTCGCGACAACTTAATAAAACATAATACTTGCACTCAAAGGCTATTACCAACACATATAGGCAAGTTCTCAATTAACCAAGCCAAAGTACTTATCAAGGCACACATAGGATAATTCTCATTTTATCAAGCCAAAGTACTAATCAAGGCATACATAGAATAATTCTCTTTTAACAAGTCAAAGTACTTATCAAGGCACACTTAGACAAATTCTCAATTTATCAAGCCAAAGTACTAATCAAGGCATACATAGAATAATTCTCTTTTAACAAGTCAAAGTACTTATCAAGGCACACTTAGACAAATTCTCAATTTATCAAGCCAAAGTACTAATCAAGGCATACATAGAATAATTCTCTTTTAACAAGTCAAAGTACTTATCAAGGCACACTTAGACAAATTCTCAATTTATCAAGCCAAAGTACTAATCAAGGCATACATAGAATAATTCTCTTTTAACAAGTCAAAGTACTTATCAAGGCACACTTAGACAAATTCTCAATTTATCAAGCCAAAGTACTAATCAAGGCATACATAGAATAATTCTCTTTTAACAAGTCAAAGTACTTATCAAGGCACACTTAGACAAATTCTCAATTTATCAAGCCAAAGTACTACGTACGTACATTCTTTTCAAAAGACTCCTTATTATGTAAACCCCAAGATACCAACACCCGTAGTATCAAGGCATGTTTATTTTTCAAAGTAAGTTACTACACTTTTAGAAAGCTCATTTCAAAGCTTGAAATCAAGTAACTTCAAATTTTCACAATCTAGGCAACTTATGCCGATTCAATCAAAATAGACAACTTTCTAATCCTTCCATAAAGTCGTTATAACCAACTTCCCATAAAGCCGTTATAACCCTTTTATGGTTTTAGATATCCATTCCTTTAATAACCAAGAGACTTTTGCTATTAAAACCAAGTATCACATACTTACAAATCAAGTTCTTAACTTTCAAAATACTTCAAGTCTCTTAATAGTTAGAAAACAAGTTTTCTTCTACTTTTTAAACCTCAAGTAACTTCACCCTTAACGCAAGTTACTTCTCTTAAATCATGTCATTTCTCCTCTTTTAAATCAAATAAGTAAATCACTCCTTTGACTCTAAAGTCATTATAATGACCTTTAGGTTTTAGAACTAAGGCACTAGCCAAAAGATTTGGAAACCACTTCCTTTTCAAGTCTCTATGTACTTTAAGAAAAATACCTTCACTTTTAAGAATCCAAACTTCCTAAGGAAATGGATTATACTACTTACAATTTAAACATCAAAGTACACTCAGGAAGTACATAGAACAAATTCTATTTTAGGCAAACCAAATACAAGCAAGGAATGGATCATTCAGGAGTAGAACTTACTTTCTTTATTCTAAGGAATCATGCTAGAAGAGGAGATAGTTCACATACCTTTTAGCTAAATCCACAAGCTAAGTCGAATACACCATACGTAGAAGTGTCAACCTATAATGGTCACAAGGCTATCAACTTCTAGTCTCTATGTAGAATAATACTAAGTATTTGGTCTCTAATTCTACGGAAAATCGGGCAGCACTTCCTTTGTTTCTACTCACTTTGCCACCTTTTTCAAGGTCGAATACAATAACCAACACGCCACATTTAAGGCTCCAAACAACAACCAAACAAAGGGGATTACACGCCTTATACTACGTGTAAAATTCCGCCCCACAATTCATACGAAATAGTTAAATGTTCACTAGCCATTCTCGGCCAACATATAGAACAACACTAAGTCTTTTCCAACCCTTTTCCAAATTCCAAGTTCTTAGGTCAACATGTTATTTAGTCATAGACAACATCAACAACTACAATTTCCTTCTTTATTCAACATGCGACGACTTAAACTAATAATCAACTTGAATTCCAAACTTAAAGCTAAACATGCTAGATTTCGGATTAGGGTTCCAATAGTCAAAATACTTATCAAACTTCATACTATATAACACATGCTTTCTAAAGTCCATAGCTCTGACAATAAGTAAGTCTTAACTACTAAAATGACAAAAGTTATACCTTTCCAAGCCCTTAAAATTTCCAAGATCCAAAGTCGCGCCTTAGCAATTCTTAGCTCCTTTCCTTAAGTTCCAATCCGCTCGAGGCATTCCTTAGAGGCCTATGAAGAACCCTTCTTCAAGTTACAACTTCAAAGTAGAAGAACTCCTTAGTTTCCGCCTGCGACTAACGTAAAAATACGTTTTCGAAATCTTTCTATTGAGATATCCCTACAATACCCTTAGGGACATTGGGTTAAAGTCTTGAGGCTAATGGATCAAAATTACAAAAATTTTGTGTGCACAACATGTCAAACCCGTGAGCACCATGGAAGAACAAGAAATGTGTGATATTTTCTAAGTGTTGGAAGACCTTGTCTTGCTACTAGTTATGTATTTATAACACATTGGAGGGCTTAGATTACAACAAATGTGAGGCTAGGATGAATTTCACTTGGATTTAGCCTATGTGGACAAGTTGACAAGTCAACAATATCAAGCTTGCAAGACTTATCTTCCAAGATGGTCAATGACCATTTTACCCTTACCATAATTTCGACCAAGACCATGTAGGGGTGCCACGTGTCGCCCTCTCATTCGTCCATAAAATTCCGTAACCCTCGTGGGCCCCACAAAAATGTAAAATTCCTCGGGTGGGCCCCACGTGACCAAATCCGTAAAAATAAATTTCCATAATATTAATAAGTTCCATACTCTTCAAATAATACATTTTGAGAATCCAATTCCCAACAACGAACATTTTTCCTTTCCGACGTTCGGAACATTTTCCGTCGTAAAAACAATTCTTCCTTTCGTATCCTTTTCCAAGTCTTGTTTCCTTTCGTACATTCTCTTATACATGTCTTGGACTTACGGGGCGTAACATTCTTCCCCCCTTAGAAACATTCGTCCCCGAATGTTCTTAGTCGGTTATCAAGCTATACAAACTCCGGCATAAACTCTATACTATGCCTACCAATCAAAACTGCACAAGACCAACGATGCCACCCATGGCCACCACATAACATACGTAAACATAATAATGGACCTTCCGTCCGTGGTCCCTTCTCACAAAACTCGAAGGTTACAGTCTTCCCAAACACGGGATCCTTAGAGGTTCCTTTCTTTCCTTACTTGTCATACTTTCTCGTACTTTCAAACTCATCTAGTACACGTACAAAATCTCAAATTTTGTTTCTGTTCCCCAATCCTTGGAGTTACTAACCAACTTGGCCATATTGCTACTTACATTCCCGATAAGGCTTTTCTCGGTCCTTACGACCTAGTTCCGGTGGAACGCGTCCACAAACTCGTACAACGATTAACTAAACTTGGGCCTGGCATCCTCGGGACCCTATCACACAGCGAGACCATTTCTAACTGACATCACCCCATCCTATACTGTCGGCTGACCCGAAATGAGTCCATAACCCGGCTCATCGTCACACTTAACTTCTCATTCTTAGTCTGATATAAAACTCTCTCTTATCTCAAGGTACTTCTTACCCTATCCCCTATTCACTAGAGGTTCGTCACATAAGCCAAAGTATTTCTACTGTACAATCTTCCCTATTGGTCTTACACTGTCATGGGGCAATTACTACGTGTGAACTCTACACAACTATAGTCTTAGTTCACTTATCATTCTTGTCAACATTCTTACTTCTCACTTTACTAATCAAAGTATCCCTAACTCTGGGGTACTAACACTTACAACTGCTAGCACCGCTATCTTGGTCAAAAGCATAACTGCTTCCCTCATGACCCTATAGTCTTCTCTGGCCCGAGAAACCGGAGGCTGCACGGCCTCAAAACCAGCGAAGAAGAACTTCATTGTGGAACCACATCCGGTATAACCTGGGCATAAGCCCTATCAACTCTCTGAGTCTGACTAGTAGCTCCTGCTACTCCTTTGCCCTTCTGGGCGGCTGTTGCCCTCCTTGGAGGCATAACTGTAACACAACAATACGTCAGAGAGGAATTTTCTTACTAACACAGCTCTATGGCACGATCTTAGAGTGAGAAGAATAGAAACCAACTCCTAAATGTCCTGTAGCCTCCTGTTTATGGGTGTGGCGCGCAACACACCGATAATCAAGACTCTACTAGACACGGTCTGTAAACATTCCGAGGATCGCTCATCGATACCACTCTGTCACGCCCGAACCCGGGCGTGGCGGTGCCTACAGGCACCCTTCTACCTTAACAACATAAGTAAACTGCGGAATTTAAATAACAACTCATTTTTTTTTCTTTAAAACCAACATACGTGCAAGGGCAAAGCCGACAAGGCTGCCATAATATACATAAACAGAAGACACTACACCGTACATGAGTCCAATCCCACATATGAATACAGACCTCTAGGAGTTAAACTGAAATGTGACGGGACAAGGCCCCGCCGTACCCAAAACTGTACAAAGCCTGTACTGAAGGACATATACCAACAAGATAAACTCCTGGACAGAGGGAGCTATCCAAAAACCCTGAGCAGGATCCTACACCTGCCGATCACCGAACTGCGTACCTAAACCTGCGGCATGAACGCAGCCCCCCGAAGGAGGTCAGTACGAAGAATGTACCAAGTATGTGAACAGTAAGTACTGTAATAAAATCATAGCAGTCTAAATAACACAGGAGACATGTATGATATCCAACCTACAGTACATAACACATAAGCAGTCATATCAAGTCAGGGACGCAAGCCCTCAAGGTCACTACTCAGATATAACTATGGGTCTCACGCCCATAATATCAATCATGCCCGTGGAATCCTTCCACCGCCGTGATCATGATATAACATAACATCAAGTCCCACCGGTGGTATAGCATCTTGGGGGTTTACCCCTCACTTATACTCTTACCCTGGAGAAGGTGGTAAAGCAGGTGGTATAGCATCTTGGGGGTTTACCCCTCACTTATACTCTTACCCTGGAGGAGGTGGTATAACGTCTTGGGGCTTGCCCCTCATTTATACTCTTACCCTATCTCAACCGGCCGTCAAACAACACATAAAGCAGGTGGTACAGCGTCTTGGGGGTTTACCCCTCACTAATACTCTTACCCTGGAGGAGGTGGTATAACGTCTTGGGGCTTGCCCCTCATTTATACTCTTACCCTATCTCGACCGACCATCAAGCAAGACATAAGCACTACCATGTCTTCTATAAAAATCCGGGAATTTAACCCAAGTACTACAAGTAACGGAAGCATACCCGTGGAATCCCACATCACTGTCGGTACGTCCCAGTAACTTACAACAAGACAGCCGACCCTTTAACCGAGAGTCGCGACAACTTAATAAAACATAATACTTGCACTCAAAGGCTATTACCAGCACATATAGGCAAGTTCTCAATTAACCAAGCCAAAGTACTTATCAAGGCACACATAGGATAATTCTCATTTTATCAAGCCAAAGTACTAATCAAGGCATACATAGAATAATTCTCTTTTAACAAGTCAAAGTACTTATCAAGGCACACTTAGACAAATTCTCAATTTATCAAGCCAAAGTACTAATCAAGGCATACATAGAATAATTCTCCTTTTAACAAGTCAAAGTACTTATCAAGGCACACTTAGACAAATTCTCAATTTATCAAGCCAAAGTACTAATCAAGGCATACATAGAATAATTCTCTTTTAACAAGTCAAAGTACTTATCAAGGCACACTTAGACAAATTCTCAATTTATCAAGCCAAAGTACTAATCAAGGCATACATAGAATAATTCTCTTTTAACAAGTCAAAGTACTTATCAAGGCACACTTAGACAAATTCTCAATTTATCAAGCCAAAGTACTAATCAAGGCATACATAGAATAATTCTCTTTTAACAAGTCAAAGTACTTATCAAGGCACACTTAGACAAATTCTCAATTTATCAAGCCAAAGTACTACGTCGACATTCTTTTCAAAAGACTCCTTATTATGTAAACCCCAAGATACCAACACCCGTAGTATCAAGGCATGTTTATTTTTCAAAGTAAGTTACTACACTTTTAGAAAGCTCATTTCAAAGCTTGAAATCAAGTAACTTCAAATTTTCACAATCTAGGCAACTTATGTCGATTCAATCAAAATAGACAACTTTCTAATCCTTCCATAAAGCCGTTATAACCAACTTCCCATAAAGCCGTTATAACCCTTTATGGTTTTAGACGTATCCATTCCTTTAATAACCAAGAGACTTTTGCTATTAAAACCAAGTATCACATACTTACAAATCAAGTTCTTAACTTTCAAAATACTTCAAGTCTCTTAATAGTTAGAAAACAAGTTTTCTTCTACTTTTTAAACCTCAAGTAACTTCACCCTTAACGCAAGTTACTTCTCTTAAATCATGTCATTTCTCCTCTTTTAAATCAAATAAGTAAATCACTCCTTTGACTCCCCTAAAGTCATTATAATGACCTTTAGGTTTTAGAACTAAGGCACTAGCCAAAAGATTTGGAAACCACTTCCTTTTCAAGTCTCTATGTACTTTAAGAAAAATACCTTCACTTTTAAGAATCCAAACTTCCCTAAGGAAATGGATTATACTACTTACAATTTAAACATCAAAGTACACTCAAGGAAGTACATAGAACAAATTCTATTTTAGGCAAACCAAATACAAGCAAGGAATGGATCATTCAAGGAGTAGAACTTACTTTCTTTATTCTAAGGAATCATGCTAGAAGAGGAGATAGTTCACATACCTTTTCGGCTAAATCCACAAGCTAAGCCGAATACACCATACGTAGAAGTGTCAACCTATAATGGTCACAACAAGGCTATCAACTTCTAGTCTCTATGTAGAATAATACTAAGTATTTGGTCTCTAATTCTACGGAAAATCGGGCAGCACTTCCTTTGTTTCTACTCACTTTGCCACCTTTTCAAGGTCGAATACAATAACCAACACGCCAAATTTAAGGATCCAAACAACAACCAAACAAAGGGGATTACACGCATTATACTAAGTGTAAAATTCCGCACCACAATTCATACGAATTAGTTAAATGTTCTCTAGACATTCTCGTGACATATAGAACAACACTAAGTCTTTTCCAACCCTTTTCCAAATTCCAAGTTCTTAGGTCAACATGTTATTTAGTCATAGACAACATCAACAACTACAATTTCCTTCTTTATTCAACATGCGACGACTTAAACTAATAATCAACTTGAATTCCAAACTTAAAGCTAAACATGCTAGATTTCGGATTAGGGTTCCAATAGTCAAAATACTTATCAAACTTCATACTATATAACACATGCTTTCTAAAGTCCATAGCTACAACAATAAGTAAGTCTTAACTACTAAAACGACAAAATTTATACCTTTCCAAGCCCTTAAAATTTCCAAGATCCAAAGTCGCGCCTTAGCAATTCTTAGCTCCTTTCCTTAAGTTCCAATCCGCTCCAAGCATTCCTTAGAGGCCTATGAAGAACCCTTCTTCAAGTTCCAACTTCAAAGTTGAAGAACTCCCTTAGTTTCCGCCTTGCGACTAACGTAAAAATACGTTTTTTCCGAAATCTTTCTATTGAGATATCCCTACAATACCCTTAGGGACATTGGGTTAAAGTCTTGAGGCTAATGGATCAAAATTACAAAAATTTTGTGTGCACAACATGTCAAACCCGTGAGCACCATGGAAGAACAAGAAATGTGTGATATTTTCTAAGTGTTGGAAGACCTTGTCTTGCTACTAGTTATGTATTTATAACACATTGGAGGGCTTAGATTACAACAAATGTGAGGCTAGGATGAATTTCACTTGGATTTAGCCTATGTGGACAAGTTGACAAGTCAACAATATCAAGCTTGCAAGACTTATCTTTCAAGATGGTCAATGACCATTTTACCCTTACCATAATTTCGACCAATACCATGTAGGGGTGCCACGTGTCGCCCTCTCATTCGTCCATAAAATTCCGTAACCCTCGTGGGCCCCACAAAAATGTAAAATTCCTCGGGTGGGCCCCACGTGACCAAATCCGTAAAAATAAATTTCCATAATATTAATAAGTTCCATACTCTTCAAATAATACATTTTGAGCATCCAATTCCCAACAACGAACATTTTTCCTTTCCGACGTTCGGAACATTTTCCGTCGTAAAACCAATTCTTCCTTTCGTATCTTTTTCCAAGTCTTGTTTCCTTTCGTACATTCTCTTATACATGTCTTGGAATTACGGGGCGTAACACTCACGCCCTCAAAGTCATCCCTCATGCCCGTGGAACTCATTCCTCACTGCCGGCAGTCTAGGTATAAATCGTGTGATACGTATAACATGTCTCGGCCCATCTCATGGACTCGGTGTCGGATCGTATGGAATACATTCCCGGCCCATCTCATGGACTCGGTGTCGGATCGTATGGAATACATTCCCGGCCCATCTCATGGACTCGGTGTCGGATCGTGTGGAATACATTCCCGGTCCATCCCATGGACTCGGTATAGAATCGTGTGGAATACATTCCCGGTCCATCCCATGGACTCGGTATAGAATCGTGTGGAATACATTCCCGGTCCATCCCATGGACTCGGTATAGAATCGTGTGGAATACATTCCCGGTCCATCCCATGGACTCGGTATAGAATCATGTGGAATACATTCCCGGTCCATCCCATGGACTCGGTATAGAATCGTGTGGAATACATTCCCGGTCCATCCCATGGACTCGGTATAGAATCGTGTGGAATACATTCCCGGTCCATCCCATGGACTCGGTATCAAATCGGGTGGAATACATTCCCGGTCCATCCCATGGACTCGGTATCAAATCGGGTGGAATACATTCCCGGTCCATCCCATGGACTCGGTATCAAATCAGCCATAACATTTTAAACTCTCTTTTAAGACAAATTAAGATAATACCATACTTTCCTTTTTTAAAATCAAGTAGCAACATTCTTTCCAAAAAGTTCAAGTTTGCCTAATTTCAAATACTCAAGTCTCTCATTTTCGAAAGGTTTCGTAGTTCATAGTCTTAATCACTTAATAACATAATTCTCTTTTAAAACAATTTGAGTAACATATGCCTTATGTGTGAGTAGGTTATTCTTGTTTATAACAATCTTATTAAAGCAACCATGATCTAGGAATTGTAATACAATTTTGTCTTATCTTAGCTTCATGCGGATGGAGGTTTCTCTTGGTTTTAATATAATTAATTATTTGTCAATACATTTTCCTTTATTAACGCCGCAGTGGTTCGCTCGATACTTATTCTCATTTCCAAATCAAGAAAACATTATTCTTAAAACCAAGTACTCATTACTCACGAATGAGGTTTCACACTTTTTAACAAAATTCATATCAATTCAATTAAGTCAAGTCTCTTATCTTTTAAGATCAAGTCTCTTAACTTCTAAAATCAATAAACCATTCTTTTACCTACATAAAGTCGTTATAACTAATTTCCCATAAAGCTATTATAACACTTTATGTTTTAAACCAACCAAAACACATTTAGCACATGTACGTCTACCGTACTACATAGTTTACAAAACATCATGCTAGAAAGGATAGGAAGAGGTTCACATACCTCGCGACGATTATCGACAATTAGCAAATAGCTCCAAAGTACTGTAACCCTGCTAGCCTTTTCCACCCTTCCAGTAGAATATGCTACTCGTAGTACTTCAAGTCTACTGTAAATACAGTCCTATGTAAATACAGTTCAATTCTTTAATCATCCTTCCAATATATCTTATACTCAATTCTAAACTACTACAACATGTAATCTCCAATTACAATAGGGGGACAAAGATAATTACCTCGATAAGCCCAAAATTATCCAAGATATAAGTCGATCCTGAGCAACGTTTAGCTCCAATTCCTTACGCTCCAACCCGCTCCAAGCAACCCTTAGAAGTTTCTAAACAACTTCTCTTAACACTTCATCTAAGCTATGAAGATTTTTCTAGGGCTTCATTTTGCGACTATTGTAATAAAATAGTATTTCCGGGTTCCTAGTATTGAAAAACCTTTGGAATACAACTAGAGATACTAGGCTAAGGTATTTGGGATTTATACAACAATACTTAAGGTATTTCTCTACACAAAGTGGGAGGGGGACGAGAACAATTTTAAAGGGAGGGAGTATTTTGCCTTGGAAGACTTAAGTGTGGATGATATGAAGTCTTCAACTAAGGGGGTATATATAGAAGAATCAAGGGTCAAGATCTATGCAAGTATGGGGTCAAGATTGGGCCATGTGGGTGGGTAGTTTACCAACCATTTGCCTACCACAAAAATGGGACAAGTGGCTTGCCACTTGTCCCCTAAAAAACGTCCAAGCCATGTGTCCCTCATCAATTCGGCCACTTGGCCACATGGGGGTGACACGTGTCGCCCCCCTACTCGTCCAAAATATTTCATCTTCCGAAGATACCCGTAATGCCAAAAATCCGAAAATAAAGTGGGCCCCGCAAAACCGTAAATTCTCCCGTGGGCCCCACGTGACCAATTTCGGAAATAAAATTCCATAATTCCTAAAAATTCCAAAAAGTCCGAATACCAAATCTGGGAATCCAATTCCCATTAACGAACCTTTTTCCTTAACAAAATTCGGAAACTTTTCCGTCGAAAAATCACGTCTTTCTTCCTTTCCAATTTAAATGTCGTATTATCGTACGTACGTCCTCGTATACATACCCTGGAACTATGGGGTATAACAAGGTTGCATACTCTTGGTATTGTTGAGTCGCATGGAGTTAGTTTCGTGGCCTTTCAGTTTTTAAGGGACGTGAAATAGTGGTGGAGGGTGTATGCTGATTATTTGCATACGAGGATGCCACCATTATGTTGGGTTAGGTTCTACAGAGTGTTACTTTAGAAGTATGCCTTTGATCTTGAGTCTGAGCAAGCTCGATGAGTTTCAAAATACTGAGCAAAGGAGTTTCTGATTCTGCGGTATGCGACTCGTTTCTTCACCTTATTGCACTATGCAAAACCATTGTTTTCTACTAAGGCAGAGCGAGTGAGATGTTTTGTCAGAGGGCCGACTATTCCACTATAGTTGGATACGCTCTAGTTGGTGGCCTCCAGAGCCACTTTTAATATTGTTACTGAGCATACTATGATGGTAGAGTCTTTGAGGGGAAAGTTTCCCAGACATGATCCTGACAAGAGGGTTAATCACTTTGGATAGTTTAGTGGTTCTACTTCCCGTGGTTATGTATATCAGGGGAGATATCAGTAGTCACATCCTATTCAATTGGTTCAGGCAGCTCTTTAGATTACCGATGGTGGAACTTAGTCTTTACGGGGTTTTCAACTCTTCAGATTACCGATGGTAGGACTTAGTCTTTAAGGGGTTGTCAGTCTAGATATTCAAAGAATCAAGCAGTTCAGTTCGACTATACCCGCCAACATTCCCTCATTCAGGACAGATGGAAGCAGGTTATGGATCTGTTCAAGTGAGCAAGAAAACGTATGCGCGTGACAGCAAGATAGATATTCAAACTATGGTAGTTTGGGTTCTTCTATCTCCATTTAGTAGCCCTCAATTGGCAAGACTTGTTATACTTATGGAGAGGTTGGGCACTTCAGGAGAGATTTCCCCAGATAGTGTTTAGGTGCCTCTCTTGTACCTAGGACCCTATCAGAGACATCTAGAGGTAGTAGTCAAACTAGTCGGGGAGGATCCCAGTCAGGCTATAGTGGATCTCAGTTAAGGAGAGATAGAGTTCATTCAGGTTGAGGTGGTTAGTAGGGTACTCAGTCTGAGGTAGGACACACTCATTGCTATGCATTCCTATTTGTGTGTACACCAATAGGTGATTTTGTGATTATAGATAGTGTATATAGTATATGTGTAGTTACCTTTATGGGTTATGACACTCGGGTAGATCTGGTTATCTTAGATTTGGTAGATTTTAATGTTATATTGGGTATGGATTGGCTATCACCATATTATGTAATTTTGGATTGTTATTCCAAGACGATCATGCTAGCTATGCCTGGTATTCTGAGGTTAGAGTGGAGAGTCGCTCCCTTCCCTATTCCTAGGAAAGTGATTTCATATATCTAGTATAGAGAGTTAGTAGACCGGGGTTGTTTGTCTTATCTTGCACATATTCAGGATACTAGTGCAGAGACCCCTTCCTTTGATTTTGTTCCAGTAGTTAGTGAGTTTGCGGAGGTATTTCCTTTATATTTACCAGGTATACTGCCAGACAGAGATATTGATCTTAAGTCAGGTAATTGACCCAGTTTTATTTCTCTGTATCGCATGGCTCTAGCCGAGTTGAGGGAGTTGAAGGAGCAGATTCAGGATTGTTGAGTAAGGGTTTAATTCGATCAAGTGTATCTCCATGGGTTGCTCCTATCTTGTTCATAAAGAAAAAGGAAGACACTATGCGTATGTGCATTGATTATAAGCAGCTAAATAAGGTCATCATCAGAAACAAGTATTAAATTATATGTATTGATGCCATGTTTGATCAACTTTAGGGTGCTTCGGTCTTTTTGAAGATTGACTTGAGGTCTATTATTGTTACACCCCGTATTTTCAGGACATGCTTTAAGAACGTACGTAAGAACTCGCAAGTGTTAAGATTTGAGACTTGTAAAATTTTTTATCGGAATTGTGAAATTGTCGGAAAACGTAATATTGTGACGAATGGGAGGGCGACACTTGTCACCCCCCCTTATTGATGCCTTGGACGAAATAGGCATGGCAAAAATGGTCATTGACCATAGTCTTAAGATGACAAAGTCTTCCTATTAATGAGCTTGAGTTTCTTGACCAAAGTCAAAGGTCCCAAGTCTTGATATTTTATAAGACTTCATCTAAACCACCCATTTGGTTACATCTTAACCCTCCATGCCCCTTTATTACACTACTAGTAGCAAGAGTATGTCATTACACTTAGAAAAATTTCCACAAAATTGAAGAACTCTAGGAAGAGCTCTCGGCTTCCCTCCACTTTCAAAAGGAAAATTTTTCGTTTCTTGTCCATTAAGCCCCACACTTTAAACCAAGGTTCATGAGGGTATTGTAAGTGTATCTCAATAGAAAAACCCCGGAAAAAGAGAGTTT
Source organism: Przewalskia tangutica (assembly GCA_029844215.1). Taxonomy (NCBI): domain Eukaryota; kingdom Viridiplantae; phylum Streptophyta; class Magnoliopsida; order Solanales; family Solanaceae; genus Przewalskia; species Przewalskia tangutica. The sequence continues at coordinate 16,876,177 of CM056739.1, read as the reverse complement.
TCGTATTAGTCATGGCGAAAACCTAGTGGCTTTCTAGGTTTTGGATTGGAGGTTTGAAGGAAAGTTGTTGGTGTGGTTCTAAGGGTCTCAGTAGCGGATTGAGGTGTCTTGACGAGGCTCTAGGTTGCTAAGGAGCAACCGGTTTTGAAGATTGGATTACAATTCGTTGAGGTATAATCTTGTTCTTTGAAAGTGTTACAAGATTATTTATATTGTTGTTGTTAGCTTTACATGTTGCTAGCATGAAGTTGTTAAGTTGAAGTTAATAAGTATTATGGATTCCGTAGCTTAAGTTCGAAATGAAAAGTAAGTCATGTTAAGTTGGAATACAATTTGATCGTTACTAGAATCGTCGCATGTAATTGACTTGAAGATTCTAGTAGTTATATTCGTTGCGACTAGATATCATGTTATGCTACCAAGTTGGATTGAAATGGAAATTGAATAAGAATTGGTATTGTTGAACTCAAGGTGGCGAATTTGTACTTGTGGTTTGTAATAGTTCGTTAATTAATTGTATTGAACTACCTTCTATATTGTGGTGAGCCAATTGGGGCAGTATAGTTAATTATTTGTATTGATGCCTTTTATATTGTTGTGAGCCAATTGGGGCTGTTTGGCTATTGTATTTGGCCTTGAAAAGGTGGCAAAGTAAGTAAAAACAAAGGAGGTCTTTGTCCGATTTTCTATAGAATTTGGCGACTTAGCACTTAGAATATTCTACGTTTGAAGTAAGAGGTTAATGGACGATTGTGACCATGATAGGTTGAAGAACTAAGTATAGCGTATCCTACTTGAAGAATGGAATAGCTCAAGGTTGAAGTACTTTGGAGCATTTTACTACTTGTCGACAAGCGTCGCGGTATGTGAACCTCTTCTTTCTTTGGCATGATCCTACGTATGAAATCTCCATGTGATAGTATTTCAAGATTTCTTCTACTCTTAGAAGTTAAGAAGTATTTGCATTGTTGAATTTAAGTTAAGAGTATGTTTAAATTGTCCTAAGTCCTTACTAGGTCTTATGGGAGACGTTGGTAAGAATGGTTAGGAAGTTATGAGATTTGATTTAAAGGCTATGTGTCTTGATTTGTTTAAAGTAAGTAAGTGGATTTTATGTTCAAAATGACTTGAATTTATATGTGAAAAGGGATTGATTTTAAAAAAGTGGAAGTTATATGATTTTAAGAGAATAAGTTACTTGGTTTTGAAAGTGTATGGAACTTTATATTTTTTTATAAGTATAAGTAAATGGACTTTAAAGAATGTATGTTATGAAGTTTTAAGACTATGAACTTTGGTTGTCTTTGAAGGATTTTGAAACTTTATTTTTCAAGTTATGGGACTTGATTTCTAAAGTATTGATGACATGATTTTAAAGAGTGTATGCTACGAGTGTTAAGACCATAAGCCTTGATTATAAGTGGAAAGGACAAAAATTTTAAAAGTATGGCTTAATTTATTTGAAAGTTAAGAAGATGGTTTCCAAAGAGTATGTGACTTGAGCTTTAAAAGAAAGGAGGTTTTATGATTCTTTAAGTATGTATGCGTAGTATTTTTGGATCTAGTTTTCCTAATGTTGTAAGAATAAAAGTGTCTTAAGTTCTCAAATGAAAGGTTGTTATAATAGCTTTATGGGAAGTTGTTATGACGACTTAAGAAGAAGTGAAAAGATGGTTTAAAAATGTTATGTAAGGAAAATACACCGAGCCTACGAATTGGCGGATTACGTTATGAGATACAGGAGCCTACAAATAGGCGGATTACGTTATGAGATACACCGAGCCTACATAGGCGGATTACGCCATATTACCCCGAGCCTACACATGGCGGGTTACGCCACAAGACACGAGCTCAGTGGAGCCGGATTATGCTACATGATTCCACGACACTCGAGCTCCACAGCGGGCGGATTATGCTACATGATTCCACAAGACACCGAGCTCCACAGCGGGCGGATTATGCTACATGATTCCACAAAGACACGAAGCTCCACAGCGGGCGGATTATGCTACATGATTCCACAAGATGCACCGAGCCCCAGCGGGCGGATTATGTCACATGATTCATCAAGCCGTGTCCCGCAAATGGGCGGATTATGTTATGTAAGATAAGTAAGTTATGTGGAAAACTTGATTAACCTCTTAAGTATGTATGTAAGAATATGATGTTAAATCTTATGGAAAGAAGGAATGGAGCAGTTAATATACGAGTGATTTCGGGAGTTAAAAATGGCATTATTTTGTACAGATTATGATTTGATTCTTGCACGTTATTTCATTCCATATTAAATTTTTGTTATCGGCCCGCCGGAAGCTGCGTTCATGTCCGCAGTTTAGGTACGATGTGGATCCGCGAGCTTAGGATCTGGTTGGCATTTTAGATGGCTCCGATGTTCGGAGTTGTCATGGCTATGTATATTCGGGGTATGGCGGGGCCTGTCCGCCGATTGTAATTCTTAGAGTCCGTAGTCACATATTGTGGGTCCATTTTGTAAAGAAAGGAGGCAAGCCGTTTATGTATGTACGTCGGGAAGGTAGCCTATCGGTGACATGTTGTTTTACTTCCGTTGTTTTATTTATAAGTTTCATGTATGTTCGTGATTATCTCGATGTTTACGTAAGGGTGCCTGGGTAGGGCACCGATCGCGGTCGGGGTGTCGTGACAAAAGTGGTATCGTGAGCGATTAGTCCTCTGAAAGTGTCTGCACCGTGTCTAGTAGAGTCTTGATTATCGGTGTGTTGTGCACCACATCTATAATCGGGAGGCTGCAGGACATTTAGGATTGGTTTCCATTCTTCTCACCGAGATCGTGCGATAGAGTTTGTATTGTTAGTCGTCCCTCCCTAACGAGTTATGTTAATTGCACTACGAGAAAGGCGATGACCGGGAATGACTATGTGGATTGCGTATCCGGTTGGTAATGATTATAGTATAGTTGGTATTGTGACATACATCTATACGGAGTTATGTATGAGGGTCAGACGCGTGTTGCCTAGAATAATTTTAGATTACCAGGAATTGGTAAAGACTAACTAGATACCGGGAAGGTATGGTATAGTTAATGAATTTTCGCCAATGTTTTGTGTTTTATTTTGAGGTAATTGGGAAAGGATGAGGTATGCGATAGGGTAGTGAACCCTTAAGAAGCCATATTAAGGAACCTAACGGAATGTCATGTTAATAGATTAAGCTGTGTAGTAAGTTTAAGAGAATTATACGGATGAGGTCTGGATAGAGTAAGCAATGGTTATTGTGATCGAGACCACATGGTTTTGGTATTATGAGAAGTTTTTGTACCCGGTTACTGGGGGACTGGTAAGGTGGGCGTGGAGCATGGAAATTGCGAGCCTAAGAATATTGATTCCGCCGAGACCTTAGGTATATAAGGTTTTCTCCGCAATAAGATTTTAAGTCGGACAAGGATAAGAGTTAAGTGCGACACGAGTGGTTGAGGACTATTCTGGGTCTCCCCATGGCCTGGAATAGAGTGGGATCAGTTGGTAGTAGTTCCGCTACGTGACAGGGTCACGAGGGCGCAAGGCCCAAGTTTAGTTAATTGTTTTACGGGTTCGTGGACGCGTTCCACCGGAACCAGGTCATGAAAGTCGGAAATGGCCTTATGTTGTTTTATAGAGTGACTCCAAAGGTTTGAGGCCAGAGTCGGTATGGAAGTTATGTATGTATGTTAGAAGGAGTTGGAAGTACGAAAAGATAATCTCTTTTGGGCTTATGATGGACAGATATGCGTGTGCAAGGTATTAGGGCCATGTGTGGCATTGTTGGTATGTCGGGGTGGTGAAAGGAAACTATGTCGCTAATTATAAGTTTGACTCCGAAAGAACATTCGTGGACGAATGTTTCTAAGGGGGGAAGAATGTTACACCCCGTATTTTCAGGACATGCTTTAAGAACGTACGTAAGAACTCGCAAGTGTTAAGATTTGAGACTTGTAAAAAAATTTATCGGAATTGTGAAATTGTCGGAAAACGTAATATTGTGACGAATGGGAGGGCGACACTTGTCACCCCCCTTATTGATGCCTTGGACGAAATAGGCATGGCCAAAATGGTCATTGACCATAGTCTTAAGATGACAAAGTCTTCCTATTAATGAGCTTGAGTTTCTTGACCAAAGTCAAAGGTCCCAAGTCTTGATATTTTATAAGACTTCATCTAAACCACCCATTTGGTTACATCTTAACCCTCCATGCCCCTTTATTACACTACTAGTAGCAAGAGTATGTCATTACACTTAGAAAAATTTCCACAAAATTGAAGAACTCTAGGAAGAGCTCTCGGCTTCCCTCCACTTTCAAAAGGAAAATTTTTCGTTTCTTGTCCATTAAGCCCCCACACTTTAAACCAATGTTCATGAGGGTATTGTAAGTGTATCTCAATAGAAAAACCCCGGAAAAAGAGAGTTTTCGTATTAGTCGCAAAGCGAAAACCTAGTGGCTTTCTAGGTTTTGGATTGGAGGTTTGAAGGAAAGTTGTTGGTGTGGTTCTAAGGGTCTCAAGTAGCGGATTGAGGTGTCTTGACGAGGCTCTAGGTTGCTAAGGAGCAACTTCGGTTTTGAAGATTGGATTACAATTCGTTGAGGTATAATCTTGTTCTTTGAAAGTGTTACAAGATTATTTATATTGTTGTTGTTAGCTTTACATGTTGCTAGCATGAAGTTGTTAAGTTGAAGTTAATAAGTATTATGGATTACTGGTAGCTTAAGTTCGAAATGAAAAGTAAGTCATGTTAAGTTGGAATACAATTTGATCGTTACTAGAATCGTCGCATGTAATTGACTTGAAGATTCTAGTAGTTATATTTGGTTGCGACTAGATATCATGTTATGCTACCAAGTTGGATTGAAATGGAAATTGAATAAGAATTGGTATTGTTGAACTCAAGGTGGCCGAATTTGTACTTGTGGTTTGTAATAGTTCGTTAATTAATTGTATTGAACTACCTTCTATATTGTGGTGAGCCAATTGGGGCTGTATAGTTAATTATTTGTATTGATGCCTTCTATATTGTTGTGAGCCAATTGGGGCTGTTTGGCTATTGTATTTCGGCCTTGAAAAGGTGGCAAAGTAAGTAAAAACAAAGGAGGTCTTTGTCCGATTTTCTATAGAATTTGGCGACTTAGCACTTAGAATATTCTACGTTTGAAGTAAGAGGTTAATGGACGTATTGTGACCATGATAGGTTGAAGAACTAAGTATAGCGTATCCTACTTGAAGAATGGAATAGCTCAAGGTTGAAGTACTTTGGAGCATTTTACTACTTGTCGACAAGCGTCGCGGTATGTGAACCTCTTCTTTCTTTGGCATGATCCTATGAAATCTCCATGTGATAGTATTTCAAAATTTCTTCTACTCTTAGAAGTTAAGAAGTATTTGCATTGTTGAATTTAAGTTAAGAGTATGTTTAAATTGTCCTAAGTCCTTACTAGGTCTTATGGGAGACGTTGGTAAGAATGGTTAGGAAGTTATGAGATTTGATTTAAAGGCTATGTGTCTTGATTTGTTTAAAGTAAGTAAGTGGATTTTATGTTTGAAAATGACTTGAATTTATATGTGAAAAGGGGATTGATTTTAAAAAAGTGGAAGTTATATGATTTTAAGAGAATAAGTTACTTGGTTTTGGAAGTGTATGGAACTTTATATTTTTTTATAAGTATAAGTAAATGGACTTTAAAGAATGTATGTTATGAAGTTTTAAGACTATGAACTTTGGTTGTCTTTGAAGGATTTTGAAACTTTATTTTTCAAGTTATGGGACTTGATTTCTAAAGTATTGATGACATGATTTTAAAGAGTGTATGCTACGAGGTGTTAAGACCATAAGCCTTGATTATAAGTGGAAAGGACAAAAATTTTAAAAAGTATGGCTTCTTAATTTATTTCGAAAGTTAAGAAGATGGTTTCCAAAGAGTATGTGACTTGAGCTTTAAAAGAAAGGAGGTTTTATGATTCTTTTAAGTATGTATGTACGTAGTATTTTTGGATCTAGTTTTCCTAATGTTGTAAGAATAAAAGTGTCTTAAGTTCTCAAATGAAAGGTTGTTATAATAGCTTTATGGGAAGTTGTTATGACGACTTAAGAAGAAGTGAAAAGATGGTTTAAAAATGTTATGTAAGGAAAATACACCGAGCCTACGAATTGGCGGATTACGTTATGAGATACACCGAGCCTACAAATAGGCGGATTACGTTATGAGATACACCGAGACTACATAGGCGGATTACGCCATATTACCCCGAGCCTACACATAGGCGGGTTACGTCCAAGATCTGCGAGCTCGCGGGAGGCGGATTATGCTACCAGATTCCACAGTACACCCAGCTCCACAGGCGGGCCGTATTATGCTACATGATTCCCCAGTACACCGAGCTCCACAGGCGGGCCGGATTATGCTACATGATTCCACGATGCACCGAGCTCACGAGCGGGTCGGATTATGCTACATGATTCCACAAGATACCGAGCCCCAGGCGGGCGAATTATGTCACATGATTCATCAAGACACCATGTCCCTAAATGGGCGGATTATGTTATGTAAGATAAGTAAGTTATGTGGAAAAACTTGATTAACCTCTTAAGTATGTATGTAAGAATATGATGTTAAATCTTATGGAAAGAAGGAATGGAGCAGTTAATATACGAGTGATTTGTGGAGTTAAAAATGGCATTATTTTATCTGATTATGATTTGATTCTTGCACGTTATTTACATTTCCATATTAAATTTGTTATGCGACCCCGGCCGAAGCTGCGTTAAATGTCGCGCAGTTTAGGTACAGTGTGGATCCGCGAGCTTAGGATCTGGTTGGCATTTTTAGATGGCTCAGATGTTCGGAGTTGTCATGGCTATGTATATTCAGGTATGGCGGGGCCTGTCCATACGATTGTAATTCTTAGAGGTGCGTAGTCACATATTGTGGGTGCTTTGTAAAGAAAGGAGGCAAGCGCCCGTTTATGTATGTACGTCCAGGAAGGTAGCCCTATCGGCTGACCTGTTGTTTTACTTCCGTTGTTTTATTTATAAGTTTCATGTATGTTCCGCTGATTATCTCTGATGTTTACCTGTAAGGGTGCCCAGGTAGGGCACCAGTCGCGGTCCCGGGGTCGGGTCGTGACAAAAGTGGTATCAGAGCAGTTAGTCCTCGGAAAGTGTCTACGCAGTGTCTAGTAGAGTCTTGATTATCGGTGTGTTGTGCACCACATCTATAATCAGGAGGCTGCAGGACATTTAGGATTGGTTTCCATTCTTCTCACTCTGAGATCGTGCGATAGAGCTGTATTGTTAGGGTCGTCCCTCCCTAACGAGTTATGTTAATCGCGGCTACGAAAGCGCGATGACCGGGAATGACTATGTGGATTGCGTATCCAGGTTGGTAATGATTATAGTATAGTTGGTATTGTGACATACATCTATACGGAGTTATGTATGAGGGTCAGACGCGTGTTGCCTAGAATAATTTTAGATTACCAGGAATTGGTAAAGACTAACTAGATACCGGGAAGGTATGGTATAGTTAATGAATTTTCGCCAAGGTTTTGTGTTTTATTTTGAGGTAATTGGGAAAGGATGAGCTGTCTGATAGGGTAGTGAACCCTTAAGAAGCCATATTAAGGAACCTAACGGAATGTCATGTTAATAGATTAAGCTGTGTAGTAAGCTTAAGAGAATTATACGGATGAGGTCTGGATAGAGTAAGCAATGGTTATTGTGATCGAGACCACATGGTTTTGGTATTATGAGAAGTTTTTGTACCCGGTTACTGGGGGACTGGTAAGGTGGGCGTGGAGCATGGAAATTGCGAGCCTAAGAATATTGATTACTGCCGAGACCTTAGGTATATAAGGTTTTCTCTGGCAATAAGATTTTAAGTCAGACCAGGATAAGAGTTAAGTGCGACGACTCGGGTTGAGGACTGCACGGGTCTCCCCATGGCCTGGAATGGAGTGGGATCAGTTGGTAGTAGTTCCGCTACGTGACAGGGTCACGAGGGCGCAAGGCCCAAGTTTAGTTAATTGTTTTACGGGTTCGTGGACGCGTTCCACCGGAACCAGGTCATGAAAGCCGGAAATGGCCTTATGTTGTTTTATAGAGTGACTCCAAAGGTTTGAGGCGAGTCGGTATGGAAGTTATATGTATGTTAGAAGGAGTTGGAAGTACGAAAAGATAATCTCTTTTGGGCTTATGATGGATGATATGCGTGCAAGGTATTAGGGCCATGTGGCATTGTTGGTATGTCGGGTGGTGAAAGGAAACTATGTCGCTAATTATAAGTTTGACTCAAAGAACATTCGTGGGCGAATTTTTCTAAGGGGAAGAATGTTACACCAGATTTTCGTGAGACATGCTTTAAGAACGTAAGTAAGAACTCGCAAGTGTTAAGATTTGAGACTTGTAAAAATTTATCGGAATTGTGAAATTGTCGGAAAACGTAATATTGTGACGAATGGGAGGGCGACACTTGTCACCCCCCCCCTTATTGATGCCTTGGACGAAATAGGCATGGCCAAAATGGTCATTGACCATAGTCTTAAGATGACAAAGTCTTCCTATTAATGAGCTTGAGTTTCTTGACCAAAGTCAAAGGTCCCAAGTCTTGATATTTTATAAGACTTCATCTAAACCACCCATTTGGTTACATCTTAACCCTCCACGCCTTTATTACACTACTAGTAGCAAGAGTATGTCATTACACTTAGAAAAATTTCCACAAAATTGAAGAACTCTAGGAAGAGCTCTCGGCTTCCCTCCACTTTCAAAAGGAAATTTTTTCGTTTCTTGTCCATTAAGCCCCACACTTTAAACCAAGGTTCATGAGGGTATTGTAAGTGTATCTCAATAGAAAAACCCCGGAAAAAGAGAGTTTGCGTATTAGTCGCAAAGCGAAAACCTAGTGGCTTTCTAGGTTTTGGATTGGAGGTTTGAAGGAAAGTTGTTGGTGTGGTTCTAAGGGTCTCAAGGAGCGGATTGAGGTGTCTTGACGAGGCTCTAGGTTGCTAAGGAGCAACTTCGGTTTTGAAGATTGGATTACAATTCGTTGAGGTATAATCTTGTTCTTTGAAAGTGTTACAAGATTATTTATATTGTTGTTGTTAGCTTTACATGTTTCTAGCATGAAGTTGTTAAGTTGAAGTTAATAAGTCTTATGGATTACTGGTAGCTTAAGTTCGAAATGAAAAGTAAGTCATGTTAAGTTGGAATACAATTTGATCGTTACTAGAATAAATCGCCGCATGTAATTGACTCAAGATTCTAGTAGTTATATTTAGTTGCGACTAGATATCATGTTATGCTACCGTTGGATTGAAATGGAAATTGAATAAGAATTGGTATTGTTGAACTCAAGGTGGCGAATTTGTACTTGTGGTTTGTAATAGTTCGTTAATTAATTGTATTGAACTACCTTCTATATTGTGGTGAGCCAATCAATGTATAGTTAATTATTTGTATTGGATGCCTTCTATATTGTTGTGAGCCAATTGGGGCTGTTTGGCTATTGTATTTCGCCTTGAAAAAGGTGGCAAAGTAAGTAAAAACAAAGGAGGTGTCATTCGATTTTCTATAGAATTTGGCGACTTAGCACTTAGAATATTCTACGTTTGAAGTAAGAGGTTAATGGACGTATTGTGACCATGATAGGTTGAAGAACTAAGTATAGCGTATCCTACTTGAAGAATGGAATAGCTCAAGGTTGAAGTACTTTGGAGCATTTTACTACTTGTCGACAAGCGTCGCGAGGTATGTGAACCTCTTCTTTCTTTGGCATGATCCTACGTATGAAATCTCCATGTGATAGTATTTCAAGATTTCTTCTACTCTTAGAAGTTAAGAAGTATTTGCATTGTTGAATTTAAGTTAAGAGTATGTTTAAATTGTCCTAAGTCCTTACTAGGTCTTATGGGAGACGTTGGTAAGAATGGTTAGGAAGTTATGAGATTTGATTTAAAGGCTATGTGTCTTGATTTGTTTAAAGTAAGTAAGTGGATTTTATGTTCGAAAATGACTTGAATTTATATGTGAAAAGGGGATTGATTTTAAAAAAGTGGAAGTTATATGATTTTAAGAGAATAAGTTACTTGGTTTTGGAAGTGTATGGAACTTTATATTTTTTTATAAGTATAAGTAAATGGACTTTAAAGAATGTATGTTATGAAGTTTTAAGACTATGAACTTTGGTTGTCTTTGAAGGATTTTGAAACTTTATTTTTCAAGTTATGGGACTTGATTTCTAAAGTATTGATGACATGATTTTAAAGAGTGTATGCTACGAGGTGTTAAGACCATAAGCCTTGATTATAAGTGGAAAGGACAAAAATTTTAAAAAGTATGGCTTCTTAATTTATTTCGAAAGTTAAGAAGATGGTTTCCAAAAGAGTATGTGACTTGAGCTTTAAAAAGAAAGGAGGTTTTATGATTCTTTTAAGTATGTATGTACGTAGTATTTTTGGATCTAGTTTTCCTAATGTTGTAAGAATAAAAGTGTCTTAAGTTCTCAAATGAAAGGTTGTTATAATAGCTTTATGGGAAGTTGTTATGACGACTTAAGAAGAAGTGAAAAGATGGTTTAAAAATGTTATGTAAGGAAAATACACCGAGCCTACGAATTGGCCGGATTACGTTATGAGATACACCGAGCCTACAAATAGGCCGGATTACGTTATGAGATACACCGAGCCTACACATAGGCCGGATTACGCCATATTACCCCGAGCCTACACATAGGCCGGGTTACGTCACAGTACACCGAGCTCCACAGGAGGGCCGGATTATGCTACATGATTCCACAGTACACCGAGCTCCACAGGCGGGCCGGATTATGCTACATGATTCCACAAGACAATCGAGCTCCACAGCGGGCGGATTATGCTACATGATTCCACAAGACACCGAGCTCCACAGCGGGCGGATTATGCTACATGATTCCACAAGATAATCGAGCCCCACAGGCGGGCCGGATTATGTCACATGATTCATCAGTACACCGTGTCCCGCAAATGGGCCGGATTATGTTATGTAAGATAAGTAAGTTATGTGGAAAAACTTGATTAACCTCTTAAGTATGTATCTAATAATATGATGTTAAATCTTATGGAAAGAAGGAATGGAACGGTTAATATACGAGTGATTTCAGGAGTTAAAATGGCATTATTTTGTACAGTTATGATTTGATTCTTGCACGTTATTTACATTCCATATTAAATTTGTTATGACCTTCTTCGGAGGCTGCGTTCATGTCCGCAGGTTTAGGTACACAGTGTGGATCCGCGAGCTTAGGATCCTGGTTCAGCATTTTTAGATGGCTCCGATGTTCCGGAGTTGTCATGGTTATGTATATTCAGGGGTATGGCGGGGCCCTGTCCCGCCACAGTTGTAATTCTTAAAGGTCTGTAGTCACATATTGTGGGTCTGTTTGTAAAGAAAGGAGGCAACTGCTTCGTTTATGTATGTACGTCCAGGAAAGTAGCCTATCGGTGACTGTTGTTTTACTTCCGTTGTTTTATTTATAAGTTTCATGTATGTTCCGCTGATTATCTCTGATGTTTACCTGTAAGGGTGCCCAGGTAGGGCACCAGTCGCGGTCCCGGGGTCGGGTCGTGACAATTATCATCAGTTGAAGATCCGGGTCGAGGATGATCCTAAAAAGGCTTTCTGGAATCGTTATGTTGATTATGAGTTCTTGGTGATGTCATTGGAGCTTCCCAATACCCCCGCAACGTTCATGTACTTGATGAATGGAATATTTAAGTCGTACTTGGATTCTTTTATGATTGTATTCATAGATGACATCCTGATTTATTCTAAGAGTCTGGAAGACCACGAGCGCCATTTAAGAGTGGTTCTTAGGATTTTGAAAGGAGTAGAATCTTTATGAAAAGTTCTCAAAGTGTGAGTTCTGGTTGAGTTCTGTAGCATTCTTGGGACATGTTGTGTCCAAGGATGGGATCATGGTTGACCTAAATAAGATAGAGGCAATCAGGGACTAGCCTAGATACACTTCTGTGATAGATATTCAGAGTTTTATGTGTCTTGATAGCTACTATCGTTAGTTTATCAAGGGTTTCTCTTCTATAACTTTGCATCTGATGCGCTTGACTCAGAAAGAAGTGTCATTTTAGTGGTCCGATCAGTGTGAGGAGAGCTTTCAAAAGCTCAAGACTTTGTTGACCACAACCCTGATTTTATTCTTTCCGGTGGATGGGAAGTACTTTACTATGTATTATGATGCTTCTAGGATTAGGTTAGGTTGTGTGTTGATGCAGGAGGGTAAGGTGATCACTTATGCATTGAAACAGTTGAAGGTGTATGAGCAGAACTGTTACACCCCGTAACTACAGGACATGCCTTAAGAACGTAAGTAAGAACTCACATATGTTAAGGATTTGAGACTTGTAAAAATTTAGCGGAAATTATGAAATTGTCGGAAAACATTGTGTTGTGTCGAATGGGAGGGCGACACGTGTCAACCCCCCCCCCCCCCCCTTAGCAATGCCTTGGACGAAATGGCATGGCCAATATGGTCATTTACCATAAGTCTTCTAAGGCTAAGTCTTGCAACTTGTAGCATGAGTTTATTGACTAAAGTCAAAGGTCATAAGTCTTGATATTTTGGAAGACCACATCTAAGCCTCACATTTGTAATTATCTTGACCATCCTTTACTCTTTATAATACTAGTAGTACTAGAGAGAGCCAACACTTAGAAAATTTCACACAAAAATTGGAAGAAACATAGGCAAAGCTCTCGGGTTCTTCATTGAAAGAAAGGGAGAAATTTTCGTTTCTTGTCCATTTGATTCCACACTTTAAACCAAGGGTCTTAGGTGTATTGTAAACACATCTCAATAGAAAAATCTTGGAAAAAGATTGTTTACGGGTTGGTCGCAAACGAAAACCTAAGGGTCTTTCTAGGTTTTGCTTGGAGTTTTGAAGGATAATTGTTGGTATTGTTCTAAGGGTCTCAACAAGCGGATTGAGGTGTCTTGGAAAGGCTCTAAACTACTAAGGAGCGACTTCGGATTGGAGTTGGATTAAGAATCGTTAAGGTAAAATCTTGTCTTTTAAAGGTGTTACAAGATTACATATTTATATTGTTGTTGTTAGCTCTACTTGTTGCTAGCATGATGTTGATAGGTTGGAGTTATTAGTATTATGGATTTCTTGTAGTTAAATCCGAAATGTTATACAAGCCGCTTGGAAATTGGATTACTAAATGGTCGTTTTTAGAAATCGTCGCATGTTACATACTTAAAGATTATGGTTATGATACTCAAATGCGACTTGATATCATGTTATGCTACTAAATTGGATTGAAATGGAAATTGGATAAGAATTGGATTTGTTGAATCAAGGTGGCCGAATTTGGAATGTAGTTTGTATTGTATTGGACTACTTTCTATATAATTGTGAGCCAATTGGGGCTGTGTAGTTATTCAATTGTATTGGACTACTTTCTATATAATTGTGAGCCAATTGGGGCTGTGTAGTTATTCAATTGTATTGGACTACTTTCTATATAATTGTGAGCCAATTGGGGCTGTTTGGTTATTGTATTTCGGCCTTGAAAAAGGTGGCAAAGTGAGTAAAAACAAAGGAAGTGTTGTCCGATTTTCCGTAGAAAATGGAGACTTTACACTTATAATATTCTACATTTGAAGTAAGGCATTAATAGACGTATTGTGAATATTATAGGTTGATATACTACGGGCGGGACTTTGTACTTGGCAAGTGGTTTGACCCGACAAGGTATGTAGAACTTTTCCTATCCTTTGAGCATGACTAGTTTCACGTATATAGTACGGTAGACGTACAAGACTTTGACATTCCTTACTTGTTTTACGAAATACCAAGTCGGGTGAGTTAGGAGATTAACTCACTTCTTTGAGAATATTAAAGATGTCTTAAGTCTTGTTAAAGATAAGGGACTTGAAGAATTCTAAAGTATGTAATACTTGTGTCGTTTTAAAAACGTATAAGTCCCTTGGATAGGAAATTATACATGACTAAGGTATAAAGTGAATATAACGACTTTATGGGGAGTTGGTTATATTGACTTTATGGAAAAATAAATGACTTGATTTAATGGAAGGCAATTCGATTTTTAAGGCATCAATTGCCTAAGGTATTATAAGACACGAGTCACTTGATTTAGAAGCCATATTTTAATTCTAAAAAAGTATTGTGACTTGTCTTGAAAAGAAATTGTAACTTGATACTACGGTTATTAGTATCTTGGAAGTTTTATAATGAAATGAGTCATTTTAAAAGAATAGAAGTACGTAGTACTTTGGGTTAAATTCCCGGATTTTTATAAAAGACATGTTAGTGCCTTAAGTAAACTAAAATGAGAGTGTATATGAACAAGAATAGTAAGAAGTTAGGGGATTTCTTAACTTGCTTATATATTGTATGATAAGCCGATAGAGCTTATGTTACGTATGATAGCCGGATTTGGGCTAGTGATATATTATTCGTCATGGGTCATTCCGGGATTGTGGCATTGTATATTTCGTGGATTTGCTAACCACGATGCGAGGAATACCTCACGCGAGTCCGTAGGGCTTACGCGGTGAAATAGTCCCACGCGGGCGGGTCCAACCTATGCGAGGAATACCTCACGCGAGTCCGTAAGGGCTTATGCGGGTGAAATAGTCCCATGCGAGAATACCTCACGCAGTCCACCGACCTACGCGGGTGAAATAGTCCAGAATAGGATTCCAATCCTATTTTTCGTCAGAGTATACACCTATTATTACTCTCATTGTTAGTAAGGCAATCGTAATCGTAATTTTGTTATCATACATGTCTCCGCTTTCTATTAAACTTATGTTGTAATTACAGTACTTTCCGCTTTACATACTTAGTACATACTGTAATCGACCCTTCCTGGCCGCTGCTCACGCCGCAGAGAAAGTGGTAAGGCGCATCCACATTCTTAGGATCACTTATCTGGACATCTAAGCTCCATTCTCCTGAGGCTTGTCTTTCTTTGGTACGCCTTGTCCCGATGTTTTAGATTATGTACATTCAGGGGTATGGCGGGGCCCTGTCCCGCCACAGTTGTTATTCCTAGAGGTCTGTATTCACATATGTGGTTGGGCTATAAGAACTGAGTTGTAAAGTTGTACTTTTGACTTTGTTTATATTATGGAAGGCGGCCTTCGGCTAGCCTGTCTTGTATATTATTTACACATGTGTTTATGTTGTGTATGTTCCGCTGCTATTCTCTGATGTATACCTGAACGGGGTGCCCAGGTAGGGCACCAGTCGCGGCCCGGGGTCGGGTCGTGACAAAAGTGGTATCGAGCGCTTAGTCTCGGAAAGTGTCTACGCATCGTGTTCAGTAGAGTCTTGATTATCGGTGTGTTGTGCACCACATCTATAATCAGGAAGCTGCAGGACATTTAGGATTGATTTCCATTCTTCTCTCTCTGAGATCGTGCAGTAGAGCTGTCTTATTAGGTTGAATCCTCTCTGACCTCTTCTAATGAAACAGCTATGCCTCCACGGAAGGCGACCAGGGCCCGAGGCAAGGCGCAGCGGAGGCGCTAGCGGTACTCAGGGTCACACGTGCTCGTGCACGACTATGCCCGAGGTAGTAAGCGGTCGTTGAGTTCACCACGCCGACAAGATTAGAGAGCCGAGAGCGCAGAGCTCCAGAGGTTCCGATACTGCACTCTCCAGCCTCCCACCACCATCGAGTATAGAGACTACGGGAGCGGATTCGGTTATTGACCAAGATAGTAGCGGCGGCACGACAGAGCAGCGGCCACCCAGAGCCGACAGTTTGCGGATTAGGGATTTTCTGGGATGTAATCCACCTGAGTTTTATGGTTCAAGGTCTGATGAGGATCCGCAGGAGTTCGTTCGACAGCTACAGCGGACCATGCAGGTTCTTAGGGCTTCAGAGACAGAGTCTGTTACACTAGCCTCCTACCGGTTGCGCGATATTGCGTTGAACTGGTTTGAGTCGTGGTTGCTTTCGAGAGGTGATGCTGCTCTTCCAGCTGTTTGGGAGGAGTTTTCAGAGGCTTTCATGGATCACTTTTTGCCTCCTGAGATGAGGAGAGCCCGGGTAGACAGATTTTTGACCTTGCGGCAGAACGGGAGGACTGTTAGGGAGTATAGCTTGGAGTTTGACTCCTTGGCCAGACATGCGCATACTATTGTAGCTAGCATGGCGGATAGAGTTCATCGTTATGTGATGGGGCTAGACCGTCATATGATTACAAAGATGCTTGGGGTGGCTCTTCACCCGCATGGACATTGCTAGGATGCAGCCTATGCACGTGGGATAGAGGATAGAGAGAGGAGGACCAGTTGACGCAGCCACCCAAGAGGCTGTGACATCGTGGTCTCGTGGCGCTTCGAGGCGACAAATTTCGCAGCAGACTGGTCCACTTTCCACCAAAGACAGAGTGCTCACACGTTTCTCGCAGAGGTCCGATCAGCAGTGGTCGAGGAGCAGTCGTGGCTCCGTGTCTTCGTGGTTTCGTGGAGGTAGAGATTCTCGCCGATCGAGACCCCCCACACCTCGGTGTGATCGATGCGGTAGATCTCACCTGGCGAGTGTCGTGTTCTGCAGGAGGTTGTTACTCTTGTGGCCACCGGGCCATTTGAAGAGAGATTGTCCGCTCAGAGGCAAAGATGGGTGGTACAAAGACACCGACGGATCGGGCTTGCCGGGTCTTCTTCTCCTTCAGGGTTATGCGCCCGAGGCGTAGTACTCACGACAGCAGCCGTAGAGGTCGTGGTGGTGGTTCCAGTTCTAGCGGTCCCCATAGCCGCATATATTCTCTAGCCACCGCCAGATCGTGAGGCCTCCCCGACGTCGCCACGTACACATCGATTTCAGCCGTGATGTTTATGCATTGATAGATCCGTGTTCTACCTTGTCGATGTGTCCCCTCTCATCGGGTAGAATCGGGATAGTGCCGTGTCGATAGAGCCGCTTGAGGTAGCTACGCCATGGGTGATTCGGTGTTAGGCGAGCGGTGTATAGAGGTTGTCGGTATTTATTTACGTCGCCGACTGCGCAGACTTGATAGAGCCGAGATGACAGATTTTGATGTCATTATGGTATGGATGGTTGGCTTCTTGTTATGCCAACGCTGGATCGTAGGGACAGTTGGTTCGGTTCAGCTTTCCGGCGAGCCGCTTATCGAGTGGAGGGCAACACAAATACGCCGAGGTAGGTTTATTTCTTACCTCAAGGCTAGGAAGATGGTGCAGAAAGGGTACATCTATCATCTGGTGCGGGTATTTGATACAGAGGCTGAGGTGCCGGTTCTTCAGTCAGTGCCAGTGGTTAGGGAATTTGCAGATGTGTTCCCAGATGATCTTCCGGGTATCCCTCCTGAGAGGGAGATTGAGTTTTGTATTGACACGTTGCCAGACACTCGACCTATTTCCATTCCGCCATACAGGATGGCACCTGCCGAGTTGAGGAGGAGTCAAGGACCAAAAAGATTTCTTTGGAAAAAGGCTTTATTAGGCCTAGTGTATCTCCCCGGGAGCGCTGTATTGTTTGTAAAGAAGAAGGATGGACGCCGCGTATGTGTGTTGACTACTGTGCAAATGAATAAGGTAACCATTAAGAATAGGTACCCTCCCCGTGATTGATGATTTGTTTGACCATTGTAGGGTGAGGTGTTTTCAAAGATAGACTGCGTCCGTTATCATCGTTCGAGTTCGAGAGGCGATATCCCAAAGATCGCATTCAGACCCTGTATGGGCACTATGAGTTCGTGGTTATGTCTTTCGGTTTGACCAACGCCCAGCGGTATTTATGGATTTGATGAACCGTATTCAAGCCATTTTTGGATACATTTGTGATAGTATTCATCGATGACATCCTCGTTTATTCGCGACAGAGCAGAGCATGCAGATTACGAGGATCAGATTGGGATTCTCCGAGTCGCAGCTATTCGCCAAGTTCTCCAAGTGTGAGTTTTGGTTGGCCTCAGTGGCATTCCCGGGCATATTATCGGGGCGATGGTGTTCGTAGATACGCAAAGATTGAGGCGAAGTCTTGGCCGAGACCTACTACTCCGACCGAGTGCGCAGATTTCTTAGGACCGCGAGTTATTATCGCAGTTTGTGGAGCGCTTTGTTCGATTTCAAAGACCGCTGACTAGCCGACTCGTAAGGCACCAAGTTCCAGCGATGAGGCTTGCGAGAAGGGTTTCGAGCTTTGAAGGAAAGGTTGACTACACCCAGCCTACTCTTCCGGAGGTTAGATGGCACGTGATCTATTGTGATGCCTCTGCATCGGGCTAGGGTGTGTTTTGACGCAAAGACGGCAAGGTTATAGCCTATGCTTCCTGCAGCTACTGAAGCATGAGAGGAATTACCCTACCCATGACTTAGAGTCACGCAGATTATACATGCCTTGATGATTTGGAGACATTATTTGTACGGGTTCATGTGGATATTTATACAGCACCACAAGAGCCTCCAGATATCTTCAGCAGGAGTCGAACTTGAGACAGAGACGGTGGTTAGAGTTACTGAAAGATTATGATGTTGATATTCTATACCATCCGGGGAAGGCCAACGTAGTTGCTGATGCCTTGAGTCGTAGGTCGATGGGGAGCCTATCAGAGGTACAGCCAGAGAGACAGGACATGGTCCGTCAGATCCACCAGTTAGCGAGCCTTGGGGTTCGATTGATCGATACCGACGATAGTGGGGTACGGGTTCGTGAGGTTGCCGAGTCTTCCATCATTGATGAGGTGAAGATGCGACAGTTTGAGGACCCAGTGTTGGTACGGTATCGAGATGCAGCTCTTCGGGAGGAGAAGAGTCTATTCGAGGTAGCGCCTGATGGGGTGCTGAGATTTGAGGGCCGGTTGTGTGTTCCCGATGTGGCAGGACTCCGACAGCAGATTCTGGGGGAGGCACACAGTGCTCGTTATTCTATTCATCCGGGGTCGACCAAGATGTACCATGACCTCAGATGTTTGTATTGGTGGGATGGCACAAGAGGACGTGGGTGTTTTGTTGCACAGTGTCCTAATTGCCAGCAGGTTAAGGTCGAGCACCAGAGGCCCAGTGGATTATTGCAGTCTATTGAGATTCCGACTTGGAAGTGGGAGATGATCAACATGGACTTTGTTACAGGATTACCTCGTACTCAGAGGAAGTGCGACTCCATTTGGGTTATTGTTGACAGGCTGACGAAATCAGCCCATTTCCTTCCAGTCAGGACGACGTTTTCAGCTGAGGACTATGCCAGATTGTACATCCGAGAGATAGTGAGGCTGCACGGTGTTCCGGTATCGATTATATCAGATAGAGGAGCCCGCTTACGCTAACTTCGAGGTCTTTCCGAATGGTTTGGGACACAGTGAGTCTCAAAGACAAAGATTTCATCCTCGGATCGACGGCAGCAGAGCGCACTATCCGCATACACTTGAGGATATGCCGCGAGCCCGCGATCGATTTCGTGGTAGCCGGAGGATCATTTGCCTCTCGTGGAGTTTGCTTATACAACAGCTACCATTCCAAAGATACGATGGCGCCATACGAGGCTTTATATGGGCGGAAATGCAGTCGCCGATCGGTTGGTTCGACGGGCGAGGTACGATTAGTTGGCCTGCACTTGGTACACAGCCGTGGATAAGGTGAAGCTTATCCAGAGAGATCGTTAGCACTCGTAGTCGGCAGGTCATATGCAGATAATCGGCGTCGGCATTTGGAGTTTCAGGTAGACGATTGGGTCTTCTTGAAGGTGTCACCCATGAAGGGTGTGATGAGATTCGGTAAGAAGGGGAAACTCAGCCCAAGGTACATTGGGCCCTACCAGATCGTTCGTAGAGTGGGCAAGGTTGCCTACGAGTTGGATCTGCCATCAGAGTCGAGGCGGTACATCCGGTATTCCATGTTTCTATGTTGCGAAGTGTATCGGTGATCCAAATGAGAGTTTTCCTACTAGTGAGGTCCGTGTGACAGAGAGGGTTATCGATGAGGAGAGTCCCATAGCGATACTCGATCGCCAGTCAGCATCGCGACCAAGGATGTAGCTTCCGTCAAAGTCCTGTGGAGAAATGATAACCGGGAGGAGATGACTTGGGAAGCGGAGGAAGACATGTTGAGGAGGTATCCTCACTTATTTCCTATACCTTCAGGTATTTCATTTTGCCCTTACTTGTCAGGTTAATTGAAGTGTTCCTTTTGCTTAAATGCTTTTATGTGGCCATGAGTGGCATTTTTGGGATGTCGAGGCTGTGAAAGGAAACTATGTCGCTTCTTAAGTTTGACTCCGAAAGAACATTCGGGGACGAATGTTTCTAAGGGGGGAAGAATGTTACACCCCGTAACTACAGGACATGCCTTAAGAACGTAAGTAAGAACTCACATATGTTAAGGATTTGAGACTTGTAAAAATTTAGCGGAAATTATGAAATTGTCGGAAAACATTGTGTTGTGTCGAATGGGAGGGCGACACGTGTCACCCCCCCTTAGCAATGCCTTGGACGAAATGGCATGGCCAATATGGTCATTTACCATAAGTCTTCTAAGGCTAAGTCTTGCAACTTGTAGCATGAGTTTATTGACTAAAGTCAAAGGTCATAAGTCTTGATATTTTGGAAGACCACATCTAAGCCTCACATTTGTAATTATCTTGACCATCCTTTACTCTTTATAATACTAGTAGTACTAGAGAGAGCCAACACTTAGAAAATTTCACACAAAAATTGGAAGAAACATAGGCAAAGCTCTCGGGTTCTTCATTGAAAGAAAGGGAGAAATTTTCGTTTCTTGTCCATTTGATTCCACACTTTAAACCAAGGGTCTTAGGTGTATTGTAAACACATCTCAATAGAAAAATCTTGGAAAAAGATTGTTTACGGGTTGGTCGCAAACGAAAACCTAAGGGTCTTTCTAGGTTTTGCTTGGAGTTTTGAAGGATAATTGTTGGTATTGTTCTAAGGGTCTCAACAAGCGGATTGAGGTGTCTTGGAAAGGCTCTAAACTACTAAGGAGCGACTTCGGATTGGAGTTGGATTAAGAATCGTTAAGGTAAAATCTTGTCTTTTAAAGGTGTTACAAGATTACATATTTATATTGTTGTTGTTAGCTCTACTTGTTGCTAGCATGATGTTGATAGGTTGGAGTTATTAGTATTATGGATTTCTTGTAGTTAAATCCGAAATGTTATACGTCGCTTGGAAATCGGATTACTAAATGGTCGCTTTTAGAAATCGTCGCATGTTACTTACTTAAAGATTATGGTTATGATACTCAAATGCGACTTGATATCATGTTATGCTACTAAATTGGATTGAAATGGAAATTGATAAGAATTGGATTTGTTGAATCAAGGTGGCGAATTTGGAATGTAGTTTGTATTGTATTGACTACTTTCTATATAATCGTGAGCCAATTGGGTGTGTAGTTATTCAATTGTATTGACTACTTTCTATATAATTGTGAGCCAATTGGGTGTGTAGTTATTCAATTGTATTGGACTACTTTCTATATAATTGTGAGCCAATCGGGGCTGTTTGGTTATTGTATTTCGCCTTGAAAAAGGTGGCAAAGTGAGTAAAAACAAAGGAAGTCTTTGTCCGATTTTCCGTAGAAAATGGAGACTTTACACTTATAATATTCTACATTTGAAGTAAGGCGTTAATAGACGATTGTGAATATTATAGGTTGATATACTACATGGGACTTTGTACTTGGCAAGTGGTTTGACCCGACAAGGTATGTAGAACTTTTCCTATCCTTCGAGCATGACTAGTTTCACGTATATAGTACGGTGAGCGACAAGACTTTGACATTCCTTACTTGTTTTACGAAATACCAAGTCGGGTGAGTTAGGAGATTAACTCACTTCTTTGAGAATATTAAAGATGTCTTAAGTCTTGTTAAAGATAAGGGACTTGAAGAATTCTAAAGTATGTAATACTTGTGTCGTTTTAAAAACGTATAAGTCCCTTGGATAGGAAATTGTACATGACTAAGGTATAAAGTGAATATAACGACTTTATGGGGAGTTGGTTATATTGACTTTATGGAAAAATAAATGACTTGATTTAATGGAAGGCAATTCGATTTTTAAGGCATCAATTGCCTAAGGTATTATAAGACACGAGTCACTTGATTTAGAAGCCATATTTTAATTCTAAAAAGTATTGTGACTTGTCTTGAAAAGAAATTGTAACTTGATACTACGGTTATTAGTATCTTGGAAGTTTTATAATGAAATGAGTCATTTTAAAAGAATAGAAGTACGTAGTACTTTGGGTTAAATTCCCGGATTTTTATAAAAGACATGTTAGTGCCTTAAGTAAACTAAAATGAGAGTGTATATGAACAAGAATAGTAAGAAGTTAGGGGATTTCTTAACTTGCTTATATATTGTATGATGTCGATAGAGCTTATGTTACGTATGATAGCGGATTTGGGCTAGTGATATATTATTCGTCATGGGTCATTCCCGGATTGTGGCATTGTATATTTCCGTGGATTTGCTAACCACGATGCGAGGAATACCTCACGCGAGTCCGTAGGGCTTACGCGGTGAAATAGTCCCACGCGGCGGGTCCAAATTTACGCGAGGAATACCTCATGCGAGTCCGTAAGGGCTTATGCGGGTGAAATAGTCCCATGCGAGGAATACCTCACGCAGGTCCACTGGACCTATGCGGGTGAAATAGTCCCAGGAATAGGATTCCAATCCTATTTTTCGTTGTAGTATACACCTATTATTACTCTCATTGTTAGTAAGGCACGTAATCGTAATTTTGTTATCATACATGTCTCCCGCTTTCTATTAAACTTATGTTGTAATTACAAGATTTTCCGCTTTACATACTTAGTACATACTGTATCGACCCTTCCTGGGGTTGCTCACGCCGCAGAAAGGGTAAGTGGTGCATCCACATTCTAGGATCACTTATCGGACATCTAAGCTCCATTCTCCGGAGGCTTGTCTTTCTTTTAGTACGCCTTGTCCCCGATGTTGTAGATTATGTACATTCGTGGTATGGCGGGCCCCGTCCCGCCACGCTTGTTATTCCTAGAGGTCCTGTATTCACATACGTGGTTGGGCTATAAGAACCGAGTCAGAAAGTTGTACTTTTGACTTTGTTTATATTATGGAAGGCGCTTATCTGCCAGCCTGTCTTGTATATTATTTACACATGTGTTTATGTTGTGTATGTTCATTGCTATTCTATGATGTATACAGGCAGGGTGCCTGTGTAGGGCACGATCGCGGCCGGTGGTCGTGACAAGAACTATCTTTTTTCAAGATTTAGAGTTGGCTGTTATTATGTTTGCCTTGAAGATTTGGAGGCATTACCTTTATGGTGTCCATTATGAGGTGTATATTGACCACCATAGTCTTC
This sequence comes from Przewalskia tangutica, assembly GCA_029844215.1. Classification (NCBI taxonomy): domain Eukaryota; kingdom Viridiplantae; phylum Streptophyta; class Magnoliopsida; order Solanales; family Solanaceae; genus Przewalskia; species Przewalskia tangutica. The sequence goes on along the minus strand of CM056739.1, from coordinate 16,852,806 downwards.
AACACGTGCTTAATCATATGGACTTGAACTCTAGGTAGCTTCACTGGATGGAGTTATTGAGGTATTATGACATGACCATTTTGTATCATTCGGGCAAGGTCATTGTGGTGGCGGATGCCTTGAGTCGAAAGGCAGTTAGTATAGGGGTGTCACGACCCGTTCCGGGGCCCGTGACTGGTGCCTTACCGGGGCACCCAAGTAGTCATACATCAGAGTAACCAGCGGAATATAAAACAAGACAGGAAACAGTTTATAAAATAAGACACAGTTTATCTGATGAAAAGCTTGCCTTTCGGCATAATATAAATAACTCAAGTTTTGCAGTTACATCCCAACTGTACAATAGTACTACAGACCTCTAAGGAAGTAAACAACTATGGCGGGACAGGGCCCCGCCATACCCCGATCAGACAAAACTATCTACAATACAGGAGATCATACCCAAAAGTAGAGCCTCGGAGAAGATGGAGCTCACGACACCAACGCAAAGATCCTAAGGATGTGGATCTAGCACTGCCGCTCTTACCGCAGATGTAACGCAGCCCGGCGAGGTCAAGACAACAGTACCAAGTATGTGAAACTATAAAGAATGAAATGAAATCAAAGTATTTAAAACCTTTTCACAAATACAATCAATTGCACATAGTGCCACATCACAAACAACAACGGAAATGGAAAGACTGTAACAGGTCTATTCTAGGCCGCGAATGATCGAAGCAAGGCCAATCGCCCATAGTATCATTCTGCGTGCCTAGTCCTGGACTTTCGCAGCCCGCATAGGTCACACGTAGACCCGCATGAGGTAGACCTCGCGATCGGGGCAGCTAACCCCGATCCGCCTAGGCTCCCGCAGCCCGCATAGCCTCAAAAGACCGCATAGTCTCAACAGACCGCATAGGGAATCCCCCGCATCAGGCTAGACGCCCGGAATGATCAATCCTGGAGCATACCGCTGCTCCGCATAGTCTCACAGACCGCATAGGCCGTATAGACCAAGATCGCGGGCAAGCCCTGTATAATAGTCGCGGGTAGGTGATACAAGAATAAAGACAACGGACTTACCGGTTAGCAACGTAAGTACGCAAAGAATGACCCCTTACACAAAGATTACAAGACACTAACACAGGTAGCATCATGATATGTCTACTTATCAAACAATCTTACTACACTTAACAAAGATCAATACAAGGCTTTTATAAACAAACAAGCAAACAGTTCCTTTTTATCATTCTTAGGTTGTTATACCTAACTTCCCATAAAGCTAGCATAACTCTTAAGCTTTTGTTTTAAAACCAAATATTTATCTTGTTAAAAATGATTCATATTCTTTTGAAATGTTTTCATTCTTTGTTATTCGTGCTTAAGCGTGAGGCATTCCGTAAGTATTATTCAGCTTAAGCCGTGAGGCATTACCATAAGTATTATTCGTGCTTAAGTCAAAGACATTGCCGTAGTTATTATTCGCTTAACACATGCACGTCTACCGTACTATATATTGTAAAATATCATGCTTTAGGAAGAATCACATACCTTCTCAAATAAACCACCGCCAAGTTGAATATGTCGCGCAGAGTCACTATAATAGTCACAGATATCTATCAAAGACTACTCGAGGTCATTCTAAACAGGGGTTCATAATTGTACGGAACGTCGGTCAGCACTACCCGACCCGGTGAGCTATGTAAGTTCATCGTGAAAACAAATTCTATGTGAGTACGCTCAATTATTCTTCTTTAAACCCTTCTACTCGTGATAACATTCAATTCTATTCGTGATATTCTTCTAAGTATCTAATACTTATTCTAATACTACAAAAGTAAGTATTCTCTAATTCAAAAGAGGGTTATGATTAGTTACCTCGGTAAGCCCAAGAATATCCTAGATAAAGTCGCTCCTGAGCAAGGTTTAGCTCCTAAGTTGTACGCTCCCAGAGTCTAAGAAACCTTAGAAGTTCTTCACAACTTCTACTAAGGACTAAGGGATTTGGGCTAGGGTATTTTGGGCATTATAACGATACTAGAAGACAACTTTTCTACCAAGGGAGGGGGGTAGATTTCGGCTAGGCTAGGGGGGGGTAGGCCCTCGGCCAAACTCACTCAAGGGGGGGGGTGAGTGTTGGACGAAAGGCTAAGGGAGAGGAGAGGATTTTTAGACTTGGAAGATAACTTTGTGGATGAAGAACTCTTCATCTTTAAGGGGGTATTTATAGGTCAAGAAGTGGCCAACCAATGGCCAAGATTAAGACAAGTGCAAGGCAAGTGTAGGGTGAGGATTAACTATACACAAATATCCTACCAACTCCTTGACTTGTGCACAAGGCACAAAAAACGTGCCAAGGCTCTTCAATTTGTCCAAATGGACGATTCAAGTCCACCAATGGGAGGGTGCCAAGTGTTGCCCTCCCGTTGGTCCAAAATGTTTCGTCTCTCGGAAAAATCCGCAAAAATTAGTAATGGCATAGCCGGAATTTTCCCTACGAAAGCTGTGGAAGCGCTTAGTCGAAAGCGATTCTTGCGAGTTGTGTACAAAAACGCCCAAGGCTAACTTTAAAGCCAAACTTTTGACGTATTCTCTTACGTACATACTGGAAATACGGTATAACATTCTCCCTTAGAAACATTCGTCCGAATGTTCCTTCTCAAGACGATTATCGAAGAAGCTTAAACGGTTTGTGCCACACATGGCCACAAAATAACACTTAGGCACAAATGATAATGGAAATTTACAAGTAGGAAAGCGAATTACGGAGGTGTGGGAATAGGTGAGGATACTTCGCCTCATGTCCTCCCGGCTTCCCACGTCATCTCCTCCCGAGCTCGTTCCGCCACAAGACTTTGACGGAAGCCACGCCCTTCGTCCGCAGACGCCTAACTCCGACGATCGACTATCGCTATGGAATCTCCTCATACGATAACCCCTGGTCACCGACATGGTCAATCGGGTGCACCCTAGATGGATCCCCGATACATCTCTCAAAGATAGATACGTGAAAACCGGATGCACCGCCTCCAGACGGACGACAGATTCAACTCGTAGGCAACCTTGCCTACCTCGCGACAATCTGAAACGCCCAATGTACCTTGGGCCGAGTTTCCCTTCTTCCCAAATCTCATCACACCCTTCATGGGTGACACCTTTAGGAAAACCCAATCATGAACCTCGAACTCAAGATGCCGACGACGATGATCGTGATACGACTGGCCGACTCGATTTGTCATAATAGCCGCCTCGGATAAGCTTCACCTTATCCATCGCTCACGCACCAAATCTGGTCCCACTAGCCGCACTCGCCCACATCGAACCAACCTATAGGCGATCCGCACTTCCTCCCATACAAGGCCTCATAAGGCGCCATCCGAATACTGGAGTGGTAGCTATTATTATACGCGAACTCAACTAGAGGCAAATGATCCTCCCAACTACCATCGGTCGATAACACGTGCTCGCAGATATCCTCGAGAGTCCGGATAGTGCGCTCGCCGTCTGTCCGTCTGCTCGTGGATGAAATGCAGATTTCGTGCTCACCAGGCCCCTAAACCCTCTCGAAAGACCTCCGTAAGTTAGCCAGAACTGGCTCTGCATGCGATATGATCAAGTAGGGACTCCATGCGATCGACGATCTCTGATGTAAAGTCCGCATAATCCTCACCGAAAAGTCGCCCCGACGGAAGAAAGTGGGCTGATTTCGCACCGTCGACGATAACCCATATAGAATCATGTCTCCTCCGAGTGCGAGGTAATCCTGATGAAGTCCATGTTGATTACCTCCCACTTCCGTGTCGATCTCAATCGTCAGAATAAAACCACTGTGCCTCCGTGCTCTACCTTCACCGCCGACAACACGCACCGAGCTACGAACTCGCAACGCCCTCTTCAAGCCATCCCACCAATACACGATCTAAGGTCGTGGTACATCTTGGTCGACCGGATGGATAGAGTAACGCGCTACCGTGTGCTTCCCAAGAACTCGCAAGTCCTCAAACATCCGAACACATACCGCTTCAAACCTTAGCACCCCATCGTGCTACCTCAAAAGGACCCTTGCCTCACGAAGAGTCAGATCACGATATCGAATCAAAGCGGGATCCTCGATGTGCCTCTTCACCTCTCAACGATGGAAGACTCGGCAACCTCACGAACTCTAACCCCATCGCTATCGTAATCAATCAAGCGGACACCAAGGCTCGCTAATCGATGCAAATCACGAACCATGTCCCTCCTCTCTAGCCGCACATCCGATAGACTCCCATCGACCTACGACTAAGAGCATACGCCACAACATCGCCTTCCGGGTGGTACAGATATCAACATCGTAATCCTTAAGCAACTCTAACCACCGCCTCGCGTAAGTTCAGCTCCTCTGGTGAAGATATACCGAGGCTCTTGTGGTCCGTAAAAATATCCACGTGAACCCCATACAAATAGTGCCTCCAGATCTTCAAAGCGTGAATCACTACCGCCAACTCCAAATCATGCGGGTAGTTCCTCTCGTGTTTCTTCACCGCCGGGATGCATATGCTATAACCCCGCCATGCCGCATCAACACACATCCCAACCCGATGCCCGACGATCACAATACACGACATAACCATCCGACCTCCGGAAGAGTAAGAACGGGGCGTCGTCGCCTCTTTCAAAGAATCGAAACCCCGCCACAAGCATCACCATCAAACTTGGCCGCTTTCCGAGTCACCTAGTCAATGGTGCGTAGATAGAAGCAAACTTCTCCACGAACCGCCGATAATATCCCGCAAGGCCCGTAAAATCGCGAACCTCTCTGCCGGAGTAGTAGGTCAGGCCAAGTCCCGATCGCCGATCTTGGCCGTATCCACTCGAATGCCATCAGCCCCGACAATATGCCCAAGAAACGCCACTGAAGTCAACCAAAACTCACATTTGGAAAACTTGGCGCATAATCGCTGTCTCGAGAATCACAAGACAGCCTCAAATGCCCGCGTGCTCTCGCTCGAGCGAATAAACCAAGATATCATCAATGAACACTATCACAAACGTGTCCAAAATGGTTTGAACACTCGGTTCATCAAATCCATGAATACCACGAGCATTGGTCAACCCAAAAGACATGACCGAACTCATAATGCCTGCACGTCCGAATGCGATCCTGGGACATCCACCTCTCTCGACACGAACTCGATGATAGCGAACGCAGATCAATCTTGAGAAACATCTCGCGCCGCAATCGGGTCGAACAAATCATCAATCCCGGGAAGGGGGTATCTCGTTTAATGGTAACCTTGTTCACCGTCAGAATCAACACACATGCGCAGCTGCCCGCCCTTCTTTTTCACGAACAATACCGCGCCCTCGTGGAGAAACACTAGGCTGATGAAGCCCTTCTCCAAAGAAATCCTAAGCCGATCCTTCAACTCTCTCAACTCGGCGGTGCCATTCGTATGGCGGAATGGAAATAGGCCGAGTATCCGCAAAGACATCTATACAAAACTCGATCTCCTCTCGGGAGGATACCCGGAGGTCATCCGAAACACGCCTGGGAACTCGTGACCATCGAATCGATGGAAATCTGGTACCGCAGCCTCGAGATCAAACACTCGAACGAGATGGTAGATATACCCTTCTCGCACCATCTTCCTAGCCTTGAGGTAAGAAATAAACTTACCCTACGATACCGTGCTCTCCCACTCAACAACCGGCCTCAGAAACCGAACCGCATTACTCTCTCTCGGTCTACATTGGCATAGCAAGAAGCTAGCCAATCCATCCCCATGATCACGTCGAAATCAATCATCTCCAACTCTATCAAGTCGGCTATGGTCCGACGATCAGAATGGTCACGTGACAAGCTCTATATACCCGCCGAGCTACCACCGAATCACCCATCGCGTAGCTACCTCGAAAGGGTCTATGGATTCGTGCTCATCCCTATCCTACTAGCAACAAGGGGAGATATATAGACAGAGTAGAACCGGATCTATCAACGCATACACATCAAACCCAAACCGATAAAGTACCGTGGCGACATCCGTGAGGCCTCACGATCCCGCTTACCGACAAAGCATAAATGCGGTTCGAGGACCGCTAGACTGGGACCGCGCCACGACCTGCCGCGACCCGCTGGTCCATGGGTACCTTGCCCTCCGGGCGAGTAATCGCTCGAGGATGAAGAAGCGCAATGCACCGTAGATCGGGCCCTACTACCGCCGCCGGCCGGACAAACTCTCGGCGACCTGCTGGCCACAAGTATAGCAAGCTCCCGAGTACGCTCCCGAATGGTATCTACCACAACGGGCACACCGAGCGCACCTCGACGGTTGGCACCTCGCTACCTCGAAATCAAGTCCCGGGCCCCGACCGCCCCGATCGCCTCTGCATCAAATCGATGTAGGAGCGCTCGCGCGCCGAGGTGCACCGACTTCACGATGCCGCCCACTCGGAGAACCACCAAAAGAACCGCCGTCTTGGCCTTCTTCTCGCTGATATCGCTTACCCGGCGTCTCGCGCTCCTCGCATCCTAGTGCATGAGCTGCATGCGGGTAATGTCCATACGGTGAAGAGAAACACCCGCATACGACTCGCCATATAATCATCTAGCCCGTGACGTAGCGGTGTACCCTATCCTCCATATCCGCTACCAATGCCGGGACATATCTAGCCAAAGAATCAAACTCGACATTGTATTCCCGACGGCAAGGCCCCCGTCTCAAAGGCAAGAATCTATCACTCGTGCCCTCCTCATCCGCGGAGGCAAGTGTGTGAGAAAAGCCTCAAAACTCATCCCATGCTGCCGAGTGCATGCTCTCCCGAAAGCTCCATGAATCAAACCAATCGATCATGTGTCACGCACCGATGCGAACCGAATGTCACACCTCGCCTCGAAGCCACGATCACCGCGATAATCCTCTGCGGTGACGGATGAACTCCTGCGGATCATCCTCCGCCTCGACCAGTAAAACTGCGGCGGCTACAACTCAAGAAATCTCGTAGCCTCAAACTATTCGCCTCGTGCACTACGGGCGCGACCGAGCCGAGCCGAACTGCCGCATCCGCCTCCTCAGACGGGCCACAACTTTAGCCAATAGCCGGGCCATCTCCTTGTACCTAACTCCTCCGCCCAGCCGTGGGATGCGAGGTGTGGTACTGCGTGGTCTCGCTGGCGGGCGGCGTCATAGAACTCGGGTCTCGTATAGACCGGGCACGAGCCCTCGTGACTCTGGGTGTCTGCTAGCGCCTCCTCGCTTTGCCTTCTGGGCCGGGTTGCCTTACGTGAGGCATAATCATACGTGAAAGGAATACGTTAGAGGGTCCAACCTATAACACACCTCTAAAGCACGATCTCGTAATGAGAAGAATGGAAACCAATCCTAAATATCCTATAGCCTCGATTATTGGTGTGGTGCAACACACCGATAATCAAGACTTACTAGATACGGTGCCGTAGACACTTTCCGAGGATTAATCGCTCGATACCACTTTTGTCACGACCCGTTCGGGCCGTGATCGTGCCTTGGGGCACCCAAGTAGTCATACATCGAGTAACCACGGAATATAAAACAAGACAGAAAGCTTTATAAAATAAGACATGCTTTATCGATGAAAAGCTTGCCTTTTCGCATAATATAAATAACTCAAGTTTTCGCTATATCCCAACTGCATAATAGTACTACAGACCTCTAAGGAAGTAAACAACTATGGCGGGACAGGGGCCCGCCATACCCTCGATCACAAAAACTATCTACAATACAGGAGATCATACCCAAAAGTAGAGCCTCGGAGAAGATGGAGCTCACGACACCAACGCAAAGATCCTAAGGATGTGGATCTAGCACTGCCCTTACCGCAGATTTAACGCAGCCCGGGCGAGGTCAAGATAACAGTACCAAGTATGTGAAACTATAAAGAATCAAATGAAATCAAAGTAATTAAAACATTTTCACAAATACAAACATTTCAATTGCACATAGTGCCACATCACAAACAACAACGGAAATAGAAAGACAGTAACAGGTCTATTCTAGGCCGCGAATCATCGAAGCAAGGCCAATCGCCCATAGTATCATACTGCGTGCCTAGTCCCGACTTTCGCACTCGCATAGGTCACACGTGACCCGCATGAGGTAGCCCTCGCATCGGGGCAGCTAACCCCAGATCCGCCTAGGCTCCCGCGGCCGCATAGCCTCAAAAGACCGCATAGTCTCAACAGACCGCATAGGGAATCCCCCGCATCAGGCTAGACGCCCGGAATGATCAATCCTGGAGCATACCGCTGCTCCGCATAGTCTCACAGACCGCATAGGCCGTATAGACCCGCATCAAGGGGGGCAAGCCCTCGGTATAATAGTCAAGGGGTAGGTGATACAGTAACAGTACAACGGACTTACCGGTTAGCAACGTAAGCACAACAAGAATGACCCCCTTACACAGCATTACAAGACACTAACACAGGTAGCATCATGATATGTCTACTTATCAAACAATCTTACTACACTTAACAGAGATCAATACAAGGCTTTTATAAACAAACAAGCAAACAGTTCCTTTTTATCATTCTTAGGTTGTTATACCTAACTTCCCATAAAGCTAGCATAACTCTTAAGCTTTTGTTTTAAAAACCAAATATTTATCTTCTGTAAAAATGATTCAGTATTCTTTTGAAATGTTTTCAGTTCTTTGTTATTCAGGCTTAAGCCGTGAGGCATTGCCGTAAGTATTATTCAGGCTTAAGCCGTGAGGCATTGCCATAAGTATTATTCAGGCTTAAGTCAAAGACATTGCCGTAGTTATTATTCAGTTAACACATGTACGTCTACCGTACTATATATTGTAAAATATCATGCTTTAGGAAGAATCACATACCTTCTCAGCGAAAACCACCTGCCAAGTTGAATATGTCGCGCGCAGAGAGTCAGCCTATAATAGTCACAGATATCTATCAAAGACTACTCTGAGGGTCATTCTAAACAGGGGGTTCATAATTTTACGGAAAGTCGGGCAGCACAACCCTACCCGGTGAGCTATGTAAGTCATCGTGAAAACAATCTATGTGAGTATGATTCAATTATTCTTCTTTAAACCCTCCGACTGTGATAACAGTTCAATTCTATTCTGTGATATTCTTCTAAGTATCTAATACTTATTCTAATACTACAACAGTAAGTATTCTCTAATTCAAAAGAGGGTTAGGATTAGTTACCTCGGTAAGCCCAATAATATCCTAGATAAAGTCGCGCCTGAGCAAGGTTTAGCTCCTAAGTTGTACGCTCCGGTAGCTCCAAGAAACCTTAGAAGTTCTTCACAACTTCTACTAAGGACTAAGGGATTTGGGCTAGGGTATTTTGGGCATTATAACGATACTAGAAGACAACTTTTCTACCAAGGGAGGGGGGTAGATTTCGGCTAGGCTAGGGGGGGTAGGCCCTCGGCCAAACTCACTCAAGGGGGGGGGGAGTGTTGGACGAAAGGCTAAGGGAGAGGAGAGGATTTTTAGACTTGGAAGATAACTTTGTGGATGAAGAACTCTTCATCTTTAAGGGGGTATTTATAGGTCAAGAAGTGGCCAACCAATGGCCAAGATTAAGACAAGTGCAAGGCAAGTGTAGGGTGAGGATTAACTATACACAAATATCCTACCAACTCCTTGACTTGTGCACAAGGCACAAAAAACGTGCCAAGGCTTCTTCAATTCGTCCAAATGGACGATTCAAGTCCACCAATGGGGGGTGCCAAGTGTTGCCCTCCCGTTGGTCCAAAATGTTTCGCCTCTCTAAAAATCCGCAAAAATTAGTAATGGCATAGCCGGAATTTTCCTACGAAAGGCGTGGCGTTCGCCTGAAAGCGATTCTTTAAGCGAGTTGTGTACAAAAAAAACGTCCAAGGCTAACTTTAAAGCCAAACTTTTTGTACGTATTCCCTTACGTACATACTCTGGAAATACGGGGTATAACAAGGGGTCTGGTTTATTTGGCTATTTCTGAGCGTCCCATGGCTTTAGAGGTCAAATATCTAGCTAATTGTTTTGTGAGACTTGATCTTTTAGATCTGGGTAAGATTTTGGTTTGTGTGGAGGTGAGGTGGTCTCTTTTGGATCAGATTCAATTTCACCATTATGATGATATGAAGTTGTGCAAAATTAGAAATAAAGTGATAAATGGTGAGGCCAATGATGCCATAATTGATAGTGAGGGTGTTTTGAGGATCAAAGATAACATGTGTGTGTCTCATTTGGGAGATTTGACAAGATTGATTATGGAGGAGGCCCACAACTCTAGGTATTCAATTCAGGTGGGTGCTACTAAGATATAACTTGATTTTAAGTAGCTATTGGTTGGGTATGATGAAGAGAGATATTGTTGATTTTGTATCTCCGTGTCAGAATTGCCAGCATGTTAAGTATGAGCACTAGCATCCCGATGGTGTGTATCAGAGGATGTCTATTCTCGAGTGGAAGTGGGAGAAGATTGTTATGTAGTTCATGGTTGGGTTGCCCAAGACTTTGGGCAAGTTTGATGCTATTTGGGTCATTGTTGATAGATTAACCAAGTCTATGCATTTCATTCCTATCCAGACCACTTATAATGCAGAGAAGTTGACCAAAATCTACATCTGTGAGATTGTTTGTTTTCATGAGGTTCTAATTTCTATCATATCGGATCAGAGTACTCAGTTTACTTCATATTTCTAGCAGACATTGCAAAAGGAAATAGGTACTCATTTGGATGTTAGTACATCATTTCACCCTCAGACTGATGGTCAGTCCGAGCAAACTATTCAGGTATTGGAGGACATATTATGATACTGCGTGATTGATTTTTGTGGTTATTGGGACCAGTTCTTACCATTTACGGAGTTTGCATACAACAACATCTATCACTCTAGTATTAAAATAGCACCATTCGAGGCCTTATATGGTAGGAAATGTCGATCTCTAATTGGTTGGTTCGATGCATTTGAGGTTTGACCTTGGGGTACCGATTTGTTTAGATATATTAGACCATTTGGAATTTTTCAAAGAGTTGGAGAGGTGGCATATGAGTTGGCTCTGCCACCAGGTCTTTCAGGCGTTCATCTAGTTTTCCATGTATCTATGCTGAAGAAGTATCATGATGATGGATCTTATATCATTCAGTGGGACTCCATGTTACTTGATCAGAATTTGGAGTTCGAGGATGAGCCTGTGGCTATTTTGTACATGCAGGTGAGGAAGTTAAGGTCGAAGGAGACAACTTCTATGAAGGTTCAGTGAAGGCGTCATCCTGTCGAGGAGGCAACTTAGGAGACCGAGTCTGATATGCAGAGAACATATCTGAGCTTGTTCACTACTTCTAGTACATCCCCTCTGTTCATTTCTCTCTATTCGAGGACAAATGTTGTTTTAATTGGTATCTAATGTAACAACTCGTTTGGTCATTTTTAGCTAAAGTATGCCTTAGATCAGTTATTTGTGAAATCCGAGGGTACAAGCGAGTTTGTAGCACTATTTACCTTTAACAAACATGTTTGGTTTGTGTCCAGGGGGGTTCCAAGAGTGTTTCAGGTGTTGGATGGGAGATTTTGCCTAAATTTCATTACTGGTATCTAGTGTTTACCGCTGCCCACCAAAGATTCCGTCAGTGTCCGCCTCGATGAGAGGTTGGTTCACCAAAGTGGAATATGAGAGTCAGGAGATTTTTGCCGCATCGGAGTCGTGTCCACCGCTGTGAGGAGTGAGGTGTCAAGTGACTCTCGCCCCAGCGAAGGGTTTTCTACCACAACGGGTCACCCAAATAATTCGATTCTGGCGGAAGAACTATACCAGATCCTTATATAATCCTTAGGTCAGAAAACTCTTTACCCAAAATACAAATCTCGAAACCAGCGCCACAATCAGGAACTTTTGAGCCTTAGGAGCCTTTCCAACCTTGAGGTAATAGGTTCTTTTCTTTTTATGACTTAAGTTATGATGCTAAGCTCTTTAATGGTGGTTTCGCATGTTATATAAGTTGGGAAGATGAGTTATTCATATTATGAGATTAAGAGAGTTATATGGTTAATGTTAATGAAGGGTTATGGATTAAAAGGTATTGTTAATGTGAATTAGGACTGGATGATGATATATGATCATCTTTTTAGGCTTAATTTGATTATAGAAGCTTGTTTTCAATTGGGAGAAATTTCTAGGGTTTCAAATTGGGGCTTTTGATTATTGTTCAATTGAGGGATCAAACGTGAATAGATTTGCAATTAATTCAGGGATATGACTACCTAGTATGTAATCATGGTTATTGTATATTAAAGTTCCAGACTTGGTAGTGTGGTCACGGGGATGGGTATTTAAAGTCTTGTTTTATGTTGTGTTAGCTTTATATTAACGGTATAAATATGCGTGAATAGACTTCAATTATCACGAGGCACAAATGAAGGGCAAAGCTATCATCGAAGCTTAATTTGGTAACGCTCCGCTTTTAAGGTAGGCTACGATTTAGCTTTTCGAGTCTCTGATAGTAGTACATAATTAGTTATAAATATTGAGGGATATTAGCCATGTTTGGGGGTCTCACTCAACCATTTATGATGAATGTTTGACTGGGTACCGGTGTTGAACTACGATGATGGGTAGATTTGGAGGATCAGCCTCATGGTGGTTCTAACTGCTCTTTATTGAATCTTGTCACCATGATTTCCATTGTTTGTTTACTCATCATATATACTTCCAATATAATATCCTGATTTGACTTGGAATTGCCTATGTGCTATTTTATACTTGAAAGTATGTGGTATATCATCTCTATATTTGATTGCATCTCATTACATCATGATATCTTGCCTTATATTGTCATTTCATTCATACAATCATGGTTTTGTGGCATTGATATGAGAGTGGTATAGATATGCTATGGTCCAAAAGACCGAAAAGGTAAGAATACAATGAGATTATGGAACTTGAGATGATATTGATACGAGGGGAGCGGGGTTTCTTGCCTGCAACATGATTGAGAATCGGCAAATGAGTCATAGGCTCTATTCAAATTCGTGTGTGGAATTTCGATTGACTAAGAGCGGTATATGGACTTCGTAGGTCCCCCATGGGTGTATAGATCATAATTAAACATTGACGTATTGTAAATTAGGTTGAGAAAGGTACCTTGCATATGCATTGCATTCATATCATACATACTTATTCCATATCTTTGATAATATGTGATTGGAAGTTGTCATTCAGTGGCATTAAATAACTTTGTTAGATTTTACTTGAAAGGATTATTCATGCTACGTGATACTTGATATATTGTTGAGCTCTATTAACATCATAATGACTACGTGACATACTTGGTTATTGAACTGTTAGTATAGGATATTTGGTGTCAACTTGGTATTTATCTCTAATTATGTATCTTCCATCATTGTCGGCATATAATGTCTAAGGGGGTACATTGTGTACTCATGCTATACTTGTTGCATTTTTTATACAGATTCAGTACCTTCTACCTCCGCAGTGCCACGTGACTGAGTCAGAGTTGTGATCCTCAGTATTCGGGGTGAGGATGCTTCTTCCAGCATGTTCTTGGATACCCAACATCTACTTATTGTCTTTTGTTCGTATTTGAGAGACATATTTCAGACTATGTATTTGGTTTTGTCATGCGTGACCATTTACTCAGACTTGTATTGTTTTGTTAGTGCTCTTGTATTCCCAGATTAGGTCACTTGGGGGTCTTTATTTAAATGTATCAGACTTATCATTTCATTCAATGTTATATAATGAGACAGTGTTTAAAGGATCTGCATTTCTTTTGCTTTTATTTATATAATATCTTGCAATTATTAGGGCATGGTTCACCTATCGGTGGGATTGTGTAGGTATCAACACGATTCCTGAAAGGGGGTCGTGGAATCACCTCAGTGTTGTATTGGAAAACTATTTCGCATGAGCGGAGTTCATCTATCTGCCAATGCAGACACGATTTTGCTAGAGCGGATGTATCTCTTTTAGTAACTCTTCACTTCGGTAAATATTCTTCTCGAACCGTAGGAGTTACTTGACACATAAATTTCACGAGTAAAGTCATCGGCAAATGCCCGGAAAAGAGTTATAATAGAAAATCGGATGGAATGTTCATAACGACCGAATAAGACGTTATATAGTTGTTGAGTGTCATCTATTGGTTGGTAAACTTCACTTCTTTTGGAGCTTTCGAGTCAAGTGTTTCAATTGTGTCCTATGTATATAATTAGATAATCGGTAGGTCCGGGCACTATCCTGAACATATGCCAGTTTTGTTATTCGTAGACGCTTGTATACTTGGTGGTCTATTTAGTAGTGATGTATGGCCTTACTGGCCTTGTTTTTGGTCTGTTAACTTGTACTACAGCCTTGTATATATATATTTAAAAGTTGGTTTCTCTCATTCAGCTTTAGATATATATATAGTATTTCTTATTTACAGATTGTGGCCTTGTCGGCCGGAGTTTATATACGTTCAGAAATCTTGTCAGAGTGGTACACTCGGGAAAGTGAGGCATAAGGCGTGGGTAACTCCTCCCAGGCTGAGGTGTGACATATATTATGGGTGTTTACAACATCACGTAAGATTTAGAGCATTTCCAGATGTGTTCAAGGATGGACGTCAATTTAGATGGGGGAGAATGTAACAATCCAAAACCTCGTTTTGAGACTTTGTACTCTATTTCATATTTTATGCCTTAGATAATTTGGTGTTACGTTAATGGACTTGGTGGCGTACAGCAGGTTGAGACCCAAAGGGCTCGGGGAGATTCTTTAATGCGATATTTTTTAAAGGCTAAAGTAAGGAACATGGTCCCCTTTTTTTTAACGGTTATGCCATATATCAAGATGTTAGACTTTGTATAAGTTATTAAGTCATTTGTAACTTGGTGCTAGGGTTGGAATTGGCATCCAAGGGGCTTAGGAGAGATTTAGCAACATTAGAACTCAATGAATGTTGCATATTTTATTGGTGCAAGGATGTACTTCGCGACCCCATGATGGAGGGTCGCGCGATCACGAAGAGGATGAAGTAAGTTCAATGCGAATAGGTGTTCGCATTTGTGACCACAGGATAGTGTCAATCAGTCAGTCAAACCTTTTACGCGATGATGAGGTGGATGACTGCGACCGTGAAGAGATAAGTTCTTAGGCATTGCAAACGTGATGCAGGGTTGCGAATGCGAAGAACGTTAGTTGTGTATATATATGGTAGTTACGAATTAGTAAGCCAACAAGACATTACTATTGATACCTTTCATATATGAAGTGTCAGCCACTGATCATTGGGATTTTACTACTCTAAAAATATAGTTACAAATCTAATGTTGAATTTATAGCATTTTAAGAAAATACTTAACTCTTCAAAAGTCAAATTATCCAAATAAATTTATTACCAATTTCATATCAAATTATCTTGATTTACTTAAAATCATTTACTATGTTGTATTATCAATTCCCATTATGCTTCTATATATACATTTCAATGCTTCTCTTCTATCTCGACAATTAGGTACTCATTCATATATTTAATTCCCAAGAAATTATTTCTTCTTCTTCATTTTTTTGTGTGTATCAAACATGACTGGAAGGGTCTTAGGGAGACTAGTAGTTGAAGTGAAAGTCATAGAAAAACCGTCGAAAATAAAAGAATAGCTAGTTTGTTCCATAAAGCAAAAGAATTGTCAATCCTAGGTTATATACTTATTACCCTGGTTATTTTTTATCTCGGATAAACCATTCCTATTGTTTGGTCAAATTAAAGTGAGGCTAAGGTTAGAGTCACAATAATTATTTTTGTTTCTAGTTTTCCTTTTTCTTACATCTTGTTGGCTCACTATTTTGTAACTAACACATACCGCATGTCTCTAAACCAGCCTCAGTTTCATTTGACCAAATAATAGGAATGGATTCCCCAAGACTAAAAATAATTAGGGAAACATATATATCACATAGGATTGATAATTCTTTTGCTTTTTTGGACAAACTATCTATTCTTTTATTTCCGATAGCTTTTCTCTGATTTACACTTGAATTCCTTGTATCTCTAAGCCCCTTTTCAATCATGTTTGATTTAGAGGCGCGTTGGTTATTCCTTCAGATTCACTATTATGACAGAGTATTCTACATGAGCTTCAAACATGACCATTGGGGGACATGATTGGGTGGCTCATACCTATCACGTGTTGTTTTTCCAAATTAGTATACCTTGTTTTATTTTGTCGCACATAGTTTATTACTTCATATTATTTTAATGGTATGTGAAAGTTATGTTATGTTAGTAGGAAAAATGTACTAGTGTTATTCAGTCGTCCTAGATATATGTATAATGCCTAAGGATTTATTAAATGACATTTCAATCATACACTACTTCTTCGCTTTTAAAGCTCAATTTTATTCAGTACAATGCGAACTTTATTTCAAGTTAGAATCTAAATCAATGAAATATATTCTGCATGCATTAATTTGGTAGTTTGGTATTTAATTAAAATGGAAGGATAGTACCAAAATATAATTAAACATTGACGTATTGTATACTAGGTTGAGAAAGGTACCTTCCATATGCATTGCTTTTATATCATACATACTCATGCCATATCTTTGATAATCTATGATCGGAAACTGTCATTGAGTGACATTGAATAACTTGGTTGGATTTTGAAGTTGAAAGGACTATTCATGCTACTTGATTCTTGTTATACTATTGAACTCTATGAACATCATGATGACTACTTGACATACTTGGTTATTGAACTGTTAGTATAAGATTATTTGGTGTCAATTTTGTATTTATCTCTGATTATGTATCTTCAATCGTTGTCAGCCTATGATATCTACATGGGTACATTTTATACTCATGCTACACTTGTTGCATTTTTTTTATGCAGATTCAGTATCTTCTACATCTGTATGGCCAAGTGGTTGAATCAAAGCTATGATCCTCGGATTCGGTGAGGATGTTTCTTCCAGATGTACTCGGATACTAAATTTCTACTTGTTGTCTTTTGTTCGTATTTGAGAGATATATTTCAGACTATGTATTCGGTTTTGGCCTGCGTGCTAATTTACACAGACTTGTATTGTTTTGTTAGTGCTCTTGTATTCCCAAAGTAGATCATAAGAGCTATTTATTTGGATGTATCAGACTTATCATATCATTCCACGTTATATTATGAGACAGTGTTTAAAGTATCCACATTTCTTCCGCTTTTATTTATATAATATCTTGCAATTATTAGGGCATGGTTCACCTATCGGTGGGCGTGTGTAGGTATCAACACGATTCCTGACAGGGGGTCGGGGAATCACCTCTGTTGTAGAAGGGAAAATTATTTTGCATGGCGGAGTTCATCTATCTGCCAATGCAGACACGATTTTACTGGAGCGGATGTATCTCTTTTAGTAACTCTTCACTTCGGTAAATATTCTTCTCGAACCGTAGGAGTTACTTGACACATAAATTTCACGAGTAAAGTCATCGGCAAATGCCCGAAAAAGAGTTATAATAGAAAATCGGATGGAATGTTCATAACGACCGAAAGGGAGTGGTTCGCCTATTGGTGAGATTATGTAGGTGCCATCACGATTCCTGAAATGGAGTTATGACATCACCTCAGTACCGGGGTGGAAAATTGTTTCTCATGAGCGAACTTCATATGAACGCCAGTACAGACACGATTTCGTTGGAGCGAACGCAACTTGTTCAGTAACTATTGACTTCGGTAAATATTCTTCCCGAACAGTAGGAGTTACTTGACTCATAAATTCCATGAGTAAAGTCATCATCGAATGCCCAGAAAATAGTTATAATAGGAAATCAGACAAAAGGTTCAGAAGGACCAAACAGGTCATTACAGAGTTGTTGAGTCTCATCTATTGGTTGGTAAACTTCGCTTCTTTTAGAGCTTTCGAGTCAAGTATTTCAGTTGTGTCTTATGTATATATTTAGATAATCAGTAGGTCAGGGCCATATCCCGACCATATCACAAATTATTCGTAGAGGCTTGTAGACTTGGTCTGTAGTGATGTATGGCTTTACTGGGGTTGTTGTTGGTTTGTTAACTTGTACTATGGCCCTGTATATATATATATATATACATATACATATTGAGTTAGTTTCTCTCATTCAGCTTTAGACATCTAGATTGTATTTCCTGTTTACGTGGTCTTGCCGACATTTCCCTTGTGTTGACTATGTTGTTATTCAGATTATATTTTAGTAAGGCCTTGTCGGCCAGAGTTTCTATACGTTCAAAAATCTTGTCAAAGTGGTACACTCGGGAAATTGAGGCACCAGGTGTGGGTCACTTCTCCCAGGCTGTGGTGTAACATATATTATAGATGTTTACATCATCACGTAAGATTTAGTGCCATTCCAGATGTGTTCAAGGACGGACGCCAATTTAGATGGGGGAGAATGTAACAATCCAAACCCCCATTTTGAGAATTTGTATTCTATTTAATATTTGATACCTTAGATAATTTGGTATTACGTTTATGGACTTAGTGGGTCACTTCATGTGGAGATCGAAGGGCTCGGGGAGTTCTTTATTGCGATTTTTTTATAGGCTAAATTAAGGAACCTGGTCCTCTTATTTTGAACGTTTATGGTATATATCGAGATTAGACTTTGTATAAGTTAATAAGTCACTTATAACTTGGTGCTAGGGTTCGAATTGGCATCGGCGGACTCGAGAGAGATTCAAAGAACACTAAAACTCAATGAATGTTGCATATTTTCTTTGGTGAAAGTATGTACTACGCGACCTACGCGAGCGTCGCGCGATCATGAAGAAGAGGAAGTATGTTCAATGTGAATGGGTGTTCACATTTGTGACCACGAAGGATAGTCTCAATCAGTCGGTCAAACCTTTTATGTGATGATGAGGTGGCTGACTGCGACGGTGAATGGAAAGTTCATACGCGATGCCAGGATTGCGAATGCGAAGAAGGTTGGCTGTGTATATATATGGTAGTTACGAATTAGTAAGCCAGCAAGACATTACTCTTGATACCTTTCATATATGAAACGTCACCCACATTATGATTTTACTACTTTAAAAATATAGTTACAAATCTAATTTTGAATTTATATCATTTTAAGAAAATACATAACTCTGCAAAAGTCAAATTATCCAAATAAATTTATTACCGATTTCATATCAAATTATCTTGATTCACTTAAAATCATTTACTATGTTGTATTAACAAGTCCCATTATTCATCTATATATACATTTCAATGCTTCTCTTCTATCTTGACAATTAGGTACTCATTCATAGATTTAATTCCCAAGAAATTATTCTTTTCTTCTTCATTTTTCAGATGTATCAAACATGATCGAAAGGGGCTTAGAGATACTAATAGTTTAAGTGAAAGTCAAAGAAAAACCATCAAAAATAAAAGTATAGCTAGTTTGTTCAAGAAAACACAAGAATTGTCAATCCTATGTAATATACTTATTGCCCTGGTTATTTTAATCTTGGATAAACCATTCCTATTGTTTGGACAAATTAAACTAAGGCTAAGGTTAGAGTCACAATAATTATTTTTGTTTCTAGTTTTTCTTTTTCTTACATCTTGCTGGCTCACTATTTTGTAACTACCACATACCGCAAGACTCTAAACCAGCCTCAGTTTCATTTGACCAAATAATAAGAATGGATTCTCCAAGACTAAAATAATTAGGGCAACATGTATATCACATAGGATTGACAATTCTTCTGCCTTTTTAACAAACTAGCTATTCTTTTATTTTCGATGGCTTTTCTCTGATTTACACCTAAATACCTAGTATCTCTAAGCCTCTTTTCAATTATGTTTTATTCAAAGGCGTGTTGGTTATTCCTTCAGATTCACCTATATGATAAGAGTCTCAAACACTACCATTGGGGCACATGATTGGGTGGCTCATACCTATCACATGTTGTTTTGTCAAATTAGTATACCTTATTTTATTTTGTCGCACATAGTTTATTACTTCATATTTTTTTAATGGTATATGAAAGTTATGTTATGTTAGTAGGAAAAATGTACTAGTGTTGTTAAATCGTCATATGTATAATGCCTAAGGATTTATTAAATGACATTTCAATCAGACACTACTTCTTTACATTTAAAACTCAGTTTTATTCAGTACAATGAATACTTTATTTCAAGTTACAATCTAAATCAATCAAATTTATTCGGTATGTATTAATTTGGTTGTTTCTTATTTAATTAATATGGAAGAATAGTACCAAAAAGGTACACATGCTAGTTACACTAGAGAAGGAGACATGCCTTCTTCCTAACAATGGTAGAGAAAAGATACAAGAAAAATAAAAACTACAAACAAAATATTTGAATCAGTCAGATCTAATGAACAAGTTTGATATTTTATCTTTTTGTCTAAACTGAAAACATTTTATTTTAGTTTTATGTTCATATCACATAAAATTCTTCAATATGGCATATAATTCTTCTCTTCTTCTCCTTCTCTAGGTGCGCTATTTTTCACTCTTTTATGTCATGAGAATTTTCCTCGTACAATAGAAACATGTATTTTAAATAGAATATTTGAATTTTAATGGACATACATACGAATTGATTGGTTGCTCAAACATAAAAAGTACGATCTTTAAAAACACTATACAGCCTCCACATCGGGAAGATTTTAAAAACTAACATGGATTCATTTTCTATAACGACAAAGAATTTAGATTGTGAAATAATATAAATTTCAAAAATTTAGAATTCGGCATAACTTGTACACGTAATCGTCATATGCATCCTCAAGGGTCATACAATCAAGTCAGAGAATATTTTAAGTGATCTATTATTGGCTCATTGAATTGGTGTAATTCATACCCGATCAGATTACTTATACAACACAGTAGTTGCACATACACAGTATCAGAAGGTTTTACAAGTTAAGTAGTTACCTTTTCACGTCGAACTTTATTAGAGACAACTATAAGCTTAGCCACATAAGTTTTATTGTGAGTTTGGATATTAGGATCGAGTTAAGTGACATTTATAGCACTAGCTAATGATCAGTCAGGGTGGGTTATACTAATGCTCTATGACTTGTTGACAGTGTTTGACTAAGAATGTGATAGTCATTGAAGCAATAGGCTAGTTCAACAGAGTTTGGACATAAGGATACGATGCATAGAACATGTCGTTTGGGGATTTGTAGGGATACAAGAGTTTTCTACTAGTGTTGTAAGTTGTACTAGAGAAAATGCATATAACTTGTCGGAATTTACAAAACAGCATTGAGTAAGCTCGATTGAAATAGAAACGCTTAATACAACTCAGTGTGGGCAAAAGTCCTTCCAAAACATCAAAATAACTGTAATGACCCGTATGGTGGTTTGACACTTTTAAAATTATAGTACCTAATACATCCTTTTTGTGACCATCATTTTGATTATTATAGCTTGTGAGAGGAGTGACACACTTTTCGAGGTAAATCAAATTCATTCTAGAATGGAAATCATAAGTTAGAGCTTCCTTGAGTTTTGAAATGGAAAGGGTTGACTAAAAGTTCAATTTTGGTCAAACATGACGTATTTGAGTTTCATCGATTTTGTTAGGTCCGAAGCGCCATTCATAACTTAGTAGAGTCTTTGGTTCAGGTCTCGACGCATTCGGGTGCATTTTGGATACTTAGTTGGCTAATGTTGAGTTTTGATAAAGTTTGAGTGTTTTTGTGGAAAAACGTGTCTTAATGATGTCGGTAGTGTTTTGAGTGTGCGAGTTGGTTCGTAGAGTCAATTATACCCAGGTAGCATACTTGGTGTATGTCCGTACGATTCCTAGTGAGTTCGGGTGGTTGGTCGAGTTTAGGGAAAACTAGAAAAATCTGGTTTCATGGATTTGGTTTCCTAATTCGCGTTTGCGAAGAAGGTCTCGTGTTCGCGTAGTAGGACTTAGGTCTAGCCCAGGTCACACCTACTCATAACGTTGCGATGTCACTGTCGTGTTTGCAATGGTTGGATCAGGTTAGTGGTCGCGTCACAAGAGCAATCGATAACAATTACTTGAAATCCCAAGTCTTATTTTAGACCTCATTTTCACATAACTCAAACTTTAAAGCTATGTTTTGGGAGAAATCGAAGGGGTTTTCATGATTTTTCGTTAGGGTAACGTTCTAAGCTCAAATCCTTTACTTTACTTTACTTTGATTCCTTTCATTTTTTTGTGATTTGCTTCATGATTTGAGTTAGAAAATCTAGTGTAGAGCCCCAAAACGCAAGAGAGTAATTTTTTTTTATAAAATTCAAGTTTTACCCTACGGGTCTCGGATTTGACTTTTTTGGTTCTATTTTAGAATTCGGGCTAAATATGGGTATTGTTGGGTTCGTATGACCTAGCACAACACTAATTTGACTATGATGACCTTCAGCATTTGGAGCGGGGTCTTAGGTTGATTGTCTCTAACCTGAATTCTTTTATGGCAATCTGGGTACCTATAAAATTGCATATTAATGTAGGTTTCATTCTTGATAGACTCGGATTGTTCAAACGCACTCTGAAAAGGGAAAGACATTGGCTTGAGAGTTCGTCGTACATGCTCGACCTTCGAGGTAGGTGATGATTTACCTTTAAAGACTCTGATTAGAGGCGTTTATATATAGTATAATAGTCGTCAATCTATGTATGTGGGCCTTTGGGCATTGAAGGTGGTGATAAATCCACATATGATTGGTTTAACAATTGTCATGTGGATTATGTTAGCCATGATTGTTGCTTTATTACTCCCGATGCTAAGTGTCATGACCCAAACTGCAGGGTCGTGACGGGCACCTGGACCCCACCTACCGGGAACCGCCATTTGTACCTATAACTTCTAATCATAATTAATTATGGACTAAGCCGAAAAAGATTATAGAAAAGCTTATTTAAAAACTAAATTTTATATATACATACCCATACAAGACTACTATCCACAGGACACCTATCTACAAGCCTCTAAGAGTAGCAACATCAAAGGTCGGGACAGGGCCCCGCCATACCCGTATATACAAGTAAAAATTATACCATACCAAAATTAGACAAACACTCCGAAATAAGGGGAGTGCTAAAAAATCCACTGAATCCGCAATCTACTATCTACGTGAACCTGCAGGCATGAAACGCAACATCCCCTGACAATAAAGACATCGCATTTAATCGATGTACTGAATATGTTAGGCATGAATAATAGCATAACTGGGATAACAACAACTGAAACCGGAACGTCTGACTAACAATACATGTTTCTGAGGATCCTAATACATATGCTTAAATGTCATGCACAATGCGGTATACATATAAACCAAATTTATTGGGCATCTTTCTTACTATAATTGACCTCGTGGACATCATTTCATATCGACCTCAGTGGGCATAATATGTTTAAATGTTATGCAATGAAAATGTTTTAATACATATATATGGGCATCTTTCTTACCAATAATATATATATATATATATATATATTTTGGCCCTTCATCAGGCATCTTCCTTCATATTAAGCCACACATGCTTTATCATTATCATATCCCAGCTGATCAGATGGTCTGCATATCCCGTTTCCCCCTCCCCAATATATAGTCTCAGGTAAAACATGAATGCAATGCAAATGAAAATATATGAATGACAATAAAAATACCCTGAGTGACATAATATCCTTGTAACTTCGGCTAACGCTACAAATATCAGCATCTTTTCCGTATGCCTCAATAAGGACTTAGGAACCTTTTTAGACATGCTTTCAACATACGATCAATAATATGAACATTTCTTAACTACTGGGAGTAGAATAAATTATGAAACAATATCACGGTTATGTTTCGTTACATGAAACATGCCAAAAGAAAGAAATAATTTTCCTTAATACCTCGAACAATAATGGAACCAGCCCCTTTTTACTAATTACCTACTGGAATGTTGCTTGAATAATATTTGCAAACTATTTTTGTTTCAAGAGTATTACTGGTCGGTTTCTTTCCCACTTAGAAACATTGGTCTTTGAATGTTGGAGTGACGTATCTAATCTCTGTTACATAGCACAAAAATACAACTTTTTTTTTCACGACCGTATTACCCTTTCATTCAAGAACTGGTTTCCCTGAGAATAGAAATTTAACAATCCTTGTTTGGAAATCAACATTAGCGTAGCATGATGCTAGCCAGTCCATGCCCATAATAATATTAAAATCAGCCAGCTTTAGTTCCACCAAATCCACTAGAGTCTGAATACTACACAATTTTGATAGATCCATCTAGCAACTACCGACTCACCAACTGGTGTAAATGCCACAAATGGATCTCTTATCACCTTAGGCAAATTTACATGCAATAAAATGAGTGATATATGATAGATTGGAGCATGGATCTAACAATGCAAACACAACATGTGAAAAGACTGATAATATACCTCAATGACGTCAGGTGAGGACTCCTGATCATGTCATCCCATAAATGTATAAGTACGGTTCTGGGCCCTACCTCTGCCTCGACTGTATGCTATCTGTTGACTCTGACCTGACTGGCGTACTGACTGTGATGAAGCCACTGCAGATTCGACCGGCTGAACTATAACACCTTCGCTTCCTGTCGGACATTCTCGCATAACATGACCAGGTTCACCATAGGAATAACACACATTAGTTCCTTATCGGCATGGTCTAGATGGGTCTTACCACAAAGTTCACATGAATCAATAGAGGCCTCATCTGAATAGAATTTCCTCTATAATAAGATCATGACACTTGTGAACCTTGACTTGGTCCCTGTTACACCCCGTATTTACAGGACATGCTTTAAGAACGTACGTAAGAACTCACAAGTGTTAAGATTTGAGACTTGTAAGAAAATTTATGGGAATTATGGAATTGTCGGAAAACGTAATATTGTGACGAATGGGAGGGCGACACGTGTCACCCCCCCTTAGAATGCCTTGGACGAAATTAGGCATGGCCATAATGGTCATTGACCATAGCCTTAGGATGACTAAGTCTTCCAATTAATGAGCTTGCGATTATTGACCAAGTCAAAGGAGTCAATTAGTCTTGATATTTACTAAGAACTCATCCAAACCACCCAATTGTTTGCATCTTAACCCTCCATGTCCCTTTATAATACTAGTAGTAACAAGACCTTGTCCTAACACTTAGAGAATTTTCACAAAACTTGAAGGAAGAGCAATGGTGCTCTCGGGTTCAACATCCAAGAAGGAGAAAAATTTGTGTTTCTTGTCCAATAAGCTCCACACTTTAAACCAAGGTTCATGAGGGTATAGTAAGCATATATCAATAGAAAAATCTCGGAAAAAGATAGTTTTCGGGTTAGTCGCAAAGCGAAAACCTAGTTGCTTTTCTAGGTTTTGGATTGGATGTTGAAGGAAAGTTGTTGGTATGGTTCTAAGGGTCTCAAGTAGCGGATTGAAGTGTCTAGAGGAGTCTCTAAGTTGCTAAGGAGCGACTTCGGATTTGAAGATTTGATTAAGATTCGTGGAGGTATAATCTTGTTCTTTGAAAGTGTTACAAGATCATTTATATTGTTGTTGTTGTCTTTACATGTTGCTAGCATGAAGTATATGTGTTGAAGCTTATAAGTATTATGGATTGCTTGTAACCTTAGAATCCGAAATGTAAGTAAGCCATGTGAAGTTGGATTTCAAATTGGTCGTTATTAGAAATCGTCGCATGTTAATTACTTGGAGATTATAGTGGTTATAATCGTTGGCGACTTGATATCATGTTAGGCTAATAACTTGGTTTGAAATGGAAATTGGATAAGAATTGATGTTGTAGTACTTCAAGTTAGCCGAATTTGGCCTAGTAAGTTGTATTAATTTGATATCGTTTGTGGGGCGGAATTTTACACGTCTAGTAGGCGTGTAATCCCCTATTGTTGATTTCATTGATTGGGCCTTAAATGTGGCGTGTTTGGTTATTGTATTCGGCCTTGAAAAAGGTGGAAAAGTAAGTAAAAACAAAGGAGGTGCTGTCCGATTTTTCGTAGAAATTGGTGACTTAGCACTTAGAATAATTCTACGTATGAAGTGAGAGGTTAATGGACGTATGGTGACCATTATAGGTTGAAGTACTAAGTATAGCGTATCCTACTTGAAGAATGGAATAGCTCAAGGTTGAAGTACTTTGGAGCATTTTGCTACTTGTCGATAATCGTCGCGAGGTATGTGAACCTCTTCCTTCCTTTGGCATGATTCTATGTATGGAATATACCTGTGGTATCATTTCATGTTTCCTGTTACTCTTAGAAGTTAAGAGGTAGTTGTGTGATCTACTCTATGTAGAACTTTTCCTATCTTTAAGCATGACTAGTTGCACGTATGTAGTACGGTAGACGTACAAGACTTTGACATTCTTTGCTAGCCTTATAAAATGCCAAGTCGGGTGAGTTAGGAAGTTAACTCACTTCTTTGAAAATATTAAGGATGTCTTAAGTCTTAGTAAAGTTAAGGGACTTGAATAGTTTTGAAGTATGTGATACTTGTTCCGTTTTAAACGTATAAGTCCCTTGGATAGGAAATTGTTTTTGACTAAGGCATAAAGTGAATATAACGGCTTTATGGGAAGTTAGTTATATTTGCTTTATGGAAAGATAAATGACTTGTTTTTAGTGAAAAGGCAACTTGATTTTAAGGCATCAATTGCCTAAGGTTTTATAATAAAAGAAGTCACTTGAGTTCAAAAGGTTAAGAGACTAAGTGTATTTTTGAAAGTTAAGAGAATTGATTTGAAAGTATTTAATACTTGGTTTCAAAAAGTAGAAGTCTCTTGGTTATAAAAGGAATGAGTTGGTCTAAAACCATAAAGGGTTATAACGGCTTTATGGGAAGTTGGTTATAACGGCTTTATGGAAGGTTAAAAGAATGGTTTTCTTCAGTAATGTAAGTAATGAGATGATTTGAAATAAGCGGCAAACTGTTTTTAAGGTACCAGTTGCTTAGGGTTTTTAAGAAAGAAGTCACTTGTTTTAGAAGCCGGTAATTGTATTTCTAAAAAGGTATTGTGACTTGTCTTGAAAGGTGGATAGGACTTGATACTATAGTTGTTAGTATCCGGGCAGTATACCTTTACGGGCAGACTATATGACATTATCGACCCAGGAATGGGCCGGGCAGTATACCTTTACGGGCAGACTATATGACATTATCGACCCAGGAATGGGCCTGGCAGACTATATGACATTATCGACCCAGGAATGGGCCGGGCAGTATACCTTTATGGGCAGACTATATGACATTATCGACCCAGGAATGGGCCGGGCAGTATACCTTTAAGGGCAGACTATATGACATTATCGACCCAGGAATGGGCCGGCGATACCTTTACGGGCGCACTATATGACATTATCGACCGAGAATGGGCCGGCAAGATACCTTACGCAGACTATATGACATTATCGACCCAGGATTGGGCCGGGCAGTATACCTTTACGGGCAGACTATGTGACCTTGATCGCGTCCTAGATTGGGCCGGGTAGTATAGGTGCCCCTCCTTACAGGGCCGGATTATACTTATGAAAGATAAGTGAGTTATATAGTAATGAACTTAATGATTCTTTTTCTAATAATGTACGTAAGAATGTGGCTGTAACTTTTATTAAGAATGGAAAAGATAATAAGGTGCGATTAAGTTCATAAGTGGTAATGACACGGCAGGATCTGGTATGTGTTTTTATACTTGTCCTTGTCATTCTTTTGTACGATTATGATCCGCATCAGACGTTATTTCATTCCATATTCGCGACTGTTGTAATCGACTTCTTCGGGCCGCTGCTCATGCCCGCAGGTTTTAGGTACCTGGTTGGCGATCCTGCTCTTAGGATCTCGGTTGATTTTGAGAAAGCTCCATTTGCTCCGGAGGCTTATCTCTTGGTACGGTTTTCCCTGAAGGTAGATTCATGTATATTCAGGGGTATGGCGGGGCCCTGTCCCGCCACAGTTGTTATGTTAAAAATCTTAGAGGTCTGTAGTCACATATTGTGGGTCAGTTTGTAAAGGAATGAGGCAACTGCTTCGGTTATATATATTTATGTACAGGAAGGTAGCCCTATCGGCTAACCTGTTGTTTTACTTCCGTTGTTTTATTTATAAGTTTCATGTATGTTCCGCTGATTATCTCTGATATATACCTGTAAGGGTGCCCAGGTAGGGCACCAGTCGCGGTCCCGGGGTCGGGTCGTGACAGTCCCGATTGAACAAACTGATCAACACTCGACCTTGAAAACGACAATGATGCTCTAGCTATCAGATAAGATGGGTGTATATAAGGTTGTGGCTTGGGCCCATCTCTGAAATCTCTCATGTCACCGATGGATCGAGCCCTCTTATGCTGGCCCTTATCACGTTATCGATCTTCCTGCTGTTGCCTCTTACAATCTTCCAAGTTCTGTGCATAATCCTGAATGCGAGCAATATCGATACTCAGATTCAAAGAAGCTATAGTACACTCATTGACCAAGTGTGGTCCTAAGTCGGTAACAAACATATGTACTCGTCACTCTTCTCCGCTACAATCGTCGAAGCATATTAGGCCAAGCTATTAAACTGCAAGATATATTCTCGAACGCTCATGCTGCCCTTCTCAAGATGTAGGAACCTATCCTGCATGGCCCTTCGAAGTTCGACCAGCGTAAAATGCCGTAAAGGCGCCTCAAAATTCTCTCCATCACGTGGTGAAGCACGAGGTCCCTAGATTGATCCCACGTCTCATACCAAAGTATGTTGTACCTGATCCATAAAATTCTGCGGGTCTGCGTTCAAGTCTATCCCGTGAATACCGGAGGATCTACATTAATTAAATCTCGAGCTCTCGTGCTAGTAGCTCTATCCGTAGGACTGGGAACCTGATGTTGGGCCTGAGCGGCTACCAATCATGTTAATATTTTTACCACACTTTGCATATCAAGATCCTCATCTAGAGTTTTGAGTGGAGGTATTGGGGGGTACCGCAACTCCACTACTCTCATTTGATGGTGGCGAACTGGGATAATCATACGAAGGGGTTGCACCGAGGGTCTCACTCTGGCCCTCGCTAGCGGGTGGCAATAAGCTGGTACCTTCACCCATAGCCGTATCCAACTCCCTCATACAGCTGTAATTATTCCTTATGGTAGGCATTGCTGAAATCATAAATACGAGACTGATTAGGAATGAAATACTTATAACACAACTCTACTTGCACGATTTATAAGATGAAAGAATAGAAACCATTCCTAAATGTCAGGAAGCCTCTTGAGTATAAGTATGATGCACAACATACCCATAAACAAGACTCTACTAGACACTTGTACAGTCTCTAGGACAGACATGTTCTAATATAAAGCTTGTCACGACCAAAACTGAAGGGCCGCGACGGGCACCCGCCCCACCTGCCGAGAACCGCCATTCATACCTTTAACTTGTAATCATAATTATTTATGGACTAAGCCGAAAAGATTAGAGAAAATCTTACTTAGAAACTAACCTTTATATATATATATATACATATACAAGACTACTATCCACAGAGCACCTGTCTACAAGCCTCTAAGAATAGCAACATCAAAGGTCGGGACAGGGCCACGCCATACCCGTTATATACAAGAAAAAATTGTACCGTACCAAAATTAGACCAACACTCCAAAACAAGGGGAATGCTCCAAAAATCCGTTGAATCCACAATATACTAACATGGACCGTCGTCCTATCTACGTGAACCTGCGGGTATGAAACGCAACGTCCCTTGATAAAAAGGACGTTAGTACGACTGATGTACTGGGTATGTTAGGCATGAATAATAGCATAACTGGGATATAACAACAACTGAAACATGAACAACTGACCAACAATACATGTTTCTGAGGATCCTAATACATATGCCTAAATGTCATGCACAATGCGGTATACATATACATCGGCCCCATTGGGCATCTTCCTTACCATATGATCTGTGGGCATCATTTCATATCAGCCTCTGTGGGTATAATATGTTTAAATATTATGCAATGCAAATGCGGTAATACATATATACTGGCCACACAAGGGCATATTCCTTCCCAACCATATATATATTGGCCCTTCATCAGACATCTTCCTTCATATTAAGCCACACAGGCTTTATCATTATCATATCTCAGTTGATCAGGTGGTCTGCGTATCCCGTTTCCTATCCCCAATATATAGTCTCAGGTAAAACATGAATGAAATGCACATGAAAATGTATGAATGACAATAAAAATATCCTGAGTGACATAATCTCCTTGTAACTTCGGCTAACGCTGCAAATATCAACATCTTTTCCGTATGCCTCAATAAGGACTTATGAACCTTTTTAGACATGCTTTCAACATAGGAATCTATAATATGAACATTTCTTAACTACTAGGAGTCGAATAAATTATGGAACAATATCACAGTTTGCCAAAAGAAAGAAATAATTTGCTTTAACATACCTCGAACAATAACAGAACCAACCCCTTTTTACTAATTATCTACTGGAATGTTGCTTGAATAATATTTGCAAACCGTTTTTGTTTCAAGAGTATTGCTGGCCGGTTTCTCCTTTAACCCCAAAGAACCAGTCTCAACTTGACATCTATTAATTGAAGTCGAATTCAAGCACTTAGAGAAAGAGAATTGAGTTTTGATTGAGACCTTTCGGAAGGAATGTTCTTTGGATTTTGCCTTTAACAAATGGAGAAAACAAATGTTGTTGTGTTGTATACTATTATTTTGTTCTTCTAAAAGAGAATGTATGGCATGTACCTAATGGTAACATAAAGGATGTCGTAATGTCCTGGCCGTATAACACAAAATGCTAAGGAATTAGAATCAATTGGTATATAACCTATTAGCTAAGCACGTGTAACTCTAATAAAAATTTCCTAATCCCCTCACAATTAACACATAACCCCTCTCCCACTTGCATGCATACTAACGATTAGCACACGACATCTCACTTGATTGCACATTAGCGGAGTTGTTGTCACTTATCCGAGCAACACGTAATTATCCCCACAATTAATAAATTTCGTGATCCCAATTAACTTAAATCTTGATAACTTATAAAATTTCCATATACTCAATATCATAACTTTGTAATATGACACTAGTCCATAATCTTCTTATGCGCATCCCAAATTTATTTCCAATCCCCGTTGTCACACTTCTTACGCCCAAAATTATCTCGTGGTTTTATCATTTTATATGCTAACCTCTTTATTTGCATACGTAAATATGACCAAAATTTTTCCAACGCTGGGTCTATTTACACACGCATAACGATTTTTATACACCTAGTTGTTCAAACCGTGACCAAAGTGGATATTACACTAGGGTTATTATAGGGTTTCAAACTTTGGGGTACCGCCAACAACCGCAGTGACTCCTTATTAATTCGATTCTCGCTACCGACTTTGCTCTTACGCTCGTGTATGGACCAGTTGTTGGCCAATGATGTTCAAGAAAAAATGTATATATTTAGTCATTGTTGTCTCGCATTTTAGTACTTTTGATCGTCTTTTGAGTATAATTATATTGATTTGAGCTTAATATTATATTTGTTCTTTGTAGGTACATCGGAGATGAAATTTGAGTAAAATTAGAAAAATTGAGTGAAAATGATTAGAATTAACAAAAGAGCTTCACAAAGAACTGAAGGCATAATTCGAAATTGAAGATGGCTTATCTTTTTGTGATGATTACGCACATCATTGAGTGATGATTGATATAAAGCAAATGAGAAAAATATAACAATGAAATGCCCAAAACGTAACAAGAAGTGGAGATGCATATGGATGTTTGTCTACGTGGCAAAATTTAAGGCGGGAGATTTCAATTCCATCGCAGAGGTGCCGCATGAAATCTCATTCTCTAAATCTTTTTTGGTCATCTGCGCCACCCTTGGGATGCGAGGGTGGCACGAGACACGGTGTATTTTCGGTCCGAGTTGAATTTGGTTTTTAAAAGCTTAGGTCTTTTGGTATCCTATAAATATATATTTTACACGATTTTGACATAACTTTGGGATAACTTGTCCTGAGTTTAGAACCTTTGACCTAAAGACAGGTTGGAGTCGCCGTGGAGGCCAGAGTTATTGGGTTTGACCTTTTCTTCTCTTTACTCCTAGTTTCTATGTTTCTTTGTGTGCATTGTTGTTTTTCATCCATGTCTATGTGGAGCTAAACTTCACATTCTAAGGTTGTGGTATAGCCATAAATATTAATGTTTGAAGACTATATCTATCTTAATACAAGTTATTGATTTTGATTATTTCTTTAATTCTGTGCATAATTGTATGATTGTTTGGCCAACATTAGGTTCTATTGACTATCTAATATACATGCTTGGGAATGATGTTAAATTAGACAAGGGTTAAAGAGAGTGTGATATGATTATCCCTATAATTCGGCTAGGATTTATGGCTATGATAGGAATATACCTAGGTGACACGTTCAATTAAATAATGTGAATGAATTGCGTTCTTAACAGGTCAATTACATAGGAGTATAGGCGACAAACTATTTTGAATAGTTAGTAGTAGTTAGGCAGAATACAATGAGAGTTAATAATCTGGTTAATTAGCAATCGTCAATAATTTGGATTATGGAGAAATAGTTTGAGCACTCAATAGGGTTGGTGAACCAACCGCAACACAAAACCAATTATATCACCGCTATTTCTTGGTTGAAGTTCATTACTTATTTTCTTTTATTTTTAAATAGTTTATATTTGAACTACCGCAAGATTTAATTGTTGTGCACCAAGTGTTTCATGTATCTATGTTGAGGAAGTGTGTGGGAGACCCGTCGTTCATTGTTCCTATCGAATCCATCACAATTAAAAATGGCCTAGCTTGTGAAGAGGTCCCTGTGACTATTAGCGATCATCATGTTCGCAAGTTGAGGACTAAGGAACTTTCCTCAGTGAAAGTGTTGTGGAAGAGTAAAAAAGTTGGGGAGGCTACATGGTAAGTTGAAAAGGACATAAAGTCTAGATGCCCGCACTGGTTTGATGAGCAATCACAAATCGTATAAGTTAAATACCTTCAAAGATTTATGTAATGTCCGTATGTAGTCATGTCTCATGTTTCACTACTTATATCTCATGTCCCCATGTAATCATGTCATCCAGTCCCCAAGTTCCACATAGTGTTTCCTCACATTCATGTACTCATGTCATATCAATAAGTTTCTGAGTTAACCACATTCCTAACCATGACCCATCATTCGAGGACGAATGATCCCAATGGGAAAATATTGTAATACATCTTACCTTTAAACTAGGCATTGTTCATGATTCACGGGTTAAAATAAATTGGGAAATGTTGGGATGAAGAATTCATTAAAATTGGCGTTCTTCACTTTTACGCCAGGTTTTACAGGCCGTCAAATAAATTATGGACCATTGAATGCACCGTAAAAAGGACCCATGAAACCCAACTTATTGTTTCCAATTTACGATGGGTTTTACGGTTCGAATAAGTTTCACGGACTGTGAATTATACCCTGAAATTTTTCATGGACCGTGTTTTTGATCGTAGAAAGGACAAGGGAAAATCGACGATCGAATCGATGATTTATCACTTTCACTGATCAGAAAATATTTTACGGACCATGAAAGTGTCCCACGACCGAACAAGATAATTCGTGGTTTTCGCCTTTTTATGTTATTTTTCATTCTCTTAAATCCATAGCTCAAAGGTCCTCTCGTATCCTCATCCTCCTACACCAGTAAGTCTATTCCAAACAATTATAACTTTTTCTAAAATCCACACATGGATTCTAAGTAATAAATTGTTTTTCTAATCTAGGATTTTCAAGAAAACCCATGTTAAGGTTCAAGCTTTTGGAATTCTTCTTCAATAAACGGACATTCTCTCAAGTTTTGGAGCAATTAAGGTATGTAGGTTCTTTCTTTAGTTCGTGATGACCTTAATAACATGTACCATTATATATCATGATTAAATTATAAATTCGTTAATTGTATTCTTGTTATTTCATTATGACTATCATGAACCGTCTGTAATTCATGAACACCAATAAATTGAATTACATGGGTTCCTAAATACATGTTTATGAACCAATATTATTATATTGTATAAAATTTACATGCTTTTAATACCTCTTGAAACGTTATCTTATATTTGCACATGCTATGTTATATCCAAAATCATGTTTACAAGTTTTAATTATGAAATTTATGGACTTTCATGCCAACTATATTCATGTTCATGTTTTGTGAGTTACGCAGATTACCGAAAGGTTTAATACCTGAAACTATATATGCCAATGTAGGATAAGAATCGATCCTTGATTAGGACTATTTATTTATGTTACCAATTGCGGGTTATTAGATCTATTCATGTCATGTTCATGTCTCATACCCCGATAAATTATGAGATGACTTAGCTGATCGGGCAGAGATCAAATGCCACATTATCGCATGGTGATTTCAGATCGGTTATACTAAAGCTCTCCCATTTGAAATGAGTTATCATATTTTATTATATTCATGTCGATATTACACATGTTCATGCTCATGTTGCGATTTGATTCGCTTTCTATTATATCATGTAATCGTGTTTATTCATTGATTGCTTTACATACGAGTACATTTCAAATGTACTTACGTCCCCTTTTTCGGGCCTGCATATCACGACACAGAAACTATGTTTTAGAACGATGAATCAGTTCGCTAAGATTCTCACGTATCAGCCATTGTTAAGCCCTATCTCATTCGGGGTGCTATTATCTATTTATTTTATTTCATGTAGTAAAGGTATGCCGGAGGCCTTATTCCGGTAGAACAGTTTTAGCAGTCAGACTCATATTCATATATTTCATAGACTAGTTTAGCATGTCATGTCAGATATAGACTTATTATATTTTTGAATTACTTCTGCTATTATATTTTCAGATAATATATTTTCAGTGTTCAGATTTCTATGTTTTAAATGATTATTTCATTATATTAAATGTCCATGTTGATCTAGAAAGCCATATAGTTCACTCGGTCACATGCAGTCATGCACCGAGTGTCGTGTACTCGTGTTACACCTAGGTCATGGTTCGGGGAGTGACAAAATATTAACAATGGATGAAGATACAACTAAGTCCTATTGAGGGTTTGATATCTGAAACGGGACATCATTACTCCATGCGAGAAAAACTAGAAATAAATGTATACATTCTATGACCTTTCCTTCAATAGACTTTCTAGCACTGGTCCTCTGAATTTTATGTAGCAAAACTGAGGCTGGTCCGCTGAATTTATAGCCAACTAAGGGTAGTATGAACGGGTGCTATTGTGCCTTATCGCAAAAGTCAGAACCTATCTCTTGATATCTTTTTGGGAAAACACCTATTCATTTTTCACTCACACACAAAAAAACCAATATTCCCCCACATGAATGGGGAATGGTTATATGATGAAAAACATGCATGAAAACTATGTGATTTGTAAACAAAGATTAATTGTATCTAGATAACTAGGTTTTCCTTTGACCTTTCCGTAGTAAACATATATCGGATATCCTCTGTCAATCAACATATTTGATATCTTTGAACCGTCGAGCTTTGGTGTATACCTAGACAACTACATGTCACACAATTAACCTTTTTAACCGTCTTGGTTCTCACTGCTGTGTTCGTTTCTGCCATGAACACCGCCTGGTTTTATGAGTGCATAGATCATGAGATTTTACCTAACATACTCCTTACAACTTACAATTCACACTCACATAGGTGATTCCTAAACTTTTCATCTCGTAAATACACTATCTGGTCATATCAATCAAACTTAGAAACCATTAAAAAGATTAAGGTTTATTAACTCGTTAAAAAACCTTAATATTTTATCCTTGTTTCTAAAAATTCTATTCATTATGAAAATATGTTGAGTTATTTGACAATGTTCAACCGTCATTCATAATTTTGTTTAATCTCTTTGAACCTAGCTCTTGGGATCTCCAGTCTACTAGGTAGAGTTACTGCCTTGATGACTTGTCCTAGGCCTTACACCCATTCTCCTCGATGATCTTTCAACAACCTCTCTAGTTAGCCATTTTGTAAGTAGATCCGACACGTTATCTCTTGACTTTACATAGTTAATTGTGATAAGTCCACTAGAGAGTAGTTATCGAACTGTATTGTGTCTCTGTCGTATGTTACGAGATTTACCGTTATACATAGCGCTCTCTGCCCTTCCTACTGAGGCATGGCTATCACAATGTATGCATATAGGTACCATAGATTTGGGCTATAATGGAAGGTCATTCAAGAAATTCTAGAGGCATTCAACATCTTTCAACGATCTTGTCTAAAGATATCAACTT
This sequence comes from Przewalskia tangutica, assembly GCA_029844215.1. Classification (NCBI taxonomy): domain Eukaryota; kingdom Viridiplantae; phylum Streptophyta; class Magnoliopsida; order Solanales; family Solanaceae; genus Przewalskia; species Przewalskia tangutica. The sequence goes on along the minus strand of CM056739.1, from coordinate 16,816,530 downwards.
AGACTCCATTGTGGAGCGAATACATATATGTTTGGACTATTTTCAAGATGGTGCTTCTTCAACAATGATAAAAACGTATCCATTTGTGGATTTAATTTCATTTGATCCAGTGATGCAACTTGCAGCAACATACCCCTCGAATCACACAACCTGAAAATAGGATATATCGTATATCATAATACCTGTGGATGGTTGACATCGTCAGGTTCACAACCTCTTAGAAATATATATATATATTCAACCATTCCACTTCTTATAAGTCTACTTCTTCAAATATCCAACTAATAGCAGATACACCGATGTAAAATCCAAGCTATTGTCAATTTATATCATTATCGTCAACTGCTTCTTCGATTTATAGACCAATGAACTTATGCATTCAACGAATTGTCCTGTCTTTTCAAAGTGTTGTCTATAAACAAACATATTTTATCATCGAAAGTCACAACCTTTCAAGAGACATTCGTTCATGAAAAACCATAATATTATATTTCAAGTGACACCCCTTGACGAAATTAAAAAACACAACCTCCTTTTACGAAAAGACATATGATCAACTATCAAATGAGTAGTTAGATCAACTAGTCATCACCAAGACCGAATGAGTTATGTGAAAATTTCACTAACTACCATATCAATACCCACCAAGGACATATATCGTGGGGTTGACATAATACAATAATGTCAATAGATTAACGTTTTCTGATTCTACCAGAAATCGTTATCCATTACTATTGGTGGTATATTCTATGAAAACACAATCAACGGGTTTCGGTCCTATTTATACCCTTTTAAGTTTAATAACTTGCACTATAGCCAAACACCCCACACTTTGAAGTAATTCAAGTTGAGTTTTCTTCCTTTCCATTTTTCATATGCAATAAATTGTGTTTTTCTATGGGAATTCAATTAAATATTCGGATAGCCATAAATATATTGTTCCCACACAAATTCTAGGATAAACTAGAACTTATTAACAAAACATTCACCATCTTTGTTGGTTCGTTCCTTCACAGTGCAACAACATCAACTTTCAATGTTTCCTCTAGTAGAACATGTTGAAGCATGTGTATGTGTAACCTTCACATTTTCCTTAATTTATCATTATCAAAATCAAACTGATATGCCCTCGAATAATGTGAGATATTTCTAGCAAATACATCCCAGAGTTTTAGGATATATAAATACATACGCATACACACACTTACACTTATCCAGAATATGTGTATATTTTTATTGACCCCTAATAATAAATACATACAGTATTATTTTCATAATTTCAAGAATACTTTTCAAGTATTAATGTAAGACTAATTCATAACTTACTATCTTGAAAATAATCTTCCAAATATTTTATGCATGCTATGAAACAGTATCTCAAAATTAATTTTATGATACACAAATGAAATATACTTTGAGATCATCAAATAATAAATATGTACTCTAACAATTATAAACTAGATTTCACAAATGCTAAAGATGAGTAAAGAAAATAAAAGGAGCAATTGTTGTGATTTTAAAATTATCTGAGTATTGAAGGATTATTTTTATCAGGTATTTTTTTTATGTGATTTGTCTCAAGACAGTAAGAAAATCTTTCCGGATTTCTGCTAGATTCTCTAAATGGTTTTCAATATTACTTTTTGGTTCGATTGGATTTTCTGAATCGGAATTGGAATTTTCAGAATCAGAGTTTTGATGTATAGTTTTTGAAAGCATATTTTTTACTAAAGCAAAATCTTGTTTTTTTTTAATTCTTTTATTTCTAATTTTATTTGTTTTATTTATTTTTGTAGTTCTTGAACTATTATTTCTTTGCGTTGTTTTATCATTTTACATTTTCCTAGGATATTTGTTAAGTCATGTGTATTTTTAGAGGTATTTGGTAAAATAGTATTTTTAATATCTTTCTTTTCATCCGTGAAAGATTTTAAGAGTTTATTTAAGTATTCCTTTTGGTGTTGGATATCTATGTGTTTAAACATATCTAACATGAATTCTTGATCTTCAGTTAAAACACATATACGTTTTCCCTAATCTTTTTCAGAGTTTTCAGACGAACTAGTGGAGACTAATTCATCTACTTGAAGGGGTTTATTATCTTCTGAGGACAGAGAAATATAGTCAGGTTGCGTCTCGGTGTTTGAATCGGAGGAATCTATTAGAAGATTGGAATTTTTGGGTTACTTCTTTATCTAATTTTAATTCTTGTAATTTTTATTCATTCTACAATACCTTGGTAAATGTCCTTTTTATTGCATTTATAACACGTTAAATCTTTGTATTTAGAATCATTTCTTTTAGGATTTCTATTATTGTAACGAGTATTTTTATAAGGATTTTTATAATAATCTTCATTAGTCCTAAAACTTTTATTCTTTTAATCTTTTGTTGATTTCTTATGGGATTTATAAGTCTTACTACAGTTTCCTGTACAACTAGGGGAGGACTTTGTGGAGTTTGTATCAAATTGTTTGCAAAAAGTAACTAGTTCACATCTAGTTCTTTTTAGTTCCCATTTTAGGTGTTTCTCTAATTTCAAATCTTGACATATTTTTGTCACGACCCAAATCGCGAGTCGTGATGACACCTACCCTATTCCCCCGAGTAGGCGAACCACGTTCTCATTAGCAAGGTAAATCAGCAGAAAAATATATAAGGAAAAAGAAATTATAAGTCTTAAACACTTAATTTCTCAAAATCTGGTCAAAGTACAAGAGCACTAAACATGGTCTGGAATAGAAGTCCGGAAAATAAATGGTCGAAGGCTACATACTGTCTATCTACTACAAAATAAAATGGAATCAACTAAGAAGCCCTTCAGGGGCCACAGATGATAAAGTAGCTCACCCTGAATGACTGAAAAATGTCACCCTCGCGAATCAGCCACAGGGCGTAGAACTGGAACTGGATCGTACTCTGCACTCAGCAAAAGTGCAGCAAGAGTAGTATCATTACAACACTAGTATCGGTAAGCATCATAGGCCGACAATTATTAGATAACACATGAAGAAGTTGAAACCAACAAGTAGCACATAGAACACACAGGCGTGGTCAAATATCATATACAGGTAAAGTGCAAAGAAATCAAGAATCTATCAAGACATATATAGTTCAACAATGATCAGTCAAATATAAGAGTGGATGAATGCAATGCAATACAATAGTCACCTCTCTCACTCCACTCCTGTACACACATGCTAAGGGCTATGCCTTAAAGCCATGACCCATGGAGGACCCGCGAAGTCCATGTACCAATCGTGCCCTCCGGCATAAACTCGGAGGCTATCAATCACTCTCAATCTCCGGCAGAAACCTCGGAGTCACTCGTGCCATCCGGCAGAAACCTCGGAGTCACCCAATCACTCTCAATCTCCGGCAGAAACCTCGGAGTCACTCAATCACTCTCAATCTCCGACAGAAACCTCGGAGTCACTCGTGCCCTCCGGCAGAAACCTCGGAGTCACTCAATCACTCTCAATCTCCGGCAGAAACCTCGGAGTCATCACAAAATAATATGTAAAGCATGTCAGACAATATATCAAGTCTCAACACAAATCATTAGTATACAATCAGATGATAATCACAGAAAATAACACTTATGGCGACAAGCCCACATAACAGCTGACGGAACCAACGTAATTGTAATTCAACTCCACTTCATGCCCGAAGGACTATCATGCTATCCCTGTCACTTCCTACAACTACATACGATTCTCTAATCAGAGTCTAACTCAAGTAAACCATAACCTACCTCAATGCCGAGCGGGTGCCACAAACAATCAACCAATGCCTTCCCCTTGCGTATAGCCTCTGAACAATTAAAATCTAGAAAATATGTTAACTACATTATAATACGAATCTAAGGACACCCATATTGCTATCTTTATATCAACAATATTTATTTACCATTTCAATTTACACATATAAAAATATTAGCATAATGTCGCGCCCGTTTTTTACCTCGGGGTCTGGTATCCGCAACATTGCTCTTTGGCGCGGTTCCCTGGATGGAGTAATAATGCTGATTTTGAGGAGTCGTCACCTAATTGTTTAAGTGAATTAGGACACTTGATTTATTGCAATAAAAATACTGCAATTAATTTTCATTTAATGGTCTGCGAAACTTAATGAGATTCTGGATCAGGGTTCTTTATTATCCTAAAGGAAAGGGGTTAGACATCCTTTAAGATCCGCTAACTTGCGGTTATCCGTTCAGACCTAGGTTAATTATTTATTGCCTTTTTTTATTCTACATATTCTAAGCAACTTTTATAATTTACAATTACAATGGAATGCAATACATAATAATAAAGCTACAATCGAATAAAACTCCGGAACATCTTTTAGCCCTTTTTAGGTCTTCTGCACAAGATGATCTCTGGGTACCTGCATAAACACATAGTAAAAGTGTTAGTAATAAAATAAATAATTTTAAAGTAATAGCAATAATTAATAAGTAAAGCCAAAAAATAAATCCGTCTTTTGTACAGGGGAGGCCTTGAAAATCAGACGGAGATTCCTTCATCGGCCAATATTGCTAGAAACAATAAAATAAATAAAACCTTCAGATCTGTGCCAAACAAGAATAGTTTAAAATACAGAGGGCTCGGACATATAAAAATAAAGTGGACATCCTAAACAAGTGCGGCGAGAATTCGCCGCCACAGCACGTTGGTTATCCTGTAAGTGGAAGAAATCATCATTGCCCGAAAGCTTCATTTTATTTTATTTTCCGTCTTTTGCAACAAATGAGGCCTAAAAATCGACGATAACTTTTTTATTGGCCAATCAAGTGTAGTATCTCATTCAGAACCAGTTTAATAAAATGAATTAAAGGGCAATATTGTCAAAATCAGCCAAGAGTAACGAATCAGTAGAACACAACAGCAGTGGTCCGCGACAAATGCAGAAGCATGTAATGATTCACGGAGCAAGCTCGCAAAGAACAACCGACGGAGTAAATCAACAACATACATTGAGAGATCCGGCTTGCCGAAAAATGCAAATAGCCAAAATAAGATGAACACAAAACAAAGCAGTGGGTCAGACCGAAAATTCAACGGAACAGTAAGCAAATCCGGCTAAGTCACCGGAAAACTCCGAACGTAAACAGAGGGGCCAAAACTTGTACAAAAATCAATCAGTTGCAAAACAAACGACAGAACCCAAAAGCAAAGTCAACGGAGGTCACCGGAGTTTCAGTCCAACAACTCCACGACCAACAAAAATATCAAATAAAATTAGAACAGTTATTGCCGACAAATAGACTAACCATCAACAAATAACCGCATAAAAAAAGAATGCCAGAGATCAGTCCATATAAACCCACAACATCGCGCAAGGAAAAAGGAAAGTGGGTTTGCTACGCCAATCGCCGTGGTCGATCCGGCGAGGCGCAGGTGTGTGAGGGATGTTCGACGCGACCGTGGTATTGAGGGTTGAGTTCAACGACGAGCGAGTTCGACGAACTAGTGGTGGCGAAAGGGTGTTCGCAGACAAGCCACGGCCATCACCTCCCGGACAAAGTAAGAGTGATGAATTTCGACGATGGGGTGAGGTCGACGATGATGGTATGCTACCGAGTCTTTCAGAGGTGAGGAGGGTAAGTATAGAGAGAGAGAGGGTAGCGGCGAGGGTAATAAAAGAGATGAGTGTTGCGGCTGAGAGAAAAAGGGTGACGGGATGGTCATGGGTTGGGGGCAGTGGGGTAGGTTTTTATTTATAGGGGTATTTAGGTTTATGGTTTTGGGTATTGGGTATTGGGTATTGGGGGGAAAAGATGAAAGGTGTACTGTGCCTCATTTTTGGGTCTCAGTTTGGGCTTTGGTTTTCGGTGGATTGGACCGATCCAGATTGTGCCTCAGACTGGACTGATTTGACAAAAATGCAAAACGGATTAATTATTTAAAAGAAAAATTATTTAAAAATACAAAATTATCAAAATAAGAATGCCGACGCTATAATAATAAAATGCAATATTTATGAAATGTTTAATGCCTAATTAAAAGTAAAAACACGGTGCTAATTAATTATTTAAAGAGATGCAAACATTATTAAAATAAAACGACTGTGTAATAATAATAAAAACATAATATTAACAAATACATCATGCTTAATTTAAAAATAAAAAAATGCAATGCCATTTTGTGAATAAATAAACATAGAATATTATGTAAAAATGTGAAAACATGATGATTAAAATGTGGTGTCCTAAAATGCTTAAAATTGCAAGAAATGACTAAAAGATGAGTCAAAATTGGGTGTCAACAGCTTGTCCCTCTTTGACCGAAGACGATGAAAGAGTTTTCGGACAAAGACGTTGACTTGTAGCCAATTTTGTCCCCATCGTCAGAAATAAAACAAAGATCAAGAAAAAGAATGGGCAAAAGTTGACGAAATTAAAATTTGTCGATGTTGAATTATGAGGACATCGTTGTCGCGATGCTAGAAAATTAGAGCAGGTAGACGCCGATTCAAAATTGTCCCAGTATCGAATCATGATGACACTGGGCTGATGTGATGCTGCAAAATTAAAAATAATACCGACGCAAATTCAAAATTTGTCCAGTGTCGAATTATGATTGACACTGGGTTGCAGGTGATGTGGTGCTGGAAAAGACATGGTGTTTGTAGATGCTGATGGCGTCATTGCATGGACGCGATGCAGATGTTCGTCGTTGCATAGACAAAATATAGATGAAGTCGTTGCATGGGCTTACATGAAATGATGTTGTTGCATAGACGCGATGCAAATGATCGTCGTTGCATAGACGAAACACAGATGAAGTCGTTGCATGGACTTACATGAAATGACGTCGTTGCATAGACGCGATGCAGATGCTCGTCGTTGCATAGACGAAACACAGATGAAGCCGTTGCATAGACTTACATGAAATGGCGTCGTTGCATAGACGTGATGCAGATGCTCGTCGTTGCATAGACGAAACATAGATGAAGTCGTTGTATAGGCTTACATGAAATGCGTCGTTGCATAGACGCGATGCAGATGTTCGTCGTTACATAAACGAAATATAGATGAAGCCGTTGCATAGGCTTACATGAAATGGCGTTGCAGATAGACGCGATGCAAATGCTCATCGCCGTGATAGACGAAACACAGATGAAGCCGTTGCATGGGCTTACATGAAATATCATCGTTGCATAGACGCGATGCATATGCTCGTCGTTGCATAGACGAAACACATATGAAGTCGTTGCATAGGCTTACATGAAATGACGTCGTTGCATAGACGTGATGCAGATGTTCGTCGTTGCATGAACGAAACATAGATGAAGCCGTTGCAAAGACTTACATGAAATGACGTCGTTGCATAGATGCGATGCAGATGTTCGTCGTTGCATAGACGAAACATAGATGAAGCCGTTATATGGGCTTACATGAAATGACGTCGTTGCATAGACGCGATACCGATGTTCGTCGTTGCATGATGAAACATAGATGAAGCCGTTGCATAGGCTTACATGAAATGACGTCGTTGCATAGACGCGATGCAGATGCTCGTCGTTGCGTAAACGAAACATAGATGAAGTCGTTGCATAGGCTTTTTATGAAATGCGTCGTTGCATAAACGCGATGCAGATGTTCGTCGTTGCATATACGAAACATGATGAAACCGTTGCATAGGCTTAGAAGATATGGTGTCATTTTATGGACGTACCTGCTTTGTGACTCGCCTGAGTTGATATAACGTCATTGCATAGACGTTGTGCGTTTGTAACCCGCATGTGCTTATTGTTATGCTCCCGCTTTTGCTGATATAAAAATCCTGCACTCAAAAAAAACTTGTTAGTTTTAGGAAATGAGCGGTTGATTCGCGTCGACTTTATAGCTTTGACTCTTGACGCCAGACGCCGGACTTAAGCAAAGGTTAGTGCATAATCATAAGACAAAAATGATAACCCATGAATTTATAAGCAATGTAATTGTATGAGTAGAAATGTTATCCCAGAAACGTGATGGTGGTTATATTGATGTGATCGCAAATGCTGAGATTTCATCTTTGCACGACGTGTTGAATGTTGTGAATGCTTGATGAATGTTGCGAGTCCGATGCGTCACGATGCACGGACTTCCGGATCCGCGAATGCTTTGAATGCTCTGCGAACTCTTTGGATCCGTGAATACTTGTTGAATGCTGCGATTGCTGATTACTTTTGGAATCCTTATTATGATCTCTTCACGGTGCATTTTCCAAATTTGTCCCAGTTTTCATTATGCGGGGCGCGTGGGCAAGACTTAACTCTGGCGGAAATTGCTCATATATCTTTTTGGAATAATCAAACGCATTATGTCGCGTGCGAGCCAATGAGAAGATTTCTAATGGTGTGACCGAAGCCGATTTAGGCCGCCTACTTATCCCGCTGAGGGAATCAGGTCAAGACGTAGTTCGTGATGCAAAAAATGATTGTACAATTTTTAAAAAATGAGACCGAAGCCAATGTGGCCGCCTACGTATTCCGCTGAGGGAATCAGGTCAAGACGTAGTTCGTGATGCAAAAAAAAATGATTGTACAATTTTCAAAAAATGAGACTGAAGCCAATGTGGCCGCCTACACTATCCTAACAAGAAACATCCACATCGCTTGTGGTTCATTGGTGGCCTAAAAGCGATGAATATCATTTCCTCGCCCGACTCGAGCTTTAGCTCTCATTTTTCCACATCAATGAGGGCTCTCCCTGTGGCTAGGAATGGTCTCCCAAGGATAATGGACATATTCTCATCTTCTTCTATGTCCAGGATGAGGAAGTTAGCAGGAAAGATGAATTTGCCCACTTTCACCAATACATCTTTAATTATGCCTCGGGGATGTACGATTGAGCGATTTGCCGCTGAGTTGATATTGTCGACTTTGATTCCCCCAACCCAAGTCCGTGAAACACCGATAAGGGCATCAGGTTGATACTTGCCCCCAAATCACACAAAGCCCGATTGCATCTCACCTTCCCTATAGTACAAGATATAGTGAAACTCTCTGGATCTCTCAACTTCTGGGGAAGTTTCTTCTACAAGATTGTACAGAACTCCGATGTCAATGCCACTGTCTCGTACTCTGTTAGTTTCCTCTTTAAAAAGGATATCCTTCTTGAACTTCATATACGCTGGCATTTGCTCCAAAGCTTCAATGAAAGGGAGATTGATGTGCAACTTTTTGAATACCTCTAAGTAGGTGGTACATCATCTTGGGGGTTTACCCCTCACTTATACTCTTACCCTGGAGAAGGTGGTACAACGTCTTGGGGCTTGCCCCTCATTTATACTCTTACCCTATTTCGACCGACCATCAAACAAGACATAAGCACTAACATGTCTTTTTATAAAAATCCGGGAATTTAACCCAAGTACTCCAAATAACCAAAGCATACCCGTAATCCCACATCACCGCTTCAGACGTCCCAAGAACTTACAACAAGACAAACCTTCAACCGAGAGTCGCAAGAACTTAATAAAACATAATACTTGCACTCAAAGGCTATTACCAAAGACATATAGGCAAGTTCTCAATTAACCAAGTCAAAGTACTTATCAAGGCACACATAGGATAATTCTCATTTAACAAGCCAAAGTACTTATCCGGGCACAAATAGAATAAATTCTCATTTAACAAGCCAAAGTACTTATCCGGGCACAAATAGAATAAATTCTCATTTAACAAGCCAAAGTACTTATCAGGACACAAATAGAATAAATTCTCATTTAACAAGCCAAAGTACTTATCCGGGCACAAATAGAATAAATTCTCATTTAACAAGCCAAAGTACTTATCCGGGCACAAATAGAATAAATTCTCATTTAACAAGCCAAAGTACTAATCAAGGCATACATAGAATAATTCTCTTTTAACACGTCAAAGTACTTATCAAGGCACACTTAGACAAATTCTTAATTTATCAAGCCAAAGTACTACGTACGTACATTCTTTTATAAAAGACTCCTTTCTATGTAAAGCCCCAAGATACTAACAACCGTAGTATCAAGTCCTATTCACCCTTCAAGACAAGTCACAATACCTTTTTAGAAATACAAATACCGGCTTCTAAATCAAGTGACTTCTTTTATTAAAAACCTTAAGCAATTGGTACCTTTAAACCAATTTGCCGTTCCTTAATACAAGTTATTTCTTTGATTACTTTATTAGAGAAAACTATTCTCTTAACCTTCCATAAAGCCGTTATAACCAACTTCCCATAAAGCCGTTATAACCCTTTATGGTTTAGACCAACACGTTCCTTTTATAACCAAGAGACTTCTACTTTTTGAAACCAAGTATTAAATACTTTCAAATCAATTCTCATACCTTTCAAAAATACTACTAGTCTCTTAACCTTTAGAAAACAAGTGACTCATTTTATATAAAACCTTAGGCAATTAATGCCTTAAAAACAAGTTGCCCTTTCACTAAAATCAAGTCATTTATCTTTCCATAAAGCAAATATAACTAACTTCCCATAAAGCCGTTATATTCACTTTATACCTTAGCCAAAAACAATTTCCTATCCAAGGGACTTATACGTTTAAAACGGAACAAGTATCACATACTTTAAAACTCTTCAAGTCCCTTAACTTAATAAAACTCAAGACATCCTTTATTCTTTCAAAGTGAGTTAATCTCCTAACTCACCCGAATTGGCTATTCATAAAATTAGTAAAGGATATCAAGGTGTTATACGTCTACCGTACTACATACGTGCAACTAGTCATGCTCAAAGATAGGAAAAGTTCTACATAGAGTAGATCACACAACTACCTCTTAACTTCTAAGAGTAGAAGGAAACATGAAATGATACCACAAGTATATTCCATACATAGAATCATGCCAAAGGAAGGAAGAGGTTCACATAACTCGCGACGATTGTCGACAAGTAGCAAAATGCTCCAAAGTACTTCAACCTATAATGGTCACAATATGTCCATTAACCTCTTACTTCAACGTAGAATATCCTAGGTGCTAAGTCACTAAATTCTACGGGGAATCGGACAGCACCTCCTTTGTTTCTACTTACTTTGCCACCTTTTTCAAGGTCGAAAACAATAACCAAACAGCCCCAATTGGCTCACAATTTATATAGCAGGTAGTCCAATACAAATGACTAACTAAACAGCCCCAATTGGCTCACAATTTATACAGCAGGTAGTCCAATACAAATGACTAACTAAACAGCCCCAATTGGCTCACAATTTATACAGCAGGTAGTCCAATACAAGTGACTAACTAAACAGCCCCAATTGGCTCACAATTTATATATTTCAACCCAAATTTGTAGCATAACATGATATCAAGTCGCATTTGATTATAATAACCATAATCCTTAAGTCAATGACATGCGACGGTTCTAACAACGATTAAATTGTAATTCAACTTAGTGATGGATTATCTTACATTTTGGATTTCCAAGGCTATAATCAATCCATAATCTTTATAACTTCAATATAACAATTTCATGCTTGCAACATACAAAGCTAACAACAACAAAATGAATAATCTTGTAATACTTTCAAAGAACAAGATTATACCTCAATGAATTGTAATCCAATCTTCACAACCGAAGTTGCTCCTTAGCAACCTAGAGACTCTCCAAGATACTTCAATCCGCTACTTGAGACCCTTAGAACCATACCAACAATTTTCCTTCAAACTTCCAACCAAAACCTAGAAAAGCCATTAGGTTTTCACCTTGCGACTAATACGAAAACTCTCTTTTTCCGGGATTTTTCTATTGAGATACACTTACTATACCCTCATGAACCTTGGTTTAAAGTGTGGAGCTTATTGGACAAAAATTGGCAATTTTCCTTCTTGAAAATCCTCAAAGCCGTGAGCTCCCTTAAGAGCAAGAACAAGTTTTTTCAATTTTTCTCTCTAAGTGTAGAATGACAAAGTCTTGCTACTAGTATACTTAAATAACACAAGGAAGGGTCAAGATTAAAACAAATGGGTGGCTTGGATGCATTTTAATTAAATATCAAGCTAAGTGGGGTCATTGACTTGGTCAATGTTGTCAAGCTCTAAGCCTTGCAAGACTTCATCATAAATTATGGTCAAATGACCATTCCACCCATGAAATTTCGTCCATGTCCATTAAGGGGGGGGGTGACACGTGTCGCCCTCCCGTTCGTCGCAATAATTCGTTTTCCGACAAATTTCAAAATTCTGAGAAATTTTACAAGTCTCAAATCTGGATACCTCTGAGTTCTTACGTACGTTCTTAAAACATGTCCTGTAAATACGGGGTGTAACAATAGGGCAGTCATCAGTAACCCACTCTTTCTCTGTATCAAATGTCTTCTCCAACTCATTCTCCTTTTCAACTGGTGGTTGGGGTGCAACTTGCTCTAAATGTTTACCACTCCCAGTGATTGCTCGACATCGCTCCCTTGGGTTCATCACTGTGTTGCTATGGAGATTCCCCTGCGGTCTGTCATTCAATTTCTCTACTAACTTCCCCATTTGAGTCTCCAAGTTCCTAATAAAGGATCTTGTTTCTGCCATGAATTGAGTTTGGGAATTTGTGAGTGTTAATAGTGCTGCTCTCAATTCATCAGGCTTCTCTTGTAGGATTTGTGGCCTGGGCTGCTGTTGCTGGATCTGTCTCTGAGGATATGGATTGGTCTGTTGATATTGCTCCTGAAACTGAGGTTGATGTCCTTGGTCATTCCTCCATGAAAATTTGGGGTAATTTCTCCACCCCGGATTATAAGTGTTGGAGTAAGTATTGTTGTGGGGGCCTTTGAAAGTTTCCAACTCCCTGAAACTGCTCCATAGGTACATTGTTTAGATCCACTGCTATGCACATATCAAAAGTATGGGGACCCCCACAACTGCTGCAACTGTTTTGTCAAAGTGGAAACCTGAGCAGTAAACGCAGTGATAGCATCCAACTCATGAACCCCAGCCACTTTCCTGGTGTTTGTTGCTCTCTCATCTGACCACTGATGGTTGTTGGTGGCCATGTCTTCTAATAAATCATGTGCCTCATTGACATTTTTTCTCATGAAAGTTTCTCCTGCAGCAGTATCAATAATGGTACAAGTAGTACCACACAACCCATTGTAGAAGATATGGACCAACATCCACTTGTCAATCTCATGATGCGGGCACTTCCTCTGCAAGTCTTTGAACCACTCCCATGCATCATACAATGATTCTCCCTCTAGCTGGTAGAAATTATTAAGCTCTCCTCTAAGCTTTGCTGCCTTCGATGGAGGGAAGAATTTGGCAAGAAAATTCTGAGCCAAGTCTTGCCATGTGGTAATGGAGTTCGCCTGCAAGGAGTTCAACTAGCTCTTGGCTCGATCCCTGAGTGAGAAGGGAAAAAGCCTCAATCGAATGACATCATTATAAATGCCATTGTATTTAAATGTTGCACACAGTTTTAGGGAATTGGCCAAATGCATATGGGGATCTTCAGACGGTAACCCCCCCCAAACAGAACTGAACCTTGAACCATGTGCAAGATCGCTGGTTTGATTTCGAAGTTATTGGTTCTACAACGGGTAGCCTGATGCATGTCTACACCCCTGTAATTGTCGCCAATACATAGTCCCTTAAGCTCGTCTCTACAGGATGCGTGACTTGTCCCATGACAAATGCACCTCATCATTCACCTCATTGTTGTTTTGTTGATGTTCCATTGCTAAATAATCAACAATTCTTTTATCTCGCCTGTTCCTCTTGCACAATTTTTCATTTCAGGATTCAGAGGGACAAATGTGTCTGCTTCTCTCCTACTTCACATAAACAAGCTTCCTGAAATTGATCAAAAACAATACAACAGATCAAGGCACAAATGCGTTCTAAAAATAAAAATAAAAATTAAAAACCAAATTAGAAATAAGTAGGAGTTATTTTATTTGAAGACTTAGTTTATGTTGATTATTGAAATTGTAAAACTCTTGAGAGTTGGTGATATTGTTAAGAGGTTGGTTTCTTGGGAAACTTGTTTCCCTTGAGGTCTTTCTAATAGTTTAGTGCTTCTCTTGTATTTAATTTAGAGGTCTTAGTTATTGATATAACTTTGGTTGCCAAATTGGGTCGTTAGTTGTGTCAATCTATCTATCTTTATTTTCTAGTTATTTTTCTTATCCTTTTTGTTCTTATAATTATATCAATTGGTATCATAGCTAAGTTTTAGGTTTGTTTCTACAAATCTAGTCTTGGGTTTGTTACTACAAAAAATCTGAAACTTTTCCACCAAAAACCCTAAAACTTTTGTGTTTATTTTGTTGATTTGACACTTGATTCTTGTTCCTTAGTGTTTTTAGAGTCTAAATCCAAAGTTTTTGGTCAATCGGAGTTGAATTGATGCTTTAACCATTAAAGGGTTTTGATCGGTGTATTTTATATACACCTTTTGAGTCTGTTTTAGTTAGTCTTTTGTCCCATTTTGCACATATAAGTGTCGTATTAGGATAGTTTTTCTTTCTATTGAGTCAAAGTGGTTGAAATGGCCAAATGGCGGAAAAGGAGCAAAAAGAGGGCAAAAGAGGAGATGCTGAGCAGAGAAAGTGGCGAACGGCCGAAATCAGACTGCACATGCGCCTCCTGCTCGAAGCTAGGCGCGGCGCTATTATTCAGAAGCTGCGAAGATTCAGCGCGGCCTCGAAGACCAGAAATGGCGGCGCCTAAACATCCGAGAAGCCACAGGAGTTGCAGTGGCCGCGGCTCGCATGCCAGAACTGGCGCGGCGCCAAAACACCCGTATTGCAGACTTAGCGCGCTGGCGCTATCTCAGGGCGCAGCGCCGACGCGAAAAAATTAGGTCTTTGACGGATTTTTGGGCCGGGCTGCGGGAAAAGAAGGAGACGTTTTAAACCTATAAAAGGAGAACCCTAGCGGTTTTCAAGGTTCCTTTCTTGCCAAACACAAGGTTTTCTTGCCTAGGAGATTGGAGACCCAAACATTAGTAATTTCTTTTCATTTTCTTTTCTTTAATTCAGTTTTTGCATGATGAACTTTGAATTAGTTCTTGTCATATTCATGGCTAGGAACTAATTCTCTTATCGGGCTTTCTATGTTGAATTCTTGAACCTTATGTTATAAAGTAATGCATGCTTATGGTTATTATGCTTATTGAGAGATCTAACCAATAAGTGAGTTGAATTCATGCTAGCTAATTCAAAACTAGTTATCACTATATGATTTCTAATCGATTACGAAAAGGAGGGATTGTGAATATCTTTGTAAGTTGGGTAGACGGTCTTGAATTGGGGATGAAAATACCTCAATTAGATTTGAAGCGTTGATGAGGCTTAACAACCCTAATTTTGCGCATTGCGCGATTTCAACTAGGTTTTTGTGCTTAATCCTCCTATAGAGTTACCCTTATCAAAAAGTTAGGTAAGGAACAATCTGGGTTGAGTGTTTATATAACCTAACGGAGTATAAAACGATTTCAGAAACTCCGCTTTCTCCAAAAGAAGAACACCATAAGTAATGCATTAGTAAGTAACATAAGCGGATAGTAAGGATACATAGAAGCCCTATTCTCATCACATCTGAATTAAATCTTTATAATTAATTAGCTTTTATAATTCTTAGTCATAAACAACCAATCACTCATTAATTCACCAAATAGATACTAGAAAATAGACAATTGGTACTTGAACCCTAATCCCAGAGGACGATATTCGGTCTTATCTAAGACTATACTACTTGATACGATAACGTGCACTTGCGTTTAAAAGTGTGTGCATCTAATCGCGCATCAAGTTTTTGGCGCCGCTGCCGGGGATTAGGCAATAGTTCAATATCAAATTATCTATTTTTAATTTCTAATTTGGATTTAATTTTCATTTTTTTATTTATTTTTAGTTTCTACGAAAATCAGGGTGCCGTGATTCTTTGTTTGTTTTTGATCTTTCTCAGGATATCAGTTTATGCGAAGGAGAAGAGGAGCTGACACTCTGTTCCCTTCAATCCGGAAATTGAGAAAGCACGCAAGCGTAATGTAAAGAATCGGTAATTGCAACGTTGATAGAAATGGGCGGTGCTCCCAACAATAAGGATGAGAGAAGGGTTAGGTGAAAATCAACTTAACCTGGAGATCCTCAAGTGCCAATAGATATGGAGGATGTGGTTGAATCCAGCGAAAGAAGTCTGGGAGATTATGTGCTACCAAGAGTGAATGGAGCACGATTGCATTAGGCTCCCTACACAGAGCCAACAATTTGAAATAAAACCGATTACGAGCATGGTGCGACACAATGCGCTGAGGATCGCCATCTGAGGATCCACATATGCACATAGCAAATTTCTTGGAGCTATGTGCCACTTTCGATATAACGGCAAGCATCGATGATGCCGTCAGATTGAGGCTCTTTCCCTTCTCACTCAGGGATAGAGCAAAAGTATGGTTGAATTCCCTGCCAGCTGATTCGATATTTACATGGCACGAGCTGGCACAGAAATTCCTAGCCAAGTTCTTTCCACCCTGTAAAGCAGCAAAATTAAGAGGGGAGTTGAACAACTTCTATCAAGCTGATGGAGAGTCCTTATATGAAGCATGGGAGAGATTCAAGGATCTACAGAGGAAGTGTCCACACCATTGCATTGAGTTGTGGAACTTGGTTCATATTTTCTACAACGGGCTGAGCAGTACAACCAGAACCATCATAGATGCAGCCGCAGGTGGGGCATTCATGAGGAAAACAGCCCACGACGCCCACGAGTTATTAGAAGATATGGCCACTAACAACCATGTCACTGAAGAGAGGGCAACCAGTGGGAGAAGAACTGTGGGGGTCCATGAAGTAGATGCTACTGCTTTGAACGCACAAGTGGCTCTTCTAGCGAAACAATTGCAGCAACATACTGTGTCAGTGAATGCTGTGCAACTGCCGAAAAACTGTGAGATATGTGGCGGCCCACATACATTTGATAGGTGTCCTTCAGCGGATACCAACAACATCCCAATGGAGCAGGCAGAGTGTCAAGCAGTAGGTAACTACCAGAGGCAACAGAACAACCCCTACTCAAACACTTATAATCCAGGGTGGAGGAATCACCCAAACTTCTCATGGAGAGGAGATCGTACAAGAAAATCGCACTGTACAAGAAACCAATATCGTGGCGCAGAGAATCGGATAGGCGATGCAACCGAAGCAGAATCAAGCCCTTCACTCAAGCCCCCAATTTCAATACCAATGCACGGTCGTGAAGAAAAACCAGATGAGCTTAAAGCAGCCATGACAGCACTTGCCAACGCCCAGACGCAGTTTATAACAGAATCTAGATCCTCGTTCAGAAACTTGGAAACACAGGTAGGACAGCTAGCAAAGCGAGTAAACATCGAGCCACGGGACATTGCCAAGCAATCGAGGTAAATCAGGAGCAATGTAAGGCGATTGAGAAGTGGAAAACAATTGAGCAACAAATGCCACCAAATAGTTGAGAGGAAGCGAGTTAGAAAGATAAGGTGATGAACCTAGCCTGATAGAGAAAACTCGGAGAAGAGTATACATAAAAGATTCCTTTCCCCCAGAGATTACAAAGGAAGGCGGTCGATAAACAATTTTCCAAATTCTTGGAGGTATTCAGGAAGTTGCACATCAACATACCGTTTATAGAGGCTTTGGAGCAGATGCCATCTTACTTCAAGTTCATGAAAGAAATCTTGGGGAAAAAGAGGAAACTGGCCGAATATGAGATAGTAGCACTAACAGAAGAGTGTAGTGCTATCTTACAAAAGAAATTGCCACCAAAGCTAAAGGACCCTGGAAGCTTTACACTACCATGCACAGTGGGCAGGGTGACTTGCAACAGAGCCTTGTGTGATCTAGGGGCGAGTATAAATTTGATGCCCCTATCAGTTTTCAAAAGATTGGAGTTAGGAGAAGCCAAACCCACCACTGTGAGTCTGCAACTAGCCGACAGGACAGTGGTTCATCCACGAGGGAAGATCGAGGATGTGATTGTGAAGGTAGGAAAATTTTTCTTTCCTGCAGACTTCCTCATTCTGGATATGGAAGAAGATGCAGAAATCCCGATCATATTGGGGAGGCCATTCCAGCAACGTAGAGCCTTGATTGACGTTGAAAGAGGAGAGCTAACGCTAAGAGTGGAGAACGAAGAGATGGTGTTTAAAGTCTTTAAACACGTCATTGAGCCAAGAACTGTAAGTGGGTGTTTTGCAATCAACACCACCAAACCCCCATGCGAGCCATTGCAATGCAACCAAAGAATGATGAGCCCAAGAAAGCAAGCATGGTTTGCTGAGATGACACTAAATGAGGTAATTGTTCCGGAACTCCCTACTACCGATAATGCTAAAAAGAAAAGGAGAAAAAGGAAACGCCAAATGTGGCGAAAATGGATTGGTTGGGGACTTAATCCACCCCAGGGCTAGTAAGTCTAAGGAACTTGCGTCCGGCTAAAAGACGTTAAAGACAGCGCTTGTTGGGAGGCAACCCAACGTTTTTTTTAATTATGTTATTTTAATTTCTGTCGTTATTTTATTTTAGTTTGTCTAAGAACAGTCTCACGGTATTGGATCTTGTTGTTTTGTGATTGACAGGTACAAGAAATTAAACCGGGGGACGAAATAAACTGAAGAAAAGCAAGGATTTCCAGAGAAGCGGGTAAGCCATACGCCAGAGCGCATGGCGCAAAAGATCCGAACAGTTCGGAAGTTTAAGAGCCGCGCTCCTGCGAGTGGCCGCGGAATTCGAAAGTTGGCCGAGTTTATGCGCCGCGGCGCCCAGGAGCAGGGCCGCGGCGCAGAAAATCCCGAAGGAGCGCAGATGATTAAGCCGCGCTAAAAGCGTGGCTGCGGCGCCGGAATCGAGAATTTAAAACGCCTAAAAACTGCACTTCGCCCCAAGCCAGACGGAGAGCACCACCAGCAGCAGAGGCCGCCATGGATGAAGATGAGCCTGAAATATGGGCTCACATGAGGCAGACCCGGCCACCGCCAACCACAAGAGCAGAACCTTCAGAGCCCACAATAGGGCAATTGTACCAACACCAGAAGGAGATGATGCAGACCTTGCAAACAGTAATACAAGGACAGCAAGAAACAAGGCAACAAATCGACGAGCTGAGTGCCTTGTTCAACCAATGGTCGATGCATTATCCACCGCCACCACCACCATTTTAACCAAAGTTTGTAAGTGTCTTATTTTCTTTACTGTCTTTGAGTCTACACACATTGGGGACAATGTGTGATTTAAGTTTGGGGTGTGTTTTTGTGTTTTTGTGTTTTAGTTTTTATTTGTGTCATGTTATGTTTTATTTAATTTTTTTTTATTTGTTTTATGTTTATTTTGAGTCACCAAAATTTTTTCTTTCTTGAGTCATAATTGCCTGTCAAAGATCATGTATGCTGTAGTTGCTAGAAACACCTAGTAAAGTAATGTGGAATAATGTAAAGGAATTGAAGCAACTAATCTAAACACTTAGGTTAGATATGCCAAAAGCTCAAAAAAATCTGTCTATTTGGAGTTTCTTGCTTGAGTTATGCATGCTAAATGATAAATGCTTATGTGTTATGAGTGCTTGCTATTTGAGGCGAAATAGTTAGGATATGCATGTTAGGGAGATGACTCAGGCATTTCTTTGATAGCCAATTCTTACCATTCTTTTCTATCCCGTACTTTAAAAATATCCCTAGTCAGCCCCATTGAGCCTAAATTTGAAACTTCTTCTTTGACACCCCATATTCCCACAAAATTGTGCCATAAGTGAAAATATGAAATAGTGGAGTACATTGTGTTAAAAAGAAGAAACAAAAAGAGTGAACAAGTTTGATGCACCCTAATGGAAAAGTAATAAGAAAGAGGCAAAAGCCTAAGTTTGGGGGTGCCTATTTGTATAATACACTTCACTCTCCCAAAACAAAAGAGGGGAAGGATAGAATTGAAGTGAAGGAAAGAATCAAAAGAAAAAGGGAAAAATTGAAAAGCCAAAGAGCTTATGGTACAGAAAAATGAGCCTAAATGCCTATCTTTACCAACCCCTACCTAAGCCTACATTACAACCCTCAAAGTCCTGAAGATCTCTTTTATGCATATCCAGAATTAGTGGAGAATAGCAAGTAAGCATGCCATAGGAATTCTTGAATTTATATGCATGATTTAGTATATGAACTTCCATTTAAGCATGATAAGTATGAGTTTGCGAAATATCTAGCTCAAAGTGTTGAAATTTCATGCTATATGTTTCTGCATATTATTCTGCTAACCTTCATGTTTTTCTAGTTAACATCTATGCAGCAAAAGTGATTAATGATAGAGAGTCCTTTATTTTTCATTCTTTTGAGTCTTTTATTGTATTTCTTTCTATCTTTGCTCGAGGGCGAGCAAAGGTTAAGTTTGGGGGTATTTGATCGGTGTATTTTATATACACCTTTTGAGTCTGTTTTAGTTAGTCTTTTGTCCCATTTTGCACATATAAGTGTCGTATTAGGATAGTTTTTCTTTCTATTGAGTCAAAGTGGTTGAAATGGCCAAATGGCGGAAAAGGAGCAAAAAGAGGGCAAAAGAGGAGATGCCAGAGCTGAAAACAGAGAAAGTGGCGAACGGCGAAATCCAGACTGCGCATGGCTCGCCTCGAAGCGGTAGGCCGCGCGCTATTATTCAGAGAAGGCGCAGAAGATTCAGTACGCGGCCTCGTGAGACTGAAGCGCGCGCGCTAAACATCCGAGAAGCCACAGGAGTTGCAGAGCCGCGCGCCTCGCAGCCAGAATCGGCCGCGCGCCAAAACACCCGGTATTGCGGACTTCCGGCCGCGCGCTATTCGCAGGCGCGCCGACGCGGAAAAATTAGGTCTTTTGACGGATTTTTGGGCCAGGCCTGCAGGGAAAAGAGGGGAGACGTTTTAAACCTATAAAAGGAGAACCCTAGGCAGTTTTCAAGGGTTCCCTTTCTTGCCAAACACAAGGTTTTCTTGCCTAGGAGATTGGAGACCCAAACATTAGTAATTTCTTTTCTTTAATTCAGTTTTTGCATGATGAACTTTGAATTAGTTCTTGTCATATTCATGGCTAGGAACTAATTCTCTTATAGGGCTTTCTATGTTGAATTCTTGAACCTTATGTTATAAAGTAATGCATGCTTATGGTTATTATTCTTATTGAGAGATCTATCCAATAATTGAGTTGAATTCTTGGTAGCTAATTGACAACTAGTTATCACTATATGATTTCTAATCAGTTACGAAAAGGAGGATTGTGAATATCTGTAAGTTGGGTGAGCGGTCTTGAATTGGGGATGAAAATACCTCAATTAGATTTGTAGCGTTGATGAGAGGCTTAACAACCCTAATTTTGCGCATTGTGCGTGCGACGGCCAACTAGGTTTTGTGCTTAATCCTCCTATAGAGTTACCCTTATCGTGAAAGTTAGGTAAGGAACAATCTGGGGTTGAGTGTTTATATAACCTAACGGAGTATAAAACGATTTCGTAAACCTGCTTTCTCCAAAAGAAGAACACCATAAGTAATGCATTAGTAAGTAACATAAGCGGATAGTAAGGATACATAGAAGCCCTATTCTCATCACATCTGAATTAAATCTTTATAATTAATTAGCTTTTATAATTCTTAGTCATAAACAACCAATCACTCATTAATTCACCAAATAGATACTAGAAAATAGACAATTGGTACTTGAACCCTAATCCCAGAGGACGATATTCGGTCTTATCTAAGACTATACTACTTGATACGATAACGTGCACTTGCGTTTAAAAGTGTGTGCATCTAATCGCGCATCAGGTTTTCAAGTTCTTGAAGCATGAAAGTGGGTCTTATAGTAGGAGGAGAAATTGTGGTTTGAGACCTATTGGTATTTGTTCTTCACATAAAAGAGAACTTAGATCCCAAATTTGAGCTAATTTGGAGTTGATTTGAGTATAGTTGGGTTTATAGAAATTGGTTGGTGTTCTTGAGATTGTTCATATCTTCAAGAGGAAGAAGAAGATAAAAGAGGGTTTTCGATCCATATAATTTTTTGCTATTAGTCAAAAGGTGTTTTTCTACCCCAAAAAGGGAAATACTAGGTTGTGTGGAGCCAAAAGTAATTAAAAAGTAAAAAAACATAGTTGGTCACGTACCATTCTTTTTGCTACTGGAAGTGGCCATGTAGTTGAACATGAGCCACGTATCCAAATACCCTCACCACGTCATTAGACATTGACCACACATCCACCCACACAAAGGTCATGTTTCCCATACTTTTGAATCCAACTTTTGTTTCATTCTTCTCTTCATTTCTTTGATTCTCTAAACTAATTAACAACGAGTAGTCATCCTTACTTGATTGTTAACTAGTTCTTGAGTTCCACTTCTTTTCATCCTAATTATTTTGATTCTTTTTATTTCATTTAAAACTTCATTGAAAACTTCTTGATTCAAGTTCTTTAGTTTTAGTTGAGTCATCCATTCTTCAAGGTCAAACAAGAATCCATTCTAGCCAAGAGTAGAAACGAATTTCGTTGTGACCAATAGGAGTCAAAAAGATTACAATCATTGGCCGAAGAAATTGAGAGGTAATCAAAAGTGGGCATACTTGAGAAAAAGTGATTTGATTTTCACTAACTTAACATATTTTCTTATTTTATTGCTTAATTTTAATAGGTACCATGGCATCGGAGGATAGAACGCAAGTTCTCACCGGGGAACTAACCCTTGTTGATGTCATGATGGTCTTGAATGACATTAATAGTCAAATTCGAGGATTGGATAATTGGGTTGGGGTCAGTGAAGAAAGAAGGGAATCGTCACTTTCCCATCGAATGTTATACCAAGGAACGTTGAGTGGTCATCATCAAGACAATTTGTCTACTTTGTCACTTGGAGATTAAGAAGGAGTTAGAAGAGCAACAACTGGTGATCCTTCTTATACATAGGGACTATGCTTTGAACACTAACAAACTAACTTTTTTTTTTGCATAGTTCTATTTCTTCTCTTTTGCAGGATTATGATGATGTATTCCCCACGGAACTTCCAAGGGAATTGCCACCCTTAAGGGGAATAGAGCACCAAATCAAGTTTGTCCCGGGGTCTCAATTGCCAAATAAACCGGCTTATAGAGCCAACCTGGATGACACCAATGAACTTCAAAGGCAAGTGGATGAGCTCTTTGAAAAGGGGGTTGTGTGAGAAATTATGAGTCCATGTGTCGTGCCCGTGATCTTGGTGCCAAAAAATGATGAGACATGGCGCATGTGTGTTGATTGATGAGCCATCAACAAAATAACAGTAAAATATCTCTATCCCATACCTCAGCTTGATGACATGCTTGATGAATTGAATGATTCATGCATATTCTCTAAGATAGTTATTAGGAGCGGTTACCATGAAATCCAGATGAAACCCGGAGATTAGTGGAAAATAGTGTTCAAGAACAAGTTTGGTCTATAAGAATAGTTGGTGATTACTTTTGGTCTCACTAACGCTCCTAGCTCTTACATACGTTTGATAAATCATGTGATGAAACCTTTTATTGGAAAATTCATGATTGTTTACTTTGATGATATTTTGGTGTATAGTAAAACCTTGAATGAACATATTGATCATTTGAAATGTATGTTTGATATCCTTAGAAAAGAACAACTTTATGCTAATGTGGTTAAATGCTCTTTTTGTACTGATGAAGTTGTTTTCTTGGGTTTTGTTGGGAGTTCAAGGGGCGTTGAGGTTGATGAATGCAAGATATACACTATTAAGAATTGGCCAACTTCTAAATATATTAGTGATATGCGGAGTTTTCATGGTTTGGCTAGTTTCTATAGACATTTTGTCAAGGGATGTAGTACCATTAACTGCTCCCTTGACCGAGGTAATTTGAAAGGATAAGGCTTTTTCTTGGGGTGAGGAGCAAGCAAAAGCTTTTGAAACCTTGAAACAAATTCTTATCTCTGCACTGTTGTTACAATTATCCGACTTTGATAATATTTTAAACTTGAATGCGATGCTAGTAATATAGGTATTGGTGCCATTTTGATGCAAGACCAAAAACCCATTGGCTATTTTAGTGAAAAGCTTAAAGGTCGTACCGACCATGGGTCTTTGAAACAACTTAAGGCCAAAAAAATGTTGAACAAACGGCGTGCCAGATGGGTTGAATTTCTTGAAACCTTCCCTTATGTAATCCAATACAAAAAGGGGAAGGACAATGTAGTGGTGGATGCCTTGTCCAAAAAATATGTTTTATTAATAATTTGTCTTCCAATTTGATGGATTTTGAAAGCTTGAAGACATTGTACATTGAGGACCCCGTCTTTGTGAAAATCTATCAAGATTGTGAAGAATGGGAAAGGGAAAGATGTCTTAAGGGTATATATTTTACTTTTTTACTCTAGATTTGATGGTTTCTTGTTCAATAACAAGCGATTATGTGTTCACATGAGCTCTTGGAGGGAACTTTTTGTGAGGGAGGCACACAATGGTGGATTAATGGGTCATTTTGGTATTGATAAAACTATGGAGATTCTTGAAGAACAATTTATTGGCCTAAATTGCATCGTGATGTTGCTAAAATTTATGGTCAATGAATTGAATGCCATGGTGCTAAATCTAAGCTTTTCCCCCATGGATTGTATACCCCTATCCCCACCCCTTAAAGACTTTGGCTTGACATTTATATGAATTTTGTATTGGGCTTGCCAAGGACTAGAAAGGGAAAGATAGTATCTTTGTTGTGGTTGACCAATTTTCAAAGATGGCTCATTTCATTGCTTGAAATAAGTGTGATGAGGCACCTCATGTTGCATTTTTATTTGTTGAGAATGTGGTCAAATTGCATGGTATTCCCAAAATCATAGTGAGTGATAGGGACTCTAAGCTCCTTAGCCACTTTGGAAGGAATTATGGGGACAACTTGATACTAGATTATTATTTTCTACTTCTTGTCATCCAAAAATCCGAAGTTGTGAATAGTACATTAGGTTGTTCTTAGGGACATGGTTAAGGGAAAGTTGACATCTTGGGAGGATCAATCGTCTTTAGTGGAATTTGCATATAATCGTGTCATTCATAGTACTATTGACATGTCTCCATTTGACATTGTTTATGATTTTAACCCCCTAACCCCTCTTGATCTAAACCATTTGTCTCAAGATGTTGTTTTGAGTTTAGATGGTAACAAAATAGCCGAGGCCATGAAGAAGTTACATGAAAAAGTGAGGCTTCAACTTGAAAAGAAGAACCAAAGCACGACCAAGAAAGAAAACAAGGGTCATAGGTGTGGTACCTAAGCCCGGTGATTGGGTTTGGGTACATTTTTGCAAGGAGAGGTTTCTCAACAAAAGAAAGACCAAGTTGATGCCTAGAGGTGATGATCCTTTTGAAGTGCTTGAGGAGCTCAACAACAATACTTACAAGATTGATCTTCCTCTGAAATATCAAGTTTATAATACCTTCAATGTGTATGATCTATCTCTTATGGCCGTGGATGATGGAGACCCCGTTGAATTTGAGGACAAATTCTTCTCAAGAAGGGGAGAATGATACAACCCGAGTTGCATCATGGCCCTTTACATTAAGTCAAGCTCATGAGCTTCAAACTATGCAAGGGTTGTTCATGAAGAGAGATGTACTTGAGTACACTTTTGAACCTTCCCGTGGGTCCTGTGTACAAGTGTTGATGATGATTGCAAGGGAGAATAAAGGGGAAAATGAATAGCATCAATAGGTCCATATGTGTAAAGATGTTAGTTGTGTCTAATTGGGTCTTAATTATTGATAGAACTTTGGTTTTCAAATTGAGTCTTTAGTTGTGTCAATATATCTATCTTTACATTCTTGTTGTTGTTCTTAGAATTATATCAAGACTGCCAATTTTTTTTGATAGAATCCCAAAAGTTAAGAATCCTCAGTTATGTTTCTCAACATTCGAGGATGCATGTTCCTAAGGGAGGAATAATGTTACACTCCATTCTTTTGTACGTGAGCGAGAGCATAGTTAGTTGACTTGAGTTTCAGTAACTCGAGGCCCTTTCTGAGGGTCACCTATGGCTTAAGATGGATGTTAAAAAGGTGTATGGAAGGTTAGAGGTCATTTGGGTTGAAGAAAATATCCCTCGATGAAGTTAATGCGATATGCTAAGTTTTCCACATCGCGAATTCCATTACGCCTCGCAGATCTTAGTCGTGGATCAGGCCACCATTTCACTATTTCACCACATTAATGAGATGTGCTAAGTGTTCCGCATCGCAGAAGCCATTATACCTCGCAGATCGAGGCAGGTTTTAAGTTATTTTTGACCTAAATAACACCGAATTACTCCCAAACACACTCCAAAGGCCTAGTTATCATTGAAGAACATTTCCTTGAGTATAGTTATTTCTCTCTTGGAAGATCAATATCACCTTGTATCCTCTTTAGTTGGTTGTTGAATTTGAGAGTTTTTTTGACCTTGGAAGAGAACTTGCTGTGAAGGGTGTCTTGGCTGTTTAAGGTAAGGTTTTACTACTCCTAAATGTTCTCTAGTTCCTCTTAGCTTAGCTAGTTGAATTAGTAAATATAACTTGTGAGATTTAAGCTACAATTCATAATTGACATGTTGTAATTATTGGACTTTTTAGCTAATTTCTTGAGACGTTTATGGCTGAAAGTTGTGAAGTGTGATAATTGTGACATTGGCTATGTAGTAATTACTGAAGATGAATTAATAGTGTTTTGGTTTCCATGAGAGTAAAACATGAGCATTGTGCACTCTAAGTGTTTGATAGAATGTCGTAGTGATTCAATTCTTAGGTTATTGTCCCGATTATGATTCACGTTAATTGTGTCATGTAAATTATCACCCGACGTATGGAATGGAACCTATGAGATCCTCAAAGCTAATGGTACTGAGGTATGTAATGGCTCACCATTCTTTCGAAGCATTAATTCCGACCTATCTATCGGTTTTCAAAGAAAACATGTCTAAGTACGTTTTCTATTCTTGAGATGTTTGTCCCTTGTCGGGAGTACTTTCTTGTCTTGATATCATATCTTGTATGAGTTGGTTTGTCAGTTGTAATTTGAATTCCTTTGAGTTTCATCTGTCGTCAACAAAGAACGTATAAAATAATCATCTATAAGAATAAACTAAATGTTTTCTTAAACCAAAAATAAAGAGTCTTTAAAGTTAAGATCCAATAGTGTTATTGATATATAAGTATGTATACCTATTATGAACACCTCAGGCTATAATTGGAGGGAAATGAAGTATGTATATGTATTATGAACACCAGGATATAGCCATAGGGTGGGGAAGTATGTATATAACACCTCGGGCTAGAACCGGAGGGAGAGGATGTATAGTATAGTACATATGTATATATATAAGTATCAGAGAGTGCTCCAGAGTTTCCTTGTTTGGCCTGAGTGGCATTTCAGGTTATCAGGTTATCCAGTTGCTTCTTATGCCCTATTTTACAGTTTATACTTTCATGTTTACATTCACGTCTTACATACTGGTACATTTCATTCGTACATGCATCTCTTTTGTCGAAGGCATTGTATTTCATGATGCAGGTTCAAGGCGAACCAATTCCCAAAACAGCCTTGAAGAAGGTAAAATATAATGCGTAATTAAACGTAATTATAAAACTTGAAAAAATTCATTAAATCACATAAATAAGTGGATTCGTACAACAATCTTCTTGCCCAAAACTTGATCTAACTTACACAAGGACTCTACGATACAAAATGTGAATGAGAAATACAACAATACTTTTCGAATGAGGGAGACATCCTACAAAGGATATAAACTAAGGCCAATGAATACAGTAGTCTGCCTCAACTTCCCGTGCTTCATACTGCAACCTGATAGATCGACTACATGCATCATGTAAAGGATGCAGAAAGCATAGCATGAGTACATAACGTACCCCCGTAGACATTATAGGCCGACAATGATGAAATCTATGCAATTAGAGATAAGTACCAAGTAGATACCACATAATCATATCACTAACGAGTCATTTAACTGAATAAGTCATAATGTTACACAATACCTCATAGAATTATCAAGCCAATATATCCATCTAAGGACCCATTAAACCCTATAAGATTCATACACATATAAGACTATCATTCCTTATTGACACAAATCACACCAAGTTGTATAAGCACATAGCATCCCAATCAACATTACAGTCATGAATTACTCACTCACATATAAGTTCTTGCTTTTGGGAGTCTCATAACTCACACATAGGTTTAGTAATTCCAGACATCATATTAGACCTCTCTACTCCGGTTTAACAACACAAGTTAATTAGACACATAATCATTACACTGCTACCTCATACCTTTCACAATATAGGCCTAGATTAGTGGATACATTGTTAACACCATTATCTTTAGTTTGAGACCAAATATAGCCATATCCGATTACAAGCAAGACATTTATTAGTATGTTAGACTCTTCCACAAATATTAAGTGGCTTCCTATTCATTAATATTAAGTCGTTAACACCCATACTAGACCATTTATCAAGTAATATTATTCATTATCATGCAAACATGACTTCCCGATTCTCATGACTAGCGTGATATTTCTATCGATAGGATCCACCGCCATAACATAATTCCACAACGAGTACTTAGACTCACAAAGAAGTAACCATAGGAATCCAAATGTACAGAGAGCAAGTAATCAGAAACCATATAGGTTCACATAGTCAATTTAATTAAGGATTCTCACCATGAGTAAATCACTCAGTTCCAATCACTAATCCAAGTCACGTTGTCACTCAACAAGTAATAAATGTATGAATGATGATGCAATGCATATGCTAGGTACATTTATCATACAATAAACGATGCGTCAAAGTTTTGTTATGATCAGACACCCATGGTGGACCCACGAAGTCCATATACCCATTTGGAACATCCCATCGGAGATGAGCTTTTGGCTGAATAAATATCATGTTGCAGGAATGTAACTCTGTTCCTCATGTATTATCATCATCTTAATAGTGTCATAATCTCATTTGTTCTTACCTTTTCGATCTCTTGGACCCACAACACATATCATACCACTCTAATATAAAAATTATCAGAACCATAAGTGTATGAATGCAAATGATAGTTTAAGAAAAGAATCGTGATACAATGAGATGCAATCAAGTATAGAGATGGCATATCATATGCTTTTAAAGATTCAATAACACACACATATAATCCAAGTACGAATTAGAGTATCACATCGAAAACATGTGTGATGAGTAAACAAATAATAGCAAACATAGAGACAAGCCCACATATGGCGACAAGCCCAAATAAGAAGTAGTCGGAACCAACACAAGGTTGATTCCCTAAATAACCTATCATCATATTTCAACACTTGTATCCACTCAAACATTCATCATAACTGCCTGAATGGGACCCCCAAACACGTGTCTCAGGCTCTTCAAAACTCCTCATAGCGAATGCAGTCTAACACGCAAGTTCTACATATTAATATACAAATAATCACACACAAGGACGTAATCCTTAACCAAATGTAAGACACCTTAAAACTCATCCAAGGTCCACGATATCAAAATTCAAACTTTATTACTCAAAAGGCTTTAAAAGGGATTACTAGTTATAACCCAAAGTTAATTTGAAAAACAACCTCATCTAGACCTTCAATTTCATAATTCCATTAAAAATCAATTTGCGACCCTAGGTTCTTCCCCAAGTAAGAAAACAGTTTTAATAATTGAATTAAACTCTACAACATGGTAATTTTATCAAACAATAACTTATTTAAATATTTCAAGGTTTACCACACCATTTTACACTCTTAGACATGATTCGTCTAATTTTAACCACCAAAAGCTTTCAATTTATTTTCCCCATTTCATGTTTTACCCAAATACTACAAACATGGTACAATAATTAAAGGGGAGGGACAAATTACCTTCCATGGAGGAATCTTAGGTAAAAAACTGCAGGATGTTCCTTAGGTCAGCCCCTAATTCGAGATACACATATTTAGGAAATGAACTATTTTAGGGAATTTATTCCCATTGGTCAGTTAGTGTTTCTACTATGACAGACTCGATTTCACTGGCGCAGATGCGCTACGGTGTGAAATGGGACCGCTGAGGTGCAAGCACTTGACACTTTTCTTATAACGATCTGTCTAATCATTTTTAGCTAAAGAATTGTATCATCTTGTTTGATACTTCTCATAAACTCTTTGTGGAGTTTGTGATTCATGGAGATGGATGACATAGATCTCCAGGTCCATTTACATGAGTTTCGGATGAAAAGCCCAAAACTAAAAACTTAGAGTTGGTTAATTTGACTCAAAGTTGATGTTAGGCTAGATGGATTAGTTTTTGGGTTCTGTCACTTCTGGTAGTTCCGGAGGGTCATTTCTAACTTGGTCGAGTCATTGGTTTACCTCCCGACGCAATCATATGCATTTTATGGCCTTATTTGTAAAGTGTGGATATTGGTTTTTCTCAGACGATCCTTCAAAAAGTATGTCATAGCTCGGTCATTTGTGAAATTTGAGGGTACAAACGAGTTTGTAGCACTATTTACCTTAGATGAGTATGTTTGGTTTATGTCCGGGGGGGGGGGGGGGTTTCAAGAGTGTGTCAGGCGTTCGATGGGGGATTTTGTCTAAATTTCACCGTTGGTATCTGATGTCAACCGTGATGGCACAAGTATTCACTGAGTATGTCTTCCTCGAGAGGTTGGATCGTGAAGTGGAATCTAGGAGTTGGGAGATTTCCAGCGTAGTAGAGTCATGTTCACCACTGTGAGGGGTGAGGTGTCAAGTGACTCTCGCATCAATAAAGGTTATTTTGTCGATGGAGTCCGGTCCAAAAGTCGATTTACTGGGTGAAAGAATTGTACCATATCCTTATATAATCTCTAGGTTAATGTTTTTACCTAAAATAGAAATCTCAAACCACATGATTAGGGAACTTTCGTAACCTTATGAGCATTTCCAACCTCGAGGTAATAGATTCATTCCTTTTATGACTTCAGTTGTGATTTTAAGGTCTTTAATTGTGGTTTAGCATGTTATATAAGTTGGGGAAGATGGGTTATGCATATTGTGAGATTGAGAGTTATATGATTAATTTTAATGAAGGGTCATGGCTTAAAAGGTATTGTTAATGTGAATTATGATTGGATGATGAGATATGATCATGTTTTTAGGCTTAATTTGATCATATAAGCTTGTTTTCAATTGGGGAAAATTTCTAGGATTTCGAATGGGGGCATTTGATTATTTTTCAATTTAGGGATCAAACATGAATAAATTTGTTATTCATTAAGGGATATAATTACCTAGTATGTAATCTTGGTTATTGTATATTAACGTTCTAGTCTAGGTAGCGTGGGATCAAGATGAGTATTTAAAGTCTTGTTTTATATTGTGTTAGCTTTATACTAAAGGTATAATATGTGTCAATTTGCTTGGATTATCACGTGATGCGAATGAAGGGCACGACTATCATCATGGCTTGATTTGGTAGTAGTCCTTCTCGTCTTTGAGATAGGCTATGGTTTAAATTTGTGATACTCCAATAGAAGTATGTAAATATTTATAAATTTTGAGGGGTATTTGGCATGTTTGGGGGTCCCACTCAGCCAACTGTGATGAACATTTGAGTGGGTACCGGTGTTGAACTGCGATGATGGGTAGATTTGGGGGATTATCATCGTGTTGCTTCCGACTGCTGTTTATTTGGGCTTGTCCCCATATATGGGCTTGTCACCATGTTTTCCATTATTAGTTTACTCATCACACATGCTTTTGATATGATATCTTAATTTGACTTGGAATTGCCTATGTGTTATTGAATACTTGAAAGCATGTGGTATATCATCTCTATACTTGATTGCAACTTATTACATCATGATATCTTGCCTTATATTATTATTGCATTCATACACTCATGATTCTGTGAAATTGATATGAGATTGGTATGGATATGTTGTGATCTAAGAGATCAAAAAGGTAAGAATACTATGAGATTATGACACTTGAGATGATATTGGTATGAGGGGAGAGGGATTGCATGCCTACAACATGATTGAGACACGGGAAATGATTCATGGGCTCTAGTCAGATTCATGTGTAGAATTTTGGATAGCTAGGATCGGTATATAGACTTTGCGGGTCCTTTGTGGGTGTACAGATCATAAGTAAACCTTGAAATACTATATACCAGGTTGAGAAAGGTACCTTGCATATGCATTACATTCATATCATACATACTCATTCCATATCTTTGATAATATGTGATTGGAAATAATCATTGAATGATATTGAATAATTTGGTTCGATTGTGAACTTGGAAGGATTTTTCATGCTAAGTGATACTTGATATACTATTGAAATCTATGAACATCATGATGATTACATGACATACTTGGTTATTGAAATATTAGTATATAATATTTGGTGTCAACTTGGTATTTATCTCTTATTATGTATCTTCCATCGTTGCCAGCCTATGATATCTACATGGGTACATTGTGTACTCATGCTACACTTGTTGTATTCTTTTTGGATGCAGATTCAGTACCTATGATTTCATTCCACGTTATATTATGAGACAATGTTTAAAGATCCATTTTTATTTATATAATATCTTGCAAATGTTAGGGACTGGCTCGCCTACCAGTGTGATTATGTAGGTGCCAACATGATTCCTGAGAGGTAATAATGACATCACCTCAGTACTGGGGTGTAAAATTGTTTCACATGAGCGGACTGCATTTGTCCACCAGTGCAGACACAATTTTGCTGGAGAGGACACAACTCCTTCAAAGAACTCTTCACTTCTAAATATTCTTCCTGAACCGTAGGAGTTACTTGACTCATAAATTCCATGGGGGTACATTGTTTACTCATGCTACGTTTGTTGCATTCTTTTTGGAAACAAATTCAATACCTTCCACCTCTATAGGGCCACGTGGATGAGTCAAAGTTGTGATCTTTGATATTCAGGATGAGGATAATTCTTCCAGCATGCCCTAGGATACTCAATCTCTACTTATTGTCTTTTATTCATAGTTGAGTGACATAGTTCAGACTATGTATTCGGATTTGGCCTACGTGTCCATTTACTCAGACTTGTATTATTTTGTTAGTGCTCTTGTATGCCCAGACTAGATCACTTGGGGTATTTATTTAGATGTATCAAACTTATCATTTCATTCCATGTTATATTATCAGATAGTGTTTAAAGTATCCACATTTGTTCCTTTTTTATTTATATCATATCTTGCAAATATTTGGGAGTGGTTACCCTATCAAAGGGATTGTGTAGGTGCCACCACGATTCCTGATAGGGGGTCGTGATAAAGTTAGTATCAGAGCCCTAGTGTCACGACCCGACCCCGGGCCGCGACTGGTGCCCTACCCGCACCCTGCCTGTATACATCGAGAATAGCAATGAACATACACAACATAAACACACGTAAATAAAAACGTCACAGTGCTAGTCGATCGACCGCCTTTCTATAATATAAACATAATCAAAAGTACAACTCGATTCTACATTGACCACATATGTGAATACAGACTTAGGAATAACAATCGAACAATCGTGGCGGGGCCCCGCCATACCCCGAATATACATGAATCTACTACCTCGTGGAAACCGTATCAAGAGATAAGCCTCGGAACAAATGAAGCTTTCTCAAAACACGACCGAGATCCTAAGAGCAAGGATCACCAACCTGGTACCTAAAACTGCGGCATTTAACGCACTCGGCGGGGTCAAGATAACAAAAATTTAATATGGAGCAGAAATAACGCATAAGAAACAGATCATAAGCGTACAAAGAATGACAAGGACAAGTATAAAAGTACATACCGATCCTCGCCGTGTCATTACCACTTATGAACTTAATTTCACATCAATATCTTTTCCCATTTTCAATAAAGGTTATAGCCACATTCTTACGCACATGATTAGGAAAAATCATTAAGTTCATTTCTATATAACCTACTTATCTTTCATAAGTATAATCCGCCCTTAAAGGAGGGCACATTTACTACCCTACCAACTGGGACGCGATCAAGTCACACTAATATCAAGCGTGTCCGTGGAATCCCCATCACCGCTACCTACAAGTGTAAAATATAATCACGTGTCGCGCCGCGTGGCATCCCACCTCACCGTCGGCGCACACATTCACAACACATATATATATCTCCCGCCTGTGAATCCCACATCACCGCCGATACCCAGATATAATAATACACCAATAGCATACATGAACACCAAGTCCCACCTGGTGGTATAGGTCTTGGGGTCTACCCTCACTTATACTCTTACCCCGAGAAGTTGGTAAAGCGGTGGTATAACATCTTGGGGTCTACCCTCACTTATACTCTTACCCCGAGAAGGTGGTATAACGTCTTGGGGCTTGCCCCTCATTTATACTCTTACCCTATCTCAACCGACCATTATACAAAGCAAGCAGGGGGTATAATGTCTTGGGGGTTAACCCCTCACTTATACTCTTACCCTGGAGAAAGTGGTATAACGTCTTAGGGCTTGCCCCTCATTTATACTCTTACCCTATCTCAACCGACCATTATACAAAACAAGCACTACCATGTCTTCTATAAAAATCCGAATTTAACCTAAGTACTACAATTAACTAAGCATACCCGTGGAATCCCACATCACCGCTTCGGTATGTCCAAGTACTTACACAAGACAAACTTCTCCCAACCGAGAGTCACGGCAACATAATAAAACATAATACTTGCACTCAAAGGCTATCACCAGCACACATAGGCTAATTCTCAATTAACAAGCCAAAGTACTTATCAAGGCACACTTAGACTAATTCTCAATTAATCAAGCCAAAGTACTAATCAAGGCATCACATAGAAAATTCTCATTTAACAAGCCAAAGTACTTATCAAGGCATACTTAGACTAATTCTCAATTAATCAAGCCAAAGTACTAATCAAGGCACAAATAGAATAATTCTCATTTAACAAGCCAAAGTACTAATCAAGGCATCACATAGAATAATTCTCATTTAACAAGCCAAAGTACTTATCAAGGCATACTTAGACTAATTCTCCATTAATCAAGCCAAAGTACTAATCAAGGCATCACATAGAAAATTCTCATTTAACAAGCCAAAGTACTTATCAAGGCATACTTAGACTAATTCTCAATTAATCAAGCCAAAGTACTAATCAAGGCATCACATAGAAAAATTCTCATTTAACAAGCCAAAGTACTTATCAAGGCATACTTAGACTAATTCTCAATTAATCAATCCAAAGTACTAATCAAGGCACAAATAGAATAATTCTCATTTAACAAGCCAAAGTACTAATCAAGGCATCACATAGAATAATTCTCATTTAACAAGCCAAAGTACTTATCAAGGCATACTTAGACTAATTCTCCATTAATCAAGCCAAAGTATTAATCAAGGCATCACATAGAAAAATTCTCATTTAACAAGCCAAAGTACTAATCAAGGCACAAATAGAATAATTCTCATTTAACAAGCCAAAGTACTACGTACGTACATTCTTTTCAAAAGACTCCTTTCCAAATAAAACTTCCCCGATACTAACAACCGTAGTATCAAGTCCTATTCACCTTTCAAGACAAGTCACAATACCTTTTTAGAACTACAATTACCGGCTTCTAAATCAAGTGAATTCTTTATTAAAAACCTTAAGCAATTGGTACCTTTAAACCAATTTGCCCTTCCTTAATACAAGTTATTTCTTTGATTACTTCATTAGAGAAAACCATTCTCTTAACCTTCCATAAAGCCGTTATAACCAACTTCCCATAAAGCCGTTATAACCCTTTATGGTTTAGACCAACACGTTCCTTTTATAACCAAGGGACTTCTACTTTTTTGAAACCAAGTATTATATACTTTCAAATCAATTCTCATAACTTTCAAAAAATACAATTAGTCTCTAAACCTTTAGAAAACAAGTGACTCCTTTTATTATAAAACCTTAGGCAATTGATGCCTTAAAAACAAGTTGCCTCTTCACTAAAATCAAGTCATTTATCTTTCCATAAAGCAAATATAACTAACTTCCCAATAAGCCGTTATATTCACCTTATACCTTAGCCAAAAACAATTTCCTATCCAAGGGACTTATACGTTTAAAACGGAACAAGTATCACATACTTTAAAACTCTTCAAGTCCCTTAACTTAAATAAAACTTAAGACATCCTTTATACTTTCAAAGAAGTGAGTAAATCTCCCAACTCACCCGACTTGCTATTCACACTACTAGTAAAGGATATCAAGGTGTGTCAGACGTCACCGTACTACATAATGCAACTAGTCATGCTCAAAGATAGGAAAAGTTCGACATAGAGTAGATCACACAACTACCTCTTAACTTCTAAGAGTAACAGGAAACATGAAATGATACCACAGGTATATTCCATACATAGAATCATGCCAAAGGAAGGAAAGAGGTTCACATACCTCGCGACGATTGTCGACAAGTAGCAAAATGCTCCAAAGTACTTCAACATTCAGCTAATCCATTCTTCAAGTAGGATACACTATACTTATTACTTCAACCTATAATGTTCACCAAACGTCCATTAACCTCTTATTTAAAACGTATAATATTATAAGAGCTAAGTCACTAAATCCTACGGAAAATCTGACAAAGACCTCCTTTGTTTCTACTTACTTTGCCACCTTTTCAAGGCGAAATACAATAACCAAACAGCCCCAATTGGCTCACAACAATATAGAATGTATTCCAATACAAATGAATAACTAAACAGCCCCAATTGGCTCACAATTTAGAAGGTAGTCCAATACAAATGAATAACAAACTACAAGTCCAAATTCGGCCACCTTGAGTTCAACCATACCAATTCTTATCCAATTTCCATTTCAATCCAAATTGGTAGCATAATATGATATCAAGTCGCATTTGATTACAATAACCATAATCTTTAAGTAAGTAACATGCGACGATTTCTAAAAACGACCAATTAGTAATCCAATTTTTCAAGTGGCTTGCATAACATTCCGGATTTAGCTACAAGCAATCCATAATACTTATAACTTCTACATATCAACTTCATGCTAGCAACAAGTAAAGCTAACAACAACAATATAAATATATAATCTTGTAACACCTTTAAAAGACAAGATTATACCTTAACGATTTTTAATCCAATTCCAACCAAGTCGCTCCTAGTAGTTTGTAGCCTCCAAGACACTTCAATCCGCCATTGAGACCCTTAGAACAATACCAACAATTTTCCTTCAAACTTCCAATTCAAAACCTAGAAAGCCACTAGGTTTTCACTTTGCGACTAATACGAAAACTCTCTTTTTCCGGGATTTTTCTATTGAGATATGCTTACTATACCCTTAGGTACCTTGGTTTAAAGTGGGGAGACTATTGGGCAAAAATTGAAAATTTTCTCTTCAAACCCTTAGCAAAACCGTGAGCTTCACTTAGCACAAGAACAAGATTTCAAAATATTTTCTAAGTGTGGAGAACGGCAAAGTCTTGCACTACTAGTAAGCTTATATTACACAAGGAAGGGTTAAGATTAAGACAATTGTGTGGTTTGGATGAGATTCATTTAAATATCAAGCTAAGTGGGGTCATTGACTTGGTCAATGTTGTCAAGCTACTACTTGCAAGACTTGTCTTGCTAACCAAGGTCCAATGACCCTCTTGCCCTTGCAAGATTTCGTCCAAGGCATCTTCTAAGGGGGTGACACGTGTCGCCCTCCCATTCGTCACAATAGTACACTTTCCGACAATTCATAATTCCGACAACTTTACAAGTCTCAAATTTTTTTACACTTGCGAGTTCTTACGTACGTTCTTAAAACATGTCTCAGAATACGGTGTAACATTCTTCCCCTTAGAAACATTCGCCCCGAATGTTCTTTCTGAGTCAATCTTTATAATTTGCGACATAGTTTCCTTTCACAACCCCGACATACTAATAATGCCACATAGTCACCACGACAAATCGGCCTGGATCGTGCCTTACCCCGCACCCTAGTGACACAACATCAGTAATCACGAACATAAAACAACAACGTGAGATAATGAAATATAAAACAATAATCAGGAAACTTGCCTTTCGCATATATATAATCATCAACTCTTTTACAAATGAACAGCTTAATCCTTTTACCAACCCCGCCACAACAAGCATTACTGCACTTAAGAATGATACGACATAGTGGGACAGGCCCCGCCAAAACCCCGAATGTAAACACTTACTATGACAGGACTATACCACCGATAAGCCTCCGAGAAACGGAGCTTCCCAAACGCCGAATCGTGACCGTGAGCTAGGATCAACGATCGATGTACCTCAACTCGCGATGAACGCAGCCTCGGCGAGGTCGATAACAAAAATTTAGTATGTGAAACTAAAAATACCGCAAATGAAATCATAATAGTCTATAAAGCAGAGACATGTATGATGACCAAACTACGCTTTTACAATAACTAAGCATATATCAAGTCGTGGACTCACGCCTCAAGTCATCACCAAAGAACATAACAGATGGTCTCACGCCACAACATCAATCGTGCTGGGACACATTCTCACCGCCAGCTTTATGATATAAAAGTTCCAAGGAACACACATGAACACCGTGTCCCACTGTGCTATAATAACACCGTGACGGTAAGTACGAAGGCATAGCCGTCTACTAACACCTACGCATCAACAAGGTCGCGAATCAGATTATAAGATCTCGCTCTGCATCACATGATCAAAGCCGCCACTTGCCCGCAGATCTAATGCGCGCGTCTAGTCCCGAACTTCCCGCAGCCCGCATAGGCCAATCTCATCGCCCGCATGGCATCCCCGCATCGAGGGTAGCTACTCCCGGCATCGCCCCGACTTCGCACCGCACGGC
This sequence comes from Przewalskia tangutica, assembly GCA_029844215.1. Taxonomy (NCBI): domain Eukaryota; kingdom Viridiplantae; phylum Streptophyta; class Magnoliopsida; order Solanales; family Solanaceae; genus Przewalskia; species Przewalskia tangutica. The sequence continues at coordinate 16,777,689 of CM056739.1, read as the reverse complement.
CACGCGACCGCATGCCCATAAAGGACGACACTAACCCGAACTCGTAGTTCCGCATAGGCCCCCGACTGCATGAGGCATTCTCGAATCATAGGTCCATCGACCCGCTCGAAGTCTACCCCGACGGAGGCGCTTTAACTCTAATCATCTCAAGAGATGAATGCCACAATACTATCATAACGATCGATAGTTAATAAGCACAATCAAGCGGAAACCCTTCACACAAACATCACAAGATACTAACACACGTAGATCCCAACACGTTTACTTATCAACGCAATCAAGAAAGTATTACAAGGCTATCACAAACCAATACAATCAAGTTGTTCACACAAGGTACCTTCTACTATATGATTAACAAAATCGGGTTTTTATCCCCAAAGTACTTCATACATCAACTCTTTAAAAGATACGTTACTTTCACAATGTCACACAATACCCGTAGTATAAAATAGAGTGACTATCCTTTTAAAGTAAATCAATTACTTCTCTTTGTAAAATCAAGTAACAACATTATTTTTCAAACGCCCAAGTTTGCCTAATTTCAAATGTTCACGCTTATTTTTAGAAAGGTTTCGTAGTTCATAGTCTTATTCATTTAAGAATATAATTCTCTTTAAACAACTGAGAAACATAAGCCTTATATGTGAGTAGGATATTCTTGTTTATAACAATCTTATTACAAAGACCATGATCTAGAAATATCATTTTGTCTCATCTTAGCTTCTATGCAGATGGAAGTTTCTCTTGGTTTTCATAATACTTAATTATTCAAAACATTTCCTTTTATTAACGCCGCAGTTGGTTTGTCGATACACATTCCGATTTCAAATCAAGAAAGCATTCTTAAGCCGTTATACCTAACTTCCCATAAAGCTAGTATAACTCTTAAGTTTTCAAACACCAAGTATTACTTCTTTTCAAAATGATTCAAAAATCTTTTGAAAATACTTCAAGTTCTTTCTTATCATATAACAAGCCGCTTATAGTTCAAATCGCTTACCTCTTAAAACCACATGTATTTTTCTTACTAACATAAAGTCGTTATAACCAACTTCCCATAAAGCCGTTATAACACTTTATGTTTTAAACCATTCAAACACATTTAGCACACGTACGCTCACCGTACTACATAGTTCACACATATCATGCTAGAGATAGGAAGAGGTTCACATACCTCGCGACGAGTATCGACTCACAGCAAAACGCCCAAGTACTTCCAAACGTCGGCTACCCTTAAGCCACGTAGATCGCGCCACACGTAGTACATCCACCTATAAGGCCACAAGGCGCTTTATTAACATTCAGGTCTCATCGTAGAACTTTCTACGAAATTTCGGCAAAGACTTCCCGCAACAAACAGCGTAAACCTCCTCCTCTAACGAGGCCGCTACCAAGCCAACTGTGGGGTTATACATCTAACCCTAACGTACAATTCTACTCCACTGCACTACTACACAAGTCTCACTGAATACACCCTATGTAATTACAATTCAAGACTATATATAGTATACTTCTACTATACAATCTAACAACATGTAATTTCCAATTACAATAGGGGACAAGATAATTACCTCGATAAGCCCATAATTATCCGAGTTTAAAGTCGATCCCGGCAATCGCTTAGCTCCAACTCCGAGCGCTCCAACCCGCTCTAAACCACCCTTAGAAGTTCTAACCAACTTCTACACAAAACTCCAACTGACTATGGAGATTTTCCTGTGGTTTCGGTTTGTGGACCGACGGAAGTATAATAGTATAACTGGCTTTTTGTAAAGGTATAACCTTAGAATACTACAAGGTATATGGCTAAGGTAATTGGGCATTATAACAATACTTTTGAGAGTATTTCTACCAAGATGGGTATTATATGAAAACAAACTAGGCTAGTGGTACCCCACGGCCACACCACAAAGGAGTGGGTGGCTACCTCGGCCTACCCCACTGGGGAACTCTCGCCGAGGGGGCCTCACGGTGGAGGGGAAGGCTCTCAAGACTTAGGCATTTTGGATGAAGAAGTTCATCAAAGGAGAGGGGTATTTATAGCACAAGCCAAGGCCAACCAATGGCCAAGATCTAGCCAAGTGCCTAGCAAGTGTAGGGCCAAGATTCACCTAAGTGTCCTAGCCAACTTGCACACAAAAATATCTACCAAAAAATATCTCCCACTAGCCCTCCCCAAATCGTCCACCGCCCACTTAGCCCACCAATGAGAGGGTGCCAAGTGCCGCCCTCTCGTTGGTCCAAAATGTTCCGTCTCTCGGAAAAATCCGCAAAAATACTTAATGACATAGCCGGAAATTCCCCTACGAAAGCTGTTAAAAGGTTTCGTCGAAAAACGACTCTAACCGGGTGTTGTGCAAAAACATATTTCGGCCCAAAGGTGCCATGGGGTGACACGTGTCGCCCCGATTCGCCCAAAATATTTCGCCTTCCGAAAATATCCAAAACGCCAAAATCTCAAAATCAAAGCGGCCCCACAAAATCAGAATTTCTCCCGTGGGCCCCACGTGACCATTTTCAAAATAAAATTCCATAATTCTCTAATATTCCGGAAGTCCGATACCAAACTGGGAATCCAATTCCCATAAACGAACCTTTTTCCTTCACAAAACGGAAATTTTTCCGTGGAAAATTCACCTCTTTCTTCCTTTCCAATCTTTCTCGTCAGATTCTCGCACGCACGCCCTGCATACATACCTCGAACTACGGGTATAACATTCTTCCTTAGAAACATTCGTCCCGAATGTTCCTTCTAAGTCTCAAACAAACGCGGCGCCAAAGATAGTCTTCACTACTATACTTACGAAACAATCCCGCCATACCGCCACGTAAATACCGCGCAACACTTACATCTAAGTCCACGAGGAAACACCTCTACATCACCACAAATAATACTACTTTTGTCACTTTGTCGCGAGCCTTGCTCCGACGACCCAACAAACGGCACCGGCCGCATGCGATCACCAAGCGCCGTGACACTCAACCTTACCACATTTCGACATCGCTTTAGTATCCAAAACTCGGGTTACTATCTCTAACGTGGTCATCATTAATCGGGAACATTCGATGGATCTTCGATACTTTCCTAACATAACAATACGAAGACGGACGCCCTTCCTCCTAAGTCGGACGCAAATGCTAACATATAGGCAACCCGCCTATTCTTCACATGAACTCACAAAGGCCCAAAGTAACTCGCTAAGTTCCTTCGCTTTCCAAAACTCGTCACACCGCCCGGTGGTACTTTCAAGAAGACCGACCAACTCGAACTCTAAGCGCCGCCGACATTATCCGCACAATTCCTCCGAGCCGCCGTAACTTCTTCTAGACAAGCTTCACTATCCACAATTACCGGAACAAGCTCGAACCAACTATCTCAACCCCGCCAACATCGAACCAATCGACCGCAACTTGCATTTACGCTTCTACAAGGCGCCGCAAGACGACATCCGAACACCAAATGGTAGCTTAAACACTTCAACCGAGACAACGATCTCACGGCTACCTCAAATCAAAACATCGCCCGGAGGCGAATGCGATACGAGACTCACCGAGTTCCTAGCCCCGCTCGTACAAACTCCCAGAAGAGAAACACCGCACTGGCTCCATCGTTCATAAGGTGAAGGTAGGCACCCGCAACCTCACAACCTTTTCGATAACATCAACACCGCCGAGGAACGACTTGACCGAAGAACACGATAGTCGCCCCATCGCCAGACCACCGTCGAACGCATCCACGAACTTGCACTGGCTAACTAAACATGGGCCTAACACCTCATGACCCTAACACAAAGAGGACCACCACAACCGACTCACCACCATACTCGCCGCGGGTTGACCCGCAACACGGCCTCAACCCGACCCAGATTGCGAAAATACCATCTCCCGGCGAACAATCTTACTAAACACGTTACGAAACCCGCGGTCTTCTTAGCTCGACTACCTTCCTTCAAATCACGCTACTCGGGACTTATCCCACGAACATAGCTCACGTGCACTATGCACTCCTATAAGGGTCAAACATAACACTACACCTTTCTCGAGATGGCCTTACCTCTAAGGTCTTTACGTATAACACTCTAAGGCTCACACCTTCTCTATCCCCAAAATCTTACTTGTTAACCCACCATGATTCTAATCACAACTAACACACGCTATCGTAACATAGCACTTAAGGTATGCTCACCTTGAAAGTTACCGGCGACCTCACGCCGCCCTCTTCTCGCCCTCGGTTAACCCACAATCTCTACGTTTTCGGCTGCTGTACATAAGCCCGCATACGTGCCATGCTCAAGCCCAATCAAGAATTACTCTTGCATAACCTCTCTTAGGTAGTCATCAAGACTCGTGGTACATCGGTATAATCTTCCGTAGCCAAATCTATAGCTAGTAATGTGGTCGCTTTTTGAAATCTATATTCACTGCTTTCCTGGCCGTGGAACCAAGGTTCAAATATCGTGGACGCAGAGGAACCGCCACATGTGCTAAACTCGCGGGGCTAGTGACGCCGCAGAAATCCCGAATGAAGCACTACCCTAGGTAATGATTGGGCCTGTGCCCTCGCCACCCTCCGAACTCTACTGCACTCCCTCACGCTTTGCCTCCCGGCTCGGGTTGCCTACGCGGAGGCATAATGATAAGCGAAAAGATTTCGTCGGAGGGTTCAACTTACAACATGCCTTCTAAGGCACGATCTCGAGTGAGAAGAATAGAAACCAATCCTAAATATCCTATAGCCTCACGATTATTGATGTGGTGCACAACACACCGATAATCAAGACTTCATCGGATACGGCTCAGAGACACTTTCCGAGGATTAACTGCTCTGATACCACTTTTGTCACGACCCGAAACTGGGCCCGTGACTGGTGCCTTACCCCGGGCACCCTAGTGACGCAACATCAGAGTAATCAGCGGAACATAAAACAACAAATACGAGATAACGAAATATAAAACAATAATCAGGAAACTTGCCTTTCGGCATATATATAATCATCAACTCTTTTACAAATGAACAGCTTAATCCTTTTTACCAACCCTGCCCACAACAGTACTACAGACCTCTAAGAATGATACGACCATAGTGGCGGGACAGGGCCCCGCCAAACCCCTGAATGTAAACACTTACTATGACAGGGGACTATACCACTGATAAGCCTCCGAGAAACGGAGCTTCCCAAACGCCGAATCGTGACCCGTGAGCTAGGATCAACGATCGATGTACTCAACTCGCGCATGAAACGCAGCTTCGGGCGAGGTCAAGATAACAAAAGAGTATGTGAAACTAAAAATACTGCAAATGAAATCATAATAGTCTATAAAGCAGGAGACATGTATGATGACCAAACTACGCTTTACAATAACTAAGCAAATATATCAAGTCGTGACTCACGCCTCAAGTCATCACCAAAGAACATAACATGGGTCTCACGCCACAACATCAATCGTGCCCGTGGACACATTCCTCATCGCCAGCTTTATGATATAAAAGTTCCAAGGAACACACATGAACACGTGTCCCACTGTGCATAATAACACCGTGACGGTAAGTACGAAGGCATAGCCGCTTACTAACACCTACGCATCAACAAGGTCATGAATCAGATTATAAGATCTGTCTGCATCATTACATGATCAAAGCCGCCACTTGCCCGCAGATCTAATGTGCGCGTCTAGTCTCGAACTTCCCGCAGCCCGCATAGGCCAATCTCATCGCCCGCATGGCATCCCCGCATCGAGGGTAGCTACTCCGGCATCGCCCCGACTTCGCAGCCGCACGGCCACAAGGACCGCATGCCCATAAAGGACGACACTAACCCGAACTCAGTAGTTCCGATAGCCCCGGACTGCATGAGGCATTCTCGAATCATAGTCCATCGACCCGCCGAAGTCTACCCCGCGACGGAGGCGCTAACCCTAATCATCTCAAGAGATGAATGCCACAATACTATCATAACGATCGATAGTTAATAAGCACAATCAAGGGAAACCCTTCACACAAACATCACAAGATACTAACACACGTAGCATCCCAACACGCTTACTTATCAACGCAATCAAGAAAGTATTACAAGGCTATCACAAACCAATACAATCAAGTTGTTCACACAAGGTACCTTCTACTATATGATTAACAAAATCGGTTTTTATCCCCAAAGTACTTCATACATCAACTCTTTAAAAGATACGTTACTTACACAATGTCACACAATACGTAGTATAAAATAGAGTGACTATCCTTTTAAAGTAAATCAATTACTTCTTTGTAAAATCAAGTAACAACATTATTTTTCAAACGCCCAAGTTTGCCTAATTTCAAATGTTCACGCTTTTATTTTTAGAAAGGTTTCGTAGTTCATAGTCTTATTCATTTAAGAATATAATTCTCTTTAAACAACTGAGAAACATAAGCCTTATATGTGAGTAGGATATTCTTGTTTATAACAATCTTATTACAAAGACCATGATCTAGGAAATATCATTTTGTCTCATCTTAGCTTCTATGCAGATGGAAGTTTCACCGGTTTTCATAAAACTTAATTATTCAAAACATATCCTATAATTAACGCAGCAGTGGTATGTCGACACACATTCAGAATTCCAAAATCAGTAAAGCATTCTTAAGCCGTTATACCAAACTTCCCATAAAGCTAGTATAACTCTTAAGTTTTCAAACACCAAGTATTACTTCTCCTTTCAAAATGATTCAAAATCTTTTGAAAATACTTCAAGTTCTTTCTTATCATATAACAAGCCGCTTATAGTTCAAATCGATTACCTCTTAAAAACCACATGTATTTTCTTACTAACATAAAGTCGTTATAACCAACTTCCCATAAAGCCGTTATAACACTTTATGTTTTAAACCATTCAAACACATTTAGCACATGACGTCACCGTACTACATAGTTCACACATATCATGCTAGAGAGATAGGAAGAGGTTCACATACCTCGCGACGAGTATCGACTCATAGCAAAACGCTCCAAGTACTTCCAAACGTCGGCTACCCCTTAAGCCACGTAGATCGCGCCACACGTAGTACATCCACCTATAAGGCCACAAGGCGCTTATTAACATTCAGGTCTCATCGTAGAACTTTCTACGTAAATTTGAAGACTTCCCGCAACAACAGAAACCTCCTCTCTAACGAGGCCGCCACCAAGCCAACCGGTGGTTATACATCTAACCCTAACTGTACAATTCTACTCCACTGCAGATTACTACACAAGTCTCATCAGAATACGGTCCATGTAATTACGATTCAAGACTATATATAGTATACTTCTACTATACAATCTAACAACATGTAATTTCCAATTACAATAGGGGGACAAGATAATTACCTCGATAAGCCCATAATTATCCGAGTTTAAAGTCGATCCTGGGCAATCGTTTAGCTCCAACTCCGAGCGCTCCAACCCGCTCTAAACCACCCTTAGAAGTTCTAACCAACTTCTACACAAAACTCCAACGGACTATGGAGATTTTCCTAGGTTTTGCCAGGATTGACGGAAGTATAATAGTATAACTGGCTTTTTGTAAAGGTATAACCTTAGAATACTACAAGGTATATGGCTAAGGTAATTTGGGCATTATAACAATACTTTGAGAGTATTTCTACCAAGAGGGGTATTATATGAAAACAAACTAGCAGTGGTACCCTACGCCACACCACAAAGGAGTGGTGGCTACCCTCGCCTACCCCACTGTGGGGGAACTCTCGCCATGGGGCCTCAAAGGGGAGGGGAAGGCTCTCAAGACTTAGGCATTTTGGATGAAGTTCATCAAAGGAGAGGGTATTTATAGCAAGCCAAGGCCAACCAATGGCCAAGATCTAGCCAAGTGCCTAGCAAGTGTAGCCAAGATTCACCTAAGTGTCCTAGCCAACTTGCACACAAAAATATCTACCAAAAAATATCTCCCACTAGCCCTCCCCAAATCGTCCACCGCCCACTTAGCCCACCAATGAGAGGGTGCCAAGTGCCGCCCTCTCGTTGGTCCAAAATGTTCCGCCTCTAAAAATCCGCAAAAATACTTAATGACATAGCGGAAATTCCCTACGAAAGTCGTGGAAAACGCTTCGTCGAAAAACGACTCTAACCGTGTTGTGCAAAAACATATTTCTACCAAAGGTGCCACACGGGGTGACACGTGTCGCCCGATTCGCCCAAAATATTTCGTCTTCCAAAATATCCAAAACGCCAAAATCTCAAAATCAAAGCGCCCTACAAAATCAGAATTTCTCCGTGGGCCCCACGTGACCATTTTCAAAATAAAATTCCATAATTCTCTAATATTCCAGGAAGTCCGAATACCAAACTGGGAATCCAATTCATAAACGAACCTTTTTCCTTCACAAAAACCGGAAATTTTTCCGTGGAAAATTCACCTCTTTCTTCCTTTCCAATCTTTCTGTCGTATTCTCGTACGTACGTCCTTGCATACATACCCTGGAACTACGGGGTATAACAATAGCCCTAATACCTCGCACACGTATATCCGTCCATCATAAGCCCAAAAGAGGTTATCTTTTCGTACTTCCAACTCTTTCTAGCATACACACATAACTTCCATACCAATTCTGGCCTCTAATATTTGGAGTCACTCTATAAGACAATATACGGCCATTTCCGGCTTTCACGACCTGGTTCCGGTGGAACGCGTCCACGAACCCATAAAACAATTAACTAGACTTGGGCCTTGTGCCCTCGTGACCCCGTCACGTAGCAGAACTACTACCAACTGATCTCACTCCATTCCAGGCCATGGGGAGACCCGTAACATGTCCTCACCCCGACCCGCCGTCGCACTTAACTCTTATTCTTGGTCTATAATAAATCTTTCTACCCGAGAAGACCTTATACAACTAAGGTCCTAGCGGTTTTCAACATTCTGAGGCTCGCACTTTCCACGCTCCATGCCTACCTTATCACCCCTCAGAACGTACAAAACTTCTCATAATTCCATAATCGTGTCGTTGATCACAAGAACCATTACTTACTCTATACGGACCTCATCCGTACCATTTTCTTAAGCCTACCACGCAGCCTTAACTGTTTACATGACATTCTTAGGTTCCTTAACATGGCTTCTTAAGGGTTCACTACCCTATCGCAGACCTCATCCTTTCCCAATTATCTCGAAATAAAACACAAAACCTTGGCGAAAATTCATTAACCATACCATACCTTCCCAGATCTAGTTAGTCTTTACCAATTCACGGTAATCTAAAATCATTCTAGGCAACACGCGTCGACTGTGACATAACTCCGTATAGATGTATATCACAATACCAACTATACTACAATCATTACCAACCCGATACACAATCCACATAATCCTTCTGGGTCATCACGCTTTCTCGTGGCTGCAATCAACATAACTCGTTAGGGAGGGACGACCTAACAATACAAATTTATCGCACGATCTCAGAGTGAGAAGAATGGAAACCAATCCTAAATGTCCCGCAGCCTCACCGATTATAGATGTGGTGCACAACACACCGATAATCAAGACTCTACTAGCCTGCGTAGACACTTTCCGAGGACTAATCGCTCGATACCACTTTTGTCACGACCGACCCGGCCGCGATCGGTGCCCTACCCGGGCACCCTGCTCGTATACATCGAGAATAACATGAACATACACAACATAAACACATGTGTAAATAAAACGTCACAGCTAGCCGATCAGATCGCTTTCTATAATATAAACATAATCAAAAGTACAACTCGCTTCTTACAAATTTCAACCACATATGTTTATACGCACTTAGGAATAACAACTGAACAACTGTGGCGGGACAGGGCCCCGCCATACCCCTGAATATACATGAATCTACTACCTCAGGGAAACCGTACCAAGAGATAAGCCTCCGGAACAAATGAAGCTTTCTCTCAAAACCTGGACCGAGATCCTAAGAGCAAGGATCACCAACCTGGGTACCTAAAACTCGCGGCATTTAACGCACTCGGCGGGTCGATAACAGTACCGAATATGGAACAGAAATAACGCAAGAAATGTGATCATAATCAGACAAAAGAATGACAAGGACAAGTATAAAAAGTACATACCAGATCCTGCCGTGTCATTACCACTTATGAACTTAATTTCACATCAGTATCTTTTCCCATTTTCAATAAAGGTTATAGCCACATTCTTACGCACGTGATTAGGAAAAATCATTAAGTTCATTTCTATATAACCTACTTATCTTTCATAAGTATAATCCGGCCCTTAAAGGAGGGCACATTTACTACCCGGCCCAATTTGGGACGCGATCAAGTCACACTAATATCAAGCGTGTCCGTGGAATCCCCCATCACTGCCGACAACTACAAGTGTAAAATATAATCATGTGTCGCGCCCGTGGCATCCCACCTCACCGTCGCGCATACATTCACAACACATATATATATCTCCGCCTGGAATCCCACATCACCGCCGATACCAGATATAATAATACACCAATAGCATACATGAACACCAAGTCCCACCGGTGGTATAGCGTCTGGGGTCTACCCTCACTTATACTCTTACCCCGGAGAAGTTGGTAAAGCGGTGGTATAACATCTGGGGTCTACCCTCACTTATACTCTTACCCGAGAAGGTGGTATAACGTCTTGGGCTTGCCTCATTTATACTCTTACCCTATCTCAACCGACCATTATACAAAGCAAGCAGTGGTATAATGTCTTGGGGTTTACCCTCACTTATACTCTTACCCGAGAAGGTGGTATAACGTCTTAGGGCTTGCCCTCATTTATACTCTTACCCTATCTCAACCGACCATTATACAAAATGTAAGCACTACCATGTCTTCTATAAAAATCCGGAATTTAACCCAAGTACTACAATTAATCTAAGCATACCCGTGGAATCCCACATCACCGCTTGTGATGTCCAAGTACTTACAACAAGACAGCCGGCCCTCCAACCGAGAGTCGCGGCAACATAATAAAACATAATACTTGCACTCAAAGGCTATCACCAGCACACATAGGCTAATTCTCAATTAACAAGCCAAAGTACTTATCAAGGCACACTTAGACTAATTCTCAATTAATCAAGCCAAAGTACTAATCAAGGCATCACATAGAAAAATTCTCATTTAACAAGCCAAAGTACTTATCAAGGCATACTTAGACTAATTCTCAATTAATCAAGCCAAAGTACTAATCAAGGCAAAAATAGAATAATTCTCATTTAACAAGCCAAAGTACTAATCAAGGCATCACATAGAATAATTCTCATTTAACAAGCCAAAGTACTTATCAAGGCATACTTAGACTAATTCTCCATTAATCAAGCCAAAGTACTAATCAAGGCATCACATAGAAAAATTCTCATTTAACAAGCCAAAGTACTTATCAAGGCATACTTAGACTAATTCTCAATTAATCAAGCCAAAGTACTAATCAAGGCATCACATAGAAAAATTCTCATTTAACAAGCCAAAGTACTTATCAAGGCATACTTAGACTAATTCTCAATTAATCAAGCCAAAGTACTAATCAAGGCACAAATAGAATAATTCTCATTTAACAAGCCAAAGTACTAATCAAGGCATCACATAGAATAATTCTCATTTAACAAGCCAAAGTACTTATCAAGGCATACTTAGACTAATTCTCCATTAATCAAGCCAAAGTATTAATCAAGGCATCACATAGAAAAATTCTCATTTAACAAGCCAAAGTACTAATCAAGGCACAAATAGAATAATTCTCATTTAACAAGTCAAAGTACTACGTACGTACATTCTTTTCAAAAGACTCCTTTCCAAATAAAACTTCCCCGATACTAACAACCGTAGTATCAAGTCCTATTCACCTTTCAAGACAAGTCACAATACCTTTTTAGAACTACAATTACCGGCTTCTAAATCAAGTGACTTCTTTATTAAAAACCTTAAGCAATTGGTACCTTTAAACCAATTTGCCCTTCCTTAATACAAGTTATTTCTTTGATTACTTCATTCGAGAAAACCATTCTCTTAACCTTCCATAAAGCCGTTATAACCAACTTCCCATAAAGCCGTTATAACCCTTTATGGTTTAGACCAACACGTTCCTTTTATAACCAAGGGACTTCTACTTTTTTGAAACCAAGTATTATATACTTTCAAATCAATTCTCATAACTTTCAAAAAATACAATTAGTCTCTAAACCTTTAGAAAACAAGTGACTCCTTTTATTATAAAACCTTAGGCAATTGATGCCTTAAAAACAAGTTGCCTCTTCACTAAAATCAAGTCATTTATCTTTCCATAAAGCAAATATAACTAACTTCCCAATAAGCCGTTATATTCACCTTATACCTTAGCCAAAAACAATTTCCTATCCAAGGGACTTATACGTTTAAAACGGAACAAGTATCACATACTTTAAAACTCTTCAAGTCCCTTAACTTAAATAAAACTTAAGACATCCTTTATACTTTCAAAGAAGTGAGTAAATCTCCCAAATCACCCGACTTGGCTATTCACACTACTAGTAAAGGATATCAAGGTGTTGTACGTCTACCGTACTACATACGTGCAACTAGTCATGCTCAAAGATAGGAAAAGTTCTACATAGAGTAGATCACACAACTACCTCTTAACTTCTAAGAGTAACAGGAAACATGAAATGATACCACATGTATATTCCATACATAGAATCATGCCAAAGGAAGGAAAGAGGTTCACATACCTCGCGACGATTGTCGACAAGTAGCAAAATGCTCCAAAGTACTTCAACCTTGAGCTATTCCATTCTTCAAGTAGGATACACTATACTTAGTACTTCAACCTATAATGGTCACCATACGTCCATTAACCTCTTATTTCAAACGTAGAATATTCTAAGTGCTAAGTCACTAAATCCTACGGAAAATCGGACAACACCTCCTTTGTTTTTACTTACTTTGCCACCTTTTTCAAGGCCGAAATACAATAACCAAACAGCCCCAATTGGCTCACAACAATATAGAAGGTATTCCAATACAAATGAATAACTAAACAGCCCCAATTGGCTCACAATTTAGAAGGTAGTCCAATACAAATGAATAACAAACTACAAGTCCAAATTCGGCCACCTTGAGTTCAACCATACCAATTCTTATCCAATTTCCATTTCAATCCAAATTGGTAGCATAATATGATATCAAGTCGCATTTGATTACAATAACCATAATCTTTAAGTAAGTAACATGCGACGATTTCTAAAAACGACCAATTAGTAATCCGATTTTTCAAGTGGCTTGCATAACATTCCGGATTTAGCTACAAGCAATCCATAATACTTATAACTTCTACATATCAACTTCATGCTAGCAACAAGTAAAGCTAACAACAACAATATAAATATATAATCTTGTAACACCTTTAAAAGACAAGATTATACCTTAACGATTTTTAATCCAATTCCAAATCCGAAGTTGCTCCTAGTAGTTTAGAGCCTCTCCAAGACACTTCAATCCGCTTGTTGAGACCCTTAGAACAATACCAACAATTTTCCTTCAAACTTCCAATTCAAAACCTAGAAAGCCACTAGGTTTTCACTTTGCGACTAATACGAAAACTCTCTTTTTACGGGATTTTTCTATTGAGATATGCTTACTATACCCTTAGGTACCTTGGTTTAAAGTGGGGAGACTATTGGGCAAAAATTGAAAATTTTCTCTTCAAACCCTTAGCAAAACCGTGAGCTTCACTTAGCACAAGAACAAGATTTCAAAATATTTTCTAAGTGTGGAGAAAGGCAAAGTCTTGCACTACTAGTAAGCTTATATTACACAAGGAAGGGTTAAGATTAAGACACTTGTGTGGTTTGGATGAGATTCATTTAAATATCAAGCTAAGTGGGGTCATTGACTTGGTCAATGTTGTCAAGCTACTACTTGCAAGACTTGTCTTGCTAACCAAGGTCCAATGACCCTCTTGCCCTTGCAAGATTTCGTCCAAGGCATCTTCTAAGGGGGGTGATGTTATACCCCGTATTTCCAGAGTATGTACGTAAGGACGTACGTAGAAAATTTGAACTTGAGATAGTAGCTTGGCCGAAATTTATTTGTGCACAACACCCGGTTAGAGTCGTTTTTCGACGAAACGTTTTCACAGATTTCGTAGGGGAATTTCCGACTATGTCATTTTTAATTTTTGCGGATTTTTCCGAGAGACGAAACATTTTGGACCAACAAGAGGGCGACACTTGTCACCCTCTCATCGAACACCTGGGCGGTCGGTGGCGAAAGTGTGCCTATTTTGTCATGGAGTTGGTAGGATATTTGTGTGTTAGTTGGTTAAGGGGCACTTGGCAAGATCTTGGCCCTACACTTGCCTTGCACTTGGCATGATCTTGGCCATTGGTTGGCCTTGGCTTATACTATAAATACCCCCCTTAAGATGACTTCTTCATCCATTCCAAATATTTTCTAAGTGTTAAAATCCCTCCCTCTCCCCTCTTGTTGACTCTCGTCCAAGAGCCCCTCTCCCCCTTTGAAAGGCCCCCTTAGCCAAGAGCCCTTCCCCTCCTGGGTGCAGCTGGGTACCCCTAGCCTAGTTGTTTTAGATAATACCCCTCTTGGTGGAAATACTCTCAAAAGTATTGTTATAATGCCCAAATTACCTTAGCCAGTATACCTTGTAGTATTCTAAGGTTATACTTATCTGAAAAGCCCAGAATACTATTATACTTCCTTCCACACAAAAACCGAAACCCTAAGGAAATCTCCATAGTTAGTTGAGTATTAAGTAGAAGTTGGTTAGAACTTCTAAGGGTTGTTTGAGCTGGCCTGAGCGCAATGAGAGTGAGCTAAACCTTGCTCAGGATCGACATTTAAACTCGGATAATTATGGGCTTATCGAGGTAAATATCTTGTCCCTCTATTGTAATTGGAAATTACATGATTGTTAGACTATATAGTTGAAGTATACTATATATAGTACTGAACGTAGTTATCGGCAATGTCTTTTGACTTAAGCCTGAATAATAAGAAACCTTTTCGAAAGAAGAGTACTGAACTGTATTTACATAGGACTGTATTACAGTAGACTTGTGTAGCTTTTCTGTGAGGTAGAATTGTGCACGTCCGGTTTAGACTTATAACCCCCCCCTGGTTGGCTTGGTAGCCGGCCCCGATAGAGGAGGAGATTTACGCTGCATGGGGGAGGTGTCTGAATTTTCAGTAGAATGTTCTACGAAGGGATCTAAATGTTAATAAGCGCCTTGTGGCCTTATAGGTTGAAGTACTACGTATGGCGCGATCTACTGGCTAAGGAGTAGCCGACGGTTTGAAGTACTTGGAGCGTTTTGCTATTAGTCGATACTGTCGCGGTATGTGAACCTCTTCCTATCTCTTCTAGCATGATATGTGTGAACTATGTAGTACGGTAGACGCATGTGCTAAATGTATTTGATTGGTTTAAAACATAAAGTGTTATAACGGCTTTATGGGAAGTTGTTATAATGACTTTATGTTGGTAAGAAGATACTTGTGGTTTTTAAAAGGTAAATCGGTTTGAACTATAAGCGCTTGTTATGTGTTAATAAAGAACTTGAAGTATTTCAAAAGATTTTTGAATCATGTTGAAAGAAGTAATACTTGGTTTTGAAAACTTAAGAGTTATACTAGCTTTATGGGAAGTTAGGTATAACGGCTTAAGAATGTTTCTTGATTTGAAATCGAATGTATCGACAAACCACTGCAGCGTTAATAAAAGGAAATGTTTTGACAGATTAAGTATTATTAAAACCAGTAGAAACTTCCATCTGCATAGAAGCTAAGATGAGACAAAATGATATTTCCTAGATCATGGCTGCTGTAATAAGATTGTTATAAACAAAAATATCCTACTCACATATAAGACTTATGTTTCTCAGATAGTTTAAAAGAGAATTATATTCTTAAATGAATAAGACTATGAACTACGAAACCTTTCTAAAATAAGAAACGTGAATATTTGAAATTAGGCAAACTTGGACGTTTGGAAAATAATGTCGTTACTTGATTTTACAAAGGTAAGTGTTTTGGTTTACTTAAAAGGATAATCACTCTATTTTCACATAACTACGGGTATTGTGTGACTTTTGTGAAAGTAACGTATCTTTTAAAGAGTTAATGTATGAAGTACTTTGGGGATAAAACCCCGAACTTGTTGGCATATAGTAGAAAGTACCTTGTGTGTATAACTTGATTGTGTTGGTTTGTGATAGCCTGGTAATACTTTCTTGTTGATTGATAAGTAAACATGTTAGGATGCTACGTGTGTTAGTATCTTGTGATGTTGTAGCCGGTTTCCTTTGTTGTGCTTATGTTGCTTAACGATAAGTCGTTGTGTTAGTATTTTACATCACTCATCTCTTGAGATGATTCCGGTTGTCGCCTCCGACGCGGGTAGACTCAGCGGTCGATGGACCTATGATTCGAGAATACCTCACGCAGTCCTGAGGGCCTACGCGAGCTACGAGAGTTCCGTGTTAGTGTCGTCCTTTATGGGCATGCGGTCCATATGGCCATGCGGATCGCGAAGTCCGTGACGATGCCGGGAGTAGCTACCGACGCAGGAATACCTCACGCGGCCGATGAGATTGGCCGCGCGAGTGCGGAAAGTTCTGTGGCTAGACGCGCATTAGATATCTGCGGGCAAGTGGCGGCTTTGATCATGTGATGCCAGACAGATCTTATGATCTGATTCATGACCTTGTTGGTACTGTAGGTGTTAGTAGTCGGCTATGCCTTCACTTACCTTTGACGGTGTTATTATGGCACAGTGGGACTCGTGTTCATGTGTGTTCCTTGGTGCTTTTATATCATAAATCCGCCATGAGGAAGGTATTCCACGGGCATGATTGATGTTGTTGGCGTGAGACCCATTGTTATATTGGAGTGATGACTTCGAGGGCGTGAGTCCCTGACTTGATATGACTGCTTGTTATTGTGAACTGTAGTTTTGTTATCATACATGTCTCCTGCTTTATATAGACTACTATGATTTCATTTACGATTTTGATTTCACATACTCTGCACTGTTATCGACCTCCTTCGGGGCCGCTCATGCCGCAGTAAAGGTACACCGCCGTTGATCCTCGCCTAGTGGTCACGATTCAGCGTTGGGAAGCTCCGTTCCTCCGAGGCTTATTCGTATAGTCCTCGTTGTTGTAGGTGTTTACATTCAGGTATGACGGCCCCGCCCCGTCGTTGTCATATCATTCGTAGAGGTCCGTAGTACCTTGGTGTGGCGGGGTTTGTAAAAAGGATTAAACTGTTCAGATTGAAAGAGTTGTTATTTATATATATACTGACGGTAATCATTTTTGGTTAGCCTGTCTTCTTATTTCACTGTCTTATTACATTGGTTTCATGTATTGTCTTTATGTTCCGCTGATTACTCTGATGTTGTATCACTAGGGAGCCCGGTAAGGCACGATCCACGCCCCGAACGGTCGTGACAAAAGTGGTATCAGAGCAGTTAATCCTCGGAAAGTGTCTACAGACCGTATCCAGTAGATTCTTGATTATCGGTGTGTTGTGCACCACACCAATAATCAGGAGGCTATAGGATATTTAGGATTGGTTTCTATTCTTCTCACTCTGAGATCGTGCCTTAGAGCTGTGTTGTAAGTTGGACCCTCTGACGAAATTATTTCCCTTATCGTTATGCCTCCGCGTAGGGCAACCCGCCCAGAGGGCAAGGCGCCGAGGAGTCGCGAGTAGAGTTCAGAGGGTGGCGAGGGCACAGGCCCAATCATTATCTAGGATAGTGCTTCATTCGGGGAGTTTTGCGACGTCACTAGCCCCAGCAGAGTTTAGCACGGCGGCGGCAGTTCCTACTGCGGCCACGATGTTTGGACCTTCGCCCACGAAAACAGAGAGAATATAGATTGCGAAAAGACAACCCTGTTACTAGCTATGGATTTGGCTACCAGAGAGTGTACCGATGTACCGCGAGTCTTGATGACTATCAACGAGAAGGTTGTGCAAGAGTAAGTTCTTCAGTTAGGCTTGAGCATGGCCTGTGTACGGGCTTATGCACAGCAGGCCGAGAAACGTAGAGATCGACGGGTTAACCAAGGACAGCAGAAGAGGGCCAGAGTAGCAAGGTCCTTTAGTAACTTTCGAGTCGAGTCACCTCACCAGCAGATTAGATTATGCACATCCACCAGTGCAGAAAGGTCCTCCACAGGGTTCAGGACGTTCGGGGTATGCAGGAGTTGGTCAGAGCTCCAGTTTCCGCTCACGACACACGGGCGTTCCGGCCATCCGATTCAGTTTTTTTCTCGGTGTTCACAGGCGGCGCCATCCCGGAATGTCGTCTTTTAGTTGGTACTAGTTGTACCTATGACCGTCGTGGTCGATGTCGAGTGTCTGGTAGGAGGACTCACCTTGAGAATCGGTGGGTAGTTTGTCATCGCCCTTAGCTATGCGCCTACAGGCGAGTTTGATTAGAACGACTAAGGGGAGTGAAGCAGTAGATATAGATATATCTTTAACCCTCTAGAGTTTTGTTTATGTGATAAGGTGAGTATACCTTAAGTGCTATGTTCTGATAGCAGTGTGTTAGTTGTGATTAGAAATCATGGTGGGTTAACCGAGTAAGATTTTGGGGATAGAGCGTGTGAACCTTAGAGTTGTATACGTAGATACCTTATAGGTAAGGCCATCTCGAGTAAAAGATGTATTGTTTATCTTTGACACTAAAAAGAGTGCATAGTGCACGTGAGATATCCTTGTTGGATTAGTCCCCGAGTAGTGTGGAATGAAAGAGGTAGTTGAGCTAAGAAGACCGCTAGGTTTTCGTAACGTGATTAGTGAGATTGTTCGGTTCGGGAGCTAGTATGCGCGCGGTCGGGTTGAGGCCACGTTGCGGGTCAACCCGCGGCCCGCTTGGGCGGTCGGTTTGTGGTGGTCCCGCCTTGTGATAGGGTCACGAGGGTGTTAGGCCCGAGTTTAGTTAACCAGCGTACGAGTTCGTGGATACGTTCGACCGGTGGTCGGGTCGATGGGGGCAGCCCATCGTGTTCTTCGTTCGGGACCGTTTTCTCGGCAGAGGGTTATGCGAGATGTTATATCAGAAAGGTTGTAAGGCTGCACGAGGTGCCTACCTTCACCTTATGGCAGACAGTGGAGCCCAGGTTGCGGCTGTTTCTTTTCTGGAGGTTTTACCAGGCAAGGTTAGAAACTCAAAGTAAGTCTCGACCACATTCGCCTCGCCGTGGTTTGGATTTCAGGGATAGTTGCGAGAATTGTTGTCTCCTGTTGAAGGAGTGTTTAAGCTACCATTTCAGTGTTCGGATGTCGCCTTATGAAGCCTTGTAGGGGCGGAAGTGTAAGTTGCCGGTCGATTGGTTCGATGTTGGCAAGGTTCAGACAGTTGGTTCAGGCTTGTTCCAGCAGACTGTGGATAGTGAGAAGCTTGTCTAGAAGAGGTTACGCAGCTCGAGAAATCGTGCGGATAATCGACGACGCTTTGAGTTCGTGACGGTCGGTCTTCTTAAAGCGTACCACCGGTTTGGTGTGACGAGTTTTGGAAAACAGAGGAACTTAGCGAGTTACTTTGGGCCTTTTAAGTTCATGTGAAGAATAGGCCGTTGCCTATATGTTAGCTTTGCCGTCCGACTTAGAGGCAAGACGTCCGTCTTTCAGATTGCTATGTTCGAGAAGGAAATCGGAGATCCATCCAGTATTCGACTAATGATGACCAAGTTGAAGATGATAACCCGAGTTTTGGAGATCGCAGATCGTAAATGTGGTAAGAGTTCGAGTGTACGACACCGTGGATCGCATGTAGTCCGGTACCATTTGTTGGGTCGCCGGAGTGACACTAGAACCTCGCGGCAAAGTGACAAAGGTGGTATCGGGAAGAAGCGAGCATGTATGGCGAGCATAGATGTGACCATTTCTTTTGTTTGGAAAAAAATGTGGAGGAAGTATATTTTAGACCCCGGAGAGAGGTGTTTGTGGTGATGTTAGAGGTGATTCCTCGTGGACTTGGATGTAAGTATTTTGCGCAGTTGTTTCTGTGGCCATTGTGGCAGGATTGATTCGTAAGTATGGTAGTGAAGACTATACTGGCGCACGTTTGTTTTGAGACTTAGAAGGAACATTCGGGACGAATGTTTCTAAGGAGGGGAGAATGTTATACCAGTATTTCGCAGTATGTAAGGACGTACGTAGAAAATTTGAACTTGAGATAGTAGCTTGGCCGAAATTTATTTGTGCACAACACCCGGTTAGAGTCGTTTTTCGACGAAACGTTTTCACAGCTTTCGTAGGGGAATTTCCGGCTATGTCATTTTTAATTTTTGCGGATTTTTCCGAGAGACGAAACATTTTGGACCAACAAGAGGCGACACACTTGTCACCCTCTCATTGGAACACCTTAGGCGGTCAAGGGTGGCGAAAGTGTGCCTATTTTGTCATGGAGTTGGTAGGATATTTGTGTGTTAGTTGGTTAAGGGCACTTGGCAAGATCTTGCCCTACACTTGCCTTGCACTTGGCATGATCTTGGCCGTTGGTTGGCCTTGGCTTATACTATAAATACCCCTTAGGATGACTTCTTCATCCATTCCAAATATTTTCTAAGTGTTAAAATCCTCCTCTCCCCTCTTGTTGACTTCGCCCAAGAGCCCCTCTCCCCTTTGAAAGGCCCTTGGCCGAGAGCCCTTCCCCTCCTGGGTGCTAGCGTGGGTACCCTCAGCCTAGTTGTTTTAGTATAATACCCCCTCTTGTGGAAATACTCTCAAAAGTATTGTTATAATGCCCAAATTACCTTAGCAGTATACCTTGTAGTATTCTAAGGTTATACTTATACGAAAAGCCCAGAAATACTATTATACTTCCCTCCCGTCACAAAAACCGAAACCCTAAGGAAATCTCCATAGTTAGTTGGAGTATTAAGTAGAAGTTGGTTAGAACTTCTAAGGGTTGTTTGAGGCGGGCCTGAGCAAGGAGTAGAGCTAAACCTTGCTCGGGATCGACATTTAAACTCGGATAATTATGGGCTTATCGAGGTAAATATCTTGTCCTCTATTGTAATTGGAAATTACATGATTGTTAGACTATATAGTTGAAGTATACTATATATAGTACTGAACGTAGTTATCGGCAATGTCTTTTGACTTAAGCCTGAATAATAAGAAACCTTTTCGAAAGAAGAGTACCGAATCAGATTTACATAGGATCAGACATTGACTTGTGTAGCTTTTACGTGAGGTAGAATTGTGCACGTCCGTTTAGACTTATAACCCCACTGGTTGGCTTGGTAGCCCCGATAGAGGAGGAGATTTACGCTGTTGGGAGTCTTTGCGAATTTTCTACGTAATGTTCTACGGGGATCTAAATGTTAATAAGCGCCTTGTGGCCTTATAGGTTGAAGTACTACGTATGGCGCGATCTACTGGCTAAGGAGTAGCCGACGGTTTGAAGTACTTGGAGCGTTTTGCTATTAGTCGATACTCGTCGCGAGGTATGTGAACCTCTTCCTATCTCTTCTAGCATGATATGTGTGAACTATGTAGTACGGTGACGCATACGTGCTAAATGTATTTGATTGGTTTAAAACATAAAGTGTTATAACGCTTTATGGGAAGTTGGTTATAACGACTTTATGTTGGTAGAAGATACTTGTGGTTTTTAAAAGGTAACTGGTTTGAACTATAACTGGCTTGTTATGTGTTAATAAAGAACTTGAAGTATTTCAAAAGATTTTTGAATCATGTTGAAAGAAGAAGTAATACTTGGTTTTGAAAACTTAAGAGTTATACTAGCTTTATGGGAAGTTAGGTATAACGGCTTAAGAATGTTTTATCGATTTGAAATCGTAACGTGTATCGACAAACCACTGCAGGCGTTAATAAAAGGAAATGTTTTGTGATTAAGTATTATTAAAACCAGTAGAAACTTCCATCTGCATAGAAGCTAAGATGAGACAAAATGATATTTCCTAGATCATGGCTGCTGTAATAAGATTGTAATAAACAAGAATATCCTACTCACATATAAGACTTATGTTTCTCAGATAGTTTAAAAGAGAATTATATTCTTAAATGAATAAGACTATGAACTACTTAAACCTTTCTAAAATAAGAAACGTGAACATTTGAAATTAGGCAAACTTGGGCGTTTGGAAAATAATGTCGTTACTTGATTTTACAAAGGTAAGTGTTTTGGTTTACTTAAAAGGATAATCACTCTATTTTCACATAACTACGTATTGTGTGACTTTTGTGAAAGTAACGTATCTTTTAAAGAGTTAATGTATGAAGTACTTTGGGGATAAAACCGAACTTGTTGGCATATAGTAGAAAGTACCTTGTGTGTATAACTTGATTGTGTTGGTTTGTGATAGCACAGTAATACTTTCTTGTTGATTGATAAGTAAACATGTTAGGATGCTACGTGTGTTAGTATCTTGTGATGTTGTGTAAAGGGGTTTCCTTTGTTGTGCTTATGTTGCTTAACGATAAGTCGTTGTGTTAGTATTTTACATCACTCATCTCTTGAGATGATTCCGGGTTAAGCCGCCTCCGACGCGGGTAGACTTCAGCGGTCGATGGACCTATGATTCGAGAATACCTCACGCAGTCCTGAGGGCCTATGCGGAGCTACGAGTTCCGGTTAGTGTCGCCCTTTATGGGCATGCGTCCATGTGGCCACGCGACAGCGAAGTCGGTGACGATGCCGGGAGTACCTCGATGCGGGAATACCTCATGCGGGCGATGAGATTGGCCTACGCGAGTCGCGAAAGTTCGGGCTAGACGCGACATTAGATCTGCGGGCAAGTGGCGGCTTTGATCATGTGACGGTGCAGACAGATCTTATGATCTGATTCATGACCTTGTTGGTACTGCTGGTGTTAGTAGTCGGCTATGCCTTCGCACTTACCCTGCGGTGTTATTATGGCACGTGGGACTGGTGTTCATGTGTTCCTTGGTGCTTTTATATCATAAAGCGCGGTGAGGAAGGTATTCCACGGGCATGATTGATGTTGTGGCGTGAGACCCATTGTTATATTTGAGTGATGACTTGAGGCGTGAGTCACGACTTGATATGATGCTTGTTATCGTGAATCGTAGTTTTGTTATCATACATGTCTCGCTTTATATAGACTACTATGATTTCATTTACTGATTTTCAGCCACATACTGCACTTTTGTTATCGACCTCCTGGGCCGCGTTCATGCCGCAGTAAAGGTACACCGCCGTTGATCCTCGCTCTAGGGTCAGTTCAGGTTGAAGCTCCGTTCCTCCGAGGCTTATTGGTATAGTCCCTGTTGTCAGGTGCTACATTCGGGGTATGACGGCCCCGTCCCGTCGTTGTTGTCATATCATTCGTAGAGGTCTGTAGTATCTGTGCGCAAGGTGGTTTGTAAAAGGATTAAACTGCTCAGATTGAAAGAGTTGTTATTTATATATATCCGACAGAATCATTTTTGGTTGCTTTCTTCTTATTTCACTGTCTTATTACATTGGTTTCATGTATTGTCTTTATGTTCCGCTGATTACTCTGATGTTGTATCACTAGGGTGCCCGGGGTAAGGCACCAGTCACGGGCCCCGGAACGGGTCGTGACAGGTGACACGTGTCGCCCTCCCATTCATCACAATAGTACACTTTCCGACAATTCATAATTCCGACAACTTTACAAGTCTCAAATTTTTTTACACTTGCGAGTTCTTACGTACGTTCTTAAAACATGTCCTGTAAATACGGGGTGTAACACCTAGGTTAAACAATCCTAAATATAAGAGCAATTTCTAGTAGAGTCTTGTGGATATGTGCGGACACGTCCGTACTTATCTTCGGGAGGCTTTGAGACACTTATGAAACTTCACATTCTTCATTCCTTTCGTGCTAAGTTGAATCAAATTGGTATACGACCTTCATTTTTATTTCTCTCATAGATGGTGAGGACTCATACCGATGCAGCGGAAAGGAGGCACCAGTACAAGCATCGACATCGATAGTGCATGGTCATGGTAGAGGTCATGCTCGGGGCTGGGGTAGTGCCAGAGCAACAACACCAGTCCAAGGAATAACACAGAGAGACGATCCGGGTCATACTATATTTGTTTCCCCAGAGCTAGCTATTAAGCCTCATGATGATGCTAAAGGAGGAGATGGGGCCAGCCCAGGATCATCCTAGATTTATTACTACTCTGGTTCTACAGGACACACTAGTCATGGTATTGAGTGTTATTGATGGTTTTACTCAGACATGTGTACATCCTACTACTCTAGGTCATTCTCATACTCATGTGGGGGTGGGGCGGACTCATACCCATGAGTTTCACACTCCTAGGGTTTAGCCAGCAGTGATATTAATGGCACGTATCGATGAGGTTTTTGCTTCAGAGTTTGGTCCTGGGCCTATTAAAGGGATAACTATGACCCACGATGAGCGGAAGATTTGAGAAAACTTTTTAAACATGAAGCCTCAGATATTTTATGGACAACCTGAGGAGGATGCGTATAAGTTCATCATGAGTAGCCATGAGAGGTTTGTCACGACCCGATCCCGGGCCCGTGACTGGTGCCTTACCCGGGCACCCAAGTAGACATACATCAGAGTAATCAGCGGAATATAACAAACAAGACATGAAACATATGTATCCAATAAGAAAATAGGCTAACCAAAACGGTCACCTTTCTGTATAAATAAATGAAAACTTGAATAGTTACATCCCTTTCACAAACCCTGCCACAACAAGATTACTGCACTTAAGAATGTTATAACAACAACGACGGACAGTGGCCCCGCCATACCCCGAATGTAAGTACCTACAACAAGGGACTATACGAAAGATAAGCCTCGAGAAACGGAGCTTCCCAAAACGCTGAATTGTGATCCATGGCGAGGATCCACAACCGATGACTTACCTCATTGTATGAACGCAGCCCCACGGCGAGGTCGATGCAGTACCAAGTATGTGAAATCGAAATATCAGAACGAAATCATAATCTAAAATAAAGCAGAGACATGTATGATAACAAAACTACGATTCACAACATAAAAGCGATCATGTCAAGTCGTGGACTCACGCCTCAAAGTCATCCTCACGCCCGTGGAACTCCTTCCTCACCGCCAGCCTAGGTATAAATCGTGTGATACGTATAACATGTCTCGCCCATCTCATGGACTCGGTGTCGGATCGTATGGAATACATTCCCGCCCATCTCATGGACTCGTGTCGGATCGTATGGAATACATTCCCGCCCATCTCATGGACTCCTGGTCGGATCGTGTGGAATACATTCGGTCCATCCCATGGACTCGGTATAGAATCGTGGAATACATTCGGTCCATCCATGGACTCGGTATAGAATCGTGGAATACATTCGGTCCATCCTATGGACTCGGTATAGAATCGTGGAATACATTCGGTCCATCCCGTGGACTCGGTATAGAATCGTGTGGAATACATTCCGATCCATCCCACGGACTCGTGATAGAATCGTGTGGAATACATTCGGTCCATCCGTGGACTCGGTATAGAATCGTGTGGAATACATTCCCGGTCCATCCCATGGACTCGGTATAGAATCGTGTGGAATACATTCCCGGTCCATCCCATGGACTCGGTATAGAATCGTGTGGAATACATTCCCGTTCCATCCCATGGACACGGTATAGAATCGTGTGGAATACATTCCCGGTCCATCCCATGGACTCGGTATCAAATCGGGTGAAATACATTCCCGGTCCATCCCATGGACTCGGTATCAAATCGGGTGGAATACATTCCCGGTCCATCCCATGGACTCGGTATCAAATCGGCCATAACATTTAAACTCTCTTTTAAGACAAATTAAGATAATACCATACTTTCCTTTTTTAAAATCAAGTAGCAACATTCTTTCCGAAAAGTTCAAGTTTGCCTAATTTCAAATACTCAAGTCTCTCATAGTCTTAATCACTTAATAACATAATTCTCTTTTAAAACAATTTGAGTAACATATGCCTTATGTGTGAGTAGGTTATTATTGTTTATAACAATCTTATTAAAGCAGCCATGATCTAGGAATTGTAATACAATTTTGTCTTATCTTAGCTTCTATGCAGATGGAGGTTTCTACTGGTTTTAATATAATTAATTATTTGTCAATACATTTTCCTTTATTAACGCTGCAGTGGTTCGTTCGATACTTATTCTCATTTCCGAAATCAGTAAAACATTATTCTTAAAAAACCAAGTACTCATTACTCACGAATGAGGTTTCACACTTTTTAACAAAATTCATATCAATTCAATTAAGTCAAGTCTCTTATCTTTTAAGATCAAGTCTCTTAACTTCTAAAATCAATAAACCATTCTTTTACCTACATAAAGTCGTTATAACTAATTTCCCATAAAGCTATTATAACACTTTATGTTTTAAACCAACCAAAACTCATTTAGCACATGTACGTCTACCGTACTACATAGTTTACAAAACATCATGCTAGAAAGGATAGGAAGAGGTTCACATACCTCGCGACGATTATCGACAATTAGCAAATAGCTCCAAAGTACTGTAACCCTGCTAGCCTTTTCCATCCTTCCAGTAGAATACGCTACTCGTAGTACTTCAACCTATACAGGCCACAAAACGTCTATCAACCTCTAGATCTCTTCGTAGAATAATTCTAGATACAAGATTCCTTATTCTACGGAAAATTGAAAGACCTCCCCGCAACCACATAAATCTCCTCTCTAACGAGGCACGCTACCAAACCAACAATCAGGGGGTAACACGTCTAACCGGACGTGTACAATTCTACTCCACAATAATACTACAAGTCTCATCAGAATACAATCCTATGTAAATCTGTTCAATTCTTTAATCATCCTTCCAATATATCTTATACTCAATTCTAAACTACTACAACATGTAATCTCCCATTACAATAGGGGGACAAAGATAATTACCTCGATAAGCCCAAAATTATCCAAGATATAAGTCGATCCTGAGCAACGTTTAACTCCAATTCCTTACGCTCCAACCCACTCCAAGCAACCCTTAGAAGTTTCTAAACAACTTCTCTTAACACTTCATCTAAGCTATGAAGATTTTTCTAGGGCTTCATTTTGCGACTATTGTAATAAAATAGTATTTCCGGGTTCCTAGTATTGAAAAAACTTTGGAATACAACTACAGATACTAGGCTAAGGTATTTGGGATTTATACAACAATACTTAAGGTATTTCTCTACACAAAGTGGGAGGGGGACGAGAACAATTTTAAAGGGAGGGAGTATTTTGCCTTGGAAGACTTAAGTGTGGATGATATGAAGTCTTCAACTAAGGGGTATATATAGAAGAATCATGGTCAAGATCTATGCAAGTGTGGGGTCAAGATTGGGCCATGTGGGTGGGTAGTTTACCAACCATTTGCCTACACAAAATGGGACAAGTGGCTTGCCACTTGTCCCCTAAAAAACGTCCAAGCCATGTGTCCCTCATCAATTCGGCCACTTGGCCACATGGGGGTGACACGTGTCGCCCCCTACTCGTCCAAAATATTTCATCTTCCGAAGATACCCGTAATGCCAAAAATCCGAAAATAAAGTGGCCCAAGAAAGCGTAAATTCTCCCGTGGGCCCCACGTGACCAATTTCGGAAATAAAATTCCATAATTCCTAAAAATTCCAAAAAGTCCGAATACCAAATCTGGGAATCCAATTCCCATTAACGAACCTTTTTGCTTAACAAAATTCGGAAACTTTTCCGTCGAAAAATCACGTCTTTCTTCCTTTCCAATTTAAATGTCGTATTCTCGTACGTACGTCCTCGTATACATACCCTGGAACTACGGGGTATAACATTCTTCCCCCCTTAGAAACATTCGTCCCGAATGTTCCTTCTAAGTCTCCAAAACATACTGCTGCAGTATAGTCTTGACCATCAGATTTACCAAACCAATCCTACCACCAATGGCCATAGTATAACATACGCGCAAAACTCATTCCAAGCCAATGAGGAATCACCTCTAACGTGCATAACAACAGAAAACTTCCACCCATGGTCCAAAGGATACTTTCTTCCCCTCTTCACTTATAAAAAGGACATTTCCATCATCTTAACACATCTTAGCCTCTTTTCTTACTCATCGTATCTTCCTCGTACACTCGAAATCTTCCTACTATACGTACCACATTTCTGTCATTGCTTCAGTTTCCAAAATCTCGGGATTACTACCTCCAACTTGGTCATCATTAACTGGGAACACTCTTGATGGATCCCCGATACTTTTCCGAACATATCCACATCCTGCTGGATCAAGTACGGACCAACTATCTGAACCTTGCCAACATCGAACCAATCGGCCAAGAACCTACACTTCCGTCCATACAAGGCTTCATAAGGCACCATCCGAATCTGAAATGGTAGCTAGTATAATACTCACTCAACAAGAGGCAAATAATCCTCGCGGCTACCTCGAATCAAAACACCGCCCGTAACTCGCCCTCATTTACGGATAAAATCGTTGTTCGTCCGTCGGCCCGGTGAATGCACATCGAGACTCACTGAGTTCCTAACCCCGCTGGTAAAACCTCCGAAAAGAAATAGCGGAAACGGGCTCCACCGCCATCATAAAGTAAAAGTAGGAACCCGTGCAGCCTTTACAACCTTCCCGATAACATCTCGCATAACCTCCGCCGAGTAAATGCCCTAATCGAAAGACAAGATGAGTGACCTCATCGGCGGCCATCGGTCGAACGCATCCACGAACTCGTACGATGGTTACCTAACTTGGGCTTAACACCCTCGTGACCCTCTCATCTAGCGGGACCACCTCAAACTGACCCCACCACCTTCCGGGCTGCGGGTTGACTCGCGACCTTACCTCAACCCGACCCATTTCGTGCCAACTCTCTCGTTCCCCAATCCGGAACAAACTTACTAACTCACATCATGAAAGCTACCACTTCTATCTTACACTACTCATGGAATTAACCCACAATATATATCACGCATACCAAGTACTTTGACAAAGACCAACCGTAAAATCATCCACTCAAGACGGCCTTGTAACTAAGGTCTCCACGTATTATATTCTAAGGTTCACACCTTCGATGTCCCCAAACTTACCTCTTCAATTAATCATGTTCTCTAAATCACACTTAACACAATGCTATCCATATAGCACTCCACACGTATCCACCATAACAACATAACCAAGTCTCTTAAAGGCTACAGGTATCTCTGTAACTACTGCCTTATGTCACGACCCGTTCCGGGGCCCGTGACTGGTGCCTTACCGGGGCACCCAAGTAGTCATACATCAGAGTAATCAGCAGAATATAAACACAAGACATGAAATAGTTGTAAAATGAGACACAGTTTATGTGAGAAAAAGTCGTCTTTCGGCATATATATATAAACATGGTTTAGCAGTTACATCCCAAACTGTACAACATGACTACAGACCTCTAAGGAAATATACAACTATGGCGGGACAGGGCCCCGCCATACCCTGACTGTACAAAACTATCTACAACAGGGAGATCATACCCAAAAGTAGAGCCTCCGGAGAAGATGGAGCTCCTGACACCAACGCAAAAAGATCCTAAGGATGCGGATCTAGCACCTGCTTGCCTTTACCCGCGGCATGAACGCAGCCCCCCGAAGGAGGTCAGTACAACAGGTACCAAGTATGTGAAACTATAAAGTACTTAAGTGAAATCAAAGTATTTAAAACCTTTTCACAAATACAATCAGTTCAATTGCACATAGTGCCACATCACAAACAACAACAGTAATAGGAAAAGCATGTGTCTATTCTAGGCCGCGACGATCAAGCAAGGTCGATCGCCCATAGTATCATTCGCGTGCCTAGTCACGGACTTCCGCGATCCGCATAGGTCATACGCACCGCGCATGAGGTATTCCTCGCATCGGGTAGCCAACCCCTGCACTGGACTCCGCGATCCGCATAGTCTCGATAGACCGCGTAGTCCCATGGACGCGTAGGGCATCCCGCGTCGGGCTAAACACCCGGAATGATCAATCCTGGAGCATACCGCTGCTCCGCATAGTCTCACAGACCGCATAGGCCGTATAGACCCGCATCAAGGGGGGCAAGCCCACCGGTATAATAAGTCGAGGGTAGGTGATATAATATGATTACAGACTTACCGTTTAGCAACGTAAGCATGCCAGAATGACCCCCTTACACGGCATTACAAGACACTAACACGGTAGCGTCATAATATGTCTACTTATCAAACAATCTTACTACACTTATGAGAAATCAATACAAGGCTTTTATAACCAAACAAGTAAATGCAGTTCCTTTTTATCTTTCTTAAGTTGTTATACCTAACTTCCCATAAAGCTAGTATAACTCTTAAGCTTTTGTTTTAAAACCAAATATTTATCTTCGTTAAAAATGATCGATAGTTCTTTTGAAATGCATCGAGATTCTTATTATTCGGGCTTAAGTCAAAAGACATTGCCGTAGTTATTATTCAGCTTAAGTCAAAAGACATTGCCGTAGTTATTATTCGATTAACACGTACGTCTACCGTACTATATATATATGTTAAAATATCATGCTTAGGAAGAATCACATACCTTCCGGCGAAAACCTCCCGCCAAGTCGAATATGTTGCGCAGAGAATCGACCTATAATACCAACACGTCTATCAACGTCTAGGCATCAGTATAAAGCTCTAGCGAGAGGGTTCTCAATTCTACGGAAAGTCGGGCAGACTTCCTACCCTGCGGTGAGCTATATAAGTCTCATCGTGAAAACAGTCTATGTAAATCTGATTTAATTATTCTTCTTTATACCCTTCTCGTGATAAGTTCAATTCTATTCTGTAATATTCTTCTAAGTATTTAATACTTATCCTTATACTTCTACAGTATGTATTTTCTAATTATAAAAGAAGGGTAAGATTATTTACCTCTATAAGCCCAAAATTATCCGAGTATAAACGTCGCTCCTGAGCAAGGTTTAGCTCCTAATTTGTACGCTCCGATAGCTCCAAGAACCTTTAGAAGTTCTTCACAACTTCTACTAAGTACTAAGGGATTTGGGCTAGGGTATTTTGGGCATTATAACTGTCACGACCCGACCCCGGGCCCGCGACTGGTGCCCTACCTGGGCACCCCTTTCGGTATACCTCAGAGAATAGCAGCGGAACATACACATCTGATAAAGTACTTAAACATAAAATAACAACAGGCTAGCCGATAAGGCTACCTTCTGAAAACCATATCAATAAAACAGTACATTTTTTTTTCTTTACAGCCCAATCCACAATGTGACTACAGACCTCTAAGAATAAAAACTCTGGCGGGACAGGGCCCCGCCATACCCCTGAATGTACAATAACCGACAATACCAGGGATAAGCCTCCGGAATAAAGGAGCTTCTCAACAGCTGAACAGTGATCCTAAGAGCGAGGATCAGCAACCTGTACTCTACCTGCGGCATGAACGCAGCCCCCCGAAGGAGGTCAGTACAACATGTACCAAATATGTGGCGAAATCTTGTAATGAAATCATAAGTCTAATAATAAAGCGAGACATGTATGATACTCGATTAACGATTAATCGTGCCTTACTAACAATGAGAGTAAATAGGTGTATACTTACAATATAAAGTAGGAAGCTCACGATCAAAACAGGACCACCTGTCCGCAGTATCATTAAGCAATCCTATTCCTGGGACTATTTCACCCGCATAGATCGCGTGGACCCGCATGAGGTATTCCTCGCATGGGACTATTTCACCCGCATAAGCCCTTACGGACTCGCATGAGGTATTCCTCGCATAGGCTGGACCCGCCCGCATGGGACTATTTCACCCGCATAAGCCCTACGGACTCGCATGAGGTATTCCTCGCATCGTGGGTAGCAATTCCATGGAAATATGCAATGCCACAAACCCGGGGAATGACCCCGCAATTATTACTGAACTACTAGCACAAATCTGGCTATCACACATAACATAAGCACTACCGGCTTATCATACAATATATAAGTAAGTTAAGCAATCCCCTAACTTCTTATTATTCTGTTTCATATACACTCTCATTTTAGTTTACTTAAGGCACTAACATGTTCTTTATAAAAATCCGGGAATTTAACCCAAAGTACTACGTACTTCTATTCTTTCAAAATGACTCATTTCATTATAAAACTTCCAAGATACTAATAACCTTAGTATCAAGTTACAATTCCTTTTTCAAGACAAGTCACAATACTTTTAGAAATAAAATTAGGCTTCTAAATCAAGTGACTTCTCCTCTCGTAAAAGCCTTAGGCAATTGATACCTTCAAATCAAATTGCCTTTCAAATAAATCAAGCCATTTATCTTTCCATAAAGCCAATATAACCAACTCCCCATAAAGTCGTTATATTCACTTTATACCTAAGTCAAGTACAATTTCCTATCCAAGGGATTTATACGTTTAAAACGAAACAAGTGTCACATTCTTTAAAACTCTTCGAGTCCCTTAACATGCTTAAAATTACTTAAGAGTAAACCATTCTCTTATTAACTTTCCATAAAGCTATTATAACCAACTTCCCATAAAGCCGTTATACTAGCCTTATACATTAGCAATTTACATTTTTCCTTATAACCAAGAGACTTAAACTTTCCAACAAACAAGTATTAAAATACTTTCAACATACTTAAAGTCTCTTAACTTTTGAAAATCAAGATATCCTTAATATTTAATCAAGTGAGTTAATTCCCTAACTCAAACAACTTGGGCATTCTTAAAATAAGCCAAGGATATCAAATAGACTAGATTTGTCAAAATCTCAGACGCCTACCGTACTATACATTTACAACTTAATCATGCTCAAGAGATAAGAAAGTTCCACATACCTCTTCGGTTTAATCCACTTGCTAAGTCCAGTCGCCGTACGTAGTATGTCAACCTATAATGACCATAGTACGTCTATTAACTTCTAGTTTCAAACGTAGAATATTCCAAGTGCAAGTCACTAAATTCTACGGAAAATCGGACAGCACTTCCTTTGTTTTTACTAACTTTGCCACCTTTTTCAAGGCCGAATACAATAACCAAACAGCCCCAATTGGCTCACCACAATTTACAAGGTAGTTCAATACAAATGAATAACCAAACAGCCCCAATTGGCTCACCACAAACGATAACAAA
Source organism: Przewalskia tangutica (assembly GCA_029844215.1). Classification (NCBI taxonomy): domain Eukaryota; kingdom Viridiplantae; phylum Streptophyta; class Magnoliopsida; order Solanales; family Solanaceae; genus Przewalskia; species Przewalskia tangutica. The sequence goes on along the minus strand of CM056739.1, from coordinate 16,744,577 downwards.
CTAGTCTAAACTATAATGTCAATTCGGCAATTAGGCAACAATACAAATCGTTTCCAATTCCTTTTTAATCCAAGTGGTTTAGTATAACATGATATCAAGCCGCAATTAATAATAGCTACTACATTCCTCAAGTAGGTAAACATGCGACGATTCTAATTAACGACCAAAATTGTATTTCAATTTCAAAAGGCTAATCATGTCCTTTTCGGTTCTAGGCTTCTACAATCCATGTCACTTATCAAACTTCATAACACAAATCACATGATCACTTATAACTTATCATAACATGAAATCTTCAATTACAAAAGTAAAACGAAGATTATACCTCAATTAGCCCAATTATGATCCAAGATCACAAGTCGCTCCTTAGCAACTTTAGCTCCTCCTTTCGACGTTCCAATCCACTCCAAGCAACCCTTAGAAGCTTATAAAAGACTCATCTTCAAGTTTCAACTTCAAAGTTGAATAACCCTTTAGGTTTTCGCCTTGCGACTAATACGAAAACACCATATTTCCGGGATCTTTCTATTGAGAAACACTTACAATACCCTTAGGTACCTTGGTTTAAAGTAGGGAGATTATTGGACAACAATTGATTTTTTTTCTTTTGAAACCCTCCTAAAGCCGAGAGCCTCTATTGAGTTCTTCCAAATTTTTGTAAAATTTTGTCTAAGTGTTTTGCCTTGTCTTGCACTAGTATACATATATAACAAGATGGAGGGTCAAGATTAGAACAAATGGGTGGTTAGGATGCACTTCACAAGGATCAAGCCAAGTGGCATTGACTTGGTCAACAATGTCAAGCTCTTGCCTTTGCAAGACTTGATCTTTTAAATTATGGTCAAATGACCATTTCCCCCATGTCAATTTCGTCCAAAAGTATTAAGGGGGGGTGACACGTGTCGCCCTCCCGTTCGTCGCAATATTTCATTTTTCCGACAAATTCCAAAATTCCGATAAATTTACTCGTCTCAAATCTTAACATTTGAGTTCTTATGTACGTTCTTAGAAACATATCCTGAAATTTCCGGGGTGTAACATTCTTCCCCCCTTAAAAACATTCGTCCCCGAATGTTCTTTCGGGAGTCAACTTAAAGATAGCGACATAGTCTTCTTTTACAACCCCTACATACCAATAATACCACACGAGGCCTCATAACAATACTCATACTAAAATGTCAAGCTGAACCCCATGTGTCGATGTGGATTATCTGGATAAAGCTTCTGCTGACTCTAAGCTTACTAATAATCTTTCCCGGATAAGCTTCGCCTTATCCACAGCCCGCTGAATCATGTCTGGACCAAATAACTGAACCTCGCCTATGTCGAACCATCCAACCGGCGATCTACACTTCTTACATACAAGGCCTCCTACAGGGCCATCTAAAAACTGGAAGGGTATCTGTTATCGTACGTAACAAGACAAGAGGCAATTAACCTTCCCGGCTATTCCTGAAATCAAAAACACAGGCCCGAAACCTATCCTCAAGTGCCTGGATAGTACGCTCTGCCTTACCGTCGGTCTGAGTGTATAATGCACCACTGAGACTCACCTGTGTCCCTAAAACCCTCCTGAAAAACCTCCAGAAGTTATCTGTAATCGAGCTCATCTGTCGGACATCATAAACGTAGGGACCCCGTGCAGTCTCACAATCCCCCCTGCTATACATGCTAGCATAAACCTCAGCCGAGTAAGTGGTCCCAATCCGAAAGAACACGGCTGGTTTCGCCAGCCTAATTACCATGACCCCCAGGGAGTCGCACTTCCTCCGAGTACGATGCCACCCTGTAACAAGATCCATATTAATTACCTCTCATATCTAGGTTGGGATTTCAATCGCCTGCAATAGCCCACTGGGCTTCTGGTACACAACCATGACCTGCTACTAATTCGGACACTAAGCAGTAAACTCCGGTATGTCCCTTTTTCCGGTCATCTTACCCATACATACATCTGAGGTCACGACACGACTTAGTCGACCCTGTACAATTTAGAACAATAGCACTGCGTGCCTCCCCTAAGACCTGCTGACTAGTCCTGCGGTACCGGGTACACGCAATCTATCCTCATCTCACAGCACCTCATCCGGTGCTACTCAAACAGGCTCTTCTCTTCTCGGAGAGTCGTATCTCGATATCAGATCATAATCGATCTCATATCGCCTCTTTACTTCCTCAACGATGGAAGACTCGGCAACCTCTCGGATCGTAACTTCATTAACCTTGAAACCAATAATCGAACCCACAGGCTCGTGGCGAAGAATCTTACGGACTACATCCTGTCTATTTGGCTGCCCATCCGGCGGACTACCCCAGGTCAACACAAGGAGTATCAGAATCGTCTTGCTTTCCCGGATGGTATAGGATATCAATATCACAATCCTTGAGTAACTCTAACCACCATCGGTGTCGCAAATTCTACTGCCTCAGTCTGCAGATATACCGGAGGCTTTTGTGGTCTGCACAAGTATCCACATGAATTCTGTATATACGTCATGCCCCCAAATCTTCAAGGCATGATTTAACTGCCGCCAGCTCTAAATCGTGAGTGGCGCAATCTCCTTTCCTGCTTCCCTAACTACCGGGAAACATAGGTTATATCCTTATCGGGTTGCGTCAGCACACAACCTAGCCCAACACCCAACGTGTTATCATCAAAACCTAACCCTCTAGTCTTTCAGGAGGAGTTAGAACTGTAGTCGTGGTCAACTTGTCTTCCAATAACTGAAAGTCTTTCTCATTCCTGCGAAATATTCGGGTATCCTTAATCTCACTTATGGTTCCTGTTTCCCTTTTTGTTGCAACCAAACTTGGTCACTAAACTTAGACTTAATTCCTTTGCTTGCCTCATGGCTAAGACTTACTGTCAATCACAATTTAGGGGGGGAGATTTCCTTGATTGTCAAGTAGTAACCAGATTATTTTCTCCCAACTCGCAGAGCTTATAGTCAGGTATTCAACCTCAATTCACGGAATTGCATACTCCAATGACTTGTCAAGATTTCCTATCGTTCGAGTGTCTACTCGTCTCTCCTGTAAGTTATTTCACGTTGTCCTGGGATCCCCTATCCCTCCGTAACTTCTTACTATCTTTCTTGTCAGTACAGGTGTTACCACATTTCCTCGAAGCGTTCTTACTGCCCATTATCTACTAATGGTCTTTACACTCGTCTGGGGTAATCATGACTCGTGCAACTTACATTTATATCTTTACAATACTTCCTCGACCAATTCGTACGTCGTTCTTTATTACTCCCACCCAACACTTTTTCCACGATTATCCACAACTGTAACCTATGTCATGACGATACCGAAGACCTTACCAGTCTTATATCCTTCGTCTAACAACATGGGTACACGTAACCTCATAATACGCAAAACTGTCCTTTTACGTGGGGAAGAGAACTTATCTCCCTTACTTAAACTTTCCTTGGAGTCACAACCCTAATCACAGGGTCCTCTTGCGGTCCAATAATATCTAATCATCACGCACCGCCTTAAAGTCATGTAGATTTTCAAAACCTACCAAAGTTGCCCTCCGCTTTCCGCCGGCAGCATTCGTACTTATTTATTCATGCCTTGCACATTTTCCTGAAATTATCTGGAAGGTCGTGGCCCTGACCGCCACACCAAACCAACTCCAAGTACCTCCAAGGGCATTTAACATAAATTCCTTCAAATTCAATTATTACTACTTTCTGCCTCAAATGAACAAATCACACCGACTTATTAAAAACAATGATGCCAAAGAAGGAAGGATAATTCACTGGTTACCACCACTTCTCTCCCTTTTCACTGGAAAAATCAGCTTACCAGAAAACTGGAATCGAGTCAATCTCTCTCTGCAGTCAACGTTGGCATAACAAGAGGCCAACTAGCCCGAACTCATAATGACCTCACTGTCTGTCATAACAGCTCTGTTGGGTCCAACGACTTTATCGTTACCGGCAATTATTATCTAACCGCTCAGCTACTACCCAACACTCACGGGTGTAGTCACGTCGAAAGGTTTTTATAGATTCCGGCTTTATTTCTTTACACTTGGTTGCTCTCTTTTTCACTGGTCGTACTCTTCCCGTACTCCCAAACTTATTCTAGCGTACGTACATAGCCTTCATACTGGTTCGGGCCTCAAATCTCTGGAGTTACTAAATTAAACAATACAAGGCACATTCCGGCTCTCACAACCTGGTTCCGGTGGAACACGTCCACGAACCCGTAAAATGACTAACTAAACTTGGGCCTTGCACCCTTGTGACCCTGTCACATAGCGGGACTACTACTAACTGATCCCATTTCCTTTCAAGTTATGGGGCGACCCTTAATAGGTCCTCAACTCGACTCGGCGTCACACTTAACTCTTACCCTTGGTCTGACTTAACTTTACTACCCGAGAAGGCCTTATATACCTAAGGTCTCGACGGTTATCACCTTCTCAGGCTCGCAATTTCCATGCTCCAAGCCTAACTTATCAGCCCCCCGTAACCGGGTACAAAACTTCTCGTAAAATCATAGTCGTGTTGTCTTGACCACAACAACCATACTTTCTTCGTCCGGATCTCGCCCGTACAATTTCCTTAAGCATACCACGTAGCTTAAGTTGCTAACATAGTCTTCCACTTAGTCTCTTAATTAACTTCTTAAGGGTCCATTACATTCTCACACAACTCATCATCACCTAATTATCTCAAACTAGCACGTAAAACCTTGATGAGAGTTTCTTAACTGCTCATACCTTCCCGGTATTTATTTAGTCCTTACCCAATCCTGGTAATCTAAAATCATCCTAGGCAACACACATGTGACCCCCAAACATAAATCTGTATAGTTGTATGTCACAATACCAACTATACTACAAACATTACCAACCTGGATACGCAATCCACATAATCCTTCCTGGGTCACTGCTGCCTTTCTCGTAGCTGCAAACAATCATAACTTGTTAGGGAAAGACGACCCTAACCATACAGCTCTATCGCACGATCTTAGAGCGAGAAGAATGGAAACCAATCCTAAATGTCCTGCAGCCTCCTGATTATAGATGTGGTGCACAACACACCGATAATCAAGACTCTACTAGACACGCGATGCGTAGACACTTTCAGAGGACTAATCGCTCACGATACCACTTTTGTCACGACCCGGCCGGGCGCATGGTGCCCTACACAGGCACCCTTTCAGATACCTCGAGAGAATAGCAATGAACATACACATCCGATAAAGTATTTAAACATAAAATAACAACAAAGCCGATAAGGCTACCTTACGAAAACCATATCAATAAAGCAAGACATTTTTTCTTTACGCCCAATCCACAATGTGACTACGGACCTCTAAGAATAAAAACTCAAGCGGGATGGGCCCGCCATACCCCTGAATGTACAATAACCGACAATACCGAGGATAAGCCTCAGGAATAAAGGAGCTTCTCAACGGTGACAGTGATCCTAAGAGCGAGGATCGGAAGCACGTACTCTACTGCGGCGTGAACGGCCCCGAAGGAGGTCAAGACAACATGTACCAAATATGTGGCCGAAAATGCGTAATGAAATCATAAGTCTAATAATAAAGCGGAGACATGTATGATACTCAATTAACGATAATCGTGCCTTACTAACAATGAGAGTAAATAGGTGTATACTTACAATATAAAGTAGGAAGCTCACGATCAAAACAGGACCACTTCGCAGTATCATTAAGCAATCCTATTCCTGGGACTATTTCACCCGCATAGATCGCGTGGACCCGCATGAGGTATTCCTCGCATGGGACTATTTCACCCGTATAAGCCCTTACGGACTCGCATGAGGTATTCCTCGCATAGGCTGGACCCGCCCGCATGGGACTATTTCACCCGCATAAGCCCTACGGACTCGCATGAGGTATTCCTCGCATCGTGGGTAGCAATTCCACGGAAATATGCAATGCCACAAACCCGGGGAATGACCCCGCAATTATTACTGAACTACTAGAACAAATCCGGCTATCACACATAACATAAGCACTACCGGCTTATCATACAATATATAAGTAAGTTAAGCAATCCCCTAACTTCTTATTATTCATTTCATATACTCTCATTTTAGTTTACTTAAGGCACTAACATGTTCTTTATAAAAATCCGGGAATTTAACCCAAAGTACTACGTACTTCTATTCTTTCAAAATGACTCATTTCATTATAAAACTTCCAAGATACTAATAACCTTAGTATCAAGTAACAATTCCTTTTTCAAGACAAGTCACAATACTTTTAGAAATAAAATTAGGCTTCTAAATCAAGTGACTTCTCCTCTCGTAAAAGCCTTAGGCAATTGATACCTTCAAATCAAATTGCCTTTCAAATAAATCAAGCCATTTATCTTTCCATAAAGCCAATATAACCAACTCCCCATAAAGTCGTTATATTCACTTTATACCTAAGTCAAGTACAATTTCCTATCCAAGGGATTTATACGTTTAAAACAAAACAAGTGTCACATTCTTTAAAACTCTTCGAGTCCCTTAACATGCTTAAAATTACTTAAGAGTAAACCATTCTCTTATTAACTTTCCATAAAGCTATTATAACCAACTTCCCATAAAGCCGTTATACTAGCCTTATACATTAGCAATTTACATTTTTCCTTATAACCAAGAGACTTAAACTTTCCAACAAACAAGTATTAAAATACTTTCAACATACTTAAAGTCTCTTAACTTTTGAAAATCAAGATATCCTTAATATTTAATCAAGTGAGTTAATTCCCTAACTCAAACAACTTGGGCATTCTTAAAATAAGCCAAGGATATCAAATAGACTAGATTTGTCAAAAATCTCGTACGTCTACCGTACTATACATTTACAACTTAATCATGCTCAAGAGATAAGAAAGTTCCACATACCTCTTCGGTTTAATCCACTTGCTAAGTCCAGTCGCCGTACGTAGTATGTCAACCTATAATGACCATAGTACGTCTATTAACTTCTAGTTTCAAACGTAGAATATTCCAAGTGCAAGTCACTAAATTCTACGGAAAATCGGACAGCACTTCCTTTGTTTTTACTAACTTTGCCACCTTTTCAAGGCCGAATACAATAACCAAACAGCCCCAATTGGCTCACCACAATTTATAAGGTAGTTCAATACAAATGAATAACCAAACAGCCCCAATTGGCTCACCACAAACGATAACAAACTAGTCTAAACTATAATGTCAATTCGGCAATTAGGCAACAATACAAATCGTTTCCAATTCCTTTTTAATCCAAGTGGTTTAGTATAACATGATATCAAGCCGCAATTAATAATAGCTACTACATTCCTCAAGTAGGTAAACATGCGACGATTCTAATTAACGACCAAAATTGTATTTCAATTTCAAAAGGCTAATCATGTCCTTTTCGGTTCTAGGCTTCTACAATCCATGTCACTTATCAAACTTCATAACACAAATCACATGATCACTTATAACTTATCATAACATGAAATCTTCAATTACAAAAGTAAAACGAAGATTATACCTCAATTAGCCCAATTATGATCCAAGATCACAAGTCGCTCCTTAGCAACTTTAGCTCCTCCTTTCGACGTTCCAATCCACTCCAAGCAACCCTTAGAAGCTTATAAAAGACTCATCTTCAAGTTTCAACTTCAAAGTTGAATAACCCTTTAGGTTTTCGCCTTGCGACTAATACGAAAACACCATATTTCCGGGATCTTTCTATTGAGAAACACTTACAATACCCTTAGGTACCTTGGTTTAAAGTAGGGAGATTATTGGACAACAATTGAATTTTTTTCTTTTGAAACCCTCCTAAAGCCGAGAGCCTCTATTGAGTTCTTCCAAATTTTTGTAAAATTTTGTCTAAGTGTTTTGCCTTGTCTTGCACTAGTATACATATATAACAAGATGGAGGGTCAAGATTAGAACAAATGGGTGGTTAGGATGCACTTCACAAGGATCAAGCCAAGTGGCATTGACTTGGTCAACAATGTCAAGCTCTTGCCTTTGCAAGACTTGATCTTTTAAATTATGGTCAAATGACCATTTCCCCCATGTCAATTTCGTCCAAGAGTATTAAGGGGGGGTGACACGTGTCGCCCTCCCGTTCGTCGCAATATTTCATTTTTCCGACAAATTCCAAAATTCCGATAAATTTACTCGTCTCAAATCTTAACATTTGAGTTCTTATGTACGTTCTTAGAAACATATCCTGAAATTTCCGGGGTGTAACAATAACAATACTAGAATGCAACTTTTCTACCAAGGGAGGGGGGTAGATTTCGGTTAGGCTAGGGGGGGGGGAGAATGCTTTGGACGAAATGCTCACAAAGGGAGAGGGAAGGATTTTTCAAGACTTGGAAGTAATTTTGTGGATGAAGAACTCTTCATCTAAGGGGGTATTTATAGGTCAAGCCATGGCCAACCAAGGGCCAAGATTATGCCAAGTGCAAGGCAAGTGTAAGGTCAAGATTTGGGCAAGTGTCCTTAGCCAACTTGCACACAAAATATCCTACCAACTCCTTGACTTGTGCAAAGGCACAAAAAACGTGCAACTCTATGTCCAATTCGTCCAATGGACGATTTCAAGTCCATCAATTGGAGGGTGACAAGTGTCGCCCTCCCGTTGGTCCAAAATGTTTCGTCTCTCGGAAAAATCCGCAAAAATACTAAATGACATAGCCGGAATTTTCCTACAAAAGCGTGGAAAGCGTTTCGTGGAAAACGATTCTTTTAGTGAGTTGTGCACAAATAAAAAAACGTCCAAGGCTTAAACTTTTAAGGCCAAACTTTCGTACGTACGCCCTCACGTACATACTCCGGAAATACGGGGTATAACATTCTCCCCTCCTTAGAAACATTCGTCCCGAATGTTCCTTCCCAAGACAGTTAACGGTAAAAGCTTAAAGCGGTTTGCAAGTGCCACATGGCCACAATATAACACTTAACAATTTACGAAAATTAAACCAGCAAGCAGGAAAGTAAGTTACCTGGAGGTGTGGGGAATAAGTGAGGATACCTCCGCCTCATGTCCTCCTCAGCTTCCCACGTCATCTCCTCCCTAAGCTCGTTCCGCCACAAGACTTTGACGGAAGCCACGTCCTTGGTCCGCAGACGCCTAACCTGACGATCGACTATCGCTATGGGAATCTCCTCATACGATAACCCCTCGGTCACCTGGACGTCGTCAATCGGATGTACCCTAGATGGATCCCCGATACATCTCCTCAGCATAGAAACGTGAAACACCGGATGCACTGCCTCCAGATCGGACGGCAGATCCAACTCGTAGGCAACCTTGCCTACTCTGCGGACAATCTGATAGGGCCCAATGTACCTTGGGCTGAGTTTCCCTTTCCTCCCGAATCTCATCACACCCTTCATGGGTGACACCTTTAGGAAAACCCAATCATCAACCTCGAACTCCAGATGCCGACGACGATGATCTGCATATGATTTCTGTCGACTCTGAGCTGTCAGCAACCTCTCCTGGATAAGCTTTACCTTATCCATCGCTCGTGCACCAAAATCTGGTCCCACTAATCGCACCTCGCCACATCGAACCAGCTATAGGCGATCGCACTTCCTCATACAAGGCCTCATAAGGCGCCATCCGAATACCGGAGTGGTAGCTATTATTATACGCGAACTCAACTAGAGGCAAATGATCCTCCCAACTACCATCGGTCAATAACACGGGCTCGCAGATATCCTCAAGAGTGCGGATAGTGCGCTCTGCTGTCCGTCTGCATGCGTGGATGAAATGCGATTACTGAGTTCACTGCGTCCCTAAACCCTCGGAAGGACCTTGAAGTTAGCCGTAAACCGGGCTCCTGCATGCGATATGATCGAAATAGGGACTCTATGCAGTCTGACGATCTCTCGGATGTAAAGTCTGGCATAATCCTCAGCCGAGAAAGTCGTCCTAACGGGAAGAAAGTGGGCTGATTTCGTCAGCCTATCGACGATAACCCATATAGAATCATGTCTCCTCTGAGTGCGAGGCAATCCTGTGATGAAGTCCATGTTTATCACATCCAACTTCCGGTCGGGATCTCTATCGTCAGAATAAACCACCAGGCCTCTGGTGCTCTACCTTCACCTGCTGACAACACGGGCACTGAGCTACGAACTCTGCAACGTCCCTCTTCAAGCCATCCCACCAATACACAGATCTAAGGTCGTGGTACATTTTGGTCGACCCCGGATGGATAGAGTAACGCGCGCTGTGTGCTTCCCCTAGAACCTGCTGCCGAAGTCCTGAAACATCTGGAACACACAACCTGCCCTCAAACCTTAGCACCCCATCAGGTGCTACCTCAAAAGGACCCTTCCCCTCACGAAGAGCCGTATCACGATACCGAATCAAAACCGGATCCTCGAACTGTTGCCTCTTCACCTCCTCGACGATGGAAGACTCGGCAACCTCACGAACTCTAACCCCACTGCTATCAGAATCAATCAAACGGACACCAAGGCTCGCTAACTGATGCAAATCACGAACCATGCCCCTCCTCTCTGGCTGCACCTCTGATAGGCTCCCCATCGACCTACGACTAAGAGCATCTGCCACAACATTGGCCTTCCCCGGGTGGTACAGGATATCGACGTCATAATCCTTAAGCAACTCTAACCACCGTCTCTGTCGTAAGTTCAGCTCCCTCTGGCTGAAGATATACTGGAGGCTCTTGTGGTCTGTATAAATATCCACGTGAACCCCATACAAATAGTGCCTCCAGATCTTCAAAGCGTGAATCACCGCTGCCAGCTCCAAATCATGGGTGGGGTAGTTCCTCTCGTGCTTCTTAAGCTGTCGGGATGCGTACGCTATAACTCTACCCTGCTGCATCAACACACATCCCAGCCCGATGCCTGACGCATCACAATACACGACATAACCATCTGGACCTTCTGGAAGAGTAAGAACGGGGGCGGTCGTCAGTCTCTCTTTCAAAGAATCGAAACCTCGCCACAAGCATCAGTCCATCAAACTTAGCCGCCTTACGAGTCGGCCTAGTCAATGGTGCGTAGATAGAAGCAAACTTCTACGAACGCCGATAATATCTGCAAGGCCCGAGCTGCGAACCTCAGCCGAGTAGTAGGTGCAGGCCAAGTCTCGATCGCCGATCTTGGTCGTATCCACTCGAATGCCATCAGCCCGACAATATGCCCAAGAAAAGCCACCGGCTAACCAAAACTCACATTTGGAAAACTTGGCGTATAATCGCTGGTCGGAGAACTGTCACAAGATCGCCAAATGCTCGCATGCTCTCGCCTGAGCGAGAATAAACCAAGATATCATCAATGAACACTATCACAAACGTGTCCAAAAATGGTTTGAACACTCGGTTCATCAAATCCATGAATACCACGAGCATCGGTCAACCAAAAGACATGACCACTGAACTCATAATGCCCGCACGTCCGAATGCGATCCTGGGACATCCACCTCTCGACTCGTACTGCGATAGCCCGATCGCAGATCAATCTTGGAGAAACATCTCGCGCCCGCTGGTCGAACAAATCATCAATCTCGGGAAGGGTATTCGTTCTTAATGGTCACCTTGTTCACATGTAATCAACACACATGCGCGGCGTCCGCCCTTCTTTTTCACGAACAATACCGGCGCTCCCCAGGGTGAAACACTAGGCCTAATGAAGCCCTTCTCCAGCAAATCTCTCAGTTGGTCCTTCAACTCTCTCAACTCGGCAGGTGCCATTCTGTATGGCGGAATGGAAATAGGCCGAGTGTGCGCAAAGACATCTATACAAAACTCGATCTCCTCTCGGGAGGATACAGAGAGTCGTCTGAAACACGTCTGGGAACTCTCGACCACTGGGCGCACGAAAATCTGATGCTGCGGCCTCGTGATCAAACACCCGAACGAGATGGTAGATATACCCCTTCTGCACCATCTTCCTAGCCTTGAGGTAAGAAATAAACCTACCGCCGGCGTCTGGTGTTCCTCCCACTCAACAACCGGCTCCTCAGGAAACTGGAACCGAACTACTCTCTCCCGGCAGTCTACATTGGTGTTACACCCCGTATTTACAGGACATGGTGTAAGAACGTAAGTAAGAACCCGCAAGTGTTAAGATTTGAGACTTGTAAAATTTATCGGAAATTATGGAATTGTCGGAAATTGTGTTATTGTAACGAATGGGAGGGCGACACGTGTCACCCCCCCTTATGTGATGCCTTGGTCGAAAAATGCAAGGGCAAGAGGGTCATTGGACCTTAGTCTTGCAAGCATGTGTAGCATGAGAATGTTGACTAGTCAAGGGGTCAATAAGTCTTGATTTTTAATGTAAGACTACATCTAAGCCATCCATGTGTTTATATCATAACCCTCCTAGGTGCTTTATATATTACTACTAGTAGAGGGAGAGTTTTACACTTAGAAAAATTGCAAAAATTGAAGACCACTCCATGGGAGCTCTCGGGTTCCACTAAGGAAAAGAAGAGAAAAATTTGTTCCTTGTTCTTTTGATTCCCCACTTTAAACCAAGGTTCTTGAGGGTAGTGTAAGCATATCTCAATAGAAAAATCCCGGAAAAAGAGAGTTTTCGGGTTAGTCGCAAGGTGAAAACCTAATGGTCTTTCTAGGTTTTGTTTGGGGATTTGAAGGATAATTGTTGGTGTTGTTCTAAGGGTCTCAACAAGCGGATTGAAGTGTCTTGGAGAGGTTCTAAACTACTAAGGAGCGACTTTGGATTGGAATTTGGATTAAGAATCGTCGAGGTATAATCTTGTTCTTTGAAAGTGTTACAAGATTATTTATTTTGTTGTTAGCTTTACATGTTGCTAGTATGTAGTATATGTGTTGAAGTTTATAAGGATTATGGATTGATTGTAGCCTTGGAAAATTCGAAATGTATGTAAGCCATGTTAAGTTGGATTACAATTTAGTCGTTACTAAAATCGTCGCATGTTACTTACTTAAAGATTATGGTTATTATAATCAAATACGACTTGATATCGTGTTATGCTACCAATTTGGATTGAAATGGAAATTTGATGAGAATTGGTAAGGTTGAACTCAAGGTGGCCGAATTTGGACTTTTAGTTTGTTTTTCATTTGTATTGGACTACTTTCTAAATTGTGAGCCAATTGGGGCTGTTTAGTTTTTATTTGTATTGGAGTACCTTATAGAAATTGTGAGCCAATTGGGGTTGTTTGGTTATTGTATTCGGCCTTGAAAAAGGTGGCAAGTAAGTAAAAACAAAGGAAGTGTTGTCCGATTTTCCGTAGAATTTGGCGACTTAGCACTTAGAATATTCTACGTTTGAAGTAAGAGGTTAATGGACGTATTGTGACCATGATAGGTTGAAGTACTAGGTATAGCGTATCCTACTTGAAGAATGGAGTAGCTCAAGGTTGATGTACTTTGGAGCATTTTGCTACTTGTCGACAATCGTCGCGAGGTATGTGAACCTCTTCCTTCTTTTGACATGATTCTATGTATGGAATATACATGTAGTACTATTTCATGATTCCTTCTACTCTTAGAAGTTAAGAGGTATGTATGTTGATTTACTCTATGTAAAGGTTATGTATAAGTTATCCTAAGTTCTTACCAAGTCTTATGGGGGATGTTGGTAAGAGTCGTTAGAAGGTATTTTGGAGCCAAGTTGACTTGGCTAATTTACGGCACGAATAAGAATAAGTATCGAACAAGCCATTGCAGCGTTAATAAAGGAAAATGTAATGACAATTAATTATGTTAAAACAAGTAGAATTCTCCATCTGCATAGAAGCTAAGATAAGACAAAATTGTATTACATTTTCTAGATCATGGCTACTTGATTAAGATGGTTATAAATAAGTATAACTTATTCACAACGCACCAAGTATATGTTACTTAATTTATAAGGATTTACGTATGAAGTTTTAAGACTATGGACCTCAATTGTTAAAAGGTTAAGGGACTTTATTTTTCAAGTTATGAGACTTGATTCTTAAAGGAAGAAATGAATTGATTTAAAAGTATAGAATACTTGATTTGGAAAGTATTGATTTCTTGCCTTTCTAAAGTTAAGGAACTTGTTTTCTTAAAAGATAAGAGACTTGAAGTATTTTGAAAGCTATGTGATTTGAATTGAAAGTATAAGTTTCTTGGTCATAAAAGGAATGAATTTGTCTCAGACATAAAGAGTTATAACGGCTTTATGGGAAGTTGGTTATAACAACTTTATGGAAGATTAAAAGAATGGTTTTCTTCAGTAATGTAAGCAAAGAAATGATTTGAAATAAAGAAGGGCAAATTGTTTTAAAGGTACAAATTGCTTAAAGTTTTAAAGAAAGAAGTCACTTGATTTAGAAGCCTATAAATGTATTTCTAAAAAGTATTGTGACTTGTCGTGAAAAGTAGGTATGACTTGATACTACGGTTATTAGTATCTTGGAAGTTTTATTTGAAAGAGAATCATTTTAAAGGAGTAGAGGCACGTAGTACGTTGGGTTAAATTCCCGGATTTTATAATGACATGTTAGTGCCTTAAGTAAACAAAAATGAGAGTGTATATGAACAAGCTAATAAGAAGTTAGGGGATTTCTTAACTTGCTTATATTATGTATGATAAGTCGGTAGTGCTTATGTTATGTATGATAAGCCGGTAGTGCTTATGTTATGTATGATAAGTCGGTAGTGCTTATGTTATGTATGGTAAGCTGGTGGTGCTTATGCTATGTATGATAAGCCGATAGGGCTTATGTTATGTATGATGGCCGGTTGAGTTAGGGTAAGAGTATAAATGAGGGGCAAGCCCCAAGACGTTATACCACCTTCTCCAGGGTAAGAGTATAAGTGAGGGGTAAATCCCCGAGACGCTGTACCACCTGCTTTATGTGTTATTGGACGACCGGTCGAGATAGGGTAAGAGTATAAATGAGGGGCAAGCCCCAAGACGTTATACCACCTTCTCCAGGGTAAGAGTATAAATGAGGGGCAAGCCCCAAGACGTTATACCCCCTGCTTTACCACCTTCTCCAGGGTAAGAGTATAAATGAGGGGCAAGCCCCCAGATGTTATACCACCTGTTTTGATTGATTTTATGGGCGTGAGACCCATGGTTATGTTTTACACTTTTAGCTGTCGACAGTGATGGGGGATTCCACGGGCATGCTTTGATATTGGTGTGACTGATCGCGTCCCAGTTTGGGCCGGGTAGTATATGTGTCCCTCCGTAGTGGGCCGGACTATGTTATGAAAGATAAGTAAGTTAGACAGAAATGAACTTAATGACTTCTCCTAAGTAAGTACGTAAGATATGGCTATAACTCTTAATGGAATGGAAAAAGATATTGATGTGAAATTAAGTTCATAAGTGGTAATGACACGGCAGGATCTGGTATGTATTTTTTATACTTGTCCTTGTCATTCTTTTGTCTGATTATGATACATTTCTTATGCGTTATTTACATTCCATATTAAATTGTTGTTATCGACCCCGCCGGCTGCGTTCATGTCCGCAGTTTAGGTACGCGATTATGGATCCGCGAGCTTAGGATCGGTTCAGCATTTTGAGATGGCTCCAATGTTAGGAGTTGTTATGGCTATGTATATTCAGGTGCGGCGGGGCCTTGTCCCGCCACGATGGTTATGTTAACACTCTTAGAGTGCAGTAGTCACATATTGTGGGTCGGTTTGTAAAGGAAAGGCAATCGCCGTTTATGTATATGCGTCGGGAAGGTAGCCTATGTCACACCCGAACCCGGGCGTGATCGGTGCCCCACCAGGCACCTTCTACCTTAACAACTAAGTACATTGCGGAAATTAGTAATGACTCATTTTTAAAAAAACGTGCGTGCAAGGGCAAAGCCGACAAGGCTGCCATATATACATAAACAATGAACACAACATGTACATGAGTCCAATCCACATATGAATACAGACCTGCAGAGTTATCTTGAACTATGACGGACAAGACCCGCCAGTACCCAAAGCGTACAAAGCACATGCATGAAGGATATATACCAAAAAGATAAACTCACGCAGAGGAGCTTATCCAAAAACCACTGGCGGATCCTACGCCGCGATCACCGAACAGCGTACCTAAACTGCGGCATGAGCGCGGCCCGAAGGAGGTCGATGCGAAGAATGTACCAAGTATGTGAGCGAAATGCGTAATAAAATCATAACAGTCTAAACAAAGCAGGAGACATGTATGATAGCCAACCTACGATTACATAATACATAGCGATCCACATCAAGTCGTGGACGCAGCCCTGAGTCATTACTCAAATATAACCATGGGTCTCACGCCCATAACATCAATCATGCTCGTGGAATCTTTCCTCACCGCGTGATCCATGATATAGTACAACACCAATAGGCATACATGAACACCAAGTCCCACCGGTGGTATAGCATCTTGGGGGTTTACCCCTCACTTATACTCTTACCGTGGAGAAGGTGGTAGCGGTGGTATAGCATCTTGGGGTGTACCCGCACATATACTCTACCGGAGAAGGTGGTAAAGCAGGTGGTATAGCATCTTGGGGTTTACCTCACATATACTCTACCTGGAGAAGGTGGTAAAGCAGTGGTATAGCATCTTGGGGGTTTACCCCTCACATATACTCTACCCTGGAGAAGGTGGTAAAACAGGTGGTATAGCATCTTGGGGGTTTACCCCTCACATATACTCTACCCTGGAGAAGGTGGTAAAGCAGGTGGTATAGCATCTTGGGGGTTTACCCCTCACTTATACTCTTACCCTATCTCGACCGACCATCAAACAAGACATAAGCACTACCATGTCTTTTATAAAAAGAATCAGCGAATTTAACCCAAGTACTACAAATAACGGAAGCATACCCGTGGAATCCCACATCACTGTCGGTACGTCCCAGTAACTTACAACCAGACAGCCGACCCTTCAACCGAGAGTCGCGACAACGTAATTAAACATAGTACTTGCACTCAAAGGCTATTACCAGCACATATAGGCAAGTTCTAAATTAACCAAGCCAAAGTACTTATCAGGGCACAAGTAGAATAAATTCTCATTTAACAAGCCAAAGTACTTATCCGGGCACAAATAGAATAAATTCTCATTTAACAAGCCAAAGTACTTATCCGGGCACAAATAGAATAAATTCTCATTTAACAAGCCAAAGTACTTATCCGGGCACAAATAGAATAAATTCTCATTTAACAAGCCAAAGTACTAATCAAGGCATACATAGAATAATTCTCTTTTAACAAGTCAAAGTACTTATTAAGGCACACTTAGACAAATTCTCAATTTATCAAGCCAAAGTACTAATCAAGGCATACATAGAATAATTCTCTT
This sequence comes from Przewalskia tangutica, assembly GCA_029844215.1. Lineage (NCBI taxonomy): Eukaryota > Viridiplantae > Streptophyta > Magnoliopsida > Solanales > Solanaceae > Przewalskia > Przewalskia tangutica. The sequence goes on along the minus strand of CM056739.1, from coordinate 16,727,294 downwards.
TTAACAAGTCAAAGTACTTATCAAGGCACACTTAGACAAATTCTCAATTTATCAAGTCAAAGTACTACATACGTACATTCTTTTATAAAAGACTCCTTTCTATGTAAAGCCCCAAGATACTAACACCCGTAGTATCAATGCGTGTCTATTTTTCAAAGTAAGTTACTACACTTTTAGAAAACTCATTTCAAAGCTTGAAATCAAGTAACTCCAAATTTTCACAATCTAGGCAACTTATGCCGATTTAATCAAAATAGACAACTTTCTAAACCTTCCATAAAGCCGTTATAACCAACTTCCCATAAAGCCGTTATAACCCTTTATGGTTTTAGACGTATCCATTCCTTCAATAACCAAGAGACTTATACTATTAAAACCAAGTATCACATACATACAAATCAAGTTCTTAACTTTCAAAATACTTCAAGTCTCTTACTAGTTAGAAAACAAGTTTTCTTCTACTTTTTAAACCTCAAGTAACTTCACCCTTAACGCAAGTTACTTCTCTTAAATCATGTCATTTCTCCTCTTTTAAAACAAATAAGTAAATCACTCCTTTGACTCCCCTAAAGTCATTATAATGACCTTTAGGTTTTAGAACTAAGGCATTAGTCAAAAGATTTGGAAAACCACTTCCTTTTCAAGTCTCTATGTACTTTAAGAAAAATACCTTCACTTTTAAGAATCCAAACTTCCTAAGGAAATGGATTATACTACTTACAATTTAAACATCAAAGTACACCCAGGAAGTACATAGAACAAATTCTATCTTAGGCAATCCAAATACAAGCAAGGAATGGATCATTCGAGAGTAGAACTTAATTTCTTTATTCTAAGGAATCATGCTAGAAGAGGAGATAGTTCACATACCTTTCGGCTAAATCCACAAGCTGCCGAATACACCGTGCGTGAAGTGTCAACCTATAATGGTCACAACAAGGCTATCAACTTCTAGTCTCATGTAGAATAATACTAAGTATTTAGTCTCTAATTCTACGGAAAATCGGCAGCACTTCCTTTGTTTCTACTCACTTTGCCACCTTTTTCAAGGCCGAATACAATAACCAACATGCCACATTTAAGGCTCCAAACAACAATCAAACAAAGGTGATTACACGCCTTACTATACGTGTAAAATTCCGCCACAATTCATACGAAATAGCCTAAGGCACACTAGCCAATTCTCGGCCAACTTCCATAGCAACACTAAGTCCTTTCCAATCCTTTTCCAATTCCAAGTTCTAAGGTCTAACATGTTATATAGTCTAAACAAATTCAACAACTACAATTTCCTTCTTTATACAACATGCGACGCTTAGACTAATAATCAACTAGAATTGAAATCTTAAAGTTAAACATGCTAGATTTCGGATTAGGGTTCCAATAACCAATATCCTTATCAATACTCATACTATATATCTCATGCTTGATAATAACCATAGCTACAATCATAAGTAAGCCTTAACTATTAAAACGACAAAATTTATACCTTTCAAAGCCATTAAATTTTCCAATATCCAAAATCGCCTTTAGCAATTCTTAGCTCCTTTCCTTAGGTTCCAATCCGCTCCAAGCACTCCTTAGGCCTATGAAGAACCCATCTTCAAGTTCCAACTTCAAAGTTGAAGAACTCCTTAGTTTCCGCCTTGCGACTAACGTAAAAATACGTTTTCCAAATCTTTCTATTGAGATATCCTTACAATACCCTAAGGGACATTGGGTTAAAGTCTTGTGGCTAATGGATCAAAACTATAAAATTTTTGTGTGGGATACAAGGTGAACCCGAGAGCATGTAGTGAAGACAACAAGGTTCTCTAATTTTTCTAAGTGTAAAATGAGCTTGTCTTGCACTAGTAGTATACTTATAACACAATGGAGGGTCATGACTTAAACAAATGTGAGGCTAGGATGAGTTTCACTTGGATCAAGCCTAGGTGGACAAGTTGACTTGGTCAACAAACTCAAGCTAGCAAGACTTATCTTCCAAAGTGGTCAATGACCATTTTACCCTTGTACAAATTCCGACCAAGCCATGTGGGGGTGCCACGTGTCGCCCTCTCATTCGTCCATAAAATTCCGTAACCCTCGTGGGCCCCGCAAAACGTAAAATTCCTCGGGTGGGCCCCACGTAACCAAATCCGTCAAAATAAATTTCCAAAAGTTAAGAGTTCCATACTCTTCAAATAATGCATTTTGAGAATCCAATTCTCAACAACGAACATTTTTCCTTTCCGACGTCCGGAAGATTTTCCGTCAGAAAAACAATTCTTCCTTTCGTACATATTTCCAAGTCTTGTGTTCCACACGTACCTTCACTTACACCTGTCCTGAACTTACGGGGTGTAACACCCTATCGGCTAACCTGTTGTTTTATTACTGTTGTTTTTATTTTATAAGTTTCATGTATGTTCCGCTGATTTTCTCTGATGTTTACCTGTAAGGGTGCCCAGGTAGGGCACCAGTCGCGGTCCCGGGGTCGGGTCGTGACAATTGGCGTAGCAAGAGGCTAGCCAATCCATACCCATGATCACATCGAAATCAGTCATGTCCAACTCTATCAAGTCGGCTAGGGTCTGACGACTGCAAATGGTCACTGGACAAGCCCTATATACCCGCCGAGCTACCACCGAATCACCCACTGGCGTAGCCACCTCGAAAGGGTCTATGGACTCAGGCTCTATCCCTATCCCACTAGCAATAAGGGGAGATATATAGGACAGAGTAGAACCCGGATCTATCAAGGCATACACATCAAATCCAGAAACTGATAAGGTACCTGTGACGACATCAGGTGAGGCCTCCTGATCCTGCCGGCTGGACAAGGCATAAATGCGGTTCTGAGGACCGCTAGAACTGGGACCTGCGCCACGACCTCTGCCGCGACCTGCTGGCCCATGAGTACCTTGCCCTCCGGGGCGAGTAACTGTCGGGGATGAAGAAGCGGCAGACCACATGGTGAGCCTACCACCGCGCGCCGCCCGGCCGGACAAACTCGCGAAATGACCTGCGGCCACAAGTATAGCAAGCTCGAGTCTGCCTCGAATGGAATCTACCACAACGGGCACCAGGCAGACCTCGAGCGGTTAGCACCCTGCTACTCGAAATCAAGTCTGGGCCACGACACGCCGACTGCTCTGGCTGTACTGAAAATGATGTAGGAGCGCTCTGCGCCGGCTGTGGTGCAAATCTGGACTTCTGCTGATGCCGCCCACCCTGAGAACCACCAAAAGAACCGGCCGTCTTGGCCTTCTTCTGCTGCTGATATCGGTCTACCCGGCGGTCTCTACGCTCCTCGCATCCCAGTGCATGAGCCTGCATACGGGTAATGTCCATGCCTGGCTGAAGGGACACACCCGCACAAGACTCGGCCATATAGTCGTCTAGCCCGGTGACGTAGCGATGCACCCGGTCCTCCATATCTGCTACCAGTGCAGGGACATATCGAGCCAATGAATCAAACTCGACATTGTACTCCCTAACTGTGCGTCCTCCCTGTCTCAGCAACAAGAATCTATCAGCTCGTGCCCTCCTCATCTGCGGAGGCAAGAAGTGTGTGAGAAAAGCCTCCGAAAACTCATCCCATACTGCTGGAGGTGCATGCTCTCCCCGGGAAAGCTCCCATGAATCAAACCAATCGACTGCGGTATCACGCGCGGCCGCGAACCGAATGTCACAGACTCAGTCTCTGAAGCCTTGATCACCCGCATGATCCTCTGCAACTGACGGATGAACTCCTGCGGATCATCCTCCGGCCTCGACCCGTAAAACTCTGGCGGGCTACAACTAAGGAAATCCCGTAGCCTCAAACTGTCTGCCCTCGGGTGCACTACAGGTGCCTGTCCTCATGTCTGGCCACAATCCGAGCAAATAACTGGGCCATCTCTCTGTACCCCATCTCCTCTGCTCCGGTGTGGGGCCCGGAGTGCAGTGCTGCGGTCTCTCTTTGGGGCGGCGGCGTCATGGAACTTCGCCGTCTCGGGTATAGGCGGGCACGAGCCCTCGTGACTGGGTGTCTGCTAGCGACTCCTCGGCTGCCTTGCCGCCACGGGCGGGTTGCTTTACGTGGAGGCATAGCATTACGAGGAAAGGAATACGTTAGAGGGTCCAACCTATAACACGGCTAAAGCACGATCTCGGAATGAGAAGAATGGAAACCAATCCTAAATATCCTATAGCCTCACGATTATTGGTGTGGTGCACAACACCGATAATCAAGACTTACCGTCTGATGCGTCAGACACTTTCAGGATTAACCGCTCGATACCACTTTTGTCATGACCCGTTCGGGGCGTGATCGTGCCTTCAGGGGCACCCAAGTAGTCATACATCAGAGTAATCAGCGGAATATAAAAACAAGACATGAAATAGTTGTAAAATGAGACACAGTTTATGTGAGAAAAAGTCGTCTTTCGGCATATATATATAAACATGGTTTAGCAGTTACATCCCAAACTGTACAACATGACTACAGACCTCTAAGGAAATATACAACTATGGCGGACGGGGCCGCCATACCTCGATCAGACAAAACTATCTACAACAGGGAGATCATACCCAAAAGTAGAGCCTCCGGAGAAGATGGAGCTCCTGACACCAACGCAAAAGATCCTAAGGATGCGGATCTAGCACCTGCTTGCCTTTACCTGCGGCATGAGCGGCCCAGAAGTCGCATAACAGGTACCAAGTATGTGAAACTATAAAGTACTTAAATGAAATCAAAGTATTTAAAACCTTTTCACAAATACAATCAGTTCAATTGCACATAGTGCCACATCACAAACAACAACAGTAATAGGAAAACTGTAACAGGTCTATTCTAGGCCGCGAACGATCGAAGCAAGGCCAATCGCCCATAGTATCATTCTGCGTGCCTAGTCCTGGACTTCCGCAGTCCGCATAGGTCACACACAGACCCGCATGAGGTATTCCTCGCATCGGGGGTAGCCAACCCCCGGTACCCGCCTGGACTCCCGCAGTCCGCATAGTCTCAATAGACCGCATAGTCCCATGGACCGCATAGGGAATCCCCCGCATCGGGCTAAACACCCGGAATGATCAATCCTGGAGCATACCGCTGCTCCGCATAGTCTCACAGACCGCATAGGCCGTATAGACCCGCATCAAGGGTGGCAAGCCCTCGGTATAATAAGTCAAGGGGGTAGGTGATATAATAACAGTACAACAGACTTACCGTTTAGCAACGTAAGCACAGCAAGAATGACCCCCTTACACAGCATTACAAGACACTAACACAGGTAGCATCATAATATGTCTACTTATCAAACAATCTTACTACACTTAACAGAAATCAATACAAGGCTTTTATAACCAAACAAGTAAACAGTTCCTTTTTATCTTTCTTAAGTTGTTATACCTAACTTCCCATAAAGCTAGTATAACTCTTAAGCTTTTGTTTTAAAAACCAAATATTTATCTTCTGTTAAAAATGATTCAGTAGTTCTTTTGAAATGCATCAGGATTCTTATTATTCAGGCTTAAGTCAAAAGACATTGCCGTAGTTATTATTCAGGCTTAAGTCAAAAGACATTGCCGTAGTTATTATTCAGTTAACACATGTACGTCTACCGTACTATATATATATGTTAAAATATCATGCTTAGGAAGAATCACATACCTTCTCGGCGAAAACCTCCTGCCAAGTCGAATATGTCGCGCGCAGAGAATCAGCCTATAACAGTCAAATACGTCTATCAACGTCTCAGGCATCGTATAAAGCTCTAAGCGAGAGGTTCTCAATTCTACGGAAAGTCGGGCAGCACTTCCCTACCGGTGAGCTATATAAGTTCATTGTGAAACAATTCTATGTAAATCTGATTTAATTATTCTTCTTTTATACCCTTCTACTGTGATAACAGTTCAATTCTATTCTGTAATATTCTTCTAAGTATTTAATACTTATCCTTATACTTCTACAGTATGTATTTTCTAATTATAAAAGAAGGGTAAGATTATTTACCTCTATAAGCCCAAAATTATCCGAGTATAAACGTCGCTCCTGAGCAAGGTTTAGCTCCTAATTTGTACGCTCCGATAGCTCCAAGAACCTTTAGAAGTTCTTCACAACTTCTACTAAGTACTAAGGGATTTGGGCTAGGGTATTTTGGGCATTATAACAATACTAGAAGGCAACTTTTCTACCAAGGGAGGGGGGTAGATTTCGGCTAGGCTAGGGGGGGGGGGAGAATGCTTTGGACGAAATGCTCACAAAGGGAGAGGGAAGGATTTTTCAAGACTTGGAAGTAATTTTGTGGATGAAGAACTCTTCATCTAAGGGGGTATTTATAGGTCAAGCCATGGCCAACCAAGGGCCAAGATTATGCCAAGTGCAAGGCAAGTGTAAGGTCAAGATTTGGGCTAGTGTCCTTAGCCAACTTGCACACAAAATATCCTACCAACTCCTTGACTTGTGCAAAGGCACAAAAAACATGCAACTCTATGTCCAATTCGTCCAATGGACGATTTCAAGTCCATCAATTGGAGGGTGACAAGTGTCGCCCTCCCGTTGGTCCAAAATGTTTCGTCTCTCGGAAAAATCCGCAAAAATACTAAATGACATAGCCGGAATTTTCCCTACAAAAGTTGTGGAAACGTTTCGTCGGAAAACGATTCTTTTAGTGAGTTGTGCACAAATAAAAACGTCCAAGGCTTAAACTTTTAAGGCCAAACTTTCGTACGTACGCCCTCACGTACATACTCCGGAAATACGGGGTATAACACCTTACTTCCTCTTTGTCGCTCTAACCATAATCCTACCCTGCAGGGCGCCTAGCTATATAAGGCGATGAACCAGCCACCGATCCCGAAGACTGAGTCTCTACATCTGTGCTACCTCTAATCGGACAAACTCCCACCAAATGGCCCTGCTGGCCGCAAGCATAACAATCTCCCCAAAGTAGTACGACACCCTGAGGGCCATCCTCAGCTCTCTATCCATAGAACTCTGGCGAACTGCGACTCAAGAAATCCCGAAGTCTCAGACTATCGGATCTAGGGTGAATCACTGGTACTGCCGGAACCACCGGCTCCCATCCGTCCTCATTCCCAGCCACCAGCCTAGCTAGTAACTGGGCCATCTCCTTGAACTCATATCCTCGGCTCCTGGCCGTGGAACTGGAGGCTCAGGTATCGTGGCCTCAGTAGAAACTGTTGCCGCTCTAAACTCTGCTGGGGCTAGCGGCGTCATAAAACTCATCGTCTGAAGTACTATCTCAGGTAATGACCAGGCCTGTGCCCTCGTAACCCTCTGTGTTCAACTCGTAGCTCCCTCTGCTGCCTTGCCCATCTGGGCCTTGGTTGCCTTGCGCGGAGGCATAACGGGTACATAAGAATACGCCAGAGGGAGTCCAACTTATAACACAGCTCTAAGGCACGATCTCAGAGTGAGAAGAATGGAAACCAATCCTAAATATCCTGCAGCCTCCTGATTATAGGTGTGGTGCACAACACACCGATAATCAAGACTCTACTAGATACGGTCTGTAGACACTTTCCGAGGATTAACTGCTCTGATACCACTTTTGTCACGACCCGATCCCGGGCCCGTGACTGGTGCCTTACCCGGGCACCCAAGTAGACATACATCAGAGTAATCAGCGGAATATAACAAACAAGACATGAAACATATGTATCCAATAAGAAAATAGGCTAACCAAAACGGTCACCTTTCTGTATAAATAAATGAAAACTTGAACAGTTACATCCCTTTCACAAACCACGCCACACAGCGATTACTACGGACCTGCAGAATGTTATAACAACGACGGACGAGGCCCGCCATACCCCGAATGTAAGTACCTACAACAACAAGGGACTATACGAAAGATAAGCCTCGGAGAAACGGAGCTTCCCAAAACGCTGAATCGTGATCCTATGGCGAGGATCCACAACCGATGTACCTCGCTGCGGCATGAGCGGCCTCGAAGGAAGGTCGATGCAACAGTACCAGTATGTGAAACTTGAAATATCAGAAATCATAACGATCTAAAATAAAACAGAGACATGTATGATAACAAAACTCTGATTCACAACATAAGCGATCATGTCAAGTCGTGGACTCACGCCTCAAAGTCATCCTCACGCGTGGAACTCGCCCGCCAGCTGGCGATCTAGGTATAAATCGTGTGATACGTATAACATGTTTCGGCCCATCTCATGGACTCGGTGTCGGATCGTATGGAATACATTCCCGGCCCATCTCATGGACTCGGTGTCGGATCGTATGGAATACATTCCCGGCCCATCTCATGGACTCGGTGTCGGATCGTGTAGAATACATTCCCGGTCCATCCCATGGACTCGGTATAGAATCGTGTGGAATACATTCCCGGTCCATCCCATGGACTCGGTATAGAATCGTGTGGAATACATTCCCGGTCCATCCCATGGACTCGGTATAGAATCGTGTGGAATACATTCCCGGTCCATCACTGGTACTCGGTATAGAATCGTGTGGAATACATTCCCGGTCCATCCCATGGACTCGGTATAGAATCGTGTGGAATACATTCCCGGTCCATCCCATGGACTCGGTATAGAATCGTGTGGAATACATTCCCGGTCCATCCCATGGACTCGGTATCAAATCGGGTGGAATACATTCCCGGTCCATCCCATGGACTCGGTATCAAATCGGGTGGAATACATTCCCGGTCCATCCCATGGACTCGGTATCAAATCAGCCATAACATTTAAACTCTCTTTTAAGACAAATTAAGATAATACCATACTTTCCTTTTTTAAAATCAAGTAGCAACATTCTTTCCAAAAAGTTCAAGTTTGCCTAATTTCAAATACTCAAGTCTCTCATTTTCGAAAGGTTTCGTAGTTCATAGTCTTAATCACTTAATAACATAATTCTCTTTTAAAACAATTTGAGTAACATATGCCTTATGTGTGAGTAGGTTATTATTGTTTATAACAATCTTATTAAAGCAGCCATGATCTAGGAATTGTAATACAATTTTGTCTTATCTTAGCTTCTATGCAGATGGAGGTTTCTACTGGTTTTAATATAATTAATTATTTGTCAATACATTTTCCTTTATTAACGTTGCAGTGGTTCGTTCGATACTTATTCTCATTTCCGAAATCAGTAAAACATTATTCTTAAAAAACCAAGTACTCATTACTCACGAATGAGGTTTCACACTTTTTAACAAAATTCATATCAATTCAATTAAGTCAAGTCTCTTATCTTTTAAGATCAAGTCTCTTAACTTCTAAAATCAATAAACCATTCTTTTACCTACATAAAGTCGTTATAACTAATTTCCCATAAAGCTATTATAACACTTTATGTTTTAAACCAACCAAAACTCATTTAGCACACGACGCTCACCGTACTACATAGTTTACAAAACATCATGCTAGAAAGGATAGGAAGAGGTTCACATACCTCGCGACGATTATCGACAATTAGCAAATAGCTCCAAAGTACTGTAACCCTGCTAGCCTTTTCCACCCTTCCAGTAGAATACGCTACTCGTAGTACTTCAACCTATACAGGCCACAAAACGTCTATCAACCTCTAGATCTCTTCGTAGAATAATTCTAGATACAAGATTCCTTATTCTACGGAAAATTCGGCAGCACCTCCCCCCCGCAACTACATAAATCTCCTCCTCTAACGAGGCCTGCTACTAAACCAACAATGCGGGGTTACACGTCTAACCGGACGTGTACAATTCTACTCCACAATAATACTACAAGTCTACTGTAAATACAGTCCTATGTAAATACAGTTCAATTCTTTAATCATCCTTCCAATATATCTTATACTCAATTCTAAACTACTACAACATGTAATCTCCCATTACAATAGGGGGACAAAGATAATTACCTCGATAAGCCCAAAATTATCCAAGATATAAGTCGATCCTGAGCAACATTTAGCTCCAATTCCTTATGCTCCAACCCGCTCCAAGCAACCCTTAGAAGTTTCTAAACAACTTCTCTTAACACTTCATCTAAGCTATGAAGATTTTTCTAGGGCTTCATTTTGCGACTATTGTAATAAAATAGTATTTCCGGGTTCCTAGTATTGAAAAAACTTTGGAATACAACTAGAGATACTAGGCTAAGGTATTTGGGATTTATACAACAATACTTAAGGTATTTCTCTACACAAAGTGGGAGGGGGACGAGAACAATTTTAAAGGGAGGGAGTATTTTGCCTTGGAAGACTTAAGTGTGGATGATATGAAGTCTTCAACTAAGGGGGTATATATAGAAGAATCAAGGGTCAAGATCTATGCAAGTGTGGGGTCAAGATTGGGCCATGTGGGTGGGTAGTTTACCAACCATTTGCCTACCACAAAAATGGGACAAGTGGCTTGCCACTTGTCCCCTAAAACGTCCAAGCCATGTGTCCCTCATCAATTCGGCCACTTGGCCACATGGGGGTGACACGTGTCGCCCCCCTACTCGTCCAAAATATTTCATCTTCCGAAGATACCCGTAATGCCAAAAATCCAAAAATAAAGTGGGCCCCGCAAAACCGTAAATTCTCCCGTGGGCCCCACGTGACCAATTTCGGAAATAAAATTCCATAATTCCTAAAAATTCCAAAAAGTCCGAATACCAAATCTGGGAATCCAATTCCCATTAACGAACCTTTTTCCTTAACAAAATTCGGAAACTTTTCCGTCGAAAAATCACGTCTTTCTTCCTTTCCAATTTAAATGTCGTATTCTCGTACGTACGTCCTCATATACATACCCTGGAACTACGGGGTATAACATTCTTCCCCCCTTAGAAACATTCGTCCCGAATGTTCCTTCTAAGTCTCCAAAACATACCTGCGCCGGTATAGTCTTCACTACTGTACTTACCAAACCAATCCTGCCACCAATGGCCATAGTATAACATACGCGCAAAACTCATTCCAAGCCAATGAGGAATCACCTCTAACGTGCATAACAACAGAAAACTTCCACCCATGGTCCAAAGGATACTTTCTTCCCCTCTTCACTTATAAAAAGGACATTTCCATCATCTTAACACATCTTAGCCTCTTTTCTTACTCGTCGTATCTTCCTCGTACACTCGAAATCTTCCTACTATACGTACCACATTTCTGTCATTGCTTCAGTTTCCAAAATCTCGGGATTACTACCTCCAACTTGGTCATCATTAACTGGGAACACTCTTGATGGATCCCCGATACTTTTCCGAACATATCCACATCCTGCTGGATCAAGTACGGACCAACTATCTGAACCTTGCCAACATCGAACCAATCGACCGGCAACCTACACTTCCGTCCATACAAGGCTTCATAAGGCACCATCCGAATACTGAAATGGTAGCTAGTATAATACTCACTCAACAAGAGGCAAATAATCCTCACAGCTACCCCTGAAATCAAAACACCGGCCCGTAACCTGTCCTCAAATTTCTGGATAAAATGCGCTGTTCGTCCGTCGGCCCGAGGGTGAATGCAATACTGAGACTCACCTGAGTTCCTAACCCCGCCTGGTAAAACCTCCCGAAAAAGAAATAGCCGAAAACTGGGCTCCACTGCCCATCATAAAGTAAAAATACGAACCCCGTGCAGCCTTACAACCTTCCTGATAACATCTCGCATAACCCTCCGCCGAGTAAACAGTCCTAACTGAAAGACAAGATGGGCTGACCTCATCGGCCCGGCTACTGGTCGAACGCATCCACGAACTCGTACGATGGTTACCTAACTTGGGCTTAACACCCTCGTGACCCTCTCATCTAGCGGGACCACCTCAAACTGACCCCACCACCTTCCGGGCTGCGGGTTGACTCGCGACCTTACCTCAACCCGACCCATTTCGTGCCAACTCTCTCGTTCCCCAATCCGGAACAAACTTACTAACTCACATCATGAAAGCTACCACTTCTATCTTACACTACTCATGGAATTAACCCACAATATATATCACGCATACCAAGTACTTTGACAAAGACCAACCGTAAAATCATCCACTCAAGACGGCCTTGTAACTAAGGTCTCCACGTATTATATTCTAAGGTTCACACCTTCGATGTCCCCAAACTTACCTCTTCAATTAATCATGTTCTCTAAATCACACTTAACACAATGTTATCCATATAGCACTCCACACGTATCCACCATAACAACATAACCAAGTCTCTTAAAGGCTAAAGGTATTTCTGTAACTACTGCCTTACTTCCTCTTTGTCGCTCTAACCATAATCCTGCCCTGCAGGGCGCCTAGCTATATAAGGCGATGAACCAGCCATCGATCCCGAAGACTGAGTCTCTACATCTGTGCTACCTCTAATCGGACAAACTCCCACCAAATGGCCCTGCTGGCCGCAAGCATAACAATCTCCCCAAAGTAGTACGACACCCTGAGGGCCATCCTCAGCTCTCTATCCATAGAACTCTGGCGAACTGCGACTCAAGAAATCCCGAAGTCTCAGACTATCGGATCTAGGGTGAATCATCGATGCCGGAACCACCGGCCTCATCCGTCTCATTCCCACCACCACTTAGCTAGTAATCGGCCATCTCTTGAACTCATATCCTCGGCTCGCCGTGGAATCGAGGCTCGGTATCGTGGCCTCGTGAAATCGTTGCCGCTCTAAACTCTGGGGCTAGCGGCGTCATAAAACTCATCGTCAAGTACTATCTCGTAATGACTGTGCTCGTGCCCTCGTAACCTCTCGTGTTCAACTCGTAGCTCTCTCACGCTTTCCCATCTGGGCCTTGGTTGCCTTGCGCGAGGCATAACGGTACATAAGAATACGCGCAGGAGTCCAACTTATAACACAGCTCTAAGGCACGATCTCAGAGTGAGAAGAATAGAAACCAATCCTAAATATACTGCAGCCTCCTGATTATAGGTGTGGTGCACAACACACCGATAATCAAGACTCTACTAGATACGGTCTGTAGACACTTTCCGAGGATTAACTGCTCTGATACCACTTTTGTCACGACCCGATCTCGGGCCCGTGACTGGTGCCTTACCCGGGCACCCAAGTAGACATACATCAGAGTAATCAGCGGAATATAACAAACAAGACATGAAACATATGTATCCAATAAGAAAATAGGCTAACCAAAACGGTCACCTTTACAGATAAATAAATGAAAACTTGAACGATTACATCCTTTCACAAACCCCGCCACAACAAGATTACTGCACCTCTAAGAATGTTATAACAACAACGACGGGACAGGGCCCCGCCATACCCCTGAATGTAAGTACCTACAACAACAAGGGACTATACCAAAGATAAGCCTCCGGAGAAACGGAGCTTCCCAAAACGCTGAACTGTGATCCTATGAGCGAGGATCCACAACCGATGTACCTCCACCTGCGGCATGAACGCAGCCCCGGGCGAGGTCAAGATAACAGTACCAAGTATGTGAAATCGAAATATCAGAACGAAATCATAATAGTCTAAAATAAAGCAGAGACATGTATGATAACAAAACTACGATTCACAACATAAAGCGATCATGTCAAGTCGTGGACTCACGCCTCAAAGTCATCCTCACGCCCGTGGAACTCCTTCCTCACCGCCGATGGGCCTAGGTATAAATCGTGTGATACGTATAACATGTCTCGCCATCTCATGGACTCGGTCCGGATCGTATGTAATACATTCCGGCCCATCTCATAGACTTCTGTCGGATCGTATGGAATACATTCCCTACCATCTCATGGACTCGGTGTCGATCGTGTGGAATACATTCGGTCCATCCCATGGACTCGGTATAGAATCGTGGAATACATTCGGTCCATCCTATGGACTCGGTATAGAATCGTGTGGAATACATTCGGTCCATCCATGGACTCGGTATAGAATCGTGTGGAATACATTCCGGTCCATCCCGTGGACTCGGTATAGAATCGTGTGGAATACATTCGGTCCATCCCATGGACTCGGTATAGAATCGTGTGGAATACATTCCGGTCCATCCCATGGACTCGGTATAGAATCGTGGAATACATTCGGTCCATCCTATGGACTCGGTATCAAATCGTGGAATACATTCGGTCCATCCATGGACTCGGTATCAAATCGGGTGGAATACATTCAGGTCCATCCCATGGACTCGGTATCAAATCACCATAACATTTAAACTCTCTTTTAAGACAAATTAAGATAATACCATACTTTCCTTTTTAAAATCAAGTAGCAACATTCTTTCCAAAAAGTTCAAGTTTGCCTAATTTCAAATACTCAAGTCTCTCATTTTCGAAAGGTTTCGTAGTTCATAGTCTTAATCACTTAATAACATAATTCTGTTTTAAAACAATTTGAGTAACATATGCCTTATGTGTGAGTAGGTTATTCTTGTTTATAACAATCTTATTAAAGCAGCCATGATCTAGGAATTGTAATACAATTTTGTCTTATCTTAGCTTCTATGCAGATGGAGGTTTCTACTGGTTTTAATATAATTAATTATTTGTCAATACATTTTCCTTTATTAACGCTGCAGTGGTTCGTTCGATACTTATTCTCATTTCCGAAATCAGTAAAACATTATTCTTAAAAAACCAAGTACTCATTACTCACGAATGAGGTTTCACACTTTTTAACAAAATTCATATCAATTCAATTAAGTCAAGTCTCTTATCTTTTAATATCAAGTCTCTTAACTTCTAAAATCAATAAACCATTCTTTTACCTACATAAAGTCGTTATAACTAATTTCCCATAAAGCTATTATAACACTTTATGTTTTAAACCAACCAAAACTCATTTAGCACATGTACGTCTACCGTACTACATAGTTTACAAAACATCATGCTAGAAAGGATATGAAGAGGTTCACATATCTCGCGACGATTATCGACAATTAGCAAATAGCTCCAAAGTACTGTAACCCTGCTAGCCTTTTCCACCCTTCCAGTAGAATATGCTACTCGTAGTACTTCAACCTATACAGGCCACAAAACGTCTATCAACCTCTAGATCTCTTCGTAGAATAATTCTAGATACAAGATTCCTTATTCTACGGAAAATTCGGCAGCACCTCCCCCCCCTCCTGCAACCACATAAATCTCCTCCTCTAACGAGGCCTGCTACCAAACCAACAATCCCGGGGGGGGGGGGGGGGGGTTACACGTCTAACCGGACGTGTACAATTCTACTCCACAATAATACTACAAGTCTACTGTAAATACAGTTCAATTCTTTAATCATCCTTCCAATATATCTTATACTCAATTCTAAACTACTACAACATGTAATCTCCAATTACAATAGGGGGACAAAGATAATTACCTCGATAAGCCCAAAATTATCTAAGATATAAGTCGATCCTGAGCAACGTTTAGCTCCAATTCCTTACGCTCCAACCCGCTCCAAGCAACCCTTAGAAGTTTTTAAACAACTTCTCTTAACACTTCATCTAAGCTATGAAGATTTTTCTAGGGCTTCATTTTGCGACTATTGTAATAAAATAGTATTTTCGGGTTCCTAGTATTGAAAAAACTTTGGAATACAACTAGAGATACTAGGCTAAGGTATTTGGGATTTATACAACAATACTTAAGGTATTTCTCTACACAAAGTGGGAGGGGGACGAGAACAATTTTAAAGGGAGGGAGTATTTTGCCTTGGAAGACTTAAGTGTGGATGATATGAAGTCTTCAACTAAGGGGGTATATATAGAAGAATCAAGGGTCAAGATCTATGCAAGTGTGGGGTCAAGATTGGGCCATGTGGGTGGGTAGTTTACCAACCATTTGCCTACCACAAAAATGGGACAAGTGGCTTGCCACTTGTCCCCTAAAAAATGTCCAAGCCATGTGTCCCTCATCAATTCGGCCACTTGGACACATGGGGGCGACACGTGTCGCCCCCCTACTCGTCCAAAATATTTCATCTTCCGAAGATACCCGTAATGCCAAAAATCCGAAAATAAAGTGGGCCCCGCAAAACCGTAAATTCTCTCGTGGGCCCCACGTGACCAATTTCGGAAATAAAATTCCATAATTCCTAAAAATTCCAAAAAGTCCGAATACCAAATCTGGGAATCCAACTCCCATTAACGAACCTTTTTCCTTAACAAAATTCGGAAACTTTTCCGTCGAAAAATCACGTATTTCTTCCTTTCCAATTTAAATGTCGTATTCTCGTACGTACGTCCTCGTATACATACCCTGGAACTACGGGGTATAACAAGGTTGCATACTCTTGGTATTGTTGAGTCGCATGGAGTTAGTTTCGTGGCCTTTCAGTTTTTAAGGGACGTGAAATAGTGGTGGAGGGTGTATGCTGATTATTTGCATACGAGGATGCCACCATTATGTTGGGTTAGGTTCTACAGAGTGTTCCTTTAGAAGTATGCCTTTGATCTTGAGTCTGAGCAAGCTCGATGAGTTTCAAAATACTGAGCAAAGGAGTTTTACTGTTGCACGGTATGAGACTCGTTTCTTCACCTTATTGCACTATGCAAAACCATTGTTTTCTACTAAGGCAGAGCGAGTGAGGTGTTTTGTCAGAGGGCCGACTATTCCACTATAGTTGGCTACGCTCTAGTTGGTGGCCTCCAGAGCCACTTTTAATATTGTTACTGAGCATACTATGATGGTAGAGTCTTTGAGGGGCAAGTTTCCCAGACATGATCCTGACAAGAGGGCTAATCACTTTGGATAGTTTAGTGGTTCTACTTCCCGTGGTTATGTATATCAGGGGAGATATCAGTAGTCACATCCTATTCAATTGGTTCAGGCAGCTCTTTAGATTACCGATGGTGGAACTTAGTCTTTACGGGGTTTTCAACTCTTGATTCTGATGGTAGGACTTAGTCTTTAAGGCGGTCATTACCTAGATATTCAAAGAATCAAGCAGTTCAGTTCGACTATACCCGCCAACATTCCCTCATTCAGGACAGATGGAAGCAGGTTATGGATCTGTTCAAGTGAGCAAGAAAATGTATGCGCGTGACAGCAAGATAGATATTCAAACTATGGTAGTTTGGGTTCTTCTATCTCCATTTAGTAGCCCTCAATTGGCAAGACTTGTTATACTTATGGAGAGGTTGGGCACTTCAGGAGAGATTTCCCCAGATAGTGTTTAGGTGCCTCTCTTGTACCTAGGACCCTATCAGAGACATCTAGAGGTAGTAGTCAAACTAGTCGGGGAGGATCCCAGTCAGGCTATAGTGGATCTCAGTTAAGGAGAGATAGAGATCATTCAGGTTGAGGTGGTTAGTAGGGTACTCAGTCTGAGGTAGGACACACTCATTGCTATGCATTCCTATTTGTGTGTACACTAATAGGTGATTTTGTGATTATAGATAGTGTATATAGTATATGTGTAGTTACCTTTATGGGTTATGACACTCGGGTAGATCTGGTTATCTTAGATTTGGTAGATTTTAATGTTATATTGGGTATGGATTGGCTATCACCATATTATGTAATTTTGGATTGTTATTCCAAGACGATCATGCTAGCTATGCCTGGTATTCTGAGGTTAGAGTGGAGAGTCGCTCCCTTCCCTATTCCTAGGAAAGTGATTTCATATATCTAGTATAGAGAGTTAGTAGACCGGGATTGTTTGTCTTATCTTGCACATATTCAGGATACTAGTGTAGAGACCCCTTCCTTTGATTTTGTTCCAGTAGTTAGTGAGTTTGAGGAGGTATTTCCTTTATATTTACTGTATCTCGCTGCATGCAGATATTGATCTTAAGTCAGGTAATTGACCCAGTTTTATTTCTCTGTATCGCATGGCTCTAGCCGAGTTGAGGGAGTTGAAGGAGCAGATTCAGGATTGTTGAGTAAGGGTTTAATTCGATCGAGTGTATCTCCATGGGTTGCTCCTATCTTGTTCATAAAGAAAAAGGAAGACACTATGCGTATGTGCATTGATTATAAGCAGCTAAATAAGGTCATCATCAGAAACAAGTATTAGATTATATGTATTGATGCCATATTTGATCAACTTTAGGGTGCTTCGGTCTTTTTGAAGATTGACTTGAGGTCTATTATCACCAGTTGAAGATCCGGGTCGAGGATGATCCTAAAAAGGCTTTCTGGAATCGTTATGTTGATTATGAGTTCTTGGTGATGTCATTGGAGCTTCCCAATACCCCCGCAACGTTCATGTACTTGATGAATGGAATATTTAAGTCGTACTTGGATTCTTTTATGATTGTATTCATAGATGACATCCTGATTTATTCTAAGAGTCTGGAAGACCACGAGCGCCATTTAAGAGTGGTTCTTAGGATTTTGAAAGGAGTAGAATCTTTATGAAAAGTTCTCAAAGTGTGAGTTCTGGTTGAGTTCTGTAGCATTCTTGGGACATGTTGTGTCCAAGGATGGGATCATGGTTGACCTAAATAAGATAGAGGCAATCAGGGACTAGCCTAGATACACTTCTGTGATAGATATTCAGAGTTTTATGTGTCTTGATAGCTACTATCGTTAGTTCATCAAGGGTTTCTCTTCTATAACTTTGCATCTGATGCGATTGACTCAGAAAGAAGTGTCATTTCAGTGGTCCGATCAGTGTGAGGAGAGCTTTCAAAAGCTCAAGACTTTGTTGACCACAACCCCGATTTTATTCTTTTCGGTGGATGGGAAGTACTTTACTATGTATTATGATGCTTCTAGGATTAGGTTAGGTTGTGTGTTGATGCAGGAGGGTAAGGTGATCACTTATGCATTGAAACTGTTGAAGGTGTATGAGCAGAACTATCTTTTTTCAAGATTTAGAGTTGGCTGTTATTATGTTTGCCTTGAAGATTTGGAGGCATTACCTTTATGGTGTCCATTATGAGGTGTATATTGACCACCATAGTCTTCAACACGTGCTTAATCATATGGACTTGAACTCAAGGTAGCTTCACTGGATGGAGTTATTGAGGTATTATGACATGACCATTTTGTATCATTCGGGCAAGGTCATTGTGGTGGCGGATGCCTTGTGTCGAAAGGCAGTTAGTATAGGGGTCTGGTTTATTTGGCTATTTCTGAGCGTCCCATGGCTTTAGAGGTCAAATATCTAGCTAATTGTTTTGTGAGACTTGATCTTTTAGATCTGGGTAAGATTTTGGTTTGTGTGGAGGTGAGGTGGTCTCTTTTGGATCAGATTCAATTTCACCATTATGATGATATGAAGTTGTGCAAAATTAGAAATAAAGTGATAAATGGTGAGGCCAATGATGCCATAATTGATAGTGAGGGTGTTTTGAGGATCAAAGATAACATGTGTGTGTCTCATTTGGGAGATTTGACAAGATTGATTATAGAGGAGGCCCACAACTCTAGGTATTCAATTCAGGTGGGTGCTACTAAGATTTAACTTGATTTTAAGTAGCTATTGGTTGGGTATGATGAAGAGAGATATTGTTGATTTTGTATCTCAGTGTCAGAATTGCCAGCATGTTAAGTATGAGCACTAGCATCCCGATGGTGTGTATCAGAGGATGTCTATTATCGAGTGGAAGTGGGAGAAGATTGTTATGTAGTTCATGGTTGGGTTGCCCAAGACTTTGGGCAAGTTTGATGCTATTTGGGTCATTGTTGATAGATTAACCAAGTCTATGCATTTCATTCCTATCCAGACCACTTATAATGCAGAGAAGTTGACCAAAATCTACATCTGTGAGATTGTTTGTTTTCATGAGGTTCTAATTTCTATCATATCGGATCAGAGTACTCAGTTTACTTCATATTTCTAGCAGACATTGCAAAAGGAAATGGGTACTCATTTGGATGTTAGTATATCATTTCACCCTCAGACTGATGGTCAGTCCGAGCAAACTATTCAGGTATTGGAGGACATATTATGATACTGCGTGATTGATTTTTGTGGTTATTGGGACCAGTTCTTACCATTTACGGAGTTTGCATACAACAACATCTATCACTCTAGTATTAAAATAGCACCATTCGAGGCCTTATATGGTAGGAAATGTCGATCTCTAATTGGTTGGTTCGATGCATTTGAGGTTTGACCTTGGGGTACCGATTTGTTTAGATATATTAGACCATTTGGAATTCTTCAAAGAGTTGGAGAGGTGGCATATGAGTTGGCTCTGCCACCAAGTCTTTCAGCGCTCATCTAGTTTTCCATGTATCTACGAAGAAGTATCATGATGATGGATCTTATATCATTCGGTGGGACTCATGTTACTTGATCGAATTTGAGTTCGAGGATGAGCTGTGGCTATTTTGTACACGCAGTGAGGAAGTTAAGGTCGAAGGAGACAACTTCTATGAAGGTTGGTGAAGGCGCCATCCGCCGGCGAGGCAACTTAGGAGACCGAGTCTGATATGCAGAGAACATATCTGAGCTTGTTCACTACTTCTAGTACATCCCCTCTGTTCATTTCTCTCTATTCGAGGACAAATGTTGTTTTAATTGGTATCTAATGTAACAACTCGTTTGGTCATTTTTAGCTAAAGTATGCCTTAGATCAGTTATTTGTGAAATCCGAGGGTACAAGCGAGTTTGTAGCACTATTTACCTTTAACAAACATGTTTGGTTTGTGTCCAGGGGGGTTCCAAGAGTGTTTCAGGTGTTGGATGGGAGATTTTGCCTAAATTTCATTACTGGTATCTAGTGTTTACCGCTGCCCACCAGCATCTGCTTCAGTGTGTCCGCCTCGATGAGAGGTTGGTTCACCAAAGTGGAATATGAGAGTCAGGAGATTTTTGCCGCATCGGAGTCGTGTCCACCGCTGTGAGGAGTGAGGTGTCAAGTGACTCTCGCCAAAGGGCGGTTTTCTACCACAACGGTCACCCAAATAATTCGATTCTGCTTGGCGGAAGAACTATACCAGATCCTTATATAATCCTTAGGTCAGAAAACTCTTTACCCAAAATACAAATCTCGAAACCAGCGCCACATTGTGGAACTTTTAGAGCCTTAGGAGCCTTTCCAACCTTGAGGTAATAGGTTCTTTTCTTTTTATGACTTAAGTTATGATGCTAAGCTCTTTAATGGTGGTTTCGCATGTTATATAAGTTGGGAAGATGAGTTATTCATATTATGAGATTAAGAGAGTTATATGGTTAATGTTAATGAAGGGTTATGGATTAAAAGGTATTGTTAATGTGAATTAGGACTGGATGATGATATATGATCATCTTTTTAGGCTTAATTTGATTATAGAAGCTTGTTTTCAATTGGGAGAAATTTCTAGGGTTTCAAATTGGGGCTTTTGATTATTGTTCAATTGAGGGATCAAACGTGAATAGATTTGCAATTAATTCAGGGATATGACTACCTAGTATGTAATCATGGTTATTGTATATTAAAGTTCCAGACTTGGTAGTGTGGTCACGGGGATGGGTATTTAAAGTCTTGTTTTATGTTGTGTTAGCTTTATATTAACGGTATAAATATGCGTGAATAGACTTCAATTATCACGAGGCACAAATGAAGGGCAAAGCTATCATCGAAGCTTAATTTGGTAACGCTCCTGCTCGGCTTTAAGGTAGGCTACGATTTAGCTTTTCGAGTCTCTGATAGTAGTACATAATTAGTTATAAATATTGAGGGATATTAGCCATGTTTGGGGGTCCCACTCAACCATTTATGATGAATGTTTGAGTGGGTACCGGTGTTGAACTACGATGATGGGTAGATTTGGAGGATCAGCCTCATGGTGGTTCTAACTGCTCTTTATTGAGTCTTGTCACCATGATTTCCATTGTTTGTTTACTCATCATATATACTTCCAATATAATATCCTGATTTGACTTGGAATTGCCTATGTGCTATTTTATACTTGAAAGCATGTGGTATATCATCTCTATATTTGATTGCATCTCATTACATCATGATATCTTGCGTTATATTGTCATTTCATTCATACAATCATGGTTTTGTGGCATTGATATGAGAGTGGTATAGATATGCTATGGTCCAAAAGACCGAAAAGGTAAGAATACAATGAGATTATGGAACTTGAGATGATATTGATACGAGGGGAGCGGGGTTTCTTGCCTGCAACATGATTGAGAATCGGCAAATGAGTCATAGGCTCTATTCAAATTCGTGTGTGGAATTTCGGTTGACTAAGAGCGGTATATGGACTTCGTAGGTCCCCCATGGGTGTATAGATCATAATTAAACATTGACGTATTGTAAATTAGGTTGAGAAAGGTACCTTGCATATGCATTGCATTCATATCATACATACTTATTCCATATCTTTGATAATATGTGATTGGAAGTTGTCATTCAATGGCATTAAATAACTTTGTTAGATTTTACTTGAAAGGATTATTCATGCTACGTGATACTTGATATATTGTTGAGCTCTATTAACATCATAATGACTAAGTGACATACTTGGTTATTGAACTGTTAGTATAGGATATTTGGTGTCAACTTGGTATTTATCTCTAATTATGTATCTTCCATCATTGTCGGCATATAATGTCTAAGGGGGTACATTGTGTACTCATGCTATACTTGTTGCATTTTTTATACAGATTCAGTACCTTCTACCTCCGCAGTGCCACGTGACTGAGTCAGAGTTGTGATCCTCAGTATTCGGGGTGAGGATGCTTCTTCCAGCATGTTCTTGGATACCCAACATCTACTTATTGTCTTTTGTTCGTATTTGAGAGACATATTTCAGACTATGTATTTGGTTTTGTCATGCGTGACCATTTACTCAGACTTGTATTGTTTTGTTAGTGCTCTTGTATTCCCAGATTAGGTCACTTGGGGGTCTTTATTTAAATGTATCAGACTTATCATTTCATTCAATGTTATATAATGAGACAGTGTTTAAAGGATCTGCATTTCTTTCGCTTTTATTTATATAATATCTTGCAATTATTAGGGCATGGTTCACCTATCGGTGGGATTGTGTAGGTATCAACACGATTCCTGAAAGGGGGTCGTGGAATCACCTCAGTGTTGTACTGGAAAATTATTTCGCATGAGCGGAGTTCATCTATCTGCCAATGCAGACACGATTTTGCTAGAGCGGATGTATCTCTTTTAGTAACTCTTCACTTCGGTAAATATTCTTCTCGAACCGTAGGAGTTACTTGACACATAAATTTCACGAGTAAAGTCATCGGCAAATGCCCGGAAAAGAGCTATAATAGAAAATCGGATGGAATGTTCATAACGATCGAATAAGACGTTATATAGTTGTTGAGTGTCATCTATTGGTTGGTAAACTTCACTTCTTTTGGAGCTTTCGAGTCAAGTGTTTCAATTGTGTCCTATGTATATAATTAGATAATCGGTAGGTCCGGGCACTATCCTGAACATATGCCAGTTTTGTTATTCGTAGACGCTTGTATACTTGGTGGTCTATTTAGTAGTGATGTATGGCCCATCGCCTTGTTTTGGTCCGTTAACTTGTACTACAAATTTTGTATATATATATTTAACAGTTGGTTTCTCTCATTCAGCTTTAGATATATATATATAGTATTTCTTATTTACAGATTGTGGCCTTGTCGGCCGGAGTTTATATACGTTCAGAAATCTTGTCAGAGTGGTACACTCGGGAAAGTGAGGGATAAGGCGTGGGTAACTCCTCCCAGGCTGAGGTGTGACATATATTATGGGTGTTTACAACATCACGTAAGATTTAGAGCATTTCCAGATGTGTTCAAGGATGGACGTCAATTTAGATGGGGGAGAATGTAACAATCCAAAACCTCGTTTTGAGACTTTGTACTCTATTTCATATTTTATGCCTTAGATAATTTGGTGTTACGTTAATGGACTTGGTGGCGTACAGCAGGTTGAGACCCAAAGGGCTCGGGGAGATTCTTTAATGCGATATTTTTTAAAGGCTAAAGTAAGGAACATGGTCCCCATTTTTATAACGGTTATGCCATATATCAAGATGTTAGACTTTGTATAAGTTATTAAGTCATTTGTAACTTGGTGCTAGGGTTGGAATTGGCATCCAAGGGGCTTAGGAGAGATTTAGCAACATTAGAACTCAATGAATGTTGCATATTTTATTGGTGCAAGGATGTACTTCGCGACCCCATGATGGAGGGTCGCGCGATCACTGAAGGATGAAGTAAGTTCAATGCGAATAGGTTTTCGCATTTGTGACCACAGGATAGTGTCAATCAGTCAAACCTTTTACGCGATGATGAGGTGGATGACTGCGACCGTGAAGAGATAAGTTCTTAGGCATTGCAAACGTGATGCAGGGTTGCGAATGCGAAGAACGTTAGTT
This sequence comes from Przewalskia tangutica, assembly GCA_029844215.1. Lineage (NCBI taxonomy): Eukaryota > Viridiplantae > Streptophyta > Magnoliopsida > Solanales > Solanaceae > Przewalskia > Przewalskia tangutica. The sequence goes on along the minus strand of CM056739.1, from coordinate 16,703,127 downwards.
GTGTATATATATGGTAGTTACAAATTAGTAAGCCAACAAGACATTACTCTTGATACCTTTCATATATGAAGTGTCAGCCACTGATCATTGGGATTTTACTACTCTAAAAATATAGTTACAAATCTAATGTTGAATTTATAGCATTTTAAGAAAATACTTAACTCTTCAAAAGTCAAATTATCCAAATAAATTTATTACCAATTTCATATCAAATTATCTTGATTTACTTAAAATCATTTACTATGTTGTATTATCAATTCCCATTATGCTTCTATATATACATTTCAATGCTTCTCTTCTATCTCGACAATTAGGTACTCATTCATATATTTAATTCCCAAGAAATTATTTCTTCTTCTTCATTTTTTTGTGTGTATCAAACATGACTGGAAGGGTCTTAGGGAGACTAGTAGTTGAAGTGAAAGTCATAGAAAACCGTCGAAAATAAAAGAATAGCTAGTTTGTTCCATAAAGCAAAAGAATTGTCAATCCTAGGTTATATACTTATTACCCTGGTTATTTTTTATCTCGGATAAACCATTCCTATTGTTTGGTCAAATTAAAGTGAGGCTAAGGTTAGAGTCACAATAATTATTTTTGTTTCTAGTTTTCCTTTTTCTTACATCTTGTTGGCTCACTATTTTGTAACTAACACATACCGCATGTCTCTAAACCAGCCTCAGTTTCATTTGACCAAATAATAGGAATGGATTCCCCAAGACTAAAAATAATTAGGGAAACATATATATCACATAGGATTGATAATTCTTTTGCTTTTTTGGACAAACTATCTATTCTTTTATTTCCGATAGCTTTTCTCTGATTTACACTTGAATTCCTTGTATCTCTAAGCCCCTTTTCAATCATGTTTGATTTAGAGGCGCGTTGGTTATTCCTTCAGATTCACTATTATGACAGAGTATTCTACATGAGCTTCAAACATGACCATTGGGGGACATGATTGGGTGGCTCATACCTATCACGTGTTGTTTTTCCAAATTAGTATACCTTGTTTTATTTTGTCGCACATAGTTTATTACTTCATATTATTTTAATGGTATGTGAAAGTTATGTTATGTTAGTAGGAAAAATGTACTAGTGTTATTCAGTCGTCCTAGATATATGTATAATGCCTAAGGATTTATTAAATGACATTTCAATCATACACTACTTCTTCGCTTTTAAAGCTCAATTTTATTCAGTACAATGCGAACTTTATTTCAAGTTAGAATCTAAATCAATGAAATATATTCTGCATGCATTAATTTGGTAGTTTGGTATTTAATTAAAATGGAAGGATAGTACCAAAATATAATTAAACATTGACGTATTGTATACTAGGTTGAGAAAGGTACCTTCCATATGCATTGCTTTTATATCATACATACTCATGCCATATCTTTGATAATCTATGATCGGAAACTGTCATTGAGTGACATTGAATAACTTGGTTGGATTTTGAAGTTGAAAGGACTATTCATGCTACTTGATTCTTGTTATACTATTGAACTCTATGAACATCATGATGACTACTTGACATACTTGGTTATTGAACTGTTAGTATAAGATTATTTGGTGTCAATTTGGTATTTATCTCTGATTATGTATCTTCAATCGTTGTCAGCCTATGATATCTACATGGGTACATTTTATACTCATGCTACACTTGTTGCATTTTTTTATGCAGATTCAGTATCTTCTACCTCCGTAGGGCCACGTGGTTGACTCAAAGCTATGATCCTCAGTATTCAGGTGAGGATGTTTCTTCCAGCATGTACTCGGATACTAAATTTCTACTTGTTGTCTTTTGTTCGTATTTGAGAGATATATTTCAGACTATGTATTCGGTTTTGGCCTGCGTGCTAATTTACACAGACTTGTATTGTTTTGTTAGTGCTCTTGTATTCCCAAAGTAGATCATAAGAGCTATTTATTTGGATGTATCAGACTTATCATATCATTCCACGTTATATTATGAGACAGTGTTTAAAGTATCCACATTTCTTCCGCTTTTATTTATATAATATCTTGCAATTATTAGGGCATGGTTCACCTATCGGTGGGATTGTGTAGGTATCAACACGATTCCTGAAAGGGGGTCGTGGAATCACCTCAGTGTTGTAGTGGAAAATTATTTTGCATGAGCGGAGTTCATCTATCTGCCAATGCAGACACGATTTTACTGGAGCGGATGTATCTCTTTTAGTAACTCTTCACTTCGGTAAATATTCTTCTCGAACCGTAGGAGTTACTTGACACATAAATTTCACGAGTAAAGTCATCGGCAAATGCCCGAAAAAGAGTTATAATAGAAAATCGGATGGAATGTTCATAACGACCGAAAGGGAGTGGTTCGCCTATTGGTGAGATTATGTAGGTGCCATCACGATTCCTGAAATGGAGTTATGACATCACCTCAGTACCGGGGTGGAAAATTGTTTCTCATGAGCGAACTTCATATGAACGCCAGTACAGACACGATTTCGTTGGAGCGAACGCAACTTGTTCAGTAACTATTGACTTCGGTAAATATTCTTCCCGAACAGTAGGAGTTACTTGACTCATAAATTCCATGAGTAAAGTCATCATCGAATGCCCAGAAAATAGTTATAATAGGAAATCAGACAAAAGGTTCAGAAGGACCAAACAGGTCATTACAGAGTTGTTGAGTCTCATCTATCGTTGGTAAACTTCGCTTCTTTTAGAGCTTTGAGTCAAGTATTTCAGTTGTGTCTTATGTATATATTTAGATAATCGAGGTCGGGCCATATCCCGACCATATCACAAATTATTCGTAGAGGCTTGTAGACTTGGTCTGTAGTGATGTATGGCTTTACTGGCGTTGTTGTTGGTTTGTTAACTTGTACTATGGCCCTGTATATATATATATATATACATATACATATTGAGTTAGTTTCTCTCATTCAGCTTTAGACATCTAGATTGTATTTCCTGTTTACGTGGTCTTGCCGACATTTCCCTTGTGTTGACTATGTTGTTATTCAGATTATATTTAGTAAGGCCTTGTCGGCCAGAGTTTCTATACGTTCAAAAATCTTGTCAAAGTGGTACACTCAGGAAATTGAGGCACCAGGTGTGGGTCACTTCTCCCAGGCTGTGGTGTAACATATATTATAGATGTTTACATCATCACGTAAGATTTAGTGCCATTCCAGATGTGTTCAAGGACGGACGCCAATTTAGATGGGGGAGAATGTAACAATCCAAACCCCCATTTTGAGAATTTGTATTCTATTTAATATTTGATACCTTAGATAATTTGGTATTACGTTTATGGACTTAGTGGGGCACTTCATGTGGAGATCGAAGGGCTCGGGGAGTTCTTTATTGCGATTTTTTTATAGGCTAAATTAAGGAACCTGGTCCTCTTATTTTGAACGTTTATGGTATATATCGAGATTAGACTTTGTATAAGTTAATAAGTCACTTATAACTTGGTGCTAGGGTTCGAATTGGCATCGAAGGGACTCGAGAGAGATTCAGCAACACTAAAACTCAATGAATGTTGCATATTTTGCTGGTGAAAGTATGTACTACGCGACCCCATGGTGGAGCGTCGCGCGATCATGAAGAAGAGGAAGTATGTTCAATGTGAATGGGTGTTCACATTTGTGACCACGAAGGATAGTCTCAATCAGTCAGTCAAACCTTTTATGCGATGATGAGGTGGCTGACTGCGACGGTGAATGGAAAGTTCATACGCGATGCCAGGATTGCGAATGCGAAGAAGGTTGGCTGTGTATATATATGGTAGTTACGAATTAGTAAGCCAACAAGACATTACTCTTGATACCTTTCATATATGAAACGTCACCCACATTATGATTTTACTACTTTAAAAATATAGTTACAAATCTAATTTTGAATTTATATCATTTTAAGAAAATACATAACTCTGCAAAAGTCAAATTATCCAAATAAATTTATTACCGATTTCATATCAAATTATCTTGATTCACTTAAAATCATTTACTATGTTGTATTAACAAGTCCCATTATGCATCTATATATACATTTCAATGCTTCTCTTCTATCTTGACAATTAGGTACTCATTCATAGATTTAATTCCCAAGAAATTATTCTTTTCTTCTTCATTTTTTCGTATGTGTATCAAACATGACTGGAAAGGGGCTTAGAGATACTAATAGTTTAAGTGAAAGTCAAAGAAAAACCATCAAAAATAAAAGTATAGCTAGTTTGTTCAAGAAAACACAAGAATTGTCAATCCTATGTAATATACTTATTGCCCTGGTTATTTTAATCTTGGATAAACCATTCCTATTGTTTGGACAAATTAAACTAAGGCTAAGGTTAGAGTCACAATAATTATTTTTGTTTCTAGTTTTTCTTTTTCTTACATCTTGCTGGCTCACTATTTTGTAACTAACACATACCGCAAGACTCTAAACCAGCCTCAGTTTCATTTGACCAAATAATAAGAATGGATTCTCCAAGACTAAAATAATTAGGGCAACATGTATATCACATAGGATTGACAATTCTTCTGCCTTTTTAACAAACTAGCTATTCTTTTATTTTCGATGGCTTTTCTCTGATTTACACCTAAATACCTAGTATCTCTAAGCCTCTTTTCAATTATGTTTTATTCAAAGGCGTGTTGGTTATTCCTTCAGATTCACCTATATGACAGAGTCTCAAACACTACCATTGGGGCACATGATTGGGTGGCTCATACCTATCACATGTTGTTTTGTCAAATTAGTATACCTTATTTTATTTTGTCGCACATAGTTTATTACTTCATATTTTTTTAATGGTATATGAAAGTTATGTTATGTTAGTAGGAAAAATGTACTAGTGTTGTTAAATCGTCATATGTATAATGCCTAAGGATTTATTAAATGACATTTCAATCAGACACTACTTCTTTACATTTAAAACTCAGTTTTATTCAGTACAATGAGTACTTTATTTCAAGTTACAATCTAAATCAATCAAATTTATTCGGTATGTATTAATTTGGTTGTTTCTTATTTAATTAATATGGAAGAATAGTACCAAAAAGGTACACATGCTAGTTACACTAGAGAAGGAGACATGCCTTCTTCCTAACAATGGTAGAGAAAAGATACAAGAAAAATAAAAACTACAAACAAAATATTTGAATCAGTCAGATCTAATGAACAAGTTTGATATTTAATCTTTTTGTCTAAACTGAAAACATTTTATTTTAGTTTTATGTTCATATCACATAAAATTCTTCAATATGGCATATAATTCTTCTCTTCTTCTCCTTCTCTAGGTGCGCTATTTTTCACTCTTTTATGTCATGAGAATTTTCCTCGTACAATAGAAACATGTATTTTAAATAGAATATTTGAATTTTAATGGACATACATACGAATTGATTGGTTGCTCAAACATAAAAAGTACGATCTTTAAAAACACTATACAGCCTCCACATCGGGAAGATTTTAAAAACTAACATGGATTCATTTTCTATAACGACAAAGAATTTAGATTGTGAAATAATATAAATTTCAAAAATTTAGAATTCAGCATAACTTGTACACGTAATCGTCGTTACAGATCCTTGAAGGGGGTCATACAACTGAAGCTTCGTAGAATATTTTAAGTGATCTATTATTGGCTCATTGAATTGGTGTAATTCATACCCGATCAGATTACTTATACAACACAGTAGTTGCACATACACAGTATCAGAAGGTTTTACAAGTTAAGTAGTTACCTTTTCACGTCGAACTTTATTGAGAGACAACTATAAGCTTAGCCACATAAGTTTTATTGTGAGTTTGGATATTAGGATCGAGTTAAGTGACATTTATAGCACTAGCTAATGATCAGTCGGGGTGGGTTATACTAATGCTCTATGAATTGTTGACAGTGTTTGACTAAGAATGTGATAGTCATTGAAGCAATAGGCAAGTTCAACAGAGTTTGGACATAAGGATACGATGCATAGAACATGTCGTTTGGGGATTTGTAGGGATACAAGAGTTTTCTACTAGTGTTGTAAGTTGTACTAGAGAAAATGCATATAACTTGTCGGAATTTACAAAACAGCATTGAGTAAGCTCGATTGAAATAGAAACGCTTAATACAACTCAGTGTGGGCAAAAGTCCTTCCAAAACATCAAAATAACTGTAATGACCCGTATGGTGGTTTGACACTTTTAAAATTATAGTACCTAATACATCCTTTTTGTGACCATCATTTTGATTATTATAGCTTGTGAGAGGAGTGACACACTTTTCGAGGTAAATCAAATTCATTCTAGAATGGAAATCATAAGTTAGAGCTTCCTTGAGTTTTGAAATGGAAAGGGTTGACTAAAAGTTCAATTTTGGTCAAACATGACGTATTTGAGTTTCATCGATTTTGTTAGGTCCGAAGCGCCATTCATAACTTAGTAGAGTCTTTGGTTCAGGTCTCGACGCATTCGGGTGCATTTTGGATACTTAGTTGGCTAATGTTGAGTTTTGATAAAGTTTGAGTGTTTTTGTGGAAAAACGTGTCTTAATGATGTCGGTAGTGTTTTGAGTGTGCGAGCTGGTTCGTAGAGTCAATTATACCCAGGTAGCATACTTGGTGTATGTCCGTACGATTCCTAGTGAGTTCGGGTGGTTGGTCGAGTTTAGGGAAAACTAGAAAAATCTGGTTTCATGGATTTGGTTTCCTAATTCGCGTTTGCGAAGAAGGTCTCGTGTTCGCGTAGTAGGACTTAGGTCTAGCCCAGGTCACACCTACTCATAACGTTGCGATGTCACTGTCGTGTTTGCAATGGTTGGATCGGGTTAGTGGTCGCGTTCGCGAAGAGCAATCGACAGAACAATTACTTGAAATCCCAAGTCTTATTTTAGACCTCATTTTCACATAACTCAAACTTTAGAGCTATGTTTTGGGAGAAATCGAAGGGGTTTTCATGATTTTTCGTTAGGGTAACGTTCTAAGCTCAAATCCTTTACTTTACTTTACTTTGATTCCTTTCATTTTTTTGTGATTTGCTTCATGATTTGAGTTAGAAAATCTAGTGTAGAGCCCCAAAACGCAAGAGAGTAATTTTTTTTTATAAAATTCCAGTTTTACCCCACGGGTCTCGGGTTTGATTTTTTTGGTTCTATTTTAGAATTCGGGCTAAATTGTGTATTGTTGTGTTCGTATGACCTAGCACAATACTAATTTGACTATGATGACCTTCAGCATTTGGAGCGGGGTCTTAGGTTGATTGTCTCTAACCCGAATTCTTTTATGGCAATCTGGGTACCTATAAAATTGCATATTAATGTAGGTTTCATTCTTGATAGACTCGGATTGTTCAAACGCACTCTGAAAAGGGAAAGACATTGGCTTGAGAGTTCGTCGTACATGCTCGACCTTCGAGGTAGGTGATGATTTACCTTTAAAGACTCTGATTAGAGGCGTTTATATATAGTATAATAGTCGTCAATCTATGTACGTGGGCCTTTGGGCATTGAAGGTGGTGATAAATCCACATATGATTGGTTTAACAATTGTCATGTGGATTATGTTAGCCATGATTGTTGCTTTATTACTCCCGATGCTAAGTTTCATGACGCAAACTGCAGGGTCGTGACGGGCACCTGGACCCCACCTACCGGGAACCGCCATTCGTACCTATAACTTCTAATCATAATTAATTATGGACTAAGCCGAAAAAGATTATAGAAAAGCTTATTTAAAAACTAACTTTTATATATACATACCCATACAAGACTACTATCCACAGGACACCTATCTACAAGCTTCTAAGAGTAGCAACATCAAAGGCCGAGACATGGCCCCGCCATACCCGTATATACAAGTAAAAATTATACCATACCAAAATTAGACAAACACTCCGAAATAAGGGGAGTGCTAAAAAATCCACTGAATCCGCAATCTACTATCTACGTGAACCTGCAGGCATGAAATGCAACATCCCCTGACAATAAAGACATCAGTACGACTGATGTACTGAATATGTTAGGCATGAATAATAGCATAACTGGGATAACAACAACTGAAACAGGAACATCTGACCAACAATACATGTTTCTGAGGATCCTAATACATATGCTTAAATGTCATTCACAATGCGGTATACATATAAACCAGCCCCATTGGGCATCTTTCTTACCATAACAGCCTCTGTGGACATCATTTCATATCGACCTCAGTGGGCATAATATGTTTAAATGTTATGCAACGAAAATGTGTTAATACATATATATGGGCATCTTTCTTACCAATAATATATATATATATATATATATATATATATATATATTTTGGCCCTTCATCAGGAATCTTCCTTCATATTAAGCCACACATGCTTTATCATTATCATATCCCAGTTGATCAGATGGTCTGCATATCCCGTTTCCCCCTCCCCAATATATAGTCTCAGGTAAAACATGAATGCAATGCAAATGAAAATATATGAATGACAATAAAAATACCCTGAGTGACATAATATCCTTGTAACTTCGGCTAACGCTACAAATATCAGCATCTTTTCCGTATGCCTCAATAAGGACTTAGGAACCTTTTTAGACATGCTTTCAACATACGATCAATAATATGAACATTTATTAACTACTGGGAGTAGAATAAATTATGAAACAATATCACGGTTATGTTTCGTTACATGAAACATGCCAAAAGAAAGAAATAATTTTCCTTAATACCTCGAACAATAATGGAACCAGCCCCTTTTTACTAATTACCTACTGGAATGTTGCTTGAATAATATTTGGAAACTATTTTTGTTTCAAGAGTATTACTGGTCGGTTTCTTTCCCACTTAGAAACATTGGTCTTTGAATGTTGGAGTGACGTATCTAATCCCTGTTACATAGCACAAAAATACAACTTTTTTTTTCACGACCGTATTACCATTTCATTCAAGAACTGGTTTCCCTGAGAATAGAAATTTAACAATCCTTGTTTGGAAATCAACATTAGCGTAGCATGATGCTAGCCAGTCCATGCCCATAATAATATTAAAATCAGCCAGCTTTAGTTCCACTAAATCCACTAGAGTCTGAATACTACACAATTTTGATAGATCCATCTAGCAACTACCGACTCACCAACCGGTATAAATGCCACAAATGGATCTCTTATCACCTTAGGCAAATTTACAGGCAATAAAATGAGTGATATATGATAGATTGGAGCATGGATCTAACAATGCAAACACAACATGTGAAAAGACTGATAATATACCTCAATGACGTCAGGTGAGGACTCCTGATCATGTCATCCCATAAATGTATAAGTACGGTTCTGGGCCCTACCTCTGCCGATCAGATGCTATCTGTTGACTCGACTGACCGGGCGTCGACCGTGATGAAGCCACTGCAGATTCGACCGGCTGAACTATAACACCTTCGCTTCCTGTCGGACATTCTCGCATAACATGACCAGGTTCACCATAGGAATAACACACATTAGTTCCTTATCGTACGGTGCAGATGGGTCTTACCACAAAGTTCACATGAATCAATAGAGGCCTCATCTGAATAGAATTTCCTCTATAATAAGATCATGACACTTGTGAACCTTGACTTGGTCCCGATTGAACAAACTGATCAACACTCGACCTTGAAAACGACAATGATGCTCTAGCTATCAGATAAGATGGGTGTATATAAGGTTGTGGTCAGCCCATCTCTCAAATATCTCATGTCACCGATGGATCGAGCCCTCTTATGCCGCCCTTATCACGTTATCGATCTTCCCGCCGTTGCCTCTACAATCTTCCAAGTTACGTGCATAAGCTGAACGCGAGCAATATCGATACTCGATTCAAAGAAGCTATAGTACACCTATTGACCAAGTGTGGTCCTAAGTCATTAACAAACATATGTACTGTCACTCTTCTCCGCTACAATCGTCGAAGCATATTAGGCCAAGCTATTAAACTGCAAGATATATTCTCGAACGCTCATGCTGCCCTTCTCAAGATGTAGGAACCTATCCTGCCTGGCCCTTCGAAGTTCGACTAGCAGAAAATGCTGTAAGAAGGCCTCTGAAAATTCTCTCCATCCTGGTGGTGGAGCACGAGGTCCCCTAGATTGATCCCACGTCTCATACCAAAGTATGTTATACCTGATCCATAAAATTCTGCGGGACTGCGTTCAAGTCTATCCCGTGAATACCGGAGGATCTACATTAATTAAATCTCGAGCTCTCGTGCTAGTAGCTCTATCTGTAGGACTGGGAACCTGATGTTGGGCCTGAGCGGCTACCAATCATGTTAATATTTTTACCACACTTTGCATATCAAGATCCCCATCTAGAGTTTCGAGTGGAGGTATTGGGGGGTACCGCAACTCCACTACTCTCCTTCGATGGTGGCGAACTGGGATAATCATACGAAGGGGTTGCACCGAGGGTCTCACTCTGGCCCTCTCTAGCGGGTGGCAATAAGCTGGTACCTTCACCCATAGCCGTATCCAACTCCCTCATACTGCTGGAATTATTCCTTATGGTAGGCATTGCTGAAATCATAAATACGAGACTGATTAGGAATGAAATACTTATAACACAACTCTACTTGCACGATTTATAAGATGAAAGAATAGAAACCATTCTTAAATGTCAGGAAGCCTCTTGAGTATAAGTATGATGCACAACATACCCATAAACAAGACTCTACTAGACACTTGTACAGTCTCTAGGACAGACATGCTCTAATATAAAGTTTGTCACGACCAAAACTGAAGGGCCGCGACGGGCACCCGCCCCACCTGCCGAGAACCGCCATTCATACCTTTAACTTCTAATCATAATTATTTATGGACTAAGCCGAAAAGATTAGAGAAAATCTTACTTAGAAACTAACCTTTATATATATATATATATACATATACAAGACTACTATCCACAGAGCACCTGTCTACAAGCCTCTAAGAATAACAACATCAAAGGTCGGGACAGGGCCACGCCATACCCGTATATACAAGAAAAAATTGTACCGTACCAAAATTAGACCAACACTCCAAAACAAGGGGAATGCGCCAAAAATCCGTTGAATCCACAATATACTAACATGGACCGTCGTCCTATCTACGTGAACCTGCGTGTCACACCCCGAACCCCGGGCCCGTGACTGGTGCCCTACCTGGGCACCCTTCTACCTTAACAATACAAGTAAACTGCGGAAATTAAATAACACCTCATTTTTTTTCCTTTAAAACAACCGTACGTGCAAGGGCAAAGCCGACAAGGCTGCCATATATACATAAACAAAAGACACTACACCGTACATGAGTCCAATCCCACATATGAATACAGACCTCTAAGAGTTTTACTGAAAAATGACGGGACAAGGCCCCGCCGTACCCATAACTGTACAAAAGCCTGTACTGAAGGAACTATACCAAAATGATAAACTCCTGAATAGAGGGAGCTATCCAGAAACTCTGAGCAGGGTCCTACACCTGCCGAACACCAAACTGCGTACCTAAACCTGCGGCATGAACGCAGCCCCCCGAAGGAGGTCAGTACGAAGAATGTACCAAGTATGTGAACAATAAGTACTGTAATGAAATCATAACAGTCTAAACAAAACAGGAGACATGTATGATAGCCAACCTACAGTACATAACACATATGCAGTCATATCAGTCGGGGGCCTTGACCACCGAGTCACTACTCGGATATAACTATGGGTCTCCGCCCATACATCAATCATGCGCGGAATCGCCCGCCATTGCCGTGATCCATGATATACTACAACATCGATAAGACACCTGAACCTTACAATCATGAGAGTAAGCGATGGTATCCTTACAATATAAACTAGGAAGCTCATGATCAAGCAGACCATCCGCGCGATATCATTTAGCAATCCTATTCACGGGACTATTTCACCGCGTAGGTCGCGTGGACGCGTGAGGTATTCTCGCATAATTTGGACCGCCCGCGTGGGACTATTTCACCCGCATAAGCCCTTTCGGACCGCGTGAGGTATTCGCCGCATAGGACTATTTCACCGCATAAGCCCTTACGGACTCGCGTGAGGTATTCCTCGCGTAATTTGGACCGCGCGTGGGACTATTTCACCGCATAAGCCCTACGGACTCGCGTGAGGTATTCCTCGCATCGTGGGTAGCAAATCCGCGGAATTATGCAAATGCCACCAACGTGGAATGACCGAAATGGTGATATAACAATAGCACACAAGGCTATTTCCGACACATAGGCAAATCCTTAATTACAAGCCAAAGTCCTTACCAAGGCATACTTAGAATAATTCTCTTTAACAAGCCAAAGTACTTATCAAGGCACTCTTAGACAAATTCTCAATTTATCAAGCCAAAGTACTAATCAAGGCATACATAGAATAATTCTCTTTTAACAAGTCAAAGTACTTATCAAGGCACACTTAGACAAATTCTCAATTTATCAAGCCAAAGTACTAATCAAGGCATACATAGAATAATTCTCTTTTAACAAGTCAAAGTACTTATCAAGGCACACTTAGACAAATTCTCAATTTATCACGCCAAAGTACTAATCAAGGCATACATAGAATAATTCTCTTTTAACAAGTCAAAGTACTTATCAAGGCACACTTAGACAAATTCTCAATTTATCAAGCCAAAGTACTACGTACGTACATTCTTTTATAAAAGACTCCTTTCTATGTAAAGCCCCAGATACTAACAGTAGTATCAAGGCGTGTCTATTTTTCAAAGTAAGTTACTACACTTTAGAAAACTCATTTCAAAGCTTGCAATCAAGTAACTCCAAATTTTCACAATCTAGGCAACTTATGCCGATTAATCAAAATAGACAACTTTCTAAACCTTCCATAAAGCCGTTATAACCAACTTCCCATAAAGCCGTTATAACCCTTTATGGTTTTAGACATATCCATTCCTTCAATAACCAAGAGACTTATACTATTAAAACCAAGTATCACATACTTACAAATCAAGTTCTTAACTTTCAAAATACTTGAGTCTCTTAATAGTTAGAAAACAAGTTTTCTTCTACTTTTTAAACCTCAAGTAACTTCACCCTTAACACAAGTTACTTCTTTTAAATCATGTCATTTCTCCTCTTTTAAATCAAATAAGTAAATCACTCCTTTGACTCCCCTAAAGTCATTATGATGACCTTTAGGTTTTAGAACTAAGGCACTAGCCAAAAGATTTGGAAACCACTTCCTTTTTAAGACTACATGTACTTTACGTAAAAATACCTTCACTTTTAGGAATCCAAACTTCATCAAGAAAATGGATTCTACAACTTACAATCTAAACATCAAAGTACAATCAAGGAAGTACATAGAACAAATTCTATTTTTGGCAATCCAAATACAACCAAGGAATGGATCCTTTAAGGAGTAGAACCTACTTTATTTATCTTAAGGAATCATGCTTTAGAAGGAGATAGTTCACATACCTTTCGGCTAAATCCACAAGCTAAGCCGAATCGCGTGCGTAGAAGTGTCAACCTATAATGGTCACAACAAGACTATCAACTTCTAGTCTCAACGTAGAATAATACTAAGTATACGGCCTCTAATTCTACGGAAAATCGGGCAGCACTTCCTTTGTTTCTACTCACTTTGCCACCTTTTTCAAGGCCGAATACAATAACCAACAAGCCACATTTAAGGCTCCAAACAACAACCAAACAAAGGGGATTACACGCCTTACAATACGTGTAATATTCCGCCCACACTGCATACCAAAAAGTATAATACTACACTAGCCATTCTCGGCCAACATATAACCAACACAAGTCCTTTCCAATTCTTTTCCAAATTTCAAGTTCTTAGGTCAACATGTTACTTAGTCATAAACAACTAAAATTTCCTTCCTTATTCAACATGCGACGACTTAAACTAATAATCAACTTGAATTCCAATCTTAAAGCTAAACATGCTAGTTTTCGGATTAGGGTTCCAATAGCCCATAAACATATCAAACTTCATACTATATAACACATGCTTTCTAAAATCCATAGCTACAATGATAAGTAAACCTTAATTGCTACAACGACAAGAATATACCTTTAAAGCCCTTAAAATTTCCAAGATTCCAAAGTCGCGCCTTAGCAATTCTTAGCTCCTTTCCTTAGGTTCCAATCCGCTCCAAGCACTCCTTAGAGGCCTATGAAGAACCCATCTTCAAGTTCCAACTTCAAAGTTGAAGAACTCCCTTAGTTTCCGCCTTGCGACTAACGTAAAAATACGTTTTTTCCGAAATCTTTCTATTGAGATATCCTTACAATACCCTAAGGGACATTGGGTTAAAGTCTTGTGGCTAATGGATCAAAACTATAAAATTTTGTGTGGGTAAAGTGGGCAAACCCGAGAGCTTCACATGAAGAACAAGGCTTCTCTAATATTTTTCTAAGTGTTTAAGAGCTTGTCTTGCACTAGTTGGGTATATAAAACATATTGGAGGGCTTAGACTTAAACAAATGTGAGGTTAGGATGACTTTCACTTGGATCAAGCCTAGGTGGATAAGTTGACTTGTCAACAATATCAAGCTTAGAAGACTTATCATCTACATAGGTCAAATGACCATAACACCCTTGAAATATTTCGTCCAACATCATGGAGGGGGTGCCACGTGTCGCCCTCTCATTCGTCCATAAAATTCCGTAACCCTCGTGGGCCCCACAAAACGTAAAATTCCTCGGGTGGGCCCCACGTGACCAAATCCGTAAAAATAAATTTCCATTAGGCTAAGAGTTCCATACTCTTCAAATAATGCATTTTGAGAATCCAATTCTCAACAACGAACATTTTTCCTTTCCGACGTTCGGAACATTTTCCGTCGGAAAAACAATTCTTCCTTTCGTACTAATTTCCAAGTCTTGATTCCTTACGTACATTCTCTTATACAAGTCCTGGACTTACTGGGTGTAACATTCTTCCCCCCTTAGAAACATTCGTCCCCGAATGTTCTTAGTCGGTTGTCACGCTATACAAACTCCGGCACAATCTCTATACTATGCCTAACAATCAAATGCACAAGACCAACGATGCCACACATGGACACCACATAACATACGTAAACATAATAATGGACCTTCCGTCCGTGGTCCCTTCTCACAAAACTCGAAGGTTACAGTCTTCCCAAACACGGGATCCCCTAGAGGTTCCTTTCTTTCCTTACTTGTCATACTTTCTCGTACTTTCAAACTTATCTAGTACACGTACAAAATCTCAATATCGTTTCTGTTCTCCACTCCTTGGAGTTACTAACCAACTTGGCCATTATGCTACTTGAATTTCCGCTAAGGCTCTTCTCGGTCCTTACGACATAGTTCCGGTGGAACGCGTCCACAAACTCGTACAACGATTAACTAAACTTGGGCCTGGCATCCCCAGGACCCTACCACATAACGGGACCATTTCTAACTGACATCACCCCATTCCAAACTATCGGCTGACCCGAAATGAGTCCATAACCCGACTCATCGTCACGCTTAACTTCTCGTTCTTAGTCTGAAATAAATCTCTCTTATCTCAAGGTACTTCTTACCCTATCCCCTATTCACTAGAGGTTCGTCACATAAGCCAAAGTATTTCTACTGCACAATCTTCCCTATCGGTCTTACACTTATACGGGGTAATTACAACTTGTGAACTTTACACAACTATAGTCTCAGTTCACCTATCATTCTTGTCAACATTCTTACTTCTCACTTTACTAATAAAAGTATCCCTACCTCTGGGGTACTATCACTTACAACTGCTAGCACCGTTATCTTGGTCAATAACATAACTGCTTCCCTCATGACCCTATAGTTGTTATACCCCGTATTTCCAGAGTATGTACGTAAGGGAATACGGACAAAAAGTTTGGCCTTAAAGTTAGGCTTGGACGTTTTTTTTTTGGCACAACTCTCAAAACGAATAGTTTTCCGACGAAACGTTTCCACAGCTTTCGTAGGGTAATTTCCGGCTATGCCATTTCTAATTTTTGCGGATTTTTCCGAGAGACGAAACATTTTGGACCAACGGGAGGGCGACACTTGTCACCCTCCAATTGATGGATGTGAGGCGTTCTTAGGGCCGAATGGATGGTCAATTTTTGTCAAGTAGTTGGTAGGATATTTTGTGTGCAAGTTGGCTAGGTACACTTGCCCTAATCTTGACCTTACACTTGCCTAGCACTTGGCTAAATCTTGGCCATTGGTTGGCCATGTCTTGACCTATAAATACCCCCCTTAAGATGAAGAGTTCTTCATCCACAAATTCCCTTCCAAGTCTTGAGAATCCTCTCCTCTCCCTTAAGCCTCTTTTCGTCCAAACACCTCCCACTTTTGGAGAAGCTAGCCGAGGCTACCCCCCCTAGCCTAGCCGAAATCTACCCCCCCTCCCTTGGTAGAAAAGTTGCCTTCTTGTATTGTTATAATGCCCAAAATACCCTAGCCCAAATCCCTTAGTCCTTAGTAGAAGTTGTGAAGAACTTCTAAGGTTTCTTGGAGCTACCGGAGCGTACAACTTAGGAGCTAAACCTTGCTTAGGCGCGACTTTATCTAGGATATTATTGGGCTTACCGAGGTAACTAATCCTAACCCTCTTTTGAATTAGAGAATACATCTTTGTAGTATAAGAATAAGTATTAAATACTTAGAAGAATATCACGAATATAATTGAACTGTTATCACGATGAAGGGTTTAAAGAAGAATAATCAAATTGTACTTACATAGAATTTGTTTTCCAGTAGACTTGAGTAGCTCACGGGTAGGGAAATCGCCCAATTTTTCCGTAGGATATAGAACCCTCTGTTTAGAATCTGGTTTCAAAGTAGTGCGAGCGTTGATAGGCGTGTCGACTATTATAGGTGATTCTCTGCTTGCGACATATTCAACTTGGCGGTGGTTTTTTTGAGAAGGTATGTGATTCTTCCTAAAGCATGATATTTTACAATATATATGTAGTGCGGTGAAGCGTACATGTGTTAAGCGAATAATAACTACGGCAATGCCTCACGGCTTAAGCTCGAATAATACTTACGGCAATGCCTCGGCTTAAGCACGAATAATAAGAAGCTGAAAGCATTTCAAAAGAATCTTGAATCATTTTTAAGAAGAGAACTAATTGAGTTTTAAAACAGAAGCTTAAGAGTTATACTAGCTTTATGGGAAGTTAAGTATAACCACTTAAGATTGATAAAAGAAACAGTTTGCCTATGTGTTTATAACAGACTTATATTGAATTGTGAAAAGAATAATAAGATGGTTTGATAAGTAGACATGATATGATGCTATGTGTGTTAGTGTCTTTATGTAACTTGTGTAAAGAGTCGATCTTACTTATGCTTATGTTGTTTTGAACTATAATTTGTTGTGTTAGTACTATATCACTCACCTCTTGAGATGATACAGGGGTTAAGTTTGTCCTCCGATGCGGGGGTAGACTCGAGTGATGCAGGACCATGATTCGAGAATACCTCATGCGGGTCGGGGTCTATGCGGGGCTACGAGAGTTCGAGGTTAGTATGCGGGGTTATGCCTCATGCGGTCTATGTGGCGTGCGGACAACGAGTCGGGGCGTTGCCGAGTAGCTACCCTCGATGCGGGGTTATACCTCATGCGGGCCTATGTGAGTGGCCTATGCGGACTCCGGGAGTCCAGGATTAGGCTTGCAGAATGATGATATGGGCGAGTGGCCTGCCCGATCATTCGCGGCCTAGAAAAGACACATTCTGATTTACCTATTGATTGCTCTTGTTTATGATGTGGCTGTCACGCCCCGATCCCGGGCCCGTGACTGGTGCCTTACCCCGGGCACCCTAGTGATACTACATCAGAGAAAACCAGCGGAAATAAAAACTTAAACATGAACATGAGACAAGATAATAAAACAGGCCAACCAAACGGTTACCTTCCAATAAAATATATATAAACAACTCTTTTAAAACGAGCAGTTTAATCCTTTTTACAAAACCACCTTGCAGTGCTACTGGACCTCTAAGATTTACAACAACTATGACGGGACGGGGCCCATACCCACGAATGTACAGAACCTACAACTCGGGGAACACATGCAAAAGATAAGCCTCGGAAGGAACGGAGCTTCCAATGCTGAAAGGTGATCCTAGAGCGGGGATCGACATCGATGTACTTACACTGCGGCATGACGCGGCCCCGAAGGAGGTCGATCTACAACGGTACCAAGTATGTGAAATCGTAAATCGTAAATGAAATCATAATAGTCTATATAAGCGGAGACATGTATGATGACCAAGCTACGATGCATAACATATAACTAGTTACATCAAGTCGGGGACTCACGCCTCCAAATTATCACTGCGTGCGTGGAATTTCTTCCTCACTGCCCGGATTTATGATATGTGATGCCAAGGAGTATACATGAACACGAGTCCCACGTGTCATAAAAACCGTATAGGACAAGTATAACTACCAGATCCGGCCGTACCAATAATATAATGCAACCAAACACGAAGCCGTCACGGGGCAAGTCACGAGCCGACTACAGGATACCAAGGCCGGTCACGTGGTGGCCGGGGCAAATCTGGTGACCACCGGGGACCAAGGCCGTATCACGAGACCGTCACTACTGCTGAGCGGGGCAAGTCGGTGACTCACGGGTACGAGGCGAATCGTCATGAGGCGGGGCAAAATGCGAGCCGACCACCAGGGACCAAGGCCGAACAGTAAGAAACCTCATGGAAAGCTAGTCCATAAAAATAACAATTCTTGCACAACCAAGGCTATCATCACAAGCATAAGCAAGTTACGCAACAACAAGCATAGGCAAGTTACACAACACAGGCATAGGCAAGTTACACAACAACCAGTATAGGCAAGTTACACAACACAAGCTACTTTCATTTTATGCCAAAGTCGGGTTTTAACCCTAAAGTACTACGTACGTTAAATTCCTTTTAAAGAGATCCATTCTTTTTATAAAAGTCACCCGATGTCCGTAGTATAAAAATAGAGTGACGAACATTGTTAAGTAAACAAAAATGCTTTCCTTTGTAAAAATCAAGTAACAACCTTATTTTCCAAACGTTCAAGTTTGCCTAATTTCAAATGCTCAAGTTTCTCATTTTTAGAAAAGGTCTCTTAGTTCATAGTTTTAATCCTTTAAAACATAATTCTCCTTTAATGATTTGAGAAACATATGCCTTATATGCGAGTAGGTTATTCTTGTTTATAATCGATCTTATTAAGCAGCCATGATCTAGGATATGTAATATCATTTTGTCTCATCTTAGCTTCTATGCAGATGGAGGTTTCTACTGGTTTTAATACGATACATCATTATTCAATACATTTTCCTTTATTACGCTGCAGTGGTCTGTCGATACACATTCTGATTTCCGAAATCAGTAAAACATTATCCCTTTAAATAAAACCAAGTACTCATTACTCACGAATGAGGTTTCACACAAACATTCACATTAAACAAATAAGTTAAGTCTCTTATCTTATAAGATCAAGTCTCTTAACTTCTAACATCGGTAAACCATTTTCTTTACCTCTCTTAAGACATTATACCTAACTCCCATAAAGCTAGTATAACTCTTTTTAAAACCTTTAAAACCAAGTGTTACTCTCCTTCAAAGCGATTTATAAATCTTTTGAAATACATCAAGTTCTTTATTATAACTAGCGATTTATAATTCACATCGATTACCTTTTAAAACCACAAAGTATTTTCTTACCTACATAAAGTTTGTTATAACCAACTTCCCATAAAGCCGTTATAACACTTTATGTTTAAAACAATCAAACACGATTAACACGTATGCGTCTACCGTACTACATAGTTCACATATCATGCTATAAGAGATAGGAAGAGGTTCACATACCTCGCGACGAGTGCCGACTAATAGCAAAATGCTCCAAGTACTTCAAACCGTCGGCTACTCCTTAAGCCACGTAGATCGCACCACACGTAGTACTTCAACCTATAAGGCCACGGCGCTTATTAACATCGTTCCATATTCTACGAGAAAATTCGGCCTCCCCATGCAGCGTTAATCTCCTCCTTTACCAGGCGGCTACCAAGCCAACCGGGGGTTTGCACGTCTAACGGCGTGTACAATTTTACTCACGAGAATACTACACAAGTCTCTTTATGTCTGATCTATGTAATTCTGATTCGATTCTCTTATTTAAATTGGGCTTAAGTCGCAAGACATTGCCGTAAGTATTATTCGAGCTTAAGTCAAAGACATTGCCGCACAGCTATGTTCAATTCTATATATAGTATACTTTAACTATATACTCCTACAACATGTAATTTCCAATTACTACAGAAGGTCAAGAATGTTTACCTCGATAAGCCCAAAATTATCAGAGTTTATATGTCGATCTGAGCAAGGTTTAGCTCTACTCAGGAGTGCTCGATCCGCTCCAAACAACCCTTAGAAGTTCTAACCAACTTCTACTTATAACTACAACTACGGGTGAATATTTACTTAGGGTTTCGTTTTAGCGTGAGGAAAGTATAATGGTATTTTTAGGCTAGTATAAGTGTAACCTTGGGAATACTACAAGGTATTTGGGCCAAGGTATTTGGACATTATAACAATACTAGGAGAGTATTTCTATACCACTACAAGGGGTATTTATACGAGACAACTAGGCTAGGGGGGGGGGTACCCCACGGCTAACCACTACAAAGGGGGAGGGGGAAACTCTCGGCCAAAGGCCACTAGGAGGGGGAGAGGCTTTGGACGAGAACTACAAGAGGGAGGGAGTATTTTGAGACTTAGGTAGATTGCTCACTTTTGGATGAAGAAAGTTCATCAACTAAGGGGGTATTTATAGGTCAAGTGAAGGCCAACCAATGGCGAGATGGTGCCAAGTGCAAGGCAAGTGTAAGGCCAAGATTAAGCCATGTGCAACCTTATCCATCTACACAAAAATATCCTACCTAACCCTTGACCAAAATTGGGCAACAAAAACGTGCCAAGAATGGCCAATTGCCGTCCAACCTCTTCCAATGTGAGGGTGACACATGTCACCCTCCCGTTGGTCCAAAATGTTATGTCTCGGAAAAATCCATAAAAATAATAAATGACATAGCGGAATTTTCCCTACGAAAGCTGGAAAGCGTTTAGTCAAAAACGACTCTAGCAGGGTGTTGTGTACAAATTTCGAATCTATGCCTACTTTAAGGCTCAAATTGTATCGTCGCCTCAGCATACATACTCTGGAAATACGGTATAACATTCTCCCCTCGCAGAAACATTCGTCCCGAATGTTCCTTCTCGAGACAGATAACGATAGAGTTCTTCTAAAAAGTTGCCAACGCCACAACTGGCCACGAAACACCCGCGTAAATACTTACATCCAAGTCCACGAGGAAACACCTCTAACATCACAAACTTTTGTCACCTTGCCGCGAGGTTCTAGTGTCACTCGGCGACCAACAAATGATGCGGATGCATGCGATTCACGAGGTCTAAAATATACATCCTTCGCACCTTCTCTCGTCACAAGAAATGATCATATCTATGCTCGCAATACATGCTCGCCTTTACCCTTACTCGTCGTACTCTTCTCGAACACTTGAACTCTTCTAGTATACGTACCACACTTTAGTCAACGCTTCTGTTTCCAACCCTTGGAGCCACTACCTCCAAACTTGGTCATCTTACTAGCTTCACTTCTTTACTAAGGCCATTCCCGGCCTTCACGAACCGATTCTGGTCGAACATACCCACGAACTCATACGATGGTCATCTAAACCTGGGCCTAGCACCCTCGTGATCCTACCACTGGCGGGACCACCCAGTGACCCCACTTTGAAACCGGCCGCGGGTTGGCCCTCAACATGGCCCCAACCCGATCCACTAACGCATCACGCTCTTGTTCCCCGACCCGGAACAATCTTACCTCAACAGGTCATGAAAGCTACCACTTCCATTTAACACTACTCAAGGAAATTATCACACACCACATTCTAGGCATAAAATGTATTCCGACAAGGATCACTTGCAAAATCTGGTACTCAAGACGACCTTACATCTAATCTCTCAACATGAAATATTCTAAAGTTCACACTTTCCATGCCCACATACAAATCCTTTCAACTAGCCAAGCTTTCTAACTCATAACCATCATAACGCTATCCGAGCGTAGCACACAATAATAAGGTCATCATATCATGCATACAAATCTTTAAAGGGTTAAGGATATACACGAAAATAGGCGGTTCAAAGGGCCGCTAAAGCTGGGAACTTCCAGCGACCTCTACGGGGCTGCCGGTGTCACGAACATCTGCTGGCTATGGAAGGTGAAGAACCATAATCGCTCTAGTAGTCCATGCTATCTGCCGGTGCTACCCACAGTCGGACGATCTCTTGCGGATGGCCTGTTGGCGCAAAAATAACAATCTCGAGTTAGTACGACACTCTCTCGCTTATGAAGTTTTCCCTGGCAGCACCTGAGACAAAGGGCAACCTCATCCGTGAGCATTCTGCTCACGAAAATCTGAAACACAGGAGCCACGACGCTCACGAATATCTCGAAGGTCCCGAAAGTGTGGAGGACCACTCTGCCTGGTGGAGGTGCATCGCGGCTTTCTTCTTTGGCGGTCCGCCTCGAAAGTCACCAAAGGACCTGCTGTTACGGCCCTCTTGCGACCACAGTCATTCCGTCGATTTATCCTCTCCTCACATCCCGGTGCATAAGCTGCGTGCGGGCAATGTCCATGCCGGTGAAGAGCTACACCGAACAACTCGGCTAGGTGATCATCGAGCCACTGTAACAAATCGGTGCACTCGATCCTCCATACTAGCTACCAGGGGGCGTCGCGGGCGATGAGTCGAACTCCACATTGTACTCCGGCTATGCGCGGTTCGCCGTAACACCAAAAATCTGTGCGCGAGCCCTCGCCGTCGGTGGAGGCAAGAAATGTGCAAGAAAGGCCTCGAGAACTTCGTCCCATAAAGCTGGAAGTGCATGCTCTCCCGGGACGGCTCAGCGAATCAAACGATCATTGCGGTATCACGCGGTGATGCGAACCTAGGACCACCGACTCGGTCTCCGATGCCTTGATCACTCTCATGATCCGGAATGGCGTCGGATGAACTCCTGCGGATCATCCTCGAGCCTCGACCCATAAAACTCTGGCGGCTACTGACTCGAGAAAATCCGTAGCCTCGAACTATCGATCTAGGGTGAACCTTGTACTCTGGGCTGCTGCGTCGGCCTATCCTCAAGTCAGCCTGACCACGGCCGTCGCGGGCCAGCTCGCGTAACTCATCTCTCTGCTCGGTGCGGGGTGGAGGCTCAGTCTTGTGGTCTCTGCCACGCTCTACTCGCGACTCCTCTGCGCCTTGCCCACGGGCGGGTTGCCTGCGGAGGCATGGCGGTAAAGCGAAGTGCGTCGGAGGGTCGATCTTATCACCGCGGCTCTAAGGCACGATCTCGGAATGAGAAGAATGGAAACCAATCCTAAATGTCCTGCGGCCTCACGATTATAGATGTGGTGCACAACACATCGATAATCAAGACTCTACTAGACACGATGCGTAGACACTTTCCGAGGACTAAGCGCTCACGATACCACTTTTGTCACGCCCGATCCGGGCGTGGTCGTGCCTTACCGGGCACCAGTGATACTACATCGAGAAAACCAGTGGAAATAAAAACTTAAACATGAACATGAGACAAGATAATAAAGCAGGCCAACCAAGCGGTTACGCTTCCAATAAAATATATATAAACAACTCTTTTAAAGCGAGCAGTTTAATCCTTTTTACAAAACCACCTTGCCCGATTACTCTGGACCTCTAAGATTTACAACAACTATGACGGGACGGGGCCGCCATACCCACAGAATGTACAGAACCTACAACTCGGGGAACACATACCAAAAGATAAGCCTCAGGAAACGGAGCTTCGATGCTGAAAGGTGATCCTAAGAGCGGGGATCGGCGACGATGTACTTCTACTGCGGCGTGAGCGGCCCGAAGGAGTCGATAACTGGTACCAAGTATGTGAAGCGTAAATATCGTAAATGAAATCATAATAGTCTATATAAAGCGGGAGACATGTATGATGACCAAGCTACGATCATAACATATAACTAGTTACATCAAGTCGGGGACTCGCCTCCAAATTATCACTCGTGCGGTGGAATTTCTTCCTCAGCTGCCGGTTTATGATATGTGATGCCAAGGAGTATACATGAACACGAGTCCCACTGTGTCATAAAACCGTATAGGACAAGTATAACTACCAGATCCGACCGTACCAATAATATAATGCAACCAAAACACGGCCGTCACGGGGCAAGTGCGAGAGCCGACTCACAGGATACCAAGGCGGTCACGTGGCGGCGGGGCAAATCGGGCTGACCACGGGGACCAGGCGTATCACGAGACCGTCACTACCTGAGCGGGCAAGTGCGGTGACTACCGGTACAGGCCGAATCGATCATGAGGCAGGCAATGCGAGCCGACCACGGGGACCAAGGCGAGCGATGAAACCTCATGGAAAGCTAGTCCATAAAAATAACAATTCTTGCACAACCAAGGCTATCATCACAAGCATAAGCAAGCTACGCAACAACAAGCATAGGCAAGTTACACAACACGGGCATAGGCAAGTTACACAACAACGGTATAGGCAAGTTACACAACACAAGCTACTTTCATTTTATGCCAAAGTCGGGTTTTAACCTAAAGTACTACGTGCGTTAAATTCCTTTTAAAGAGATCCATTCTTTTTATAAAAGTCACCCGATGTCCGTAGTATAAAAATAGAGTGGCGAACATTGTTAAGTAAACAAAAATGCTTTCCTTTGTAAAAATCAAGTAACAACCTTATTTTCCAATCGTTCAAGTTTGCCTAATTTCAAATGCTCAAGTTTCTCATTTTTAGAAAAGGTCTCTTAGTTCATAGTTTTAATCCTTTAAAACATAATTCTCCTTTAATGATTTGAGAAACATATGCCTTATATGCGAGTAGGTTATTCTTGTTTATAATCGATCTTATTAAGACCATGATCTAGGATATGTAATATCATTTTGTCTCATCTTAGCTTCATGCGGATGGAGGTTTCTCTTGGTTTTAATACGATACATCATTATTCAATACATTTTCCTTTATTACTGCGGTGGTGCTGTCGATACATTCTGATTTCCGAAATCAGTAAAACATTATCCCTTTAAATAAAACCAAGTACTCATTACTCACGAATGAGGTTTCACACAAACATTCACATTAAACAAATAAGTTAAGTCTCTTATCTTATAAGATCAAGTCTCTTAACTTCTAACATCAGTAAACCATTTTCTTTACCTCTCTTAAGACATTATACCTAACTCCCCATAAAGCTAGTATAACTCTTTTTAAAACCTTTAAAACCAAGTGTTACTCTCCCTTCAAAACGATTTATAAATCTTTTGAAATACATCAAGTTCTTTATTATAACTAGCCAGTTATAATTCACATCAGTTACCTTTTAAAACCACAAAGTATTTTCTTACCTACATAAAGCTGTTATAACCAACTTCCCATAAAGCCGTTATAACACTTTATGTTTTAAAAACAATCAAACACAGTTAACACGTATGCGTCTACGCTACATAGTTCACACATATCATGCTATAAGAGATAGGAAGAGGTTCACATACCTCGCGACGAGTGCCGACTAATAGCAAAATGCTCCAAGTACTTCAAACCGTCGGCTACTCCTTAAGCCACGTAGATCGCACCACACGTAGTACTTCAACCTATAAGGCCACAAGGCGCTTATTAACATCGTTCCATATTCTCTGAGAAAATTGGCACCTCCCCATGGCAGCGTTAATCTCCTCCTTTACGAGGCGGCTACCAAGCCAACCGGGGTTTGACGTCTAACCGACGTGTACAATTTTACTCACGAGAATACTACACAAGTCTCTTATGTCTGATCTATGTAATTACTGATTCGATTCTCTTATTTAAATTGGGCTTAAGTCGCAAGACATTGCCGTAAGTATTATTCAGGCTTAAGTCAAAAGACATTGCCGCACAGCTATGTTCAATTCTATATATAGTATACTTTAACTATATACTCCTACAACATGTAATTTCCAATTACTACAGAAGGTCAAGAATGTTTACCTCGATAAGCCCAAAATTATCCGAGTTTATATGTCGATCCTGAGCAAGGTTTAGCTCTACTCAGTGCTCGATCCGCTCCAAACAACCCTTAGAAGTTCTAACCAACTTCTACTTATAACTTCAACTACGGGTGAAGATTTACTTAGGGTTTCGTTTTAGCGTGAGGAAAGTATAATGGTATTTTCTGGGCTAGTATAAGTGTAACCTTGGGAATACTACAAGGTATTTGGGCCAAGGTATTTGGACATTATAACAATACTAGGAGAGTATTTCTATACCACTACAAGGGGTATTTATACGAGACAACTAGGCTAGGTTGGGGGTAACCCACGGCTAACCACTACAAAGGGGGAGGGGGAAACTCTCGGCCAAAGGCCACTAGGAGTGGGATAGGCTTTGTACGAGAACTACAAGAGGAGGGAGTATTTTGAGACTTAGGTAGATTGCTCAATTTTTGGATGAAGAAAGTTCATCAACTAGGGGGTATTTATAGGTCAAGTGAAGGCCAACCAATGGCCAAGATGGTGCCAAGTGCAAGGCAAGTGTAAGGCCAAGATTAAGCCATGTGCAACCTTATCCATCTACACAAAAATATCCTACCTAACCCTTGACCAAAATTGGGCAACAAAAACGTGCCAAGAATGGCCAATTGCCGTCCAACCTCTTCCAATGTGAGGGTGACACATGTCACCCTCCCGTTGGTCCAAAATGTTACGTCTCTCGGAAAAATCCGCAAAAATAATAAATGACATAGCCGGAATTTTCCCTACGAAAGCTGTGGAAACGTTTCGTCGAAAAACGACTCTAACCGGGTGTTGTGTACAAATTTCGAATCTATGCCTACTTTAAGGCTCAAATTGTATACGTACGCCCTCACGTACATACTCTGGAAATACGGGGTATAACAGTGGCACTATGTGCGGTCCCCTTGGTTGTTTCATACATACTTGCAAAACTGATTTTAAAATGATATGTTTTCATTTAAGTATTTTACAGTTTCATATACTTAGTACCTGTTGTACTGACCTCCTTCGGGGGGCTGCGTTCATGCCGCATGTAAGGGCAAGCAGGTGCTAGATCCACATTCTTAGGATCTCTACGTTGGTGTCGGGAGCTCCATCTCTTCCGGAGGCTCTACTTTTGGGTATGATCTCCCTGTTGTAGATAGTTTTATCTGATTAGGGTATGGCGGGGCCTGTCCGCCATAGTTGTATATTTCCTTAGAGTGCGTAGTCATGTTATGCGAGTATCGGATATGCTTGCTAAAACCATGTTTATGTATATATCTTAGAAAGCGCGTTTTCTCATGAAGCGTATCTTATTTTATAAAGCGTTTCATGTCTTGTTTTATATTTCGATTACTCGATGTATGACTACTTGGGTGCCGGTAAGGCACGATCCACGGGCCGGAATGGGTCGTGACAAAAGTGGTATCGAAGCGATTAATCCTCGGAAAGTGTCTCTGAGCCGTATCTAGTAAGTCTTGATTATCGGTGTGTTATGCACCACCAATAATCAGGAGGCTATAGGATATTTAGGATTGGTTTCCACTCTTCTTACTCTGAGATCGTGCTTTAGAGCTGTGTTAAAATTGGACCCCATCTAACGTATTCCTCTTCTGTAACAGTTATGCCTCCACGTAAGGCAGGGCCCGAGAAGGGCAAGCGGTAGGAGGCTGCTAGTATGACACCGAGTCACGAGGCTCGGCCCGATCTATACGAGAGGCGGCGAGTTCTCTGACGCCGCCGATCCCAGCGAGACTACGATGCCGCGCCTCTGTCCCACGGCTGGGCGGAGGTTAAGTACAAGGAGAGATGGCCCGGCTATTGGCTAGAAGTTGTGGCGAATCGAGGATAAGCTGAATCTGCGATTCGATTCGGCTCGGCTCGGTCGCACCGTGGTTCACCAGGTAGAGAGTCGAGGCTACGAGACTTCACGAGTTGTAGCCGCGAGTTTCTGGTCGGCGGAGGATGATCCGCGAGAGTTCATCCGTCACTCTGAAGGATACGAGTGATCGGCGTCGGAGACCGAGTCCGTGATCTTTGGTTCACATAGGCTGCGTGATACGCGATCTATTGGTTTGATTCATGGGAGTTATCGGAGAAACCGCGTCCCAGCTCTTGGGATGAGTTCTCGGAGGCTTTCCTCACTCTTGCCTCGCGGATGAGAGGCGCGGTGATAGATTTTTCTTCTTTGGCGAGAGAGGGGCCTTGTCGGGAGTACAATGTCGAGTTTGATTCATTGGCTCGATATGTCCCGGCATTGGTAGCGAATATGGAGGATAGGGTGCACCGCTACGTCACGGGCTAGATGATTACATGGCGAGTCGTATGCGGGTGTTTCTCTTGGTAGGGTATGGACATTACCCGCATGCGAGCTCATGCCCTTGGATGCGAGGCGCAGAGGTCGGCGAGTGGGCGAGCGGCGAAGAAGGCGGGGCGGGAGGTCTTACGGTGGCTATCATGGTGGCGGCCTCAGCGATCTAGATTTGCACCACGGCTCGAGCACTCCTGCACCATCCTCGGCCTGGCCCGAGTATTCGAGGCGGACTGGGGCGAGGGCTTGGGCGTCGAGTAGCGAGTGCGGCGATCGGGACCACCCGGTGTGGCGTCACGGTAGATCCCATTACGGGAAGTGTGGTACTACTTTTGGAGCTTATTACGATTGTGGCGGCGGGTCACTGCGAGGCTGTCCGGCCAGGCGTGGCGGTGGTAGGGCTCACGCCGGAGTTACATTGCCGCTTCATCATCTCCTACGATTACTCGCCGGAGGCGGGGTACTCATGGGTCAGCCAGTCGCGGCGAGTCGTGGCTCGGGTCGATTCTAGCGGTCCTCGAACGCATTTATGCTTTGTCCGGTAAGCGGGATCGGGAGGCCTCACCGATGTCGTCACGGTACCTTATCGGTTCGGGTTTGATGTGTATGCTTTGATAGATCGGGTTCTACTGTCTATATATCTCCCTTGTTGCTAGTAGGATAGGGATAGAGCACGAGTCCATAGACCACTTTCGAGGTAGCTACGCGATGGCGGTCGGTGGTAGCTCGGCGGGTATATAGAGCTTGTCTGTGACCATTCTGATCGTCGGACCTAGCCGACTTGATAGAGTTGGAGATGATTGACTTCGACGTGATCATGGGGATGGATTGGCTAGCTTCTTGCTACGCCAATGTAGGCTGAGAGAGAAGTAATGCAGTTCGGTTTCTGAGGCCGGTTGTTGAGTGGGAGGACGCGGTATCGTAGAGGGTAGGTTTATTTCCTACCTCAAGGCTAGGAAGATAGTGCGAAGGGTATATCTACCATCTCGTTGGGTGTTTGATCTTGAAGGCTGCGGTACTAGATTTTCCGTCGATTCGGTGGTCGAGAGTTCCCAGACGTGTTTCGACGACCTCCGGGATATCCTCCCGAGAGGAGATTGAGTTTGTATAGACATATTGCGGACACTCGGCCTATTTCCATTCCGCCATCTGAATGGCACTGCCGAGTTGAGAGAGTTGAAGGATCGGTGAGGATTTCTTTGGAGAAGGGCTTCATCGGGCCTAGTGTTTCTCCTGAGGGCGCGGTATTGTTCGTGAAGAAGAAGGGCGGGGCCGCTGCGCATGTGTTGATTCTGACGGTGAACAAGGTGACCATTAAGAGATACCCTTCCGGGATTGATGATTTGTTCGACGGTTGCGGTAGCGAGATGTTTCTCCAAGATTGATCTGCGTTCGGGCTATCATCAGTGCAGTCGAGAGGTGGATGTCCCTAGATGCATTAGGACGATGCGGGCATTATGAGTTCGGTCATGTCCTTTGGGTTGACCAATGCTCGTGGTATTCATGGATTTGATGAACCGAGTGTTCAAACCATTTTTGACACGTTTGTGATAGTGTTCATTGATGATATCTTGGTTTATTCTCGCTCGAAGCGGGAGCATGCGGGCATTTGAGGCTGTCTTGTGATTCTCCAGACCCAGCGATTATGCGCCAAGTTTTCCAAATGTGAGTTTTGGTTGACTTGATGGCGTTTCTTGGGCATATTGCCGGTGATGGCATTAGTGGATACGGCCAAGATCGAAGCGATCGAGGACTTGGCCTGAACTCTTACTCCGGAGAGGTTCGCGATTTCGGGCCTTGCGAGGATATTATCGGCGGTTCGTGGAGAAGTTTGCTTCTATCTACGCACCATTGACTAGGGTGACTCGGAAAGCGGCCAAGTTTGATGGTGATGCTTGTGAGCGGGGTTTCGATTCTTTGAAAGAAGGCGGCGACCGCCCGTTCTTACTCTTCCGGAGGTCCATATGGTTATGTCGTGTATTGTGATCGTCGGGCATCGGGTTGGGATGTGTGTTGATGCGGCATGGCGGGGTTATAGCATATGCATCCCGAATTTGAAGAAACACGAGAGAACTACCCCCATGATTTGGAGTTGGCGGTGTGATTCGCTTTGAAGATCTGGAGGCACTATTTGTATGGGGTTCACGTGGATATTTTTACGGACCACAAGAGCCTCGGTATATCTTCACGGAGGAGAGTGAACTTCACGGCGAGGCGGTGGTTAGAGTTGCTTAAGGATTACGATGTTGATATCTGTACCACGGGAAAGCCAATGTTGTGGCGGATGCTCTTAGTCGTAGGTCGATGGGAGCCTATCGGATGTGCAGCTAGAGAGGAGGACATGGTTCGTGATTTGCATCGATTAGCGAGCCTTGGTGTCCGTTTGATTGATTCCGATAGCGATGGGGTTAGAGTTCGTGAGGTTGCCGAGTCTTCCATCGTCGAGGAGGTGAAGAGGCAGATTCGAGATCGGCTTTGATTCGATATCGTGATCTGACTCTTCGTGAGGCAAGGTCCTTTTGAGTAGCACTGATGGGGTGCTAAGGTTTGAGCGAGTTGTGTGTTCGGATGTTTGAGGACTTGGCGGAGTTCTTGGGGAAGCACACGCGCTGCGTTACTCTATCCATCGGTCGACCAAGATGTACCACGACCTTAGATCGTGTATTGGTGGGATGGCTTGAAGAGGGCGTTGCGAGTTCGTAGCTCGGTGCGTGTTGTCGGCGGTGAAGGTAGAGCACGGAGGCACGGTGGTTTTATTCTGACGATTGAGATCCCGACACGGAAGTGGGAGGTAATCAACATGGACTTCATCACAGGATTACCTCGCACTCGGAGGAGACATGATTCTATATGGGTTATCGTCGACAGTGTGAAATCAGCCCACTTTCTTCCGTCGGGGCGACTTTTCGGTGAGGATTATGCGGACTTTACATCAGAGGTCGTCGATGCATGGAGTCCTATTTCGATCATATCGCATGGAGGAGCCCGGTTCGCTAACCGGAGGTCTTTCGAGAGAGGTTTAGGGGCGGTGAGCACAATCGCATTCCATCCACGCAGACAGACGACGGGCGAGCGCACTATCCGGACTCGAGGATATCTGCGAGCTTTGTGTTATCGACCAGTAGTGGGAGGATCATTTGCCTCTAGTTGAGTTCGCGTACAATAATAGCTACCACTCCAGTATTCAGATGGCGCCTTATGAGGCCTTGTATGGGAGGAAGTGCAGGTCGCCTATAGGTTGGTTCGATGTGGCGAGTGCGGTGGTGGGACGGATTTGGTGCAGCGGCGATGGATAAGTGAAGCTTATCCGAAGCGGCTATTAATGACTCGAGTCGGCAAGTCGTATCACGGATCATCGTCGTCGGCATCCAGAGTTCGTGATTGATGATTGGGTTTTCTAAAGGTGTCACCCATGGAGGGTGTGGTGAGATCGGGAAGAAGGAAACTTCGGCCAGTACATTGGGCGTTTGATTGTCGCGAGGTAGGCAAGGTTGCCTATGAGTTGGATCTGCCGTCCGATCTGGAGGCAGTGCATCCGGTTTTTCACGTATCTATGCTGAGGAGATGTATCGGGGATCCATCTAGGGTACACCCGATTGACGATGTCCAGGTGACCGAGGGGTTATCGTATGAGGAGATTCCCATAGCGATAGTCGATCGTCAGGTTAGGCGTCTGCGGACGAAGGACGTGGCTTCCGTCAAAGTCTTGTGGCGGAACGAGCAGGCTCGGAGGAGATGACGTGGGAAGCTGAGGAGGACATGAGGCAGAAGTATCCTCACCTATTCCCCACACCTCCAGGTAATTCACTTTCCTACTTGTAAATTTTTCATTATCATTTATGCCTAAGTGTTGTTTTGTGGCCGTGTGTGGCATTTGCAAACGGTTTAAGTTACGAAGAACCTTATCGTTATCTGTCTTGGGAAGGAACATTCGGGACGAATGTTTCTAAGGAGGGGAGAATGTTATACCCCGTATTTCCAGAGTATGTACGTAAGGGAATACGTACAAAAAGTTTGGCCTTAAAGTTAGGCTTGGACGTTTTTTTTTTGGCACAACTCTCAAAACGAATAGTTTTCCGACGAAACGTTTCCACAGCTTTCGTAGGGTAATTTCCGGCTATGCCATTTCTAATTTTTGCGGATTTTTCCGAGACGAAATATTTTGGACCAACGGGAGGGCGACACTTGTCACCCTCCAATTGATGGATGTGAGGCGTTCTTAGGGCCGAATGGATGGTCAATTTTTGTCAAGTAGTTGGTAGGATATTTTGTGTGCAAGTTGGCTAGGTAGACTTGCCCTAATCTTAACCTTACATTTGCCTAGCACTTGGCTAAATCTTGGCCATTGGTTGGCCATGTCTTGACCTATAAATACCCCCCTTAAGATGAAGAGTTCTTCATCCACAAATTCCCTTCCAAGTATTGAGAATCCTCTCCTCTCCCTTAAGCCTCTTTTCGTCCAAACACCTCCCCCCCCCCCTTTTGGAGAAGCTAGCCGAGGCTACCCCCCCCCCTAGCCTAGCCGAAATCTACCCCCCTCCCTTGGTAGAAAAGTTGCCTTCTTGTATTGTTATAATGCCCAAAATACCCTAGCCCAAATCCCTTAGTCCTTAGTAGAAGTTGTGAAGAACTTCTAAGGTTTCTTGGAGCTACCGGAGCGTACAACTTAGGAGCTAAACCTTGCTCAGGCGCGACTTTATCTAGGATATTATTGGGCTTACCGAGGTAACTAATCCTAACCCTCTTTTGAATTAGAGAATACATACTGTTGTAGTATAAGAATAAGTATTAAATACTTAGAAGAATATCACAGAATAGAATTGAACTGTTATCACAGTAGAAGGGTTTAAAAGAAGAATAATCAAATTGTACTTACATAGGATTATTTTCACAGTAGACTTGAGTAGCTCACCGGGTAGGGAAGTACTGCCCAATTTTTCCGTAGGATATAGAACCCTCTGTTTAGAACTGGTTTCAAAGTAGTCTGAACGTTGATAGACGTGTCTGACTATTATAATTTGATTCTGCGCGCGACATATTCAACTTGGCGGTGGTTTTTGAGAAGGTATGTGATTCTTCCTAAAGCATGATATTTTACAATATATATGTAGTGCGGTGACGCATACGTGTTAATCGAATAATAACTACGGCAATGCCTCACGCTTAAGCTGAATAATACTTACGGCAATGCCTCACGCTTAAGCTTTGAATAATAAAGAATCGAAAGCATTTCAAAAGAATCTCAATCATTTTTAATGAAGAGAACTAATTGGTTTTAAAGCGAAGCTTAAGAGTTATACTAGCTTTATGGGAAGTTAAGTATAACCACTTAAGATTGATAAAAGAAACAGTTTGCCTATGTGTTTATAACAGACTTATATTGAATTGTGAAAAGAATAATAAGATGGTTTGATAAGTAGACATGATATGATGCTATGTGTGTTAGTGTCTTGTAACGCTTGTGTAAAGAGGTCAGTCTTACTTATGCTTATGTTGTTTTGAACTATAAGTTGTTGTGTTAGTACTATATCACTCACCTCTTGAGATGATACCGGGGGTTAAGCTGCCCTCCGATGCGGGGTAGACTCAGGCGGTCTGGGACCATGATTCGAGAATACCTCATGCGGGTCGGGGCCTATGCGAGCTACGAGTTCGAGTTAGTATGCGGGGTTATGCCTCATGCGGTCTATGTGGCCGTGCGGACAACGAGTCGGGGCGTTGCCAGAAGTAACTACCCTCGATGCGGGGTTATACCTCATGCGGGCCTATGTGAGTGGCCTATCACGGACTCAGGAGTCGAGATTAGGCTTGCGAGAATAATGATATGGGCGAGTGGCCCCGCCCGATCATTCGCGGCCTAGAAAAGACACATTCTGATTTACCTATTGATTGCTCTTGTTTATGATGTGGCACTATGCGGTCCTCTGGTTGTTTCATACATACTTGCAAACCGATTTTAAAATGATATGTTTTCATTTAAGTATTTCTGATTTCATATACTTAGTACTGTTATCGACCTCCTTGGGCTGCGTTCATGCCGCGGTAAGGGCGGCAGATGCTAGATCCACATTCTTAGGATCTCACGTTGGTGCCTGAGCTCCATCTCTTCCGAGGCTCTACTTTTGGTATGATCTCCTGTTGTAGATAGTTTTGTCTGATCAGGTATGGCGGGGCCCTGTCCCGCCATAGTTGTATATTTCCTTAGAGGTCTGTAGTCATGTTGTACAGTATCGGATGTAACTGCTAAACCATGTTTATGTATATATGCCGAAAGGCGACGTTTTCTCACATGAACTGTGTCTTATTTTATAAACTGTTTCATGTCTTGTTTTATATTTTCGCTGATTACTCTGATGTATGACTACTTGGGTGCCCCGGTAAGGCACCAGTCACGGGCCCCGGAATGGGTCGTGACAATAGTCTTCTCCTAACCGAGAAACTGGAGGCTCTGGTGCTGGGGCCTCAAACCTGGCGCAGAAGG
Organism: Przewalskia tangutica; assembly: GCA_029844215.1. NCBI lineage: Eukaryota > Viridiplantae > Streptophyta > Magnoliopsida > Solanales > Solanaceae > Przewalskia > Przewalskia tangutica. The sequence goes on along the minus strand of CM056739.1, from coordinate 16,668,245 downwards.
ACTCGCCGACTGCGGAACAACATCCGGTGTACCCTGGGCATAAGCCCTATCAACTCTCTGAGTCTGACTAGTAGCTCCTGCTACTCCTTTGCCCTTCTGGGCGGCTGTTGCCCTCCTTGGAGGCATACTGTAACACAACAATACGTCAGAGAGGAATTTTCTTACTAACACAGCTCTATGGCACGATCTTAGAGTGAAAAGAATAGAAACCAACTCCTAAATGTCCTGTAGCCTCCTGTTTATGGGTGTGGCGCGCAACACCGATAATCAAGACTCTACTAGACACGGTGCGTAGACATTCGAGGACCGATCGCTCGATACCACTCTGTCACACCCGAACCGGGCGTGGTGGTGCCCTACACAGGCACCCTTCTACCTAACAATACAAGTAAATCATGAAATTAAATAACACCTCATTTTTTTTTCTTTTAAAACAACCGTACGTGCAAGGGCAAAGCCGACAAGGCTGCCATATATACATAAACAAAAGACACTACACCGTACATGAGTCCAATCCCACATATGAATACAGACCTCTAAGAGTTTTACTGAAAAATGACGGGACAAGGCCCCAGTACCATAAGCGTACAAAAGCATGTCGAAGGAACTATACCAAAATGATAAACTCCTGAATAGAGGGAGCTATCCAGAAACTCTGAGCAGGGTCCTACACCTGCCGAACACCAAACTGCGTACCTAAACTGCGGCGTAACGCGGCCCGAGGTCGATCTGAAGAATGTACCAAGTATGTGAACAATAAATGCGTAATGAAATCATAACGATCTAAACAAACAGAGACATGTATGATAGCCAACCTACGATACATAACACATATGCGATCATATCAAGTCGGGACGCAAGCCTCAAGTCACTACTCGAGATATAACTATGGGTCTCGCCCATACATCAATCATGCCCGGAATCGCCCGCCATGCTGATCCATGATATACTACAACATCGATAAGCACCGAACCTTACAATCGCGAGAGTAAGCGAGAGTATCCTTACAATATAAACTAGGAAGCTCATGATCAAACAGACCATCCGCCCGCAGATCATTTAGCAATCCTATTCTGGACTATTTCACCCGCATAGGTCGCGTGGACCTGCGTGAGGTATTCCTCGCATAGGCTGGACCCGCCCGCATGGGACTATTTCACCCGCATAAGCCCTTTCGGACCCGCATGAGGTATTCCTCGCATAGGACTATTTCACCCGCATAAGCCCTTACGGACTCGCATGAGGTATTCCTCGCATAGGCTGGACCCGCCCGCATGGGACTATTTCACCCGCATAAGCCCTACGGACTCGCATGAGGTATTCCTCGCATCGTGGGTAGCAAATCCACGGAATTATGCAAATGCCACCAACCCGGGGAATGACCCCGAAATGACTGATATAACAATAGCACACAACCGGCTATTTCCAGCACACATAGGCAAATCCTTAATTACAAGCCAAAGTCCTTACCAAGGCATACTTAGAATAATTCTCTTTAACAAGCCAAAGTACTTATCAAGGCACTCTTAGACAAATTCTCAATTTATCAAGCCAAAGTACTAATCAAGGCATACATAGAATAATTCTCTTTTAACAAGTCAAAGTACTTATCAAGGCACACTTAGACAAATTCTCAATTTATCAAGCCAAAGTACTAATCAAGGCATACATAGAATAATTCTCTTTTAACAAGTCAAAGTACTTATCAAGGCACACTTAGACAAATTCTCAATTTATCACGCCAAAGTACTAATCAAGGCATACATAGAATAATTCTCTTTTAACAAGTCAAAGTACTTATCAAGGCACACTTAGACAAATTCTCAATTTATCAAGCCAAAGTACTACGTACGTACATTCTTTTATAAAAGACTCCTTTCTATGTAAAGCCCCAAGATACTAACACCCGTAGTATCAAGGCGTGTCTATTTTTCAAAGTAAGTTACTACACTTTAGAAAACTCATTTCAAAGCTTGAAATCAAGTAACTCCAAATTTTCACAATCTAGGCAACTTATGCCGATTAATCAAAATAGACAACTTTCTAAACCTTCCATAAAGCCGTTATAACCAACTTCTCATAAAGCCGTTATAACCCTTTATGGTTTTAGACATATCCATTCCTTCAATAACCAAGAGACTTATACTATTAAAACCAAGTATCACATACTTACAAATCAAGTTCTTAACTTTCAAAATACTTCAAGTCTCTTAATAGTTAGAAAACAAGTTTTCTTCTACTTTTTAAACCTCAAGTAATTTCACCCTTAACACAAGTTACTTCTTTTAAATCATGTCATTTCTCCTCTTTTAAATCAAATAAGTAAATCACTCCTTTGAATCCCCTAAAGTCATTATGATGACCTTTAGGTTTTAGAACTAAGGTACTAGCCAAAAGATTTGGAAACCACTTCCTTTTTAAGACTACATGTACTTTACGTAAAAATACCTTCACTTTTAGGAATCCAAACTTCATCAAGAAAATGGATTCTACAACTTACAATCTAAACATCAAAGTACAATCAAGGAAGTACATAGAACAAATTCTATTTTTGGCAATCCAAATACAACCAAGGAATGGATCCTTTAAGGAGTAGAACCTACTTTCTTTATCTTAAGGAATCATGCTAGAAGAGGAGATAGTTCACATACCTTTTCGGCTAAATCCACAAGCTAAGCCGAATACGCCGTACGTAGAAGTGTCAACCTATAATGGTCACAACAAGACTATCAACTTCTAGTCTCAACGTAGAATAATACTAAGTATACGGCCTCTAATTCTACGGAAAATCGGGCAGCACTTCCTTTGTTTCTACTCACTTTGCCACCTTTTTCAAGGCCGAATACAATAACCAACAAGCCACATTTAAGGCTCCAAACAACAACCAAACAAAGGGGATTACACGCCTTACAATACGTGTAATATTCCGCCCCACAATTCATACCAAAAAGTATAATACTACACTAGCCATTCTCGGCCAACATATAACCAACACAAGTCCTTTCCAATTCTTTTCCAAATTTCAAGTTCTTAGGTCAACATGTTACTTAGTCATAAACAACTAAAATTTCCTTCCTTATTCAACATGCGACGACTTAAACTAATAATCAACTTGAATTCCAATCTTAAAGCTAAACATGTTAGTTTTCGGATTAGGGTTCCAATAGCCCATAAACATATCAAACTTCATACTATATAACACATGCTTGCTAAAATCCATAGCTACAATGATAAGTAAACCTTAATTGCTACAACGACAAGAATATACCTTTAAAGCCCTTAAAATTTCCAAGATTCCAAAGTCGCGCCTTAGCAATTCTTAGCTCCTTTCCTTAGGTTCCAATCCGCTCCAAGCACTCCTTAGAGGCCTATGAAGAACCCATCTTCAAGTTCCAACTTCAAAGTTGAAGAACTCCCTTAGTTTCCGCCTTGCGACTAACGTAAAAATACGTTTTTTCCGAAATCTTTCTATTGAGATATCCTTACAATACCCTAAGGGACATTGGGTTAAAGTCTTGTGGCTAATGGATCAAAACTATAAAATTTTGTGTGGGTAAAGTGGGCAAACCCGAGAGCTTCACATGAAGAACAAGGCTTCTCTAATATTTTTCTAAGTGTTTAAGAGCTTGTCTTGTACTAGTTGGGTATATAAAACATATTGGAGGGCTTAGACTTAAACAAATGTGAGGTTAGGATGACTTTCACTTGGATCAAGCCTAGGTGGATAAGTTGACTTGTCAACAATATCAAGCTTAGAAGACTTATCATCTACATAGGTCAAATGACCATAACACCCTTGCAATATTTCGTCCAACATCATGGAGGGGTGCCACGTGTCGCCCTCTCATTCGTCCATAAAATTCCGTAACCCTCGTGGGCCCCACAAAACGTAAAATTCCTCGGGTGGGCCCCACGTGACCAAATCCGTAAAAATAAATTTCCATTAGGCTAAGAGTTCCATACTCTTCAAATAATGCATTTTGAGAATCCAATTCTCAACAACGAACATTTTTCCTTTCCGACGTTCGGAACATTTTCCGTCGGAAAAACAATTCTTCCTTTCGTACTAATTTCCAAGTCTTGATTCCTTACGTACATTCTCTTATACAAGTCCTGGACTTACTGGGTGTAACACTGCGGGTATGAAACGCAGCGTCACTCGACAAAAAGGACGTTAGTACGACTGATGTACTGGGTATGTTAGGCATGAATAATAGCATAACTGGGATATAACAACAACTGAAACATGAACAACTGACCAACAATACATGTTTTTGAGGATCCTAATACATATGCCTAAATGTCATGCACAATGCGGTATACATATACATCGGCCCCATTGGGCATCTTCCTTACCATAACAGTCTCTGTGGGCATCATTTCATATCAGCCTCTGTGGGTATAATATGTTTAAATATTATGCAATGCAAATGCGGTAATACATATATACTGGCCACACAAGGGCATATTCCTTCCCAACCATATATATATATATATATATATATATTGGCCCTTCATCAGACATCTTCCTTCATATTAAGCCACACAGGCTTTATCATTATCATATCTCAGTTGATCAGGTGGTCTGCGTATCCCGTTTCCTATCCCCAATATATAGTCTCATGTAAAACATGAATGAAATGCACATGAAAATGTATGAATGACAATAAAAATATCCTGAGTGACATAATCTCCTTGTAACTTCGGCTAACGCTGCAAATATCAACATCTTTTCCGTATGCCTCAATAAGGACTTATGAACCTTTTTAGACATGCTTTCAACATAGGAATCTATAATATGAACATTTCTTAACTACTAGAAGTCGAATAAATTATGGAACAATATCACAGTTTGCCAAAAGAAAGAAATAATTTGCTTTAACATACCTCGAACAATATGAACCAACCCCTTTTTACTAATTATCTACTGGAATGTTGTTTGAATAATATTTGCAAACCGTTTTTGTTTCAAGAGTATTGCTGGCCGGTTTCTCCTTTAACCCCAAAGAACCAGTCTCAACTTGACATCTATTAATTGAAGTCGAATTCAAGCACTTAGAGAAAGAGAATTGAGTTTTGATTGAGACCTTTCGGAAGGAATGTTCTTTGGATTTTGCCTTTAACAAATGGAGAAAACAAATGTTGTTGTGTTGTATACTATTATTTTGTTCTTCTAAAAGAGAATGTATGGCATGTACCTAATGGTAACATAAAGGATGTCGTAATGTCCTGGCCGTATAACACAAAATGCTAAGGAATTAGAATCAATTGGTATATAACCTATTAGCTAAGCACGTGTAACTCTAATAAAAATTTCCTAATCCCCTCACAATTAACACATAACCCCTCTCCCACTTGCATGCATACTAACGATTAGCACACGACATCTCACTTGATTGCACATTAGCGGAGTTGTTGTCACTTATCCGAGCAACACGTAATTATCCCCACAATTAATAAATTTCGTGATCCCAATTAACTTAAATCTTGATAACTTATAAAATTTCCATATACTCAATATCATAACTTTGTAATATGACACTAGTTCATAATCTCCTTATGCGCATCACAAATTTATTTCCAATCCCCGTTGTCACACTTCTTACGTCCAAGATTATCTCAAGGTTTTATCATTTTATATGCTAGCCTCTTTATTAGCATACGTAAATATGACCAAATTTTTTCCAACGCTCGGGTCTATTTACACACGCATAACGATTTTTATACACCTAGTTGTTCAAACCGTGACCCGAAAGTACGGGATATTACACTAGGGTTATTATAGGGTTTCAAACTTTGGGGGTACTGCCAACAGCCGCAGTGACTCCCCTTATTAATTCGATTCTCGCGCCTGACTTTGCTCTTCGGCATGTGTATGGATCAGTGTTGGCCAATGATGTTCAGTAAAAAATGTATATATTTAGTCATTGTTGTCTCGCATTTTAGTACTTTTGATCGTCTTTTGAGTACAATTATATTGATTTGAGCTTAATATTATATTTGTTCTTTGTAGGTACATCGGAGATGAAATTTGAGTAAAATTAGAAAAATTGAGTGAGAAGGATTAGAATTAACAAAAGAGCTTCACAAAGAACTGAAGGCATAATTCGAAATTGAAGATGGCTTATCTTTTTGTGATGATTACGCACATCATTGAGTGATGATTGATATAAAGCAAATGAGAAAAATATAACAATGAAATGCCCAAAACGTAACAAGAAGTGGAGATGCATATGGATGTTTGTCTACGTGGCAAAATTTAAGGCGGGAGATTTCAATTCCATCGCAGAGGTGCCGCATGAAATCTCATTCTCTAAATCTTTTTTGGTCATCTGCTCCACCCTTGCGATGCGAGGGTGGCACGAGACACGGTGTATTTTCGGTCCGAGTTGAATTTGGTTTTTAAAAGCTTAGATCTTTTGGTATCCTATAAATATATATATTACACGATTTTGACATAACTTTGGGATAACTTGTGATCCTGAGTTTAGAACCTTTGACCTAAAGACAGGTTGGAGTCGCCGTAGAGGCCAGAGTTATTGGGTTTGACCTTTTCTTCTCTTTACTCCTAGTTTCTATGTTTCTTTGTATGAATTGTTGTTTTTCATCCATGTCTATGTGGAGCTAAACTTCACATTCTAAGGTTGTGGTATAGCCATAAATATTAATGTTTGAAGACTATATCTATCTTAATACAAGTTATTGATTTTGATTATTTCTTTAATTCTGTGCATAATTGTATGATTGTTTGGCCAACATTAGTTTCTATTGACTATCTAATATACATGCTTGGGAATGATGTTAAATTAGACAAGGGTTAAAGAGAGTGTGATATGATTATCCCTATAATTGGGCTAGGATTTATGGCTATGATAGGAATATACCTAGGTGACACGTTCAATTAAATAATGTGAATGAATTGCGTTCTTAACAGGTCAATTACATAGGAGTATAGGCGACAAACTATTTTGAATAGTTAGTAGTAGTTAGGCAGAATACAATGAGAGTTAATAATCTGGTTAATTAGCAATCGTCAATAATTTGGATTAAGGAGAAATAGTTTGAGCACTCAATAGGGTTGGTGAACCAACCGCAACACTGAAACAATTATATCACCGCTATTTCTTGGTTGAAGTTCATTACTTATTTTCTTTTATTTTTAAATAGTTTATATTTGAACTACCGCAAGATTTAATTGTTGTGCACCAAGTGTTTCATGTATCTATGTTGAGGAAGTGTGTGGGAGACCCGTCGTTCATTGTTCCTATCGAATCCATCACAATTAAAAATGGCCTAGCTTGTGAAGAGGTCCATGTGACTATTATGGATCATCATGTTCGCAAGTTGAGGACTAAGGAACTTTCCTCAGTGAAAGTGTTGTGGATGAGTAAAAAAGTTGGGGAGGCTACATGGTAAGTTGAAAAGGACATAAAGTCTAGATGCCCGCACTGGTTTGATGAGCAATCACAAATCGTATAAGTTAAATACCTTCAGCATTTATGTAATGTCCCCGTATGTATTCATGTCTCATGTTTCACTACTCATATCTCATGTCCCCATGTAATCATGTCATTCAGTCCCCAAGTTCCACATAGTGTTTCCTCACATTCATGTACTCATGTCATATCAATAAGTTTTTGAGTTAACCACATTCCTAACCATGACCCATCATTCGAGGACGAATGATCCCAATGAGAAAATATTGTAATACATCTTACCTTTAAACTAGGCATTGTTCATGATTCACGGGTTAAAATAAATTGGGAAATGTTGGGATGAAGAATTCATTAAAATTGGTGTTCTTCACTTTTACGCCAGGTTCTGATCACAAATAAATTATGGACCATTGAATGCACCGTAAAAAGGACCCATGAAACCCAACTTATTGTTTCCAATTTACGATGGGTTTTACGGTTCGAATAAGTTTCACGGACTGTGAATTATACCCTGAAATTTTTCATGGACCGTGTTTTGGATCGTAGAAAGGACAAGGGAAAATCGACGCACTGGAATCGATTTACGATCACTTTCACGGACCGTAAAATATTTTACGGACCATGAAAGTGTCCCGATGACTGAACAGTATAATTCGCGTTTTCAGTCTTTTATGTTATTTTTCATTCTCTTAAATCCATAACTCGAAGGTCCTCTCGTATCCTCATCCTCCTACACCAGTAAGTCTATTCCAAACAATTCTAACTTTTTCTAACATCCACACATGGATTCTAAGTAATAAATTGTTTTTCTAATCTAGGGTTTTCAAGAAAACCCATGTTAAGGTTCAAGCTTTTGGAATTCTTCTTCAATAAATGGACATTCTCTCAAGTTTTGGAGCAATTAAGGTATGTAGGGTTCTTTCTTTAGTTCGTGATGACCTTAATAACATGTACCATTATATATCATGATTAAATTATAAATTCGTTAATTGTATTCTTGTTATTTCATTATGACTATCATGAACCGTCTGTAATTCATGAATACCAATAAATTGAATTACATGGGTTCCTAAATACATGTTTATGAACCAATATTATTATATTGTATAAATTTTACATGCTTTTAATACCTCTTGAAACGTTATCTTATATTTGCACATGCTATGTTATATCCAAAATCATGTTTACAAGTTTTTATTATGAAATTTATGGACTTTCATGCCAACTATATTCATGTTCATGTTTTGTGAGTTACGCAGATTACCGAAAGGTTTAATACCTGAAACTATATATGCCAATGTAGGATAAGAATCGATCCGCCCAGTTAGGACTATTTATTTATGTTACCAATTGCGGGTTATTAGATCCATTCATGTCATGTTCATGTCTCATACCCCGATAAATTATGAGATGACTTAGCTGATCGGGCAGAGATCAAATGCCACATTATCGCATGGTGATTTCAGATCGGTTATACTAAAGCTCTCCCATTTGAAATGAGTTATCATATTTTATTATATTCATGTCAGATATTACACATGTTCATGCTCATGTTGCGATTTGATTCGATTTCTATTATATCATGTACTGTGTTTATTCATTCAGTTGCTTTACATACGAGTACATTTCAAATGTACTTACGTCCCTTTTGCCCGGGGCCTGCATCTCACGACACAGAAACTATGTTTTAGAACGATGAATCAGTTCGCTAAGATTCTCACGTATCAGCCATTGTTAAGCCCTATCTCATTCGGGGTGCTATTATCTATTTATTTTATTTCATGTAGTAAAGGTATGTCGGAGGCCTTATTCCGGTAGAACAGTTTTAGCAGTCAGACTCATATTCATATATTTCATAGACTAGTTTAGCATGTCATGTCAGATATAGACTTATTATATTTTTTGAATTACTTCCGCTATTATATTTTCAGATAATATATTTTCAGTGTTCATATTTCTATGTTTTAAATGATTATTTCATTATATTAAATGTCCATGTTGATCTAGCAAGCCATATAGTTCACTCGGTCACATGCAATCAGGCACCGAGTGTCGTGTTACACCTAGGTCATGGTTCGGGGAGTGACAAAATATTAACAATGGATGAAGATACAACTAAGTCCTATTGAGGGTTTGATATCTGAAACGGGACATCATTACTCCATGCGAGAAAAACTAGAAATAAATGTATACATTCTATGACCTTTCCTTCAATAGACTTTCTAGCACTGGTCCTCTGAATTTTATGTAGCAAACCTGAGGCTGGTCCGCTGAATTTATAGCCAACTAAGGGTAGTATGAACGGGTGCTATTGTGCCTTATCGCAAAAGTCAGAACCTATCTCTAGATATCTTTTTGGGAAAACACCTATTCATTTTTCACTCACACAAAAAAAACCCAATATTCCCCCACATGAATGGGGAATGGTTATATGATGAAAAACATGCATGAAAACTATGTGATTTGTAAGCAAAGATTAATTGTATCTAGATAACTAGGTTTTCCTTTGACATTTCCGTAGTAAACATATGTCGGATATCCTCGGTCAATCAACAGATTTGATATCTTTGAACCGTCGAGCTTTGGTGTATACCTAGACAACTACATGTCACATAATTAACCTTTTTAACCGTCTTGGTTCTCACTGCTGTGTTCGTTTCTGCCATGAACACCGCCTGGTTTTATGAGTGCATAGATCATGAGCTTTTACCTAACATACTCCTTAGAACTTACACTTCACACTCACATAGGTGATTCCTAAACTTTTCATCTCGTAAATACACTATCTGGTCATATCTATCAAACTTAGAAACCATTAAAAAGATTAAGGTTTATAAACTCGTTAAAAAACCTTAATATTTTATCCTTGTTTCTAAAAATTCTCTTCATTATGAAAATATGTTGAGTTATTTGACAATGTTCAACCGTCATTCATAACTTTATTTAATCTCTTTGAACCTAGCTCTTGGGATCTCCAGTATACTAGGTAGAGTTACTGTCATGATGACTTGTCCTAGGCCTTACACCCATTCTCCTCGATGATCTTTCAACAACCTCTCTAGTTAGCCATTTTGTAAGTAGATCCGACACGTTATCTCTTGACTTTACATAGTCAATTGTGATAAGTCCACTAGAGAGTAGTTATCGAACTGTATTGTGTCTCCGTCGTATGTTACGAGATTTACCGTTATACATAGCGCTCTCTGCCCTTCCTACTGAGGCTTGGCTATCACAATGTATGCATATAGGTACCATAGATTTGGGCTATAATGGAAGGTCATTCAAGAAATTCTAGAGGCATTCTGTTACACCCCGTATTTACAAGACATGTTTTAAGGTAGTACGTAAGAGCTCACAAGTGTTAAGATTTGAGGCTTGTAATTTTTTTTTTACCGGAATTATGGAATTGTCGGAAAACGTTATGTTGTGTCGAATGGGAGGGCGACATGTGTCACCCCCCTTAATGTTGCCTTGGACGAAAAATAGCATGGCTAAGATGGTCATTGACCATAGTCTTGTATGACTAAAGTCTTCCAAGTTGTGAGCTTGAGTTTCTTGACCAAGTCAATGGACCCACCAAGTCTTGATATTTAGTAAGACCACATCCTAACCACCCAATTGTGTGTATCTTGACCCTCCATGTCCCTTTATAATACTAGTAGTGCAAGACTAAGCTTAACACTTAGCCATTTTTCACACAAATTTGAAGACCACTATAGGAGAGCTCTCGGGTTTGGTTGATCAAAGAAGGAAAAAAATTTGTTTCTTGTCCAATAATCTCCCCACTTTAAACCAAGGTTCTTGAGTATATTGTAAGCGTATCTCAATAGAAAAATCTTGGAAAAAGATGGTTTACGGGTTAGTCGCAAGGTGAAAACCTAGTGTCCTTCTAGGTTTTGGATTGGAAGTTGAAGTAAAGTTATTGGTGTGGTTCTAAGGGTCTCAACAAGAGGATTGAAGTGTCTTGGAGAGGCTCTAAACTACTAAGGAGCGACTTCAGATTTGGATTTGGATTAAGAATCGTTAAGGTATAATCTTGTCTTTTAAGATGTTACAAGATTATGTATTTATATTGTTGTTGTTAGCTTTACATGTTGATAGCATGAAGTTGGTATGTTGAAGTTTATAAGTATTATGGATTGCTTGTAGCTTAATCCGAAATGAAATGTAAGCCATGTAAGTTGGATTACGATTTTAGTCGTATTAGAATCGTCGCATATTTTTGACTTGGAGATTATAGTAATTGTAATCGTTTCCGACTTGATATCATGTTAGGCTAACAATTTGGATTGAAATGGAAATTTGGATAAGAATTGGTATTGTTGTATTCATTATGGCCGAAAATTGGACTAGTAGTTGTATAGTTTGTTATTCATTTGTTTTGGACTACCTTATAGATTGTGGTGAGCCAATTGGGGCTGTTTGGTTATTGTATTCGGCCTTGAAAAAGGTGGCAAAGTAAGTAGAAACAAAGGAGGTGCTGTCCGATTTTCCGTAGAATTAGTGACTTAGCACTTAGAATAATTCTACGTTTGAAGTAAGAAGTTAACGGACGTATTATGGCCATTTTTAGGTTGAAGTACTTTGGAGCATTTTGCTACTTGTCGACAATCGTCGCGAGGTATGTGAACCCCTACTTTCTTTGGCATGATCCTACGTATGAAATCTCCATGTGATAGTATTTCAAGATTCCTTCTACTCTTAGAAGTTAAGAAGTATTTACATTGTTGAATCTAAGTTAAGAGTATGTTTAAATTGTCCTAAGTCCTTACTAGGTTTTATGGGAGACGTTGGTAAGAACGGTTAGGAAGTTATGAGAATTGATTTAAAGGTTATGTGTCTTGATTTGTTTAAAGTAAGTAAGTGGATTTTATGTTCGAAAATGACTTGAAGTTATATGATTTTAAGGGAATAAATTACTTGGTTTTGGAAGGTATGGAACTTTGTATGTTTTTGTATAAGTAATTGGGCTTTAAAGGAAGTATGTTATGAAGTTTGAAGACTAAGAACTTTGATTGTCTTTTAAGGGTTATGAAGTTTTAAGCGATACGATTCTTTTTAAGTATGTATGTACGTAGTATCTTTGGATCCCGTTTTCCTAAGTGTTGTAAGAATAAAAGTGTCTTAAGTTCTCTAAAATGAAAGGTTGTTATAACAGCTTTATGGGAAGTTGTTATGACGACTTAAGAAGAAGTAATAAGATGGTTTAAAAATGTTATGTAAGGAAAATCACACCGAGCCTACAAATAGGCCGGATTACGTTATGAAATACACCGAGCCTACAAATAGGCCGGATTACGTTATGAGATACACCGAGCCTACATAGGCGGATTACGCCATATTACCCGAGCCTACACATAGGCGGGTTACGTCATCAGACACCGAGCCCCACAGGGCGGATTATGTTATATGATTCCACAAGACACCGAGCCCACAGCGGCGGCGATTATGTTATATGATTCCACAGTACACCGAGCCCCACAGGCGGGCCGGATTATGTTATATGATTCCACAGTACACCGTGTCCCGCAAATGGGCCGGATTACGTTATGAAAAGATATGTAAGTTATGTGGAAAAACTGGATTAAACTCTTAAGTATGTATGTAAGAACATGTTGTTAAATCTTATTGAAAGAAGGAAAGGAACGGTTAATATACGATTGATTTGGAGTTTTATGATATTCTTTTATGCAATTATGATATGATTGTTGCACCTTATTTCTGTTCCATACTAAATTTTTGTTATCGACCCGCTGGCCGCGTTCATGCCCGCAGGTATTAGGTGCACAGGTTGGTGATCCTTGCTCTTAGGATCTCGGTTCAGTTTTTGGGAGAAAGCTCCAATTGCTCCGGAGGTTTATCTCTTGTGCAGTTTCCGGGTTGTAGATTCATGTATATTCGGGTATGGCGGGGCCTGTCCATACGATTGTTATGTTACACTCTTAGAGTCCTGTAGTCACATGTTGTGGGTCGGTTTGTAAAAAGAAAGGGATGTAATCATTTGTTGTTATGTATATGTATATGTGTCAGGAAGGTAGCCTTATCGGCTAACACAGGTTTAATTTCTCGTTATTTTATTTTATAAGTTTCATGTATGTTCAGCTGCTATTCTCTGACGTATACCTGAACAGGGTGCCCAGGTAGGGCACGATGCGAGCAGGTCGGGTCGGGACAAAAGTGGTATCAGAGCAGTTAGTCCTCGGAAAGTGTCGACAGATCGTGTCTAGTAGAGTCTTGATGAGCGGTGTGTTGTGCACCACATCTATAATCAGGGGGCGGCAGGACATTTAGGATTGGTTTCATTCTTCTCTCTCGAGATCGTGCGATGAGATTTGTCTTATTAGGTTGAATCCTCCGACCTATTCTTATGAAACAGCTATGCCTCGCGGAAGGCGACCAGGGCCAGAAGGGCAAAGCAGCGGCGAGGCGCGATGGCGCAGAGAGTTACGAGTCGGGCACAGACTATGCACGAGGTAGTAGGCGGGTCGGCGAGTTCACCACGCCGCGGTATTAGAGAGGCCGAGGCGGCGTAGCTCAGAGGTTCCGGTACGAGCCTCGATTCCGCGGCCGGTCGAGTATAGAGACTACGGAGCGGATCCGATTATTGACCGATATAGTAGTCGAGCGGCAAGCGAGCGAAGCAACCACCCCAGAGCCGACAGTTTGCGGATTAGGGATTTTCTAGGATGTCATCCACCTGAGTTTTATGGTTCGAGGTCTGATGAGGATCCGCAAGAGTTCATTCGGCAGCTACAGCGGACCACGCAAGTTCTTAGGGCTTCAGAGACAGAGTCTGTTACGCTAGCCTCCTACCGGTTACGCGATATCGCGTTGAACTGGTTTGAGTCGTGGTTGCTTTCGAGAGGTGATGATGCTCGTCCAGCGGTTTGGGATGAGTTCACAGAGGCCTTTCTTGGTCACTTTTGCCTCACGAGATGAGAGAGCCCGTGTTGATAGGTTCTTATCATTGAGGCAGAATGGGAGGACCATCGAGTACACCCAGAGTTTGACTCGTTGGCTAGGTATCGCACACTATTGTGGCTAACATGGCGATAGAGTCCATCGCTATGTTATGGGACTAGACCGTTATATGATCACCGCTTGCACGGGAGTGGCCCTTCACCGAGAATGGATATTGCGGAGATGCGAACATATGCATGAGGGATTGAGGCGAGAGAGGACCGACCAGACAAGGCCGGCCCAAGAGGCGAGGCAGCGAGGTTCAGGGTGATATTCGAGGCGGAGAGCCTCAGCAGCAGGCTAGGTCTGATTCACCGACACAGCAGTGCTCCTTCCCGATTTTACGGCGGAGGTTAGATCACCGGGTAATCGGGGCGGTCGAGCTCGGGGCTTGATTCGTATACGCACATGGGTTCTAGACGGTGGGGCCTCTTCCTCGATGTTCACAGTGTGGCGGCATCACCATGGGAATGTCGTCGTGCCATCAGTGCTGTTTTGCTGTGGCCGTCAGGGCCATATGTTGAGGATTGTCCTAGTAGGAGAGTTGCGGGAGGATAGAAAAGTCTACCGGATCGATTGCGGGTCCTTCGCCTTGATGGCTAGGCAGGATGTTCATCCACGGCAGCCGTGGCGAGGGTCGTGGTGGAAGTTCCCGATTTTAGCGGTCCTTTGAACCGCTATATGAATCAGTATATCTTGACCCTTTACAGATCTGTATGCATGATAAGGTTATTTTATGTTTAAGTATCAAGAACGGATAATATTGAAATTATGTACGTATGCTAGAAGTAAGTTGGAAGTACGAAAAGATAATCTTTTTAGGCCTTGAATGTGAGTATATAGTGATGATGCACACTATGGATTGTTTCCTCGTTTGGTTGGTGATGGATAAATATGCAAGTGCGGTATATTAGGGCCATATGTGGCATAATTAGGTTTTGCTAAGTGCAAGTTTATGAGACTATGCCAAGGAATGATAGATTGAGCTCCGAAAGAACATTCGGGGACGAATGTTTCTAAGGGGGGAAGAATGTTACACCCCGTATTTACAAGACATGTTTTAAGGTAGTACGTAAGAGCTCACAAGTGTTAAGATTTGAGACTTGTAAATTTTTTTTACCGGAATTATGGAATTGTCGGAAAACGTTATGTTGTGTCGAATGGGAGGGCGACATGTGTCACCCCCCTTAATGTTGCCTTGGAAGAAAAATAGCATGGCTAAGATGGTCATTGACCATAGTCTTGTATGACTAAAGTCTTCCAAGTTGTGAGCTTGAGTTTCTTGACCAAGTCAATGGACCCACCAAGTCTTGATATTTAGTAAGACCACATCCTAACCACCCAATTGTGTGTATCTTGACCCTCCATGTCCCTTTATAATACTAGTAGTGCAAGACTAAGCTTAACACTTAGCCATTTTTCACACAAATTTGAAGACCACTATAGGAGAGCTCTCGGGTTTGGTTGATCAAAGGAGGAAAAAAATTTGTTTCTTGTCCAATAATCTCCCCACTTTAAACCAAGGTTCTTGAGTATATTGTAAGCATATCTCAATAGAAAAATCTTGGAAAAAGATGGTTTACGGGTTAGTCGCAAGGTGAAAACCTAGTGGCCTTCTAGGTTTTGGATTGGAAGTTGAAGTAAAGTTATTGGTGTGGTTCTAAGGGTCTCAACAAGAGGATTGAAGTGTCTTGGAGAGGCTCTAAACTACTAAGGAGCGACTTCGGATTTGGATTTGGATTAAGAATCGTTAAGGTATAATCTTGTCTTTTAAGATGTTACAAGATTATGTATTTATATTGTTGTTGTTAGCTTTACATGTTGATAGCATGAAGTTGGTATGTTGAAGTTTATAAGTATTATGGATTGCTTGTAGATTAATCCGAAATGAAATGTAAGCCATGTAAGTTGGATTACGATTTTAGTCGTATTAGAATCGTCGCATGTTTTTGACTTGGAGATTATAGTAATTGTAATCGTTTGCGACTTGATATCATGTTAGGCTAACAATTTGGATTGAAATGGAAATTTGGATAAGAATTGGTATTGTTGTATTCATTATGGCCGAAAATTGGACTAGTAGTTGTATAGTTTGTTATTCATTTGTTTTGGACTACCTTATAGATTGTGGTGAGCCAATTGGGGCTGTTTGGTTATTGTATTCGGCCTTGAAAAAGGTGGCAAAGTAAGTAGAAACAAAGGAGGTGCTGTCCGATTTTCCGTAGAATTAGTGACTTAGCACTTAGAATAATTCTACGTTTGAAGTAAGAAGTTAACGGACGTATTATGGCCATTTTTAGGTTGAAGTACTTTGGAGCATTTTGCTACTTGTCGACAATCGTCGCGAGGTATGTGAACCCCTACTTTCTTTGGCATGATCCTACGTATGAAATCTCCATGTGATAGTATTTCAAGATTCATTCTACTCTTAGAAGTTAAGAAGTATTTACATTGTTGAATCTAAGTTAAGAGTATGTTTAAATTGTCCTAAGTCCTTACTGGGTCTTATGGGAGACGTTGGTAAGAACGGTTAGGAAGTTATGAGAATTGATTTAAAGGCTATGTGTCTTGATTTGTTTAAAGTAAGTAAGTGGATTTTATGTTCGAAAATGACTTGAAGTTATATGATTTTAAGGGAATAAATTACTTGGTTTTGGAAGGTATGGAACTTTGTATGTTTTTGTATAAGTAATTGGGCTTTAAAGGAAGTATGTTATGAAGTTTGAAGACTAAGAACTTTGATTGTCTTTTAAGGGTTATGAAGTTTTAAGCGATACGATTCTTTTTAAGTATGTATGTACGTAGTATCTTTGGATCCCGTTTTCCTAAGTGTTGTAAGAATAAAAGTGTCTTAAGTTCTCTAAAATGAAAGGTTGTTATAACAGCTTTATGGGAAGTTGTTATGACGACTTAAGAAGTAATAAGATGGTTTAAAAATGTTATGTAAGGAAAATCACACCGAGCCTACAAATAGGCCGGATTACGTTATGAAATACACCGAGCCTACAAATAGGCCGGATTACGTTATGAGATACACCGAGCCTACACATAGGCCGGATTACGCCATATTACCCCGAGCCTACACATAGGCCGGGTTACGTCATCGTACACCGAGCCCCACAGGCGGGCCGGATTATGTTATATGATTCCACAGTACACCGAGCCCCACAGGCGGGCCGGATTATGTTATATGATTCCACAGTACACCGAGCCCCACAGGCGGGCCGGATTATGTTATATGATTCCACAGTACACCGTGTCCCGCAAATGGGCCGGATTACGTTATGAAAAGATATGTAAGTTATGTGGAAAAACTGGATTAAACTCTTAAGTATGTATGTAAGAACATGTTGTTAAATCTTATTGAAAGAAGGAAAGGAACGGTTAATATACGATTGATTTCAGGAGTTTTTATGATATTCTTTTATGCAGTTATGATATGATTGTTGCACCTTATTTCTGTTCCATACTCGGTACCTGTTGTACTGACCCCCTTCGGGGGGCTGCGTTCATGCCCGCAGGTATTAGGTGCACAGGTTGGTGATCCTTGCTCTTAGGATCTCGGTTCAGTTTTTGGGAGAAAGCTCCAATTGCTCCGGAGGTTTATCTCTTGGTACGGTTTCCCCTGGGGGTTGTAGATTCATGTATATTCAGGGGTATGGCGGGGCCCTGTCCCGCCACAGTTGTTATGTTAAACTCTTAGAGGTCTGTAGTCACATGTTGTGGATCGGTTTGTAAAAATAAAGGGATGTAACTGCTGTTGTTATGTATATGTATATGTGTCCAGGAAGGTAGCCTTATCGGCTAACCTGGGGTTTAATTTCTCCTTATTTTATTTTATAAGTTTCATGTATATTCCGCTGCTATTCTCTGACGTATACCTGAACAGGGTGCCCAGGTAGGGCACCAGTCGCGGGCCCGGGGTCGGGTCGTGACACATTCAACATCTTTCAACGATCTTGTCTAAAGATATCAACTTAGACTCCATTGTGGAGCGAATACATATATGTTTGGACTATTTTCAAGATGGTGCTTCTTCAACAATGATAAAAACGTATCCATTTGTGGATTTAATTTCATTTGATCCAGTGATGCAACTTGCAGCAACATACCCCTCGAATCACACAATCTGAAAATATGATATATCATATATCATAATACCTGTGGATGGTTGACATCAGTTGTGTCCACAACCTCTTAGAAATATATATATATATATATATATTCAACCATTCAACTTCTTATAAGTCTACTTCTTCAAATATCCAACTAATAGCAGATACACCGATGTAAAATCCAAGCTATTGTCAATTTATATCATTATCGCCAACTGCTTCTTCGATTTATAGACCAATGAACTTACGCGTTCAACGAATTGTCCTGTCTTTTCAAAGAGTTGTCTATAAACAAACATATTTTATCATCGAAAGTTACAACCTTTCAAGCGACATTCGTTCATGAAAAACCATAATATTATATTTCAAGTGACATCCCTTGACGAAATTAAAAAACACAACCTCCTTTTACGAAAAGACATATGATCAACTATCAAATGAGTAGTTAGATCAACTAGTCATCACCAAGACCGGATGAGTTATGTGAAAATTTCACTAACTACCATATCAATACCCACCAAGGACATATATCGTGGGGTTGACATAATACAATAATGTCAATAGATTAACGTTTTCTGATTCTACCAGAAATCGTTATCCATTACTATTGGTGGTATAGTCTATGAAAGCACAATCAACGGGTTTCGGTCCTATTTATACCCTTTTAAGTTTAATAACTTGCACTATAGCCAAACACCCCACACTTTGAAGTAATTCAAGTTGAGTTTTCTTCCTTTCCATTTTTCATATGCAATAAATTGTGTTTTTCTATGGGAATTCAATTAAATATTCGGATAGCCATAAAGATATTGTTCCCACACAAATTCTAGGATAAACTAAAACTTATTAACAAAACTTTCACCATCTTTGTTGGTTCGATCCTTCACAGTGCAACAACATCAACTTTCAATGTTTCCTCTAGTAGAACATGTTGAAGCATGTGTATGTGTAACCTTCACATTTTCCTTAATTTATCATTATCAAAATCAAACTGATATAACCTCGAATAATGTGAGATATTTCTAGCAAATACATCACAGAGTTTTAGGATATATAAATACATACACATACACACACTTACACTTATCCAGAATATGTGTATATTTTTATTGACCCCTAATAATAAATACATACAGTATTATTTTCATGATTTCAAGAATACTTTTCAAGTATTAATGTAAGACTAATTCATAACTTACTATCTTGAAAATAATCTTCCAAATATTTTATGCATGCTATGAAACCGTATCTCAAAATTAATTTTATGATACACAAATGAAATATACTTTGAGATCATCAAATAATAAATATGTACTCTAACAATTATAAACTAGATTTCACAAATCCTAAAGATGAGTAAAGAAAATAAAAGGAGCAATTGTTGTGATTTTAAAATTATCTGAGTATTGAAGGATTATTTTTATCAGGTATTTTTTTTATGTGATTTGTCTCAAGACAGTAAGAAAATCTTCCCGGATTTCTGCTAGATTCTCTAAATGGTTTTCAATATTACTTTTTGGTTCTATTGGATTTTCTGAATCGGAATTGGAATTTTGTAATCGAGTTTTGATGTATAGTTTTTGAAAGCATATTTTTTACTAAAGCAAAATCTTGTTTTTTTTTAATTCTTTTATTTCTAATTTTATTTGTTTTATTTATTTTTGTAGTTCTTGAACTATTATTTATTTGCGTTGTTTTATCATTTTACCTTTTCCTAGGATATTTGTTAAGTCATATGTATTTTTAGAGGTATTTGGTAAAATAGTATTTTTAATATCTTTCTTTTCATCCGTGAAAGATTTTAAGAGTTTATTTAAGTATTCCTTTTGGTGTTGGGTATCTATGTGTTTAAACATATCTAACATGAATTCTTGATCTTTAGTTAAAACACATATACGTTTTTCCTAACTTTTTCAGAGTTTTCAGACGAACTAGTGGAGACTAATTCATCTACTTGAAGGGGTTTGTTATCTTCCGAGGACAGAGAAAAATAGCCAGGTTCCGTCTCGGTGTTTGAATCGGAGGAATCTATTAGAAGATTGGGATTTTTGGGTTACTTCTTTATCTAATTTTAATTCTTGTAATTTTTATTCATTCTACAATACCTTGGTAAATGTCCTTTTTATTGCATTTATAACACGTTAAATCTTTGTATTTAGAATCATTTCTTTTAGGATTTCTATTATTGTAACGAGTATTTTTATAAGGATTTTTATAATATATTTCATTAGTCCTAAAACTTTTATTCTTTTAATCTTTTGTTGATTTCTTATGGGATTTATAAGTCTTACTACAGTTTCCTGTACAACTAGGGGTGGGCTTTGTGGAGTTTGTATCAAATTGTTTGCAAAAAGTAACTAGTTCGCATCTAGTTCTTTTTAGTTCCCATTTTAGGTGTTTCTGTAATTTCAGATCTTGACATATTTTTGTCACGACCCAAATCGCGAGTCGTGATGACACCTACCCTATTCCCCCGAGTATGCGAACCACGTTCTCATTAGCAAGGTAAATCAGCAGAAAAATATATAAGGAAAAAGAAATTATAAGTCTTAAACACTTAATTTCCCAAAATCTGGTCAAAAGGGTACAAGAGCACTAAACATGGTCTGGAATAGAAGTCCGGAAAATAAATGTTCGAAGGCTACATACTGTCTATCTACTACAAAATAAAATGGAATCAACTAAGAAGCCCTTCAGGGGCCACAGATGATCAAGTAGCTCACCCTGAATGACTGAAAAATGTCACCCTCGCGAATCGACCACGGGCGTAGAATCGAATCGATCGCATCGCACTCAGCAAAAGTGCAGCTAGAGTAGTATCAGTACAACACTAGTATCGGTAAGCATCATAGGCCGACAATTATTAGATAACGCATGAAGAAGTTGAAACCAACAAATAGCACATAGAACACACAGGCGTGGTCACATATCATATACAGGTAAAGTGCAAAGAAATCAAGAATCTATCAAGACAGATATAGTTCAACAATGATCAGTCAAATATAAGAGTGGATGAATGCAATGCAATACAATAGTCACCTCTCTCACTCCACTCCTGTACACACATGCTAAGGGCTATGCCTTAAAGCCATGACCCATGGGGGACCCGCGAAGTCCATGTACCAGTCGTGCCCTCCGGCATAAACCTCGGAGTCACTCGTGCTCTCCGGCATAAACCCGGAGGCTATCAATCACTCTCAATCTCCGGCAGAAACCTCGGAGTCACTCGTGCCCTCCGGCAGAAACCTCGGAGTGACCCAATCACTCTCAATCTCCGGCAGAAACCTCAGAGTCACTCAATCACTCTCAATCTCCGACAGAAACCTCGGAGTCACTCGTGCTCTCCGGCAGAAACCTTGGAGTCACTCAATCTCCGGCAGAAACCTCGGAGTCATCACAAAATAATATGTAAAGTATGTCAGGCAAGATATCAAGTCTCAACACAAATCATTAGTATACAATCAGATGATAATCACAGAAAATAACACATATGGCGACAAGCCCACATAACAGCTGACGGAACCAACGTAATTGTAATTCAACTCCACTTCACGCACGAAGGCCTATCATGCTATCCCTGTCACTTCCTACAACTACATACGATTCTCTAATCAGAGTCTAACTCAAGTAAACCATAACCTACATCAATGCCGAGCGGGTGCTACGAAAAATCAACCAATGCCTTCCCCTTGCGTATAGCCTCTGAACGATTAAAATCTAGAAAATATGTGAACTACATTATAATACGAATCTAAGGACACCCATATTGCTATCTTTATATCAACAATATTTATTTACCATTTCAATTATAGGACTAAACCCCTACACATATAAAAATATTAGCATAATGTCGCGCCCGTTTTTGACCTCGGGTCTGAACGGTATCCGCAACGTTGCTCTTTGGCGCGGTTCCCTGGATGGAGTAATAATGCTGATTTTGAGGAGTCGCCACCTAATTGTTTCAGTGAATTAGGACACTTGATTTATTGTGATAAAAATACTGCAATTAATCTTCATTTAATGGTGTGCGAAACTTAATGAGATTCTGGATCAGGGTTCTTTATTATCCTAAAGGGAAGGGGTTAGGCATCCTTTAAGATCCGCTAACTTGCGGTTATCCGTTCAGACCTAGGTTAATTATTTATTGTTTTTTTTATTCTACATATTCTAAGCAACTTTTATAATTTACAATTACAATGGAATGCAATACATAATAATAAATCTACAATCGAATAAAACTCCGGAACATCTTTTAGCCCTTTTTAGGCCTTCTGCACAAGATGATCTCCGGGTACCTGCATAAACACTTAGTAAAAGTGTTAGTAATAAAATAAATAATTTTAAAGTAATAGCAAGAATTAATAAGTAAAGCCAAAAAATAAATCCGTCTTTTGTACAGGGGAGGCCTTGAAAATCAGACGGAGATTCCTTCATCGGCCAATATTGCTAAAAATAATAAAATAAATAAAACCTTCAGATCTGTGCCAAAACAGTAATAGTTTAAAACATAGAGGGCTCAGACATATAAAAAATAAAGTGGGACATCCTAAACAAGTGCGGGTGCGAGAATTCGCTCTGCCAGCGCATGTTGGTTATCCGGTGTAAGTGGAAGAAATCATCATTGCCCAGAAAGCTTCATTTTATTTTATTTTCCGTCTTTGCAACAGCGGAGGCCTCAAAAATCGACGGATAACTTTTTCATTGGCCAATCAAGTGTAGTATCTCATTCAGAACCAGTTTAATAAAATGAATTAAAGGGCAATATTGTCAAAATCAGCCAAGAGTAACGAATCAGTAGAACACAACAGCAGTGGTCCGCGACAAATGCAGAAGCAGTGGCAATGATTCGCCGGAGCCGAAGCTCTGGCAGCAACAACCGGCGGAGTAAATCAACAACAAACATTGAGAGATCCGGCTTGCCGAAAAATGCAAATAGCCAGAATAAGATGAACACAAAACAAAGCAGTGGGTCGAACCGAAAATTCAATGGAAACAGCAAGCAAATCCGGGCTAAGTCACCGGAAAACTCCGAACGTAAACAGAGGGGCCAAACCTTGTACAGAAATCAGTCAGTTGCAAAACAAACAACAGAACCCAAAAGCAAAGCCAACGTAGGTCACCGGAGTTTCAGTCCAACAACTTCACGACCAACAAAAAATATCAAATAAAATTAGAACAGTTCATTTCCGACAAATAGACTAACCATCAACAAATAACCGCATAAAAAAAAGAATGTCAGAGATCAGTCCATATAGAAACCCACAACATCGCCGCAAGGAAAAAGGGAAAGGGGTTGGCGTTTTCCGCCAATCGCCGGTGGTCAGATCCGGCGAGGCAGAGAAGTGCGGGGTGAGGGATGTTCGACGGTGACCGTGGTATTGAGGGTTGAGTTCAACAACGAGCAGGTTCGACGGAACTAGTGGTGGCGAAAGGGTGTTCGCGTACAAGCCCGCCGGTCATCACCTCCGGCGGGACAGTGGTGAAGAGTGATGAATTTTGACGATAGGGTGAGGTCGCCGACGATGATGGTATGCGGCTGAGTCTTTGAGAGGGTGAGGGAGGGGTAAGTATAGAGAGGAGAGAGGGGTAGGCGGCTGAGGGTAATAAAAGAGAGGAGTGTTGCGGCTGAGAGAAAAGGGGAGACGGGATGATCATGGGTTGGGGCAGTGGGGTAGGTTTTTATTTATAGGGGTATTTAGGTTTATGGTTTTGGGTATTGGGTATTGGGTATTGGGGGGAAAAGATTAAAGGTGTACTAGGCCTCATTTTTGGGTCTCAGTTTGGGCTTTGGTTTTCGGTGGATTGGACTGATCCAAATTATGCCTCGGACTAGACTGATTTGACAAAAATGCAAAACGGATTAATTATTTAAAAGAAAAATTATTTAAAGATACAAAATTATCAAAATAAGAATGCCGACGCTATAATAATAAAATGCAATATTTATGAAATGTTTAATGCCTAATTAAAAGTAAAAACGCGGTGTCAATTAATTATTTAAAGAGATGCAAACATTATTAAAATAAAACGACGGTGTAATAATAATAATAAAATAATATTAACAAAGACATCATGCTTAATTTAAAAATAAAAAGATGCAATGTCATTTTGTGAAGAAATAAACATAGAATATTATGTAAAAATGCGAAAAAATGATGATTAAAATGCGGTGTCCTAAAATGCTTAAAATTGCAAGAAATGACTAAAAGATGAGTCAAAATTGGGTGTCAACAGTTTGTCCCTCTTTGACCGAATACGATGAAAGAGTTTTCGGACAAAGACGTTGACTTGTAGCCAATTTTGTCTCCATCGTCAGAAATAAAACAAAGATCAAGAAAAAGAATGGGCAAAAGCTGATGCAAATTCAAAATTTGTCCCAGTGTTGAATTATGAGGACACTGAGTTGCTGCGATGCTAGAAAATTAGAGCAGGTAGACGCCGATTCAAAATTGTCCCAGTGTCGAATCATGACGACACTGGGCTGCTGTGATGCTGCAAAATTAAAAATAATACCGACGCAAATTCAAAATTTGTCCCAGTGTCGAATTATGATTGACACTAGGTTGCAGGTGATGTGGTGCTGGAAAAGACATGGTGTTTGTAGATGCTGATGGCGTCATTTCATGGATGCGATACAGATGCTCGTCGTTGCATAGACGAAACATAGATGAAGCCGTTGCATGGGCTTACATGAAATGATGTCGTTGCATAGACGTGATGCAAATGCTCGTCGTTGCATAGACGAAACACAGATGAAGTCGTTGCATGAGCTTACATGAAATGGCGTCGTTGCATAGACGCGATGCAGATGCTCGTCGTTGCATAGACGAAACACAGATGAAACCGTTGCATAGGCTTACATGAAATGACGTCGTTGCATAGACGTGATGTAGATGCTCGTCGTTGCATAGACGAAACATAGATGAAGCCGTTGCATAGGCTTACATGAAATGCGTCGTTGCATAGATGTGATGCAGATATTCGTCGTTGCATGGGCTTACATGAAATAGCATCGTTGCATAGACGCGATGCAAATGCTCGTCGTTGCATAGACGAAACACAGATGAAGCCGTTGCATAGGCTTACATAAAATGACGTCGCTGCATAGACGTGATGCAGATGTTCGTCGTTGCATGAACGAAACATAGATGAAGTCGTTGCATAGGCTTACATGAAATGGCGTCATTGCATAGATGTGATGCAGATGCTCGTCATTGCATAGACGAAACATAGATGAAGTCGTTGTATGGGCTTACATGAAATGGCGTCGTTGCATAGACGTGATGCAGATGTTCGTCGTTGCATGAACGAAACATAGATGAAGCCGTTGCATAGGCTTACATGAAATGACGTCGTTGCATAGACGCGATGCAGATGCTCGTCGTTGTATAGATGAAACATAGATGAAACCGTTGTATGGGCTTACATGAAATGACATCGTTGCATAGACGCGATGCAGATATTCATCGTTGCATGACGAAACATAGATGAAGCCGTTGCATAGGCTTACATGAAATGATGTCGTTGCATAGACGCGATGCAGATGCTCGTCGTTGCGTAAACGAAACATAGATGAAGCCGTTGCATAGCTTTTAATGAAATGCGTCGTTGCATAGACGCGATGCAGATGCTCGTCGTTGCATAGACGAAACATGATGAAGCCGTTGCATAGGCTTAGAAGATATGGTGTCATTTTATGGACGTACCTGCTTTATGACTCGCCTGGGTTGAGATAACGTCATTGCATAGACGTTGTGCGTTTGTAACCCGCATGGGCTTATTGTTGTGCTCCCTCCTTTACTGATATAAAGATCCTGCACTCAAAAAAAACTTGTGAGTTTTAGGAAATGAGCGGTTGATTCGCGTCGACTTTGTAGCTTTGGCTCTTGACGCTTGCATGCTCAGACTTAAGCAAAAGGTTAGTGCATAACTGTTAAGGCAAAAATGATAACGCGTGAATTTATAAGAAATGTAATTGTATGAGTAGAAATGTTATCCTGTAAAACGTGATGGTGGTTATATTGATGTGATGCTGCAAATACTGAGGTTTCATCTTTGCACGGACGTGTTGAATGTTGTGAATGATTGATGAATGCTGTGAGTGCTGATGCAGTCTCTGTACGGACTTGTTGGATGCTGCGAATGCTTGCTGAATGCTCTGTGTGGGCCTGCTGGATGCTGGGAATACTTGCTGAATGGTGCGATTGCTGATTACTTTTGGAATCCTTATTATGATCTCTTCACGGTGCATTTCCCAAATTTGTCCCAGTTTTCATTATGCGGGGCGCGTGGGCAAGACTTAACTCTGGCGGAAATTGCTCATATCTCTCTTTGGAATAATCAAACACATTCTGTCGCGTGCGAGCCAATGGGAAGATTTCTAATTGTGTGATCGAAGCCAATTTAGGCCGCCTACGTATCCCGCTGAGGGAATCAGGTCAAGACGTAGTTCGTGATGCAAAAAATGATTGTACAATTTTCAAAAAATGAGACCGAAGCCAATGTGGCCGCCTACGTATCCCGCTGAGGGAATCAGGTCAAGACGTAGTTCGTGATGCAAAAAATGATTGTACAATTTTAAAAAATGAGACTGAAGCCAATGTGGCCGCCTACGTATCCCGCTGAGGGAATCAGGTCAAGACGTAGTTCGTGATGCAAATAATATGGATTTTTATGGGTTTTCAAACAATGTGAACCGAAGCCAATGTGGCCGCCTACGTATCCCGTCGAGTGAATCAGGTCAAGACGTAGTTCATGATGTAAAAAATGAGAATTTTTGTATATGCATTTTTTTTTGAAAAGTGGAAAGACAGCATCACGTTCTGACTTCAGTTGATACCAACAATTAGTATTGTGCTTAGGAATTCCGTTATTCAGTTCCAGTCTAACCAAGATCGACTCGGGTAATTCCTATAGTTTCAAATGGTACCTCAGACACCTAAGTATCGACACACTTGCTTGCAGCCAAGGTTTCAAACTACACGTAATCTCACGTTTCAAATGCCCTCACTGAAAGAAAGTCTCATTTCTCACATATATTCTAGTATTTTGAATTTTGGGATGTTTAGAGAAGTACACTCACACTCAAAAGGATGTTCAATGCATGCAATTGTGATACCATAGGCTTAGCCGTCATGTAAGTATCCACTAATGTGAGAACCCTCAGTATAAGATCATGTAGGGCTTGTCACGGGCATGTAATGTAGGTTTGAGGAAAGGGATAAATATCATTTGGGTAAAAAGTGACTAATCCTTCCTCGAGCGTTGGACTACGTCCCTGCTTGATATTTGTGTGCTTTAATGCTGACCTGCTTTCTTTTTGTCCCAGTTTTTTCTGTACTGGCTTCTTTTTGAATATTTCGTTTGGAGCCCCTTTTTCCCAAAGTTATTTTATCATTTTTATTCATTTTCTTTTTATAATGTCGGGGCTTTTGATTTCTTCTTTTTGTGAAGTCGTCATTTGTGTTTTTCTTTTCCCTTTTGAGACTTTGACAATTTTTGTCTTTGCAAACTTCGACGCAGAATTTTGTCAGCCACTTGCACATTTCTAAAGCGCTCAAGGAGGTCGGGCCAAGAGAGGGATAGTGCGTACGCACTCAGAAAGGGTATAGGTGTAATATGCGGTTGTCAAAAGAATAAGCTTTAGGCTCAAAAGGGGTGTATTCGGATAATGTTATTTGGTAGGCTGAAAAGGCTTAAACGGGTCAAAGAAAGTCTACGATCATTTCCTACACCGAGTGTTACTCAGGATTTCGCCTCAACAAACATTCGGGCCAAGTTCAAGATCACAATGCAATGCAATTGAAGTTATTCTAAAACTCACCACACAATGCACATGAAACGATGAAGTTGGTTTCGTTCTTATCTTGAAAGCATGCAAGACAATGTCATTACAGGTGTGCGTGAGAGGTACCAAAAGAATCTATGGTTTACCACGAAGTCCACTCATGCTGATTATTACTCGTTCTTTCTTATGAACACTCCTAACTGTGTTGGTATCACCCAAATCAAACAATGATACTTAAAAGAGCTTTCTTTATATATATATATATATATATATATATATATTTGCTTTTTGAATAAAATATTTTATATTTTTTGAATAAATGGTACTGAACCCGAGTAGGGCTGCCTACGTATCTCATCTTTGACGAGAATCAAGTGTGCGTAGTTCGTTCAGATATGTTATAAAATGTATGATTTAAAAAGAATTCACTCATGAAAGAAATGCAAAAGTAAAAGCTGTGCAAAACAAATGATTGTTCAATATAAGACTAATCTAAAGTAAAAGGAATGTAATGAAAAAAATGAATGACTGTGATAGAATGAATGCAATGCATGAATGAATGTATGTGATAGAATGATTGAAATGCAATAATGAATGTCCGTGATTGGATAAATGCAATGAATGAGTGAACCAAATATGTCCCCCTCTTTTTTTATGTGATGTCAAACCCTAGATGAGATGCCTACGTATCACACCGTATGGTGAGAATCAGACACGCGTAGTTCAGGATGATTATGTTGTAAAATGCATGATAAAGAATTATGTAATCAACACTAGGCATATCAATTGAACTTGCAAATATGTATAAAAATGCAAAATAGATGACCCAGAGCGATGCTTCGTTGAATTTGGTATAAGCTAACTTCTTTT
This sequence comes from Przewalskia tangutica, assembly GCA_029844215.1. Taxonomy (NCBI): domain Eukaryota; kingdom Viridiplantae; phylum Streptophyta; class Magnoliopsida; order Solanales; family Solanaceae; genus Przewalskia; species Przewalskia tangutica. Next base: position 16,639,077 of record CM056739.1, on the reverse strand, counting down.
CGTCAACATAACTCCAGTTCATTCTTGTGATGACTTTTTTTCTTTTTCTTCCTTTTTTTATTTTCTTCCGGCCGCCCTTGACTATTTGCGAGGACGGTCTTCCTGCAAAAATATGAGAAATATGTGAGAGTAGGAAAGTGACTAAATGATAAAATGAAGGGGTGTGGCAATATAGTCAAAGACTCCCCTGATGGGTTCGACCGGACTGGTGGTTGATGTTTCACAAAGTCCAAATCGCGATGTTCAAGAGTGATTTACGCAATAGAAGCCCTGATTGCAATGTGACAACAAAAGTGCAAAAATGCAAATGCTCGTGGCCGGAGTTATAAGCACATAACATGATATGTACAGGGGTTAAAAGGGTAATTATTACATTAAATAATATGTACATGATTGCTAGCGACAACAATAGTAAACAAAAACATGCAAATCAAGCGCGCGCCCTAATATGCATGGGACCTCTCTTATGCCAGAGGTCGGCCTAAACGCCAGATATGCGAGATTGAGATAGATTGACCAAAGTTGCTAAACATTAATGCTTTTGTTGAAAATGGCGACCAAATGACGGTGCACTTTTTTCTAATTTCGGCGTGTCATGACCAGGCTTGGATCCGTCTATCATCATCACGCTACACATAGTATGCTAACGGGTCGTTGGGTTGTGAAACCCGTCGACAAGTTTGGTGGATTTCTAATTGTGGCGTTAATACCAAGGATTAACCCACATAAGGTTTATGCATGCATGACTTAATAAAAAGGGTGGTATAGCTCTATCTTAAGTTTTCTAAGATTTGGCTTACTAGACGCAAGGTTCCCGAGCGGACAACTCGAGTGAGAAGGCTACGCGGCCACCGGTTAGACCGGACACTCCACGTATATTACAAACTCTCCTAAATTTGGGTTTTGAAGAAAGAATTTTGCTGATGCACCAAGCGCACCTCACATGTAGTGTGTGATAGTGTGAATTTTCCAGAGTGGAAGAAATATGAGCGGAATGCCAATTTAAGAAAAGCATTAAAAGCAAATAGCAATTAAAACAGTTTAGCATACAAAATTAAAGCAAGCAATTTTAAGGCATTTAAAACAAATAAAAGCAAATAAAGCCAAGCAATAATAAATCTAGGTTTGCTATGGTCAAGAACCTGATTATCCCCAGCGGAGTCGCCATGCTGTCGCGCCCGTTTTTGACCTCGGGGTCTGAATGATATCCGCAACGTTGCTCTTTGACGCGGTTCCCTGGATGGAGTAATAATGCTGATTTTGAGGAGTCGCTACCTAATTGTTTAAGTGAATTAGAACACTTGATTTATTGCAATAAAAATACTGCAATTAATCTCCATTTAATGGTCTGCGAAACTTAATGAGATTATGGATCAAGGTTCTTTATTATCCTAAAGGGAAGGGGTTAGGCATCCTTTAAGATCCGCTAACTTGCGGTTATCCGTTCAGACCTAGGTTAATTATTTATTGCCTTTTTTTATTCTACATATTCTAAGCAACTTTTATAATTTACAATTACAATGGAATACAATACATAATAATAAAGCTACAATCGAATAAAACTCCGGAACATCTTTTAGCCATTTTTAGGCCTTCTGCACAAGATGATCTCCGGGTACCTGCATAAACACTTAGTAAAAGTGTTAGTAATAAAATAAATAATTTTAAAGTAATAGCAAAAATTAATAAGTAAAGCCAAAAAATAAATCCGTCTTTTGTACAAGGGAGGCCTTGGAAATCAGACGGAGATTCTTTCATCGGCCAATATTGCTAGAAACAATAAAATAAATAAAACCTTCAGATATGTGCCAAAACAGTAATAGTTTAAAACACAGAGGGCTCAGACATATAAAAAATAAAGTGGGACTTTCTAAACAAGTGTGGCTGCGAGAATTCGCCCTGCCAGGACATGTTGGTTATCCGGTGTAAGTGGAAGAAATCATCATTGCCCAGAAAGCTTCATTTTATTTTATTTTCCGTCTTTGCAACTGCGGAGGCCTCAAAAATCGACGGATAACTTTTTCATTGGTCAATCAAGTGTAGTATCTCATTTAGAACCAGTTTAATAAAATGAATTAAAGGGCAATATTGTCAAAATCAGCCAAGAGTAACGAATCAGTAGAACACAACACAGTGGTCCGCGACAAATGCGGCGATGGCAATGATTCGCGGGCAGCTCGCGGCATAACCAATGAGTAAATCAACAACAAACATTGAGAGATATGGCTTGCCAAAAAATGCAAATAGCCAGAATAAGATGAACACAAAACAAAGCAGTGGTTCGTTGAGGGTTGAGTTCAACGACGAGCAGGTTCGACGGAACTAGTGGTGCCGAAAGGGTGTTCGCGTACAAGCCCGCCGGTCATCACCTCCGGCGGGACAGTGGTGAAGAGTGATGAATTTCGACGATGGGGTGAGGTCGCCGACGATGATGGTATGCAGTTGAGTCTTTGACAGGGTGAGGGAGGGGTAAGTATAGAGAGGAGAGAGGGGTAGACGACTGAGGGTAATAAAAGAGAGGAGTGTTGCGGCTGAGAGAAAAGGGGTGACGGGATGGCCATGGGTTGGGAGCAGTGGGGTAGGTTTTTATTTATAGGGGTATTTATGTTTAGGGTTTTGGGTATTGGTGGGGAAAGATGAAAGGTGTGTAACACCCCATTTTCAACCGGAGTCGAAACGGGAGTACTGCTTATGGTTGATTCCTAAATGTATTTTAAAGGAGTCGCCACCTAATTATTATAGTGAATTAGGACACTAAAAATGTAGCATAAAATACTACGAATGATCTCCATTTTAAAGGTCTGCGAAAGCTATGTGAGATTCTAGGTAAGGGTTCTTTATTATCCTAAAGGAAAGGGGTTAGGCATCCTTTAAGATCCGCTAACTTGCGGTTATCCGTTCAAACTTAGGCTTAATATTATGTTAAAAATGCATATTTAGGAGAACATGGGTTAAAAAGATGTTGCAAATTTATTTAAAATATATGTATGTATATATAGTTTCCATAGAATTGTATGAAATTTATTTATAAAATGCAAGGAAAATATTCTATTTGAACAAAGCAATTGCATGAAATTTATCATAAAATGCATAATAATAAAACAAAATGGTTTACTAAAAGTACATATTATATGTAAAATTAAATCTTTATAAAGGGTATACAAATGGGTAGAAAGATTTTCCTCTTTTGCACTTAGTAATAAGAAAATAGATCTTTGTTATAGGAAAAAAAGATTTGTCATTTTTATGAAGTTTAATAAGAATTTGGAACTCATTTATTTCTATAACATCAATGAAAAAGCTAAGTTATTTTGAAAAGTTTTAAAAAATGCATAACGGCCTAAAAGATAGATTAAACTAGCGACACATTTTATTACTTAACTACCCACCTTTAATAATTCTAGGCCTAACTATTCTAAGCATTTTCAATAGTTGTATAAGGTTCGATAACAAAAATACAAATAAAAATAAAGTGTCAGAGTTAAAGAAAGGAGATAAAATGACTAGGGCAAGTGAAGATATTATCCTGCCCTATTAGTTTCGAAGGTCCCGAGATCGGAGGATGCAAGGAATGTAGACGCGTGTCTTCATTTGACGAGAATTATAATGAGTCTCGTAGTGAAACTCTTCATTTGGCTCCGATGCATTTCATGTAAATCAAAGAAAGAAAAGATAGTTGATTAACAATGTTTTAGTCTTGTATTAAACACTTTAATAACACTTTGAATGATTATCCATTTTGAGAAGACTTTGTACAATAGATTCTAGCTATTTAATGTATATTTTTGGTGTTATTTAAATTCTTAGTCCATTTCATCGGTGCACTCAATTTACAATATTGAAATTAAATTGCTAAAAAAAATCCCGCCAAATAAATTGCCAAAAAAAACCGCCAAATTTAATTTTCCGCCATATTAAAATTAATTATTAATTTAATAGAAATTTTAAAAAAATGAATCAAAATTTAAATTTATTTGGCTTTTGTGTGACGGGTTCGAATCGTCATCTATTTGTGACATTTGTGTGACGGGTAAAAACCGTTCCATCTCGTGTGACAGATACAGAACCATCATCTGTTTGTGACAGTGGCAAATATGACACTTACATAAACTGTCATCTTAGGGGTTAGATGACGGTTTTTACCTATCACCGTAGCCTGTTTTTCTTGTAGTGCAAACAAGTGTCTAATATGTTAGGAATTTTCTCAATCAACCGTTAAAACTACAAAAGAGAATTTCTTTATGAACTTGTTTCCTTAATCAGATTAAATAAACGGTGAAGTTTTTATATCTTCAAACCAAATATTATTTTTCACAAACAGATTTAATAAATGTTGGAAATTTACTAATGTGGAATTAAGTTTACCCCATTATTTATGACTCGGACAATGAGGCCTCGCACGTTGAAAACGTCGTTTCCACACACGTGCACTCGTAATGCCAAGTATCGTAAATTTCATTAGTGAAAGAGATATTGGTACGTGAGTAAACGTTTGAGACATAAAATGATGGACGGTCGTTGGTTAAATGACGTGTATTCCACATTGGTAAATGAAGGAGGAAATGTACGAAGTGTAAATTTTGAAACGGGTCGAAAAAGGGTAGCGGAGTTGGAGAGCCACAACTCCACCGCCACAAGGGCCGCGACGCTCAAGGACCAGAGCCGCGGCGTTTGGTTGTGTTCCAGCTACTGGAGTCGCGGCGCTTCCGAGGCAGTAGTTGCGACGAAATTACAGCTGTTAGGCTGATTTTGGAGACGTTGTGAGACATTAAAATGTCAGTTTTTCCTCCATAAATTAGCCATTACTTGGATGCATTTCTTGGTGGATTGAATGGCCATTACATGGCATTAAAATAACCATTATTTGGGCTCTTGAAGAGGTCCCTTTTACACTACGATAAATTGATGCCTTTGGCTCAATTGTTCAACACTTCACACTTATATAATTCAGATTTTCTGAATTCTTCCTCTCTATGCACTCTTTCAAACACTCAAGGTTCTTCATTTAGTAAACACTTGAGTTTTCTTTGCTCATTTGTTTTATGTTGTTTTATCTTGGAAGATAGTTGCCCATTGACGTAAAAAGATTTATACGGGACAATATTGTCTTAAGGACAGAGTGAATATCACTCGACTCAACACATTTGTAATGCTACCAGATTTAGTGTCTATCCATTTTAGGTTAAAAGGAAACAAAGAGAGTTCAACGATTGTCATAAAAATCCAAGACTGATTCAAGAACGAAGACCAAGATCACAAAAGTTTGTGGTTGCCTCAACTCTTTTTAGGCATCAAGTTTGTTAATATTGTAATCCATATAGTTCATCCTTTCGAAGTACTTGTAATAGTTTGTTACTATTCTCGTATATCCACCATTGTACTCACAATATTAAGACATTAATTGTATTAGTGCTCGAAAGATATTTGCCAGCAGATATGATCCCAGATCTAGCTATCTTTTTATTGTTGAAACCAGTTCTGTTGACAGTTCTGTTAACAATTCAAACACTGTCTCTGTCAACAAATCTGGTCCTAGTTTTCGATCTTTCTTTGACGATAGTTACAAATCTATTTTCGTCAAAGGATGGATCTCTGGATCTGATGCTGAGCTTCAAGATACTACATCTCCAACCTCTCGTGGCCGCTTGTTTCAACCACTCATGGGAATGGTGATCGCAACTCTTCCTTGATCCTTAGTCGTACCAGCATGACTATCAAATGGGACAAGAGGAGAAGGATGAATATGTTGTTCTACCATGTAGCAGAAGGCCTACATCTATCCCAGACAAAGGATCCGAACCATGGTAAGGAGGACTTGGACACATGACTGACATGGGCCAGAATCCAAAAGGTCTAAGTTAAATTTCTTCCTTGTCAATAATGAGATTAAAGGGCTTGAAGTAACGTTAGGAATATGAAAAGGTTTTCCTGATAACTTATATTCCTTATGCTTTAAAATTAGAAGTTTAATCTCACTTTCCTTCCCGTTTAACGATTGGACTATTATGAATAATAGCTTACAATTTATGGTCTTAGGTTGTAATAAAATTGAATTATAGACAATCCTAAGTAAGCGCCAGGATGTCCTTGGGCACCAATCACAATGGAACAACACTAGAGGACTAAAGAAAAGGACTAGAGACAAACATGTCACCGTTTTCGACAGAAGATCCTTCATTTGACAGGATGGTATTGGACACTCAGTTATACAAAGCCTACGGGCGGCTGGAGTGGGCCAGAGTTTCCAGATCTTAAATGATCTGAAGGCCAAAAGAAAGGCAGAAAAGAAATTGGACACTCAGTCTACCAAGGCAACTGGAGTGGGCCAGAGTATCTAGATCACATATGATTCGGTTACGCCCTAACCATGGGCAAGAGGTTCTTCATGTGAAGCAACACCACCTCCAAAGTAGAAGGAGTTGAAGAGGTTGTCCTCAAAGGACTTTAGGGAATGAGATCACTCTAAAAGAGGCAACACATGTCCCAAACTTAGTTTCAAGGACGTTGTTGGTCAAGATGGTTTGAGTCTAGTCCAACAGTTCTATAATAACTAAGAGTGGTATAGTAAGACTGTAGACAAATGGATGATATATTTGTAATCTGTGTATCTATGCCATCATAGATTAAGACACATTAAATACAAAGTCATTCAAAAGCTAACTAAGTTGAGATTGTTGTCATCTGTCGACATAAACCCTTAAAATGAGTGTGAGGTAAGCGAAGAGGCAAAATCACCTTTCTATTCCATCAAAAGAATAGTGAAAGAAACACTACTCATCTATAACTTAGTCACACCTACGTGGGTGATTTGAAGCTTGTACAAATAGAGGGGGAGACAAGTACGTTGTGATCTTCATTGACGATGGTAGAACATATTGCATCATTTGTTGAAGAACAAACATGAATCTGTTGAAGCGGATAAGCACTACAAACCAAGAGTTAACAATCTGTTGACACCCAATTTTGACCCTCCCGCCCAGTCATTAACTATGAAATTACACCAATTTTCAAATAATTTTTTAAATAATAAAATGCAGCGATAAAACATTAAATACAGGCATAAATAAGCAATTTAATAATAGAACCGCATCTTACGCAGAATATTAAGCACTTAGAGTCTCGCGCCTGCATTTATTAAATTTAAGCTCTGTCATAATTCTTAAACGATAATAAAATAAATAAATACATAAAATAAATAATTCGACAATGACGTCGTGTTAAATAGCATAGTCGCATTTATTAATACGCAAAGCAATTTCATAATTATTGTAGCGCCTAAAGTCATATTAAGATAATTCAATCTTAGCTTAAATAATAATAAAATACGCATAATAAATAAGTTTTAATAACAACATCACATTATAAAAATTAAGCACTAATTAAATAGCACGCCCGTATTTATTTTTAATCTCAAACATAGACTAATAAAGCACCTAAATAATTTAATCACAATTTATTAATTTAATTTACCACTAATTAAATACCTAAAACTAATACCTAAATAATACCACAACCCACCTTTAAAATGCATCCCAGGCCCTTACCTCTTTAGCCAATTTACCCGCAGCCCACACCCGCACGGCCCAACACCCATCAGCCCATTACCCCAGCCCTTATACCATCGTCCAGCATCCCTCACTTTCACTTCATCTTCATCAAAACGCAGCCCTAAAGAACCTAAAGACAAGGATAGAACCCTAAGCTTTCATTCGCCGCCTCCTTTACCCATACACCCTAAAATCCCGCCAGATCACAACCAAAATCCCACGTTTCCTTTCCTAGAATCACCTCGTGAACCAGCTACCATATCGACACCCTGTTCTTACCATAACTAAACCAAATCCTTCAAATCGTTTACCTTACCATAACCTGTTCAAATTGCACGAATCAAGCACAAATCTCGTCCAAAATCAGCCAAAATCGCACCTTGATTACTTAACAACATTAGAACCCAAACCATGGCTATATAAAGCACATGCAAAGGCAGAACGAGAGGGGAGAGCTCAGTCGGGAGAGCAGTCAAATAGCAATAAACAATTTAGGGGACGGGACGGGGGAAAATACTCGTTAAAAAAACAAAGGAAGGGCACACAGAAAAATGAATAAACCTTCAGCATCCGCAGACATTGGCATCCATGGCGGACAGTGAAAACCCCCCTTCAATGCAACTGAAAGATAACCGCAAGAACACTTAAAAAACACTAGTTTTCGCACAGCCTTAGTCGCATAGCATAAAACCTCCGAGCGGATCGACGACTTGATACGCTGCCTCGGTTCGCTGCTCGGAGAAGGTAAAATCGAATTCTTCTCAGTCCATTTTGTATTGCTGTGTGTTTGTTTGTGATTAAACACGTATTGGTTCATTCGTATTTGTGAGGCATGAAGATGATGCTGGCCATCGTTAAAATTATCTGTTAATCTGTTTGCTGGACTATTGATGCCTAAACATGCTGAGTTATATATTCTATGCCCCTTAGGCATTTGTTGTGTTCTATGTTAAACTCAGTCTTGTCATATTGCTGTTAATGCCTAGACGTTATGTACTGTTAATCAATTTCGTTTAGCCTAAGTTTGTCGTCGTTTATTAAAATCATGGAAATGGATTCACGCTTACTGTAATCACTCGCTCAATAGAACATGATATTGGAGTAGTAAAGTTCTTTTGATTTGGTATGGTTTGGCGACTTGCCCGCTGGTTTTGCTAGTCGTCAATACTTGAATATGCGATGTTAGACTTACTTCCACATTATCGTATATATGTTTTGTTACTCTTAGTATTGGTTCAATAAAGATTTGTGCCAGAAGTGGTAGGTACAAAGTTAAGCGTTGTCCCCATCGATTGAAGGCATTATCACCACTGCCCAGGGCCTTCCCATTTTAACATGTCCTGTTTTTGTTTTTACTTAGAGCCCTGGTGTCTCTATCATTGTCAGTGCGAGTTACTTTTTTTCTTTTTAATGCATGATATGTATCTGTGGGACTGATCATGTGTTTGTCTTCAAATTTGTGTATGAGTTGAGTTTCCTGTGCCTATTGATATGTATCTGTGGGACTGATCATGTGCCATAGTTCCTGTATTTAAATGACGGGTCAATTCCCTTTCTGCCCTGTCCTTGCATACCTGCTAGTTTATTAATGTTGAGTCTGTTACATCTTGAGGCCAATGGTTGAATCATGACATAACTGGCCATATATTGCTTCTTTTCCATTGTTAGTACACGAGTCTATATCTATAGCTTGTAATCTGACCTGATTCGTAGTGTCTCCCCTCTGTTTGTTGCTGCATATTGCTTCATCTGTTTTCTTGATGAGATGGCCTCAAGAATAGGGAATCACTTAAGCCTATTGTTTACTTGTCTTCACTTGGAACTGTTGGGTGTTACATATAATATTAGCAGCTGGTTTGTGCAGTCTGCATACATGCTCATTCTTATTTCTTCTTACCACCTGCTAGCTGCTTATCCCCATCTGATATTGTCCTCTGTTGGTCTTTATGTGTGTGTTTGCTTAAATACAAACTATGTGTCAAGTGCTTGTTTGTTAAATAAATTTGGGCATATACTAATCCTTATCTTTTCTTATGTTTTACATGAAATGCATCGGAGCGAAACGAAGAGTCTCACGGCGAGACTCATCATAAGCTACAACAAATGAAGACCCGCATCTTATGTGCTTCATCCTCTCCGCATCACAAACTCCAAACCATAGGCGAGATGGCCTCGCCGTTTCTTCGAGTCATTATTAATTCATATCCTCACTCTTTTATTTGTTGTAATTATTTGTCTAACATTACGCTACTAGTAGTACACTTAGAATAATTAAACATTGGGCTGTCATTAGAAAAATGGTTTGACGCTAGAAATTCACTCTCCTTTAATTAGTTATTTTTATGACTAGTTATGCATTGCCTAAGCCATACCAAAATGACATAAATATTCACGTAGCTAAAGCGTCACTCGCTATTAAATCATTGGCATAATAAATTAATTTCTTCATAAACTCTTACTAACATTCATAATTAAAAATTATTTTGTTAGCCTTTGCATAATAGATATTTTACATCTTATTTTATAAGTACACATTTCGTCATAATAAGATTTTGCATTATTACAACACACATGTATCTTATCTAATACATCATAAATGTATAAATCATCTTTGCACGTATAATAACACAATTTTAGCTAGAACTAGCTTTATATATTTTAAATCAAATCTCACATTTCTATGCTAGCAAAAATACTTCCTATATTTTTTACTTAAATACTTTTCAAGACATGTATTGCATCTTAGCATAATAATTACCCTAGGTTTGGCAGGACAACCGCAAGTTAGCGGATCTTAGAGGGTGCCTAACCCCTTCCCTTTAGATTAATAAATAACTCTTACCCAGAATCTCATTAAGTTTAGCAGACCATTAAAATAGAGTTAATGTTACTTTAATATAGTTAACATTTAGGTGTCCTAATTCACCCAAATTAATTAGGTGGCGACTCCGCGAACCCTTTAGCATTTAGCACCTTTTAAGCACTTTTAATGTTTAAGCACCCTTTTAAACATTTAGCATTTTTAAAAAAATTTATTTCCTAACATTTTTATCAAGCAGGAGTTTAATAAGGTCGCGGTCGAAAAAGGGCGTGACAAAAAACTTGTCCCTCTTTGTATGGAGATGATGGGAGAATATTCGGACAAAGACGTTGACTTATAGCCAATTTTGTCTCGATCCAAAGAATTGCAAAAATGTTGGGCAATTAAGACAAGGCTGACGCAGACTCAAAACTGTCTCAGTGTCGAGTTATGACGACACTGGGCTACCATGGTCAAACACCAAGGCGGGCTAATGCAGACTCAAAATTTGTCCCAATGTCGAGTTAGGACGACACTGGGCTACCATGATCAAAACACCAAGGCGGGCTAATGCAGACTCAAGATTTGTCCCAGTGTCGAGTTATGACGACACTGGGCTACCATGGTCAAAACACCAGGGCGGGCTAACGCGGACTCAAAATTTGTCCCAGTGTCGAGTTAGGACGACACTGGGCTACCATGGTCAAAACACCAAGGCGGGCTAATGCGGACTCAAAATGTGTCTCAGTGTCGAGTTATGACGACACTGGGTTACCATGGTCAAAACACCAAGGCGGGCTAATGCGGACTCAAAATTTGTCCCAGTGTTGAGTTATGACGACACTGGACTGTGGTGCTAAAAATAAAAAATAAAAGTGACTGACTTGAACCTGGGGTGTACCGCTATCGACTTATGATGCCGGGTTTTATGGTGATGTGGAACGAGTGGACCGACGCTTGAGGCCGCTTCTGCCATTCATTGGGAAGGTTGGCCCCCCAACAAATTGCCCCAGTTCGCTGTAAGAGAAAATCCATGTTGTGCTCCTGCTCCTGCATGCTAAGACTTAAACAAACGGTTAGTGCATAACTGTTAAGGTAAAATTGTAGTGCATGAATTTATTGATAATGTAATTGTGTGAGTAGAAAGTGCTATCATGCAAAAGTGTGATGCCTGCTGCAAATGCTGTGATTTTGCCCTTGCACGGACGTGTTGCGATTGTGAATGCGAATATGTTTGTCCTTGCTGCAACTGCCCATGTAGACTAAAGCTCAAGAAAGAGTTAGTGCATAACTGCTAAGACAGAATAATAAAGCATGAATAAGAAATGCAATTTTGAGAGCAGCTAAATCGTCCTTGCGTAGATGTGATATGCTGATGATAGCGTCGTTTTCGAACTTGCGTCATGGCATTGTTTTCGGACTTGTTGTGCTGATAACGTCGTTGCCTGGACGTGTTGCTGCTGGCGTCGTTGCGTAGACATAATGTTGATCACGTCGTTGTCTGGACGTGTTGCTGATGACGTCATTTTCGGACTTGTTGTGCTGATAACGTCGTTGCCTGGACGTGTTGCTGCTGGCGTCGTTGCGTAGACATAATGTTGATCACGTCGTTATGCGGGCGTGTTCTTGATGGCGTCGTTTCGTACTTGTTGTCTTGATAACGCCGTTGCACGGGCGTGTTCTTCGCGACGCCGTTGCGTAGACATAATGCTGATCACGTCGTTGTCTGGACGTGTTGCTGATGATGTCATTGCCTGGACGTATTGCTGATGGTGTCGTTGCGTAGACGTGTTGCTGCTGGCGTCGTTGCGTAGACATAATGCTGATCACGTCGTTGTCTGGACGTGTTGTGTTGCTGATGGCGTCGTTGCGTAGACGTGTTGCTGCTGGCGTCGTTGCGTAGACATGTTGCTGCTGGCGTCGTTGTGTAGACGCAATGCTGATGACATCGTTGCCTAGACGTATTGCTGCTGGCGTCGTTTTTGGACTTGCTGTGCTGATAACGTCGTTGCCTGGACGTGTTGCTGCTGCTCGTATAGAATAAATGCTCCTGCAAGCTAAGTTTGAGAAAAATTAGTGTATACCTGTTTAAATGAAATGATAAATACATATGAGACGTGCAATTTTATGGGTAGAGATGTCGTCCCTGATACGTCTGATGCATACTGAGATGTTGTCCTTGCACGGACATGCTAAACGCTGCAACTGACGAATTTCCATGATGCCTTTGTTGTGTGCGATGCGTGGGTTGCAAATTTAACTTTATGCCCGAGTTGATGCGCTAGGCTTTGTTGCGGAACTTTGAACTTTGACTGCTGATTGTCGATGTCCCTTTCTGTTTCTGCTGCTTCTAGTGCGGACTTTGAACTTTGGATTGTTGTCATATCCTCTGCCTCTGCTACTTCTTTCTGCTTCTGCGAAGAAACTTTTTTTTTTGCCGTATTTTCTGCTTCGGCTGTTGCACTTTCTGCTTCTGTTAATATGAAAAACCTGCGCTCAAAAAAATTTGTGAGTTTTTGGGGGGGGTGGTCGATTCGTATTTGACTTCGTCGCTTTGTTTCTTGACATCTGCGCGCCTGGCCTGTTTGGACTTGTAACCCCTATCTGGTTTCCTACCTTGTCCCAGTTTTGAATGCGTAAAGGGTGTTTGGCCTAAAGTGGGTCTCAATGGAGTTGCTTGTGTATTCTCGTTATTTTCAGAACGAAGGGAAAGCTTCCTAATGGTGTGACCGAAGCCGATTTAGGCCGCCTACGTATCCCCATGAGGGAATCAGGTCATGACGTAGTTCATTACAAGCGAAATTTGATAAAGCTAAAATTTTCTAAATATGGGACCGAGGCCGATGTGGCCCCTACGTATCCGCCAAGGTAATCAGGTCGAACGTAGTTCCAATTACAAGCAAAATTTGATAAAGCTAAAACTTCTAAATGTGGGACCGAGGCCGATGTGGCCGCCTACGTATCCGCTAAGGGAATCAGGTCGAACGTAGTTCCAACAAAAGAAAACATTATTAAAGATTAAATATGAGTTTTTCTTTTTATTAATCTGCTAAGCTAAATTGTTCTTTCTTATCCGGGCTCTAGGCGGACCAGAACAAGGGTTCAAATCCAACCAATATGCCTTCTTGCTCTGCATCATGGCTGGCTGGGTCTTCATGCTCTGCTATCAATATCTCCTTCTTTTGGCTTCTGCGTGGTGCATTCTTGGATAAACGACTGATTCAGCCGGAGCGGGTTCTGGCCAGGGAACACCTCTCTTCCTTTGGAGTTCATTGTACTTATTGGGGTAGGCATCCTCCACCTGAATGACTCCCTCCTTGATCAGCTCCCTTACTTTGTCTCTGAGTGTATAACACCTTCCCATGTCGTATCCGATGGCTCCAGAATGGTATGCAAAACTTTTGTTCTCATCATGAGCTTTGGACTTGGGATTGGGCACATTCTTTGGAATTGGCTGGAGTATCCCTGCAACTCTCAACCTCTCGTACAACTGCGACAAAGGCTCGGCTAAATGGGTGTATATTCTGGCTGGCCTTTCTGTGGCATTTAGGCGGGGTGTGAAGATGTTTAGTGGACGGGCTTTTGGTCGTGGCGTATACACGGGCGGGTATCGCAAGGGGTTGCCGTATGTATTGCGAAAGTAGGTTTGTGGTGGCCTTTTATCTTGGTTTGTGCTTGCCCAGGGTATGGCATGCATTTGGTTTTGCGTGGGATATATGGGTGCATTGTATATTGGCTGAGTGTGATAAATGGGATATGTAGTAAGCGGGTACTGGTAATAATTTGGAGGATTTTGATTGTTTGGTTATTTGCAGTGACGAGTGCTCTAGTGAGGTTTCAGAGCCTTTTGATTTCGGCCTGCAGGATTGCCATTTGCTGTGGTAATTGGGCGAGGTGTTCGATCGGATCTATGCTGCTTTTCTTTCTTGAGACCTCTGCTTTGCCTATAGGAACCAAGACAGGTTCCGACTCGTTATGCTCAAATGCCCTTGAATCAGTCATGTCGCTGGACCGTGCCTTTGATCTTGTGAAATATTGATGCTCTGTCATTGCTTAGTCAAACACAAATCGACCTTTGGGGGAAAGATGATAAATCCTTTTAAAACAAAATGTAGCAAACTGCGTTAGTGTAAAGCGCGTGATTTTGTAATGGTGTAAATAGCATTTAGCAAGTATATGTTGCACACAAATTGTCACATTGCAAGCGAGTCCTAACATGCATGGGGACCCCTTTATGCCAGAGGTAGGCCTAAACGTCACTTATGCGAGATTATGATGGCTTTGTCCAAGCCGTCCAACTGTAATTCTTTTGTTGGAAATGACGACCAAATGACGGTGCACGTTTTCCAATTTCGGCATGTCATGATTAGGCTTGGATTTGTCTATCATGGTCACGCAACACATAATATGTTGGTTGGTCGTTGGGTTGAGAAAACCCGTCGACAAGTTTGGTGTCTTCCTAATTGTGGTGTCGATGCCAAGGACCGATCCACCTAAGGTAAATGCATGCATGCCCTAAAATAAGGGTGGTATAACTCTATCTTAAGTTTCTAAGATTTGGCTTTTCTAGACGCAAGGTTCCCGAGCGGACCACTCGAGTGAGAAGGCTACGCGGCCACCGGTTAGACCGGACACTCCACGTATATTACCAACTCTCCTAAATTTGGGTTTTGAAGCAAGAATTTTGCTGATGCACCAAGCGCACCTCGCATGTAGTGTGTGATTGTGTGAATTTTCCAGAGTGGAAGAAATATGAGCGGAATGCCAGTTTAAGGAAAGCAGTAAAGCAGTTAAAAACAAAATACAGCACAAAAGTTAAATGCAAAAATAATGGCCAAATAATAACCCTAGGTCTGTTGTGGTTAAGAACCTAAAATCCCTAGCAGAGTCGCCATTTCTGTCACGCCCTTTTTCGACCGCGACCTTATTAAACTCCTGCTTGATAAAAATGTTAGGAAATAAAAAAAAAAATGCTAAATGTTTAAAAGGGTGCTTAAACATTAAAAGTGCTTAAAAGGTGCTAAATGCTAAAGGGTTCGCGGAGTCGCCACCTAATTAATTTGGGTGAATTAGGACACCTAAATGTTAACTAGTTTAAAGTAACATTAACTCCATTTTAATGGTCTGCTAAACTTAATGAGATTATGGGTAATGGTTCTTTATTAATCTAGAGGGAAGGGGTTAGGCACCCTCTAAGATCCGCTAACTTGCGGTTGTCCTGCCAAACCTAGGGTAATTATTATGCTAAGATGCAATACATGTCTTGAAAAGTATTTAAGTAAAAAATATAGGAAGTATTTTTGCTAGCATAGAAATGTGAGATTTGTTTTAAAATATATAAAGCTAGTTCTAGCTAAAATTGTGTTATTATACGTGCAAAGATGATTTATACATTTATGATGTATTAGATAAGATACATGTGTGTTGTAATAATGCAAAATCTTATTATGACGAAATGTGTACTTATAAAATAAGATGTAAAATATCTATTATGCAAAGGCTAACAAAATAATTTTTAATTATGAATGTTAGTAAGAGTTTATGAAGAAATTAATACGTACTTATGCATATATACTTATGTTTATAATATATGTACATATAGATATTTTATCCACATAGTGAATAATTCCGGAATTAAATAAAAAAGGCCTCTTCGGTTTGTTAAGCCAATGATTTAATAGCGAGTAACGCTTTAGCTACGTGAATATTTATGTCATTTTGGTATGGCTTAGGCAATGCATAACTAGTCATAAAAATAACTAATTAAAGGAGAGTGAATTTCTAGCGTCAAACCATTTTTCTAATGACAGCCCAAAGTTTAATTATTCTAAGTGTACTACTAGTAGCGTAATGTTAGACAAATAATTACAACAAATAAAAGAGTGAGGATATGAATTAATAATGACTCGAAGAAACGGCGAGACCATCTCGCCTATGGTTTGGAGTTTGTGATGCGGAGAGGATGAAACACATAAGATGTGGGTCTTCATTTGTTGTAGCTTATGACGAGTCTCGCCGTGGGACTCTTCGTTTCGCTCCGATGCATTTTATGTAAAACATAAGAAAAGATAAGGATTAGTATATGCCCAAATTTATTTAACAAACAAGCACTTGACACATAGTTTGTATTTAAGCAAACACACACATAAAGACCAACAGAGGACAATATCAGATGGGGATAAGCAGCTAGCAGGTGGTAAGAAGAAATAAGAATGAGCATGTATGCAGACTGCACAAACCAGCTGCTAATATTATACGCAACACCCAACAGTTCCAAGTGAAGACAAGTAAACAGTAGGCTTAAGTGATTCCCTATTCTTGAGGCCATCTCATCAAGCAAACTGATGAAGCAATATGCAGCAACAAACAGAGGGGAGACACTACGAATCAGGTCAGATCACAAGCTATAGATATAGACTCGTGTACTAACAATGGAAAAGAAGCAGTATATGGCCAATTATGTCATGATTCAACCATTGGCCTCAAGATGTAACAGACTCAACATTAATAAACTAGCAGGTATGCAAGGATAGGGAAGAAAGGGAATTGACCCGTCATTTAAATACATGAACTATGGCACATGATCAGTCCCACAGATACATATCAATAGGCACAGGAAACTCAACTCATACACAGATTTGAAGACAAACACATGATCAGTCCCACAGATACATATCATGCATTAAAAAGAAAAAAAAGTAACCTGCACCTGGACAACAGATAGAGACACCAGGGCTCTAAGTAAAAACAAAAACAGGACATGTTAAAATGGGAAGGCTCTAGGCAGTGGTGATAATGCCTTCAATCGATGCGGACAACGCTTAACTTTGTACCTACCACTTCTGGCACAAATCTTTATTGAACCAATACTAAGAGTAACAAAACATATATACGATAATGTGGAAGTAAGCCTAACATCGCATATTCAAGTATTGACGACTAGCAAAACCAGCGGGCAAGTCGCCAAACCATACCAAATCAAAAGAACTTTACTACTCCAATATCATGTTCTATTGAGCGAGTGATTACAATAAGCGTGAATCCATTTCCATGATTTTAATAAACGACGACAAACTTAGGCTAAACGAAACTCATTAACAGGACATAACATCTAGGCATTAACAGCAATATGACAAGACTGAGTTTAACATAGAACACAACAAATGCCTAAGGGGCATAGAATATATAACTCAACATGTTTAGGCATCAATAGTCCATCAAACAGATTAACAGATAATTTTAACGATGGCCAGCATCATCTTCATGCCTCACAAATACGAATGAACCAATACGTGTTTAATCACAAACAGACACAAAGCAATACAAAATGGACTGAGAAGAATTCGATTTTACCTTCTCCGAGCAGCGAACCGAGGCAGCGTATCAAGTCGTCGATCCGCTCGAAGGTTTTATGCTATGCGACTAAGGCTGTGCGAAAACTAGTGTTTTTTAAGTGTTCTTGCGGTTATCTTTCAGTTGCATTGAAGGGGGGTTTTCACTGTCCGCCATGGATGCCAATGCCTGCGGATGCTGAAGGTTTATTCATTTTTCTGTGTGCCCTTCCTTTGTGTTTTTAACGAGTATTTGCCCCGTCCCGTCCCCTAAATTGTTTATTGCTATTTGACTGCTCTCCCGACTGAGCTCTCCCCTCTCGTTCTGCCTTTGCATGTGCTTTATATAGCCATGGTTTGGGTTCTAATGTTGGTAAGTAATCAAGGTGCGATTTTGGCTGATTTTGGACGAGATTTGTGCTTGATTCGTGCGATTTGAACAGGTTATGGTAAGGTAAACGATTTGAAGGATTTGGTTTAGTTATGGTAAGAACACGGTGTCGATATGGTAGCTGGTTCATGAGGTGATTCTAGGAAAGAAAACGTGGGATTTTGGTTGTGATCTGGCGGGATTTTAGGGCGTATGGGTAAAGGAGGCGGCGAATGAAAGCTTAGGGTTCTATCATTGTCTTTAGGTTCTTTAGGGCTGCGTTTTGTGAATATGAAGTGAAAGTGAGGGCTGCTGGACGATGGTATAAGGGCTGGGGTAATGGGCTGATGGGTGTTGGGCCGTGCGGGTGTGGGCTGCGGGTAAATGGGCTAAAGAGGTAAGGGCCTGGGCTGTGTTTTAAAGGTGGGTTGTGGTATTATTTAGGTATTAGTTTTAGGTATTTAATTAGTGGTAAATTAAATTAATAAATTGTGATTAAATTATTTAGGTGCTTTATTAGTCTATGTTTGAGATTAAAAATAAATACGGGCGTGCTATTTAATTAGTGCTTAATTTTTATAATGCGATGTTGTTATTAAAACTTATTTATTATGCGTATTTTATTATTATTTAAGCTAAGATTGAATTATCTTAATATGACTTTAGGCGCTACAATAATTATGAAATTGCTTTGCGTATTAATAAATGCGACTATGCTATTTAACACGACGTCATTGTCGAATTATTTATTTTATGTATTTATTTATTTTATTATCGTTTAAGAATTATGACAGGGCTTAAATTTAATAAATGTAGGCGTGAGACTCTAAGTGCTTAATATTCTGCGTAAGATGCGGTTCTATTATTAAATTGCTTATTTATGCCTGTATTTAATGTTTTATCGCTGCATTTTATTATTTAAAAAATTATTTGAAAATTGGTGTAATTTCATAGTTAATGACTGGGCGGGAGGGTCAAAATTGGGTGTCAACACAATCAACTAAGCTTACAGATTGAGTAATTTGTAGTGATAGATGGGGAAAATGTGAATCATCGTTCAACAAACGACTACTCCTTACTCACCTCAGTCTAACGGTGTTAGCCAAGCGCAAAGCCGTACGCCCAAAATAAGTGGGCCAAAGCGATTCTTACCGCTAATACGATTCTCAATAGAACTCTGCATAAGAATAAGGATAAGCCTCCATGTGAAACATGGAACGTATATCATCTACAAGTGTTGTGATATGGAGTAGTGTGGCAAGGGTTGAAATACCTAAGCAAAATCAGGTCAAGATTGGACCTAAGCCCGTAGATTATACGTCCACTGGATCTGCAAAGAACAGTAGTGCTTATCGCATCTTGGGGTTAAAGAGTACTGAATTCTTTAAAGATAACTCTCCTTGAAAAGGAGAATGAAGAAATTTCCCGAGGTTAACAAGAATCTGCGAGTGGTTGATTGTACGGAACTAGACGTTTCAAATCTACATGATTCATAAATTGCTGACTATTTGGAACTTAATGTTCCAGATCTACATAAATCAGGGATTCTAGATGTTAAACTGAGATGGAGCAAAGAGGGGACAAAACTTGTTACATGCCTTCTAGCTTATATGGTTAAGAATAAACCATAGATAATTGACAAAGAATTGTCAACTCCAATAGCACTGCTTTGGAAAGAATCTTCAAAGAGAGAAATATACTCCATCGGATAAAACCATACTTGTGTGATGGTTGATCTTCCTCTGGGAAAAGAACCTTTGGGTTGTAAAAGTTGATACTCAAATTGAGTACAAAGTAGATGGATCTACTGATGAGTATAATGCCTCAACTACTTGGATATGTGCTCCTCTGTAAATAGCTTAACATACAGGGTCACCGTAGTATTGCGTGACATGGATGTTAAGACAACCTTCCCAACCGGAGAGTTGGTTTGGTGGACTGTTGGGCTTCATCCAGAACTTACTTTTGGTCCCTGAAATGTTTATATTTTGGTCTTGGAAGTTTCAGATAAAATAGAAACAATTAATCTAACTACAGAAACATTGACTCTGAAGTTAGAAAGCCAACAGTTGGAAAACCAAAAGTCCGAAAGTGGAAAAAGAAAGGTAATATGGAACAACCCGAAGGGTATGTGGTTCCAAGGAAGAGAAGAAAGTTTGTCGACTTGTCAAATCTCTGTGCGGGCTAAAATAGGCCCCAAAGCAATCTTATGAAAACTTTGATAGTACTTTACTATCGAAGGATTTCTCCATTAATGAGTGTGACAAATGTGACTACATGAAAGTTAATTCTGACTCATTCATCATGGTGTGACTTTACGTAGACAATATTTTGATCACAGAGAGAAGTCCTAGGTTGATACTAGAGACTAAGAGTATATTGAAACGATGTTTCGATATGAATGGTATGGGTATTGCAGATGACATCTTAGGAATTTGAATTTCTAAGACATCTAACAGACTAGTCTAGATCCAAACTCATTTGTGAGGTGTATAATAGTCTTGTTGAAAGGCACCAATGGATATGAATCATAGAAATGATTGAAATCATGGTGTACCCATATACCAGGAGAGATGTGCACATGTCATGTGTAGTTCAATGTATTTTACTCACTACAAACGACCTGGTATCGGCTCACAAAGTAAATCAGTTGAACTAAGGTTCACTCGTGATTTTGGAAATGATCAATAGAAGGCGTTAAATTGGATATGACGATATCTTAAATATTCGATTATCTACAGATTATGGTATTCTGGATGTCCAACAGTTCTGGGAGAACACAATGATGCAAAATAAACATCATACTTGAAGAATACCAAAGCCACAAGTGGATATGTATGGTGCGTCTTTGAAAATCCTCTAAGAAAACTTGCATCGACCTATTCATGATGGAATCAGATTTTATCGCTTTGTACAAAGCATGATGAGAAGTTGAGTAACTTCACGACCTCTTAGAGGATGTCCCTTTATTGGGAGTAACTCGTGTCTGCGTTAGTTATACACCGTAAGGGCACGGATGGTGGCATCTGGACATATTTTTCGGAGACATAAGACCGTATAGAAGTTGATCTTCATGGTTACACTTCCTTGATTACTAATCAAAGGATATAGCGGACCCTTTAACTAAAGGGCTATCCGAAGATCAAGAGGGTTAAGCGCTTTGGATAATTTAGTGGTTCTATTTCCTGTGGTTATGTATATCATGGGAGATATCAGCAGTCGCAGCCTATTCAATTAGTTTAGGCAACTCTTTAATGGACAGTCTGAGGAGGATGCGTATGAGTTCATCATGGGAGCTTGCATACTCTTGGTATTGTTGAGTCGCATAGAGTTAGTTTCGTGGCCTTTCAGCTATTAGGGGACATGAAATAGTGGTGGAGTATGTATGTTTATTGTTTTGCTATAGGGATGCCTTCATTATCTTGGGTTAGGTTCTATAGAGTGTTCCTTGAAAAGTGTGCCTTTGATCTTGAGTCTGAGCAAGCTCGATGAGTTTCAAAATATTGAGCAGAGGAGTTTTACAATTACACGGTATGAGACTCGTTTCTACACCTTATTGCACTATGCAGCGCCATTGCTTCCTACTAAGGTAGAGCGAGTGAGATGTTTTGTTAGAGGGTCGACTATTCCACTCCAGTTGGCTACGCTCTAGTTGGTGTCCTCTAGAGCCTCTTTTGAGACTGTTACTGAGCATAATAGGATGGTAGAGTATGTGAGGGGCAAGTTGCCCGGACATGAGTCTGACAAGAGGGTTAAGCGCTTTAGATAGTTTAGTGGTTCTATTTCCCGTGATTATGGATATCACGAGAGATATCAGCAGTCGCAGCCTATTCAATTGGTTTAGGTAGCTCTTTAGATTACCGATAGTGGGACTTGGTCTTTGCGGGGTTCACAGCTCTTCAGATTACCGATGGTAGGACTTAATCTTCAAGGGGTTATTAGTCTAGATATATGGTAGTTTGGGTTCTTCTATCTCCATTCAGTAGCCCTCAATGGCTAGGACTTATTATACTTATGGGGAGGTTGGGCACTTCAGCAGAGATTGCCCCAGATAGTGTTTAGGTGCCTCTCTTGTACCTAGGACCTGATCGGTGTATTTAATATACACCTTTTGAGTCATTTGTAGTTAGTCTTTTGTCCATTTTTGTACAAATACGTGTCGTCTTAGGATAGATTTTCGTTCTTTTGAGTCATATTGGTTTAAAGTGGCTCATTGGCGGAAAAAGATCAAAAAGAGGGCAGAAACGGAGGTTCCAGAGCTCGAAAAGCGAGAAAGTGGCGAACCAGCACAACAGCCGGCACACGCGCCTACCAGCAGGCGCCACGGCCCAATCTTTAGAGAGCCTCGATTCCGGTTCAGCGCCATGAGGCTGCGTAGGCGGAAAATCAGCAGCTGAATTGACAATGGCCAGCTCAAGGAAAACCTGCATCACGTTTTGGAGACTATAAAAAGAGGACTCTAGGTCAGATTTAAGGGTTCCTCTTCTTGCCAAATCACACAACTTTTGGAGATCAAGATTGGAGACTTTTTCTTAGTAATTTCTTGTTCTTGTTTTACTTTCTTTACAGTTTATGTTGGATATTAATTTAGTTCTTGTCATGTATATGGCTAGGAACTAAATCAACTTAGGGCTTTCCATGTCAATTCACTTGAACCTTAGCTTTATGAATTAATGCATGTTTTTGGTTCTTCTTCTTGTATTTAAGATTTATTCGATAATTGCTTTGATTGCTTGATAATTAATTGATCATTAATTATCATAATCCTTATGATTTCTAGCCGAAAGGGGAGGTTGTGAATATGCTGTAATTGGATAAACATAGGTTAAATCGTGGACGAAAGTACCCCGATACTTATGTAGTATTAATAGGTTATTGGTCTTAATCCTCCTCTATAGTCAATCTTATCACCGAAAGGTAGAAAGGTTCTATACTGGGGTTGAGTGTTTATATAACCTTAACAGGAGTATAAAACGGCTTAGTTAACCTGCTATCTTAAAATAGAAGAAGAACCATAATTAATTGCATTAATAAGTAAGTTAAGCGGATAGTTGAGGAGATTTGGAAGCCCTATTTCCACATTACTGAAGTAAAACAACGTAGTTTAATTAGTTTTCATAATTATAGTCATAAACAACATATCAATCATCGGTTACCAAATAGATAACATAGAATATAATTTGGTACTTGAACACTAATCCCTGAGGACGATAACTCGGTCTTCTAAGACTATATTACTTGACACGACACGTGCACTTGCGTAAGTGTGTGCATAAATCGCGCATCAAGTTTTTGGCGCCGTTGCCGGGGATTGGCATAGTTCAATATCAACTTTATCTATTCTTAATTTCTAATTTGGTTTTTGTTTTTATTTATTACTATTTTTTTTGTGAAAACTAGTGTGCCGTGATCCGTTTGTTTATTTTGATCTGTTTCAGGCACCTAGTTTATGCGAAGGAGAAGAGGAGCAGACACTCTTTTTCCCTTCAACCCAGAAATTGAGAAGACTTATAAACAGAACAGGAGAAACCAACGAGTTTTGGCCTTAATAGAGATGGGAGGCGTACAAAACAACAATGAGATGAACGAGGGGTTAGGTGATCATCAACCTAACCAAAGAATTCCCCGGAGAGTGCCTATGGATGTAGAAGAGAGGGTCCAGGTCCAAGCTGAGAGAAGCTTGGGAGACTATGTGCTGCCAAGGGTGAATGGAGCACAAACTTGCATTAGGCTCCCATCAATAGGAGCAAACAATTTTGAAATCAAGCCTGCGATCCTAAGCGTGGTACAAAATATTGTTCAGTTCGGAGGGTTGCCGTCAGAGGATCCTCACATGCATATAGCGAATTTCTTAGAGTTGTGTGCAACCTTCAGGTACAAGTTACTGATGACGTCATCCGATTGAGGCTCTTTCCCTTCTCACTCAGGGATAGAGCGAAAGTGTGGTTGAATTCCTTGCCAACAGATTCGATATTCACATGGCAAGAGTTAGCACAGAAGTTCTTAGCTAAGTTTTTTCCACCATGCAAACCTGAGAAGGGAGTTGAATAATTTCTATCAAGCTGATGGAGAATCACTATATGAAGCTTGGGAGAGATTCAAGGACTTGCAAAGAAAGTGTCCACATCACAGCATTGAGTTGTGGAATTTGGTCCATATTCTCTATAATGGGCTAAGCGGGACTACCAGAACGATCATTGACGCAGCTGCAGGTGGAACTTTTATGAGAAAAACAGCACACGAAGCTCATGATTTATTGGAAGACATGGCCACCAATAATCATGTAACAGAGGACAGACAGGTGAGTGGCAGAAGAGCAATAGGAGTTCATGAGATTGATGCCATCACTGCACTAAATGCCCAAGTTGCTCTTTTGACCAAGCAACTGCAACAAAATACAGTGTCTGTAAATGCAGTGCAAATGCCGTCGAGTTGTGAAATGTGTGGAGGTCCACATACCTTTGATAGGTGCCCATCAGCTGATCCTAACAATATTTCGATCGAGCAAGCAGAGTGCCGAGAAGTAGAGAATTATCAGAGGCCCCAGAACAACCCTTACTCAAATACCTACAATCCAGGGTGGAGGAATCACCCTAATTTTTCATGGAGGGGTGAGCAAGGGCAGCAGAACCAATTTAGAGGCCAATATCAAAATCAACAACCATTTACTCAGGCCTCATCTTCACAACAATTCAGTGCACCTGTTCAGCAAGAGATGCCAGATGAGCTGAGAGCAGCTTTGTTGACACTCACCAACTCACAGACCCAGTTCATGGCAGAGACTAGATCCTCTATCAGGAATTTGGAGACACAGGTGGGGCAACTAGCGAAAATGGCAAACAACAGACCACAGGGTACCTTGCCTAGCAATACAGAGATGAACCCCAGAGAACAGTGCCAAGCAGTGCAGCTAAGGAGTGGAAAACAGTTAGAACAGCTTGCACCCCAGCCTGTGGTTGAACAGAGAGTAGAAACAGAGAGAGAGCGGGTTGTTGAAGACCGTCCAGTATTAGAGAAAGCTCCAGTGAAGGAGTACACTGAGAGGATTCCTTTTCCACAAAGATTGCAAAAGAAAGTGGTTGATAAGCAATTCTCCAAGTTTTTGGAGATATTCAGAAAGTTACACATCAACATACCCTTCATCGAGGCATTGGAGCAAATGCCTACTTATTTTAAATTTATGAAGGAAATTCTGGGAAAGAAGAAGAAGTTAGCGGAATATGAGATGGTGGCACTGACGGAGGAATGCAGTGCCATCTTGCAAGAGAAATTGCCCCCGAAACTCAAGGACCCAGAGAGCTTCACACTGCCTTGCACAGTTGGCAGGGTAACATGTAATAGGGCCCTTTGTGACTTGGGGGCTAGTATAAATCTGATGCCTTTGTCTGTTTTTAAACGGTTGGAGTTAGGTGAAGCCAAACCAACCACTGTGAGCTTGCAGTTAGCAGATAGGACGGTGGTGCATCCCAGGGGAAAGATTGAGGATGTCCTAGTTAAGGTGGGAAAATTCTTCTTCCCTGCGGATTTCCTCATCCTTGATATGGAGGAAGATGAGGAGATTCCCATCATATTGGGAAGACCGCTTGGCAACGAGGAGAGCCTCGTTGACGTAGAAGGGCGTGACACTGAGAGTAGAAAGTGAAGAGATGGTGTTCAAAGTGTTCAAACACGTTACTGAACCCCCAGTCATGAACAGGTGCTTTGCAATTAGCACCGTCATAACTTCGTGTGAGCCAGCGCAAGCCACAGCAAGGGAGATAAGTCCGCCAAAGCAGGTAAGTGATACTGAACCTCCTCTTAAAAATAAAAAGAAAAACAGAAGGAGAAAGAGGAAAATGTTGATGAAGTGGATTGGTTGTGGGGTTTATCTACCCCACACCTCTTGATTAAAGAACTTGCGTCCGGCTAAAAGACGTTAAAAACAGCGCTACTTGGGAGACAACCCAAGGCATTTTAATTTATTTCTTTAATGCAGTTAGTTTTTACTTAGAATGGTCTCACAGAGGTGTTGTTTATGTGTTGTGATGACAGGTATAGAGCCAAGAATTTGGAGGGCGAAAACTGAAAAGAAGCCAAAAGAAACAAAAAGATTTCCAAAAAATTGGCTTAGTACCGCGGCGCCAGGAGCAGGGCCGCGGCACCAAAAGATCAGAAAGGCGCAGGAGATTCAGCGCCGCGGCGCCCAGTAGCAGGGCCGCGGCGCCAAAGGGTCCAGAAAAATTTAGAAGTTTGCGTGCCGCGGCACCAAATCAGAGCGCCGCGTCGCAGAAAGTTCAGAAAGGCGCAGAAGTTTGGGCGCCGCGGCGCCAGTTGCAGGACCGCGGCGCCGAGATGGAAACCTAGAAATTAAAAGAGCCCTAAATCCGATTTTCCTCACTCCAAATCAAAACCTAAACCTTTCCTCTCCCTAAAACCCACGAAAATCCACCTTTTACCTAAAAATCTTCCATAAACTAAACCCAATCACAACCAAAGTTCTTAAATTCCTTAAACCCTTAACCATCTTAAACAACAACCCTCATCCCATTGCCTCAAATCATCATTAGGAGCAAGAAAATCTTGAAGTACACCGTCAAAGGTAACCTTTATCTTTTCTTGAAAGCTTCACTATAATCAGAGTAGGTAGTAGGTTTGAGGAGGTGATGTATCTGTGGAAGGTGTGTGGGGTTGTTGAAGTTGGGTGTGAGATTTCGAGGAAGAGTATACGAAGTTAGTGTGGGGTGTTGTGCGGGAGCTTCTTGAGTGAAGTGTGGGGTGATAAGTGTTGTAGCTGCTGATTGTTGATTGATAGTGTTGGGTAATACTGTTGAAACAAAGGAAACGCTGCCAAAGTTATCTAAAAATATCTGCCAGAAAGAGAAGAGCTTCCACATCCACCTCCGCCCCTCAATATGATACTACTAGGTTTGTCAGCCAAACAACGGAGGGTAGATATCAAAAACTTAGTACTAGGCCCTTGATCCCCGAAAGAGGAATGGATTACCAAAGGGAATCATTTGAGGAGAGATGTTTATGAGCCTATTCGGGCGATGATTGAGGTGATGGGGTGGAAGAGATTTGTTAACCCGGAAAGAATAGCACCGATGAACACAGTGATGGTGAGAGAATTTTATGCTAACTTTTCGGAGAGGGTGGATGATATATGCTTTGTGAGGGGACGGGAAGTGCCTGTGACGGCAGAAGTGGTGAATTTGCTATTAAAAACAGCTGATGTTGAAGAAAGAGGTGACGACCGGAGCTATTTCAGAACATGGTCTAGAGACACCAACAACATCAACTGGGATGTCGTCGCAAGCACAGTAAGCTACCCTGGGGCTGAGTATGAATTTGCCAGAAATGGATCAAGAGGACTGAGCAGGTGTCAGTTCAACAAAACAGCCAAGGGTTGGTTGTATTTCGTCAGTGCCCGCTTGATTCCATCAATGCACTTCACCAGAGTGCCAGAAGACAGAATAAAATTGATATATGGAATCATGTCAGGGAAGACGATTGACGTTGGGAAGGAAATAATGCAAAACATTGGAGAAACCAGCAGGTTGGTAACGACATGTGGGCTGGGACATGGCTCACTTATTAGTTGTTTATGCTCCAGACATGGGGTCCCAACCTTACCCACTGATACATATGAGAAAATCCAACTTCCTGTGTCATATGGGATAGTGCATTCCTTCCCAGACCCAATCCCTCCAGCAGCAGCACGAAGGAGACCAACACCAGCAGCACCACCAGCAGCAGCAGCAGAGGCTGCCATGGATGAAGATGAGCCTGAGGCAGAGGCTCAGTATGAGGAAGGAAGCAGCCAGCAGCCACTCCCAGAATCAGAACCTCCAGTTCCTATAATGGAGCAATTGCTCATGAACCAGAGAAGGATGATGCAGAACTTTGACATGATGATACAAGGTCAACAGGACCTGACGCAAGGACAACAAGAATTAAAGCAGGAGCAACAACAGTTGCACCAGAGATTTGATGAGATGAGTTCATTGTTCAACCAGTGGTCGATGCATTATCCACCGCCACCGCCACCACTTTAAACCAAGTCTGTAAGTTGTCCTATTTTCTTTTATTTTTCTTTGAGTCTTGCACACATTGGGAACAATGTGTGATTTAAGTTTGGGGGGGTGTTTTATTTGTGTCTTATTGTCTTAGTATTTGTGAGTTTTTTTTTTAATTTGTTTTGAGTCTTTTTGATTTGTTTTGTGTATTTTTGAGTCATAATTTTATTTTAAAGATCATGCATGCTGTAGTTACTAGAAACACCTAGTGAAGTAAGGTTGAATAATGTAATGGAATTAGAAGCAACTATCTAAACACTTAAGGTTAGATATGCCAAAAACTCATGAAATCTGTCTATTTGGGGTTTCTTGCTTGATTTGTGCATTGTTAAATGATTAAACCTATGTGTATGATTGCTTGCTATTTGAGGCGAAATAGTTAGGATATGCATGCTAGGGAGATGACTCAGGCATTTCTTTGTTAGCCAATTCTTACTACTTTTTTCTATCCCTGACATTAAAAATATCCCTAGTCAGCCCTTTGAGCCTAAACATTAAACTTGTTCTTTGACACCCTATAATTCCACACTTGTGCCATAAGTAAAAATGTGAAATGATTGGAATAGAAAGTGTTAAAAAAAAAGACAAAAAGAGTGAACAATCTTGATGCATCCCAAATAAAAAAAAAAGCAATAAGAAATAGGCAAAAGCCTAAGTTTGGGGGTGCTTGTTATTCATAATACACTTCACTCTCTCAAAACAAAAGAGGGGAAAGATAGATATGAAGTGAAGAAAGAAAATCAAAAGAAAAGGGAAGAATTAAAAAGCAAAAGAGCTTATGGTACATAAAATGAGCATAAATGTCTATTTTTACCTACCCATGCCTAAGCCTACATTACAACCCTGAAAAGTCCTGAAGATCTCTTACATGCATATCCATGATTAGTGGAGAATAGCAAGTAAACATGCCATAGGATTTTGAAATTGACATGCATAATTCAGTATTCTTACTTCCATTAAGCATGATTAAAGTGAGTTTGCGAAATATCTAGCTTAATGTGTTTAGAATGCTAAAAATCCATACTATATGTTACTGCATATTATTCTGCTAACCTTCATGTTTTTCTAAGTAACAATGATGCAGCAAAATGATCAATGTCGTTGAGTCTTTCTAGTTTCTTTTTCCTTGGGTATTTATTTCTTTCTTTTGATCTTTGCTCGAGGGCGAGCAAAGGTTAAGTTTGGGGGTGTTTGATCGGTGTATTTTATATACACCTTTTGAGTCATTTGTAGTTAGTCTTTTGTCTATTTTTGTACAAATACGTGTCGTCTTAGGATAGATTTTCGTTCTTTTGAGTTATATTGGTTTAAAGTGGCTCATTGGCGGAAAAGGAGCAAAACTAGGGCAGAAACGGAGGTTCCAGAGCTCGAAAAGCGAGAAAGTGGCGAACCAGGAACAAAACAGGCCAGCGCCGCGGCGCCTCCAGCCAGCAGGGCCAGAGCGCCACGACGCCCAATCTTCAGAGAGCCTCAGTAGTTCCGGCCGCGCCATTAGCGTGGCCGCGCGCCGAGGCAGAAAATCAGCTTGACCGACAATGGGCCAGGCCTGAAGGAAAACCTGCATCACGTTTTGGAGACTATAAAAAGAGGACTCTATGTCAGATTTAAGGGTTCCTCTTCTTGCCAAATCACACAACTTTTGGAGATCAAGATTGGAGACTTTTTCTTAGTAATTTCTTGTTCTTGTTTTACTCTTTTTACAGTTTATGTTGGATATTAATTTAGTTCTTGTCATGTCTATGGCTAGGAACTAAATCAACTTAGGGATTTCCATGTCAATTCACTTGAACCTTAGATTTATGAATTAATGCATGTTTTTTGTTCTTCTTCTTGTATTTAAGATTTATTCAATAATTGCTTTGATTGTTTGATAATTAATTGATCACTAATTATCATAATCCTTATGATTTCTAACCGAAAGCCGAAAGGGGAGGTTGTCAATATGCTGTAGTTGGATAAACATAAGTTAAATCGTGGACGAAAGTACCCCGATACTTGTGTAGTATTAATAGGTTATTGGTCTTAATCCTCCTCTATAGTCAATCTTATCACCGAAAGGTAGAAAGGTTCTATACTGGGGTTGAGTGTTTATATAACCTTAACAAGAGTATAAAACGGCTTAGTTAACCTGCTATCTTAAAATAGAAGAAGAACCATAATTAATTGCATTAATAAGTAAGTTAAGCGGATAGTTGAGGAGATTTGGAAGCCCTATTTCCACATTACTGAAGTAAAACAACGTAGTTTAATTAGTTTTCATAATTATAGTCATAAACAACATATCAATCATCAGTTACCAAATAGATAACATAGAATAGAATTTGGTACTTGAACACTAATCCCTGAGGACGATAACTCGGTCTTTTAAGACTATATTACTTGACATGACATGTGCACTTGCGTAAGCGTGTGCTTAAATCGCGCATCAGGACCCCAACACAGACATTTAGAGGTAGTAGTCAAACTAGCCGGGGAGGATCTTAGTCGGGCTATGGTGGCCATCAGTCTGGTCATGGTGGATCTCAGTTAAGGAGAGATAGAGTTCATTCAGGCTGAGGTGGTCCGTAGGGTACTCGGTTTGAGGTAGGATGCACCATTGCTATGCATTCCTATTTGTATGTCTACACCAGTAGGTGATTTTGTAATTGTAGATACAACATATCGTATATGTGTAGTTACCTTTATGGGTTATGACATTTGCGTAGATCTGGTTATCTTAGATATGGTAGATTTTGATGTTATATTGGGTATGGATTGGATATCACCATATTATGCAATTTTGAATTGTTATTCCATGACGATCATGCTAGTTATGCCTGGTAGTCTAAGGTTAGAGTAGAGTGGATCCCATCCCTGCTCCTAGGAAAGTGATTTCATATATCTAGTATAGAAAGTTAGTAGACCGGGGTTGTTTGTCTTATCTTGCGCATATTCAGGATACTAGTGCGGAGACCCCTTCATTTGATTTTGTTCCAGTAGTTAGTGAGTTTGTAAAGGTCTTTCCTTTATATTTACCAGGTACGCCTCTAGACAGAAACATTGACTTCTATATTGATTTTAAGTCAGGTACTTGACCCGTTTTTATTTCTCTGTATCGGATGGCTCTAGCCGAGTTGAGGGAGTTGAAGGAGCATATTCAGGATTTGTTGAGTAAGGGTTTTATTCTACTGAGTGTATCTCCATGGGGTACTCCTATATTTTTCATGAAGAAGAAGGATGACACTACGCGTATGTGCATTGATTATAAGCAGCTAAATAAGGTCATCATCAGAAACAAGTATTAGATTTTGTGTATTGATGACATATTCGATCAGCTTCAGGGTGCTTCAATCATTTTGAAGATTGGCTTGAGGTCTGTTATCATCAGCTGAAGATCCGGGTCGAGAATGATCCTAAAAAGGCTTTCTAGACTCGTTATGTGGATTATGTGTTCTTGGTGATATCATTGGAGCTTCCCACTACCCCCACAACGTTCATGGACTTGATGAATGGAATATTTAAGCCGTACTTAAATTCTTTTGTGATTCTATTCATTAATGACATCCTGATTTATTCAAAGTGTGGGGAGGACCACGAGCGTCATTTAAGAGTGGTTAGGATTTTGAAGGAGTAGAATCTTTATGCAAAGTTCTCAAAGCGTGAGTTATGATTGAGTTTTGTAGCATTATTGGAACATGTGGTGTCCAAGTATGGAATCATGGTTGACCCAAATAAGATAGGGGCAGTCAGGGACTAGCCTAGACCGACTTCTGTGACAGATATTTAGAGTTTTATGTGTCTTTCTAGCTACTATCATCGGTTCATCAAGGGTTTATCTTCTATCATTTTGCATATGACGCGCTTGACTCAGAAGGAAGTGGCATTTCAGTGGTCCGAACAGCGTGAGAAGAGCTTTTAAAAGCTCAAGACTTTGTTGACCACATCCTCAATTTTATTATTTCTGGTGGATGTGAAGGACTTTACTATTTATTGGGATGCTTCTAGGATTAGGTTGAGTTATGTGTTGATGCGGGAGGGTAAGGTGATCGCTTATGCATTGAGGCAGTTGAAGGTGTATGAGAAGAACTATCGTTTTCAAGATTTTAAGTTGACTATTATGTTTGCCTTGAAGATTTGGAAGCATTACCTTTATGGTGTCCATTATGAGGTGTATATTGACCACCATAGTCTTCAACACGTGTTTAATCATATGGACTTGAACTCTAGGTAGCTTTACTGGATGGAGTTATTGAAGTATTATGACATGACCATTTTGTATCATCCGGGCAAGGCCAATGTAATGGCGGATGCCTTGAGTCGAAAGGCGGTTAGTATGGAGGGTCTGGCTTGTTTGGCTATTTCTGAGTGTCCCATGGCTTTAGAGGTCCAATAACTAGCCAATTGTTTTGTGAGACTTGATTTTTTAGATATGGGTAAGATTTTGGCTTGTGTGGAGGTGAGGTGGTCTCTTTTGGATCAGATTCGAATTCACTATTATGATGATGTGAAGTTGAGAAAAATCATAAATAAGGTGTTAAATGGTGAGGCCAATGATGCCATAATTGATAGTGAGGGTGTTTTGAGGATCAAAGATAGAGTGTGTGTGCCTCGTTTGGGAGATTTTACAAGATTGATTATGGATGAGGCCCACAACTCTAGGTATTCAATTCAGGTGGGTGCTACTAAGATGTATCTTTATTTGAGGTAGCACCATTGGTGGGGTATGATAAAGAGATATATTATTGATTTTGTATCTCAGTGTCAGAACAGCCAGCAGGTCAAGTATGAGCACTAGCATCCCTGTGGTGTATCTCAGAGGATGTCTATTCTCAAGTGGAAGTGGGAGAGGATTGTTATGGATTTCATGGTTGGGTTGCCCAATACTTTGGGCAAGTTTGATGTTATTTGTGTCATTGTTGATATATTAACCAAGTCCATGCATTATATTCCTGTCCAGACGACTTATAATGCAAAGAAGTTGGCCAAAATCTACATCTGTGAGATTGTTTGTCTTCATGGGGTTCTAATTTCTATCATATCAGATCGGGGTACTCGGTTTACTTCACATTACGGCAGACATTGCAAAAAGAAATGGGTACTCATTTGGATCTTAGTACATAATTTCACCCTCAGACTGATGGTCAGTCCGAGCAAACGGTTCAGGTATTGGAGGACATATTATGATCAGATTTGTGTGGTCATTGGGACCAGTTCTCACCATCGGCGGAGTTTGAATACAACAACATCTATCACTCTAATATTAATATGGCACCATTCGAGGCCTTATATGGTAGGAGATGTTGATATTTGATTGGTTGGTTCGATGTATTTGAGGTCCAGCCTTGGGGTGTCGATTTGTTTAGACACTCTTTAGAAAAGGTGAGGATGATTTAGGATAAGCTCCTAGTAGCTCATAGCAGGTAGAAGTATTATGCGGACTGAAAGTTTCAAGATTTGGAGTTCATGATTGGTGATATAGTTCATCTGAAGGTCTCACCCATGAAAGGTGTGATGAGTTCGGCAAGAGAGGAAAATTGAGTTTGAGATATATTAGACCGTTTGAGATTCTTCATAGAGTTGGAGAGGTAGCATATGAATTGGCTCTACCACCAGGTCTTTCAAGCGTTCATCTAGTTTTCTATATATCTATGCTCAAGAAGTATCATGATGATGGATCTTATATCATTCAGTGGGACTCCATGTTACTTGATCAGAATTTGTAGTTTGAGGAGGAGTCTGTGGCTATTTTGTATGCAGGTGAGGAAGTTAAGGTGGAAGGAGACAACTTCTGTGAATGTTCAGTAGAGGCATCATCCTGACAAGGGGGAACTTAGGAGACCGAGTATGTTATGGAGAGAAGATATATGAGCTTGTTCACTACTTCCGGTACATCCCCAATGTTAATTTCTCTCCGTTCGAGGACAAATGTTGTTTTAATTGGTATTTAATGTAACAACTCATTCGGTCATTTTTAGCTAAAGACCCTTATATACTTATTTGACCCTTTCTATAAACTCTATATAGGGTTTGTAATGCACGGGAATGGGTGGCATGGATCCCCAGGTCCATTTACACGAGTTTCGAATTAAAACACCAAGACTAGAAACTTAGA
The DNA here is from genome assembly GCA_029844215.1 of Przewalskia tangutica. NCBI lineage: Eukaryota > Viridiplantae > Streptophyta > Magnoliopsida > Solanales > Solanaceae > Przewalskia > Przewalskia tangutica. The sequence goes on along the minus strand of CM056739.1, from coordinate 16,604,883 downwards.
ATTGGTTAGCTTGACTCAAAGTTGACTTTAGGCTAAATGAGTTATTTTCTGGGTTCTGTCGCTTTCGGTAGTTCTAGAGAGTTATTTATGACTTAGTTAAGTTATTGGTTCACTTCTCGAAGCAATCATATGTATTTTGTGGCCTTATTTGTAAAGTTTGGATTTTGGTTTATCCTGAACGATCCTTCAAAAAAGTATGCCTTAAATCAGTTATTTGTGAAATTTGAGGGAACAAGAGAGTTCGTAGCACTGTTTACCTTTGAAAAACATATTTGGTTTGTGTCCAGGGGTTCCGAGAGTGTTTCGGGTGTTGTATGGGAGATTTTGGCTAAATTGCATTGCTGGTACCTAGTGTCTACCGATGCAGCACCAGCATCTGCTCCGGCGTGTCCGCCTCGATGAGAGGTTGGCTCACCAAAGTGGAATATGGGAGTCAGGAGATTTCTGCCGCATCAGAGTCGTGTCCACCACTGTGAGGAGTGAGGTGTCAAGTGACTCTCTCCCCAGCGAAGGGTTTTCTACCACAATTGTCCGCTCAAGTGAAGACGATTCTGCTTGGGAAGAAGAATTATACCACATCCTTATATAATCCCTAGGTCAGAAAATTCTTTACCCAAAATACATATCGGGAATCCAGCGCCACATTGGGGAACTGTTAGAGCCTTATGAGCATTTCCAACCTTGAGGTAATACATTCTTTCCTTTTTATGACTTAATTTATGATTCTAAGATCTTTAATGGTGGTTTAGCATGTTATATAAGTTAGGGAAGAGGAGTTATGCATATTGTGAGATTAAGAGAGTTATATTGTTAATGTTAATGAAGGGTTTTGGATTAAAAGGTATTGTTAATGTGAATTAGAATTGGATGATGATAGATGATCATGTTTTTAGGCTTAATTTGATCATAGAAGCTTGTTTTCAATTGGGAGAAATTTCTATGATTTCAAATTGGGGCTTTTGATTATTTTTCAATTGAGGGATCAAACGTGAATAGATTTGCAATTAATTCAGGGATATGACTACCTAGTATGTAATCTTGGTTATTGTATATTAAAGTTCCAGACTTGGTAGTGTGGGCACGGGGATGGGTATTTAAAGTCTTGTTTTATGTTATGTTAGCTTTATATTAACGGTATAAATATGCGTGAATAGACTTCAATTATCACGAGGCACAAAGGAAGGGCAAAGCTATCATCGAAGCTTAATTTGGTAACACTCCTTATCGGCTTTGAGGTAGGCTATAATTTAGCTTTTCGAGTCTCCGATAGTAGTACGCAATTAGTTATAAATATTGAGGGATATTAGGCATGTTTGAGGGTCCCACTCAGCCATTTATGATGAATGTTTGAGTGGGTACCGGTGTTGAACTACGATGATGGGTAGATTTGGATGATCAGCCTCATGGTGGTTCTGACTTCTTTTTATTTAGTCTTGTCGCCATGATTGTTACTATTTGTTTACTCATCACACATACTTTCAATATAATATCCTGATTTGACTTAGAATTGCCTATGTGCTATTTACACTTGAAAGCATGTGGTTTATCATCTCTATATTTGATTGCATCTCATTACATCATGATATCTTGCCTTATGTTGTCATTGCATTCATACACTCATGGTTTTGTGGCATTGATATGAAAGTGTATAGATATGATATGGTCCAAGAGATGAAAAGGTAAGAATACTATAAGATTATGGCACTTGAGATGATATTGATACGCGGGGAGTGGGGTTTCTCGCCTGCAACATGATTAAGAATTGACAAATGAGTCATGGGCTCTAGTCAGATTCGTGTGTGGAATTGTGGCTGACTAGGAGTGGTATATGGACTCCGTAGGTCCCCCATGGGTGTATAAATTATAATTAAACCTTGATGTATTGTATACTAGGTTGAGAAAGGTACCATGAATATGTATTGCATTCATATCATACATACTTATGTCATATCTTTGATAATCTGTGATTGGAAACTGTCATTCAGTGACATTAAATAACTTGGTTAGATTTTGAACTTGAAAGAATTATTCATGCTACGTGATACGTGATATATTGTTGAACTCTATGAACATCATGATGACTACGTGACATACTTGGTTATTGAACTGTTAGTATACAATATTTGGTGTAAACTTGGAATTTATCTATAATTATGTATCTTCTATCATTATCGACATATAATGTCTATGGGTGTACATTGTGTACTCATGCTACACTTGTTGCATTTTTTTATATAGATTCAGTACCTTCTACCTCCGCAGGGCCACATGGCTGAGTCAGAGCTTTGATCCTCGGTATTCAGGGTGAGGATGCTTCTTCCAGCATGTCCTTGGATACTCAATATCTACTTACTTTTGTTCGTATTTGAGAGACATATTTCAGACTATGTATTTGGTTTTGGCCTGCGTGGCCATTTACTCAAACTTGTATTGTTTTGTTAGTGCTCTTGTATTCCCAGATTAGGCCACTTGGGGGTCTTTATTTAAATGTATCATACTTATCATTTCATTCCATGTTATATTATTAGACAGTGTTTAAAGTATCTGCATTTCTTCCGTTTTTATTTATATAATACCTTGCAATTATTAGGACATGGTTCGCCTACCGGTGGGATGTGTAGGTTCCAGAACGATTCCTGAAAGGGGGTCGTGGCATCACCTCAGTGTTTTGGTGGAAAATAATTTTGCATGAGCGGAGTTCATCTATCCGCCAATGCAGACACGATTTTATTGGAGCGAACGTAGCCTTTTTAGTAACTCTTCACTTCGGTAAATCTTCTTCTCGAACCGTAGGAGTTACTTGACACATAAATTCCACGAGTAAAGTCATCGGAGAATGCTCGGAAATGAGTTATAATAGAAAATTGGATGGGAGGTTCATAACGAATGAATCGGTCCTTACAGAGTTGTTGAGTCTCATCTATTGGTTGGTAAACTTCACTTCTTTTGGAGCTTTCGAGTCAAGTGTTTCAATTGTGTCCTATTTATATATTTAGATAATCGGTAGGTCCGGGCTCTATCCTGAACATATAACAGTTTTGTTATTCATAGAGGCTTGTAGACTTGGTTGGTCTATTTAGTAGTGATGTATGGTCTCACTGGCCTTGTTGTTGGTATGTTAACTTGTACTATGGCCTTGTATATATATATTTTGAGTTAGTTTCTCTCATTGAACTTTAGACTTCTAGATTGTATTTCTTGTTTACAGATTGTGGCCTTGTCGACCCTTCCCTTATGTTGACTATGTTGTAATTCATATAATATTTTGGTAAGGCCTTGTCGGCCGGAGTTTCTATACGTACAGAAATCTTGTCAGAGTGGTATACTCGGGCAAGTGGGGCACCAGGCATGGGTAACTCCTCCCATGCTGAGGAGTGACATATATTATGGGTGTTTACAACATCACGTAAGATTTAGAACAATTCCAGATGTGTTCAAGGACGTCAATTTAGATGGGGGAGAATGTAACAATCTAAAACTCCATTTTGAGACTTTGTACTCTATTTGATATTTATGTCTTAGATAATTTGGTGTTATGTTTATGGACTTGGTGGAGTGCTTCAGGTTGAGACCTAAAGGGATCGGGGAGGTGCTTTAATGCGATTTTTTTAAAGGCTAAAGTAAGGAACATGGTCCCTTTTTTTAACGATTATGCTATATATCAAGATGTTATACTTTGTATAAGTTATTAAGTCATTTGTAACTTGGTGCTAGGGTTGGAATTGGCATCCAAGGGGCTTAGGAGAGATTCAGCAACATTAGAACTCATTGAATGTTGCATATTTTGTTGGTGCAAAGATGTACTTCATGATCGCATGATGGAGGGTCGCACGATCACGAAGATGAGGAAGTATGTTCAATGTGAATAGGTGTTCGCATTTGTGACCACAAAGGATAGTCTCAATCAGTCAGTCAAACCCTTTATGCGATGATAAGGTGGTTGACTGCGACCGTGAAGAGATAAGTTCTTAGGCATTGCAAACGTGATGCCAGGGTTGCGAAGGCGAAAAAGGTTGGTTGTGTATATATATGGTAGTTACGAATTAGTAAGACAGTAAGACATTACTCTTGATACCTTTTATATATGAAACGTCAGCCACTGATCATCGGGATTTTATTACTCTAATAACAAGCAGGAAAGTGGGTTACCTGGAGGTGTAGGGAATAAGTGAGGATATTTCTTCATCATGTCCTCCTCCGCTTCCCACGTCATCTCTTCCTCGCTCGCTCCGCCATAAGACCTGACGAAGCCACATCCTTTGTCCGAAGTCGTCTAACCTGACGATCGAGTATCGCTATGGGACTCTCCTCATACGATAACTCCTCTGTCACCTGGACATCATGAATCGGGTGCACTCTAGATGGATCTCCAATACATTTCCGCAACATAGACACATGGAAAACTGGATGTACTGCCTCCAAATCGGACGGCAGATCTAACTCATAGGCAACCTTGCCTACCTTACGGATAATCTGATAAGGCCCAATGTACCTTGCGCTAAGTTTCCCATTCTTCCCAAATCTCATCACACCCTTCATGGGTGATATCTTCAGGAAGACCCAATCATCGACCTCAAACTCCAAGTGTCGACGCCGATGATCCGCATACGACTTCTGTCGACTCTGAGCTGACAATAACCGCTCCTGGATAAGCTTCACCTTATCCATCTTTGCATCAAGTCCGCCCGACTAGCTGAACTTCTCCCACCTCAAACCAACCTATCGGTGACCTACACTTCCTCCCATATAAGGCCTCATAAGGCGCCATCTGGATACTAGAATGGTAGCTGTTGTTATAAGCAAACTCCACAAGAGGCAAATGATCCTCCCAGCTACCTCGAAATCAATAACACAAGCCCGCAAAGATATCCTCGTGTTCGAATAGTGCGCTCGTCTGTCCGCTTGGCTCGAGGATGAAACGTCAGATCGAGACTCACTGTGTCCCTAATCCCTTCCGAAAGACCTCCGAAGTTAGCCGTGAACCGAGCTCCTCCGCCGAAATAATCGATATAGGAACTCCGTGCGCCTCACGATCTCTCCGATATATAGTCTAGCATAATCCTCGCCAAAAAGTCGCCCCGATCGGAAGAAAATGGGTTGATTTCGTCAGCCTGTCGACGATAACCCAAATGGAATCATGCTTCCTCTGAGTGGAAGGTAACCCTGCAATAAAATCCATATTTATCACCTCCCACTTCCAAGTCGGAATATCAATAGTCCGCAATGCCCACCGGCTTCGTGCTCAACCTTAACTCGACAATTAGACATCGTGCAACAAAACCTGCCACGTCCCTCTTCAGGCCATCCCACCAATACACGCATCTGAGGTCATGATACATCTTAGTCGACCCCGAGTGAATAGAATAACGAGCACTGTGTGCCTCCTCCAGAATCTGCTGACGAAGTCCTGTCACATTCGGAACACACAACCGGCCCTCAAATCTTAGCACCCCATCCGGCGCTACCTCAAATAGACTCTTCTCTTTCTGAAAAGCGGCATCTCGATACCAGATCAAAATCGGATCCTCATATCGCCGCCTTCACCTCTCGACGATGGAAGACTCGCAACCTCTCGAACCCGAACTCCCTTACTATCGTAATCAACCAAACGAACCCCAAGGCTCGCTAATGATGTAACTCTGACCATATCCTCTTCCCCGGTCAGACATCGCATGCACTACCCATCGACCGCGACTAAGGGCATCCGCAACTACATTGGCCTTCCCGTGGTATAGAATATCAACATTGTAATCCTTGCAGCTCCAACCACCGCTTCGCCGTAAGTTCACTCTCTCTCGTCAAGATATACCGAGACTCTTGTGGTCCGTGTAAATATCCACATGAACTCCATACAAATAGTGTCTCCGATCTTCAAGGCATGAATCATCACCGCCAACTCTAAGTCATGTGTGGATAGTTCTTCTCATGCTTCCTAAGATGTCGAGATGCGTAGTTATAACCTTGCCGTGTCGCATCAAAGACGCACTCCAAGACCGACACCCGACGATCACAATAAACCACATATCCGCCCAAACCTCGGGAAGAGTAAGAACTGGGCGGCCAACTTCTCCTTCAAGAATCAAAACTCTCTCACAAGCATCCGCCCATCGAAATATAGCCGCTACGAGTCACCTAGTCAAAGGCGCCGACATGGAAGCAAACTTCTCCACAAAGCTCCGATAATAACTCGCAAGGCCCAAAAGCCGCAGACTCGCTTGTAGTGGTCCGGGCCAAGTCTTGATCGCCTCAATCTTAGTCAGACAACCCAATACCATCGCCCATAACATGCCCTAAGAAAGCCATCAAGCCAAAACTCGCACTTCGAGAACTTGGCATACAATCGCCGGCCCTCGAGGACTCCCAATACCGTCTTCAAATGATCTGTATGCTCCTGCTCTGTGCGCGAATACACCAAGATATCATCAATGAACACTATAACAAACATATCCAAGAATGGCCTAAACACCCTATTCATCAAATCCATGAATACCGTTGGAGCGTTGTCAATCCGGAAAGACATCACCGAACTCATAGTGCCCATACCGGTCCCGAATGCGATCTTTGGGATATCCGCTCTCTAACTCGCACTGATGGTAACTGCACCGCAGTGTCTATCTTGGAAAAGCATCTCGCACCCTGCAACTGGTCAAACAAATCATCAATCCTGGGGAGGGGATATCTATTCTTGATAGTTACCTTGTTCACCGTCAGAATCAATACACATACGCAGCTGCCCCATCCTTCTTCTTTACAAATAACACCGGGCGCTCCTGTGGAGAAACACTTGGCCCGATAAAGCCTTTCTCCAAAGAAATCTTTCACTGGTCCTTCAATTCTTCAACTCGCAGTGCCATCCTCAGATGGCGGAATAGATATCGGCCGAGTCCGCGCCAAATTGATGCAAACTCAATCTCCTCTCGTGAGGATACCCAAGCTCGCCCGGGAATACGCCTGAAACTCTCTAACAACCGAATCGATCAAGGTCCAGATCTCACCTCGTGATTTAATACCCAACCAAATGGTAAATATACCCTTCCGTACCATCTTCCTAGCCTTGAGGTAAGAAATAAACCTACCTCTGGCGATGCAAGATTCCCTTCCACTGATAACCGGCCACCGAAACCGAACCGAACTAACCTCTCATACCCACATTGGCATAGCAAGACGCTAGCCAATCCATACCCATAATCACATCAAAGTCCATCATATCCAACTCTATCAAGTCGCCAGAGTCCGACGACCAGATATAGTCATCGGGCAAGCCTTATACACTCGCCGCCACCACCGAATCACCTATCGGGTAGCTACCTCAAAAGGTTTTATGGACTCGTTCTATCCCTATTCTACCAAGAATATGAGGAGATATATAGACAAGATAGAACTCGGTCTATCAAAGCATAAACATCACAAAGAAGAAACCAACAATGTACTGTGACGACATCGTGACGCCCCGGTCTCGGGCGGCCGACATAGCATAAATGCGGTTCGAGGACCGCTGAATCGAACCCTTCCACGACTCGCCGCGCTCGCTGGCCCGCGTGAACACCCCGCCTCCGGCGCCAACCATCAAGACGAAGACCCAAAGAATCGAACTTGTTTACCGAACCATGGCATTCCCGCCGCCTCGACGACAATCTTCTTCAAATGGCCTCGCTGCCACAAGAGTAACAAGCTCCTCGGAGGAACACGACACTTCATAATGGCAATCACCACATCGACCACACCGAGGCATAGGTGGCCTCATCCGACCGGAACTCGTGCCTCGAAACTCAAGCCACGGGACCTCGCCCCGCCCCGAATACCTCAGACGACCGAATATGGTGGAGGAGCGCTTTGAACCGGCTGTGATGCAAACCCGGTCTGCTGCTGAGGTTGTCTACCTCGAGAACTACTAGAGGACGCTGCTGTCCGCCTCTTCTCGCCGATACCTATCAACTGGCTTACCGCTCTCACACCTAGTGCATAGCTCGCATGCGGCAATGTCCATGCCCGGCCAAGAGCTACTCCTGCATAACTTTCTCGCCAAATAGTCATCGAGCCTCGTGGACGTAGCGGTGCACTCGCCCTCCATATCTCGCTACTAAAGTGGGTACATATCGAGCCAACGAGTCAAACTCGACGTTGTACTCGGATCGCCCGCCCACTCGCCTCAATGTCGTAAATTGTTTACCGCGTGCCTCCTCATCCGCGAGGCAAGAAATGACCAAGAAATGTTGCCGAGAACTCGTCCCATACAGCTGGAAGCGCATGATCCCCCCGGGACAGCTCCCATGAATCAAACCAGTCAACCGCGGTATCACGCAGCCGATGCGAACTCAATACAACCGACTCAAGATCCGAGGCCTTGATCACCTCATAATCCTCTCAGAATCGCTTGATAAATTCTCGAGGATCATCCTCGTGCCTCACCCATAAAACTCGCGGCCGCAGCCAAGAAGTCTCAAGTTTCACGCTATCGACCGAGGAATTACGTACAACCGAACCGCCTCGCTCGCCTCATGCCTAGCCACTATCTCCGCCAATAATCGGGTCATCTCTCAGTAGCCCATATCCTCTACTCCAGTGCCGCATAACCGAGGCTCAGTACCGTAGTCTCGCAGCCGCCGCCGCTCCGACTCTTGGGGTTGACGACTTTGTGGAACTCGCCATCCGAAACATTATCTCTGGTAAAGGCCGGGCTCGTGCCTCGTAACCCGGTGTCCCACTAGTAGTTCCTCCGCCGCCTTGCCTTCCGGGCCGCGGTTCATGCGTGGAGGCATAATCGATACATACAAAATTTACGTCGAGGAAATTTAACCTATAACACAGCTCTATTGCACGATCTTAGAGTGAAAGAAATGGAAACCAATCCTAAATATCCTGTAGCCTCCTGATTATAGATGTGGTGCACAACACACCGATAATCAAGACTCTACTAGATACGGCCTGTAGACCCTTTTCCGAGGATTAACTGCTCTGATACCACTTTGTCACGATCCGACCCCGGATCCGTGACCGGTGCCTTAACCCGGCACCTCGTGACCCAACATCGAGAAAACCAACTAATATAAACTCACAATAACAACCATAATGATATAAATAGTCTAGCCCAAAATGGCTACCCAAAAGTACATAAACCGAACAGCTACATCTTTAAACAAACCAAGTTATAACAAGACTACATGTGCCTCTAAGAAGGAGTAACACTATGACGACAGTGGCCCCGCCATGCCCCGAATGTACAAAACATCAACAACACCGTGGAGAACCATACCAAAAGTCGAGCCTCAAGAAATGGAGCTCACGACACTGAGTAAAAGATCCTACGAATGAGGATCTACCACCGCTTCCCTTACTCGCAGATGAACGCAGCCCCGAGAAGCGGGTCGCGACACAACGTATCAAGTATGTAAACCGAAAATATTGTAGTAATATCATAAGTCAAAAATAACTCGAGTCATAGATAGAAATCAATTTCTCAGACCGTGCCTTACTAACAATGAGAGTAACAAGTATAAATCTTATAGCATAAAAATAGGAGGCTCACGATCAAAACAGGGTACCTCGCCCGTAGTATCATTAAGCAATCCTATTCCTGGGACTATTTCACCCGCATGGGTCCTGTGGACCCGCATGAGGTCATCCGTCTCGTCATGGGACTATTTCACCCGCATGGGACTATTTCACCCGCATGGATCCTGTGGACCCGCATGAGTACCATCGCCGTACTCACATGGGACTATTTCACCCGCATGGATCCTGTGGTCCGGATCCGCATGAGTGCAAGCGCCGCACTCGCATCATGGGTAGCAAATCCATGGCATAGATAATAACCCGGGGTTTACCCCGTAATAATATAAATATATAACATAGCTCATCCGGCTATCATACATAACATAAGCACTACCGGCCTATCATATCATACATAAGCACTACCGGCCTATCATATCATACATAAGCACTACCGGCCTATCATATCACAACATAAGCACTACCGGCCTATCATAACATAAGCACTACCGGCTTATCATAACATAAGCAAGTTAAGAAATCCCCTAACTTCTTATTAACATTATTAATATATCCTCTCATTTTAGTATCCTAAGGCACTAACATGTCTTTTAATAGAAAATTCGGGAATTCAACCCAAGTACCATGTACTTCTAACTTTTTAAGAAATAACTCTTTTTATACAAAAATTCCAAGATACTAATCACCATAGTATCAAGTTACGATTTCTTTTCAAGACAAGTCACATTTCCTTTTAGAAATATAATAGGCTTCTAAATCAAGTGACTTCATTTCCTTTAAAACCTTAGGCAACCAATGCCTAAAAATCAATTCACCTTTCTTAGTTTCAAATCTTTTACCCGTACTTGTTTTAATTAGGGTAAACCTTTCTTTGTGAACCTTTCAAAAAAACTAATATAACCAACTTCCCATAAAGTCATTATATTAGCGTTATCCCTTTGTCAAATACATTTTCCCTAAATCCAAGGGACTTATACTTTTGAAATGAAACAAGTATCATATACTTTAAAACAAGTGAAAGATATCAAATCTTGTACGTCTACCGTACTACATAGGTACAACTACTCATGCTCAAGGGATAGGAAAGTTCCACATACCTCTTCGGTTAATCCACTTGCTAAGTCCGGAATACCGCATGTAATATGTCAACCTATAATGACCATAATACGTTTATTAACCCCTAATTTCAATGTAGAAATATTCCAAGTTCAAGTTACTAATTCCTAAGGAAATTTGGGCAGCATTTCCTTTGTTTCTACATACTTTGCCACCTTTTTCAAGGCCGAATTCAATATCCAAACGCCACATTTAAGGCCCAACAATCCAACATTTCAAAGGGGATTACACAACCAAACTTAGGTGTGTAAAATTCTGCCCCAATAGGTAAAACAATACACTTAACAATTCTAAAGTAGTTTGTAGGCTACAACATGCTCATAATATCTCTTTAACCAATCTTTCATATCCAAACCATTTTTTTTACATGCAATGATTCTAAGAGCATTATTTACTACTACAAATTCCTTATTCTTCACATGCAACACCAATAACTAGATACAAGAGAAGAAATGTTACCTTTGGAGCTTTAGCCAAAACTATTCCAACAATTTTGCTAGCCTCCTTTTCAAGAATACCACCACAATAACCTCCACAAGCTTGCAAATAACTTTCCTTCTTAACACCCTTTTCAGATTTTCCTTAAGCTTGGAGTTTCTCTTGATTTTCTAGAGAGAAGGGAGAGCTTTTTAGCTTAGAGAGAGAGAGAGAGAGATGAAAGATGACCAAGTCTTCAAGACTTGGTCAATATAAGGCATGCAACATTTCAGATGGGGGGGGACACTTGTCACCCACCCATGACCTCTTTTAAAACAAAACAAAGGCAGAAATTTCCACTAACTCGCAGATCCCGCCGCTGGCCATGCGCAGCCAGCGCGCAAAACTCCCGCCGCTTTCTTAGGACTTCCTGCCGCGTCGCTTCCCGGCGCCAAGGCTGAAACTTCAGCGACCTCGGATCTTCCGGCCATGCCTCGCTTTCTCGCGCCGCGTCTACAATCACCCGCTGGCGCCGTTCGCTCAGCCGCGGCGCTGAGGCCCCCGATCATGTCCGCACGAACCACGGGTATAATCGATTGGGCCTCGCTTTATCGCCTTCGCTATCGCCCAACGCCGCTCAAAAAAAAATTATACCATTAATAATAGTATTCACACTTTACTTGCTCATGCTTCATTACCACCTTCTTTTTAGCATCATGCATTACAAATGGCTACTTACCTCCTTAACATACTTCCTAGCAAAGGATTAGCATATCAATCTTCACTAAAAATTATTTATCGTAAAGATCCTTCGTATTCTCATCTTAGGGTGTTTATGATATCCACTTTTCCCGTCCACTATAATTTACAAATTTCAAGCTCGTTCTACCGCTTGTGTGGTTTTGAGTTATCCGTCTAATCATCGTGGTTATAAATATTTTGATTTATCCTCTAATAAAATCATAATTAGTCTTCATGTCATTTTTTATGAAATCCAATTTTCGTTTGCTATATTGTATAATTTTGTGTCTAGTCCTTATAATTTTTTGGATAATTGGCTCTCACCATATATCATCCACCAGTTGGGTCAGCATTCCCGTGACCTAATTCTGCCAGCAGGCCCACTTCCTGCTGGCCCAAATACTCCCTGCCTAGTTCTTATTTCTCGGCTAGCAGGCCCACTGCATGCTGGCCAGTCTCGAGATGACCCGACACCATCCCAAGTCTAGTCGACTTTTATTCAGAGTCAGGGCACGTTACTTATAGCCAATGGGATATTTTTAAACTAAAATTCCATTTTAATATCAATTCTAATGTCACTAAATCACCTCTACCACGTAACCCAGTGTCTGCTCTTCATGACCCGAATTGGAAAATAGCCAAGAATAATGAATATAATGCTCTTATTGAAAATAAGATGTGTGAGTTGGTTCCCCATCCGCCCGGTGTCAATGTTATTCATTCTATGTGGATTTTAACTCATAAGGAAAAATTTGACGGTTGTTTTGAGAGGCATAAAACTCGTCTTGTAGGTGATGACAAAATTCAATAGGTTGGCATCGATTATGGAGAGACATTTAGTCTGGTGGTCAAATCGAAAATCATTCGCATTGTTCTCAGTCTGGCTCTCTCGAAATCATGGCACATTCATCAGCTAGATGTGAAAAATGCTTTCTTATATGGTGATCTCAATGAGATAATATATATGGATCAGCCCTTGGGTTTTAGGAACCCCGATCATCCTAACCATGTTTGTTTGCTAAAGAAGTATTTATATAGGATTAAACGGGATCCTCGGGCTTGGTATAAAAGGTTTGCATATTATGTGTCGATTATTGAGTTTTATCACATCATGTCTGATTATTCTATGTTCATATATCATCGTGGTAATTTTCTGGCATACATTCTATTATATGTGGATGATACTATATTGACTACCTCTTCTGATAAACTCTGCAAGTCTATCATGTCTCTTCTCAGTTCAGAATTTGTTATAAAAGACTTCCGGCCCTTGAGTTATTTTTTGGGTATATTTGTAACTCGTTATGCAGGTTGTCTATTTTTATCCCAGAGGAAGTATGCGACTAAGATTATTGAGAGAGTTGTCATGTCATCCTATAAGTCCTCTCCTACTCTGGTTGATACCAACCTGAAGCTGAGAGCTAATTATAGCACACCTTATGAGGATCCCTCCCACTATCGTAGTCTTGCAGGGGCTCTTCATTATCTTACTTTCACAAGGACGGTATTACTTATGCAGTACAACATGTGTGCTTATTTATGCATGATCTGAGGTACGAGAACATGCTTGCTATTAAACACATTGTACGTTACATTCAGGGCACTTTTGATTATGGTTTGCACTTATATCCATCCTCCGTATCTACTCTCGTGTCTTATACATATACTGATTGGGGTGGATGTCCAGATACCAGACGTTCGACATATGGTTATTGTATGTTTCTTGGTGATAACTTGGTATCTAGTTCTGATCAATGTCAGGCTACTTTATCGCTATCAAGTGCAGTGGCCGAGTATCGAGAGGTAGATAATGTGGTGTCCGAGTCATGTTGGTTGCGTAATCTCCTATTAGAGCTACACTTTTCTATTCATAAAGCTACATTGTTCTATTGTGATAATGTTATTTCATTCTATCTCTCTGAGAATCTAATCCAAAATCAGCGCACTAAACATATCGAGATGGATATTCACTTTGTTCGTGAAAAGGTAGCTCATGGACAAGTATGTGTCTTGCATGTCCCTTTACGGTACCAAATTGCTGACATATTTACTAAGAGTTTTCCCTTGGTTCTGTTTGAAGATTTTGGCGACACCGCAGCTTACAACAACCGCCCTCTATGACTACGGGGGTGTGAAAGATATATGTTATACACAATTTGTCTGTGTGTATCACATGAGTATATTTTACATATATTTTACCATAATTAGTAGAGTTTGTGTACATGCATAATTATGGTAGTAGTCTTGTAATAGAAAAAACTTATAGTCTTGTATTAGGAAAAGCTACCTTTGATTTGTTTCATTGGCATCATATAAAATTAAATAAAGCAATGACAAACCATCATTTTTACAAAATAGATTTGTTAAATTTGTTGATGTTTTGGTAAATTGATGATTGTAGTTTGTTTTTTATTATGTATAAAATTTATATTTTAAACTTGAGCTTATTTGAGGTTGATTTGAATGTTGAATTGAGTGCTTGGTTATTGAAATTCGAAGACCAAATTGTTGATTCTGCAAAAATCTGTTCACCTAAACTTCATGCCAAAATATGTGAAATTTAACCAAATATATGCCTAAGCTTATGACAAAATGTTTGAAGTTATGTGTTGCCAACACCACTACTTTTAAATCACATGCAATCGCAGTGACAAGTGTATCTAAATACTCATCATAGGGCTGAAGTAAGGGCAAGTATAAAAGATAACTCAAATCAGCAAAGTTGTGATGCATTGCCAGTGAAACGCACCTCATCTTGTCGATTTCGCCCTGCAATACTATCACCTTATCCACGATGATGTCCAATTAATCATAGAACATGAGAGAATAGTAGAGAGTGAAGGAGGCTATGGAACAATAAAATTATAATGAAATAAATTCGAATATCAATTCTATTTTCGAATATCGAAAATTATGTCATCCGACACCAGTAACAACACTTTAGCAAAACAGAAAACTTTGAAGAGTAAATGCAGCGAAAATTTAAAGAACACAAAGATTTTAAAATTTTATAAGTACAAATATACAAATTCCTTTCTTTACAGATTTACAAGATAAAATAGAAAGGTATTAAAATCTGAAGTCGCAGATGATTTCTGCCTGAAAAATCTAACTAAGTAGACATAGACAACCTCTCCATAAAAAACTAATCTAGAATGTAAACAACAATTGTAATATTGGACAGAATGTTATCAACACACTCAGGTAACACTAGTGATCCAGAGTAAGTCGATGACTCTGTCCTTGCTATTCAAAATTGCTTTTTATAGTTTAATGCTCAGGAGCCTTCTTAAAGTGTATTCTCTCTTAGACTCAAAGGCTTGGGTGGTTAATACTCTGTAGATCAGAGAGGGACAATGAAGGATTGAAGTTGATTCTTTCTCAGCCAAGTTGGCAATTTGATGAAATATCATTTTCCAAATCAACTTTCAACCCTTTTCCAATTTTATACAATAGGGTGACTTGTTCAGATGTCACAATTGACTCATTAATTGAAGAAAGCAAATTGTGAATAGTGGTGGAAAACAGGATTGTTAGTTTGGAGGCTGGACATCTAGGGATCCACTTATTTATCATACCTCCAGTGAGATATTAAATCGCTCATCCCTATTGTCTATGACCTGTTTTACTTCTCTAACAATATCTCCAACATCTAGTCTCATACATTGATTTATAATAGAAGGCGTAAACATATATACCTTATTGTGGGCTTCCCAAATTTCTTTAAGGAGGTCTTCTCTATAACAGGGCTCAGATTAGCGTACAACAACTTTACTACATTATCAACATATGGTCCTTTTTCAGTGACATATCCTAGGAGTTTTCTGTCCTTTAAGAATTCTACCAGTCCATATTCAGTACAAGAGGAAATATTTATTACTTTCTCAGGCCTGATTACTATATTTTTGTAACAGTCCCACATATCATAGTCAGTTTTAAAATAGAATTTATCTGAGTAAGCATATACCTCAAAGTCTGAATCGGTGGATTCGGTACTGCTGGAGGATGTAGTAGCTTGTGCTTCTTCTGATATTGACTGAAATATAGCTTGAGATGTTGTCATATCAGTGGAAACATTTGGAGCAGCACTCGACTTTGCAGGTCTGGGAACTCCCTTTGAAAAAAATTGTTTTAAAGAAGTGTCGTCTGAGATTTCTCTTTCTTGAGGCACATTTGGCTGCACTGAAGTAGATGGTTCTTCTTCACTCTCTTCTGTTGAAAGCACATAGTCTGTATCTTCACTTGCACCGCTCGAGTAAGAGGATATAGATGTTTCATAACTAGACCATTTGTTACTCGGTCCTTCTTAGACTGTTTTCTCAAAAACTCTACTCGATCAACGAGTAGAAAAGTTAGAGGACCTTGGCCTTTTACCCAAAGATGAAAAATCAACAGTTTTATCAACATATATAGGGTTATTATCATCTCCAGGATAGCTAATATCTAAAGGTTCATAAAAACCTTTAAACACTATTGTTGTACATGAGTTTTCTGGGAGATTGAAGGAAGAGGATGGTTGTTCTGTTTGTTGGGGATCATTGTGCTCGGAAGCCTCTGTATTCATTGGAGGGCTTATGCTCATTGGAGTGTTGGAGTGGATATTGGATGACATTTGTTTTGACATTGATGATGTTTCCTTTGGTGAAAATTTGGGAGAGGGTTTGAGAAGTTATGATTTATGATAGAGATTGAAGTTTGATTTGGTGATTCCATCGCTTAGGTAGGCAAATACCCGATATGATTTTCCCTCCCCTTTTTATGGGAAAATTGGAAATGATAAAATAACAATAAATGAAAGGAATATTTATATACATGTCAAAAAAAACCCTTATTTTTAGGTGTTTTAATTTTACACAATAACATACACCTAAAATATTGAGATAAAAATAAGCATCACGGTAGAAATAATAATTAATCTTATCATTTTAAATTCTAAAATTCCATTAAACAAGGCATATAATAAGGATTAAAATTTGATATTCTAAAAATCATATTAGAACAACATCCCAACACATATCATATTCTGAAAAATGTCAACAACAATGTTAGCAACATTTTAGACGACACAAGTATTTTGATCCCACAAGAATTTTTTGATTTGACAACAAATCATGACACGTTTTATATGCACTTTATGAGTTTGACCATTGGACCAATATACCATTTTCTCATCGTGTCCTTGGTCTAATCATATAACACATATAAAAGATTTTTTCGTGTAAAAAATAAGAATACTTTTATGGTATTCTCAAATCTCTTTTGAAGCACTCGATACTCCTATAGAATAGGAATAGTATCTTTTCATGAGATTTGCCCATTTTTCACAGTTGTAAAATATTTATAAAGGTTTTACCTTATTTTGATACTCCCTTTTTATGATATATATTGTCGCGCCCTTTTTCGACCGCGACATTAAAAAAACTCCTGCCTAAATAAAATGTTAGAAAATAAATAACAAAAATGCTAATTGTTTAAAGGAATGTTAAAAGTGCTAAAAGGTAAAATGGGTGCTAAAAAGTGCTAAAAATGCTAAAAGGTGCTAAAGTTTAAAAAGGCCTTTTTCGACCGCGACATTATAAAAGCGAACCCTGCTTAAGTAAAAATGTTAGAAAATAAATAAAAGCTAAAAGTGCTAAATGTTTAAAGATGCTAAAGGGTTGCTAGAATGCTAAGGGGTTCGCGGAGTCGCCACCTAATTAGTTTGGGTGAATTAGGACACCTAAATGTTTAACTAGTTTAAAGTAAAACATTAACTCCATTTTAATGGTCTGCTAAACTTAATGAGATTCCGGGTAAGGGTTCTTTATTATCCTAAAGGGAATGGGTCAGGCACCCTAAAGGATCCGCTAACTTGCGGTTGTCCGTTCAAACCTAGGGTAATTATTATATTAAAATGCTTGTTTTGAAGAATGCTTCAAAGTATTTTAAAGGCGGCACGTTGAATAAAGTTTAATAAGACTAATGCTATAAAAAACAAAACTTTAAAGTATGCATTTATATTGTTTATAGATATATGCAATGTTGGTTTATGATCAAAGATATGCTTTTAAAATCAAACATGCATGACATAGTGCAAAAGGTAATTTTTGTAGTTTTATGATAAGAAGGCTATTCAACATAAATTATTTATATTGTGCTAATAAAAGTGCTTGTGGGAAATGCAATTTATTTTATCATGTTAGTCATGAGTTGAATTATTTAGTAAAGCTTAGACATGCATGACAAGTAACTTAAAGTGCGTTTCCGATTTTAAAACTACCCACCCAATTTATTTATTCCAACGGGCTAATTGTTCTATGTCTCCTATTAATTACAAAGTTAAAGAATTAGGCAACAATTTAAACAAATAATATAAAAGGTGGATATGATCACGGCTCTCGAGACGTGTGGCGACATCATCTTGTCCTATTTTGTCTTAGGAATCTCTGAAGCGGGAATGCGAATGCGGGTACACATAGACGCGGGTTGCCATTTGAAGTGGCTCGCGATGAGTCTCGCCGTGAGACTCTTCGTTTTGCTCCGATGCATTTCATGTAACAAGAAAGGAAAGATAAGGATTAGTATATGCCCAAATTTACTTAACCAAAACAAATACTTGGCACATAGCTTTATTTTTTTTAAAGCACACACATGCATAAAGCCCAAACAAAGGATAATAATCAGATAGGGGTAAGCAAGCAGATGGCAAAGGAAATGAGCATGTATGTAGACTGCCTAACCGGCTGTTAGTATTATACGCAACCCCTAATAATTCCAAGTAAAGACAAGTGAACAATAGGCTTAAGTGATTCCCTATTCTCGAAGCCATCTTATCAAGCAAACATATGAAGAGTAAGCAGCCACAAACAGAGGAGCGAAAGGGGGCAGCAGACAGGATAATGTACAGGCAAGAGAAAATAGAGGCTCATGACTTGGGAGTAAAAGGGAAAACTGGCCCAGGGCAGTCGCTGGGCCCTGGGTGCAGGCAGTTGAGCAGAAATGCAAAAAGGGAACACTATTGTGATGCTAAGAGAAGGCAGCCTGCAGGAAAACAAATTTAGGCAGCAAGCATGGCACACATGGAGAACAAGATAGAAAAGCACAAGAAAAACCTGGCAGTCAGGAGCAAATTCAGATCACAAGCAAGAGAGAACAATACTTCAAGGCTAAGAGAAGACATCAATCATGTTTAGTAATAGGGAACAGATCTAGTTCCAAATCGGGGATGAGGTAATTGCCTATTTTAACACTCACACATGTATAGGAATGAGAACACCAATTCATTCATTTTTTCTTTGTTGTATAAAAGGATGAAGTGACAAGCATGCTGACTTAGGGGTAATGCATTTCCAGTTCACTTAATGCTAACAGATTGGCATTATAAACTTGGGCAAATTGGATAGAATCAGCCATTAATACATATATAGAGGGGTATATCAGTGTAGGTTAAAAATAAACAATGGAGGAAAGTGGATAGACGAGCATTTTTATCCACAGGATGTGCAAACAGGTGACAGACTCATTTCATTACTCAAGACAGCCTATTAGACTTTACTAATACAACTAAATCGACATGTAGGATTAGGCAAAGAAAGATTAAGTTCTTATGTATCTAGACAAGACATAATAAGCATACGCATTTAATCAAACAATGCTAATCGACTACTAATACCACCAGGAAGAAAGGGAATTTAGGGACATCTTATATGACTCGACTGAAACAAGCATACTGGAGTAATCACAAATGGACTGATTATTAAAGCATAATATTGGACTCAACAACCATTCTGCAATTGTCATTTTTTTCCTATTTTTCTGAATTTGCAAATAACAAGTTTATCACCTCGCCAACAGGGGAAACTCAGATGCGCGACTTGCTATAGCATATAAACAAGACACAACATTATATAAGTCATAGAGGATTTCGGTTTGTTCGCTTAACACCTGAACAACAAATAGGCTAATGCATAGCTAAACAAGAATCGACATTATATTTGTGCATCATCAAGCTTATACTAATCTCGATTATGCAAACAAACTACTACATGTTTAATACAAAGAAATGCACGTAAATGCCAAATGAATGGAAAGAGTTTGATTTACCTTCTCTCGGCGACAGTAAATATCAAGTCGTCGGTCCAATCGACGGGTTTTGGGTTTCATATGCGAATGAAAGGGCGAAGTTTGTTTGCTGATTTTGGCCGATATTGAAAAGAAAGATTTCAGGCTTCTTATTGCGCGATGCTAATGGTGCAGGTTGTCGATTCGGAACTCCTAACCTCCTATGCACGCCGACTATTGCTATTGACTCCGTCTCGCTTCGTGTTCGATGGTCGCCTCTCGATTGCTCTTCGTACGTGCTTATCGCCCTTCTTTGAGTTCTATTGCATGTTCTTATATAGCCTAGCTCTAGGTTCTAAGTTTGGTAAGCAATCGGTACTATGCTGGACTGCCATTTGGGTGCTGATTTTGGTATGATTTTGAGCGATGTAATGTGGGTAAGGAAATCGCTCAGGGATTTGAAGGATACTTGCTGGTTTTGAAGTGATTCGATATTGTAAATGATTTGAAGGATTTGGTAGGAAGATCTGGCTGGATGTGCATGGGTAAGGAAGGTAAGGGAGAGGTCGCCGGATTCTCAGGCGAGAATCACGGCGACGAAGGCGGCGACTGCAATTTAGGGTTGCTAGGGTTCTTCTTGTCTAAGGGCTGTCGGAAGGGGGAAGACGAGGAGAAGGTCCAGGGCAATGAAGGTTGGGTGATGGGCTGATAAGTTAAAAAGGGGTATTGGTCGATCGCTCATGGTCGCGATCGACGAATCATGGGTCGGGTAAGTTAGGGTAGTATTAAATTAGGTTAGTTATTTTAATTAGGCCTTTAATTAGTGGGTTATTAGTTTTAGGAGTTAATTAATTAGTTTTAGGCTTTTAATTAGTTAACTAGTAGTAATTTAAATTAACAAATGTGATTAAGTTATTTAGGTGTTTTATTAGCCTAATTATTATAAATGCGGGCATGTTATTTAATTAGTGCTTGAGTTTTTTAGAATGCGGCGCTATTTATTTAAACTCTTATTATTGCATTATTGCGAAGTTAAATTAAAATTGAATTGAGTTTAGATTAAATTATTTAAATGTTAAATGCAAGTATGATATTTAAGAATTGCTTAAAGCTTTTACTCAAAATGCGGTGCTATTATTTAAAATCTTATTTATTGTGCATTATTATTTAATTTATGCTTTAAATTATTGCAATAATTATGGAATTGCCTTGCTATTAATAAATGCTAATATTTTATTTAACATGACGCCATTGTCAAATTATTTATTTTATGTATTTATTATTAATTAAGAATCGTGACAGGACTTTGAGATTAATTAATGCGGGCGCGGGACTCTAAGTGCTTAAAACTCTACGTACGACGCGATGCCATTATTAAATTGTTTATTTATGCCTGTATTTATGTTTTATCGCTGCATTTTATTATAAAAAATTATTTTACAAAATTAGTCTAATTTTATAGTCAATGACTGGACGGGAGGGTCAAAATTGGGTGTCAACAGCTGTCCCTCTTTGTATGGAGATGATGGAAGAATCTTCGGACAAAGACGTTGACTCATAGCCAATTTTGTCTCGATCTTCAGAATTGCAAAAAAAAAATATTGGGCCGGTAGACAAGGCTGACGCAAAATCAATCGCCCCGGTCGAAGTTATGACGACACCGGGATACCATGGTCAAAACACCGTGGCGGGCTAATGCGACTCAAAGTCGCCCTGTCGAGTTATGGCGACCCGGGTTACCATGGTCAAAACACCAAGCGCGCTAACGCGACTCAAATTTGTCCAGTGTCGAGTTATGGTGACCTTTGGGCTATGGTGCAAAAAGTAAAGAAAATAACCGACTTGAACACAGGGTGTACCGCTATGGCTTGTGGTGCTGGGTTCTATGGTGGTGTGGAGCGAGTGGACCGACGCTTGAGGCTGCTTCTGCCATTCATTGGGAAGGTTGGCCCCCCAACAAATTGCCCTTGTCATTGAAGAGAAAATCCACGTTGTGCTCCTGCTCCTGCATGCTAAGACTTGAACAAACGGTTAGTGCATAACTGGTAAG
Source organism: Przewalskia tangutica (assembly GCA_029844215.1). Classification (NCBI taxonomy): domain Eukaryota; kingdom Viridiplantae; phylum Streptophyta; class Magnoliopsida; order Solanales; family Solanaceae; genus Przewalskia; species Przewalskia tangutica. The sequence goes on along the minus strand of CM056739.1, from coordinate 16,583,009 downwards.
GCAAAATGATGATGCATAATTTTAAAAAAACAATGTAACTGTGAGTAAGAAAGGTTATCCTGCAAAAATGTGATGCTGTTGTGTTGATGCGATCCGCAAATGCCGTGATTTCGCTTGCACGACGTGTTGCGATTGTGAATGCGATACGTTGTCCTTGCCGCAATCGCCCTCGTAGACTAAAGCTCAAGAAAGAGTTAGTGCATAAATCGCTAAGACGTAATAATAAAGCATGAATGAAAAAATGCAATTTTGAGAACAGAAATCGCCCTGCGTAGATGTGATATCTCATGATGGCGCTGCCGACTTGTCGGCCGATAACGCCGTCGTTCGACGTGTTGCCGCCGGGCGTCGTGCGTAGACTTGATGCGGCCGATAACGTCATTGCACGGACGTATTCTTCCGGGCGTCGTTGCGTGGACTTGTTGTGGCCGATAACGCCATTGCACGGACGTCATCGCCGCCGCGCCGCGGACTTCCGATCACGCCGTTGTCCGGACGTGTTGCCGGGCGTCGCCGCGGCGTGGACTTGCCGGCCGATAGCGTCATTGCTCGACGTATCGGCCGGGCGCCGTTGCGTGGACTTCGATCACGCCGTTATGCGACGCGTGTTCCGCCGGGCGTCGTGGCGTGGACTTGCTGTGCTGATAACGTCATTGCCTGGACGTATTGCTGCTGGCGTCGTTGCGTGGACTTGTTATGCTGATAACGTCATTGCCTGGACGTGTTGCTGCTGGCGTCGTTGCGTAGACTTGCTTTGTCCGATAACGCCGTTGCTCGGACGTGTTCGCCGCGCCGCGGCGTAGACTTGCTATGTTGATAACGTCGTTGCCTGGCGTGTTCGCTGGCGTCGCGCGTAGACTTGTTGCGCCGATAACGCCGCGTTCGACGTCGCCGCCTTGGCGTCGTTGCAGACTTCTTACGCCGGTAACGCCGTCGTTCGGGCGTGTTACCGGGCGTCGTTGCGTAGACTTGCTGTGCTGATAACGTCGTTGCCTGGACGTGTTGTTGCTGGCGTCGTTGCGTAGACTTGCTGTGCTGATAACGTCGTTGCCTGGACGTGTTGTTGCTGCTCCTGTAGAATAAATGCTCCTGCAAGCTAAGCTTGAGAAAACGTTAGTGTATACCTGTTTAGACAAAATGATAAATACATATGAGAAGGGCAATTTCATGGGTAGAGATGTCGTCCCTGATACGCCAGATGAATACTGAGATGTTGTCCTTGCACGGACATGCTAAATGCCGCAACTGACGAATTGCCATGATGCCTTTGTTGGGTGTGATGCGTTGGTTGCAACTTTGACTTTGTGCCCACGCTGATGCGCTAGCCCTTGTTGCGGAATCCTGAATTCTGACTGTTGATTGTCGATGCCTTTTTCTGCTTCTGCTGCTTCTGATGCGGACTTTGAATTTTGGATTGCTGTCATATCCTCTGCCTCTGCTGCTTCTTTCTACGTTTGCGTTGAAAACTTCTTGCCGTATTTTCTGCTTCGGCTATTGCACTTTCTGCTTTTGTTAATATGAAAAGACCTGCGCTCAAAGAAAATTTGTGAGTTTTTGGGGGGGGGTCGATTCGCATTTGACTTCGCCGCCTTGTTCCTTGATATCCGCGTTCGCCCGTTTGGACTTGCAACCTCGCTTGGTTTCCTCGCTCGCCTGCAGGGTTGCCATTTGCTGCGGTATTTGGGCGAGGTGCTCGATCGGATTTACGCCGCTTTTTCTCGAGACCCTGCTTTGCTATAGAACCAAGACGAGTTCACTGCTCGCTTCAAATGCCCTTGAATCAGTCGTGTTAATGGGCCGTGTCTTTGATCTCGTGAGATATCGATGCTCTGCCATTGCTTAGTCAAATACAAATCGACCTTTGGGGAAGATGATAAATCTTTTAGACAACATGTAGAAAACGGCGTTAGTGTAAAGCACGTGATTTTGCAAAAGTGTAAATAGCATTTAGCAAATACATGTTGCACATAAATTATCGCATTGCAATCGAGTCCTAACATGCATGGGACCCTTTTATGCCAGAGGTAGGCCTAAACGTCACATATGCGAGGTCATGATGGATTTGTCCAAGTCTTCCAACTATAATGCTTTTGTCGGAAATGGCGACCAAATGACGGTGCACTTTTTCCAATTTCAGCATGTCATGATTAGGATTGGATTTGTCTATCATTGTCACGCTACACATAGTATGCTGGTTGGTCGTTGGGTTGAGAAACCCGTCGACAAGTTTGGTGTCTTCCTAATTGTGGTGTCGATGCCAAGGACCGACCCTCCTTAGTATGCTAAGGTAAATGCATGCATGCCCTAAAATAAGGGTGGTATAGCTCTATCTTAAGTTTCTAAGATTTGGCTTTTCTAGACGCAAGGTTCCCGAGCGGACAACTCGAGTGAGAAGGCTACGCGACCACCGGTTGGACCGGATTCTCCGCGCAAAATACCAACTCTCTTAAATGTGGGTGTTTGAAAGAAATTTGCAGGTGCGCAAAGCACACCCGCGTGAGAGTGTGTGATTGTGTGAATTTTCCAGAGCGGAAGAAATATGAGCGGAATGTCAGTTTAAGGAAAGCAGTAAAGCAAATAGCAATCAAAATGAATAAAGCAAAATACAGCACGCAAAAATTTAAATGCAAAAGTAATGCCAAATAATAACCCTAGATCTGTTGTGGTTAAGAACCTAAAATCCCCAGTGAAGTCGCCATTTCTGTCGCGCCCTTTTTCGACCGCGACATTAAAAAACTCCTGCCTAAATAAAATGTTAGAAAATAAATAACAAAAATGCTAATTGTTTAAAGGAATGTTAAAAGTGCTAAAAGGTAAAATGGGTGCTAAAAAGTGCTAAAAATGCTAAAAGGTGCTAAAGTTTAAAAAGGCCTTTTTCGACCGCGACATTATAAAAGCGAACCCTGCTTAAGTAAAAATGTTAGAAAATAAATAAAAGCTAAAAGTGCTAAATGTTTAAAGATGCTAAAGGGTTGCTAGAATGCTAAGGGGTTCGCGGAGTCGCCACCTAATTAGTTTGGGTGAATTAGGACACCTAAATGTTTAACTAGTTTAAAGTAAAACATTAACTCCATTTTAATGGTCTGCTAAACTTAATGAGATTCCGGGTAAGGGTTCTTTATTATCCTAAAGGGAAGGGGTCAGGCACCCTAAAGGATCCGCTAACTTGCGGTTGTCCGTTCAAACCTAGGGTAATTATTATATTAAAATGCTTGTTTTGAAGAATGCTTCAAAGTATTTTAAAGGCGGCACGTTGAATAAAGTTTAATAAGACTAATGCTATAAAAAACAAAACTTTAAAGTATGCATTTATATTGTTTATAGATATATGCAATGTTGGTTTATGATCAAAGATATGCTTTTAAAATCAAACATGCATGACATAGTGCAAAAGGTAATTTTTGTAGTTTTATAATAAGAAGGTTATTCAACATAAATTATTTATATTGTGCTAATAAAAGTGCTTGTGGGAAATGCAATTTATTTTATCATGTTAGTTGCGAGTTGAATTATTTAGTAAAGCTTAGACATGCATGACAAGTAACTTAAAGTGCGTTTCCGATTTTAAAACTACCCACCCAATTTATTTATTCCAACGGGCTAATTGTTCTATGTCTCCTATTAATTACAAAGTTAAAGAATTAGGCAACAATTTAAACAAATAATATAAAAGGTGGATATGATCACGGCTCTCGAGACGTGTGGCGACATCATCTTGTCCTATTTTGTCTTAGGAATCTCTGAAGCGGGAATGCGAATGCGGGTACACATAGACGCGGGTTGCCATTTGAAGTGGCTCGCGATGAGTCTCGCCGTGAGACTCTTCGTTTTGCTCCGATGCATTTCATGTAACAAGAAAGGAAAGATAAGGATTAGTATATGCCCAAATTTACTTAACCAAAACAAATACTTGGCACATAGCTTTATTTTTTTAAAGCACACACATGCATAAAGCCCAAACAAAGGATAATAATCAGATAGGGGTAAGCAAGCAGATGGCAAAGGAAATGAGCATGTATGTAGACTGCCTAACCGGCTGTTAGTATTATACGCAACCCCTAATAATTCCAAGTAAAGACAAGTGAACAATAGGCTTAAGTGATTCCCTATTCTCGAAGCCATCTTATCAAGCAAACATATGAAGAGTAAGCAGCCACAAACAGAGGAGAGAAAGGGGGCAGCAGACAGGATAATGTCTGCGCAAGAGAAAATAGAGGCTCGCGACTGGGAGTAAAGGAAAAGCGCCTGTGGGCCACTGGCCCTGGTGCAGCTGAGCAGAAATGCAAAAGGGAACACTATTGTGATGCTAAGAGAAGCGCAAAGCAGAAAACAAATTTAGGCAGCAAGCATGGCACACATGGAGAACAAGATAGAAAAGCACAAGAAAACACAGCGATCAGAGCAAATTTGTCACGAACCGACTCGGATCGCGATCGGTGCCCTACACAGGGCACCTTACAGGTATACATCGAGATAATCAGGAACATACATGAACCTTATAAAATAAAACAATGTAAGAAAGCAAGGTTAGCCGATGTGGCTACCTTTCTCGACATAAATATATATAACCGCAAGCTTGCCTCATTTCTTTACAACCGACCCACAAAATGTGACTACTGCACTCTAAGAGTTTTAACGTAACAATCGTGGCGGTGACAGGGCCCCGCCATACCCCTGAATATACATGAATCTACTACCTCAGGGAACACCGTACCAAGAGATAAGCCTCCGGAGCAAATGGAGCTTTCTCTGAAAAACTGAACCGAGATCCTAAGAGCAAGGATCGCCAACCTGGGTACCTAAAACCTGCGGGCATTTAACGCACCCGGCGGGGTCGATAACAAAAATTTGAATATGGAATGTAAATAACGTCAAGAAATGATCATAATCAGATAAAAGAATGACAAGGACAAGTATAAAAATACATACCATATCCTGCCGTGTCATTACCACTTATGAACTTAATCGCACCTTATTATCTTTTTCATTCTCAATAAACAGCTATAGCCACAATCTTACGCACATGATTAGGAAAAATCATTAAGTTCATTATCAGATAACTTACTTATCTTTCATAAGTATAATCCGCCCTTTTGTGAGGGGCACCTACACTACCCGCCCAACTGGGACGCGATCGTGGTCACATAGTCCGCGTGCAGGTATACCGCCCGCCCAATCTCGGGTCGATAATGTCATATAGTCCGCTCAGAAGGTATCGCCCGCCCATTCTCGGTCGATAATGTCATATAGTGCGCCTGCAAAGGTATCTTGCCTGCCCAACTCGGTCGATAATGTCATATAGTGCGCGTAAGGTATCGCCGCCCATTCCTGGGTCGATAATGTCATATAGTCTGCCCGTAAAGGTATACTGCCCGGCCCATTCCTGGGTCGATAATGTCATTTATCTTTCCATAAAGCAAATATAACTAACTTCCCATAAAGCCGTTATATTCACTTTATGCCTTAGTCAAAAACAATTTCCTATCCAAGGGAATTATACGTTTAAAACGGAACAAGTATCACATACTTTAAAACTCTTCAAGTCCCTTAACTTTACTAAGACTTAAGACATCCTTAATATTTTCAAAGAAATGAGTTAACTTCCTAACTCACCCGACTTGGCATTTTATAAGGCTAGCAAAGAATGTCAAAGTCTTCAGACGTCACCGTACTACATAATGCAACTAGTCATGCTTAAAGATAGGAAAAGTTCTACATGTAGTAGATCACACAACTACCTCTTAACGATAAGAGTAACAGAAACATGAAATGATACCACAGGTATATTCCATACATAGAATCATGCCAAAGGAAGGAAGAGGTTCACATACCTCGCGATGATTGTCGACAAGTAGAAAAATGCTCCCAAGTACTTCAACCTTGAGCTATCCCATTCTTCAAGTAGGATACGCTATACTTAGTTCTTCAACCTATCATGGTCACAATACGTCCATTAACCTCTTACTTCAAACGTAGAATGTTCTAAGTGCTAAGTCGCCAAATTCTACGGAAAATCGGACAGCACCTCCTTTGTTTCTACTACTATGCCACCTTTTTCAAGGCCGAATACAATAACCAAACAGCCCCAATTGGCTCACCACAATCTATAAGGTAGTCCAATACAAATGAATAACAACTATTACAACTATAAGTACAATTTCGGCCACCTTACTTTCAACAATACCAATTCTTATCAAATTTCCATTTCGAACCAAGTTGTTAGCAATACATGATATCAAGTCGCAATCGACTATAACTACTATAATCTTCAAGTCAACAACATGCGACGATTCTAATAAACGACCAAAATTGTAATCCAACTTAACATGACTTACATTACATTTCGGATTTTCAAGGCTACAATCAATCCATAATCCTTATAAACTTCAACACATATACTTCATGCTAGCAACAAGTAAATCTAACAACAATATAAATAATCTTGTAACACTTTCAAAGAACAAGATTATACCTCAACGAATCTTAATCCAATCTTCAAATCCGAAGTCGCTCCTTAGCAACTTAGAGCCTCTTCAAGACACTTCAATCCGCTACTTGAGACCCTTAGAACCATACCAACAACTTTCCTTCAAACTTCCAATCCAAAACCTAGAAAGCCACTAGGTTTTCACTTTGCGACTAATACGAAAACTCTCTTTTCCCGGGATTTTTCTATTGAGATATGCTTACACTACACTTAGGAACCTTGGTTTAAAGTGGGAAGATTATTGGATAACAAACAAATTTTTTTCCTTCATGTTGGACCCAAACCCGAGAGCTCTTGCTCTAAGTTCTTCAATTTTTGTGTAAATTTGGCTAAGTATGGAACTAGTCATACTACTACTAGTATTAAATAGGGACATGGAGGGTCAAGATAAAAACATTTGGGTGGCTAGGATGAGCTCTTGCTAAATATCAAGACTAATTGACTCCTTTGACTTAGTCAATATTGTCAAGCTACTACTTGCAAGACTTGTCTTGCTAACCAAGGTCCAATGACTCTCTTGCCCTTGAAAGATTTCGTCCAAGGCATCATTTAATGGGGGTGACACATGTCGGCCTCCCATTCGTCATAATAATACGTTTTCCGAAAATTTCATAATTCCGAGAAATTTTTACAAGTCTCAAATCTTAACACTGTGAGTTCTTACGTACGTTCTTACACCATGTCCTGTAAATACGGGGTGTAACATTCTTCCCCCCTTAGAAACATTCGTCCCCGAATGTTCTTTCGGATTCAATCCTTATAATTAGCGACATAGTTTCCTTTCACAACCCCGACATACCAATAATGCCACACATGGCCCTAATACCTCGCACACGCACATCCGTCCATCATAAGCCCAAAAGAGATTACCTTTTCGTACTTCTAACTCCTTCTAACATACATACGTAACTTCCATACCAATTTTGGCCTCTAATATTTGGAGTCACTTTATAAAACAAAATAAGGCCATTTCCGCCACGACTGGTTAGGTGGAACGCGCCCACGAACCCAGAAACAATTAACTAGACTTGGGCCTTGCACCGTGACTCGCCACGTAGCGAACTGCTAACAACTGATCCTACTACATTTCAGGCTATGGGGCGAACCGTAACAGGTACACACCCCGACCCGCCGTCACACTTAACTCTTACCCTTGGTCCATAATAAATCTTTCTACCCGAGAAGACCCTTGGCGAGAATTCATTAACTGTTTCATACCTCCCCGGTATCTAGTTAGTCTTTACCAACTCCTGGTAATCTAAAATCATTCTAGGCAACACGCGTCGACTTCATACATAACTCAGATAGTGTATGTCACAATACCAACTATACTATAATCATTACCAACCCGATACGCAATCCACATAATCCTTCCCGGTCATCGCTTTCTCGTAAATGCAATCAACATAACTCGTTGGGAGAGACGACCCTAACAACACGGCCTCTATGGCACGATCTCGAGTGAGAAGAATGGAAACCAATCCTAAATGTCCTGCAGCCTCGATTATAGATGTGGTGCACAACACACCGATAATCAAGACTTACTAGACACGGTGCAGACACTTTCCGAGGACTAATCGCTCGATACCACTTTTGTCACGACCCGACCCCGATCGCGATCGTGCCCTACCCGGCACCCTTACAGGTATACATCATAGATAATCAGCGGAACATACATGAACCTTATAAAATAAAACAACAGAAGTAAAGCAACAGGTTAGCCGATAGGGCTACCTTTCTGGACATAAATATATATAACCGAAGCAGTTGCCTAATTTCTTTACAAACTGACCCACAAAATGTGACTCTGCACCTCTAAGAGTTTTAACGTAACAAGCGTGGCGACAGGCCCCGCCATACCCCGAATATACATGAATCTACTACCTCGGGAACACCGCACAAGAGATAAGCCTCCGAGCAAATGGAGCTTTCGAAAAATCAACCGAGATCCAAGAGCAAGGATCGCCAACTGGTACCTAAAACTGCGGGCATTTAACGCAGGGCGGGGTCGATAACAAAAATTTAATATGGAATGTAAATAACGTCAAGAAATGATCATAATCGCATAAAAGAATGACAAGGACAAGTATAAAAATACATACCATATCCTGCCGTGTCATTACCACTTATGAACTTAATCGCACCTTATTATCTTTTTCATTCTCAATAAACAGCTATAGCCACAATCTTACGCACATGATTAGGAAAAATCATTAAGTTCATTACTGTATAACTTACTTATCTTTCATAAGTATAATCCGGCCCTTTTAGGAGGGGCACCTACACTACCCGATGCGGGACGCGATCAGTCACATAGTGCGCGTGCAAAGGTATCTTTGCGGCCCGATCACGGGTCGATAATGTCATATAGTGCGCGTAAGGTATACCGCCGGCTCATTCTGGGTCGATAATGTCATATAGTGCGCGTAAGGTATCTTGCGCCCGATCACGGGTCGATAATGTCATATAGTCTGCCCGTAAAGGTATACTGCCCGGCCCATTCCTGGGTCGATAATGTCATATAGTCTGCCCGTAAAGGTATACTGCCCGGCCCATTCCTGGGTCGATAATGTCATTTATCTTTCCATAAAGCAAATATAACTAACTTCCCATAAAGCCGTTATATTCACTTTATGCCTTAGTCAAAAACAATTTCCTATCCAAGGGACTTATACGTTTAAAACGGAACAAGTATCACATACTTTAAAACTCTTCAAGTCCCTTAACTTTACTAAGACTTAAGACATCCTTAATATTTTCAAAGAAATGAGTTAACTTCCTAACTCACCCGACTTGGCATTTTATAAGGCTAGCAAAGAATGTCAAAGTCTTGTACGTCTACCGTACTACATACGTGCAACTAGTCATGCTTAAAGATAGGAAAAGTTCTACATAGAGTAGATCACACAACTACCTCTTAACTGATAAGAGTAACAGGAAACATGAAATGATACCACAGGTATATTCCATACATAGAATCATGCCAAAGGAAGGAAGAGGTTCACATACCTCGCGATGATTGTCGACAAGTAGAAAAATGCTCCCAAGTACTTCAACCTTGAGCTATCCCATTCTTCAAGTAGGATACGCTATACTTAGTTCTTCAACCTATCATGGTCACAATACGTCCATTAACCTCTTACTTCAAACGTAGAATGTTCTAAGTGCTAAGTCGCCAAATTCTACGGAAAATCGGACAGCACCTCCTTTGTTTCTACTACTATGCCACCTTTTTCAAGGCCGAATACAATAACCAAACAGCCCCAATTGGCTCACCACAATCTATAAGGTAGTCCAATACAAATGAATAACAACTATTACAACTATAAGTACAATTTCGGCCACCTTACTTTCAACAATACCAATTCTTATCAAATTTCCATTTCGAACCAAGTTGTTAGCAATACATGATATCAAGTCGCAATCGACTATAACTACTATAATCTTCAAGTCAACAACATGCGACGATTCTAATAAACGACCAAAATTGTAATCCAACTTAACATGACTTACATTACATTTCGGATTTTCAAGGCTACAATCAATCCATAATCCTTATAAACTTCAACACATATACTTCATGCTAGCAACAAGTAAATCTAACAACAATATAAATAATCTTGTAACACTTTCAAAGAACAAGATTATACCTCAACGAATCTTAATCCAATCTTCAAATCCGAAGTCGCTCCTTAGCAACTTAGAGCCTCTTCAAGACACTTCAATCCGCTACTTGAGACCCTTAGAACCATACCAACAACTTTCCTTCAAACTTCCAATCCAAAACCTAGAAAGCCACTAGGTTTTCACTTTGCGACTAATACGAAAACTCTCTTTTCCCGGGATTTTTCTATTGAGATATGCTTACACTACACTTAGGAACCTTGGTTTAAAGTGGGAAGATTATTGGATAACAAACAAATTTTTTTCCTTCATGTTGGACCCAGGCAGAGCTCTTGCTCTAAGTTCTTCAATTTTTGTGTAAATTTGGCTAAGTATGGAACTAGTCATACTACTACTAGTATTAAATAGGGACATGGAGGGTCAAGATACAAACATTTGGGTGGCTAGGATGAGCTCTTGCTAAATATCAAGACTAATTGACTCCTTTGACTTAGTCAATATTGTCAAGCTACTACTTGCAAGACTTGTCTTGCTAACCAAGGTCCAATGACTCTCTTGCCCTTGCAAGATTTCGTCCAAGGCATCATTTAATGGGGGTGACACATGTCGGCCTCCCATTAAATCATAATATCGTTTCAGAAAATTTCATAATTCCGAGAAATTTTTACAAGTCTCAAATCTTAACACTGTGAGTTCTTACGTACGTTCTTACACCATGTCCTGTAAATACGGGGTGTAACAAAATTCAGATCACAAGCAAGAGAGAACAATACTTCAAGGCTAAGAGAAGACATCAATCATGTTTAGTAATAGGGAACAGATCTAGTTCCAAATCGGGGATGAGGTAATTGCCTATTTTAACACTCACACATGTATAGGAATGAGAACACCAATTCATTCATTTTTTCTTTGTTGTATAAAAGGATGAAGTGACAAGCATGCTGACTTAGGGGTAATGCATTTCCAGTTCACTTAATGCTAACAGATTGGCATTATAAACTTGGGCAAATTGGATAGAATCAGCCATTAATACATATATAGAGGGGTATATCAGTGTAGGTTAAAAATAAACAATGGAGGAAAGTGGATAGACGAGCATTTTTATCCACAGGATGTGCAAACAGGTGACAGACTCATTTCATTACTCAAGACAGCCTATTAGACTTTACTAATACAACTAAATCGACATGTAGGATTAGGCAAGAAAGATTAAGTTCTTATGTATCTAGACAAGACATAATAAGCATACAGACGAATCAAACAATGCTAATCGACTACTAATACCACCAGGAAGAAAGGGAATTTAGGGACATCTTATATGACTCGACTGAAACAAGCATACTGGAGTAATCACAAATGGACTGATTATTAAAGCATAATATTGGACTCAACAACCATTCTGCAATTGTCATTTTTTTCCTATTTTTCTGAATTTGCAAATAACAAGTTTATCACCTCGCCAACAGGGGAAACTCAGATGCGCGACTTGCTATAGCATATAAACAGGACACAACATTATATAAGTCATAGAGGGATTTCAGTCTGTGTCTGCTTAACACTGAACAACAAATAGGCTAACAGACAGTTAAACAGTAACTGACATTATATTTGTGCATCACTGAAGCTTATACTAATCTCAGATTATGCAAACAAACTACTACACGTTTAATACAGCAAATGCACAGAAATGCCAAATGAACTGGAAAGAGTTTGGATTTACCTTCTCCGGGCAGCGACCCGGGACAGCGTATCAAGTCGTCGGTCCAATCGACGGGTTTTGGGTTTGCGATGCGAATGAAAGGGCGAAGTTTGTTTGCTGATTTTTGGCTGATATTGAAAAGAAAGATTTCAGGCTTCTTATTGGTGCGATGCTAATGGTCTGGGTTGTCGATTGCTGGAACTCCTAACCTCCTATGCCTGTCGACTATTGCTATTGGACTCCCCGTCTCTGCTCTGTGTTCGATGGCTGCCCCCTCGATTGCCCTTTGCATGTGCTTATCGCCCTTCTTTGAGTTCTATTGCATGTTCTTATATAGCCTAGCTCTAGGTTCTAAGTTTGGTAAGCAATCGGTACTATGCTGGACTGCCATTTGGGTGCTGATTTTGGTATGATTTTGCGCGATGTAACAGGTAAGGTAAGGAAATCGCTCAGGGATTTGAAGGATACTTGCTGGTTTTGAAGTGATTCGATATTGTAAATGATTTGAAGGATTTGGTAGGAAGATCTGGCTGGATGTGCATGGGTAAGGAAGGTAAGGGAGAGGTCGCCGGATTCTCAGGCGAGAATCACGGCGACGAAGGCGGCGACTGCAATTTAGGGTTGCTAGGGTTCTTCTTGTCTAAGGGCTGTCGAAAGGGGGAAGACGAGGAGAAGGTCCAGGGCAATGAAGGTTGGGTGATGGGCTGATAAGTTAAAAAGGGGTATTGGGCTGACTGGGCCTTGCGGGTCGCGGACTGGACGAATTGCAGATGGGCTGGGTAAGTTAGGGTAGTATTAAATTAGGTTAGTTATTTTAATTAGGCCTTTAATTAGTGGGTTATTAGTTTTAGGAGTTAATTAATTAGTTTTAGGCTTTTAATTAGTTAACTAGTAGTAATTTAAATTAACAAATGTGATTAAGTTATTTAGGTGTTTTATTAGCCTAATTATTATAAATGCGGGCATGCTATTTAATTAGTGCTTGAGTTTTTTAGAATGCGGCACTATTTATTTAAACTCTTATTATTGCATTATTGCGAAGTTAAATTAAAATTGAATTGAGTTTAGATTAAATTATTTAAATGTTAAATGCAAGTATGATATTTAAGAATTGCTTAAAGCTTTTACTCAAAATGCGGTGCTATTATTTAAAATCTTATTTATTGTGCATTATTATTTAATTTATGCTTTAAATTATTACAATAATTATGGAATTGCCTTGCTATTAATAAATGCTAATATTTTATTTAACATGACGCCATTGTCAAATTATTTATTTTATGTATTTATTATTAATTAAGAATCGTGACAGGGCTTTGAGATTAATTAATGCGGGCGCGGGACTCTAAGTGCTTAAAACTCTACGTACGACGCGATGCCATTATTAAATTATTTATTTATGTCTGTATTTATGTTTTATCGCTGCATTTTATTATAAAAAATCATAAAAAATTATTTTACAAAATTAGTCTAATTTTATAGTCAATGACTGGACGGGAGGGTCAAAATTGGGTGTCAACATATATATTTATATCATCACAGAGAACGATATCACTTTGATAACATATTCTTATTAAAGGATCAAACTTGTGTGACCGAAAGTTATGCATCATACAAAAACAATAATCATTTAGTGATATAACATAGGTAAATGTCACCTGAAATATTAGAACATTTCAGCCGACATTCACCAAAAATACCTTTTTAGAGATTACAAAGACCAAGAGATTTCTTCAAACTAGAAAACCTCTCATGGTCCAAAGCTTTTTGTAAAAATATCAGCTAGTTGATGAAGAGTGTCAACATGTTCAATTTGAACTAGTTATTTTTCAACTAAATCTCTTAAAAAGTGATGTCTAATATCAATATGTTTTGTACATGAGTGTTGAACTGGATTTTTGGAAATATTTATAGCACTCAAATTATTACAGTACAAAATCAAAACGTTGCTAGTAAATCTATAGTCGTCTAACATGTGTCATAGCCATATTAATTGAGAGCAACAACTTCCAGCTGCTACATATTGAGATTCAGCAGTTGAAAGTGATACACAATTTTGTTTACGACTATACCATGAAACAAGGTTACTGCAAAATAAAAACATCCTCCACTTGTACTTTTTCTATCATCCACATCTCTAGCCCAATCCGAGTGAGTAAATCCTATTATGTTAGGATTAGTGTCTTTAGAATACCAGATTCTCAACTCACATGTGCCAGCAACATATCAAATAATACGTTTCACGACATTTAAGTGAGACATTTTGGGACAGACTTGAAAACGTCTACAAACACAAACACTAAATATAATATCTGGGCGACTAATAGTAAGATAAAGAAGGCTACCTATCATAGATAGATATAATGTGTTATACCCCGTATTTCCAGAGTATGTACGTGTGGACGTACGTACGAATTTTGAGCCTTAAGTTAGGCATGTTTCGAAATTTTGGGCACAAGTGCCGATTAGAGTCGTTTTACGGCGAAAGCGTTTCCACACTTTCGTAGAAAATTCCGGCTATGTCATTTATAATTTTGCGGATTTTTCCGAGAGGCGAAACATTTTGGACCAACGGGAGGGTGACGTGTCACCCCACATCGTAGCAAGTGGAGGACTTGGGCGATTGGGCGTCCAAGAGGGATCGGTTGGCCTTGGCCGATTGGTCCCTTGAATTGTGCCTTGTTTTGGCCTTGTTTTGTGGAGTGTTTTGTGGAGTGTTTTGTGGAGTAGGGTTAGGGTGCACTTGGCTTGATCTTGGCCTTACACTTGCCTTGCACATGGCTTGATCTTGGCCATTGGTTGGCTTTTGGTTTTACTATAAATACCCCCTAAGTGTGAAGACTTCATCCATTCCAAAAAACTTCCAAGTCTTGAAACCCTCTCCTCCCTTCTTGTTGTGCTAGCCGAGAGCTTCCCCTCCCTCCCCCTTTTCGTGAGGCCTTGTGGCCGAGAGCACACCCCTCCCCCCTTTGTGGTGCCTTGGCCGTGGGGTACCCCCCCCCCCTAGCCTAGTTGTCTTCGTATAATACCCCTTGTTGTGGTATAGAAATACTCTCCTAGTATTGTTATAATGTCCAAATACCTTGGCCCAAATACCTTGTAGTATTCCCAAGGTTACACTTATACAAAGCCCAGAAAATACGATTATACTTCCTTTAGCCACAAAAACGAAACCCTAAGGAAATCTTCACCCGTTGTTGAAGTTGTAAGTAGAAGTTGGTTAGAACTTCTAAGGGTTGTTTGGAGCGCTCGGAGTAGGAGCTAAGCGTTGCTCAGGATCGACTTTATACTTGGATAATTTTGGGCTTATCGAGGTAACACTACTGTCCTTCTATTGTAATTGGAAATTACATGTTTGAATATATAGTCGAAGTATACTATATATAGAACTATACTTAAATCTTGTGGCAATGTCTTTTGACTTAAGCCTGAAGAATTAAGAACTGAACTGAACTGTAATTACATAGGACTGTATTACAGTAGACTTGTGTAGTATTACTGTGTAGTAGAATTGTACACGTCCGGTTAGGCGTGTAAAACCCCCCCCCTGGTTGGCTTGGTAGCCGGCCTCGATAGAGAAGGAGATTTGCTTGTGGCGAGGAGTCTGCGCCAATTTTCTGTAGATTATGGAACGTTGAGATCTAGATGTTAATAAGCGCCTTGTGGCCTTATAGGTTGAAGTACTACGTGTGGAGTGATCCACTTGGCTTAGGAGGAGCCGTGGTTTGAGGTACTTGGGCGTTTTGCTATTAGTCGACAATCGTCGCGGTATGTGAACCTCTTCCTATCTCTTCTAGCATGATATGTGTGAACTATGTAAGTCGGTGACGTACGTGTGTTAATCGTGTTTGATTGTTCTTAACACATAAAGTGTTATAACGGCTTTATGGGAAGTTGGTTATAACAACTTTATGTAGGTAAGAAAATACTTTGTGGTTTTAAAAAAGGTAACTGATGAGAATTACAACTGGCTTGTTATAATAAAGAACTTGATGTATTTCAAAAAGATTTATAAGTCGTTTTGAAGGGAGAGTAACACTTGGTTTTAAAAAGGTTTTAAAAAGAGTTATACTAAGCTTTATGGGGAGTTAGGTATAATGTCTTAAGAGAGGTAAAGAAAATGGTTTACTGATGTTAGAAGTTAAGAGACTTGATCTTATAAGATAAGAGACTTAACTTATTTGTTCTAATATGAATGTTTGTGTGAAACCTCATTCGTGAGTAATGAGTACTTGGTGTTATTTAAAGGGATAATGTTTCTTCGATTTCGGAAATCAGAATGTGTATCGACAGACCACTGCAGCGTTAATAAAGGAAAATGTACTGAATAATGATGTATCGTGTTAAAACCAGTAGAAACCTCCATCTGCATAGAAACTAAGATGAGACAAAATGATATTATATTTTCTAGATCATGGCTGCTGTAATAAGAATGATGTAAACAAGAATAACCTACTCTCACGTGAGACATATATTACTCAATTGTTCTAAAAAGGAATCAAGTGATTAAGTTTGGGAACTATGAAACCATTTGAAAATGAGAAGCTTGAGTAATTGAAACTAGGCAACCGGAACTTAGGAAAAGAATGTTGTTACTTGATTTTGAAAAGGAATGTGGGTTGGTCATTCTAATACTACGGGTATCGGGTGACTTTTATAAAAGTAATAGATCTCTTTTAAAAGAACTTAACGTATGTAGTACTTTGGGGTTACAAACCCAGACTTTGGCATAAAATGAAAGTACTTTGAGTTGTGTGAGACTTGCCTATGCTTGTTGTTGTGAAACTTGCCTATGCTTGTTGTTGTGAAACTTGCCTATGCTTGTGATGATAGCCTTGGTTGTGCAAGTGTGGTATTTACGTATTCCGCGTCTCTCGGTAGAGGCCGGTTGACTTGTCGAGAACTTACTTGGGCGTCTTTGGCGGTGATGGAGAATTCCACGGGTATGTTTCCATTTTGATTCTTGTCTTGTTGTTGATGTCACATGGACATGTCTACACCGTCTGATTCCGGGGCACGCGGCCACGTGCGGCGGGTTGATTACCGATATATGGTTATTACCGCAACATGGACGTGTCTACACCGTCTGAGATTCCGGGCATGTGGCCGTGCGGCGGGGTTGACCACCGATATATTGTTATTGAGGTTACATGGGCATGTCTACACCGTCGCAGATTCCGGGCGTGGCCGTGCGGCCTTGTTATTGTTGCATCATGGACATGTCTACACCGTCGCAAGATTCCGGGGCATGTGGCCATGATGCGAACATGATGGATGTGGTGGGCGTGAGACCCATAGTTATATTTGAGTGGTGACTTTGAGGCGTGAGTCCCGACTTGATCGCTTTTATGTTGCGTCTTGTATTTTGGTTATCATACATGTCTCGCTTTATATAGATCGTTATGATTTAACCGCGATATTCTGATTTCACATACTTGGTACTGTTGTCTCGACCTCGCCGGGGCTGCGTTCATGCCGCAGTAGAGTACATCGCCGTGGATCCCCGCTTAGGATCTCACTTCGTGTCGGAAAGCTCCGTTCCTTGGAGGCTTATCTTTGGTATGTTTCCACGAGTTGTAGGTTCTGTACATTCGGGGGTATGGCGGCCCTGTCCGTCATAGTTGTTGTATATCTTAAGTGCAGTAATCTTGTTGTGGCGGGGTTGTAAAAGGATTAAAGCTCGTTGAGTTTTATGTATATCCAAGGCAAGCTGTTTTGGTTGCTTTATTTACTATATCTCTTGTTTAGTGACTCATGTTTTATGTTCCGCTGATTTTCTCTCGATGTATGTATCACTAGGGTGCCCGGTAAGGCACGATGTGAGCCGAGTTTGGGCGTTACAAAGTGGTATCGAGCGATTAGTCCTCGGAAAGTGTCTACAGACCGTGTCTAGTAAGTCTTGATTATCGGTGTGTTGTGCACATCTATAATCGGAGGCTATAGGACATTTAGGATTGGTTTCCATTCTTCTCATTCCGAGATCGTGCCTTAGAGCCGTGTTGTAAGTTGGACCCTCGGCGTGTTTCGTTTTTACCGATTATGCTCGCGAAAGGCAACCAGTGGCGAAGGCAAAGCGGTAGGAGCTGCTAGTGTGATTGAGGAGTACGAGGCGCAGCGGCCAAGACTGAGCGATGCTTCCGGCGGGTTTCGCGACGCCGCCAAGACCAGAGAGTTTAGAGCGCAGCGATGGTGCCGAGACTACTGATACTGAGCCTCCATCCACGATGCAGGCGAAGAGTTGGGTTACAAGCGAGATGGCCGATTCATCGCCGTGGTCGTGGCGATATGAGGATAGGTGGATCGCAGATTCACCCAGAGCACCGTAGTTCACCCAGCGAGCGGTTTGAGGCTACAGGACTTTCGAGATGTAGCCCTTGCAGTTCTACGGGTCGAGGCCCGAGGATGATCGCGAGAGTTCATCCGAAGCGATTCTGACGGATCATGAGAGTGATCAAGGCTTGAGACCGAGTCGGTGGTCCTAGGTTCGCATCGGCCGCGTGATACCGCGATCGGTTTGATTCGCGGAGCCGTCGGGAGAGAATGCACTTCGGCCGTTTGGGACGAGTTTTGGGGCCTTCTCGGCACATTTCTTGCCTCGCGAGATGAGGAGGGCTCGGGTAACAGATTTTTGATGTTGAGCGAAGCCGCGTCTGATTCGGGAGTACAATGTGGAGTTCGACTCATTGGCGGTATGTTCCGCATTAGTAGCTAGTATGGAGGATCGAGTGCACCGATATGTTCTGAGGCTCGATGATTACCTAGCGCAGAGTTGTTCGGTGTTTCTCTTCACGGCATGGACATTGCCCGCATGCGAGCTCATGCACTTGGGTGCGAGCGCAGATCGACGCAGGTGGACCGCTTTCAGCAGAAGAAGGCCAAGACGGCCGGATATTTTGGCGACTTTCGAGGCGGACCGCCTCAGCAGCAGACTAGTTATGTACCTCCGCCATTGCAGAGTGGTCCTCCGCAGCCTTCGGGACCCGTGGGATATTCGAGGAGCGGTCGGGGCTCCTGTGTTTGAATGTTCGGGAGTAGGGTTTTGGCGGATGCATCACCCCTACCGGTGTGGTCGATGTGGTAGACCGCATTTCGGAGAGTGTCGTAGTACGAGGAGCTTGTTATTCTTGCGCCAACAGGGCCATATGACGAGACCCATCGACTGTGGTAGCACTGGTAGGATAGCACGAACTATTAGGCGATTGCGGGCCACGGTAGAGGTCGCGGTGGAAGTTCAGTTTAGCGGTCCTTGAACCGCCTAGTTTCGTATATCCTTAACCCGTAGATACTTGTATGTATTGATGTTAATGATGTGTTAAGTGTTATGTTTGGATAGCTTTGTGCTAAAATATGATTTAGAAACCCGGTTAGTGAAAAGGGTAAGTCCAGGTAGTGTGAAATGGAAGTGGTAGCTTTAACGACTGTAGAGGTAAGATTGTTCGGATCAAGAAACTAGAGAGTTGGCGCGCTACGGTGGGTCGGGTTGGGGCCATGTTGCGGGCCAACCCGTCCGTTTGAGGAAGGTCAGCTCACGGGTGGTCCCGCCAGTGGCGGTCACGAGGTGCTAGGCCCAGTTTAGATGACCATCGTATGAGTTCGTGGATACGTTCGACGTAATCGATTCGTGAAGGCGGGAATGGCCTTAGGAAATCGAGGTTAGTGAGATGACCAAGTTTGAGGTAGTGACTCGAGGTTGGGAACGAAGCGTTGACGGAAGTGTGGTACGGACACTAGAACGAGTTCGAGTGTTCGTGGCAATCCGCGAGAAAGGAGAAGTGGCGTGTGTTTTGTGACCAGCGGTGTGGCATGATTGTTTTCGCACGTATAGCGGTGAAGACTATCACGACGCTGTTGTTTTGAGACCTTGAAGGAACATTCGGACGAATGTTTCTAAGGAAGAATGTTATACCGTATTTCCAGTATATGCGTGTGGACGTGCGCACGAATTTTGAGCCTTAAGTTAGGCATGTTTGAAATTTTGGGCACAAGTGCGATTAGAGTCGTTTTATGACGAAACGTTTCCACAGCTTTCGTATAGAAAATTTCGGCTATGTCATTTATAATTTTGCGGATTTTTCCGAGAGACGAAACATTTTGGACCAACGGGAGGGTGACATGTCACCCCACATCGTAGCAAGTGGAGGACTTGGACGATTGGGCGTCCAAGAGGGATCGGTTGGCCTTGGCCGATTGGTCCCTTGAATTGTGCCTTGTTTTGGCCTTGTTTTGTGGAGTGTTTTGTGGAGTGTTTTGTGGAGTAGGGTTAGGGTGCACTTGGCTTGATCTTGGCCTTACACTTGCCTTGCACATGGCTTGATCTTGGCCATTGGTTGGCTTTTGGTTTTGCTATAAATACCCCCCTAAGTGTGAAGACTTCATCCATTCCAAAAACTTCCAAGTCTTGAAACCCTCTCCTCCCTTCTTGTTGTGCTAGCCGAGAGCTTCCCCTCCCTCCCCCTTTTCGTGAGGCCTTGTGGCCGAGAGCACACCCCTCCCCCCTTTGTGGTACCTTGGCCGTGGGGTACCCCCCCCCCTAGCCTAGTTGTCTTCGTATAATACCCCTTGTTGTGGTATAGAAATACTCTCCTAGTATTGTTATAATGTCCAAATACCTTGGCCCAAATACCTTGTAGTATTCCCAAGGTTACACTTATACAAAGCCCATAAAATACGATTATAATTCCTTTAGCAGCAAAAACGCAACCCTAAGTAAATCTTCACCGTTGTTGAAGTTGTAAGTAGAAGTTGGTTAGAACTTCTGGGGTTGTTTGGAGCGCGGAGTAGGAGCTAAGCGTTGCTCAGATCGACTTTATACTTGGATAATTTTGGGCTTATCGAGGTAACACTATCGTTCTTCTATTGTAATTGGAAATTACATGTTTGAATATATAGTCAAGTATACTATATATAGAACTATACTTAATCTTGTGGCAATGTCTTTTGACTTAAGCCCAAGAATTAAGAATCGAATCAACTGTAATTACATAGGGTGTATTCTGAGACTTGTGTAGTATTCTTGTAGTAGAATTGTACACGCCCGGTTAGGCGTGTAAAACCCCTCGGTTGGCTTGTAGCCGGCCTCGATAGAGAAGGAGATTTGCTTGTGGCGAGAAGTCTTGCCAATTTTACGTAGATTATGGAACGTTGAGATCTAGATGTTAATAAGCGCCTTGTGGCCTTATAGGTTGAAGTACTACGTGTGGAGTGATCCACTTGGCTTAGGAGTAGCCGGCGGTTTGAGGTACTTGAGCGTTTTGCTATTAGTCGACAATCGTCGCGAGGTATGTGAACCTCTTCCTATCTCTTCTAGCATGATATGTGTGAACTATGTAATGCGGTGAGACGCATGTGTTAATCGTGTTTGATTGTTCTTAACACATAAAGTGTTATAACGGCTTTATGGGAAGTTGGTTATAACAACTTTATGTAGGTAAGAAAATACTTTGTGGTTTTAAAAAAGGTAACTGATGAGAATTACAACTGGCTTGTTATAATAAAGAACTTGATGTATTTCAAAAAGATTTATAAGTCGTTTTGCAGGGAGAGTAACACTTGGTTTTAAAAGGTTTTAAAAAGAGTTATACTAAGCTTTATGGGGAGTTAGGTATAATGTCTTAAGAGAGGTAAAGAAAATGGTTTACTGATGTTAGAAGTTAAGAGACTTGATCTTATAAGATAAGAGACTTAACTTATTTGTTCTAATATGAATGTTTGTGTGAAACCTCATTCGTGAGTAATGAGTACTTGGTGTTATTTAAAGGGATAATGTTTACCGATTTGGAAATCGAATGTGTATCGGCTGCACCACGCTGCGGCGTTAATAAAGGAAAATGTCTTGAATAATGATGTATCGTGTTAAAACCAGTAGAAACCTCCATCCGCATAGAAACTAAGATGAGACAAAATGATATTATATTTTCTAGATCATGGTCATTGTAATAAGAATGATGTAAACAAGAATAACCTACTCTCACGTGAGACATATATTACTCAATTGTTCTAAAAGGAATCAAGTGATTAAGTTTGGGAACTATGAAACCATTTGAAAATGAGAAGCTTGAGTAATTGAAACTAGGCAAACCGGAACTTAGGAAAAGAATGTTGTTACTTGATTTTGAAAAGGAATGGGTTGGTCATTCTAATACTACGTATCGGGTGACTTTTATAAAAGTAATGGATCTCTTTTAAAGAACTTAACGTATGTAGTACTTTGGGGTTACAAACCCGCACTTTGGCATAAAATGAAAGTACTTTGAGTTGTGTGAGACTTGCCTATGCTTGTTGTTGTGAAACTTGCCTATGCTTGTTGTTGTGAAACTTGCCTATGCTTGTGATGATAGCCTTGGTTGTGCAAGTGTGGTATTTACGTGTTCCGCGTCTCGGCAGAGGCGGTTGACTTGTTGAGAACTTACTTGGGCGTCTTGGCGGTGATGGAGAATTCCACGGGTATGTTTCCATTTTGATTCTCGTCTTGTTGTTGATGTCACATGGACATGTCTACACCGTCAGATTCCGGGCACGCGGCCACGCGGCGTTGATTACCCGATATATGGTTATTACCGCAATGGACGTGTCTACACCGTCGCAAGATTCCGGCATGTGGCCGCGCGCGGCGGTTGACCACCGCGATATATTGTTATTGAGGTTACATGGGCATGTCTACACCGTCGCAGATTCCGGGGCATGTGGCCACGCGGCCTTGTTATTGTGTTGCATCATGGACATGTCTACACCGGCGCAGATTCGGGGCATGTGGCCATGATGCGAACATGATGGATGTGGTGGGCGTGAGACCCATAGTTATATTTGAGTGGTGACTTTGAGGCGTGAGTCCACGACTTCGCTTTTATGTTGCGTCTTGTATTTTGGTTATCATACATGTCTCGCTTTATATAGATCGTTATGATTTAACCGCGATATTCTGATTTCACATACTTGGTACTGTTAGATCGACCTCCTGGGCTGCGTTCATGCCGCAGTAGAGTACATCGGCCGTGGATCCCCTCTTAGGATCTCACTTCGTGTCGGAAAGCTCCGTTCCTTGGAGGCTTATCTTTGTATGTTTCCACGAGTTGTAGGTTCTTGTACATTCGTGGTATGGCGGGCCCCGTCCGTCATAGTTGTCAATATATCTTAGAGGTGCATGTAATCTTGTTGTGGCGAGGTTGT
This sequence comes from Przewalskia tangutica, assembly GCA_029844215.1. NCBI lineage: Eukaryota > Viridiplantae > Streptophyta > Magnoliopsida > Solanales > Solanaceae > Przewalskia > Przewalskia tangutica. The sequence goes on along the minus strand of CM056739.1, from coordinate 16,560,033 downwards.
AAAAGGATTAAACTGCTCGAGTTTTATGTATATCTGAAGGCAACTGCTTTGGTTGGCCTGTTTATTTACTATATCTCTTGTTTAGTGACTCATGTTTTATGTTCCGCTGATTTTCTCTGATGTATGTATCACTAGGGTGCCCGGGGTAAGGCACCAGTGACGGGCCCGGGTTTCGGGGCGTTACATAATGTTGGGTCGACATTTTCACTAACATTATCCTTACATAACTTCTGCGATGAACCCATTGGTGTTTTCATCTATTTAGCGTTCTCCAAACCAAATCTTTTAACTAGATTCTTGGCATATTTACTCTGTGAGATGAAAATTCCATCTTTTTCTTTATCTGCAAGGCTAAAAAAAAAGTTAATTCCCTAATCATGCCTATTTCAAATGTCGATAACATAGCTTCAACAAATGAATTTAGGTACGACTGTAAAGTCGATCCAAAGACTATGTCATCCATGTAGATTTGAGTAATTATAATATCTACACTGTATCGTTTAATAAACAAAGTACAAGAAGAAAGTTAGTTAAACGATCATACCATGCACGAGGGGCTTACATTTGTATTATTTGGACGTGGAACTAAGTCTCAGACTTCATTTAGAGAAAATTGTTTAGGTTATTCTTGCATTGCTTGCATCCAGAAATTATCTTTAAGTATTTCTACAACATTCTTTTGTTCTAATGTAGATATAAATCAAGAAAGATTAACCTCTTGGTATATGGTTGACATACACACATACCTTATAATTTCTCTATAGTTGAGTGATTTTTTGCCTCTTGTTCTAATTCCTTCAAAATATTTCCTATCACTTGGCACGTTAGACGATTCTTTCTAATCTTTGATGAGCGGTCCCTACGAACTTGGTCTAACAATTCATCACTTGACTCTCCATCAATGGCCTATGTGGTCTCTATTGTTGTTTCGGATGTTGCTTCAGGTGTGACAATATTTGTGGCAACATCTGATTCTTCTACACTCTGTGGACTTTCCACTGTATCTATAATATTATTTTCAATATTTTTTCCTAAAACATCAGAAAGATCATCAAATATAACATTTACAGACTCTTGTACAGTTCTGAATCTCAGATTGTATACTCGATAAGCATTGACTATTTGTGAATAGACAATAAAAATTTATTTATCACTATTAGAGTAAAAAAATTAAAACGATCCCTGTCATTTAAAATAAAACAAATACACCCAAAAACATGAAAGTAACGCAAGTTTGGTTTCTTTCTATTTATAATATCATAGGGTGTCATCTTTGTTCATGTCCTTAAATAGACTCTATTAGCGATGTGATTAGCAGTATTCAAGGCTTCTGCCCATAAACGTTTTGACAAATGTTTAGAACTAAGCATCACTCTAGTCATTTCTTGTAATTTCCCATTCTTCTGTTCTGCAACCCCATTATGTTGAAGAGTTTTGGGGGCAGAAAACTCATGAAAAATTTCCTTTTTCTCACAAAATTGTGAATGAACTATTTTCAAATTATTTTCTATGGTCTGATCTAATCCGAAAAATAGGAGAATAGAATAAATTTCTAATTCTAGAGTGCAAGATTTTAAATATGTCAAGCGTTTGTGATTTTTCTTTCAAAAAATATATCCAAGAATATCTAGAAAAATCATCGACTATCACAAAGAAATACCCTATGCCTCCTAGACTGTTTACTTCAACTGGACTCATTAAATCCATATGTAGCAATTAAAAATAGTGAGAGGTACCTGAATGTTGTCAGTCATGTTGGACAATATTATGAGAGACACGAGTTTGCTTACCTTTCAAACAATCTTCACAGTAGTTTTACCTTTATGGCTAAGTTTGGGTATGCCTCTAACCGCTTCATATGAGACCAAATTTTCTAAATTGCCGTAATTGACATGCCCCAACTTTTGATGTCATAGTGTTGTGTCATCGACCTTAGCATTATTACATGTTTCTTGTCTTACAACAAGATAGCAATTGTCATCTGTTCTTGTACCCGTCATGAGACATATATTTGCTTCATTCGTAACTTTACATGCATTCTTATTAAATTTTACCTCAAGACCGTCATCATACAGTTGACTAATACTAATCAAATTAGCCACGAATCCCTCAACATGTAAGAAATTTCTTAAGGCTAGAAATCCAGAAACATCCAAGATCCCTTTTTCATTTATTTTGCTATGTTTCCTCCATTGAATGACTCATAGTTCTTTAGAAACCCTTTTGTACATGTCATGTGGCGAGAACATCCACTATCAAAGTTCCAAGAACCTGAAATGTTAGTTCTTAATGCAGTTATAGCAACATTACATGTTACATCCTTTTTAGGAACCCAAACTCTCTAAAAATATTTTTTACCTTTTGGCTCAGAAATGTTGCTTTGATTGTTATCCGGAATGTTGGACAACATTTTAGGCAACATTTTGCTCACATAAATTTGAAGTTTGAAACAATATGGTTTTAAGTGTTCAGGGGAGTTACAGACTTACAGTGATGACACACAAACATCATATTCTTTGACATATATGAGAACATATTATTCGTCCTTTTTTTCTTTTACAAAGCATATTTTTTCATTTTTATCAAAGATATTAGAGCATATGGTTTTAAGAGAGTTTTCGTACCCAATTCCTGGATGTGAAGGTTTATTAAAGTTGCGTATCTCATTCAATTTTGAAGTTCATGTGTTGAGCTTACGGAAGGTTGCTTCGGCTAAATCCAATTTTACACGGATCTTATAAAATTCAATAATCTTTTTGGTAAGTGCAACCTCAAGTCGGGTTATCGTGTCTTTTAATACTAAATTCTCATGAGTTAAAGATTTTACCTTTTTGTCAAGTTTCTTGGATTCTATGATTAAGGCTTTACAAATACTTTGTTACAAATACTTTGTAATGCATTTATCCTATCATCTTTGCATTCAACTTGATCCATACAATCAGCCTCACTAACATAAATAGGACCACTAAAGCAATTAACATCAAAATAGTTTAAAAAATCATACCTTTCAGATGTTGATGTCATTGCTGATGTTGGAACAAATATCGTGGCATCTGAGACAACATTGTATACGACATCTTCATTATTTGATAGAGACTGTATGAAAATAGTAGTCATCGTTGCTTGTGTTTCAATTTCATGATATCCTTCATCATCACTAAGAGAAACTCATAGGTTCTTACCAAATTTTCTAAGAGTATTTGCACATTCGTTAGCATAGTGACCTCAACCCGAGCATGCATGACGCTGCATGGACTCAAGTTGTTTGGGATCAAATTTGGTATGATCTGAGTTGGTTCTTCTTAGTTGATTTTATTTTTTTACATTTGGAAGGATTCTAGTAGCTTTTGATTGAATAATTGGTTTTGGTGCTCTTTAGATTTAAATTGATTTCTCTCATTGTTGAACTTTCACACCATCGAATTGTATTTTCGAGTGAGTAAGACAACATTTGGACAATCACCAATTTCTTCAAGATTCTCATCCTCTTCTTCGATTTGACTCTCCGATGATTGAACTTGAAGTGCCACATTCTTGCTTTTACAAATCCATTTGATTCTCAATGTACATCTCATAAGTTTTGAGAATGTTCATCAATGTATAAAGGTCCATTGTGGTAAGATTGTGAGCTTCTTTAATAGCACAAATCTTTAAATTAAACTTTTCAGGAAGAGAACATAGAGCTTTTTCAACAAGTTGAGTGTTGGTTAATTGTTCACCAAGCACTTGACATTCATTTGAGATGTCAATCAACTTTTCAAAATAAGATTTAATGTCATCCGCTTCTTCTATCCTTAAACGTTCATATTTACTCATAAGCATGCGTAGCTTTGTTCAACGAACACTTGAGCTACCTTCACAATGAATTTGTAAAGTATCTCATGCATCCTTAGCCGTGGGGCAGTTTTGAATGAGTTTTAACATATACCAATCAACACATCCAAAAATTGCATTTAGGGCTTTTTCATTAAAGCTAGTATTATTGGTTTCTTCTATCCTTAAACGTTCATATATACTCATGAGCATGCGTAGCTTTGTTCAACGAACACTTGAGCTACTTTCACAATGAATTTGTAAAGTATCTCATGCATCCTTAGCCGTGGGGCAGTTTTGAATGAGTTTGAACATATACCAATCAACACATCCAAAAATTGCATTCAAGACTTTTTCATTAAATCTAGTATTATTGGTTTCTTCTGGAGTCCATTCGGATTCAGGTTTAATAAGAATGTCACATTCCTCATCCGATGACAATATTGGAACAACATATCCATTAGTTATAGATCTTCATGCCCTAACATCAATTAATTTGATATAAGAACGTAGGCGAATCTTTCAATAGACATAATTAAATCTATCTAAAATAGAAAATCTACCAATAGTTGAATTTGCCGGATCTATAGCTTATGACAACAGAACCAAGCACTTATTGTGTTAAGTGTCAGCTCTGATACCACTTGAAGAGGGCTATGGAACAATAAAAATAAAATGAAATAAACTCGAATGCCAATTCTATTTCCGAATGTCGGAAATTATGTCGTCCGACACCAGTAACAACACTTTAGCAAAATAGAAAACTTTGAAGAGTCAATGCAGCAAAAATTTAAAGAACACAAAGGTTTTAAATTTTAATAAGTTATATATATAATATAACTTATGATGGTCAATGACCAAATATATTGTATATATATTATATACATATATACAAATTCTTTTCTTTACAGATTTACAAGATAAAACATAAATGAATTAAAAGTTGAAGTCGCAGATGACTTATGCATGAAAAATCTAACGAAGTAGACATAGTCAACCTCTCATTACAATCGCTCCATAAAAAACTAATCTAGAATCTAAACAACAATTGTAATGTTGGACAAAATGTTATCAGCACACTCAGACAACACTGGTGATCCAGATTTCTGAGATGAAATTCCGAGAGCTCTCTCGGTATTTTTACTTTCTGGTTCTGGATATCGATTCTCTGTAGTAGTCTCTCTATTTATAGTAGAAAGTCTTCCTTGAATTGCTCATCGATCATTTGTGGAGGTTGAGAGAAAGGTGGACTGCTGGTGGGATTGATTGGAGAAGATCAGGGAGTAATAATCTCAACAGCTTTGGCTTGATCCTCACGACAAGCAACCGTTTTTTACTTAGTCCTCACTCATTTTTTACCAGCTCCTTTTTACCTCGTCAAGTCATTTTTACCTCATAGTAATATTTACATAAATATTACCGCATCGCGTGAAGTAAGGCAAAATCTGTTCAGAAAATATTGGTCTGAATATTGTGCAACATTTGTCCCAACATACTTACACATTCATATCAATATTTGAGGAGATATGTTGGGTCAAATGTCACAACACCAAATCCAATATTAACAGAGGTATGGAATACGGACAATGAACGCACCAATATAACAAATTATGCTTTCTATTAATCAATAAAAAGAATTTACAAGCATATTGTTCATCAACTTTAGTAAGTAAAGAGTAACAAGAAATTATAAGGGGGTGTTTCAAACTTCTATTTCAAAATAGTTAATGAAAAGAAGACAACACAACTTTTAACATCAGCCCTAATAGATTATTTTTCCTCTATATAGAAATTTTTTCGGAATCCCAAATATAATTTGACAAGTCCTCATTCATTATATGTAGACATGTGGTCAATTATAAAATACGCGTCTCTATCTCTTAATTGTAAATTGTATCAGAATCTTGTTCTTCCTTGTAGATATTTTCTCTTTCATACACGTGCTTCTTAAGCTAGGTATTTATGTTCTTCAATAATGAATTCTACAATTTAACATGAACAAAAAAATATTATCCATCAGACCTCATGTGCTCATAGGCCTCAACAAAATGATGTTGTTGAGAGAAGACACCTACTTAAAGCTGCCAGAGCATTATTGTTTCAATCTTGTTTACCTATCAAATTGGGAGGGGGGGTGGGGGGGGGGAGATTCTATTCTCGCCGCCACCTACCTGATAAATAGGTTTCCTTCTCCTTTAATACACAACAAAACTCCTTCTGAGTTACTTTATGCTAAACCACGCTCCTACTCTGATTTAAAAGCTTTTGATTGCCTTTATTATTCCGTTGTGCCTAAGGTTCATAGAGAACTTTAACCAAGAGCAATCCCATGTGTATTCCTTAGTTATCCTTTTGCCAAGAAAGGTTACAAACTTTATTTTCTCACTTCCAAATCTTGTTTCTTCTCCAGGGATGTCCTCTTCCATGACCACACCTTTGCTCACAAATCTTCCTCCAGTTCTTCTTCTATTATTCCTTCCCTTCTTCTACTATTGATTTTTTTTATTTTCCTCTTGTTGGTGCCATTGATTCTACAAATGGGGTTCCTCCTCCACCATCTGATGGAGTTCAGTCTACATCATCACCCTCTTGCCCCGTACCTCTTTCATGCGCTCCTCAACTTCTGAAAGTATATATGTCCTAGAGACGATCTATATTAGGGAAATAATATACTTAAAACACATTTATATTATTATTATTGAGATTAATATTTGTGGCTTTTGAAATTATTAAATTATTGTTTGATTGTTTGCAATTATTCATATATATGCATTCCTTGAGCTTACGTTGTCATTAATAGAGTGAGATATTAATGATAGAACGCAACTCTCAAAATAGTCTCGACTAATAATCATCGAAAATGAGATATCGATGATATGTTATAAGTCGACATGTGGTATGCACCACATTCTTAGATAATGTAGTATGTCTCACAACTACGAATAATGGTTACTCGTGATGGACACACAAATACTTTGGAGAAGTATTGGTATACCCTGCCTATAAACTATTTATTATACATGTCTATAGTGTTATTGGTGTGTGGAATATAAAGGTCATTTGACTTGAGGTCAATACGCATCATGTTTACAAAATGATGTACTTTGACCAAGTTCTAAGCTTAAATTTATTTTGGATAAGATACGGCTTGTGTTGGGTACATTAGGATGTAAATCAAGGTTGTAGTTGAGCCAAGAATATGATTCATTCCTCGATTGAAAATTTGAGAGAGCACTCAACTTCTCAATGTTATTAAGTTGACTAAAAGTCACTGGCCAGTGCAAGAGACATATTTAGAATATGATCTAGTTGTCAACTAATAAATGTGAGATAAAGTGATTAAGTTATTTGGATAGACACTTGACAAATCCTAAGCTTAATCAAGTGTGTTGCAAATGAAATGAATTTATAGTTCCGCATAAAGGTTAAGTTTGTTGGATTCATGTAAATGTATTTTACATATTGAGTTCGTCATACGACACAATCTAGGAGTTTCGTATGGACCTTAATTAGATTAATGTCGATATGTGAAAGGCCTATAGGGTCTCACTATATGCGATTGGTTCTTCGATATAAGAGTGTATTGAGAAAGTATTAAATATTCGATTGTGAATCGAGATATTTAATTTATAATAATTATGAAATATTTCTATTTGAATGAAATTATGTAATTTAGTCGAATTAGATTTCGGATTTTATTAAATGTGTTGGATATATTATATGGGTACTCGGACAAATACAGGGAAGAAGTTGAGCCATAAATTATTGGCCCAAAATTGCAGCTGGGCTGGTCCACTGCACATCAATATGGGGCCCAGTTCTTTCTTGTTTAGGTTTTATCCTGGACTCCTATATATATAACACATACCTCATAATTATAGGGTTACAGAAAATAATTTCTGAGTTCCTAAAAGCAAGAATTCCTAGCTTTCTTGATTAGGAGATACACTGGAGTTAGAACTTGCAGTCGAGGAATCAAACCGCGTGGATACATTAGTTTTGAATCCAGCATTCGAAAATCTATAAGTTTTCTTCTATCGTGTTTTGAACATACAATAGTTGATTATCGTATAAGCCAGCCAGAAATATTGTTGGGTAAGAAAGAAATTATTAAACTTTCACTATGCTTACGAACCCAACAAATTCCTACAGTGGTATCAAAACCCAGACTGGTTTAAATGATTATATGATTATAACAATAATGATTACGTGGGAAAATTAATTGTTTCAATTTATTAAATTAATTTTCGGAAAAAAAGTGAGCGATCTCGAACACTGTTCGGGCGTGAGCGATGGTGGCAACCATCGCTCCAATGGCGAAGCGATGGCGGTTTCTGATGGGTTTCAGCGATTCGATGTGTTCTACCACCATCTCCACTATTATCGCAAATCCACTCTATAAGATGGTCGGTGGAGGTGTTGAGAGGTGACGGAACGCGGCGTAGACGACGAAAAGTCCGTCGGAAGGCCGCCGACGGTGAGGTTGTTTCCGTCCGCCTCAGGCATCTAAATGGTGAAGTAATACCACCAGCGTGATTTTCTCAACGAGAGGAATCGAAAGGTAGTGGTGTTGCACGGCGAAAGTCATTGGGAAGTGTCCACCGCCGACAGTTTTTTAATCAGCAGGCGGCGGCTCATGTTTTGGCCATCGTGGGCCACAAAACTGGAATTAAAAATTGCCGGTGAGTTCGGCCCGACGTGGGCTGTCGACCGGTGGTGTTTAATTTCATCAATTTCGCCCCGAAATCTGAATCCCAAATTTAATTTGGGGTTGAAATTGTTTAAATTTTTTGAAATAGTTCAAAGACCTATTTGCAATTAAAATTAGGGTTTTAGAATTGAAAATTGGTCCCTGGACAAATCTGAAAATTTTAGAAGTTACTGGAATTGTAATTTTGTCCCTGAAAATGTTCTAGAAATTTAAACGGGTTTTTTAAATCAATAGATTTGGTCCTTGAGGAAAATCTATCTATAAATTTCAGAAAAGAAGATTCAGTCCCTAGGTAAATCTGTAAATTTTATAAAAGCAAATTTAGTCCCTGGGAGGATCTGTAAATTTCTGAAAAACCGATTTGGTCCCTGAGCGAATCTGTAATTATTTTAAGGTTCTGTAAATTGTAGAAAACCCCTGAAAATTAAATTTTAATTTCTGAATTATTAAAGGACTATTTGGATGAGCAAACAATTCTGAAAATTGAAAATTGAGTTTAAATTTGGAATTTAAATATTTTCTAATTGAAACATATTAATTAACCCACGATTATTGTTATTTAGCATATTATTTGATAATGTGCGCATAAATTAATTGTTTCTCCTAATTATTTAATTGATTGTCATTTAAATAATTAGTATAGAGTTCACATATATATGTATGGGTAGGCGGCGCCCAATATTTGTAAGACTGCATCATGCATGTCTGGGTAGGCTACACCCAATATTTGTCGGACCGCACTAAATCATGTTTAGGTAGGCGGCGCCCAAATAAGTGCTCTATTTGATCTAGCATGCGTAATAAGGATCTTGATAAAACCCCAATTAAAATGTTTTCCAATTTAATATAAGTCTAATTTGGAATCAACGCGTCGTCCGCTATAATTGAATGAGTGCAAAATCCTTTTTGTCTATAAGAGTATTTACACTCTAATGTTTGCTCTAAGTCTACGAGGACTCAGAATCTTTATGGATGCATGTGTTTGCAGTAGCAAGTGAGAAACCTTAGTGAGTATTTACGCCCTAGTGTTTGCTCTACAAGGCCAAACTTGCTTAGATGCACGATTGCAGTCGCGTAACGGGGTTGACTTACTTAGTTATGTTTGATGCCCTATCATCGAAATAATCTAAGGGCGCATATCCACTGTTTAGAACAGTCGGTCAAACCAAGAGTTGTAAATTGTTTGTAATTGGTTAGGAGACCTACCAGATTGTACTGTTGAAGTTATCAACCCTAGCAAACGCGGAGACAGTATGAACTTGGATCTTGTCCCATTATGATCATATTTGATATGAGTCTGTATTCTTCCATGGGATCGTAGAATATGTTAAAATAGTGGGATCTAATTAAACTAAAGACCATATTAATTAGTTAACGAATGTGTTCATATAAATTATATTTTAATTTAAATTTTAGTCTATCTATTTTCAGATTGTTTAAAATGTCGAATTTGTCATTGAAATGCTTGGTTGAGACTAATAAGTTGACTGGAGCTAATTATCCGGACTAGTGGTGTAATTTGCATTTGCTATTGAGATAAGAGAAAATTGAGTATGTGTTAGACATAACTGTTGCAAAAGTTCTTGATGAAATTTTTGTTGAGTATGTTTTGTTTGACAATGTTGCTTATCATAAGCATTTGGATGATGCTACCTCGGTACAATGTGTCATGTTGTCCTCCATGACTGTAGAGTTATAGAGGAAGCATGAGAACATGGGCTCCTATAAGATGCTAGAACATTTGAGGAGTTTATATGATTCATAGTCTCAGACTATGGAGTATGAACTGTTGAGAGAGCTCTTCAAATATAAGATGAATGATGGGGTCCATGTGTCTGGTCATGTTCTGAAGATGATTGGGTTGATAGAAAGGTTGGTTTCGATTGGAACGAAGCTACTCCAGAATGTGTCTGTTAACCTGATTTTGAATTCGCTTCTTGGTTTGTTTGAAATTACATTGTGAACTTCAACAAGAATGGAACCAAGGTGAATCTTACAGAACTTCACAACATGCTAAAAACTTATAAATCATCTACTTCAAAGGGAAAGACTATGTTCATGGTGGGCTCATCTACTAGGTTCAAACCTAAAGGTAAGAACAAGAAGAATAAGGGTAAGGCTGGTGCCAAACCCACAGTCTTGAAACCTAAAAGAGTTGTTCAGAAGAAGTCTAGGTTATCCAGGGATGTATGTCTCAACTGCAAGCAGAACGGGCATTTAAAGAAAGATTGCACCGCTCTAGGAGAAGACAAGGCACTAAGTGCTTCTGGACCTGCTGGACAAGGTATATTTGTCATTGAAATTAATATGTCTATAAGTAACTCTCACTACTGGGTATTGGATACAGCTTGTGGCTCACATATTTGTAATAATGTGCAGGGCCTAATGGACATCAGAAAGGTTAGACCATGGAAGGTGGACCTACGCGTTGGAAATAGAACACGAGTTGATGTTGAGCGTGTGGGAACTTATAGATTAGATTTACCTTTGGGTTTTACATTAGAACTTAATAATTATTATTTTGTTCCCTTGATTATGAGAAATATTATTTCCATTCCAATGTTAGATATTGATGGTTTTTCTTCTTATATTACTAATGGCAGTTACATACTATATCTTAATGATATTGTTTGTGGAAATGCTCCGCTTGTGAATGGTTTATATATTCTCAATTATAATCGTGAAATTCTCAATGTGCAAAACAAACAAGCTAAAATAAGAAATCTCACCTACTTATGGCACTGTAGACTTGGTCATATCAATGAATCACGGATAGCAAGATTAAGAAAGTTAGACTGCCTGAAACCATTTGACTTGGAGTCTTATGGTGAATGTGACTCTTGCTTGAGGAAAGATGACCAACAAATCACTTTTTGGGAAAGGTGTGTGAGCCAAAAAGGTACTTGAGCTTGTCCATATAGATGTATGTGGGTCGTTTTCCACTCAAGCTAAGGGAGGTTTTCCTTATTTCATAACTTGTACAGACGATTTCACAAGGTTTGGATATGTGTATCTTATGAAGCACAAGTCTGAAGCCTTTGATAAATTCGAGTATAAGTTAGAAGTAGAGAAACAACTTGAAAGGGGTATCATGACTTTTCGATCAGATCGAGGAAGTGAATACTTGAGTAGAGAATTTCTAGATTACTCTAAACTTCATGGATTCCAATCGGAATGGACACCTCCTAGAACACCACAAATGAATGGCGTTGCAAAAAGAAGAAATCGAACCTTATTGGATATAGTTAGATCCATGATAATTTTTCAGCTCCTCCAACATACCTTTGGGGCTATGCTTTGCAAAACTCAATCTATATTCTAAATAGAGTTTCTTCAAAGTCAGTAGAGAAAATGTCATATGGAGTATTGTTTTCATTATCATATATGTAGATGACATAGTAATAATGGAAAACTATAAGTCCCTTATGTAATCAGTGAAGGAATGGTTGTCCAGCACCTTCATGATGAAGGAATTAGGTGAAGCTACATTCTTGAAATTAGGATCTACAGAGATAGACTTAGTAGATTGTTAGGGCTGTCACAGTCTACATACATAGACAAAGTGCTAAGATGTTTCTCAATGAAAAACTCCAAGAGAGAAGGTCTTCCTATGGGTCAAGGCATCAAGTTATCTAAGAAGGATAGTCTTTCTACTGTTACAGAACTTAAACGCATGAAGATGATTCCATATGCTTCGGCTATAGGATCAATCATGTATGACATGACATTCACTAGGCCAGATGTGGCATTTGCACTTAGCATGACTTGCAAATTCCAGTAAAATTCTGGGCAAGAACACTGGAAAGCAGTCAAGAATATTCTTAAGTATCTTAAACGAACTAAATAATATTTCTTAGTTTATGATTGGAAAGAGAAGCTAGTTGCTACTGGGTACACTGATACTAGCTTCCAAATAGAACATGATTACTTCAAGTCACAGTCTGGATATGCCTTCATTATCAATGGTGGAGAAGTAAGTTAGGAAAAGTTCCAAGCAAGAAACCATTGTTGATTCGATGACTGAAGTCGAGTACATTACTGGATCGGAAGCTTATAAAGAAGTTGTCTCGATATCTGAGTTCTTAAAAGAACTATTTCAAGTGCTAGTCATCCAATAAGGATATATTGTGATACCACTAGTGCGTTTGGGCAAACTAAGGAACCAAAATCAACAAACAGAAATAAGCATGTACAGAGGAATTACCACATACTCAGAGAGATGGTGGAATCTAAAGAAATATATCTAGACTATATTCCCGCAGATGATAATCTAGCTGACCCATTTACTAAATTATTAAGCTTAGCTAAGCATAATGGTCATTTCGAAAATATGGGTATTAGATACATTGGAGATTGACTCTAGGCCATGTAGGAGATTACAAATATATATGTTCTAGAGACAATCTATTAAGGACAAAATGTACTTGAACACATTCGTATTATTATTAATGAGATTAATATTTGTGGTATTTGCAATTATTGAATTATTGTTTGATTGTTTGCAATTATTCATCTATGTGCATCCCTTGATCTTACGTTGTCATTAATAGAGTGAGTTATTAATGATAGAACGTAACTCTCAAAATAGCCTCGACTAATGATCATCGAGAATGAGATATCGATGATATACTATAAGTCGGCATGTGATGCATCACATTCTTAGAGAGTGTAGTATGTCTCACATCTACGAGTAATGGTTACTCATGATGGACACATGGATACTTTGGAGAAGTATTGGTATACCATGCCGATAAACTATTTGTTATACATGTCTATAGTGTTATCGGTGTGTGAAATATAAAGGTACTTTGACTTGAGGTCAATACACACCTTGTTTACAGAATGATGTACTTTGACCAAGTTCTAAGCTTAAATTCCTTATGGATAAGATACGGCTTGTGTTGGGTACATCAGGATTTAAATCAGGGTGGTAGTTGAGCCAAGAATATGATTCATTCTTCGATTGGAAATTCGAGAGAGCACACAACTTCTCAATGTTATTAGGTTGACTAAAAATTACTGGCCAGTGCAAGAGACATATTTAGAATATGATTTAGGTGTCAACTAATAAATGTGAGATCTAGTTGCCACCCTAAATTGCCATGTTCTAGACAAGTAACAAGAATGTACCACTTTGTTTTGAGTTTGTTAGTCCTTTTGTTTCATTTTTATTATCTTTTGTTATTTTTTGGTGATCTCACCAATTGTACTTCACCTTTCATACTTGCAAGATGGAGTATTATTTTGGATTTCACGGTCACCTCAACAAACACATGCCATGTAATCCACAATATGAAGTTATGAACACATTGGACTAACGCACGATTAAACACAATTACTGCATCAACAAAAATAGGCCATAAGTGCCAAAGATAATATTGCGCCTATATTGCATGCAACCAATACATTCAACATTAGTTTGTAACAAAATAAAGTGATTTATAAGCTCGAATGAGATGTATTTGTATCATTAAATGCCGCACGTACTGAAAAGCCCACCAAATAAAGATGAGATACAAATACAACATCTGAAAAAATATAAACTTTTTTAATGAAAGAAAGAGAACAAATTAACCAAATTAAAGAGAAGCTAATAAAAATGGCAATTGACAATTCATCTTCTACAACTGTGATAAATATACTACTATACAAGGTACAAGTGAGGATAAGATGAGAAGATCATGTCAAATTATCTGATAAATATGTATATACAGTGATACACATATATGGTATATCACGGTTTTGGTTAGTATTTAGTGTGTCCGATTTTGATCATAATTAGTGTAAATAATCGTAATAATTAGTATTGTACACTTACCTTAATTATATGAATCTTGTATTACTAGAATAGGGTTTTGGGATTAGAATAGGAATAGGATGTTCCTATTATGGCAATTGTAAATTGTATTTATTCTCTTTCATTAATGAAAATAATCAAAGGATTATTTCTTTCATGGTATCAGAAGTCTAGGTTATTTTTATCTCTTGCTTCTATCGAACCCCTTCATCGGTTTTCATGAGTTTTTTTTAACCCAATTTTCTTTCTTCCAAATCCATCAATCACATATTGTTCTATCAGTATTTCTATATCAAAGAACACGCTTCATCCTGCCCTTATAGTTTCTAACATCAAGAATCACATCCCTCACGTTCTTGAAATAGAAACATCCAATATGTGACGTGGGCCGAACTGTTCAAAATTCATGTGCGCTCGCATCAAGTCATCCATCACATAATCCCGCGGATCCTAAGGATAAGGAGGTGCCAAAACGCGAGGATGATCCTAAGTTGTGGATGACTCTTAATGCCACCGTCCTTCAGTGGATTTACTCAATTATCTCTACCGACCTGTTGTAAATGATTATTGAGTCGGACACTACGACAATGGCTGTTTGGGATAGGTTACGTGAAATATTCCAAGATAATCAGAACTCCAGAGCTGTTACACTTGAGCAGGAATTTTCCCACGTCAACATGGAAAATTTTCCGAACGTTTCAGCTTATTGCAAAAGGTTGAAAGAATTGGCGGACCAACTCTGCAATGTTGGTGCGCCCATTAGTGACGATCGTCGTTTTACAGATGGTTGTCAGCCTATTAGACGCCTATAGTGGCGTTGAAACTATCTTTCGTCAAAGTAATCCTCTCCCGAAGTTCTATCAAGCTCGCTCCATACTTACATTGCAAGAAGTTGACTTGGATAAAAAGGCAGCTACGAGTGCTAGTCCCATGAACATGATGACATCCTCCCCTATTTCTCCAAATTTTGGTGATTATTCGAACCAAAACCGATCACAAGGGGGCGACAAAAATAATCGGAACAATAATGCAAAAAATCACGGGGCAAACGCGGCGGTTCCGAAAGTGGTAAGGGTGGCCAAAATAGGGGCGGTGGACCCCATCCCGGATACAGTGGGCCACCGATCCAGTGCTCTCAGCCTTGGGCCCCTTGGCCGTAGGCTTGGAATAGTGGGCAGTGGCCTAACGACCAATATTCTTCAGTAAGCCCAGCCACTGGCTAGTGGGCTTTCCAGCAGCCTTATTGGCCCACTGTCAACTGGGTCAGTGGTTCCCGAAACAGCACTGGGACGGGGCAACATACATGTATTCTTAGGCCCCGACCTCTGCAAGCCTATCACGCAACGGACCCTACCCTGACCGACATTGAAGCCTCTATGGACACACTTGGTTTAATGCCACCGGACTCGAATTGGTACATGGACACTGAAGCAACTACCCACATGACATCTGATTAAGGTACTCTCTCGTCTTATTCCAATTTGAGCAACCCTCGTGGAATGATTGTTGGTAATGGTAATTCAGTTTCGATTCGTGGTTATGGTCATAAAACTTTGTCTTTCCACATCCACCTCTTATCTTGAAAAACACCCTTTATGCCCCCTAAATTGATTAAAAATTTAGTGTATGTCCGTAAATTCACAATTGATAATTATGTTTCTGTTGAATTTGATCCGTTTGGGTTTTTTGTGAAGGATTTCAAGACGGGGATTCCTCTCATGTGGTGTGATAGTATGGGATATCTTTAATCTATCACACCAAGTTTCTGTTTTTCGAATCAAGCCTTGCGATCTATGTTTGTCGCCCTTGCTCCTTCCTTGTGACATGCTCGTCTTGGATATCTGGGGTCATTTATTTTGTCATCCTTAGATAAAAATAAATTTATTTTTTGTAAGGGTACACATAGTAGTCTGAATTGTCAATCTTGTGCTTTAGAAAAAATTGTTAGATTGTCGTTTGTAGACTCTAATTATCATACTCTAATACCATATGATATTATTCATAGCGATTTATGGACATCTCGTGTTCTCAATTCTGTGGGTCACCGTTATTATGTTCTCTTTTTGGATGATTATTCTAATTTTTTTATGAAACTTTCCGTTAGCGAAAAATCTCATGTTTTTTCGACTTTCTTAAAATTTAGACCATTCATCCAAACCCAATTCAAACGGGAATAAAAAATATTCAATGTGATAATGGCAAAGAATACGATAATGGGGTTATTTGAGAGTTTTGTGCTAATAATGAGATCAATTTTTATTTTTCTTGTCCTCATATGTCTTCACAAAATGGGAAAGCCGAACGCAAAATTTGTATCATTAACAACATTGTCTAAACTTTATTGATTCATGTTTCCGTACCCCCTTCATTTTGGCATCGTGCTCTACAAATGGCTACCTGTCTTCTTAACATTCTTCCTATCAAAAGTTTGTCATACTCATCCCCTCTTCATATTTTATATAATAAGACTCATTCTTATTTCTATCTTAGGGTCTTTGGGTGCTTATGTTATCCATTTTTTCCTCCACCACAATTAACAAAATTCAGGTCTGTTCTACCGCTTGTGTGTTTTTGGGTTATCTGTCTAATCATTGTGGTTACAAATGTTTTGATCTATCATCTAATAAAATCATCATTAGTCGTCATGTTATTTTTTATGAGTCTCAATTTCCATTTACAAAGTTGAGTAGTCCCGTGCCTAGTTCGTATAATTTTTTGGATGATGGTATCTCCACATATATTATCCAACATTTGTCGGACCTATTTCGTACCCAAAATCCGCCAGTGGGCCCACTACCCACTGGCCCACCAACTGCATCGTCTACTCCAGTTTTGGGTCTAGCAACTGGGCCATCTATTCAACCCAGTTCTGGCCCAATTTCTATTACAGTTCTCGGGTCCAGTGGTGTCCCAGTTTCTATTTCTGATGATGGGTCCAGTTACCGTGTTGGGCCAGTAGTCCCACTACCTGCTGGCAAGTCTGTCCTACGTCCCGATATTTCCCATAATCTGCTCAATTCTCCCCCGTGTCATATACCGGTCACTCATAGTCAACAAGATATTTTTAAACAAAAAAATACTTTTTAATTCAAATTCTAATATTCTTAAATCACTCATACCCCGTAACCCAGTGTCAGATTTAAATGACCTGAATTGGAAAACTGTTATGACCGATGAATATAATTCTCTTATTGATAATAAGACGTAGGAGTTGGTGCCCCGTCCATCTGGTGTTAATATTATTTGGTCTATGTGGATTTTTGCTCATAAGGTAAATTCTGACGGTTCGTTTGCGAGGCATACGGCTCGTCTTGTAGGTGATAGTAAGACTCAGCAGGTTGGTGTGGATTGTGGTAAGACGTTTAGTCCGGTGATCAAATCGGTTACCATTCGCACTATGCTCAGCTTGGCACTCTCGAAAGCATGGTCCATTCATCAGTTAGTTGTGAAGAATGTTTTTTTACATGTTGATCTCAAGGAGACAGTCTATATGCATCAACTCTTGGGGTTTAGGGATCCCAAATATCCTCATCATGTTTGTTTGTTGAATAAGTCCTTGTATGGGCTTAAGTAGTCCCCACGGGCTTAGTATAAAAGGTTTGCAGATTATGTTTCGACTATTGAGTTCTGTCACAGCAGGTCAGATAATTCATTGTTTATATATTATTGTGGTTGTTCTTTGGCTTATATATTATTATATGTGGATGATATTATTTTGACTGCCTCTTCTGATGCATTACGCTAGTCTATCATGACAATGCTCAGTTCTGAGTTTGCTATGAAAGACTTGGGGCCCTTGAGTTACTTTTTGGAGATTGATATCACTCTTCATGAAAATGGATTGTTCTTATCCCAGAGGAAGTATGCAGTTAAGATCATTGAGAGGGTTGAGATGTCATCTTGTAAGTCCACTTTCACTCCGGTTGATACTAAACCCAAGTTGGGTGCTGCGGCTAGCACACTGTATGAGGATCCGATCCGCAATCGCAGTCTTGTCGGGGCCCTTCAGTATCTTACATTTATGAGACCAGATATAACGTATATCGTACAGCATGTATGTTTGTTTATGCATGATCCCAGGGTTGAGCACATGAATGCGCTCAAACGCATCATTCGGTACATCCAGGGGACACTTGACTATGACTTACATTTATATCCTTCGTTGACGTCTACACGTATCTCGTATACAGATGTTGATTGAGGTGGTTGTCCAGACACTAGACGGTCTACGTCTGGCTATTGTATGTTTCTTGGTAATAACTTGATCTTTTGGTCTGCCAAGCGTCAGCCGACACTATCACACTCTAGTGTAGAGACCGAGTATCGAGGGGTACATAATGTGATCTCTGAATCCTGTTGGTTATGTAGTCTTCTTTTAGAGCTTCATTGTCCTATTCAGAAAGCTACCTTGGTTTATTGTGATAATGTTAGTGTCATCTATCTTTCTGAAAATCCGGTTCAACACCAGCGCACTAAACATATAGAGATGGATATCCACTTTGTTCGCGAAAAGGTAGATCGTGGACAAGTATGCGTTTGTCACGTCCCCTCTAGGTATCAAATTGCAGACATCTTCACCAAAGGTCTTCCATCGGTTCTTTTTGAAGATTTTAGGGACAGTTTCAGCGTACGAAGACCGCCCACTATGACTGCGGGGGTGTGATAACTATGTATATACCGTGATATACATATATGGTATATCATGATTTTGGTTGGTATTTAGTGTGTCTGATTTTTATCATAATTAGTGTAAATAATTGTAATAATTAGTATTGTATACTTACCTTATATATAGGATTCTTGTAATACTAGAATAGGATTGTAAATTGTATATATTCTCTTTCATTAATGAAAATAATCAAGCGATTATTTCTTTCATTATCTTCCTAAGATGCTACTAATCTACTAATGCTAATCTACCTCGTATCATTTACACATGATTATATAATAATTAGTAATAACAATGATTGATTCCTAATTATTCTATCTAATAATTACTAATTATAATGATTGATTCCTAATTATTGTTGGAACTTGGTTGGAATAAGAAGGAAAGTGATATTCTGGAAATTTGGATGAGCGCCGCGGCGCCCAAGGACAGGGTTGTGGCGCCGGAACAGTGCGAAAAGACCGTCGACAGCGCCACGATGTCGAAACTTCAGAGAGGTCTGCAGGAATTTCAGGGCCATGGCGCCGCGGCGCCAGGGCACAGCGCCACGACGCTACGTAACGGGAATTTCAAATTTGAACTAAAAAGTTGCATATCTTCTTCTAAGGTCACAACCTTTGAATGAAAGGCTGCATCTGGTCGATTTTGGTGATATATAAAGCATATTGATCACTTGTTAGAAATAGACAACATCAAAATAATTAGCAATCAAATCATTTGAGAAAGGAATGATCTAAGATTGCAAAGTTCATCTTCTTCTTCCAAAACTAAATTTCTGAAGAACACATAAAGTAGATTCGCCAGGAGTGAAGTTCTTGTGCTAGAACTATCATTCAGATAGTTGTATCCTCAAGACAGACGTCCGTTAAATTGCAGCACAAGCGGGGATGGATTTTTGTCTTAGGACACTGCGTCGAGCGGGCCTCTATCTACAAACAAGTTAGTATGTGATTTATAGTATTTGCTGCATTTGTTGTTGTTGGATTCAATTTATTTAAATTATATCTCTATATTATTGTGGTTATACATTGGAGGTCTAGATTGGTACTAACAATCTAAGACAAAAATTCTCAGAAAATATATTTTTCTGACGGTTTGCAAATATTTTCAGAGAATACATTTTCTGATTTGCAAAAATGGATCAATCTGGATCATCAATGGTGAAAAACCATGTGGAGAAACCCGAGAAATTTAAGGGTTCGGATTTCAAACGCTGGCAACAGGAGATGTTCTATTTGACAACACTTCACGTGGCAAACGTGTTGACTGTTGAGGCTCCAATGACACTGCCGGAGGGAGAGGGAGAGAATGCTCCGACTGAGGAGGCAAAGGTCGAAAGACTGAAGGCAATTGAGACTTGGTGGACCCAAGAGTTTCTGTGTAAGAACTACATTCTCAATGCTTTGGATGATACTCTCTATGACATATACTCCATGTTCGGGACAACACGGGAGTTATGACAGTCACTTGAAAACAAGTACAAGATAGAGGTTGCTTGTTCAAAGAAGTTTATCATCGACAAGTTTCTAAACTTCAAGATGAGCGATGCTAAAGCCATTGTCAAGCAAGTAGAGGAACTTCTGGTCATTGTTCATGAATTAGAGGTTGAAGGTATGGGTCTTAACCCACATTTCCTTGTTGGTGCTATTATTGAAAAATTACCTCCTTCATGGAAGGATTTTAAAGTTTATTTGAAGCATCTAACGGAGGAAATAAGTTTTGAGCAACTGGTTTTCAAACTTCGTGTTGAGGAAGATAGCCAGAAAAGTGAGAAGGCTGATGCCATTTCCTTAGAAACAAATGCAAATATGGTTGAAGGGAATTCATCAAAAGCCAAGTTTCAGAAGGGCAAGGGCAAGTTGTTGCTGTCAAGCGATCTTTTGCTGCCGGAAGAAGCACACTCGCCCCACAAAAGGCCAATGCGTTCAAGAAACAAGTTGGTATTTATTGGGTGTGCGGAAAGCCAGGGCACAGAGCAAAGGATTTCCGCCTTCGCAAGAGTCAAGGTGGTGGTGGTGGAGGTTCGAGTAATATCAACCAGTCCAACCGTGCTGAAACTAAGAGTCAATTCATTGACGTTGTCACTGCCCAAGCAAATCTGGTTACCAATTCAACCGATTGGTGGATGTACACATGTGTTACTATGCATGTATGTTCAGAAAATGACATGTTTTCATCTTACCAAGCCATCAAAGATAGAGAACTGTTGTTTGTTGGGAATGCTGCTTCTGTGAAGGTGGATATGCAAAGGGAATGTGACTTTGAGAATCACTTCCGGGAATGATCTTGTGCTCACCAATGTACTACATGTGTCTGAAATTTTAAAAATTTAATTTCTGGCTCTGCACTTAGCAACAAGGGCTTTAAGTTAGTTTTTGAATCTGTCAAATTTGTACTCACCAAATGTGGGGTGTATGTAGGCAAGGGCAACCTCAGTGAGGGGCTCTTCAAACTAAGTGTTGTATGTACTAAGGCATTTGCCGTTATCAATGAAAATGCATGCAATAACACTGCTTCTGAGTATGTGATTGTTTTCTTTCTTCTTTATGACATTCTCGATTAGGCCATGTAAATTATCGTTCCTTACAAAGAATGGTAAAGATAGGCATGTTGCCAAAATGATCCATGAACAAAATGACCAAATGTGGGGTTTGCATAGAATCAAAATATGCAAGTCATCCTCAAAAATCTGTTGTGAAATCAAATGAACTGTTTGACTTAATTCATAGTGATTTGTGTGATTACCAAGCAACTCATCTATCATTTATTGATGATTGCAGTAAATTTTGCTATGTATACTTAATACATACCAAAGATGAGGCTTTGAACATGTTTAAAACATACAAAACTGAAGTGGAAAACCAACTTGACAAAAGAATTAAGATTCTAAGGTCAGACCGAGGTGGTGAATATACGTCAAATGAGTTCAAAGAATTTTGTTCTACTCATGGTATAGTTCATCAAACCACTACGCCATATACTCTACAAAAAAATAGAGTTGCCGAACGAAAGAATAGAACATTGAAGATTATGATAAATTCAATGTTGGTTAGTTCGGGTGCACCTCTTAGTCTATGGGGAGAGGCATTAATTAATGCAAATATGATATTGAATAGAATTCTTCAAAAGAAAAATGATCAATCTCCATACGAATTATGGAATGAAAGATTGCCTACTTTCAAAAGAATGAAAGTGTGGGGTTGCCTAGCAGAAGTTCAAGTTCTTTTAACAAAGAGAACTAAACTTTGACAAAAAATAATGGATTGCATTTATGTTGGCCTTGCCAATAATAGTGCAGCGTATAAATTTTTGGTGTTTCATTCTGATGTTGAAGGTATTCACAAGAACGTACTAATGGAATCTGCTGAAGCAGAATTTTTTGAGGATATTTTTCGTTATAAAGACAAGGATAAAATTGTTTCTAATTATAAGAAAAGGACACTGCCTCAAAGTGAGTCAAACCAAGCCACTCTAAATGTTGAGAATCTTACTTCATCCGTTCAAGAAACTAATTCTGAACTAAGAAGAAGTAAACGCGGTAAAGTTGCCAAAGATTTTGGATAAGACTTTATGACTTTTTCTGTGGAAGGAGAACCTCAAACGTATAGGGCTACTATGGAATCATCTGAAGCACCTTATTGGAAGGAGGCTATCCAAAGAGAAGTAGAATCCATTATATAAAATAATACATAGATATTTGTTGATCTTCCTCCGGGACAGAAACCAATAGGCCATAAATGGATCTTTAAACGGAAGTTAAGACCTGATGGCACTATAGAAAAATACAAAGCTCGTATAGTAGCCAAAGGATTCCGACAAAAGGAATGTGTATATTTCTTTGATACATACTCACCAGTGACGAGAATTACGTCTATAAGGACGCTAATTGCTATAGCAGTGATTCACAATTTGGAAATTCACCAAATGGATGTGAAGACTGCATTTTTGAATGGTGAATTAGAAGAAGAAATCTATATGGAACAACCCGAAGGTTTTGTTGTGAAAGGTCAATAGAACAAAGTCTGTAAATTGGTTAAGTCGTTATATGGACTTAAACAAGCGCCAAAACAATGAGATGAAAAATTTGATAATACATTATTATCAAATGGTTTTCACATAAATGAATGTGATAAATGTGTATACATTAAAGAATGTAAGAATGCATATGTCATTATATGCTTATATGTGGATAATATGCTACTTTTGGGAACGAATTTGGACGTGATAAACCAACCAAGAAGATGTTGCATGCCGTTTTCGATATGAAAGATATGGAAATAGCGGATGTCATTCTTGGTATTAGAATTCAAAAGAATTCTGATTGTTATATTCTAATTCAATCCCATTATATGGAGAAGGTCCTTAGAAAATTTGGACACTACGATGATAGACCGGTTGTTACACCATTTGATCCTGCTTGTCACCTTAAAAAGAATGAAGGTGAAAGTGTGTCTCAATTGGAGTATACACAAGTTCTTGGAAGCTTGATGTACATAATGAATTGTACAAGACCAAATTTAGCATATACAGTGAGTCAACTTAGTCGATACTCACACAATCCTGAAAAGGATCATTGGTTTGCATTGATAAGGGCACTCTGATATCTGAAGCATACAATGAATTATGATTTGCATTATACAAAATATCCTCCCATGTTAGAAGGATATTGTGATGCTAATTGGATTTTCAATCACTCAGAAAGTAAGTCCACAAGTGGGTATGTATTTACACTTGGTGAAGCGTCAGTATTTTGGAAATCATCAAAGCAAACGGTAAATACGAGATCAACTATGGAAGCAGAGTTTGTAGTCTTGGATAAAGTTGCCGAAGAAGCAGAATGGCTAAGGAACTTCCTAGAAGGTATTCCATTGTGAACGAATCCTGTGACACCAATTTGCATACATTGTGATAGTATGGCAACTCTGACGAGAGCAAATAACCAAATATATAATGGCAAGTCGAGACATATAAGGCGACGTCATAATACAATACGAAGCTTGCTGAAAAATGAAATAATCTCTATTGATTATGTAAAGTCAAAGAACAACATAGCGGATCCTTTGACAAAAGGTCTTACAAGAGAGCAAGTTGTATATACATCGAGGGGAATGGGCTTAAAGCCAATACAATGAGTTGTGAACTGATGAAAACCTAACCTATCATGATTGGAGATCTCATGGTTTAGGTTCAATAGGCAAACTAGCTGGGGAAGACTCAAGTAGCATAAAACACACATATGTTCATTCTTATGATGTACCAAATGTGTTAATCCGTTGACGTTAAAGGGCTGAACATTGGTTCTTAATAATATTAATAGCCACTCGGGTGGGATAGTACAGACTATTCTTGATTAATATTACCTATGTGAGATTGATGTGGGGTCGCATCTGAGAGAACCAAGATGACTAAGTTCTCTAGAAATTCTCATGAAGAAGGAGTTGTTCATGACCGAAAAGAACACAACCGTAAGAATTGAAATATGTTGATATGGTATGTGTGATACTTGTTGTCTCGATTTACTACAAAATGTGAATAATTCAAGACATTACGTTCACTATTTCACAAATAGATCCGATAGGTATTCACTACGAACGGTTCAAGTCCAAAAGACACTGTTTCCGATGCATGGCATATCTCGTTTGACAGAAATAATGATAAGTTCCTTTTATCTTATTTTCTATTCACATGTGGGGTATTGTTAGATGTATGAATAGAAAATGTGGGGTATTATTGAAATTTGGTTGCAATAAGAAGGAAAAGTGATCGAAATATTCTGGAAATTTGGTGGCCGCGCTTGTGAGCAGGGCAGCGCGCCAGCGATCTTGAAAAGTCGGCAGCGCCGGCGCGAAACTCGCAGGTGCGGCAGAATTCGAGGCCACGACGCCAAGAGGCGAGCCACTGGGCGTCGGGGCAGTCACAGAATTTCGGCTTGAACTGAAAAGTTGCATCTCTTCTTCTAAGGTCACAACCTTTGAATTAAAGGCTGCATCTGGTCGATTTTGGTGCTATATAAAGCATATTGATCACTTGTTAGAAATAGACAACATCAAAATACTTAGCAATCAATCATTTGAGAAAGGAATGATCTAAGATTGCAAAGTTCATCTTCTTCTTCAAGACTAAATTTCTGAAGAACACATAAAGTAGATTCGCTAGGAGTGAAGTTCTTGTGCTAGAACTATCAGATAGCTGTATCCTCAAAGCAGACGTCCGTTAAACTGCAATACAAGCGGGGACGAATTTTTGTCTTAGAACACTGCGTCGAGCAGACCTTTATCTACAAACAAGTTAGTATGTGATTTATAATATTTGCTGCATTTTGTTGTTGTTGGATTCAATTTATTTGAATTATATCTCTATATTATTATGGTTATACATTGAAGGTCAAGATTGATACTAACAATTATTCTTTCGGCAATATCTCTGTTTGGCATAACTTCCACGCTGACATGCACTCCCCTATTAATTTTCACATTCACTCCTCAATTACCTTTGGCTGACGATGATATTGAATCCTCTCTTCGAGTGGCTTAGCTATTGAGGAGATCATGTTTTGTGAATATAGAATGGAGTTGGCAATGAGGAAATACGATGAAGGTCACTTCAAAGATTTGTCAATAATCAGATGATCCAAAGGTTATGCACAGTAACGTCTCAAATATTTTGGGGCTCTGTTCTAATTTGTAAAAATGGGTCCTTAATTGGGTTAAGATCTGCGAATTATGGGTATTTATAGTAAATTTTGACTGATACTACTTAATAAAAAATGAAAAAAGGGCCCTAAAATTTTCCGTTTTTTGTGGAGCCATATGCAGTAGCACACCTCGCACGGATCCAAAGACATCCCTAGTTATTTTGCTTATTCATATCTTACAAAATAACTTAGCTATCAAACAGAATTTACTCATATTTATACAGCTATAGATTTATTATATATGTATGAAAAAGCTGTATAGAGAGACCACAATTTAATGTTGAAGAATGCAATGAAGTAAGGTCACTGGACAGTTGGTGTCATCTGAAATGATTTGTCCCAAAAAAGGAAAAAGAGAAAATAATTTATTATAATATAAGCATAAGGGCAAGATGGTCAAAGGAGCAAGAGTTTTTCAAGTGAGCTACGGTGATTGCTTTAGTCAGCCAATAATGTTGCTTCATTTAACTGTTATTACGGAATTACCCTTCAATGGATAGCTTTAGTGGAATTTATCTAGAAGACCATGTAATGACCCAAGAATTTAAAAAAATATTTTTTAACTTTTTAAAAATAATTCTATTTTCTAGCCATTTTCCAACTAATTCCAGCATATGTATAGAAATTGTATCATTATTGTATAGAATATATATATATGTATAGAAATTGTATCATTATTGTATAGAATATATATATATGTATATGAATTGTATCATTATTGTATAGAATAGATATCACTACAATATATATGTATAGAAATATATCAAACGTATAAAAAAATGTATTAATACATATAAAAACTATATCATTATTGTATAGTTTATGTATCCTCACAATATGTGTACAAAAAATGTATTATTCATGTATAATTTGTATATAATCAACCTATAAATGTATACACATATTATACACTGTTGTATATAATTTGTATTCCTACCGTATCAAGTAGACTTCTCAAGTATTTCAATATCGTACTACACTTGGCTAATAACTCCGACTATGGCTTTCAGGTTGATTCCTATTATACATCTCAACGCGACCGTAGCCCTTATCGGGTTGTCGGTTCGGACGATTCTCGGTCCGGTTCACTGACACGGGTCAACCGGTCCGGTTCATTATCGGATTTCAGGTCGGCCCGTACGGGTCCGGGTCTGAACCGGGCCTACCGGTCCGGGTTTTTTTTTAATTTCTAGTATTTATTTTCTATAATGTAAACTAAATTCAATTTAAATATGTAATATAATAATATAATATATAATATAATTTTATATATTAAAATTGAAACTTTAAAGTTAACTTTCTATTTTATAATTTATAACTTTATACTTTATAGTTTATAGTTTATAACTTTATACTTTATCTTTATTTTATAGTTTACTTTATAGTATTGTTATAGTTATACTTTATAGTTTATAATTTTATATTGTAATTATACTTTT
The DNA here is from genome assembly GCA_029844215.1 of Przewalskia tangutica. NCBI lineage: Eukaryota > Viridiplantae > Streptophyta > Magnoliopsida > Solanales > Solanaceae > Przewalskia > Przewalskia tangutica. The sequence goes on along the minus strand of CM056739.1, from coordinate 16,532,910 downwards.
ATTAATTTATTAGATTAGTAGATATAAGTTAACAAATAAGTAATAACAGATTAACAACTAAATAGATAGTAAAATTAAAATTAATGATAAGATGTAAATTTTGAACTTTCATAATGTTAATAAGAGTACATAATGAAGTAATAATAATTTTATTTACATATTATGCATCCTTCTTGCAAGTTCTTCGTAATCTATAGGTTGATTGAATTGGTTATGCTCATAGCCTCTAAATCCGAGTATTAATTTCGATCCGCCTCGCTCCGCCTTCCAAAATATTGCCTATTTCTTCATCTTCCGAGAATTAACGCGTCTCCACATCCTTGATTTCTTCTCTCGATCGATTCAATCCCTGCGGACTAACACTTCTAATGTGCTTCCACCCAATGAGTGACGTGTGTCTCTATTTGATCTCGTGCTTGGCTAAATGCACTTTGAAGCCACCGTTGAGATCGACATTAAGAACATCTCGCCATTTGCAAGTCTGGAAATTGCCTTTTGTTATCCTGCCACCATTGTAAAGGGTCAAAACTTTTCTTCGACTCCGCTGGCTTTTGCAAATAAAATTGCATCTCATCGCAAGATCGACTTGTGGTTGCTTGTGTTGTAAAAGTGTTCCATATGTCTAAAGATTCTTCATCGTCATCTTCATTGAATGATTTGAATCCTGAAGGTGTAGACACAGAAACAGAACTAGAAGGAATATTAGTAGCAGAGTTGTTGTTATCATGTAATGTAGCATAATATTCATATAATGTAGTTAAATTAGTATCAAGTGTACTTATGCAATCAAATGAAGATGGAGTTTCTATTGCACCTACTTCCATATAAGTATATAAACTACATACTAAATTATGACAATCTACTTTTTTAATAGAAGGATTTAAGACTGCACCAATACAATAAATATCAGGAATAGGGAAAAAATATTTTTAAAATTTTTCAAACATAAGTGTAACTGCATCTTTATATTTCACATTTGATTTTAAACCATAAAGTAAATATGAAATTTCAGTTATATGAGCTAAAGCATTACAAACTGTTGGGTAATAAGATCCTGAAAATTCAACAGTAGCAGTGTAAAATTTACGTAAATTTTTTAAGAGTTCACCAATTGATTTCCAATGTTCGTCGGTTAACATATACATCACGTTCTTACAATGCGCATTTGCAACATGTGTTATGGGGTCTTTATACTTATAACATTCTTTTAACAATAAATAAGTATAATTTCATTGTGTAATAAGCTCTTCTGACATGAATTTAGGTCTCAAATTAAATTGTTTACATTTTTCTTTAAATTCTATAATTCTATTTTTCCTATTATTACCCTGAATAACTCCAACAGCTCTTTTGACAAGTTTTATTTCAGGTGAAAATAAATCAAGACCAATTTTAACAATTAAATTATAAATATGACAAGCACAACGAACATGAAATATATGAGGAAGTGGTGGTTGTACTTTCGCTTTTAAAAGATCTACATCAACAGTATTATTAGATACATTATCGAATGATACACAAAGTATTTTATTATAAATATTATATTTTTGGGCATAAGAACAAATAGTTTCGCTTATATATTTTCCAGTATGACTTTGATCCTTGTCATACGCAAAAGCAATAATACGTTTTTCATTCTAAAATTTGCATCAATCCAATGACAAGTAATTGTTAAATAATCATAACTGTTTAAAGCATGTTCAATGTCTGAAGTAAAACTAACTAGACATGGAAGGTTAGCAAACAAATATTGCAAAAAAATAACATAATCATTATGAAGTCTAAAAATATCGGCTCTAGTAGTACTACGAGGAACACCTTTAAAAAAGGATTATATACTCTTTGAATATATGTAATTAAATATGAAGAAGAAGCAAAAGAAAAAGGTAAACAACCTCCGACAATCATTTTTGTTAATTCAATGCGGTCCTTTTTTGGATCGTACTTAGTCACCCCCCCCCCCCCAGTTAATGAATTAAGTTGTTGTTGACCGGGTTCTAAATCAGAGACAACATTCCATTGTGTCGTATGATCATTTTTTATATGTCTACTTATAGTGTCCGTCCCCCCGTCACCACCCATTGTCTTATGTTTATAAGTTCTCCCACAAATATTACATCTAACTCTATCAGTACCCACAACTTTATCATAAAAGAGCCACACTTTACTCTTTTTTTTCTTACTACTGATTCTGGTAAAGGTGGTCTACGACTACGACTACCACTAGCAGTACCAACATTGACAGAAGGAACCCGCAAGGGTAGCCAAGTTGGTGTAGCAGTAGAGCGCGGGACCGCAAGGTCACGAGTTCGATCCCCTGCATAAACCTTCTTGGTTGAGCCTGTCACACATGGCTTGCCAAGTGTGGTTTACATGGCGGCGTGGTTTGCGTGCTCTGCGTCGGTCGGGGTTTACCACAGGCGCACTCGAAAGAGTAGCGGCTGCGGGTTCCTTCGTCAACAAAAAAAAAAAAAAAACATTGACAGAAGGAACACTAGTAGGTGTATGAGGTTCATTTTCTTCAAGTTCAACAATATTATCTAATTGAACGTTATCATATTCATTATCTTCTATTCCAAATTCTTCTTGCATTTGATCATAATCTATATTTTGATTAGATGATGAAGAACCTATAGATTTTTTACCCCTTAAACTAGATTTATGGCGCAGTCCCGATGCAATTCCCCTTAGCAAAGACATTATAAAATATTTAAATAATCAACAAATAAATATGACAATTTAATAAAATAATAAGAGAATGAAACGAGTGTATCAAACTTCGGGATTCAGAATTCAATTGAAATTTGAAGCTCGAAGTCTTGCGTCTTGATACTTTGAATTTGAAAACTAATAATAATAATAACTTGAAAATTGATAATAAAGATAATTAAGAGAGTATGAGAAATTGAGAATTAGAGAATTGAGAGAATTGTTGTGTGATAAAAATGAAAAAAATGTAGAAAATTTATAGATTTTTTAAAGGGTAAAAATGTAATTAAAAATAATAATAAACAAAAAAAAAACGATCGAAATGACCGTTGACACCCCCCCACGGCCCCACCCCCTCCCCAACGGTAACATTACCGTTACTTCTTTTTTTGTGTGTTACCGGTCCGGACCGGTTAACCGGTAATGTAACCGGTTTCCGTTACCGGATCTAACCGGTCCGGACCTTACCGGGTTTTAACATAACCCGTGCGGGTTGAGGTTGGGTGTCAACCCAACCCCCAATTCGGTAAGCCCTTAACGATCCGGTCCGGATCGAATTTTCTATCGGGTCAACCAGTCCGGTTCCAGGTCAATCCGGACAGACAGGTTTAATTCCTATTATCCTACTCTTGTTATATCTTAAATTTGGAATTCAAGAAACGCTAATATCTTTACAACCTTTTCCATGTCATGCTCCGGAAAATTCAAAATATCACATTTCTTTTATAATATGAAAGGCAATATCTTAAGAATTAAATTAAGGATATTTCTCAACTGGCATTTAATTAATTCAATGTTATACTATGCTTGGATAATTACTGAATTAATCTAGCAAAGTTGCCTCACTTGTGCTGAATATCTTACATTTGGAATTTAATGCTTCAAGAGATGGTACTATCTTGACAACTTCATGCTCCTGAGAATTCAAAATAAGTTTTTAAAGTATTCTCTCAATCTTAGTCAAAATATTTTTTCATAGTTGGCAGCGTATAAAATTCATAAAAAAGAAGAAGCAATCTGATGCACTAATTAACCTCCCTTTTATGCGTGGAGTTTAGAGAAAAATTAAATTAAATTACTGTATTCGTCTCAAAATACTTGTCGTACTTGCTAAAATTAAAATATCTATCTCAAAATACTTGTAATTTTAGAAGTTGAAAATAAAAGAAATTATTTTTCTCCATTTTATCCTAGATAATTGTTTTGAAGACTACAAAACAAACACCTCAATTATGACACATACATTGAGTAAATATATATTCAATGAAACGAGATTATATCTTTAAGACATAAATGAAAATAGTCAAATACCCCTCCTACTTATTTTTTTAAGGTGCATATAAATCGAAAATATGTATTTTGATACGGAGAGAGTAAGTCAATATGTGCAACGCTACGTACCCTGCAATTTTAATTCTTTGAATAAATGAGTTTGGATTCATGGATTTCTTTTAAGATATATCATATATATATAATTATAAAAGTTGCGTATATTTATGTCGGCTGTATCTATTTTTCTCTATTCAGATCCATAGTATGTGTCTAGGTGTACACATTTGAATGAACTAAATTATTCATCACAATTAAACTATTCTTAACGCTCCATCAACTTACTGCAGCCCTTTTGCTTTATCCAGGTATGGAAAAAATCAAAGACAAATTATCAATTGTATAGAAAAGATGTAAATGACTTTAAGAGACTTGAATTTGCTTTGATTCAATATCCTATGCTACCTGTAACTATATACAGCTTACAAATGTGCAGAGATAAAGCTTAAAAATCAAAACTTTTTGTGATATATAATCAATAAAGGAGAAGAAGAGGATGGTGTAGGTGGAAAAGAAATAGGGGATGATGACATATGACAAGTGCATTTTGGATCATGTATTGCTTCTTTTCTGTGAAAATCAAGTTTACTACAGAAGACGCAATACCGCTCAAGATATGCTTCTTTTCCCCCCTCCTCCTCATCGTCATCTTCAGTGTCATCTGGGGTCTCATCTTCAAACTGTTCCACTGCCACAACCTTCCCAGGGTCATATCTGGTGTAAGTGAACCCAATTCTTGGAAACATCCGTTTAAGCATTCTCTCCAAATGGTCATCACAGTATTTCCGCCCTTGCTTGTAAAACAACAGAGGTGCAATGTGTAGAAAATATCTAGTATAATATAGTATACCATGTATTAGATATTTTAGCCTTTGGGGTGTATTAGAAATATCTAGAAATATTGGGGGTATTTTGTGCACTCAGTAATGTTTGAGTATTTGTACTGTCCATTCTATAACAGATGGACTGATTGATTCATTCTTCAATAATACACTTTACACGTTTCATTCTTTTCTCTCTCTTCTCTCCCTTCTCTCGTCTTCATCGTCTCTAACCGTCTCTCACACCATTGTTGCTTCCTGCAACTCACACCACTTCACCTCCCTACTTCTTCCTTCCTTTCAACTAACTGTTACACAGTGAAGTAAGTCACCGCTATTGTGCTGATTGAAGCTTAGCTTCGTTGATGCGATAAGTTACTGGTTTCGACGATGAACCGGTAAATTAACATGGTATCAGAGCCTCGTGAGTCGATGAGGTAGATTGGGGGGATTTCCAGCGCATGCAATAGGAAGTTCGAGGAATCTGCACAATCGAATGAGGAAAAATCACAGTTAGTCGGTGAAAGGAAATGTTCGACACATGCAAAAGGATATTCAAGGAGTCTGCATGTCGAGTGAAGGAAATCTACAGATCGATGAAAATCGGTAAGTAATTTCGTCGAAATACAGATAAGGATACACAGATCTGTAGTTTCAGATCAGTAATTTCGTATGTGAAATTGTACTGAAACACAAACACAAACAATGGAGAACATTGGTGAGGAATTGTCCAGTGAAACAACGACAGTGACGATGACTGTGGATCATAATCATCCGCTATATCTGTTTCCATCTGATGCGCCGGGGTCATTATCGGTGGGGGTTACGCTGAGTGGAATGGACAACTACACGATATGGAGTAGGGCAATGAAGCTAGCATTGTTGGGAAAGAACAAGCTAGGATTCGTCGATGGAACAATAAGGAGGGAGATGTTTCAAGGGGATATGGCAAGATTGTGGGATAGGTGTAATGCCATCGTTGTTTCGTGGCTGATGGGAAATGTGAACAAAATCCTATTCAGTGGAATGCTGTTCAATGCAGAGTCTCATACAATCTGGGAAGAATTAAAAGAAAGGTTCGATAAGGTGAATAGTGCAAGGGCTTTTCAATTGCATAAAGAGATTTTTACATTAAGGCAAGGAATCATGCCTATGTCAGTGTATTACACCAAGCTTAAGGACTTATGGGACGAATATGACTCGATCATGCCTCCTCCAAATTGTTGTCCTAAATCAAAGGAATTCAGTAGCCATTTACACTATCAGAGAGTATTGCAGTTTCTGATGGGGCTAAATGAAGGATATAATCAGGCGAGAAGCCAGATCTTAATGATGCAGAAAATACCTAGTCTAAATCAGGTATACGCAATGGTGAACCAAGAGGAAAGTCAAAGGATAGTTGCTGGAAATAGTCGAATGATGCAGGAGACAATTGACTCAGCTGCAATGTTTACAGCCAGAAATGGAGCAGGAAGAGGTGGAAATGGAACTACTAGTGGAGTCACAAAGCAAAGAAAACCATACAATCCCAATGCGTATTGTGATTACTGTCATGGCAAGGGACATTTTAGACAAGATTGCAACAAGTTGATGAAGTGCGATTATTGTCACAAAACAGGACATGTACAAGATGACTGTTATAGATTAATTGGATACCCTGAGAATTTCAAAAGTAAAACTAAGAAGGCATACAATGTGGCAGGATCTGAAATATGTTATGATGCTACTGGCAAGGAAAATGAACCAGCATACAATCAGCAAAGGAATCTTCAGCAGAGTTATGGATATAATCAGGAGACTCAACCATTATACAATCAACAAAGACCTTTGCAGCAGAGCTATGGGCACAACCAGGAGCCTCAATCCTTTCACGGTCGACACTGATCGGCGATCAGCGAACATGAAGCTCCTGGATGAGAAAACTGGAAGAATGGGAATTGCAAATATGGCAGGTATGACCTCTTCTGATGCTAAGATGCAAATGAAATGGATTGTGGATTCAGGAGCCACTAACCACATGGTTGGTAACAAGAGTTGTTTGAAAAATGCATACTTACCAGAGAATACAGGGAAAGTACACCTACCAACAGGTGACTCAGTCAAGGTGTCTCATGTTGGTGATTGCCATCTAGGGAAAGGTGATGTTCTTGGCAATGTTCTCTGTATGCCAACCTTCAAATTTAATCTTCTGTCTGTCTCAAAGGTGACCAAGGAGTTGAACTGTAGTGTGACCTTTTTCCCACACTATTGCATTTTTCAGGATCTCTCATCTGGGAAGGTGAGGGGGATTGGTAAGGAAGAGGATGGGCTGTACTGTATTAATGCGGATCTGAGAGAATAATGAGGAGAAGTTTCAGCAAAAGTGTATGGCAGCAGCACAATCTGTGGATGTGAAGACCTGGCACAAAAGATTATGCCATGTACCTATGAGTGTTTTAAAGAAGATGCCTTGTTTTAGTAATAAAGATTTCTTTGCTTTAGACAGATGTGAGATATGTCCTCTGGCAAGGCAAACAAGAATTCCTTTTCCCATTAGTACTAGTAGAGCTACTAAAGTTTTTCATTTACTACATGTTGATGTATGGGGTCCTTACAAGGTAGAAACATATAATGGAATGAGATACTTCTTGACTATAGTAGATGATTTCTCAAGATGGACTTGGGTGTTTCTAATGAGACTAAAATCAGATGTAGTTACAGTTTTAAAAGATTTCTTTGTTGAAGTTAGGAATCGATTTGGAACCCGATTCAAAAGGTCGTCGAACAATGTGTCACGACCGATCCGGGCGTGATGGTGCCTTACCGGGCACCTAGTGATACAACATCGAGAGAAAATCGCGGAAATAAAAACTAAAACATGAGACAAGTCATAAAGCATGAACTAGGCTAACCAAAACGGTCACCTTCCGAAATATATACATATATATATCAACACGAGCAGTTAAATCCTTTTACAACCACCGCCCAGCGATTACTACAGACCTCTAAGAATGTAACCATAACTATGACGGGACAGGGCCCCGCCATACCCCTGAATGTACAAGTAACTACACTGACAGGACTATACCAAAGACAAGCCTCCGAGAAAGCGGAGCTTCACAAAAAGCTGAACTGTGATCCTAAGAGCGCGGATCCACAACCGATGTACCTATACCTGCGGCATGAACGCAGCCCACCGAAGGAGGTCAGTACAAAAGGTACCAAGTATGTGAAAATTGTAAAAATACTGTAAATGAAATCATTTTAGTCTATATTAAGCGAGACATGTATGATAGCAAACTACGATCCACAATACATAAATAGTCATGTTAAGTCGGGGACTCGTGCCTCAAAGTCATTACTCAAATATAACAATGGGTCTCACGCCCACAACATCACTCATGCCCGTGGAATACCTTCCTCACCGGCGATCCATGATATAAAACATTCAGGAGTACATGAACACGTGTCCCACGTGTCATAATAAACCATGCAGGGGTAAATGCGAAGGCATAGCCGACTACTAACACCCATAGTACTAACAAGGTCATAAAGCGTATCATGAGATATGTCTAGACCGTCACATGATCAAAGCCGGTCACACGCGCGCGGTATCGATGTGCGCGTCAGCCTGGAACTCTCGCGACTCGCATAGGCCAACCTCGTAGGCCCGCGTGAGGTATAACCCGCGTCGAGGGTAGCTACTCCCGGCGTCCGCTGGACTCGCGATCGCGTAGCCACATGTAGATCGCGTGACCATAAAGGCCGCACACTAACACGGAACTCGTAGCTCGCATAGGTCCCCGGACCCGCATGAGGTATTCTCGAATCATGGTCCTGCATCACCGAGTCTACCGCGTGGAGGCGGCAACCTCGGAAACATGTCAAGGTGGCGGTACAATACCAACATAACGGTGATAGTTAAACAACTTAAGCGCGATCGAAACCCCTTTACACAAACATCACAAGATACTAACACACGCGTAGCATCCTGGCATGTTTACTTAACAAATCAACAAGAAAGTATTACAAGGCTATCACAAACCAACACAATCAAGTTATACACACAAGGTACTTTCTACTATATGATTAACAAGATCGGGTTTTATCCCCAAAGTACTTTATACATTAACTCTTTAAAAGATACGTTACTTTCACAAAAGTCACACAATACGTAGTATAAGAAAATAAAGTGACTAATATTTTAATTAAACCAAAACAACGTCGGACTTTCCTTTTAAACCAAATTAAGACAATAACATGCCTTCCTTTTAGACCAAAACACTTCTCCTTTAAAGTCAAATTACCATTTTAAAACCAATGATAAAACCATTCCTTTGTTTTCATAAAGTCGTTATAACTAACTTCCCATAAAGTTGTTATAACACTTTATGTTCTAAACCAAAACTCTTCAATTCTACAAGTCTCTTTCCTTTTAAAACAACCATAAGTATTCTTTTAAAACCCAAATAATGTACTCTTTTCAAAATAAGTAACCTATACTTAAAATCAAGTTACTTCTCTTTTCCGAAAACAAGTCGTTATAAGTCAAGTCTCTTATCTTTGAAGATCAAGTCTCTTAACTTTCAAAATCAAGTTGTCTATAAGTCAAGTCTCTTATCTTTGAAGATCAAGTCTCTTAACTTTCGAATCAATAAACCATTCTTTTACCTACATAAAGTCGTTATAACTAACTTCCCATAAAGCTATTATAACACCCTATGTTTAAACCAACCAAAACACTTAGCACGTACGCGTCACTGCTACATAGTTTACAAAACATCATGCTAGAAAGGATAGGAAGAGGTTCACATACCTCGCGACGATTATCGACGATAAGCAAAGCGCTCACAAGATCAGTAACCTCGCTAGCCTTTTCCACTCATCAAGGTAGAATACGCTACTCGTAGTACTTCCACCTATATAGGCCACAAACGCTATTAACTTCTAAACACACTGCGGTTCCATTTTCTCTGAAAATTCGGCAAGACCTCCCCGAAATCACATAAATCTCCTCCTAACAAGGCCCGCTACTGTGCCAATAACTCCCGGGATTACACGCCTAACCTGACGTGTTCAAATCGCTTCACAATAATACAACGATCAGTAAATACAATCTATGTAAATACAGTTCAATACTCATTCTAAATATAGTATACTCAACTATACATTACTACAACATGTAATATCCAATTACAATAGGGGGGGGCATAAATCATTACCTCGATAAGCCCAAAATTATCCAAGATTAAATGTCGATCCTGAGCAACGCGTTTAGCTCCAAGTCCTTACGCCTGACCCGCTCCAAGCGACCCTTAGAAGTTTCTAAACAACCTCTAAACACTTCAACCAAAGCTATGAAGGTTTTTCTAGTGGTTTCATTTGCGACTTTCTAATAAAGTAGGATTTACGGGCTCACAGTATTTAAACAACTTTGGAATACTACTAGGGATACTAGGCTAGTGTATTTGGAATTATACCACAATACACCAAGTATTCTACACAAGGGGAGGGTGGGACGAAACCAATACAAAGGGAGGAAGTATTTTGCTCTTGGAAGCTTTAGTGAGATGAACTTATTCATCAACCAAGGGTCTATTTATGTAACAATGGAGGTCAAGATCCATCTAAGTGTATGGCCAAGATTGGGCCATGTGTGTGTGGGTCCCACCACACCACATGGCCAACGAAATGGGTGCCAAGTGTAAGGCCATTTCGGCGAGGTGAGTAGGTGACAAGTGGCTAGCCACTTGTCACACCATTTCGCCCACATGGCCACGAGGGTGACACGTGTCGCTCGATTATCAAATATTACGTCTTCGAAAATATCCAAAAAGCGGAAACCTCAAAACAAAGCGGGCCCCACAAAACCGTAAATTTCTCCGTGGGCCCACGTGGCCCTTTCCGAAAATAAAATCTCAAAATTCTAATATAATCAGAAGTTCAAATACCAAATCGGGAATCCAATTCCCATTAACGAACCTTTTTCTTCACAAAACCGGAAACTTTTAGTCGAAAAAATCACATCTTCCTTTCTTTCCAATATTTACGTCAGATTCTCGTGCGTATGTCCTCGCATACATACCACGGAACTACGGGGTATAACATTCTTCCTTAGAAACATTCGTCGAATGTTCCTTCTAAGTCTCTAAACATACATATGTCGGTGTAGTCTCCACTACTACACTTACAAACCGATCATGCCACGATGGCGGAATATAACATGTGCGCAAAACTCCATTTCATGCTAACGAGGAATCACCTCAATCATCTCAAAAGCTCTCACCCATGATCAAACGATACTCCTTTCGCATCTTCACAACAGAATGACCACTTAGTTCTCATAACATATGTTCACCTTCCACTTACTGCCGTACCACTCGCCGTAACTCGAACTCCTCCTAATAAGCGTGCACGTTTACGTTGACTCAGTCGCTAACAATTTCCTCTGGATAAGCTTCACCCTATCCACATCCCGGTGAAACAAGTAGGGACCAACTATCCGAACGCGCCAACCTTGAACCAATCGATCGTGACTACACTTCCGCCTATACAAGGCTTCATAAGGCGACATCCGAATCGTAAGGTAGCTATCATAAAACTCACTTACCCAAGAGGCACACAATCCTCACGGCTACCCCGAAATCAAAACATCGCCCGCAACCTATTCTTAACTATCCGGGTAAACGCATTGTTCTTCCGGCGGGGTGAATGCACATCGAGACTCACTGAGTTCCAACCACCGCCGTAACACCTTGGACACAAAAGACATAGCCGAAAAATTGGGCTCCACTGTCATATAAAAGTAGGAATCCCGCAGCCTTACAACCTTCCCGATATATAACATATCGCCACCCTCCGCCGAGTAAATAGTCCCGCTGAAAAGGCGAGATGGTGACCTCATCAGCGACCATCGGTCGAACGCATCCTCGAACTCGTCACGATGGTTAACTAACCTTGGACCTAACACCCTCGTAATCCTATCACAAAGCGGGACCACCACAAATTGACCACATCTCGCTGCGGGTTGACCCGCGAAACGGCCCTCAACCCGACCCATAATCGCACTCAAACTCTTGTTCCCGATCCGAACAATCTTACCTATTCAAGTCATGAAAGCTACCACTTTCACCTTACACATCCCAAGGAAAATATCCTCAAAACATTTCATGCATACCAAGTGTTTGACAAAGATTAACCGTAAAATCCTTTTCTCAAGACGGCGCTTACATCTAAGGTCTCAACGTGTACTATTCTAAGGTTCACACCTTCCATGACCCCATACTTATCCTTTCAACTAACCATGTTTTCTAATTCACACTTAACACAATGCTATCCGTACATAGCACCTAACATGTACTCCACCATAATATCATAAACAAAATCTCCTAAGGGCTAAAGATATCTCTGCAACTCCGCCTCACTTTCCTTTGCCGTTCTAATCATAATCACGCCTGCGGCGCTAGCTATATAAGGTGTTGAACCACCATCGATCCCGGCGTGAGGCTCTACATCTGTGCTACCTACAGTCGACAAACTCTCACCAAATTGCCCTATTGGCGCAAACACAAAAGCTGTCGAAGCAGTACGACACTCCTCATAATGGAGTCTACTACTATGGCGAAGCGAGGTGGGTGACCTCATCCGACTAACACCCTTCTCGAACAATCGAACCGCTGATCGACCCGGCGACGGTGAGTCATCCTCCGTAACCTCTCACCGGACATCCTCCCATCACACGGCGACGCCACGGGTATAACAATCTCCCAACAAGTACGACACGCGAGGATCATCCTCGGATCTATCCATAGAATTCGCGAATCGCAACTCAAGAAATCCTAAGTCTCGGACTATCGGATCTAGGGAATCGCGTCTGCCGGAACCACCGGCTCCGTCGTCCTCATTTCGACCACTAGCCTAGCTAGTAATCGGGCTATCACCTTAATTCATATCCTCGGCTCCCGGCCGTGGGCTGAGGCTCGTATCGTGGCCTCGATAAGCCGCCGCTCTAACTCTGCGGGCTAGCGGCATCATAAAAACTCGTCGTCTCAAGTACTATCTCGGTAAGAACGGGCACGTGCCCTCGTAACCCTCGTGTTCAACTCGTAGCTCCTCTCGCTTTGCCTTGCTCATCCGGCCCTGGTTGCGCGGCGGAGGCATACGGGTACATAAGAATACGCCGATGAGTCCAACTTACAACACGGCTCAAGGCACGATCTCGTAATGAGAAGAATGGAAACCAATCCTAAATGTCCTGCTGACCTCACGATTATAGATGTGGTGCACAACACACCGATAATCAAGACTCTACTAGACACTGCTCGTAGACACTTTCAGAGGACTAATCGCTCACGATACCACTTTTGTCACGACCGATCCGGGCGTGGATCGTGCCTACCGGGCACCCTAGTGATACAACATCAGAGAAAATCAGCGGAAATAAAAACTAAAACATGAGACAAGTCATAAAGCATGAACTAGGCTAACTAAAACGGTCACCTTCCTGAATATATACATATATATCAACACGAGCAGTTAAATCCTTTTACAACCCCGCCACAACGGATTTCTGCACTCTAAGAATGTAACCATAACTATGACGGGACAGGGCCCCGCCATACCCCTGAATGTACAAGTAACTACACTGACAGGGGACTATACCAAAGACAAGCCTCCGGAGAAACGGAGCTTCCCAAAAAGCTGAACTGTGATCCTAAGAGCGCGGATCCACAACCGATGTACCTCTACTGCGGCATGAACGCAGCCCCGAAGGTCAAGATAACAGGTACCAAGTATGTGAAACTTGTAAAAATACTGTAAATGAAATCATAATAGTCTATATAAAGCAGGAGACATGTATGATAACCAAACTACAGTCCACAATACATAAATAGTCATGTTAAGTCAGGGACTCATGCCCTCAAAGTCATTACTCAAATATAACAATGGGTCTCACGCCCACAACATCACTCATGCGTGGAATACCTTCCTCACGGCGATCCATGATATAAAACATTCAAGGAGTACACATGAACACGAGGTCCCACTGTGTCATAATAAAGCATGTCAGGTAAATACGACGGCATAGACGTCTACTAACACCAATAGTACTATAAAGGTCATAAACTGTATCATGAGATATGTCTAGATCGTCACATGATCAAAGGCCGGTCACACGCGCGCGATATCGATGTGCGCGTCTAGCCTGGAACTCCTCGCACTCGCGTAGGCCAACCTCATAGGCCCGCATGAGGTATAACCCGCGTCGAGGGTAGCTTACTCCCGGCGTCACGACTCGCGATCCGCGTGGCCACATAGATCGCGTGACCATAAAGGCCGCACTAACACGGAACTCGTAGCTCGCGCATAGGTCCCCGACCCGCGTGAGGTATTCTCGAATCATGGTCCTGCATCGCTGAGTCTACCCGCGTCGGAGGCGCCAACCTCGGAAACATGTCAAGGTGAAGCGGTACAATACCAACATAACGGTGATAGTTAAACAACTTAAGCGCGATGGAAACCCTTTACACAAACATCACAAGATACTAACACACGTAGCATCCTAGCATGTTTACTTAACAAATCAACAAGAAAGTATTACAAGGCTATCACAAACCAACACAATCAAGTTATACACACAAGGTACTTTCTATATGATTAACAAGATCGGGTTTTTATCCCCAAAGTACTTTATACATTAACTCTTTAAAAGATACGTTACTTTCACAAAAGTCACACAATACGTAGTATAAGAAAATAAAGTGACTAATATTTTAATTAAACCAAAACAACGTCGGACTTTCCTTTTAAACCAAATTAAGACAATAACATGCCTTCCTTTTAGACCAAAACACTTCTCCCTTTAAAGTCAAATTACCATTTTAAAACCAATGATAAAACCATTCCTTTGTTTTCATAAAGTCGTTATAACTAACTTCCCATAAAGTCGTTATAACACTTTATGTTCTAAACCAAAACTCTTCAATTCTACAAGTCTCTTTCCTTTTAAAACAACCATAAGTATTCTTTTAAAACCCAAATAATGTACTCTTTTCAAAATAAGTAACCTATACTTAAAATCAAGTTACTTCTCTTTTTCAGAAAACAAGTCGTTATAAGTCAAGTCTCTTATCTTTGAAGATCAAGTCTCTTAACTTTAAAAATCAAGTTGTCAATAAGTCAAGTCTATTATCTTTGAAGATCAAGTCTCTTAACTTTCGAATCAATAAACCATTCTTTTACCTACATAAAGTCGTTATAATTAACTTCCCATAAAGCTATTATAACACCCTATGTTTAAACCAACCAAAACACTTCGCACATGTACTTCTACCGTACTACATAGTTTACAAAACATCATGCTAGAAAGGATAGGAAGAGGTTCACATACCTCGCGACGATTATCGACGATAAGCAAAACGCTCCGCGATCAGTAACCCCGCTAGCCTTTTCCACTCATCAAGTAGAATACGCTACTCGTAGTACTTCCACCTATATAGGCCAAACGTCTATTAACTTCTAAACACACGGTTCCATTTTCTACGAGAAAATTCGCAGACCTCCCCGAAATCACATAAATCTCCTCCTAACAAGGCGCTACTGTGCGATAACTCCCAGGGATTACACGCCTAACCTGACGTGTTCAAATCTGCTTCACAATAATACAACGATCATCAGTAAATACGTTCTATGTAAATACGGTATACTCATTCTAAATATAGTATACTCAACTATACATTACTACAACATGTAATATCCAATTACAATAGGGGCGTAAATCATTACCTCGATAAGCCCAAAATTATCCAAGATTAAATGTCGATCCCGAGCAACGTTTAGCTCCAAGTCCTACGCCCAACCCGCTCAGCGACCGCTTAGAAGTTTCTAAACAACTTCTCTAAACACTTCAACCAAAGTATGAAGGTTTTCTAGGGTTTCATTTTGCGACTTCTAATAAAGTAGGATTTACGGGCTCCTAGTATTTAAACAACTTTGGAATACTACTAGGGATACTAGGCTAGTGTATTTGGAATTATACCACAATACACCAAGTATTCTACACAAGGGGAGGGTGGGGACGAAACCATACAAAGGGAGGAAGTATTTTGCTCTTGGAAGCTTTCAGTGAGATGAACTTATTCATCAACCAGGGTCTATTTATGTAACAATGGAGGTCAAGATCCATCTAAGTGTATGGCCAAGATTGGGCCATGTGTGTGGGTCCCACACCACATGGCCAACGAAATGGGTGCCAAGTGTAAGGCCATTTCGGCCAGGTGAGTAGGTGACAAGTGGCTAGCCACTGTCACACCATTTCGACACGTGGCCACACGAGGGTGACACGTGTCGCCCCGATTCGTCAAAATATTACGTCTTAGAAAATATCCAAAAGCGGAAACCTCAAAAACAAAGCGGGCCCCACAAAACCGTAAATTTCTCCCGTGGGCCCCACGTGGCCATTTCCGAAAATAAAATCTCAAAATTCTAATATAATCCGAGAAGTTCAAATACCAAATCTGGGAATCCAATTCCCATTAACGAACCTTTTTCTTCACAAAAACCGGAAACTTTTCCGTCGAAAAAAATCACATCTTCCTTTCTTTCCAATATTTCTGTCGTATTCTCGTACGTATGTCCTCGCATACATACCCTGGAACTACGGGGTATAACACAATGGAGGAGAGTTCTTTAACCATAATTGTAAAGAGCTTTTCACACAATGTGGTGTGGTACATGAGAGTACATGTCCATACTCACCACAACAGAATGGTGTGGTAGAAAGGAAGCACAGACATATATTGGAAACAGCTAGAGCTATTAAGTTCCAGGCCAACCTACCAGACAGGTTTTGGGGCTTACTGGTGATAGGAGCTGTATACATTCTGAATAGGGTACCTTCCACTGTTATTGGAAACAAGTCACCTTATGAGTTGTTGTATAACAAGCCTCCATCACTTTCTCATTTAAGGGTGATTGGGTGTCTGTGTTTTGCAACAACATTGGTAAGGCAGGACAAGTTCAGCCCCAGGGCAGTGAAAGTTGTTTTCCTTGGCTATGGTAAAACAAGCATCACGACAGTGGAACATTAAACTCACCACAGCCCTGGTTGATTCTGGTTTCAAGCAGAGCAACAGAGACTACTCTCTGTTTACTAAACATGCAGATAGCAGTATTGTGGTTGTCTTGGTGTATGTGGATGACTTATTGATCACTGGAGATAATCTATCACTTATTCAGTCTACAAAAGACACTTTAAAGTCAGCATTCAAGATAAAAGATCTCGGAGAGTTACGATATTTTCTTGGGATAGAGTTTGCCAGGAGTGCCCAAGGCATACTCATGCACCAACGAAAATGTCACGACCCGACCGGGGATCGCCCGGTGCCCTACACAGGCACCCTACGTATACATCGAGAGATAATCAATACATACATGAAACTTATAAAATAAAACAACAGAAGTAAAACAACAGGTTAGCCGATAGGGCTACCTTCCTGGACATACATATATACAACCGAAGCAGTTGCCTCCTTTTCTTTACAAACTGAACCACAATGTGTGACTACAGACCTCTAAGAGTTTTAACATAACATCTGTGGCGGGGCCCGCCATACCCCGAATATACATGAATCTACTACTTGGGAAAACTGTACAAGAGATAAAGCCTCCGAGCAAATGGAGCTTTTTCCCAAAAAGCAACCGAGATCCTAAGAGCAGGATCACCAACTGGTACCTAAAACTGCGGGCATGACGCGGCCCCAAGAAGTCGATAACAGTGCGAATATGAAAGCGAAATAACGTCTGATGCAGATCATAACCGTACAAAAGAATGACAAGGACAAGTATAAAACAATACATACGGATCTGCCGTGTCATTACCACTTATGGACTTAATCGCACCTTATTATCTTTTCCATTCTTAATAAAAAACTATAGCCACATTCTTACGTACATGATTAGGAAAAATCATTAAGTTCATTACTGTATAACTTACTTATCTTTCATAAGTATAATCCGGCTCTTTCAGGGAGGGCACTACACTACCCCCCGAACGGGGCCGCGATCAAGTCACATAGTGCGCGTAAAGGTATCTTGCCGGCCCGATCTCGGGTCGATAATGTCATATAGTGCGTCGTAAAGGTATCTCGCCCGACCCGTTCCGGGTCGATAATGTCATATAGTGCGCGTGAAAGGTATCGCCCGACCCGTTCTGGGTCGATAATGTCATATAGTGCGCGTAAGGTATCTGCGGCCCATTCTGGGTCGATAATGTCATATAGTGCGCGTAAAGGTATTACGCCGTCCATTCTCGGGTCGATAATGTCATATAGTGCGCGTAGGTATCTTGCGGCCCATTCCTGGGTCGATAATGTCATATAAAATCCGGGAATTTAACCCAACGTACTACGCGCCTCTACTCCTTTAGAAAGACTCTTTTTCAATTACAACTTCCCAGATACTAACAACTATAGTATCAAGTCCTATCCGTCTTTCAAGACAAGTCACAATACATTTTTAGAAATACAATTACCGGCTTCTAAAATAAGTGACTCATTTCTTAAAAAACCCTAAGCAACTGGTACCTTAAAAATAGTTTGCCTTTCCTTATTTCAAATCATTTCTTTGCTTACATTACTGAAGAAAACCATTCTTTTAACCTTCCATAAAGCCGTTATAACCAACTTCCCATAAAGCCGTTATAACCCTTTATGGTTCTAGACCAACTCATTCCTTTTATAACCAAGAGACTTCTACTTTTTGAAACCAAGTATTAAATACTTTCAAATCAATTCTCTTAACTTTCAAAAATACAATTAGTCTCTTAACCTTTAGAACTCAAGTGACTCCTTTTATTATAAAACCTTAGGCAATTGATGCCTTAAAATCAAGTTGCCTTTTTCATTTAAAACAAGTCATTTATCTTTCCATAAAGCAAATATAACTAACTTCCCATAAAGCCGTTATATTCACTTTATGTCTTAGCCAAAAACAATTTCCTATCCAAGGGACTTATACGTTTAAAACGGAACAAGTATCACATACTTCTAAACTCTTCAAGTCCCTTAACTTTACTAAGACTTAAGACATCCTTAATATTTTCAAAGAAGTGAGTTAACTTCCTAACTCACCCGACTTGGCATTTTATAAGGCTAGCAAAGAATGTCAAAGTCTTGTACGTCTATCGTACTACATACGTGCAACTAGTCATGCTTAAAGATGGGAAAAGTTCTACATAGAGTAGATCACACAACTACCTCTTAACTTCTAAGAGTAACAGGAAACATGAAATGATACCACAGGTATATTCCATACATAGAATCATGCCAAAGGAAGGAAGAGGTTCGCATACCTCGCGACGATTGTCGACAAGTAGCAAAATGCTCCAAAGTACTTCAACCTTGAGCTATCCCATTCTTCAAGTAGGATACGCTATACTTAGTTCTTCAACCTATCATGGTCACAATACGTCCATTAACCTCTTACTTCAAACGTAAAATATTCTAAGTGCTAAGTCGCCAAATTCTACGGAAAATCGGACAGCACCTCCTTTGTTTCTACTACTATGCCACCTTTTTCAAGGCCGAATACAATAACCAAACAGCCCCAATTGGCTCACCACAATCTATAAGGTAGTACAAAACTAATGAATAACAACTACTAGTCCAATTTTCGGCCATAATGAATACAACAATACCAATTCTTATCCAATTTCCATTTCCATCCAAGTTATTAGCCTTATATGATATCAAGTCGCAAACGATTATAACTACTATAATCTTCAAGTATGTAACATGCGGCGATTCTAATAAACGACTAAATCGTAATCCAACTTCACAAGGCTTACTATACATTTCGGATTTTTAAGGCTACAAGCAATCCATAATACTAATCAAACTTCAATACATACTTCATGCTAGCAACAAGTAAAGCTAACAACAAAATAAATAATCTTGTAATACTTTCAAAGAACAAGATTATACCTCAACGATTCTTAATCCAATTCCAAATCCAAGTCGCTCCTAGCAACTTAGAGACTCTTCAAGACACTTCAATCCGCTACTTGAGACCCTTAGAACAATACCAACAACTTTCCTTCAAACCTCCAATCCAAAACCTAGAAAGCCACTAGGTTTTCACTTTGCGACTAACCCAAAACTATCTTTTCCGAGATTTTTCTATTGAGATATGCTTACACTACACTTAGGAACCTTGGTTTAAAGTGGGAAGATTATTGGACATGGAACAAAAAAAAATTTCTTCTTGGAGTGAGCTTAGCCGAGAGCTCCTAAAGGTGTAGCACAATATTTGTGGAAATTTTTCTAAGTATGGAACTAGTCTTGCAATGTGGATGAATATATAAAACATTGGAGGGTGTAGATTAGAACACTTGTGAGGTTTGGATGAGTTTCTACTAAATATCAAGTCTAAGTGGGGTCATTGACTTGGTCAATTCTCTCATGCTACAAGTTGCAAGACTTAATCATCCTACCAAAGGTCAAATGACCATTTAGTCCATGGCATTTCGTCCAAGCTCTCTAAAAGGGGGGGTGACACGTGTCGCCCTCCCATTCGTCATAATAATACGTTTTCCGACAAATTCATAATTTCCGATAAACTTTTACAAGTCTCAAATTTTAACACTTACGAGTTCTCACGTACGTTCTTAAAACATGTCCTGTAAATACGGGGTGTAACATTCTTCCCCCCTTAGAAACATTCGTCCCCGAATGTTCTTTCGGAGTCAAACTTATAATTGGCGACATAATTTCCTTTCACAAACACGACATACTAATAATGCCACACATGGCCCTAATGCATGCACGTGCTTATCCGTCCATCATAAGCCCCAAAAGAGATTATCTTTCGCATTTCCAACTCCTTCTAACATATATATAGTCTCAATATAATCTGCTTCATAAAACTTAAACATACCATAACTTATCATGTAAACAAGTTTCTAAAGGTCAAGGACATACCGAAACCATATAGGCGGTTGAAGGACCGCTAAAGTCGGAACTTCCACCACGACCTGCGCGGCACTACCGGTGTATGGACATCTGTCTAGCTATTGAAGGCGAAGAACATGGCCCGATCCGATGGCGTGTTGTCCACCAGGACCCCCTCTATAAGGACACTCTCTTAACATATGGCCTAGACGTCCACAAGAAAAACAAGCACCCGTACCGGCGCGACATACCCCAGAATGTAACCTACCACATCGGGCACGTTGAGGCAAAGGTGGCCTCGATCGTCTGAACCCCATCTCGCGAGACTCTGAAGCTCTAGAGACTGGCCGCTCACTGCATTCCCGTGGTCGTGAAAACCCCGCCGAAAAGCGTGGAGGAGCACACGGTCTGGGCCGCAATGTAGACCTAGTCTGCTCCGAGGCTGTCGCCTCTAAAATCGCTCTGAGACCACGATGTCTTGGCCTCTTGGTGGCTCGAGTCAAATTGATCCTCCTCTCTCTATCCTCTATCCTCGCGCATAGGCTGCGTCTAGCAATGTCCATACGGTGAAGAGCCACCCCAAGCATCGGTAATCATATGACTGCCTAGCCCCATCACATAACGATGAACTCTATCCGCCATGTTAGCTACTGATGGTGTGCGCATGCACGCCAATGAGTCAAACTCGTGCTATACTCCCTGATAGTCCTTCCATTCTGCCTCAAGGTCAAAAATCTATCTACGCGGGCCCTCCTCATCTCAGGAGGCAAAAAGTGATCCATAAAGGCCTCTGTGAACTCCTCCCAAACAGCTGGAAGAGCATCATCCCCTCTCGTCAGCACCCATGACTCAAACCAGTTCAACGCAATATCGCGTAACTGGTAGAGGCTAGTATAACGAACTCTGTCTCGAAGCCTTAAGAACTGCATAGTCGTTGTAGGCTGCCGAGCGAACTCCTGCGGATCTTCGCCGGACCTCGAACCATAAAACTCGGGCGGATGACAACCGAGAAAATCCGGATCCGCAAATCGGCTCACAGGGTTAGCTACACCGCTCTCGCTGCCCTACCACTATGTCAGTCAATAGTCTGATCTGTTCTCCATAATCCTGCCGCTGCCTGGTGAGGCTGGAGGCTCGAGTCGGAACCTGCGGAGCTCCGCCGCTCTCGGCTCTAATCTGCCGGCGTGGTGAACTCATTGCCGCCTACTACCTCGTGCATAGTCTGTGCCCGAGTCCCGTAACCCTCTGTGTACCTCTGCGACTCCGATCTTCCGCGTGCCTTCAGGCCACAGTCGCCAGGAGGCATAACTATTTCATAAGAATAAGTCAGAGAGGATTCAACCTAATAAGACAGCTCTACTGCACGATCTTAGAAAGAGAAGAATGGAAACCAACCCTAAATGTCCTGCAGCCTCCTGATTATAGATGTGGTGCACAACACACCGATAATCAAGACTCTACTGACACGGTGCGTAGACACTTTTCGAGGACTAATCGCTCACGATACCACTTTTGTCACGACGACCGGGCCGATCGCGATCGGTGCCCTACACGGGCACCTGCAGTATACATCGAGAGATAATCACGAACATACATGAAACTTATAAAATAAAACAACAGTAAAACAACAGTTAGCCGATAGGCTACCTTCGCAGACATACATATATACAACCGGCGATTGCCTCCTTTTCTTTACAAACCGAACCACAATGTGTGACTACGGACCTCTAAGAGTTTTAACATAACATCGTGGCGGGACGGGGCCGCCATACCCCGAATATACATGAATCTACTACTTGGGAAAACTGCATCAAGAGATAAAGCCTCCGAGCAAATGGAGCTTTTTCCCAAAAAGCAACCGAGATCCTAAGAGAGGATCACCAACACAGGTACCTAAAACTGCGGGCATGAACGGCCCGAAGGTCGATCTAACAGTGCAGAATATGAAGCGAAATAACGTGATAAGCGTGATCATAGCATACAAAGAATGACAAGGACAAGTATAAAATAATACATACTGGATCCTCGTCGTGTCATTACCACTTATGGACTTAATCGCACCTTATTATCTTTTCCATTCTTAATAAAAACTATAGCCACATTCTTACGCATACGATTAGGAAAAATCATTAAGTTCATTCTTGTATAACTTACTTATCTTTCATAAGTATAATCCAGCTCTTTCGGGAGGCACTACACTACCCGAACTGGGACGCGATCAAGGTCACATAGTGCGCGTAAAGGTATCTTGCCGCCCGATCACGGGTCGATAATGTCATATAGTGCGTAAAGTAAGGTATCGCCGGCCCGTTCTCGGGTCGATAATGTCATATAGTATGCGTAAAGGTATCTTGCCTACCCATTCTGGGTCGATAATGTCATATAGTGCGCGTAAGGTATCTTTGCGGCCCATTCTGGGTCGATAATGTCATATAGTGCGCGTAAAGGTATTCGCGCGACCCGTTCTCGGGTCGATAATGTCATATAGTGCGCGTAAAGGTATCTTGCGACCATTCTGGGTCGATAATGTCATATAAAATCCGAATTTAACCCAACGTACTACGCGCTCTACTCCTTTAGAAAGACTCTTTTCAATTACAACTTCCCGGATACTAACAACTATAGTATCAAGTCCTATCCGTCTTTCAAGACAAGTCACAATACATTTTAGAAATACAATTACCAGAACACAAAATAAGTGACTCCTTTCTTAAAAACCCTAAGCAATCGTACCTTAAAAGCAGTTTGCCTTTCCTTATTTCAAATCATTTCTTTGCTTACATTCTTGAAGAAAACCATTCTTTAACCTTCCATAAAGCCGTTATAACCAACTTCCCATAAAGCCGTTATAACCCTTTATGGTTCTAGACCAACTCATTCCTTTTATAACCAAGAGACTTCTACTTTTTGAAACCAAGTATTAAATACTTTCAAATCAATTCTCTTAACTTTCAAAAATACAATTAGTCTCTTAACCTTTAGAACTCAGTGACTCCTTTTATTATAAAACCTTAGGCAATTGATGCCTTAAAATCAAGTTGCCTTTTTCATTTAAAACAAGTCATTTATCTTTCCATAAAGCAAATATAACTAACTTTCCATAAAGCCGTTATATTCACTTTATGTCTTAGCCAAAAACAATTTCCTATCCAAGGGACTTATACGTTTAAAACGGAACAAGTATCACATACTTCTAAACTCTTCAAGTCCCTTAACTTTACTAAGACTTAAGACATCCTTAATATTTTCAAAGAAGTGAGTTAACTTCCTAACTCACCCGACTTGGCATTTTATAAGGCTAGCAAAGAATGTCAAAGTCTTGTACGTCTATCGTACTACATACGTGCAACTAGTCATGCTTAAAGATGGGAAAAGTTCTACATAGAGTAGATCACACAACTACCTCTTAACTTCTAAGAGTAACAGGAAACATGAAATGATACCACAGGTATATTCCATACATAGAATCATGCCAAAGGAAGGAAGAGGTTCGCATACCTCGCGACGATTGTCGACAAGTAGCAAAATGCTCCAAAGTACTTCAACCTTGAGCTATCCCATTCTTCAAGTAGGATACGCTATACTTAGTTCTTCAACCTATCATGGTCACAATACGTCCATTAACCTCTTACTTCAAACGTAAAATATTCTAAGTGCTAAGTCGCCAAATTCTACGGAAAATCGGACAAAGACCTCCTTTGTTTCTACTACTATGCCACCTTTTTCAAGGCCGAATACAATAACCAAACAGCCTCAATTGGCTCACCACAATCTATAAGGTAGTACAAAACTAATGAATAACAACTACTAGTCCAATTTTCGGCCATAATGAATACAACAATACCAATTCTTATCCAATTTCCATTTCCATCCAAGTTATTAGCCTTATATGATATAAAGTCGCAAACGATTATAACTACTATAATCTTCAAGTATGTAACATGCGGCGATTCTAATAAACGACTAAATCGTAATCCAACTTCACAAGGCTTACTATACATTTCGGATTTTTAAGGCTACAAGCAATCCATAATACTAATCAAACTTCAATACATACGTCATGCTAGCAACAAGTAAAGCTAACAACAAAATAAATAATCTTGTAATACTTTCAAAGAACAAGATTATACCTCAACGATTCTTAATCCAATTCCAAATCCGAAGTCGCTCCCTAGCAACTTAGAGACTCTTCAAGACACTTCAATCCGCTACTTGAGACCCTTAGAACAATACAAACAACTTTCCTTCAAACCTCCAATCCAAAACCTAGAAAGCCACTAGGTTTTCACTTTGCGACTAACCCGAAAACTATCTTTTTCCGAGATTTTTCTATTGAGATATGCTTACACTACACTTAGGAACCTTGGTTTAAAGTGGGAAGATTATTGGACATGGAACAAAAAAAAATTTCTTCTTGGAGTGAGCTTAGCCGAGAGCTCCTAAAGGTGTAGCACAATATTTGTGGAAATTTTTCTAAGTATGGAACTAGTCTTGCAATGTGGATGAATATATAAAACATTGGAGGGTGTAGATTAGAACACTTGTGAGGTTTGGATGAGTTTCTACTAAATATCAAGTCTAAGTGGGGTCATTGACTTGGTCAATTCTCTCATGCTACAAGTTGCAAGACTTAATCATCCTACCAAAGGTCAAATGACCATTTAGTCCATGGCATTTCGTCCAAGCTCTCTAAAAGGGGGTGACACGTGTCGCCCTCCCATTCGTCATAATAATACGTTTTCCGACAAATTCATAATTTCCGATAAACTTTTACAAGTCTCAAATTTTAACACTTACGAGTTCTCACGTACGTTCTTAAAACATGTCCTGTAAATACGGGGTGTAACAGAAAATATGCCTTGGAACTTGTTTCTGATTTGGGATTATCAGGGGCTAAACCTGTGTCATCACCCATGGATACAAGTATGAAGTATACCACCCTGGAATTTGATCAACATCTAATGAAGCGAATTCATCAAACACGTGTTGTCACGATGAGCCTCTGACTGATCCCACTGCTTATAGAAGACTGATTGGTCGATTGTTGTATTTGACAAACACCAGACCTGACATTGCATTTTCTGTTCAATGTTTGAGTCAATTCATGCAAGCCCCTAAAGAATCACATATGGAGGCAGGCCTACGACTTGTTAGATATATTAAACAGGAACCAGGCCTGGGAATCCTCTTACATGCATCCGATACAAGAGTGCGAGCCTTCGTGATGCGGATCGCTTCTGCGTATCAATAGCAGGAAGTCAGTGACAGGTTACATGATTTTCCTTGGTGATTCACTTGTCTCCTGGAAATCCAAGAAACAACCAACTGTGTCAAAGCTCACTTGGCGAATAAGATCAACGGCAAAGGCAACAGTGAGGTGATATGGATAATTGGTCTTTATAAGGAGGTGGGAGTATCTCTGCAGACACCAGTTCCTTTGTTCACTGATAGCAAATCTGCGATGCAAATTGCGGCAAATCCGGTGTTTCATGAAAGAACTAAACACATAGATATTGATTGCCATTTCATTCGAGAACAGATTCAACAAGGATTGGTGTCCCCTATTTTTTTGCCTACGACAGAGCAACCAGCTGATGTATTGACCAAAGCATTGGGTCGACCTCAACATGGGTACTTGTTGTCCAAGCTCGGCATGAAAAATATCTTCATGGTGCCTAGCTTGCGGGAGGGTGTAGAAAATATCTAGTATAATATAGTATACCATGTATTAGATATTTTAGCCTTTGGGGTGTATTAGAAATATCTAGAAATATTGGGGGTATTTTGTGCACTCAGTAATGTTTGAGTATTTGTACTGTCCATTCTATAACAGATGGACTGATTGATTCATTCTTCAATAATACACTTTACACGTTTCATTCTTTTCTCTCTCTTCTCTCCCTTCTCTCGTCTTCATCGTCTCTAACCGTCTCTCACACCATTGTTGCTTCCTGCAACTCACACCACTTCACCTCCCTACTTCTTCCTTCCTTTCAACTAACTGTTACACAGTGAAGTAAGTCACCGCTATTGTGCTGATTGAAGCTTAGCTTCGTTGATGCGATAAGTTACTGGTTTCGACGATGAACCGGTAAATTAACACAATGGAGATTGCTGCCCCTACTCCAGATCCCACACCCGTAGATATGAACTGCCAATCATAAGAGTCATCTTGAGAACTTGGTGATGGTGCGGCTACTGAGCATTACTTTCACAATCGTTGAGAGGGAACGCAGTAGCCTCTGTTTCCTGAAAGGAATTTGCGAGAATGTGAGAAATTGTTTGATTGATGGGATTTTCCAAACAATTTGTTGTACGATAAATTCAGATACGCTAAGAATTTGATATTTGCAAGCTCTGAGGATCTCCGGATAAATGGTTTGATGATAGGTCTAGTGATTCAAGGATTTGTAGCTTTCCAATTGATTTTGGAATTGGTCCTCGAGGCATTGTGTGACAGTTCGGAAGAAAAAGTGAGCTAAGATCCGACCGTTTCGGTATCACTCCTTGAAATCTATTTGAAGAGAAATCAATAGATGTGAAGATCGTGAGAATTTTCACAAGCTCCATCTCCACCCTTTGACGGTTATTGTCACCGTGTCACGATAGTAAAAGTTACTTAGTTGGAGGAATTTAAACCGGATGTGATTGCGTCCGTTCTCCACGTAATCATCTGCAACCATCATACCTCTCCGTTTGAAAAGCATTCGCATTCAACTCACCACTGAAGTTGTTGGAAGCTATATCTATAATCTGGAGATTTCGCCACTATTTTTGGTTGGACCACAATAAAGACTTCCCTTGAATTGATTGGAGCGCAAGACTAGGACTCTCGGTGTATGAGCTATTCAACAGCGTACGGAAATCGTCAACAAGTCTGTTATTTCCAACATTCGGGACCTCCAACATCTTGCGGTTGACAAGTGATTTTGTGACTTCACGAAGGAATTCCTACGAGGTCTAAAGTTTTTAGAGCACTGACCAATTGGAAATGAATCGTATAACACCATTAAGACTATTGTTCCTAGATTCAAGACTCAAGAGTTATACTATAATTCAAGAGACATGGTGGTATTGTTCCATTCAAGGCATTGTTAGACAAATCAAGAACTTGAAGGTAGTCTGGCGTTGCATATGGATTCAGGAATTCTTCGGTGAGGCCATTATTTGCAACTGAGAAAAAGGAAACAAGAGCAATAGAATTACCAATATCTAGTGGGATAGAATTGCTGAAATTATTGCTCGAGTAGTCCACAAAGATAGCAGAGGAAGGTGGAATCGGTAGGTCACCTTTTATGCGGTTGGAACGCAAGTCAAAGACTATGAGATACTTGGGAACATCATAAGGTTGTTCCATGTACTCCAGCTGATTGAAGGAAAGATTCAGGTGAGCAAGAATTCTATCACCAATTCCCCAAATCCAATTTGGTATTGCCCCCTGTATTTGGTTGTCTGAAAGGTCTAAGTGGAACATCCTTGACTGATTTTTAAGATCAGGAAACTTATGCAACCGACAAGAAGCTAGTTTCAATACGCTCAACTGGGGATATGTGAAAGAGGTTGAATTTCTGCTACTAGCATCAACAGTCAAGTTATTGTAAGAAAGCTCCAATCTTGTAAGGTTATTCAGCCTCCCAATGAGGTCAAATGGCACTGTCCCACTAAAGAAGTTGGAAGAAAGTGAGAGGACCTTAAGCCTCTCAATTCCAAATATGGACTTGGGAATTGAACCATTCAGGTGATTGTTGCTCAAATCAATTGTATCCAGCAGAGAGGAGGATGCATTGCGAAACTCATTGACTTCGCCAACAAATTGATTGCTATAAAGAAAAATCTTCTGCAAGGAAGGGAGCTCAAAGATATATGCAGGAAGACTCCCGTTGAGTAAGTTGTTCCCTAAATTTATGTAGACAAGCTCTGATAGTCCTTCAAAATGAGCCGCGGAGAGGAGACCAGTTAAACCATTACGAGAGAGGTCTAAGTAGGTCAGTTTCTTGGACCGTTGAAAATATGGGATAGAACCAGTGAAGTTGTTCAAGGAGAAATCTAAATGAACAAGATTCGTAAGGTTTTCCATTGTAGAAGGTATTGGTCCAGTGAAATTACAATTGGAGAGCTCTAACCTGGACAGGTTCTGAAGTTTGGAAATGGACTCTGGTAATGAACCAGAAAAGTTGGTGTAGCTTAGTGATATCGTCCTCAAAGATCCATTTCGAGGAAAATTTGGAATACTACCACTAAGCAACTTGTTAGTTGATAAGTCCAAAATCTCTAAAACTGGCACCTGAAAGATTCTTTTAGGAAATGCTCCCCGTAGATTACAAGAGGCGAGGGTCAAGGTAGTCAAGTTGAAAATATTGGCAAAATATTCAGGAACTGTGGTAGAGAGATTGTTCTGGTCAAGATGGATGATAGAAAGAAAGTGAAGCTTGGAAAGTGATTCATCAATAGGGCCTGAAATTTTACAAGTACGCAAGCTCAAGACAGTCAAGTTAGGCAAATTTGAAGATAAGGATTGACACCACTCACTCCTTTGGGTTGAAAGATCAACACCATCAAGGTGAAGCTCTCTAAGCTCTGTTGAGTTCTCAATGAAATGTCTCAAATTGGGATTCTCAAGTTTTAGTGGCTGGATTACATCAGGGAAAAGAATTGAGAGATCAAGAGTAACTAGCTTTCTTAATCTTGATAACGTCATTGGAATTTGGCCAACAAAACCGGCATTCGATAAATTCAGGTACTTCAAGTTCGTGAGGTTGTCTATACCAACTGGTATGCCAACATTGAAACTGTTGTAAGCCAAATTTAGCGTCTCAAGATACCGAAGACTGAAAAGAGCACTTGAATTCTCAATTCCACTAGAAATTGATTCATTATCCAGTTCCAAGGCAATCACATGACCAAAGCTATCACATGTCACCCCATCCCAATTGCAACATTCACTTGTGTTCTGGTTCCAATGTGCCAATTTATTTGACAAACTAGAATCATATAGGAGGCTGCCCTTCAACTGCAGCAACAATAACTTTTGATCATCAAGACATTGAGAGGAAACCAAGAAAATCTCATTACCTGATAAGATTTGCCAAAAGGGTATCAAGAAAACCCATAAGAAGTGCAGAATTTTCATTGTGTATATCTGAAAAATGAAGTCTTGGTGGAATTATAACCCATGAAACTTGTTATTTTTCCACTTTGTGGGTCCTTTGCACTTTCTGACTGAAGTGAAGGAGAAGGTAGAAAAGAGAGGTGATTGAAGAAGATGAAATGACATAAGAAATGGTAAAAGGAAATTAGGAGAAGTGTCCTGGTTGGTTGTTTAATATCTATCTACAGATTGTTATGTATTGTTTATTTCTACGCGTTTTTATGTCGGCCTACTTGTTTATTCGTTGGGTGACTTTGAAGCTACTCTCTTATATTATTTGTCTGTGTGATAAACTAACTAATCAAAACCTTGACCTTTCGCATTTATTTGAATTTATTTATGATTGTGAAGAGGCTTCTATGCTGGGAGTGGGGTTGGCTATTTCCCATTGGATTCTCTCACATGCAATTTCTTTGACCAGTATATCTCTCTTTTTTATTATATTTTCTTGTTAATCATAGCTGAAATTTCCATGTCTAAATTCGTTTCTATTATGTTGTGTCGGGGCAATTTGGATGTACCTTTTTCTTGGGATAATTTTGCATATTAAAACTTATATAGACACATATTCTTTTTATTTCTGTTGGAATTTAAGTTATGATTTTTATTGACTATTAGGCTATGTGCTCCATGTTTAAATTTATTAGTCTATAGAGCGCTTTCTTTTTTAATAAAAGAAATTTTTTCGTCCTCTTAATTAATCATATCAACTACCCAATATTGAGAATAAATGAGGATAGTCTAATCGTTAATAAATGAATATGTTCTCTGCCTTTTCATTGATTATTATGTACAATATATAATGTTACATAATTATTTACATAGCTACAAACTAGGTAACTAATCTTTCTAATTATAATTGTAATATAAATTAACATAATATAAAAGATATATAATGATACGGGAATTTTTTTGTAATATTCTATCACATCCCAGCTATTGAAGCGGGGGGTTCTCGTACGCTGAGACTGGCTCAGAAATCATCAAAGAGTATGCACGGAAGTTCTTTAGTAAATATGTCAGTAATCTGATACTGGGAAGGAACATGAAGGAAATGAACTTGTTCACGAGTCACTTTTTCATGTACAAAGTGAATATTCATTTCAATGTGTTTAGTGCGTTGATGTTGAACGAGATTACCGAAGAGATATATCACACTTACATTATCACAGTAGATTAAAGTAGCTTTGCAGATTGGGCAGTGAAGTTCCAGCAGAAAGTTGTGTATTAAACAAGACTCAGAAACAACATTCTCTACTCCTCTATATTCGGCTTTGACACTGGATCGAGACAGACCAAGAAAGCAAGTTATCTCCGAGGAAGACACAGTAACCTGACGTTGATAGACGAGTGTCCAGACATCTACCCCAGTCAGCATCAAAATAAGAGGTGAGACTAGAGAGTGAGCACTTGTACAGGTGTAGGCCGAAGTGAAAAGTGTCATGTACATATCGCAAAATACGTTTGGGTGCATTCATATGTTCATCAGTCGGGTTGTGCATATGTAAGCATATTTATTGCATGACATATGATATATCTAGTCTCGTAAAAGTGAGATATTATAATACTCCTGCTAAACTGTGATAGTGAATCGGGTCGACATACGGAGAACCTGAAGAGGCACTGAGTTTGAAATTAGTGTCCATCGGTGTGTGGGTCTGTTTGCAAAACGTCATTCTTGCTCGGTCAAGGATCTATTCGATGTACTTCCTTTGACAAAGAAATAAGCCACATGCATGTCTCGTAACATCAATGCCCACAAAATAACTTTGGGGGCCCAAATCCATCATAGCAAACTTAGAGACAATGAGTGACATAATGGATCAGCGAAGTGTATTAGGATGATATCATCAACATATAATAGGATGTACCATGTCATTACCTGTCACGACCCGACCCCGGGACCGCGACTGGTGCCCTACCTGGGCACCCTTACAGGTAAACATCAGAGAAAATCAGCGGAACATACATGAAACTTATAAATAAAACATCGGAAGTAAAACAACAGGTTAGCCGATAGGACTACCTTCCTGAACATATATAAAAACAACCAAGCGATTGCCTCGCTTTCTTTTACAAAGCGGCCTGATGTGTGACTACTGGACCTCAAGAGTTTTTAACATAACCATTTGTGGCGGGACGGGGCCCGCCATACCACGAATATACATGAATCTACTACTTGGGAAAACCGTACAAGAGATAAAGCCTCCGAGCAAATTGAGCTTTTTCCCAAAAAGCAACCGAGATCCTAGAGCAAGGATCACGACACTGGTACCTAAAACTGCGGGCATGAACGCAGCCCGAAGAAGTCGATCTAACAGTGCAGAATATGGAGCGAAATAACGTCTGATGCGGATCATAAGCGTACAAAAGAATGACAAGACAAGTATAAAAATACATACGGATCTGCCGTGTCATTACCACTTATGAACTTAATCGCACTTATTATCTTTTTCATTCTCTATAAAAGCTATAGCCACATTCTTACGCATGATTAGGAAAAGTCATTAAGTTCATTCTTTGTATAACTTACTCATCTTTCATAGGTATAATCCGGCCGCCAAAGGAGGGCACTATCTTACCGACCCGATCTAGACGCGATCAAGGTCACATAGTCTGCAGTAAAGGTATCTTGCGGCCCGATCTGGGTCGATAACGTCATCTCGATGCGCGTGAGGTATCGCCCGACCCGTTCACGGGTCGATAATGTCATATAGTGCGCCGTAAAGGTATCTTGCGGCCCGTTCTGGGTCGATAATGTCATATAGTGCGCCCGTAAAGGTATCGCGGCCCGTTCTGGTCGATAATGTCATATAGTGCGCGGTATGGGTATCTTGCCCGGCCCGTTCTGGGTCGATAATGTCATATAGTGCGCCCGTAAAGGTATCTCGCGGCCCATTCACGGGTCGATAATGTCATAGTGCGCCCGTAAAGGTATCTTGCCGGCCCGTTCTGGGTCGATAATGTCATATAGTGCGCGTAAGGTATCTTTGCGGCCCGTCTCGGGTCGATAATGTCATATAAAACCCGAATTTAACTTGACGTACTACGCACCTCTACTATTTTAGAAAGACTCTTTTTCAAATAAAACTCCCCAGATACTAACAACCGTAGTATCAAGTCATCTCTACCTTTCAGGACAAGTCACAATACCTTTTTAGAAATACAATTAGAACTTCTAAATCAAGTGACTTCTTTCTTAAAGACCTTAAGCAATTGGTACCTTTAAAACAATTTGCCCTTCTTTATTTCAAATCATTTCTTGATTATATTCTTGAAGAAAACCGCTCTCTTAACCTCCCATAAAGTTATTATAACCAACTTCCCATAAAGCCGTCATACTAACTTTATGCCTTAAACTAACTCATTCTTTTTATAACCAAGAGACTTATACTTTCAAATCAAATCACATAGCTTTCAAAATACTTCAAGTCTCTTAACTTTTAAGAAAACAAGTTTCAAAGTCGTAAAAACTTCATACGTAAACTCTTTTAATTTAAGTAACATATACTTTGGTGCGTTGTGAATAAGTTATACTTATTTATAACGATCTTATTCAAGTAGTCATGATCTAGAAAATGTAATACAATTTTGTCTTATCTTAGCTTCTATGCAGATGGAGAATTTTACTTGTTTTAACATAATTAATTGTCATTACATTTTCCTTTATTAACGCTGCAATGGCTTGTTCGATACTTATTCTCTTTCGTGCGGTAAATTAGCCAAGTCAACTCGACTCCATATTACTTCCTAACGACTCTTACCAACATCCCCATAAGACTTGGTAAGGACTTAGGATTTCTTAGACGTAGCTTTTACATAGAGTAAATCAACATAACTACCTCTTAACTTCTAAGAGTAGACGGAATCATGAAATACTACTACATGTATATTGCATACATAGAATCATGCCAAAGGAAGGAAGAGGTTCACATACCTCGCGACGATTGTCGACAAATAGCAAAATGCTCCAAAGTACTCAACCTTGATAGCTATTCCACTCTCCAAGTAGGATACGCTATACTTAGTACTTCAACCTATAATGGTCACAATATGTCCATTAACCTATCACTTGTAACGTAGAATAATTCTAAGTGCTAGGTCACTAATTCTACGAAAAATCGGACAGCACTTCCTTTGTTTCTACTAACTTTGCCACCTTTTCAAGGTCGAATACAATAACCAATACACCTGATTGGCTCACCACAATCTATAAGGTAGTCGATATAAATAAATAACCATACAGCCCCGATTGGCTCACCTGATATAGAAGGTAGTCCAATACAAATGAAAACCAACTATTACACACTAGAAGTACAAATTCGGCCACCTTGAGTTCAACAATACTAATTCTTATCCAATTTCCATTTCAATCCAAATTTGTAGCATAACATGATATCAAGTCGCATTTGATTATAACAACCATAATCTTTAAGTAAGTAACATGCGACGATTTCTAATAAGCGACCAATTAGTAATCGAAC
The DNA here is from genome assembly GCA_029844215.1 of Przewalskia tangutica. NCBI lineage: Eukaryota > Viridiplantae > Streptophyta > Magnoliopsida > Solanales > Solanaceae > Przewalskia > Przewalskia tangutica. Next base: position 16,498,493 of record CM056739.1, on the reverse strand, counting down.
TTAACATGGCTTACATTTCATTTCGGTTCCAAGGCTACAACGATCCATAATCCTTATAAACTTCTACATATCAACTTCATGCTAGCAATAGGAAAAGCTAACAACACAAAATAAATATATAACCTTGTAACACTTTAAAAGACAAGATTATACCTCAGCGACTCTTAATCCAAATCCAATCAAAGTCATTTCGTAGTAGTTTAGAACCTCTCCAAGACACTTCGATCCGCTTGTTGAGACTCTTAGAACCACACCAACAACTTTCCTTCAACTTACAATCAAAACCTAGAAAAGCCACTAGGTTTTCACTTTGCGACCAATACGAAAACTCTCTTTTAGGGATTTTCTATTGAGATACACTTACATAACACTCATGAACCTTGGTTTAAAGTGTGGGGCTTATAGGACAAGAAACACAATTTTTTTCTTTTCTAAGTCATGGCCAGGAGAGCTTCGTTTGTTGCTCATCCAATTTTTGTGCAAATATGGCTAAGTGTTAAGCTTGTATACTACTACTAGTATTAAATAGCACCTTGGAGGTTATGATATAAACACGTGGGTGGTTTGGATGATCTCTTAACAAATATCAAGACTTGTGGGACCTTGACTTAGTCAAACTTCTCAAGCTAAACAACTTGCAAGACTTGCCATCTAGGACTATGGTCGATGACCATATTGGCCATGCCAATTTCGTCCAAGGCATCTATAAGGGGGTGACACGTGTCGTCCTCCTTCGTCACAATAATACGTTTTCACAAGTTCCAATATTTAGATAAATTTTACAAGTCTCAAATCTTAACCTGTGAGTTCTAACGTACGTTCTTACACCATGTCTTGTAAATACGGGGTGTAACATTCTTCCCCCCTTAGAAACATTCGTCCCCGAATGTTCTTTCGGAGTCAATCCTTATAATTAGCGACATAGTTTCCTTTCACAACCCAGACATACCAATAATGCCACACATGGCCCTAATACCTCGCACGCACATCAGTCCATCATAAGCCCAAAAGAGATTACCTTTCGTACCTCCAACTCTTTCTAACATACATACATAACTTCCATACCTTCGGTACAGCTAGTCTTTACGATTCACGGTAATCTAAAATCATTATAGGCAACACGCGTCGACTTCATACATAACTCCGTATGTTGTATGTCACAATACCAACTATACTATAATCATTACCAACTGGATACGATCCACATAATCCTTCTGAGTCGCTGCTTTCTCGTGGCTGCAATCAACATAACTTCGTTAGGGAGGGCGACCACAACAACACGACTCTATCGCGCGATCTCGGTGAGAAGAATGGAAACCAATCCTAAATGTCTGCGACCTCACGATTATAGATGTGGTGCACAACACACCGATAATCAAGACTCTACTAGACACGATGCAGACACTTTTCGAGGACTAAGCGCTCGATACCACTTTTGTCACGACCCGACCGGGCGCGGTGCCCTACACAGGCACCTTACGAGTAAACATCGAGAGAAAATCAGCGAACATACATGAAACTTATAAATAAAACATCGGAGTAAAGCAACAGGTTAGCCGATAGGGCTACCTTCACGAACATATATAAAAACAACCGAAGCGGTTGCCTCGCTTTCTTTTACAAAGCGACCTGATGTGTGACTACAGACCTCTAGAGTTTTTAACATAACCATTGTGGCGGGACGGGGCCCGCCATACCACGAATATACATGAATCTACTACTTGGGAAAACCGTACCAGAGATAAAGCCTCGGAGCAAATGGAGCTTTTTCCCAAAATCGAGCGAGATCCTAAGAGCGAGGATCACGACACAGGTACCTAAAACTGCGGGCATGAGCGGCCCCGAAGAAGTCGACAACAGTGCAGAATATGGAGCGAAATAACGTCTGATGCAGATCATAGCGTACAAAAGAATGACAAGGACAAGTATAAAAACATACGGATCTGCCGTGTCATTACCACTTATGAACTTAATCGCACCTTATTATCTTTTTCATTCTCTATAAAAAGCTATAGCCACATTCTTACGTACATGATTAGGAAAAGTCATTAAGTTCATTACTGTATAACTTACTCATCTTTCATAGGTATAATCCGGCCCTTAAAGGAGGGCACTATCTACCGGCCCGATCTAGGGCGCGATCAAGGTCACATAGTCTACCCAGTAAGGTATCTTGCGGCCCGATCACGGGTCGATAATGTCATCTCGATGCGCGTGAGGGTATCGCCCGACCCGTTCTGGGTCGATAATGTCATATAGTGCGCCCGTAAAGGTATCTTTGCGGCCCGTTCTGGGTCGATAATGTCATATAGTGCGCCGTAAGGTATCTTTGCGGCCCGTTCTGGTCGATAATTTCATATAGTGCGCGTATAGGTATATTGCGGCCCGTTCTGGTCGATAATGTCATATAGTGCGCCCGTAAAGGTATCTTGTCCGGCCCGTTCTGGGTCGATAATGTCATATAGTGCGCCCGTAAGGTATCTTGCCGGCCCGTTCTGGGTCGATAATGTCATATAGTGCGCGTAAGGTATCTGCCGGCCCGTCTGCGGGTCGATAATGTCATATAAAACCGAATTTAACCCAACGTACTACGCACCTCTACTCTTTTAGAAAGACTCTTTTTCAAATAAAACTCCCGGATACTAACAACCGTAGTATCAAGTCATCTCTACCTTTCGGGACAAGTCACAATACCTTTTAGAAATACAATTAGAACACTAAATCAAGTGACTTCTTTCTTAAAGACCTTAAGCAATTGGTACCTTTAAAACAATTTGCCCTTCTTTATTTCAAATCATTTCTTGATTATATTCTTGAAGAAAAACCGCTCTCTTAACCTCCCATAAAGTTATTATAACCAACTTCCCATAAAGCGTCATACTAACTTTATGCCTTAAACTAACTCATTCTTTTTATAACCAAGAGACTTATACTTTCAAATCAAATCACATAGCTTTCAAAATACTTCAGTCTCTTAACTTTTAAGAAAACAAGTTTCAAAGTCGTAAAAACTTCATACGTAAACTCTTTTAATTTAAGTAACATATACTTTGGTGCGTTGTGAATAAGTTATACTTATTTATAACGATCTTATTCAAGTAGTCATGATCTAGAAAATGTAATACAATTTTGTCTTATCTTAGCTTCTATGCGGATGGAGAATTCTACTTGTTTTAACATAATTAATTGTCATTACATTTTCCTTTATTAACGCTGAATGGCTTGTTCGATACTTATTCTCATTCGTGCGTAAATTAGCCAAGTCAACTCGACTCGAATACTTCCTAACGACTCTTACCAACATCCCATAAGACTTGGTAAGGACTTAGAATTTCTTAGATGTAGCTTTTACATAGAGTAAATCAACATAACTACCTCTTAACTTCTAGAGTAGGCGGAATCATGAAATACTACTACATGTATATTGCATACATAGAATCATGCCAAAGGAAGGAAGAGGTTCACATCGCCATGACGATTGTCGACAAATAGCAAAATGCTCCAAAGTACTCCAACCTTGATAGCTATTCCACTCTCCAGTAGGATCGCTATACTTAGTACTTCAACCTATAATGGTCACAATATGTCCATTAACCTATCACTTGTAACGTAGAATAATTCTAAGTGCTAGGTCACTAATTCTACGAAAAATCGGACAGCACTTCCTTTGTTTCTACTAACTTTGCCACCTTTTTCAAGGTCGAATACAATAACCAAACAGCCCCAATTGGCTCACCACGATCTATAAGGTAGTCGATATAAATAAATAACCATACAGCCCCAATTGGCTCGCCTGATATAGAAGGTAGTCGATACAAATGAAAACCAACTATTACAAACTAGAAGTACAAATTCGGCCACCTTGAGTTCAACAATACTAATTCTTATCCAATTTCCATTTCAATCCAAATTGGTAGCATAACATGATATCAAGTCGCATTTGATTATAACAACCATAATCTTTAAGTAAGTAACATGCGGCGATTTCTAATAAGCGACCAATTAGTAATCCAACTTAACATGGCTTACATTTCATTTCGGTTCCAAGGCTACAACGATCCATAATCCTTATAAACTTCTACATATCAACCGTACTAGCAATAGGAAAAGCTAACAACACAAAATAAATATATAACCTTGTAACACTTTAAAAGACAAGATTATACCTCAGCGACTCTTAATCCAAATCCAATCGAAGTCGCTCCTTAGTAGTTTAGAACCTCTCAAGACACTTCAATCCGCTTGTTGAGACTCTTAGAACCACACCAACAACTTTCCTTGACTTACAATCCAAAACCTAGAAAAGCCACTAGGTTTTCACTTTGCGACAATACGAAAACTCTCTTTTTCGGGATTTTTCTATTGAGATACACTTACATAACACTCATGAACCTTGGTTTAAAGTGTGGGGCTTATAGACAAGAAACACAATTTTTTCTTTTCTAAGTCATGGCCAGAGCCGTTTGTTGCTCATCAATTTTTGTGCAAATATGGCTAAGTGTTAAGCTTGTATACTACTACTAGTATTAAATAGCACCTTGGAGGGTTATGATATAAACACATGGGTGGTTTGGATGATCTCTTAACAAATATCAAGACTTGTGGGACCTTGACTTAGTCAAACTTCTCAAGCTAAACAACTTGCAAGACTTGCCATCTAGGACTATGGTCAATGACCATATTGGCCATGCCAATTTCGTCCAAGGCATCTATAAGGGGGGGTGACACGTGTCGTCCTCCCTTTCGTCACAATAATACGTTTTCCGACAAGTTCCAATATTTCCGATAAATTTTTACAAGTCTCAAATCTTAACACTGTGAGTTCTAACGTACGTTCTTACACCATGTCCTGTAAATACGGGGTGTAACATTCTTCCCCCCTTAGAAACATTCGTCCCCGAATGTTCTTTCGGAGTCAATCCTTATAATTAGCGACATAGTTTTCTTTCACAACCCCGACATACCAATAATGCCACACATGGCCCTAATACCTCGCACACGCACATCCGTCCATCATAAGCCCAAAAGAGATTACCTTTTCGTACCTCCAACTCTTTCTAACATACATACATAACTTCCATACCTTCCCGGTACCTAGCTAGTCTTTACCAATTCCTGGTAATCTAAAATCATTATAGGCAACACGCGTCTGACCCTCATACATAACTCCGTATAGCTGTATGTCACAATACCAACTATACTATAATCATTACCAACCTGGATACGCAATCCACATAATCCTTCCTGGTCATCACTTTGCCTTTCGTGCTGCAATCAACATAACTTCGTTAGGGAGGGCGACCACTAACAACACGACTCTATCGCGCGATCTCGAGTGAGAAGAATGGAAACCAATCCTAAATGTCCTGCGACCTCACGATTATAGATGTGGTGCGCAACACCGATAATCAAGACTACTGCTAGACACGATGCGTAGACACTTTTCGAGGACTAAGCGCTCGATACCACTTTTGTCACGACCGACCGGAATCGCGGTAGTGCCCTACAGGCACCGCTACGAATAAACATCGAGAGAAAATCAGCGGAACATACATGAAACTTATAAATAAAACATCGGAGTAAAGCAACGGTTAGCCGATAAGGCTACCTTCCGAACATATATAAAAACAACCAAGCGATTGCCTCCTTTCTTTTACAAATCGACCTGATGTGTGACTCTGGACCTCTAGAGTTTTTAACATAACCATTGTGTGGGCGGGGCCCGCCATACCACGAATATACATGAATCTACTACTTGGAAAAACCGTACGAAGAGATAAAGCCTCGGAGCAAATGGAGCTTTTTCCCAAAAAGCTGACCGAGATCTAAGAGCGAGGATCACCAACAGGTACCTAAAACTGCGGGCATGAGCGCACCCAGAAGTCGATACAACAGTGCGAATATGGAGCGAAATAACGTCTGATGCGGATCATAAGCGTACAAAGAATGACAAGGACAAGTATAAAAAAACATACGGATCTGTAGTGTCATTACCACTTATGAACTTAATCGCACCTTATTATCTTTTTCATTCTCTATATAAAGCTATAGCCACGTTCTTACGTGCGATTAGGAAAAGTCATTAAGTTCATTCTTTGTATAACTTACTCATCTTTCATAGGTATAATCAGGCGCCCAAAGGAGGGGCACCTATCTACCCGCCCGATCTAGGGCGCGATCAAGGTCACATAGTCTACGTAAAGGTATCCGCCGGCCGATCTCGGTCGATAATGTCATCTCGTCTGCGCGTAAAGGTATCGCCCGACCCGTTCACGGTCGATAATGTCATATAGTCGCGTAAAGGTATCTTGCGGCCCATTCTCGGGTCGATAATGTCATATAGTGCGCCCGTAAGGTATCTTGCGGCCCGTTCTGGGTCGATAATTTCATATAGTGCGCGTATAGGTATATTGCGGCCCGTTCTGGTCGATAATGTCATATAGTGCGCCCGTAAAGGTATCTTGTCCGGCCCGTTCTGGGTCGATAATGTCATATAGTGCGCGTAAAGGTATCTTTGCCCGTGCGGGTCGATAATGTCATATAAAACCCGAATTTAACCCAACGTACTCACGCCTACTCTTTTAGAAAGACTCTTTTCAAATAAAACTCCCGGATACTAACAACCGTAGTATCAAGTCATCTCTACCTTTCGGGACAAGTCACAATACCTTTTAGAAATACAATTCACGAACACAAATCAAGTGACTTCTTTCTTAAAGACCTTAAGCAATTGGTACCTTTAAAACAATTTGCCCTTCTTTATTTCAAATCATTTCTTGATTATATTCTTGAAGAAAAACCGCTCTCTTAACCTCGTAAAGTTATTATAACCAACTTCCCATAAAGCCGTCATATTAACTTTATGCCTTAAACTAACTCATTCTTTTTATAACCAAGAGACTTATACTTTCAAATCAAATCACATAGCTTTCAAAATACTTCAAGTCTCTTAACTTTTAAGAAAACAAGTTTCAAAGTCGTAAAAACTTCATCGTAAACTCTTTTAATTTAAGTAACATATACTTTGGTGCGTTGTGAATAAGTTATACTTATTTATAACGATCTTATTCAAGTAGTCATGATCTAGAAAATGTAATACAATTTTGTCTTATCTTAGCTTACATGCGGATGGAGAATTCTACTTGTTTTAACATAATTAATTGTCATTACATTTTCCTTTATTAACGCTGCAATGGCTTGTTCGATACTTATTCTCATTCGTGCAGTAACTTAGCCAAGTCAACTCGACTCCAAATACTTCCTAACGACTCTTACCAACATCCCCCATAAGACTTGGTAAGGACTTAGGATTTCTTAGATGTAGCTTTTACATAGAGTAATTCAACATAACTACCTCTTAACTTCTAAGAGTAGAGCGGAATCATGAAATACTACTACATGTATATTGCATACATAGAATCATGCCAAAGGAAGGAAGAGGTTCACATACCGCGCGACGATTGTCGACAAATAGCAAAATGCTCCAAAGTACTCCAACCTTGATAGCTATTCCACTCTCCAGTAGGATACGCTATACTTAGTACTTCAACCTATAATGGTCACAATATGTCCATTAACCTATCACTTGTAACGAGAATAATTCTAAGTGCTAGGTCACTAATTCTACGAAAAATCGGACAAAGACTTCCTTTGTTTCTACTAACTTTGCCACCTTTTTCAAGGTCGAATACAATAACCAATACAGCCCCAATTGGCTCACCACAATCTATAAGGTAGTCGATATAAATAAATAACCATACTGACCCGATTGGCTCACCACAATATAGAAGGTAGTCCAATACAAATGAAAACCAACTATTACAAACTAGAAGTACAAATTCGCCACCTTGAGTTCAACAATACTAATTCTTATCCAATTTCCATTTCAATCCAAATTGGTAGCATAACATGATATCAAGTCGCATTTGATTATAACAACCATAATCTTTAAGTAAGTAACATGCGACGATTTCTAATAAGCGACCAATTAGTAATCCAACTTAACGGCTTACATTTCATTTCGGTTCCAAGGCTACAACGATCCATAATCCTTATAAACTTCTACATATCAACTTCATGCTAGCAATAGGAAAAGCTAACAACACAAAATAAATATATAACCTTGTAACACTTTAAAAGACAAGATTATACCTCAGCGACTCTTAATCCAAATCCAATCAAGTCGCTCGTAGTAGTTTAGAACCTCTCCAAGACACTTCAATCCGCTTGTTGAGACTCTTAGAACCACACCAACAACTTTCCTTCAACTTACAATCCAAAACCTAGAAAAGGCACTAGGTTTTCACTTTGCGACAATCTGAAAACTCTCTTTTTCCGGATTTTCTATTGAGATACACTTACATAACACTCATGAACCTTGGTTTAAAGTGTGGGGCTTATAGAGACAAGAAACACAATTTTTTCTTTTCTAAGTCATGAAGCCGAAAGCCGTTTGTTGCTCATCCAATTTTTGTGCAAATATGGCTAAGTGTTAAGCTTGTATACTACTACTAGTATTAAATAGCACCTTGGAGGGTTATGATATAAACACATGGGTGGTTTGGATGATCTCTTAACAAATATCAAGACTTGTGGGACCTTGACTTAGTCAAACTTCTCAAGCTAAACAACTTGCAAGACTTGCCATCTAGGACTATGGTCAATGACCATATTGGCCATGCCAATTTCGTCCAAGGCATCTATAAGGGGGGGTGACACGTGTCGTCCTCCCTTTCGTCACAATAATACGTTTTCCGACAAGTTCCAATATTTCCGATAAATTTTTACAAGTCTCAAATCTTAACACTGTGAGTTCTAACGTACGTTCTTACACCATGTCCTGTAAATACGGGGTGTAACATTCTTCCCCCCTTAGAAACATTCGTCCCCGAATGTTCTTTCGGAGTCAATCCTTATAATTAGCGACATAGTTTCCTTTCACAACCCCGACATACCAATAATGCCACACATGGCCCTAATACCTCGCACACGCACATCCGTCCATCATAAGCCCAAAAGAGATTACCTTTTCGTACCTCCAACTCTTTCTAACATACATACATAACTTCCATACCTTCCCGGTACCTAGCTAGTCTTTACCAATTCCTGGTAATCTAAAATCATTATAGGCAACACGCGTCTGACCCTCATACATAACTCCGTATGTTTGTATGTCACAATACCAACTATACTATAATCATTACCAACACGGATACGTGATCATAATCCTTCCCGGTCATCTTTGCCTTTCTCGTGGCTGCGATCAACATAACTCGTTAGGGAGGGCGACCACACAAACAACTACATCGCCGCGATCTCGAGTGAGAAGAATGAAACCAATCCTAAATGTCCTGCGGCCTCACGATTATAGATGTGGTGCACAACACACCGATAATCAAGACTCTACTAGACACGATGCGTAGACACTTTTCGAGGACTAATCGCTCGATACCACTTTTGTCACGGCGACCGGGCCGATCGGCGGTGCCCTACACAGGCACCGCTTACGTAAACATCGAGAAAATCAGCGAACATACATGAAACTTATAAATAAAACATCGGAAGTAAAGCAGCAAAGTTAGCCGATAGGGCTACCTTCACGAACATATATAAAAACAACCAAGCGGTTGCCTCCTTTCTTTTACAAAGCGACCCATGATGTGTGACTACAGGACCTCAAGAGTTTTTAACATAACCATTGTGGCGGGGACGGGGCCCGCCATACCACGAATATACATGAATCTACTACTTGAGGAAAACCGTACAAGAGATAAAGCCTCGGAGCAAATGGAGCTTTTTCCCAAAATCAACCGAGATCCTAAGAGCAGGATCACCAACCAGGTACCTAAAACTGCGGGCATGAACGCAGCGGCCGAAGAAGTCGATCTAACAGTGCGAATATGGAGCGAAATAACGTCTGATAAGCGGATCATAAGCGTACAAAGAATGACAAGGACAAGTATAAAAACATACGGATCATGCCGTGTCATTACCAGCATGAACTTAATCGCACCTTATTATCTTTTTCATTCTCTATAAAAGCTATAGCCACGTTCTTACGTCATGATTAGGAAAAGTCATTAAGTTCATTCTTGTATAACTTACTCATCTTTCATAGGTATAATCCGCCGCCCAAGGAGGGGCACCTATACTACCCGCCCGATCTAGACGCGATCAAGGTCACATAGTCTACGTAAGGTATCTTGCCGGCCCGATCTCGGGTCGATAATGTCATCTCGTGCGCGTGGGGTATCTTGCCCGCCCGTTCTCGGTCGATAATGTCATATAGTCGCCCGTAAAGGTATCTTGCCCGCCCGTTCTCGGTCGATAATGTCATATAGTCCGCCGTAAAGGTATCTTGCGGCCCGTTCTGGTCGATAATTTCATATAGTGCCCGTATAGGTATATTGCCCGGCCCATAACTGGGTCGATAATGTCATATAGTCTGCCCGTAAAGGTATCTTGTCGGCCCGTTCACGGTCGATAATGTCATATAGTCGCCCGTAAGGTATCTTGCCGGCCCGTTCTGGTCGATAATGTCATATAGTGCGCGTAAGGTATCTTGCCCGCCCGTCTCTGGGTCGATAATGTCATATAAAACCCGGGAATTTAACCCAACGTACTACGCACCTCTACTATTTTAGAAAGACTCTTTTTCAAATAAAACTCCCCAGATACTAACAACCGTAGTATCAAGTCATCTCTACCTTTCAGGACAAGTCACAATACCTTTTTAGAAATACAATTACCGGCTTCTAAATCAAGTGACTTCTTTCTTAAAGACCTTAAGCAATTGGTACCTTTAAAACAATTTGCCTTCTTTATTTCAAATCATTTCTTGATTATGTTACTGAAGAAAAACCGCTCTCTTAACCTCCCATAAAGTTATTATAACCAACTTCCCATAAAGCCGTCATACTAACTTTATGCCTTAAACTAACTCATTCTTTTTATAACCAAGAGACTTATACTTTCAAATCAAATCACATAGCTTTCAAAATACTTCAAGTCTCTTAACTTTTAAGAAAACAAGTTTCAAAGTCGTAAAAACTTCATACGTAAACTCTTTTAATTTAAGTAACATATACTTTGGTGCGTTGTGAATAAGTTATACTTATTTATAACGATCTTATTCAAGTAGTCATGATCTAGAAAATGTAATACAATTTTGTCTTATCTTAGCTTCTATGCGGATGGAGAATTCTACTTGTTTTAACATAATTAATTGTCATTACATTTTCCTTTATTAACGCTATGATGGCTTGTTCGATACTTATTCTCATTCGTAGTAAATTAGCCAAGTCAACTCGACTCGAATACTTCTAACGACTCTTACCAACATCCCCATAAGACTTGGTAAGGACTTAGGATTTCTTAGACGTAGCTTTTACATAGAGTAAATCAACATAACTACCTCTTAACTTCTAAGAGTAGACGGAATCATGAAATACTACTACATGTATATTGCATACATAGAATCATGCCAAAGGAAGGAAGAGGTTCACATACCTCGCGACGATTGTCGACAAATAGCAAAATGCTCCAAAGTACTCCAACCTTGATAGCTATTCCACTCTCCAAGTAGGATACGCTATACTTAGTACTTCAACCTATAATGGTCACAATATGTCCATTAACCTATCACTTGTAACGTAGAATAATTCTAAGTGCTAGGTCACTAATTCTACGAAAAATCGGGCGCCGATTATGGTAGAGACTGATTTTATAAGTGATGAATTAGAAGGGGATTTAGGCCATCATTTAAGAAGTCAAAGGAATTCGGAGGTGGAGAATTGAGTTTGGGAAGGGGGAATTGGGATTCATCGAATATGACATGCCTAAAAACGATTATTTTTTTTTATTGGACAAGTCGTTGTTGATAGTCAAATTTGACCCGTTTTACGTATATTTGTTGCAATTTTATGTGTTTTAGGACACCGCAGTTTAATCATCATTTTTTGCATTTTTATCTTTTTATTTTAAATTAAGCATTATGTCTTTGTTAATATTATGTTTCTATTATTATTACACCGTCGTTTATTTTAATAATATTTGCATCTCTTTAAATAATTAATTGACATCCCGTTTTAATTTTTAATTAGACATTAAATATTTGTTAAATATTATATTTTATTATTATTGCATCGGCATTTGCATTTTAATAATTTTGCATCTTTTTAAATAATTTTTCTTTTAAATAATTAACTCATTTTGCATTTTGTCAAACCAAATTGATCAGATGCAATCTGGATCAGTCGATCCTTAAAAACAAGCCCAAATCAAAGCCCAAAAAAATGAGACTCAATACACCTTTCATCTTTTTCCCCCAAAAAACCAAACCCAAACCCTAAACCTAAATACCCACTATAAATAAAACTATTCCCCTCTTTTTATTAAAAACAACAAGTCCATCAGCCGCACAATACATCTACCCTACCCCTCTCTCCCTTTCACTCATCTTCTCCAACACTCCCTCACCCACTGCTCACACGCGCACACACACACACACAGTCACGCGAGCTCATTCTCGTCGCCACCGAACCTTACCCACCTTTCGCGTCTCCTCGCTCACTCGCCACGCCAGAAACAACTCGACACCACTGTCCCACCGTCGACCACGGTTACTGTCGGCGAGCTACTGCAGCTTGTTGAAGCTTCGATCACTGGCGGCGTCGCGCCGGTATTCTTACCGTCGAAGTGACGTCGCCCATTTTCCCGTTTGTGCGGTTTATATCTTGTTTGGGATGTTGTTGGTTGTGGACTGATTTCTCCTTTTTTCGGGTAACTGGCCGGAGTCTTTAAACTCCGGCGACCTCCATTGCTTTGTATTTTATATATAACTGTTGTGTATTTGTTTGTTGGACTGATTTTTAGAGTTTTGGTATCTGACCGGTGTTTGCAAAATCCGAAGAAATCTGTTGGTTTATATTCTGGCCCGATTACTGCGTTCAGTTTGTGATTTAATTTGATATGATTATTAAGAACTGGCCGGAGTTTTAAGACTCCAACGATGTTTCGAAAGTTCCGGCGAACTATGTCGATGTTTACTTCTACTGTTCTGGTAAACCTTTGTTGTATTCTGGCTGTTTGTCGACTGATATTTCCGATGAACAATACTATTTTCGGCGACTATTTCCAGTGATGTTATGAGATATTCCGGCGTGTTTGCTGTGTTGTTATTGTTGTTCTTCAGTCGTTGTTTGGACTGTTTTTTTGACTATTTTGCCCTTTTAGTACCTTATTAAACTGATTTGGAACAAATACCACACTTGGTATTTTACTGATTTTTGAACATGATACTACAATGGGTATTTTACTGATTTTTGAACATGATACTACCTGGCCAATGAAAAAGTTATCCGTCGATTTTTGAGGCCTCCACAGTTGCAAAGACGGAAAATAAAATAAAATGAAGCTTTCCGGGCGTTGATGATTTCTTCTACTTACACAGGATAACCAACATGCGCTGGCGGGGTGAATTTTCGCAGCCGGACTTGTTTAGGATGTCCCACTTTATTTTATATATCTGAGCCCTCCGTGTTTAAAACTATTACTGTTTTTGGCGCGAATTTGAAGGTTTTATTTATTTTATTGTTTCTAACAATATTGGCCGATGAAGGAATCTCCGTCTGATTTCCAAGGTCTCCCCTGTACAAAAGACGGATTTATTTTTGGCTTTACTTATTAATTCTTGCTATTACTTTAAAATTATTTATTCTATTACTAACACTTTTACTAAGTGTTTCTGCAGGTATCCGGAGATGCATTTCAAAAAGAATGTCCCGGAGTTTTATTTTATGCCGCATTTAATTTTAGTTTTATTATTCTGTATTGCATTTTATTTTAATTGTAAATTATGAAGAAAAAAATGTTTAGAATAGGTAGAATAAAAGTCAATATATAATTAACCTAGGTTTGAACGGATAACCGCAAGTTAGCGGATCTTAAAGGATGGCTAACCCCTTCCCTTTAGGATAATAAAGAACCCTGATTCAGAATCTCATTAATTTCGCAGACCATTAAATGGAGATTAATTGCAGTATTCTTGTTGCAATAAATCAAGTGTCCTAATTCACTTAACTAATTAGGTGGCTACTCCTCAAAATCAGCATTATTGCTCCATCCAGGGAACCGCGCCAAAGAGCAACGTTGCGGATACCGTTCAGACCCCAAGGTAAAAAACGGGCGCGACAGTATGACGACTCCGCTGGGGATATAAGGTTCTTGATCATAGCAAACCCATGTTAATTAAATATTGCGCTTTATTTTACTTTTATATTTGTTGTAAATGTTTTATATTGTTTGCTTTTATTTTGTAATTAACTACTTTAATTGCTACATTATTTTACTGCTTTCCTTAAATTGTCATTCCGCTCATATTTCCTCCATTCTGGAAAATTTACACCATCACACACTACACGCGAGGTGTGCTGGCGCACCCGAAAATTTCTTTCAAATACCAAAATATAGGCGAGTTGGCAAAGGCGCAGGAGCATCCGGACCATCCGGTGGCCGCGTAGCCTTCTCACTCGAGTAGTCCGCTCGGGAACCATTGTGTCTAGTAAGACAAATTTTAGAAAATTTAAGATAGAGCTATACCGCCCTCTTTATTTTAAGTCATGCATGCATACACCATAGGTGGGTCGATCCTTGGTATTGTCTCCACGATTAGGAAATCCACCAAATTGTCGTTGGGTTTCACAACCCGACGACCAATAAGCATACGTGTGTAACGTGATGATGATAGACGGATCCAAGCCTGATCATGACACGCTGAAATTGAAAAAAGTGCACCGTCATTTGGTCGTCTTTTCCAACGAAATATTGCAGTTTAATGGCTTGGACCTATTTATCATAATATCGCATATCTGACGTTTAAGTCCACCTCTGGCATAAGGGAGGTCCCAAGCATATTAGGGCGCACGCTTGATTTGTATGCTTTTTGTTTACTATTGTTTGTCGTTAGCAACTCTGTACATATTATTTAAAGCAATAATTACCCTTTTAAACCCTGTACATATTATGTCATGGGCTTATAACTTCGGGCACGTGCATTTGCATTTTTTGCACTTTTTGCTGTCACACTGCAATCAGGACCTATACTGAATAAATTATTCTTGAACATCACGACTTGGACCTTGCGAAGCATCAACCTTCACTCCGGTCGAACCAATCAGGTGAGTTTTTGACTATATTGTCACACCTCTGCATTTTTATTATTTTGTCGTTTTCCTACTCTCACCCATTTCTCATATTTTTACAGGAAAGCCGTCCTCGCAAACAGCCGAGGGCGGTCGGAAAAAGAAAAAAAATCATCAAAAGAATGAGCGAGAGTTATGTTGACTAATAGAAGTCAGTTTATACCAGATTCAACGAGACATCGCTCTCAGTTCTTCTATACTTTGTATTTTTATTCATATTTGTAAATTCAATCGATATGTTTAGCGTTGATTACATAGTTCTTTCATATCATGCATTTTACCAAATAAACTCCCGAACTACGCGTGTCTGAGTCTCACCACACGGTGTGATACGTAGGCAACCCATTTTGGGTTCGACACCACAAAAATAAAAAATAAAAAATAATAATAATAATAAAGAAGCATATTTTTCTCACTCATGCATCCCATTCATCATGTTTTCGGGCATTCATTTTTCTGTTACATTCATTTTACTTTGCATTCGTCCACAGTGGACAATCATTTCTTTTGCACAGCTTTATATTGCTATCCTTTCATTGATAAATTCTTTTCAAGCATACATTTTATAATATATTTGAATGAACTACGCACACCTGATTCCCTCGGCGGGATACTTAGGCAGCCCTATTCGGGTTCAGTACTATTTATTCAAAAAATACAAAAAAAAATTATCCAAAAATACAAAAAAAAAATGTTATTAAAAAATACAAAAACATTTTTTAAGTATTATTGTTTGACTTTGTTGATACCAACACAGTTAGGAGTGTGCATAAAAAAAAGAAAAAAAAGAAAGGGTAATAATCAGTATGAGTTGATTCTGTGGTAAATCATAGATTCTTTTGGTACCTCTTATTCACACCCGTAAATGACATGGTCTTGCATGTTTTCCAAGATAAGAATGAAACCAACCTCATCGTTTCATATGCATTGTGTGGTGAGTTTTTGAATAAGTTCAATTGCATTGCTTTGTGATCTAGAACTTGGCCTGAATTTTTGTTGAGGCGAAATCCTGAGTAACACTCGGTGTAGGAAATGATCGTAGGCTTTCTTTGACCCGTTTGAGCCTTTTCAGCCTACCAAATAACATTATCCCTAGTACACCCATTTGAGCCTAAACCTATTTCTTTCGACAATTGCATATTACACCTATACCCTTTCTGAGTGCGTACGCACTATCCCTCTATTGACCCGACCTCCTTGAGTGCTTTAGAATTATGCAAGTGACTGACAAAATTCTAGCTGAAGTTTCCAAAGACAAAAGTTGTCAAAGTTCCAAAAGGAAAAGAAAACAAAAGCAGAGACGACTTCACACAAAGAGGAAATCAAAAGCCCCGATAATAAAAAATAAAAAGGGGAATATATAACCCCGAAAAAAATGGGGCTCCAAATGAAATATTCAAAAGAAGTCAGTACAGAAAAACTGGGACAAAAAAAAAACAGGTCAGCATTAAAGCACACAAATATCAAGCACGAACATAGTCCAACGCTCGAGGAAGGATTAGTTACTTTTTACCCAAATGATATTCATCCCTTCCCCCAAATCTACATTACAAGCCCGTGAAAAGCCCTACATGATCTTATACTGAGGGTTCTCACATTAGTGGATACTTACATGACGGCCAAGCCTATGATATCACAATTGCAGGCATTAAACATCTTTCTGAGTGTGAGTGTTTTTTCTCTAAACGTCCCAAAATTCAAAATACTGGAATATATGTGAGAATTTGACTCTCTTTCAGTGAGGGAATTTGAAACATGAGGATACGTATAGTTCGAAACCTTGGATGCAAGAAGGTGTGTCGACACTCAAAATATAGACTTGTGGTAGAGATACTTGTTTGGGAGAATGTTCAAGAGATAGGTTTCCATTGAGAGAGTGTAATGCCAAAAATAGGTGGGATTGAGGCGTGGGCAAGGAGGGCACAAATTAAGTTGTTTATGATTCTAATTTTTCGTTCGACTTTTCTATTTTGTGGAGAGGTGCGTGGACAGAAAAAATGAAAAATAAGGTCGTGTTTGGCGTATAAAAGTTTGAATTATTGATTATCGAATTCCCTTTCATTGTTACATTGAAAATATTTGATATTCTTTTCAAATCGTGTCTTTATTAAAACACTAAAGGATGACACAATAGAATAGACTTGGGACTTATTACCAATGGGAAAAGTCCACAGAAAGTTGGAATAATCATCCAAAAATAACACATAATATCTATGTCTGATTGTGCTTAAAATATGAGAAGTCCATAAATCAATGTGTATGATATCAAATGACATTAAAGTACAGGTGGATGAAGAATAAAATGGTAATTTGACATATTTCCTAAAAATGCAAAATTCACAAACAGGAGGATAAGAGACATGTTTGCAATTAATAAATTTATTTTTGCTAAGAAAGCGTAAAATAAAATTTTCCGGATGTCCTAATCTATTATGCTATAAAAGAGACAAAATAGTTGCAAAGGTTGATGGAGAGGAGGCTGGATGGCCGATGATGGTGGTGATAGGATAAAGGTCCCTGGTGCTGTCATATCTCATTATTCACATCAATGTCATAAGGTCCTTTACAGAAAAACCAAAATGATCAAATTCAAGGGAAACATTATTGTCGATTGTGGAATGACGCATATATATTAGATTTTTGATAAGTTTCGGGACATGGAGGACATTTTTAAAGCTAACGGGGGATATAGCGAGGAGAATGATTATTGTCCATAACCTCGAATGGAAATGCCTTGTCCATTACTAACAATAATATTACGATTTAAATTGTTCATATTGAAATAAGATAAGAGAGTACCTTGGAATGCCATTATATGATATGTGGCTCCAGTATTCATGTACCAAATGTCGTCTGGAACGTTGAGAGCTATTGTGTTCATAGTCGCGTCAATATCCGTCGGTGCGTAGGTTGAAGGAGGAGAGACATATGCAGTGTATGCCTGTAGTGGACGTGCACCGAGGATGTCGGACTGGGGCTTTTGAGTCGGAGGTTGGGCCCAAGAGGACATCGGGTAGGGGCAAGTTGGATTAGCCCAATGAGGCTGGGCTCACGCAGCCCACGGTGGAGATTGTTGCCAATGGCGCTGCCGCTATGGGTGGTTGTCGGCAGACAGTGGTTGTCTCCTCCCGCCACTATTACTGCTTCCTCCACGGCTACCGCAGCCTTTGCCAGAATTTCTCTCTTTGTGTTGATTCAGGGAAGGCATGGCGCGTTTCGGGTCATTGGGTTGCCGGTAGTGTGAACTGGAACACGACCCCCTTTCATCGGTAGATGGGCCACCGGTAGTGATGATGGCGGAGTCATCGATGTTTGCATTAGCCGTAGCTCGCTTGGTTTTTTGGATTTCTTTGAGGATAAGTCTCAAACGAGCCTCATAGAATGGAGGCAATATCGTGCTTTGTTGGAGGATGGTAGTGACGCCGTCATAATTTTGATTCAAACGCGCAATGAGTTGCATTATCAATCATTGATATGTGATCGGTGCACCAACATTTGAGAGTTGATCGGCAATCATCTTAAGTTCTTGACAATAGGCCGACACATTAGGAAAATCGTCCTGCTGAATATCCTTAAATCGATTTTCCAAATATAAGGCATGTTGTGTCTTGTTATCATGAAAAATACTCTCCAATCGCTCCCACGTTTGTCGTGTAGTGATTTCAGTTTCAATGATCGTATGTAATAGATCATTCGAGATTGTTCCGTAGATCCATTGTAGAACAACCGCATCTAGGTGTGACCAAAGTTCATCATTAGGACCATCACGTGTCCCCAGAGGCTCGACAATGGCCTTTGATTTACGGGGGATGATATGATCGATGACTTTGTACACACGACAATGAATCTTAAATAATTCCGCCCAAGAGGAATACTGGACTCTTTCCATCTCAAGGTTAATAGGAATGGAGTTCTTGATGTTGTTAACATTAAGAGCATGATGGAATTTGGGTTGTTCAGCCATTGAAAATTTTGGTGAAGAGGAGGTGAGGAGGTTGCCAAGAAATTGAAGAAAAGATAAGGAGGAGGTTGGAGGCGAGGGTGAGGCGGCCGACGACTTAGTGTAAGAAATTTTAGGGTTTGGATGCTGATACCATAAATGAATATGTTCTCTGCATTTTCATTGATTATTCTGTATAATATATAGTGTTACATAATTATTTACATGACTACAAATTAGGTAACTAATCTTCTTAATTATAATAGGAATATAAATTAACTTAATATAAAAGATATAAAATGATACGTGAATATTCTTATAATAATCTATAAGTTAATATTGGGTGGGAAATTACCCTTGCCTACGTTCTCTTGAATATTTGATTGCTATTTATGTCGAGCAATATAATGAACTTCATTTTCCTTTTTTTGGAGGAGTATGTAACAAGACAAGATAATTGATAGAGAAATGTAGAATTCTCATACTATGAAGTATGAACAGATGTGAGTTGTTTGTATAATAATGTAGTAGTAGTAATCAGTCGTTCATTTTTTTTTTCCTATTGTGATTAATAAACTATTAACAGTATAAAAATTAAATTGCAAAAATGTACAATTTTTAATTGTAAGTATATATATACAAAGAAGAGGTATGGACAGGAGTGATTGTAAGTCATTCAAATAATTATAGAATATTTGTTAGTAGCAAATATCACCAAAGAAAAAAAAAACTTGACGCCAAAAAGTCAATAGCATTCCATTTACAAAAAGAAGGAAATTACATGTGCAAATGCATTCTCTAGAGGAAGCAATTGCCAGACAGCCATGAGCCAACCATCTTCCTTACAAAATTCTGGCCGACCCTACGGATTAAAAAAATATTTCCACGCAATATATTTCTTGTCAATTATAAATTGTTAAAAATGAATTTTAATTTCTAGGTTTGATATTTTACATACTGATAGTGCAAAGTGTAACTAACTTACTAGTGACAACCTTAATCCTTAATCTTGAATGTATCATGAAGAAATATTTTAAATTAGTGATCTCAATTTTGTTAGTACAAGTGATCAAGACATCATCCACATATATGGCTACAAAAACAGATGAATTCCCAGACTTCTTATAGAATAGAGAATAGTCATACATTGAATGTGTGTGTTAATGTTAGGTTGTGTGTTATGACATTTTTCGAACATATCATTTTTCGTACTAAGTCCAAATCAGAAAATGTCGGAACAAATGTCTTGACATTCTGGTAACTGTTTTGCCTATCTTCACGGACAGATTTCAGGAAAGTGTGACTTTTTTATCACATGACAATTTGACTTGGCAAGGAGTCTTTGAAGCAGATTGAAAACGTGGAAAACTAAGTCCAAGAGATAGCTTAACTTAAGGAGCAAGACGAGGGAAGAATAAGTCCAAGCTGTTGAGAAAATCACTCCTCAAGCTACTACCACACGTGACCAGATTTAGCTCAACTTCCACAACCTGTTGATGAGTCTTTCAAGGGAACTCTCTACTATAAATAGAGAGGTCAAATCAGAGATTCAATATCCAGAATTTCAGAGTGAAAACGATATAGAGAGATCTCCACAAATATCGATCAAATAGACTGGATCGCTGTGTTGCCTGTATTTGTGACGACATTCTGTCCGACATTATAATTTCTTCTTAGATTCTATATTTGTTCTTTCATTGAAGCAATTGTAATGAGGTGTTGATCACTTCTATTTAGATAGATTTTTCAGGCATAAGTCATTTGCGACTTAATCTTTTTATTCCTTTTTGTATCATCTTGTAATCTTGTAATCTTGTAAGGGAAGAAATATAATCAATTGTATATATATATATATATATATATACATTTGGTCATTGACCATCATGGGTTATATTAATATATAACCTATGAAAATTAAATCTTTGTGTTCTTTATCTATTTCCGCTGCACTTTCTTTCAAAGGTTTTCTGTTTTTATTCAAATGTCATTACTTATGTCAGACGACATTTCAGCTGACATTTGACACTGTTTCTGCATACATTTCAGTTTTACTTTGCTACTTGATTCTATTTAATCCATAGTATAACCCACGGGACCCAACAAGTGCTATCAGAGCCGACACTTAACATAGTAAGTGCTAAGGTCCTTTTACTTTAACTATGGATCCAGCTAATCCAAATATTGGTAGACTTTCTATATTAGATGGTTCAAATTATCCTTATTGGAAAATTCGCCTACGTTCTCATATCAAATCCATTGATGTGAGAGGATGGAGATCAATTACAAATGGATATATTGTTCCTATGCTCCCACCGGACGAAGAAGGTGATATTCTATCTAAGCCTGAGGCCGAATAAAGTGTGGAAGAAATCAATAGTGCAAACTTCAATGAAAAAACTCTTAATGCTATTTTTGGATGGGTAGATTTCTATATGTTCAAACTTATCCAAAATTGCTCCACAGTCAAGGAAGCTTGGGATACCCTACAAACTCATTGTGAGGGTAGCTCAAGTGTTCAACGAACGAAGCTCCGCATGCTCATGAGTAAATATGAACGATTAAGGATGGAAGAGACGGAGGATATTAAAACCTACTTTGAAAAGTTGATCGATATTTCCAATGAATGTCAAGTACTTGGGTCTCCATTGACCAACAATCAACTTGGGAAAAGGCACTTCGTTCTCTTCCTGAAAAGTTCAATATTAAGATATGTGCGATTGAAGAAGCCCACAACCTTGCTACAATGGACCTCCATACGTTAATGAGCATTCTCAAGACGTATGAGATAAATATGGAAAATCAAAGGACATTATATAAAAGCAAAGATGTTGCACTTCAAGCAAAATCCTTAGAGATGCAAGTCAATGAAGAGGATGAAATCTTGAAGAAATCGGCGATGGTGCAAACGTTGCCCTTCTTACTCGTAAATTCAATACAATGTTAAGGAGGTTCAACGATGATAAAAATAATTCTAAACCCAAAGAGCACCCAAGCCGAGGCTTCAATCCAAGATTCACCAAAACCCCTCCTACAACACAAAAAGGAAATCAACTTAGCAGGACCAGCTCAGACCTCACCAAGTTTGATCCCAAGCAGCTTGAAAGTATACAATGTCATGCTTGCTCGGGATGGGGCCATTATGCCAACGAGTGTGCAAACACCTTAAGAAAACTTGGGAAAAGTCTATGGGTCTCTCTAAGTGATGATGAAGGCGAAGAGGAAGAAGATCCAGAAATGGAGTCACAAGCTATGCTGACTACTGTTTTCGAACAATCACTGTTAGATGATGAATATGTCGCTGACTGTGTTGTCCCGAATGTCACAACATTTTCGGTAACATCAGTGATGACATCTGCAGATCCAGTAACATCCGACAGGTATGAATTTTTTAACTATTCAGATGTTAACTGCTTTAGTGGTTTTTATTTCTAATTGTGAATCTGGCCCTGAGACTCAAGTCGACTCAAAGGACGACATGATTAAAGAATTGCAAAAACTTTGCAAGGACTTAATTGTTGAATCCAAACAACTTGACTCAAAGGTAAAATCTTTAACTCTTGAGAATGCAGGTTTGAAAGGCACAATAACCCGACTAGAGGTTACCCTTACCAAAAAGGGTCTTGAATTTGGTAAGATTAGTGCGAAGTTGGAGTTAGCCGAAGCAACCTTTCGGAAACTCAACACTGGTACTTCCAAACTAGATGAAATTCTAAGTGTTAGTCAACCATCACATGCAGGTTGGGGTTACAAGAACTCCATTAATGCA
The DNA here is from genome assembly GCA_029844215.1 of Przewalskia tangutica. Taxonomy (NCBI): domain Eukaryota; kingdom Viridiplantae; phylum Streptophyta; class Magnoliopsida; order Solanales; family Solanaceae; genus Przewalskia; species Przewalskia tangutica. The sequence goes on along the minus strand of CM056739.1, from coordinate 16,475,587 downwards.
ATATGCTCCAACTTGTTTGACAAAAAATGAGAAAATGGGCTTCGTAAAAAAAGAGGAATTTTGTGTGCCATCACTGTAACAAGACTGGCCACTTAAAACCTTACTGCTTTAAATTGCTAAAGTCCAGGAGCAGAATGTCGTCGAAAATGCTGTCCAACATTCCAGACAGCACTCGAGGCAGCTTTTCAGAATCCAGAAACAGGAAAAAGGTAAAGAAAGTCTGGATTCCCAGTATGAATGTGAGATGTAATGTAGCTATTACTGCGTTGAGGACTAACATTTCAGGATCGTGGTACTTCGACAGTGGATGTTCTCGACACATGACGGAGACAAAAGAGTGTCTAAAGAACTATGAAACTCTAAGTGGAGGTAATGTCACATACGGAGGTGGAGGAAAAAGTAAAATCATAGGAAGAGGAACCTTAAGTGTTCCTGGAGTTCCAGCACTGAAAAATGTCTTGCACGTTGACAGTTTGATGGCTAATCTAGTCAGTATAAGTCAATTGTGTGATGACGATCTAGAGGTAAAGTTTAACAAGTATGCTTGTACAGTTACTAATGAAGCTAACCAATGTGTAATGACAGGTACAAGAATGAGCGATAATTGTAATTTCTTATGAGGCAGTAAGAGGCATCCCTAAACTAAGTCCTAAGGATAAAACAGTAGTTTGTGAAGATTGTCTTAAAGGTAAGCAAATCCGTGTCTCCCACAATGATGTCCAAAATGACGGACAACATTCAGGTACGTCACACTGTTTTCAGCTTTTGCACATGGATCTTATGGGTCCAATCGAGGTAGACAGCCTAGGAGGCATGAGGTACTCATATGTGATTGTGGATGACTTTTCTAGGTATTCTTGGATATTCTTTTTAAAGGAAAAGTCTCAAACGTTTGGCATGTTCAAGGTACTACACTCTAGAATAAGAAATCCATATCATTCCTCTATTTTTCGGATTAGGTCCGACCATGGAAAAGAGTTTGAGAATAGTCAGTTCTCTATATTTTGTGAGAAAAATGGCATTTTCCATGAGTTTTCTACTCCCAAAACCCCACAGCAAAATGGTGTAGCAGAGAGGAAGAATAGAACTTTACAAGAAATGGCAAGTGTCATGCTGAGTTCTAAGAAGTTGTCAAAACGTTTTTGGACAGAAGCTCTAAATACTGCAAGTCACATCAGGAATAGAGTCTATCTTAGGTCTGAAACTAAAATGACACCCTATGAGCTTTTGAATAGAAAGAAACCCAATTTGCGTTACTTTCATGTGTTTTGGTGTGTGTGTTATGTTCTTAATGATAGAGATCACCTAGCTAAATTTAAATCTAAAAGTGATAAGGAAATTTTTGTAGGTTATTCCCAAAATAGTCATGCTTACCGAGTGTATAATCTTAGAACCAAAACCGTACAAGAATCTGTTAACATTATCTTTGATGATTTTGCTGACCTTACAGGAAATAAGCCAGTAGAAGATGTTATAATAACTGTGGAAAATGCGCAGAAAGCAGAAAATCCAGATGTTGCTCCAAATGTCACGACATCTGCAGCAACACCTGAAGCAGAAACTGAGAACATTGCAGGTTCAGATGAGGAAATAGAAGCTGAACTTCATGACCCAGTACGCAAGGATCCCTCATCCAGGATTAGAAGAAATCATCCTACAAAACAAGTAATAGGAGATGTGTCCGAAGGTGTTAGAACAAGAAGGAAGGAACCACGAAATTATCGAGGTATAGTGAAATATGTTTGCATGTCCACTGTATATCATAAAGTAAGTCATTCTTGTTATGTATCTACATTGGAATCAAAGAATGTCAATGAAGCACTCAAGGATAGTTGGTGGATACAAGCTATGCAAGAAGAATTAGAACAGTTCACCAGAAATAAAGTCTGGAATTTAGTTTCTCGCCCCAATGATACTAATGTTATTGGAACTAAATGAATCTTTAAAAGCAAATCAGATGAATCTGGAATTGTAGTGAGAAATAAGGCTAGAGTAGTTGCTCAAGGATACTCTCAAGTTGAAGGGATTGACTACGATGAAACCTTCGCTCCAGTTGCTAGAATTGAGTCAATTAGATTGTTGCTTGCCATAGCTTGCTGTTTGAAGATCACTCTCCATCAAATGAATGTAAAAGGTGCTTTCTCGAATGGATATATTGATAAAGAAGTGTATGTTGAACAACCTAAATGATTCGAAAATCCCCACCATCCACAATTTGTAGACAAGCTGAAAAATGCCTTGTATGTATTAAAACAAGCTCCACGTGCATGGTATGGTCGTTTAACTCAGTTTCTTCTTGAATTTGGTTTCAAACGTGGTGTAACTGATTGTACTTTGTTTATAAAACACCACGGTGTAGATATGGTCATTGCTCAAATCTATGTAGATGACATAGTTTTTGGTTCGACTTCACATTCCCATCTTAAGGCATTTGTCTAAGCTATGTCCTTAACATTTGAGATGAGCATGATAGGGGAATTAACATTTTTCTTAGGCTTGCAGATAAAGAAAAATGAGGAGGGAATCTTCATCTCCCAGAGTAAGTATGCCAAGAATTTGGTCAAGAAGTTTGGATTGGAGAATGCTAAACATATGAGGACTTCAATGGGATCAACACAGACTATGTGCAAATATGATGTTGGGAAAAATGTCGACCCAACACTGTATCGTTCAATGATAGGTAGTCTATTGTATCTCACTGCTAGTCGTCTTGTCCAAGCCTGTCCTAAAATCTCCCACTTAAATGTTGTTACACCCCGTAGTTCAGGTCATGCTTTAGAGAACATACGAAAGGAATTGAGACTTAAATTTTAGGATGATGGGTTGACGGAATGTTTCAGACGGGTTGTTAGTCAACTTTGAGGCGGTTTCTGTTCCTTTACATTGAGAGTTCCCAGGTGTTTCAAAGGCCTAGTACATAGTTCGTTGAGTCTAGTTTCCAACGCAACCAACCGTTCGTCGATAGGACATCGGAGTAGAAAGTTATGGGAGTTACAAGTTCGGTCTTGTGATCGGCGAGAAAAGCAACATCGGTCAGGGGCCACAGCGCCGCGGCGCCGGATGCAGGGCCGCGGCGCCGGATAAGCTGGATAATCACTGAAGTTGCAGCGCCGCGGCGCCGGGAAGCAGGGCCGCGGCGCCGGAAGTACTGAAGAGTCTCGGATGTTTCAGCTGGCTGGCTGCAGGCCAGCCGCGGCGTTCTGAGGCTGGGAAAAAATCGAGCATTTTTTTTTTAAAGAGGCCATGGGTGGGTGACAAGTGTCCCTCCCCCCCCCCCATCTAATTTTTGCATGTCCTATTTATTGACCAAGTCTTGAAGACTTGGTCATTCTTCAAATCTCCTTCTTCTCTCTAAAAAGGTTCCTCCTTCTCTCTAAAATCCCTCTCCCTTCTCTCTAGAAATTCAAGAAGAAACCAAGGCCTAGAGGAAAATTTCAGAAAGGTGGCAAGAAGGAAACTTGTTGGCAAGCTTGTAGGAGTGTTTGTGGAGGTGATTGTGGAAAGAAGACAAGTGAAAGTTGTTGGATTAATTTGGGTAAGCTCTAAGGTAACAATCTCTTCTTTATTCTTGAGTAAATTGTGTTGCATGTGAGGAAGAAAAAAATTGTAGTGGACAATATTGCCTTTAGGAATATCGCATGTAGAAATAACGATTTGGATTTGAAAGGATTAGATAAGGATGTTATGTGAGCATGTTGTAGCCAACATACTACCTTAAATGTATTGAATTAGTTGATATGTATTGTGGGGCAGAATTTTACACGCCCAAGATTAGGCGTGTAATCCCCTTTGTATTGTTGGATTATTGGGCCTTAAGTGGCGTTTGGATATTGAATTCGAGCCTTGGAAAGGTGGAAAATGCGTAGAAACAAAGGAAGTCTGTCGATTTTCCATAGAATAAGGAACTTTATGCTAGAATATTCGACGAAGAAGTTTAGACGTTAATAGAAGTATTTGATTATTATAGGTTGATACTCTACGCGCGGCATATTCGACTTGGCAAGTGGACTTAGCCGAGGAGGTATGTGATTCTTCCTATCCTCTTGAGCATGATATTTGTAAAATATATAGTACGGTAGATGTACGTGTTTCACTAAATTTGGTTGCACCTTGAGGTCTTTTGACTTGAGTCCAAAATGTTAAGAATCTTGAAATACTTCAAAAAGAATTATGAACCATTGTTTTAAAAGGAAATTAATACTTGGGTTTAAAAGAATAAGTTTCTTTTGGTTTTCCAAACAAGTGTGGATGTTTTGAGTTATTACAAAGTTTAAGTGTTATACTAGATTTATGGGAAGTTAGCCATAACGACTTAAGAAAGATAAAAAGAATGGTTTACTTACTCGCTTTATAGTAGCCTTGTAATGATTTCTGAATGTGTGGTAAATTGGCTTGATAAGTAAATATGTTGTGATACTACGGGTGTTAGTGTCTTGAGATTTGTTGTGGTAAGGGGGTTTCTTTATTGTGCTATATTGTTTACGATGAGCCGGTTGTGCTTGTGTTATATCACTTACCCCCCTGACTTGTTAAGTTACCGCGGGTTAGCTACCCCGTCACGAGTACCTCATGCGGGCCCAGGTGGCATATGCGGACTACGGTAGTCCAGGAATCACTCCGGGTGTGTTACGCCGATGCGAGGAATACCTCATGCGGTCCAAGTGGCCATGCGGACTGCGGGAGTCCAGGAAAATACCGCGGGTTAGCTACCCCCGATGCGAGGAGTACCTCATGCGGGCCCAGGTGGCCTATGCGGACTACGGAAGTCCAGGATTAGGCTCGCGTAATGATACCATGGGCGAGTGGCCCTGCTTCGATCATTAGCGGCCTAGGAAAGACCGGTTACGTTACACCTAATTGTTCTTGCTTATGTTGTGACACCATGTGCGGTTAATTGGCTTTTCATACATATCTGTGGATTTTGGTTTGGAAATGTTATGATTTCATTACAGTATTTTCAGTTTCACATACTTGGTACCTGTTATCTTGACCTCGCCCGAGCTGCGTTCATCCGCAGTCGAGGTACATCGATCGTTGATCCTCGCTCTTGGATCAGCTTACGCTGGGAAGCCGTTTCTCGGAGGCTTATCTTTTAGTATGTTTTCTGTCATTATCGATTCAGGTACATTCGAGGGTATGACGGGGCCCTTCATAGTTATTACAACTCTTGAAGTGCGTAGTCCTGTTGTAATTGGGTTTCGTAAAGGATGTAACTGTTCAGTTTTGTTATGTATAGTTACCAAAAGGTAACCATTTTGGGTTAGCCTGTTTCTTAATTTATATTGTTTCATATTTATGAGTTTACTTCCGCTGGTTTTTCTCTGATGTTGTATCACTAGGGTGCCCGGGGTAAGGCACGATCCGGTCCCGAGTGGTCGTGACAAAAGCGGTATCAGAGCAGTTAATCCTCGGGAAGGGTCTACAGGCCGTATCTAGTAGAGTCTTGATTATCGGTGTGTTGTGCACCACATCTATAATCAGGAGGCTACAAGATATTTAGGATTGGTTTCCATTCTTTCACTCTAAGATCGTGCAATAGAGCTGTGTTATAGGTTGAACTTCCTCTGACATATTTTTATGTATCAGTTATGCCTCACGCAAGCAACCGGCCCGAAGGCCAAGGCGGCGAGAGCTGCTAGTAGGACACGAGAGTTACGAGAGCGCAGCTCGATCCTTACGAGTGATGTTTGGACGGCGAGTTCCACAGCGTCGCCCGGCCAGCGAGTTTGGAAGCGGCAATGCTGCCATCGAGACCGCGATACTGAGCCTCGATTACGGCTGGAAGCGAGGATATGGGCTACTGAGAGATGGCCCGATTATTAGCCGTGATCGTGGCAAGCGGGAGGATGAAGCGGGAAGCGGCGGTTCGGTTGTACCGTAGTTCACCCCGAATCGATAACGAGACCGGGACTTTTTGAGTTGCAGACCCACGAGTTCTATGGGTCGAGGCACGAGGATGATCCTCGGGAGTTTATCAAGCGATTCTGCGGATCATGAGTGATCAAGGCCTCGGAGACAGTCGGTAGTATTGGGTTCACATCGGTGCGTGATCTGCGATTGGTAGTTTGATTCACGGAAGCGTCCGGGGAGCATGCGCTTCCAGCTGTTTGGGACGAGTTCTCAGAGGCGTTTCTTAGCCATTTCTTTCCCCCGAAGATGAGGAGAGCTCGGGCAGATAGATTTCTGTCGTTGAGACAGAGCGGGCGGACGGTCCGGGAGTACAACGTGGAGTTTGACTCATTGGCTCGGTACGTCCCCGCTTTAGTGGCAGACATGGAGGACAGAGTGCACCGCTATGTCACAGGGCTCGATGATTACTTAGCAGAGAGTTGCACGGGAGTAGCTCTTCAGCCGGGCATGGACATTGCCCGCATGCAGGCTTATGCATTTGGGTGTGAGGAACGTAGGGGCTGACGGATTGATAGATATCAGCAGAAGAGGGCCAGGACAGAAGGGTCCTCTGGTAGTTTTCGAGGTAGACAACCTCATCAGTAGACCGGGTTTGCACCTCAGCCGGTTCAGAGCGCTCCTCCACCGTCTTCCGGGCGTTCAGGGTATTCAGAGGTAGGTCGAGCCCGGGGCTTGAGCTTCGAGGAAGCGAGGATGCTACCGTCGAGACCACCACTCTCGGTGTGGCGATGTGGTAGATCCCATTCGGGAGTTGTGGTATCTTGTGGGGCCTTGCTACACTTGTGGCATGAGGACATATTTCGCGGTATCGACGAGGCAACGCAGATGGTAGGGTTACCCTACAGGTCATCGCGGGTCTTCATCTCCTACAGTTACTCGCCCCAGAGGGCAGGGTACTCATGGGCCAGCCAGTCGCGGTAGAGCGTGGCAAGTCGATTCGGCCGGTCCTCAAAACGCATTTATGCTATGTCCGGCCGGCCGTCGAGACCGGAGGCGTCACGGATGTCGTCCGGTACATTATTGGTTTCATGTTGTGATGTATATGCTTTGATAGATCCAGGTTCTACCTTGTCCTATATATCCCCTCATATTGCTGGTAGAATAGGGGTAGAGCCCGAGTCCATAAAACCTTTTGAGGTGGCTACGCGATGGTGATTCGGTGGTAGCCGGCGGGTATATAAGGCTTGCCCGGTGACTATATCTGATCGTCGGACCTGGCCGACTTGATAGAGTTGGATATGACGGGCTTCGATGTGATTATGGGTATGGATTGGCTAGCGTCTTGCTATGCCAATGTGGACTGCAGAGAGAGGTTGGTACGGTTCTAGTTTCCTGGTGAGCCGGTTATCGAGTGGAAGGGGGATACTGCGTCGCCGAGGGGTAGGTTTATTTCTTACCTCAATGCTAGGAAGATGGTGCAGAAAGGGTATATCTACCATATGGTTCGGGTATTAAATCGAGGCCAATTTACGGACCTTGATCGATTCGGTTGTCGAGAGAGTTTCGGGCGTATTCCCGGACGATCTCGGGTATCCTCACGAGAGGAGATTGAGTTTTGCATTGATATGTCGCGGACACTCGGCGATATCTATTCCTCCATACAGGATGGCTTTCTTGAGTTGCGGGAGTTGAAGGACCGGTGAAAGATTTCTTTGGAAAAAGGCTTTATCGAGCCTAGTGTTTCTCCCCAGAACGCCCGGTGTTATTTGTAAAGAAGAAGGATGGGGCCTGCGTATGTGTGTTGATTACGAGCGGTGAATAAGGTAACTATCAAGAACATATATCCTCCCGTGATTGATGATTTGTTTGACGATTGCGAGTGCGAGGTGTTTCTCCAAGATAGACTGCGGTGCAGTTTACCATCAGTGCGAGTTAGAAGCGAGATATCCCAAAGATCGCATTCAGGACCGGTATGGACCTATGAGTTCGAGGTGATGTCTTTGGGTTGACAACGCCCCAACAGTATTTATGGATTTGATGAACCGGGTGTTCAAGCCATTCCTGGATATGTTCGTTATAGTATTCATTGATGATATCTTGGTTTATTCGCGCCGAGCGAGAACATGCATACGGCGAGGCGTGTTAGAGTCCTCGGGGCCGTGATTGTATGCCAAGTTCTCGAAATCGAGTTTTGGTTGGCCAGATGGCTTTCTTAGGACATGTTATCGGGTCCGATGGTATTGAGTTGATACAACAAAGATTGAGGCGATCAAGGCGTGGCCTAGACCAGCTACACCAGCGGAGTGCGCAACTTTTGGGCCTTGCGGGTTATTATCGGAGATTTGTGGAGAAGTTTGCTTCCATTTCACCTTTGACTAGGTGACTCGTAGCGGTATGTTCGGTGGGCGGATACTTGTGAGAGAGTTTCGATTCTTGAAGGAGAAGTTGACAACCGCCCGATTCTTACTCTTCCGGAGGTTTAGGCGGGTATGTGGTTTTATTGTGATGCGTCGAGTCGGGCTTGGAGTGCGTCTTGATGCGGCCGCGACAAAGTTATAGCTACGCGTCTCGACGGCTCGGGAAGCATGAGAAGAACTATCCCACACATGACTTAGAGTTAGCGTGATGATTCATGCCTTGAAGATCTGGAGACATTATTTATATGGAGTTCATGTGGATATTTACACAGACTACAAGAGTCTCGGTATATCTTCACGAGGAGGTGAACTTGCGGCGAGAGCGGTGGTTAGAGCTACTTAAGGATTATGATGTCGATATCTTATACCACCGGGAAGGCCAATATAGTTGCGGATGCCGCCAGTCGCGGATCGATGGGTAGTCCGTCGGTGTCTGACGGAGAAGAGGACACGGTGCGAGTTACATCAGCTAGCGAGCCTTGGGGTTCGTTTGGTTGATTCTGATAGTAATGGAGTTCGGGTTCGAGAGGTCGCCGAGTCTTCCATCATCGAGGAGGTGAAGAGGCGACATTATGAGGATCCGATTATGGTACGGTATCGAGATACGGCCCTTTGGGAAGAGAAGAGTCTATTTGAGGTAGCACACGATAGGGTGCTAAGATTTGAGGGCAGGTTATGTGTACTCGATGTGGCAGGACTTCGTCAGCAGATTCTGGGAGAGGCACACATTGCTCGTTACTCTATTCACCCGGGGTCAACTAAGATGTACCATGACCTCAGGTATATATATTGGTAGGATGGCCTGAAGAGGGACGTTGCGGAGTTTGTGGCGCAGTGTCCGAATTGTCAGCAGGTCAAGGTAGAGCACCAGAAGCCTGGTGGGTTGTTGCAGATGATAGAGATTCCGACATAAAAGTGAGAGGTGATCAATATGGACTTTATTACGGAGTTACCTCACACTCAGAGGAAGCATGATTCCATTTGGGTTATTGTCGACAGGCTGACGAAATCAGCCCATTTTCTTCGATCGGGGCGACTTTTTAGCCGAGGATTATGCTAGGCGTATATCGAGAGATTGTGAGGCGCGGAGTTCCTATATCGATTATTTGAGCGAGAGCCAGTTCACGGCTAACTTCGGAGGTCTTTCGGAAGGATTAGGAACAGTGAGTCTCGATGCGGCGTTTCATCCTCGGGCCGATGGGCGGTAGCGCGCACTATCGACAACTTGAGAATATGCTGCGGGCTTGTGTTATTGATTTCAGGGGTAGCTGGGAGGACCATTTAGATCTTGTGGAGTATGCATATAACAACAGCTACCATTCTAGTATCCGATGGCGCGCATGAGGCCTTATGTGGGAGGAAGTGCAGTCACCGATAAATTGGTTTGAGGTGGGAGAAGTTCGATTAGTCGGGCGGACTTGATTCGGAGTAGTGGATAAGGTGAAGCTTATCCAGGAGCTGTTATTGTCAGCTCAGAGTCGACAGAAGTCGTATGCAGATCATCGGCGTCGACACTTGGAGTTTGAGGTGGATGATTGGGTCTTCCTGAAAGTATCACCCATGAAGGGAGTAATGAGGTTTGGAAAGAAAGGGAAACTTAGCCCAAGGTACATTGGGCCTTATCAGATTGTCCGTAGGGTAGGCAAGGTTGCCTATGAGTTGGATCTGCCGTCCGATCTGGAGGCAGTACATCCAGTCTTTCATGTGTCTATGTTGCGGAAGTGTATTGGAGATCCATCTAGGGTGCACCCGATTGGTGATGTCCAGGTGACAGAGGGGCTATCATATGAAGAGAGTCCCATAGCGATACTCGATCGTCAGGTTAGGCGACTACGGACGAAGGATGTGACTTCCGTCAAGGTCTTATGGCGGAACGAGAACAGGGAAGAAATGACATGGGAAGCAGAATAGGACATGATGAAGAAGTATCCTCACTTGTTCCCTACACTTCCAGGTAACCCACTTTCCTGCTTATTAGTTTAATTCGGCGTATATGCTTAAGTATTGTTGTGGCCATGTGGAGCATCTTTATTTGCGAGAAGAATAGTTAAGAGGGTCTATGTCGATATTGTGATTTGAGTAAGCCTAGAAGGAACATTCGGGATGAATGTTTCTAAAGGGGGGAGAATGTTACACCCCGTAGTTCAGGTCATGCTTTAGAGAACATACGAAAGGAATTGAGACTTAAATTTTAGGATGATGGGTTGACGGAATGTTTCGGACAGGTTGTTAGTCAACTTTGAGGCGGTTTATGTCCCGTTACATTGAGAGTTCCTAGGTGTTTCAAAGGCTTACTACATAGTTCGTTGAGTCTAGTTTCCAACGCAACCAACCGTTCGTCGATAGGACATCGGAGTAGAAAGTTATGGGAGTTACAAGTTCAGTGCGCAGTCGAGCAGAAAAGCAACATCGGTCAGGGGCCACAGCGCCGCGGCGCCGGCTAAGCTGGATAATCACTTGCAGCCGCGCTGGCCGAAAGGTGGCCGCAGCGGAAATCGAAGAGTCTCGATGTTTAGCCGCGCACCGGCTGCAGGGCCGCGGCGCCGAGGCGGGTTCTGCGAGGCTGGGGGGAAAAATCAGAACTGTTTTGTTTTAAAAGAGGCCATGGGTGGGTGACAAGTGTCCCCCCCATCTGATTTTTGCATGTCCTATTTATTGACCAAGTCTTGAAGACTTGGTCATTCTTCAAAGCTCATTTTTCTCTCTAAAAAGGTTCCTCCTTCTCTCTAAAATCCCTCTACCTTCTCTCTAGAAATTCAAGAAGAAACCAAGGCCTAGAGGAAAATTTCAGAAAGGTGGCAAGAAGGAAACTTATTGGCAAGCTTGTAGGAGTGTTTGTGGAGGTGATTGTGGAAAGAAGACAAGTGAAAGTTGTTGGATTAATTTGGGTAAGCTCTAAGGTAACAATCTCTTCTTTATTCTTGAGTAAATTGTGTTGCATGTGAGGAAGAAAAGACTTGTAGTGGACAATATTGCCTTTAGGAATATCGCATATAGAAATAACGATTTGGATTTGAAAGGATTAGATAAGGATGTTACGTGAGCATGTTGTAGCCAACATACTACCTTAAATGTATTAAATTAGTTGATATGTATTGTGGGGCAGAAGTTTACACGTCCAAGATTAGACGTGTAATCCCCTTTGTATTGTTGGATTATTGGGCCTTAAGTGGCGTTTGGATATTGAATTCGAGCCTTGGAAAGGTGGAAAAATACGTAGAAACAAAGGAAGTGCTGTCCAATTTTCAGTAGAATAAGGAACTTTATTCTAGAATATTCGACGAAGAAGTTTAGACGTCAATAGAAGTATTTGATTATTATATGTTGATACTCTACGCGCGGCATATTCGACTTGGCAAGTGGACTTAGCCGAAGAGGTATGTGATTCTTCCTATCCTCTTGAGCATGATATTTGTAAAATATATAGTACGGTAGACGTACGTGTTTCACTAAATTTGATTGAACCTTGAGGTCTTTTGACTTGAGTCCAAAGGGTTAAGAATCTTGAAATACTTCAAAAAGAATTATGAACCATTGTTTTAAAAGGAAATTAATACTTGGGTTTAAAAGAATAAGTTTCTTTTGGTTTTCCAAACAAGTGTGGATGTTTTGAGTTTGTTATACCCCGTAGTTCTGACCCTACGTATGGGAGCGTACGAAAGCGTGTAAGACTTAAAAATTTTAAGGATAGGTTGACGGGTCGTTCCGGACGGGTTTTTAGTCAACTTTGAGGCGGGTTATGACCCGGTACATTGAGAGTTCCTAAGTGTTTTAAAGGCCTAGGGCGTAGTTCGTTGAGTCTGGATTCCAACGCAACCAACCGCTAAATCGATAGGGCGTCGAGTAGAAAGTTATGAGCGTTACAAGTTCGGTCTGATCGGACATAAATGTGTTTCGCAAAGCGGCAGGGCCGCGGCCGATCTGGCCGCGCGCTAAAGTTCTGGAGGGTCGCTGAAGTTGCAGCGCCACCGCGCCGGATAGCGGCGCGCGCGAAAGTCGCAGAGCTGCGGAGGTTTGGCGGCCATGGCCGCGAACGCCGCGGCGGGATTTTTGGGCGAAAAAACTTAGGAAAGTCTGATTTCTCTTTTAAAAAGGCCATGGGAGGGTGACAAGTGTCCCCCCCATCTGATTTTGCTTGCATGGCTTATATTGACCAAGTCTTGTAGACTTGGTCATCTCTCAAACATCTTCCTCTCTCTAAAAATCAGCTCCTCCTTCTCTCTAAAAACCCAAGAAAAATCTGAAGGTTAAGAACAAGAAAAGGAAGCTTGTAGCTAGCTTGTTGGCATTGTTGTGGTGGTGTTCTTGGCAAGGAAGCTAGCAATATTTGGAATAAGTTTTGGCTAAAACTTTAAGGTAACATTTCTTCCTTTAGAATTAGTTCTAGTGTTGCATGCTTAGAAGAAAGATCTTGTGGTAGTAAAATAATGCACTTAGAGTCATTGCATGCTAGAAAATGTGGTTTGGATATGAAGAATGGGTTAAGAAGAGATTATGAGCATGTTGTAGCCTAAAAACTACCTTAGAATTGTTAAGTGAATTGTTGTAAACTTATGGGGCAGAATTTTGGGTGTGGAATCCCCTTTGAACTGTTGGATTGATTGAGCCTTAAATGTGGTGTTTTGGATGATAAATTTGGCCTTAAGAAAGGTGGCAAAGTGAGTAGAAACAAAGGAAATGCTGCTCAATTTTCCTTAGAATTTAGTGACTTTGAACTTGGATTGTTCTACATTAAGATTAGAGGTTAATAAACGTATCATGACTATTATAGGTTGAAATATTACTTGCGGTAGTTTGGACTTGGCAAGTGGATTGACCAAAGAGGTATGTGAAGCTTTCCTATCTCTTGAGCATGAATAGATGAAACTATGTAGTACGGTAGACGTACAAGATTTGGTATTCTTACTTGTTTTAAGTATATAATGACTTGTTTCATTTTAAGAATGTATAATTCCCTTAGTTAGGGGAAAAGTATGATTTTACTAAAGTATAGAGTTAATATAACAACTTTATGGGAAGTTGGTTTATTAGCTTCATAAAAGGTTAATGAGAAGAGATTTTCTCTAAATAAGATAAGTATGTGAAGAGGCAAATTGATTTTAAGGTATCAATTGTCCAAAGGTTTTTATGTATAAAGAAGAGTCACTTTTGAAAGAGTTGAAGTATATAGTACTTGGGTTAAACTCCCGGTGTTCTTTTATTAAAGATATGATTAAGTGCCTTAAGTAAACTAAAATGAGAGGGTATATGAACAAGACTAAAAAGAGGTTATAAGTTTTCTTAACTTATTTATTATTATGATATGATGACAGTTTGAGATAGGGTAAGAGTATGTCTGAGGGGCAAGCCCCAAGATCGTCATACCACCTCCTTCAGTGTAAGAGTATGTCTGAGGGGCCAGCCCCAAGATCGTCATACCATCTGCTTCAGTGTAAGAGTATATCTGAGGGGCAGATCCAAGATCGTTATACCATCTGCCCAGTATAAGAGTATATCTGAGGGGCAAGCCCCAAGATCGTTATACCATCTGCTCCAGTGTAAGAGTATATCTGAGGTACAGCCCCAAGATCGTTATACCATCTGCTTCAGGGTAAGAGTATATCTGAGGGGAAAGTCCCCAAGATCGTTATACCACCTGTTCCGTGGATTTGCTACCCATGATGCGAGGAATACCTCATGCGAGTCCTTATGGGCTTATGCGGGTGAAATAGTCCCATGCCGGCGGGTACAGCCGATGCGAGGAGTACCTCATGCGGGTCCACGGGACCCATGCGGTGAAATAGTCCCAGGGGTAGGATGGTTTTATTGATACTACGGGCGAGGTACCCTGTTTTGATCATGAGCCTCCTATTTTATGCAGTATTATATATATATACTTGTCACTCTCATTGTTTGTAAGGCACAGTAAAAGGTATTTTATTGTCTTTCATGACTCCAGCTTGCTTTTAGACTTGATATCAGTATTACAGTATTTTCCAGCTTTACATACTTGGTACATATGTGTCTTGACCGACTTCCTGGGTTGCGTTACGCCGCAGGCGGTAAGCGTATGTGGATCCTCATTCTTAGGATCACTCTTCCGGTCGTAAGCTCCATCCCTCCTGACGCTTGTTATTTTGGTACGGATTTCCGATGCTATAGGTATTTTGTACATTCAGGGTATGGCGGGCCCCGTCCCGCCACGATTGTTATCTTTAAGTGCGTGGTTACATTTATGTTTTGGGCTATAAGAACCAGTTGTACTATTATACTTTTGTTAAGTATGTTTTATGGAGCGGACCTACCGCCGGTGATGTTACCTTTTATACGTATGTGTTATGTATGTTCATTGCTATTCTCCGACATATACTGACGGTGGTACCTGCAGGTACCGCCGCGCCCGGTCAGTCGTGACAAAAGTGGTATCGAAGCGATTAGTCCTGAAAGTGTCCACGCATCGTGTCTAGTAAGTCTTGATTATCGCGTGTCGCACCACATCTATAATCGGGAGGCTGCAGGATATTTAGGATTGGTTTCCATTCTTTCACTCTAAGATCGCATAATAGAGCCGAGTTATAGGTTGAATCTCCCGATATTTTCCTTTATGTATCGATTATGCCTCACGCAAGGCAACCGCGCCCGAGGGCAAGGCGGTGAGTCTTTGCTAGTGGACGCGGAGAGTCACGAGGCACAGCCCAATCCTTACGAGATGATGTTTAGGGCGGCGAAGTTCCATCGCCGCCGCCAGCAGAGTTCGAGGCGACGCGCCACGAGATCATGCACGAGCCTCGGCTCACGCATGTGGCCCGAGTACGTAGATTACGGGAACAGATTCTGCATCGACCAAAGATAGTGGCGGCAGCGCCGAGAGCAGGCCAACCCAGAGCCGATGATTCTGGATTCGGGATTTCTGGTTGTCACCCACCCGAGTTCTATGGTTCGAGATTTGATGAGGATCTGCGGGGAGTTTGTCCGGCGATTCTACGGACCATGCAGGTTCTTAGGGCATCAGAGACTGAGTCTGTTATACTAGCTTCTTACCGGTTACGCGATATTGCGTTGAACTGGTTTGAGTCATGGGTATTGTCGAGGGGTGAGGACGCTCTTCCAGCTGATTGGGAGGAGTTCACAGAGGCGTTCCTAGACCACTTCTTGCCTCCTGAGGTGAGGAGAGCCCGCGTAGATAGGTTCTTGACCTTGAGACAGGACGGGAGGACTATCAGGGAGTCTGACACGAGTTTGACTCCTTGGCCAGATATGCACACACCATTGTAGCTGATATGGCAGACAGGGTTCATAGATACGTGATGGGACTGGACCGTCACATGATTACTGCATGCTTGGGGGTGGCTCTTCAGCCAGGGATGGATATTGCCAGGATGCAGGCGTACGCACAGGGGATTGAGGACAGAGAGAGGCAGGATCAGCTAGATTTGGGCCAGCCCAAGAGGCCGTGACATCGGGTTCGTGGCGATTTGAGGCGGCGGCCTCGGCGAACAAGTCCACCTTCCGGCCCGGCCTGAGTGCTCCTTCCGCGATTTCCGGGAGGTCCGATCGCAGGTTATCGAGAGCGAGTCGGGCTCGGGGCGTCGAGTTTTCGAGGCGAGACCGACCAATCGAGACCACCTACCTCTCGGTGCGGTCGATGCGGTAGGTCTCATCCGGCGAGTGCCGTATGGGTTCGAGTCATGTTACTCTTGTGGCAGCCAGGCCATCCGAAGAAGGATTGTCCGTCCTTAGGCGGGAGTACAGTTCAGCCGAAGTGCATTCTTTGGATCTTCATCTTCGATGGTTAGACGCCCGGAGGGAGGTACTTATGGGCCAGCAGCCGCGCAGAGGTCGTGGTAGGGGTTCGATTCTAGCGGTCCTCGAGCGCATATATGCTATGTCGGTCAGCGGGACGGCGAGGCGTCGCGGATGTCGCAGTACATTGTTGGTTTCTTCTTTGTGATGTATATGCTTTGATAGATCCAGGTTCTACCTTGTCCTACATATATCCTCATATTGCGGTAGAATAGGGATAGAGCAGAGTCCATAAAACCTTTTGAGGTGGCTACGCCAGTAGGTGACTCAGTGTTAGCTGAGCGAGTGTATAAGGCTTGCCCTGTGACTATAGATAGTCGTCAGACTCTAGCCGACTTGATATAGTTGGATATGACAGACTTTGATGTGATTATGGGTATGGATTGGCTAGCATCTTGCTATGCCAACGTGGTATGAGAGAGATTAGTTCGGTTCGGTTTCGTGGCCGGTTATCGAGTGGAAGGAATCTTGCATCGCCGAGGGTAAGTTTATTTCTTACCTCAAGGCTAGGAAGATGGTGCGGAAAGGGTATATCTACCATATGGTTCGGTATTCGACATCGAGGTGAGGTACCGACCTTGATCGCCCGATCGTTAGAGAGTTTCGGGCGTATTCCCGGATGAGCTCGGGTATCCTCTCCCGAGAGGAGATTGAGTTTGCATTGACTTGGCGCGGATACTCGACCGATATCTATTCCGCCATACAGATGGCACCCGCCGAAGAGTGAAGGAAGGACGGTGAAAGATTTCCGGAGAAAGGCTTTATTAGGCCAAGTGTTTCTCCTGGGGATCACCGTATTGTTTGTGAAGAAGAAGGATGGACGCCGCGTATGTGTATTGATTACTGACGGTGAACAAGGTAACTATCAAGAACAGATATCCTCCCGTGATTGACGATTTGTTTGACCGCAGTGGTGCAAAGTGTTTTTCAAGATAGACTGCGGTCCAGTTATCATCAGTGCACGAGTTAGAGAGGTAGATATCCCAAAGATCGCATTCGGGACCGGTATGGGCACTATGAGTTCAGGTGATGTCTTTTAGGTTGACCAGCGCCCGAAGATTCATGGATTTGATGAATAGGGTGTTCGTGCCATTCTTGGATATGTTCGTTATAGTGTTTATTGATGATATCTTGGTATATTCGCGCACGCAGAAGGAGCATCTGATCATTTGAGACGGTATTGAGTCCTCCGAGACCGGCGATTGTATGCCAAGTTCTCGGCACGAGTTCGGCCGGCGTCGATGGCTTTCTTAGGGCATGTTATCGGGCCGATGGTATTCGGGTTGTCTGGCGAAGATTGAAGCGATCAAGACATGGCCTGCACCACTACACCGACGGAGTGCGCACTTGGGCCTTGCGAGTTATTATCGGTTTGTGGAGAAGTTTGCTTCTATTTCAAAGATTTTGACTAAGTCGACTGTAAAGCGGCTATGTTCGGTGGGCGGATACTTGTGAGAAAGTTTTGATTGCTAAAGGAGAAGTTGACGACCGCCTCTTACTCTTCCGAGGGCTTAGATGGATATGTGGTTTATTGTGACGCGTCGTGTCGGGCTTGGAGTGCGTCTTTGCAAAGACGGCAGAGTTATAGCTTATGCATCTCGGCCTTAGGAAGCATGAGAAGAACTATCCCACGCATGACTTGAGTTGGCGGCATGATTCATGCCTTAAAGATCCGGAGGCATTATTTATATGGAGTTCATGTGGACATTTACGGACCACAAGAGTCTCGGTACATCTTCACCGCAGGAGTGAACTTGCGGCGAGGCGGTGGTTGGAGCTACTTAAGGATTACGATGTTGATATTCTATACCACCGGGAAGGCCAATGTGGTTGCGGATGCCCTTAGTCGCGGTCGATGGGTAGTCCATGCGATGTTCACGCAGAAGAGGATATGGTCCGAGAGTTACATCGCCAGCAAGCCTTGGGGTTCATTTGGTTGATTCATTAGTGCGGTATTCGGGTTAGAGGTTGCCGAGTCTTCCATCATCGAGGAGGTGAAGAGGCGGATATGAGGATCCGATTTTGGTACTGCATCGATGCAGCTCTCCAGAAGGAGAAGAGTCTATTTGAGGTAGCGCCTGATGGGGTGCTAAGGTTCGAGGGCCGATTGTGTGTTCCCGATGTGACAGGACTTCGCCAGCAGATTCTGGGGGAGGCACACAGTGCTCATTATTCTATTCATCCGGGGTCGACTAAGATGTACCATGACCTCAGATGCGTGTATTGGTGGGACGGCCTAAAGAGGGACGTTGCGGAGTTCGTGGCACGATGCGGAATTGTCGTGAGTTAAGATTGAGCACGAAGCCCGGTGGTCATTGCGAGCCATTGATATTCCGACTTGGAAGTGGGAGGTGATAAATATGGATTTTATTACAGGGCTACCTACCACTCAGAGGAAGCATGATTCCATTTGGGTGATTGTCGACAGGCTGACGAAATCAGCCCATTTTCTTCCGGTCAGAACGACGTTTTCAGCTGAGGACTATGCCAGATTGTATATTAGGGAGATTGTGAGACTGCACGGGGTTCCGGTGTCGATTATATCAGATAGAGGAGCCCAGTTCTCGGCTAACTTCTGGAGGTCCTTTCAGAAGAGATTAGGGACACAGGTGAGTCTCAGTACGACGTTTCACCCTCAGACGGACGGACAGGCCGAGCGCACTATCCAGACACTCGAGGATATGCTGCGGGCTTGTGTTATTGATTTCAGGGGTAGCTGGGAGGATTATTTGCCTCTTGTGGAGTTTGCTTACAACAATAGCTACCATTCCAGTATTCAGATGACGCCTTATGAGGCCTTATACGGGAGAAAGTGCAGGTCACCGATAGGCTGGTTCGAGGTGGGAGAAGTCCAGTTAGTCGGGCCAGACTTAGTTCACGGCCGTGGATAAGGGTGAAGCTTATCCAGAGCGATTGTTAGCGGCTCGAGTCGGCGGTCGTATGCAGATCATCGGCGTCGACACTTGGAATTTGAGGTAGATGATTGGGTTTTCCTAAAGGTATCGCCCATGAAGGGCGTGATGAGATTTGGAAAGAAAGGGAAGCTTAGCCCAAGGTACATTGGGCCGTATCAGATTGTCCGTAGGGTAGGCAAGGTTGCCTATGAGTTAGATCTTCCGTCCGATTTGGAGGCGGTGCATCCAGTTTTTCATGTGTCCATGTTGCGGAAATGTATTGGAGATCCATCTAGAGTGCACCCGGTTCGGGATGTCCAAGTGACAGAGGAGTTATCGTATGAGGAGAGTCCCATAGCGATACTCGATCGTCAGGTTAGACGACTTCGGACGAAAGACGTGGCTTCCGTCAAGGTCCTATGGCGGAACGAGAACAGGGAGGAAATGACGTGGGAAGCAGAGGATGACATGATGAAGAAGTATCCTCACTTATTCCCTATACCTCCAGGTAACCTACTTTCCTGCTTGTTAGTTTTGATTTAGCATTTACGCTTCAGTATGTTGCGGCTCATGGAGCTTCTTTATTTGCAAAAGAATAGTTAAGAGGGTCTATGTCGATGATGTGATTTGAGTAAGCCTAGAAGGAACATTCGGGACGAATGTTTCTAAGGGGGGGAGAATGTTATACCCCGTAGTTCTGACCCTACGTATGGGAGCGTACGAAAGCGTGTAAGACTTAAAATTTTTAAGGATAGGTTGACGGGTCGTTCCGGACGGGTTTTTAGTCAACTTTGAGGCGGGTTATGACCCGGTACATTGAGAGTTCCTAAGTGTTTTAAAGGCCTAGGGCGTAGTTCGTTGAGTCTGGATTCCAACGCAACCAACCGTTCGTCGATAGGACGTCGGAGTAGAAAGTTATGAGAGTTACAAGTTCAGTGCGCAGTCGGACAGAAATGTGTTTCGGGCAAAGGCGACAGGGCCGCGGCGCCTAAAGTTCTGGAGGGTCACTGAAGTTGCAGCGCCGCGGCGCCGAAAGTCCAGAGAGCCTGCGGAGGTTTCAGCGCCGCGGCGCCGAGGCGGGATTTTTGGGCGGAAAAACTTAGGAAAGTCTGATTTCTCTTTTAAAAAGGCCATGGGAGGGTGACAAGTGTCCCCCCCATCTGATTTTGCTTGCATGGCTTATATTGACCAAGTCTTGTAGACTTGGTCATCTCTCAAACATCTTCCTCTCTCTAAAAATCAGCTCCTCCTTCTCTCTAAAAACCCAAGAAAAATCTGAAGGTTAAGAACAAGAAAAGGAAGCTTGTAGCTAGCTTGTTGGCATTGTTGTGGTGGTGTTCTTGGCAAGGAAGCTAGCAATATTTGGAATAAGTTTTGGCTAAAACTTTAAGGTAACATTTCTTCCTTTAGAATTAGTTCTAGTGTTGCATGCTTAGAAGAAAGATCTTGTGGTGGTAAAATAATGCACTTAGAGTCATTGCATGCTAGAAAATGTGGTTTGGATATGAAGAATGGGTTAAGAAGAGATTATGAGCATGTTGTAGCCTAAAAACTACCTTAGAATTGTTAAGTGAATTGTTGTAAACTTATGGGGCAGAATTTTGGGTGTGGAATCCCTTTGTTGTTGGATTGATTGAGCCTTAAATGTGGTGTTTTGGATGATAAATTTGGCCTTAAGAAAGGTGGCAAAGTGAGTAGAAACAAAGGAAATGCTGCTCAATTTTCCTTAGAATTTAGTGACTTTGAACTTGGATTGTTCTACATTAAGATTAGAGGTTAATAAACGTATCATGACTATTATAGGTTGAAATATTACTTGCGGTAGTTTGGACTTGGCAAGTGGATTGACCAAAGAGGTATGTGAAGCTTTCCTATCTCTTGAGCATGAATAGATGAAACTATGTAGTACTTAGACGTCAAGATTTGGTATTCCTACTTGTTTTAAGTATATAATGACTTGTTTCATTTTAAGAATGTATAATTCCCTTAGTTAGGGGAAAAGTATGATTTTACTAAAGTATAGAGTTAATATAACAACTTTATGGGAAGTTGGTTTATTAGCTTCATAAAAGGTTAATGAGAAGAGATTTTCTCTAAATAAGATAAGTATGTGAAGAGGCAAATTGATTTTAAGGTATCAATTGTCCAAAGGTTTTATGTATAAAGAAGAGTCACTTTTGAAAGAGTTGAAGTATATAGTACTTGGGTTAAACTCAGGTGTTCTTTTATTAAAAATATGATTAAGTGCCTTAAGTAAACTAAAATGAGAGGTATATGAACAAGACTAAAAGAGGTTATAAGTTTTCTTAACTTATTTATTATTATGATATGATGACGGTTTGAGATAGGGTAAGAGTATGTCGAGGCAAGCCCCAAGATCGTCATACCACCTCCTTCGCAAAGAGTATGTCCGGCGGGCCACCCCAAGATCGTCATACCATCCGCTTGGCAAAGAGTATATCCGAGGCGATCCAAGATCGTTATACCATCCGCCGATAAGAGTATATCGCGGCAAGCCCCAAGATCGTTATACCATCCGCTCGGTGTAAGAGTATATCCGAGTCTGACCCAAGATCGTTATACCATCCGCTTGGGGTAAGAGTATATCGAGGAAAGTCCCCAAGATCGCTATACCAATTAGTGGATTTGCTACCCATGATGCGAGGAATACCTCATGCGAGTCCTTATGGGCTTATGCGGGTGAAATAGTCCCATGCCGGCGGGTACAGCCGATGCGAGGAGTACCTCATGCGGGTCCACGGGACCCATGCGGGTGAAATAGTCCCAGGAGTAGGATGGTTTTATTGATACTACGGGCGAGGTACCCTGTTTTGATCATGAGCCTCCTATTTTATGCAGTATTATATATATATACTTGTCACTCTCATTGTTAGTAAGGCACAGTAAAAGGTATTTTATTGTCTTTCATGACTCCAGCTTGCTTTTAGACTTGATATCAGTATTACAGTATTTTTCCAGCTTTACATACTTGGTACATATTGTGTACTGACCCCCTTCCTCGGGGGCTGCGTTCATGCCGCAGGTAAGGGTAAGCAGATTGTGGATCCTCATTCTTAGGATCACTCTTCCAGTGTCAGAAGCTCCATCCCTCCGGACGCTTGTTATTTTGGTACGGATTTCCCTGATGCTATAGGTATTTTGTACATTCAGGGGTATGGCGGGGCCCTGTCCCGCCACAGTTGTTATCTTTAGAGGTCTGTGGTCACATTTATGTTTTGGGCTATAAGAACCAGTTGTACTATTATACTTTTGTTAAGTATGTTTTATGGAAGGCAGCCTTACCGGCTGGCCAGTGATGTTACCTTTTTATACGTATGTGTTATGTATGTTCCGCTGCTATTCTCTGACATATACCTGACAGGGTACCCCGGTAGGGTACCAGTCGCGGCCCCGGGGTTGGGTCGTGACAGAGTTATTACAAAGTTTAAGTGTTATACTAGCTTTATGGGAAGTTAGCCATAACGACTTAAGAAAGATAAAAAGAATGGTTTACTTACTCGCTTTATAGTAGCCTTGTAATGATTTCTGAATGTGTGGTAAGTTGGCTTGATAAGTAAATATGTTGTGATACTACGAGTGTTAGTGTCTTGAGATTTGTTGTGGTAAGGGGGGTTCTTTATTGTGCTATGTTGTTTACGATGAGCCGGTTGTGCTTGTGTTATATCACTTACCCCCCTGACTTGTTAAGTTACCGCGGGTTAGCTACCCCCGATGCGAGGAGTACCTCATGCGGGCCCAGGTGGCCTATGCGGACTACGGTAGTCCAGGAATCACTCCGGGTGTGTTACGCCGATGCGAGGAATACCTCATGCGGTCCAAGTGGCCATGCGGACTGCGGGAGTCCAGGAAAATACCGCGGGTTAGCTACCTCAGATGCAAGGAGTACCTCATGCGGGCCCAGGTGGCCTATGCGGACTACGGAAGTCCAGGATTAGGCTCGCGTAATGATACCATGGGCGAGTGGCCCTTCTTCGATCATTAGCGGCCTAGGAAAGACCGGTTACGTTACACCTAGTTGTTCTTGCTTATGTTATGACACCATGTGCGGTTAATTGGCTTTTCATACATATCTGTGGATTTTTGTTTGGAAATGTTATGATTTCATTACAGTATTTTCAGTTTCACATACTTGGTACTGTTATCGACCTCCTCGGGATGCGTTCATGCCGCATGTCGAGGTACATCGGTTGTTGATCCTCGCTCTTAGGATCACCGTTCTGCTTTTGGGAAGCCCCGTTTCTCCGGAGGCTTATCTTTTGGTATGTTTTCCTGTCATTATAGATTCAGGTACATTCAGGGGTATGACGGGGCCCTGTCCCGTCATAGTTGTTACAACTCTTAGAGGTCTGTAGTCCTGTTGTAATTGGGTTTCGTAAAGGATGTAACTGTTCAGTTTTGTTATGTATAGTTACCAAAAGGTAACCATTTTGGGTTAGCCTGTTTTTTAATTTATATTGTTTCATGCTTATGAGTTTACTTCCGCTGGTTTTTCTCTGATGTTGTATCACTAGGGTGTCCGGGGTAAGGCACCAGTCACGGGCCCGAGGTCGGGTCGTGACAAATGCCATAAAATGTGGCATCAAATATGTTGCCGACACATGTGAGTTGGGAATTTGGTATTTCAAAGACACTAATCTTAATTTAATAGGATATAGTGACTCGGACTGAGCTGGTGATGTCAGTGATGTGGAGGACAGAAAGAGTACAAGAGGAGGTTTACCTTGGCAATAATTTTGGGTTCTTGGTATAGTCGCAAACAAAACTGTGTCTCACTCTCAACTGCTGAATCTGAATATGTAGCAGCTGGGAGTTGTTGTTCTCAATTAATATGGTTAAGACACATGTTAGACGACTATGATTTTCAAATAATATCTTAGTTTTGTATTGTGATAATATGAGTGCCATTAACATTTCAAAAAATCCAGTTCAACACTCTCGTACAAAACATATAGATATTAGACATCATTTTTTGAGAGATTTGGTTGAAAAACAGCTAGTTCAAATAGATTATGTTGACACACTTCATCAACTAGATGATATCTTTACAAAAGCTTTAGATCATGAGAGATTTTCCTGTTTGAAAAGCTCTCTTGATCTCTGTACTTTTTGAATTCGGCACTGTTGGGCGAATGTCGTCTGAAATGTTTCTAACATTTCGGGTGATATTTACCCTTGTAATAACTGAATCTGATTTTCAGTATTTTGTTATGACTGATTTTTGCTCATACATGTATGGTTTTCAAATAAGAACATGTTTTTAATGTGATACCGTTCTCTGCGATGATATTAGATATCATAAAAAAAGGAGTATCAAAATAAGGCAAAGCCTTTGTAATTCTCGGCAATTGTGAAAATTGGGCAAAACCCTTGGAAATTGATACCGTTCCTATACTATAGGAGTATCAAAGTGCTTAATAAAAAGAAATTATGAGGGTGCTAAATAAGTATTCTTGTATTTTTTTGACACGAAAATAAGTTTTGTATGTGGTTTATGATTAGATCTAGGACTCAATGGAAAAATGTTACATTGGTCTGGAGATTGCACTCATAAAATCATATATGAAACGTGTCTTGATTTATTGCCGAAATGTTTATTTTTTTTTAGAGATTATGATACTTTTGTTGTTCAAAATGTTGCTAACATTACTGTTGACATTCTCAGATACTGATATTTGTTAGGATGCAGTGTGTAACTGATTTTTGAAAATTTAGTTATATCTTTTCCCTACTGTGTGCCGTTGGTTTTGAACATATTTTCATGTTTTTTG
Source organism: Przewalskia tangutica (assembly GCA_029844215.1). NCBI lineage: Eukaryota > Viridiplantae > Streptophyta > Magnoliopsida > Solanales > Solanaceae > Przewalskia > Przewalskia tangutica. Next base: position 16,450,855 of record CM056739.1, on the reverse strand, counting down.
TTGATAATAATATAATCTTGATGTCTATCTTTTAATCTCTAAATTTTAGGAACAAGTATTGGTATACAATACAAACTCTTAAAATTTGGAAACAAAAATATTTTTTGCGAAGTATATAAATTCAGCTTCAATTGTTATTCATTTCTTGTCTAGTTTCTTTTTCCGTAAAATAAAAAAAAAAAGGGGAAAAGGCACTCATCATCTCGGTTTAAACACCAAAACCGATGGATCCATTCTCAAACACTCCATCTTCCAAAACCCTCAAAACCCCTAAAAACCCTTCATCTTCTTCACCATTTTCGCCCATGGATATTTCCCCAATGTCAAAGAAAATGTCTCATAACATTTCTGAAATCACTCCAATGAGCACAAGTCCTCCTCAGTGCACTGACATTGTACTAAGTGTTCATCAAGAACCTCTTGGAATCAGTTACTCTGGAGATAACGATAACCCAGTCGATCTGGACGCAACTCCAGATATGTCGTGTTTAGGCAAGCGTGAAGGGACCTCCAAGTTTCCAACAAGGAGGTCAACAAGAATCTATGAAAGGGATGTTGAAGCACAACCAACGACAAAGAAATCGAAGATTGATGAGGAGGTTCCGGTTCCTTCATGCCCTAGTTATGACTGGGATGATTCGGATTTTGATTGGTCTTTTGGAAGTAATGTCGAGAAGACGTCTTCAGCTGAACAACAAACTGAAACCCCAGTATCAACATCTTATTCTGAGCCCCTTGTTCCTGATGTGGTGACATCATCTGAAGATAGTGAGATTCCGGACGAAACACCATTGAAGAAATTATGTCCGAAAAGAGTTCAACAATCTCCAAAGTCAAGTGCTGAACCAAATGTTGCCCGAAATGTCACAACATCACAAGAAACATTTCAGTCAACTCCTGAACAAACTACACCAGTCTCCTCTAGTAGAATAAAATCAGATTCGAAATATGATAAAGATGTAATCTTTTTCTCTGATAAATTCCATTCAATAGTTGCTTCCAAAAATTGGGCTTGGTATAAAAATAGAGTTGTAAAGTCTGAAAAAGCATTAGACATTACTTCATGTTCAGAATATGGCCTTGTAGAGTTCCTCAATCACAGAAATCTCCTTGGATCAGTCACAAAAAGGGGGAGCATGTATGTGGACTTGTCGTTGATATAGGTCACTTGCACTTATTCGATTAGATTTTGTGAAGAAAGACAAAAATGGGGAGAATGTTAATGTTAGGTTGTGTGTTATGATATTTTTTCTAACATATCATTTTTCGTACTAAGTCCAAATCAGAAAATGTCGGAACAAATGTCTTGACATTCTGGCCGACATTCTGGTAACTGTTTTGTCTATCTTCACGGACAGATTTCAGGAAAGTGTGACCTTTTTATCACATGACAATTTGACTTGGCAAGGAGTCTTTGAAGCAGATTGAAAACGTGGAAGACTAAATCCAAGAGATAGCTTAACTTAAGGAGCAAGACGAGGGAAGAAAAAGTCCAAGCTGTTGAAAAAATCACTCCTCAAGCTACTGTCACACGTGACCAGATTTAGCTCAATTTCCACAACCTGTTGATGAGTCTTTCAAGGAACTCTCTACTATAAATAGAGAGGTCACTTCAGAGATTCAATATCCAGAATTTCAGAGTGAAAACGATATAGAGAGATCTCCACAAATATCGATCAAGTAGACTGGATCGATGTGTTGCCTGTATTTGTGACGACATTATGTCCGACATTATAATTTCTTCTTAGATTCTAGATTTGTTCTTTCATTGAAGCAATTTTAATGAGGTGTTGATCACTTCTATTTAGATAATTTTTTCAGGCATAAGTCATCTGCGACTTAACCTTTTTATTCATTTTTGTATCATCTTGTAATCTTGTAAGAGAATGAATATAATCAATTGTATATATATATATATACAATACCTTTGGTCATTGACCATCATGGGTTATATTAATATATAACCTTTGAAAATTAAACCTGTTTTTTTATCTATTTCCGCTGCACTTTAATTCTTTCTTTTTAATCCAAATGTCATTACTTATGTCAGACGACATTTCAGCTGACATTTGACACTGTTTCTGCATACGTTTCAGTTTTACTTTGCTACTTGATTCTATTTAATCCATAGTATAATCCACGGGACCCAACAGTGTGTATCCTCTTGAGCTCAGTGCCTCAGTGAATTTTTCATACCATTTTCTGTTAGCTTGCTTTAAACCATAAAGAGATTTTTTTAACTTACATATAAGACCTTTAACACCAGTGTCCAGACCTTGAGGAATATCCATATATACGTTCTCATAAAAATCACCATATAAAAATTCATTGTTTACATCAAGTTGAAAAATGTCTCAATTCCGTTTAACTGATGTTGCCATGAAAGTTCTCACAATTGACATTAGGTGAGAAGGTTTCAGTGTAATACATTTCAGGATATTGTGTGTATCTTTTCACTACCAACACAGCCTTGAATCTTTCTATGGAACCATCTGATTTGTGTTTAATCTTGTACACCCACTTCACCCAATGAATTTCTTACCTTCAGGCAGTGAAACTAAACTCCAAGTATTATTAGTATGAAAAGCCTCAAACTCTTGTGTCATAGCAGCCTGTCAAGCAGGGATCATGGCTGCTTCTTCATAAGATAATGGCTTACAATCATGACAAATATTTCTCACAAAATGCTGACAATCAGATACTAGTGCATTAAAAGCTATGTGATTATGCAAGGAAAACGAGGCATGCGAGGGTGATGGATAATCAACAAAAGAGAATCACTAGGCTTCATTTGAGGCAATTGCGTACATAATCTTGGTAGATAAAAGGGAATTTTAGGTATTCTAGAAGATGTCCTGGTCTCTATTAGAGTTTGGTGAGTACTTTGAGGCAGTATGTGTGGTCATGTTGGTGATGGTGTACTTCCTGCAATATTTGCAGGAAAGGATGGGTTACTAACTTACTATGATACTATTGATATGACTGAAGTATGAGGTGAGAGGGAAGGGCTTGCAACACTAACATTCCTATGATCATTTTGTATAGTACTGGAAACATTAAAATCATGAACAAAAGACATGACATCAAAAATTAAAAGAAATTGAGAAGGTGGTGTAGATGTGTTAGAAAAAGGAAAAATAGTTTCTTGAAGATCACATCCTTGGAGACACTCAGATTCCTTATGGTCAGACTAAAAACTATATATCCCTTCACTCAAAGACATGTGGTGTTGTTCTGGACTCAAATTTGGTTCTGTGAGATTTAGGTGTAGTGGAAAAACATAGACATTCAAAGCTCTTCATATGAGCATACATAGGTTTTTGCTTATATAATAATTCAAAAGGTCATTTATTGTGAAAGAGGGTAGAAGGTAGCCTGTTTGTGATGTATGTTGTTGTAAGCACACATTCCCTTTAGTATTTCAATGGGCGTTTGGATTGATAGAGTAAAGCTCTTGCTATTTCAAGGATATATGTGTTTTCTTTCTAGAACACCATTTTGCTGTATGTGTATGGACAAATTTTCTGGTGCAAAATTCCTTTAGATTGAAAGAAAGAAGTTGCTTCCTGACTGGTAAACTCTAGGCCATTGTCTATTTTGATTACTTTTATGGATATACTGAACTGGTTTTGGGTCATAAGCACAAAAGTCTTTAATACTTGTAAAGAATTATTTTTACAGCTGAGTAAATTAGTCCATATGGCTTTACTATAGTCATCCACTAAAGTAATGAAGGTCTTATAGTTGTCATGTGTGGCCATATGATATGGACCCCATAAATCCACATGTACAAGCTAAAAAATGTTTGAAGTAGTGGTTGTTCTATCAAGAAAGGGTAATCTAGTTTATCTAGCCATAAGACATATAGTGCATACAAAAGGTTGTTTGGGAGAAAACTTTCATCGATATGGATTCCTTTCATTTTGGCGAAGGGAACATGCCCAAGTCAGAAATGCCACAACAAGTCTGAATTGCCACTATGAGATGCATCGCCATTAGAAAAGTAAGCACTGATTTTATTATTATTGGTCATGAAATTATTTACAACATGGGAGTGACAGCAATGGAAATGACAAACAGTGCATACTATTTACAAGATTAGAGTTACATGAAAAACTAGAAACAAGAAATTTTAAACTTATAGCATTGTTGTCTTTCTTCTAGCAGTATGAGCAAAGAAGATAGAGTCCATCAAGTGCACTATCAATTTCCAGAGGTCTCTTCAGTGAAGGAACTTGCAATATACAAGCAGTATCGGTAAATGAAATAATACACTAAAGGTGCACTCTTAGAGAACTGATGGAAACTAGATTATATTTGAAAGAAGAAACAAACAATAACTTATACATAATTATTTTAGGTGTTAGCATTAAATTTCCTATCTCACATTTTACTTTATAGCCATTTGCGCTTTCACTAGTAAAGGATAATGCAATGTCAAGCTATCGATAATTGATTTTTGTTAAAGGTCATGTATGATAATCACGAGTCTAGAATCCATAAGTCAAATCCTTCTTAAAAACATCCACATGAGAGTTTGTCAAAATCTATAGAAGAAGTACAAGTAATGGTACATGCAAAGTTAGCAACTCCACAAGTTTGATGATTGTTGGCTGAATGCTCTCCTGAGTTGCTATTAAACTGCTGAAGCAAATTCACTAGTTGTTCATACTGCTTCTTGGATAAGTTGGTGTTCTGAGTATCATATGTTCCGTGCTGATTTTCATTGCTGAAATGGGTGCAATCTGAGGTTATTCCATGTGCATTAGCCACAATTTCTTTTCCTTTGTTGTTGATCCTGTTGTTATAGTTATTATAGCCATTGTATGGAACCTTTGAATTGGATCCACTTTGATAGTGAGAATTTTTCCCTCAGATCTATATCCATTGTTGTTATAGTTCTTATTGTTCTGATTGGATATCCATTTAGCTTGTAGCACTTAATTTTGGTATGTCTTGGTCTTTTGAAATGTTCACAAAATAGTCTAGGCCTATTGTTGTTAATATTATAGTTTGTTGGTGAGTAGTTTGTCCTGAAATTCTTGGTACCTGAAGATCTAGCAATCAGGGAGTTTGGATCTGTATAGTTTGTAGCATTGTGATCTGTTTCGATATTTTTAGTTTCCGAGTTGCTTGCAACCAGTGATGTGAATTCAGTGAAAAGTTGATTGTGGCCTAAGCTCTATTTGTTTTTTCTTCCAGCACAAGCAGTGGAAAAGCTTGTCCCATGGAGGGTAAATGATTCATCATCAGTATGCTACCTCTAATGATTGTCTATACTTCATTCAATTCCATCAAGAATTGGATCAACCTTCAATCCTGTTTTGCCTTTTGCATGAGTTCCTTAGCTCCACACACACTGACAATTGCAAACATGTCCTGCAGACAAATTACTTAGCTCTTCCCATAACTTCTTAATCCTAGTGTAATAACCAGTAATAACTAGGGTTCCTTGATTCAAGTCATTTATTTTCTTTTGAATTTGATACAACTTTGCTCCATTAGTCTGATTGTAGCTATCCTATAGTTCCTTCCAAAGTTCTACAAAATCGGTAGACATACTCCAAACTATCAGTTATCTCCCTCTGTGAGTTCAAAATTCAAGATATGGCAATATCACCACATCTTTTTCTATTGACGAAGCCTCACAGAGTCTGCACTTGACTTCTTACATTCTCCGATAACAAAACCTAGCTTATTTGTCACAGCTAAGAACTTTAAAGTACTTTTCTTCCATGAACGAAGTCATATACCATCAAATGGTACTGGTACCAAAACAACACCGACATTATCAGAGGGATGTATATACAAAGGACTACTTACATTGATTGTGGTCTCATTGTCCTCTACATTTCGATTCGCCATTTCTACAGTTTGATCTTCAATATCCATGATAATTGACTGCTCTTATTCACCGTGATCCCAATTCATATGCGAAAATTGATCAATAATTCAATTTTGAGAGAAGATAAGGAAATAGATGAACGAAAACCTAATTTATTTGAAGGGTTCGAACACTCATCGATCTAATCAGATTGATTGAATGAAAAGCAATATCGAGCTAAAGGAATCACACCTTACAACTCTGATATTATATCAAAATCTGAGCTTACATTTAATGGTGAACCACATATGTAATCGAAGAAAGAGAGGACGAGATGGAAGAACAATCTAGAAACTGATATATCAGAATTTGGGAATGAAAGTTACTACTCCATTCATTGATCAATGAGTATATATACACAGAAACGAAAAATGGTGAAGCTAAAATATCTAAGCTAACTAATAACAACTAATGGCAGTTATGCTACATGTAATTAACTCACTGTAGGATATTTTGTATCCATGTACATCCGGAGAATAATTGAACTAACTATTACAAGTGATCAAAAGACTATACTAAGAAGATCATTACAATATTATCTAGTTATAATCTCATGTATTTAGGTTCTTGATTCTCTGTGACAACCACCATCAAGTCTCGTGACGTGGTGTCTGTAGATTCAACAGCTTCATGCTTCTTCAGACTGTCGTTGGCAACGTCAACTGCTGAAAGCCTTTGATCATTTGTATGCAATAAGGACTCAAACAACACATTGGTTAAGTTTCACCACATGCTGAGTCAAGGATAGAGAAAAGAAAGCTAAGTGCAATGTTTGTCGAGTCGAGTGTTAACACTCTTTCCTTAAGATAAAATTACCCCCGTATATAATGGCTTACGGTAGATGGATAATAGTCTCCCAAGATAAAACGACAATACTTCCTCAAGCACAAGCCAAATACTTGAGAATCCTTGTAGAAGAAACAAGAACAAGAGATTGTTAGAAGAAGAAGCAAGACTCTCAATAATTTTCAGATTTTGTGTTGTGAATGGAATGTGTAAAATTTGAATTTGAGACTCCTATTTATAGTTGCAAAATTGTGATCCACATGCCATGTGAATGCTTTGAATGAGGTGTATTGATCTCCTCAAAAGTCACCTAGTTCATGCCAAAAGTTGGCTGAACTTTGGCCTTTCCAAGGAGTGTATATTCAGAAAAAACTCTCTGAATTTTCGTTCACTGGACCTGGAGCGTTGAGGCCCTGCACTGGCAGCGCCGCGGCGCTAAACATGCAGTATCTAATAGTAGCCTCCAGACTTTTGGCGCCGCGACTCGCTCCGCGGCGCTTCGAGGATGGCGTGGCCATGCACGGATCGTGTCTCAGTGTCGCGGCCCTGTTATGGCGCCACGACTCTTCCTCATTTTCCATAGTTTGCACATTTCTTCTTTTCATACACCGTCGTGGGAGACACATTAATTTGGCCAATTAATCGTTCATCCTTACCTAACTTAAGAACACTTTAACATGTGTACCAACATCTCTTTCACAACTTAAAATGTAGCTAGACGTTGTACGACGTATGCATGTGTATGGAAATCATATTTCTAACATGCGGGGCCCCATGTGTTCAAGTTATTAAGAACGGGATAAATTCAATCCCACTAGGTAAATTTTCCAACAATCCCCTCTTGAAAGAGGTGTTGGTGCACGTGGAGTGCCAACCATTAGCAATCTAGTAGCGGAAGTATATTTCATCGGAATAGGTAGCCCACAACTTTGAACCTTTCCTATTCAACTACCATCGGACATATTTACTGAGCGATGAACGTGATATCTTGAACCGTCAGTGTTTAGTATATGCCAAGACAATGATAGAGACACAAATAACTGTCCAATCCCTCGTTTCTTCTTATTGTTTTGTCCGTTGTGGTCGTGGACACGCTTGAATTCTTAAGTGCGTACAATTGAGACGGCCTGCCCTCACACTTAAATAGGCGATCTCCTACAAGGTACCCTGCAGTACCCCACCACACTAGTGTTAGGATTCATTAAAAGTATCCTTATCTTAACCTCGACTCTCGAGTGTTATGTTAAGACTTTGATACTTAACCTGTACCCATCATGCAGGTAGCACTTTAATGTCTATCACGGGAAGGCTCTGGATATATATTTTTGTGTATGAATTATAATCCGAAGTGCTCTTGTTTTCGCCGAAGCGCTCTACTGAACCTTTACAACTTAATTTTCCCATTGAACCAAATTCTTTGAATCTCCAGTCAGTATGGTTGGGTTACCACCGCAAAGTTTCATATGTATTGGGTTTTCAGTACATTCCCCTAGAAAGGCAGAACTCTTGATCTTTTGGGTAGGCCCTTAGTTAGTGGGTCCGTGATATTCTCTCTAGATTTTACGTAATCGATGGACATGATACCTGTGGTGATGTGAAGCCCCAAATTTGTGACAATAACAATAAACATTATTGTGTCTATGTGATTATGTTATTATTGTGTCCATGTGATTATGTTACGACCTTATTCACATTCGAGGACGAATGTTGCTTAAGGAGGAGAGAATGTAAAATCCGGAAAAAAATAAATAATAATATATAGTTGTGGTTGGGTTAATAAAAATATATATATATAAGCAAACAAAGAATAAATTGCTTGGGATAGAGTTAGTGTTAAAGTTGGATAAATAGATAGATGAAATGAAAATAAGAAAAACAAAAAAAAAACAAAAGAAAAACAAAAAAAAACAAAAAAACAAAAAAAAAAACAAAAAAAAAAGAAGAGAAAGTGCAGCATGCACGTAGTCTCCCTTTACCCCTTCCCCCCTTTTCATTTCCCCTCCAACTCTTGTCATTCCACCTCCCATAGGTTATAGAAAACTCTCCACTTATACATTGTATTTACACACAAACAAAGTACATAACATAAAGGTTAGAAAATCAGAAAAAAACAAGTGAAAAGAAGAGGAAAAAAATACCAAGAGGGCAAGAAGAACAAGAAGCAAAATACTAGAGAGTAATGATAATTTTAGCAACCACACAACAATAATCTTCACACTTACAAGGTGAGTTTTCTCACTCAGAAATTCTTGGTAACATCCTTTATTTTTAGTTCAATACATGTTAGAATAAGAATTGAGTGTTGAAAAGAAATATTGAACTTTTGATTGTTTAGACAACTAGTTGCGTCATGAACTTTACGAACTGTTCTCACTGAGTTATAATTGTTAGAATTTAATGAAATTCGGAATATTGGTACACCTATCTAATATGATCATATAGAACCAAAAATGAGGTAAAATGGACATACGGTTTGAAAGTTATCATAGTTCAAAGTTCCTGTCTCAGATTTGGTCGAAATTCGGAAAGGCATAATTACTGACTGTTTTTATTGCGTTTTACTTATTAGAATTATATGAAAATTTACATGGTTGTAAATCTCTCTGTTACGGACAGATATAGATAAATATTTATTAAAACGGACTTACGAGTTGAGAGTTATTGTAGTTTGAAGTTGCTGCCTCGGATTCATCGGAATCCAGAAGGGCAGGACGTGGAAACGTAAAACTGTACTAATCTGTGGGGAATATGAAAATTGTTGCTAAATGAAAGTTCTATATCTCTCTGTTTTGGACATTTTGAGACCTTACGGGGGTCTATCTGACTTACGTATTGAGAGTTATCGCTGTTTAAAGTTTCTGCCTCGGATCTATCGAGATCCAGGAAGGGCAGCGAATATAAGTGTAAAACTGTACCAAATGGTACAGAATATGAAAGGATGGTTCACATGGAGACGTGTAGCTCTTTGTTATCGTCATTTTGAGATTTTATGGGGCTTGAACGGGTTTACAGATTAGGAGTTATGACTATTCTAAGATTGGGTTCTGTTTAATAAAAATTTTGCCGAAACAAATCTCATATGGCTGTTTTGAGGATAAATTTGTGTTAGTTACCCAAAGTAGTTTTAAATGAAATTTGGTACAGTGAAATATCCCCGTCTTACCTTAGTTTCTGCTTGAGAAACACCTTAGTTGGAGTTATGGTTAAAAAGTTATAATCGTTACAAGTATGAATGACAGAATGTTGGGAAATAGATTATTATTTATTCGATCTTCTGAAAAATATGAAAAGTGAATACGTGTTCACATAAATATATAAATATAAATATAATGGATCGGGTTGCACGCCGCAACAAAACGTAAAGTGAATACGTGTTCACAAATACGTAAATATAATGGTTCGGGTTGCACGCCGCAACAAAATGTAAAGTGAATACGCGTTCACAAATACGTAAATATAATGGGTTGGGTTGCACGCCGCAACAAAATGTAAAGTGAATACGCGTTCACGAATACGTAAACATAATGGATCGGGTTGCACGCCGCAACAAAATGTAAAGTGAATACGTGTTCACAAATACGTAAATATAATGGATCGGGTTGCACACCGCAACAAATATGAAAGATGAATACATGTTCACCTATATATAAATATGAAAAGTGAATACGCGTTCACAAATATATAAATGTAATAAACATGTGGAAATGCAGGGGAATGTCTTAACGTATAATACGAGATAAAATGAAGTGTTAGTTAAACCGAGAATTTCCCATGAAGAGTTGTTGCATATTTAAAAAATGTTGTAACCTGATATGTTTTTGTAATATGCTTATTACGTTATAATGTGATTGCGCTTGGAATATTGTGGTGTTACTTTGAATTGCAGGTAAGTTCTCACCGGCCCGGATGGTAGGGCTGACTCTTTATTTAACATGTTTCAGGAAAGCGTGATAGAGGAAAGGCTCCACGCCAAGGCTAGCGATCGTCCCGCAACTTCTTGTCATACCAAGTCCATTGTTTCGGGCTTGGTACTCGTCAGGTTCAGAATGGCAGTTCCAATGTCTCGGGAAATGCCCGTGTGGAATGGTCTCCCTTCCAACTTAGAATAATATTTGTCAGTATGTCTATGTAGAAACTGTCACGACCCAACCTCGGGCGCTGATCGTACCTACCGGTACCGCCAGTATATGTCGAGAGAATAGCAATGAACATACACAACACATACGCATAAAAGTAACATCACCGCCACGGTAAGTGCCGCTTTCCATAAAACATACTTAACAAAAGTATAATAGTACAACCGGTTCTTATAGCCCAAAACACATAGGTGGCTGCACTTAAAGATAACAATCGTATGGACAAGTGCCCCGCCATACCCCGAATATACAAAGTACCTAAAGATCGTGGAAATATCCATACCAATAAATAAGCTTCCGAGGAATGGAGCTCGACAGGAATAGTGATCCTAAGAACGAGGATCCTCAATCGCTTACCCTTACTGCGGCATTTAACGCAGCCCTGGGAAGGGGTCAAGACACAATATGTACCAAGTATGTAAAGTCGGAAAATACTGTAATATGATATCATAAGTCTAAAAGCAAGTGAGTCATGGAAGACAATAAAATACCTTTTCTTGTGCCTTACTAACAACGAGAGTGACAAGTATATATATACATATATAATAATCGCATAAAATAGAGGCTCGTGATCAAAACAGGTACCTCGCCCGTAGTATCAAAAAGAAACCATCCTACTCGGGACTATTTCACCCGCACGGGTCTGTGGACCCGCATGAGGTACTCGTGATCTACCGCACTCGCCGCATGGGACTATTTCACCCGCATAAGCCCATAAGGACTCGCGTGAGGTATTCTCGCATCATGGGTAGCAAATCCACTAACAGTGTGGTATAACGATCTTGGGACTTTCCTCGATATACTCTTACCCCAAACAGATGGTATAACGATCTGGGTCAGACTCGATATACTCTACACCGAGCAGATGGTATAACGATCTGGGGCTTGCCTCGATATACTCTTATACTGGTGCAGATGGTATAACGATCTTGGATCTGCCCCTCAGATATACTCTTACACTGAAGCAGATGGTATGACGATCTTGGGGCTGGCCCCTCAGACATACTCTTACACTGAAGGAGGTGGTATGACGATCTTGGGGCTTGCCTCGCATATACTCTTACCCTATCTCAAATCATCATATCATAAATAAGCTAAGCAAACTTATAACTTATTTTAGTCTTGTTCATATACTATCTCATTTTAGTTTATTTAAGGCACTTCATCATATATTTAAATAAAAGAATACCGGTATTTTAACACAAGTACTACATACCTCATCTCTTTCAAAAGTGACTCTACTTATACATAAAAGCCTTTGGGCAATTGATGATTTTAAATCAAATTGCCTCTTCATGTAATTATCTTACTTAGAGTAAATCTCTTCTCATTAACCTTTTATGAAGCTAATAAACCAACTTCCCATAAAGTTGTTATATTAACTCTATACTTTAGTAAAATCATACTTTTCCCTTAACCAAGGGACTTATACATTCTTAAAACGAAACAAGTCATTTTATACTCAAAACAAGTAAGAATACTAAATCATGACGTCTCACCGTACTACATAGTTTTATCTATTCATGCTCAAGAGATAGAAAACTTCACATACCTCTTTGGTCAATCCACTTGCCAAGTCCAAACTACCGCAAGTAATATTTCAACCTATAATAGTCATGATACGTTTATTAACCTCTAATCTTAATGTAGAACAATCCAAGTTCAAAGTCACTAAATTCTAAGGAAAATTGGGCAGCATTTCCTTTGTTTCTACTCACTTTGCCACCTTTCTCAAGGCCGAATTTATCATCAAAAACACCACCTTTAAGGCTCACTCAATCCAACAATTCAAAGGGGATTTCACACCCAAAATTCTGCCCCATAAGTTTACAACAATTCACTTAACAATTCTAAGGTGGTTTTTAGGCTACAACATGCTCATAATTTCTTCTTAACCCATTCTTCATATCCAAACCACATTTACTTGCATGCAATGACTCTAAGTGCATTATTTTACTACCACAAGATCTTGCTTTCTAAGCATGCAACACTAGAACTAAGTTTAAAGGAAGAAATGTTACCTTAAAGTTTTAGCCAAAACTTATTCCAAATATTGCTAGCTTCCTTGCCAAGAACACTACCACCACAATGCCAACAAGCTAGCTACAAGCTTCCTTTTCTTGTTCTTAACTTTCAGATGTTTCTAAGGCTTTAGAGAGAAGGGGGAGCAATTTGAGAGAGAGAGAGAGAAGATGAAAGATAGAAAATGTCCAAGTCTTGGTCAATATATTGCATGCAACAGAAAATCAGATGGGGGGGGACACTTGTCACCCTCCCATGGTCTCTTTTAAAACAAAAATCAGATTTTCTAAGTTTTTCCGCCCAAATTTCCCGCCTCGGCGCTCGCCGGCAGCCATGGCGCATGAAACCTCCGCAGCCTCTTCAACTTTGCGCGCTGTCCCGGAAGCCGCGGCGCTGCAACTTCAGCGACCCTCGCATTTAGGGCGCCGCGTCTCGCATCCGCGCCGCGCCCTGCCGCTTTAGTCCAAACGCATTTCTGTCCGATCGCAGACCGAACTTGTAACTCTCATAACTTTACTCCGACGCCCTATCGATTTAACGGTTGGTTGCGTTGGAATCCAGACTCAACGAACTACGCCTAGGACTTTAAAACACTTAGGAACTCTCAATGTACCGGGTCATAACCCGCCTCAAAGTTGACTAAAACCGTCTGAACGACTCACAACCTCGCCCTTCGAAATTTTAAGTCTTACATACTTTGATGTTTCCATACGTAGGTCGAACTACGGTATAACATTCTCCCTCTTAGAAACATTCGTCCCGAATGTTCCTTCTAGGCTTACTCAAATCACAACATCGACATAGACCCTCTTAACTATTCATTCGTAATAAAGAAGCTCCACGAGCCACAACATAAGCGTAAATGCTAAATCAAAACTAACAAGGGAAAGTAGGTTACCCGGAGGTATAGGGAATAAGTGAGGATACTTCTTCATCATGTCATCCTCTGCTTCCCACGCCATTTCTCCTCGTTGCTCGCCATAGGACCTTGACGGAAGCCACGTCTTTCGTCAGAAGTCGCCTAACTCGACGATCGAGTATCGCTATGGGACTCTCTCATACGATAACTCCTCTGTTACTTGGACATCCCGAACCGGTGCACTCTAGATGGATCTCCAATACATTTCCGCAACATGGACACATGAAAATCGATGCACCGCCTCAAATCGGACGAAAGATCTAACTCATAGCAACCTTGCCTACCCTACGGACAACTGATACGCCCAATGTACCTTGGGCTAAGCTTCCTTTCTTTCCGATCTCATCACGCCCTTCATGGGCGATACCTTTAGGAAAACCCAGTCATCTGTCTCAAATTCCAAGTGTCGACGCCGATGATCTGCATACGACTTCTGCCGACTCTGAGCTGCCAACAACCGTTCCTGGATAAGCTTCACCTTATCCACAGCCTGCTGAACTAAGTCTGGCCCGACTAACTGGACTTCTCCCACCTAGAACCAAATTTATCGGTGACTGCACTTTCTCCGTATAAGGCCTCATAAGGCGCCATCCGAATACCGGAATGGTAGCTATTGTTGTAAGCAAACTCCACAAGAGGCAAATGATCCTCCCACTACCCGAAATCAATAACACAAGCCCGCAAAGATATCCTCGAGTGTCCGGATAGTGCGCCGGCGCCCGTCCGTCACGAGGTGAAACGCCGCATCGAGACTCACTGTGTCCCTAATCCTTACGAAAGGACCTCCGAAGTTAGCCGAGAACCGGGCTCTCTATCCGATATAATCGACACCGACCGTGCGCCTCACAATCTCCCTAATATATAATCCGCATAGTCCTCACCAAAACGCTGCTCGATCGGAAGAAAATGGGCTGATTTCACGACCGTCGACAATCACCCAAATGGAATCATGCTTCCTCTGAGTGGTAGGTAGCCCTATAATAAAATCCATATTTATCACCTCCCACTTCCAAGTCGGAATATCAATGGCTCGCAATGCCCACCGCTTCGTGCTCAATCTTAACTCACGACAATTCGCACTGTGCCACGAAATCCGCAACGTCCCTCTTTAGGCTGTCCCACCAATACACGCATCTGAGGTCATGGTACATCTTAGTCGACCCCGGATGAATAGAATAACGAGCACTGTGTGCCTCCCTGCAATCTTCGACGAAGTCTCGCACATCGGGAACACACAATCGCCTCGAACCTTAGCACCCATCGCGCCACGCAAATAGACTCTTCTCCTTGGAGAGCTGCGTCTCGATCGCGTCAAAATCGGATCCTCATCGCCGCCTCTTCACCTCCTCGACGATGAAAGACTGGCAACCTCTATAACCCGAATACCGTCACTAACGTAATCAACCAAACGAACCCCAAGGCTTGCTAGGCGATGTAACTCTCGGACCATATCCTCTTCTGGTGAACATCAGACGGACTACCCATCGACCGCGACTGGGCATCCGCAACCACATCGCCTTCCCGGTGGTATAGAATATCAACATCGTAATCCTTAAGTAGCTCCAACCACCGCCTCGCCGCAAGTTCACTCTCCTCCGGTGAAGATGTACGGAGACTCTTGTGGTCCGTAAATGTCCACATGGACTCCATATAAATAATGTCTCCGATCTTTAAGGCATGAATCATCACGCTAACTCCAAGTCATGCGTGGGATAGTTCTTCTCATGCTTCCTAAGCCGCCGAGATGCATAAGCGATAACTCGCCAGGCCGCATCGACGCACTCCAAGCCCGACACTGACGCTGGCCACAATAAACCACATATCCATCTAGCCCTCCGGAAGAGTAAGAATCGGGCGGTCGCCAACTTCTCCTTTAGCAATCAAAACTTTCCTCACAAGTATCCGTCCATCGGAACATAGCCGCTTCCGAGTCACTTAGTCAAAGGTGTTGAAATAGAAGCAAACTTCTACAAACCGCCGATAATAACTCGCAAGGCCCAAAGCGCGCACTCTCGGTGTAGTGGTGCGGCCAAGTCTTGATCGCTTCAATCTTTGTATCAACCCGAATACCATCGCCCCGATAACATGCCCTAAGAAAGCCACCGACGCCAAAAACTTGCACTTCGAGAACTTGGCATACAATCGCGGTCTCGGAGGACTCTAATACCGCCTCAAATGACCAGATGCTCCCGCTCAGACGCGAATACACCAAGATATCATCAATGAAAACTATAACGAACATATCCAAGAATGGCTGAACACCCTATTCATCAAATCCATGAATATCGGGGCGTTGTCAACCCAAAGACATCACCAACTCATAGTGCCCATACCGGTCCCGAATGCGATCTTTGGGATATCTACCTCTCTAACTCGACTGATGATAACTGCACCGTAGGTCTATCTTGGAAAACACTTTGCACCCGCACCGGTCAAACAAATCGTCAATCTCGGGAGGGGATATCTATTCTTGATAGTTACCTTGTTCACCGTCAGAATCAATACACATACGCAGCTGGCCCCATCCTTCTTCTTCTTTACAAATAACATCGTGCTCCCGAGGAGAAACACTTGGCCTAATAAAGCCTTTCTCCAAAGAAATCTTTCACCGGTCCTTCAACTCCTTCATTTCAGGGTGCCATCCTGTATGGCGGAATAGATATCGCCGAGTATCCGCGCCAAATCAATGCAAAACTCAATCTCCTTTCGGGAGGATACCTAAGCTCATCCGGGAATACATCCGAAACTCTCTAACGATCGAATCGATCAAGGTCCGACTCAAATTTCGATGTCGAATACCGAACCATATGGTATATATACCCTTTCCGCACCATCTTCCTAGCCTTGAGGTAAGAAATAAACTTACCCCGGCACGCAAGATTCCCTTCCACTCGAACGGCCACGGAACCGAACCGAACTAATCTCTCATACCCACGTTGGCATAGCAAGATGCTAGCCAATCCATACCCATAATCACATCAAAGTCGTCATATCCAACTCTATCAAGTCGGCTAGAGTCCGACGGCTATCTATAGTCACAGGCAAGCCTTATACACTCGCCACTACCATCGAATCACTTCATCGGCGTAGCTACCTCAAAAGGTCTTATGGACTCGGGCTCTATCCCTATTCTACTGGCAATATGAGGAGATATGTAGGACAAGGTAGAACCTGGATCTATCAAAGCATATACATCACAGCAAGAAACCAATAATGTACTGCGGACATCCGCGACGCCTCCCGGTCCCGCTGACCGACATAGCATAGATGCGGTCGAGGACCGCTAGAATCGGGACCCTACCACGACCTTCCGCCGCGCTCGCCGCCCATAAGTACCCTGCCCTCCGGGGCGTCTAACCATCGACGATGAAGATCCAGCAACAGACCCCGTTGGCTGAACCGTAAGGCTCCCGCCGCTGGCGACGACAATCCTTCTTCGATGACCGCCGCCGCAAGAGTAACATGATCTCGAACCCATACGACTCGCCGGATGAGACCTACCGCATCGAACGCACCGAGGTAGGTGGTCTCGATTAGTCCGGTCTCGCCTCGAAACTCGACGTCGAGCCTCGCTCGCTCTCGAATAACCTGCTGATCGACCTCGCCGGAAATCGCGGAAGGAGCACTCGTGGCTGGCCGGAAGGTGGACCTAGTCTTCACAGGCCGCCGCCAAAATCGCCTCGAACCCGGCGTCTCGCCTCTTGGCCGCCCAAATCTAGCCGATCCCGCTCTCTCGCCTCAATCTCGCGCGTATGCTCGCATCTCCGCAATATCCATCTCGTCAAGAGCCACTCCTAAGCAAGGTAATCATGTGACGGTCCAGTCCCATCACGTATCTATGAACCCTGTCTGCCATATCAGCTACAATGGTGTGTGCATATCTGGCCAAGGAGTCAAACTCCAGGTTGTACTCCCTGATAGTCCTCCCGTCCTGTCTCAAGGTCAAGAACCTATCTACGCGGGCTCTCCTCACCTCAGGAGGCAAGAAGTGGTCTAGGAACGCCTCTGTGAACTCCTCCCAATCACCGGAAGAGCATCATCACCTCGACAATACCCATGACTCAAAACTTCTCAACGCAATATCGCGTAACGGTAAAGCTAGTGTAATGCACTCTACGATGCCCTAAGAACTCATACGGTCCAGAATCGCCAGGACAAACTCGCGATCTCATCAAATCTCGAACCATAGAACTCGGTGGGTGACAACCCAGAAATCCGAATCAGTAAATCGTCGGCCGGTCGCCGCTTCCTGCCACGCCGCCGCCACTATGCCGTCAAGAATCAATGCTCCCATAATCTCTCAGACTGGGCCCTCGATTGTGAGCCGAGGCTCGCATCGCGATCTCGAGGCGCCCCCACGCCGAACTCGCTGAGGCCGGGCGACGACGTGGAACTCGCCGCCTAAACATCATCTCGTAAGGATTGGGCTGTGCCTCTCGTGATTCTCCGCGTCCCCACTAGCAAAGACTCTCACCGCCTTTGCCCTTCCGGGCCGCGGTTGCTATGCGAGGCATAAGCGATACATAAAGGAAAACATCGGGAGATTCAACCTATAACTCACTCTATTGCACGATCTTAGAGTGAAAGAATGGAAACCAATCCTAAATATCCTGCTGCCTCACGATTATAGATGTGCACGTACACACCGATAATCAAGACTTACTAGACACGGTCGTGGACACTTTCCGAGGACTAATCGCTCGATACCACTTTTGTCACGACTCCAACCCCGGTCGCGATCGTACTTACCGGTACCGCCGTATATGTCGAGAATAGCAATGAACATACACAACACATACGCATAAAAGTAACATCACCGCCACCGGTAAGGTCCGCTTTCCATAAAACATACTTAACAAAAGTATAATAGTACAACCGGTTCTTATAGCCCAAAACACATAGGTGCTGCACTTAAAGATAACAAGCGTGGGGACAAGGCCCCGCCATACCCCGAATATACAAAGTACCTACAAAGATCGTGGAAATATCCATACCAATAAATAAGCTTCGGAGGAATGGAGCTTCGACACCTAATAGTGATCCTAAGAACGAGGATCTCAATCGCTTACCCTTACCGCAGATTTAACGCAGCTGGGAAGGGGGTCGACACAATATGTACCAAGTATGTAAAGCTGGGAAAATACTGTAATATGATATCATAAGTCTAAAAGCAAGCTGGAGTCATGGAAGACAATAAAATACCTTTTACTGTGCCTTACTAACAATGAGAGTGACAAGTATATATATACATATATAATACTGCATAAAATAGGAGGCTCATGATCAAAACAGGGTACCTCGCCCGTAGTATCAAAAAGAAACCATCCTACTCCTGGGACTATTTCACCCGCATGGGTCCTGTGGACCCGCATGAGGTACTCCTCGCATCGGCTGTACCTGCCGGCATGGGACTATTTCACCCGCATAAGCCCATAAGGACTCGCATGAGGTATTCCTCGCATCATGGGTAGCAAATCCACTAATGTGTGGTATAACGATCTTGGGGACTTTCCTCGATATACTCTTACCACAAACAGATGGTATAACGATCTTGGGGTTTGTACTCGATATACTCTACACCTGGAGCATATGGTATAACGATATTGGGGCTTGCCTCGATATACTCTTATACTGGTGCAGATGGTATAACGATCTTGGATCTGCCCCTCAGATATACTCTTACACTGAAGCAGATGGTATGACGATCTTGGGGCTGGCCCCTCAGACATACTCTTACACTGAAGGAGGTGGTATGACGATCTTGGGGCTTGCCCCTCAGACATACTCTTACCCTATCTCAAACTGTCATCATATCATAAATAAGCTAAGCAAACTTATAACTTCTTTTAGTCTTGTTCATATACTCTCTCATTTTAGTTTATTTAAGGCACTTCATCATATCTTTAAATAAAAGAAAACCGGGAATTTAACCCAAGTACTACATACCTCATCTCTTTCAAAAGTGACTCTTCTTTATACATAAAAGCCTTTGGGCAATTGATGACTTTAAATCAAATTGCCTCTTCATGTAATTATCTTACTTAGAGTAAATCCCTTCTCATTAACCTTTTATGAAGCTAATAAACCAACTTCCCATAAAGTTGTTATATTAACTCTATACTTTAGTAAAATCATACTTTTCCCTTAACCAAGGGACTTATACATTCTTAAAACGAAACAAGTCATTTTATACTCAAAACAAGTAAGAATACTAAATCATGTACGTCTACCGTACTACATAGTTTTATCTATTCATGCTCAAGAGATAGAAAAACTTCACATACCTCTTTGGTCAATCCACTTGCCAAGTCCAAACTACCGCAAGTAATATTTCAACCTATAATAGTCTTGATACGTTTATTAACCTCTAATCTTAATGTAGAACAATCCAAGTTCAAAGTCACTAAATTCTAAGGAAAATTGGGCAGCATTTCCTTTGTTTCTACTCACTTTGCCACCTTTCTCAAGGCCGAATTTATCATCAAAACACCACCTTTAAGGCTCACTCAATCCAACAATTCAAAGGGGATTTCACACCCAAAATTCTGCCCCATAAGTTTACAACAATTCACTTAACAATTCTAAGGTGGTTTTTAGGCTACAACATGCTCATAATTTCTTCTTAACCCATTCTTCATATCCAAACCACATTTACTTGCATGCAATGACTCTAAGTGCATTATTTTACTACCACAAGATCTTGCTTTCTAAGCATGCAACACTAGAACTAAGTTTAAAGGAAGAAATGTTACCTTAAAGTTTTAGCCAAAACTTATTCCAAATATTGCTAGCTTCCTTGCCAAGAACACTACCACCACAATGCCAACAAGCTAGCTACAAGCTTCCTTTTCTTGTTCTTAACTTTCAGATTTTTCTAAGGTTTTTTAGAGAGAAGGGGGAGCAATTTGAGAGAGAGAGAGAGAAGATGAAAGATAGAAAATGTCCAAGTCTTGGTCAATATATTGCATGCAACAGAAAATCAGATGGGGGGGGGACACTTGTCACCCTCCCATGGTCTCTTTTAAAACAAAAATCAGATTTTCTAAGTTTTTTCGCCCAAATTTCGCCGCGCCTGCGGCGCGCGCATGGGCGTGGCGCGCCAAACTCCGCAGCCTCTCGAACTTTCGCGCGCCCTGCTGTCCCGGAGCCGCGGCGCTGCAACTTCAGCGACCCTCGATTTTTAGGCGCCGCCTCGCATCCGCGCGCGCAGCCGCCGCTTAGTCCGAAACGCATTTCTGTCCGACTGCGCATTGAACTTGTAACTCTCATAACTTTCTACTCCGACGTCCTATCGACGAACGGTTGGTTGCGTTGGAATCCAGACTCAACGAACTACGCCCTAGGCCTTTAAAACACTTAGGAACTCTCAATGTACCGGGTCATAACCCGCCTCAAAGTTGACCAAAACCGTCGGAACGACTCACAACCTCGCCCTTCGGAAATTTTAAGTCTTACATACTTTCGTACGTTTCCATACGTAGGGTCAGAACTACGGGGTATAACAGAAACAATATTTGCACGAGCATGGGCTCGCGTTATATTTTCAATAAAGTCATAAACAAATTTCTTTATTGTTATTTTTATTAATAGCTCCGTATTTGAATATAAGTTTAAATTTCTAAATAAAGAGAATTAAATGGTGCTCCTGGTGGAAAATAATTGTCCAGGTGCCATCACGCCCTAAGTAAAGACTTAGGAAAATTTGGAGCGTGACAGGTGATCAACTGCCTAACAGTATTATGTCTCTGATGATTTACGTCGAGACGCCGTCATCCGTGCCCTTCCAGAAGCTGACTAGCTAGCCATAGTGTGAAACAGCCGAAGGCACGGGTTTCTCCCGATAAAGGACTTCCTCTAAAAATGTAGTGAAGTTACTCAACATTTTTTCACGCTTTGTATAAAGCGGAAGATTCTGACTCCCTCACGAATCAGTCGATGAAAGTTTTCTTAGAGGATTTTATAAGATACACCATACACATCTTCTTGTGGCTATGACATTCTTCATATCCGATGTCCAGTTTGCATCACTGTGTTCTCCCAGAACAGTCGGACATCCGGAATACCTTAATCCGTAGATTAGTGAGCATCTCAGATATCGTCATATCTGTCTTAGTGACATCCAGTGATTATTTCCAAGATCACGAGTGAACCTGGTTCAACTGGTTGATTTCGCAAATGATATCAGGTCGGTTGTAGTATACTTTAAACTACCCAAGACCTTCACATATCGCTCCTGGTATATGGGTGCACCATGATTCTAGTCAACTTTATGACTTCTATCTATTGGTGACTTCAACGAGACTGTCAAACACCTTACGAATGAGTTTGGAATTAAACCAGTCTGTTAGATGTCTTAGAAATCCCAATTCCTAAAAAGTCATCTGTAATACCCATATCCTTCATCTCGAAACATCGTTTCAACATACTCTTAGTCACCAGGACTTCTCCTTGTGACCAACATGTCGTCTACGTAAAGGCACATCGAGCGAGTCAGAATTGTCTTTCATGTAGACACATTTGTCGTACTTATTAATGGAGAAACCCTTCGATAGTTGAGTACTATCAAAGTTTTTGCACCATTGCTTCGGAGCTGGTTTTAGCCTACACAGAGATTTGACAAGTCGACAGACTTTTTTCTATTTCCTGGAACCACATACCCCTCGGGTTGTTCCGTATTACTTTCTTCTTCTACTTTTGGACTTTTAGTTTTCCAACTGTTGTCTTTCTAGCTTCAGAGTCAATGTTTCTGTAGTCAGATTCATTGTTTCCATTTTTATTTGAAACTTCCAGAGCCAAAATGTAAATATTCCAGGGACTGTAAGGAAGTTCAGGAAACAGCCCAACAGTTCTACAAAAATTCAACTCTCTGGTTAGGAAGGTTGTCTCAACATCCATGTCACGCAATGCTATGGTGATCCTGGAGGTTAAGCTACTCTCAAGGGAGCACATGTGCAGGTAGCTGAGGTCATATACTCGTCATTAGATCCATCTACCCTATACTCAATCTGAGTATCCTCTTTTACAACCCAAAGGTTCTTTTTCCGGAGGAAGGTCAACCATTAGTATGATTCAATAAGATGGATTCTATTATTTTCCTTTCCAGAGTTGTGCTTCTAGAATAGACAAATTCTCAACCAAATAGGCTAGAAGGCCTAGGCCAAGTTCAACCCCCTTTTTGCTCCATATCGATTCAATCTCTAGAGCCCAAGTCATGTGGATCTAAAACACTGGTTTCGGATTATCAGGCCCTCATGGGTTTTTGTTAACCTCTAGCAAATACTTCTTTTCCCTTCTCAAGGGAAGATACCTTCAAAAGAATTCAGTATTCTTTGACATAAAGAGGCGATAATCACTACTGTTATTTGCAGATCTGGTGGATATGCAATCTGATACCCCAGTCCAATCGACTCGCTTGATTCAAGCTACGCCGATTTTGAACATGACTTTTTCAATTGCAATGTGAACGTGTCTCTTCATTTGCAATGAGAACGTACTTCTTCACTCACATGACTCTTCACTTGTAATGTGAATGTGTTTCTTCACTTACAATGTGAACGTGTCACTTCATTTGTAGTATGAACGTGACTCTTCACTTGCAGTGTGAACGTGACTCTTCATTTGCAGTGTGAACAAGACTCTTCACTTGCAGTGTGAACGAGACTCTTCACTTGTAGTGTGAACGAGACTCTTCATTTATAATGTGAATGTGCTTCTTCACTTACAATGTGAGCGTACCTCTTTACATTTGCTTTGTAACAAGCAGAGTGATTGTCTGCTCCCTCTAGTTTGTACAACTCTGTAAATCACCCACGTAGGTGTGACTATGTTCTAGAGGGGCGGTTCTTCTTTCGCTATTCCGTTGACGGAATAGAAAGGTGATTTTGCCTCTTCGACTCCCTCACATTTATTTTGAGGTTTTATGTCGACAGACGACAACAATCTCAATTTGATCAATTGTGTCTTGATCTATGATGACATTGACGCACGAATTACAAATGTATAATATACTATGTCAGTTCACATGAACAATTTTCTTGCCCGTGAATAAGATCATTCGGAGAATGATTCCGGTTAATGGAGAATTAGTACTCCAACATTTGGCTGTGTAATGGAGATTGAATGTTGGTTCAACTCACCAGTAGCCATCTCAAAAGTCACAAGACTCTTGGATCTCGAAAACTGGAACTCTAGGTTTTATGTCATTGCTTACGGACTTAGCGCCGCGCTCAATCGTGATCGGGCGCCAGCGCTTCATGCCATCAGAGGCAGCATCGTGGCTCTGCCACCAAGGCATCTCGTCTTTAAGGTGGCAGTAGCTTCGGCTACCCCTCTGGTCGGGGAGCGTCGCGGCCCCTTCTCAAAATCATCCCAATTTTGAATTTTGGATGTTTTGCACGCCGATGTATTGTATCCTTTTATCCATAACCTTGTTGTCAAGATCCGAAGGTTTTATCCTTGTCTTTCCCAATGATGGTCTTAACCTTCCGGTTATTTAAGATTTGAATATTCTAGCCCACTCTAGTCGCCCGTAGGTTTTATATGACAGAGTGTCTATTTTGGCCCACCTTATCGAGTGTCCAATTCTATCCTATGAAGGATCTTCTGTCTGATAGTGTTACAGGTTCATCTCTTAACATCCTATCAAACGAAGGATCTTCTATCGGAAATGGTAACAAGTTTAACTTGTTTTTAATATTCTTCCCCTTATATCGTTAGATCGGATCGTATAGAATCTATTTCTATAATCCAATCACTAGGTGGGAAAGATGTGAAGTTAAAATTCTGAAATCAAAGACTTATGGATTATGACTTTTTAAGAAACCTTTTCATATTTCATTTCTTGCCTTTAATCAGAAACCCTTTAACTTCATAATTGACAAAGAAGAAATGCTTACCTTAACGTAGCATTGTTTCTTCAAATCTATCATAATCTCCTTGCGACATCGTTCTCATCGTGTTACGTTTACGAGATCTTCTTTTGATCACTATTATAATTTTGTCTTAAATTGTAGGATATTTTGTATCCATGTACATCCGGGGAATAGTTGAACTAACTATTACAAGTGATCTAAAGACTATAATAAGGAGATCATTACAATAATATCATCTAGTTATAATATCATGTATCCAGGTTCTTGATTCTCTGTGACAACCACCATCAACAGCTTCATGCTTCTTCAGACTGTCGTTGACAACGTCAACAGCTATAAGCTTTTGATCCTTTGTTTGCAATAAGGACTCAAACAACACATTGGTTAAGTTTCACCACATGCTGAGTCAAGGATAGAGAAAAGAAAGCTAATTGCAATATTTGTCGAGTCGAGTGTTATCACTCTTTTCTTAAGACAAAATTACCCCCGTATATAATGACTTACGGTAGATGGGTAATAGTCTCCCAAGATAAAACGACAATATTTCCTCAAGCACAAGCCAAATACTTGAGAATCCTTGTAGAAGAAACAAGAACAAGAGATTGCTAGAAGAAGAAGCAAGACTCTCAATAATTTTCAGATTTTGTGTTGTGAATGGATTGTGTAAAATCTGAATTTGAGACTCCTATTTATAGTTGCAAAATTGTGATCCACATGCCATGTGAATGCTTCGAATGAGGTGTATTGATCTCGTCAAATGTCACCTAGTTCATGCCAAGAGTTGGCTGAACTTTGACCTTTTCAAGGAATGTATATTCAGAAAAAATTCTTTGAATTTTCGTTCACTGGAACTGGAGCGATGCGGCGCTAAACATGCAGTATCTGATAGTAGCCTCTGGACTTTTGGCGCCGCGACCCTTGAGCAAGAGCGTCGTGGCGCCGAATCGTCGTGGCTCGGTACCGCGGCCCGGACCGTCGTGGGAGACACATTAATTTGACCAATTAATCGTCTATCATTACCTAACTTAAGAACACTTTAACATGTGTACCAATATCTCTTTCACAACGTGAAATTTAGCTAGACGTTGTACGACGTATGCATGTGTATGAAAATCGTATTTCCGACATGCGGAGCCCCATGTGTTCAAGTTATTAAGAACGGGATAAACTCAATTCCACTAGGTAAATTTTCCAACACTCGTTAGTGACAATTTCTAAGCTAATCCTAACAGACTAACTAATTATGTGTTGACTCAGCATTACATTGATAAATATCTCAATACAAAACATGCTCTAGTGCAGAAGTAATGTCATATAAACTAGAACGAGGGACTAATATATCATTCAGATCTCTCTTAAATTAACCATATTACTATACACCTGCAGTGGACTTTTTAATAACTTGATATTGTGTAAAAAGAATTTCACAGTGGTAATGTGATAATGTGAATAAGTAAACTTAATATAAGAATAAACAATAAGTTTGTTTGGATCCTAACAAACATACAATAATTTGATTAAATAAATATATATTATGATTATAGACTAAAAGTTCAAATTGTGTTCTACCAAACATGTTCCATGTATGATTTTGGCCGAAAATATTGAATTTGATAGGTGAGATGGAGAGTGGGTTGTTAAAATATTAAGTATTTTTTAAAATATAGCATTTTAAGAAAATACTTAAATCTTCAAAAGTCAAATTATCCAAATAAATTTATTGCCGATTTCATATCAAATTATCTTGATTTACTTAAAATTATTTACTATGTTGTATTATCAGGTCCCATTATGCATCTATATATACATTTCAATGCTTCTCTTTTATCTCGACAATTAGGTACTCATTCATATATTTAATTTCCAAGAAATTATTTTTTCTTCTTCATTTTTTTGTGTGTGTATCAAACATGACTGGAAAGGGTCTTAGAGAGAATTGTAGTTGAAGTGAAAGTCATAGAAAAACCGTCGAAAATAAAAGAATAGCTAGTTTGTTCCATAAAGCACAAGAATTGTCAATCCTAGGTAATATACTTATTACCCTTGTTATTTTTAATCTCGGATATACCATTCCTATTGTTTGGACAAAGTAAAGTGAGGATAAGGTTAGAGTCACAATAATTATTTTTGTTTCTAATTTTTTTTTATTCTTACATCTTGTTGGCTCACTATTTTGTAACTACCACATACTGCATGACTCTAAACCAACCTCAGTTTCATTTGACCAAATAATATGAATGGATTCCCCAAGACTAAAAATAATTAGGGCAACAGGTATATCACATAGGATTGATAATTCTTTTGCTTTTTTGGACAAACTATCTATTCTTTATTCCGATAGTTTTTCTCCGATTTACACTTGAATTCCTAGTATCTCTAAGCCCCTTTTCAATTATGTTTGATTTAGAGGCGCGTTGGTTATTCCTTCAAATTCACCATTATGACAGAGTCTTCTACATGAGCTTCAAACATGACCATTGGGGGACATGATTGGGTGGCTCAGACCTATCACATGTTGTTTTTCCAAATTAGTATACCCTGTTTTATTTTGTCGCACATAGTTTATTACTTCATATTATTTTAATGGTATGTGAAAGTTATGTTATGTTAGTATGAAAAATGTACTAGTGTTATTCAGTCGTCCTAGATATATGTATAATGCATAAGGATTTATTAAATGACATTTCAATCATACACTACTTCTTCACATTTAAAGCTCAATTTTATTAAGTACAATGCAAACTTTATTTCAAGTTAGAATCTAAATCAATGAAATTTATTCTGCATGCATTAATTTGGTAGTTTGGTATTTAATTAATATGGAAGAATAGTACCAAAATAAAATTAAACATTGACGTATTGTATACTAGGTTGAGAAAGGTATCTTCCATATGCATTGCTTTTATATCATACATACTCATGCCATATCTTTGATAATCTATCATCGGAAACTGTCATTGAGTGACATTGAATAACTTGGTTGGATTTTGAAGTTGAAAGGATTATTCATGCTACATGATTCTTGTTATACTATTGAACTCTATGAACATCATGATGACTACTTGACATACTTGGTTATTGAACTGTTAGTATACGATTACTTGGTGTCAACTTGGTATTTATCTCTGATTATGTATCTTCAATCGTTGCCATCATATGATATTTACATGGGTACATTTTACACACACGCTACACTTTTTGCTTTCTTTTTTTAAGCAGATTCAATATCTTCTACCTCCGTAGCACCACGTGGTTGACTCAGAGCTATGATCCTCAATATTCAGGGTTAGGATGCTTCCTCCAGCATGTCCTCGGATACTTAATTTCTACTTATTGTCTTTTGTTCATATTTGAGAGACAATATTAAGACTATGTATTCGGTTTTGGCCTGCATGCCAATTTACTTAGACTTGTATTGTTTTGTTAGTGCTCTTGTATTCCCAAATTAGTTCACTAGGGCTATTTATTTGGATGTATCAGACTTATCATTTCATTAAACGTTATATTATGAGACAGTGTTTAAAGTATCCGCATTTTTTCAACTTTTATTTATATAATATCATGCAAATATTAGGGAGTGGTTCACCTACAGGTGAGATTATGTACGTGCCAACACGATTCCTGAAAGGGGTTGTGACATCACCTCAGTATCGGGGTGGAAAATTGTTTCTGATGAGCGGATTTCATATGAACGCCATGCAGACACGATTTCGCTGGAGCGGACGCAACTCATTCAGTAACTCTTCACTTCGGTAAATCTTCTTCACGAACCGTAGGAGTTACTTGCCACATAAATTCCATGAGTAAAGTTATCATCGAATGCCCGGAAAATAGTTATAATAGGAAATCAGACGGAAGATTCAGAAGGACCAAAGAGGTCATTACAGAGTTGTTGAGTCTCATCTATTGGCTGGTAAACTTTGCTTCTTTTGGAGCTTTCAAGTTAAGTGTTTCAGTTGTGTCCTATTTATATATTTAGATAATCAGTCGGTCGGGGCCCTATCCCGACCATATCACAGTTTTGTTATGCGTAGAGGCTTGTAGACTTGGTTTATTTAGTAGTGATGTATGACCTTACTGGCGTTGTTGTTGGTCTGTTAACTTGTACTATGGCCTTGTATATATATATTTTGAGTTAGTTTCTCTCATTTAGCTTTAGACATCTAGATTGTATTTCATGTTTACAGATTATGGACTTGCCAACATTTCCCTTGTGTTAACTATGTTGTTATTCATATTATATTTTAGTAAGGCCTTGTCGGCCAGAGTTTCTATACGTTCAGAAATCATGTCAAAGTGGTACACTCAGACAAGTGAGGCACCAGGTGTGGGTCACTCCTCCCAGGCTGTGGTGTGACATATATTATAGGTGTTTACATCATCACGTAAGATTTAGTGTCATTCCAGATATGTTTAAGGACAAACGTCAATTTAGATGGGGGAGAATGTAACAATCCAAACCCCATTTTGAGTATTTGTATTCTATTTCATATTTGATACCTTAGCTAATTTGGTATTATGCTTATGGACTTGGTGGGGTGCTTCAGGTTGAGATCGAAGGGCTCGAGGAGTTCTTTAATGCGATATTTTTTATAGGCTAAAGTAAGGAACCTGATCCCCTTATTTTGAACGTTTATGGTATATATCGAGATTTTAGACTTTGTATAAGTTAATAAGTCACTTATAACTTGGTGCTAGGGTTCGAATTGGCATCCAAGGGACTCGGGAGAGATTCAGCAACATTAGAACTCAATGAATGTTGCATATTTTGTTGGTGTAGGTATGTACTACGCGACCCCATGATGGAGGGTCGCGCGATCATGAAGAAGAGGAAGTATGTTCAATGCGAATGGGTGTTCACATTTGTGACCACGAAGGATAGTCTCAATCAGTCAGTCAAACCTTTTATGCGATGATGAGGTGACTGGCAGAGTCCGTGAATGGATAAGTTCATAGGCATAGCGAACGCGATGCGAGGGTTGCGAATGCGAAGAAGGCTGGTTGTGTATATATATGGTAGTTACAAATTAGTAAGCCAGCAAGAAATTACTCTTGATACCTTTAATATATGAAACGTCAGCCATGGATCATTATGATTTTACTACTCTAAAAATATAGTTACAAATCTAATTTTGAATTTATATCATTTTAAGAAAATACTTAACTCTGCAAAAGTCAAATTATCCAAATAAATTTATTACCGATTTCATATTAAGTTATGTTGATTCACTTAAAATCATTTACTATGTTGTATTAACAAGTCACATTATGCATCTATATATACATTTCAATGCTTCTCTTCTATCTTGACAATTAGGTACTCATTCATATATTTAATTCCCAAGAAATTATTTATTTCTTCTTCATATTTTCGTATGTGTATCAAACATCACTAGAAATGGGCTTAGCGATAGTAGTTTAAGTGAAACTCAAAGAAAATCATTAAAATAATAAAAAAAAAAAGCTAGTTTGTTCAAGAAAACACAAAAATTGTCAATCCTATGTAATATACTTATTGCCCTGGTTATTCTTAATCTCGGATAAACCATTCCTTTGGACAAATTAAACTAAGGCTAAGGTTAGAGTCACAATAATTATTTTTGTTTCTAGCTTTTCTTTTTCTTACATCTTGCTGGCTCACTATTTTGTAACTATCACATACCGCATGACTCTAAACCAGCCTCAGTTTCATTTGACCAAATAATAGGAATGAATTCTTCAAGACTAAAATAATTAGGGCAACATGTATATCACATAGGATTGACAATTCATCTACTTTTTAAACAAATTAGCTATTATTTTATTTTCGATGGCTTTTCTCTGATTTACACCTGAATTCCTGGTATCTCTAAGCCTCTTTTCAATTATGTTTGACTCAAAGGTGTGTTAGTTATTCCTTCAGAATCACCTATATGACAGAGTCTCAAACATTATCATTGGGGGACATGATTATGTGGCTCATACCTATCACATGTTGTTTTGCCAAATTAGTATATCCTATTTTATTTTATCGTACATAATTTATTACTTCATATTATTTTAATGGTAAATGAAAGTTTTGTTATGTTAGTAGGAAAAATGTACTAGTGTTATTAAATCGTCCTAGATACATGTATAATACCTAAGGATTTATTAAATAACATTTCAATCAGACACTACTTCTTCACATTTAAAACTCAGTTTTATTCAGTACAATGAGTACTTTATTTCAAGTTATAATCTAAATCAATAAAATTTATTCGATATGTATTAATTTGGTTGTTTCTTATTTAATTAATATGGAAGAGACATGCCTTCTTCCTAACAATGGTAGAGAAAAGATACAAGAAAAATAAAAATTACAACCAAAAAATTTGAATCAGTCAGATCTAATGAACAAGTTTGATATTTTATATTTATGTCTAAACTGAAAACATTTTTTTTTAATGTTCATATCACATAAAATTCTTCAATATGGCATATAATTCTGGTCTTCTTCTCCTCCTCCTCTAGGTGAGCTATTTTTCACTCTTTTTTGTCATGAGAATTTTCCTCCTACA
The DNA here is from genome assembly GCA_029844215.1 of Przewalskia tangutica. Taxonomy (NCBI): domain Eukaryota; kingdom Viridiplantae; phylum Streptophyta; class Magnoliopsida; order Solanales; family Solanaceae; genus Przewalskia; species Przewalskia tangutica. The sequence continues at coordinate 16,419,698 of CM056739.1, read as the reverse complement.
ATAGAAACATGTATTTTAAATAGAATATTTGAGTTTTAATGGACATACGCGCTTTCCGAGGTAAATCAAATTCGTTCTACAATGAAAATAATAAGTTAGAGTTTTCTTGAGTTTTGAAATGGAAAGGGTTGACAAAAAGTTCAATTTTGGTCAAACATGTCGTATTTGAGTTTCATCGATTTTGTTAGGTCCGAAATGCCATTTATAACTTAGTCAAGCCTTTGATTCGGGTCTCAAGGCATTCGGGTGCATTTTGGATACTTAGTTGACTAATGTTGAGTTTTGATAAAGTTTTAGTGTTTTTGTGGAAAAGCATGTCTTAATGATATCGGTAGTGTTTTGAGTGTGCGAGCTAGTTCGTAGAGTCAATTATACTGAGGTAGAATATTTTATTTATGTATGTAAGATTCCTAGTGTCACGATCCAAACCGGAGGGCCGCGACGGGCACCCGGATCCCACCCGCCGGGTACCGCTATTCATACAATTAACTTCTAATCATAGTTAAACACAGACTAAGCCGAAAGAAAATTATGTGAAATTCTTATTCTGAAAATCATCTTATATATACATACCCTTACCAAGGCCGATAATGTCATACAAGACCACTATCCACAGGACACATGTCTACAAGCCTCTAAAGAGTATACGACATCAAAATATCATGCCAAAACTAGACTGTAACTCTAGAACAAATGGAGTGCTCCAACATCAGCTGACCCAGCAACCTACCAGCGTAAACCATCACTCTCTTTAACTGAACCTGCGGGCATGAAACGCAACTTCCCCAGACAAAAGGGACGTAAGTACGACTGATGTACTGATTATGTTAGGCATAAGAAATAACATAGCCAAGATATATCATAATCTGAAACAGAAACACTGACCAACAACACATACCTCTAAGACCCCAATACATATGTCTAAATGGTATGCAATGCAAATATGATATAATATTGTCCACACATGCATCTTTCTTTTCATAACAGCCTCTGTGGATATCATTTCATTACTGGCCTCAGTGGGCATAAAATGTTTATATGTCATGCATGGAGAAAATGCGGTAATACATATATATTGGCCACACAAGGGAATCTTCCTTCCCAATCACATATATATAATTTAGCCTTTAATCAGGCATCTTCCTTCATTAAGTCACATAGGGTGGCCACACATGCTTTATCATTATCATATTCCAGATGATCAGGTCGTCTGCGTTCCACGTTTTCCATTCCCAATATATAATATTGGGTAAAATATGAATGCAATGTAAATGTATGAATGCCAATAAAATATTCCCTGAATTTATTGGACGACAATAATATCCTTGCTCCTTTGGTTAGCATTATGGAAACATATGATTGGTGATAACAAATCCGAACTGCCTAATTTCTTTATGGGTCGTGAGTAATTTATTTTTATAATAATCTTATCTAATCAGCTTTGAAATAGAAAATGTAAAACAAATTGATTATATCTTAGTTTCTATGCAAATGACATTCTAAAATCTTGAATTAACTGTGTTTCTAATAGTGTGAACATCTTAAGGGAACAAAATCATTTTTATATAATAATTAGTTTGTTGATACCTTATTCACTTAATGCTGCAATGACTTATTTCAACATGTCTACTAAAAACATATCCACTTATTTACTAAATTAGTCACAACACTTAATATTTATCAGTTACTTTAATTAAGCAAAGTCAACTCGGCTTCAATGCTTACTAAAAACAACTCAAATCAACATCTCTCCCATATGCCTTAATAAGGACTTAAGAACAATTTAAACATGCTTTTAGCATAGAATCAATAACATGAATATTCATTAACTTCTAAGAGTAGAACAAATTATTAAGCAATACCACAATTATATTTCATACATAAAACATGTCAAAATAAAGAAGAACTTATCTTAACATAACTTCATTTTAAAAAGGGAAGGGGGACGTTTGTTACACTATATTTAACCGGACAGGAGCACGATGTTGTTGGCCGATTTCTCTGTTGTACTTGCTTCTCCAAAGCAATGTATAGTTTTACTACAAAATGAGATGTCAAAGGTAACATGAAAGTTTCTTTTCCAAATTGAAAGTGAAATACAGGTTGCTTAAAGAAATGAAATACAAGTTGCTGGATGTCCTCACTTGCCCACAAAATGAATTCCAAAGTGATATGTATTACTTCCCTAAATCATGATGACAAAAGATTTCCCATAATGTTGTCCCCTTCCCACATTTAAGTCCCCCAAATCGTGTCACACACCTCTGCACGGTCACTTAATTAATTAAGTAATTTGTCTCCGTATAATTTATCAATCACACACATAATTAATTTTAAATTCCACTTTATTGAAATCCTATAAACTCATAAGACTTTCGTATACTCGGTGTCATAATTCTTGTAATATGACACTAGTTCATAACTTATTTATGCATACTCAAAATTTATTCCCGATCCCCGTCGTCCCACTTGTTGCATCCTAAATTATTTCGAAATCACATCCTTTTATATACCAATTTTCTTATTATCATATGCAAATATAACAAAATTTTCCAACACTCGGATCTATTTCCTTCATTTACATGCTCAAATTATTATTCAAAATTCTGAGACGTTACATCCTTCCCCACCCCTTAGAAACATTCATTCTCGAATGTTGGGGTGACATATCTAACTCGCATCCCATAGTCAAAAACACATTCACCGCTTCACAATCACATAAAACATTAGATAAGGTCTAAAAGGCGAATCCTTACAAACTCCTATTTTCGGTGTGTAGTAGCTCCTTCATTTTACTCTTTCCAATAGAAACGTTTCATTTTCTAGTCTTGCATTATCTATTCGTATAAGAGTGGGAAAATTCCTCATAATCTAAAAAATCTTTACATAATGTTGCCCTTCTGGCGTATCAACCGTTTTGAAAGAAATCGCTCATTTACTGGCTACGAGTACAAACTAACCGAAGTCTTTTGATTAATCGACACAACCGAAACCGTAACAGGCATAAGTTAAACTCGAATTCTTAAAACACAACTCTATTGCATGATTTACGAGATGAAAGAATGAAACCATCCCTAAATGTCAAATAGCCTCATGCGTATAAGTATAGTCCACAACATACTCATACACAAGACTCTACTAGACACGGCTTGTAGACTCCTTAGGACAGACATGCTCTGATACCAAGTTTGTCACGACCCAAATCAGAAGGCCGTGACGGGCACCCGGATCCCAACCACCGGGTACCGCCATTCATACAATTAACTTCTAATCATAATAAAACACAGACTAAGACGAAAGAAAACTATGTGAAATTCTTATTCTGAAAACCATCTTATATATATACATACCCATATCAAGGCCGACAATGTCATACAAGACCACTATCCACAGGACACTTGTCTACAAGCCTCTAAAGAATATACGACATCAAATATCATACCAAAACTAGACTGCAACTCTGGACTAAATAGAGTACTCCAACATCAGCTGAACCAGCAACATACCAGCGTAAACCGTCACTCTCTTTAACTGAACCTGCGAAGCATGAAACGCAACGTCCCCCAACAAAAGCGACGTCAGTACGACTGATGTACTGAGTATGTTAGACATAAGAAATAACATAGCCAAGATATATCATAATCTGAAACAGAAAAACTGACCAACATCACATACCTCTGAGACCCCAATACATATGTCTAAATGGTATGCAATGCAAATACGATACAATACTGGTCACACATGCATCTTTCTTTTCATAAAAGCCTCTGTGGGCATCATTTCATTATCGGCCTCAGTGGGCATAAAATGTCTATATGTCATACATGGAGAAAATGTGGTAATATATATATACTGGCCACACAAGGGCATTTTCCTTCTCAATCACATATATAATTTGGCCCTTAATCAGACGTTTTCCTTCATTAAGCCATATGGGCTGGCAACATAGGCTTTATCATTATCATATCACAACTGATCAGGTGGTCTATGTTCCCCATTTTCCATTCTCAATATATAGTCTTTGGTAAAATATGAATACAATGTAAATGCATAAATGACAATAAAATATTCCCTGAATTTATTGGACGACAATAATATCCTTACTCCTTTGGTTAGCATTATGAAAACATCTGATTGGTGATAACAAATCCGAACTGCCTAATTAATTCTTTATGGGTCGTGAGTAATTTATTTTATAATAATCTTATCTAATCAACTGTGAACTAGAAAATATAAAACAAATTGATTATATCTTAGTTTTTATGCAAATGACATTCTAAAATCTTGAATTAACTGTGTTTCTAATAGTGTGAACATCTTAAGGGCAAAAAATCATTTTTATATAATAATTAGTTTGTCGATACCTTATTCACTTAATGTTATAATGGCTTATTTCAACATGTCTAAAAACATACCCACTTACTAAATCAGTTACAACATTAATACTTATCAGTTACTTTAATTTAACAAAGTCAACTCGACTCCAATGCTTACTAAAAAAAACTCTTATCAACATCTCTCTCATATGCCTTAATAAGGACTTAGGAACAATTTAGATATGCTTTTAGCATAGAATCAATAACATGAATATTCATTAATTTCTAAGAGTAGAATAAATTATTGAGCAATGCCACAATTATATTTCATACGTAGAACATGCCAAAAGAAAGAAAAATTTATCTTTAACATACCTTCATTTTAAAAAAGGAAGGGGACGTTTGTTACCCTATATTGAACCGGACAGGAGCACGATGTTGTTGGCCGATTTCTCTATTGTACTTGCTTCTTCAAAGCAATGTATAGTTTTACTACAAAATGAGATGCCAAAGGTAACATGAAAGTTTCTTTTCCAAATTGAAAGTGAATTACAGGTTGCTTAAAGAAATGAGATACAAGTTGCTGGATGTCCTCACTTGCCCACAAAATGAATTCCAAAGTGATATGTATTACTTCCCCAAATCATGATGACAAAAGATTCCCCATAATGTTGTCCCTTGCCCACATTTAAGTCCCCCAAATCGTGCCACACACCCCTTATCATGCACGATCACTTAATTAATTAAATGACTTGCCTCCATATAATTTATCAATCACACACATAATTAATTCTAGATCCCACTTCATTTATATCCTAAAAACTCATAAGACATTCGTATACTCGATGTCATAATTCTTGTAATATGACACTAGTCCATAACTTATTTATGCATACCCCAAATTTATTCTCGATCCCTGTCATCCCACTTGTTGCATCTAAAATTGTTTCGGGATCACAACCTTATGTATACTAATTTCCTTATTAGCATATGCAAATATAACAAAATTTTCCAACGCTCGGGTGTATTTCCTTCGTTTACATGCTCAAATGATTATCCAAAATTCCGAGACGTTACACCTAGTGAGTTCGGGTGGTTGGTCGAGTCTAGGGAAAACTAGAAAAAATTGGTTCAATGGATTTGGTTTCCTTATTCGCGTTCGCGAAGAAGGTATTGTGTTCGTGTAGAAGGCTTTAGGTCTAGCCCGGGTCACACCTAGTCATCGCGTTGCGATGTCACTGTCGTGTTTGCAATGGTTGGATCAGGTTAGTGGTCGCGTTCGCGAAGTCTAGTCGATAGAACAATTACTTAAAACCCCAAGTCTGATTTTAGACCTCATTTTCACATAACTCAAACTTTAGAGCTCGGTTTTGGGAGAAATCGAATGGGGTTTTCAATATTTTTCATAAGGGGCTCAAATCCTTTACTTTATTTTGATTCCTTTCATTATTTTGAGATTTGATTCATGATTTGAGTTAGAAAATCTAGGGTAGAGCCCCAAAACTCAAGAGAGTAATGTTTTTTTATAAAATTCCAATTTTACCCCACAGGTCACGTGTTTGACTTTTTTGGTTCTATTTTAGAATTCTGGCTAAATATGGATATTATTGGGTTCGTATGACCTCGTACAAAACTAATTTGACTATGATGACCTTCAGCATTTGGAGCGGGGTCTTAGGTTGACTTTATCGAACCCGAATTCTTTTATGGCAATCTGGGTACCTATAAAATTGCATATTAATGTAGGTTTCATTCTTGATAGACTCGGATTGTTCAAAAGACCTCCGAAAAGGGAAGGCATTGGCTTGGGGGTTCATGGTGCATGCTCGGCCTTCGAGGTAGGTGATGATTTACCTTTAAAGACTCTGATTCGAGGCATGTATATATAGTATAATAGTCGTCAAGGTATGTATGTGGGCCTTCAGGCATTGAAGGTGGTGATAAATCCACATATGATTGGTTTAAAATTGTTATGTGGGTTATGTTAGCATGATTGTTGCTTTATGACTCCCAATGCTAGGTGTCACGACCCAAACCGGAGGGCCGCAACGGGCTCCCGAACCCCACCTGCCGGGAACTGTCATTCGTACATTTAACTTTTAATAATAATTAATTATGGACTAAGCCGAAAAAAATTATAGAAAATGTTACTTAAAAACTAACTTTTATATATACATACCCATACAAGACTACTATCCACAGGACACCTGTCTACAAGCCTCTAAGAGTAGCAATATCAAAGGTCGGGATAGGGCCCCGCCATATCCGTATATACAAGCAAAAATTATACCGTACCAAAATTAGACCAACACTATGAAACAAGGGGAGTGCTACAAAAATCCATTGAATCCACAATCTACTAACATTGACCATCATCCTGTCTATGTGAACCTGCGGGCATGAAACGCAGCGTCCCCCGACAAAAGGGACGTCAGTACTACTAATGTATTGAGTATGTTAGGCAAGAATAATATCATAACAAGGATATAACAACAACTGAAACAGAAACAACTGACCAACAATACATGTTTCTGAGGATCCTAATACATATGCCTAAATGATGCACAATGCGGTATACATATAAATCGACCCCATTGGGCATCTCCTTATTATAACAGCCTTTGTGGGCATCATTTCATATTGGCCTCTATGGGCATAATATATTTAAATGTTATGCGATGTAAATGCGGTAATACATATATTTTCTGTATGCCTCAATAAGAACTTAGGAACCTTTTTAGACATGCTTTCAACATAGGAATCAATAATATGAATATTTTTAACTACATTGGTACATGCCAAAAGAAAAAAATAATTTGCCTTAATACCTCGAACAATAACGGACCAGCCCCTTTTTACTAATTACCTACTGGAATGTTGCTTGAATAATATTTGCAAACTATTTTTGTTTCAAGAGTATTACTGGCCGGTTTCTCCTTCAACCCCAAAGAATTAGTCTCAACTTTTGGATATCCATTAATTAAAGTTGAATTCAAGCACTTAGAGAAAGAGAATTGGGTTTTGATTGAGACTTTTTGGAAGGAATATTCTATGGATTTTGCCTTTAACAAATGGAGAAAACAAATGTTGTTGTGTTGTATACTATTATTTTGTTCTTCTAAAAGAGAATATATGGCATGTACCTAATGGTAACATAAAGGGTGTGAAAATGTCCTGGTCGTATAACACAAAATGCTAAAGAATTAGAATCAATTGGTATATAACCTATTAGCTTAGCACGTGTAACTCTAATAAAAAATTCCTAATCCAGTCACTATTAACATGATATAGCATCTCTCCCACTTGCATGCATAACGGTTAGCACACGATACCTCACTTGATTGCACATTAGTGGAGTTGTTGTTACTTATCCAGACGACATGTAATTATCCCCACAATTAATAAACTAGGTAATCTCAATTCACTTAAATCTTGATAACTTATAAAATCTCCATATACTAAATGTCATAATTTTGTAATATGATACTAGTCCATAATCTCCTTATGCGCATCCCAAATTTATTTCCAATCCCCGTTGCACATTTCTTATGTCCAAGATTATCTCGGAGTTTTATCCTTTTATATGCTAACCTCTTATTAGCATACGTAAATATGACCAAAAACATTCAAACGCTCGGGTCTATTTACACACGCCTAGCGGTTCAAACTGTGACTCAAAAGTACGGGATGTTACATCTTTCTCCCCTTAAAAATATTTGTCCTCGAATGTTGGAATGATGTATCTAATCCCCACTACGTAGCTCAAAAATACAACCTTTTTTTTCACGGCCATATTACTCTTCCATTCAAGAACTTGTTTTTCTGAGAATTGAAATTTAACAATCCTTGTTCGGTAATAAACAATAGCGTACATGATGCTAGCTAGTCCATGCCCATAATAATAAGATCAAAATCAGCTAGCTTTAGTTCCACCAAATACACTAGAGTCTGAATACTACACAATTTCGAAAGATCCATCTAGCAACTACCGACTCACCAACTAGTGTAGATGCCACAAATGGATCTCTTATCACTTTAGGAAAATTACAGGCAATAAAATGAGTGATATATGATAGATTGGAGCCTATATCTAACAATGCATACACATCATGTGAAAAGACTGATAATATACCTCAATGACGTCAGGTGAGGAGTTCTGATCATGTCGTCCCATAAATGTATAAGTACAGTTCTGGCCCCTACTTCTGCCTTGATCGTATGATATTTGTTGACTCTAACCTGACAGGCGTACTGACTGTGATGAAGCCACTGCAGATTCGACCGGCTGCACTCTAACACCTTCGCATAACATGATCAGATTCACCATAAGAATAACACATATTTGTTCCTTATCGGGATGGTCCTAGATGGGTATTACCACACTATTCACATCGAATCAATGGTGGCATCCTCTTAATAGTATTTCCTCTATAATAAGATCATGACACTTGTGAACCCTGACCTGGTCCCGATTGAACAAACTAATCAACCCACGACCTTGAAAATGGAAATGATGCGCTAGCTATCGGATAAGATAGGTGTCCGTAAGGCTGTGGCCTGGGCCCATCCCCAAAATCTCTCAAGTCACCGAAGGATCGGGCCCTTTTATGATGGCCCTTATCACGTTCTTGATCTTCCCACTATTGCCTCTTACGATCTTTCAAGTTCTATTCATAAGCCTGAATGCGAGCAATATCCATACTCGGATTCAAAGAAGCCATAGTACACTCGTTGACTAATTGCGGCTCTAAGCCGGTAACAAACCTATGTACTCGGTCACTCATCTTCGCTACAATCTTTGAAGCATATCGGGCCAAGGAATTAAACTGCAAGCTATATTTTCGAACATTCATGCTGCTCTGCTCAAGACTTAGGAACCTATCCTGCCTGGCCCTTCGAAGTTTGACTGGTAGAAAATATTGTAACAAGGCCTCTTAAAATTCTATCCATCCTGTTGGTGGAGCATGAGGTCCCCTAGATTGATCCCACGTCTCATACCAAGTCACCGCGACATCGTGCAGTCTATGGGAAATAAATTTTACCGACTCAGTATCGGTAGCATCCATTTCCAGTAAAGTACGTTGTACCTGATCCAGAAAATTCTGCAGGTCTGCGTTCAAGTCTGATCCCGTGAATACCGAAGGATCTAAATTAATGAAATCCCGAGCTCTCATGCTTTCAACTCTATCCGTAGGACTGGAAACCTGGCGTCTGGCCTGAGCGGCTACCAATCGTGTCAATAGTTGTACCGCACTCCGCATATCAAGATCCTCAGCTAGAGTATCGAGTGGAGGTATTGGGGGTAATGCAACTCCACTACTCTCCTTCGATGGTGGCGAACTGGGAGAATCATACGAAGGGGTTGCACCGAGGGTCTCACTCTGGCCCTCGCTAGTGGGTGACAATCAGCAGGTACCTTCGCCCATATATTGGCCCTTTATCAGGCATTTTCCTTCAAATTAAGCTACAGAGGTTGGCCACACAGGCTTTATCATTATCATTTTCCAGCTGATCAGGTGGTCTGCGTATTCCATTTCCCATCCTCAATATATAGTCTCAGGTAAAACATGAATGCAATGCAATGAAAATATATAAATGGTAATGAAAAATACCCTGAGTGACATAATCTCCTTGTAACTTTGGCTAACGCTGCAAATATCAACATCTTTTTCGTATGTCTCAATAAGGACTTAGGAACCTTTTTAGACATGTTTTCAATATAGGAATCAATAATATGAACATTCCTTAACTACTAGGTGTAGAATAAATTATGAAACAATATTACAGTTTGCCAAAAGAAAGAAATAATTTGCCTTAACATACTTCGAACAATAACGGAACCAACCCTTTTTTACTAATTATCTACTGGAATGTTGCTTGAATAATATTTGCAAACTATTATTGTTTCAAGAGTATTGCTGGGTGGTTTCTCCTTCAACCCCAAAGAACCAGCCTCAGCTTTTGGATATCCATTAATTGAAGCCGAATTCAAGCACTAAGAGAAAGAGAATTGGGTTTTGATTGAGACCTTTTGGACGGAATATTCTCTGGATTTTGCCTTTAACAAATGGAGAAAAAAATGTTGCTGTTTTGTATACTATTATTTTGTTCTTCTAAAAGAGAATGTATGGCATGTACCTAATGGTAACATAAAGGGTGTGGCAATGTCCTTGTCGTATAACACAAAATTATAAGGAATTAGAATCAATTGGTATATAAACTATTAGCTTAGAACGTATAACTCTAATAAGAATTTCCTAATCCACTCACAATTAACACATAACACCTCTCCCACTTGCATGCATACTAACGGTTAGCACACGACACATCACTTGATTGCACATTAGTGTAGTTGTTGTCACTTATCCAGGCGACACGTAATTATCTCCACAATTAATAAATTTTGTGATCTCAATTCACTTAAATCTTGATAACTTATAAAATCTCCATAAACACAATGTCATAATTTCGTAATATGACACTAGTCCATAATCTCCTTATGTGCATCTCAAATTTATTTTCAATCTTCGTCGTCACACTTCTTACGTCCAAGATTTTATCCTTTTATATGCTAACCTCTTTATTAGCATACGTAAATATGACAACAAAAATTTTAACGCTCGAATCTATTTACACGCGCCAAGAAATTTTTATACATCTAGCGGTTCAATATGTGACCCGAAAGTATGGGATGTTACACTAGGGTTATTCTAGGGTTTTAAACTTTGGGGGTACTGTCAACCGCCGCGGTGCCTCTCCGTATGATGCGATTCTCTCGCCTGACTTTGCTCTTCGGCCTGTGGATGGACCAGTGTTGGCCAAATGATGTTCTGTCAAAAATGTATATATTTAGTCATTGTTACGTCACATTTTAATACTTTTGATCGTCTTTTGAGTACTATTATATTGATTTGAGCTTAATATTACATTTGTTCTTTGTAGATACATCAGAGATGAAATTGGAGCAAAATTAGCAAAATTGAGTGAAAAGGATTAGAATTAACAAAAGAGCTTCACCCGAAGGCATAATTCGAAATTGAAGATAGCTTATCATTTTGTGATGATTATTCACATCATTGAAATTGAGTGATGATTGATATAAAGCAAATGAGAAAAATATAACAATTTGAAATGCCCAAAACGCAACAAGAAGTGGAGCTGCATATGGATGTTTGTCTACGTGGCAAAATTTAAGGCGTGAGATTTTAATTCCATCGCAGAGGTGCCGCATGAAATCTCGTTCTCTAAATCTTTTTTGGTCGTCTGCGCCGCCCTTGCGATGCGAGGGTGGCACGAGCCACGGTGTATTTTTTTGGTCCGAGTTAAATTTAGTTTTTAAAAGCTCAAGTCTTTTGGTATCCTATAAATACATATTTTACACGATTTTGATATAAATTTGGGATAACTTGTGATCCTGAATTCAGAACCTTTGACCTAAAGAGAGCTTGGAGCCGCCGTGTAGGCCAGAGTTATTGAATTTGACCTTTTCTTCTCTTTAATCCCAGTTTCTATGTTTCTTTGTATGAATTGTTGTTTTTCATCCATGTCTATGTGGAGCTAAACTTCGCGTTCTAAGGTTGTGGTATAGACATAAATATTAATGTTTGAAGACTATATCTATCTTAATACGAGTTATTGATTTTGATTGTTTCTTTAATTCTGTTCATAATTGTTCGATTGTTTGGCCAACAATTAGGTTCTATTGACTATCTAGTATACATGCTTGGGAAAGATGTTAAATTAGACAAGGGTTAAATAGAGTGTGATATGTTTATTCCTACAATTGGGCTAGGTTTATGGCTATGATAGGAATATACCTAGGTGACACGTTGAATTAAATAATGTGAATGAATTGCATTCTTAACAGGTCAATTCCATAGGAGTATATGCGACAAACTGTTTTGAATAGGTTAATAGTAGTTAGGCAGAATACAATGAGCGTTAATAATCTGGTTAATTAGCAATCGTCAATAATTCAGAATAAGGGGAAATAGTTTGAGCACTCAATAGGGTTGGTGAACCAACTTCAACCCTGGAACAGTCATATCACCGCTCTTTCTTGGTTGAAGTTCATTACTTATTTTCTTTTATTTTTAAATAGTTTATAATTGAACTACCACAAGATTTAATTGTTTTGCACCCAGTGTTTCATGTATCTATGTTGTGGAAGTGTGTTCGAGACCCACCGTTCATTGTTCCTACCGAATCCATCACAGTTAAAGATGTTCTAGCCTGTGAAGAGGTCCCTGTTGCAATTATGGATCATCAGGTTTGCAAGTTGAGGACTAAGGAACTTTCCTCAGTGAAAGTGTTGTGGAGGAGTAAAAAAGTTGAAGAGGCTACATGGAAAGTTGAAAAGGACATAAAGTCCAGATACCCGCACTGGTTTGAGGAGCAAGCACAAATCGTATAAGTTAAATACCTTCAGCATTTATGTCATGTACCCGTATGTATTCATGTTTCACGTTCATGTATTCACTACTTATATCTCATGTCCCCATGTAATCATGTCATTCAGTCACCATGGTCCATGTCGTGTTTCCTTACGTTCATGTACTCATATCATGTCAATAAGTTTTTGAGTTAACCATATTCCTAACCATGACCCATCATTCGAGGACGAATGATCCCAAGGGAAAAATATTGTAACACCTCTTACCTTTAAACTAGGAATTGTTCGTGATTCAGGGGTTAAAGATCGAATTGGGAAATGTTGGGATGAAGAATTCATCGAAATCAGTGTTTTTCACTTTTACCCCATGTTTTACAGACTGTTAAATAGATTATGGACCATTGAATGCACCTTAAAAAGGACCCATGAAACCCATCTTATTGTTTCTAATTCACGGTGGGTTTTATGGTTCGAATAAGTTTCACGGACTGTGAATTATACCGTGAAATTTTTCACGGACCGTGTTTTGGATCGTAGAAAGGACAAGGGAAAATCAACTCACTGGAATTGATTTACGATCACTTTCGCGGACCGTAAAGTATTTTACGGACCATGAAAGTGTCCCGATGACTGAACAGTATAAATTTGTGTTTTCGGTCTTTTATATTATTTTTCATTCTCTTAAAGCCATAGCTCAAAGTTCCTATCCTATCCTCCTCCTCCTACACCAAGGTAAGTCTATTCTAAACAATTTAAGTTTTTCTAACATCCACACATGGATTCTAAGTAAATATTTTTTTCTAATATATGACTTTTGGAATTCTTCTTCAAGACACGGAGTTTCTCTCAAGTTTTGGAGCAATTACGGCATGTAGGGTTCTTTCTTTAGTTCATGATGACCTTAATAACATGTACCATTATATATCTTGTTATTTCATTATGACTATCATGAACCGTATGTAATCCATGAACTCCCATAAATTGAATTACATGGGTTCCTAAATACATGTTTATGAACCAATATTATTAGATTGTATAAACTTTACATACTTTTAAGACCCCTTGCAACGTTATCTTATAATTGCACATGCTATGTTATATCAAAAATCATGTTTACAAGTTTTGATTATGAAATTTATGGACTTACATGCCAACTATATTCATGTTCATATTTTGTAAGTTACGCAGATTACCGAAAAAATTTAATACTTGAAACAATATATGCCAACATAGGATAAGGATCGTTCCTCCCAGTAAGGACTATTTATGTATGTTACCAATTGGGGGTTATTGGATCCATTCATGTCATGTTCATGTCTCATACCCCGATAAATTATGAGATGACTTAGCTGATCGGGCAGAGATCAGACGCCACATTATCGCATGGTAATTTCAAATCAGTTATACTAAAGATCTCCCATTTGAAATGAGTTATCATATTTTATTATATTCATGTCAGATATTACACATGTTTATGCTCATGTTACAGTTTCAGTACAGTTTCTATTATGTCATGTATTGTGTTTATTCATTCAGTTGCTTTACATACGAGTACAATTCAAATGTACTCATGTCCCTTTTGCCCGGAGGCTACATCTCACGATGCAGGAACAATGTTTTAGAACGACGAATCAGTTCGCTAAGATTCTCACGTATCAATCACTGTTAAGCCCCATCTCATTCGGGGTGTTATTATCTATTTATTGTATTTCATGTAGTAAAGGTATGACGGAGGCCTTATTCCGGTAGAACAGTTTTAGCAGTTATTAGGCGTATTTTGTATACGTTTTTTGAGTAATTTTTAGTTAGTATTTTCTCCATTTTTATTGAAATAAGTGTAGTGTTACGGTCGTTTTTCTTTCTTTTGAGTCACAGCGGTTCGAAAAGGAAAAATGGCGAAAAGTGGGCATAAAAGGAGAGTCCTGAGGCAGAAAGAGGGAAAACTGAAGATTCGGAGCAAGTCCAAGCGGCACCGCGGCGCCAAGAAGCAGGGTCGCGGCGCTAAAACATCAGAGAACCCGCAGGAGTTTGGGCGCCGCGGCGCCGACGCGGAAGTTTTCAAATCCGATGACAAATTGGCCAGGGGCAAAAAGGGTCCATAGGGCACGAAATAACAGCATACTTAAGCCCTAGGGAGTATTCTACAGAGGGGGATTACATTCAATCACAGAGGACAATTGAAGACAATTTGGAGGCTACCATTGGAGACCTAGTTCTAAGTACTTTTTCTTTCTTTAGTTTTCAATTCAATTTATGTTGGTATTTGTATTAGTTCTTAGCGTGACTATGACTAGGAGCTAAACACTTTATTAGGGCTTTCCTATTGAATCGCTTGAACTTCTATTTCATGAATTAATGCATTAGTTTGATTTCTTCTTCACTTGATTAAGATTTATTCAATATTGGTATGAATGTTTGATAGTTAACTGGCCATTAATTATCATAATCTATATGATTTCGAATCAAGAACCGAGAGGAGAGATTTGGATATACTATAATTAAATAGACATAGGTTAAAATCGCGGACGAAATTACCCCGATACTTGCGTAGCATTATAGGTTATTTTTCTTAATCCTCCTATGTGGTAAATCCTATCATAGAAATATAGAAGAGTTCTGCACTGGGGTTGAGCGATTATATATCCTAACTGATATATAAGACAGTCTAGTTAACCGCTATCGTAACGTAGAAGAAGAAGTCATTCTAGTTGCATTAAGGATTGAAAAGAGTGGATAGTCGAGGATATTGGAAGCCCTAATTCCTTCATAACTGATTAAACCTCAACAATTTAGTTTACTTCTTGCAATTATTCTAGTAGTTAGCTAAAAACTCAAATCAATTATCGTTTGCCAAATAGATAACCAAGAATAGATGTTCGGTAATTAGAAACCAATCTCTGTGGACGATAAAATCGGTCTTACAAGACTATATTACTTGTAACGATACGTACACTTGCGTGAGCAATTGGAAATCGGCTAACAAGTTTTTGGCGCCGTTGCCGGGGACTGGCGTACTTCTAATATCGAACCATCTATTTTTATTTCTACTTTGGCTTTTATTTTTGTTCTCATTTTTTTACCGTTAGAACCCTATTGCCTTGATTTGTTGTTGATGTTGATCTATTTCAAGGGCTTAGTGTATGCGAAGAAGACGAAGAGCATATACAATTGTTCCTTTCAATCCTGAAATTGAGAAAACTTGCAAACAAAACAGTCGAAATAAGAGGATATATGATTCAGTGACCATGGACAACCAACCGAATCAGAATAGGGCAAACAATGAGGTTCCTAAGAATGTAGGGGAGCCAATACAGGTTCTAGCGGAAAGAAGCTTGGGAGACTATGTTCTGCCCACGGTTACTGGTGCACCGACATGCATCAGGCTCCCAACAATAGGGGAAAACAACATTGAGATCAAGCCAGTCATACTGAGCATGGTCCAGAACACAGTATAGTTTGGGGGATTATCGGCTGAAGACCCCCACATGCACATTGCCAATTTTCTGGAGCTGCGTATCACCTTCAAGTACAATGGTGTTACTGACGACGCCATTAGATTGAGGCTCTTCCCGTTCTCACTTAGGGACAAAGCCAAGAGCTAGTTGAACTCACTACCTGCCAACTCCGTCACCACCTGGCAAGATTTAGCCCAAAAGTTCCTTCCAAAGTTTTTCCTCCTTCAAAGGTGGCAAAGTTAAGGAGAGAGTTAAACAATTACTATCAGGTAAATGGAGAGTCGCAGTATGATACATGGGAGCGATTCAAGGATTTGCAGAGAAAATGCCCACATCATGGCATATAGAAGTGGATGATGGTCTACATTTTTTACAATGGGTTGAGTGGTACTACTCGTACCATCATTGATGTTGCAGCGGGGGGAGCCTTTATGAGGAAGAGTGCCAATGAGGCACATGAGTTACTAGAGGACATAGTTGTCAATAATCATCAAGGGGCAGATGACATGTCTGTAAGTAGCAGGATTACTATGGGCATACATGAGATAGATGCTATCACGGCATTAAATGCGCAGGTGGCCCTCTTGACAAAGCAATTGCAGCAGAACAGTCTGTGAATGCAGTCCAGATGCCTGTGAATTGTGAGATTTACGGGGGCCTACACTATTTTGACAGGTGCACAGCGGTGGACCCTAATAATGTGCCCATGGAGCAGGTTCAAGCAGTGGGGAACTTTCAGCGCCCTTATAACTCTAACACATACAATCCAGGGTGGAGAAATCACTATAACTTTTTGTGGAGGAACGATCAAGGGCAGCAACCACCATATCAAGGAAACTACCAGAACCAGCAAACACATAACTAGGCTACATCATCACAGCAGGTTAGACCACCCACCCATCAGGAAAAACCTGATGAAATGAGAGTTGTTTTGCTTACACTCACCAACTCGCAGAATTAGTTCATGTCTGAAACAAGGTCCTCTCTCAGAAACTTAGAAATACATGTGGGGAAACTGGCGAAGATGGTAAATAGTAGACCCCAAGGTACTCTCCTGAGCAACACAGAGGTTAATCCTAGAGAGCAGTGCCAGGCAGTTTTGTTGAGAAGTGGAAAGCAGTTGGAGCAGGTTGCTCCCCAACCAGCAGTGGTGAGTGAGAAAGAGTTTGAGAGGACAGTTGATGTAGGAAATGAGGGGGTCACTAAGGACCGCCCTACAGTAGAGAAAGCTCCACCAGCACCTTTGAGGGAATACACTGATAAAATCTCTTACCCACAAAGGCTCCAAAAGAATACCCTAGACAAGCAATTCTCCAAATTTTTGGAGGTATTTAAGAAGCTCCACATCAATATCCCCTTCATTGAGGCGTTAGAACAAATGCCCACATATTTCAAATTCATGAAGGAGATACTTGGGAAGAAGAGAAGATTGACGGATTATGAGACAATAGTGCTGACAGAGGAGTGCAGCGCCATCTTACAAAAGAAACTGCCTCCAAAATTGAAAGATCCAGGAAGTTTCACCCTACCCTGCACTATTAGAAAGGTAACCTGCAACAGGGAACTTTGCGACTTAGGGGCTAGCATAAATCTTATGCCTCTATCAGTGTTCAAGAGATTGAGTTTGGGGGAAGCCAAGCCAACCACAGTTAATCTGCAGTTTGCTGACCGATTTGTGGTACACCCCCGAGGCATAGTGGAATATGTGCTAGTCAAGGTGGGCAAGTTCTTCCCCCAGCAGACATCCTCATTCTTGACATGGAGGAAGACGAGGACATGCCCATAATTTTGGGGAGACCACTCTTTGCAACGGGTAGACCCTAATAGATATGGAGAAGGGAGAGTTGAGACTCAGGGTTCAAGAAGAAGAGATGGTATTCAAAGTGTTCAAAACTACCATTGAATCACAGGCCAGCAACAAATGCTTCGCAGTAAGTACAACTGACACAGAAGCTCAGCAAGCACAAACCAAAGGTAGCAGGATCTTTGAGACGGCTCTGAACCCACAGGTTAGTTTGAAAGCTGAAACAAAAGTGAATGAGATGAAAGCTGTCAAACAGGTAAATCTTACTGAACCGAACACTGTGAAAAAGAATAATAGAGTAAGAAAGAGAAGAATGATTTTTAAATGGATAGTTTGTTGGGTTAATTTACTCCAATGATTGAATAAGGAACCTGCGTCCGGCTAAAAGACGTTAAAGACAACACTACTTGGGAGGCAACCCAATGTTTAAATTATGCAATTAGTTTAAATAGAACAGTCTCACTTTTGGTATTTTGTTGGTTGTGTTGTGATGACAGGTGAGGGAATTGTACATGAAGCACGGGAAACACTGAATACACTAAATCAGTGCAGCGCCGTGGAGCCTAGCAGCAGGGCCGCGGCGCCGAATGTCCTTAGAGGTTGCAGGAGTTTCAACGCCGCGGCGCCCAGATTCAAGGCCGCGGTGCCTATTTTTCAGAGAAGGCATAGGAGTTTAGGCGCCGCAGCGACGGAATGCAGGGCAGCGGCGCCGGTGCGGGATTTCAGAAAAATACAAAGGCCTAAATCACCAAATCCCTTCCCACAGATACTGTGTCAATGCAGTATCCGCCACCACCACCACCATTTTGAACCACTATTGTCCGTAAGTCGTCCCTTTTATTTTTGAGTCTTACACATTTGGGATAATGTGTAGTTTAAGTTTGGGGAGAGTTCTTATTTTATTTTATTTTATTTTTTGTGAGTCTATTTTTGAGTCTTTTTTTGTTTTTGTGTTATATGGAGTCAATTTTTTTTATATGATCATGCATGTTGTGTTTACTTGAAAAGCATAATGAATTAAGTGGGATAATGTAATGGAATGAGAAGCAAAAATTTGTGTGCTTAAGTTAGATATGTCAAAAATTCATGTAAGTCTAATTAATTGGAGTATTCTGTGCTTAGCTTGTGTGTTGTCAATTGTGAAAACATCTATGATTCTGCTTGCTTGTTATTTGAGGCGAAATAGTTAGGATGTACATGTTAGAGAGATGATTCAGACATTTCTTTGTTAACCATTCTTACCCTTCATTACCTACCCTGATAATAAATTGTATCCCTAGTCAGCCTCCCTGAGCCTAAAATAAAAGTTATTTCTTTGATACCCCATATTCCATTGTATGTCATAAGCAGTAATTGAAGATAGAGATGAAAAGAGTGAAAAAGAAATACAAAAAGAGAGTGAAAAATTATGCACCCCAATGAAAAAAATGGAAAAGCTTATGTTTGGGGGTGCCTATGTGAATGTATTTCATGCTCTCAACCAAATGGAAAAGTGGGAATGATAGGTATGAGTTGAACAAAAAAAAACAAAAAAAAGGATGAAATGGTTGAATGAGAAAGACGCATATGGTATGTAAATTGAGCCTAAATGCCTAATTCTACCTATCCCTGCCTAAGCCTACATTACAACCCTGAAAAGTCTTGAAGATCTTTATTATGTACATCCATGATTAGTGGAGAATAGCAAGTAAACAGGGCCATGGAACTTTGAGAAAAATGAAAATAAAATTGGCATGCATAGGTTAGGTATTCATGCTTCCATTGATTGTGATTGAAATGAACTTGCGAAATATCTGACTTGAAATTCTGGATTGCTAAATTTATGCTACATTTGTTCCTACATATTATCCCAACTGACGTTCATGTGTTTCTAAGTAACCCTGTGCAGTTGCGTGAATTGAGACTTTGAGTTTTTAATTTTTGTTTCTTTTATTTTGTTTTGATCTTTGCTCGAGGGCTAGCAAAGGTAAAGTTTGGGGGTATTTGTTAGGCGTATTTGGTATATGTTTTTTGAGTCATTTTTAGTTAGTATTTTCCCCATTTTCATTTAAATAAGTGAGTGTTAGGGTCGTTTTTCTTTCTTTTGAGTCACAGCGGTTTGAAAAGGCAAAATGGCGAAAAAGAGCGAAAAGTGGGTACAAAATGAGAGTCCTGAGGCAGCGAGAGGGAAAACTGCAGATTCAGAGCAAGGCCAAGCGTCACCGCGGCGCCAAAAAGCAAGGTCGCGTCGCTGAAACATCAGAGAACCCGCAGGAGTTTGGGCGCCGCGACGCCAGTCTGCAGGACCGCGGCGCCGACGCAGAATTTTTCAAATCCGAAGACAAATTGACCAGGGGCAAAAAGGGTCCATAGGGCACGAAAATAGCAGCATACTTAAGCCCTAGGGATTATTCTACAGAGGGGGATTACATTCAATCACCGATGACAATTGAAGACAATATGGAGGCTACCATTGGAGACCTAGTTCTAAGTACTTTTTCTTTCTTTAGTTTTCAATTCAGTTTATGCTGGTATTTGTATTAGTTCTTAGCGTGACTATGACTAGGAGCTAAACACTTTATTAGAGCTTTCCTATTGAATCGCTTGAACCTCTATTTCATGAATTAATGCATTAGTTTGATTTCTTTTTCACTTGATTAAGATTTATTCAATATTGGTATGAATGTTTGATAGTTAACTGGTCATTAATTATCATCATCTATATGATTTCGAATCAAGAACCTAGAGGAGAGATTTGGATATGTTGTAATTGAATAGACATAGGTTAAAATCGCTGACGAAAGTACTCTGATACTTGTGTAGCATTATAGGTTATTTTTCTTAATCCTCCTATGTGGTAAATCCTATCATAGAAATATAGAAGGGTTCTGCACTGGGGTTGAGCGATTATATATCCTAACCGGAATATAAGACTGTCTAGTTAACCGCTATCTTAACGTAGAAGAATAAATCATTCTAGTTGCATTAAGGATTGAAATGAGTGGATAGTCGAGGATATTGGAAGCCCTAATTCCTTCATAACTGATTAAACCTCAACAATTTAATTTACTTCTTGCAATTATTCTAGTAGTTAGATAAAAATTCAAATCAATTATCATTTGCCAAATAGATAACATAGAATAGATATTCGGTAATTAGAAACCAGTCTCTGTGGACGATAAACTCGGTTTTACAAGACTATATTACTTGTAATGATACGTACACTTGCGTGAGCAATTGGAAATCGGCTAACAAGTTTTTGGCGTCGTTGCCAGGGACTCACGTACTTCTAATATAGAAGCATCTATTTTTATTTCTACTTTGCCTTTTATTTTTGTTCTCATTATTTATTTTTTACTGTTAGAACCCTATTGCCTTGATTTATTGTTGATGTTAATCTATTTCAGGGGCTTAGTGTATGCGAAAAAGACGAGGAGTAGATACACTTGTTCCTTTCTATCCTAAAATTGAGAAAACTTGCAAACAAAACAGGCGAAATAAGAGGATATCTGATTCAGTGGCCATGGTCAACCAACCGAATCAGAATGGGGCAAACAATAAGGTTCCTGAGAATGTAGGGGAGCCAAATACAGGTTCCAGCGGAAAGAAACTTGGGAGACTATGTTCTGCCCACGGTTATTGGTGCATATACATGCATCAGGTTCCCAGCAATAGGGGCAAACAACTTTGAGATCAAACCAGTCATCCTGAGCATGGTATAGAGTACAATACAGTTTGGGGGATTGCCGGCTGAAGACCCCCACATGAACATTGCCAATTTTCTGGAGTTGTGTGACACATTCAAGTACAATGGCGTTACTGACGACGCCATTAGATTGAGGCTCTTCATGTTCTCACTAAGGGACAGAGCCAAGAGCTGGTTGAACTCACTGCCTGCCAACTCCGTCATCACCTGGCAAGATTTAGCCCAAAAGTTCCTTACAAAGTGTTTCCCTCCTTCAAAGTCGACAAAGTTAAGGGGAGAGTTGAACAATTACTATCAGGTAGATGGAGAGTCGTTGTATGATGCATGGGAGCGATTCAAGGATTTGCAGAGAAAATGTCCACATCATGGCATAGAGAAGTGGATGTTGGTCCACATTTTTTATAATAGTTTGAGTGGTACTACTTATACCATCATTGATGCTGCAGCAGGGGGAGCCTTTATGAGGAAGAGTGCCAATGAGGCACATGAGTTACTAGAGGACATGGCTGCCAATAATCATCAAGGGGCAGATGCAGGTCTGCGAGTAGCAGGAAGACTATGGGCATACATGAGATAGATGATATCACTGCATCAAATGCGCAGGTGACCCTCTTGACAAAACAACTGCAGCAGAATACTATGTGTGAATGCAGTCCAGATGTTTGGGAATTGTGAGATTTATGGGGACCCACACTCTTTTAACAGATGCACAGCGGTGGACCCTAATAATGTGCCCATGGAGCAGGTTCAAGTAGTAAGGAACTTTCAGCGCCCTTATAACTCCCAACACATAAAATCCAGTGTGGAGAAATCACCCTAACTTTTGGTGGAGGAACGATCAAGGGTATCAGCCACCATATCAAGGAAACTACCAGAACCAGCAAACACATAACCAGGCTATATCATCGCAGCAGGTTAGACCACCCACCCAACAGGAAAAGCCTGATGAACTGATAGTTGTTTTGCTTACACTTACCAACTCGCAGAATCAATTCATGTCTGAAACAAGGTTCTCTCTCAAGAACTTGAAAATGTAGGTAGGGAAACTGCGAATATGGTAAACAGCAGACCCCAAGGTACTCTCCCGAGCAGCACAGAGGTTAATCCTATAGAGGAATGTCAGGCAGTTTCGTTGAGAAGTAGAAAGCAGTTGGAGCAGGTTGCTCCCGAACCAGCAGTGGTGAGTGAGAAAGAGTGTGAGAGGACAGTTGATTTAGGAAAGGAGGGGGTCACTGAGGACCGCCCTACAGTAGAGAAAGCTCCACCAACACCTTTGAGAGAATACACTGATAAAATCTCTTACCTCAAAGGCTCCAAAAGAAGGCCCTAGACAAGCAGTTCTCCATGTTTTTGGAGGTATTTAAGAAGCTCCACATCAATATCCCCTTCATTGAGGCGTTAGAACAAATGCCCACATATTTCAAATTTATGAAGGAGATACTTGGAAAGAAGAGAAGATTGCCGGATTACGAGACAGTAATGCTGACAGAGGAGTGCAGCGCCATCTTACAAAAGAAAATGCCTCATAAATTGAAAGATCCAGGAAGTTTCACCCTGCCCTGCACTATTGGAAAGGTAACATGCAACAGGGCACTTTGCGACTTAGGGGCTAGCATAAATCTTATGCCTCTATCAGTGTTCAAGAGATTGGGTTTGGGGGAAGCGAAGCCAACCACAGTTAATCTGCAGCTTGCTGACTGATCTGTGGTACACCCCCCAGGCATAGTGGAAGATGTGCTAGTCAAGGTGTGAAAGTTCTTCCTCCCATCAGACTTCCTCGTTCTTGACATGGAGGAAGACGAGGACATGCCCATAATTTTGGAGAGACCATTCCTTGCAACGGGTAGAGCCCTAATTGATGTGGAGAAGGGAGAGTTGAGACTCAGGGTTCAAGAAGAAGAGATGGTATTCAAAGTATTCAAATCTATCATTGAATCACATGCCAGCAACAAATGCTTCGTAGTAAGCACAACTGACATAGCAGCTCAGCAAGCACAAACCAAAGGTAGGTGGATCTTTGAGACGGCTGTGAACCCACAGGTTAGTTTGAAAGCTGAAACAAAAGTGGATGAGATGAAAGCTGTCAAACATGTAAATCTTACTGAACCGAACACTGTGAAAAAAAAGAATAGAGTAAGGAGAGGAGAATGATTTTTAAATGGATAGGTTGTGGGCTTAATTTACTCCAATGATTGAATAAGGAACCTGCATCCGGCTAAAAGAAATTAAAGACATCGCTACTTGGGAGGCAACCCAATGTTTAAATTATGCAATTAGTTTAAATAGAACAGTCTCACTTTTGGTATTTTGTTGGTTGTGTTGTGATGACAGGTGAGGGACATGGACATGAAGCACGGGAAATGCTGAATACACGAAATCAGTGCAGCGCCGAATTTCATGAGAGGTTGCAGGAGTTTCAGCGCAGTGGCGCCCAGATTCAAGGCCGCGGTGCCTGTTTTTTTTTCAGAGAAGGCGCAGAAGTTTAAGCGCCACAACTCCAGAATGCAGGATCGCGGTGCCGGTGCGGGATTTCAGAAAAATAAATAGCCCTAAATCACCAAATCCCTTCCCACAGATAATGTGTCAATGCAGCATCCGTCGCCACCACCACCATTTTGAACCGCTATTGTCTATAAGTCATTCCTTTTATTTTTTAGTCTTACACATTTGGGACAATGTGTAGTTTAAGTTTGGGGGGGAGTTATTATTTTATTTTATTTTTTGTGAGTCTATTTTTGAGTCTTTTGTTTATTTTTGTGTTATATGGAGTCAAATTTGTTTTTATATGATCATGCATGTTGTGTTTACTTGAAACGTCTAATAAATTAAGTGGGATAATGTAATGGAATGAGAAGCAAAAATTTGTGTGCTTAAGTTAGATATGCTAAAAATTCATGTAAGTCTAATTAATTTGAGTATTATGTGCTTAGCTTGTGTGTTGTCAATTGTGAAAAACATCTATGAGTCTGCTTTCTTGTTATTTGAGGCGAAATAGTTAGGATGTACATGTTAGGGAGATAATTCAAACATTTCTTTGTTAACCTTTCTTACCCTTCATTACATACCCTGATAATAAATTGTATCTCTAGTCAGCCCCCTTGAGCCTAAAATAAAAGTTATTTCTTTGACACCCCATATTCCTTGTGTGTCATAAGCAGTAATTGAAGATAGGGATGAAAAGAGTGAAAAAGAAATACAAAAGGAGAGTGAAAAATTATGCACCCCAATGAAAAAAAATGGAAAAGTTTAAGTTTGGGGTGCTTATGTGAATGTATTTCATGCTCTCAACTAAAAAGAAAAGGGAATGATAGATATGAGTTGAACAAAAAAAATACCAAAAAGAAGGATAAAATGGTTGAATGAGAAAGACGTTTATGGTATGTAAATTGAGCCTAAATGCCTAATTCTACCTACCCCTGCCTAAGCCTACATTACAACCCTGAAAAGTCCTGAAGATCTCTAGTATGTACGTCCATGATTTGTGGAGAATAACAAGTAAACAGGCCCATGGAACTTTGAGAAAAATGAAAATAAAATTGACATGCAGAGGTTAGGTATTCATGCTTCCATTGATTGTAATTGCAATGAATTTGCGAAATATCTGACTCGAAATTCTAGATTGTTAAATTCATGCTACATCTGTTCCTACATATTATCTCAACTGACGTTCATGTGTTTCTAAGTAACCTTGTGCAGTTGCGTGATTTGAGTCTTTGAGTCTTTTTGTTTTTGTTTCTTTGATTTTGTTTTGATCTTTTCTCGAGGGCGAGCAAAGGTTAAGTTTGGGGTATTTGTTAAGCGTATTTGGTATATGTTTTTTGAGTCATTTTTAGTTAGTATTTTCCCCATTTTCATTTAAATAAATGAGTGTTAGGGTCGTTTTTCTTTCTTTTGAGTCATAGCGGTTCGAAAAGGCAAAATGGCGAAAAGGATGGAAAAGTGGGCATAAAAGGAGAGTTCTGAGGCAGAAAGAGGGAAAACTGAAGATTCAGAGCGAGGCCGCGGCGCTGAAACATCAGAGAATCCGCAGGAGTTTGGGCGCCGCGGCGCCAGTCTGCAGGACCGCAGCGCCGATGCGGAATTTTTCAAATCCGAAGACAAATTGGCCAGGGGCAAAAAGGGTCCATAGGGCACGAAAATAGCAGCATACTTAAGCCCTAGGGATTATTCTACAGAGGGGGATTACATTCAATCACAGAGGACAATTGAAGACAATTTGAAGGCTACCATTGGAGACCTAGTTCTAAGTACTTTTTCGTTCTTTAGTTTTCAATTCAGTTTATGTTGGTATTTGTATTAGTTCTTAGCGTGACTATGGTTAGGAGCTAAACACTTTATTAGGGTTTTCCTATTGAATCGCTTGAACCTCTATTTTATGAATTAATGCATTAGTTTGATTTCTTCTTCACTTGATTAAGATTTATTCAATATTGGTATGAATGTTTGATAGTTAACTGGCCATTAATTATCATAATCTATATGATTTCGAATCAAGAACCGAGAGGAGAGATTTGGATATACTATAATTGAATAGACATAGGTTAAAATCGCGGACGAAATTACCCCGATAATTGCGTAGCATTATAGGTTATTTTTCTTAATCCTCCTATGTGGTAAATCCTATCATAGAAATATAGAAGAGTTCTGCACTGGGGTTGAGCGATTATATATCCTAACTGATATATAAGACAGTCTAGTTAACCGCTATCGTAACGTAGAAGAAGAAGTCATTCTAGTTGCATTAAGGATTGAAAAGAGTGGATAGTCGAGGATATTGGAAGCCCTAATTCCTTCATAACTGATTAAACCTCAACAATTTAGTTTACTTCTTGCAATTATTCTAGTAGTTAGCTAAAAACTCAAATCAATTATCGTTTGCCAAATAGATAACCAAGAATAGATGTTCGGTAATTAGAAACCAATCTCTGTGGACGATAAAATCGGTCTTACAAGACTATATTACTTGTAACGATACGTACACTTGCGTGAGCAATTGGAAATCGGCTAACAAGTTTTTGGCGCTGTTGCCGGGGACTGGCGTACTTCTAATATCGAACCATCTATTTTTATTTCTACTTTGGCTTTTATTTTTGTTCTCATTTTTTTACCGTTAGAACCCTATTGCCTTGATTTGTTGTTGATGTTGATCTATTTCAGGGGCTTAGTGTATGCGAAGAAGACGAGGAGCAGATACAATTGTTCCTTTCAATCATGAAATTGAGAAAACTTGCAAACAATACAGACGAAATAAGAGGATATTTGATTCAGCTATCATGGACAACCAACCGAATCAGAATGGGGCAAATAATGAGGTTCCTGAGAATGTAGGGGAGATAATACAGGTTCCAGCGGAAAGAAGCTTGGGAGACTATGTTCTGCTCTCGGTTACTGGTGCATAGACATGCATCAGGCTCCCTGCAATAGGGGAAAACAACTTTGAGATCAAGTCAGTCATCCTGAGCATGGTCCAGAACACAATATAGTTTGGAGGATTGCCGGCTGAAGACCTCCACAGACACATTGCCAATTTTCTGGAGTTGTGTGCCACCTTCAAGTACAATGTCGTTACTGACAACGCCATTAGATTGAAGCTCTTCGCGTTCTCACTTAGGGACACCAAGAGCTGGTTGAACTCACTGCCTGCAAACTCCGTCACCACCTGGCAGGATTTAGCCCAAAAATTCCTTGCAAAGTTCTTCCCTCCTTCAAAGGTGGCAAAGTTAAGGGGAGAGTTGAACAATTACTATCAGGTAGATGAAGAGTCGCTTTATGATGCATGGGAGCGATTCAAGGATTTGCAAAGAAAATTCCCACATCATGGCATAGAGAAGTGGATGCTGGTCCACAATTTTTATAATGGGTTGAGTGGTACTACTCGTACCATCATTGATGTTGCAGTAGGGGGAGACTTTATGAGGAAGAGTGTCAATGAGGCACATGAGTTACTAGAAGACATGGCTGCCAATAATCATCAAGGGGCAGATGACAGGTCTGCGAGTAGCAGGAAGACTATGGGCATACATGAGATAGATGTTATCACGACATTAAATGCGCAGGTGGCCCTCTTGACAAAGCAACTGCAGCAGAACACTATGTCTGTGAATGCAGTCCAGATGCCTGTGAATTGTGAGATTTGTGGGGGCCCACACTCTTTTGACAGATGCACAGCGGTGGACCCTAATAATGTGCCCATGGAGCAGGTTCAAGCAGTGGGGAGCTTTCAGCGCCCTTATAACTCTAACACATACAATCCAGGGTGGAGAAATTACCCTAACATTTTGTGGAGGAACGATCAAGGGCAGTAGCCACCATATCATACATAACCAAGTTATATCATCTCAGCATGTTAGACCACCCACCCAACAGGAAAAGCCCGATGAAGTGAGAGTTGATTTTCTTACACTCACCAACTCGCAGAATCAGTTCATGTCCATAACAAGGTCCTCTCTCAAGAACTTGGAAATGCAGGTGGGGAAACTGGCGAATATGGTAAACAGAATACCCCAAGGTACTCTTCCGAGCAACACAGAGGTTAATCCTAGAGAGCAGTGTCAGGCAGTTTTGTTGAGAAGTGGAAAGAAGTTGGAGGAGGGGGTCACTGAGGACCGCCCTACAGTAGAGAAAGCTCCACCAGCACCTTTGAGAGAATACACTGATAAATCTCTTACCCTCAAAGGCTCCAAAAGAAGTCCCTAGACAAGTAGTTCTCCAAGTTTTTGGAGGTATTTAAGAAGCTCCACATCAATATCTCCTTCATTGAGGCGTTAGAACAAATGCCCACATATTTCAAATTTATGAAGGAGATACTTGGGAAGAAGAGAATATTGGCGGATTATGAGACAGTAGTGCTGACAGAGGAGTGCAGTGTCATCTTACAAAAGAAAATGCCTCCTAAATTGAAAGATCCAGGAAGTTTCACCCTGCCTTGCACTATTGGAAAGGTAACCTGCAACAGGGCACTTTGCGACTTAGGGGCTAACATAAATCTTATGCCTCTATCAGTGTTCAAGAGATTAGGTTTGGGGGAAGCCAAGCCAACCACAGTTAATCTGCAGCTTGCTGACCGATATGTGGTACACCCCCGAGGCATAGTGGAAGATGTGCTAGTCAAGGTGGTCAAGTTCTTCCTCCAAGAAGACTTCCTCATTCTTGACATGGAGGAAGACGAGGACATGCCCATAATTTTGGGGAGACCATTCCTTGAAACGGGTAGAGCCTTAATTGATGTGGAGACAGGAGAGTTGAGACTCAGGATTCAATAAGAAGAGATGGTATTCAAAGTGTTCAAATCTACCATTGAATCACAGGCCAACAACAAATGCTTGCGATAGCCTGCCCGACACAACACTTCGAAGCACAAACCAAAGGTAGGAGGATCTTTGAGACAGCTGTGAACTCACAAGTTAGTTTGAAAGCTGAAACAAAAGTGGATGAGGTGAAAGCTGTCAAACAGGTAAATCTTACTGAACCCAACACTGTGAAAAAAATGAATAGAGTAAGGAAGATGAGAATGATTTTTAAATAGATAGGTTGTGGGCTTAATTTACCCCAATGATTGAATAAGGAACCTGCGTCCGGCTAAAAGACGTTAAAGACAGTGCTACTTGGGAGGCAACCCAATGTTTAAATTATGCAATTAATTTAAATAGAACTGTCTCACTTTTGGTATTTTGTTGGTTGTATTGTGATGACAGGTGAGGGAATTGGACATGAAGCACGAAAAACGCTGAATACACGAAATCTGTGCAGCGTCGCGGCGCCTAGCAGCAGGGCCTCGACGCCGAATGTCCTGAGAGGTTGCAGGAGTTTTAGCGTCGCGGCATCTATTTTTCAGAGAATGTGCAGGAGTTTAGGGGCCTCAGCACCGGAATGCAGGGCCGCGGTGCCGGTGGAGGATTTCAGAAAAATAAAAATCCCTAAATCACCAAATCTCTTACCAAAGATACTGTGTCAATGCAGTATCCGCCGCCACCACCACCATTTTGAAATGCTATTGTCTGTAAGTTGTCTCTTTTATTTTTGAGTCTTACACATTTGGGACAATGTGTAGTTTAAGTTTGGGGGGAGTTTTTATTTTATTTTATTTTTTGTGAGTCTATTTTTGAATCTTTTGTTTGTTTTTGTGTTATATGGAGTCAATTTGTTTTTATATATGATCATGCATGCTTTGTTTACTTGAAACGCCTAATGAATTAAGTGAGATAATGTAATGGAATGAGAAGCAAAAATATGTGTGCTTAAGTTAGATATGCCAAAAATCCATGTAAGTCTAATTAATTGGAGTATTCTGTGCTTAGCTTGTGTGTTGTCAATTGTGAAAAACATCTATGATTCTGCTTGCTTGTTATTTGGGGCAAAATAGTTAGGATGTACATGTTAGGGAGATGATTCAGGCATTTCTTTGTTAACCCTTCATTATCTACCCTGACAATAAATTGTATGCCTAGTCAGCCCCCTTGAGCCTAAAATAAAAGTTATTTCTTTGACACCCCATATTTACTTGTGTGCCATAAGCAGTAATTGAAGATAGGGATGAAAAGAGTGAAAAAGAAATACAAAAGGAGAGTGAAAAATTATGCACCCCAATGAAAAAATTTGGAAAAGTTTAAGTTTGGGGGTGCCTATGTGAATGTATTTCATGCTCTCAACCAAAAAGAAAAGAGGGAATGATAGGTATGAGTTGAACAAAAAAAAAGAATACCAAAAAGAAGGATAAAATAGTTGAATGAGAAAGACGCTTATGGTATGTAAATTGAGCCTAAATGCCTAATTATACCTACCCCTGCCTAAGCCTACATTACAACTGTGAAAGTCCTGAAGATCTCTAGTATGTACGTCCATGATTAGTAGAGAATAACAAGTAAAAATACCCATGAAACTTTGTGAAAAATGAAAATAAAATTTACATGCATAGGTTAGGTATTATGCTTCCATTGATTGTGATTGAAATGAATTTGCGAAATATCTGACTTAAAATTCTAAATTGCTAAATTTATGCTACATATGTTCCTACATGTTATCCCAACTGACGTTCATGTGTTTCTAAGTAACCCTGTGCAGCTGTGTGATCTGAGTCTTTGATTCTTTTTGTTTTTGTTTCTTTGATTTTGTTTTAATCTTTGCTCGAGGGCGAGCAAAGGTTATGTTTGGGGGTATTTGTTAGGCGTATTTTGTATACATTTTTTGAGTCATTTTTAGTTAGTATTTTTCCCATTTTGGTTTAAATAAGTGTAGTGTTAGGGTCGTTTTTCTTTATTTTGAGTCACATCGGTTTGAAAAGGCAAAATGGCGAAAAGTGGGTACAAAAAGAGAGTCCCGAGGCAAAAAGAGGTAAAACTGAAGATTCGGAGCAAGACCAAGCGGCACCGCGGCGTCAAAAAGCAGGGCCGCGGTGTTAAAATATCATAGAACCCGCATGAGTTTGGGCGCCGCGGCGCCAGTCTGCAGGACCGCAGCGCCGACGCGGAATTTTTCAAATCCGAAGACAAATTGGCCATGCGCAAAAAGGGTCCATAGGGCACGAAAATAGCAGCATACTTAAGCCCTAGTGATTATTCTACAGAGGGGGATTACATTCAATCACAGAGGACAATTGAAGACAATTTGGAGGCTACCATTGGAGACCTAGTTCTAAGTACTTTTTCTTTCTTTAGTTTTCAATTCAGTTTATGTTGGTATTTGTATTAGTTCTTAGCGTGACTATGACTAAGAGCTAAACACTTTATTAGGGCTTTTCTATTGAATCGCTTGAACCTCTATTTCATGAATTAATGTATTAGTTTGATTTCTTCTTCACTTGATTAAGATTTATTCAATATTGGTATGAATGTTTGATAGTTAACTGACCATTAATTATCATAATCTATATGATTTCGAATCAAGAACCGAGATGAGAGATTTGGATATGCTGTAATTGAATAGACATAGGTTAAAATCGCAGACGAAAGTACCCTGATATTTGTGTAGCATTATAGGTTATTGTTCTTAATCCTCGTATGTGGTAAATCCTATCATAGAAATATAGAAGGGTTCTGCACTGGGGTTGAGCGATTATATATCCTAACCGGAATATAAGACAATCTAGTTAACCGCTATCTTAACGTAGAAGAAGAAGTCATTCTAGTTGCATTAAGGATTGAAAGGAGTGGATAGTCGAGGATATTGGAAGTCCTAATTCCTTCATAACTGATTAAACCTCAACAATTTAGTTTACTTATTGCAATTATTCTAGTAGTTAGATAAAAACCCAAATCAATTATCGTTTGCCAAATAGATAACCTAGAATAGATGTTCAGTAATTAGAAACCAGTATCTGTGGACGATAAACTCGGTCTTACAAGACTATATTACTTGTAACGATACGTACACTTGCGTGAGCAATTGGAAATCGGCTAACAGCAGTCAGACTCATATTCATATATTACATAGACTAGTTTAGCATATCATGTCAGATATCCAAACTTATTATATTTTTGAATTACTTCCACTATTATATTTTCAGATAATATATTTTCAGTATTCAGATTTCTATGTTTTAAAAGATTATTTCATGATATTAAATGTCCATGTTGATCTAGCAAGCCATGTGGTTCGCTCGGTCACATGCAGTCAGACACCGAGTGTCGTGTTACGCCT
This sequence comes from Przewalskia tangutica, assembly GCA_029844215.1. Classification (NCBI taxonomy): domain Eukaryota; kingdom Viridiplantae; phylum Streptophyta; class Magnoliopsida; order Solanales; family Solanaceae; genus Przewalskia; species Przewalskia tangutica. The sequence continues at coordinate 16,387,411 of CM056739.1, read as the reverse complement.
AGGTCATGGTTGGGGGAGTGATGAAATATTAAAAATGGATGATGATACAACTGAGTCCTATTGAGGGTTTGATATCAGAAATGGGACATCATTACTCAATGCGAATAAAATTAGAAATAAATGTATTTATTCTATGACCTTTCCTTCAATAGACTTTCTAGCATTGGTCCTCTAAATTTTATGCAGAAAACTTAGGCTGGTCCTCTGAATTTATAGCCAACTAAGGGTAGTATGAACGGGTGCTATTGTGCCTTATCGTAAAAGTTAGAACCTATCTCTAGATGTCTTTTTGAGAAAACACCTCTTCATTTTTCATTAACACACAAAAAAACACAATATTCCTCCATATGAATGGAGAATGGTTATATGATGAAACACATGCATGAAAAACTATGTTATTTGTAAGCAAGGATTAATTGTATCTAGATAACTAGGTTTCCCTTTGACCTTTCCGTAGTGAACATATGTCGGATATCTTCCGTCAATCGGTAGATTTGATATTTTTGAACCATCGAGCTTTGGTGTATATCTAGACAACCACATGTCATACAATTAACCTTTTAACTGTCTTTTGTTCTTAGTGTTGTGTTCGCTTCTACCATGAACACCGCCTGGTTTTATGAGTGCGCAGAGCATGGGATTTTACCTTTCATACTCCTTACATCAACTTACACTTCACACTCACATAGGTGATTCCTAAACGTGTCATCTCGTAAATACACTATTTGGTCATATCTGTCAAACTTAGAAACCATTAAAAAGCTTAAGCTTTATTAAATCGTTAAAAAACCTTAATATTTTATCCTTGTTTTTGAAAATTCTCTTCATCATGAGAATATGTTGAGTTATTTGACAATGTTCAACCGTCATTCATAACTTTGTTTGATATATTTGAACCTAGCTCTTGGGATATCCAGTCTACTAGGTAGAGTTACTACCATGATGACTTGTCCTAGGCCTTACACCCATTTCCCTCGATGATCTTTCAACAACCTCTCCAGTTAGGCATTTTTTAAGTGGATCCGACACGTTATCTCTTGACTTTACATATTCAATTATGATAAGTCCACTAGAGAGTAGTTGTCGAACGGTATTGTGTCTCCGTCGTATGTGACAAAATTTATCGTTATACATAGCGCTCTCTGCCCTTCCTATTACTGCTTGGCTATCACAATGTATGCATATAGGTACAATAGATTTTGGCTATAATGGAATGTCTTTCAAGAAATTCTAGAGGCATTCAACTTCTTTCACCGATCTTGTCTAAAGATATGAACTTAGACTCCATTGTGGAGCGGATACATATATATATGGACTATTTTCAAGACGGTGCTTCTTCACCAATGATAAAACGTATCCATTTGTGGATTTAATTTCATTTGATCCAATGATTAAACTTGCAGCAACATACCCCTCAAATTACACAACTTGAAAATATGATATATCGTATATCATAATACATGTGGATGGTTGACATCAGTTGTGGCCACAACCTCTTATATATATATATTGTAACGACCCGTTTGGTCGTTTAGCACTTTAAAATTATGAAATGGTATGGGACTATAGGGTATTTAATATATGAAATTAGTGAGTAAGTAAGTGGGCCAAGCCCACTACCCTTTTGTTGTGCACGCTATATACAAAAAAAAAGGGGGGAACGAACGCAGCATGCAGTTGGAGAAAAAAAGAAAAACAAAACCTATTAGCTAGAAGAAGAGAAAAAGAACGACATCAACTAGGTTAGAAGAAAATAAAATACCTTCATGGCCGATAGCTTCCTGTTCTTCGTCGTTTAATCCACCATGGAAAGAGCAGGCCTGAAAATCACCACACTACATAAAGTTAAGAGTCAAACACTCCATTGAAACTAGCCCATAAAGCCAACCCCTAGATCGATCATCATGAAAACAAGACACTAAAAGTTGCTCTTTCCACCGTCATCTTCCTCAACCAGTGTCATCGCACGGAACTCCCTCCACGAGAAGAATCGTGGGTGGGGTAATTAACGAGGTTTTCCTAAATGACACGAGGGGTTCTACGTAAAGGGAAGGCATTAGTTTGATTGTTCGTGGAACCCGCTTGGCATTGAGGTAGGTTACGGTTTACTTTAGTTAGACTCTGATTAGAAAATTGTATGTAGTTGTAGGAAGTGACGGAGATAGCATGATAGGCCTTCAGGCATGAAGTGTAGGCACCGCGGTGTCGAATGTTCAGAGAAGCTATAGGTTTAAGCACCGCGGTGCCATTCTACAGGACCGCGGCGCCGAAGGGGCTTGTTGCCATATGTGTTATTTTTCTGTGATTATCACCTGATTGTATCTCCGTCGCATACTAGCGCACTCGTCACGTAAAAAAGGCATTGTAATATTGAAAATTGAACATAGGATAGTGATATGACCTGTACTTATCGATTGTATATTAGTGATATGTGCTAAGACTGATATCATGCCTGACATAATTTCCATATTATTTTTGTCATGATGGTGAGGTGAGTGATCGAGGGACTCTGCGATCTTTGCCGGAGATTGAGAGGGGTTGATAGCCTCCGAGGTTTATGCCGGAGAGCACGAGTGGTACATGGACTTCGCAGGTCCCCCATGGGTCATGGATTTGAGGCACTGCCCTTAGCATGTGTGTACGGGAGTGGAGTGAGAGAGGTGACCATTGCATTGTATTGTATTCATCCGCTCGTATATTTGACTGATCGTCTGGTGAATCATATATGTCTTGGTTGATTTCATGATTTCTTTACACTCTACTTGTATATGATATGTGACCATACCTGTTTGCTCTATGTGCTACTTATTGGTTTCAACTTCTTCATGCGTTATCTAATCATTGTTGGCCTATGATGCTTATCGGTACAAGTGTTGTACTGATACTCCCCTTGTTGCACTTTGTTGAGTGCAGAGTACGATCCAGGTTTCAGTTCTACGCCCCGTGGTTGATCCGCGAGGGTGACATCTTTCAGTCATTCAGGGTGATTACTTGGTCATCTGCGGTCCCCTGAAGGGCCTCTTAGTTAATTCAATTTTCTTTTGTTATTTGACAGACAGTATGTAGCCTTCGGGTATTTTTCAGACTTCTATTTCAGACCATGTTTAACGCTCTTATACCCTTTTGACCAGATTTTGGGAAATGTCGTGACCGTTCTAGTGATGATAAGTATTTCAGACTTAATAACTTCTTCTTCTTTATTATTTTTTACGCTTATTTAACTCGTTATTGAGAATGTGGTTCTCCTACTCGGGGGAATAGTGTAGGTGCCACCAGGACTCGTGAAATGGGGTCGTGACAAAGTTGGTATCAGAGCTTCTAGGTTAATTGGTCTAATGAGTACAAGAGCAATGTATAGTAGAGTCTTGCGGATAGGTACGTAGACGTCCGTACCCATCCTCGAGAGGCTATAGGACATTTAGGAAATACTCCACTTCTTTTCTCTTTTCGTGCTAGTTCAATCCGATTGGTATCTGGTTCATTCTTTTTATGCGAGGTTGTTCAGATTGGTATCTTAAACTCATTTCTAAGTTCTCTCACAGATGGTGAGGACGCGATCGACTGTTACTGGAGGCCAGGATCCTGCACCCGCACCCGCATCCGTACCCGTTGCCCGAGCAGCTGTCCGTGGGCGAGGCAGGGGATGTGGTAGGGGGAGTGGCAGGGGCAGAGGCCGTACAACTATTCCGGATAGGAACCGAGAACTAGCATCTGCTCAGGACCCTGACAGAGAGTTGACTCTGGAGCTTGACGATGTTCCGGAGGAGGAGATTAGAGATGTTGAGGCACAGCCTGGGGTAGCTGCTACTATTGATTTTCAGGAGGCTGTGTTTCGGATGTTGGGGTACTTTGACAGTTTGGCTCAGGCGGGCATGCTTCCAGATGCTCCAGATGGCTCGCAGACTAGAGTGGGAGGTCATACTTCTGATGCTGCGGTTGCTCCAGGATTTCGGACATCGAGGGTATTGTCGGCGGCAGCAGTGGCTCCCCGTATTGATGCTACTCCAGCGCCTGATTTTGCTTTAAGGTCTATGGACGGGCCAGTGTTGACCACTGAGGAACGAAAATTGTTCGAGGGGTTTACCAAAATGTCTTCTCCTTAGTTTAATGGTACTCCCGGGGAGGATGCGTATGAGTTTATTGTTAGCTTCCATGAGATGCTTCATAAGTTGGATATAGTTGAGTCTCACGGGGTTGATTATGTTTCTTTCCAGTTAGTTGGGGATGCCAAGCAGTGGTGGAGAGCGTACATTGAGTGTCGACCAGTTGGATCACCACCTTTGACCTGGACCCAGTTCTACCAGGTGTTCCTGGAGAAGTATGTCCCTCATATTATGAGAGATAATAGAAAGGATGAATTTTCGACATTGGAGCAGCGGGGTAGGTCGGTTGCGGAGTATGAGACCAAATTTCTCGCGTTGTCCCGTTATGCGACGGCGTTACTTCCCACAGAGGCCGAGAGAGTGAGGAGATTTGTGAAGGGTTTGGACCTCCCGGTTCGACTGGCGACCTTGTAGTTGGAGGCTTCTGGGGCCTCATTCCAGTCAGTAGTAGAGCATGCTAGGAGGGTTGAGTCAGAGATGGGTCGGGCACATAATAGGGGTGGCGACAAGACATCTCATAGATTTGATAGTTTCAGAGGTCCTATTAGAAGTGGGGGACACCATGACAAGGTTCGTCATCATCCCTACAGCCGCCCCATCTAGTCATCACTACAGGCTTCAGCCGGTGGTTCTTCAGGTTATAGCGGGCACAGTTCTGAGCAGACTTCCCGAGGGTCTTACTCTCGACCTTCAGATCGTGGAGGGTATTCTGGTTTTTCTATGACAGTTCAGCAGCCTATGTCTAATGGAGCATCTTTTGAGTGCGGTGAGACAGGGCATTACGCGAAAAAGTGTTGATCCAGACAGGGTTCCAGAGTTCATACATCTAGGCCTCAAGCACTGCCTGTTAGAAGAGGAGGACATTCTAGTAGAGGGGGTTCGCAGTCGGGCAGGGGTGGCCATCAGCCTAGCAGAGGTGTTCATCAGTCAGGTAGGGGCAGCTCTCAGTCAGTGAGAGGAGGATCTCAGGCAGTCCATGGTGGTCATGGAGGCACACAATCCGAGGGTGGACGTGACTATTTTTATGCTTTTTTGCGTAGACCAGAAGTCGAGGCCTCTGATGCGATTATCACATGTATTATTTCAGTTTGTCACCGATCAGCTTCTGTCTTATTTGATTCAGGTTCTACTTTCTCTTATGTGTCTATCTACTTCTCTACGGGTTTGGATATGCTTTGTGATATGTTTGATGTACCTATTCGTGTCTCTACTCCTGTTGGGGATTATGTGATAGTAGATCGGGTCTATAGGTCTTGTGTGGTCACGTTTATGGGGTATGATACTTTGATTGACTTGGTGATTTTGAATATGATGGTCTTTGATATTATTTTGGGCATGGACTGGTTATCTCCTTATCATGCTATTTTAGATTGTCATGCCAAGACAGTCGCGTTGGCCATGCCAGGTATTCCACTATTAGAGTGGAAGGCTACTCCTAGTCCAGCACGAAGAGGATCATATCAGTTCTTCGGGCGAAGAAGTTAGTAGATAAGGGATGTTTAGCATATTTGGCGCATATTTGGGATACTAGTGTGGATACTCCTTCCGTAGAGTCAGTGCCAGTTGTTTGTGAGTTCTCAGAGGTTTTCCCTACAGATTTGCCTGGTATGCCGCCTGATCGAGATATTGAATTTTGTATTGACTTGGAGCCCGGCACCCGACCTATTTCTATTCCCCCCTATCAGATAGCTCCAGTAGAGTTGAGAAAATTGAAGGAGCAGTGCAAGACTTGTTAAGCAAAGGATTTATTAGACCCAATATTTCTCCTTGGGGTGCTCCCGTTCTGTTCGTGAAGAAGAAAGATGGTACCATGCGAATGTGTATCGATTATCGGAAATTAAACAAGGTTACAATAAGAAATAAGTATACAATACCCCGCATTGATGACTTATTCGATCAGCTTCAGGGTGCGTCGATCTTTTCTAAGATTGATTTAAGGTCAGGCTATCATCAGTTGAAGATTCGAGCGGAGGATGTTCCGAATACCGCTTTCAGGACCCGTTATGGTCATTATGAGTTCTTGGTGATGTCCTTCGGGCTTACTAATGCCTCTGCATCCTTCATGAATTTGATGAATGGGATCTTCAAGCCTTACTTGGATTAATTTGTGATCGTGTTTATTGATGACATCCTGGTGTACTCTCGGAGTAAGGAAGATCATGAGAGGCATCTGAGGATCGTGGTTGGCCTGTTGAAGGAGAAGGAATTGTATACGAAGTTTTCCAAGTGTGAGTTCTGGCTCAGTTCCATGGCATTTTTTTAGACATGTTGAGTCCAAGGAGGGGATTATGGTTGATCCCAAAAGGATCGAGGCGGTTAGAGATTGGGCCAGGCCTACTTCGGTGACTGAGATTCGGAGCTTCGTAGGCCTGACGAGTTATTATCGTCAATTTGTGAAGGGATTTTCATCTATTGTTTCCCATTTGACTAGGTTGACTCAAAATAGTATGCCCTTCCAGTGGTCCGATGAGTGTGAGGAGAGCTTTCAGAAGCTTAAGGCTTTATTGACTTCAGCCCCGATTTTGGCTTTACCAGTGGAGGGAAAGGACTTTACTATTTATTGTGATGCTTCACACATTGGTTTGGGATGTGTGTTGATGCAAGAGGGTAAGGTGATCGCGTATGCTTTGAGATATTTGAAGGTTCACGAGAAGAACTATCCCACTCATGACTTGCAGTTGGCTGCAGTAGTCTTCGCTTTGAAGATTTGGAGGCATTACTTGTATGGAGTTTATTATGAGGTCTTCACAGATCATCGTAGCCTTCACCATGTGTTTAGTCAGAGAGATTTGAACTCGAAGTAGCGTAGATGGATGGAGTTGCTCAAAGATTATGATATTACTATCCTTTATCATCCGGGAAAAGCTAATGTGGTAGCTGATGTGTTGACCCGAAAGGCAGTAAGAATGGGCAGCTTAGCGTGTTTGATTATGGGAGAGCGTCATTTAACTATGGAGGTTCAGTGTTTGGCTAATAGTATGGTGAGGCTCGATATTTCGGAGGTAATGTTCTAGCTTGTGTGGAGGCGAGGTCGTCTCTTTTATAGCGGATTAGGGCCCAGCAGTTTGAGGATGTGAAATTGTGCAAGATTCGGGATAAAGTGCTAAGTGGAGAAGCCAAAGAGGCTATTCTTGATGATGAGGGTGTTTTGAGGATTAAAGGGCGCATTTGCATTCCTAGAGTTGGTGATTTGATTTCGTTGATCTTGAAAGAGGCTCATAGTTCCAGATACTCCATTCATCCCGGAGCAACAAAGATGTATCGCGACTTGAGGCAACACTATTGGTGGGGTAGAATGAAGAGAGACATTGTGGAGTTTGTTGCTCAGTGTTCGAATTGCCAGCAGGTTAAGTATGAGCACCAGAGACCAGGTGGTGTGCTTCAGAGGATGCCCATTCCCGAATGAAAATGGGAAAGGATCACTATGGATTTCGTGGTTGGTCTTCCGAAGACTTTGGGAAAGTTTGATTCAATTTGGGTTATCGTGGATAGGTTGACTAAGTCCGCGCACTTCATTCCGGTTCAGACTACTTATAACGCGGAGAAGTTGCCTAGGATCCACATTCGAGAGATAGTGCGATTGCACGGGGTTCCTATTTTCATCATTTCCGACAGAGGCACTCAGTTTACTTCCCATTTTTGGAGGACTTTGCAGAAGGAATTGGGAACCCATATAGATCTTAGCACCGCGTTCCACCCGCAGACAGATGGTCAGTCCGAGAGGACTATTCAGGTGCTTGAGGATATGTTGAGGGCTTATGTTATTGATTTTGGTAGTCATTGGGATAGTTTCTTACCCTTGGAAGAGTTCGCATACAACAATAGCTACCATTCCAGTATTGACATGGCGCCATTCGAGGCTTTATATGGTAGGAGGTGTCGTTCTCCTATTGGGTTGTTTGATGCTTTTGAGGTCCGACCTTGGGGTACGGATCTGCTGAGGGAGTCCTTGGACAAGGTGAAGCTTATTCAGGAAAAGTTTCTGGCAGCTCAGAGTAGGCAAAAGGAATATGCGTACCGGAAGGTTCGTGATACATAGTTTATGGTTGGTGAGCAGGTCCTATTGAAGGTTTCACCCATGAAGGGTGTAATGCGGTTCGGGAAGAAGGGCAAGTTGATCCCTAGGTTTATTGGCCCTTTTGAGATTCTTCGTCGTGTTGGCGAGGTGGCATACGAGATAGCTTTGCCACCAGGTCTGGCAGGTGTTCACCCGGTGTTCCATGTTTCCATGCTGAAAAGGTACCATTCAGATGGGTTTTATATCATTAGGTGGGATTCAGTATTATTTGATCAGAATATGTCCTTCGAGGAAGAGCCGGTAGCAATCTTGGACAGGCAAGTGAGAAAGTTGAGGTCCAAGGAAATTGCTTCAGTCAAGGTGCAATGGAAGCACCGTCCGGTTAAGGAGGCCACTTGGGAGACCGAGGCGGATATGCGGAGTAGATATCCTCAGTTGTTCGACAGTTCAGGTACCTCTTTTCCTACACCCATACCCTTGCCGCTCGAGGACGAGCGATTGTTTGATTGGTATCTAATGTAACGACCCGTTTGGTCATTTAGCACTTTAAAATTACGAAAAGGGTATGGGACTATAGGGTACTTAATTATATAATTTTTAATATATGAAATTAGTGAGTAAGTATGTGGGCCAAGCCCACTACCCTTTCGTTGTGCACACTATATACAAAAAAAGGGGGGGATGGGGAATGAACGCAACATGCAGTTGGAGAAACAAAGAAAAAAAAACCTATTAGCTAGAAGAAGAGAAAAAGAACGGCAACAACTAGGTTAGAAGAAAATAAAATACCTTCATGGCTGATAGCTTTCTGTTCTTCATCGTTTAATCCACCATGAAAAGAGCAGCCCTAAAAATCACCACACTACACAAAGTTAAGAGTCAAACACTCTATTGAAACTAGCCCATAAAGACAACCCCTAGATCGATCACCATGAAAACAAGACACTAAAAGTTTCTCTTTCCACCGTTGTCTTTCCTCAACCAGTGTCATCGCACGGATCTCCCTCCACGAGCAGAATCGAGGGTGGGGTAATTAACGAGGTTTTCCTAAACGACACGAGGGGTTCTACGCAAAGGAAAGGCATTAGTTTAATTTTTCGTGGCACCCGCTCGGCATTGAGGTAGGTTACGGTTTACTTTAGTTAGACTCTGATTAGAAAATCCTATGTAGTTATAGGAAGTGACGGGGATAGCATGATAGGCCTTCAGGCATGAAGTGTAGGCACCGCGGTGCCATTCTGCAGGACCGCGGTGCCGAATGTTCAGAGAAGCTACAAAAATTTAGGCACCGCGGTGCCATTCTACAGGACCGCGGCGCCGAAGGATCTTGTCGCCATATGTGTTAATTTTCTGTGATTATCACCTGATTGTATCTTCGTCGCATACTAGCTCACTCGTCAGGTGAAAAAGTCATTGTAATATTGAAAATTGAACATAGTATAGTGATATGACATGTACTTGTCGATTGTATATTAGTGATATGTGCCGAGACTGATATCATGCCTGACATACTTTCCATATTATTTTTGTGATGATGGTGAGGTGAATGATCGAGGGACTCCGAGGTCTTTGCCGAAGATTGAGAGGGGTTGATAGCCTCCGAGATTTATGCCGGAGAGCACGAGTGGTACATGGACTTCGCGGGTCCCCCATGGGTCATGGCTTTGAGGCAATGCCCTTAGCATGTGTGTACGGGAGTGGAGTGAGAGAGGTGACCATTGCATTGTATTGTATTAATCCGCTCGTATATTTGACTGATCGTCTGGTAAATCATATTTGTCTTGGTTGATTTCATGATTTCTTTACACTCTACTTGTATATGATATGTGACCATACCTGTTTGCTCTATGTGCTACTTGTTGGTTTCAGCTTCTTCATGCGTTATCTAATCATTGTCGGTCTATGATGCTTACCGGTACAAGTGGTGTATTGATACTACCCTTGTTGCACTTTTTTTTAGTGCAGAGTACGATCCAGGTTTCAGTTCTACGCCTCGTGGCTGATCCGCGAGGGTGACATCTTCCAGTCGTTCAGGGTGAGCTACTTGGTCATCTGCGGCCCCTGAAGGGCCTCTTAGTTAATTCCATTTTCTTTTGTTATTTGACAGACAGTATGTAGCCTTCGGGTATTTTGCAGACTTCTATTTCAGATCATGTTTAGCGCTCTTGTACTCTTTTGACCAGATTTTGGGAAATGTCGTGACCATTCTAGTGAAGATAAGTATTTAAAACTTGATAACTTCTTCTTCTTTATTTTTTTTACGCTTATTTAACTCGTTATTGAGAATGTGGTTCGCCTACTCAGGGGAATAGTGTAGGTGCCACCACGATTCGTGAAATGGGGTCGTGACATATATATATATATATATTGTGTATATATGTGGTATATCTATACTTCAACAATTACAAGTGGAGATTTTATCCCACCAAAAAGCAGTAACTCATTTGAAGCTCCCTTTCACTTTGGAATGAACCAGAGTTCAATAACTTGACAGCATTTTCAATAGAAGTGGAATCATTATAAAGTGATTTACACACACATATACTCTATGCATTATTAATAGTAAATGTCGAATCGATAGCTTAAGTTTTACCTTAAAGTAAGGCCAAAAGCGGCTACTACGTCAAATATTTGGATGTATGTTATGTCGGACATATTTGTTGAACATATTTGTGTTGGTACCATTCAACTTATTGCTTTAGTGACTTTTGTAACGTGCCAGTGAATTGTCTCGAGGGAATATTAAAAACGTTCACTTTCTGGACGTTGACTATCATTACATGTAACAACAGGCAGGAAAATGGCCAGAGACTCCTCAACTAGAACACGTGTGATTTGATGGTCGGTTGGCAACTAATTATTTTATTTTATCATGTTGATTAGCCGACAAAATAGAAATGGGTAAATTGATACATACCGATAAGGATGACAATAGGGCGGGTTAGGACGGGACAAGTTTTGATCTATTAAGATTTTGACCCGTCCTTTTCTGCTCGATAAGTCTAACCCTGCTCTGCCCCATTTATGTTATTTTTTATTTTTTTCTTTATTTTCACTTTTAACATGAAATTCACTATAATTTAAGAAATTCTTATGGCACAGTTTAAGAAATTCACTGATATTTATATTGAATTAATTTTTTTTTTATCATAATTAAGCAGTGGAGTAATAAATTATGTGTAAATCCTCAATCCACCGCATAGGTCTCCGGTGACCACCCAGTTATATTAAACCAACCAACACTGCAACCACTCATGATCCAACTTAGCTCCTCCTCTCATGGGTACATCGATTCTCTTTCCCTTCTATTTTTTCCTGTTTTTAACATGAGTATGAACTTTTAATTTATATGAAATTAGAAAAATATTTTCTTTGTTTTGTCCTATTATCTGCCCTGTCCTATTATAATTTTCTGAAAATGTGTTTTGACCCACCCTGCCCTGCACCGCCCAGATTAAGTACTCCGTGCCCCGTTAAGCCTTTAACCTGCCCCGCCCTATTTTTGCCCTGCCCCATTGCCACCCATAGCAGGCGATGTCCCCTAAGAAGATCAACTACCCATGACGTACTAGGCCTAGATGTATGTTGCAGTTTGCGAGTTAATAGCCTTTCTCATGTAACCCATTCATAGTTTCATATGATCAGAAATCGCAATGCATAAGATGTAATCCTCAATTTCGCTATCTGACTCAGTGTCACTACTAGATATACTCATATTTTTCAATGGACACCTACAGGCTACAAGCAACCTGCGAAAATTAACTGAATACAACGTCACCAGAAGTTCTAATTATTGCTCCAAAAGGTGGAATCTCCCGTCCCAGGAGCACCAGAAGTTCTAATTATTTCTAATTCACCAAGATGATTTGCCGCTCTTACCACAATAAAAATCTGAAATTTCATATAAACAAGCTAAACTTTGACATTATATACAAATGAAAGACATGGCAAATGTAATCAAATTCAATAAAAGTCAAAATCTGAAATTTCACATAAAAAGCCAAAATTTCACATAATCTGGAGGGAGAGACAGAGAGATAGAGAGAGAGCTCAAATGAAACCATATTCAATAAACAAGCCAATTATCTGACATAGCAACACATAGTTGACATCAATTATCTGAAAATTGGTAAAAATTTCACATAGTTTTATGCATTTTAAACAAAATGGAATTGCCAAAATTTCAAAGAACCACTAATATGCAGTTTCACATCAAATAGATAAAGGCATGCATTTTGTTTCCTTAACTCAGTGATTACAAATCATTATTTTTTCTGATTTGTTTCATAACCCACTGAATTTGTTGTTTTTCTGTCATATGGACAAACATCTTGCGAAAGTCTGGGCCACGCAAGTGAGGCACATCCAGAGAAAACTGTGTAGAGTTTTGTTGGGTCCAAAACACATAAATAAAGCACAGCGGAAGTTTAAAATTTTGTTTAACTTACTTATTCCAACAATTTCGTCTGGTATAGTTATGTTACAGTTGAAACATGTAAAGACTTAAACAAGATAACTCACAATTTGTTTAATCTGGAGTCTTTACTAAAGAATGCACACGCGATTATCCCTTCGACTACAACCACTATGCTACTGTATATTCCTCTGTCAAAAAAGTCAAAAAATTTTGACAGAGATTCGAGAGAATTTTATTCTAAACTCCAAGTCTAGAATATAGTTTATGATTAAGTGTATAAAACTTATGGGGTAGTGATGTTTATATAGGAGGATTTAGGTCACAAATCAGATTAGGGTTGGGCTCCAAGCCTGGCCCCAAAACCAAGATGAAGTGGGCCAGACTGACTGGGCCCATTTTCGGGTCGACACCGCGACCCAGCCTGGTAGGCCTCGCTGCCCTTCACGTCCCGTCTCGTTAATACATATTCAACACGTTTAATTAAATTCAAAATCCAATTTTGACTTAATTAAATAATTTCTATTTCATAATTTATTATCAATTTAAATAACTCGATTCTAAATCGAATATTTAATACTATCTCAATACACCCTTAGATCGAAAATAAAATCGACATAGTGTGACCCTATAGGCCTTCACACATCGACACTAATCTAATTAAAGTCCATACGAAACTCCTAGACTGCGCTATATGACGAACTCAATATGTGAAGTACGTTTACATGAATTCAGCAAACATAACCTTTATGTGAGATGATAAATTACTTTCATTCGCGACACACTCTATCAAGCTTAGGATTTGTCATCTGTCTATCCAAATGGCTTGATCACTTTATCTAATCTATACTAGTCGATAACTAGATCATATTCTAAATATGTCTCTTGCATTAGCCAATGACTTGGTCGACCTAATATCACTAAGAAGCTGAGTGTTCTCTCGAATATCCAATCGAGGAATGAATCTTATTCTTGGCTCAACTACCACCTTAGTTTACATCGTAATGCACCCATCACAAGTTGTATCTTATCCTATAAGGAATTTAAGCTTAGGACAAGGTCAAAGTACATTACTCTGTAAACAAGGTGCGTATTGACCTCAAGTCAAATGACGTTTATCTCCCACACGCTGATAACACTTTAGACATGTATAACAAATAGTTTATCAGCAGGGTATACCAATACTTTCCAAAAGTATTCATGTGCCCTTCACTAGTAGCATTTACTAGTAGCAGGTGAGACATACTACATTCTCTAAGAATGTGATGCAGACCACATGTCAACTTATAACATATCATCGATATCTCATTCTCGATGATCATTAGTCGAGGCTACTTTGAGAGTTACACTATCATTAATATCTCACTCTACTAATGACAACGTAAGCTCAAGAGATGCACGTGAATGAATAATTAAAAACAATCAAATAATAACTCAATAATCGCAAATGTCATAAATATATTAATCTTATTAATAATATGAATATGTTCAAGCACATTTGTCTCTAATAATGATTGTCTCTAGAACATACATAATTTCAATCTCTCACTTGGTCTAGAGCCAATCTCCAATGTATCTAATACGCATATTTTCAAAATGACTATTATGCTTAACTAAGCTTAATGGTCTAGTAAATGGGTCAGCTAGATTATCATTTGTGGGAACATAATCTAATCTTATTTCTTTAGTTTCCATAATCTCCCTGAGTATGTGGTACTTCCTCGGTACATGCTTGTTTTTGTTTGTTGATCTTGGTTCCTTAGCTTGAACAATCTCACCAGTGTTGTCACAATAAATCGTTATTGGACAAGTGACACTTGGAACAACCCCTAGTTCCTTTAGGAACTCAGGTATCGCGACATCTTCCTTACCAGCTTCCGATCAAGCAATGTACTCGGCTTCAATTGTCGAATCAGCAGTTATATCTTGCTTGGAACTTTTCCAACTCACAGCTCCACCATTGAAAATGAAGGTATATCCAAACTGAGACTTGAGGTCATCAAGATTTGTCTAGAATCTAGCATCAGTGTACCCAGTAGCCACTAGTTTCTTTTATCCACCATACACTAATAAATATTCTTTAGTTCGTCTAAGATACTTAAGAATACTCGATCGCCGGTGTTCTTCCCGTGATTCACTGAAATTTGCAGGTCAAACTAAGTGCATAGGCCACATCTGGCCTCGTACAGGTCATGACATACATGATTGATCATATAGCTAAAGCATATGGGATTCTCTTCATGCGTTTAAGTTCTACAACAGTAGAAGGATTATCCTTCTTTGATAACGTGATGCCTTGACCCTTAGGAAGACCTCTCTTCTTGGAGTTTTCCAAAGAGAATCATCTTAGCACTTTGTCTATGTATATAGACTGTGATATCCCCAACAATTTATTAGGTCTATATCTATAGATCCTAATTCCAAGAATGTAGCAGGCTTCACCCAAGTCCTTCATCATGAAGGTACTGGATAATCATTCCTTGACTGATTGCATGAAAGTCTTACTCTCTCTCATTATTAATATGTCATCTATATATATAACAATAAAGACAACACTCCCTTCCTAGCGCTTACAATAAACGCATGGATCTTCTTTGCTTCTAACAAAGTCAAACGATTTGATTGATTTGTCAAAGCAAATATTCTAACTCATTGAGGCATGCTTAAGTCCATAAGTAGACTTTTGTAGCTTGCATACTGCTTTGGACTTAGTCTTGGATGTAAAAATCTCATGTGGTATTATATACACCTCCTCAATTAGGTTACCATTGAGGAAAGTAGTTTTAACATCCATTTGTCAAATATCATAATCATAGTATGCGGCTATTGCAAGGAAAATCTGAATGGGCTTAATTATTACAACAGGTGAAAAGGTTTTGTCATAATCGACCCTAGGTCATTGATTATAACCTTTAGCCACCAATCATGCCTTATAAGTATGTACATTGCCATATGCATCAATCTTCTTCTTGAAAACTCATTTGCATCTTATGGGTCTAACCCCTGTTAGCAAATCAACCAAGTTCCAAACTTGATTGACGTACATCAAGTCGATATCAGATTTCATGGCTTCTTGCCACCTCTACGAATCAATGTCTAACATAGCTTCGATGTAGGTTGTAGGTTCGTCATCATCAGGAATATCTATCTCATTGTGTGTTTCAACAAGGAGATTAAGTCTTTCAGGCGGATGATGAGTCTTAGTGGTCCTACGAAGTTGAATATTTTGTGTTTCAGTGTTTGTTGTATTCTGATTGTGAGAAGGTCTTTGTGTGTTGGAAAATCCACCACCTTGAGAGATTTAGGGATGTCATTTTCATGTGTTTCCTGAATGGGATGGTGTACAACTGTTGTATCATCTTTCATTGGTTGTGTATGAGAGCTTTGCATTTATGCACTATCTCTCATAGCACTCCCATTGGCTGAAGGGCATACTCTAAGTACCTAATCTTCACCAAATACTCTCATTGAATCCTTGCCTAGGTCATTTGACAAGCGTTCAACTTCCGTATTATCTTGCGGTTCTTGATTTTCTTAAAGTTCTATCTTATTACATCTCTGTTCCTTGTAGACATAGTCTTCTTCAAGGAAAGTTACATTTCTGGAAATAATGACCTTACGTTCTCCAGGAATATAAAAATAGTATCCCTTAGTTTTCTTTGGATACCCCACAAAGTAATACTTCTCACTCTTAGATTTCAACTTGTTAGTAAGCATTTTTTTTAAATATGCAGGGCACCCCTAGGCCGCATATGTTTAAGTGCTGACTTCTTGTCATTTCATATCTCATATGGAGTTTTCTCTACTGACTTTGAAGAAACCCTGTTCAGAATATAGATTGAGTTTTGTAATGCATATCCCCAAAGGTATGTTGGTAGAGCTGAGAAACTCATCATGGATCTAACCATATCTAATAGGGTTCGATTTCTCCTTTCAGCAACACCATTCATTTATGGCGTTCCAGGAGGTGTCCATTGTGATTGACTCCATGAAACTTCAAGTAATCCAGAAATTCTTTACTTAAGTATTCACCTTCTCGATCTGATCGAAGGGTCTTGATACTTGTTTTAAGTTGCTTCTCTACTTCTGACTTGTACTCCTTGAATTTCTTGAAGGCTTCGGACTTGTGTTTCATAATATACACATACCCAAACCTTGTGAAATCGTCTGTAAAAGTGATGAAGTAAGGGAAGCCTCCCTTATCTTGAGTTGAAAATAGCCCACATACATCGGTATGGACTAACTCAAGCACCTATTTGGCTCGCACACTCTTCCCAGAAAGTGGCTTGTTAGTCATCTTTCCTCTCAAGTAAGATTCACAATAATCATAGGACTCTAAGTCAAATGGTTCTAGGTGGTCTAATTTCCTCAATCTTGCTATCCTCTATTCATTGATGTGACCAAGTCTACAGTTCCATAAGTAAGTGGGATTTCTTGGATTATTTATTTTAGCTCGTTTATTTTGTACATTGAAATTTCACGACTACAGTTTAGAACATACAATCCATCCACAAGCGGAGCATTTCCACAAACAAAACCATTAAAAAACAGTACATAACTGCCACTAGAAATAAATGAGGAAAACCCCTCAATGTCTAACACTGGGATAGAAATAATATTCTTCATCAACGAGGGAACAAAATAACAATTATTAAGTTCTAAAAAAATACAGAAGGTAAATCTAGTCTATAAGTTCCCACACGTTCAGCATCCATTCGTGCTCCATTTCTAACGTGCATGTCTACCTCTCATAGTCCAACCTTTCTGTTGTCAGTCAACCCCTGCACATTGTTATAAATGTGTGAGCCACGAGCGGTATCTAATACCCAACAATGAAAGTTACTTATAGACATATTTATTTCAATGACAAACATACCTTATCCAGCAGGGCTAGAAGCACCTACTGCTTTGCCTCCCCCTGAAGTTGTGTAGTCCTTCTTCCAGTGCCCCTTCCTTTTGTAGTTGAGGCACACATCTGCAGCTACCTTTGCCTTCTTCTGAACACCTCCTCTAGGTCTCAAAACTGTGGGTGCAGCAACTGTCTTACCCTCCTTTTTCTGCATGTTCTTACCCTTGGGTTTGAACTTGCTAGATGAGCCCACCATGAGCAAATCTTTACCTTTAGAGGTGGACGATTCAAAGGTCTTCAACATGTTGTGAAGCTCTGAAGACTCACCTTGGTCACATTCATATTGAAGTTTACAATAAAGTTCTCAAATGAATCAGGAAACGAGTTCAGGATCAAGTTGACAGAAACATTCACGGGCAGCTTCGTTCTAATCGAAACCAACCTCTCTATTAACCAAATCATCTTCAGAACATGTGTCGACACCTGACCCCTTTCGTTTAAGTTACCCTTGAAGAGGTCTCTCAACAATTCATACTTCATTGTTTGAGACTGTGAATCATAGAGACTCTTCAAATATTCTAGCATCTCGTTGGGGCCCATGTTTTTATGTTGCCTATGTAACTCTACAGTCATAGAGGACAATATTACATATTGTGTCGAGATAGTGATCAGTGTATTTTATATACACTTTTTGAGTCGTTTTTAGTGAGTCTTTTGTCCCTTTTTGTACAAATATGTGTCGTCTTAGGATAGATTTTCTCTTTTTTGAGTCAAATTGGTTAAAATGGCTCCTTGGCGGAAAAGGAGCGAAAAGAGGGCAAAAGTGGAGGTTCCAGAGCTTAAAATGCGAGAAAGTGGCGAACCAGGCACGGACACGGGCAGCGGCGCCTCCCAGGCCAGAGGGCGAGCGCCGGCGCCAATATCCAGAGGGTCTCGAGTTCCAGCGCGGGCGCCCAGATAGCAGAGGCTAATCTCGAGCAGCGCGAAGTTCCGGGCGCCAGAGCAGGTCGCGGCGCCGACGCGGAAAAAATCAGGTTTTGGACGAAATTATGGGTCAGGCCTGAAGGAAAACCTTAAGGGCGGTTTAGAGGCTATAAAAAGAGAACCCTAGCGCTTTCAAGGGTTCCTTTCGACAAACACAAGACTTCTTGGAGTTGAAGATTGGAGACCATTACTTAGTAATTTCTTTTCTTTCTTTTACTTTATTTCAGTTTTTATGTTGGATATTGAATTAGTTCTTGTCATGTCAATGGCTAGGAACTAATTCTAATATAGGGTTTTCCATGTCAATTCACTTGAACCTTATTTTATGAGTTAATGCATGTTTATGGTTGTTCTTCTTATTGTTGAGATTTATCCAATAATGTTTTGAATGTTTGGTAATTACTTGATCATTAATTATCATTGTTTATTTGATTTCTAATCAAACTTCGAAAGGAGGAGGATGTGACTATGCTGTAATTGGGTAATCATAGGTCGAATTGGGGATGAAAATACCTCAATTACTTGTGTAGCGTTAACGGGGGTTTAAATACCTAGATTACTTGCGTAAACGTTAACATGGTTTTTGTTCTTAATCCTCCTATAGAGTCATCCTTATCACCGAAAGGTAGAAAGGAGCGCTACTGGAGTTAAGTGTTTATATAGCCTTAACGGGAGTATAAAACGAATTAGTAAACCTGCTATCTCCAAAAGAAGAAGAACCATAATTTATTGCATTAATAAGTAATACAAGCGGATAATTGAGGAGACGTGGAAGCCCTATTTCCATCATCACTGAAGTAAACACATAGTTAATTAGTCTTTATAATTGTTAGTCATAATCAACAACTCAAATATCGGTTACCAAATAGATAACAAAGGATAGATAATTGGTACCTGAGCACTAATCCCTGAGGACGATAACTCGGTCTTCAAGACTATATTACTTGAGTCGACAACGTGCACTTGCGTTAAAGTGTGTGCATTAAATCGCACATCAAGTTTTTGGCGCCGTTGCCGGGGATTAGGCATAGTTCAATATCAATTTTATCTATTTTTAATTTCTAGTTTGGTTTTTTTTTTTTTTTTTTTATTTATTGCGTTTCTTTTATTTTGTGAAAACCAGTTGTCGTGATCTGTTTGTCTGTTTTTGATCTGTTTCAGAAAATCAGTTTATGCGAAGGAGAAGAGGAGCAGACACTCTTGCTCCCTTCAATCCAGATATTGAGAAAACTTGTAAACAGTAAGGAACATTTCAAATTAATCGAGATGGACGCATAAAACAACAATGTGCTGAGAGAGGGGTTAGGTGAAAATCAACCTAACTAAGGAATGCCTCGGAGAATGTCGATGGATGTGGAAGAGAGAGTTCAGGTCCAAGCGGAGAGAAGCTTGGGTGATTACGTGCTGCCGAGGGTAAACAGAGCACAAAACATGTATTAGGCTCCCTGCAATAGGAGCAAACAACTTTGAGATAAAACCGGCAATTCTAAGCATGGTACAGAATATAGTGCAGTTTGGAGGGTTGCCATCAGAGGATCCACATATGCACATAGCTAATTTCTTGGAGCTATGTGCAACATTCAGATATAATGGCGTTACTGATGACGCTGTCAGATTGAGGCTCTTTCCCTTCTCACTCAGGGATAGAGCAAAAGTATGGTTGAATTCCTTGCCCGCTGATTCAATTTTTACATGGCAAGAATTGGCGCAGAAATTTCTAGCAAAGTTCTTCCCACCATGCAAAGCAGCAAAATTGAGAGGGGAACTGAATAATTTCTACCAAGCCGATGGAGAGTCATTGTACGAAGCTTGGGAAAGATTCAAGGACTTGCAGAGAAAGTGCCCACACCACAGTATTGAGCTGTGGAATTTAGTCCACATCTTCTATAATGGGCTGAGCGGAACAACCAGAACAATTATTGATGCAGCAGCAGGTGGGACCTTTATGAGGAAAACAGCCCATGAAGCTCACGACTTATTGGAATACATGGCCACCAATAACCATGTCACAGATGATAGGCAAGTGAGCAGCAAAAGAACAGTGGGAGTTCATGAGATAGATGCCATCACAGCCCTGAATGCCCAAGTCGCCCTTTTGACCAAGCAGTTGCAACAACACACAGTATCTGTGAATGCAGTGCAACTGCCTATGAGCTGTGAAATGTGTGGGGGTCCACATATATTTGACAGATGCCCATCAGCTGATACTAATAATATTCCAATCGAGCAAGCAGAGTGCCAAGATGTAGGTACTATCAGAGACCCCAGAACAACCCATACTCCAACACATACAATCCAGGGTGGAGGAATCACCCAAATTTTTTATGGAGAAACGAGCAGGGGCAGCAGAATCAGTATAGAGGCCAGTACCAAAACCAGCAACACCAAAATCAATAGCCATTTACTCAGGCCCCACCTTCTCGACAATTCAATGCACCTGTTCAGCCAGAAAAGCCAGACGAGCTGAGAGCAACTTTGTTGACACTCACCAACTCCTGCACTCAGTGGCGTAAACTAGATCTTCGTTCAGAAACTTGGAAACACAAGTGGGTCAACTAGCAAAGCTATCAAACAGCAGGCCACAGGGTACACTGTCAAGCAACACAGAGATGAACCCTAGAGAACAATGCCAGGTAGTACAGCTGAGAAGTGGTAAACAGTTGGAGCAGCATGCACCTCAGCCGGTAGTTGAACAAAGGGTAGAAATAGAGAAAGAGAAGGTGGTTGAAGCTCGCCCAGTAGTAGAGAAAGCTCCAGAGAAGGAGTATACTGAGAAGATTCCGTTCCCACAGAGACTGCAGAGGAAGGCAGTTGATAAACAATTCTCCAAATTCTTGGAGACGTTCATAAAGCTACATATCAACATACCCTTCATAGAGGCATTGGAGCAAATGCCTTCTTATTTCAAATTCATGAAGGAGATTTTGGGGAAGAAAAAGAAACTAGCAGAGTATGAGATGGTGGCGCTGACGGAGGAGTGCAGTGCCATCCTGCAGAAGAAGTTGCCCCCTAAACTAAAAGACCCAGGGAGCTTTACATTGCCTTGCACATGTTACACCCCGTAAGTCCAGGACATGTAAAAGAGAATGTACGAAAGGAAACAAGACTTGGGAATTGGTGCGAAAGGAGGAATTGTTTTTCCGACGGAAAATGTTCCGAACGTCGGAAAGGAAAAATGTTCGTTGTTGAGAATTGGATTCTCAAAATACATTATTTGAAGAGTATGAGACTTAATAATATTATGGAAATTTATTTTTACGGATTTGGTCACGTGGGGCCCACCCGAGGAGTTTTACATTTTTGTGGGACCCACGAGGGTTACGAAATTTTATGGACGAATGAGAGGGCGACACGTGGCACTCCTTCCACAAGGCTTGGACGAAATTTTGCAAGGCTAAAGTGGTCATTTGACCTAAGTAGATGATAAGTCTTCAAGCTTGATATTGTTGACAAGTCAACTTGTCCACCTAAGCTTAATCCATGTGAAACTCATCCTAGACACACATTTGTGATAATACAAGCCCTCCAATGTTTTATATAAGCTCACTACTAGTGCAAGACTAAGTTTCCAACACTTAGAAAAATCACAAACATTTCTTGTTCTTAAGTTAGCTCTCGGGTTAGCCACTTTCCCCACAAGAAAAATTTTAGTTTGTGACCCTTTGTTCACAAGACTTAAACCCAAGGTTCATAAGGGTATTTTAAGGTTATCTCAATAGAAAGATTTCGGGAAAAACGCATTTTCACGTTAGTCGCAAGGCGGAAACTATGGGAGTTCTTCAACTTTGAAGTTGGAACTTGAAGATGGGTTCTTCATAGGCCTCTAAGGAGTGCTTGGAGCGGATTGGAACCTAAGGAAAGGAGCTAAGAATTTGCTAAGGCGCGACTTTGAATCTTGGGATTATAAGGGCTTATAAAGGTATAATCTTGTCGTTTTAGTAGTTAAGAGTTACTACTTGTTGTAGCTATAGATAGTAGCAAGCATGAAGTATATATTATGTAGTTGGACAAGTATATTGGCTATTGGAACCCTAATCCGAAAACTAGCATGTTAGCCTTAAGACTACAATTCAAGTTGATTATTCGTTTAAGCGTCGCATGTTGTATAAAGAAGGAAATTGTAGTTATTGAAGTTGTTTATAACTATATAACATGTTAGACCTTAGAACTTGGAATTGGATAAGGATTGGAAAAGACTTTGAATTGTTAGTATGTTGGCCGAGGATGGCTAGTAAGTTTGAACTACTTTGTATTAAATTGTGGGCGGAATTTTACACGTATTGTAAGGCGTGTAATCCCCTTTGTTTAGTGGTTGTTTGGAGCCTTAAATGGGCGTGTTGGTTATTGTATTCGACCTTGAAAAAGGTGGCAAAGTGAGTAGAAACAAAGGAAGTCTGCCGATTTTCCGTAGAATTAGAGACCAAACACTTAGTATTATTCTACGTAGAGACTAGAAGTTGATAGTCTTGTTGTGACCATTATAGGTTGACACTTCCACATACGGCGTATTCGGCTTAGCTTGTGGAATTAGCCGAAAGGTATGTGAACTATCTCCTCTTCTAGCATGATTCCTTAAGATAAAGAAAGTATGTTCTACTCCCTAAATGATCCATTCCTCGTTGTATTTGGATTGCCTACAGGAGAATTTGTTCTATGTGCTTCCTTGATTGTACTTTGATTTTTAAATTGTAAGTCGTATAATCCATTTCCTTAGTGAAGTTTGGATTCTTAAAAGTGAAAGTATTTTACTTAAAGTACATGAGTCTTGAAAAGGAAGTGGTTTCTAAACCTTTTGGCTAGTGCCTTAGTTCCAAAACCTAAAGGTCATTAAAATGACTTTGTGAGTCAAGGAGTGATTTACTTAATTGTTTAAAAGAGGAGAAATGACATGATTTAAGAGAAGAAACTTGTTTTCTATATATTAAGAGACTTGAAGTGTTTTGAGAGTTAAGGGACTTAAAGAGTTTTAAAATACGTGATACTTGTCCCGGTTTATACGTCTAAGTCCTCGGATAGGAAATTGTATTTGGCGAAGGTATAAAGTGAATATAACGACTTTATGGGAAGTTGGTTATATTTGCTTTATGGAAAGATAAATGACTCGATTTTAATGAAAAGGCAACTTGATTTTAAGGCATCAATTGCCTAAAGTTTAGTAATAAAATAAGTTACTTGGTTTCTAAAGGTTAAGAGACTAAGTGTATTTTTAAAAGTTAAGAAAATCGATTTGAAAGTATTTAATACTTGGATTTTAATAAGTATAAGTCTCTTGGTTATAAAAGGAATGGATATGTCTAAAACTACAAAGGGTGATAACGGCTTTATGGGAAGTCGGTTATAACGGCTTTATGGAAAGTTTAGAAAGTTGTCTATTTTGATTAATCGACATAAGTTGCCTAGATTGTAAAAGAAAATTTGAGTTACTTGATTTCAAGTGTTGAAATAAGCTTTCAAAAAAATGTAGTAACTTACTTTGAAAAATAGACACGCTGATACTACGGTGTTAGTATCTTGGGATTTTTCACAAAAGGAGTCTCTTGAAAAGATTAGTACTTTGGCTTGATAAATTGAGAATTTGTCTAAGTGTGCCTTGATTAGTACTTTGGCTTGATAAATTGAGAATTTGTCTAAGTGTGCCTTGATTAGTACTTTGGCTTGATAAATTGAGAATTTGTCTAAGTGTGCCTTGATTAGTACTTTGGCTTGATTAATTGAGAATTAGTCTAAGTGTGCCTTGATTAGTACTTTGGCTTGTTAAATGAGAATAATCCTATTGGTGCCTTGATTAGTACTTTGGTTGTTAATTGAGAATTATTCTAAGTGCCTTGATAAGTACTTTGGCTTGATAATTGAGAATTATTCCACGTGTGCCTTGATTAGTACTTTGGCTTGATTAATCGGGAATTGCCTATGTGTGCGGTGATAGCCTTTGAGTGCAAGTACTATGTTTTATTACGTTGTCGCGACTCTGGAGGGTCTACCGTCCGTTGTAAGTTACCGACGCATCGACGTGATGTGGGATTCCACGGGTATCCGTTATTGGTAAGATTTCTTAAATTCCTGATTCTTTTATAAAAGACATGGTAGTGCTTATGTCTTGTTTGACTGGTCGAGATAGGGTAAGAGTATATGTGAGGGTAAACCCCCAAGACGATATACCACCGCTTTACCACCTTCTCCAGTAGAGTATATGTGAGGGTAAACCCCAAGACGCTATACCACCTGCTTTACCACCTTCTCGGTAGAGTATATGTGAGGTAAACCCCAAGACGCTATACCACCTGCTTTACCACCTTCTCCGGTAGAGTATATGTGAGGGTAAACCCCAAGATGCTATACCACCGCTTTACCACCTTCTCCAGGTAAGAGTATAAGTGAGGGTAAACCCCAAGATGCTATACCACCGTGGACTTGGTGTTCATGTACGCCTATTGGTGTTGTTATATCATGGATCACGGTGAGGAAAGATTCCACGCATGATTGATGTTATGGGCGTGACCCATGGTTATATTTGAGTAATGACTCGGGGCTGCGCCCCGACTTGATGTGGATCGCTATGTATTATGTATCAGTAGGTTGGCTATCATACATGTCTCCCGCTTTGTTTAGATCGTTATGATTTTATTACATTTCTCTGCTCACATACTTGGTACATTCTTCGATCGACTCCTTCGGGCCGCTCATGCCGCAGTTTAGGTACGCTGCTCGGTGATCGGCAGCGTAGGATCCTCGCCGTGGTTTTGGATAGCTCCCTCTGTTCAGGAGTTTATCTTTTTGGTATATATCCTTCAGTACAGGCTTTGTACAGTTTTGGGTACGGCGGGGCCTTGTCCCGTCATAGTTCAGTTTAACTCTTAGAGGTTTGTATTCATATGTGGGATTGGACTCATGTACAGTGTTGTGTCTGTTGTTTATGTATATATGGCAGCCTTGTCGGCTTTGCCCTTGCACGTACGTTTATATTAAAAAAAAAATGAGATGTTACTAATTACAGCAATGTACTTAGTTGTTAAGGTGCCTGTAGGCACCACCACGCCCGGTTCGGTGTACTGGCAAGGTGACATGCAACAGGGCCCTTTGTGATTTAGGGGCAAGCATAAATTTGATGCCTTTGTCAGTGTTTAAACGGTTGGAGTTAGGTGAGGCTAAACCAACCACGGTGAGCCTGCAACCGCACCCGGGGAAGATTGAGGATGTGCTTGTTAAAGTAGGAAAATTCTTTTTTCCTGCGGATTTCCTCATTCTTGACATGGAGGAGGATGCAGAGATCCCCATCATATTGGGGAGACCATTCTTGGCGACAGGGAGAGCCCTGATTGATGTAGAAAGAGGAGAGCTGACATTGAGGGTGGAGAAGGAAGAAATGGTGTTTAAAGTATTTAAACACATTATTGAGCCACCAGTCATGAGCAGGTGCTTTGCAATCAACACCATCAGAACCCCCTGTGAGCCAGTGCAAGCCAAACCGAGGGAGATAAGCCCACCAACGCAGGTACGTGATGCCGAACCTCCGCCAAAGCAGGTATGTGCTCCTGAACCTTCCCTTGAAAATAATTTTAAGAAGAAAAACAGAAGAAGAAAAAGAAAAATGTGGAAAAAATGGATTGGTTGTGGGATTAATATACCCCACACTTCTTGAGTTAAGGAACTTGCGTCCGGCTAAAAGACGTTAAAGACAACGCTACTTGGGAGGCAACCCAAGGTATTTTGATTTATTTTACTTTAATATAGTTAGTTTTTATTAAGAACAGTCTCACGGAGGTAGTGTTTGTGTTGTGATTGACAGGTGTAGGCCAATAAATTGGAGGGCGAAAACTGAAGAATAGCCAGGATTTCCAGAAAAACGGGTGAGCGCCGCGGCGCCAAAAGAGCAGAAAGGCGCAGGAAATTAAGCGCCGCGGCGCCAAAAATCCAGAAAATTCCAGAAGTCTAGGCGCCGCGGCGCCCAGGAGCAGGGCCGCGGCGCAGAAATTCCAGAAGAAGCGCAGTAAATTGGGCGCCGCGGCGCCGAGGCGGAAATCCAGAAAATAAAAGACGCCCTAATCCGACGGCCCTTTCTCCGAATCAAAAAATCCTGAGCCCCTCCCCTCTCACGGGATTCAATGCATTATCCACCGCCACCGCCACCATTTTAAACCAAGTCTGTAAGTGTCCTTTTCTTTTATTGTCTTTGAGTTTTGCACACATTGGGGACAATGTGTGATTTAAGTTTGGGGGGGGGTGTCTTATTTGTGTATTATTGTTGTAGTATGTTTGAGACTTTTTGATTGTTTTGTGTATTTTTGAGTCATAATTTTTTTTTCTTTTTTTGAGTCATAATTGTCTGTCAAAGATCATGCATGTTGTAGTTACTAGAAACACCTAGTGAAGTAAGGTGGAATAATGTGATGGAATTAGAAGCAACTATCTAAACACGTAGGTTAGATATGCCAAAAACTCATGAAATCTGTCTATTTGGAGTTTCTAATTGAATTGTGCATTGTAAATGATTAAAACCTATGTGTTATGATTGCTTGCTTTTTGAGGCGAAATAGTTAGGATATGCATGTTAGGGAGATAACTCAGACGTTTCTTTGTTAGCCAATTCTTACCACTCTTTTCTATCCCTGACATTAAAAATATCCCTAGTCAGCCCTGTTGAGCCTAAATATTGAACTTTTTCTTTGACACCCTATATTTCCATACTTGTGCCATAAGTAAAAATGTGAAATAGTTGGAATATAATGTGTTAAAAAAAAAAAAGCAAACAAGATTGATGCACCCCAATAAAAAAGTAATAAGAAATAGGCAAAAGCCTAAGTTTGGGGGTGCTTGTTATAATACACTTCACGCTCTCAAAACAAAAGAGGAGAAAGATAGATTTGAAGTGAAGAAAAGGAAATCAAAAGAAAAGGGAAACATTGAAAAGCTAAAGAGCTTATGGTACACAAAATGAGCCTAAATGCCTATTTTTACCTACTCATGCCTAAGCCTACATTACAACCCTTAAAAGTCCTGAAAATCTCTTATATACATATCCATGATTAGTGGAGAATAGCAAGTAAAAATGTCATAGGATTTTTGAAATTAACATGCATGATTCAGTATTTTGACTTTCATTAAGTATGATAAAAATGAGTTTGCGAAATATCTAGCTTAATGTGTTTAGAGTGCTAATATTTCATGCTATATGTTCCTGCATATTATTCTGCTAACCTTCATGTTTTTATAAGTAACACCAATGCAGCAAAGTGATCAATATCATTGAGTCTTTATTTCTTTCTTTTGATCTTTGCTCGAGGGCGAGCAAAGGTTAAGTTTGGGGGTATTTGATCAGTGTATTTTATATACACTTTTTGAGTCGTTTTTAGTGAGTCTTTTGTCCCCTTTTGTACAAATACGTGTCGTCTTAGGATAGATTTTCTGTTTTTTGATTCAAATTGGTTAAAATGGCTCTTTGGCGGAAAAGGAGCGAAAATAGGGCAAAAGTGGAGGTTCCAGAGCTTAAAATGCGAGAAAGTGGCGAACCAGGCACGGACACGGGCCAGCGCCGCGGCGCCTCCAGCCAGCAGGGCTGAGCGCCGGCGCCAATATCCATAGGTCTCGAGTTCCAGCGCGCGCTCCAGAAAGTGCACGCGCGCCTAATCTCCGAGCAAAGTTCCGGCGCCGCGGCGCCGACGCGGGAAAAATCAGGTTTTGGACGAAATTATGGGCCAGGCCTGAAGGAAAACCTTAAGGGCGGTTTAGAGGCTATAAAAAGAGAACCCTAGGCAGTTTTCAAGGGTTCCCTTTCTTGGACAAACACAAGACTTCTTGGAGTTGAAGATTGGAGACCATTACTTAGTAATTTCTTTTCTTTCTTTTACTTTATTTCAGTTTTTATGTTGGATATTGAATTAGTTCTTGTCATGTCAATGGCTAGGAACTAATTCTAATATAGGGCTTTCCATGTCAATTCACTTGAACCTTATTTTATGAGTTAATGCATGTTTATGGTTGTTCTTCTTATTGTTGAGATTTATCCAATAGTGTTTTGAATGCTTGGTAATTACTTGATCATTAATTATCATTGTTTATATGATTTCTAATCAAACTTCGAAAGGAGGAGGTTGTGACTATGTTGTAGTTGGGTAATCATAGGTCGAATTGGGGATGAAAATACCTCAATTACTTGTGTAGCGTTAACGGGGGTTTAAATACCTAGATTACTTGCGTAAACGCTAACATGATTTTTGTTCTTAATCCTCCTATAGAGTCATTCTTATCACCGAAAGGTAGAAAGGAGCGCTATTGGGGTTGAGTGTTTATATAGCCTTAACGGTAGTATAAAACGAATTAGTAAACCTGCTATCTCCAAAAGAAGAAGAACCATAATTTATTGCATTAATAAGTAATACAATCGGATAGTTGAGGAGACTTGGAAGCCCTATTTCCATCATCACTGAAGTAAACACATAGTTAATTAGTCTTTATAATTGTTAGT
Source organism: Przewalskia tangutica (assembly GCA_029844215.1). Lineage (NCBI taxonomy): Eukaryota > Viridiplantae > Streptophyta > Magnoliopsida > Solanales > Solanaceae > Przewalskia > Przewalskia tangutica. The sequence continues at coordinate 16,358,581 of CM056739.1, read as the reverse complement.
CATAATCAACAACTCAAATATCGGTTACCAAATAGATAACAAATGATAGATAATTGGTACCTGAGCACTAATCCCTGAGGACGATAACTCGGTCTTCAAGACTATATTACTTGAGTCGACAACGTGCACTTGCGTTAAAGTGTGTGCATTAAATCGCGCATCAGATAGCGTCGTCAAGATGTTTCTGATAGGCTGCCTTATCAAATAGGGAATATTCAGCAAAATCTTTAGCAGGGATTGTTGGGAACACTTTATCTAATACATACTCAATACTTTCTAACCTTAACACCAGACACATATTTTTTAACCAGTCAACTTGTTTGTTTCAACCAACATTTTGAGCGATAGATTCGACATTTTATACTGAAGAAACAGATAGACTTGAAATTAAACTCTAATATAATTTCTATTGAACACATTCGTTAACTAATTAACATGACCTTTAGTTTAATTAGCTCTCACTATTTTAAGGTACTCTTTGACCCCATGGAAGAATACTGACTCATATCAAATATGGTCATAATGGGCCAAGATCCAGGTTCATGTTATCTATGCATTTGTTGTGGCTGATAACTTCAATAACACAATCTGGCAGGTCTCTAAACCAATTACAAATAATTTGCAACTCTTGGTTGACCAAACGTTCTAAAAAAATGATATGCGTCTCTCGGCTTGTCTGACACTGTGGCGCCAAGACAACCTAGCAAGTCAACTCCGTTATGCGACTGGAATTATGTATCTTAGTGAGTTTTGTCTTATAGAGCAAACATTGTGGTGTAAATACTCATAAAGGTTTATCTCCCACTTCTATATTTAACATGCATCTATGAAAGAGTCTGAGTCCTCTTAGACTTAGAGCAAATGTTGTGGCATAAATACTCATCTCGCTGAAAAGGATTTTGCACTACAATCAATTATAACGGACGATGCGTTCATTTTAAAATGAGATTTGTATTAAATTTTGGGGAACATTTTTAATTCAGGGTATTAACCAAGATCCACTTTAACATGCTTTATCAAATAAAGCATCTTAACTACATGCAAAGTTGTTTAAGCACATATTGGGTACCGCGTTCCCAAAACATGATGTTAAGTGGTTCAAATACGTATTGGGCACCGCCCTACCCAAACAATTATTTGCGGACGCTATTCTAGTAATTTAAATGACAATCATTTAGCACATAAATAGTATACTTATCAAATAATATACTACAAAATAATAATCATGGGTTAAACATTCTGAAATCTGAAAATCTCACTTTCTGGATAGGTGGCGCCGCGGCACCAATCATTAGGGTCGCGACTCCATTGAGGCAGAAGCCTTTCGGCTTCTGCATCGAATTAGCACTGCGACACTCCACCATGGAGCTGAGGCGCCGCTGCGGCGCTTCTCCAAGGAGTCGCGATGCTGGCATGGCAGAAACATTTTGGCTTTTATTTGTGAATTAGGGTCGCGGTGTTCCACCATAAGGTCGCGGCGCCTACGGTCCAGTAAGTCCCGAATTTTAAAACGAAGTTTTAATCATGATTTCGGACCGTGACAAACGTCGTAGTGCTCCACCATAGAGCCACGGAGCCGCCTCGAAACCCTAGCAGGCACCGCGGTGCCCTATAGTAGGGTCATGGCGCTGACATCTTGACAGAACGAATCTGTGTTGATTTAAAAAAAAACAAGTTTCCAAACCCTAAATCCAATTTAGGGATCAGATCACGAGTCCTTCATTATCACCCATAAATATCAATAATACACATATCGACCATCATCCATTCCTACCCGTTCTTCACCGTGCACCATGTTCATAATGAACCAGTTTTCTGCACTAGACTTAGTTCGAGTTAAGACAGAATGACTTCCTCGATTTAGCGTAGTTGATAATTTAGGGTGATTACAAAAGGTCAATCGTTCTGTCAAGGTATGTAGGATTTCAAGTAGCCTTTTTTTAATTCAGTTTAAAGCTAATTTTACGTTTAACCCACATTATTATGATATTCAATTTGTTACATAACCATTAAGTCATCCTAGGCTCTGATACCACTCTAGGGTTTTGTAGGGTCCAAAACACATAAGTAAAGCACATCGGAAGTTTAAAATTTTGTTTAACTTACTTACCCCAATAATTTCGTCTGGTATAGTTATGTTACAATTGAAACCTGTAAATACTTAAACAAGATAACTCACAACTTATTTAATCTGGAATCTTTACTAAAGATGCACACGCGATTATCCCTTCGACTGCAAGCACTATGTTACAGTATATTTCTCTGTCAAGAAAGCCAGAAAATCTTGGCAGAGGTTCGAGAGAATTTTATTCTAAACTCTAAGTCTAGAATATAATGATTAAGTGTATAAAAATTATGGGGTAGTGTTGTTTATATAGGAGGATTTAGTTCACAAATCAGATTAGGGTTGGGCTCCAAGCCTGGCCCCAAAACGGAGATGTAGTGGGCCAGTCTAACTGGGCCTACTGTCGTGTCGGTGTCACGGCTCGGCCTAGTAGACGCCGCAGCGGTAGTCGGCTTCGTGGCTTAGCCTGGTAGGCGATGTGGCCCTTCACGTCCCGTCTCGTAATACATATTCAGCACGTTTAATTAAATCCAAAATTCAATTTTGACTTCATTAAATAATTTTCATCAAATAGAAATTATGCCAAATTTATTATCAATTTAAATATCTCGATTCTAAATCGAATATTTAATATTCTCTCAATACACCCTTAGACCTGAAATAAAATCGACATAGTGTGACCCTATAGGCCTTCACACATCGACACTAATCTAATTAAAGTCCATACGGAACTCCTAGACTGCGCCGTATGACGAACTCAATATGTGAAGTACGTTTACATGAATCCATCAAACATAACTTTTATGTGAGATGATAAATTTCTTTCATTCGCAACACACTCGATCAAGCTTACGATTTGACAAGCGTCTATCCAAACGGCTTGATCACTTTATCTAAGCTATACTAGTCGACAACTAGACCATATTCTAAATATGTCTCTTGCATTAGCCAATGACTTTTGTCGACCTAATATCACTGAGAAGCTGAGTGTTCTCTCGAATATCCAATTGAGGAATGAATCTTATTGTTGGCTCAACTACCACCTTAGTTTACATCGTAATGCACCCAACACAAGTTGTATCTTATCCTATAAGGAAATTAAACTTAGGACAGGGTCAAAGTACATTACTCTGTAAATAAGGTGTGTATTGACCTCAAGTCAAATGGCGTTTATCTCCCACACGCTGATAACATTCTAGACATGTATAACAAATAGTTTATCAGCAGGGTATACCAATACTTTCCAAAAGTATTCATGTGCCCATCACTAGTAACCTTTACTAGTAGCATGTGAGACATACTACATTCTCTAAGAATGTGATGCAGACCACATGTCGACTTATAACATATCATCGATATCCCATTCTCGATGATCATTAGTCGAGACTACTTTGAGAGTTACGCTCTATCATTAATATATTACTCTACTAATGATAATGTAAGCTCAAGGGATGCACATGAATGAATAATTACAAACAATCAAATAATAACTCAATAATCGCAAATTCCATAAATATATTAATCTCATTAATAATATGAATATGTTCAAGTTCATTTATCCCTAATAATGATTGTCTCTAGGACATACATACTTTCAAACGGTTGGTCATCAATTTAAGATTTCGCCATGACATATTTCAATTGGAGAAGGACGACTTGATCAGAATAGATATCAATCTCTGAAGATGTCGACGCTTGTGTCTATTCTTCCTTTTTTTCTTTTGCTTCCACCTTGTCTCTCTTCCACTTCAAATGTTCCTTTAAATATTCATGTATATTAGAGAATATTCTTCAAATATTCAAAGTATATATTGTATTTATTAGTATCATGTATTAAGGTAACTTAGGATTCTTACTGTATTAAGAATCACTTTTGTACAACTATATATATTGTGATTAATGAAAGAAATCTCTAAGGGAAATTATTCCAATATCTTACATGGTATTAGTAGCCTACAATCCCTAAACCCTAAAGTCTTTTCTTCTTCTTCGAAAAACCGTCGCCCCCATTCCTTCTCGACCGTGGTGCTTCTCTACTGACTTTCAAACCCTGTGGCTACCATATCTCCTTCTACCTCTCCTAAATCTACTGGTTCTACCTCTGGCTTAGTTGACACCCCACCTTCTTCTTCAAAGTCTTCTTTTCATCCGACTTTTGTTGTCACAAACGTCAAGAATTTTGTCCCTATTATTCTTGATCAAGCAGACTGTCAATATTCTATGTGGGTGGAACTGTTTTACATTCATGTTTGCGCGTACAATGTGCTCGACCATATTGATGATTCAATCCCTCACCCATCTGACATTGATGATTCAACATTGCGTCGTCTTGACATTATTGTCAAATAATGTATCTATGGTACCATCTCAAAGGACTTGTTGTGTACTATTCTGAAAACAGGTGCTTCGGCATGCGAACTTTGGGTACGCCTGGAGGAAATCTTTCAGGATAATAAAAATACAAGGGCGGTGTATTTAGTGGAGCAGTTCAACAACACACACCTTGAGAATTTTAACAACATGACCGAATACTGCAAACAACTGAAACTTGTTGCTGACCAACTTTCTCATGTTGGGACATCTGTTTCTGAGACCAATATGGTACTACAACTTGTTGCAGGATTACCAAAGGTGGAGTATGATACTCTTGCAACAATGATTCAATACTGATCCACTTCCATCTTTCAACAAGGCGCGTTCACAATTGTTGTTGAAAAGAAACACGACGTGCTAAACAGGATGAGCACAATAAAAAAGCATTAGCTGTTGAAAACCTGCAATCACCGATTATCTCCACTGCTGCACCACCGCAGGACAACCAGCAGCAGCAGACTCACGGTGGAGGCAGAGGCAGTAGGGGTTGTGGCTAAGGACAAAAGGGGAAGGGTCGCGGCAAAGGTAAACAGCAGCAGCAACAGGCTGCGTCGCAGAAGCAGCAGATCCAGTGGCCCCAGCAGTAGTTCCACGCTAACTAGGCCTCACCTGCTTGTCCATTCCCGATAGCAGGAGACCAATTTCAGCAGCAGTGGAGGCCCAGCATTCTCGGTCCAGCACCAACAGACCCATCTGATGTCAGCCCAGTAGATGTAACCCACTGATTTGGGCCATGCTTTCAACACTCTCACTCTACAACCGCCTGACAATAATTGATATATGGACTCTGGAGCCACATCACACCTGACCAACTCTTCAAGTAATTTTTTTCAACTGCTTCAGTTAAAGTATCTTCAATACATTACTATTGGCAATGGTCACCGCATTCCAATTGCAGGTTATGATAATACACACATTAAAAATCTCCATCCACCATTTTCACTCAACCATGTCCTCTACGCCCCTCAAATTATTAAAAAGTTGATCTCTGTTAGGAAATTCACTCGTAATAATTGGGTGTCTGTACATTTTGATCATTTTGGTTTCTCTATGAAGGATCTCAATACGGGAAAAATTCTTACGCGATGCAATAGTGTGGGAGACCTCTACCCTTTTACAATTTTTTCCGCTGTCAGAACTCAACAACCAGTCTCCCTTGCTGCATTGTTTCCATCCACCTGGCACAATAGGCTCGGGCATCCAGGATATCATGTTTTTTCTTTTCTTAAAAATAATCAGCGTATTAAATGTAATAATGGGAAACTTGTCCAAAACTGTTTTTCTTGCCCGCTTAGTAAGCATACTCGTCTTCCTTTTCTGTCTTCTATGAGTATTACAGTTTCACAATTTGATATTGTTCATGCTGACTTGTGGACCTCTCCTATTGTTAGCTCTCTAGGTCACAAATTCTATCTTGTTTTGTTAGATGATTTTTCATATTTTGTATGAATTTATCGACTGAAATTCAAATCTGAGGTTTTTGCTAAATTTCTTGAGTTTCATAAATTTATTAAAACTCAGTTTGAAAAATCCATAAAATCCTTTCAATGTGATAACGGACATGAGTTTAATAATTCAGTTTTTCATAATTTTTGCTTCCAACAAGGAATGGTGTTCCGCTTCTCTTGTCCTTACACTTCACCTCAAAATGGTAAAGTTGAATGAATTATTCGTACTATTAATAACATGGTATGTACCCTCCTTTTTCATGCATGTCTGTCATCATCTTTCTGGGTCTATGCTGTCAAAATGGTAGAATACCTCCTAAATATTTTACCTACTAGCACCCTACAAAACAGGACCCCCAAAGACATTTTATATCGTAGGACTCCATCTTATGACCACCTACGAATCTTCGGTTATCTGTGTTATCCCAATCTCACTTCCACCACCCCTCATAAGTTGGCTCCTCGAACTACACCTTGTGTATTCTTCGGTTTCCCACCCAACCATAGAGGTTATATGTGCTATGACTTGTCCACTCGTCAAATTCACATCTCTCGTCATGTCACGTTCGATGAGACGACATTTCCATTTTCGAACCCTCAGAAATACAAAAAACCAAACTACTCATTTCTTGATGAACCGGTCCTATCTCCTAGCATTCTAAGCCAACTCACTCAAATATTGTCTTCGGCACTGCGGTCCCTAAGGGATGCACCGTGGTGCCATTCTTCCAGAATGCCCACTGTTTCTGCCTCACCTTTAGTGCCGCGGTCCCTTGGGGATGAACCGTGGTGCCATCATTCCAGTGAGCAAACTCTCTCTGACATGCCTTTAGCGCCGCGGTCCCTTGGGGATAAACCGCGGTGCCATCCTTCCTGTGATCCAGTCATATTGGATCCAGCTACTCCATCACAGCCACCACCCACTATTCTCAGTCACCAAATGGAAACTTGTGCCAAACACGAGATTTTCAAACCTAAAGTCCAGTTTAACCTGTCTACCCAAACCATTTCTCCACTTCCAAAGAACCCAAAATTGGCCAAACTTGACCCTAATTGGAATGTGGCCATGTCTGAGGAATATAATGCTTTAACTAAGCAACATACTTGGGATCTTGTTCCTAGACCAGATGGGGTGAATGTGATCAGATGCTTGTGGCTTTTTCGTCACAAATTCAGATATAGTGGTGTTTTGGAATGCTACAAGGCTAGACTAGTGGCAAATGACACTAATCAGCAGGAGGGCATTGACTGTGGTGATACTTTTAGCCCAGTTGTTAAATCGCCTACGATTCGTACTGTTCTTAGTATTGCTATGGGTAAAAAGTTGTCGATTATCAGCTGGATGTCAAGAATGCATTTCTTCATGGGGATTTGAAAGAAATTGTATACATGCATCAGCCACCTGGTTTTGTTCATCCTATTGTTCCTCATTATGTTTGTCGTCTCAAGAAGTGACTCTATGGTCTAAAGCAGGCAGCTCGTGCTTGGTATGACTGGTTTGCCAGGTATATTATGCAGATTGGGTTTATTTGCAGCATGTGTGACACCTCTCTGTTCATTTTTCATCATGGTAGTGACATCGCTTACTTGTTATTATATGTTGATGACATTGTTCTCATTGCCTCATCTGATAAGTTAAAAAATGACATTATTGCTCTTCTCAAAACTGAATTTGCTATGACTGATTTGGGGAAGCTGAGTTACTTCTTGGGTTTATCAGTCACTAGATCTGCAGATACTATGTTCCTGAGTCAGCGTAAGTATGTAGAAGAAATTGTGTTCAGAGCTAAGATGTCGAATTGCAAGGCTATTCCCACTCCTGTTGATTCGAAATCCAAGCTCAGTGCTTCTGAGGGTGATCCAGTGTCTGATCCTACTCTCTATCGAATTCTTGCAGGTGCTCTTCAGTACCTCACTTTCACCAGGCCCGACATTGCATATGTCATCCAGCAGGTGTGTCTGTTCATGCATGCTCCGAGGGAACCCCATTTTGCTGCTCTTAAGCGTATTATCAGATACATTAAGGGCACTCCTGACTATGGGTTGCATCTCTACCCCTCCGCTCCGAACAGGTTGCTCTCTTACACAGATGTTGATTGGGCAGGGTGCCCAGACACGAGACGCTCTACTTCAGGCTATTGTGTGTTCTTATGGGATAATCTTATCTCTTGGTCTGTCAAGCGACAAGCCACGTTATCCCGCTCAAGTGCCGAAGCAGAATATATGGGTGTTGCTAATGTAGTTGTTGAGATCTGTTGGCTTCGAGAATCTTCTCTTGGAGCTAAGTTGTCCATTGCGTAAGGCATCTATAGTCTATTGTGATAACATAGCTGCTATTTATATGTCTCATAATCCGGTCCAGCATCAGCGGACCAAACATATTGAGATGGATATTTATTTTGTCCGTGAGAAGGTCGCAAGTGGTCTTGTCAAAATTCTACATGTACCCTCCTACTATCAGTATGCAGACATCTTCACAAAGGGACTATCTAGACAACTGTTCACAGAATTCAGATTCAGCCTGAGCATTCGGCCTCCTCCCGCTCCGTCTGAGGGTGTGTATTAGCGACTATTCTTCAAATATTCACAGTATATATTGTATTTATTAGTATCATGTATTTAAGATAACTTAGAATTTTTACTGTATTAAGAATCATCTTTGTACAACTATATATATTGTGATTTTGAAAAGAAATTGCTAAGAAAAATTATTTTAATATCTTACCAGGTAGGTCATAAATAGTTGTACAGCATGATATTTTTTCAATGGGTAAATGCACCATATTCAGTTTTCATAGACGAATCAAACATAGTACGCTTCTCAGTTTCAGTCCCACTACCAATGACATGTGTAGGGCCATACCATCGGGATAGTCATCACAAGAAAATGTTCTTTATTCACTTCAGTAGCTTCATTTGATTATTGTGGGGAAACAAATATTGTACATATACCACGTGCCTCCTCGTGGTAAATGATTTTCCAAATCTCTCGCAACAAGTCATAGTCTTGAAGCCCCTCGCATCTGTACTTGGATAAATTTATACTTTTTTCTTTCTTTTTCTGTAAAATATTGAAACACTGGAAAAAAAAAATAGCCTACGGTGACATTTGTGTGACGGTTTTTTTAAGTGATAAAATTATGACATTTGTGTGACGAATTTTTTAAGTGTCATAAAATTATGACATTTATGTGACGATTTATTTAAGTGTCATTTGTTTCAAATTAGTTTGGATATATATATATATATATATATCATTTTATTCCTTATTTTATAGTATCTATTTAGGTCTTTTTTATTCCAATAATTATTTCAGCCCACTTCTTCATTCAGTACATTCACTCCCGCCAAATAATTCAGCCCTCATAGAAAACTTCGATCATTCAGTACTCATAGAAAATATCGATCCCGCCTAATAATTCAGCCCTCTTCTTCATAACCCTTTCACTCTTTCACTCCCAGAACCCTTTCACTCTTCTTCATTCTCCTTCACTCTATCACTATATTCACACTCTTTCACTCATTCTCGTGCTTCCCCTTTACATCTCGTGTTTTCCGTGGAATTCTCTGATTAGGTTTGTCACTTTTTCAAATTTTTATCATTGTATTTAGGAATTTGATATATAATAAGCATAAATCGTCTCCTCATTCTACAACCATAACCCTAGAGTCAACTGGTTTGTGATTGTTCAGTTTTTCGCTTTTTTTTTTCAAGCTTTACTCATTGTTGTTTGAGGATAAGAAAAGGGGGAGGGAAAGTGAGAATTGGGAATTTCCACAAGCTTCTGCTTGCGCAGAAGAGGTACAGTCATGGTGTTTTGAGCTTTGTCCGGAAAAATTAGAACCCTAGATGGTCGTTTGAAGATTCAAAAATCAAACAACCCTCTGTCGGCGAAGAATTTCTAACCAAATCAACTTTTGGGGGTTTTCGATTCAGCTTGTCGGAATTCGGTGTCGGCGAAGGGTTTTTCGACGACCCTCATCGCAGCTTCTAACAGAGGTAATCCTTATTATTCCTAAGTTTTATATCAGTTATAAGGTCTTATTTGTGTCACTAGTTTCTAAGAGAGTTTCCGGAAATGCTAAATCTGGGTATTCGTCCCCGTGTTTCTATATACCCTTCAACATGTTGTTAGGTAACGGTGCAAACTTCATCTGGACAAAATTTTAACTTATCCAAGAAGAACTTGAAAAAGGAAGGTAATCTTCTCTCGTCGCACCTATTTAAATCTTCTCTGGAGGCTTTTAATTTTCCATAACTTGTTTTTGTGTTTCATCACTCTCATTATTGTCCTTTAATTCCTCCATATTAACTGTTTCATTTTCTATTTCATTTTCTGTCACATTATTACTAGGCAGTAGTTTTCTTTAGGACAACATCTATTTACATAAACTATGGGAGGAGGTAAAAATTGTGCCTCTTTTGATATCCAGATTTAGGCATTCTAAACAGTATTTAGCTGAATGATGGTGGCACTTTTTTTGGAGTGTTTGGAACTTTTGTATACTCCCCTCCCGCAGGGAGTGTTGTTGGGATTATCCAATACTGCAGGTGTCTTCGGTACAGCTGCAACTGGATACATACTACAAAAAGGTATTTATATTGTATATTTTCTTATTAGCTTGGTGGTTCTGAATGAGAACGTCGACTTTAAGTTTATTCAATGATATTCCTGTATTATCCTTGTGCAGAGTCTTAAAATTGAAATCTATCAGGTATGAATTTTAGTTGTGCTTGCCTGCAACTTAATCTTTGCCTGGTAAATGCAATTGTAGGAGAGTTAAAATGCTACCGTTAAATTAAGCCACAACAATGTTAAGTACCATGTCAAAGCTACACTGTTGCATATCTAATGTGCCTATCTTAATGCACTTGATGAACAGGAAGTAACTGCTAGAGTATTCATGCCTCTGTTTGAGTGTCCATCATATCGCTGCAAGGTAAATAAAGCAAAAGGGAACCTCATCCTTCAACTTCGGGCATCAAAGTTCTTGAAGTTTCAAGAGGTTTATTTTCTTGCATTAAATCTTAATTACAATATCAATATTGTAGCACAGTTGTTTTACATTTCTGATAATGATTCAGGCCAAAATTCAAGAATTGGCTGAACATGTCCCCAAAGGTCACATTCTCCGATCAATGACAGTGCACTTTAGAGGAGAACTTACCAGGGAGGTTGGTGATCTTTTTTTTTTTGTTTATATTTTTCCTCAGAAGTGTTTTTGAAAGGAGTTTGTCTAGATGTATGTCTATGTGGAGTAAATGCTAAGGACAGTAAACTGCTTTCTTGATTGAGTTAGTTGGCGAGATAAAATGATACCCACAAACTTAAAGCTTCCAGAGAACATCTTCTTGAAGGGGTTCCTCTAAAGCTTTCACTACCAACTTAAGTGTAACATATGATGTTTTTCTAAAAATTGCAGGTATCTCCAGGTGATGTTGTTGAACTGTCAGGCATTTTTCTACCTATGCCTTACACAGGATTAAGAGCTATGCGAGCTGGGTTGATTACATATATTTACTTGGAAGCAATGTATGTTAGCCATTTCAAGAAAAAATATGAAGAGTAAGCTATTATTATTTTTTTCATTTCTACAGATTTGTTTCGTCTTCTTGTTCTGCTAGTAGTCCATTTTGGTAGATTTTGTCTTCTACTAACAACATGAAAAACATAATTGAATGCAAAATGCATCACTTTTTCCTTGAAGAATCAGAGTCTGCCTTTTAGCACATTGAGGACTCTGAATTCTGTCTTCATGTTCTGCTAATAGTCCTTTTTGAGATGGATTCTGTCTTCTACTAGCAACTGGAAAAACTTTGCCGAATGCAAAATGCATCACCTTTTCTTGAAATATTATGCTTGGAATAGGTTCAAACTACTTCAGATCAAATTTATATCTTTTTTGGTTTCCTATTTAGAATGTTAAGAGGGTACTACTTGTAAATTTAATTTACGTATAATCCTTTCCTCAGAAAAAAAATTACTTATTCACTGCTGAAATAGAAAATACAAGGTACTTATACTTGCTAAATTTCTTAGTAATGAAGATATGATTAATAAGTTTTCGGATGCAGTTATGAACTTAGAGGAGATGAGGAAGAGCAGATTGCACGGTTAGCTGAGGATGGAGATATCTATAACAAGTTGTCTCATTCCTTGGCTCCTGAAATTTTTGGGCATGAGGATATCAAGAAAGCTCTTCTTCTTCTTCTAGTAGGTGCTCCTCAATGAAAGTTGAAGGATGGTATGAAGGTAACTTCTCCGGCCTATATTGAAATTCGGCTTCTGCCTATCACTCAAATTAATAATATCTGATTCATCTTTATGACAAAAAAACTCAGATCAGAGGTGATTTACATATATGTTTGATGGGTGATCCTGAGGTAGCAAAAACTCAGCTTCTCAAACACTTAATAAATGTTGCACCAAGAGGTGTCTACACAACTGGTAAGGGTAGCATTGGAGTTGGTCTAACTGTTGTTGTTCAGAAAGATCCAGTAACTAATGAGATGGTTCTTGAAGGCGGAGCACTGGTGAGAACAAATTATTTTTTTTCCCTCTACTGCATCGAGTTTTGGAAAATATCATAGTGTGAGCAATCTGCATTAGGAGTTTGAACTGTATCAAGCATCTTTCAGTGATCTAGATGGTGGAGTTCTAAGCCCAAAATATATTACATCAGCTGGTATTAAAGAATGACATTTTCACAACAGCTAGACAGAGGTAGAAACAATTACACATATGCTAATTATGGCTGCCTTGATTGGGTACCTGATTCTTTTAAATTTAAGCTGATGTACCTGATTCTTTTAAATTTACATTTTTGTTCACAAATCTTGATAACTAACTATGGTTATTATTTTCCTCCGTTAAATGAGAGCAGAATTCATGACTACATGGATTCACAGCCTGCGATAAATGAAAGGATGGGAGTTATTCTGGTTGACTGGTACATAAAATATTTGAGCTAAATCAAGAGGCTCTTTACATTAACAGTAATATAATTGATCGTTACCTAGCTGTGACGACTACATCAAGGAGGGACTTGCAGTTAGTAGGCATAAGTATTATGATCATTACCTCCAAATATGAAGAAATTGGGGCACCCGAGGTACACATTTTCAATCAATCACACCAAGTCCAACTACGTATCAAACTTAATTTGAAGAGATTGTCCTGTTGAAATAAACTGAATTCTAAATTGATATCTGCTTAGTGGAAAGGAACACTGAAGTAATAATTTGTGTTGCTTCTGGCAGGCTGCAGCAAAGCCTTAAGGCTTTATGTGTAGGAACTTGAGGCAAAAAGGACACTGTGAGGCATTACGATGCTAGCCTTGAGATACTTGATAGTGACTCTTGCCAATCTTATGATTATAGCTGAGTGTGATTTTAGTTTTTGTTTTCTTGAAGTTCATGCAAGTATTTAAATGTAATTTATGTGTCAATATTGCAGGGGTGAGAATGTGATCATAGAGAACTTCCACCAAGGTTTCACTCACATTTTTGAGTCATCCTTCGACAGTACAGAAGGTGTTGCAGAGTATATAGATCACCCCGCTCATGTTGAATACGCAAATACATTGCTACCTCATCTGGAGAAAGTCCTCGTCATCGACTACAAACCAGAGAAACTCAGTCCCTAAACTGCATTCACAAATGAATGCATTTACTAATAGGTATATGAATTTTACTTTGATGTTCTGAAATCTAATAAGAATGACAGACCTTTCTAAAGGGTGTGTGTCTTTCTTGTTTGAAACTATTGTATCACTTGATATCCAATAGTGCGAGTAACACCTTGTTTGGACGGTTGTTACATATCGTTTCATAATGTATCGTATTGTATTGTATTATATTGTATTGTATTGTATTGTATTATATTGTATTGTATTATAGACATTACTAGTATTTGGAATCAGTTTCGACAACCTTTGTTTGCTTGTATGTTGTCTAAATTTTCTCACTACCTTTGACAGGAAGAACGAGAGGAGATTTTGAAGTCCTCTAACGCAGTTGGCATTGTGTTGGTTGGCTGCCTTGCCTTACTGACTTACAAGCTCCCAATCAAGAGAGGATTAGGTATATCATAGCAATCCTCTATGGTTTGAGTAGTTGCATCTCTCTGTATGTTGAGTGGTTTTCTAGAGAAACTGTCAGTTTTTAAGTTCTAGCTATTTTGGAAAACTGCTATTTTGGGAACACTTTGTACAAATTCTAGCTATTTAATGTATATTTTTGGTGTTATTTAAATTATTAGCCCATTTCATTGTTGTAATTTCAATTTGCAATATTGAAATTAAATTCCAAAAAAAACGCCAAATTTAATTTTTCCGCCATATTAAAATAAATTATTAATTTAATAGAAATTTAAAAAAAATTGAATCAAATTTAAATTTAAGTGACAATTGTATGACGGGTAAAAACTGTCACATGTAGTGTGACCTTTGTGTGATGAGTAATAACCGTCATCCTTTTGTGACATTTGTGTGACAGGTAAAAATCGTCATACGTCGTGTGACGGTTCCAGAACCGTCATCCTTTTGTGACAGTGGCAAAGATGACACTTATAGGAACCGTCATCTTAGGGGTTAGATGACGATTTTTACCCGTCACCGTAGGGTGTTTTTCTTGTAGTGAAACAAAATAGTAGTTCAACGTGCATAAATGTAGAAAATGCATACTTTTACTCATCTATCGGTTGGAAATTTATTAATGTGGAATAAAGTTTATCCGGTTATTTAGACTCGAACAATTGGGGCCCCGCACGTCGGAAACGTCGTTTCCACACACGTGCACACATTATACCAAGAATCGTAAATTTCATTAGTGAAAGAGATATTGATACGTAAGTAAAATGTTTGATACATAGAATGACGGACGGTCATTGGCCAAATGACAAGTGTTCCACGTTGGTAAATGAAGGAAAACGTGTGCATATTGTAAAGATGGAACGGGTCAGAAAGGGTCGCGAAGCCGAGAATGGCCACGGCGCCGGGGAGCGTCGCGGCCAACCCCGTCGGGGCCGCGGTGTCTTAGAGGCTCAGCCACGGCGCAAATTTCATCCCAAGTTATTGGAGTCGCGGTGCCACGGCGCTTCCGAGGCTCAGCCACGGCGCTACCCAGACGGAAAGTCTGAAATAAAAATCCGATTTTTGGAGATGTTTGGGATGCCCTCAATGGCATTCATTCTAGCATTAGTCAGCTATTATTTGGCTGATAAATGGGTGTCATTACTTGGGAAATTCATTGTCATTATATGGGTGATTCAATGTCATTACTAGGCACTTGAAGAGACAATTCTTACACTATAAATTGAGGTCTTTGGCTCAATTGTTAAACACTTGTACTGCACAAAATGTTCTTCCTCTCTAGCATTCTTTCAATACTCAAAAGTTCTTCAAGAGAAATACTTGAGTTTTCTTTGCTCAAGTGTGTTAAAATTATTTTAACTTGGGAGACTATTGCCTAGTAACGTAAAAAGGATATATACGTGGCAATCTTGTTTTAAAGAAAAAGTGTCATCACTCGACTCAACAATAATTCAGATCAAGTGTTGGTTCTAGTTTCCAGTTATTTGTTAAGATTATTTCTTTTGTTGTAATCTTTTGTTCTTCATTTTTCCTAGTTCTTATAATAGGTGTTTGCTATTTCCCGTTGTTGCTTTCATTTAGCTAACAATTTTAAGATAAGATTGTTTTAGTACATAGTTAAAATAACTGGACTAGAACAATTTGTTTCTGAATCCGCTGCTGCTACTCAAGGCAATACTTTTGTCTCTCCCTCTGTTGCTGCTACTCAAGGTAATACTTTTGCCTCTCCCTCTGTTGCTGCTCCTCATGGAAATACTTCTGCCTTCCCCACTGCTGCCCAAGGACAACCAATGGCTTTCCTACTACTTAAGGGAATGTCAGAATCCCTCCACCTATTGGGTTTCACCATGAACGCCCTGAAAAGTTCAGGGGAATTTATTTTAAAGGATGGAAACAGAAAATATTGTCTTTCCTAACCGTGATGGGTGTGGCACACTGTATCACAGAAGACCCTCCTAAAACAGGAGTTGGTGCGGACCCTCAGTCTATTGATACGGCTAAAGGGGGCCAAGGTTTCGAGGCTCGCCTGGAAATGACTCTTGATGCATGGACTCATAATGATTTCATGTGTAAGAACTATATCCTGAACTTCTTGTCAGACCCGCTCTACATGGTGTATTACATAATAGGCTCTACCAAAGAGTTGTGGGAGAAGCTTCAGAAGAAGTAAAACGCACAGGATGCAGGTACAAAGAAATTCATTGTTGGGAAATTCTTGAAATTTCAAATGGTGGATATCAAGACAATGATGTCTCAAGTCCAGGAGTTCCAAATGATTCTACATCGCATGGATTTTGAGGGTATGAAACCAAATGAGTAATTTTTGGTTTCATCATTGATTGAAAAATTGCCTCCCTCGTGGAGTGAGTTTATGAGTTACTTAAAACTCAAAACAAAGTAAATAACCTTTGAAAAGCTTATTATCAAACTCCAAATTCAAAAAGATAATAAGAAGTCCTTGTTCATCAATTTCGGTCTTCCCCAAAACATATGGGGAGATGTTGTCCTTACCGCAAATACAATTCTTTATAGAGTTCTACATAAGGGTAAGGACAAAACTCCATATGAGTTATGGAAGGGAAAGAAACCCACCTAAAAATACCTGAAGGTCTGGGATTGTTTGGTAAAGGTTGAAGTACCTAAGACAAAGCAGGTCAAGATTGGACCTAAGACTGTAGATTGCATTTTCATCGGATATGCAAATAATAGTAGTGCTTATCGCTTCTTAGTGCATAAGTCAGATGTATCAGATATCCACGGGGGTACGATAATGGAATCAAGGAATGCCCAATTCTTTGAGGTTACTTTTCCCAAAAAGGAAAGAGACATAAACTCTCACAAACAAATTTACGAACAAAGCTCTCAGGAACCAGGAGTCATTGACTGCCCGAATCTAAATGGTTCAGATCTAGTAGACACTGAATGTTATACCCCGTAGTTCCGGAGTATGTATGTGAGGACGTACGTACGAATGTATAAGCCCTAATTAGGGTAAGAATGAAAGAATTGTTTCCGACGGAAAATATTCCGAACCTTGTGAAGGAAATTTTTATGTTTCAATATTTTTATGGAATTTTTCCGAGAGATAAATATTTTGGACCAATAGGAGGGCGACACGTGTCACCCCAAGAAGACATAGTGGACGCTTTTTTTTTTGCAAGAATTAGTGGACAAGTAAAATGGTCAAAGTCTTGCATGGCATTTGTGGGACAAGTGGAGAAAGGAACCTACACAAACTATCTATATCATACACATGTTTCAATCCTAACCCTTGGTTGTACTATATAAACCCCTCTAGTTGATGAAAATCTTCCACATTTAGAACATTTCAAGACTTGAAAATATTTCCCTCTCCCTTCTAGCTAGTTCTCGTCCAAACCCCCATTTTCTTGAGCAAATGTTGTCCAAAAATTCTTAAACTTATAATTGTTCTTCCTTAATGTATTAGGAAGATTATTAACCAAGAGTTAGACAAGATTTCACACCCCTAGCCTCAAAAATCCCCCCTTGGCCGAGAGTGGGCAGATTTTCGGGACTGTTTTGGACAGATTTTTAGTCAAATTTGGAAGGGAATATCTCCTAGCATATTAGGAGTTTTTGGGTGTTTCAAAAGCCTAAAATGAAGTTCGTCGAGTCTAGTTTCCAACGCAACACACCTCTCGTAGATAAGACACTGGAGTAGATAGTTATCAACGTTACAAGTTCAGCTGACGAAGCAGTGGCTAAAAATCTGGACAGTCACGTTTTTTGGGCTATTTTGAGGTAATGAACCTTAACCTCTTTGTGAAGTTGATTATTATGTATATATGGATATTATACATATACTGGAAGTACATTATGAAGTATGAGACATAAAGAAAGATTTGGATCTTGTTAAGATGTTAAAAGGAGAATTGGCATATTATCCATTAAAATGGTAAAAATGTATCCATTACTTACTAAGAAGTTAACAACAAAGGAACTATAACTTATATAAAGATTGGAATATAAGTTGGAAGACTAATGAAGTAATTGGATAAGTAAAATTATAAAAGTTGGCCAAGGACCCCAACTTAAGGACCGAATTTACTTTGGACCGTATTTACATTGTTGTTAAGGGGAAGATTGTTAAATCGCGTTCCGTTTGGGCGTGTGATCCCCTTCTTTTATTATTGTTGTTATGAAGGAGAGATTGTTAATCGCGTTCCGTTTGGGCGTGTTATCCCCTTCTTTTATTATTGTTGTTATGAAGGAGAGATTGTTAATCACGTTCCGTTTGGGCGTGTTATCCCCTTCTTTTATTATTGTTGTTATGAAGGAGAGATTGTTAATCGCGTTCCGTTTGGGCGTGTTATCCCCTTCTTTAATTATTGTTGTTATGAAGGAGAGATTGTTAATCGCGTTCCGTTTGGGCGTGTGATCCCCTTCTTTAAATTTCGAAATTATTGCGCCTTATTTATGGCATGTTGGTTACTATTATCGGGTCTTGAAAAAGGTGGAGAATTGAGTAGAAACGGGGGAAGTGCTGCCCAATGTTTCGTAGACTAAGAGAAATCTTACTTAGAAGAATCCCACGAAAAACTAGAAGTTGATAGGCGTGTTTTGAATATTATAGGTTGACACTCTGCGCACGACATATCCGACTTGGCAAGTGGATTTAGCTGAGGAGGTATGTGATTCTTCATATTCTCTTGAGCATGATATTTGTGAAATACATATATATAGTGCGGTAGACGCACGTGTGTTGAAGGAGTTGATTTCCCTTTTATGTCTTTGACTTGATTCTAGTTAAGTGACTTGTTATAAAATGTTAAGGACTTGAATTATGTTAAAAAGTTGTAAAACCTCATTCATGAGTAATGAGTACTTGGTCTTTAAAAAGAATAAGTTATCTTAAATTCGAAAATGAGAGTAGTTGTCCTTGGATGTTTTAAAACATAAAATGTTATAATAGCTTTATGGGAAGTTAGTTATAACGACTTTATGAAAATGAAGAAAAGGCTTTTATTATTGGTTTTAAAATGGTATTGTCTTGATTTTTATTTAAAAAGAAAGTATGGAAATTGTTTTGGTTTACTTAAACAATAGTTACTCTATTTTGGATACTACGAGTGTTAGTATCCGGTGACGTTTGTGAAAGAAATGGGTCTTTTTAAAAGAATTAAAGTATGTAGTACTTTGGGGTTAAAACCCAGATTTTTGGCATAAAATGAAAGTACCTTGAGTTGTGTGTAACTTGCCTATGTTTGCTTGTGATAGCCTTGTTGTTCAAGTGTTGTATCCTTATGTTACCGCGTCTCTCGGTGGAGGGCCGGTTATATTGTCGTTACATGGACATGTTTACACCGATGAAGAATTTTGGGGGCATGCGGCCATGCGGCGGGTTAAACTCCCGGTCATGTTATTCTTGATTATTTTGGGCATACTGACACGATGGGCGGCCCACGGGTATGCTTCCACTATGATAGTCCATGGACATACTGACTCGATGGATGGTCCACGGTTATGCGGCCATGATGAGGGTTCGTTTCCCTGTTAATAGTGTTATTCCATGGACTAGCTCTCCATGAGGTTTTACTGATTCGGCTTGGTATCTGGTAGTTGGCTCTCGTCCTTGCCCCGGTCGTGGCTGATTCGGCTTTGGTATCTGGTAGTTAGCCTTCGTACTTACCCCGTTCAGTTTAGTGGCTAAGTCTCGTGATCCGGCTTTGGTATCTGGTAGTTGGCTTTCGTACTTGCTCCCGTCAGCGACGTGACGCCGGTGGTATCTGGTAGTTGGTCTTCGTACTTGCCCCGGGTCAGCTTCGTGGTATAGTTATATAGTATTGTTGGTACGGCTTTGGTATCTGGTAGTTGGCTTTCGTACTTGCCCCGGTCAGTTGATGATGCGGCTTTGGTATCTGGTAGTTAGCCTTCGTACTTGCCCCGTACGGTTTTATGACACAGGTGGGACCTGGTGTTCATGTGTACTCCTTGGTGTTGTTATATCATAGATTGCCGGCAGTGAGAAAGGAATTCCACAGGCATGATTGATGTTATGGGCGTGAGACCCATTGTTATATTTTGAGTGATGACTTTGAGGGCGTGAGTCCCTAACCTGACACGATTGTTTATAGATTGTGAAATGGTATCTTTTTAGAGACAAGGTTGATGTTCATTACTCTTGTTGTTAGCCGGGCTTTGTGAAACGCATTTTGATTGTCATATTTGTCTCCTGCTTTATATATACTATTATGATTTCATTCTGATATTTTGATTTCACATCTGTCACGACCGAACCGGGCAGTGGTCGTGCCTTACTGGGCACCCTAGTGATACAACATCAGAGAAAATCAGCGGAAATAAAAACATGAACATGAATTAAGAGAAAAGATAAATAACCAGGTCAACCAAAACAGTTGCCCTCATCATATATACATAAAAATACCCGAACAGTTATCCTTTTTACAAACCCTGCCCACAACAAGCATGCACTCTAAGATTTTTACATGACTATGGCGGGACGGGCCCGCCATACCACGAATGTATAAGAATCTGCACTGTGGTAACATACCAAAAGATAAGCCTCGAAGGAACGGAGCTTCAACACATTGAAATGTGATCTATAAGCGGGATCGGCGATCGATGTACCTTTTACCTGCGGCATGAACGCAGCCCCCCGAAGGAGGTCAGTACAACAGGTACCAAGTATGTGAAACTGTAAAATACTGTAAATGAAATCATAATAGTCTATAAAGCAGGAGACATATATGATAACCAAACTACAGTTCACAACATAAAGCGATGTCAAGTCGGGGACTCACGCCTAAAAGTCATCCCCATGCCGTGGAACTCCTTCCTCACCGCCAGCTCTAGGTACAAATCATGTGATCATATAACGATACGAGGTCTCGGCCCATCTTATGGACCCAATATAGAAAAGGGTGGAATACATTCCCGGATGAACCGGTAGTCAAGTGAAATACATTCCCGGATGAACCGGTCCTCAAGTGAAATACATTCCCGGATGAACCGGTCCTCAAGTGAAATACATTCCCGGATGAACCGGTCCTCAAGTGAAATACATTCCCGGATGAACCGGTCCTCAAGTGAAATACATTCCCGGATGAACCGGTCCTCAAGTAAAATACATTCCCGGATGAACCGGTAATCAAGTGAAACACATTCGGATGAGCCGTAGTCGAGTGAAATACATTCGGATGAGCCGTAATCAAGTGATATACATTCCGGATGAACCTAGTCGAGTAGAACACGATTTACACAACAAGGCTATCACACGTAACATGGTCAAGTTTCATAACAACAAGTATAAGCAAGTTACACACGACTCAAGGTACTTTCATTTTATATCAAAGTCGGATTTTTAACCTTAAAGTACTACGTCCGTTAAATTCCTTTTAAGATCCATTTCTTTTACAAAGGTCACCCGATACCTGTAGTATAAAATTTGAGTGACTAACATTGTTAAGTAAACCAAAATGCTTTCCTTTGTAAAAATCAAGTAACAACCTTATTTTCCAAACGTTCAAGTTTGCCTAATTTGAATGCCCAAGTTTCTCATTTTAGAAAAGGTTTCGTAGCTCATAGTTTTAGTCCTTTAAAACATAATTCTCCTTTAAACGCTTTTGAGAAACATATGTCTTATATGTGAGTAGGTTATTCTTGTTTATAATCAATATTATTAAGCGACCACGATCTAGGAAATGTAATATCATTTTGTCTCATCTTAGCTTATGCAGATGGAGGTTTCTACTTGGTTTTAATAATACTTCATTAGTCAATACATTTTCCTTTTATTAACGCGGATGGTTTGTCGATACACATTACGATTTCAAATCGAAAACATTCTTAAGCCGTTATACCTAACTTCCCATAAAGCTAGTATAACTCTTAAGCTTTCAAAACCCAAGTACTATTCATTCTTTCAAAGCGATTCATAAATCTTTTGAAATACTTCAAGTTCTTTATTAACACATATCAAGCCGGTTATTATTCAAATCGATTACCTTTTAGAAACCACAAAGTATTTGCTTATCCACATAAAGTCATTATAACCGACTTCCCATAAAGCCTTTATAACACTTTATGTTTTAAACCAATCAAATACATTTAGCACGTATCGTCTCCGTACTACATAGTTCACACATATCATGCTAGAAGAGATAGGAAGAGGTTCACATACCTCGCGACGATTGTCGACTAATAGCAAAACGCTCCAAGTACCTCAAACCGCCGGCTACTCCTTAAGCCAAGTGGATCACTCCACACGTAGTACTACCACCTATAGAGGCCACAAAGCGCCTATTAATACCTTTAGATCCCGACGTAGAATATTCTACGAAAATTGGCAAAGACTCTCCGCAACAGCGTAAATCTCCTCCTCTATCGAGGCCGGCTACCAAGCCAACCAGGGGGGGGGGGTTAACACGTCTGACCGGACGTGTACAATTCTACTACACAGCAATGCTACACAAGTCTACTGTAATACCATCCTATGTAATTACAGTTCAGTTCTTTTATTTAAATTCAGGCTTAAGTCGCAAGACATTGCCGTAAGTATTATTCAGGCTTAAGTCAAAAGACATTGCCGTAAGTATTATTCAGGCTTAAGTCAAAAGACATTGCCGCACAATTATAATGTTCAGTTCTATATATAGTATACTTCAACTATATATTCCTACAACATGTAATTTCCAATTACAACAGAAGGTCAAGAATGTTTACCTTGATAAGCCCAAAATTATCCGAGTTTAATGTCGCTTCTGAGCAAGGTTTAGCTCCTACTCTGAGTGCTCCAATCCGCTCCAAACAACCCTTAGAAGTTCTAACCAACTTCTCTTAAGTACTTCAGACAACTATGAAGATTTCCTTAGGGTTTCGTTTAGTGGCTAAAGGAAAGTATAATCGTATTTTCTGGGCTTTTATAAGTGTAACCTTGGGAATACTACAAGGTATTTGGGCCAAGGTATTTGGACATAACAACAATACTTTGGAGAGTATTTCTATACCACAAAGGGGGTATTTATACGAGACAACTAGGCTGGGGGTACCCACGGCAAAACACCACCAAGGGAGGGGTGGCTCACCATGGGGAAAGGGAGGGCTAGGACGAGAATTCTCAAGAGGGAGGGAGAGGGGTTTTCAAGACTTAGGCAATTTGTGGATGAAAGAACTCATCAACTAATGGGGTATTTATAGGTCAAGCCAAAGCCAACCAATGGCCAAGATCAATCCATGTGTTAGGCAAGTGTAGGGCTAGGATTTACCAAACACAAATATCCTACCTAACCTTGACTTTGTCAAGGCACCAAAACGATGCCAACCTTGTTCATTTTCGTCCAAATGGACGTTCAAGTCCACCAATGGGAGGTGCCAGTGTCGCCTCCCGTTGGTCCAAAATGTTCGTCTCGGAAAAATCCGCAAAAATTATAAATGACATAGCCGGAATTTTCCAAACAAAAGCTGTGTAAACGTTTCGTCTAAAAACGACTCTAATCGGGTGTTGTGTACAAATTTCGAAACTTGCCTAACTTAAGGCTCAAATTTTCTACGTACGTCCTCACGTACATACTCTGAAAAAAAATACGGGGTATAACAGTCTCCCCTCCTTAGAAACATTCGTCCCGAATGTTCCTTCTCAAGACGGATAACGCTAAAGTTCTTCTAATAAGTTGCCAACGCCACAACTGGCCACGAAACAACATATGCACGCAAATACTTATATCGAGTCCACGAAAACACCTCTAACATCACAAACTTTTGTCACTTTGCGCGAGGTTCTAGTGTCACTCGCGACCAACAAATGGTGCCGGATCGCATGCGATTCACGAGGTCTAAAATATACATCCTTCGCACCTTCTCCCTTTACAAGAAATGATCGTATCTATGCTCGCAATACATGCCGCTCTACCCTTACTCGTCGTACTCTTCTCGAACTCTTGAACTCTTTTAGCATACGCACCACACTTTAGTTTCCAAACTTGGAGTCACTACCTCCCAACTTGGTCATCCTATTAGCCTCGATCTTCCTTAAGGCTATTCCGGCCTTCACGATCTACTGGTCGAACGTATCCACGAACTCAGACGAGGGTCATCAAAACTTGGGCCTAGCACCCTGGTGACCCTACCACCTGGCGGGACCACCCAGAGCTGACCCCACCTCATTTCGGGCGACGGGTTGACACGCAACACGCCCTCAACTCGACCCTCCGTCACGCCAACTCTCTTGTTCCTCGATCCGGAACAACCTTGCTAAATCACATCAATATTTTCTAGGCATAAAATGCACTCTGACAAGGATCACTCAGAATCTTGTACTCAAGGCGGCCTTACATCTAAGGTCTCAACTGTAATATTCTAAGGTTCATCATTTTCTCACCCTGAGCTTACCCTTTTTCCCCAACCAGTTCCTAAATCACATTTTAGCACAAAGCTATCCGAACATAACACTTAACACATTAACATAACATCAAAACATACAAGCCTCTAGATGGTTAAGGATATACTGCTACCGCTCCACTCTAATCATAAGTGCGCCTGCAGTGCATAATCAGAAGGCGATGAACTCGCCATCGATCCGTAGGCCGCGCTGCCGCCGTACCTCTCCTATAAGCACGCCTCTCGTCACATGGCCGACGGCCGCAGTGAAACAAGCACGAAAAAGACGACATTCTCGGGATGATGTTTGCCACATCGTGCACACCGAGGGGGACATGAATCCCGGCCGCTAGCACTCACGTATACCGCGAACCGAAGCCACGAGCTCGACCAGCTCCCGAATACCTGAACGTCCCGGCGAGGGGGACCACTGCATCGTGGAGGTACATAACTAGATCGCCGAGGCGGTCCGCCTCGAAAGTTACCAAAGGACCTCGCTGCTCGCCTCTTCTCGCCGATCTCGGTCATTCCGTCGACCTCTCCGTGCCTCACATCCTAGTGCATGAGCTTGCGTGCGGGCAATGTCCATGCCCTGAAGAGCTACACCCGCACAAGCCTCGCCAAGTAATCGTCCAGCCCGTGACGTAGCGGTGTACTGTCCTCCATATCCGCTACTCTGGAACATACCGAGCTAATGAGTCGAACTCACATTGTACTCTCTAACCGTCCGCCCGCCCCGCCTCAACGTCAAAAATCTGGCCCGAGCCCTCTCATCCGCGAGGCAAGAAATGTGCAAGAAATGCCCTCGAGAACTCGCCCCAAACGGCTGGAAGTGCATGCTCTTCCCGGACAGCCTCCCACGAATCAAACTACCAATCTGCAGATCACGCGGTGATGCGAACCCAATATCACCGACTCGCCTCGAGGCTCGATCACTCATGATCCCAGAAGTTGTCGGATAAACTCACGAGGGTCGCCCTCGCCTCGATCCATAGAACACCGGAGGGCTACAACTCGAAGTCACGTAGCCTCAAACCGCTCGCCGGGGTGTACTACGGGTGCTCGGGCCGGAATCGCCGATTCACCTTATCCTCATATTCGCCACGACCGCCAGAATCGCCATCTCCTTGTACCCATCTCATCGGCTCGGTGTGCCGTGGACCGAGGCTCGTGTATCAGAGTCTCAGCAGCCATCGCCGCGCTCTAAACTCGCTGGTCTGGCGGCGCTAAACCCGCCGCTGGCATGCTTGTCTCGGTCTTGGCTCGCGCTGCATTCTCAGTATCTCACTAACAGCCTCGATCGCTTGCCCATCCGGGCTCAAGGTTTTACGCGGAGGCATAATCGTAAAGGAAAGGAATACGTCGAGGGTCCAATTTATCACACCTCAAGGCACGATCTCGAATGAGAAGGACGGGAACTAATCCTAAATGTCCTGCGACCTCACGATTATAGATGTGGTGCACAACACACCGATAATCAAGACTCTACTAGACACGGTCAGACACTTTCCGAGGACTAATCGCTCGATACCACTTTTGTCACGACCGAACGGCCCGTGGATCGTGCCTTACCCTCGGGCACCCTAGTGATACAACATCGAGAAAATCAGCGGAAATAAAAACATGAACATGAATTAAGAGAAAGATAAATAAACTGTCAACCAAAACAGCTTGCCTTCATCATATATACATAAAAATACCCAACAGTTATCCTTTTACAAACCCCGCCACAACAAAGCACTGCACTTAAGATTTTTACAATACTATGACGGGACGGGGCCGCCATACCACGAATGTATAAGAATCTACTGACTGTGGTAACATACCAAAAGATAAGCCTCGAAGGAACGGAGCTTCCAACACGTTGAAATGTGATCCTATAAGCGGGATCGACAATGATGTACCTTTTACCATGCAGATTTAACGCACCAAGGAGGTCACATAACAGTACCAAGTATGTGAAATCGAAAATATCAGAAATGAAATCATAATAGTCTATAAAGCAGAGACATATATGATAACCAAACTACGATCACAACATAAGAGCAAATATGTCAAGTCGTGACTCACGCCTAAAAGTCATCCCCATGCCCGTGGAACTCCTTCCTCACCGCCAGCCTAGGTACAAATCATGTGATACGATAATGTGTCTCGCCCATCTTATGGACCCAATATAGAAAAGGTGGAATACATTCTGATGAACCTGGTCAAGTGAAATACATTCCTGATGAACCTGTCCTCAAGTGAAATACATTCTGATGAACCTGGTCCTCAAGTGAAATACATTCCGGATGAACCGGTCCTCAAGTAAAATACATTCTGATGAACCTGGTCCTCAAGTAAAATACATTCTGATGAACCGTAATCAAGTGAAACACATTCGGATGAACCGTAGTCGAGTGAAATACATTCCTGATGAACCTGAATCAAGTGATATACATTCGGATGAACCGGTAGTCGAGTAGAACACAAGATTTACACAACAAGGCTATCACACGTAACATGGTCAAGTTTCATAACAACAAGTATAAGCAAGTTACACACGACTCAAGGTACTTTCATTTTATATCAAAGTCCGATTTTTAACCTTAAAGTACTACGTCCGTAAATTCCTTTTAAGATCCATTTCTTTTACAAAGGTCACCCGATACCTGTAGTATAAAATTTGAGTGACTAACATTGTTAAGTAAACCAAAATGCTTTCCTTTGTAAAAATCAAGTAACAACCTTATTTTCCAAACGTTCAAGTTTGCCTAATTTCGAATGCCCAAGTTTCTCATTTTAGAAAAAGGTTTCGTAGCTCATAGTTTTAGTCCTTTAAAACATAATTCTCCTTTAAACGCTTTGAGAAACATATGTCTTATATGTGAGTAGGTTATTCTTGTTTATAATCAATATTATTAAGCACCACGATCTAGGAAATGTAATATCATTTTGTCTCATCTTAGCTTCATGCGGATGGAGGTTTCTACCGTTTTAATAATACTTCATTAGTCAATACATTTTCCTTTTATTAACGCTGCAGTGGTTTGTCGATACACATTCTGATTTCCGAAATCAGTAAAACATTCTTAAGCCGTTATACCTAACTTCCCATAAAGCTAGTATAACTCTTAAGCTTTCAAAACCCAAGTACTATTCATTCTTTCAAAACGATTCATAAATCTTTTGAAATACTTCAAGTTCTTTATTAACACATATCAAGCCGCTTATTATTCAAATCGCTACCTTTAGAAACCACAAAGTATTTGCTTATCCACATAAAGTCATATAACCGACTTCCCATAAAGCCTTTATAACACTTTATGTTTTAAACCAATCAAATACATTTAGCACATGTACGCCACCGTACTACATAGTTCACACATATCATGCTAGAAGAGATAGGAAGAGGTTCACATACCTCGCGACGATTGTCGACTAATAGCAAAACGCCCAAGTACCTTCAAACCGCCGGCCACTCCAAGCCGTGGATCACTCCACACGTAGTACTACCACCTATAGAGGCCACAAAGCGCCTATTAATACCTTTAGATCCCGACGTAGAATATTCTACGTAAAATTCGGCGACTTCTCCGCAACAACAGAAATCTCTCCTCTATCGAGGCCGCTACCAAGCCAACCAGGGGGTTAACACGTCTGACCGGACGTGTACAATTCTACTACACAAAGAATGCTACAAGTCTACGTAATACCATCCTATGTAATTCTGTCGGTTCTTTATTTAAATTCAGCTTAAGTCGCAAGACATTGTAAGTATTATTCAGCTTAAGTCAAAAGACATTAGTAAGTATTATTCAGCTTAAGTCAAAAGACATTGCCGCACAATTATAATGTTCATTCTATATATAGTATACTTCAACTATATATTCCTACAACATGTAATTTCCAATTACATGTAAGGTCAAGAATGTTTACCTTGATAAGCCCAAAATTATCCGAGTTTAATGTCGCTTCGAGCAAGGTTTAGCTCCTACTGAGTGCTCTAATCCGCTCCAAACAACCCTTAGAAGTTCTAACCAACTTCTCTTAAGTACTGACAACTATGAAGATTTCCTTAGGGTTTCGTTAGTGGCTAAAGGAAAGTATAATCGTATTTTCTGGCTTTTATAAGTGTAACTTGGGAATACTACAAGGTATTTGGGCCAAGGTATTTGGACATAACAACAATACTTTGAGAGTATTTCTATACCACAAAGGGGGTATTTATACGAGACAACTAGGCAGTGGGTACCACGGCAAAACACCACCACGAGGAGGGGGTGGCTCTGCCAAGGGGAAAGGGAGGCTAGGACGAGAATTCTCAAGAGGAGGAGAGGGGTTTTCAAGACTTAGGCAATTTGTGGATGAAAGAACTCATCAACTAATGGGTATTTATAGGTCAAGCCAAAGCCAACCAATGGCCAAGATCAATCCATGTGTTAGGCAAGTGTAGGGCTAGGATTTACCAAACACAAATATCCTACCTAACCTTGACTTTGTCAAGGCAACAAAAACGTGCCAACCTTGTTCATTTTCGTCCAAATGGACGTTCAAGTCCACCAATGGAGGGTGCCAAGTGTCGCCTCCCGTTGGTCCAAAATGTTCGTCTCTCGCAAAAATCCGAAAAAATTATAAATGACAGCGCCGTAATTTTCCCAACAAACGCTGTGGAAACGTTTCTTCGAAAAACGACTCTAATCGGGTGTTGTGTACAAATTTCGAAACTTGCCTAACTTAAGGCTCAAATTTTCTACGCACGCCTCACGCATACTCGAAAAAAAAATACGGTATAACACATACTTGGTACTGTTGTACCGACCTCGCCCGGGTTTGCGTTCACGCCGCAGTTGAGTCGTAGCTTGGCGATCCGCACTCTTAGGATCACTGTTCATTTCTCGGAAAGCTCCATTTCTCCGGCGGCGTGGGCTTTTGGTACGGTTCCCTGAAGTTGTAGACGTTTGTACAGTTAGGGGTATGGCGGGCCCGCCCGCTGATTGTTATTCTTAAGTGCAGTCCTGTTGTGAAGTTGGGATGTAACTGTTCACTTTTGGTATTTATTACATGCCGAAAGGCAACCTTTTTCTTGGGTAGACTGTTCTTATTCTACACTTTTTCATGTTTTCAAGTTTATATTCCGCTGGTTACTCTGATGTATGTCTACTTGGGTGCCCGGGTAAGGCACCAGTCGCGGGCCCGGGAAGGGGTCGTGAGAAAAGTGGTATCAGAGCAGTTAGTCCTCGGAAAGTGTCTACAGACCGTGTCTAGTAGAGTCTTGATTATCGGTGTGTTGTGCACCACATCTATAATCAAGAGGCTGCAGGACATTTAGGATTGGTTTCCATTCTTCTCTCTCTGAGATCGTGCCTTAGAGATGTGTTATAAGTTGGACCCCTCTGACGAATTTCTTTTGTTTACCAGTTATGCCTCCACGTAAGGCAACCCAGGCCCTGAAGGGCAAGGCGGTGAGGAGTCGCTAGTAGTACACGAGGTCACGAGGCCCGTGCCCACTTTACGAGGTGATACCCCAGACGGCGAGTTCCACGACACCGCCGGCCCCAGCAGGGTTTAGAGCCGCAGCAGTGGCTACAGAGACCCTCGGCACCTGAGCCTCCAGTCCCACAGCCTGGAGCAGAGGAGATTGGTTACAAGGAGATGGCGATTATTAGCGAAGTCGTGGCGAGGCACGAGATAGGGATGACGCAGCAGCCTGATTCGGGCCCATGGTACCCGTGGTTCACCCGAGGTCGGATAGTTTGAGACTTCGGGACTTTCTGAGTTGCAGCCCGCCAGAGTTCTATGGGTCAAGGCCTGAGGATGATCCGCAGGAGTTCATCCGACAGTTACAGCGGATCATGAGAGTGATCAAGGCTTCGGAGACCGAGTCAGTGGTCTTAGGTTCACATTGGTTGCGTGATACTGCAGTCGACTGGTTTGATTCATGGGAGTTGTCCCGGGGGGAGCAGGCGCCTCCAGTTGTTTGGGACGAGTTCTCAGAGGCGTTTCTCACGCACTTCTTTCCTTCACAGATGAGGAGAGCGCGGGCAGATAGATTTTTGATGTTGAGGCAGAACGGGTGGACGGTTCGGGAGTACAATGTAGAGTTTGACTCATTGGCTCGGTACGTCCCCGCTTTAGTGGCAGACATGGAGGACAGAGTGCACCGCTACGTCACAGGGCTCGATGACTACTTGGCAGAGGCTTGCTCGGGTGTAGCTCTTCAGCCGGGCATGGACATTGCCCGCATGCAGGCTTATGCACTTGGATGTGAGGAACGGAGAGGCCGACGGATTGACCAATACCAGCAGAAGGCGAGACAGCAGGTCCTTGGTAACTTTCGAGGCGGACCGCCTCAAAGAGACTAGTTGTGCGCCTCCGCCCGATCGAGTGGTCCTCCACGATCTTGAGGCATCCAGAGTATTGGAGCAGTCGTGGCTCGAGGTTTAGGTTTCGAGTAGTGGTGTTGGCGGATGAGGCCACCCTTACCTCGCAGGCGTTGCGGTAAAATCCATAAGGGGGAGTGTCGTGCTGGTTCGGGAGGTTATTTTACATGCGGCCAGCAGGGCCATTTTGCAAGAAATTGTCCGACCAGAGGTAGCGCGGATGTAGAGACTCGGCCTTCAGGATCAGTGGCTGGTTCATCGCCTTCTCTAGCTATGCGCCCTGCAGGGCAAGCCTATGATTAGAGTGAAGCAGTAGTTACAGGTATATCTTTAACACTCTAGAGATTTGTATGCGTGATATGATGATTTTATGTTAAAGTGTTATGTTTGGATAGCACTGTGTAAAATTGTAATTTAGAAAACATGGTTAGTTGAAAAGGTAAGTTTAGGGGCAGGGAAATTGTGAGCCTTAGAATATTATAACAGTTGAGACCTTAGATGTAAGGTCGTCTTGAGTAAAAGATTTTACAGTTAGTCTTTGTCGAAGTGTTTGGTATGCGTGAGAAGTATTGTGGGATATTTCCATAGGTCGAGCAAGATAAAAGTGGTAATTTTCATGACGAGAATAGTAAGATTGTCCCGGACGGGAACAAGAATTTAGAGCGATAATGGGTCAGGTTGAGGCAAGATCGCGGGTCAACCCGCAGCCCGGAATGAGGTGGGGTCAGTTTTGGGGTGGTCCCGCCAGATGATAGGGTCACAAGGGTGTTAGGCCCAAGTTTAGGTAACCATCGTACGAGTTCGCGGATGTTCGACCGGTCAATCGTGAAGGCCGGGAATGGCCTTAGAGGAATGAAAGGCTAGTAAAATGACCAAGTTGGGAGGTAGTAACTCCAAAGTTTTGGAAACTGAAGCGATGACTGAAGTATGGTACGTATACTAGAAAGAGTTCGAGTATACGAGGAGGGTACGACGAGTAAGAAAAGAGGCGAAGATGTGTTAAGAAGATAGAAGTGTTCCTTTTATGAAGTAAAGATACGAAGGGAGTATCCTTTAGACCTTGGGTGGGAGCTAATAGTGTTGTATACACTTTAGAGATGATTTCTCGTTGGCTTGAATTTGAGTTTTTGCGCGGGTGTTATATTATGGCCAGGTGTGGCATGATTGGTTTGGTAAGTGTAGTGGTGAAGACTATACCGGCGCATGTGCTTGGAGACTTAGAAGGAACATTCGTGTCACGACCACCCAAGGCCCGGTGCCCTACTGGGCACCTGCAGTATACATCAGAGATAATCAGCGGAACATACATGAAACTTATAAAATAAACAACAGAAATAAAACAACAGGTTAGCCGATAGGGCTACCTTCCTGGACATATATACATATACATAAACAACAACAGTTCCATCCCTTTTTCCGTTTACAAACCGACCCACAACATGTGACTACAGACCTCTAAGAGTTTTAACGTAACAACTGTGGCGGGACAGGGCCCCGCCATACCCCTGAATGTACATAAGTCTACCACATCAGGGAAACCGTACCACAAGATAAGCCTCCGGAGCAATTGGAGCTTTCTCCCAAAAACTGAACCGAGATCCTAAGAGCAGGATCACCAACTGTGCACCTAACACTGGCATGAACGCAGCCCGGCGGGGTCAGTCGATACAACAACCAAGTATGAAAGCGAAATAAGGTGCAACAATCATATCATAATCGCATAAAAGAATGTCATATGAACTCCCGAAATCAATCGTATATTAACCGCTCTTTCCTTCTTTCAATAAGATTTAACATGTTCTTACATACATACTTAAGAGATTTATCAAGTTTTTCCACATAACTTATTAATCTTACTTAACATAATCCGCCCATTTGCGGACACGGTGTCTTGACGAATCATGTGACATAATCCGCCCGTGGGCTCGGTGTCTTGTGGAATCATGTAGCATAATCCGCCCGCTGTGGAGCTCGGTGTCTTGTGGAATCATGTAGCATAATCCGCCCGTGGAGCTCGGTGTCTTGTGGAATCATGTAGCATAATCCGCCCGCTGTGGAGCTCGGTGTCTTGTGGAATCATGTAGCATAATCCGCCCTTTGTGGAGCTCGGTGTCTTGTGGAATCATGTAGCATAATCCGCCCGCTGTGGAGCTCGGTGTAAGATGACGTAACGGCCTATGTGTAGGCTCGGGTAATATGGCGTGTCATCCTATGAGTAGGCTCGGTGTATCTCATAGCGTAATCCGGCCTATTTGTAGGCTCGGTGTATTTCATAACGTAATCCGGCCTATTTGTAGGCTCGGTGTATTTTCCTTACATAACCTTTTACATCGTATAATTACTTCTTCTTAAGTCGTCATAACAACTTCCCATAAAGCTATTATAACGTTCTTTCATATTAGAGAACTTAAGGCATTTATTCTTGCAACATTAGGGAAACTAAACCCAACCATACTACGTACATACGTACTTAAAAGAATCATAAAACTTCTTCTTTTTAAAACTCAAGTCACATACTCTTTAAAATCATGTCGTCAATACTTTAGAAATCAAGTCCACAACTTAAAAAAAATAAAGTTTCATAATCCTTAGAAGACAACCAAAGTTCATAGTCTTAAAACCTTATAACGTACATTCTTTAAAGTCCACTTTTAAAATCGATCCCCTTTTCACATATAAATTATAGTCATTTTCGAACAACAAAATCCACTTACTTACTTTAAATAAAATCAAGATGCATAGCTTTGAGTCAAATCTCATAATTTCCTAATCCTTTCTTACCAACACCTCCCATAAGGCTTGGTAAAGACTTAGGATAACTTTGACATAAACTTAACATAGAGTAAATCACACGACTACCTCTTAACTTCTAAGAGTAGGAGGAAACATGAAATAATATCACGTGGATATTTCATACGTAGGATCATGCCAAAGAAGAAGAGGTTCACATACCTCGCGACGATTGTCGACAAGTAGCAAAACATGATATCAAGTCGCATTTGAGTATCATAACCATAATCTTTAAGTAAGTAACATGCGACGATTTCTAAAAACGACCAATTAGTAATCCAATTTCCAAGCGGCTTGTATAACATTTCGGATTTAACTACAAGAAATCCATAATACTAATAAACTTCAACATACCAACTTCATGCTATCAACATGTAAAGCTAACTACAACAATATAAAAATAATCTTGTAACACTTTCAAAGAACAAGATTATACCTCAACGATTCTTAATCCAAATTTCCAATCCGAAGTCGCTCTTAGTAGTTTAGAACCCTCCAAGACACTTCAATCCTCTTGTTGAGACCATAGAACCACACCAACAACTTTACTTCAAACTCCCGATCCAAAACCCAGAAAGCCACTAGGTTTTCACTTATGACTAACCCAAAACTACCTTTTCCGGATTTTTCTATAGAGATACACTTACAATACACTCAAGAACCTTGGTTTAAAGTGTGGAGCTTATTGGACAAGGAACAAAAATTTCTCTTCTTGAAGTGAGCTTGGCGAGAGAGCTTCAAGCTTGAGTTCATCCAATTTTTGTGATTTTGGCTAAGTATGGAACTCTCTCTTGCTACTAGTAATATATATGGGGACATGGAGGGTTAAGATATAAACATTTGGGTGGCTAGGATGAAGTCTTACTAAATATCAAGACCATTGTGGGACCTTTGACTTTAGTCAATATTATCAAGCCTCAAGTTGCAAGACTTGTCTTGCAACAAAGGTCCAATGACCCTTTTGCCCTTGCACATTTCGACCAAGGCATCACATAAGGGGGGTGACACGTGTCGTCCTCCCATTCGTCACAATAATACGTTTTCCGAAAATTTCATAATTCCGATAAATTTTTACAAGTCTCAAAATCTTAACATTGCGAGTTCTTACGTACGTTCTAAAACATGTCCTGTAAATACGGGGTGTAACAATTCGGGATGAATGTTTCTAAGGGGAGAGAATGTTATACCCCGTAGTTCCGGAGTATGTATGTGAGGACGTACGTACGAATGTATAAGCCCTAATTAGGGTAAGAATGAAAGAATTGTTTCCGACGGAAAATATTCCGAACCTTGTGAAGGAAATTTTTACGTTTCAATATTTTTATGGAATTTTTCCGAGAGATAAATATTTTGGACCAATAGGAGGGCGACACGTGTCACCCCAAGAAGACATAGTGGACGTTTTTTTTTGCAAGAATTAGTGGACAAGTCAAATGGTCAAAGTCTTGCATGGCCTTGCATGGCATTTGTGGGACAAGTGGAGAAAGGAACCTATACAAACTATCTATACCATACACATGTTTCAATCCTAAGCCTTGGTTGTACTATATAAACCCCTCTAGTTGATGAAAATCTTCCACACTTAGAACATTTCAAGACTTGAAAATATTTCCCTCTCCCTTCTAGCTAGTTCTCGTCCAAACCCCCCTTTTCTTGAGCAAATGTTGTCCAAAAATTCTTAAACTTATAAGTGTTCTTCCTTAATGTATTAGGAAGATTATTAACCAAGAGTTAGACAAGATTTCACACCCCTAGCCTCAAAAAAAAAACCCTTGGCCGAGAGTGGCCAGATTTTCGGGACTGTTTTGGACAGATTTTTAGTCAAATTTGGAAGGGAATATCTCCTAGCATATTAGGAGTTTTTGGGTGTTTCAAAAGCCTAAAATTAATTTCGTCGAGTCTAGTTTCCAACGCAATAAACTGCTCGTCGATAGGACACTGGAGTAGAGAGTTATCAACGTTACAAGTTCAGATGACGAAGCAGTGGCTAAAAATCTGGACAGTCACGTTTTTTGGGCTATTTTGAGGTAATGAACCTTAACCTCTTTGTGAAGTTGATTATTATGTATATATGGATATTATACATATACTGGAAGTACATTATGAAGTATGAGACATAAAGAAAGATTTGGATCTTGTTAAGATGTTAAAAGGAGAATTGACATATTATCCATTAAAATGGTAAAAATGTATCTATTACTTACTAAGAAGTTAACAATAAAGGAACTATAACTTATATAAAGATTGGAATATAAGTTGGAAGACTAATGAAGTAATTGGATAAGTAAAATTATAAAAGTTGGCCAACGACCCCAACTTAAGGACCGTATTTACTTTGGACCGTATTTACTTTGGACCGTATTTACATTGTTGTTAAGGGGAAGATTGTTAAATCGCGTTCCGTTTGGGCGTGTGATCCCCTTCTTTTATTATTGTTGTTATGAAGGAGAGATTGTTTATCGCGTTCCGTTTGGGCGTGTTATCCCCTTCTTTTATTATTGTTGTTATGAAGGAGAGATTGTTAATCCCGTTCCGTTTGGGCGTGTTATCCCCTTCTTTTATTATTGTTGTTATGAAGGAGAGATTGTTAATCGCGTTCCGTTTGGGCGTGTTATCCCCTTCTTTAATTATTGTTGTTATGAAGGAGAGATTGTTAATCGCGTTCCGTTTGGGCGTGTGATCCCCTTCTTTAAATTTCAAAATTATTGCGCCTTATTTATGGCATGTTGGTTACTATTATCGGGCCTTGATAAAGGTGGAGAATTGAGTAGAAACGGGGGAAGTGCTGACCAAATTTTCGTAGACTAAGAGAAATCTTACTTAGAAGAATCCCACGAAAAACTAGAAGTTGATAGGCGTGTTTTGACTATTATAGGTTGACACTCTGCGCGCGACATATCCGACTTGGCAAGTGGATTTAGCCGAGGAGGTATGTGATTCTTCATATTCTCTTGAGCATGATATTTATGAAATACATATATATAGTGCGGTAGACGCACGTGTGTTGAAGGAGTTGATTTCCCTTTTATGTCTTTGACTTGATTCTAGTTAAGTGACTTGTTATAAAATGTTAAGGACTTGAATTATGTTAAAAAGTTGTAAAACCTCATTCATGAGTAATGAGTACTTGGTCTTTAAAAAGAATAAGTTATCTTAAATTCGAAAATGAGAGTAGTTGTCCTTGGATGTTTTAAAACATAAAATGTTATAATAGCTTTATGGGAAGTTAGTTATAACGACTTTATGAAAATGAAGAAATGGCTTTTATTATTGGTTTTAAAATGGTATTGTCTTGATTTTTATTTAAAAAGAAAGTATGGAAATTGTTTTGGTTTACTTAAACAATAGTTACTCTTTTTTGGATACTACGAGTGTTAGTATCCGGTGACGTTTGTGAAAGAAATGGGTCTTTTTAAAAGAATTAAAGTATGTAGTACTTTGGGGTTAAAACCCGGATTTTTGGCATAAAATGAAAGTACCTTGAGTTGTGTGTAACTTGTCTATGTTTGCTTGTGATAGCCTTGTTGTGCAAGTGTTGTATCCTTATGTTACCGCGTCTCTCGGTGGAGGGCCAGTTATATTGTCGTTACATGGACATGTTTACACCGATGAAGAATTTCGGGGGCATGCTGCCATGCGGCGGGTTAAACTCCCGGTCATGTTATTCTTCATCATTTTGGACATACTGACACGATGGGCGGCCCACAGGTATGCTTCCACTATGATAGTCCATGGACATACTGACTCGATGGATGGTCCACGGGTATGCGGCCATGATGAGGGTTCTTTTCCCTGTTAATAGTGTTATTCCATGGACTAGCTCTCCATGAGGTTTTACTGATTCGGCTTGGTATCTGGTAGTTGGCTCTCGTACTTGCCCCGGTCGTGGCTGATTCGGCTTTGGTATCTGGTAGTTAGCCTTCGTACTTGCCTCGTTCAGTTTAGTGGCGAAGTCTCGTGATCCGACTTTGGTATCTGGTAGTTGGCGCCGTATTTGCCGTCGTGACGTGGCCGATGGTATCTGGTAGTTGGTCTTCGTACTTGCCCCGGGTCAGCTTCGTGGTATAGTTATATATTATTGTTGGTACGGCTTTGGTATCTTGTAGTTGGCTTTCGTACTTGCCCCGGTCAGTTGATGATGCGGCTTTGGTATCTGGTAGTTAGCCGTGACTTGCCCGTGACGGTTTTATGACACAGGTGGGACCTGGTGTTCATGTGTACTCCTTGGTGTTGTTATATCATAGATTGTCGGCAGTGAGGAAGGAATTCCACAGGCATGATTGATGTTATGGGCGTGAGACCCATTGTTATATTTTGAGTGATGACTTTGAGGGCGTGAGTCCCTAACCTGACACGATTGTTTATAGATTGTGAAATGGTATCTTTTTAGAGACAAGGTTGATGTTCATTACTCTTGTTGTTAGCGGAGCTTTGTGAAACGCATTTTGATTGTCATATCATCTCTGCTTTATATATACTATTATGATTTCATTACTGATATTTTCAGTTCCACATACTTGGTACTGTTGTCGACCTCCTTGGGGCTGCGTTCATCTGTGGTTGAAGTCGTAGCTTGCGATCCGCACTCTTAGGATCACTGTTCGCTCTTGAAAGCTCCATTTCTCCGGAGGCTTTGTCTTTTGATGCAGTTCCTCGAGGTTGTAGACTTTTGTACATTCGGGGGTATGGTTGGGCCTGTCCCACGCTTGTTATTCTTAGAGGTGCTGTAGTCTGTTGTGAAGTTGGGATGTAACTGTTCACTTTTGGTATTCATTACATGCCGAAAGGCAACCTTTTTCTTGGGTAGACTGTTCTTATTCTACACTGTTTCATGTTTGCAAGTTTATATTCCGCTGGTTACTCTGATGTATGTCTACTTGGGTGCCCGGGTAAGGCACCAGTCGCGGGCCCGAGAAGGGGTCGTGACACTGAAGTGGCTGAATATCTGGAATCTAGTGTTCCAGATTCTCAGAACTTGGAGACTCCAGATATGGAACCAAGATGAAGTAAAAGGGCCAGGAAGGATAAATCTTTCGGTCCTGACTTTGTAGCTTGTATGGTTCATAACTAACCACAGACAATTTCTAAAGCGTTGTCAACTCCAGAAGCACGACTCTAGAAAGAATTTATTGAGAGTGAAATAGACTTCATCTTGCAAAACCATACTTGGGAGTTGGTTGATCTTCCTCCGGGAAACAAACCATTGGGTTGTAAGTGGATACTCAAATGGAAGTATCAAGCACATGGGTCTATAGACAAGTACAAGGCCAGGTTGGTAGTCAAGAGTTATCGACAGAATAAATGCCTTGATTATTTTGACACGTACTCCCCGGTGTCTAGAATGACGTCCATACGAGTATTCATTGCGATCCCAATGTTGCGTGACCTTGAGATTTATCAAATGGATGTCAAGACAGCCTTCCTAAATGGTGATTTGGAAGAAGAAAAACAACCTGATGGGTATGTGGTTCCAAGTCAAAATGAGAGTTTGTCGACTTGTCGAATCTCTGTATGGGCTGAAATAGGCCCCGAGGCAATGACACGAAAAATTTGCTAGAACTCTGCTATCGAAGGGTTACTCCATTAATGAGTGTGACAAATGTATCTACATGAAAGTTAATTTTGACTCGTTCGTCATGATATGTCCTTACGTAGACGACATATTGATCATAGGGACTAGTCCTAGTTTGATCCTAGAGACTAAGAATATGTTGAAACAATATTTCGACATGAATGATATGGGTATTGCAAATGTCATCTTAGGGATCAAGGTCTCTAAGATGTATGATGGACTAGTCTTATCTCAGTCTCACTACATCGAGGATGTGTTGAGAAAGTTTGAGATGTTTGTGATTCGTGATAAGTCACCTTGGATATGAATGAAGATTGAAAAATTGTAGTACGCCGTATAGCGAGCGATATCTGTGAGTGATTGGGAGTTTGATGTACATAACAAACTGCACCCGACCAGATATCATTTATGCAGTCAACAAGTTGGCTAGGTTTACTCGTAATCCAAGTAATGATCATTGGAAAGCGTTGAATCGGGTACTACGGTACCTAAAATACATGCTAACTTATGAGTTGCATTATTCGAGATATCCAGCTGTACTAGAGAGGTACAGTGATGCAAACTGGATATCTGATCTAGAGAAAACTAAGTCCACCAGTGGGTATATATTTACAATTGGTGGTGGGGTTGTGTCTTGGAAATCCTCTAAGAAAACTTGCATTACCTGATCCACGATGGAGTCGGAGGTTATTGCTTTAGATAAAGCATGGGAAGAAGCTGAGTGACTTCATAACTTCTTAGAGGACGTCCCGTGTTAGGACAAATCCGTACATTCTACAATGATCCACTGCGACATTCAGTCGGCTCTAGGAAGGGCATAGAGTTCTATATATAATGACAAGTCTCATCATATTCGACGGAGACATAAGACCGTTAGGCAGCTGATCACCACGGGTATTATTTATATTGATTATGTAAAATCAAAGGATAACATAGCAGACCCTTTGACTAAGGGCATACACAAAGATCAGATGTGCTGCCTGTCTAGGGGAATGGGCTTAAAATCCAAACAATAAGGACTAATATGGTGGTAACCCAACCTTACTGACTGGAGATCCCAGGAATTAGGTTTAATGGGAAAACTAAGTTGTAAAAGTTCAGTTGAGCGCTTCGGTGAAAGAAAGATCGCTTCGGGTTATGATCTTTGTAAGGAACATAAACCTAAAGTCGTTCCCGCGATAGACATTAAGCACTATATGCAATGTGGGTAGATGCTAAGTTTTCAAAAATCTTTAATGATCCTCAATGGTTTAGGGTAGGTTTAGGAAACTTTTTACTATTTCCTAACACTTGTGAAGTAGGGTAAATCAGGATACCTTGTAGGAGACCACCTATTTAAGTGCGAGGACAGACCGCCTCAAATTAACGCACTTAGGAATCCAAGAGTGTCCACAGCCACAACAGACAAAAAATTAAGAAGAACAGAGTAAGAGAAGTTGTTGTGTTGGTGTCGTTGACTTGGCTTACACTAAACACTGATGGTTCAATACATAACGTTCACCGCGCAGTAAGTAAGTCTGATGGTATTCAACTAAGGAAGGTTCAAAGCGGAATCTACCCCTCCTGATGCAACATCGGTTCGTTGAAAGATTATTAGAAATAGGCACCCTGTGAGTGCGCCAAAATCTCTTTCAAGAAGGGATTGTTGTAAATTTATTAATATGGAATAAAGTTTATCCCGTTATTTATGACTCGAAAAATTGGGGCCTGATGCGCGATTTATGCACACACTAACGCAAGTGCACGTGTCGTGACAAGTAATATAGTCTAGAAGACCGAGTTATCGTCCTCAGGGATTAGTGTTCAATTCTCAAATTCTATTCTATGGTATCTATTTGGTAACCGATGATTGATAAATTGTTTATAACTATAATTATGAATGCTAACTAAACTACTTTGTTTTACTTCAGATATGATGGAAATAGGGCTTCCAAATCTCCTCAACTATCCGCTCATCTTACTTGTTAATGCAATTAATTATGGTTCTTCTTCTATTTTGAGATAGCAGG
The DNA here is from genome assembly GCA_029844215.1 of Przewalskia tangutica. Classification (NCBI taxonomy): domain Eukaryota; kingdom Viridiplantae; phylum Streptophyta; class Magnoliopsida; order Solanales; family Solanaceae; genus Przewalskia; species Przewalskia tangutica. Next base: position 16,317,512 of record CM056739.1, on the reverse strand, counting down.
TTAACTAAGCCATTTTATACTCATGTTAAGGTAATATAAACACTCAACCCCAATATAGAACCATTCTACCTTTCGGTGATAAGATTGACTATAAAGGAGGATTAAGAGCAATAACATATTAATACTACACAAGTATCGGGGTACTTTCGTCCACGATTTAACCTATGTTTATTCAACTATAGCATATTCACAATCTCCCCTTTCGGCTTTCGATTAGAAATCATATGGATTATGATAATTAGTGATCAATTAATTACCAAACATTCAAGACAATTATTGAATAAATCTCAACAATGATAAGAAGAAACCAAAACATGCATTAATTCATAAGAATAAGTTTCAAGTGATTTGATATGGAAAGCCCCAGATTATGTTAGTTCCTAGCCATAGACATGACAAGAACTAAACTAATATCCAACATAAACTATAAAGAAATAAAACAAGAAACAAGAAATTACTAAGAAGTGGTCTCCAATCTTGATCTCCAAGGTTGTGTGAATTGGCAAGGGTTTGGAACCTTTAATTCTGACCTAAAGGCTGCTTTTTATAGCCTCCAATTCGCTTTTTGAGTTTTCCTTCAGGCCTTGGCCCATTCCAATTCGAATTTGTGATTTCCACGGCGCTTGCGCCAGAATCAGCGCGCGGCTAAACTCACAGCTGTAATTTGGGCGTCGTGGTGCTCTGACACTGCTGGCTGGAGGCGTCACGGCACCGCCCTATTTCGTGCCCGGTTCGCCAACTTTCTCGCTTTTTGAGCTCTGAAACCTTTGTTTATGCCCTCTTTTTTGCTCATTTTCCGCCAATGAGCCACTTTAAACCAATATGACTCAAAAGAAAGAAAATTTATCCTAAGACGACACGTATTTGTACAAAAATGGGCAAAAGACTAACTAAAAATGACTCAAAAGGTGTATATAAAATACACCGATCAAACACCCCCAAACTTAACCTTTGCTCGCCCTCGAGCAAAGATCAAAAGAAAGAATTAAAGACAAGAGGAAAAAGAAAATTAGACTGACTCAAAGACACTGATCACTTTGTTGCATCATTGTTACTTAGAAAAGCATGAAGGTTAGCAGAATAATATGCAGAAACATATAGCATGAATTTTTAGCATTCTAAATACATTAAGTGAGATATTTCGCAAATTCAATTTAATCATGCTCAATGGAAGTAAGAATACTTAACTATGCATGTCAATTTCGAAATCCTATGACATGTTTACTTGTTATTCTCCACTAATCATGGAGACACAAGTAAGAGATCTTCAGGGCTTTCAGGGTTGTAATGTAGGCTTAGACATGGGTAGGTAAAAATAGGCATTTAGGCTCATTTTATGTACCATAAGCTCTTTTGCTTTTCAATTCTTCTCTTTTCTTTTGATTTTCTTTCTTCACTTCATACCTATCTTTCCCCTCTTTTATTTTGAGAGAAGTGTATTATGAATAACAGGCACCCCCAAACTTAGGATTTGCCTATTTATTATTACTTTTTCATTGGGGTGCATCAAAATTGTTCACTCTTTTTGTCTCTTTTTTTAACACTTTCTATTCCAATCATCTCAAATTTTTACTTATGGCACAAGTGTGGAATTATAGTGTGTCAAAGAAAAAGTCTAATTTTTAGGCTTAAAGGGGCTGACTAGGGATATTTTGAATGTCAGGGATAAGTAAAAGTGGTAAGAAAGGGCTAACAAAGAAATGCCTGAGTCATCTCCCTAACATGCATATCCTAACTATTTCGCCTCAAATAGCAAACAAGCATACACATAGGTTTAATCATAAACAATGCACAAGTCAAGCAAGATGCCTAAAATAATCTGATTTCATGAATTTTTGGCATATCTAACCTAAGTGTTTAGATGGTTGCTTCTAATTCCATTACATTATTCAACCTTACTTCACTAGGTGATTCCAGTAACTACAGCATGCATGATCTTAAAAAAAAAATTATGACTCAAAAATACTTAAAACAAATTAAAAAGACTCGAAAACACTAAGACAAATAAGATACCCCCCCAAACTTAAATCACACATTGTCCCCAATGTGTGCAAGACTCAAAAAAATAAAAATAAAACAGGGCAACTTACAAACTTTGTTTAAAGTGGTGGCGGTGGCGGCGAATAATGCATGGACCACTAGTTGAACAAGGAACTCATCTCATCAAATTTGTGGTGCAACTGTTGTTGCTCCTGCCTTAGTTCTTGTTGTCCTTGCCTCAGGTCTTGTTCACCTTGTATCATTATGTCAAAGTTCTGCATCATCCTCCTTTGGTTCATGAGCAACTGCTCCATTATAGGCACTGGAGGTTCAAATTCTGGGGGTTGTTGTTGGCTGCTTCCTGCTTCATGCTGAGCCTCTGTCTCAGGCTCATCTTCATCCATGACAGCCTCTGCTGCTGCTGCTGCTGCTGTTGCTGGTCTCCTTCGTGCTGCTGCTGGAGGGAGTGGGTCTGGGAAGGAATGCACTATCCCATATGACACATGAGGTTGGACTTTATCATATGTATCAGTGGGTAGGGTTGGGACCCCATGTCTGGAGCATAAGCTGCTAATAAGTGAGCCATGTCCCAACCCACTGCCGTTACTAACCTCTTTGGTTTCTCCAATATTTTGCAATATTTCCTTCCCAACGTCAATCGTCTTCCCTGACATGATTTCATATATCATTTTTATTCTATCTGCTGGCACTCTGGTGAAGTGCATCGATGGAATTAAGCGGGCACTGACGAAATATAACCAACCCTTGGCTGTTTTGTTGAACTGACATCTGCTCAGTCCTCTTGATCCACTTCTTGCATTATCATACTCAGCCCCAGGGTAGCTTACTGTGCTTGCGATGACATCCCAGTCGATGTTGTTGGTGTCTCTAGACCAAGTTCTGAAATAGCTCCGATCGTCATCTCTTTCTTCAACATAAGCTGTTTTTAATAGCACATTCACCACTTCGGCCGTCACAGAAACATATCGTCCCCTCACAAAGCATCTACCATCCACCCTCTCTGGAAAGTTAGCATAAAATTCTCTCACCATTACTGTGTTCTACGGTGCTATTCTTTCTGGGTTAACAAATCTCTTCCACCCCATGACATCTATCATCGCCCGAATAGGCTCATATACATCTCCTTCCTCAAATGACTCCCTTTGGTACTCCATTCCTCTTTCAGGGATCAAGGGTCTAGTACTATGTTTTTGATATCTATCTTCCGCTTTTTGACTGACAAACCTAGTAGTATCATATTGAGGGACGGAGGTGGATGTGGAAGCTCTCCTCTTTTTGGCAGACATTTTTAGATAAACTTGGCAACGTTTCCTTTATTTCAATAATATTACCCAACACTATCAATCAATAATTAGCAGCTACAACACTCTTCAACCCCCACACTTCACTCAAAAGCTCCGGCACAACACCCCACGCTCACTTCGTATAATCTTCCGCGAAATCTCACACCCAACTTCAATACACCACACACCTTCCACCAATAAAGCATCTCCCCACCTATTACCTCTCGTGATTGTATTGAAGATTTCAAGAAAAGTGATTAAAGGTTACCTTGGACGGTGTTCTTCAAGATTTTCTTGTTCCTAATGATGTATTGAGGAAATGGAATGAGGGTTGTTGTTTAATATGGTTAAGGGTTTAAGGAAATTAAGTACTTTGGTTGTGATTGAGTTTAGTTTGTGGAAGATTTTGAGGAAAAAAGGTTAATTTCGTGGGTTTTGGAGAGAGGAAAGGTTTGGGTTTTGATTTGGAGAGAGGAAAATCGGATTTAGGGCTCCTTTAAAATTCAGAATTTTCGTCGCGGCGCCCAAACTTCTGCGACCCTCTGAACTTTCAGCGTCGTGGCGCTCTGATTTAGCCATGGCGCCAAACTTCGCTCTTACGGACTTTTAGTATGCTGAGCCGATTTTTTTTTCTTTTCCTTTGATTTTTTTCAGTTTTTGTCCTCCAAATTTTTGTCCCTGCACCTGTCATCACAAAATATAAACAATACCCTCCGTGAGACTGTTCTAAGTAAAAACTAAATTGCATTAAATTGAATAAAATAAAATAACCTTGGGTTGCCTCCCAAGTAGCGCTGTCTTTAACGTCTTTTAGCCGGACTCAAGTTCTTTAATCAAGAGGCGTGGGGTAGATTAACCCCACAGCCTATCCATTTCATCAACATTTTTCGCTTCCTCCTATTTTTTTTTTCTTTTTCAAGAGGAGGTTTAACATTACTTACCTGTTTTGGCGGGCTTATTTCCCTTGCTTTTGCTTGTGCTGGCTCAACCGATGTGCTGACAGTGCTAATTGCAAAGCACTTGCTCATGACTGGGGGTTCAATGATGTGTTTGAACACTTTGAACACCATCTCTTCACTTTCCACTCTAAGTGTCAGCTCACCCTTCTCCACATCAATTAGGGCTCTCCCGGTTGCCAAGAACGGTCTTCCCAATATGATGGGGATCTCATCATCTCCCTCCATATCAAGGATGAGGAAGTCCGCAGGAAAGAAGATTTTCAAATTCCGCTGCGTGTACGAACCCGACGACGAAACCCTTCAACATCACCTTTCCTAAGACCCGAATTATTATTATTATTATTATTTTTATTTTATTTTTAATTTATCAACCCTATTATACTGTTCATCTCTTCCGTTTAACCTTAGTTCCTAACAACAGTCGTCTTTAGCCTCACCCATTTTTTGGCCCATACCGTCCTACTGCGGACATTCAAATGGCCTTCGCTAACCACCAGATTAAGGAAATTTACAGGCTAATCCATTGAGGTTATTAGAAAGTTTAACGGATAACCATATACTGAGTTTAAAGAGTTGATAAGATATTTAAACAAGATATAAAAACTTTGAACATATAAAACATAAATATATTTCAAACATAACTTCAAACATAATTTACATAATCATAAGGGGAGATGACTACTGAAAGAAGACTTACATAATTTAAGAAACAAGAAGGTTTCCCTTTCGGGGAACCCCGGGGGTTACTAACAAGCCGACTGGAAAATAAAGTAAACTCTGGCTTGGATCTTAGGTGGATTTTATACAAATAAGGTGTGGGGAGGATGTAGAGGAAACATGGTTGGTGTTTTTCTCTATTTTCCGTTCTTTTTTTGTGTCTTTCTTCGTCTTCATAAGTCTCCTTTTATAGAGTCTGGCGGACTTCAAAAACGGACTTCAAAATGTTGAAAGAATCTTTCTTGTTCAGTGGCCCCATCGTCACGTGAAACTTTTTAAAGAAGCTTTTCTCATTTTGTCGTTTATTGTTGCTGTCCTTTTACTGTTTTTGCATTATTGTCCTTTTTTGTCTGCCATTATTTTTCTGCATTATTGTCCTTGCTATCCTTGCTGTCTGATCGATTATTATCATTATTTTCCTCAGCGTCTTAACTTTCATTACGTGTCTAGGTTGTGGAGGGCTATTGAGTCAAAACTCATTCCTGAATCATATCCGTATGGATCTTGTGCTTCCTGAAAACTTTTATCGGAGATATCTTCCATGTTATCTTCTTCAGGATGACCCGGACTTTGAATTATGACTCGACTGGGTGGTGAATTTTGATAGGATATATGCTTGTCTTGTGTTGAGTCTTCTTTCTGATTTTCTTGGTCTTTTTTAGCTTGCAAAAGTTTTTCTAGAGTCTCTTTAATTAGCTGTTCCATCTCATTTCTAGTGCTACTTCTTGTCTTTGATGAGGAACCCTGTGTAAAAGTCCTCGAGAGTCTTCGTCTTGGTTGGAGAGGAATTTCTTCCTCGTCTTCACTTTTTGGCAAAGTGACAGCCATCAACGGGTTTGATAAGTCTTTACCGGCTACCGTTTGAACCGGACTAGTTGTATCTTGATCCGATACAATGGATTTATTTGCATTCAGAGGGGAACGCACACCCTTCTCATCCATTTTTAGTGGAGATGGAGAACTCTGTTTTTGTCTTTCTAGTATCTCTTGTTTTAGTATGTGTATCTGTTCTGTGAGTTGGGCATTTTGTTTACTGAGTGTTTCTTTTGTATGGTTAAGGCGGCGAACTGTGTCTGTCATGGTGGTACAATGGTCACAAAAAATGATTTTATCTGTGTCTTTCTGGATGTTGTACTGAGGGATTTTTTCTGGGTTTTGTCTAAGTGCTGGTGAAATGTAATAATCTGGCCCAAGTATTCCTCTAGTATAGTCTAAGGCTTCTGTGAAATCATTAAAACCTTTAAAAAGATTTTTTTTAATGTCTTTTATTGAGTCTAAAACTTCGATCCAGGTTTGGAAAATACCATTAGTCTTTGCATGTATGACCACATAAAATTTAAAACGTTTGCCTTGATTCTTTTCTGTAAAATACTGACATAAAGAATTTAAAGATGCTACAAGATGACTAGTGTCTCTTTTATTGTGAGAAATCCATAAATTTTCTATTGAACACTTTTGTTGTTTGTCTACTAAATATTCTGGTAAAACTTTAAACGTTAAGTTTGATGCTGGAAAAGAAACTAAATTATTTTTTCCAAAATAAAGTCTTTCTAAATGAGAGTCTCCATTTAGTGGTTTGAATTGGAGATTACCCAATACCTTTTTCTATAAGTGTCTTGGGATGTGGTGCGCCTTTTCCCTTGTCTTTACTTTGATTCATCTTTGTGTCATAAAAAGATTAATTAGGCTTGATATCTAACCTGCTAAGTTGATCGGCTAAATTATTGTTTTTTCCCTTTATGTGTTCGACCACCAAATTGTATATTGATATAGTGTCTAGAAAATTAAGCCATCTTCTTCTGCTGCTATTTTTATCATTTATTTTTTGATGAAATTTTGCAATGGCTTCACGATGTTCTTACTAATATTTCGTTTATTTAAAATGTAAAGTCGAAAGCTGTGCTTAACCCAAAATCATCGCTAATATTTTTTATACTACTCATGTTACCCTTTTCTTTATACTTACCGCTTTGGTAGGCACAAATTTTTTCTTCATTTTTACTACTGTATTTGTTAGGTCTTGCTTTAGGACGGCTCCCCATCCTTCGAAGCTTTCTATAACCAGGAAGTCTGTTTCTAAAGGCATATTTAGGTCTGGAATATTTTTTACTCTTTCTTTAATTTTTTGTACTAATTTGATGTCTTCTATATTAAAAAGTCTTTGTCCTGTCGAACCTATTTTGGCGTAAAGAGGTCCGGCTATTTTTCCTAAGTCTTTAATGAAGACTCTGGCATAATTAATTATTCCTAGGAATTTCTGGAGATCTTTTAGTTTGTCTAGTTTATCAGGCATTTCTAATACCTTTTTGGCTATGTGGGGTTGTAGTTTTATTTTTCCATTTCCTAATATTACTCCTAAGAAATTTATATAATGCTTACATAATTCCATTTTCTTTTTACTTATTATTATTCCGTTGTCTACGAATAACCTAAAAATTGTTTGTAGATGTCCCAAGTGTTCATTCATGTTGTGGCTGAATACTAGGATATCATCAACATAAACTAATATAAATCTTTTGTATTCTCCGAAAATACTATCCATTTTTCTTTGGAATATCGGAGGAGCTGTTTTTAACCCGAATGGCATGACAAGCCATTCAAAATGTCCTTCTGGACAAGTAAAAGTTGTCCAGTCTATGCTATCTTGATGCATTTTTACCTGCCAGTATCCTGACTTGCAATCGAACTTACTAAAAACTTGTTTTCCTTGTATTCTATTAATTAATTCTGTTTTATCTGGTAATTTATAACCATCATTTCTAGTATTGTCGTTGAGTCTTTTATAGTTTATTATCATTCTTGCTTTTCCTCTTATTACTTCTGCATGATTTCTTACCATGAAAAGACGTGTTTTGAAATTGACCTTCTTATTACACCTAAATCAAGTAACTCTTTGATTTGAATTTTGAAGTCTTCTAGGTCTTGGTTAGTAGCTTCTATTGATGTTGTCTTTATAGTGTATTCTGGATTTATTATATCTAGTTTACAAGTAACCTTATTATTATTCCAATGTTTTAAAGGCTTTTCTCCAATGATTTCTAATTCATCTAGAATCTTTATTATTTTATCTAAATCTTCCTTATTTTTTATTATTCCTATTTTATCTATACCTGTTTTAAAATTATAAAGATCTGTTTCAATATCTATGAGGGTATAGTTTTTGTCTAGTATATTGTCCTCTTCTAGGTTTTCTTCCCAAATTAGGTTTTTATCTTCTTTATCATTGCAGGCTGTTCCTTTATTCTTACAATCCTGACAGCACTCGTCTTTTTCTTTGTCATCTTTCTTTTGTAGGTCTAAAGGAGAGATTTGGGTAATGTTTGTTGGCATCTTACTAGTAATAGGTACTATTTTGTAAGAAGATTACACCATCCCTTGTAATAGTGTTGTTATTCAAAGATAAAGTCTAGTCCTAAGATAAAGTCTGTATTTATATTTAGATCCGATTTTGCTCATTTTGTAACTTGGTTGTAGAATTTTGAGCATGTATTAATGAAACTAATGGATGCATTTTGAATATAATGATGATAAGTATTATGGGTTCCATCCATTTGCATGGTCAGAATGGCTTGTCTAATTCTTTGAGTAAATGTTGTGGAATTACTTTTTATTTAGTATACTCTTACTACAACCCGAATCAACTAAGGCTAGGACTTTTATCTGATATCCTAACTTTCACAAGAATTTTAAAGTACTTAATTTTATATCTTCATTCTGGACAAGGTACCATAGTCCTCCATATTCATTAGCTCTGAGTCTAATTCCGCTTGTGTAATATCTTCTCTTGTTTCTACCTCTTTTCCTTTTTCTAATTTTAGAAGTCTTGTTTCTAAGTCGTTCATTCTAGTCTCTAGAGTTATTATTCTCATACTTGTGGTTTGATCTTCTGTTCTATTACTTACTTCTTTTTGATTAACCGTTATTTTAAACTCTTTTTGTATACACTCTATACATCCTTCTATAAAACAATGTTTACATTTGACTCTTTTACTTCTACTGGGAAACCATTTGCTCTAATCCTTTATATTTTTCAAAATTATGATTACAGCTGGTTATGACGCTATTCATAAGGTTCAAATTTATATCTAGGTCTAATTTTTCTAGTCTTATCTCATTAATTAGTTCATCAGCCTCCGAGTCTGAAGACTCTATTTTATTTGTATTATTAATATCAATACTTACTACAGAGTATATACTTTCAGTATCTGACATATATTCGTCTACGTTTATAAGGGTTTCTTGGAAGTCATCTATTAATTGAAAATTTCTCGTTTTATTATTTATTCTTTTAGGGCAAGTATTTGCTAAATGTTCTATACTTCCACAAGTAAAACATTCTAATTTGTTTTTATAGTTTCTATCCGTTCTATATTTTCGTATATGTCTGCTTTTTATCTAAATAGGCTTTTTAGTCGCGATTTTCTGAGAAAATATCTCTTCCTTTCATATGAGTTATTATTTTTATAACCCTTTTTATACTTTTTTCTTTTATAAGGTTCTTTATCGTAACTCTGTGTGGTATATACTACACTTTTACAGAAGTTCATTTCGTTTAATTTTAATTGTTTTTGTATTTGTAGGTTTGTACATTTCTCTTGTAATATATCCATTACATGTTGAATTCTGTGTCCTATTGACCATTTAAGATGAACATTTTGGATTACTCCGTCTCTTTTATCCCATCTTTCTTCTATTTCTCTTCCCAGAGCTCCTGGTAGTTTATTAAAAAGTTTTTTACCTAGCTCTTGGTCAAACGCGTTTCCGCTAATTGTGCAATAGTAAAAATAGTCATTTAGGAACTTTTTAATATAAAACCAATTTCCTATGCTTAATTGTTCTAGTTTTATTAAGACATTCTTTTGTAAGATTACTAAGCCACTATTAGGGTCTTCTCCTGTAATTAACATATGTATTTTATTTGTGAAATTGTAAGGGTTTGATCTCATAGAAACCAAATACTGGAATTCGTTTGGGAAATCAGTCTTATATGCCTCCCATAAGGCTTTAGTAGATTCTCCTAAGAACGTTTCTAAGTATTTATACATAGTTTCTGGATTTGTTTCTACGTAATTTTGTATATAATCTGCCACTACTATTCCTTTCCATAAGTCTATTACCGAATTCCATCTTTGTGGATCGTGGGCTGCTATGTTTAGGATTTTTCCTCTATTACCTCCTTCTTGAAGAGCAATAGGTTCTTCAATTGGCATTCTCATTCCTGATGGTTTTACATTTTCTACTGGTTCTCCAGTTGTTCTATATACTCTTCTCCTAGGTACATTTCCTGTACTTGTATCTACCGTAAAGTGTTCTCCTGTAGTTCTTTAGAAAGGGCTAGAGCTAGATGCACTAGTTTCCATTAATTCTTTTTGACTTACTATTGAGTTTATTTCTAATTCTTCATCACTAAAAATGTCTTCCCAAATTGCGTCGAATTTATCAGATTTTTCTCAGACACTATATCCTAAATTGTCAGTTCTTAATTCGCAAATTTTGAAATGACTTATGGCTTCTTTTATGTTCATTCGAGGCATTTTACATCCCTTGCATTTAAAAGTGTGGTTTGGGTCTTTTTTATGTAAGTTTTTTTCTTTATCTATGGCTATGTCCACTTCAAAGCCTTCTTCTATTAGTTCTATGTTCATGAAATTTATCTCAGTGATTTCATCTTCTTCTATTGTACTTTCTTCTTCCATATCTTTTAGAGGCATGTAATTATACAGAAATCTTATGGATGTTTCTCCTGAATTAGTATAGAAACATCTTCTTTTATTATTAAAATTTTCTAATTTCCATTCTAATCTCGTAGTCTGGGTCTATTTTTATAGGTTTTATTAAATTAATACCTGTTACCCATCAACTCTACTACGTCATTTATCCTTATTTTAAATTTTGTATTACTATTATCGGTCATTTTTCCTAGGAATCATAAGCAAATTATTACCGTTATGCATTTCTTCGTATCCTTTAGTGTATTCCTATTTTTATATGTTTTCCAAACTCGCTAAGTTCATTATAAAGCTTATATAGAAAATTCCTCCATTATTAGTCAATTCCTATTATGGATTTTTCATATCACATCGTAAATTACTACTAGTACTTTACTTCCTAAGTTTTGTTAAACCTTTTAGCCCTATGACAATTAATCCCATATGCATTAGTGTTCTAGTTGTCTTATAAATTTGTTTTTGTGACGCGGAATTTACTAGATTTATACTAACAGTTGTAGTTCCTAAAATAGATAACTGTTCTTCTCTATAATGTCTATATAGTTGAGTCGTTTTAGAGAATTTTCCTTTGTTATATAAAGTTCTTGGATTTAATAGGTTTAATTGATTTTGTTGGAAAATACTGATGTCTCTGTCTATATCTATTACTTCGCTTAAATTACATTCTTTTTTCTATTAAGAAGTCCGGATATGAAATTATTTCGAGTAGCTTACTCTCGGTCTTTCTCCTTCTGCCTCGATCTAGTGAAAGAAAGTCCATTTTTGTAGTTTTCTAATTACTTTTGTTCTTTCTTGAAGATGAGTTATTTCTACTCTTTTTAATTGATCAATTAATTCGTCCACCTGAGTGTCTTTAGGTACTTTAGGTACTTTAGTTTTTTCTTTGTTGTGTTCGATTAGTACACTGACCTTTTTGTTTAATTCTTCTAGTTTTAAAACTATAATTTCTATCTTTTTTGTAATATCTAAAATTAACGAGATAGTAGTGATATGTTGTTTTAAGAATATTTGATCTGCTTTAGAACTAGGTGTATATTCTTTATAATCTACAGGTAAGAAAACAAATTTCTCTGTTATTTTTGTAGCTTCTTCTTGACACCAAGTTTGTTTACTCATGAAAGAGTAATTTCTTTTAGATCTAAAATTGTTTTACTTAAGGAACTGGTTTCTTTATTTAGATTGTCTAAGAGTTGGTTTATTTTATAGAATTCTTGGGTATTCTTTAATTCTAGTTTAGTTATGGTATTATTTAAAGAGTTTTCTAATTCTTGTCTTGTAGGTAAATTTTTTAATCTTCGAATGTTATCAAGGGTCTTTAAATAATCTAAATTCTTTTTTAACAGTTCGAATACTTTTCTTTGTTTAACCTGAGATTCCTCTATTACTTCGAGGTTTCTATTAACTAGTTTATTATTTTCTTTTATATTTTCACTAAGGTTAATGACCAGATCTACTATTGTATTTAGCTGCTTATCTTCGCTATGCAGTATATGTTCTCCCGTACATAAATTACACTTTATAATACTATTGTCTTTTAGATTCGTAAGTCTAGATATTCTAAATTATTTAAAGTATCTATTTTTATTTTTTATCCCAACGGTATTCTTATCTTATTACGGTTCTGAAGATGTTCTATAATAGAAGTTATCCTTTCTATATCGCTTCTTATGCCGTATATTTCCCACTTAATTGCGGATATTAATTCTGTATTATTTTGACTTTGTAAAAATCTATTTTGTATTACCTGTGATAAGTTTTCAGATTCTAAAAGTTCTAAGTAAAGTGTTAAAGCCTTTTCTGCTTTACGAAATTCTTTTCTTCGTTCAATATCTCTGTTTATAATCCACTGGTTATATCTTATACGTTTTACAAATGGTAAATTTCTCATATGCTTTTAATAAGGTTTAAAATGTGTCTTGTTTTTATCTTGACTAAGTTTCTTTGCTTTTATATGTTGGATAAGTAAATTAGATATTTTGTCTATTATTTCGTGCAGTCTTAGCAAATTTTCTTTGGTTTCGTTTAACTTAATATACTCCGGAGATAGGATACTTAATTCTTTTTAATTTCTAAATAAGTATCTTCATTCCGATACCAAAATGAATGGGGGTGTATTTCAATTTAATAATTTAAAGGGGTGTTGTATTTCAAGATTATTTCAAAGGGGGATTGTATTTGTTGGAGGTTGCAATAAAGTTGTGAAATCCTACTCGGTACCGCCTTCTTGTTATAATTCTGTCCATTAAGTAATTCATTCTTTGAATAAGTTATCTCCCATTAGAATATCAGATAAATAAAAGGAAATTAATAACAAAAGAGAAAGAAAAATATTTAAGCCAGACCAACACAGAATTTAATGCATATTGAGTTTTCTTAGCACAGACTTAAATGTCATTTTATTCCTCCATATTCATTGTGTTATGCAGCGATTCAGTCATCTTTGGAATAAAAACACTTAAGCACATTTAATACTATAATTAAGAGATTTAAATGATTTTTTTAGATTTTTTATCTAGCATAGAAAATTAGGGAAAATGTTAAAAAAAGAGGAAAGGGATAATTATTTTTGCTAGTGAGAAAGAGGTCTCACGTCATTCTTCTTTTGTCTACTTTAATATATACGTAGTTGATAATAAGTCTTTGTGGAAACGATGCTCTACTTCATCACTTTATTACTTGTTGACTTGCGTGTGCATTTTTTGTCCCAACAAGTCTTTGGCATTAGGGGTGTGCAAAAACTTATTTAACCGATAAATCAAATCAGAAAAAATGATATTGATTTATTGATATCGGGTTATGAAATTAATGGTTTTTAAACGGTACTTTTTTTTATATTGGACTATCGGTCCAATTTTCGGTTTAGAGATTTTAGTTAATGGTTAAACCGATAACCCAATAAATTATATTAAAATGACCTATTATCCCTAATTATTTTGTAGCGTTACATTTTAAATACAACCCATGTTTTTTAAATTCTTACTTTTGTCTCTCAAATTAGGGCTCTCTGCCTCTCTCGACCAGAAAGAAAACAAGTTATTTTTGAAAGTATATATGTCCTAGAGACAATCATTTTAGGGACAGATGTATTTGAACACATTCGTATTATTAATAAGATTAATATATTTGTGGCTTTTATAATTACTGAATTATTATTTTATTGTTTGTATTATTCATTATGTGTATCCCTTGAACTAAATGTTGTCATTGATAGTGTGAGATATTAATGATAGAGCGTACTTCTTAAAGTAGTCTCGACTAATGATCATTGAGAATAAGATATCAATGATATATTATAAGTCGACATGTGGTTTGCATCACATTCTTTGAGAATGTAGTATGTCTCACTTACTACTAGTAAAAATTACTAGTGAAAAACACATGGATACTCTTAGAGGGTATTGGCATGCCCTGCTGATAAACTATTTGTTATACATGCCTAGAATATTATCAGCATGTGGGAGATAGAGGTCATTTGACTTGAGGTCAATACGCACCTGGTTTGTAGAGTAATGTACTTTGATCATGTCCTAAGCTTAAATTCCTTATAGGATAAGACATGGCTTGAATTTGGTACATTGCAATATAGACTAAGGTGGTAGTTGAGTCAAGAATATGATTCATTCCTCGATTAGATATTCGAGAGAACACTCAGTTGTGTCTTACTTATGTGTTTTAGACCCAACAAAACCCTACAATTTTAACAATAAGGTCTTTGAATTTAGTTTTACTTGTGATTTGTATAGACTTTTATGCATGAAGGTAGTATACATATGAACAAATGAAAACAAGAGAAAACAAACAAAAAATAGATCATTTTCTTATATGTTAAACAGATAATCGAACTGTTAAGGTCCCCAAATCGATTAATTGAAAATCGATAATGAATATCTTTTGGTTTAATTATCAGTTTAGCGTATTTACAATCCGAAAACCGATAAACCGAACCGGTAATACACAAAATCGGATCAAAACAACTGATAAACACCCCAATTCGGCGCTGTATCGGAGACTTGAAAATTAGCTCCTTTTCTAGAGTAGGTTTTTATTCATTATTTGTCCAAGTTTTAACTTTTGTTTTATCACGTGGCTTATCCAGGTACTGTGAATTGAATTCTAGGGGATCCCAAAGAGTATAAGAATAAACTTGTGGAAATCGATAACGATCGGAAAAAAAATCACAAACGATTGAGAGAAATGAAAGTAGCTAAGAAAGCTAAAGAGGTTGTTATAGCGATTTTAGAAGCAGATGAAGTAGATAAAGAATAAGAAGACGTTAATCATCGAGCAATTGTTTCTCTACCACTTCTCGTCGATCCAAACTACCGTAAGAACAGAATGGAAGGGCAAAAAAGGATTATATGCGCAGACGTGAAAGCTCTATCAATCGAAAGATTGACTCTTCTTTTCTAAGGGTTGGGATGGTCGCTTGAAAGAAATAAGATGCGTACTCCACTTCACGCAGCTAACGTTGTTTTTGTTAGAAGGTTCCGTGGCCTAGCAGTTTGTTGCTAAAGATCCGAAACAAGTGATCTTGCTGCTCCCGTCTTACGTAGTTCTTCCCACATTCGCCTCTCCTTAGCTACTCTATTGTCTAACCCCGAACCTCATCTTCAGATCTTGGGATCAACAGGTCGACCGCGGATCTCAACAGATTGGCCAATTAGATATAGATCAATCGCTCGAAACCCTGCTATTACCATGCCATGTCATAAGACAAAAAGTCACCCGCAGGAGCTCTAAGCCACTTGCTTGATTGTAAGGAAGGAAAGGAGCGAAGCAACTCTCTTGACTATAAGGAAAGAGATGAGTTTTAGCCACTCTCTTGTTAAGGAGAGGAGTGCCCAGGTCAAAGGTCTTCCCGCCCTTTTTTTCAGGGGCAGAATCAACTTCATTACGGTCAGCAAATCAGCTCCGCGTCGTATGAATTTCGAGGATTAGAATACGATCCTATTGATTCAATCTTTATGCTTGGCACAAAACTTTTGTTTTGAGTGAAAGGGAGAGCAGCGGCCCGCACCGCATTCACGGGTAAATTTCCCTCCATCTATAAGAGGCGGGGTGTGGAAAGCACTAGTTGTTAGTTGATTTGTCCTCTCACTACCAACCAGCAGACATCATCTGGATAGGTCTTGCCGGTATCAACAACGAGGAAGAAACAAGCAGAAACAACAACTAACTATGGCTCTTTGCCCAGACAACGTCTTAGTCGGTCTATCACCATAGCCATTTCCTTTAGCTATTACGCTAGCCTTCTAATCGGCTAAGGTTGAATTTTCTTTTGCTTTAGTTGTTGTCGTAGAGTGACCTTCTGTTCTTTCAGTTGTACTGGAGAGTTCCTTGCTATTTATATTGATGTTGCTAGAAAAAAAAATCATAAGCAAGTAAGAAAGAAAACGCCTTTTTAAGGCCTACTGGGCCCAAGATAACGAAATCTAGTGGCTTTTCTTTGTTCCATTTCTGCATTCCTGCATGACCTAAATTTTAGGTATGCCCTTTGCCCTGAAGGAACTCGCGTCCTTCTCTCATGACTTCACGCGCTCAAATTTGTGTCATTCATCCGGTGCTAATGGGTCGACCATAAAGAGAAGAAAAGGGCGATTGCATGTTTATAACAGAAAATGGCATTCTGTTGATTAAATACAACATTCTCAACCAAAGAACAAAGAAGGGTTCAGAAGTTTGAGTTCTTAATGAAGGACATACCAACACTTCTTTAACGTTTATCCACTTGCTTGATTATAAGGTTGGAAAGGGGGCGATCGATTGGCTTGGAGAGGAAAGGAAACTCGGGACTGAAAACAAAAAGGATAGGAATGAATTGATTAAAGAAAGAATATATAGAACCTTGAGCATTTTCTCTTCTCGGCAATGGTTGAGAGTAAAAAATGGGAAGTTTCCATTCTATGAGCGGGGCAGCTAGTAGAAAGAAAATCTCCATCTTTTTATTGTTGTCGGTCCCATTGATATAATTAAAGCTTGTTACGATCAGGCTCATATTTGGCTGCTAAGTACCTCCAATCAAGAATCCCCAAGGAATTCCAAGAATTCTTGTTATACATTTGTTCCAACCCTCAACCCTCTTTTCTAGATTCATAGATATTGAATCAATCGAACGCACTTCTAACACATGTTCTACTTTTGGAAGACCCTGTGTTATATCACCAGATCTCGATTTTTCATACATTCGCATTTCCTGCTGAGATCCCAAGTCTCCAAGTGGGCCCTCTTGGCCACCCACGACCTTGGCTTTTTAGAGAATCCCGCTCCTGTGTCGTAGGACCTGTAGCTCGGCAGTCCACCGGTTAGGGACTTGATCTATCTTTCAATGGAGCGCACCTTCCATAGAGGTGGTTAGGAGTATTAGGTAGGAATGATTGCTTACGTGCGGATATTAGGTTTGGCCTACGATCAAAGACAAGTCCTATTGTCTGAGGCTTTCAATACTAGCCGCAGCATGTCGTTTTTGAGGAGGTTGTGTTGAAGAAGAAGAAGAAGAAGAAGAAGAAGAAGTTGAAGAAGAAGAAGAAGAAGAAGAAGACGATGAAGAAGAAGAAGAAGAAGAAGATGAGGAAGAAGAAGAGGAAGAAGAAGAGGACGAAGAAGAAGAGGAAGAAGAAGAAGAAGTTAGGCTAGGCCCTTGCTCGGAGTGGGGCAGCATCCGCAGCTTGTTTTAAACTAACTTCCTCCCTTTCGTAGTTCTAAGCTAGTCAATCAACTACAAAAGCTAAGCTCTCACTAGAAGGATCGTAACACACAACAGTAGCCAAGGAAGGCAAGTTCTTTATAATACGATAAAGAAAGAGTCGGAGAAAGTAAAAAAGAACTATCTGACTTCGCGGATAAAGTTTCGTTACTGTTACTTAAGAGATTACTTTCTTAGTAGTTGCTTCCACTCCTTATAGTTCAAACTGGAATTCGAGTTTCTAGTTGAGTTACGTTCGGGACCCCTATTTTCTCGGAGATAGCCTGGTCTGAGCTAGAACAGCAGATTCGTGAGCAAGAGCGTATTTCACAGCTGATTCAACAACAGCCATTTTTTCTTGGGAACTTTCATATGAGTCAGTATCACCGCTAAAAAATCTCTATTTTCCTACTGAAGTTTTCATTGAAAAATGTTGAGTAACTATTTTCCACTAAATGTCGATGGAAAAAACCTAAAAAGTAGCGTTTCACTGGAACATGTTTCTCACCATGCGTTTTCCCAGTAAGCTGATTCGATGGGAATGAAGTGGAAACGTCACATTATAGCATAAAGTTTCCACTGAATACCGGTAGAAAAGCCTATGTCTCTCTAATACCGAACGTAGAATGGGTTGTGATCCAGGCGGTCAGACCCAATCTTGAGAACATGACAAGTCATCGTTAAGCCCATCATTACTAGCCACTTTGAGCTAAATTAAAACATGGTGCAACTGGTACAATCATAGAGTCAGTTCATAGCTCGTCCTCACGAAGACACACACAATAGCACATACATAAATTTTTCGAAGGTAACTAACACCTACAACTTCACTGGTGTCACTCCGGATTACATCAGACTCACTTTGTTTCTTTCATTGTTGGGGGATCGAGGCAAAGGTTTTGTTGCAAAAAGAGTCCGCAAATTCCATACGTAGTGGTGTTAGTGTTGACCGGTCAGAAACTCTCATGTCCAGAGTATGAGAGTAATTGAGATAAGGATGTTGAGATGGATATGTGGGCATACCACGAAAAATAAGATTATGAATGAAGGTATTCGGGTCAAGGTGGGAGTGACTGCGTGGAGAATAATATGCGGGAAGTAAGGTTAAGATGGTTCGGATATGTGAAGAGGAGATGCGCATATGCTTCGGTAAGGAAGTGTGAGAGGTTAGCGTAGCCTAAAAACTATTTAGGTGAGGTGATTAGGCATGACATGAAACAACTGCAGCTCACCGAGTACATGACCTTTGATAGGAGGTATGGAAGTCAAGAATTGGGGTAGTAGGTAGTCGGGCGTATTTCTTTTCCATTTTCGAGGTATGATACTATTATTCTTGTATTATCGCATTCTTAGGTTTCTATTACTAGTTGTTTCTTTAGCTTCGATTTTTGTATTCTTAAATTTTTATACTATTATCTTACTGTTGTTTATGTTTGTTGCTAGAGCCGATGATCTATCAAACATCTCAATCTTTCACTCAATTTCAAACATAGATTTTTTAAATATTTTATAATAAAATTTACATATCTGAAAACGACATAAAAAGTACTATAAGTCTGCTAATTAATAATTAATAATATATGAAAAGAGTTAGAGAAAATCATAGCTAAAGAAAGTGATATTTGACTCTTCAAATTGGTCAATCCTCATATAAATTGGGACTTATTACGTATATCATTTACATTCCTTCCAACCGATACACTGTGATCTTTTCCTTGTTACACGATCAAAAACATGTCCAATAAACTTACCAGCACAATCCTTTTCCTTCTAGGACTGTGACATACACGAGTACTTGGTTCTATCAAATTCAGCCCCAACAATATGTAAGCCCAATTAAAAATAAACTTGCACGTGGATTAGGCTTAACTTCTAAAATAGATCAGAAATGTTTGTCAGCTGCTGTGAACATTAATTCTAGATTAGATAAACTTTGGAGATGAAAAACAATAACCAAAAAAACAAGGGGAATGTGAATAACTCATGTTTTCCCCAAATGTTATTGATACAAGTAACAAGGGCAACAACTTAGTTCTTATTTCACATAAATAGGCTAAAATTACTAGGACAAAATGAAAGACCTAAATGGTATTCCTGAACATGTCTTCTGTTTCAAAAAGAAATTGTCTCAATAAAACATTACTATACAGGTCCTCTATTTTCAATAATTTTTTTCTCAAGAAAGAACTATGGAAGTTTGCCAGCAGCACTCTTCACAAACTGTAGTAAAATTAACCAAGAATATTTATTACCATAACAATTCAATTGGCTCCGATTGTGCAGCGATCTCTTCCAAGGAGACGAAGCCACTGAAAACTTGTCATCCAACAGCAAAAGGGATAGTGACTCACAAGTCACAATATAATCTCTGAAACGAAACCAGAGATCTCACTTATATAGTGATCATCCATGCACATTCAGTGAAGGTAAACTTGACGCGACGGCCCATCAAAACAGGCAAAAAAGTTAGTGTGAGGACTTTGGAGTATGATCAACTGCAGATAAGTGTTTTCCTGATGATACGCTGCAAGAAGAGTTAATTTCACTTAGGGTTACTTAAATTTACTTACTATAACAGTAGAGTCACTCATTTACTTTTGTCAAATTAAAGTAACTTAACTTTACCCACTATACCAGTGAAAGTCACAAACAATCTATTGTAACGTTAAAGTAACTAATTTACTCACTATGACCATAAAAAAACGGCAGTCTGGTGCACTAAGCTCCCGTTATGTGCGGGGTCCGGGGAAGGGCCGGATCACAGGAGTCTATTGTATGTAGCCTTATTTCTTCAAGAGGTTGTTTTCGCGGCTCAAACCCGTGACCTCCTGGTCACATGGCAGCAACTTTACCAATTACACCAAGACTATGACCATAAAGATCCAACTTTATCCACATAGAAGTAAAGTCACCCTGATGGGTAGGTATTTTTCACTATAATGATTAAAAGTCTATTGGCTTTACTATTATTGAAGGTAACGTTTAGTTATGTAACAACTAAGTTGTAACTTTACTGTTATAATGGGTGAAGTTTAGTGACTTTACTGATATAGTAGGTAAAGTAAATTACTTTAATAAGACAAAAAGTAGATTTTTCACTTACTGTTGTAGAGGATAAAACTCAGTTGCCATACTTGAAATTAACTCAGTGCAGGAAGCTCCTTGATCGACATTTCTTTCGAGACCTTTAAACTTAAATTATTTGTATCCCATCCAGCATCAGTTAGTTGTTGTAACAGATCAGGAAATCTATCCTTCAATTCGACCAAGCTCTGTTCAAGCCGATCAAAGATATTATCTGACCAGCCCCAATTTTGATATAGCCAATAAGTTTGCCATACACTTCGTAACACCGATAGACTTGTGGCTCCTTCCTGCAGGGAGTGAAAAGAGTAAGCATTGCAAGTGAGAGCTATGTTTCTTAAGCAGAGTATAATTAGTGCATACCTTGAAAGATAGAAAGACCTGAAAATTCGTTGGCTTCTGTTGATTTATTACAAGAATATATTTTTCCTCCTTGTACAGATTAAGGAATTGCTTGATCTGCTGCAAAGATCATAGCAGAATGTATCAAAGATTACCTTTCAAGAATACAGCCAAGGATTTGACATGATGACATCTTTAGGCTATGTTGCTCGGACTCTCCAAAAATGTTGCCACACCTGTGGATTCTCTAAAAAAGCACTACTTTTGGAGTATCCGACATGCACCCGTCGACATTTTTGAAGAGTCTGAGCAACATAGTCTTTAGGGTAACAAATAATAATTATGATTTATTTAGTTCATCATACAGATCCAACAATTTCTCTGAATCCATTTGCACATTCTATGAACAGTTCCTCATTAGATCCCTAAGGTCTGAAATGACAATATCAAAGTCAGAATTATGCAAAACGAGAAAATATTTAAACATACAATTTCAGTAGAACCCTTGAACTTTGAGATGGAAAGTTTTGCATATGAGATATCCATATCCAAACTCAGGAAATCCAACAGGAATTCAAAAATGGTAAATTGTAGGACTGAAAGTACAGTGTGGATGCTTTTGGAGTAGATATTCAGATTAAGTTACACTAACTGCTCTTAAACATTGGCAGTGCAATCATCTGAAAACTTAAGAGTGGGCTGAACAGGACAAATTTTTGAAGCAAGCAGGTAAAATATGCTGCGTATTTCCATCATAAAGCAAAGTCCACAGCCTCAAATAAAAGATTTATAGAACCTCTTGAAGCAGTCACCTAGCCATGTACTTCACTTCATGAAATTGAAATTAACTGCTATTCTTACATTATTATGCTATTATCCACCCAGAATATAAGTTACTTCAGAAGCATAAATCAACTCAGCTTGTCGCAAAGTCATATATGGGCCAAAGAAGGCTATACCATGGATCTGAATTTGCCCCCATTGATCATCTCCTCCAAAGATACCTCAAAAATAATCCGTGGCCTTAAGAATCTTTCCCACAATAAGATACTCTCCATCCTATTGCATTTATCAATTCCTGGTCCATGCGGAGTAATAGGCCTAAGTTACAGCATAGAGTTGAAGATTGCATAGAAACCAAGACAGACTTTACCTGGAACTGTACAGTGTAAAACATGGGAGTTCACTAATATTCGAGCCCGCTTAAGATTTATCTGCATAAAAGCACAGTAATCAGAAGTCTACATGTATGGAGAAAGAAAAGCTTTTGAGAATGTTATTGTCTAAAAAATTCAGATAAGAGACAATATATCATATATTGGGCACCGCAGAACCCACAGAAAAAGATGAAGACAAGAAGGCAAAGTGTTAAGAAATAAGAAACCACTTGATAGTAGTGCCAAAATCTGATGTTGACTAGTTATTTTCTGGCAACTAAATTAGTTATTCAATATATACTACGAATAAAGTCTCACCGTGTTAAATTGCAGAGCTGAAAGAGACTGATAGCGAAACCAAAGATGTAGGATCCGCACACTTAACCATGTTAGTGCCAGTGTAGGATAAGATTTTGAGATACCAGGTGTATCCTGCATTACGTATTCAGTTATGACAATTTTAGAAAGAAAAAGTAAAATCCAAATCTGTCTTAATGGAAAAGATGAGGATTATATTGGCAGAGGACCCTTAGAAAGTTATCATATGAAGGGACCTAGCTTGTGACCATATAAAACACACATATATCATACCAAGGCTAGTATGCCGAGAGAAAGACCTAGCAGCTCAGCAGCTACTTCCCAGACTTCCTCCTGTCATCAATATTACGTTATCCAAAATTGTTAAAAGAAGAAATGTATAAGATGATTAAACATAAGAATTGAGAAATGATTATAATATCATACTTGGTGCTTCAACATGAAAGTGTTGCTTGATTTTTGGGTTATACATCAATTATCTCTTCTACTATGTGCTTGTGGATATAATTATCCTATTTTAATAACAACAACAACATACCCAGTGAAGTCCCACAACGTGAGGTCTGGGGAGGGTAGAGTGTACGTAGACCTTACCTCTACCTTGGTAAGTAAAGAGGTTGTTTCCGAAAGACCCTCGGCTCAAGACAAAGCATAGGCACAAGCAAAGCAAGAAAAACGGTCAGACCGGGATAAAAAATTCAAAGCAGTATGAAAATGAAAATGATAGTAACAAAAGCGAATAAGTCATGATAAAACACTCTAAAAAAAAGAAGCAGTAACTAAGACATGTAAATAAGATAAACAAAGTACACAAAAGAACATAGCACAACAGAAATCAAATGTCAGGGAACTATAAAACAATAATGCGCCTACTGGTATGATAGGCTAAGCAGGGCTACAATAATAACAATAAAACTACCAGTATGTAAGCAGAACTACGCTCCACTACCTACTATCATAATCCGTGTCCTCCACAACCCCCTATCTAAGGGCATGTTGTAAAGTCCCGGATGTTTTAAAAAATAAGAAAAAAAGAATATTTAAAAACACTCTCTTATTTGAACTAGAAGTGTTATATCTAACTAAGTGCCCGTTTGGTTGGGCTTTTCCAAAGGCCAGAAGCGCTTTTGGAAAGCCAAAAGCACTTCTGGCCTTTAATTGGAGTGTTTGGTTGACAAATCCAAAAGTGTGTTTGGGTTCCAAAAGCACTTTTGGAAGAAGCCCAAAATTTAGGCTTCTTGAGTAGAGGTAATTTTGGCTTATAATTTTTTTGTCTTTTATACAAAAACACTTTTTTTATTGACAACCAAACACCTAACCACTTTTTGATAAAAAACTCTACTTGAAAAGTTCTACTCCTAAAAGCTCTACTCCTAAAAACTCTTTTTAATAAGCTGTACCAAACGGGTCCTTAGACTTCTACTAGACCTGGATATCCCTCTAGGTCTTCCTTACTTAGGGGTTTTGTAAGAGGCTCAAACACTCAACTTTTCACTATATCTTCAAAAGCCAAAAACTTCAAAGGAAAACATCTCCTCTTCCATCACCCTCTTGGACGAACATTTGCCTTTTTGGTGAAGTTTTTGCCTTCTTTTTTTGGTTTTCCAAGAGCAAGGTTAGGAAAAGATCAAGTGTGTAAGGAGAATAGTGGCAGTGTGATAAAAATTGTGAAGGCATAAAGGTGAGTTCTCTCACTCATAAATTCTTAGTAAAATCCTTTGATTTATTTGGTTCTTTATACGAACTTGATGTCGATAAATCTGCGAATCTAAAAATTCATTTCGGCCGAGTTACAATGCATGTTAAAACATAATATGATGTTGGAAGAGAAAAAGGGTGTAGTATAACTTGTGATGAATTATTGATATAGTATTATCTTGTAAAAAGTTTGAGTCATGGTGATTGCGGATTGTTTTCGCTGAGTTATCTTGTTAGAATGAGACAAAATTTTCCAGTGATGTTTATCTCTCTTTCACGATCAGATTGAGCCCAAACGTGGCCAAAATCGATATACGATTTGAGAGTTATCGCCGTTTAATGTTTTTGCCTCTGATCGATTGAAATTCGGAGGAGCATAACGTATAACGAAAAACTGTACAAATCGATAATGAATCTGAAAGTTTGTGCTAAATAAAAGTTCTAGTTTTCCCTCTTTTTGACAGTTTGAGACCTTACGGAGATCAATCTGACTTATGGATAAAAAGTTATGACTGTTTTAAGATTGTATCTGTTTTTGTCAAAAATCTGACGAGACAGTTTTTCAAAGGGTCGTTTCTTTCGTGAATTTGTACTAGTTACACTAAGTATTTTCAGATAAAATATGATATAGTGATAGGTCTCCGTATTACTTTCGATTCGGCGCAAGAAAAATCTTGTTTGGGTTACGGTTTGAGAGTTATACCCTTACAAGTGAGAAGGACGAAAAGTTGAAAGAAAGAATTTTTATTTGAATCTTTTGAATCGTCGTTGACATTGAAAGCTTCTTTCCCGTGAGGTTAATCAGAGGTACAACGACCATACGTCACCCCGATAGATTCAAAAGTGGTCTTAGTATCACTCAGACAACATATAAACATAAAAATATATTAGATCGGGTTGCACGTTCCGCAACATATATATATAAAAAAAATTGGGTTGGGTTGCACGTATCGCAACAAATACATATAGATAAATTATTGATCGGATTGCGCGTTCCACAACATATATATAAAATATTGGATCGGGTTGCGCGTACCGCAACAAATGTATAATATAATATATGGGATCGGGTTGCACGTCCCGCAATTTCTTTTGTGAAGGTGTACTGGTTAAACTAAGTATTTCCCTAGGGTGAGTTGGGAGGAGATTATGTGTGCGAATAATTATTATTGACTTGTACATTGAAAGTGATGTAATGTGGTTTCATAACGTGCTTATTATGTTTATAGTATGATTGTACTTAGAACACTGCGAGGTTGCTTTGAATTGTAAGGTGAGGTTCTCACTCAGCCCCGGATGGTAGGACTGACTCTTTTTATCTAACATGTTTCATGAAAGCATGACAAAGAAAAAGCTCCGCAACAGGGCTAGCGATCGTCCCGCAACCTCATTGTTCCACCAATTCATTGTTTCGGATTTGGTAATGTCATCCTTGATGCGTATGTCTTAGGGACTATGTTTTCTTATCTTGGGGAATGCCCCACATGAGATTGTTTTCTTTTAGTTTCGAATTTCTCATTCTATATCCGAAACTTCCATTAAGTCTAGATAGAAATTGTGGTTGCACGAGTATGGGCTCGCGCTTTCATTAAAGAAATACAAAGATGGAGCTAACATGATTATATTATTTCCACACTTAGATACATGTTTAATTTAGAAAGAAAATATTTTAATGGTTCGTCCGGGAAGGGATAGTTTCCCGGGTGTCATCACGCCCTAAGGGAAGACTTGAGATAATTCGGGGTGTGACACATATCTTCAGTAAGTTGCACATGCGTCATATCTCGTCTAATCACCTCTCTCCAATACCCTCTACCACTCCTGAACCCGTCCTTAGCCAACCTCTCACATCTCCGCATTGGGATATTTGTGTCTCTCCTCTGCCTTTAAGTTTTAGTGGCACCTTTTTATCGCACAAGACTCCAGATGCGAGCCTCCATTTCATCCACCCTGCACCAATACGATGTGTGACATCGTCATCAATCTCTCCATTCCCTTGGATAATAGACCCGAGATACTTAAAGCTTCCTTTCTTTGGAATGACCTAAGTACCAAGTCTCACCTTCACGTCTGTCGCTCCCGTTACTGAACTTGCACTCCAAATATTTTGTCTTGATCCTACTCAACCTGAACCCTTTAGACTTCAGAGTCTGTCTCCAAACCTCTAGCTTAGCGTTCACTCCGCTGCGAGTCTCATCAATCAAGATTATGTAATCTGCGAATAACATACACCATGACCTCCCCTTGAATTTGTCGCGTCAGTCCATCCATCACCAAGGCAAATAAGAATGAGCTAAGAGATGATCTCTGGTGCAGCCCCATCATCATTGGAAAGTGCTCCGAGTCTCCTCCTACCCTGATCTTGGCTCCATCATACATATCTTTGATCGCCCTAGTGTACGCCACAAATACACCTTAACCTCCAAACACCTCCATAGAACCTCCCTAGAGACTTTGTCGTATGCCTTCTCGAGATCGATGAAAACCATATGTAAGTCTTTCTTCCTCTCCTTATACTGCTCCACCAACCTGTTAATAAGATGAATGGATTTTGTAGTCGAATGTCCCGGCATGAATCCAAACTGGTTCTCGCAAATAGACACGCCTCTTCTCACCCTCATCTCCACGACCCTTTTCTCAAACTTTCATAGTGTGGCTTAGCAACTTGATACCCCCGTAGTTGTTACAATTATCCTTTTTTAATATAAAATTATATTGTTTTTCTTGTTTGGTTTCAGAAAAAAACAAGGAAGCAAGATAACACTATACTGGTAATTATATATACCCTACTGATAAATATAGATAAACTTAAATTTGCAGGAATCCACGAATCAGACTTTATTAAACCAACTGGAGTAGTCATAAGCACCATTTGTAACTTATATATCAATCAATGGTTGATAGCATGAATTCTATGTTATCCTGATAAATTTAGGTCTATTTCATTCCAATTACTAGAAAAATATCAATAACAGGTTCTCTAAAGTTCATATTTATCCATTTAGGGACATACAGGGCTCTGTCCAGAACACACAGTTAGATTATTTGTACACTGGCCATGACCCTCCTTCTTTATCCGAGCTTGAAACCATTTATAATCTTATGAAATACCAAAATACATGCACAAACTAGTAATCGGAGCACTCGAGAAAACTATACATTGGCCTTCCTGCTAAAGAAAGCACTGAGGGAGAAAGAATATGGAACTTACTACTTAAACACATTTATGGAGTTGAAACCTACAGTTAATACACGTATATTTATTGATAAATTTCTTGATTCACCACAAAAGCTTAACCACTATGCATATAAGGAAGGAAAGCTATACAGCATACAAACAACTAAGCTATCGACGTCAAACGTCATACGAAGATTAAATTCGGCAAATCCAGTTCACTACATCTGATCTACGGCAGAAATATTCAAGTAATACCTTTGCTGCTACGTCTCCCAAATTTCCAGCCATAGCAAAGTGGTTTTGTATAACTCGGAATGAAGGGTCCTTTAGCCCCCTTGCTACAGCCTACATAAACAATACCAACACTTGGAAACCTCAAAAAACTGACTTAGCACACAACTCAAGAAAAGAAAGCTATCAGATTCATAGAGAACTTCAACACAATGTGTACTGCTCATGGAACCATTTCCTAAGGATGCATGAAGACTAACGATATTTTAGTTAGCTAAATACCTTGGCAAGATTTCCAAGAGATGCTAAAGGTAGGAAATAAGACGGATAGAGAGGGGTACAGAGATCAAATATACTGCAGAAGAAATCAATTCCATCAGTTCACTAGAGAAATACACTTTATGTACTAAAGAAGGGAAAATGAAAAAACTAGACCCTTATATTTGAGGGTAGGTTCAAAATAGTCCCTTAAGTACGCACTGGACAGTTTTGGTCCTTTAAGTTTGCCAAAAATTTAGACTTATAGTCTCCGTCAAATATTAACTTAACTTTACCTATTAGATTTGTCGGGAACCACGAAAAAGGGAAATGAGCTAGAACTCACATTTAGAGGTACAATTTTTGTAGTTTCTGCTATTTTTGATTTATTTTTTTTGAGGTGTAATTTCTGCTATTTTTGTATATCTTTTTAGTGTCTAGTGCAGCTTTTTTGTATTGCATATTTTGGAATTTGATGGTACT
The DNA here is from genome assembly GCA_029844215.1 of Przewalskia tangutica. Lineage (NCBI taxonomy): Eukaryota > Viridiplantae > Streptophyta > Magnoliopsida > Solanales > Solanaceae > Przewalskia > Przewalskia tangutica. The sequence continues at coordinate 16,289,392 of CM056739.1, read as the reverse complement.
TTCTTGGTATGTATAGCTAAATCTTTTTTTCCATTGTTTCTGTCAAATCTAACGAACATAAAATTGTTAAATATTTGGCAGAGACTAAAGTGTTAACTTTTGGCAAACTTAGAGGACCGCAAATGTTCGGTGCATACTTAAGGGACTATTTTAAACCTACCCTCAAACATAAGGGACAATTTTTGTTATTTTCTCTACCCAAGAAAGATGAATATTCGCAATACCTTCCTGCACTGCCAATGAAGTCTGCATACATGCGCCATTGTTTAGGATCATCATCAAATAGATTGCCAAACCGCCCACCTGGAAGAAATCAGTCTTTACTAACAATTTAAATCAGATAGGTCCCCGACTCTGTTTTTATACTTATTCTAAACTACCAGACCAATGAAAAAGCGTCCAAGGGAACCAATGCCATCCTTTGAAACCCATCTGCAAAATCAATAGGGCAATCACTAAACTATAGTGCATGCTATTAACTGCAAAGCATAATGCTATCCAAGTTTTCTAGTAGCAATCAGAGTGAATTATAATAATATATGAGGCAGATATTGAATTCCTTAAAGTCAAAGCCACATCGCATGCAGATAAAAATCTGATAAAAATGAACAGTACCTGATGGCCGCAGCAGAAGCAGCAGCAGTAGCAGCTGCGGAAGTTCCAGAGAAAGAGCCCACTGCAACCGCCTGAAAGCACGTGGACATGAATCAAACTATCATAAAATATATTAGCAACTCATAAGCCCAATACAACTAGGATAAGTGTAATAACATGATTCACATATAAGCAAGGGAACACATCACTTGAATTTTTAAGGAAAAAGGAGAGAATAAAAGAAAAGAAAAAGAGCAACGGAACTTGACAGTTGAATAATATTGAACCTTCTGGGAAAAAGGAGAACTCAAAGATAAGTGTCAAAAAGACAAAAGAGTGAGAGACAGAGTCCAGAGGAAGATAAAAATGAGAGCCACTGAGCAGAGAACAATTTGCAAGCTAATTAAGTAAAATTATATTAGACACTGTTTCATTAATTTATTAATGATTATCATTTAGAAGGTCGAAATCCTGGCAACAGTCGCAGATTTCACAAGCACTTAAACATACCCAAGTGGAACTAATGGCCTAAGATTGACATGCCTTTAAGAGACTTGAAGTCACCAGCGTGTGACAGATCCACCCAGTTACATTGGTTGGGAACTGAAGCAACATGTAGTCCAAGTAATCATCTGACACTGTATCTGCAATAGTTCATATAAAACATCTAAGAAATATTTATAGCCCTTAATAACAAAAAAATATCAATGGTCAAACGGGCTCCTGGCCTGTAGGAAAATAAAAACTAGAAATATAATGAAAAGGGAAATTAGACAATATGATGTTTGTTACCTGGGAAACCTGATGGTAACACAAAATCTTTGATAACCTTAGGGAGCCAAGATAATTCCATGCCAGAGATATCAAGATCTTGGGATCCAGTAGTTGTGGGCACATGCTCCTCAAGAAACATTTTCATTTCGGAGTCATTATCTAAAACATACCTATCCATGGAAAAAATACTAACATGGTCAAACAGTCAAGAGAATGGTTACTATTCATGTCACTTTGCAGAGATAAAGTGCAATTCACGGAGGAGGATGTAGTGTTCCAACTACGGGTTCAACTGAATCTTCAATCTTGTATTTTTGACATGTAGTATAGGTATATATGTGAAACTACTAAAGTTTTACTCCTTCCACACAATTTACATGGGACACTTTCCTTTTTATTCTGTACCAAAAGGAATGTCACTTTTTTATAATAAAAAACAACTTAACTTTAAAATTCTCCTTTTACCCTTAATGAAATAATTTATAGTTTTAGAGCACCAATTTCAAAAGTCATCCTTTCTTTCTTAAACTTTGTGTCTAGTCAAACGGTGTCACATAAATTGAGACGGAGGGAGTAATAAATATTAGATTATGAAACCATAATATTAATGGTGCAATTAGTTCAGAGTTGAAAACCTTAAGGTCGAACTCATCAAGTTTAAATCTTGGAGCCGCCTATGGCTATTCATTCTGAATTACATACTCAGATAACAAACATACAACAACAACAACATACCCAGTACAATGTGGGGTCTGGAGAGGGTAGAGTGTACACAGACCTTACCACCACCTTAGTAGGTAGAGCGACTGTTTCCGGGAGACTCTCGGCTCAAGAAAAAGCATAATCAGGCAAAGCAAGCAAAGCAAAATAAAGTATGAGAAACGGTCAGACTCAGACGAGAAATTAAAGCATTGTGGACATGCAGATAGTAAAAATCAAATACGCAATGGTAGCGCATTCTGAAGCAGTAGCTAACACAACTAAATAAGATAAATAAATTATAATAAAGAACACATAGCAACAGGAATCAAACTACAAAGTACTATAGAGCAATAATGCGCCTATAAGTGTGACAGGCTAGTCGAGTCTACAATAATAACACTACACTATCATTTTGTAAGCTTAAAGAGAACTACGCTCGACTACCTACTACCCTTCTACCCTAATCTGTGTCATCCACAACCCCCTATCTAAGGTCATGTCCTCAGTAAGTTGCATTTGCGTCATATCCCGTCTAATCACCTCTCTCCAATACTTCTTTGGCCTACCTCTACCTCTCTTGAATCCGTCCATAGCCAACCTCTCATACCTACTGGAGCATCTGTGTCTCTCCTTTGCACATGCCCGAACCATCTCAACCTTGCTTCCCGCATCTTATCCTCTACCGAGGTCACTCCCACTTTATCCCGGATGTCATCATTCCTTAGTCTATCACTCCTTGTATGCCCACATCCATCTCAACATCCTCATCTCCGCAACTCTCATCTTTTGTATGTGTGAAGTCTTGACTGACCAACACTCTGCCCCATACAACATAGTTGGTCTAACCACCGCCTTATAGAACTTGCCATTAAGTTTAAGCAACCACAACTACACCCATTTTCAGTCAAATCAAGACTAGTAAAACCTTAAGAAGTACTCTCCACATTTGATCATCATTCCATTAGTTTAGGTTGCATTCAATCAGTACACATTGAGCAACAAAGAGATAAAAAAACCTTATATGAGAAATTTGCTAAAAGAAAAATGAAGCAAAGTGTCCAAAAAGAGGTAAAACAATATACCTTTTCAAAGTTCCATTCCTGTACTTCTCCACCAAAACTATATGCCCTTTATCATTTTCCCTGTAATTAAGAGGATGGAGATGATTAGTCGGCCCCATTATCAATACATCAGTCAACAATGTTCCACTCTCAAACTAGATGTGGGGTGGGGGGTAGGTTATATTATGTGGCGATGCCAGGAATGTCATTAAGGATGTTCAAGATTTAATATATATGTATAAATTTTTCGACAAAAAGAGCTCAACTCTGTATGTGCCTACACCACTTATAACATATATGAATTCTCTATAATATTTTACTCCTTACATAATGAACCTACACTTAATCCCATAGCAAAGGAAAATGGTAACCCAATTCAAAACTGTAGACTTTACATACCCAGATGAGTCTTTAATAGAAGAATGAGAAGTAGACAAGAATTTAAAATGTTGAGTTCTACTTCTAATCCCATTATAATGGTGGGAAAATGAAAAGGTTGAGATGGGGTACTTGAATTGCAAGGAAAAATGCATTCTTTGATTATTTATTTTTAAGGCAAAGGCCGAGGCTGAGGCTGAGGCTCTGAGGCTGAGGGTGAGTAGAAAGATTTTGTTTGTCACTGAAATGTAAACGGGACCGTATCTACTTTACATGCTTAGTGAACAAATGACAAACTAGTCCCTTATCATTGGAAGTAGTTTCAAGTTAGTCCCTTAAGTATTACTATAGAAATTTTGGTCCTCTAAATTTGTCAAAAGTGAATTTTTTTTATCTTCATTAAATATTTTTCAAACTCTGATTACTAATATTTAATCGGAACACTGGAATTCTTTTTTAACCAAGAACGCCATTAATTTCCGTCAGAATCACACTAACCGCAATATAAAAAATTGATAAAAAATAATAGAAATTGCATCTCAAAATATTGCACCAAACTCTTGAAATAGACCAAAAATAACATAACCTACAAAACTATACTTTCAAATATGGTTTTCCGCTAAACATTTTAAATTTTCACAATTCTGGCTAAACTTAGCAATCAAAATTTACTAATTATCTGACGGAGATAAAAAATGCTCACTTTTGACAAACTTAAACAGCTCGGGCGATATTTAATGGACTATTTTGAACCTATGATCAAATATAAGTGATTATTTTAATCAATTTTCTCCATGCTTAGTGATGCATTGGCAAAAAAAAAAAGATTGTCCAAATATGTTCTTTGTGAGAAGGAAAATATTTTCTGAAAAGTTATTTTATGTTTTGAAATATTCTCTCAAAAGTGTTCTATAATATTTTGTTAGAGAGTGAAAATAATTTATTGAAGATCGATTACAGTGTTTGTAAATTGGATTTTTATTTATTTGATAATTTTTTTAGTATTAAAGATTGTTAACCTGAAAATGTGGTGCTAATTAATTGATCGTACCGATAATCTATTGAAGATCTGTTGCAGTGCCATTCTATTTTCCTTTTTTTTTGGTTTCAACGAAGTGAAGCTAAATCTTCAAGTTAGATTATGAAAGCACAATCTTAGATATTAACACCTCCATAGTGTTTAGGGTTCTAAAATGAAAAATTAAAATAAACTTTTGTGGTCATAACCATAGCAATTATCCATTAAAGTTAGTTATGTTTATTTTGTATCAATAAAGTCAGTCAAATTATGTTAATTTTGCCACAAAGTCATTATAGTAAAAAAAAGGATAATTATATAAAATTTTCCCCAAGTTTGACTTCCGTAATTGTATAGGGCAAAATTCGTGCAAGACAATTGTATGAATTATAGTATAACACGTGGAACACAGTGTTGAGTCGAGGCCACAACCTAAGGCACTACCGGTTAAATAAGAATGGTACCGGGAGTGTTATATGCAAAGCCGGTACTGGTAATGCAGAAGGTTGGAGAGTCGTTTGGATTTCAACGGACGACCGTTACTAACCGGTCCTACGTCTTTCAATAGAGCCTTAATGACATTTATTGAGATATTAATTATTCAATTATTACAACATTCATTCTCTTGTATTAATGAGGTCATATTTCGTGGGATGTGTAACCTTGTAGCTCAAGTATAAATAGGACACATTGTTCCATTGTAAATCATCACATTCTAGTTATTATAATACGCATATTCATATTATCTTGATTTTTGTGCTTAAACACAGGTTATCGCAACTTTTCCTAGAAGTTATCACGAGGTTCAGGCTAATCATTACTTTTATTTGTCTTATTATTACTTGTTTTCAATGTATTTCATCTAAAATTCTTATCATATGTGTCACTTGAGATTCATGTGTCCTTGACCACGTATACAAATTCAACTGTACCAGTTTAGGGGTAAAACATTTGGCGCCCACCGTGGGGCCTGTACAATTGTTGTATCACAAGTGACCCCTCTACTTATCTAATTTTCTTTTTAAGTTGCTCAGAACAAATAGATGACAAGAGTAGGAGAAAGCAGTCACAACATCGAGGACAACACAAACAACTGCCCACTCGGGTCGGATGGTTTGCCGATAGGATCCACAAGACTCAAAGATCTGATGTTTGTAGATGGAATCACTTCTGAAGGCGAGCACACGCGACATGAGGATGTTCCCACCGACAAAATGCCTAAAAAGCCATACAGAACCTAAGGGAGCAAACACTGCTATGAGCGAATAGTTGGAGCATTTGATGTGGTTTCAAGCGGAGTATCGGCGAACCTAAGGGAGCAAACACTGCCACTAATCATGGATACACATAATAGAGATCTTCAGGACATTTCAAGGTTGTAATATAGGTTTAGGCAGGGGTAGGTAAAAATAGACATTTAGGCTCAAGATAGGTATGAGGATCTTCCCTTTTCTTTTGATTCTCTTTTTCACCTCATACCTATCTTTCCCTTCTTTTGTTTTGAGAGAATGAGGTGTATGATGAATAACAGGCACCCCCAAACTTAGGCTTTTGTCTATTTATTATTACTTTTTCATTGGGGTGCATCAAAATTGTTCACTATCTTTTGTCTCTTTTTTAACACTTTATATTCCAAACAACTCAATTTTTCCACTTATGGCACAAATATGGAATTTTAGGGTGTCAAAGAAAATATCTTATTTTTTTGCTCAAAGGGGCTGACTAGGGATTCAATTGTAATGTCAGAGATAGGCAAAGAATGGTAAGAAAGAGCTAACAAAGAAATGCCTGAATCATCTCCCTAACATGCATATCCTAACTATTTCGCCTCAAATAGCAAGCAAGCAGACACATAGGTTTAATCACTAACAATGCATAAATCAAGCAAGATACCCCAAATAGTTCGATTTCATGCATTTTTGGCATATCTATCCTAAGTGTTCAGATTTTCTGCTTCTAATTCCATTACATTATTCCACTTTACTTCACTAGGCGTTTCAAGTAACTACAGCATGCTTGATCATAAAAATAAAAAATAAAATTAGACTAAAAAAAACTAGACTCATAAAATATAGAAATAAACAACAAAAAGACTTAAAAACACATAGAATAAACTAAGAACTTCCCCCAAACTTAAATCACACATTGTCCCTAATGTGTGCAAGACTCAAAACTAAAAGAAAGACGGGACATCTTACAGACACAACGCAGCGGTCATAATGGAGGTCTGGGAGAAAAAATTCTGGAATTTGCACTGCGTCTGACTCTCGAAACTTTCGGCGCCACAACCTGAGATTCGGTGTCGTGGCACCCCAAGTACTGCGGCTCTCTGAAGTTCCGGCGCCACGGCGCTGATTCTGGGCGTCGTGGCGCTGACGACGGTTTTTTCTTCTTTTTTTCAGTGTTTTTTGCTCCTTTTCCCTCAGAGTTAGCTTTCAGTCCATCTGTCATCCAACAACACAAAACAAGAATCCAAGACCGTGAGACTGTTCAAGACAAAATAAAACAAACAAAAGTCAAAAATCAAACTAACATAATTAAAAACATTGGGTTGCCTCCCAACAAGCGATGTCTTTAACGTCTTTTAGCCGACGCAGTTAACCTTTACGAGTGCCCATTGAATCCTTCCGCGAACTGCTTTCAATCCGCATAGTTATTGTTGCAGGTCTCACTTCAACTACAATAATTGCTCCAAACAAGGGCCTCAGATATACGATTATCCCCCAAGTAAACAAGGCAGACTTGTCTTCTAGGCTCTCTATAATGTAGGGATCAGTGAAACTCCCTATATCTCTCAACTTTTCGGGGTGCCCTTGAAGGTATGAACTTTCTATTTGGGGGTCAACAGTGACAGCTGGTGGTGTTTCTTCTGCAATAGGTGCAGGAAAAAGAATTTCCACTGAATCCAAAAAGGTGAATAATTGGATCTCAGCAATCTTTTCATTCTCTACACCAACTATCTCGCCAGATTCCTCAATTGTTGGGTGTGGTTCAGGCTCCTCAATTTGCTTACCACCTCCCATAATGATGTCGCTAGGCAAATTTGCTTGAGGTATATTGCTCATCTTATCCATCAGTTGCCCTATGTGGGTCTCCAAATTTTTGAGGGACTCCCTTGTCTCAGCCATAAACTGAGTCTGGCACTTGTTGAGCCTGAGTCTGCCTGCCTGCAACTCATCTAGATCTTCCTCTAGAACCTGTGGGTTAAGCTGCTGTTGATGACTCCATTGTCTCTGGTAGTAGTAGTCCATGTGTCCTGAATTATTTTTTTTCTTTTTTTCGAATTTAACCTGCAAAATAAGAAAACAACAAAAGGTGATAAAAAGGATGCTCGCAGAACAAGTTAGAAACTTGTTCTAAATTGTTCTTGGAGCAACCAAATTAGAAATAAGAATAGACAAATCGATATTGAAAGTACGCCAGTCCCCGGCAACGGCGCCAAAAACATGATGTGTGATTTATACACACGCTTAACGCAAGTGCACGTATCGTTACAAGTAATATAGTCTAGGTAAGATCGAATATCGTCCTCAGGGACTGGTTTTCAAGTACCGATTATCTATGTTTTAGTTTCTATTTGGTTAACATTAATTGAGTTGGAATTCTAAACTAATAATGCATGAAATAAACTAATTACGAAAATACTTTGATTTAAATCAGTTATGATGGAGAATTAGGGCTTCCAAGATCATCAACTATCCACTCTATTCAATCCTTAATACAATTAGATTAACTTCTTCTTCTACGTTAAGATAACAGGTTAACTAGACCGTTTTATACTCCTGTTAAGGTAATATAAACACTCAACCCCAATGGAGAACTCTTCTATCTTTCGATGACAAGATTGACTACAAAGGAGGATTAAGAGCAATAACCTATTAAGCTACACAAGTATCGGGGTACTTTCGTCCATGATTTAAACCTATGTTTATTCAACTATAGCATATTCACAATCTCCCCTTTCGGATTTCGATTAGAACTCATATAAGTGATGATAACTAGTGATCAATTAATTATCAAGCAATCAAAGCAACTATTGAATAAATCTTAAACAAGTGAAGAAGAAATCAACTAATGTATTACTTCATGAATAAGAGTTTCAAGAGAATCACAAGAAAATCCCTAAATAAGTAATTAGTTCCTAGTCATAGTCACGCTAATAACTAATACAATCTCCATACATGAACTGAAATAAACAAAGCAAAAAGAAAAGAAAAGAAAATACTTGAACTAGGTCTCAAATCTTCGCCTCCTAGAGTGGTGTTGTATGTACAATTGATGGAATGAATTCTTCTAATGATGTAGAGACTATTTATAGCCCAAGAATCTTTTAGGTAACGGGTTAGGGATTATGTAGGTAGGAAAAGTTATAGAATCCTTTAGGTAAAGGGTTAAGGATTATGTAGGTAGGAAAAGTTATAGAATCCTTTAGGTAAAGGGTTAAGGATTATGTAGGTAGAAAAAGTTATCTCTTTTGGACCCTGAAAACGTGTCAAATTCGGCCCAAAACGTCAAAAATACCGCGTCGGCGCCGTGGCCCTGCAGTCGGGAGCCACGGCGCCTGAAAATCGAGCGTTGGAAAATTCGAGGGCGGCTCATGGCTTCTTGCGGCCGCGGCGCCGGTGACAACATTCTTCCAAATTTTTCGTTTCTTCGTCCTTTTTTCGTCCGATCTTCGTCTGATTTCTTCTATACTTCCCGGAACTTCTTAGGCTTCATTTCTTGGCCATTTTAGTGTGCAATTTCATCTCATTTATGCTCATTTCATCTCCTTTTTATCATTTCTCCATTTCTGACCGCTGTGACACAAAAGAAAGGAAAACGACCATAATACTATACTAAACATAAATGAAATGAGTAAAATACTAACTATAAATGACTCAAAAAGTGTGTATAAAATACACCGATCAGTTGCTCAGAACAAATAGATGACAAGAGTAGGAGAAAGCAGTCACAACATCGAGGACAACACAAACAACTGCCCACTCGGGTCGGATGGTTTGCCGATAGGATCCACAAGACTCAAAGATCTGATGTTTGTAGATGGAATCACTTCTGAAGGCGAACACACGTGACATGAGGATGTTCCCACAGACAAAATGCCTAAAAACCATACAGAACCTAAGGGAGCAAACACTGCTATGAGCGAATAGTTGGAGCATTTGATGTGGTTTCAAGCGGAGTATCGGTCCAAGAATGTCGGTAGTACTCCAACATACAACCCGGCACCTCCACCAAATGCTCATGGAGAAACCACAAATAATCAGGGTAGATTAAGAAATGTTGGTTCAGAAAGTGAAGTCGCCCCTGAGAATGCGTTCTAGGAACATGTTTTGAAATTCATGAAAGATATGACTAATAAAGTCGATACCAATGCAGAAAAGGCGGAAAGACTGGCTAGGAGTTTCGGTGCCAGTTCAGCCAGATACTGGAGGCTCCTCATGTGATTGACGGCCCGAATGCGAAAAAATATATTCAATTGGCGTATAAGCTAGAGGTTTCGTCCGAACTAATCCCCAAAAGGTTTAAAATATCTTTTGTAGCCAAATATGAAGGAACTACTGATCCTCAGGAGCATATCATGGCCTATACTACGACCGTGAAAGGAAATGATCTAAGAGAACATGAGATAGAATCAATTCTGATCCAGAAGTTTGCTGAAACACTTGTTAAAGAAATTTTTACATGGTATTCACTCTTCTCTGAGCACTCAATCGGGTCGTTTGCCCAACTCGCCAATATGTTCATAAAAGCTCATGTGGGGACTCGAAAAGTGAAGACGCGCAAAGCAAATACCTTTCGTATTGCGCAAGAAGAAATGTAACTCCTTAGGGATTTCATTACACGGTTCTAGAAGAAACGAATGCTACTTCTCGTAGTCCCGGATGAATGGGATGCTGAGGCTTTCATAAAGGGGTTGAATCCTTCAAGTTCAGATGCCCTCTGGAAGCTCAAGAAAAATCTTTTGGAATTTTAGGATACGATGTGGGAAGATATGCACAACCGGTATAAGTTTAAGATCCGCTTTGAGGATGAAATGCTTGGATTTATGGCTGGAACTATCTTTGGGAAGTCTGACAAAGGAGCCGTAGCTGATGTGGGCTCCTCGAAGAACAGTTTCCAACCTTATCCTACCCCCGAATGATGTGAACGTGGACAAGGTTTTCACTCATTTGAAAAGTCAAATAATAAATGAGGTTCCGGATGAAATAATTAATGATTGGTGAATTCGAATAAAATAAGTTTGTTTAACTCTACTAATGGCACCGGGTACCTGAAATTATCTGAGTACAACTTCAACATTGATGAAGAGCACATGGTGGTGGTGCTGAGAACTCACCCGGCGTCTCGTTCGCCAAAACCACTGCAATTAAATCCTAGCAAAAGAGATCAGTCTGTTTGGTGTGATTTCCATGGCACTCACGAGCATAAAATTGCAGATTACAAACATCAACGAGAAGAGGTGGCAGGAATGCTAAGCAGGGGCCACCTCCGAGAATATTTGAGTGAGAGAGCTTGCACAATTATGAGCGAGGACCACCTACAAGAAATAATTCAAATTTGGCTACACCACCCCATGTTATAAATGTGATTTATGACGTGTCAATGGTTGTCGCTGCATCTTTCACCATGACTAAGAAGACGAAAATCCCAGTAACTTGGGAGAAGAGGTTTCTAGAGATACCTGACGAACATATTATCGTCCCTCACAACGATGCACTGGTAGTCATAGTACATATCAACTGCTTCCGGGTGAAGAGGATTCTAATCGATCTCGGAAGCTCGGCTAATATAATACGATTAAAGGTGGTAGAAGAAATAAATATGGCGGACAAGATAGTTGTGACTTCCAGAACCCTCTCATATTTCAACATGTCAACCGAAACCATGAAGGGGAGGTAGATCTACTAGTGGATACGATGTGATTTATCAAGATGACTAAATTCGATGTCATCGATGGTGACATGAGATACAATGCAATCTTCATAAGGTCGTGGTTACATGATATGAATGTAGTTTTATCGACACTACATCTACTAGTGAAATTTCCAACACTAGAAGGGATTCAACAAATCTGAGGTGAACAATCCATTGCCAGAGAGATGTTCTTTATAGAGGAACCAGAGATGGCAGCGGATCTTAAATAGTAATTACATGAGGCTGAGCCAATATCAGAAGATGTTCGGCAGGTTCCGTCGGTATAAACAAAATTGACATATCTGGAAGAGGAGTTTTCTGACCGGTACCAATTGCCTAGATACTTTCAGGTACCGTATGGGTTGGATACTACCAAGTCCACTGTAGAGTAACTTGAGTAGATTTCACTACACCTAGAAAACCCTGAGAAAGGTATACATGAGGGTTAACCCCCGAGCTCAGGAATTTAATTCTTAAATATCATATATCTATCACTGATTGATTTGCATGGTCTCATGAAGATATGACAAACATTCTACCAAAAGTCATAATAGGTTTGGCTTGAATCTCAATTTCCCTCTAGTTCGGTAGAAAAAGCGGTCGTTCGACGAACGCCGCAACAGGTTTGTTAAAGAAGAGGTAGCTAGATTACTCAATATAGGGTCAATCCGTAAAATAAAATATCTGGATTGTTTAGCAAACATAGTCGTAGTACCTAAAAAAGGAAACAAATTTAGAATATGCATTGATTATAAGGATTTAAATAAAGCATGTTCTAAAGACTCATTTCCGCTACCGAGCATAAATTAAATGATCGATGCTACAACCGAACATGAGATAATAAGTTTCCTTAATGCGTATTTTGGGTATAACCATATCAGGATGCACCCAGAAGACCAAGATAAAGTATCCTTTTAAACTACTTCGGTACTTATTGTTATAACGTTATGCCTTTTGGACTAAAAATTATCGGGGCCACGTATCAATGGTTAGTAAATAAAATGTTTGAAAATAAATATGAAAAAAATGGAAGTGTATATAGATGATATGCTTGTTAAGAGTTTTTGTGTAGATGACCATTTACTTCACTTGCAGGAAACCTTTGAGGTGATGAGGAAATACAATATGAACTAAACCCCGAGAAATGTGCTTTCGGGGTAGGATCCAGAAAGTTTTTGGGATTCTTGGTTTCTCAGAGAGGGATTGAGATAAACCATGACAAAATAAAGGCTATTGAAGATATACTAGACATGCTTAAAGATGTGAAAGTAATACAATGGTTGATCGGGTGAGTGGTCGCTTTAAGCAGATTTATCTCCCAGTCGTCAGAAAAATATCACAGGTTCTTTTCACTTTTGAATAAGAAGAAAAATTTTGTTTGGATGCCTGAATGCCAACAGACCCAACGGCACCTCAAAAATTACTTGTCCAGTCCTTCGCTCATGTCAAAGCCAAATGATGGAGATTAATTATTAATATATATGGTGGTCTCGGAGGTGGAGGTAAGTGCAGTTCTGGTATGAGAGGAAAAATGTACACAATTTCGTATCTATTACATAAGTAGAGTAATGTCAGGGGCTGATACTCGATACCCATTACTCAAAATATTGGCTTTTTCCTTAGTAATGTCGCGTAAGCTTTGACTTTATTTTCAATGCCACCCAATTGTTGTAGTGACTATGTTCCCACTAAAAATGTGTTGCATAAACTCAAACTTTCTGGGTGCTTGGCTAAATGGGCGGTAGAATTGATTGAATTCGATATTGAATATAGGCCCCTGACTGCGATAAAGTCACAAGTCCTGACAGCCTTTGTGGCCAATTTTAGTCTTGGAGTAACCCCGCAGGCAGAAAAAGAGGCTATCATTTTCTCGGGGACTGCCCCTAGAATCAGGAAGCTTCATTCAAATGGTGTCTCCAACATCAATGGGACTGTTCTGGGAGTGGTATTACGAACTCACACCAGTGAAATCTTCAGACAAGCAATACATAGCACTCCGTTGACTAATAATGAAGCAGATTATGAGGCTTTGGTTGCAGGTTTTGAACTGACCCGGGTTTAGGCTCATAAATCATTGAAGTCAAATCCACAAATTATTCGAGGCCAAAGAAGAACTAATATCAATATGCCTCGAGAAAGCTCTGAAGCTTTTGTCTTGATTTCAAGAATGGACGGTGGTACATATCCCCTGAGAAGAAAACATAGAGGCAGATTCACTCGTAAACTTAGGCTCCAGTACGGAGGTTAAAGGCTCTAAAACCGAGTCGATTGTTCAGCTGTTGCATTCGGCACCGGATCCTATAAGATACAATGATGTAAATTCAACCAGCCTAACTTGGTACTGGAAAAATAAATTCTTGGACTATCTTGTGAACGTAAAGCTCCCGGAGGATCCAAAAGCATCCAGAGCTCTGAGGACCAATTCTTCCCAGTACTGTATCTTAGATGGAAAACTCTATCATAGATGTTTTTATGGTCCCCTAGCCTAATGCATAGGCCCCAATGAAGTTGATTACGTAATGAAGGAAGTTCATGAAGGCATTTGTGGAAATCATTTGGGAATAGAATCCTTAATGAGAAAGCTTATGAGGGTCGATTATTATTGGCTCCGGATCGAAGAAGATACGAAAATATTTGTAGAAAAGTGTGATAAGTGTCAACGCCATGCATAGTTGTTACATAGACCGGGAGAGGAACTGCATCCGGTAGTGTCCCGTGGCCGTTCATAAAGTGGGGGATGAACATTATCAGACTTTTGTCTGCGGCATCAGGACAGGTATGTCAAATTATATTTATGACTAACTATTTCTCTAAGTGGGTTGAAGTTGCAAATTATATAAAAAATGGGGAGAAAGAGATGAAGGATTTTATTTGGCAACACATCATTTGTCGTTTTGGCATCCCGAAGGAGATAACTTGCGACAATGGCCGAAGTTTTATCGGAGCCAAAGTCACGGAATTCCTAGACGACTTGAACATTAAACGGATCACCTCTACTCCATATCACCCCAGTGTAAAATGGTCAGGCAAAATCAACAAACAAGACTATAATCTAGAACTTAAAGAAGAAACAGGAAGCTGCAAAAAGAAATTGGCCATCTATGCTAATGACAATATTATGGGCATATCGAACTACAACAAAATAAGTATCGGAGAAACTTTTTTTTTCTTGGTCTGCAGTGTAGAGGCCTTGATCCTGGTAGAAGTGGAAACTCCCAGCTTGAGGTATCTCTAGACTGAGGAATAATCAAATACATAATCAATGTCTATGCACCTAGATTTGCCCGAAGAGCGTCAAGACCTAGCATACGTTTGGATGATAGCCCAAAAACAAAGAATTGAGCTTTACTACAATCGGCACACGAATCTCCGACATTTCAAATTTGGGGACTTGGTGCTCCGAAGGGTAAATAAAAGTACCCAAAAGCATAACACAGGAAAACCAGGCACAAAATGGGAAGGACCATACACGATCACCAGTATTGCTGGTAATGGAGTTTATCAGCTGACATGTCAATAAGAAAACAAACTTCCTAGCAATTGGAATGTAAATCATTTTAAGAAGTATTATGTGTAGTAAGATAGAACATACGCTGCACTCTTTTTCCCTTCAACCGGGTTTTGTCCTAATTGGGTTTTTCCGGTAAGATTTTTAATGAGGCAACATCACAAAATAAGTGTGCTAATTATCTTGCTACCGTGGAGAGCTATCTAGTATTTAAGTCTTTTAACATGAACTCCCAGATATTGGGGAGCCATATACACCCGAAATGGAGTGGAGAAAATTTTATGAAATTATAGCGCTTCAAAAAAAAGCCTCTGGTACTGGAAACTGCTCGGATATTTAGAGTATATGTAACCGGATTGACCACACTAGAAGAAAACTGGATTATTTTCACTTATTTTCACATTTATAAGTCAAAGGAATTAATAAAAAAATATTTTTTATGATTAATAAATCTTTGCCATCACGAGCATAAAATGTATGTTATCTTAAACATATCAAAAAAATTGTGCCATGATGAATATGAGACATCTTCTTCTACAACACCATTAAAAATAATGGGCCTCTCTTATTAGAATCTTAACAAAGAAGTTAAGGCTCTGGATACAATAAGTACTGGAGTTTTAAGTTGGCCGGAACCAAGTCAGGTCTGGAACTAACTATGGAGGCCATGAGAAGCCCTAATCTAAGATGACATGAAAATACATCTTTGGAACTAAATTAAGATTGTCAGAATGTTTTTAAACTTCTAAAGTTTAGCATGTTCCGGTAGAGTAAATCTCAAAGTTAGGTTCTGATTCATAAAGCAAAGTAATAAAGTTTGTAATTAATACTTGCTTTTGAAAATAAAGGCCTTAGAACATAATTACAAAAAGAAAACTCTTTCATTCATATTAAATTCCAGATTGAAATCGATCCAGTTACAAAGGATACAAACCGGGCCCAAAGTGACCCAATAATAAATATTAAACTGAAAATAAACCCGTACGAAAGGTTACAGCCTGCCCACTCCATGGTCCGTCGGTGGTGTTTCAAAGTGTTACCAACAAAAACAAGAAGATCAAATAGATCAGTTAGGGAGGGTTCATCATCACCAACTTCTCCAGCAGCTTCCGCATCTATATCCTCTTTATCTCCTCGCAGAGCTTAAAACAACAACTCAGTATCGTGGAGGTCAATTTCTACGTCCAAGAGTTCATAAGGAATGTCAATCCCCGACTTGTTGACCTCTTCAAGGGTGTCCACGCGACTCTTTAGATCAGTTAAATCTCTCTGAAGCTTCCATATTTGGCATTTAGATTGGAACACATTAATTGTGTGCTCGGAGGTGTGAAACTGCCCTTGGACTTCTTCCAAATTGGCTACAAATGTTGCTATCCTCTATTAAAGGGTCATGTAGGTAGTGGTTAAAGACTGAAGGGAATTCACTCGGTCCTGAAGAGGGTCAATAGAATCCTGCAAATGCAGCCGGAGAGTGGCCTAAAGAGAGCTCGAATATCTGAGATCAATAAGGAGGTCTTTAACTTCTGCCTTGAGATACTAGATTTCTTCCTTTAATTTCTTTTTCTCTGGGAAGGACCCATCAATTTAGATAAATCCGAAGTGTAGAGAGTAGTGACATGACCCTAGATAAAAGGATTGTGTCTGATGAAGAAGTGTGAGTTTGCAAAAGAACAATCAAAAGGAAGAAATATTGTACCTGTAAAAACAAATCTGTAAGATGTGCAAGGAAAGCCTCAAGTGTAGCATTGGGAGATTTCCAAGAGGAAGATGCAGATTTCCCAGCCTTAGTATCGAAAATAGGGATTAGGTTGTTCTTAGAAGGGTCCTTATGAGGAACGATTGTCTCTGTCTCTAGAGTATCTCGCTGGGGACTTCATGGGGCGGTGCTTTCATTGTTCACCTTCTTCTCATCATCAATCTGGATAACACTCGCTTTCTCCTGTGCCTATAGCTCCTTCTAGTATTATATGAGCCGGTGGCGGTTTTTCACCCGGGAACCAATTCCCACCAGGGTCTCAGGAGCCTCATCTCGAGATTTCCTCTTCCGATTGCTAGAATGTCATACCCCAACTCTCGGGGATGTGGTCGAAACTAGGCGCCCTTAGGCCTGAGCGTACCAATCCTGATATTTGGGACATACTCAATAACACATAGGCTGACACGACCTTTGGTAAATGATTATATAAACATAGACACAATTACCTACACGTAAAAAAAGGCCCAACTAATATATATACAACAATGTTGACATGAACACAACAAGTCTACTGGAGTAGCTGACAAGGCCACACAAGACTTTAATACACAACACTACAAGCCTCTAGAGAGTATAGTAACAATATTTGGTTGGGATAGGGCCCCGCCATACCCAACTATATCTATATATACACCCATCATACCTATTAGCTCACTAGACAACTCCAGAAGAAAGGAGCGTTACAACGTTCAGCGGAGTTGAGTCACCTACTGTGAGGAATCATCTACATCTCTATATGTACCTATGGGCATGAAATTTAGTGTTACGAAAGATGTACTGAATATGTAAGGAATATACAAATGTAGATAGGATTTATAACATAAGAAATATGAGTATAAAAGTCAATCTGAAACTCATAACAAGCCTCTGAGGGCCTACTTGTTACAATCATAAAGATATATGCATATTTGTAAAATTCAAGCCGCTAAATGGGGGCCATATAATGTAATATCTAGCCTCCATGTGGTGAAAATCGTATAATATATATATATATATATATATCATCCCCGGCCTCGATGAGGACTCAGTCGTACTTGACCCAGATATGGGACTCGATAATGTTAGAACCAACTATAGTGGTATGCACATATAAGCACCATGCCCGACCGACTATAGCGTGACTCATTAAGAAAAAAAAAATATATATATACATACGTGCAATGCAAGGAATGAATCTGAAGGGCCTTATGAATCTAATTGGGGTGACTCAAGGTCATTATCTTCCAATTATCGTTATGTAACTATTTATGTATTAATTATCTGAAAGTTAATAAGGATCTTAAGAAGACATAAGGTTCAAGATGCTATCAAAGTGGGAAGTAATATCGACAAAGAACCATAAGAGTCATGAATGATAACACTGTGAAATAACGATGTCAACAAGCTTAAATCTAGAGAATAGAGTTCCATTGTAATAACGGCGTTATGGTTATGTTTCTTCATAGATTATCCCAAAAGAAAGAAGGAGTGAGCCTTAACATACCTTATGGCAATAGTTCACTAGCTTCCGAACGTTCTACGAAAAATAGTCTACATTAAATGAATAACTCTGATCCATTTCAGAACAATAACTAAGGAAGACCTTCACTTAACATTATGTCAAACACCTTATGTGCATATTTCTAAACAATCTCGTCAATAGTATTTTAATGCCATAACTTCTTTTCTTCAACAATGACAACAACATAACAACAAGATTTAACAACTTGTATCAATTCATAGTTTTAACAAAATAGCCGAACAAAAGTAATCTTTCAATAGAGAAGTTTAATCTAAATCTTACAAGGTATATTCCATAATGATTAAAGATAAGCTAGGGGAACTATAACTTATAAAAAATAGTAAAATCTTACCTTAAATCAGTCTAGATGTTTTACATAACCAACTCTTTTTCAAGCTTAAGAGAACTTTCCATTTTGCCAAGCCAGCTAGAGAGGGTATTTAGGTGTTCTTGATCTCTTGAGATGGAAATCACTTCATACAAGTATGAAGTTACTCTTTCATGATAGAGTACCTTTGGGAGGGTGTTTGGAAGAGTATATGAGCTGCCTAGGTTGAAAATGTTATGTCTAAAGTGAGGGCTCAAACTTAGCCTAATTAAGTCATCACCACCGCCTCAATTTCATCACTCCAGAGCGAGCAACAATCTCGCTATGGAGCTCGCTGGGTGAGCTCCCTTGGTTGTTTGCCAGGCAGTTTGCACAGTCCGATGAAAATGAATATCTTTCAACTCCGACGTCATATCGACAAACAATTTATTGTGTTTGAAAGAAGATACCCTAAACTTGAATTTAGATAGGTTATTCACTCAATAACTACTCATATACCATCAATTATATCCCCGCAAAGTTGATCAAAAAATCCTGTTCGAAATTCGGTCTGCCCTTCCTCGAGTTTCAACGAACTTAATTTTTTTTATTTGTTTGACCCTGAATTCTTATGAAACTTTCGTAACACATGTTCAAACTTATTTTCATCCAAATATGATATATTAGCCTTTCTGAGATTTATGTTACTTTACTTACAACACATAAGAGCGTGAAAACACTGGGTGTAACATCCTTTCTTCTTAAAAACATTCATCCTCTAATGTTGGAAAATATTGTAACTCTTAAGATTCTAAAAATTTCGGCAGAGTTTCCTCTATAAACAGGACTATCCAAAACCTATCAAGCAGCCAAAACATATATCCATCATCATACAGGGCAATATAATAATAAGATAATATTAAATCGACTTTTCACGACCATTTGTGCTATAATAACCAGAAAAAGTTAGCCATAACCCACCTTAATATTCTTCTACTGTTACCTAAGATGTATCTGTTATACTTGTATCAACAATGCCACCTAAATAAGATATATAGATCAAGTTTGATAAATAGGATATGAATAAAAGAATCATATCACCCGAGTATTAATATAACCCTGAAGTTCGAAAAAAGTGAGGGTATATGGATTCATATATTCTCCTTGATATCCCATGTCATTTATTTTTTATTACCATTCACCAAGAGTTCTTCAGTACTATGTACAAGATACACCCCCTACAAGGTTAAAACGAAAAAGATTTCTTATGTATTCTTGAAGCATCTAACATATGAAACACTAGGTGAGTTGTACTTAATTTCTGGGTGAAATAATTCTGACTCGCAAGCCACCTGGCAATTTTTTTGAATATTCTTACATGGTCTGACATTCTGAAGGTTAAGCTTGCCTCTCCTTCTGATTCTAACATACTCTTACATGGTCTGACTTTACTTGCCTTATAGCTGAATACCATAAATTCAACCTTACTTTTTGGTCTACTTATTTCTAGTCATCTGGTAGAGGTTCTATGTTTTCGCACAATTAGAGCTTTGTGTAATACAATTCTGATATTTAATATGATAACCGTTGTCACACCCAACTTATTATGATATAATCGGTCATCTAAACTCCCTTAGTATTGATTGCATAGTTATGTAACATGTCTTCGAAGGTCTAACTGTATTTCTCGATGGGGCTTACCTAAGCACCCAAAATTTCTTCTGAACAATCTCTTGTATTAGTTATAAATCAAATATTCGCATCACAAATTAAACAACCAGAGACGCCATCAATATGAACCATTCGTTGAATCATACAATCTTGCACAATTTTTAACTGCATAGGTGATCCTTAATTATTAAACCAGGTCAGGTTAGTAATGAGGAGATAATTGGATAAGAATCTTATATTAATCATCTCCCGTCCTCATCGGTTCTTTAAGGTTCTAAGATTAACTTGTGGTTCCTAGTACTTAACCATACTTGCTGATAATTAGCACACTAGTGTTTTTTTTTATGAAAAGGTAAATGTGTATTAATAATCATCTGAATGTACATGCTTTGTGGGCGTGCCCACGGTGTAAAGATGATGTAAATCTAGTACGTCCCTTCTAGGCAAGTCAACACAAGATTTAGGCTCGTCAGTAACAAAAGCTCAAGCTAGCCCACAAGCCGGGTAGTCGTGAGTGCCCAAGCTAATCATAAGAGAGATGCATTCCACAAAAAGTCCTAAACTATGGCAATTCCCTTATGTAGAGCATAAGGTTGCATCCGTGGGCCTCCTTAAACCCTTGCCATGGTAAACCCAAATGGGACAAACCCACGGTCAAGGGAAGAATACCTATTCGGACATGGGTAAAGACCCACCCTCGTCACGTTATGCCGCTGTGAGTAATATCCATGGTACCTACTATCCAGACCACGTACTAAATCATGCTTGTCCACAGGTCGAAAAGTCATGAGGTACTGATCGGTGTATTTTATATACACTTTTTGAGTCGTTTTTAGTGAGTCTTTTGTCCCTTTTTGTACAAATACGTGTCGTCCCAGTAGCGCTCCTTTCTACCTTTCGGTGATAAGGATGACTCTATAGGAGGATTAAGAACAAAAACCCTGTTAATCGTCACGCAACTCGCGTGAATTTAGGTATTTAAACCCCTATTAACGCTACACAAGTAATTGAAGTATTTTCATCCCCAATCCGACCTATGTCTACCCAACTTACAGCATAGTCATAACCTCCTCCTTTCGAAGTTTGATTAGAAATCATATAAGTAATGATAATTAATGATCAAGTAATTACCAAGCATTCAAAACAATTATTGGGTAAATCTTAAATAAGTGAAGAAGAAATCAACTAATATATTAATTCATGAATAGAGTTTCAAGTGAATCACAAGGAAATCCCTAATAAAGTAATTAGCTCCTAGCCATTGTCACGCTAAGAACTAATACAATCTCCATACATGAACTGAAATAAATAAAGCAAAAAGAAGGAAAAAGAAAATACTCAAGAACGAGTCTCCAAGCCTTCTAGCATCCAAGGGTTGTGTTGTGGAATATTTACAAGATGGATTGGTGGATGGATGGATGTAGAATGGTGAATGGTGGAATGGAGAATGAATTCTTCTAATGATGTAGAGACTATTTATAGACCAAGAATCCTTTTGGTGAAGGGTTAAGGATTATGTAAGTAGGAAAAGTTATTAGAATCCTTTTTGGTAAGGGTTTTAAGGTAGAAAAAGTTATCCCTTTAGGTAGGAAAAGTTATCCCCTTAGGATTCTGAAAACATGTCAAATTCGGCCCAGACTCCCGTTAAGGCTATATAAACACTCAACCCCAGTAGCGCTCCTTTCTACCTTTCGGTGATAAGGAAGAATCTATAGGAGGATTAAGAACAAAAATCTTGTTAATCGTCACGCACCTTGCGTGAATTTAGGTATTTAAACCCCTATTAACGCTATACAAGTAATTGAGGTATTTTCATCCCCAATCTGACCTATGTCTACCCAACTTACAGCATAGTCACAACCTCCTCCTTTCGAAGTTTGATTAGAAATCATATAAATAATGATAATTAGTGATCAATTAATTACCAAGCATTCAAAGCAACTATTGGGTAAATCTCAACAATAAGAAGAACAACCATAAACATGCATCAATTCATAATATAAGGTTCAAGTGAATTGACATGGAAAGTCCTATAATAAAATTAGTTCCTAGCCATTGACATGACAAGAACTAATTCAATATCCAACATAAACTAAAAGTAAAGTAAAGAAAATAAAAGAAAATAAAAGAAAATTACTAAGTAAAGGTCTCCAATCTTCAACTCCAAGAAGTCTTGTGTTTGTGCAAGAAAGGGAACCCTTTAAAACTGCCTAGGGTTCTCTTTTTATAGCCTCAAAACCGCCCTTAAGGTTTTCCCTTCAGGCCTGGCCCATAATTCGTCAAAAACCTTATTTTTCCCGCGTCGGCGCCGCGCCGCTATCGGCGCCGCACGGAACCTGCTGCTGTTACGGTGATTAGCGCCGCGCCCACTGCCGTTTGTGGCGCCGCGGCGCAACTTATGCAGTCTCGATTATTGGCGCCGGCGCTGCCTCGCTGGGAGGCGCCGCTGGCCCGTGTCCGTGCCTGGTTCACCACTTTCTCGTCTTTTAAGCTCTGAAACCTCCACTTTTGCCCTCTTTTAGCTCCTTTTCCGCCAAATAGCCATTTTAACCAATTTGACTCAAAAGAAAGAAAATCTATCCTAAGATGACACGTATTTGTACAAAAAGGGACAAAAGACTAACTAAAAACGACTCAAAAAGTGTATATAAAATACATCGATCAAATACCCCCAAACTTAACCTTTGCTCGCCCTCGATCAAAGATCAAAAGAAAGAAATAAAGACTCAAGGAAACGAAAAAAATTAAAGGACTCAATGACATTGATCACTTTGCTGCATTGGTGTCACTTAGAAAAACATGAAGATTAGCAGAATAATATGCAGGAACATATAACATGAAATTTTAGCACTCTAAACACATTAAGCTAGATATTTCGCAAACTCATTTTTATCATGCCTAATGGAAGTCAAAATACTGAATCATGCATGTTAATTTCAAAAATCCTATGACATTTTTACTTGCTATTCTCCACTAATCATGGATATACATCTAAGAGATCTTCAGGACTTTTAAGGGTTGTAATGTAGGCTTAGGCACGGGTAGGTAAAAATAGGCATTTAGGCTCATTTTTGTGTACCATAAGCTCTTTTAGCTTTTCAGTGTTTCCCTTTTCTTTTGATTCTTTCCTTCACTTCAAATCTATTTTTCCCCTCTTTTGTTTTGAGAGCATGAAGTGTATCATAATAACAAGCACCCCCAAACTTAGGCTTTTGCCTATTTCTTATTACTTTTTAATTGGGGTGCATCAATCTTGTTTGCTCTTTTTATCTCTTTTTTAACACACTCTATTCCAACTATTTCACATTTTTACTTATGACACAAGTGTGGGAATATAGGGTGTCAAAGAAAAAGTTCAATTTTTAGGCTCAATGGGGCTGACTAGGAATATTTTTAATGTCAGGGATAGAAAAGAGTGGTAAGAATTGGCTAACAAAGAAACGCCTGAGTCATCTCCCTAACATGCATATCCCAACTATTTCGCCTCAAATAGCAAGCAATCATAACACATAGGTTTTAATCATGCACAATTCAAGTAGAAAACTCCATATAGACAGATTTCATGAGTTTTTGGCATATCTAACCTAAGTGTTTAGATAGTTGCTCTAATTCCGTTACATTATTCCACCTTACTTCACTAGGTGTTTCTAGTAACTACAGCATGCATGATCTTTGACAGACAATTATGACTCAAAAGAAAAAAAAAATTATGACTCAAAAATACACAAAAACAATCAAAAAGACTCAACATACTATAACAATAAGACATAAATAAGACACCCCCCCAAACTTAAATCACACATTGTCCCCAATGTGTGCAAGACTCAAAGACAATAAAAGAAACAAGACACTTACATACTTGGCTTTTAAAATGGTGGCGGTGGCGGTGGATAATGCATCGACCATTGGTTGAACAGGGAACTCATCTGGTCAAATTGCTGGTGCAACTGTTGTTGCCCCTGCCTCAATTCTTGTTGTCCTTGTCTCAACTCTTGTTGTCCTTGTATCACTGTGTCGAAATGTTGCATCATCCTGATGCGTGAAAAGATGCACACACTTAAACGCAAGTGCACGTTATCGTGACAAGTAATATAGTCTTAGCAAGACCGAATATCGTCCACAAGGATTAGGGTTCAAGTACCAAATATTTATCTTTTGGTATCTATTTGGTAAATTGATATTTGATTTTGTGGTTTATAACTACGAATTATAAAGGCTAATTTAACTAATGAGTTTACTTCAGTTGTGATGAGAATATGGCTTCCACGTCTCCTCACTATCCGCTTATGTCACTTATTAATGCAATAACTTATGGTCTTCTTCTTTTGGAGAAAGCAGGTTCACTAAATCGTTTTATACTCCCGTTAGGATTATATAAACACTCAACCCCAGTATTGCACTTTACCTACCTTTCGGTGATAAGGATAACTCTATAGGAGGATTAAGACTAAGAACCTAGTTAACCGTCATGCACAATGCGTAAAATTAGGGTTGTTAAGCCTCTCGTTAACGCTACATAAATAATTGAGGTATTTTCATCCCCAATCCAAGAATGTCTACCCAACTTACAGCATATTCACAATCCCCTCCTTTCGGAGTCTGATTAGAAATCATATAGTGATAATTAGTTGTCAATTAACTACCAAGCATTCAATTTAATTATTGGATAGATCTCAACAAGAAGAAGAATAACCATAAGCATGCATTAAATCATAACATAAGTTTCTAGAGATTCAACATGGAAAGCCCTATAGAGGAATTAGTTCCTAGCCATTGACATGACAAGAACTAATTCCATGTTCTTCATAAAACTGAAATAAAAACAAGAAAAGGAAAGAAAATTTACTAAACTATGGTCTCCAATCTCCAAGCAAGAAAGTCTTGTGTTGTGCAAGAAGGGGAACCCTTAAAATCTTCCTAGGGTTCTCCTTTTATAGGCTAAAAACCGCATCTCTCTTTTCCTTCGTGCTGGCCTGAATTTCGTCCAAAACTCGATTTTCTGCGTCGTGCCGCGCTGCTTTTAGCGCGCGCCGGAACTTCTGTGGTCCTTCGGGTGATTTGGCGCCGCGGCCCTGCTTCTCTGGCATGCTGTGGCGCGCGGCTCGCTATACTGTAGCCTCTCGGATG
This sequence comes from Przewalskia tangutica, assembly GCA_029844215.1. NCBI lineage: Eukaryota > Viridiplantae > Streptophyta > Magnoliopsida > Solanales > Solanaceae > Przewalskia > Przewalskia tangutica. The sequence goes on along the minus strand of CM056739.1, from coordinate 16,264,077 downwards.
TTTAGGCGCGCGCCCGCACTCTTGAGATGGTAGCCGCGCTGGTCTTCGCAGCCTCTGCGATAGTGGCGCGCGGCCGCTTCGATTGCAGGAGCGCCGTGCTGTGCAGGTTTCAGCCTCGTTCTCCACTTTCTCTGTTTTTAGCTCTGGAATCTCCTCTTTAGCCCTCTTTTAGCTCCTTTTCTGTCATTTGGCCATTTTAACCATTTTGACTCAAAAGAAAGAAAAATTATCCTAATACGACACTTATATGTGTAAAAAGGGACAAAAGATTAACTAAAACTGACTCAAAAAGTGTATATAAAATACACCGATCAAATACCCCCAAACTTAACCTTTGCCCGCCCTCGAGCAAAGATAGAAAGAAAGAAATAAAAGACTCAAAGAAACAAAAAATAAAAGACTCACTGACATTGATCACTTTTGCTGCATTAGTGTTAACTAGAAAAACATGAAGGTTAGCAAAATAATATGCAGGAATATATAGCATGAAAATTCAGCACACTAAACACATTGAGCTAGATATTTCGCAAACTCATATTTATCATGCTTAATGGAAGTCAATATACTAAATCATGCATGAAAATTCAAAAATCCTATGACATGCTTACTTGCTATTCTCCACTAATTCTGGATATGCATAAAAGAGATCTTCAGGACTTTAAGGGTTGTAATGTAGGCTTAGGTATAAGTAGGTAAAAATAGGCATTTAGGCTCATTCTGTGTACCATAAGCTCTTTAGCTTTTCAGTATTTCCCTTTTCTTTTTGTTCTTTCCTTCACTTTGATTCTATCTTTTTCCTCTTTTGTTTTGGGAGAGTGAAGTATATAATAATGACAAGCACCCCCAAACTTAGGCTTTTGCCTATTTCTTATTACTTTTTAATTGGGGTGCAACAAGCTCATTCACTCTTTTTGTCTCTTTTTTAACACAATTTATTCCAATATTTCATATTTTTACTTATGACACGATTTGTGGGAATATAGGGTGTCAAAGAAGAAGTTTCAACGTTTAGGCTCAATGGGGCTGACTAGGGATATTTTTAAAGTCCGGGATAGAAAAAGAATGGTAAGAATTGGCTATCAAAGAAATGCCCGAGTCATCTCCCTAACATGCACATCCTAACTATTTCGCCTCAAATAGCAAGCAATCATAACACATAAGTATTTATCATTTAGCATGCATAATTCAATCAAGAAACTCCAAATAGACAGATTTTGTGAGTTTTTGGCATATCTAACCTAAGTGTTTAGAGAGTTGCTTCAATTCCGTTACATTATTCCACCTTACTTCACTAGGTGTTTCTAGTAACTACAACATACATGATCTTTTGACATACAATTATGACTCAAAAAAGAAAAAATTTCGTAACTAAAAAATACATAAAACAATAAAAAGATTTAAATAAAACATAACAAGACACAAATAAAACACCCCCAAACTTAAATCACACATTGTCCCCAATGTGTGTAGACTCAAAGACCGTAAAAGAAATAAGACACTTACAAACTTCGGCTAAAATTGTGGTGGTGGCGGTGGATAATGCATCGACCATTGGTTGAACAGGGAACTCATCTCGTCATACTGCTGGTGCAACTGTTGTTGCTCCTGCCTCAATTCTTGTTGCCCTTGTCGCAACTCATGTTGTCCCTGTCTCAACTCATTTTGTCCTTGTATCATTGTGTCGAAATGTTGCATCATCATTCTCTGGTTCTGGAGCACTTGCTCCATCATATGCACTGGAGGTTATGCTTCTGTAGTTGGCTGGTGGCTAGGTCCTGCCTCATATTGAGCCCCTATTTCAGGCTCATCTTCGTTCGTTGCGGCCTCTGCTGCTGCTGCTGCTGGTTGTGCTCTTCTTCTGGCTGCTGGGGGGCTTGGGTCTGGGAAAGAGTGCACTATCCCACAGGACACCGGCAGTTGGTTTCTCTCATGAGTGTCAGTGGGTAGGGTTGGGACCCCATGGAAGGCGCATAGATTGGTGATCAGTGAGCCATGTCCCAATCCACCTGTTGTCACCAACCTGCTGATTTCTTCAATGCTCTGTACTATCTCTTTCCCCACATCAATCGTCATCCCCCTCATAATTCCATATATCAGTCTAATCCTATCTTCTGGCACTCTGGTGAAGTGCGTGGATGGAATCATGCGGGCGCTGACGAAATATAGCCAACCCTTGGCTGCCTTATTGAACTGGCACCTGCTTAGTGCTCTTGACCCATTTTTTCCACTATCAAAAGCAACCCCAGGGTAGCTCACGGTGTTTGCAACGGCATTCCAGTCGATGCGGTCGATGCTTCTAGACCATGTTCGAAAGTGATTCCAATCACTTCATTCTTCAACATCAACCGTCTTCAATTTTGCATTGACATTCTCTGCTGTCATAGACACATAAACTCCCCTTACAAAGCATCCCCTTTCCACCTTCTCCGGAAAGTTGGCATAGAATTCACGCACCATTGTTGTGTTCATTGGTGCTATTTTCTCCGGATTTACAAATCTCCTCCACCCCCTTAACTCAATCATTGCCCGAATGGGCTCATAAACATCTTCTTCCCCATATGACTCCCTCTGGTAGTCCATTCCCCTTTCCGGGATTAAGGGTCTGGTATCAAGCTTTTTGTATCTCTGGAAGGCTTGGTAGCTCACAAACCTAGTATCATCGTAATGTGGGGCTGGGGTGGATGTGGAGGCTCTTCTCTTCCTGGTGGCCATGGTTAAAACAGTTTCTGCAGCTTACAACTTAGTGGCACAAATGTTTCCTACACAATCAACAACTAGCAGCGAACACAACACCCCCAAACTTCAACTCTTCTACCCAATACCCAACCTCCTTTTCTACTCTTTCTCCAAACTTCACAATCAACTTTTTAGCACCCAAACTACTTCACAACTACAATACTCCTTCAAACTACTACCTCCTGTGACTTCAGTAAAGATCTCAAGAACAGAAAAATATTACCTTTTTATGAGAAGATTCAAGCTGTTCTTGTTTCTAATGGTGGTTTGAGGCTATGGAATGGAGCTTTGTTGTTTGAGATAGCTAAGGATTTTTAGGAATTTAAGAGTTTTGGTTGTGGTTGGGTTGGATTTGTGGAGGAATTATGGGTAGATTTTTGGATTTTTCGTGTGTTTTTGGAAAAGAAGGGTTAGGTTTTTGAAATTGGAATTGGGGGAAAATATGATTTCTGGGCGTTTTAAGTTTCTGGATTTCGCAGCGCCTCGGCCTGCTTTTGGCGCGCGGCTAATCTCTGCACTCGCCCGGGACTTTCACACAGCGCATTCTGGCGTATGGCTAAAGCGGCAAATTTTTCGAATTGCCGTCGCGGCCTTTCTCAGGCGCGGCGCTTAAACTTAAGCACCTCTATAGATATTTTGGCGCGCGGCCACAACCATGCGCGCTGGCTAACCCGCTTTTTTTCTAGAAATCACGGCTTTTCTTGATTTTCGCCGCTTGGTTTATTGGCACTGCAATCACAACACAAACGCTACAACCCAAGACCGTGAGACTGTTCTAGATAAAATAAAATAAACTAAAGATAGAAATTAAAATAACATAATTGAAAACGTTGGGTTGCCTCCCAATTAGCGTTGTCTTTAACGTCTTTTAGCCGGACGCAAGTTCCTTAGTTTAATAAATGCGAGGTGTATTAACCCCACAACAAATCCATTTTTTCCACATTGTTCGTTTTCTTTTTCTTCTTCTCTTCTTAGCATTATCATCAAGTTTCAGGAACACATACCTCCTTTAGTGGAATTTGTGAATCATGCACGCTTTCTTGGGCTCATCTCCTTTGGTTGACTTGTATTGGCTCGCAGGGGTTTGATGGTCGATTGCAAAGCACCCACTCATGGTTGGTGGCTTCGATGGCGTGTTTAAAAACTTTAAACACCATTTCTTCATTCTCCACCCTTAATGTTAACTCTCCTCTTTCAACATCAATCAAAGCTCTTCCGTTGCTAGGAATGGTCTCCCGATATGATAGGGATTTCCGTCTTCTTCCATATCAAGAATGAGGAAGTCCGCAGGAAAGAAGAATTTTCCTACTTTCACAATCACGCCCTCAATCTTGCCTCTTGGATGAACCATCTGTCGGCCGATTGCGAGCTTCTTGTGGTTGGTTTGGCCTTACCTAACTCCAATCTTTTAAATCGATAAGGGCATCGATTTATACTTGCCCTAAATCACACGAGCTCTGTTGCAAGTCACCCCACTGTGCAAGGTAGTGTAAAGCTTCCGGATCCTTTAGTTTTGGTGGAAACTTCTTGCAAGATAGCACTACACTCTTACATTAGTGCTACTATCTCATATTCCGCCAACTTCTTCTTCTTCCCCAATATTTCCTTCATGAACTTGAAATAGGAGGGCATCTGCTCTAATGCTTCTATAAAGGGAATGTTGATATGCAGCTTCCTGAATACCTCCAAGAACTTGGAGAATTGTTTATCAACCGCCTTTCACTGTAATCTCTGGGGGAAAGGGATTTTTTCTGTATACTCCTTCTCTGGAGTTTTCTCTACCACTGGGCTAGGTTCAACCACCTTCTCTTTTTCTATCTCTGCCCTTTTCTCAGCTTTGGTGAAGAGATGCCGCTCAATTTTCCACTTCTCATTCGCTCGACATCGCTCCTCGAATTTACCTCTGCATTGCTTGGCAGTGTACCCTACGGCCTGTTGTTTGCCTGCTTTGCTAGCTGACCCACTTGTGTTTCCAAGTTTCTGAACGAGGATCTAGCTTCTGTCATGAACTGCGTCTGGGCGTTGGCAAGTCTTTATCACGTACTGCTCATCCGGCTTTTCTTGCTGAGCCGGTGCATTAGCTGAAATTTGTGGGGCTTGAATGAAGAGGTTCTGATTAGTTCTGTTGGTTACGCATCGCCCCTGTATTGATTCTGCTGCCCCTGGTATTGATTCTGCTGCCCCTGGTCTCCTCTCCATGAGAAATTTGGGTGATTCCTCCACCCTGGATTATAAGTGTTGGAGTAGGGCCGTTGCATTGCCTCTGATAATTACCTACTGCCTGACACTCTTCCTGCTCCATTGGTATATTGTTGGGATCAGCTGAAGGACATCTATCGAATGTATGTGGGCCACCACATATCTCACATCTTTTAGGCATCTGCACCGCATTCACTGACACTGTATGTTGCTGCAACTGTTTTGCCAAAAGGGCCACTTGGGCATTCAAGGCAGCAATAACATCTATTTCGTGGACTCCCACTGTTCTCCTCCCACTTGTCGACCTCTCTTCTGTGACATGGTTGTTAGTGGCCATATCTTCTAATAACTCATGAGCGTCGTGGGCTGTTTTCCTCATGAATGCTCCACCTGCTGCTGCATCTATAATGGTTCTGGTTGTACTGCTCAGCCCGTTGTAGAAGATGTGGACCAAGTTCCACAACTCAATGCAATGGTGTGGGCACTTTCTCTGTAGATCTTTGAACCTTTCCCAAGCTTCATATAAGGACTCTCCATCTGCTTGGTAGAAGTTGTTCAACTCCTCTCTCAGTTTTGCTGCTTTACACGGGGGAAAGAACTTGGCTAGGAATTTCGTGCGCCTCTTGCCATGTAAAAATCGAATCGTGGCGGGAATTCAACCATACTTTTGCTCTGTCCCAGTGAGAAGGAAAGAGCCTCAACTGGCGCATCGATGCAACGCCGTTATATCTGAAAGTTGCACATAGCTCCAAGAAATTAGCTATGTGCATATGTGGATCCTCCGATGGAAGTCCTCCGAATTGCACTGTGTGCTGTACCATGCTCAGAATCGCCGGTTTTATCTCGAAGTTGTTGGCTCCTATTGCAGGGAGCCTAATGCATGTCTGTGCTTCATTCACTCTTGGCAGCACATAGTCTCCCAAACTTCTTTCTGGCTGGATTTGGACTCTCTCCTCCACGTCTATTGGCACTTGCCGAGGCATTCCTGGGTTAGGTTGATTTTCACCTAACCATTCTCTCATCATGTTATTGTTTTGAGCACCGTCCATCTCTATCAAAGTTGCAATCCGTTGATTCTTTCTGTTATGCTTACAGGTTTTCTCAATTTCTGGATTGAAGGGAACAAGAGTGTCTGCTCCTCTTCTCCTTCGCATAAACTGATTTCCTGAAATAGATCAAAAACAAACAACCAATCACGGTACCTCGAATTTTTTTTTTTTTTTTTTTTTGAAAATAAAAAAACGTAAAAATTTAAAATAAAAATAAAAATTAAAAACCAAATTAGAAATTAAAAATAGACAAATTTGATATTGAACTATGCCTAATCCCCGGCAACGACGCCAAAAACTTGATGCGCGAAAAGATGCACACACTTAAACGCAAGTGCACGTTATCGTGACAAGTAATATAGTCTTAGCAAGACCGAATATCGTCCACAAGGATTAGGGTTCAAGTACCAAATATCTATCTTTTGGTATTTATTTGGTAAATTGATATTTGATTTTGTGGTTTATAACTACGAATTATAAAGGCTAATTTAACTAATGAGTTTACTTCAGTTGTGATGAGAATAAGGCTTCCACGTCTCCTCATTATCCGCTTATGTCACTTATTAATGCAATAACTTATGGTCTTCTTCTTTTGGAGAAAGCAGGTTCACTAAATCGTTTTATACTCCCGTTAGGGTTATATAAACACTCAACCCCAGTATTGCACCTTACCTACCTTTCGGTGATAAGGATAACTCTATAGGAGGATTAAGACTAAGAACCTAGTTAACCGTCACGCACAATGCGTAAAATTAGGGTTGTTAAGCCTCTCGTTAACGCTACATAAATAATTGAGGTATTTTCATCCCCAATCCAAGAATGTCTACCCAACTTACAACATATTCACAATCCCCTCCTTTCGGAGTCTGATTAGAAATCATATAGTGATAATTAGTTGTCAATTAACTACCAAGCATTCAATTTAATTATTGGATAGATCTCAACAAGAAGAAGAATAACCATAAGCATGCATTAAATCATAACATAAGTTTCTAGAGATTCAACATGGAAAGCCCTATAGAGGAATTAGTTCCTAGCCATTGACATGACAAGAACTAATTCCATGTTCTTCATAAAACTGAAATAAAAACAAGAAAAGGAAAGAAAATTTACTAAACTATGGTCTCCAATCTCCAAGCAAGAAAGCCTTGTGTTGTGCAAGAAGGGGAACCCTTAAAATCTGCCTAGGGTTCTCCTTTTATAGGCTGAAAACCGCCTCTCTCTTTTCCTTCAGGCCTGGCCCAGAATTTCGTCCAAAACCTGATTTTCCCCGCGTCGGCGCCACCACGCTTTAGCGCGCAGCCGGAACTCGTGGTCCTTCGGGTGATTTGGCGCGCGCGATTCTCTCTGCTGTACATGGCGCGCGGCTACATCTTCTGTAGCCTCTCGGATGTTTAGGCGCGCGCGCACTGCTGGCGACATGGCGCGGCGCTGGGTCTTCTGCAGCCTCTCTGGATAGTGGGCGCCGCGACCCTTCTTCTGACTGCAGGAGGCGCCACGACGCTGGTCTGGGTTTCAGCCTCGTTCGCCACTTTCTCTGTTTGTAGCTCTGGAATCTCCTCTTTAGCCCTCTTTTAGCTCCTTTTCCGCCATTTGGCCATTTTAACCACTTTGACTCAAAAGAAAAAAAACTATCCTAATACGACACTTATATGTGTAAAAAGGGACAAAAGATTAACTAAAACTGACTCAAAAAGTGTATATAAAATATACCGATCACATCCTTCTCTGGTTCTGGAGTAACTGCTCCATCATGGGCACTGGAGGTTCTGATTATGTGGGTGGCTGGTGGCTGCTTCCTGCCGCATATTGAGCCTCTATTTCAGGCTCATCTTCGTTCATGACGGCCTCTGCTGCTGCTGCTGGTGCTCTTCTTCTTGCTGCTGGGGGACTTGGGTCTGGGAAGGAGTGCACTATCCCATATGACACATGCAGTTGGTTTCTCTCATGAGTATCAGTGGGTAGGATTGAGACCCCATTCATGGCGCATAAACTACTGATAAGTGAGCCATGTCCCAACCCACCTGTTGTTACCAACCTGCTGGTTTCTTCAATACTTTGCACTATCTCCTTCCCCACATCAATCGTCTTCCCCGTCATGATTCCATATATTAATTTGATCCTGTCTTCTGGCACTCTGGTAAAGTGCGTTGATGGAATCAGACGGGCACTGATGAAATACAGCCAACCTTTGGCTGCTTTGTTGAACTGACACCTGCTCAGTCCTCTTGACCCATTTCTGGCGATATCAAATGCAGCCCCAGGGTAGTTCACTGTGTCTGCGACGGCATTCCAGTCGATGTTGGTGGTGCTTCTAGACTATGTTCTAAAGTAACTCCAATCACCATCTCCTCCTTCAACATCAACTGTTTTTAGTAACAAATTTATCGCTTCTGCCGTCACAGACATATATCTTCCTCTCACAAAGCATTTATTGTCCACCTTCTCTGGAAAGTTAGCATAGAATTCACGCACCATCGCTGTGTTCATTGATGCTATATTTTCCGGGTTTACAAATCTCTTCCACCCCATCATCTCAATCATTGCCCGAATGGGCTCATAGACATCCTCATCCCCAAGTGAATCCCTTTGATAGTCCATTCCCCTTTCAGGGATTAAGGGCCTAGTACTTAGCTTTTTGTATCTTTCATGAGCTTGTTGGCTAATAAACCTAGTAGTATCGTATTGAGGGGCTGAAGTGGATGTGGAGGCTCTTCTCTTTCTGGCAGACATGGTTAAATCACTTTTTGCAGCGTTTTCTTAGTATCACAAATGTTCCCCAACACTATCACACAACAACTAGCAGCTACAACACTATCACTCCCAAACTCCAACTCCTGCACTACACAATACCCACACCCTCCTTATATACTCCTCCTCTAAATTTCACAACCAATTTTTCAACACCACAACGACTTCAACAAGGCAACACTCCTTCAAACTACTACTTCCTTTGACTACTGTAAAGCTTTCAAGAAAAGATGAAGATTACCTTTTTGGCGGTGTTCTTCAAGGTTTTCTTGCTTCTAATGGTGATTTGAGGCACTGAGATGAAGTTTTGTTGGTCATCAACTATCCACTCTATCCAATTCTTAATACAATTAGATTGACTTCTTCTTCTACGTTAAGATAGCAGGTTTACTAATCCGTTTTATACTCCCGTTAAGGCTATATAAACACTCAACCCCAGTAGCGCTCCTTTCTACCTTTCGGTGATAAGGATGACTCTATAGGAGGATTAAGAACAAAAACCCTGTTAATCGTCACGCAACTCGCGTGAATTTAGGTATTTAAACCCCTATTAACGCTACACAAGTAATTGAGGTATTTTCATCCCCAATCCGACCTATGTCTACCCAACTTACAGCATAGTCACAACATCCTCCTTTCGAAGTTTGATTAGAAATCATATAAGTAATGATAATTAATGATCAAGTAATTACCAAGCATTCAAAACAATTATTGGGTAAATCTTAAATAAGTGAAGAAGAAATCAACTAATATATTAATTCATGAATAGAGTTTCAAGTGAATCACAAGGAAATCCCTAATAAAGTAATTAGCTCCTAGCCATTGTCACGCTAAGAACTAATACAATCTACATACATGAACTGAAATAAATAAAGCAAAAAGAAGGAAAAAGAAAATACTCAAGAACGAGTCTCCAAGCCTTAAAGCATCGAGGGTTGTGTTGTGGAATATTTACAAGATGGATTGGTGGATGGATGGATGTAGAATGGTGAATGGTGGAATGGAGAATGAATTCTTCTAATGATGTAGAGACTATTTATAGACCAAGAATCCTTTTGGTGAAGGGTTAAGGATTATGTAAGTAGGAAAAATTATTAGAATCCTTTTTGGTAAGGGTTTTAAGGTAGGAAAAGTTATCCCCTTAGGATTCTGAAAACATGTCAAATTCGGCCCAGAACTTCATAAATCCCGCGTCGGCGTCGCGGCATGCGGGCGCATGAAAATCAGCAACTTTGAACTTTCAAGATATCAGCCGCGCGTGACGTCAAAGCGGATTCTGTTTCATCGTCCTTTTTCCGTCCGGACTTCGTCGGATCTCCTCTATAATTTCCGGAACTTCTTAGACTTCATTTATTGGCCCTTTTGGTGTGCAATTCCATCTCATTTATGCTTATTTCATCTCCTTTTCGTCATTTCTCCATTTTTGACCGCTGTGACACAAAAGAAAGGAAAACGACCCTAATATTGTACTAAACATAAATGAAATGAGTAAAATACTAACTAAAAATGACTCAAAAGGTGTATATAAAATACACCGATCAGGTACAAAGCATAAGGGACTCCCGCCAATCCCACATTTCGGGTGGTCGGGAGACTCCAGATGATCCCACAAGTTGGGTAGTGTAGAGATTTGCAAAAAGCGCTTCGACGATGCCACATGTCCAACCAACCATCCATTGCCCTAGTTTGTGGCTAGAGATACAAATCTGTCCAGGAAAATGGGGTCTAATGTGAACAAAATTTTGTAGACACTGGTCTTGATCCTAAAAAGAATAGCTTCTCTATCAAGTCTCGACCCGTCAAAGATAGTCTTGTTCCTCTCAGTCCAAATGTGGTAGGCGGTGGTGGCCAGACCAACCCGCTTAGGTTTAGCTTGCCAACCAGTGTCATGCCCCTCTTTCTTGATATATTTCAAAGCGCTATCGATTGTGGTCATAGCCCTCCGGATGCCAAGTCATGTCTTGATCTATGACCAGAGATATCTACTGATCGTGCAACTGAATAATAGGTGAGCTATTGACTCGTCAGAACATCCACAAAGGGAGCACCTCCTATCAATGTCCATATAAGTGATTCTATCCTTTGTGCGTAATCTTTTCCTTGCACAAAGCCATAGAATGAAGGACTGCTTTGGAGTGATACATGAACTCCAAACATCCTTCGCCCAAATCTTCTGCTGCCCAAGTGTCCTGAAATAATCATAGGCACTGTGATTACTATTATACCATGCCGTTATGTTAATTGTCGCCCGATCGTGTGACCCTTCCTGTTCAAGGATGATGTCACGGATAAACAGAAGTAGCTTAATCAAAGGTGAGTCGTCGTTCTTTGCAATCCAGGTCCAAATATTGTTGTTGTTATTGAGATACTTGTGATTGATCCATTTAATCCAGAGCGTGTCTTTCTTTTGATGTATATTCCAAAGGCACTTGGCGAGCAAAGCAAGGTTCCAGGCCTTGAGATCCCTGATTCCGAGGCCACCCTCGGCTTTCGTCCTGGTACACTCCTTCCATGCAATAAGCGGGTGGTTTGAACGGCACAAGAAGGTCCTATAAAGCCCGTAAAATTTCTTACAAACCGCAACAGGAACATGCAACATAGATAACCAGAAACATTCCACACCTTGAAGGACAGACTTGATGAGTTCAAGCCTGCCCGCATAAGATAAAGTAGCGCTCATCCATGAGTCAGTGTACCCTGCAATCTTGTTCACAAAAGGGTCATAGTGAACCAACCTCATCTTCTCCACGACAAGGGGAATATCGAGGTAGCGGAAAGGCATAACTCCTGTGTCGAAGCTAGTAATCTTCTTAATATTAGCAAGGTCTTGGTCCGTAATACCAGCCGTGTACAAGTTGGACTTGAGGGCATTGGAACTGAGACCCGAGCAATTTTGGAAATCACGAAGGCAATTCATGAGGATCCAGACGGAAGTAGTATCTCCTTTCGACATAAGAAGCAAATCATCGGCGAAAGCAAGGTGGGTGATCTTTAAGCTCTTGCACATGGGGTGTTAGTGGAAAGTCAGGGTCTGAGTGTTCTTGTTGATCATCCTCGAGAGATATTCCAAGCAAATAACAAATAAGGTAGGGGAGATAGGGTCCCTCTGTCTGAGTCCCTTGCCCTTAAAATGGCCGTGTAAGCTTTCATTGATAGAAATCGAATATGAAGTCGTGGAGACGCACTCCATAATCCAAGCAACGATTCTCTCCAGGAAATTCAAACCAATCAAAATAACCGTGAGGAATTCCCAATTCACCGAAGGTCTTACGGAGATCAACTTTGAGCATGCATCTACTAGAGACCCTTTTATGGTTGTAACTCCTCAAAAGCTCTTGTGCAAGGTGTATGTTTTCAGACATACTTCTGTCCTGGACAAAAGCCACCTGAGCTGGATCAATGAGGACATCCAAAACCGTCACCAACCGTGAAACAATGATCTTGGTGATGACCTTGTACAAAATGTTACAGCATGAAATATGCATGTAGTCACCCACCGTTGAGCAGTGGGTAGATTTAGGAATAAGGGCGATGGTAGTGTGGTTGATCTGCTTGAGAAGTTTTCCGGAAGTGAAGAACTCTTTAACCGTTTCACAGAACTCCCCGCCGACAATATTCCAAGCTTTCTTGAAGAAACACGAAGAGTAGACATCCGGAACAGGGGCTTTGTTATCCCTAATACCTAATAGTTCCCCTTTAATCTCAGCATCCGTGACATTTCTAATGAGGTCATCCCCATGTTCAGCCGAGAGGCAAATGCCGAAAGATATGACACCAACATCAATGGGCTTGCATGCGTCCCTAGTTCCAAGTAACCCTTTATAATAATTAATGAATTCCGCCGCAACTTGGTCACTGGAGGTCGTAAGTGAACCATCACTCTTGGTAATGGCCTCAATAAAGTTCCTTTTGGAGTTATGTTTGACCATACTATGGAAGAACTTTGTACACCTATCACTATGCTTGAGATGCTCACACTTGGCAAGCTGTCTAAGGAAACTTATTTCCACATCAATAAGAACCATGGACTTGCGCCTGAGCTCAAAAACCCGCGTGTGTAAGTGGTCAAGATTCGGGTTAATCAGGGCATCCTGTTGAGCAAAATCCAGCTCCTCTTTGGCCCTTTTGACCCGCATCGAGATATGCGAGAAGTCTTTCTCATTGAGCTGCTTCAAGGGTCCTTTGAGGTAAAGTAACTTCCGGGATAAATGGAATTGGGCATTGCCATCGATAATATTCTCCCAAGTGTCCGTCACAATCCTACCAAAGTGCTCATGAGTAGCCCACATATTGAAGAACTTGAAAGGTCTATTATGCATTCTAGGACCATCCAAAATAGAGACAATGCACGGCGTATGCTTCAAGAGAGGTCTGGACCGATGGAAATGTGCATTGCCATACCAACTCGCATGTAACCAATGGGCGTTAATGAGGGCCCTGTCAAGCTTGCTCAAAGTATTGCTACGACTGAAAGTGAACTCGCAGCCCGTCGAAGATAAATCTGTGAGGCTTAAGTCTCGGCAACAATCAATAATATCTTTCGTGTCGTAGCTGGTGATGGGTGCCATGTTGAAACGCTCATCCTCCTTCATAATCGTATTAAAATCTCCAAGTACAAGCCACGACATAGTTATGGGGGTCACGTATATCAATAATCGTGTGTAGCCCGTAAACAAAAGTGACATGAAGCCTCTTGGAGGAGATATCACAAGTGACATCGCAATGAATGGCTTGCGTTTTGATGTTAAGCACTTGCAAGATGACTTTGGCCGGGTTGAATAAAATAAATATCCTCCCCGCCGGATGATGGGAAAAGTTATCCAACACCTCCTAGTTGTGAAATTTAGAAGTCCAGAAAAGTTCAAGAGTCGAGTTGTTTAGTTTAGATTCCAGGATACCAAAAATGTCAATGTTGTTCTCACGCACCACAGAGCAAATCTCTTTTTGCTTGGAGGAGTGGTGCAGGTCCTTTATATTTCACGAAGCAATGATCATTTCGATAATGGAGGGGAAATAGTCCCATTCGTGCTATAATCGTTAGTAATAATAGAACTGATGCTACCATAAGGACCCTTCCTTTTAAAGGGAAGGGCTGTCATTCTGCTCAAGGGTATGGGCAAATTTTGTCCACCATTGTTAGCCTTAGCTTTCTCCCTCGTCCTCACGCCCACGTGCCCCTCCTCCTTCTTGGTTCCTTCCGAGTTCTGGCCTTTCCCAACCTTACCCGAAGGGCCAAAAGGTTGAGCTTCCAAATCTGTCTGACCCTTGTCACCTTCGGTCTGTGTCCCCGCAAGCTGGCCTCCAATATCCGCAACCATTGAACTACCCGCTCTGTCCGCGGGTTGTCCTATACTGTTAGTATCAATAGACAGTATTATGCCAGCCCCGGTTTGTATCCAAGCTTGCCCCCAATTCTGATCAAAATCCCTTCGTCATTCCCCCCTTCTATCATAGGCTTAGTCCAACATTTGCCAGCCTCGGTTTGGGACCCCGAAGGCTGACCACCATGAGTATGAGGAACTAAAGTGTGAGGATGTGTGGTTGTATCCACATCCATCCCGGGGGAGGTCAAATAGGTGTGCACCCCATGACCTTCATTATACCGTTGCTGGGCTCTCGTAAGTGGACCAGTGCTAGACACGGTTTGTGACCCCGTGCTATGTTTCGCCTTCCCTCTTCTCTTAATTACCGTGAACCCATCCTCCATCATTGTCTGATTACCCTTAGACAGTCCTCCCTTGTGCTCATCCGAAGTAGTAGAGAAAACATGATTTTGCGCAAGGGCTGCCTCAATTGCTGTTCTAGCTTTGGCGTCTATTGGATTTTGCACCAAGATATTACCGTGTATATCCACTAGCTTCCTGAATATTACGGATTGCTTAACGACTAGGCTCATGTTGCCCGGGTCATTAACCTTGGTAAATTGTTCATTCACGTCTTTCACACCCTTACCCACCTTGGTTTGAGTTCCCGACGGTTGGTCATTCACATCAATAGAAGTCCCCATAGCGTTATTCGTGGAATAAGACTCCACGGGTTGGCTTAAAGGATGTCGCGACTCATACTTGCTTCCCTCTAACTCCGGGGGACCCCCATGGTCTCCCATAATAGAGTTTCGACCTTTGTCAACCCCGGTTTGTGTCCCCGGAGGCTTACCACCCGAATCCGCTACCGCTCCCAAACTCCTATCCAAGCCAACATCGCTAAGGGTTGCGGGTTGGCTCTCTATAATGCGTGCCTCTCCAAGTATCCTATTTATAAATGTATTGTAGCCTTCTGTTTATAAGTATGGTGCACAACACACCCATAAATAAGACACTACTAGACACGACTTGCAGACTCCCTAGGACAGACCTGCTTTGATACGAAGAATACCACACCCCAATCCTGGGCGTGTGGCTGGAACCCAGCGCCCTAAGGCTTGAGCGTACCAATCCTGATATTTGGGACATATGCTGACACAACCTTTGGTAAATGATTATCTAAACATAGACACAATTACTTGCACGCAGAAAAGGCCCAACCAATATATATATATATATATATACACAAAAATGATGACATGAACACAACAAGTCTACTGGAGTAGCCGACAAGGCCACACAAGATCATAATACACCACACAACTATCTACAAGCCTCTAGACAGTATAGTAACAATATTTGGTTGGGATAGCACCCTGCCATACCCAACTATGTCCATATATACACCCATCATACCTATTATCTTACTAGACAACTCCAGAAGAAAGGAGCGTGACAACCTTCAGCTGAGTTGAGTCACCTACTGTGAGGAATTATCTACATCTCTCTATGTACCTACGGGCATGAAATGCAGTTTCCCCGAAAAGGGTCATCAATAAGAAAAATGTACTGAATATGTAAGGAAGATACAAATGTAGACATGAGATATAACATAAGAGATAAAGGTACATAAGTTAACCTGAAACTCATAACAAGCCTCTAAGGGCCTACCTGTCACAATCATAAAAATATATGCATGTCTGTAAAAATTAAGCCGCCCAATGGGGCCATCTAATGTAATATCTAGCCTCTCTGTGGGGAAACTCATATCATAATATATATATCATACCCGACCTCGATAAGGACTCAGTCATACCCGACCCAGATATGGGACTCGATAATGTTAGAACCAACTGTAGTGGTGTGCACATATAAGCGCCATACCCATTCAACTATAGCGCGGCTCGGTAAGAAAATATATACATATATATAAGTGCAATGCAATGTGTCACGACCCAAACCGATGGGCCGTGACTGGTGCCCTAGTTGGACACTTGTATACGAAGCTGTTAAATATAATCAGATTGATACCAAGGACAATGTAGAAATCTGTAAAAGTATGCAGCAGACTCATAATGCTACATATCAGAATGAACCTGTCTCCCGAGGAGTCACAGTTAATCAATCATAACAAAATAGGCAAGCCGACAAGGCTGTCACTATACACGGGAATATCCAAAATGAACTCAACTGTATAGCTGACCAAAATATGTCTACAACCCACATATATCCAACCCACACATGTCCACAGACCTCTAAGAGTATAACAGTGAAATATGACGGGACAGGGCCTCGCCGTACCTTGAATGTGCATAAGTCTATGACAAATGATCTGTACCAAAATGACTAGGCTCCGGAATAATGGAGCTCTCCAAATAGCTGAGCAGAAATCCTAAGCTGGAGGATCACCAAACCGAGTGTCTGTACCTGCGGACATGAAACGCAGCCCCCCGAAGAAAGGGAGTCAGTACAAAAAATGTACCGAGTATATAAAACATGAAGTACGATAAAGAAGATCATAACTGGCCAAAAGATGACAGGAGACAAGTATGATAATTAAAGATACCAATGCACATGTGCCTTATGAAATGAGAGTCATACATGTCCATATAATATACCGTACCAGTTCCCATTACGGGACTCGGTGAATGAAGTCATGTACATATATATACCATACCCGGCCCTCTAATGAAGGGTCTCAGTGAAATAATCATATATACCGTACCCGACCCTCTAGTGAGGGACTCAGTGAACAATGCAATGAAGCTGTGCACGAACATACCCGACCCGGGACTCGGTGAAATGATATAATCACATTATGCACGAATAGAATATCAGGATCAACCATATACATATTAAATCATCATCTGATACTCAATGGAATAATTAGAATGAACTATCACTGGAGAGTCAAAGACAACTATCATATCAAGTATCATTAGGGATTAGGATTCATTGGGATTATGTACGTCCGTCGTACGCTCGTTATATGTAACTCATGCCAAAAAGAAGAAGGGATAGTTTCACATACCGCTTGTCGTCTATACCAACTCGATAAATTAACCGTCTCGATTAGCACTTCAACTTATAACAATAGTAACATGTCCGTCAACTCTATGATTACTAGTATACGTTATATATCGAATGATAACTCGTTTTATGTAAAAATTTGACAGCATTTCCCCTACTTATACACACATCCGCAATTCACAACAAGGTCAACAACATCAATAACAGGACACAACTCAAGGACATACAAAATCAGTCTCATATACCTCATATACACCATCGTTATACATTCTTTCTTTTTACGTCCATGAAATACAACAACCACAACAACCAAGGTGATTAATACACCTATTTCTCATGTTAATTCATCCCATTTAACCATATTAAAATAGCCCTTAAGAACAATCCATACTCCAACAACAATGAGAGTGCAATGGGTGGTGTATCGAGCGGCAAGCTCGTCTTATAGTTTGCAACATAACACTTTTCTACACATTAATTCCTTTAGGACATATATTAGAAATTACCATAATGTACATGCATATTTGTAACTAAATTTCCAGCATTTCAACTCAACAAGAACATCCCATAAATACAATTCAACAATGCCCAATGATTTCATGGATGTCACGGCCCACAAGACATAATACCGTAGCTCTTCTCATAATTCCTTAAAATTCAATTCATATTTCAACAATTTCATATAAACAACTACAACTTAAGTATCAAGATTTCTTCATTTTTAACATGTAATCAATGACAATGATAACAACAACAACAACAACAACCGAACCCAATGTACTTAAAACAACCCCAAATTGGCTCAACTACAACACCAATACAATCACATGCATTTTCTTACTTCCAATTTCTCTTAACATGAGTTCATCTCTAATCTACAATATCATTTAACTCCAATTACTCTATAAGAAGAAGAAATCTTACCTTAACTTAACTAAAACAGTCCATGCTTGCATCGGCACCCATTGCTCCAATTTGCACCATTTCTTCAACTTACAATGACATGCATGTATCCTTTACAAGTTTAAAACCCATGTTACACCACATTTTTCTCCAAAATCGTTCATCTCCATGGCTAAAGTTTCTGGGCTAACTTTCGATCCAGTCATTACCGAAATAGCCACTGGTTAGGAGTTTACCATGGCTTAGAACTTAGTATAAGAGCTTAATTTTGGAAGGGGGAGTTGATTTTGTCTTCACTTAGCTATGAAAGAGGGTGGAAAATCGGTTGGGAGAAGATAGGAGGGATGTTGGAGGTGTAATTTGAATTAAAGGTAGCAAAGTGAGACATACATGGATATATGGGCTGAAAAGTCTTGCATGTTGCAAGCATTCCACACGTGGAGGGCACAAGGTGCCACATGTTTGTCCACTAGTTCCCACTTATCATCCTCTCCACTAAAATTAATCCCACAATTAATTAATTTTAGACCCCACTTCATTTAAATCCTGAAAATTTTGAAATGTCCAACTATTATAATCAATTCCCATCATCACACTCGTTAGGTCCAAAATTATTCCGGGATCACATCCTTTTGTATACTAATCTCCGTATTAGCATATGTAAATATACTTTTCTTCCAACACTCGAATCTTATTTTCTTAATTACGTTCTCAATTTATTGCCCTAAAATTACGAGGTGTAACACAAGCAATGACTCTGAAAGTTCTTATGAATCCAATTAGAGTGACCCAAGGTTGTATCCTCTAATTATTGTTATGTAATTGTGTCTATATTAATTATCTGAAATTCAACAAGGATCTTAAGAAGACATAATGTTCAGATTCTATCAAGGTGGGAAGTAGTCCTGACATATACATAAGATCCATGAACGAAAACAATATGAAATAACGAGGTCCACAAGCTTAAATATGGAGAATAGAGTTCCATTTGTAATAACGGTGTTATTGTTACGTTTCTTCGTAGATCATAAGGAGTGAGTCTTAACATACCTTATGTCGATAGTTCACAAGCTCCCGAATGTTCTATGAATGATATTATACATTAAATGAATAATTCGGATCAATTTCGGATCAATAAATAAGGAGATCCTTCACTTAAACATTATGTCAAACACCTTATGTGCATATTTCTCAACAATCTCTTCAAAAGTATTTGAATCTCATAACTTATCTTCTTCAACCAGGACAACAATATAAAAACAACAACAACCAACTCTACTCCATGATTTCTCAACCCAACTAACAAGATTTAACAACTTTTATAAATTCATAGTTTAAACAAAAGCCTAACAAAAGTAATCTCTCAATAGAGAAGTTCAATCCAAATCTTACAAGCTATATTCCATAATGAATCAGCTAAGATAGGAGGAACAAGAGCTCATACAAAACTAGTAATATCTTACCTCAAATCAGTATAGATGTTCTACATAACCAACTCTTTTACAAAATTAAGAGAACTCTCCATTTTGCCAAGCCAACTAGAGTGGGTATTCAAGTGTTCTTGATCTCTTGAGATGGAAATAACTTCACACAAGTATGTAGTTACTCTTTCTTTATGGAGAACCCTTGGGAGGGCATTTGGAAGAGTATATGAGTTGCCTAGGTCAAAAATTTTATGTCCAAAGTGAGCGCTCGAACTTAGCTTAAATAAGTCATCACCACCGCCTCAACCTTTTCACTCCAGCTCACTGGGCGAAGCTTAGAGCGAGCAACAATCTCACTATGGAGCTCGCCGGGCGAGCTCCATCTACTGTTTTCCGGACAGTTTCCACAGTCCGATGAAAACGTAAATATCTTTTAACTTCAACGTCGTATCGATAAACGGTTTGTTGGGTTGGAAAGAATAATCACTGATATTGAACTTAGATATGTTCTTTACCTCATAAATACTCATATACCATCATATATATCCCCACCAAGTTGAGCCAAATATCCTATTCGAAATTCGGCCTGCCCTTCCTCGAGTTTTGACGAACTTAATTTTTTTTTATTTGTCTGACCTCGAATTCATATGAAACTTTTGCAACACAGGTTTAAACTTATTTTCATCCAAATATGAGATCTAACCTCACCGATATTTACGTTACTTTACTTACAATGCATATGAGTGCAAAAATACGGGATGTAACATTGAAGCAGACTGGAGAATGTTAGACAGAGCGGCCGCACGAGATGACACTTTTTGGGTTTCAGATTTTCGTACTGGGAGCCCTACAGATGGAGAAGATATATTGAAAAAGAGTCCCGGGAAATCCGGGATGAATCACATATAAAAATGAGAGTTAGGACTGTTGCTTACCGTGGTATTTTCCATTCTACCACTCGAAGGTGATACTCTTCCAGGATCGTGTGATGTTGAGAGACACAAAGAAGACTAACCACCTACTCAAAAATTCCTTCAATCAGTTGTGGCTCAACAAAAATGGCTGAAAAGTTACAACACTTGCATAAGAAAGGGATTTTCCTTTCTTTGAAATGCCAAGCAAATAAGTTTCACGGAAAGGATTCCACTCTTCTGAAAAAGAATATGAAGAAGGCTGATGGATTTGGTCGGTCTTGATTAAAATAAAGTGGGTCAACCAACCTTTGTCGAAGTCGTCTTCAACATTAGTGAGGCTGCGGATTCACTGGGGTATAGATGGACAATTGCACCTCAAAATATCCTAGGGTAATAAAGGAGGAAAATGTGGTCGATAGTGAATGTAGCATTAACATTATTAGATAACATATGTATGCATGCAGTAGACTAATATCCAAATATGCGAAGTAACTTGGCCTAAGAAAATCTTATACCGGCGACAAATATCTTCGATAATATTCAGAATGGGGAGTTTAAAATCAATGGTGAATGGGTAAGTATATGTCATGGAAAACCCTTCACTATGATAGTGCACTCGGTCGACGGGATCAACTATTATGACAACTTTATCAAAGGAAAAGCCACAATCCTCTACGACATCATGAATAACCTTTGTTGTTATATTGGATTCAAAATTCTCGACATGTTCGTAGTTGTTTTGAACATGAAGATCTCTTGAAAAATCAAAGCCTGAAGGAAGGATTTCAACAACAGTAAGTCAACTTTTTCAGTCGTAGGAAAAATAGGTTCTTTCCCAAAAGGACAGCTTGGAAGTTCGTCATTATTCTCAGAAGAGTGAGAAAGATAAGATTTGGTGGAAGACATTATTGAAAAACAATTCAAGAAGGAAGGGCGGCAGATGGAAGTTGCAAAGTTTGTAGTTGCCTTTTGCGGAAGATTTGACCTCATATTTATGGTACAAAAATATAACGTTTGAAGGTGAACAGACGTGCACCATGATTGCTGCAGTTTACGTCGATCAGTGATGGTTCAGTTGTCGTCGTTTTAGAATAATTGAATGGATACGACGTTTGACAAGTTTTGAAATCATTACGTTTCAAGTTTCTCACCGAAGCATGAGGTTCATTTGGTCAGCTGTTCAAATCCACTTCCCGGGCGTGCAAAATTTATGCCCGAAAATTGCGGGGCCTATCTGTATAGGGTAAAATTCGTGCAAGACAGTTATACGAATTATATTATGATACATGAAACACTGTGTTAAGTCGAGATCACGTCAACCAAAGGCACTACCGGTTATTTTACAAGTCGTACCGGGAGCGTTATATGCAAAGTTGGTACCGCTAATGCAGAAGGTTGGAGAGCTGTTTGGATTGCAACATACGACTTTTACTAAACCGGCCGTACGTCCTCCAATAGAGCTTTAATGACATTTATTGAGATATTAATTGTTCAATTATTACAACATTCATTCTCCTCTATTAATGAGAACATATTTCGTGGGTTGTGTACCCTTGTAGCTTAGGTATAAATAGGATACATTGTTCCATTGTAAATCATCACATTCTAGTTATTACAATATGCATATTCATATTATCTGGATTTATGTGGTTACATACAAGTTATCGCAACTTTGCCCAAAAGTTATCACGAGCTCAGGCTAATCATTACTTTTTGTCTTATTATTACATGTTTTCCATGTATTTCATCTAGAATTCATATCAAACATGTCACACATACAAATTCAACTATACAATTTTACGGGTAAATAATAACACTTATTCTCTTTATTGTTAATGATATTTGCTTACCATTTGTATTTTAATTTATTTTATAACAAATCATTTAACTGAATTATCATGAATGTAAGAAATATAATTTAGTAACTAGCACCGCCATTAGCTTTCTGATTCTAAACTGAAAAATTACATAAAAACCTAATCCAAATCTTTTAAGTTATGTCTTTGTAATCGATGCCTTTTCTCCCAGGTTCAATAAACCGATGTACAATTATTGTTTGAAAAACACACACACAAAGATACAAGTAATATGAAAATGTTATAATTGTTAATTAATGTTGTTACTGTTGGAAATTTACTAACGTGGAATGGTATTTAACCGATTATTTATGACTCGAACAATTGAGGCCTCACACGTCGGAAACATCGTTACACGTGCACTCGTAATGCCAAATATTGTAAATTTTATTAGTGAAAGAGATATTGGTACGTGAGTAAATGTTTAAGACATAAAATGATGGACGGTCGTTGGTTAAATGACGCGTGTTCCACGTTGGTAAATGAAGGAAGAAGAGTACGAAGTGTAAGATTGAAACGGGTCAGAAAAGGGTCGCGACGCTACCGCGGATCCGGGGCGTCGCGGTGTGACCACCACCAGGGCCACTGCGCCTGAAGCGTCTGAGCCGCGACGCTAATTAGTTTTTTGGCTACTGGAGCCGCGGCGCTAATGAGGCAGTGTCTGTGCGAACATAAGTCCCAAAATTTGGCTGATTATGAGGACGTTTTGGAGCATTGAAATGTCAGTTTATCCTCCATAAATCAGCCAATTTTTTGCTGCATTACTTGGTGAATTAAGTGGCCATTACATGGGCACTTGAAGAAGCATTCTTACACTACTATATATTGAGGCCTTTGGCTCAATTGGAGAACACACCACACTTGATATTACATTCAGATTTTCTGAAATTCTTCCATTCTAAGCATTCTTTCACACACTTAAAGGTTCTTATTTAGAAACACTTGAGTTTCCTTTGCTCATTTGTTTGATGTTGTTTTATCTTGGGAGACAGTTGCCTATAAACGTAAAAGGATATATACGAGGTTATAATGTCTTAAGAACAGAGTGCTAACACTTGACTCAACGCGGTTGTAACAAGTAGAGATTTAATGTCTCTTGGTTTAAAGTTATCAAGATCAAGGAACTTGTTGCAATTGGAACGAAGATTCAAAGACGGAAGATTCAAGACGGATTCAAGAACGAAGATCAAGATCCCAAAAGCTTGTTGTTGCCACAATTCTTGTGGGCTTCAAATTGCTGCTATTGTAATAATTATTATTTGTCCTTTCGAAGCACTTGTAATAGTTAGTTACTATTCTAGTACATCCATTGTTTACTCACAGTTACTACGTACACGGACTCCTTATCCGCTCCAATTTGGGTGAGTTTTCCATTTAAGAAGCTTCCATTAAAATTACATTTGTAAATCCATTTTCAACTTTGAATAAGCCGTTGTGCCATCTATATAAACCCCTGCATATCAATCAAATTAACAACATCAATTTTCAGCCCAAATTTGCAATTTGCAACTCTATATTCTTAGATTTTCTTGTGAGTTAAGCAATGAAAAAATCACTCACCAACACTAAAACTTCTGATTCAGCAAATAATCTTAAGTACTATTTGGCATTGGGGATATTAATTGGATTAATTATCACATTGGGCATCATCCTAGCTTATTTGTACTTCCCAAGAGTTACTAAAGCATTCCAAAATTCGAAGGTTTCTCTTCTGTCAATCTCTCCTTCGCCCTTTGTCGTGTCAAGCGAAATCATGTCAGCTTCAGTCTTGTAGAATCCCGACAGTTGGAACCTTACTTTCTTGATCAAGAACCCTAGCAATGATCATATTCTCTTCTGTGACGACTTTGATGTCAAGATTACCTACAATGACACAACTCTTTGACAAACTAATGTTTCTGCTAATTTTATCAAGATGAGAAAGCTCATGTTGTAAATCACATATTTCTAATTTTAAATGTATGGCATAAAATATTAACATGTATACACGAAAAGGATTTAAACCAAGAACATGATGTCTTACAGGTACTGAGAACTGCATTAAGATCATGGATTGTTTGTCAAAATTCAAAATGTAAAATTAACTAATGTTTAAACAAAATTTGTATATAACGAGAAATATTAAGTTATTCTGCTACGGTTTGCTTGGGGGAAAGTTTGTCTCCAGTGTCTACAGAAAGTTTATCTATGGAGAATCTATGAAGTTTTTTTTATTGCACCTTATTTTTCATTAAGTTCGCATTATCACAAGAAACTATAAGTTCTTCAATTCAACTCCCTCTAGGTGGATTTAGGTCTACCTCGTCCCTTTTTACACAATCACACATGATTTCACATCTACGGACCGATGAATCTAGTTGTCCATGTAGGATATGGCCGAAATATCTCAAACAACCTTTTCTTATTTTATCCTCTCTTTATGTGCTACTTGAACCTTTTCGACATGTGGTCATTCATAATGCCGTTTAGTATTGTATGAGGAAACACATCCATCTTAGCATTCACATATATTTTTGAAACAGTCAGATTGTACATGTGTAGGACTTTAGCGGTCCAACATTTCACTTCAATATAATATTGTTTTTCCTATAATTATTCTATATAACTTACCTTTATTTTGGTGGACATTTTTCTATCACATAACACTTATATAGCTCATCTTTTCAAAGATCCCATTTTGATTATATATATAACATGAAGGCTATCATTTCATTCTCTTATAACAACGAACCTTGATATCCAAATTGTTTACACTTAGGTACCACAATTCCATCTAATTCCACATAGATTTTGCTTCTCTTGTGTTGATTAAACTCGCAACACATTTCTTTTGAGCCGAGTGTGTATCGGAAACATCTTTTCTACCCCGCAAATGTAGAGATAAGACATGTGTACATTACATTCTCCTTTCTCAGACCTCACTTGTAGGATTACATTTATATTATTGTTGTTGTTTTCTATTCAGAGCCGTCCCTGGGGCGCAACACATTCCTTCTCAGACCCCACTTGTAGGATTACATTTATATTGTTGTTGTTATTTTTTATTCAGAGCCGTCCTTGGGGCGCAACACATCCCTAGGGCACAACACATTCCTTTTAAACTCGCAACACATTCCTTTTAAGTTCGCATATTTAAAGGTCTATTTTGAAGGTAACCTCAAATATAAGAGACCATTTTTATCATTTCTGAGTGTTAGTAAATTCAGATATGCAATGCGTTGATGAAGTTTTCCAAGTATTAAAGATTGATAATTTCAGAATTGTTGTGAATAACATATTAAAATCTATTGCTCTCTTCGTCTGAATTTATGTAGCACTTTTTTTTTAAAGAGTCAATTTAATTAAAATTAAATATATTTAGATATAAATTTAATTGCAGGACATAAGGTCGGTGATGTGGCATTCCCTTAGGAAAGAATCTTTATTTATCTTTATTCTCAATCTTTTCATTTATCCTATATTTTGATGTATTAAATTAATTAGTAAAAAAGTTAATTAATATATCCGTTTGGAATAGTTGTGTCCAAATTTTTAAACGTTGCCTCTCCTTAGTTAGTTACTTCTTATTGAATTAATCTGCATTCCTACACCACGATCTTTTCTCCATTCAAAGTCATTACTGTGATACTGTTAAAACTTGTAATCTGGACAATATACTGCTTGCATGCAAGAGCTACACAATGTAATCCAGATACATTCTCAAGTCAGAAAATTAGAAGAAGAGTACATCAAGTTTATGGAAGCTTTTCTGATATATTTTTCTTATTGCTGAAAGTAAGAACTACACATCTATATATAGCCGCACTCTCAACATGAGATGGACTCTAACAGAAACTGAGAGAGAAGGAACAGAAAACTGAATGGAAACAAAATTAAAACAAAATATAACTAATTGGTGTAACTAACTCAACCATCCTAACAATTATTGAAGGAACTGTTCTCGTGTGTGAGGTTGCATGTTGGTAGTGTGAACCATATGAGCTGATTATGCAGCTTAGTTTCTAAAGCTCCCACTGCTGAAGTGGTGTAGAAGAAGATCTTCCTTCAAAGGCCTTTATGGGCTGCTGTTGGAAGATGTTGGGCTCAATCTGGCGGTGTTGGTATTGGGTTGGTGTGTTGGGATCAATAATACAACTCTCAACACCTACAAACTAGTGCGAAAACAAGTTTTTCATACCTAGTTTGGACAATAAGGCCTTTAGTTAGAATATCAGGTTGTTCTGATGTGAGGAAATAACAGTTGGAAATTAGACCTTGCTGAACTTTCTCTCTGATGAAATGACAATTAATGTCGATATGTTTAGTTCTTTCATGAAATACTGGATTAGCTGCTATTTGGATGGCTGATATGCTATCATAGTATAAAGAGACAGGCAAACTAACAATGACATTAAGCTCAGCAAACAGGCCAGAGACCCAAACTATTTCTGCAACAAGAGAGGCAAATATTTTATATTCTGCCTCTGCAGAACTCCTAGAAATAGTGCGTTGTTTCTTAAATTTCCAAGAGATTAATGAAGAACTAAAAACACAAAGTAACCTGTAATGGACCTCCTGGTGGTAACACATGAAGCCCAATCTGCATCACAGTCCAGTAGGCATAAAAATGCCTAATCCTAGAGCCTGCTTAATTTATCTTACCACTCTTCTTGATATTGCCATATGAGATTCTTTGGGTGATTGCATAAACTGACTTAGACACTGAACATCAAAGCTAATATATGGTCTGATGTTTTTCAAAAACAACAACCTCCCAATCAACTTTTGATATGCAGCAGGATCTTTTAGTAATGGATCAGCAACCCGAGTATTTGAACCACCTCCCAATCCCTTGGTAGTGACCTCATTATCATAAACAACACTGGTGAGCTTGTTATTTAACTCCATTGGCGATCCATCAGGTTTGGCACCTGTTAATCCCATTTCAGCTATCAACAAAAGAACATATTTCCTTTGATGCATAACAATGCGGTTGTTTCGAGCAAACTCAAACCCCAAAAAATACCTTAACTCCCCTAGATCCTTGATTTTGAAATGATGTTGTAGTATAGTTTTGGTGTCTTGTATAAGACTTTCATCATTTCTTGTAATTAATAAATCATCCACATAGATAAGAACTATCACCAATGTATTATTGACCCTTTTTGCAAGGAGAGCGTAATCCAAATGACTTTGTGTAAAGCCATAAGAGATTAAAGCAGTGGTCAACTTAATGTTCCATTACCTTGGGCATGTTTAAGTCCATACATTGACTTTAACAGCCTACAAACCTTTCCTTCCTTATTTGTGAACCCTTGAGGCAGAGTCATATAGACTTTCTCATTGAGATCTCCTTGCAGAAAAGCATTGAACACATCCCTCTGATGAACAATTCATCCATTTTCTACAGCAACAAAAATCACTGACCTGATTGTTGCCATCTTCATCACTGGTGAAAAAGTATCTTGATAATCAATCCCTTCCTTTTGGTTGTAACCTTTTGCCACTAATCATGCCTTGAACCTTTCCACTTCACCAGTTTCCTTATATTTAATCTTGTACACCCATTAACACTATATTTCCTTCTTCTAAGCAGGCAAATCAACTATTGTTCATGTGTGATTATCCTCAAGATCTTTAATCTCTGTCTGCATATCTTCTATCCATCTTAGATCTTTGGTTGCTTCAAAGTATGATTGTGGCTCATGTTCTTCTCCATATGAAACTCTGATAGATCATTGACACTCCAGCATAACTGATAGTATCGAATAATGGATATTTTATATCTCTGTTTCTATGGGTATGACACTTCCTTCCACTGCTTCACTCTCACAAATCCCTGTATCACATTTTGCAAGATTAAGGCCTCCTCCAATGTCCTCCATTACATCACCAACTACTATCTATGCTCCATCATTAGTTGTTACTTGTGTACTATCTGTGTTGAGCAGTTCACCTTCTCTCATATGATCAACCAATCTTTCAGGATATCCTTCATCAACACAGGTGCCTAGTGACTGAATGTTGTTCCCTTCATGCTGTTTCGAAAGGACTATATCTTCATAGCTTTCTGATTCTAAACTGAAAAATTACATAAAAAATTAATCCAAATCTTTTAAGTAAGTTATGTCTTTGTAATCGATGCCTTTTTTTCCAGGTTCAATAAACTGATGTACAATTATTGTTTGAAAAACACACACACACAAAGATACAAGTAATATGAAAATATTATAATTGTTAATTAATGTTGTTACTGTTGGAAATTTACTAACGTGGAATGGTATTTAACCCATTATTTATGACTCGAACAATTGAGGTCTCGCACGTCAAAAACATCGTTTCGACACACGTGCACTCGTAATGTCAAATATTATAAATTTCATTAGTGAAAGAGATATTGGTACGTGAGTAAACGTTTGAGACATAAAATGATGGACGGTTGTTGGTTAAATGACACGTATTCCACGTTGATAAATGAAGGAAGAAGAGTACGAAGTGTAAGATTGAAACGGGTCAGAAAAGGGCCGCGACGCTACCGCAGATCCGGGGCGCCGCGGTGCCACCACCGCGGCCACGGCGGCAGAAGGCTGAAGCGATGAAGTACTTGATAATATTCCATTCCTTGAAAGCTTTGTGAATACTAGAGCGATGAAATGGTAGCTACTAAAGCGTAAATCGCTCGTTTTCCTTCGCATGAGTATAGCATGATGAGCCTAAGTTACGGCGACTCGGATGAAAGGGAATAAGGTATTAAGAAAAAGGATTTCCCAAGGATCTAAAACCGCAATCCCTTTTAGGGGCCAAATACCTCCGATCTCTACCGTAGGTGCCAAAGAAGAATGAGAAGAAGCCCGAAAAAGAGCAAAAAAGAACATAACCTCCGATACGATAAACAAAATAAAACCATATCGAGGTCCTAATTGTACGACTTTGGTATGATGTCCTTCGAACGTGGATTCACGTAGAACATCGCGCCACCATACGAACATGGTATATAGGAGAAATATGAGGCCCAAACTGAGAAGTGTTGCACCCCCTTGAAATGAGTGCATGTACATCACACCTCCTACGGTTATTGCCAAAGCTTCGAGTGAACCCGAAATAGGCCATGGACTTGGATATACCAATGAGCCGCGACTCTAATTAGACTTTTGGCTACTGGAGCCGCGGCGCTAACGAGGAAGTGTCTGTGCGAACAGAAGTCCAAATATTTGGCTGATTATGAGGACGTTTTGGAGCATTGAAATGTCAGTTTATCCTCCATAAATCAGCCAATTTTTTGTTGCATTACTTGGTGAATTAAGTGGTCATTACATGGGCACTTGAAGAGGCATTCTTACACTACTATATATTGAGGTCTTTGGCTCAATTGGAGAACACATCACACTTGATATTACATTCAGATTTTCTGAAATTCTTCCTTTCTAAGCATTCTTTCACACACTCAAAGGTTCTTCTTTAGAAACACTTGAGTTTCCTTTGCTCATTTGTTTGATGTTGTTTTATCTTGGGAGACAGTTGCCCATAAACGTAAAAAGATATATACGGGGCTATAATGTCTTAGAGCAGTGCTAACACTTGACTCAACGCGGTTGTAACAAGTAAAGATTTAATGTCTCTTGGTTTCAAGTTATCAAGATCAAAGAGCTTGTTGCAATTGGAATGAAGATCCAAAGACAGAAGATTCAAGACGGATTCAAGAACGAAGATCAAGACCTCACTTGTAGGATTACATTTATATTATTGTTGTTGTTTTCTATTCAGAGCCGTCCCTGGGGCGCAACACATTCCTTCTCAGACCCCACTTGTAGGATTACATTTATATTGTTGTTGTTATTTTTATTCAGAGCCGTCCTTGGGGCGCAACACATCCGTAGGGCACAACACATTCCTTTTAAACTCGCAACACATTCCTTTTAAGTTCGCATATTTAAAGGTCTATTTTGAAGGTAACCTCAAATATAAGAGACCATTTTTATCATTTCTGAGTGTTAGTAAATTCAGATATGCAGTGAGTTGATGAAGTTTTCCTAGTATTAAAGATTGATAATTTCAGAATTGTTGTGAATAACATATTAAAATCAATTGCTCTCTTCGTCTCAATTTATGTAGCACTTTTTTTTAAAGAGTCAATTTAATTAAAATTAAATATATTTAGATATAAATTTAATTGCAGGACATAAGGTCGGTGATGTGGCACTCCCTTAGGAAAAAATCTTTATTTATCTTTATTCTCAATCTTTTCATTTATCCTATATTTTGATGTATTAAATTAATTAGTAAAAAAGTTAATTAATATATCCGTTTGGAATAGTTGTGTCCAAATTTTTAAACGTTGCCTCTCCTTAGTTAGTTACTCCTTATTGAATTAATCTGCATTCCTACACCACGATCTTTTCTCCATTCAAAGTCATTACTGTGATACTGTTAAAACTTGTAATCTGGACAATATACTGCTTGCATGCAAGAGCTACACAATGTAATCCAGATACATTCTCAAGTCAGAAAATTAGAAGAAGAGTACATCAAGTTTATGGAAGCTTTTCTGATATATTTTTCTTATTGCTGAAAGTAAGAACTACACATCTATATATAGCCGCACTCTCAACATGAGATGGACTCTAACAGAAACTGAGAGAGAAGGAACAGAAAACTGAATGGAAACAAAATTAAAACAAAATATAATTAATTTGTGTAACTAACTCAACCATCCTAACAATTATTGAGGGAACTGTTCTCGTGTGTGAGGTTGCACGTTGGTAGTGTGAACCACATGAGCTGATTATGCAGCTTAGTTTCTAAAGCTCCCACTGCTGAAGTGGTGTAGAAGAAGATCTTCCTTCAAAGGCCTTTATGGGCTGCTGTTGGAAGATGTTGGGCTCAATACAACTGGTGTTGGTATTGGGTTGAGCTGTGTTGGGATCAATAATACAACTCTCAACACCCCTACAAACTAGGTACTGAAAACAAGTTTTTCATACCTAGTTTGGACAATAAGGCCTTTAGTTAGAATATCAGGTTGTTCTGATGTGAGGAAATAACAGTTGGAAATTAGACCTTGCTGAACTTTCTCTCTGATGAAATGACAATCAATGTCGATATGTTTAGTTCTTTCATGAAATACTGGATTAGCTGCTATTTGGATGGCTGATATGCTATCATAGTATAAAGAGACAGGCAAACTAACAATGACATTAAGCTCAGCAAACAGGCCAGAGACCCAAACTATTTCTGCAACAAGAGAGGCAAATATTTTATATTCTGCCTCTGCAGAACTCCTAGAAATAATGCGTTGTTTCTTAGATTTCCAAGAGATTAATGAAGAACTAAAAACACAAAGTAACCTGTAATGGACCTCCTGGTGGTAACACAAGAAGCCCAATCTGCATCACTGTCCAGTAGGCATAAAAATGCCTAATCCTAGAGCCTGCTTAATTTATCTTACCACTCTTCTTGATATTGCCATATGAGATTCTTTGGGTGATTGCATAAACTAACTTAGACACTGAACATCAAAGCTAATATATGGTCTGATGTTTTTCAAAAACAACAACCTCCCAATCAACTTTTGATATGCAGCAGGATCTTTTAGTAATGGATCAGCAACCCGAGTATTTGAACCACCTCCCAATCCCTTGGTAGTGACCTCAATATCATAAACAACACTGGTGAGCTTTTTATTTAACTCCATTGGCGATCCATCAGGTTTGGCACCTGTTAATTCCTTTTCAGCTATCAACAAAAGAACATATTTCCTTTGATGCATAACAATGCCAGATTTGTTTCGAGCAAACTCAAACCCCAAAAAATACCTTAACTCCCCTAGATCATTGATTTTGAAATGATGTTGTAGTATAGTTTTGGTGTCTTGTATAAGACTTTCATCATTTCTTGTAATTAATAAATCATCCACATAGATAAGAACTATCACCAATGTATTATTGACCCTTTTTGCAAGGAGAGCGTAATCCAAATGACTTTGTGTAAAGCCATAAGATATTAAAGCAGTGGTCAACTTAATGTTCCATTGCCTTGAGGCCTGTTTAAGTCCATACATTGACTTTAACAGCCTACAAACCTTTCCTTCCTTATTTGTGAACCCTTGAGGCAGAGTCATATAGACTTTCTCATTGAGATCTCCTTGCAGAAAAGCATTGAACACATCCCTCTGATGAACAATTCATCCATTTGCTCTGACAACAAAAATCACTGACCTGATTGTTGCCATCTTCACCACTGGTGAAAAAGTATCTTGATAATCAATCCCTTCCTTTTGGTTGTAACCTTTTGCCACTAATCATGCCTTGAACCTTTCCACTTCACCAGTTTCCTTATATTTAATCTTGTACACCCATTTACACTCTATTTCCTTCTTCTAAGCAGGCAAATCAACTATTGTCCATGTGTGATTATCCTCAAGATCTTTAATCTCTGTCTGCATATCTTCTATCCATCTTAGATCTTTGGTTGCTTCAAAGTATGATTGTGGCTCATGTTCTTCTCCATATGAAACTCTGATAGATCATTGACACTCCAGCATAACTGATAGTATCGAATAATGGATATTTTATATCTCTGTTTCTATGGGTATGGCACTTCCTTCCACTGCTTCACTCTCACAAATCCCTGTATCACATTTTGCAAGATTAAGGCCTCCTCCAATGTCCTCCATTACATCACCAACTACTATCTATGCTCCATCATTAGTTGTTACTTGTGTACTATCTGTGTTGAGCAGTTCACCTTCTCTCATATGATCAACCAATCTTTCAGGATATCCTTCATCAACACAGGTGCCTAGTGACTGAATGTTGTTCCCTTCATGCTGTTTCGAAAGGACTATATCTTCATAGCTTTCTGATTCTAAACTGAAAAATTACATAAAAAATTAATCCAAATCTTTTAAGTAAGTTATGTCTTTATGTCGATGCCTTTTTCCAGGTTCAATAAACTGATGTACAATTATTGTTTGAAAAACACACACACACAAAGATACAAGTAATATGAAAATATTATAATTGTTAATTAATGTTGTTACTGTTGGAAATTTACTAACGTGGAATGGTATTTAACCCATTATTTATGACTCGAACAATTGAGGTCTCGCACGTCAAAAACATCGTTTCCACACACGTGCACTCGTAATGTCAAATATTATAAATTTCATTAGTGAAAGAGATATTGGTACGTGAGTAAACGTTTGAGACATAAAATGATGGACGGTTGTTGGTTAAATGACACGTATTCCACGTTGATAAATGAAGGAAGAAGAGTACGAAGTGTAAGATTGAAACGGGTCAGAAAAGGGCCGCGACGCTACCGCAGATCCGGGGCGCCGCGGTGCCACCACCACCAGGGCCACGACGCTTGAAGGCTGAAACAGTGAAGGGTACTTGATAATATTCCATTCCTTGAAAGCCTGTGAATACTAGAGCCAGTGAAACGGTAGCTACTAAAGCGTAAACTGCTCGTTTTTCCTTCCCCGCGAGTATAGCATGATGAGCCTAAGTTACGACAGCTCCGGATGAAAGGGGAATAAGGGTATTAAGAAAAAGGATTTCCCAAGGATCTAAAACCGCAATCCCTTTTAGGGGCCAAATACCTCCGATCTCTACCGTAGGTGCCAAAGAAGAATGAGAAGAAGCCCGAAAAAGAGCAAAAAAGAACATAACCTCCGATACGATAAACAAAATAAAACCATATCGAGGTCCTAATTGTACGACTTTGGTATGATGTCCTTCGAACGTGGATTCACGTAGAACATCGCGCCACCATACGAACATGGTATATAGGAGAAATATGAGGCCCAAACTGAGAAGTGTTGCACCCCCTTGAAATGAGTGCATGTACATCACATCTCCTACAGTTATTGCCAAAGCTTCGAGTGAACCCGAAATAGGCCATGGACTTGGATATACCAATGAGCCGCAACTCTAATTAGACTTTTGGCTACTGGAGCCGCGGCGCTAACGAGGAAGTGTCTGTGCGAACAGAAGTCCAAATATTTGGCTGATTATGAGGACGTTTTGGAGCATTGAAATGTCAGTTTATCCTCCATAAATCAGCCATTTTTTTGTTGCATTACTTGGTGAATTAAGTGGTCATTACATGGACACTTGAAGAGGCATTCTTACACTACTATATATTGAGGTCTTTGGCTCAATTGGAGAACACATCACACTTGATATTACATTCAGATTTTCTGAAATTCTTCCTTTCTAAGCATTCTTTCACACACTCAAAGGTTCTTCTTTAGAAACACTTGAGTTTCCTTTGCTCATTTGTTTGATGTTGTTTTATCTTGGGAGACAGTTGCCCATAATCGTAAAAGGATATATACGGGGCTATAATGTCTTAAGAACAGAGTGCTAACACTTGACTCAACGCGGTTGTAACAAGTAAAGATTTAATGTCTCTTGGTTTAAAGTTATCAAGATCAAGGAGCTTGTTGCAATTGGAACGAAGATCCAAAGACAGAAGATTCAAGACGGATTCAAGAACGAAGATCAAGACCTCACTTGTAGGATTACATTTATGTTATTGTTGTTGTTTTCTATTCAGAGCCGTCCCTGGGGCGCAACACATTCCTTCTCAGACCCCACTTGTAGGATTACATTTATATTGTTGTTGTTATTTTTTATTCAGAGCCGTCCTTGGGGCGCAACACATCCGTAGGGCACAACACATTCCTTTTAAACTCGCAACACATTCCTTTTAAGTTCGCATATTTAAAGGTCTATTTTGAAGGTAACCTCAAATATAAGAGACCATTTCTATCATTTCTGAGTGTTAGTAAATTCATATGCAGTGAGTTGATGAAGTTTTCCTAGTATTAAAGATTGATAATTTCAGAATTGTTGTGAATAACATATTAAAATCAATTGCTCTCTTCGTCTCAATTTATGTAGCACTTTTTTTTAAAGAGTCAATTTAATTAAAATTAAATATATTTAGATATAAATTTAATTGCAGGACATAAGGTCGGTGATGTGGCACTCCCTTAGGAAAAAATCTTTATTTATCTTTATTCTCGATCTTTTCATTTATCCTATATTTTGATGTATTAAATTAATTAGTAAAAAAGTTAATTAATATATCCGTTTGGAATAGTTGTGTCCAAATTTTTAAACGTTGCATCTCCTTAGTTAGTTACTCCTTATTGAATTAATCTGCATTCCTACACCACGATTTTTTCTCCATTCAAAGTCATTACTGTGATACTGTTAAAACTTGTAATCTGGACAATATACTGCTTGCATGCAAGAGCTACACAATGTAATCCAGATACATTCTCAAGTCAGAAAATTAGAAGAAGAGTACATCAAGTTTATGGAAGCTTTTCTGGTATATTTTTCTTATTGCTGAAAGTAGGAACTACACATCTATATATAGCCGCACTCTCAACATGAGATGGACTCTAACAGAAACTGAGAGAGAAGGAACAGAAAACTGAATGGAAACAAAATTAAAACAAAATATAATTAATTTGTGTAACTAACTCAACCATCCTAACAATTATTGAGGGAACTGTTCTCGAGTGTGAGGTTGCACGTTGTTAGTGTGAACCACATGAGCTGATTATGCAGCTTAGTTTCTAAAGCTCCCACTGCTGAAGTGGTGTAGAAGAAGATCTTCCTTCAAAGGCCTTTATGGGCTGCTGTTGGAAGATGTTGGGCTCAATACAACTGGTGTTGGTATTGGGTTGAGATGTGTTGGGATCAATAATACAACTCTCAACACCCCTACAAACTAGGTACTGAAAACAAATTTTTCATACCTAGTTTGGACAATAAGGCCTGTAGTTAGAATATCGAGTTGTTACGATGTGAGAAATATGATTGGAAATTAGACCTCACTAACTTTCTCTCTGATGAAATGACAATCAATGTCGATATGTTTAGTTCTTTCATGAAATACTGGATTAGCTGCTATTTGGATGGCTGATATGCTATCATAGTATAAAGGGACAGGCAAACTAACAATGACATTAAGCTCAAACAGCGGGCGAGACCCAAACTATTTCGCAACAAGAGAGGCAAATATTTTATATTACGCCTCTGCGAACTCCTAGAAATAGTGCGTTGTTTCTTAAATTTCCAAGAGATTAATGAAGAACTAAAAACACAAAGTAACCTGTAATGGACCTCCTGGTGGTAACACATGAAGCCCAATCTGCATCACAGTCCAGTAGGCATAAAAATGCCTAATCCTAGAGCCTGCTTAATTTATCTTACCACTCTTCTTGATATTGCCATATGAGATTCTTTGGGTGATTGCATAAACTGACTTAGACACTGAACATCAAAGCTAATATATGGTCTGATGTTTTTCAAAAACAACAACCTCCCAATCAACTTTTGATATGCAGCAGGATCTTTTAGTAATGGATCAGCAACCCGAGTATTTGAACCACCTCCCAATCCCTTGGTAGTGACCTCATTATCATAGACAACACTGGTGAGCTTGTTATTTAACTCCATTGGCGATCCATCAGGTTTGGCACCTGTTAATCCCATTTCATCTATCAACAAAAGAACATATTTCCTTTGATGCATAACAATGCCAGATTTGTTTCGAGCAAACTCAAACCCCAAAAAATACCTTAACTCCCCTAGATCCTTGATTTTGAAATGATGTTGTAGTATAGTTTTGGTGTCTTGTATAAGACTTTCATCATTTCTTGTAATTAATAAATCATCCACATAGATAAGAACTATCACCAATGTATTATTGACCCTTTTTGCAAGGAGAGCGTAATCCAAATGACTTTGTGTAAAGCCATAAGAGATTAAAGCAATGGTCAACTTAATGTTCCATTGCCTTGAGGCCTGTTTAAGTCCATACATTGACTTTAACAGCCTACAAACCTTTCCTTCCTTATTTGTGAACCCTTGAGGCAGAGTCATATAGACTTTCTCATTGAGATCTCCTTGCAGAAAAGCATTGAACACATCCCTCTGATGAACAATTCATCCATTTGCTACAGCAACAAAAATCACTGACCTGATTGTTGCCATCTTCACCACTGGTGAAAAAGTATCTTGATAATCAATCCCTTCCTTTTGGTTGTAACCTTTTGCCACTAATCATGCCTTGAACCTTTCCACTTCACCAGTTTCCTTATATTTAATCTTGTACACCCATTTACACTCTATTTCCTTCTTCTAAGCAGGCAAATCAACTATTGTCCATGTGTGATTATCCTCAAGATCTTTAATCTCTGTCTGCATATCTTCTATCCATCTTAGATCTTTGGTTGCTTCAAAGTATGATTGTGGCTCATGTTCTTCTCCATATGAAACTCTGATAGATCATTGACACTCCAGCATAACTGATAGTATCGAATAATGGATATTTTATATCTCTGTTTCTATGAGTATGGAACTTCCTTCCACTGCTTCACTCTCACAAATCCCTGTTTCACATTTTGCAAGATTAAGGCCTCCTCCAATGTCCTCCATTACATCACCAACTACTATCTATGCTCCATCATTAGTTGTTACTTGTGTACTATCTGTGTTGAGCAGTTCACCTTCTCTCATATGATCAACCAATCTTTCAGGATATCCTTCATCAACACAGGTGCCTAGTGACTGAATGTTGTTCCCTTCATGCTGTTTCGAAAGGACTATATCTTCATAGCTTTCTGATTCTAAACTGAAAAATTACATAAAAAATTAATCCAAATCTTTTAAGTAAGTTATGTCTTTGTAATCGATGCCTTTTTTTCCAGGTTCAATAAACTGATGTACAATTATTGTTTGAAAAACACACACACACAAAGATACAAGTAATATGAAAATATTATAATTGTTAATTAATGTTGTTACTGTTGGAAATTTACTAACGTGGAATGGTATTTAACCCATTATTTATGACTCGAACAATTGAGGTCTCGCACGTCAAAAACATCGTTTCCACACACGTGCACTCGTAATGTCAAATATTATAAATTTCATTAGTGAAAGAGTTATTGGTACGTGAGTAAACGTTTGAGACATAAAATGATGGACGGTTGTTGGTTAAATGACACGTATTCCACGTTGATAAATGAAGGAAGAAGAGTACGAAGTGTAAGATTGAAACGGGTCAGAAAAGGGCCGCGACGCTACCGCAGATCCGGGGCGCCGCGGTGCCACCACCACCAGGGCCACGACGCTTGAAGGCTGAAACAGTGAAGGGTACTTGATAATATTCCATTCCTTGAAAGCCTGTGAATACTAGAGCCAGTGAAACGGTAGCTACTAAAGCGTAAACTGCTCGTTTTTCCTTCCCCGCTAGTATAGCATGATGAGACCACGTTACGACAGCTCCGGATGAAAGGGGAATAAGGGTATTAAGAAAAAGGATTTCCCAAGGATCTAAAACCGCAATCCCTTTTAGGGGCCAAATACCTCCGATCTCTACCGTAGGTGCCAAAGAAGAATGAGAAGAAGCCCGAAAAAGAGCAAAAAAGAACATAACCTCCGATACGATAAACAAAATAAAACCATATCGAGGTCCTAATTGTACGACTTTGGTATGATGTCCTTCGAACGTGGATTCACGTAGAACATCGCGCCACCATACGAACATGGTATATAGGAGAAATATGAGGCCCAAACTGAGAAGTGTTGCACCCCCTTGAAATGAGTGCATGTACATCACACCTCCTACGGTTATTGCCAAAGCTTCGAGTGAACCCGAAATAGGCCATGGACTTGGATATACCAATGAGCCGCGACTCTAATTAGACTTTTGGCTACTGGAGCCGCGGCGCTAACGAGGAAGTGTCTGTGCGAACAGAAGTCCAAATATTTGGCTGATTATGAGGATGTTTTGGAGCATTGAAATGTCAGTTTATCCTCCATAAATCAGCCAATTTTTTGTTGCATTACTTGGTGAATTAAGTGGTCATTACATGAGCACTTGAAGAGGCATTCTTACACTACTATATATTGAGGTCTTTGGCTCAATTGGAGAACACATCACACTTGATATTACATTCAGATTTTCTGAAATTCTTCCTTTCTAAGCATTCTTTCACACACTCAAAGGTTCTTCTTTAGAAACACTTGAGTTTCCTTTGCTCATTTGTTTGATGTTGTTTTATCTTGGGAGACAGTTGCCCATAATCGTAAAAGGATATATACGGGGCTATAATGTCTTAAGAACAGAGTGCTAACACTTGACTCAACGCGGTTGTAACAAGTAAAGATTTAATGTCTCTTGGTTTCAAGTTATCAAGATCAAGGAGCTTGTTGCAATTGGAATGAAGATCCAAAGACAGAAGATTCAAGACGGATTCAAGAACGAAGATCAAGACCTCACTTGTAGGATTACATTTATATTATTGTTGTTGTTTTCTATTCAGAGCCGTCCCTGGGGCGCAACACATTCCTTCTCAGACCCCACTTGTAGGATTACATTTATATTGTTGTTGTTATTTTTTATTCAGAGCCGTCCTTGGGGCGCAACACATCCGTAGGGCACAACACATTCCTTTTAAACTCGCAACACATTCCTTTTAAGTTCGCATATTTAAAGGTCTATTTTGCAGGTAACCTCAAATATAAGAGACCATTTTTATCATTTCTGAGTGTTAGTAAATTCAAATACGATGAGTTGATGAAGTTTTCCTAGTATTAAAGATTGATAATTTCAGAATTGTTGTGAATAACATATTAAAATCAATTGCTCTCTTCGTCTCAATTTATGTAGCACTTTTTTTTAAAGAGTCAATTTAATTAAAATTAAATATATTTAGATATAAATTTAATTGCAGGACATAAGGTCGGTGATGTGGCACTCCCTTAGGAAAAAATCTTTATTTATCTTTATTCTCGATCTTTTCATTTATCCTATATTTTGATGTATTAAATTAATTAGTAAAAAAGTTAATTAACATATCCGTTTGGAATAGTTGTGTCCAAATTTTTAAACGTTGCCTCTCCTTAGTTAGTTACTCCTTATTGAATTAATCTGCATTCCTACACCACGATCTTTTCTCCATTCAAAGTCATTACTGTGATACTGTTAAAACTTGTAATCTGGACAATATACTGCTTGCATGCAAGAGCTACACAATGTAATCCAGATACATTCTCAAGTCAGAAAATTAGAAGAAGAGTACATCAAGTTTATGGAAGCTTTTCTGATATATTTTTCTTATTGCTGAAAGTAAGAACTACACATCTATATATAGCCGCACTCTCAACATGAGATGGACTCTAACAGAAACTGAGAGAGAATGAACAGAAAACTGAATGGAAACAAAATTAAAACAAAATATAATTAATTTGTGTAACTAACTCAACCATCCTAACAATTATTGAGGGAACTGTTCTCGTGTGTGAGGTTGCACGTTGGTAGTGTGAACCACATGAGCTGATTATGCAGCTTAGTTTCTAAAGCTCCCACTGCTGAAGTGGTGTAGAAGAAGATCTTCCTTCAAAGGCCTTTATGGGCTGCTGTTGGAAGATGTTGGGCTCAATACAACTGGTGTTGGTATTGGGTTGAGCTGTGTTGGGATCAATAATACAACTCTCAACACCCCTACAAACTAGGTACTGAAAACAAGTTTTTCATACCTAGTTTGGACAATAAGGCCTTTAGTTAGAATATCAGGTTGTTCTGATGTGAGGAAATAACAGTTGGAAATTAGACCTTGCTGAACTTTCTCTCTGATGAAATGACAATCAATGTCGATATGTTTAGTTCTTTCATGAAATACTGGATTAGCTGCTATTTAGATGACTGATATGCTATGATAGTATAAAGAGACAGGCAAACTAACAATGACACTAAGTTCAGCAAACAGGCCAGAGACCCAAACTATTTCTGCAACAAGAGAGGCAAATATTTTATATTCTGCCTCTGCAGAACTCCTAGAAATAATGCGTTGTTTCTTAGATTTCCAAGAGATTAATGAAGAACTAAAAACACAAAGTAACCTGTAATGGACCTCCTGGTGGTAACACAAGAAGCCCAATCTGCATCACAGTCCAGTAGGCATAAAAATGCCTAATCCAGGAGCCTGCTTAATTTATCTTACCACTCTTCTTGCTACTGCCATATGAGATTCTTTGGGTGATTGCATAAACTAACTTAGACACTGAACATCAAAGCTAATATATGGTCTGATGTTTTTCAAAAACAACAACCTCCCAATCAACTTTTGATATGCAGCAGGATCTTTTAGTAATGGATCAGCAAACCGAGTATTTGAACCACCTCCCAATCCCTTGGTAGTGACCTCATTATCATAAACAACACTGGTGAGCTTGTTATTTAACTCCATTGGCGATCCATCAGGTTCGACACCTATTAATCTCATTTCAGCTATCAACAAAAGAACATATTTCCTTTGATGCATAACAATGCCAAATTTGTTTCGAGCAAACTCAAACCCCAAAAAATACCTTAACTCCCCTAGATACTTGATTTTGAAATGATGTTGTAGTATAGTTTTGGTGTCTTGTATAAGACTTTCATCATTTCTTGTAATTAATAAATCATCCACATAGATAAGAACTATCACTAATGTATTATTGACCCTTTTTGTAAGGAGAGCGTAATCCAAATGACTTTGTGTAAAGCCATAAGAGATTAAAGCAGTGGTCAACTTAATGTTCCATTGCCTTGAGGCATGTTTAAGTCCATACAATGACTTTAACAGCCTACAAACCTTTCCTTCCTTATTTGTGAACCCTTGAGGCAAAGTCATATAGACTTTCTCATTGAGATCTCCTTGCAGAAAAGCATTGAACACATCCCTCTGATGAACAATTCATCCATTTGCTACAGAAACAGAAATCACTGACCTGATTGTTACCATCTTCACCACTGGTGAAAAAGTATCTTGATAATCAATCCCTTCCTTTTGGTTGTAACCTTTTGCCAGTAATCTTGCCTTGAACCTTTCCACTTCACCAGTTTCCTTATATTTAATCTTGTACACCCATTTACACTCGATTTCCTTCTTCTAAGCAGGCAAATCAACTATTGTCCATGTGTGATTATCCTCAAGAGCTTTAATCTCTGTCTGCATATCTTCTATCCATCTTAGATCTTTAGTTGCTTCAAAGTATGATTGTGGCTCATGTTCTTCTCCAAGCTTGGATATGAAACTCTGATAGATCATTGACACTCCAGCATAACTGATAGAGTCGAATAATGGATATTTTATATCTCTGTTTTTATGGGTATGGCACTTCCTTCCACTGTTTCACTCTCACAAATCCCTGTATCACATTTTGCAAGATTAAGGCCTCCTCCAATGTCCTCCATTACATCACCAACTACTATCTATGCTCCATCATTAGTTGTTACTTATGTACTATCTGTGTTGAGCAGTTCACCTTCTCTCATATGATCAACCAATGTTTCAGGATATCCTTCATCAACACAGGTGCCTTGTGACTGAATGTTGTTCCCTTCATGCTGTTTTGAAAGGACTATATCTTCATAGCTTTCTGATTCTAAACTGAAAAATTACATAAAAAATTAATCCAAATCTTTTAAGTAAGTTATGTCTTTGTAATCGATGCCTTTTTTTCCAGGTTCAATAAACTGATGTACAATTATTGTTTGAAAAACACACACACACAAAGATACAAGTAATATGAAAATATTATAATTGTTAATTAATGTTGTTACTGTTGGAAATTTACTAACGTAGAATGGTATTTAACCCATTATTTATGACTCGAACAATTGAGGTCTCGCACGTCAAAAACATCGTTTTCACACACGTGCACTCGTAATGCCAAATATTATAAATTTCATTAGTGAAAGAGATATTGGTACGTGAGTAAACATTTGAGACATAAAATGATGGACGGTTGTTGGTTAAATG
Organism: Przewalskia tangutica; assembly: GCA_029844215.1. Classification (NCBI taxonomy): domain Eukaryota; kingdom Viridiplantae; phylum Streptophyta; class Magnoliopsida; order Solanales; family Solanaceae; genus Przewalskia; species Przewalskia tangutica. The sequence continues at coordinate 16,221,097 of CM056739.1, read as the reverse complement.
ACACGTATTCCACGTTGATAAATGAAGGAAGAAGAGTACGAAGTGTAAGATTGAAACGGGTCAGAAAAGGGCCGCGACGCTACCGCAGATCCGGGGCGCCACGGTGCCACCACCACCAGGGCCACGACGCTTGAAGGCTGAAATAGTGAAGGGTGCTTGATAATATTCCATTCCTTGAAAGCCAGTGAAACGGTAGATACTAAAGCGTAAACTGCTCGTTTTTCCTTCCCCGCGAGTATAGCATGATGAGCCCAAGTTACGACAGCTCCGGATGAAAGGGGAATAAGGGTATTAAGAAAAAGGATTTCCCAAGGATCTAAAACCGCAATCCCTTTTAGGGGCCAAATACCTCCGATCTCTACCGTAGGTGCCAAATAAGAATGAGAAGAAGCCCGAAAAAGAGCAAAAAAGAACATAACCTCCGATACGATAAACAAAATAAAACCATATCGAGGTCCTAATTGTACGACTTTGGTATGATGTCCTTCGAACGTGGATTCACATAGAACATCGCGCCACCATACGAACATGGTATATAGGAGAAATATGAGGCCCAAACTGAGAAGTGTTGCACCCCCTTGAAATGAGTGCATGTACATCACACCTCCTACGGTTATTGCCAAAGCTCTGAGTGAACCCGAAATAGGCCATAGACTTGGATTTACCAATGAGACGCGACTCTAATTAGTCTTTTGGCTACTGGAGCCGCGGCGCTAACGAGGAAGTGTCTGTGCGAACAGAAGTCCAAATATTTGGCTGATTATGAGGACGTTTTGGAGCATTGAAATGTCAGTTTATCCTCCATAAATCAGCCAATTTTTTGTTGCATTACTTGGTGAATTAAGTGGCCATTACATGGGCACTTGAAGAGGCATGCTTACACTACTATATATTGAGGTCTTTGGCTCAATTGGAGAACACACCACACTTGATATTACATTCAGATTTTCTGAAATTCTTCCTTTCTAAGCATTCTTTCACACACTCAAAGGTTCTTCTTTAGAAACACTTGAGTTTCCTTTGCTCATTTGTTTGATGTTGTTTTATCTTGGGAGACAGTTGCTCATAATCGTAAAAGGATATATACGGGGCTATAATGTTTTAAGAACAGAGTGCTAACACTTGACTCAACGCGGTTGTAACAAGTAAAGATTTAATGTCTCTTGGTTTCAAGTTATCAAGATCAAGGAGCTTGTTGCAATTGGAACTAAGATCCAAAGACGGAAGATTCAAGACGGATTCAAGAACGAAGATCAAGATCCCAAAAGTTTGTTGTTGCCACATTTCTTGTGGGCTTCAAATTGCTGTTATTGTAATAATTATTGTTTGTCCTTTCGAAGCACTTGTAATAGTTAGTTACTATTCTAATACATCCATTGTTTACTCACAGTTCTCCTTTCTCAGACCTCACTTGTAGGATTACATTTATATTATTGTTGTTGTTTTCTATTCAGAGTCGTCCTTGGGGCGCAACACATTCCTTCTCAGACCCTACTTGTAGGATTACATTTATATTGTTGTTGTTATTTTCTATTCAGAGCCGTCCTTGGGGCGCAACACGTCCCTAGGGCACAACACATTCCTTTTAAACTCGCAGCACATTCCTTTTAAGTTCGCATATTTAAAGGTCTATTTTGAAGGTAACCTCAAATATAAGAGACCATTTTTATCATTTCTGAGTGTTAGTAAATTCAGATATGCAGTGAGTTGATGAAGTTTTCCTAGTATTAAAGATTGATAATTTCAGAATTGTTGTGAATAACATATTAAAATCAATTGCTCTCTTCGTCTCAATTTATGTAGCACTTTTTTGTTAAAGAGTCAATTTAATTAAAATTAAATATATTTAGATATAAATTTAATTGCAGGACATAAGGCCGGTGATGTGGCACTCCCTTAGGAAAAAATCTTTATTTATCTTTTTTCTCAATCTTTTCATTTATCCTATATTTTGATGTATTAAATTAATTAGTAAAAAGTTAATTAATATATCCGTTTGGAATAGTTGTGTCCAAATTTTTAAACGTTGCCTCTCCTTAGTTAGTTACTCGGTGATTTTAATTATAGGTGACAAATATGTTTTAAAATTGAGTTGGGGTAACTCTATCTTTTTTAATTGAGTAGGGGTGATAAACTTTGGATTAGTGATTAGAGAGTTTTGACTCACCCCAAAGTTATATTTTTAACACTTTGACTCCAAGCTTTATTTTTTACACTTTGTCCCCAAGTTTTATTTTTAACAATTTGACCCAACCATATAAACCCTAGATAGCCAAAAAAACGCGCCAAATTCTGTTTGCCTGCGCTTTTCCACCATTTTTTGCTCTTCTTTTTTTGCTTCGTTTCTTCTTCTTCTTGCTGCTTCTTCTTGCTTCTTCTTCTTATACTGCTGCTCATTTGTTCTTCTTCTTCTTCTTCTTCTTCTTCTTCTTCTTCTTCATCTTGACTGGATTTTGCTCAAGAAAGAAAAAAACAAGACCACCTGATTTTGCAACTTTTTGACTGGATTTCATTCTTGTACCACTGGAAATTACTTTATAGCTCTTTCATTGTTCTGCTTTCTTCTTCTTCTTCTTCGTCCGCCATTGTTGCTCAAGAAAGAAAAAATTGTGACCACCTGATTTTGCAATTTTTTGACTGGATTTTGTTGGTGTAGCATTGTCAATTACTTCATAAGTGTTGTCCGCTCATTTGGTAAGTACAACAATGCTGTTTTATTTCAATTTTTCACCTAGGTATAAATCTACCCAGGTGTTGCACTTGTTGCAACAACTCAACGATCTGTTGAAGTCAGCTTCAGTTGTCTGTTGCAACAGATGAGTCAGTTGTTGCAATAAGTTTGTGATATGTTACAATAGATGATTCAGTTATTGCAACTTCTTCAACAGCTTCAACAGATTGTCAACTTATTACATCAGTTTTATCATCTGTTGGACATTTTCCAACAGATGAGTAACTTGTTGCAGTAGGTATCTCATCTGTTGGAAAATTTCCAATAGATGAGTAACTTGTTGCAGTAGGTATCTCATAGTCGAAAAGTTTCCAACAGATGGGTAACTTGCTGCAGCATGATCTCATCTGTTGGAAAATTTCCAACAGATGGGTAACTTGTTGCAGCATGTATTTCATCTGTTGGAAATTGTCCAACAGAATGTCAACCTGTTGCAGCAGGTTTATCATCTGTTGGACATTTTCCAACAGATGGGTAACTTGTTGCAGCAGGTATCTCATCTGTTGGAAATGGGTAGCTTGTTGCAGCAGGTATATCATCTGTTGGAAAATTTCCAACAGATGGGTAACATGTTACAGCAGGTATCTCATCTGTTGGAAATTGTCCAACAGATTGTCAACTTGTTGCAGCAGGTTTATCATCTGTTGGACATTTTCCAATAGATGGGTAACTTGTTGCAGCAGGTATCTCATTTGTTGAAAAATTTCCAACATATGGGTAAATTATTGCAACAGGTTTATCTGTTGGACATCTTCAACAGTCTGAAACATTACCCAAAAAAAACTGAAGCAAATTAGTGACTTGTTTCAACAATTTTATTACCTGTTGCAACAAGTAGTCCACTTGTTATACATTGGTATGTACTCTCATGACCAATTTTTTGTTAAACAAAATATCTTCAGGTACCTCGAACACCACTAATGGGGGACTCAATAACAATTGGGGTTGATTGTCATGGTGAATAGATCGAGAAGAACAATCGATATATTTGGCGATGGAAGTGTAATGACACGTTAGAGACGATAGCGATGACTGTCCAAATAGATGTTATGTTCGATGATTTAGTGAACCTAATCATCACCTATTGCGAATTAACTTGTGAATCAACAGATCTTTCCATCACTTACATGTACAACTTTTTTGAAAATCAGAGGGTCTTTCCATTTAGGATAACTGATCAGGTTCGTTTGCGTGCTTATTTGAATGATGTAGCTAGACCCATTTTATGGGTATACGTTGTTGGAATCTCGATAGAGAACCACAATTTATCTCAAGACCAACAAGATGTGTTAAATGATGAATTAGATGGGGTGCATGTGGATATCTCAGATAATGGAAGTAGGGCTGACCCAATTCCTATACCCAAAGTTGCGAGAAATTCATTGGGCACTACACAATCAATACAGTCTAGCCATGTTCAAGATGATGAAATAGGTTTTTATAAAAGAAATGTCATTCAAGAACAATGAAGAACTAGCCACTTGGTTGAAACTTGCTTGCTTGAAAAAAAATTTAGAATCAAGAAGGTGATTAATTCGCGTACTGTGTATTGCTTCAGATGTCTACATCCGGAGTGCAAGTGGTGGCTGAGGGCTGTGAAGCTTTTAAGTTCTGACAGATTTTGTATTAGAACCTACATAAAGCATCACACATGTGGTTCTGAGCACATTATGAGCCATAATCCACACGCTACTGCGAAAGTCATTGGTGAATACTTCAAAGATAAGTTTCCTTACGGTAAAGGTCCATCTACAAAAGATATGAGTCAATCAATCCGTACATATTTGGGTTGTAAGGTAAGTTATTGGAAGGTCTGAAAGGGCATGGAGATTGCAAAAACTTTTACAAGGGGGACACATGAGCACGGGTATGCGGTGCTTGATGCGTACCATTATATTCTTCGTTCTGCAAATCCAGGAAGTAAGACGACATTGAAGGTTGATGAAAATGAAAAGTTCAAGTACTTTTTTATAGCCTATAAGGCTTGGATGCTTGGTTTTGCGCAAATGAAAAAAGTCATAGCTGTCGATGGGACATTCTTAAGGAGCAAGTACGAAGGAGTGTTGTTGTCAGCAGTTGCACAAGATGCGGAGAATCATATTTTTCCAGTGGCATTTTGTGTAGTGGACAAGGAGTGTGATGCTTCGTACAAATATTTTTTTGAACAAATGAAAAGCTATATAGAGGATACCCTTGAGTTGTGCATAATTTCTGATAGACATCCAAGTATCAAAAATGCGGTTTCAATTGTCTTCCCTACATGTCATTATGGTTTTTGCATGAGGCACCTAGGGGAAAATCTGAGAACCACCTTTCACAATGGGGCGGTCGTTTCTCAATTTTATAAAGCAGCAAAAGCGTACAATATTGATGTCTTCAATGACCATTTCAATCAAATCAGAGATTTGGTTCCTGGGGCCGCCGAACATCTTGAACTTGCTGGATTCCACAGATGGAGCAGGGTATTCTGCCCCGAAAATAGGTATTTTCACATTTCTGTTTTCAACAAGTAACGTATCTGCTGCAACTAATAGGTAACTTTTTGCAACAGATATTGTACTTGTTGTGATTTTTGACACAGCTGAGCCTCAGCCACATGTTCCAACACTAATATGTTTATTTTGTCAGGTATGATTTTATGACGACAAACGCTGCTGAGTCGGTGAACTCAATGTTCAATGTTGAAAGAGAATTTCCCATTACTTCTCTATTTGATTCCATAAACAGGAGATTTACTGAGAAATTTCATGAGAGGCGTATGGAGTTCATCGACTCACCAACCATCTTTGTTCCCTTAATGGAAAAAAAATCAAAATTTGTCAACTTGGATAATAAGTTATTGGCCCATCAAATTGCCAACTATAAGTTCAGTGTCATCGGCCACGGTTCAGTTGCAACAGTCGATCTACAAAGAAGATCTTGTACTTGTAGAGTTTTTGACATGGAAAAAATACCTTCCCCACATGCTATGACAGCGCTTCGAGTCCAATATGGTGAAGACTTTAGAAGGTGAATTTATGACTACTCATCTCCATATTACAGGGTCGAGAATTACATAATTGCATACTGTGAGGAAATGAATCCCGTGCCTTCTAAAGAATCTTAGAAAGTTCCTATGGAGATTTTAGAGAGAGAAATACCTCCTCCACATGTTGATCCGAGCAAACCGGGAAGAAGACGAACAAAGAGGAGGCGTGGAATCGGAGAATTACTTGCAACGAGGAAAAATAAATGCTCCATATGCAAAATAGGTGGCCATAAAAAAACTACATGCCCAAACTGAATTATTTCCTAGTTGCTAAATTTGAAATGTCTTGTAATAATAATTACTATTGTTTGTGACATTTTATGAAATTGTTAGTAAAATTGGTTTAAATGATATGTTGATCTTGCTCAAATCACCAATGTATGTTCTGTGGTTTTGTAATTTTTGAACAGTTTTCACCAAGTAAAAATTCTGTTGCAACATCTGTGTAACTTGTTGGAATTTTGTCAATCATTAATCGAACTTGTTGCCAACTAACTTAACTTGGTTTTTCAATAGATGAGTCAGTTGTTGCTACAAGATGTAAATTTGTTTAAACAGATGGTTTAGTTGTTGCATCATATGGGTAACTTGTTGCAACATGTATCTCATCTGTTGGAAAATTTCCAACAAATGGGTAACTTGTTGCAGCAGGTATCTCTTCTGTTGGAAATTTTTCAACAGATGGATAACTTGTTGCGGCAGGTATCTCATCTGTTAGAAAATTTCCAACAGATGGGTAATTTGTTGCAGCAGGTGTGGTACTTGTTGGAAATTGTCCAACAGATTGTCAACTTGTTACAGCATATTTATCATCTGTTGGACATTATTCAACAGATGGGTAACTTGTTGCAGCAGGTATCTCATCTGTTGGAAAATGGGTAACTTGTTGCAGCAGGTATCTCATTTGTTGAAAATTGTCCAACATATTGTCAACTTGTTGCAGCAGGTTTATCATCTGTTGGAAAATTGGGTAACTTGTTGCAGCATGTATCTCATCGTTGGAAAATTTCCAACAGATGGGTAACTTGTTGTAGCAGGTATCTCATCTGTTGGAAATTCCAACAGATGGATAATTTGTTGCAGCAGGTGTGGTACTTGATGGAAATTGTCCAATAGATTGTCAACTTGTTACAACAGGTTTATCATCTGTTAGATATTTTCCAACAGATGGGTAACTTATTGCAGCAGGTATCTCATCTGTTGGAAAATTTCCAACAGATGGGTAACTTATTGCAGCAGATATTTCCGACAGATGGGTAATTTGTTGCAGCAGGTGTGGTACTTGGTTGAAATTGTCCAACAGATTGTCAACTTTTTACAGCAGGTTTATCATCTATTGGACATTTTCCAACATATGTGCAGCTTGTTGCAGCAGGTATCTCATCTGTTGCAGCAGGTTTATCATCTGTTGGACATTTTCCAACAGATAGGTAACTTGCTGCAGCAGGTATCTCATCTGTTGGAAAATGGGTAACTTGTTGCAGCAGGTATCTCATCTGTTGAAAAATGGGTAACTTGTTGCAGCAGGTATCTCATCTGTTTGAAAATTTCCAACAGATGGGTAACTTGTTGCAGCAGGTATATCATCGTTGGAAAATGGGTAACTTTTTGCATCAGGTAGCTCATATGTTGGAAAATTTGCAACATATGGGTAACTTGTTGCAGCAGGTATCTCATCTGTTAAAAAATTTCCAACAGATGGGTAACTTGTTGCATGAGGTATCTCATCTGTTGGAAATTTTCCAACAGATTGGTAACTTGTTGCAACAGGCATCTCAAATGTTGGAAAATTTTCCAACAGATGGGTAACTTGTTGTAGCAGGTATCTCATCTGTTGCAAAATTGTCTAACAAATTGTCAACTTTTTGCAGCAGGTTTATCATCTGTTGGACATTTTCCAATAAATAGGTATCTTGTTGCAGCATGTATCTCATCTGTTGGAAATTATACAACAGATTGTCAACTTATTGTAGAAGGTTTATCATCTGTTGGAAAATTGGGTAACTTGTTGCACCAGGTATCTCATCGTTGGAAAATTTCCAACAGATGGGTAACTTGTTGCAGCAGGTATCTCATCTGTTGGAAAATTGGTAACTTGTTGCAGGAGGTATCTCGTCTGTTGGGAATTGTCCAACAGATTATCAACTTGTTGCAGCAGGTTTATCATCTGTTGGAAAATTAGGTAACTTATTGCAACAGGTATCTCATCGTTGGAAAATTTCCAAAATATGGGTAACTTGTTGCAGCAGGTATCTCATCTGTTGGAAAATTTCCAAAAGATGGGTAACTTGTTACAGCAGATATCTCATTTGTTGAAATTTTTTCCAACAGATGGGTAACTTGTTGCAGCATGTATTTCATCTGTTGGAAATTGTCCAACAGATTGTCAACTTATTGTAACAGGTTTATCATCTGTTGGAAAATTGGGTAACTTGTTGCAGCAGGTATCTTATCATTGGAAAATTTCCAACAGATGGGTAACTTATTGCAGCAGGTATCTCATATGTTGGAAAATTTCCAACAGATGGGTAACTTGTTGCAGCAGGTATCTCATTTGTTTGAAAATTTCCAACATATGGGTAACTTGTTGCAGGAGGTATCTCATCTGTTAGAAATTTTCCAACAGATTGTCAACTTGTTGCAACAGGTTTATCATCTGTTGGACATTTTCCAGCAGATGGGTAATTTGTTGCAGCAGGTATCTCATCTGTTGGAAATTATCCAACAGATTATCAACTTGTTGCAGCAGGTTTATCATCTGTTGGAAAATTGGATAACTTGTTGCAGCAGGTATCTCATCGTTGGATAATTTCCAACGGATGGGTAACTTGGTGCAGCAGGTATCTCATCTGTTGGAAATTTTTCCAATAGATGGGTAACTTGTTGCAACAGGTATCTCATCTGTTGGAAGATGGGTAACTTGTTGCAACAGACATCTCATATGTTGGAAAATTTTCCAACAGATGGGTAACTTATTGCAGCAGGTATCTCATCTGTTGTAAATTGTCCAACAGATTGTCAACTTGTTGCAATAGGTTTATCATCTGTTGGACATTTTCCAATAAATGGGTATCTTATTGCAGCAAGTATCTCATCTGTTGGAAATTGTCCAACAGATTGTCAACTTATTGCAGAAGGTTTATCATCTGTTGGAAAATTGGGTAACTTGTTACCGCAGGTATCTCATCGTTGGAAAATTTCCAACAGATGGGTAACTAGTTGCAGCATGTATCTCATCCGTTGGAAAATTTCCAACAGATGGGTAACTTGTTGCAGGAGGTATCTCGTCTGTTGGGAATTGTCCAACAGATTGTCAACTTATTGCAGCAGGTTTAGCATCTGTTGGACATTTTTCAACAGATGGGTAACTTGTTGCAGCAGGTATCTCATCTGTTGGAAATTGTCTAACAGATTATCAAATTATTGCAGCAGGTTTATCATCTGTTGGAAAATTGGGTAACTTATTGCAGCAGGTATCTCATCGTTGGAAAATTTCCAAAAGATGGGTAACTTATTGCATCAGGTATCTTATCTGTTGGAAAATTTCCAACAGATGGGTAACTTGTTGCAGCATGTATCACATCATTGGAAAATGGGTAACTTGTTGCAACAGGTATCTCATCTGTTGGAAAATTTCCAACATATGGGTAACTTGTTGCAGCAGGTATCTCATCGTTGGAAAATGGGTAACTTGTTGCAGCAGGTTTCTCATCTGTTGAATTTCTAACAGATGGGTAACTTGTTGTAGCATGTATCTCATCTGTTGGAAAATTTCCAACATATGGGTAACTTGTTGCAGCAGGTATCTCATTTGTTGGAAATTTTTCCAACAGATGCGTAACTTGTTGCAGCATGTATTTCATCTGTTGGAAATTGTCCAACAGATTATCAACCTATTGTAACAGGTTTATCATCTGTTGGAAAATTGGGTAACTTGTTGTAGCAGGTATCTCATCATTGGAAAATTTCCAACAGATGGGTAACTTGTTGAAGCAGGTATCTCATCTGTTGGAAAATTTCCAATAGATGGGTAACTTGTTACAGCAGATATTTCATCTGTTGGAAATTTTTCCAATAGATGGGAAACTTGTTGCAGCAGGTGGGTAACTTGTTACAGCAGATATCTCATCTGTTGGAAATTTTTCCAACAGATGGGTAACTTATTGCAGCAGGTATTTCATCTGTTGGTAATTGTCCAACAGATTGTCAACTTATTGTAACAGATCATCTGTTGGAAATTGGTTAACTTGTTGCAGCAGGTATCTCATCGTTGGAAAATTTCCAACAGATAGGTAACTTGTTACAGCAGGTATCTCATCTATTGGAAAATTTCCAACAAATGGGTAACTTGTTGCAGCAAGTATCTCATCTGTTGGAAAATTTCCAACAGATGGGTAACTTGTTGCAGCATGTATCTCATCTGTTGGAAAATTTCCAACAGATGGGTAGCTTGTTGCAGCAGGTATCTCATCTGTTGCGGCAGATATCTCATCTGTTGAAAAATTGGGTAACTTATTGCAGTAGGTATCTCATCTGTTGGAAATTGTCCAACAGATTGTCAACTTGTTGCAGCAGGTTTATCATCTGTTGGACATTTTCTAACAGACGGGTAACTTGTTGCAGCAGGTATCTCATCTGTTATAAAAGTTGTTGCAACACCTAGTCATCTGTTGTGTTCTAATGCTTTCATCTTCCTTAGGGGGATTGAAAAGGTCAATACTCAATTTTGTGTTGTTCATGGCAGTGATCCATCTAAGAATTCTTGGATAGGTAACTTCTTCGGAGTATTCCTTGACTTGATGCCTGAGGTGAGGAATGACTTCAAATGCCCAAGCCTAGAAAAAAATATGCCTTCAAAAATCAAAAGAGTGATTGAAATAAATAAAAAAAAGGTAAAACATTAAAGAAAATTTACCATGAAAGCCCAAGGGAAGCCATATAGGTTTTGTGTCTTCCCCGTCGGCTTCAAATCCTTCATCAAATATTCAACAGTCAAGCTAAAGTTTTGAAAACCCCAGGCATAGTTGTTGAAGTCATCATAGTCTTCAGCAAGTTTAATCAATCCAAGTGGTATGTTGTTGTTTACGTCCCTAGCCCAGAGAACACTGTGCATAAACCAAACTAAGCACAGTGCCTCCTTGTGCTTTTTTGAGAAAGTTTTGGACTCCAAGTCTTCCAATAATTTCTTTTGAATGTAACTCTTTCTCACTAAGTTTACCAAAGAGACATCATTCTTAGCTTTGGAACCCTTAGCTTTCTTGGCTGCCTTGGGCGTCCGGGCTGGCTTGGTTAATACAACAGTAGGAAGAGGCTCACAAGGATAACATCTCAATCATGTAACTATGGCAAACTCCTTCATGCCAAAGCAAACCGGCATGCCACAGTAATTGATCCAAATCTCATCCTTTCTATTACAAATAATCTTACGCTTCAAAAGCTCAGAAAACATTGTCATTTTAAATCGGGCACCGGTATCTTTAGACAAATCTAAATAGAACCCAAAGCAGCTAGCCCTAAAGAAATTCTCCAACCCCTGCTGCCGGAGAATGCCCCTAAAGGTGTCAAAGCCCTTTCCCATGGTTGATCTAACCACAAAACCACCGGACAAATCCTTATTTTCATTGAGTGGCATCGTTACGCCGTACTTTTCAATGCTGAAACTCTTGATGACCTCCTCAATCGAAGGTCTATTGGGATCTATGGCAATACTAGAAGACTCAACAAGATTGACATCCACATTATGTTTCATTTTTCTTCCTAACTCGACCAAGGTCTGATCTGTTGATTCTTCTTCTTCTTTTTCATTGCCATTTTTCAGTTTCTGCATCTTCTTCACTTCCTTCATCCCCTTCAGCTCCAATATCCCCTTCATCTTTTTCTTCTTCATCTCCTTCTTCTTCACCTCTTTCAGCATTTTCTTCATCTCCTTCAGCAGATTCTTCATGCCCAACAGAGGTGTCGTGGGTTTCCTCTCTTTCTGAAGCCCCAGTTTCACTAACTATTTCCTCGTCTGTTAATTCACAAATAGCAGTCACAAGTTTATCTAATGGTGTTTGCACCTTAGCTCTTTTACTACTTTCTCCCTCAGTTGGTTTCTCTCATTTTCTATTAACTGGATCCAATTTATCTACACATAGGAAATAGAAAAAACAATTTTAATTGGTTAGTGCAACATTAAAAGTAAAAAGGGAAAAGAAATATGTTGCAACAACAGATTAATAATATGTTGCAACAGATTAATAATATGTTGCAACAAGTATTCAGTTGTTGTAACAGATTAATAATATGTTGCAACATATTATGTTGCAGCAGATATCTCATCTGTTGGAAATTGTCCAATAGATTGTCAACTTGTTGCAGCAAGTTTATCATCTGTTGGAAAATTTCCAACAGATGGGTAACTTGTTGCAGCAGGTATAACATCTGTTGGAAAATTTCCAACAGATGGATAATTTGTTGCAACAGGTACCTCATCTGTTGGAAATTGTCAACTTGTTGCAGCAGGTTTATCATCTGTTGGAAAATTTCCAACAGATGGGTAACTTGTTGTAGCGGTACCTCATCTGTTGGAAATTTTCCAATAGATTATCAACTTGTTGCAGCAGGTTTATCATCTGTTGGACATTTTCCAACAGAAGGGTAACTTGTTGCAACATGTATCTCATTTGTTGGAAAATTTCCAACAGATGGGTAACTTGTTATAGCAGGTTTATCATATGTTGGATATTTTCCAACAGATGAGTAACCTGTTGCAGCAGGTATCTCATCTGTTGGAAAATTTCCAACAGATGGGTAATTTGTTACAGCAGGTTGCTCATCTGTTGGATATTGTACAACAGATTAGTAATTTATTGCAACAAATTATTGTACTTATTGTAAAAATATACTGTAACAGATGGGTAACTTGTTGGAAATTGTCCAATAGATTGTCAACTTGTTACAGCAGGTTTATCATCTGTTGAAATTTTTTCAACAGATGAGATACCTGCTGCAACAAGTTACCCATCTGTTGGATAATGTCCAAAAAATGATAAACCTGCTGCAACAAATTTCCAACATATGGGTAATTTGTTGCAGCAGGTTGCTCATCTGTTGGATATTGTACAACAGATTAGTAATTTATAGTAAACCATCTATATTTCACAACAAACACACAACCATCACAAATCTCACTCACAACTTAAACAAAATACACCAAACCATACAACCTCAGCAGATGTTTGCAACTGTCAAACAAGTGCTGAATTTGCTGCAACAGGTAACCTCAGTTGTTGGAAAACATCAACAAAATTGCAAGCCTTTTTTCGAAACAACAAGGAGAAGAATAAAAACAGCACCAAAAACCACAATTTCACAACCACAACCACTATTTACAAACTCACAAACCCCAACAAGTGCAACAAATACACGAAACTACAACAAAACAAACAACATTCAAGAAAAACCCATGTTATTCTTCATCTCTCTAACCAAAATCATCATTTTCACACTCTGATTTCAAAACTCTAACTGTTGCAACAAGTGGAACACCTTAACTTTTGAACCCAGTGAAGGAGAAAACTTTACCTTAAATGGCAGAGAAGCAGCAACAACAAAGACGAGAGAGAGAAACGATATTGTTTGAGCGTTTGAAGAAGAGAGAGGGTTTGAGCGTTTTGTTTGATAAGAGAATTGGAGAGACTATTTGATTTTGAAATGTGGGTGATTTTGCAAAGATATTGATATAATGTGGGTGTTTTGGAATTTTGTAAAAGATTACCAATTTTAAAAAATTACATTTTGGACCCCAATTAACTTAATCAGATTTTTAAGTGGGCTTTGACCTTGGCTGGTCAAATTTGTCACATTTTCTAATTAGTAAACTTTTTTGCCACCATAAGTTAAATCTTTCTAGTTACTCCTTATTGAATTAATCCGCATTCCTACACCACGATCTTTTCTCCATTCAAAGTCATTATCGTGATACTTTCATATGCATTCTGTTAAAACTTGTAATCTGGACAATATACTGCTTGCAAGCGAGAGCTACACAATGTAATACAGATACATTCTCAAGTCAGAAAATTAGAAGAAGAGTACATCAAGTTTATGGAAGCTTTTCTGATATATTTTTCTTATTGCTGAAAGTAAGAACTACACATCTATATATAGTCGCACTCTCAACATGAGAAACCGAGAGAGAAGGAACAGAAAACAGAATGGAAACAGAATTGAAATAAAATATAACTAATTGGTGTAACTAACTCAACCATCCTAACAATTACTGAGGGAACTGTTCTCGTGTGTGAGGTTGCATGTTGGTAGTGTGAACCACATGAGCTGATTATGCAGCTTAGTTTCTGAAGCTCCCACTGCTGAAGTGGTGTAGAAGAAGATCTTCCTTCAAAGGCCTTTATGGGCTACTGCTGGAAGATGTTGGGCTCAATACAACTGGTGTTGGTATTGGGTTGAGCTGTGTTGGGATCAATAATACAACTCTCAACACCCCTACAAACTAGGTACTGAAAACAAGTTTTTCATACCTAGTTTGGACAAAAGGTATGCATGTTCTGAATAAGGCCTTTAGTTAGAATATCAGTTGGGTGTTCTGATGTGGAGAAATAACAGTTGGAAATTAGACATTGCTGAACTTTCTCTCTGATGAAATGACAATCAGAGTCGATATGTTTAGTTTTATCATGAAATACTGGATTAGCTGCTATTTGGATGGCTGTTATGTTATCATAGTATAAAGAGACAGGCAAACTAACAATGACATTAAGCTCAGCAAACATGCCAGAGACCCAAACTATTTCTGCAACAAGAGAGGCAAATCTTCTATATTCTGCCTCTGCAGAACTCCTAGAAACAGTGGGGTTTTTCTTACATTTCCAAGAGATCAATGAAGAACAAAAAACACAAAGTAACATGTAATGGACCTCCTGGTGGTAATACAAGAAGCCCAATCTACATCACAGTATCCAGTCAGGTAATTGGATCCACCAATAGGCATAAAGATGCCTAATCCTGGAGCCTGCTTAATTTATCTTACCACTCTTCTTGCTGCTGCCATATGAGATTCTTTGGGTGATTGCATAAACTGACTTAGACTATGAACATCAAAGCTAATATATGGTTTGATGTTTGTCAAATACAACAACCTCCTAATCAACCTTTGATATGCAGCAGGATCTTTTAGTAATGGATCAGCAACTCGAGTATCTGAACCACCTCCCAATCCCTTGGTAGTGACCTTATTATCATAAACAACACTGGTGAGCTTGTTATTTAACTCCATTGGTGATCCATCATGTTTGGCACCTGTCAATCCCATTTCAGCTATCAACAAAAGAACATATTTCCTTTGATGCATAACAATGCCAGATTTGTTTCGAGCAAACTCAAACCCCAAAAATACTTTAACTCCCCTAGATTCTTGATTTTGAAATGATGTTGTAGTATGGTTTTGGTGTCTTGTATAAGACTTTCATCATTTCCTGTAATTAATAAATCATCCACATAGATAAGAACTATCACCAATGTATTATTGACCCTTTTTGTAAGAAGAGCGTAATCCAAATGACTTTGTGTAAAGCCAGTAGAGATTAATGCAGTGGTCAACTAAATGTTCCATTGCCTTGAGGCCTGTTTGAGTCCATACAATGACTTTAACAGCCTACAAACCTTTCCTTCCTTATTTGTGAACCCTTGAGGCAAAGTCATATAGACTTTCTCATTGAGATCTCCTTGCAGAAAAGCATTGAACACATCCCTCTGATGAACAATGCATCCATTTGCTATAGCAACAGAAATCACTGACCTGATTGTTACCATCTTCACCACTGGTGAAAAAGTATCTTGATAATCAATCCCTTCCTTTTGGTTGTACCCTTTTGCCACTAATCTTGCCTTGAACCTTTCATCTTCACCAGTTTCCTTATATTTAATTTTGTACACCCATTTACACCCTATTTCCTTCTTCTAAGCATGCAAATCAACTATTGTCCATGTGTGATTTTCCTCAAGAGCTTTAATCTATGTCTGCATATCTTCTATCCATCTTGGATCTTTGGCTGCTTCAAAGTATGATGTGGCTCATGTTCTTCTCCAAGCTTGGATATGAAACTCTGATAAATCATTGACACTCCAGCATAACTGATAGTATCGAATAATGGATATTCTATATCTCTGTTTCTATGGGTATGGCACTTCCTTCCACTGCTTCACTCTCATAAATCCCTGTATCACATTTTGCAAGATTAAGGCCTCCTCCAATGTCCTCCATTACATCATCAGTCACTATATGTGCTCCATCATTAGTTGTTACTTGTGTACTATCTGTGTTGAGCAGTTCACCTTCTCTCATATGATCAACCAATTTTTCAGGATATCCTTCATCAACACATGTGCCTTGTGACTGAATGTTGCTCCCTTCATGCTGTTTTGAAAGGACTATATCTTCATAGAAACAAACATCCCTGCTTACAAAAATAGTCTTATTAGTTGTATTAAGTAGCTTGTATCATTTCTGCTTGGTAGCATATCCAAGCAGAACAGACTTAATTTCCCTGTCATCAAACTTGTCTCTTTTAGTCAAATTTGTGGCATAGCAAAGACTTCCAATCACTCTCATATGAGACAAATCAGGGACCTTGCTACATAATCTCTCAAATAGTGACACATTTACTATCACCACAGAAGGCATCCTATTAATAATATACACTGTTGATTTCACACAATCTCCCCAAAACCTTGCTAGTAGATTGCCTTGAAATTTTATGGCCCTGGCAATCTCCAGAATATGTCTATGTTTTGTTTCCACTACTCCATTTTGCTGTGGATTATATGGATATGAACTTTGATGTATTATTTCAAGTTGCATAAACAAGTCATCACAAGCATTGTTAAAAAATTATGTCCCATTATCTGATCTAACACTCTTAACATTCATGTTAAATTGTGTTTTGATCATCACAAATAAACTTTTGAGGACAGTAGACATATCAGAATTAAAGTTTAAGAGGAACACCTAAGTCCACTTGTAATCATCAATAATAGTAAGAAAATACTTCATACCAGCATAAGTAGGGGTCATGTATGGTCCTCATACATCAAGGTGTAAAAGCTAAAAAATTGTATCAATTTTGATGTTACTAAGAGTAAATGATGCCCTAGTTTGTCTAGCTATAGGAAAACTTCACAATGCTGAATTGAAAAACTAGTTTTATCTCCAAAGCCTTTTATTTTCCTCAACACACTCATTGACATATGTCCCATTCTTCTATGCCAAAGTCTACCTTTAGTTCAACTGCTGTGACTGAAGCTGAGACAAATGCTTGTGCATGCATATCTCCTTTACTCTCCAACATGTATAGTCCATCTATTTCTCTACCAATCTCCTTCACCTTCCCAGTGAAGAGATCCTGTAGGACAAATAATCAGGAAAAAATCTTGCAGAACAATTTAACTCCTTTGTTAGCTTTGAAACAGAAAGGAGATTAAACTCTAAATCTGGTACACATAACACATATTTTATGATATCACCACCTGATAGCCTGCCATATCCTGTGTGAGTTATTGTTGTTGTATCTCCAGTAGGTAGCTGAACATGTCCTGCATCCTCTATTAAATTCACTTTTTCAATCACATTTTTATTAGCAACCATGTGATTAGTAGCACCAGAATCCACTATCCAGGTAAAATTTTCTTTTCTCTTGTTGTTAAATATAGGATTACCTGCCATATGGGTCTTAGAGACTATTGCATCATGACTGAGCACTTCCAGTACCTATTGATACCTTTCTGGTGTACATGATCTCAATAGATGACTTACTTGATCATGTTGCCCCTGAGGTTGTTGCTCCCTGTAATGTGCACTCTTCTGGTTTGAAGGTGCCATATATCCAGAACCATCATATGTTTGTATGTAACTTCTTCCCTCACCAGTCATTACTACATTTGCCTTTTTTTCCTTTTGAAGTCATCAGGATAACCTATAATCCTGTAACATGTATCCCTAACATGTCCTTTATTTTTACAATGATCACAGTATATCAATTTATAACAATTATCTCTGACATGACCTTTCATCTTGTAGTAGTCATAGAAAGCATTTGGAATGTATGACTTCCTCTGCTTGTTTTGAGAAAATCTGCTATTCAATGGCAGATTTTCAGTAGTATCCCCCATGGTCATGTAATTTCCTACAGTATGCTTTTTACTTTCATCTTGAGCTATTATTGCATATGTCTGATTTACACTAGGTGTATGAATCATCAATAAGATGTGACTTCTTGCTTGATTATATCCATCATTGAGTCCCATTAGAAATTCTAACAGTCTTTGATTTGCTAAGTGATTTATATATTCCCTAGGATTTGCACAACTACATGTAGGTGGAGGAATGATAGAATCAATTTCATTCCATAGGTCCTTCAATCTGGAATAGTAACTTGACACTGGTGACACTTTCCTTCAAATCTGTCCAAACTTTATATCCAGTGGATCTGTATAAGATTCCACTTAGCAAATTTTTATTAACATTTCTCATAATTCAAGACATGACCATTGCATTACATCGATCCCATTGTTTCACGTAATTGGGATCATATGAATCTCTTGTTACAGATCCATCAATGAATTCAATTTTATTTTTTGTTAACAGGTTTAACTTCATGACTCGACTCCATAATGTATAATTCTTCATTCCTACAAGTTGAATCTCAACTTATATAGCATTTGGTATGTCTGAAGCATTAAAAAAAATGAATGATTGTGGTCAACAATGTTCGAATTTAGATTCGAACTTTCATCGCCAACAATTGAACCAATTTATGAATGATTATCCATCAATTTATGCCTTGTATATTAACTTTTAGTTAGAACACTCTCAACATTTTTAATTTTTATAAGAATCTGTCTTTTATTACTTTTAATATCCAAATATTGAAAAAGGATTAGTCGCAAGTTCAATAAAGTCATTCATGACTGCTTGAAGCGCGGGCAAATTACCTAATTTATATATAATATAAAGCTAGGCATTAGGGAAGTGATGTGACACCTCTCTGGCAAAAAATTCTATTTATCTTTTTCTCATATTGTTTTTTGCTTTTTCTCCTTTTTTTGGTTTATTAATCTCCAAACATTTTTGTTAAATATTTCTCTTTTTTTCCATATAAATGTCATATTTTGTATTAAATTGTTGGTACAAGAAAATAAGTTTTCCTCAACTCACGTCTAAATCAGTACATCACCACTAACTCCTCTTTTATCATTCCCTTTTAATGTGATTAATATGTAGTCATAAATGTATTAGTAAAAGCAAAGAACATTAAGGCTCAAATATATAAGAGAAACATTCTAACCGAAATTAAGAAAGGTTGCGTTATTAATTAATCATCAATTAAGGAAAAACCTTAAAAGGTTGTTTGGTTTTCACTATGAAATTAACACCAAAGTAGTATGAATTTTAGCAAAAACAGATCCTTCCCATTAATTTGGAAACTGAAACACTCCACATAATAATGGAATTTGAAGGTTTCACCATCAATTTGGATTGACTTCTGGGTACTCACTTTCGTGCAAATAGCAAAATTGACATGTTTGATTTGACTTTTCAGAAGCGTTTATAGTCTTCTGGAAGAAACTAAAATTTGTAGCTTATGCCAGAAATGTTTCTGCCATTTATTTCAATTTCAATTTTACCATCTCCTTTATTACCCTCTTTATTTTCATCAATAACTATATACACCTTCATTACCCTCTTTAAATATCTAGAAATAATTACTAAAAAAAATTCAAATATACAACTTTCATCACCCTTTTTAAATATCCAGAAATAATTACTAAAAGAATTTCAAATATACAACTTTCATTACCCTCTTTAAATATCTAGAAATAATTACTAAAAAAAAAATCAAATATACTACTTATGTTCTGTTTTAATTAAAAAAATCAAATATACTACTAAAGTTGATATTTGTTCATGTGTAATTGCAGAACTTTAAACTCATCAAACATCCTAACGTTGTCTGATTATACGAGGATTATCCTTCTCATTTTTCTATTGTCTTCTTTCAAATACTCCGAATATTACTACTATAATACATTATATTTTGAACAAACAAGAAATAAATATACCCAAGTTGTTGTATCGAAAAATAAATATAAATATACCCAAGTTATAGAGTAATGGAAAGTTAGTATTGTAATAATATTTAAATACTATTTGCATTTTAAATTAGTATTGTAATAATATTCTACTAATATTTAAGTATTATATTGCACTTTAAATTCTATTATCTATTTGTAATTTTTATTTACATAATTTCATTTATTAGTAATTTTTATTTATATGTATTGACTAAATGTCCATTTTGATAATTCTACATTCAAAATCAATTTTAATCAAAACTATTCAAACATCATTTATTGATAACAATTACTTTTACATTGTTGCATCCAAACATAATTCTGACAAAATCACTTCTGCCAGAAACACTTCTGCCCACCGCCAATCTAAACATGCCTAGGATTCTAGATGAGTGCACACAACATTATCCGTCAGCTTGCTTTTGTACGTTTAAGTGAATTTCATGTTTTTTATTTTCAGCTAAATGCTTATTACGTATAGATATTTCTGTTTCTTTCGTTACAACTAACTGTAATTTTATGTGTTCTTTATTTGTAAGATATGGATATATTCAAGTTGGAGTCTTTTTAATTCAGCAGTTCACAACTCATGTGCTACGATGGCATCATCCTTTAGAATCTTGATCAAATATCGAGGTTTTATATGCAAGTTGGGCTGTTACCGGTCCGGATACTCCCGGTAATTACCCGAGAACTGGACCGATAAATTCGGACGGATACTCGGATCGAAATCTTAACGGTCCAGATACGAATACCAAAAAATTATCCGGACCGATAAGGAGCCGGACCGATAACCCGATAAAATACCCGGTAACACCCCCAGCCAGCCCCCCTCCCCAGCCAGCCCCCCTCAACCCTCCCCAACCAGCCCCCCTCGGCCCTCCCCAGCAGTGTTGGAAATTGTTGCTCCAAAACCTGTCAAATAGTTTTATTATTTCTTTATTGAATTCTTAATATCTATTCATGTGTTTTAATTCTAAAGTTTCAAACTTTTTTCCTTCCCCCGTTGCTTATATATATGGAGTATTGTTAAGAGTTCACATCAGATATGAAATGGATGTCGGAAATTTATTAATGTGAATTAAGATTATCTCATTATTTATGAATCGAACAATTGAGATTCCGCACGTCGAAACGTCGTTTCCCACACGTAGTGTCAAGTATCGTAAATTTCATTAGTGAAAGAGATATTGGTACGTGAGTAAACATTTGAGACATGAAATGATGGACGGTCGTTGGTTAAATTACACGTGTTCCACGTTGGTAAATGAAGGAAGACGTGTAATATCGAAACGAGTCGGAAAAGGGTCGCGGCGTCACCGCGGAGCCACCACCTCAAGGGTCGCGGCGCTGGGCGCCAAGGCGTGAGACGCGACGCTGGTTGGTCTTTTGGCCACTGGAGCTGCGGCGCCTCCCTGAGGCACCGCAGCGCTAACAAGGAACTGTCTCTGCGAACGGAAGTCCAAAAATTTGGCTGATTGTGGGGACGGTTTGGAGCCTTCAAAACGCAGTTTCTCCTCCATAAATTAGTCATTATTTGGTTGCATTACTTGGTGAATTAAGTGGCTATTTCATGGAACTTAAATGACCATTACATGGGCACTTGAAAAGACATTCTTACACTACTATAAATTGAGGTTTTGACTCAATTGTAGATAACCCTTCACACTTGTATAATTCAGATTTTCTGAATTCTTTCTCTTTATGCACTCTTTCATACACTCAAAGGTTTCTTTTTGAGAAACACTTGAGTTTTCTTTGCTCATTTCTTTAGTTGATGTTTTATCTTGGAAGACAGTTGATCATATCGTAAAAGGATATATACGGGGCAATAATGTCTTAAGGACAGAGTAAATATCACTCGACTCAGCAGGACCCTTGTATCACTACCAGATTTAGTGTATCTTGGTTTCAGGTTGTCAAGATCAAGGAGTTTGTTGCAGTTGAACGAATACCCCAAGAAAGACTAACGCAGATTCAAGACGGATCAAGAACTCACAAGTTTACTGTAGCCACAACTCTTGGTGTCTACAAGATTGTTAACCATTGTAATTCATTTGTTATCCTTTTGAAGCACTAGTAGTAGTTGTATACTATTCTCGTACATCAATTCTAACCCACAATCTTAAGACCTTATTGGTATTAGTGCTAGAAAGATGTATGTCAGTAGATATGGTCCCAAATATGACTGTGGCTTTCTTGTTGAAACCAGTTCTATTGACAGTTCTATAAACAGTTCAAACACTGTCTCTGTCAACAAATATGGTTCTAGTTTTGGGTCTCTCTTTGACGATAGTTACAAATTTATTTCTGTCAAAGGGGAGATCTTTGTTGATGATCCTGAACTTGAAGACATTGCTGATAGTCATGCTGGTAAGGCTAAGGATCAAGAAAGAGTTGTTGTCACCGCTCCCGAGAGTGATGGAAACAAGCGTCCACGAGAGGTTGAGCATGTCAACTAGGACATGAGGAGAAGGCTGAAGATGATCCATCTTATAGTAGAAAGCCTTCATCTTATGGTAATGAGGATTTGGACACGTGACTGACATGGGCCAGATTCCAAAGGTATGAGTTAACTCTTTATTCCTTGTCAAAAATGAGATTAAAAGATAATTTCTGAATAAAAATGAATAAAACAAGGCTAGGAATATGAAGTGTTTTTATTAAAACATATATTCCCTACACTTTAAAATCAGAACTTTAATCTCACTTTCCTTCCCATATATGATTGGACTGTTGTGAACAACGGCTTAAAAGTTATGGACTTAGGTTGTAATAAAATTGGAATTATGCACAATCCTAAGTAGGCGCCAGGAATTACCATGGGCACCAATCACAAGGGAAAATGACTAGAGGACTAAAGACAAGGACTGGAGTATTAGAGACAAACCTGTCATCGTTTCCGACAGAAGATCCATATTTTGACAGGATAGTAGTGGACACTCAGTCATACAAAGACTACGGGCGACTGGAATAGGCCATATCTGTCACATGATATGACGATATTGGAAACTCAATCATACGAAGCCTACGGGCAACTGGAGTGAGTCAAAGTTTCCAGATCTTAAATGATTTGAAGGCCAAAAGAAAGGCAGAAATTGGACACTTAGTTTGCCAAGACAACTGGAGTGGGATAGAGTATCTAGATTGCTTATGATCCGGTAGCGCCCTAATCACGGGCAGTAGGTTGTTCATGTGAAGTAACGCCACCTCAAAGGTAAAAGTAGTTGAAGAGGTTGTCCTCAAAAGGACTTAAGGGAATATGATCACTCTAAAAAAAAGGTGATATATGTCCCAAATTTGGTTCAAGGACGATGTTGGTCAAACTGTCTTGAGTCTAGTCCAACAGGTCTATAATAACTAAGAGTGGTACAATAAGACTGTAGCCAAATGGATGATATATTTGTAATCTGTGCATCTATGCCATCATAGATTAAGACACATTGAATAGAAAGTCATTCAAAAGCTAACTAAGTTGAGATTGTTGTCGTCTGTCGACATAAACCCTTAAAATGAGTATGAGGTAGGCGAAGAGGCAAAATCACATTTCCATTCCATTAAAAGGAATAGCGAGAGAAGCATCGCTCCTCTATAACATAGTCTCACCTACTTGGGTAATTTGACGCTTGTACAAATAGAGGGGGAAGACAAGTACGTTGTGATCTTTATTAATGATGGTACAATGTATTGCATCCTTTGTTTATTGAAAAACAAAGGTGAAGTTGTTGAAGTAGATGAGCGCTTCAAAGCAGAAGTTGAAAAGCCTACGGATTGAGGAATTTGTAGTGATAGAGGGGGAGAATGTGAAGCATCATTTATCAAACGATTGCTCTTTGCTCACCTCAGTCTAATGGTGTTAGCCAAGCGCAAATCCATACACCCAAGGTATGTGGGAAAGACGATCCTTACCGCTAATGCAAGTCTCGACAAAACTCCTCATAAGGATAATGATAACCCTACATGTGAAACATGGAAATAAACCCATATACAAATGTTGTGGTATGGGGTAGTGTGACAAGTGTTGAGATACCAAAGCCAAAACAGGTCAAGTCGGACCTAAGACTGTAGCATGTATATCCACTGGATCTGCAAAGAACAGTAGTGCTTATCGCATTCTGGTGCCAAAGAATGTTGAATTCTTTGAAGATAACTTTCCATAAGAAGAAAAAAGTAGTAATTGGTCAAGGTTAACAAGAACTCGTGAGTGTCTGATTGTACGAGACTAGACGCTCCAGATCTACAAAACTCAGGGATTCTAGATGTTGAACCGAGACAGCGCAAAAAAAAGGGATAACGATTTTTTCCAGACCTTCTATCTTATATGGTTGAGAATGAACCATGGACAATTAACAAATAATTGTCATCTCCAGAAGTACTGTTTTGGAAAGAAGCTAAAAAGAGAGAAATAAAACCATACTTGTGTGATGGTTCATCTTCCTCTGGGAAAAGAACCTTTGGGTTGTAAAAATGAATACTCAAATCGAGTACAAAGTAGATGGATCTACTGACATGTATAAGGCCTCGTCTATTTGGACATATGCTACATTGTGGATAACTTAACATCCAGGGTCATTACCGTCTTGCGTGACATGGATGATTGAGACAACCTTCCTAACCGGAGAGTTGATTTGATGGACTATTGGACTTCTTCCTGAACTTCACTTATGGTCCCTGAAATGTTTACATTTTGGTCCTGAAAGTTTCAGATAAAATAGAAACAATGAATTTGACTACAGAAACATTGATTCTAAAGCTAGAAAGCCAACAGTTGGAAAACCAAAAGTCCGAAAGTGGAAGAAGAAAGTAATACGGAACAACTCGAGGGGTATGTGGTTCCAGGGAAGAAAAGAAAATTGTAGACTTGTCAAATATCTATGCAGGCTAAAACGATCCCCGAAGCAATGGCACGAAAATTGTGATAGTATTATACTATCGAAGGGTTTCTCCACAAATATGTGTGACAAATGTGTCTACATGAAAGGTAATTTTGACACGTTTATATGTCCTTACATAGACGACATGTTTATCACATGAAATGGTCCTAGTTTTATCCTAGAGACTAAAAGTATGTTGAAATAATGTTTCGACATGAAAGGATATGGTATTGCAGATGACATATTAGGAATTGGAACTTCTAAGACATCTAACGAACTGGTCTAATTTCAATCTCATCTGTGATGAGCTCGACGGTCTCGTTGAAGTCACTAATGGTTATGAATCATAGAGTTAATTGGAATCATGGTGCACCCATATGCAGGAGGGATATGCGCATGTCACATGTAGTTCAATGTATGTTACACACTACAACTGACCTGGTATCGGCTCATAAATAAGATCAGTTGAACTAATGATCACCCATGATTCTGGAAATGATCGATAGAAGGCGTTAAATCGGATGTGACGACATCTGAACTATTCTCTTATCTATGATGTATGGTATTTTAGATGTCCAGCGGTTCTGGGAGAACACAATGATGCAAACTGGATATCATACTTGAAGAACACCAAAGCCAAAAGTGGATGTGCATGGTGTGTCTTAGGAAAATCCTTTAAGCAAAACTTGCATCGGCCGATTCATGATTAAATCGAAGTTTATCGCTTTGTACAAAGCATGATGAGAAGTTGAGTAACTTCATGACCTCTTAGAGGATGTCCTTTATTAGGAGTAACTCGTGTCTGCGTCAGTTATACACTGTAAGGGCATGGATGACAGCGTCTGGACATATCTGTCGTAGACATAAGACCGTATGACAGTTGATCGGGTGATACATCTTTGATTACTAAATCAAAGGACGAACCCTTTAATTAAGGGATTACTGTTAGGTGATTTACAAATGCTCACACAAGTGCACATATCGTTCACAAGTAATATAGTCTGATAAGAGCGAATATCGTCCTCAGAGACTGGTTTCTAAGTACCGTTCATCTATTTTATGTTATCTATTTGACAATCGATAATTGAGTTTGGTTTTTGTTTAACTACTAGAATAATTGTAAGAATTAACTAAACTATTTAAGTTGTGATAAGTTATGAAGGAATTAGGACTTCCAAAATCCTCGACTATCAACTCTATTCAATCCTTAATGCAACTATAATGTCTTCTTCTACGTTAAGATAGCGGTTAACTAGACTATCTTATATTCCGGTTAGGATATTGATGCGCGTAATATGCACACACTTTTAAACGCAAGTGCACGTTATCGTATCAGGTAGTATAGTCTTAGATAAGACTGAATATCGTCCTCTAGGATTAGGGTTCAAGTACCAACTATCTATTTTCTAGTATCTATTTGGTGAATTAATGATTGATTGTTTTGTTTATAACTAAGAATTATTAAAGACAAGTAAATATAAAGAATTACTTAAGATGTGTTGAGAATAGGGCTTCATGTATCCTCACTATCCGCTTATGCTACTTACTAATGCATTACTTATGGTGTTCTTCTTTGGAGAAAACAGTTTCTGAAATCGCTTTATACTCCGTTAGGTTATATAAACACTCAACCCCAGATTGTTCCTTACCTAACTTTCACGATAAGGGTAACTCTATAGGAGGATTAAGAACAAAACCTAGTTGACCGTCACGCACAATGCGCAAAATTAGGGTTGTTAAGCCTCTCATCAACGCTTACAAAACTAATTGAGGTATTTTCATCCCCAATTCAAGCCTGTCTACCCAACTTACAAAGATATTCAAAATCCCCTTTCGTAACTGATTAGAAATCATATAGTGATAACTAGTTGTCAATTAGCTACCAAGAATTCAACTCAATTATTGGATAGATCTCTCAATAAGAAAAATAACCATAAGCATGCATTAATTTATAACATAAGTTTCAAGAAGTTCAACATAGAAAGCCCTATAGGAGAATTAGTTCCTAGCCATAAAGATGACAAGAACTAATTCCAAGTTCATCATGCAAAACTGAATTAAAGAAAAGAAAAAGGAAAGAAATTACTAAGTTTAGGTCTCCAATCTCCTAGCAAGAAAATCTTGTGTTGTCAAGAAAGGGGAACCCTCAAAAACTGCCTAGGATTCTCCTTATATAGGTTTAAAAACGCCTCCTTCTTTTCCTCGCAGTTCGCCCAAAAATCAGTCCAAAAGACCTAATTTTCGCGTCAGCGCGGCCAAGTTCTGCGATCCGTCGGTGTTTTGGCGCCGCGCCCGATATTCGCTGCTCGGTAGCCGCGCGCTTAATCTTCTGTAGCTCTCCGGATGTTTAGCGCCGCGCTCGCTTCGGTCTCCGAGGGCGCCGCGCTCGAAGTTTTCGTCCTTCTAGATAGTGGGCGCCGCAACCCTGTTTTAGGCGCCGCGCACCGATCTTCGCGCTTTCTGAATGATGGGCACCGCGCCCCGATATTCGCTGCTCGAGTAGCCGCTACTGGGTCCGATTTCTGCCTTGTTCGCCACTTTCTCTGTTTTCATCTCTGGCATCTCCTCTTTTGCCCTCTTTTTGCTCCTTTTCCGCCATTTTGCCA
Organism: Przewalskia tangutica; assembly: GCA_029844215.1. Classification (NCBI taxonomy): domain Eukaryota; kingdom Viridiplantae; phylum Streptophyta; class Magnoliopsida; order Solanales; family Solanaceae; genus Przewalskia; species Przewalskia tangutica. The sequence goes on along the minus strand of CM056739.1, from coordinate 16,193,728 downwards.
TTTTAACCACTTTGACTCAAAAGAAAGAAAAACTATCCTAATACGACACTTATATGTGCAAAATGGGACAAAAGACTAACTAAAACTGACTCAAAAGGTGTATATAAAATACACCGATCAAATACCCCCAAACTTAACCTTTGCTCGCCCTCGAGCAAAGATTGAAAGAAATAAAATAAAAGACTCAAAGAATGAAAAATACAAGACTCCCTGTCATTAATCACTTTTGCTGCATAAATGTTAGCTAGAAAAACATGAAGGTTAGCAGAATAATATGCGGGAACATATAGCATGAAATTTTCAGCACACTAAACACATGAAGCTAAATATTTCGCAAACTCATATTCATCATGCTTAATGGAAGTCAATATACTAAATCATGCATATAAATTCAAGAATTCCTATGGCATGCTTACTTGCTATTCTCCACTAATTCTGGATATACATAAAAGAGATCTTCAGGACTTTGAGGGTTGTAATGTAGGCTTAGGTAGGGGTTGGTAAAGATAGACATTTAGGCTCATTTTTCTGTACCATAAGCTCTTTGGCTTTTCAATTTTTCCCTTTTCTTTTGATTCTTTCCTTCACTTCAATTCTATCCTTCCCTCTTTGTTTTGGGAGAGTGGAGTGTATTATACAAATAGGCACCCCCAAACTTAGGCTTTTGCCTCTTTCTTATTACTTTTCCATTAGGGTGCATCAAACTTGTTCACTCTTTTTGTTTCTTCTTTTTAACACAATGTACTCCACTATTTCATATTTTTACTTATGGCACAATTTTGTGGGAATATGGGGTGTCAAAGAAGAAGTTTCAAATTTAGGCTCAATGGGTGACTAGGATATTTTTAAAGTGCGGATAGAAAAGAATGGTAAGAATTGACTATCAAAGAAATGCCTGAGTCATCTCCCTAACATGCATATCCTAACTATTTCGCCTCAAATAGCAAGCACTCATAACACATAAGCATTTATCATTTAGCATGCATAACTTAAGCAAGAAACTCCAAATAGACAGATTCTGTGAGCTTTTGGCATATCTAACCTAAGTGTTTAGATAGTTGCTTCAATTCCTTTACATTATTCCACCTTACTTCACTATGTGTTTCTAGCAACTACAGCATACATGATCTTTGACATGCAATTATGACTCAAGAAATAAATTTTTTTGGTGACTCAAAATAAACATAAAACAAATAAAAAAATTTAAATAAAACATAACATGACACACAAATAAAAACTAAAACACAAAAACACACCCCCAAACTTAAATCACACATTGTCCCCAATGTGTGTAGACTCAAAGACAGTAAAAGAAAACGACACTTACAAACTTTGGCTAAAATGGTGGTGGTGGTGGTGGATAATGCATCGACCATTGGTTGAACAAGGCACTCAGCTCGTCGATTTGTTACCTTGTTTCTTGCTGTCCTTGTACCATCGCTGCAGCGTCTGCATCATCTCCTTCAGTGTTGGTACAATTGCCCCATTGTGGCTCTGAAGGTTCTGCGCTTGTGGTTGGCCGGTGGCCGGGTCTCGCTCATATTGAGCCCCTATTTCGTGCTCATCTTCATCCATGGGCGCTCTGCCACACTGCCGCTTCTTGGTGGTGCTCTCCGTCACGTTCTGGGAAATTGATTTTAGGCGTTTTAAATTTCTCGATTTCGCCAGCCGCGGCGCCAAACATCTCAAGGCCCTTCGGGACTTTCTGCGCCATGCTCGCTCAGCCATGGGCGCTAAACTTCAAAGACCTCTTCAGATATTTCAGCCGCGCGCTACCCGCTTTTCGGGAATCCTTGCTTTTCTTTCGCTTTATTCCTCATGCACTCAATCACAGCTCAAACACCAGACCCCATGACCGTGAGATTGTTCTAGACAAAATAAAATAAACTAAAGATGTAAATTAAAATAACATAATTGAAAACGTTGGGTTGCCTCCCAACAAGCGCCGCTTTTTTACGCTTTTTAGCCGGACGCAATTAACCTTTCGAGTGCCCATTGATACTTCGCGAACCGCTTGCAATCCACGATTTATTGCTATAGGTCTCAATTTCCTATAACTATTTGTTCAAACAGGGCCTTAAACATACAAGTATCCCCAAGCACACAAGATGAGTTTGTCTTTTGTGCTTCTTATTTTGTAGAAACCGTGAAATTCTCTACATCTCTTGACTCTGGGGTTGCCTTGATGGTATGCAATTCCTAATTGGGAGTCATTCGTGATAGCTAGTGGTGTTTCTTCCGTGATAGGTTCATGAAAAAGAATTTCCACATAATCCAAGAAGGTGAATAATTGTGTTTCTTAAATCTTTTACTTCTCTACACCAGCTATATCAACAAATTCCTCAATAGTTGGGTGTGATTCGTGCTCTCAACTTGTTGTTCGTTGAATATGATCGCGAGTTATGCTATTTGCGTTTCCAACTTCTTTATACCCAACCTCATTTCGCCCATGAATCGAGCTTGGGACCTCGTGATCGAGTAGAGTTTCTCGTAATTCCTCCTCTCTTCCTCTATGGTTGGAACTCGATCATATTGACAAGAGTAATCCATATCTTCAGATCCCCGAGATGCATCCAAAACCAACAAAGAATCACGGCACTTTGTTTTCACACAATAAATACATAAAACAAACAAAATTAAAAAAACTATACATAAAACCAAATTAGAAATTAAAAATAGATAAATTTGATATTGAACTAATGTCTAATCACAAGAACGGCGCCAAAAACTTGATGCGCGTAATATGCACACACTTTTAAACGCAAGTGCACGTTATCGTATCGTAGTATAGTCTTAGATAAGACCGAATATCGCCCTCAGATTAGGGTTCAAGTACCAACTATCTATTTTCTAGTATCTATTTGGTGAATTAATGATTGATTGTTTTGTTTATAACTAAGAATTATTAAAGACAAGTAAATATAAAGAATTACTTGGATGTGATGAGAATAGGCTTCTATGTATCCTCACTATCCGCTTATGCTACTTACTAATGCATTACTTATGGTGTTCTTCTTTGGAGAAAGCAGTTTCTGAAATCGCTTTATACTCCCGTTAGGGTTATATAAACACTCAACCCCAGTATTGTTCCTTACCTAACTTTCGCTGATAAGGGTAACTCTATAGGAGGATTAAGAACAAAAACCTAGTTGACCGTCACGCACAATGCGCAAAATTAGGGTTGTTAAGCCTCTATTGGGGGTATTTGATCGGTGTATTTTATATACACCTTTTGAGTCAGTTTTAGTTAGTCTTTTGTCCCATTTTGCACATATAAGTGTCGTATTAGGATAGTTTTTCTTTCTTTTGAGTCAAAGTGGTTAAAATGGTCAAATGGCGGAAAAGGAGCAAAAAGAGGGCAAAAGAGGAGATGCCAGAGATGAAAACAGAGAAAGTGGCGAACAAGGCGTAAATTCACCACTGGCGCGGCACCGAACAGATACTGGCCGCGACGCCCATCATTCAGAGAAGGCGCAGAAGATCCAGCGCTGCGGCGCCTAAAACAGGGCCGCGGCGCCCACTTTCCAGAGAGACAGAACTTCAGCCGCGGCGCCTCAGAGACCGAGCAGGCCGCGGCGCCTAAACATCCGAGGAGCTACGAAGATTGCGCCGCGCCTCGCAGCCAGATATCGGCCGCGCGCCAAAACACCCGACGGATCGCAGAACTTCGGCCGCGCGCTATCTCTGGCGCGCGCCGACGCGAAAAATTAGGTCTTTTGACGGATTTTTGGGCCAGGCCTGCAGGGAAAAGAAGGAGGCGTTTTTAAACCTATATAAGGAGAACCCTAGGCAGTTTTTGAGGGTTCCCCTTTCTTGACAACACAAGATTTTCTTGCTAGAAGATTGGAGACCTAAACTTAGTAATTTCTTTCCTTTTTCTTTTCTTTAATTCAGTTTTTGCATGATGAACTTGGAATTAGTTCTTGTCATCTTTATGGCTAGGAACTAATTCTCCTATAGGGCTTTCTATGTTCAAAAACTTGATGCGCGTAATATGCACACACTTTTAAACGCAAGTGCACGTTATCGTATCAGGTAGTATAGTCTTAGATAAGACCGAATATCGTCCTCTAGGATTAGGGTTCAAGTACCAACTATCTATTTTCTAGTATCTATTTGGTGAATTAATGATTGATTGTTTTGTTTATAACTAAGAATTATTAAAGACAAGTAAATATAAAGAATTACTTCAGATGTGATGGGAATAGGGCTTCTATGTATCCTCACTATCCGTTTATGCTACTTACTAATGCATTACTTATGGTGTTCTTCTTTTGGAGAAAGCAGTTTTAAATCGCTTTATACTCCCGTTAGGTTATATAAACACTCAACCCAGATTGTTCCTTACCTAACTTTCACGATAAGGGTAACTCTATAGGAGGATTAAGAACAAAACCTAGTTGACCGTCACGCACAATGCGCAAAATTAGGGTTGTTAAGCCTCTCATCAACGCTTACAAAACTAATTGAGGTATTTTCATCCCCAATTCAAGCCTGTCTACCCAACTTACAAGATATTCACAATCCCCTTTTCGTAACTGATTAGAAATCATATAGTGATAACTAGTTGTCAATTAGCTACCAAGAATTCAACTCAATTATTGGATAGATCTCTCAATAAGAAAAATAACCATAAGCATGCATTAATTTATAACATAAGTTTCAAGAAGTTCAACATAGAAAGCCCTATAGGAGAATTAGTTCCTAGCCATAAAGATGACAAGAACTAATTTCAAGTTCATCATGCAAAAACGAATTAAAGAAAAGAAAAAGGAAAGAAATTACTAAGTTTAGGTCTCCAATCTCCTAGCAAGAAAATCTTGTGTTGTCAAGAAAGGGGAACCTCAAAACCGCCTAGGTTCTCCTTATATAGGTTTAAAACGCCTCATTCTTTTCTCGCAGCTCGCCCAAAAATCCGTCAAAAGACCTAATTTTTCCGCGCGCTGCCCCAGAGCAGCCGCGCCGGAAGTTCTGCGATCCGTCGGGTGTTTTGGCGCCGCCCTCGATATTCGCTGCTCAGGCGCCGCGACGCTTAATCTTCGTAGCTCCTGATGTTTAGCGCGCCGCGCCGCTTCGTCTCTCGAGGCGCCGCAGCCTCGAAGCTTTCGCCTTCTGGATAGTAGCCGCGCGCCACTGGATCTTCGCGCTTTCTTCGAATGATGGCGCGCGCCCGATATTCGCTGCTCGGTAGCCGCGCTGGTCTGGATTTCTGCCTTGTTCGCCACTTTCTCTGTTTTCATCTCTGGCATCTCCTCTTTTGCCCTCTTTTTGCTCCTTTTCCGCCATTTGGCCATTTTAACCACTTTGACTCAAAAGAAAGAAAAACTATCCTAATACGACACTTATATGTGCAAAATGGGACAAAAGACTAACTAAAACTGACTCAAAAGGTGTATATAAAATACACCGATCAGATATATAATCACTCAACCCCAGTACAGAACCCTTCTATATTTCTATGATAGGATTTACCACATATGAGGATTAAGAATAGTAACCTATAATGCTACACAAGTATCGGGGTACTTTCGTCCACGATTTTAACCTATGTCTATTCAATTACAACATATCCAAATCTCTCCTTTCGGTTCTTGATTCGAAATCATATAGATTGTGATTATTAGTGATCAATTAACTATCAAGCATTCATACCAATTATTGAATAAATCTTAATCTAGTGAAGAAGAAATCAAACTACTGCATTAAGTCATGAAATAAAGTTTCAAGTGATTCATAAGGAAAGTCCTAATAAAGTGTTTAGCTCCTTGCCATAGTCACGCTAAGAACTAACACAAAATTCATACATAAACTGAATTCAAAAGAAATAAAGAAAAATTACGTAGAACTAAGTCTCCAATTGTAGCATTAATCCTTGCACTGAGTTGTATTGCGTAATAGAATGAACTCCCTTCTCCTAAACTAATCCCTTGGGCTTAAATATGTTGCAAATTCATGCCCTATGGACCCTTCTGCCCTTGACCAATTCTAACTTGGATCTGAAAATTTGCGCCTAGGAACCGCGGTCCTGCAGAGTGGCACCGCGGTGCCGAAAGTCCTGCAGCCTGACAGTAAATATGGCACCACGCTTGTTCAATGGCACCCCTGCAAAAGTCCACGGGTCTCTAATCTTCCGAATCATGTTCGCTGGGCACCTGTACGCTTGCCTTTGTCCGAATTATCAATTTTCAACATTTTTCTGCCTCGGGACCTCCTTTTATGCCCACTTTTTATTCTTTTTTGCCATTTTGCCTTTTAGAACCGCTGTGACTCAAAAGAAAGAAAAATGAACCTAATACTATACTAAACACAATAAAAACAAGTAAAATACTAACTAAAAATGACTCAAAAAGCGTATAAAAATACGCCTAACAGTTACCCAATGATCAAGAGTTATGTCGGTCTGGGTGCACCACGGTTCGGTCAGCTAGCTGCAGATTAACTGTGGTTGGTTTGGCTTCTCCCAAACCCAATCTCTTGAACACAGACAGAGGCATGAGGTTGATACCATCCCCTAAGTCACAAAGTGTCATATTGCATGTTACCTTGCCAATAGTGCAGGGCAGGGTGAAGCTTCCTGGATATTTCAACTTAGGAGGCAGTTTATTTTGTAAGATGGTGTTGCAATCCTCTGTCAGCGCTACAGACTCATAATCCGCCAACCTTATCTTTTTCTCAAGTATCTCCTTCATGAATTTGAAGTATACAGACATTTGTTCTAATGTCTCAATGAAGTGGATATTAATGTGCAGCTTCTTAAACACCTCCAAGAACTTGGCGAACTGCTTGTCTATGGCCTTCTTTTGGAGCCTCTGAGGGTAAGAGATTCTATCAGTGTATTCCCTAAAGGGTGCTGGTGGAGCTTTTTCAACTGTAGGGTGGTCCTCAGTGACCCCCTCCTTTCAACCCCAGTGCAGAACCCTTCTGTATTTCTATGATAGGATTTACCACATAGGAGGATTAAAAACAGTAACCTATAATGCTACACAAGTATCGGGGTACTTTCGTCCACGATTTTAACCTATGTCCAGACAATTACAGCATATCCAAATCTCTCATTTTGGTTCTTGATTCGAAATCATATAGATATGATAATTAGTGATCAATTAACTATCAAGCATTCATACCAATGATTGAATAAATCTTAATCTAGTGAAGAAGAAATCAAACTACTGCATTAAGTCATGAAATAAAGTTTCAAGCGATTCATAAGGAAAGCCCTAATAAAGTGTTTAGCTACTAGTCATAGTCACGCTAAGAACTAACACAAAATCCATACATAAAATGAATTCAAAAGAAAGAAAGAAAAATTACGTAGAACTAATTCTCCAATTGTAGCCTCAATCCTTGCCCTGAGTTGTATTGTGTGATAGAATGAACTCCATTCTCTTAAATTAATCCCTAGGGCTTAAATATGTTGCAAATTCGTGCCCTATGGACCCTTCTGCCCTTGGCCAATTCTAACTCGGATCTGAAAATTTGCGCCAAGACCGCTGTCCTCGCAGTGGCACCGCGGCCGAAAGTCCCGCACTGGCAAGAAACATGGCACCGCTGTTACTGTCAATGGCACCGTGCCAAAAGTCCCGCGGTCTCTCGATCTTCCGAACCGCGGTCGCTGGGCACCGCGGTGCTTCTTTGCCTTCGTCCAAATTATCAATTTTCAACCTCTTTCTGCCTCGGGACCTCCTTTTATGCCCACTTTTCGTTCCTTTCGCCATTTTGCCTTTTTGAACAGCTGTGACTCAAAAGAAAGAAAGACGAACCTAATACCATACTAAACACAACAAAAACAAGTAAAATACTAACTAAAAATTACTCAAAAAACGTATACAAAATATTCCTAACAAACCCCCAAACTTAAACTTTGCTCGCCCTCGAGTAAAACAGAAAACAAAAACAAAGAAATAAAATCGAAAAGACTCAAAGACTCAAATCAAGCAGCTGCACAATGTTACTTAGAATCACATGAACGTCAGTGGGATAATATGTTGGAACATATAACATGAATATAGCAATCTAGAATATCAAGCCATATATTTCACAAATTTATTTCAATCACACTTAATGGAAATATGAACACCTACCCTATGTATGTCAATTTTATTTAGTTATATGAGCCTGTTTACTTGCTATTCTCCACTAATCATAAACATACATTTTAGAGATCTTCATGACTTTTCAGGATTGTAATGTAGTCTTAGGCAGGGGTAGGTAAGAGTAGGCATTTAGGCTCAATTTACATACCATAAGCGTTTTTCTCATTCAACCATTTTGTCCTTCTTTTTTGGTATTCTTTTTCGGTTCATACCTATCACTCCCCTTTTCTATTTTTGAGAGTGTGAAACACATTCACATAGGCACCCCCAAACTTAAGCTTTTGCATTATTTTTTATTGGGGTGCATCAAATTTTTTCATTCTCTTTTGGTATTTCTTTTTCACTCTTTTTCATCCCAATTTTCAATTACTGCTTATGGCATAAGGAAATCATAGGGTGTCAAAGAAATAACTTATTTTAGGCTCAAATGGGCTGACTAGAGATATAATTTACTACAAGGTAGGTAATGAAAGTTAAGAAGGGCTAACAAAGAAATGTCTGAGTCATCTCCCTAAACATGTATATCCTAACTATTTCGCCTCAAATAACAAGCAAGCAGACTTCATAGACATTTTTCAATTGACAACGCAATAGCTAAGCACAAATATCCCAAATAATCAGATTTTCATGAATTTTTGGCATATCTAACTTGAGCACACATATTTTAGCTTCTAATTCCATTACATTATCCCACTTAACTCACTAGGAGTTTTCAGCAACTACAGCATGGATGATCATAAAAACATTTGACTCATATGGACACAATAAAATACACAAAACAAAACACAATAAAAGACACAAAACAAAGACTAAAAAACATAAGGTACCCCCCAAACTTAACTGACACATTTTCCCAAATGTGTAACTACTCAAAAATTAAACAGGGACGACTTACAGACATACAGAAGCTCAAAATGGTGGTGGTGGCGGCAGATATTGCACTGATACGATATCTGTGGGAGGAGATTTGGCGATTCAGGGCTTTTTTATTTTTCAAAAATCGCTAATCCAGACCGCGTGCCTAGCATCTTGGGCCTCTCTGAACATTCGCAGATCGCGGCTCGACTGACGTGTTTTCCACCCTGTTCTTCATGCTCATTCTCCGATTCCTTCACCTGGCATCACAACACAACAAACATACCAAAAGTGAGACTGTTCTATTTAAACTAAATTGCATAATTTAAACATTGAGTTGCCTCCCAAGTAGCGCTGTCTTTAACGTCTTTTAGCTGGACGCATGTTCATCATTCAAATCATTATGAGGTAAATTAACCCCACAACCTATCCACTTCAAAATCATTCTCCTCTTTCTCACTTTTTTTTTTTCACAGTATTGGGTTCAGTAGGATTTACCTATTTGACAGCTTTCATTTCATCAACTTTTGTTTCAGCTTTCAAACTAGTCTGTGGGCTCACAACTGTAGGAATGATCTACAAAGTTTTTGTTTGTGCTTGCTGATCTGCTGTGTCAGTTATTCTTACTGCGAAACACTTGTTTCTAGCCTAGGACTCAATGGTGGATTTGAACACCCTGAATACCATCTCTTCTTCCCGAACTCTTAGTCTCAATTCCTCCTTCTCCACATCAATTAGAGCTCTTCCCGTTGCAAGGAATGATCTCCCCAAAATTATGAGTATTTCATCATCTTCCTCCTTGTCAAGAATGAGGAAGTCTGCTGGGAAGAAGAACTTTCCCACTTGACAAGCACATCTTCAACTATGCCTCTGGGGTGCACCATGGTTCGGTCAGCCAGCTGCAGATTAACTTTGGTTGGTTTGGATTCTCCCATACCCAATATCTTGAACACAGACAGAGGCATGAGGTTGATACTAGCCCCTAAGTCACAAAGTGTCCTATTGCATGTTACCTTGCCAATAGTGCAGGGGAGGGTGAATCTTCCTGGATCTTTCAACTTAGGAGGCAATTTCTTTTGTAAGATGGCGCTGCACTCCTCTGTCAGCGCTACAGTCTCATAATATGTCAACCTTCTCTTTTTTCCAAGTATCTCCTTCATGAATTTGAAGTATGCAGACATTTGTTCTAACACCTCAATGAAGGGGATATTAATGTGCATCTTCTTAAACACCTCCAAGAACTTGTCGAACTGCTTGTCTATGGCCTTCTTTTGGAGCCTCTGAGGTTAAGGGATTCTATCAGTGTATTCCCTCAAGGGTGCTGGTGGAGCTTTCTCAACTGTATGGTGGTCCTCAGTGACCCCCTCCTTTCCTTCCTCATCGCTTTCACCCTTTATCATGAACCATCATGGGTCAGAGCAACTCGCTTCCAATCGCTTCACTCCTTAACAACACTTCCTGAAACTGTTATCTTGGATTGACCTCTGTATTGCTTGGGAGAATACCCTGTGGCATGTTGGTTACCATCTTCGCTAGTAGCCCAACCTGCGTTTCCAGGTTCCTGAGAGATGACCTGGTTTCAGACATGAACTGATTTTGCGAATTTGTGAGTGTAAGCAATGCAGCCCTCAGCTCATCAGGCTTCTCCTGTTGTGTAAGTGGTCTAAACTGTTGGGATGAGGTAGCCTGATTATGTGCTTGATGGTTCTGGTAATTACCCTGATATGGTTCTTCGAGCACAGTCGTTCTCTAAAAGTTAGGGTGATTTCTCCACCCTGGATTGTATGTGTTGGAATTATAAGGACGCTGAAAGTTCCCAACTGCCTGAACCTGCTCCATTGGCACATTATTAGGGTCCACCACTGTGCATCTGTCAAAGGAATACGGTCCACCACAAATCTCACAATTTACCGACATCTGGACTGCATTCACAGACATAGTGTTCTGCTGCAGCTGCTTTGTCAGAAGGGCCACATGTGCATTCAGGGCAGTGATGGAATCTAACTCATGTATGCTCATAGTCTTCCTGCTATTCACTGACTTGTCATCTGCCCATTGATGATTGTTGGCAGTCATGTCTTCCAGTAACTCATGTGCCTCATTGACACTCTTTCTCATAAAGGCTCCCCTTGCTGCAACATCAATGATGGTACGAGTAGTACCACTCAGCCCATTATAAAAAATGTGGACTAACATCCACTTCTCTATGCCATGATGTGGGCATTTCCTTTGAAGATCCTTAAATCGCTCCCAGACATCATAGAGTGACTCATCATCCACCTGGTAGTAATTTTTAGCTCTCTCCTTAACTTTTTCGATTTTGAAGGAGGGAAGAACTTTGCAAGAAACTTTTGTGCTAGATCCTTCCATGTGGTGACGGAGTTGGCAAGTAGTGAGTTCAACCAGCTCTTGGCTCTGTCCCTAAGTGAGAACGGGAAGAGCCTTAGTCTAATAGCATCATCAGTAACGCCATTGTACTTGAAAGTGGCACACAGCTCCAGAAAGTTGGCAATGTGCATGTGGAGGTCTTCAGATGGCAATCCCCCAAACTGTACTGTGGTCTGGACCATGCTCAGGATGGCTGGCTTGATCTCAAAGTTGTTTCCTCCTATTGCTGGGAGCCTGATGCATGACTGTGCACCAGTTACCGTGGGAAGAACATAATCTCCCAAGCTTCTTTCTGCTGGGACCGGTATTGGCTCATCTACATGTTCAGGAACCTCGTTGTTTGCCCCATTCTGATTCGGTGGTTGGTTTTCCATGGTCACTGAATCAGCTATCCTTTTATTTCGCCTATTTTGCTTGCACGTTTACTCAATTTCAGGGTTGAAGGAAACAAGTGTATTTGTTCCTCTCCTTCTGCCCATGCACTAAATCCCTAAAAGACCAAAATCAACTAACAAATCAAGGCAACAGGGTTCTAACAGTAAAAGAAAATAAAAATAAGCCAAAGTAGAAATAAAAATATATTGTTCGATATTAGAGGTACGCTAGTCCCCGGCAACGGCGTCAAAAACTTTTTAGGCGATTTACAAATGGTCACTCAAGCGTACGCATCGTCACAAGTAATATAGTCTAGTAGACCGAATATCGTCCTTAGAGACTGATTTTCAAGTACCGATTATCTATGCTTTAGTTTATATTTGGTGAACGTTAATTTGTTTGTATTTTTATCTAATAACTAAGACTAAGTAATTGCAGAAAATAAACTAATTATGATAATACTTTGGTTTAAATCAGTTATGAAGGAATTAAGGCTTTCAATATCCTCGACAATCCACTCTATTCAATCCTTAATGCGACTAGAATGACTTCTTCTTCTACATTAAGATAGCGGTTAACTAGACTGTCTTATATTCCGGTTAGGATATATAATCGCTCAACCCCAGTGCAAAACCCTTTTAAATTTCTATGATAGGATTTATCACATAGGAGGATTAAGAACAGTAACCTATAATGCTACATAAGTATCGGGGTACTTTCGTCCACGATTTTAACTTATGTCTATTCAATTACAGCATATCCAAATCTCTTCTCTCGGTTCTTGATTCGAAATCATATAGATTATGATAATTAGTGATCAATTAACTATCAAACATTCATACAAATTATTGAATAAATCTTAATCAAGTGAAGAAGAAATCAAACTACTGCATTAATTCATGAATAAGAGTTTCAAGCGATTCAAAAGGAAAACCCTAATAAAGTGTTTAGCTCCTAGCCATAGTCACGCTAAGAACTAATACAAACCAACATAAACTGAAATAAAAACAAAGAAAAGAAAAGAAACTTGAACCAAAGTTGTCTCCAATCTTGTGTTGTAGCCTCCTTTTCCTCTCCACTAATCATAGACATACACATTAAAGATTATCAGAACTTTCAAGTGTTGTAATGTAGGCTTAGGCAGATGTAGGTAAAAATAGGCATTTAGGCTCAATTACGTACCATAAACTTTTTTTATTCAACTCATTTTCCTTCTTTTTGATTTCCTTTTTAATCTCATACCTATTTTTCCCCTCTTTTATTTTGAGAGAATGAGATACATTATAAATGACAGGCACCCCCAAACTTAGGCTTTTGCATATTCTTCATTGGGGTGCATCAAATTTTTCAATTCTCTTTTTGTTTCTTTTTCAACACTTTTCATCCCACTAACTTTCAATTATAACTTATGGCACAAACAGAGAATCATAGAGTGTCAAACAAAGATCTTATTTTAGGCTCAAAGGTGCTGACTAGTGATACAATTCATGTCATAGTAGGTAATGAATAGTCAGAAGGGCTATCAAAGAAACGCCTGAATCATCTCCCAAAACATGTACATCTTAACTATTTCGCCTCAAATAACAAGAAAACAGATTTTCTAGACATTTTTCATCTTTTCTTTCCATAACTGACACATATAGGCTAAGCACAAATATCCCAAATAAGTCGATGGCATGAATTTTTGGCATATCTAACTTAAGCACACAAATTTTTGCTTTCAATTCCATTACATTATCCCACTTTATCCACTCAATATTTTTAGCAACTACAACATGCTTGATCCATAAAAAAATGACTCAAAGACACATGGAACAACACAAAGACAAATAAAAAATACTCAAAAACAGACGCTCAAAACAAACTAAGGTCCCCCCACACTTAAACGACACATTGTCCCTAATGTATAATGACTAAAAATAAGGGCAACTTACTGACACAACACAACGATCATAACGGAGGTCCGGGATGAGATTCTGGAAATAGCACATCTTTTGGGCTCTCTGAAGTTTCAGCGCTTTTGATTCTTTCCCCCTTAGGGTCAGTCCCTAGTCCGCCTGCCATCAAAACATAAGACAAAATACAAGACCGTGAGACTGTTCAAGATAAAATAAAACAAACTAAAACAAAAATTAAAATAACATAATTAAAAACATTGGGTTGCCTCCCAACAAGCGATGTCTTTAACGTCTTTTAGCCGGACGCAATTAACCTTTACTAGTGCCCATTGGATCCTTCCGCGAACTATTTGCAATCCGCACAATTATTTTTGCCCGGCCTCACTTCACCTACACCATTTCTATAGAACACAGAAAAAGGTAGTACTTTTATGGTTGCCCTCAAATTGCCCAATACTTGCTTGCATTCAAAATTCCCTAAAGTGCAGGGAATAATGAAACTCCATAGATCTCTAGACTTTTGGGGGTTCCCTTGAGGGTATGTACTTTCTGGTTGATGGTCAGCAAAGACATCTGGTGGTGTTTCTTCTGCAATGGGTACAGCAAAAAGGAACTCCAAGGAATCCAAAAAAGTGAAAAATTGAATTCCAGTAACTCATTCTTTCTCTATAACAACCACCTTTCTCAATTCATCAACAACTTGGTGTGGTTCAAGTTCCTCATTCTGCTTATCACCCCCCACAACTGTTTCGCTAGGCAGATTTTCTTGCGGTACATTGATCACCATATCCATCAGCTACCATATTTGTGTCTCCAATTTTTTTACGGACACCCTGGTCTCAGCCATAAACTGAGCCTGGCACTTAGTGAGCCTGAGTATGGCTGTCTGCAACTCATTTCTATCTTCCTGTGGAACCTGTGGGTTAGGCTATTTTTGATGATTTCACTGCCCCTGATAGTAGTAGTAATCCATATATTTATTTTTTCTTTACCTACAAAATAAGAAAAACAACAAAAAGTGATAAAAAGATGCTCGCATAATAAGTTAGAAATTTGTTCCCGGAGCAACCAAATTAGAAATAAAATAACATAATCAAATATATACAAACCAAATTAGAAATAAGATTAGATAATTCGATATTGAAAGTACGTCAGTCCCCGGCAACGGCGCCAAAAACTTGTTAGCGATATTTCGACTGCTCACGCAAGCGTACGCATCATCACAAGTAATATAGTCTAGTAAGACCGAATATTATCCTCAAAGACTGGTTTTCAAGTACCGATTATCTAAGCTTTAGTTTCTATTTGGTGAACGTTAATTTGTTTGTATTTTTATCTAATAACTAAGACTAAGTAATTGCAGAAAATAAACTAATTATGATAATACTTTGGTTTAAATCAGTTATGAAGGAATTAGGGCTTCCAATATCCTCGACTATCCACTCTATTCAATCCTTAATGCGACTAGAATGACTTCTTCTTCTACGTTAAGATAACGGTTAACTAGACTGTCTTATATTTCGGTTAGGATATATAATCACTCAACCCCAGTGCAGAACCATTCTATATTCTATGATAGGATTTACCACATAAGAGGATTAAGAACAGTAACATATAATGCTACACAAGTATCGGGGTACTTTCGTCCACGATTTTAACCTATGTCTATTCAATTACAACATATCCAAATCTCTCCTCTCAGTTCTTGATTCGAAATCATATAGATTATGATAATTAGTGATCAATTAATTATCAAACATTCATACCAATTATTGAAAATCTTAATCAAGTGAAGAAGAAATCAAACTACTGCATTAATTCATGAATAAGAGTTTCAAGAGATTCAAAAGGAAATCCCTAATAAAGTGTTTAGCTCCTAGCCATAGTCACGCTAAGAACTAATACAAACCAACATAAACTGAAATAAAAACAAAGAAAAGAAAAGAAACCTGAACCAAAGTTGTCTCCAATCTTGTGTTGTAGCCTCCTTTTCCTCTCCAAATTATGATGTGAGATGTAAGATCCCAGATGAATAATGAGGTTAGGGTTTTAGCGATTTATAGCTGGGAAGAGTTGCCCATTTGGACCTTGAAAACGTGTCAAAATTCATCCCAGAACGTGAAAAATCCGCCTCGGCACCGCGGTCCTGCAGAATGGCACCGCGGTGCCTAAAATCCTGCGGCTTCTCAACAATTATGGCACCGTGGTCCTACTTTCTGGCACCGCGGTGCTAATTGCCTTGTAGATCCCGTCCGGTTACAGGCTATTTCTCGTCCGGACTTCGTCTGATTTCTTCTATACTTCCCGGGACTTCTTAGGCTTCATTTTTTGGCCCTTTAAGTGTGCAATTCTACCTCAATCAAGCTCATTTCATCTCCTTTTTGTCATTTCTCCATTTATGACCGATGTGACTCAAAAGAAAGAAAACGACCATAATACTATACTAAACACAAACGAAATGAGTAAAATACTAACTAAAAATGACTCAAAAAGTGTATATAAAATATGCCTAACAAGGATCAGACACTAGATCACCCTCAGAAGCACTGAGCTTGGATTTCGAATCAACAGGAGTAGGCATAGCCTTGCAATTCGCCATCTTAGCTCTGAACACAATTTCTTCTGCATATTTACGCTGACTCAGGAACATAATATCTGCAGATCTAGTAACTGATATACCCAAGAAGTAACTTAACTTGCCCAAATCAGTCATAGAAAATTCAGTTTTGAGAAGAGCAATAATGTCATTTTTCAACTTGTCAGATGAGGCAGTGAGAACAATGTCATCAACATATAATAACAAGTAACCAATGTCACTACCATGATGAAAAATGAACAGGAAGGTGTCACACCTGCTGCAACTAAAATCAATCTGCATAATATACCTAGAAAAACGATCATACCAAGCACGAGGTACCCGTTTTAGACCATAGAGTGACTTTCTGAGATGACAGACATACTGTGGAGCAGCAGGATGAACAAAACCAGGTGGCTGATGCATGTATACAGTTTCTTTCAAGTCCCCATGAAGAAATGCGTTCTTGACATCCAGCTGATGAATCAGCCACTTTTTACCCATAGCAATACTAAGAACAGTATGAATTGTAGCCGGTTTAACAACCTGGCTAAAAGTATCACCATAATCAATACCTCCTGCTGATTAGTGTCATTTTCCACAAGTCTAGTCTTGTAGCATTCCAAAACACAACTATCTCTGAATTTGTGACGAAAAAGCCACAAACATCTGATCACATTCACCCCCTCTGGTCTATGTACAAGATCCCAAGTATGCTGCTTAGTTAAAGCATTATATTCCTCAGACATGGCCGCATTCCAATTAGGGTCAAGTTTAGCCAATTTGGGGTTCTTTGGAAGTGGAGAAATGGTTTGGACAGACAGGTTAAATTGGACTTTGGGTTTGAAAATCCTGTGTTTGGCACGAGTTTCCATTTGGTGACTTGGGACATTGGGTGCAGGAACCGAGATAACTTGGTCCCTGGAGGACTGGCACCGCGGTGCTTCCCCGAGGAACCGCGGTGCTAAAGGCGAGACAAGAACATTGGACTCACTGGGAGGCTGGCACCGCGGTGCATTCTCGAGGGACCGCGGTTCAAATTGTGAGGCAGAAACATGAGACTCACTGGAAGGCAGGAACCGCGGTGCATCCCCTGGGGACTGCGGTGCTAATTGTGAGGCAGAAACATGAGACTCACTGGAAGGATGGCACCGCGGTGCATCCACTTGGGACCGCGGTGCCGAAGTCGATATTTGGGTGAGCTGACTTAGAATGTTTAGGGATATGACTGGTTCATCAAGAAATGAGTAGTCTGGTTTTCGGATGAATTTCAATTATTACGAGTGAATTTCCTAACATATATCAATTTTTTAATGATTTGAGATGCGTAGTGGACATGGTTAAGGGAGAACGGTGGATGGAGATTTTTGATATTTGTGTTACCATAACCTGCAATTGGAATGCGATGACCATTGCCAACAGTAATGTATTGAGGATACTTTAACTGAAGCAGTTGGGAAAAATTACCTGAAGAGTTGGTCAGGTGTGAAGTGGATCCGAAATCCATATACCAATTATTGTCGGGCTGTTGCAGAGTGAGGGTGTTGAAAGCTTGACCCAAATCAGTGGGCTGCATCTGCTGGGCTGAAGGAAACGGTTGAGCCGACATCAGATGGGCCTGGTGAGGAGATGGGCATGTTGGTGCTGGACCTAGAACACTGGGCCGCCACTGCTACTGAAACTGGGCCTCTGCTGTTTGAAATGGGCAAGCATGCGAGGCCCAATTCACGCTGGGCGGGGCTGTGGGCGGTCGCCATCGAAAGTATTGAGGCGCAGGCTGCTGAGCCTTGCCTTTTCCGCGGCCCTTTCTTTTATTCCCTTGCCCGCGGCCTTTGCCGCCTCGTCCTCCGCCGTGGCTCTGCTACTGCTGGTTGTCCAGCGGTTGTGGAGCGGTGGTGATGGTCGGTGACAGCATGTTTTCAACGGCTAATGCTTTTTTATTGTGCTCATCTTGTTTAGCACGCCGTGCTTCTTCCAACAACAATTGTGAACGCGCCTTGTTGAAATATGGAAGTGGATCAGTCTGTTGAATCATTATTGCGAGAGTATCATATTCCCCCTTCGGTAATCCTGCAACGAGTTGTAGTACCATCTTATTGTCAGACACGGATGTCCCAACATGAGAAAGTTGGTCAGCAACAAGTTTCAATTGTTTGCAGTATATTCGATCATGTTGTTGAAATTCTCAAGGCGTGTGTTGTTGAACTGCTCCTCTAAATACACTGTCCTAGTATTTTTATTATCCTGAAATATTTCCTCCAGGCATACCCAAAGTTCGCGTGCCGAAGCACCTGTTTTCTCGATAGTACACAACAAGTCCTTTGAGATGGTACCATAGATCCATCATTTTTTTAAATAAGCCATATATACATAAACATCGCACTACACTGCAATGCTGCAAGGTCTTAATCTACATACTAATGAGACCCAAAGTTTAACTGAACTGACGATGGACAAGGCCTCGCCCCACTCCAAAATCAGATAAAGCTCGCATCAAGGATATATACCAAAAAGATAAAAGGAGCTATCCAAAGTACTATAATAAAATCATAACAGCCAAACAAAGCGGAGATATATATGATAGCCAACCAATCTTTCTCACCTGCGGCACCCATGATATAGTACAACACCAATAGGCATACATGAACACCAAGTCCGCGGTGGTATAACATCACTTATACTCTTTTACCCTCACATATACTGGTATAGGGGTTTACCCTCACATATACTCGGGTTTACCCTCACATATACTCCCTCACGTATTCTACCTGTCTTTTATAAAATAACCGAATTTAACCAAGTACTACAAATAAGTAACTTCGCGACAACGTAATAAAACATCATAGGCAATTCCCAATTAATCGAACAATTCTCAATTATCAAGCCAAAGTACTTATCAAGGCACACTTAGACAAATTCTCAATTTATCAAGCCAAAGTACTAATCTTTTCAAGAGACTCTTTTGTGTAAAATCCAAGATACTAACACCGTAGTATCCTATTTTTCAAAGTAAGTTACTACATTTTTAGAAAGCTTATTTCAACACTTGAAATCAAGTAACTCCAATTTTATTTCACAATCTAGGCAACTTATGCCGATTAATCAAAATAGACAACTTTTTAAACTTTCCATAAAGCCGTTATAACCGACTTCCCATAAAGCCGTTATAACCCTTTATGGTTTTAGACATATCCATTCCTTTTATAACCAAGAGACTTATACTTATTAAAATCCAAGTATTAAATACTTTCAAATCGATTTTCTTAACTTTTAAAAAAATACACTTAGTCTCTTAACCTTTAGAAACCAAGTAACTTATTTTATTACTAAACCTTATGCAATTGATGCCTTAAAATCAAGTTGCCTTTTCATTAAAATCGAGTCATTTATCTTTCCATAAAGCAAATATAACCAACTTCCCATAAAGTCGTTATATTCACTTTATACCTTAGCCAAATACAATTTCCTATCCGAGGACTTATACGCTTAAAACTAACAAGTATCACATACTTTAAAACTCTTTAAGTCCCTTAACTTTCAAAACACTTCAAGTCTCTTAATATGTAAAAACAAGTTTCTTCTCTTAAATCATGTCATTTCTCCTCTTTAAAACAATTAAGTAAATCACTCTAAAGTCATTTTAATGACCTTTAGGTTTTGGAACTAAGGCACTAGCCAAAAGGTTTAGAAACCACTTAAGACTCTATGTACTTTAAGTAAGATACTTTCACTTTTAAGAATCCAAACTTCACTAAGGAAATGGATTATACAACTTACAATTTAAACATCAAAGTACAAGAACAAATTCTACTTTAGGCAATCCAAATACAACCAGGGAACGGATCATTTGGGAGTAGAACATACTTTCTTTATCTTAAGGAATCATGCTAGAAGAGATAGTTCACATACCTTTCGGCTAATTCCACGTCAACCTATAATGGTCACAACAAGACTATCAACTTCTAGTCTCTACGAGAATAATACTAAGTGTTTGGTCTCTAATTCACTTCCTTTGTTTCTACTCACTTTGCCACCTTTTCAAGGTCGAATACAATAACCAACACGCCCATTTAAGGATCCAAACAACCACTAAACAAAGGGATTACAGCCTTACAATACGTAAAATTCCCCACAATTTAATACAAAGTAGTTCAAACTTCACTAGCCATCCTCGCCAACATACTAACAATTCAAAGTCTTTTCCAATCCTTTTCCAATTCCAAGTTCTAAGGTCTAACATGTTATATAGTTACAAACAACTTCAATAACTACAATTTCTTTATACAACATGCGACAACTTAAACGAATAATCAACTTGAATTGTAGTCTTAACATGCTAGTTTTCGGATTAGTGTTCCAATAGCCAATATAATAAACAAACTTCATAATATACCACTCTTGCTAATATCCATAGCTACAACAATAAGTAAGCCTTAACTACTAAAACGACCAAATTTATACCTTTCAAAGCCCTTAAAATTTCCAAGATTCAAAGTCGCGCTTAGCAATTCTTAGCTCCTTTCCTTAGGTTCCAATCCGCCCAAGCACTTGAAGAACCCATCTTCAAGTTCCAACTTCAAAGTTGAAGAACTTCAGGTTTTCGCCATGACTAATACGAAAACTCCGAAATCTTTCTATTGAGATAACCTTACAACACTCTTAGGAACCTTGGGTTTAAGTCTTGTGAACAAAGGGTCACAAACTAAAAATTTTCTTGTGGGAAAGCTAACTTAAGAACAAGAAATGTTTGTGATTTTTCTAAGTGTTGGAAACTTAGTCTTGCACTAGTAGTGAGCTTATATAAAACATTGGAGGGCTTGTATTATCACAAATGTGTCTAGGATGAGTTTCATGGATTCAATATCAAGCTCAAGACTTATCATCTACTTAGGTCAAATGACCACTTTAGCCTTGCAAAATTTCGTCCAAGCACGTGTCTCCTCTCATTCGTCCATAAAATTAGAACCCTCGGTCCCACAAAAATGTAAAACTCGTGGGGGCCACACGTGAATAAATCCATGAAAATAAATTTTCATAATATTATTAAGTCTCATACTCTTCAAATAATGTATTTTGAGAATCCAATTCTCAACAACGAACATTTTTCCTTCCGACGTTTCGAACATTTTCCGGAAAAACAATTCTTCCTTTCGCACTAATTCCCAAGTCTTGTTTCTTCGTACATTCTCTTTACATGTCCCGACTTACGGGTGTAACATTCTTCCTTAGAAACATTCGTCCCGAATGTTCTTAGTCACGCTATACAAACTCACACAATCTATACTATGCCTATCAATCAAATGCTCAAGACCAACGACCACATAACATACGAACATATCAATGGACCTTCTCTCACAAAACTCAAAACACGGATCCTTAGAGGTTCCTTTCTTTCCTTACTTGTCATACTTTTTTCAAACTCATATAAAATCTCAAATTTTGCTTCTATTCTTCAACTCGAGTTACTATCCAAACTTGGCCATATTGTTACTTACACTTAAGGCTCTTTCGGTCTTCCTAACGATCCATGAACTCGTATAACGATTAACTCAACTGGGGCCTGCATCCTGACCCTATCACATAACCATTTCTATCGATTCCATACTATCGAAATGAGTCTATAACCCGACTCATCGTCACACTTAACTTCTTGTTCTTAGCCCGAAATAAAACTCTCTCTTATCTCAAGGTACTTCTTACCCTATCCCCAATCACTAGCGGTTCTTCACATAGGTCAAGTATTTCCATAATCTTCGAACTCCACACAACTATAGTCTCGCCACTTACCATTCTTGTCAACATTCTTAACTTCTCACCTTAGTAATCAAAGTATTCCTACCTGGGAACTATCACTTATAATTGCTAGCAACACAAGGAAAACATATAGGCAAAATCGAATCTATCAAAACACGATGATTCAAAAGAATCGAAATATACACGCGATGTCGCCTCCCGATCAGTCACGCCATCTACGCGGTTCAAGGACCGCTAGAACTATAAACTCCTCGACTTACCACACATCCAACACTGAGCCACAATAGTAACAACGTCATCGTGGTCATAACGGGTATTTACCGAATGATGCTTACAAATACCTATCAGTGGAGTGGCTCGTCTTCTCGTCAAAAAAAAATCACTAACAATGGAATAACCCCACTCTTCAGCCTGACCTCCGCTATTAATAACATAATGGCTTCCTTCATGACCTTAAAGTCCTCTCCTATCTCGAACCGAGCAGGCAGCTCGTGGTCTCAAAACCGCGCAGAAGAAGAACGCGATCGTGGAACAACATCCACGAGCCCTATCAACTCTTCGAGTCCGACTAGTAGCCTCGCTACTCTTTTGCCTTCTCGAGACATAACACAAAAATACGCTGAGAGGAATTATCTTACTAACATTCTACCTTAACAACTTTTTTTAAATAAACGACGGCCGCCATATATACATAAACAAAGTCCAAAAGAGTTAAAAAATCGACGACAAGGCAGGGCCCCCCCCCAAAAAAACTGCATAAAGCTCGCATCAAGCGATATATACCAAAAGATAAACTGAGGAGCTATCCAAAACGGCCAGGAAGAATTGGCATCGCATCGGAAAGAAACAGTAGCAATGTAATAAAATCATAAAGTCGCGCAGCAGCCCTCATAGTCATTACTCAAATATAACCACGCCAAGCCCCATAAGATCAATCATGCCCGTGGAATATGTCCTCCATGATATAGTACAACACCAATAGCATACATGAACACCAAGTCCTTTACCCTCACTTATACTCTGTGGTATAAAGATCTGGGGTGGGTTTACCCTCACATATACTCTACCGAGAAGGTGGTAAAGCGGTGGTATAGCATCTGGGGTTTACCCTCACATATACTCTAATCCTTTTATAAAATAAATCCGGAATTTAACTCAAGTACTACAAATAACGGAAGCATACCCGTGGAATCCCACATCACCGAGTAACTCTCCAACCGAGAGTCGCGACAACGTAATAAAACATAGTACTTGCACTCAAAGGCTACCACCGCACACATAGGCAATTCCCAATTAATCAAGCCAAAGTACTTATCAAGGCGCATGGAACAATTCTCAATTATCAAGCCAAAGTACTTATCAAGGCACACTTAGACAAATTCTCAATTTATCAAGCCAAAGTACTAATCTTTTCAAGAGACTCATTTTTGTGTAAAATCCCAAGATACTAACACCCGTAGTATCAAGGCGTGTCTATTTTTCAAAGTAAGTTACTACATTTTTAGAAAGCTTATTTCAACACTTGAAATCAAGTAACTCCAATTTTATTTCACAATATAGGCAACTTATGCGATTAATCAAAATAAACAACTTTAAACTTTCCATAAAGCCGTTATAACCGACTTCCCATAAAGCCGTTATAACCCTTTATGGTTTTAGACATATCCATTCCTTTTATAACCAAGAGACTTATACTTATTAAAATCCAAGTATTAAATACTTTCAAATCGATTTTCTTAACTTTTAAAAAAATACACTTAGTCTCTAACCTTTAGAAACCAAGTAACTTATTTTATTACTAAACAGGCAATTGATGCCTTAAAATCAAGTTGTCTTTTCATTAAAATCGAGTCATTTATCTTTCCATAAAGCAAATATAACCAACTTCCCATAAAGTCGTTATATTCACTTTATACCTTAGCCAAATACAATTTCCTATCCGAGGGACTTATACGCTTAAAACTAACAAGTATCACATACTTTAAAACTCTTTAAGTCCCTTAACTTTCAAAACACTTCAAGTCTCTTAATATGTAAAACAAGTTTCTTCTCTTAAATCATGTCATTTCTCCTCTTTAAAACAATTAAGTAAATCACTCCTTGACTTCCAAAGTCATTTTAATGACCTTTAGGTTTTGGAACTAAGGCACTAGCCAAAAGGTTTAGAAACCACTTCCTTTTCAAGACTCTATGTACTTTAAGTAAGATACTTTCACTTTTAAGAATCCAAACTTCACTAAGGAAATGGATTATACAACTTACAATTTAAACATCAAAGTACAATCCAAATTCTACTTTAGGCAATCCAAATACAACCAAGGAATGGATCATTTGCGAGTAGAACATACTTTCTTTATCTTAAGGAATCATGCTAAGAGAGATAGTTCACATACCTTTTCGCTAATTCCACAAGCTGTCGAATACGCGTCAACCTATAATGGTCACAACAAGACTATCAACTTCTAGTCTCTACGAGAATAATACTAAGTGTTTGGTCTCTAATTCTACGGAAAATCTAAAGACTTCCTTTGTTTCTACTCACTTTGCCACCTTTTTCAAGGTCGAATACAATAACCAACACGCCCATTTAAGGCTCCAAACAACCACTAAACAGGGATTACACGCCTTACAATACGTGTAAAATTCCGCCCACAATTTAATACAAAGTAGTTCAAACTTCACTAGCCATCCTCTACCAACATACTAACAATTCAAAGTCTTTTCCAATCCTTTTCCAATTCCAAGTTCTAAGGTCTAACATGTTATATAGTTACAAACAACTTCAATAACTACAATTTCCTTCTTTATACAACACGCGACAACTTAAACGAATAATCAACTTGAATTGTAGTCTTAAGGCTAACATGCTAGTTTTGGTTCCAATAGCCAATATAATAAACAAACTTCATAATATACCACTTAATATCCATAGCTACAACAATAAGTAAGCCTTAACTACTAAAACGACCAAATTTATACCTTTCAAAGCCCTTAAAATTTCCAAGATTCAAAGTCGCTTAGCAATTCTTAGCTCCTTTCCTTAGGTTCCAATCCGCCCAAGCACTCGAAGAACCCATCTTCAAGTTCCAACTTCAAAGTCAAGAACTTCCTAGGTTTTCGCATAACATGAAAACTCCGCTTTCCAAATCTTTCTATCGAGATAACCTTACAACACTCTTAGAACCTTGGGTTTAAGTCTTGTGAACAAAGGGTCACAAACTAAAATTTTTGTGGGGAGTAGTATAACCCGAGAGCTAACTTAAGAACAAGAAATGTTTGTGATTTTTCTAAGTGTTGGAAACTTAGTCTTGCCACTAGTAGTGAGCTTATATAAAACATCGAGGGCTTGTATTATCACAAATGTGTCTAGGATGAGTTTCATGGATTCAACAATATCAAGCTCAAGACTTATCATCTACTTAGGTCAAATGACCACTTTAGCCTTGCAAAATTTCGTCCAAGCCGTGTCGCCTCATTCGTCCATAAAGGTCCCACAAAAATGTAAAACTTGGGCCCCACGTGACCAAATCCGTAAAAATAAATTTCCATAATATTATTAAGTCTCATACTCTTCAAATAATGTATTTTGAGAATCCAATTCTCAACAACGAACATTTTTCCTTTCCGACGTTCGGAACATTTTCCGTCGGAAAAACAATTCTTCCTTTCGCACCAATTCCCAAGTCTTGTTTCCTTTCGTACATTCTCTTTTACATGTCCTGGACTTACGGGGTGTAACAGATCCATTGTTTGATAATGGCGTCAAGACGACGCCATGTTGAATCATCAATGTCAAATGGGCGAGGGATTGACGCATCAATATGGTAGAGCATGTTGTACGCACAAGCATGAATATAGAAAAGTTCTACCCACATAGAATATTGACAGTCTTCTTGATCAAAGATAATAGGGACAAAATTCTTGATATTGATGACAACAAACGCTGGATGAAAAGAAGATTTTGAGGATGAAGGAGGGGGTGTCAACTAAGCCAGAGGTAGAACCAGTATATTTAGGAGAAGTGGGAGTAGACATGATAGCCACAGGTTTAGAAATTCCGATAAGAGGAACCGTGGTGGGGGGGGGGGGGGTGAGCGGCGGACGAGAGGAGAGAAGAAAGGAATTTCTAGGGTTTTTGGGAGGTCGGGCTATTGATACCATGTAAGATGTTGGAATAATTTCCCTTAGGGATTTCTTTCATTAATCACAATATATATAGTTATACAAAGGTGATTCCTAATACAGTAAGAATCTTAAGTTACCTTAAATACATGATACTAATAAAAACAATATATACTGTGAATATTGTGAAGAATATTCACTAATAGAATGCATACGCCACTTAGCAAATCTTGGGAGTTTCTTTTCTAGTCCTATATTTGAAATCACATATTTCTAATTTTAAATGTATGACATGGATTAAGATGCATACGCTAATAGAATGCATACGCCTCACGTTTTAAGATCATGGATTGTTTGTCAAAATTCAAAATGTAAAAATAACTAATGTTTAAGCAAAAAGTGTATACAATAACAACAACAACAACAACATACCAGTGAAATCCTACAACGTGAGGTCTGCTAGGGTAGAGTGTACACATACCTTACCTCCACCTTGATAAGTAGAGCGGCTATTTCCGGAATACCCTCGTCTCAAGATAGAGCATAGTCACGGGCAATGCAGTCAAAGCAGGGCAAAACAAAGCAAGAGAAACGGTCAGACTCAGACAAGAATGAGAAATTAAAGCATCATTAACATACAGATAATAAAACCATGGCGGTGCATTCTAACAACATGAAGCAGTAGTTAACACAACTAAATAAGATAAATAAATTACACTAAAGAACACATAGTAGCATGAATCCAACTAGAAGGGACTATAAAGCACTAATGCGTAGTGTGATATGCTAATTGGGCCTACAATTATAACACTACACTATCATTTTGTAAGCATAAGTAGGACTACGCTCGACTACCTACTACCCTTCTTCCCTAATATGTGTTTTCCACAACCCTCTATCTAAGGTCATGTCCTCAGTAAGTTGCACATGCGTCATATCCCATCTAATCATCTCTCCCCAAACTTCTTCGGCCTACCTCTACCCCTCTTGAACCCGTCCATAGTCAACCTCGCACACCTCTGCGCTGGGGCATCCGTGTCTCTCCTCTACACATGCCTGAACCATCTCAACCTCGCTTTCCGCATCTTATCCTCTACCGAGGCCACTCCCACTTTATCTCGGATATCTTTATTTCTAATCTTATCTCTCCTTGTAAACCCACACATCCATCTCAGCATCCTCATCTCCGTATGTGCAAAGTCTTGAGTGGTCAACACTCCGCCCCATAGAACATAGTCGGTCTAACTACCGCCCTATAGAACTTGCTCTTAAGTTTTGGTGGCACATGTTTGTCGCACAAGACTCCTGATGCGAGCCTCCATTTCATCCACCCTGCTCCAATACGATGTGTCACATCGTCATCAATCTCTCCATTCACTTGGATAATACATCCTAGGTACTTGAAGCTTCATTTCTTTGGAATGACCTGAGTACCAAGCCTCACCTCCACGTTCCGTAGCTGAACTTGCACTCCAAATATTCTGTCTTGGTCCTACTCAACCTGAACCATTTAGACTCCAGAGTCTATCTCCAAACCTCCAGTTTGTCGTTCACTCCACTGCGAGTCTCATCAATCAGGACTATGACGTCTACCAATAACATACACCATGGTACCTCTCCTTCGATTTGTCGCGTCAGTCCGTCCATCACCAAGGCAAATAGGAATGGACTAAGAGCTGATCTCTGGTGCAGCCCCATCGTCACTGGAAAGTGCTCCGAGTCCGCTCCTACTGACCGTATCCTAGTATTGGCTCTAGGATACATATCATTGATCGCCCTAGTGTACGCTATAGGTACACCTCTAACCTCCAAATATCTCCATAGAACCTCTCTCGGTACTTTGTCGTATGTCTTCTCAAGGTCGATGAAAACCATATGTAAATCTTCCTTCCTCTCCCTATACTGCTCCACCAACCTCTTAATAAGATGAATGACTGCAGTAGTCGAACGCCTCGGCATGAATTCAAACTGGTTTTCGGAAATAGACACGTCTCTCATCACCCTCATCTCCACGACCCTTTCCCAAACTTTCATAGTGTGACTCATCAGCTTGATACCCCTATAGTTGTTGCAACTCTGGATATCACCTTTGTTTTTGTACAAGGGAATCATTGTACTCCACCTCCATTCTTCGGGCATTTTTATCGTCTTAAAAGTGACGTTAAACAACTTAGTCAACCACTTCAAACCTGCCTTGTCCGCGCTCTTCCAAAATTCAACTGGGATCTCATCAGGCCCAGTCGTTCGTCCCCTGCGCATCATGCGAACAACACCCTTAACTTCCTCAACCTTAATTCTTCTACAATACCCAAAATTCCGGTACCTACCAGAATGCTCCAAATCTCCCAGCACAATGTCTCCATCTCCTTTTTCGTTCAATAGTTTATGAAAGTAAGACTGTCACCTCCGCCTAATATGCGCTTCCTCCATAGTTTAAGCAAAATTTGTATATAACGAGAAATATCAAGTTAATCTTCTTCGATTTGTTTGGGGTACAAAGGTCTTAAAGTTTATCTATGAAAGTGTATAGAAAGTGTCTCCGGATGTAACAAAAAATTATAGCGCTGTCAATGTAAAGATTTAGTGCAAAAAGTTACAGTAGGTTATAATTTGATTTTTCAGAGTTACCATATTAGGATGGATATAATACGCTAATGTAGACAAGTCTTAGAAAAGAATAGGACGCAAAGTAAAAGTGCTACATGACTAGATTTTCAACTAATAGATATTGCTTATATGAATCTTTTCTTTTATTGTACCTTATCTTTCACAAAGTTTGTATTTATCACACGTATAATTCTTCCATACAACTTACTTCTAAGGGGGTTTAGGTCTACTTCATCCCTTTTTGCACAATCACTTATCATAGTTTGATATCTATGGACCGCCAAATCTGATTGTCAATGTAGGACTTGGCCAATATATCTCAAACAACCTTCTATTATTTTATTCTCTTTATGTGCTACTTGAACCTTTTCGATATGTGGTCATTCATATTGTCGTCTAGTATTATATAAGCACACATCCATCTTAGCATCCATATATCTCAAACAACCTTCTATTATTTTATCCTCTTTATGTGCTACTTGAACCTTTTCGATATGTGGTCATTCATATTGTCGTCTAGTATTATATAAGCACACATCCATCTTAGCATCCATATATTTAAGACACTCATCTTGTACATGTATCGGACTTTAGCGGTCCAACATTCACTCCAATATAGTGTTGTTGGTCTTATAATAACTTACCTTTCACTTTGATGGACATTTTTCCATCACATAACACCTCTATAGCACTTCATCTTTTTCAACCATTCCATTTTGATTATATGTGTAACATGAAGGCTATCATTCCATTCTCTTATAACAACGAGCCTTGATATCCAAATTGTTTACACTTAGGCACCACAATTCCGTCTAATCTCACATAGAGTTTGCTTCTCTTGTGTTGACTAAACTTGCGCACATATATTCAATTTTACTTTTACTTATCCTAAAATGCTTCGACATTGTTTAAACCTTTAATTGACACTCTCGTTGGCTTCGTCAATCATTTGTTGTGCATATATTGTGTAAACAGTTCTTTACAATCATTTGTTGTGCATATATTGTGTAAACTAGACATGTCCATCGGGTTAGGACCCGGCCCGACCCGATCTCTGACCCGTGAGCCACTCGATTCGAAAAAGCGGGGACCCGATGATATATAGGGTCGGGCTAGGGTCATATTTTTTTACCCACTTGACCCAACCCGACCCAATCTCTGACCCGACCTCCACCCGCCACTAAATCTTTTTAATATAATTTATATTATTTTTCTTTTATTAATATTTACATGTTTTAAGAATATATGTGATGTAGGATTTATGTTTTAATGTAAAACATTGACATAAAATATATGTGTTTTAAATTGGTGAAACTTTAAACGATCATAGCTATGCGCTCGGACGTCCGTTTGACTCAATTTTTTTTTATTTCGCATATTTTTTCAAGACGACGCCGTCTTAAACGCCGTGAATTCTCCGGCTACACGATGAGAAAAAAACATCTGTGAACTCCTCTCCAACTTTATAGTCAAGCAAGTGCAAGTAGTTTTCCACGCCTCTCCTTACTTATAATAAAGGCGAGTGGCTTTTCGCTCCCATTTTTAATAAGATTCCGGCTAGAAGCATACAAGTACTGTAATGTGCTTCTCCATGGGTATCTGGTAACCATGTGCGTAGAGGGATAATGGGCAATTTGACAGCAAAAGCAATAAAAAAATCCAATATAGAAGATTATTTCTAAAACCACAGGATATGACTGATTAACTAATGTTTCAAAATTCAATGTTGGTTCATTCGAACCATATAAAGCAACACCCAAAATTCGATTTCTAATTTTACCTTTTTTTCACTACAGATCTCGCGATATACAATAGATTTTAACGTACGAAATTCGTGGTAATGTAGGTGTGAATGTCAATTTCAGTTTTGGAGATTCAATTTTAGAAATAACAAAAAAATAGTCGAGTCCCGGGACCCGACCCGGCCAAAATACCCCATTTTTTGTTTTGTAGAGCGGGTCAGGGCCGACCCGTGACCCGTAGGGTCCCCGAAGGGTCAGGGCAAACCCGTGACCCGTAGAGTCCCCGAAGGGTCAGGGCCAGGGTCGGGAAATTTAAAAAAAAATTGGGTCATGATCGAGCTAGGGTCGGGCAAGTAGGAAAAAAAAACCACCTGACCCGAGCTTTGGACAGGTCTAGTGTAAACAATTCTTTACACTATTTACGAAACATAAGCTTGTACTTTATTGACACTTAAGGGTGTGAATAGGAACGCAAGTTCAAACAAGTTCAAATTGCTGCTAATTTGTTGATAGATCAGTGATCAACTCATTATAACCAATAGTTTATTGCCATTGCAAAGTGGAAATAAAACAAGGATAAAGAAGACTGCAAGTCGCTTCAAACAGTACAGAAATAAGGACACAAATGAATGAAGTAATTCTACATTCAACTGACCAAAATAAACAGAGATATTGTTTGCACATAGAAGCCAACAAAACTACTCTGGAAACTAAACCTGGTTTTACAAAATTGGAGCTAACCTAGATTACTGGCAGCTCAGTTTCTTGCTCGTCGAACCAATGCTTCAAAATGACATGAATAACGAGGAGATCAATTATCTCGAACAAATCATGCAATCAGAAGATCTACTTGGTGCAGTAACTAGGAGGCTTCTGCCTTTTGGCTGCGGTTTTCTTCTATAATTTTCTGGAACTCTTTCTCACTTCTTGCTATCAAACGCTTAACAGTGTCAAAAGTGGTAAGCCTAATGCTGCACCAGAAAATGAAGACAGACAAAGAATGATGTGTTAGTTCAGAATGTTAAATGTCGTCAATGATCATTGCATGGTAATAATAATAGTGGTCCCACCATATGGTTCCCTTAGAGAGTGATAAGAAGAAGAAAGGCATCAGGCATAGTTCCTTCTTTGGGGGGGAAGGGGGTGTAGGGTCAGCAACACAGATATGATACTCCAACTGAAGTCTCTGAATTAAATAATCGGTCTAAAAAATACGTGAACCAAGCTTGAGACAGAATTGGTAGGATAATGTTCAGTGCAGTAATCTCATGGAGCAAAAATGACAAACTATGATGTATCAACAATATTAATATGTTGCAGATGACAATTATAACAGGTCTGGTTAGTATTTCAGTTTGTTAAGCAAAGATAGCATAAAAATTGGCCAAGCATGAAACTTAAAAATGTGCAAGCCTGACTATATCAATCAAATCAACCAGTCTATTATGCCAAGATCCACAATAGAAACTGTCAAACATAACTAACGCCAAGGAGAAAAAAGTGTGCAGAAAAAGGAAGAAAGAGTGAAAAGAAACCAAAAAAAGACAATAGGAATGAGAAAAATGCACCTGCTATTAGGGAGTGTTTTCAGTGCATTGGGAACAAAACCCCTGTACAATCCAACTATACCATCACGTGCCACTATACCTGAAAAAGAAAAGGGCGACTTGAACAATTAGAAAGAGTATTAGACTGAACATTCTTCTCAGTGTAGAATTAACTCAGATCTCCTCTCGGGGTTTTCTTTCTTCTTTTGATAACCAAAAAATCCGCCCCTCCACCATTCTCCACTGAAATACCAGGCTTTTGTTTGAGGTCGTGTTCGAACCCGTGACGTGCGCCTAACCCACACATCGCATGTTGCACTCTTACCACTATACCAAAGCCCCGGGAGCAACCCCCTTCCCCTCTCAATCTTGTTAAACATGGATTTCAAGAACTACGATACAATCAATCTGTCACTGAAATTTAAATATTTGTTTTTCTTCCCAAAGAAGTGAGCTTTAAAGTCAACAAGTTTGAGGAATTGACATCTTGAAATCAAATCTGGTCTAATTTTTGACATTTTATACTTCTTGATACTTTTACCTTAAAGGATTTGAAAAACAGATAACATCCTAAAGTGGAAAACTGTTTTGTTAAAGCTGCTCTACTAGTACAGCTATTTTCTTTTTCTCGCTCATCCCATTTATTATGACCTATGTTGACTAGAGTTTAAGAGAAAACTGATTTATTACATCTAACTTTGGTAGATATTTGTCAGCATTATTGGATGATGTGATAGGTCTGAAGATGTTAATTACAACCAAAATAATATAACACAGAAGTTATATTAATCTGAGATTCTGAAACAGGTGGACATTGCCGTTTAAGGAACAATTCATATTTTGGGACGAACTATGAGAAAGCAAGATCATGCAAAACTTTGACCACTGGACATGTGAATTAACCAAGCAAGATAAAAATATGGTTTAGGTTAAAAGACAGAGTGTAGAAAGATGGAACAAAAAACCCTACATTTCAGATTGTCTGTTTACCGAGAGAATCATATCAGGATTCGTTTATTACATTACATTCAGTTTTTTGGATTTTTCTTTAAAAAGTGCAATTACTATTATTTTAAATTTCTTAAATTGAAGGTTACTATTAAGTTCTTCAGAAGATTATTTGAAATTTGCAGATTAAGTTTGATTATTTCACACTGCTTTCGTGGAGTCATCAGTGAAAGGAAGACAAACACAGTTTGGCAAAATCCACAATTAGCTACAAAAAGAGATACAGATGATGACGATATTCTAGAATTCGTTACCTGGGAAGGCATCCAAAATAGTCATATAAGGTGTACCCCTCATTTGCATTTGCCTTCTCACTGTGTCCAATGGATAGCACATTAGAGTGGCAATAGTTGCTGAAATCAAACCTGTAGCCAGAGTTGCTTCAGTTCGTTTCTGATATTTCTC
Source organism: Przewalskia tangutica (assembly GCA_029844215.1). Lineage (NCBI taxonomy): Eukaryota > Viridiplantae > Streptophyta > Magnoliopsida > Solanales > Solanaceae > Przewalskia > Przewalskia tangutica. Next base: position 16,160,359 of record CM056739.1, on the reverse strand, counting down.
TGGCAAGGCTTTCTTCACCCTAACATTCAGACAAGTCCATTTAGGTTATAGTAACAACACCACGACTCTGTCTTCAGATGATATAGAAAAAAGATGTTCAAAAGAACATAGGCTCACAAGTCAAAAACACAAAAGTTCACAGCAATATATGGAGCTATTCCAATGAGAGAGGGCCCGAGACCATTATAAAAGGATGCAACGCCTTCCTCTTTCATCATGGTTAAAGCAACCTGAAATAATTGAAATTATGATACAGATATATCCTGGTGTCATAGATTCTGAGTTATCCAATTCTTACCTCACTCATCGTTTTATACCCAGGGTCTACTGCTAATCTCAACCTGAGAACATCTAGTGGGTAGGTTACCTGACAACAAATCAACAAGTTAATGGTCTTGGAGACATACGAAAAAGACAGTAAAATTTACTCCAAACAACAGTGTTCAGCTTAGTAACATTTCTGAAATGACAATAAGCACCAAGTGCCTGCCAGGTATATTTCACTTGGGCAAACATAATTGCAAAACTTATATGCCAAATGGACAACAGCTTAGAAAAAATTATTTGGTGTTCACGTGGTGTAAACTTACAAATGTAGAAGTCATGCCAGCACAAGCACCTGCTGCTAGTCTTCCAATGACAGAAAGCTCCCCATCCTTTCCTTGAAGAAGTTTCTGTATATAGAAAGTGTGAAATTGAACTTTAATTCTGGCCAAAAAAACAAACTAGTGGTAAAGTTTTTTCCAAAGATGTTTCATTACCTTGTAGGTTTCATAAGCAAATAGCTGCACCGCACTATAAGGTATGATCCGTATCACCTAAACCATTAACAGAAAATATCAACTTGATGCCTAAAAAAAAAGCAAAGCCCTAATAAAGCAATCACCAAGAATTGACTAGAAACGTGACTCAGTGGAAAAATAGTGCAAATACCTGTGGAAGGTTTCCTTTCCAATATCCTTTGAGACCTTCCTCCTTCCCAATCAATGCAAACGCCTGAAATTCAATTTCTGGCATATATCAAAAACTTGAGAATCATACGACTCAATGATGGAGACTATGAGTGGTAATTATCACCCTATGGAAGGTTTGCAGAAAAGAGAAATAGAAGAAAATACCTATAATGGCAATATACTAAATAGGATAAACCAACCCAAAGACTAGCCCATATTAGGTGGGAGAGCCCATTTAGCTGATAAACCCATTACTAGGACCCTTAGGAACTCAGTTGGTTCACAACAACCACCCTCGCTTGAGCACCGGGGGCTCGTTAATAATGGCTGGCACCACTGTTTTTGATCCGGACCACCACTCCTGGCGCCCCCTCTGACCAAATTTGTCATGACATGTATCTAATGTTTTTGTGTGTCTGGAGGGGGGGGGGGGGCAGGCCACTCCTTCCACCCTACCAGTTGGTTATGACTGATCCCTCATGGTCCAGGCCTCACGACACTATATCGGGCCAAAATTCCAAGTTCGTGGCCTCAAACGTTGATCAACCTGCTCTAAACAGGAGAGTCAGACCCAAAAGATTGCCTATTTGGTGGAGATCCGATTTAGCCAATTATTCCAGTACTTGTAGTCTTTTTAATAGATGAGGGACTCAAGTGGTTCACACCATATAACGTCACAGAGAGACTCAAAGGTTTATAACTAGTTAAAGAGGAGTCAACAAAAAAAGACAGATAACTGTATGCTACTAGAAAGATTTACATATTCATCATAATGTCTATAAAAAAAATCTTTCTAAAGACAGACATCAGAAATTGAGACCTTCACCAAATTCTGCACCTTTTAGTAGGCGGTTGAAGTCAGTCATCAATGGCGACCGACAAGTGACAAGTAGACTGTATTTCTACCCTCAAATGTAAAAGGGAGAGTCTTCATCTTCTCTAATAAAATGGGTTTTTAACTATGACATTGCAGATCACTCCCTTACTCTTTTGGATCAATAATCATAATTCTAAAACTCTGCAGAATATAAACGAACAGAGAACAGAAACACCAAACTTCTGGAACGTCAATAACATAGCTTGTCTATGTTGTATATCACAAAGCAACAACAGGCAAGACAGCAATACAATACCTCAATGAATCCGATTCCCTTCTTTGCAGCTTCTTGCCCTGCTCTTAGTCCATGTGTCTAGCAACCAACGTAAAAATCAGGAAGAAATAAGTGAAAGATAGAAAACGTAAAAGTGGTTGCTGTTAACTACAATACGGATTTCAAACTCATAGTGCCATAGAGTCGCAATACTATTAACCTGAAACGATGGGCGTATGAAGGATTTTTACAAGAAAAGGTGTCATCAGCTGAAGATAATAGTAAGTAAAGTACAAAATTGAGGATATATAGATATATATATATATATATATATATATGTGTGTGTGTGTGTGTGTGTATTACACATTCGGGAATATAGCATAAGATGGCGAGAGTAGAAGCAAATTATAGCACAAAAAGTACTCCCACAAAGGATGTGGGCATTTTCTGGTTGCTATTTCAGAAATCATATACATTTAAAGGTTATAAACCCTTGAAATCAGTATTAAGCAAATTAACCATCAATCAGAACTAATAAAAGATAATGTATATACTTGCAAAAGTCAGTAATACCAAACAGAATTCATGCAAATTGAAGTACCAGCGCACTTTGCCAAAACTAAGTCATTAGATCTTATTGGAAGATGACTTCTCTGGCTATATATCATGTTATTTCATTCAATCCACTAACCACATATGCTCCAAAGTCATTTTGCACTCCACTCTTAGTTACTGTAATTTGATTTGAACATTTAGTTACACTCTACTACTTGTGAAGTATCATTAAATCCATATGAATCTCCTATATCTACTACTACTCTATTTGTTTCTGGGTAACTGAAAAAACCTGTTTTTTCCAGCGTCGTCACTTTATCCTTCTACACTTAAATACTACACCTGGTTCACCTTCCAAGATTCGAACTCATTCCTGCCACACATCCCTTGCTGTACTATCTTTATTTTTGAGTCAACACCCTGGAGGCATATTCTCTCCACTTTATTAAGACCCATTTTTTTTATTTTCAAAAAGTGTATAAAATGAAGGAGAGCCTTGGAGTAACTGGTAAAGTTGCTTCCATGTGACGTAGAAGGTCACGGGTTCAAGCCGCGGAAACAGTCTCTTGCAGAAATGCAAGGTAAGGCTACGCATAGCGGGAGCTTAGTGCACCGGGCTGCCCCTTTAAAAAAAAGTGTAGAAAATGATCTCGTCTGGAGTTTTTAGCCAAAATTGTCACTTATCTATGGGAGTAGGTTTATTTTTGTCCTTCAAATATAACCTTGAGCACTTTAGTCCCTTAAGTAAACTGAAGTGGAGTGTACCTTTGGTCCAACTAAAAGAATGGACTTAAAAACTAACTGTGACTACCAAACACACTACTAACACGGAAAAAACCGACTGATTTTCGGACCAACTGAAAAACCAACCTACTTTCGGACCGACAGAAAAACCGAACGACTTGATAGGTTTGATCTCAATTTTTTTATAATAAAACCAACCGAGCTCGGTCGATTTTTCTTTTGTGCCAAAAACCGGGAAAACAAAAAACAACCAAGCTCGATTGTTTTCCGCGAAAATATTTTAGTATAACTGACCGAGCTTAATTTATTTTAAAAAATTGGGATCAAACCGACCGAGTTGGTCGATTCAACAGTCGGTCGGTCTTTTCGGTCGATTTTTGCTGGTGTTTTTGATAGTCACCTTCTGTTTTGAAGTCCATATTGTTAGTTGGACTAAAGGTGCTCCACTTTGCAAAGTTAAGGGACTAAATATGCTTTGAAGTAATTTTGGCTAACAACTCATTTAGTGGGTATGGGAATGTTTTTCTTCAGTTGTACGGAGAGAAGCCTAAAATTGTAATCCTGAATGACAACCTTGTCAAGAAATTAAGCCTAAAGTTGAACTGAAAAATCCAACAGCAATATGATAGTTATAAAAACACCAAACAATTACTATACAAAAGGGTTTGAAGAAAGTACCTGCATGAGGAGTTTGATACGGTCAAGGGGTGCGGTAACCGACTTAGCAGCAGCACCAGCAATAGCACCTGCACCAAATAATGCAGCTTCTCTAGGAACCAAAGAAACCATAGCTAAAGGGTGTTTTAGTAATTGAGCCGTTGTAGGATTAAACCCTTTGAATGCTTTTTCATCCAAATTCTCCGATAATGAAATACAACCAAAATTACACCCAATTTGTTTGGAACCGATCCATTGTTGAGTGATGGTGTTGGATAATTCAAGACCTTGAATGTCCATGGATACCAAAACGGGTCGGTTCTTCTTCATGGTTGGATTGGGAAGCTTTTTTTCCTCTCTTCTGTTGTGAAAGAAGAAGATAAGAGGGGGTTTTACAGTGTAAAATGAAACCAGACTTTTGGGGGTTTATTCTCTTTCTATATTATTTTTTGTATAGTTTATTTTAGAATGTTGGGAGCAATTTGATACCCTGGAATCAACTGAGCTACATCCACGCGGGTGTTTATTTTAGAATCTTTGCATATTATATAATAGATTCATATGATCGGGCTCTTTTATAACCTTATCACCCATTGCAGAAAAAATGGGTTGCTACAGCAATTATTTGTTTTCGCAACTCTTCTTTATTTAAAGTCAATTAGCTTTTACAAATTCATATGGCTGGCTCTACATTTTCCATTAATCTTTTTTCTTAAGAGTATTCATGGTACTGTAAGGGGATATACGTCGTGGCTTTTGCCGTGGCGGAGTCACGTGATACACTGCACCACCAGTTTTTTGAAAATTTTCAATCGTTATTTTGAATGAAACAGTGCGTTTTGATTTTCTTCGATCATAACTTTTTTTTGACTGCACAAAAACATCTCTAAACCACTAGAATTTATTTGTTGGCTCCGCCACTGAATATACGTGATTTTGTATGCAATATTTTTTATTTTATTTTTAGAAAAGATACGGTACGTAAGATATTGAAAATTTCGATTACATAATTTCAGTTTTCAAAAGTACTTATCACACCTAATTACTTCAGCATGAGTCGAATTATTTTAAGTGCGGTATTGAGTAGCATAATTTATGCAACTTCAACTTATATATGATAGAGAATTATGACTTCGACTATTAAGAAAATGACTGATTCATTATTGTTGGGTTTTTTGTGTGTGAATGAGAAATGAAGATGTGTTTTTCTCAAAAAGACATTGTGTCCTTTATGATAAGACACAATAGCACCGTTCACACTACCGTAGTTGGCTATATATTCAAAGGACTAGACTCAGTTTTCTGCATAATTTTTTTTTGCATTTTTACTACATATTTTCTTACAAACAACTATCGAGTCTTTATGTGATTTGTTGCCGACCTTGTGTTCGATGAAGTTGGTGGGTTTGAGGTAGCGCTATGAAAGTATGTCTGTCCTAGAAAAATCATTTTAGGGACAAATGTACTTGAACACATTCATATTATTAATAAGATTAATATAATTTGACATTTGCAATTATTGAATTGTGATTTTGATTGTCTGTGATTATTCATTAATGAGCATCCCTTGAGTTTACGTTGTCATTTATAAAGTGAGATATTAATGATAGAACGTATCTCTTAAAGTTGCGTTGACTGATGATCATTGAGAATATGATATCAATGATATATATTATAAGTCAATATGTGGTCTGCACATTCTTAGAGAATATAGTATGTCTCACTTACTACTAGTATGATTACTAGTGATGGACACATAGATACTCTTAGAAGGTATCGGTATACCCTGCTGATAAACTATTTGTTATACAAGTCTAGAGTATTATCAGCATGTGAGAGATAGAGGTCCTTTGACTTGAGATCAATATGTACCTAATTTGCAGAGTAATGTACTTTGATCCTGCTTTTAAGCTTAAATTCTTTATAGGATAAGACATGACTTGTATTGGGTACATTGCAATGCAAACCAATGTGGTAGTTGAGCCAAGAATAGGATTCATTCCTCGATTTGATATTCGAGAGGAACACTCAGCTTCTCAGTAATGTTAGGTCGACTAAGTCATTGGCCAATGCAAGAGACATATTTAGGATATGATCAAGTTGTCGACTAATATAGATGAGATAAAGTGATCAAGCCATTTGGATAGACACTTGGCAAATCCTAAGCTTGATCGAGTGTGTAGCGAATGAAAGGAATTTATCATCTCACATAAAGGTTATGTTTACTAGTGTCTTGTAAACATACTTCACATATTGAGTTCGTCATATGGTGCAGTCTAGGAGTTCCGTGTGAACCTTAATTAGATCAAGTGTCAATGTGTGAAGGCCTAAAGGGTCACACTAAGTCGATTGTCTTTTCGGTCTAAGGGTATATTGATAGAATACAAAATATTTGATTTAGAATCTAGATATTTTAGCTAATAATAAATTATGAGATAATTTTTCCTTGATGAAAATTATTTAATTAAGTCAAAATTAGATTTTGGATTTAATTAAGATCAAAATGTGTTGAAATGTTCAATCAAAAGGGAGCGCTACGACACCTGAGAGGCTGAGTCACGGCGCTGGTACGGTAGTGGGCCAGTTTGACTGGCCCATTGCACCTCGGATTTTGGGTCAAATTTTAAGCCTAATCCTAATCTGATTTGTATAATATTTCTCTTATATGTTCAGCACTTAACCTCATAATTTAGGTTACTGAATTAATACTTAATTCTTACTTTCTGAACTCAGAGTTCAGAGAATAATATCCTCTCAAATCTCTGCCAAGATTTTCTGGCTTTCCTGATAGAGGAATATACCACAGCAAGGCTTGCAGTCGAAAGGATAATCGCGTGCGCTCCCTCTAGTAGAGACTTCAGATAACACAAACTGTAAGTCTACTTTTATCTGCAGATTTCAATTGTAACACAATCATACCTGCCAGTGTTGTTAGGTTAAGTAAGTTAACAAAATTTTAAACTTCCGTTGTGCCTTACTTATGTGTTTTACACCCAACAAAACCCTACAGTGGTATCAGAGTCCAGGTTGGTTCAATGGTTACGTAACAATTGAAAGACATAATAATATGGGTTAAACACAAAATTGATTTTTAATCTGAATTAAAATAAGGTCACTTGAAATCCGGTACACCTTGACTGAATGATTGACCTTTGTGGTCACCCTAAATTATCAACTACGTTAAATCAAAGAAGTCATTCCTGCTCGAATTAAGCCTAGTGCAGAAACCGATTCATTGCGATCATGGTGCACGGCGAAGAACGAGTGGGAATAGATGATGGTCGACATTGCGTTATTGATACTGGTGGGTGATAATAAAAGATTCGTGATCTGATCCCTAATTAGATTTAGGGTTTGGACGATTTCCAAAAATCAACACGAAAACGTTCTGACTGCGTCGTCAACGCCGCATCCCTGTTGCAGGGCGTCGCGGCGCTTGCTAGGGTTTCAGGGAGGCGTCGCGACTCCATGGTGGAATGTCGCGGCACCGATCATGATAACAGGTTAGGGCCATGGCTCGAGTCCAAAATCGTGATTAAAACCTCATTTTTAAAATTCGAAACCTACTGGACCTAAAGCATGGCGGCCCCATAGTAGAGAGTCGCGACTCTAATTCACAGAACAAAAACTGAAAAGTTTCTGCCCCGCAAGCGTCGCGGCTCCTTGGAGGAGCTTCGCAACTCCATGGTGGAGCGTCGCGGTGCAAGAGGTCCAGAATGCAAAAAAAAACAGTTTCAAAAAGTTAACCCCTAATTATTATTATACAGTATATTTAGTATATTGTTTTACGTGCTAAATGATTGTCATTTATTATACTAGAATAGCTTCCGCAGATAATGCTTGGGTAGGCGGCGCCCAATACTAGTTTAGCGTCCGAAAATTATGCTTGGGTAGGCAGCTCCCAATACTTGTCTAACTGTTTAATACCATGCTTTGAGTGATGTGTGAAACATATTATAGTTGATCTTGATTAAAACACTGAATAAAATGTTCCCCAAATTTTTAATACAAGTCTTATTTAATATGAACGCGTCGTCCATTATAATTTATTGTAGTGTAAAATCCTTTTCGGCAAGATGAGTATTTATGCCCCAGCATTTGCTCTAAGTCTACTAGGACGAAAACTCTTTCATAGATGCATGTCAAATGTTGAAGTACGTGATAAACCTTCATGGGTATTTACACCCAGTGTTTGCTCTATGAAGACAAAACCCACTTAGATACATAATTGCAATCACATAACGGGGTTGTCTTGGCGCTACAGCGTCGGACAAGCCGAGGGACGCAAATCATTTTGTTTAGAACATTCTGTCAACCAAGAGTTACAAAGTGTTTGTAATTGGTTTAGAGACCTACCAGATCATGTTGTTGAAGTTATCAACCTCAGCAAACGCGGAGACAACATGAGTCTGGATCTTGGCCCATTATGACCATATTTGATATGAGTCTGTGTTCCTTCATGGGGTAAAATGATATGTTAAAATAGTGGGAGCTAATTAAACTAAAGGCCACTATTAATTAGTTAACAAATGTGTTCAAACAGAAATTATATATTAGAATGTTGATTTCAAGTCTATATTTTCTTCAGTTTACAATGTCGAATCTGTCATTTAAAATGTTGGCTGAAACAAACAAGCTGACTGGAGCTAATTACCCTGACTGGTTAAGAAATTTGCGATTGGTGTTAAGACTAGAAATAATTGAGTATGTGTTAGACACAGTAATCCCCACAGTCCTTGCTAAGGATTTTGCTGAGTACGCCTTGTTTGACAAGGCAGCTTATCAGAAACATCTAGACGATGCTACCCTGGCGCAATGTATAATGTTGTCTTCCATGACTGTAGAGTTACATAGGCGACATGAAAACATGGGTCCCAACGAGATGCTAGAACATTTGAAGAGTTTCTATGACTCACAGTCTCAGACAGTGAAGTATGAACTATTGAAAGATCTCTTCAAGTGTAAGCTGAATGAAGGGGGTCCAATGTCAGCGCATGTTCTTAAGATGATTGGGTTAATAAAGAGGTTGGCTTCGATTGGAGAAACTGCCTATAAATGTCCCTGTCAACTTGATCCTGAATTTGCTTCCTGGTTTATTTGAGAATTTTATTGTGAACTTCAACATGAATGGAACCAAGGTGAATCTTCCAGAACTTCACAACATGCTAAAAGATTATGAGGGAAATTGCATAGATCCAAGAGAAGACAAGACACTAGGTGCTTATGGACCTATTGGACAAGGTATGTTTGTCAATGAAATAAATATGTCTATAAGTAACTCTCACTGTTGGGTATTAGATACCACATGTGGCTCTCACATTTGTAATAATGTAGCGGTCCGACTAACAATGTAAAGGTCGGACCATGGGCGTAGACTGCGCATCGAAATGGAGCAGTGGACGCCGAACGTGGAACTTATAGACTAGATTTACCTTCAGGATTTTGTTTAGAACTAAATAATTGTTATTTTGTTCCCTCGTTGACGAGGAATATTATTTCTATCCCAATGTTAGACATTGACGGGTTTTTCTCATTCTCGCCAAATGACTTATGCATCGTTTTAATGGTTTTGTTTGTGGAAGTGCTCCACTTGTGGATGGATTGTATGTTCTAAACTGTAGTCGTAAAATTTTCAATGTACAAAATAAACGAGCTAAAATAAGTAATTCAAGAAACCTCACCTACTTATGGCACTGTAGACTTGGTCACATCAATGAATCAAGGATAGCAAGATTAAGGAAATTAGATTACCTAGAATCATTTGATTTATAATCATATGGTAATTGTGAATCTTGCTTGAGAGGAAATATGACCACCAAGTCACTTTCTGGGAAAGGGGTGCGTGCCAAAGAGGTGCTTAAGTTAGTCTATACCGATGTATATGAGCCATTTTCAACTCAAGCTAAGGGAGGATTTCCTTACTTCATCACTTTTACAGACGATTTCACAAGGTTTGGGCATGTGTATCTTATGAAACATAAGTTTGAAGCTTTGGAGAAATTCAAGGAGTACACATTAGATGTAGAGAAGCAACTTGAAATAAGTATCAATACCCTTCGATCAAATCAAGGAGGTGAATACTTAAGTAAAGAATTTCTAGATTACTTGAAGCTTCATGGAGTCCAATCACAATGGACACCTCCCGAAACACCACAAATGAATGATGTTGCTGAAAAGAGAAATTGAACCCTATTAGATATGATTAGATCCATGATCAGCTTTTCAGCTCTACCAACATATCTTTGGGGATATGCATTACAAAGCTCAATCTATATTCTGAATAGAGTTCCTTCAAAGTCAGTAGAGAAAACTCCATATGAGATATGAAATGACAAGAAGCCAGCACTTAAACACATGCGACCGTGGGGTGCCCTGCATATGTAAAGAAGTTGCGTACTAACAAGTTGGAATCAAAAAGTGAGAAGTATTATTTTGTGGGATATTCGAAAGAAACTAGGGGATGCTATTTCTATCTTCCTGGAGAACATAAAGTCATTGTTTCCTGAAATGCAATTTTCTTTGAAGAATACTATGTCTACAAGGAACAAAGATGCAATAAGATAGAACTTGAAGAAATTCAAGAAGCACAAGATAATACAGAGGTTGAACCCTTGTCAAATGACATAGGCAAGGATTCTGTGGGAGTATTTAGTGAAGATTGGGTACTTAGAGTACGCCCTTCAGTCAGTGAGAGTGTTGTGAGAGATAATACAGAAATGCAAGACTCTCATACACAATCAATGAAAGATGATACAATAGTTGTACATTATCCCATTCAAGAAAGACATGAAAATGACATTCCTGAAAGCTCTCAAGGTGGTGGATTGTCCAACACACAAACACCTCCTCACAATCAGAATACAACAAACACTGAAATGCAGAATATTCAACTCCGTATGACCACTAGAACTCATCGTCCGCCTAAAAGACTTAATCTCCTTGTTGAAACACACAATGAGATAAATATTCCTGATGAAGATGAATCTACAACCTACAGAGAAGCTATGTTAGACATTGATTCACAAAGATGGCAAGAAGTCATGAAATCCGAAATGGACTTAATGTACATCAATCACGTGTGGAACTTGGTTGATTTGCCAACAGGGGTTAGACCCATATAATTCAAATGGGTCTTCAAGAAAAATATTGATGCACATGGCAAGGTACAGACTTATAAGGCGAGATTGGTGGCTAAAGTTTATAATCAACGGTCTGGGGTCGATTATAATGAAACCTTTTCACTATTTGCAAAGATCAAGTCCATTCGGATTTTGCTTGCAATAGCTGCATACTATGATTATGATATTTGGCAAATGGATGTTAAAACTGTCTTCCTCAATGGTAATCTAATTGAGGAGATGTATATGATACAGCCAGAGGGTTTTACATCCAAGACTCAACCAAAAGCAGTATGCAAATTACAGAAGTCTATTTATGGACTTAAGCAAGCCTCAAGGAGTTGGAATATCTGTTTTGACAAAGCAGTCAAATCGTTTGACTTTGTTAAAAAGCAAAGAAGATTCATGCGTTTATAGTAAACGCACAGACGAGAGTATTGTTTTCATTGTTATACATGTAGATGCCATATTAATAATGAGAGATAATAAGACTCTCATGGAGTCAGTCAAGGAATGGTTATCCAGCACCTTCATGATGAAGGACTTAGGTGAAGTCTGCTACATCTTTGGAATTAGGATCTACAGAGATAGACCAAATAGATTGTTGGAGCTGTCACAATCCATATACATAGACAAAGTGCTAAAATGTTAAACGGAAAATTCCAAGAAATGAAACCTTCCTATGGGTCAAGGCATCAAGTTATCAAAGAAAGATAACTTCTACTGTTGTAGAACTTGAACGCATGAAGAGGATCCTATATGCTTCAGCTATTGGATCAATCATGTATGTCGTGACCTGTACGAGGCCAGATGTGGCCTATGCACTTAGTATGACTTGCAAATTCCAGCAGAATCCTGGGGAGGAATACTGGAAAACAGTCAAGAGTATTCTTAAGTATCTTAGACGAACTAAAGAATATTTCTTAGTCTATGGTGGACAAGAAAATCTAGTAGCTACTGGGTACACTGATGCTAATTTTCAGACAGACCTTGATGACTTCAAATCTCAGTCTGGTTATGCCTTCATTTTAAATGGTGGAATAGTGAGTAGAAAAAGTTCCAAACAAACTACAACTGTTGATTCAAATACTGAAGTCGAGTACATTGCTGGATCGGAAGCTGGTAAGGAAACTGTCGCGATATCTGAGTTCTTAAAAGAACAAAGGGTTGTTCCAACTGCCACTTGTCCAATAACGATTTATTGTGACAACACTGACGCGATTGCGCAAGCTAAGAAACCAAGATCAACGATCGTAAATAAGCATGTACCAAGGAAATACCACATACTCAGGGAGATGGTGGAGACTGAAGAAATAAAGTTAGATTACGTTCCCACAGATGAAAATCTAGCAGACCTATTTACTAAACCATTATGCTTAGTTAAGCATAATGGTCATTTCGAAAACATGGACATTTGATACGTTGGAGATTGACTCTAGGCCAAGTGGAAAATTGAAAGTATATATGTCCTAGAGACAATCATTTTAGGGACAGATGTACTTGAACACATTCGTATTATTAATGAGATTAATATATTTATGGAATTTGCAATTACTGAATTATTATTTGATTGTTTGTATTATTCATTAATGTGCATCCCTTGAGCTTACGTTATCATTTATAAAGTGAGATATTAATTATAGAACGTAACTCTTAAAGTTTCCTTAATTGATGATCATTGAGAACGAGATATCAATGATATATTATAAGTCAATATGTGGTCTGCATCACATTTTAGAGAATGTAGTATGTCTCACTTACTACTAGTATGATTACTAGTGATGGACACATAGATACTCTTAGAGGGTATTGGTATGTTCTGCTGATAAACTATTTGTTATACATGTCTAGAGTATTATCAACATGTGAGAGATAGATGTCCTTTTACTTGAGGTCAATACACACCTAATTTGTAGAGTAATGTACTTTGATCCTGCTTTTAAGCTTAAATTCCTTATAGGATAAGACATGACTTGTATTGGGTACATTGCAATGCAAACCAATGTGGTAGTTGAGCCAAGAATATGATTCATTCCTCGATTGAATATTCGAGAGGAACACTCAACTTCTCAGTAATGTTAGGTTGACCAAGTCATTGGTCAATGCAAGAGACATATTTAGGATATGATCTAGTTGTCGACTAATATAAATGAGATAAAGTGATCAAGCCATTTGGAAAAACACTTGGCAAATCCTAAGCTTGATCGAGTATGTAGCGAATGAAATGAATTTATCATCCCACATAAATGTTATGTTTACTAGTGTCTTGTAAACATACTTCACATATTGAGTTCATCATATAGCGCAGTCTAGGAGTTCCGTGTGAACGTTAATTAGATCAAGTGTCGATGTGTGAAGGCCTAAAGGGTCACACTAAGTCGATTGTCTTTTCGGTCTAAGGGTATATTGATATAATACAAAATATTTGATTTAGAATCTAGATATTTTAGCCAATAATAAATTATGGAATAATTTATATTTGATGGAAATTATTTAATTAAGTCAAAATTAGATTTTGGATTTAATTAAGATTAAAACGTGCTGAAATGTTAAAATCAAAGTGGAGAGCCACACACGGTGACGACAAATGTCCAAATTCGATCGGTCCATTGCACCTCGGATTTTGGGTCAGGTTTTAAACCTAATCCTAATATGATTTGTTTAATATTTTCCCTATATATTCAGCATTTAACCTCATAATTTAGGTTACTGAATTAACACTTAATTCTTACTTTCTGAACTCAAAGTTCAGAGAATAATATCCTCTCAAACCTCTGACAAGATTTTCTGGCTTTCCTGATAGAGGAATATATCAGAGCAAGGCTTGCGGTCGAAAGGGTAATCGCGTGCGCTCCCTCTAGTAGAGACTTCAGATAACACAAACTGTAAGTCTACTTTTATCTTTACAGATTTCAATTGTAACGCAATCATATCAGACGATATTGTTGGGGTAAGTAAGTTAATAAATAAACTTCCGCTATGCCTTACTTATGTGTTTTACACCAAACAAAACCCTACACGCTACGCCATCTACATGTATATCCATTTTATCCTGGGGGAGTAATCTATAACCTCGAGTACAGTGAGGAAATTAAATTTCTTAAGGACACATAATGAATCTATGGACTCAGATTATTTTAGTTTATGCATTTTACTTTTTCTAGATTAATTAATGTGTCTAGTTTACTAATTTTGAACACATGTATACTAACAATCTTAAAGAATTTACTAATTAATTAATGCGCTCTTACTGTCCAGCGGTGATGAATGAGTAACATGCTTTTGCAGTGGCGCAACCTGGGATATCTTAAGGACAAGCCGTGACAGAAGAAGCAAATGAAAAGGAGTAATGCACTTCACTGGTGGCTTTAAATTGTCTAGCACAAACGCCGCGACACAAAATAGTTCATCGCCCAATGCACTTCACTGGTGGAAATTTGGTTTCACCAAATTTGTAGAGATCATGTGTGGTCTACTCCGTTATTGGGACAAATCTTAGTTGATTGCTTATTCGGTTTGAATAAGATAAAAACTTCACCGATTTTTTGTGAGTACATGGTGGATGTACGGAAATAATAACAAACTATTACAAGTGCTTCGAAAGGGTGAACTATATGAATTACAATATTAACAAACTTGAAGCCTAACAAGAGTTGAGGCAACCGCGAACTTTTGTGATCTTGGTCTTCGTTCTTGAATCAGTTTTGGATTTTTGTGCCAATCGCCGAACGCTCTTTGATTCTTGTTAACTTGAAATCAAGATACACTAAATCTGGTAGTGTTACAACTGTGCTGAGTCGTGTAATATTCACTCTGTCCTTAAGACAATATTGCCTCGTATAAATCATTTTACATTAATGGGCAACTGTCTCCAAAGATAAAATAACATCAAACAAATTAGCAAAAAAAACTCAAATATTTACTAAAAGAAGAACCTTGAGTGTTTGAAAGAGTGCTTAGAGAGGAAGAATTCAGAAAATCTGAATTATACAAGTGTGAAGTGTTGAACAATTGAGCCAAAGGTATCAATTTATAGTAGTGTAAAATGGACCTCTTCAAGAGCCAAAATAATGGTCATTTAAATGCCATGTAATGGCCATTCAATCCACCAAGTAATGCAGGCAAGTAATGACTGATTTATGGAGGAAAATCTGACATTTTAATGTCTTACAACGTCTCCAAAATCAGCCTAACGGTTGGAATTCCGTCACGCTATCGCCTCGAAGCGTCGCGTTCTGCTCGAGGCGCAGCGCGCCGCGCTCCATTAGCCGAACACAACCAAACGCCACGGCCTCGTCCTCGTGGCGGCGAGTCGCGCTCTCCAATTATGCGGATACATTGCGACCCTTTTCCGATCCGTTTCAACATTTACACTTCGTGCACTTCCTCATTCATTTACCAACGTGGAACACGCGTCATTTAACCAACGATCGTCCATCATTTTATGTCTCAAACGTTTACTCACGTACCAATATCTCTTTCACTAATGAAATTTACGATAATTGACATTACGAGTGCAAGTGTGTGGAAAGGATATTTCCGACATGCGAGGCTTCAATTGTTCGAGTCATAAATAATGGGGTAAACTTAATTCCACATTAGTAAATTTCCAACAATCCCCTCTTGAGAGAGATTTTGGCGCACTCACAAGGTGCCTTTCTAGCAATCTTTCGGCGGATCGATGTTGCATCTGGATAGGTAGTCATAGCTTTGAACCTTCCATAGTTGAATACCATCAAACTTACTCACTGCGCGATGAACGTGATGTCTTGAACCATCAGTGTTTAGTGTAAGCCAAGACAACGGTACCAACACAACAACTTTTCTTACTTTATTTTTCTGAATGTTTTGTCCGTTGTGGCCGTGGACACACTTGAATTCTTAAGTGCGTTCATTTGAGGTAGTTTGTCCTCGCATTTAAATAGGTGCTCTCCTACAAGGTATCCTGCTATACCCCACTTCACAAGTGTTAGGCACTATTAAAAGTTTCCCCAAACCTAATCTCAACCGGTGAGGATCATTAAAGATTTTGGAAACTTAACCTCTACCCACCATGCAGGTGACACTTTAAGGTCAATCGCGGGAACGACTTTGGACTCATATTTCTTTACAGAAATCATCATCTGAAGTAGAGTACTAATGGAGAAACCCCTTGATAGTAGAGTACTATCAAAATTTTCGTACAATTGCTTTGGGACCTATTTTAGCCCGCACAGAGATTTTCCAAGTCGACAGACTTTCTTTTCTTCCTTGGAACCACATACCCCTCGGGTTGTTCCGTATTACTTTTCTTCTTCCACTATCAAACTTTTTGTTTTCCAACTGTTGGATTTCTAACTTCAGAGTCAATGTTTCTGTAGTCAGATTCATTATTTTTGTTTTATCTGAAACTTCCAACACCAAAATGTAAACATTTTAGGGACCAAAAGGAAGTTCAGGAAGAAGCCCAACTTTCAGGTTAAGAATGTTGTCTTTACATCCATGTCACGTAAGATTGTGGTGACCTTGGATGTTAAGCTATTTACAGAGGAGCACATGCCCAAGTAGCCGAGGCATTATACTTCTATCTGCTTTGAACTCAATTTAAGTATCCACTTTTACAACCCAAAGGTTCTTTTCCCAGAGGAAAATCAACCATCACACAAGTATGGTTTTATCCGATAGAGTATATTCCTCTCTTTGTAGCTTCTTTCCAAAGCAGTGCTTCTGAAGTTGACAATTCTTTGTCAATTGTCAATGGTTTATTCTTAACCATATAAGCTAGAAGGCCTGTAACAAGTCTTTGTCCCATCTTTGCTCTCAGTTTAATATCTCGAATCCCTGAGTTCTGTAGATCTGGAATATTAAGTTCCGGATAGTCAGCAACTTCCGAGTCTTGTAGATCTGGAACGTCTAATTTCGTACAATCAGGCACTCCCGGGTTCTTGTTAACCTCAAGCAATTTCTTCTTTCTCATTTTCAAAGAGAGTTATGTTTAAAGAATTCAACATTCTTTGACTCCAAGATGTGATAAGCACTAATGTTCTTTGTAGATCCAGTGGATATACAATCTACAGGCTTAGGTCCAATCTTGACCTGCTTTGGCTTAGGTATTTCAACCCTTGCCACACTACCCCATATCACAACACTTGTATATGGGATCTATTCTATGTTTCGCATGAAAGGTTATCCTTATTCTTATGCAGAGTTCTATTGAGAATCACATTAGCAGTAAGGATCTTCTTGCCCCACTTATTTTGAGTGTACGAGTTTGCGCTTGACTAACACCGTTAGACTGAGGTGAGTAAGGAGCAGTTGTTTGTTGAACAATGCTTCACATTCTCACCCTCTATCACTACGAATTCCTCAATCCGTAGGCTTAGTTGATTGTCGCTTCAACAGATTCATCTTTGTTCTTCAACAGAGGATGTAATATGTTATACCATCGTCAATGAAGATCATAACGTACTTGTCTCCCCCCTCTATTTGTACAAGATTCAAATCATCTACGTAGGTTGATGCGCGATTTATGCACACACTAAACGCAAGTGCACGTGTCGTGACAAGTAATATAGTCTAGAAGACCGAGTTATCGTCCTCAGGGATTAGTGTCCAATTATCAAACTCTATTCTATGGTATCTATTTGGTAATCATAATTGATGAATTGGTTATAACTATAATTATAGATGCTAACTAAATTACTTTATTTTACTTCATATATGGTGGAAATAGGGCTTCCAAATCTCCTCAACTATCCGCTCATCTTACTTGTTAATGCAATTAATTATGGTTCTTCTTCTATTTTGAGACAGCATGTTAACTAAGCCGTTTTATACTCCTGTTAAGGTAATATAAACACTCAACCCCAATATAGAACCCTTCTACCTTTCGGTGACAAGATTGACTATAAATGAGGATTAAGAGCAATAACCTATTAAGCTACACAAGTATCGGAGTACTTTCGTCCACGATTTAACCTATGTTTATTCAACTATAGCATATTCACAATCTCCCCTTTCGGCTTCCGATTAGAAATCATATAGATTATGATAATTAGTGATCAATTAATTACCAAGCAATCAAGACAAATATTGAATAAATCTCAACAATGATAAGAAGAAACCAAAACATGCATTAATTCATAAGAATGAGTTTCAAGTGATTCGATATGGAAAGCCCTAAATTAAGTTAGTTCCTAGCCATAGACATGCCAAGAACTAAACTAATATCCAACATAAACTACAAAGAAATAAAACAAAGAACAAAGAAATTACACAAAAGTAGTCTCCAATCTTGATCTCCAAGTTTGTGATGAATTGGCAAAAGTGGGAACCCCTATTCTGACCTAGGAAGGTCCTTTTTATAGCCTCAAAAACGTTTCCAAACTTTTTCTTCTTGGCCTTGTCCCATTCCCATTCGGATTTGGCAGAATTCCCGACTCGGCGCCGCGGCCCTGCAACTGGCGCCGCGGCGCCGCCCTGTTTCTCGCCTGGGTTTCCAACTTTCTAGCTTTTTGAGCTCTGGAACCTCTGTTTCTGCCCTCTTTTCGCTCCTTTTCACCAATGTGCCACTTTAAACCATTATGACTCAAAAGAAAGAAAATATATCCTAACACGACACATATTTGTACAAAAATGGGCAAAAGACTAACTAAAAATGACTCAAATAGTGTATATAAAATACACCGATCAAATACCCCCAAACTTAACCTTTGCTCGCCCTCGAGCAAAGATCAAAAGAAAGAAATAAAGACACAAGGAAAAAGAAAATAGAATGACTCAAAGACACTGATCACTTTGCTGCACAATTGTCACTTAGAAAAGCATGAAGGTTAGCAGAATAATATGCAGGAACATATAGCATGAATTTTTAGCATTCTAAACACATCAAGTTAGATATTTCACAAATTCACCTTAATCATGCTCAATGGAAGTAAGAATACCTAACTGTGCACGTTAATTTCAAAATCCTATGGCATGTTTACTTGTTATTCTCCACTAATCATGGATACACATATAAGAGATCTTCAGGGTTTTTCAGGGTTGTAATGTAGGCTTAGACATGGGTAGGTAAAAATAGGCTTTTAGGCTCAACTTACGTACCATAAGCTCTTTTTCTTTCAACTCTTCCCTTTTCTTTTTATTTTCTTTTTCACTTCATACCTATCTTTCTCCTCTTTTGTTTTGAAAGAATGAAGTGTATTATGAATAGCCGGCACCCCCAAACTTAGACTTTTGCCTATTTTTTTTTTTTTTTCATTGGGGTGCATAAAAAATTATTCACTTTTTTTTTCTTTTTCAACACTTTGTATTCCAATATCTCAATTTTTTCACTTATGACACAAATATGGAATTATAGGGTATCAAAGAAAGGTCTTATTTTTAGGCTCAAAGGGGCTGACTAGGGATATAATTTGAATGTCAGGGATAGACAAAAATGGTAAGAAAGGGCTAACAAAGAAATGCGTGAGTCATCTCCATAACATGCATATCCTAACTATTTCGCCTCAAATAGCAAGCAAGCAGACACATAGATTTTCATTATTAACAATGCATAAATCAAGCAAGATACCCCAAATAGTTCGATTTCATGAATTTTTGACATATCTAATCTAAGTGTTCAGATGGTTTTTTCTAATTCCATTATATTATTCAACTTTTACTTCACTAGGCGTTTTCAGTAACTACAGCATGCATGATCTTAAAAAAAAAATTATGACTAAAAAAAAATACTCAAAAATACCAGAACAAATCAAAAAACTTAAAAACAATAAAACATCCCCCCAAACTTAAATCACATATTGTCCCCAATGTGTGCAAGACTCAAAAATAAAAGAAAAACGGGATAACTTACAAACTTGGTTTAAAGTGGTGGCGGTGGCAGTGGCGGCGGATAATGCATGAACCACTGGTTGAACAAGGAACTCATCTCATCAAATCTTTGGTGCAACTGTTGTTGCTCCTGCCTTAGTTCTTGTTGTCCTTGCCTCAGGTCCTGTTGACCTTGTATCATTATGTCGTACCGTGATCATCCTTCTTCGTTCACGAGCAATCGCTCCATTATAGCACCGGAGGTTCTAATCGGCCGCTGGAGGTCGCTACCGCTTCACGCCGAGCCTCGTCTCGTGCTCATCTTCATCCATGGAAGCCTCCGCCACGCCGCGCGGTGGGCGCGGTGCCGGGTCTCCTTCGTGCCGCTTTGGAGGGATCGGTTCTGGGAAGGCATGCACTATCCCATATGACACAGGAGGTTGACCCTTCTCATATGTATCAGTGGCTAGGGTTGGGACTCCATGTCTGGAACATAAGCTGCAAATAAGTGATCCATGTCTCAACCCACCTGTAGTTACCAACCTACTGGTTTCTCCAATATTTTGTAATATTTCCTTCCCAACGTCAATCGTCTTCCCTAACATGATTCCATATATCATTTGTATTCTATCTGCTGGCACTCTGGTGAAGTGCATCGATGGAATTAGGCGGGCACTGATGCGTGAGTCATCTCCTAACATGCATATCCTAACTATTTCGCCTCAAATAGCAAGCAAGAAAACACATAGATTTTCATTATTAACAATGCACAAATCAAGCAAGATACCCCAAATAGTTCGATTTCATGAATTTTTGGCATATCTAACCTAAGTGTTCAGATGGTTTCTTCTAATTCCATTATATTATTCAACTTTTACTTCACTAGGCGTTTTCAGTAACTACAGCATGCATGATCTTAAAAAAAAAAATTATGACTAAAAAAAAAATACTCAAAAATACCAGAACAAATCAAAAAACTTAAAAACAATAAAACATCCCCCCAAACTTAAATCACATATTGTCCCCAATGTGTGCAAGACTCAAAAATAAAAGAAAAACGGGACAACTTACAAACATGGTTTAAAGTGGTGGCGGTGGCGGCGGATAATGCATGGACCACTGGTTGAACAAGGAACTCATCTCATCAAATCTCGTGCAACCGTTGTTGCTTCCCGCCTTAGTTCTTGTTGTCTCGCCAGTCTTGTTGACCTTGTATCATTATGTCAAACTGCATCATCCTTCTTCGTTCATGAGCAATCGCTTCCATTATAGGCACCGAGGTTCTAATTCCGGCCGCCGGGCACACTGCTTCTACGCCGAGCCTCGTCTCGTGCTCATCTTCATCCATGGAAGCCTCTGCTGCCGCCACGCCGGGCGTGGTGTCGGGTCTCCTTCGTCGCCGCTTTGGAGGACTGGTTCTCGGGAAGGCACGCACTATCCCATATGACACGCGAGGTCGCCCTTCTCATATGTATCGGGCTGTGGTTGGGACTCCATGTCCGAACATAAGCCGCAAATAAGTGATCCATGTCCCAACCCACTGTAGTTACCAACCCATCGTTTCTCCAATATTTTGCAATATTTCCTTCCCAACGCCAATCGCCTTCCCTAACATGATTCCATATATCATTTGTATTCTATCCGCCGCACTCGTGAAGTGCATCGATGGAATTAGGCACCGATGAAATATAACCAACCTCGATCGCTTTGTTGAACCGACATCCGCCGCCCTTCTTGATCCATTTCTTGCAATATCATACTCACCCTGTGGTAGCATAATGTGCTTGCGATGATATCCCGGGCCGATGTTGTTGGCGCCTCTAGACCAAGTTCTCAAATAGCCCGATCATCACCTCTTTCACAACGCCTACTGCTCTAATAGCTCATTCACCACTTCGGCCGTCACAGACACATACTGTCCTCTCACAAAACATCTACCATTTACCCTCTCCGGAAAATTAGCATAAAATTCTTTCACAATTACGGTGTTCTGTGGTGCTATTCTTTCTGGATTAACAAATCTCTTCCACCCCATGACCTCTATCATCGCCCGAATAGGCTCATAGGCATCACCCTCCTCAAATGACTCCCTTTGGTACTCCATTCCTCTCTCAGGGATCAAGGGTCTAGTACTAAGTTTGTAATATCTATCTTCTGCTTTTTGACTGACAAACCTAGTAGTATCATATTGAGGGACGGAGGTGACGTAAGCTCTCCTCTTCTCGCGCATATATTTAGATAAATTCGACAGCGTTTCCTTTGTGTCAGTGATATTACCCAGCAACTATCAATCAAACCAATCAACACACAGTGTAGTCAGCAAGCTACAACACTCTTCAACCCCCAAACTTCACTCAAAGAACCGGTGCAACACCCCATGCTTAATAGGTATAATCTTCTGCGAAATTTTCACACCTAACTTCAACACACCATCCACCAATAAAGCACCTCCCCAAACCTATTACCTCCCCTGATTGTATTGAAGATTTCAAGAAAAGTGATAAAGGTTACCTTGGACGGTGTTCTTCAAGATTTTCTTGTTCCTAATGATGTATTGAGGCAATGGAATGAGGGTTGTTGTTTTAGATGGCTAAGGGTGTAAGGAATTTAAGTACTTTGGTTGTGATTGAGTTTAGTTTGTGGACGATTTTTACGTAAAAGGGTTAATTTCGAGGGTTTTGGAGAGAGAAAGGGTTTTGGATTTTTGATTTGGAGAAAGGAAAATCGGATTAGGGCTCCTTTAAAATTCAGATTTTTCGTCGTGGCGCCACGACTGCAATCAGGCGCTACCAAACTCGCGACCGGGAATTTCCAGTACTGTGGCGCCTGATTTAGCGCCACGGCCAACTACTCGCGCCTTCCAAGACTTTCCGCGCCACGCTTGGGCACCGTGGCGTTGAGCCGATTTTTTTTTTTTTGATTTTTCCGTTTTCGTTCTCCAAATTTTTGGCCTTGTACCTGTCATCGCAACATGCAAATAATACCTTCCGTGAGACTGTTATAAGTAAAACTAAATTGCATTAAATTAAATAAAATAACCTTGGGTTGCCTCCCAAGTAGCGCTGTCTTTAACGTCTTTTAGCCGGACGCAAGTTCCTTGTTAAGAGGCATGGGGTAAAGTAACCCCACAGCCTATCCATTTCATCAACATTTTTCGCTTCCGCCTTCTGTTTTTCTTTTTCTCATTTTTCTCAAGAGGAGGTTTAGCGTTGCTCACCTGTTTTGGCGAATTTATTTCCCTTGCTTTGGCTTCAGGCCGCTCAACCGATGCTTGACAAAGGTCGATCGCAAAACACTTGCTTATGATCGGGGTTCAATGACGTGTTTAAACACCTTGAACACCATCTCTTCATTCTCCACTGAGTGTCACCGCCTTCTCCACATCAATCAGGGCTCTCCCGGTTGCCAAGAATGATCTTCCCAATATGATGGGGATCTCATCATCTTCCTCCATATCAAGGATGAGGAAGTCTGCAGGAAAGAAAATTTTTTCCACCTTAACTAAGACATCTTCAATCGTTCCCTTGGGATGCACCACTGTCCTATCTGCCAACTGCAAGCTCACAGTGGTTGGTTTGGCCTCACCCAACCCCAACCTCTTGAAAACGGACAAGGGCATAAGATTTATTCTAGCCCCCAAATCACAAAGGGCCCTATTACATGTCACCCTGCCAACTGTGCAAGGCAATGTGAAGCTTCCTGGATCCTTGAGTTTGGGGGGCTAATTTCTTCTACAAGATGGCACTGCATTCCTCTGTCAATGCCACTGTCTCATACTCAGCCAACTTCTTCTTCTTCCCAAGAATTTCCTTTATGAATTTAAAATAAGTCGGCATTTGCTCCAATGCCTCAATGAATGGAATGTTAATGTGCAGCTTCCTGAATACCTCCAAGAACTTGGAGAATTGCTTATCAACTGCTTTCCTTTGCAACCTCTGAGGGTAAGGATTCTTCTCAGTGTATTCCTCACCGACCGTTGAACTTTCACTAACATAGGCGGTCTTGAACCCTCTCCTCTCTCGCATCTACTGCTCTACTACTACAAGGTGTAGTCGTTCTAATGCTTCCATTTCTCACCGCACCGCTGCAATCGCTTCTCGGGTTCATCTTCAGACATTACTAGGCGAAGTGCCCTGTGGCCTGTTGTTTGCCATCTTTGCCAGTTGTCCCACCTGCGTCTCCAAATTCCTGATAGAGAATCTTGTCTCTGCCATGAACTGGGTCTGTGAGTTGGTGAGTGTCAACAGGGCTGCTCTCAACTCATCTGGCTTTTCTTGTTGAGTAGGTGCACTGAATTATTGTGAAGATAAGGCCTGAGTGAATGGTTGCTGATTTTGATATTGGCCTCGAAACTGGTTTTGCTGCCCTTGGTCACCCCTCAATGAAATGTTAGGGTGATTCCTCCACCCTGGATTATAGGTTTTTGAATAGGGGTTGTTCTGGGGCCTTTGTGTTACACCCCGAAATTCCAGGACATGTGTATAAGAACGTACGTAAGAACTAAGAAACGTTAAGATTTGAGACTCGTAGAATTTACCGAAATTATGGAAATGTCAGAAAACGAAATATTATGGATGAATGGGAGGGTGACATGTGTCATCCCCCACTCTAATGGGATTGGACGAAATGGACAAGGTCCAAATTGTCAAGTCTTGCAATGCTAAGGCTTGACATTGTTGACTAAGTTAATAAGTCCACCTAAGTCAAGATATTTAAATCCCTTTCATCCTAACCCAACATGTGTTGTAATATTGACCCTCCATGTTGTTATATAGTCATCCTAAGTAGCAAGACAAGGCTTTTGCACTTAGAGAAAAAATTGAAAACTTTGAAGACTCACAAGTGAGCTCTCGGGTTTGCTAGCTCTCACACATGAATTTTTTTCGTTTGTTGTTCAATAATCCCAATACTTTAAACCAATGTTCCTAAGGGTATTGTAAGAGTATCTCAATAGAAAGATCCCGGAAAAGTGTCGTTTTTGCATTAGTCGCAAGGTGAAAACCTAAGTCGCTTTCATAGGTTTTGATTGGAAATTGAAGGAAAGTTGTTTGTGAACTTCTAAGGGTTTCAAGTGGCGGATTGGAGTGTCAAGGAGAGGCGCTAAGTTGCTAGGGAGCGACTTCGGATATTCAAGTTGGATTAAGGCTTGTCAAGGTAACAATCTTGTTCTCTTAGCGTTATAAGATTTCATATTGTTGTAGTTATACATTTTAACAAACATGGGGTATATGTATTGAAGATTGATAAGTGTTATGGATATTGGAAGCCTAAAATCCGAAATAACCTTGTTAGCCATTTGAAATTGAAATACAATTTGGTCGATAGTTAGAATCGTCGCACGTTACCTAATTGAATATTGTAGTTGTTATATTCAATTGCGGCTATATAACATGTTAGACTAAACAACTTGTATTGAAAAAGGAATTGGATAAGACTTTGCATTATTGTACTTTATGGCCGAAAATGGCATTGGTTATTGAATTGCTTGGTATTAATTGTGGGGCAGAATTTTACACGTCTTGTTAGGCGTGTAATCCCCTTTTGTTAGCTACATTGTTTAGCCTTAAATGTGGCATGTTTGGTTATTGAATTCGGGCCTTGAAAAAGGTGGAAAAGTACGTAGAAACAAAGGAAGTGCTGTCCGATTTCTATAGATTTTAGTGACTTTGCACTTAGAATATTCTACGTTTGAAGCTAGAGGTTAATAAACATATTATGGTCATTATAGGTTGACATACTACGTACGACATATTGGACTTAGCAAGTAGATTGAACCGAATAGGTATGTGGAACTTTCCTATCTCTTGAGCATGAGTAGTTGTAAATATATGGTACGGTAGACGTACGAGATTTTGATGAATCTAGTTTCATTTGATATCCTTGACTTGTTTTAAGAATGTCCAAGTTGGTTGAGTTAGATAATTAACTCACTTGTTTTAAAGATTAAGGATATCTTACTTTCTAAAGTTAAGAGACTTGAAGTATTTTGAAAGTATATGATACTTGGTTTTTGAAAGTATAAGTCTCTTGATTATAAAGAAGAATGTAAGTGTCTAAAGCATAAAGTTAGTATAACGGCTTTATGGGAAGTTGGTTGTAATAGCTTTATGGAAAAGTTGAAAGAATGGTTTACTCTAGTGATGTAAATAAGGATAAAAGACTTGAAATGAAGAAAGACAAATTGATTTGAAGGCATCAATTGCTTAAAGTTTTAAAGAAAGAAGTCACTTGATTTAGAAGCCTATAAATGTATTTCTAAAAGGTATTGTGACTTGTCTTGAAAAGTAGATATGACTTGATACTACGGTTATTAGTATCTTGGAGTTTTACATGAAAAAAAGTCATTTTAAAAGAATAGAAGTACGTAGTACTTTGGGTTAAATTCGCGGATTTTATAATGACATGTTAGTGCCTTAAGTAAACTAAAATGAGAGTGTATATAAATAAAGCTAATAAGAAGTTAGGGGATTTCTTAACTTGCTTATGTTATGTATGATAAGCCGGTGATGCTTATGTTATATATGATAAGCCGGTAGTGCTTATGTTATGTATGATAGCCGGTTGTGCTAGGTTATGTTATTCTTATGGGGTAAACCCCCGGGCTACTACTTATTCCATAGATTTGCTACCCATGATGCGAGTGCGTTTAGATTTCATCATGGCCCACCGCCCATGCGGTGAAATAGTCCTATCTTTGGTGAAATAGTCCCACGCGAGGCGATGACCTCATCATGGGTCCACATGACCTACGCGGTGAAATAGTCCCGCGAGTAGGATTGCTTAATGATACTACCGCGCGGCCCTACTTTGATCACGAGCCTCCTATTTTTACGCAGAAAGTATACTCTTGTTTACTCATTGTTAGTAAGGCACAATGTAATCGTTATTTGAGTTATCATACATGTCTCCACTTTATTTTGGACTTTATGATTTCATTACGATTTCTGGCCACATACTTGGTACACGCCAGATCGACCTCTTCGGCCGCGTTCATGCCGCAGGTAAAGTTATACAGGTTGCTAATCCTCACTCTTAGGATCACTGTTCAGCTGTTGAGAAGCTCCATTACTCTAGAGGCTTTTCCTTGGTTCAGATCCTTGGTATTGTCGGTTGTTGTACATTCAGGAGTATGGCGGGGCCCTGTCCCATCACAGTTATTATTCTTAGAGGTCTGTAGTCATGTCTTGTGGATTGGGTTGTAAAGAAAAAAAAAATGTAACTGTTGTTTTTTTTGGGTTATGTATATTTCACGGAAGGTGGCCTTATCGGCTAGCCTGTTGATACTTTTGTCTAAGTATTTTATGAGGTTTTGTATGTTCCGCTGCTATTCTCTGATGTATACCTGTAAGGGGTGCCCAGATAGGGCACCAGTCGCGGGCCCGAGGTCGGGTCGTGACAAAAGTGGTATCAGAGCAGTTAGTCCTCAGAAAGTATCTACAGACCGTGTCTAGTAGAGTCTTGATTATCGGTGTGTTGTGCACCACATCTATAACCAGGAGGCTGCAGGACATTTAGGATTGGTTTCTATTCTTCTCACTCTGAGATCGTGCGATAGAGCTGTGTTGTTAGGGTCGTCTCTCCCTAACGAGTTATGTTGATTGCAGCTATGAGAAAGACAGCAGTAACCCAGGAAGGATTCTGTGGATTGCGTATCCAGGTTGGTAATAATTGTCGTATAGTTGGTATTATGACATACAACTATACGGAGTTATGTATGAGGGTCTGACGCGTGTTGCCTAGAATGATTTTTGGATTACCAAGGATTGGTAAGGATTAAATAAATATCGGGAAGGTATGAAACAATTTAATGAATTCTCATCAAGGTTTTACGTACTAATTTGAGATAATTAGGGATGATGAGCTGTCTGAGAAGGTAATGGACCCTTAAGAAGTTATAATTAAGGGACCTAATGGAAGACTATGCTAATAGATTAAGCCACGTAGTATGCTTAAGAGAATAGTACGGATGGGATCTGTATGGAGTAAGTATGGTTGTTATGATTAAGACAACACGATTAAGAGCTTATGAGAAGTTGTTTTACCCGCACGTGTGGGCGATAAGGTAGGCTTGGAGCATGGAAAATGCGAGCCTAAGAATATTGATAACCGCCGAGACCTTAGGTATATAAGGCCTTCTCGGCAATAAGACTTGATCCGGACAATGAGTAAGAATTAAGTGCGACGGTGGGTCAAGTTGAGGACCTGTTCCGGGTCTCCCCATAGCCGGATATGGAGTGGGATCAGTTGGTAGTAGTCCCGCTACGTGACAGAGTCACGAGGGTGCAAGGCCCAAGTCTAGTTAATCGTTTTACGGGTTCGTGGACGTGTTCCACCGGAACCGGGTCGTGAGAGCCGGAAATGGCCTTAAATTGTTCGATATTGTAACTCCAAAGATTGGGGGCCATAATCAGTATGGAGGTTATGTATGTATGTTAGCATAAGTTCGGAAGTACGGAAGAAGTATGACCAGTAAGAAAAAGGGCAACCAAGTGTACAGGAATAGAGCCTGAATCCATGAGAACCTTTCAAGGCGACTACACCCGTGAGTGATGGGTGGTAGCTGAGCAGGTATATAATAATTGCCCGGTGACGATACAGTTGGATCTTAGCAGACCTAGTAGAGCTGATATGACATACTTTGAGGTCGTTATGGGTACGAGTTAGTTGGCCTCTTGTTATGCCAACATTGACTACAGAGAGAGATTGGTTCGGTTCCAGTTTTTCGGTAAGCCGATTATCGAGTGGAAAGGAAGGGAAGTGGTTGTAACCAGTGAATTATCCTTTATTCTTTGACATCGTTGATTTTAATAAGTCTGTGTGACTTGTTCATTTGAGGTAAATTAATGCAGAAAGTAAGTAATACTTGAATTTGAAGGAGTTTATGTTAAGTGCCCTTGGAGGTACTTGGAGTTGGTTTGGTGTGGCGGTCAGGGCCACGACCTTCCGGATAATTTCAGGAAAGCGCGCAAGGCAAGAATAAGATAAGTACGAGTCCGTCATGCGAAAATCAAGACATCCTTGGTAGGTTTTGAGAATCTACACGATTTTTAAGGCGGTGCTTGATGATTAGATATTTACAGGACCGCAAGAGGACCATGTGATTAGGGTTGTGACTTCAAGGGAAGATTATTAAAGGGAGATAAGCTCTCTCCCCTACGTAAAAAGATAGTTTTCCGTATTTTGGGGTTATGTGTACCCATATTATTAGGCGTTGGATATGAGACGGGTAAAATCTTCAGTGTCGTCATGCCATAGGTTACAATTGTAAGTAGCCATGGGATAAGTATTGTGTTGGGGTAATGGAGGGCGACATTAGAAAATGGTCGAGGATGTGTATTAAGGATATATATGCTGGTGATAGGCATGAATGGAAATGTATGACCCAGGAACGAGGTAGAAATATATGGGTTAGTAATTAGTATGATGAAGGGTTATGACCAGAATAATAAGAAGAATGCAATTACAGTTATGAAGGTTTCCCAAGGCATAATTACCCAGACTAGTGTAAAGACCATTAGAAATGATGGGCAGTTAGGAACACCCCGACGAAAGGTGGCAAGCTCAGAATGACGCCGATCAGATTTATACGGGAGGTAAGAGACCTGTGGCAGCTTGAAAAAATATATATAAAGGTAAGACGAGTAGACACTCGAACAATAAGAAATATTAGCAAGCCGTTGGATTATGTAATACCATGAATTGAGGTTGAACACCTGACTATAAGCTCTACGAGCTGGGAGAGAATAATAGGATTACTACTTGACGAGAACAAGGAAGTCTCCCACTAAATTGTGATTGACAGGAAGTCTTAGTCATGAGTCAAGTAAAGGAATCGAATCCAAGTATAGTGACCAAGTTTGGTTGCAACAAAGAAATGGAAACATGAATCATAATTGAGATTATATCCCCGACTATTTCAGAAGTTTGAGAAAGGCTTCCAGTTATTGGAAGATAAGCTGACTACGACTACAGTTCTAACCCCTCCTGAGGCCTGAGGGACTAGAGGGTTAGGTTATTATGGTAACACATTGAGTGTTTGGCTGGGTCGTGTGCGGATGCAACACGATAAGATAACAACCTATATTTTTTTTCCCGGCAGGTACGGGAGCATGATAGTGGAGCTCAGATTTGAGAGGTTGCCGAGTTTTCCCTCGTTGAGGAGGTGAAGAGGCGACAGTATAAGGATCCAGTTCTAGGACGAAATTGAGATACGACTCTCCAAGAGGAGAATGACCTGTTTGGGTAGCACCGGATAAAGTGATGTTATATGAGAATAGATTGTGTGTGCCCGATGCTGCAGTACTTATCAGCAGGTTTTAGGGGAGGCACACAGTGCTTATTGCTCTATTTGTTCGGGGTCGATTAAGATGTATCATGATCTCAGATGTATGTATTGGTAAGATGGCCTGAAGAGTGACGTAACAGAGTTTGTTGCTTAGTGTCCAAATTAGTAGCAGGTCAAGGTTGAGCACCAGAAGCCCAGTGGGCTATTATCGACGATTGAGATCCCGATTTGGTAGTGGGAGGTGATTAATATGGATTTTGTTATAGGGTTGCATCGTGCTCAGAGGAAGTGCGACTCCTAGTGGGTCATAGTAGACAGGACGATTTGGTCACCATTTTTTCTTCCTGTCAGACTATCTACTCCTACCGAGGATTTTGCAGAGTATATATCGAAAAAGTATGAGATCGCATGGGTTCCTATATTTATGATGTCGCATGACGAGCTCACATTTGATAGCTTCTGGAGGTTTTCCAGAAAGGATTAGGGACACAGGTGAGTCTCAGTGTTGCATTTCACCCTCAGACCGACGGACGGGCAGAGCGTACTATCCAAGCACTTGAGGATAGGTTGCGGGCCTGTGTTCTTGATTTCAGAGATAGCTGGGAGGATTATTTGCCTCTTGTTGAGTTACGTATGATAACAGCTACCCTTCCAGTATTCAGATGGCCCTGTATGAGGCTTTGTATGGGCGGAAGTGTAGGTCGCCGATCGGTTGGTTCGACGTGGGCGAGGTTCAGTTAGTTGGCCCAGACTTGATTCAGCAGGCTATGGATAAGGTGAAGCTTATCCAGGAGAGACTGTTAGAAGCTCAGAGTCGGCAGAAGTCTTATGCAGATGATCGGCGTCGACATTTGGAGTTTCAGGTAGACGATTGGGTCTTCTTGAAGGTATCACCCATGAAGGGTGTGATGAGGCTCGGAAAGAAGGGGAAAATTAGCCCAAGGTACATTTAGCCCTACCAGATCATCCGTAGAGTAGGCAAGGTTGCCTATGAGTTAGATCTGCCATCAGATTTAGAGGCGGTACATCCGGTCTTCCATGTTTCTATGTTACGGAAGTGTATCTAAGATCCATCGAGAGTTTTCCCAACTAGCGAGGTCCAGGTGACAGAGGGTTTATCGTATGAGGAGAGTACCATAGCGATACTCGATCGCCAGGTCAGACGACTGAGGACCAAAGATGTGGCTTCCGTCAAAGTCTTGTGGCGGAATGATAATACGGAGGTGATGACTTGAGAAGCGGAGGAGGACATGTTGAGGAAGTATCCTTACTATTTCTCTACACCTTCAGGTAATTCATTTCCCTTACTTTTCAAGTTTTAATTGAAGTATTTTGCTTAAGTGCTATTATGTGGTCACGTGTGGCATTATTAGTATGTAGGGGTTGTGTAAGGAGACTATGTCTCTATCTATAAGATTGACTCCGAAAGAACATTCGGGGACAAATATATCTAAGGGGGGAAGAATGTTACACCCCGAAATTCCAGGACATGTGTATAAGAACGTACGTAAGAACTAAAAAACGTTAAGATTTGAGACTCGTAGAATTTATCGAAATTATGGAAATGTCGGAAAACGAAACATTATGCACGAATGGGAGGGTGACATGTGTCACCCCCACTCTAATGGCTTGGACGAAATGGACAAGGTCCAAATTGTCAAGTCTTGCAATGCTAAGGCTTGACATTGTTGACTAAGTCAATAAGCCCACCTAAGTCAAGATATTTAAATCCCTTTCATCCTAACCCAACATGTGTTGTAATCTTGACCCTCCATGTTGTTATATAGTCATCCTAAGTAGCAAGACAAGGCTTTTGCACTTAGAGAAAAAATTGAAAACTTTGAAGACTCACAAGTGAGCTCTCGGGTTTGCTAGCTCTCACACATGAAAATTTTTCGTTTGTTGTTCAATAATCCCAATACTTTAAACCAAGGTTCCTAAGGTTATTGTAAGGGTATCATAATAGAAAGATCCCGGAAAAGTGTCGTTTTTGCATTAGTCGCAAGGTGAAAACCTAAGTCGCTTTCATAGGTTTTGATTGGAAATTGAAGGAAAGTTGTTTGTGAACTTTTAAGGGCTTCAAGTGGCGGATTGGAGTGTCAAGGAGAGGCGCTAAGTTGCTAGGGTGCGACTTCGGATATTCAAGTTGGATTAAGGCTTGTCAAGGTAACAATCTTGTTCTCTTAGCGTTATAAGATTTCATATTGTTGTAGTTATACATTTTAACAAACATGGGGTATATTTATTGAAGATTGATAAGTGTTATGGATATTGGAAGCCTAAAATCCGAAATGACCTTGTTAGCCATTTGAAATTGAAATACAATTTGGTCGATAGTTAGAATCGTCGCACGTTGCCTAATTGAAGATTGTAGTTGTTATAATCAATTGCGGCTATATAACATGTTAGACTAAACAACTTAGATTGAAAAAGGAATTGGATAAGACTTTGCATTATTGTACTTTATGGCCGAAAATGGCATTGGTTATTGAATTGCTTGGTATTAATTGTGGGGCAGAATTTTATACGTCTTGTTAGGCGTGTAATCCCCTTTTGTTAGCTACATTGTTGAGCCTTAAATGTCCCATGTTTGGTTATTGAATTCGGGTCTTGAAAAAAGTGGAAAAGTACGTAGAAACAAAGGAAGTGTTGTCCGATTTTCCGTAGAATTTGGTGACTTTACACTTAGAATATTCTACGTTTGAAGCTAGAGGTTAATAGACGTATTATGGTCATTATAGGTTGACATACTACGTACGACATATTGAACTTAGCAAGTGGATTGAATCGAAGAGGTATGGGGAACTTTCCTATCTCTTGAGCATGAGTAGTTGTAAATATATGGTACGGTAGACGTACGAGATTTTGATGAATCTAGTTTCATTTGATATCCTTGACTTGTTTTAAGAATGTCCAAGTTGGTTGAGTTAGGGAATTAACTCACTTGTTTTAAAGATTAAGGATATCTTAGTTTCTAAAGTTAAGAGACTTGAAGTATTTTGAAAGTATATGATACTTGGTTTTTGAAAGTATAAGTCTCTTGGTTATAAAGAAGAATGTAAGTGTCTAAAGCATAAAGTTAGTATAACGGCTTTATGGGAAGTTGGTTATAATAGCTTTATGGAAAAGTTGAAAGAATGGTTTACTCTAGTGATGTAAATAAGGATAAAAGACTTGAAATGAAGAAAGACAAATTGATTTGAAGGCATCAATTGCTTAAAGTTTTAAAGAAAGAAGTCACTTTATTTAGAAGCCTATAAATGTATTTCTAAAAGGTATTGTGACTTGTCTTGAAAAGTAGATATGACTTGATACTACGGTTATTAGTATCTTGGAGTTTTACATGAAAAAGAGTCATTTTAAAAGAATAGAAGTACGTAGTACTTTGGGTTAAATTCGCGGATTTTATAATGACATGTTAGTGCCTTAAGTAAACTAAAATGATAGTGTATATAAATAAAGCTAATAAGAAGTTAGGGGATTTCTTAACTTGCTTATGTTATGTATGATAAGCCGGTGATGCTTATGTTATATATGATAAGCCGGTAGTGCTTATGTTATGTATGATAGCCGGTTGTGCTAGGTTATGTTATTCTTATGGGGTAAACCCCCGGGCTACTACTTATTCCATAGATTTGCTACCCATGATGCGAGTGCAGTGTTTGTACTCATTGCGGGCCCACCGGGCCCATGCGGGTGAAATAGTCCTATGCGGGTGAAATAGTCTCATGCGAGGCGGATGACCTCATTGCGGGTCCACAGGGCCTATGCGGGTGAAATAGTCCCAGGAGTAGGATTGCTTAATGATACTACGGGCGGGTGGCCCTACTTTGATCATGAGCCTCCTATTTTTATGCAGTAAAGTATACTCTTGTTTACTCTCATTGTTAGTAAGGCACATTGTTTTCACATACTTGGTACATGTTGTACTGACCTCCTTCGGGGGGCTGCGTTCATGCCGCAGGTAGAGTTATACAGGTTGCTAATCCTCACTCTTAGGATCACTGTTCAGCTGTTGAGAAGCTCCATTACTCCAGAGGCTTTTCCTTGGTTCAGATCCCTGGTATTGTCGGTTGTTGTACATTCAGGGGTATGGCGGGGCCCTATCCCGTCACAGTTGTTATTCTTAGAGGTCTGTAGTCATGTCTTGTGGATTGGGTTGTAAATAAAAAAAAGATGTAACTGTTGTTTTTTTGGGTTATGTATATTTCACGGAAGGTGGCCTTATCGGCTAGCCTGTTGATACTTTTGTCTCAGTATTTTATGAGTTTTTGTATGTTCCGCTGCTATTCTCTGATGTATACCAGAAGGTGCCTGTAGTGGCACTGGCCATGCCCGAGGTCGGGTCGTGACACTTTGGTAATTCCCACCGCTTGGCATTCTCGCGCTCGATAGAGATGTTGTGGTCTCACACGAGCACCTATCAAAGGTATGAGGACTCCACACATCTCACAACTCAACGACATTTGAATCGCATTCATCGACATCGTTCTGTTGCAGTTGCTTGGTCAAGAGAGCAACTTGTGCATTTAACGCTGTGATGGCATCAATCTCATGAACTCCTATTGCTCTTCTTCCGCTCACCCCTCTGTCCTATGTTACATGATTATTGATGGCCATGTCTTCTAGCAAATCATGGGCTTCATGTGATGTCTTCCTCATGAAAGTTCCACCTGCAGCTGCGTCAATGATAGTTCTTGTGGTCCCGCTTAGCCTATTGTAGAAAATATGGACCAAATTCCACAGCTCAATGCTATGATATGGACACTTCCTCTGTAAATATTTAAATCTCTCCCAAGCCTTATAGAGTGACTCTCAATCAGCCTGATAAAAATTGTTCAACTCCCCTCTCAGCTTAGCGGCTTTGGACGGTGGAAAGAACTTTGCTAAGAACTTTTGTGCCAACTCATGCCATGTGAATATAGAATCTGTAGGCAAAGAATTCAACCAAACTTTTGCTCTATCCCTGAGTGAGAAGGGAAAGAGCCTCAATCGGATGGCGGCCAAGAACGCCATCAGACTTGGAAAGTTGCACACAATTCCAAGAAGTTCGCTATGTGCATACGAGGATCTTCCGATGGCAACCCTCCGAATTGAACGATTCTCGCACCATACTCGTGATCGCAGTGTCCGATTTCAAATTATTTGCTCCTATTACATCGGGAGCTCGATGCAAGTTTGTGCTCCATTCACCCTTGGCAAAGACATAATCTCCAAGCTTCTATCACCGACTCGACCCTTTCTTCCATATCCATTGGTAACCTCCGGGGCATCCTTTGGTTAGGTTGATGATCACCTAACCCTTCGTTCATCTCATTGTTGTTCTGCAAGCCCCCCATTGCTATTAAGGCCAAAATTCGTTTGTTTCTCCTGTTCTGCTTGCAAGTCTTTTCAATCTCCGGGTTGAAGGGAACAAGTGTATCTGCTCCTCTTCTCCTTCGCATAAACTAGATGCCTGCAACAGATCAAAATCAACAAACGGATCACGGCTCACGGTTTCACGAATAAAAGAGAAAAATATAGTAATAAATAAAAACAAAAATAAAAACCAAATTAGAAATTAGGAATAGATAGAATGATATTGAACTACGCCAATCCCCGGCAACGGCGCCAAAAACTTGATGCGCGATTTATGCACACACTAAACGCAAGTGCACGTGTCGTGACAAGTAATATAATCTAGAAGACCGAGTTATCGTCTTCAGGGATTAGTGTCCAATTATCAAACTCTATTCTATGGTATCTATTTGGTAACCGATAATTGATGAATTGGTTATAACTATAATTATAGATGCTAACTAAATTACTTTATTTTACTTCAGATATGGTGGAAATAAGGCTTCCAAATCTCCTCAACTATCCGCTCATCTTACTTGTTAATGCAATTAATTATGGTTCTTCTTCTATTTTGAGACAGCAGGTTAACTAAGCCGTTTTATACTCCTGTTAAGGTAATATAAACACTCAACCCCAATATAGAACCCTTCCACCTTTCGGTGACAAGATTGATTATAAAGGAGGATTAAGAGCAATAACTTATAAAGCTACACAACTATCGGGGTACTTTCGTCCACGATTTAACCTATGTTTATTCAACTATAGCATATTCACAATCTCCCCTTTCGGCTTTCGATTAGAAATCATATAGATTATGATAATTAGTGATCAATTAATTATCAAGCAATCAAGACAAATATTGAATAAATCTCAACAATGATAAGAAGAAACCAAAACATGCATTAATTCATAAGAATGAGTTTCAAGTGATTCGATATGGAAAGCCCTAAATTAAGTTAGTTCCTAGCCATAGACATGCCAAGAACTAAATTAATATCCAACATAAACTACAAAGAAATAAAACAAAGAACAAAGAAATTACACAAAAGTAGTCTCTAATCTTGATCTCCAAGTTTGTGATGAATTGGCAAAAGTGGGAACCCCTATTCTGACCTAGGAAGGTCGTTTTTATAGCCTAAAAAACGTTCCCAAACTTTTCCTTCTTGGCCTTGGCCCATTCCCATTCGGATTTGTGATTGCGCGCCTGGCGCGACTGCAGAATCAGCCAGTCAATAAACTCCCGCGACTTCAGATTGGGCGCTGTGGCGCCTGATGCTATCGGGTCTGAGGGGCCATGCGCCGCTGCTTTCTTGCCCGGGTTTCCAACTTTCTAGCTTTTTGAGCTCTGAAACCTCTGTTTCTGCCCTCTTTTCGCTCCTTTTCACCAATGTGCCACTTTAAACCATTATGACTCAAAAGAAAGAAAATCTATCCTAATACGACACATATTTGTACAAAAATGGGCAAAAGACTAACTAAAAATAACTCAAATAGTGTATATAAAATACACCGATCATAGGTATGACTAAGTTATAGAGGAGCGAAGATTCTTTCGCTATTATTTTGACGAAATGAAAAGGTAATTTTGCCTCTTCGCCTACCTCACACTCATTTTGAGGGATTATGTCGACAGATGACATCAATCTCAACTTACTTAGCTTTTGAATGACTTTTTATTTAACGTGTCTTAATCTATGATGGCATAGATACACATATTACAAATATATCATCCATTTGGCTATAGTCTTATTATACCACTCTTAGTTATTATAGACTTGTTGGACTAGACTCAAACCATCTTGACCAACAACGTCCTTGAAACCAAGTTTAGGACATGTATCGCCTCTTTTAGAGTGATCCCAATCCCTGAAGTCCTTTGAGGACAACCTCTTCAACTCCTTCTACTTTGGAGGTGGCGTTTCTTCAACAACCTCTTGCCCGTGGTTATGGAGTAAACGGATCATATATGATCTAGATACTCTGGCCCACTCTAGTTGCCTTGAAAGACTGAGTTCCAATATATTTTCTGCCTTTCTTTTGGCCTTCAGATCATTTAAGATCTAGAAACTCTGGCCCACTCCAGTCGCCCGTAGGCTTTGTATGACTGAGTGTCCAATACCATCCTGTCAAATGAAGGATCTTCTGTCAGAAATGGTGACAGGTTTGTCTCTAGTCCTCTAGTCCTTTTCTTTAGTCCTGTATTCCTCTTCCCTTGTGATTGGTGCCCAGGGACATTCCTGACGGTTACTTAGGATTGTCCATAATTTCAATTTTATTACAACCTAAGACCATAACTTTTAAGCTATTATTCATAATAGTCCAATCGTTAAACGACAAGGAAAGTGTGATTAAACTTTTGATTTTAAAGCATATGGAATATATTTTTTCAGGAAAACCTTTTCATATTCCTAACGTTACTTCAAGCCCTTTAATCTCATTATTGACAAGGGAAAAATTTAACTTAGACCTTTTGGATTCTGGCCCACGTCAGTCATATTTCCAAGTCCTCCTTACCATGGTTCAGATCCTTTGTCTAGGACATATGTAGGCCTTCTCCTACACGGTAGAATAACATCTTCAACCTTCTCCTCTTGTCCCAGTTGACATCCTCAACCTCTCGTGGCCACTTATTTCCACCACTCTTGGGAATGGTGACCGCAACTCTTCCTTGATACTTAGATGTACCAGCATGACTATCAGCAGTATCTTGAAGCTCAACATCAAATCTAGAGACCCCTCATTTGACGAAAACAGATTTGTAACTATCGTCAAAGAGAGACCCAAAACTAGGAGCAAATTTGTTGACAGAGACAGTGTTTGAACTGTCAACAGAACTGGTTTCAATAACAAAACCACAGCCAGATCTGGAATCATATCTGTTGGCAAACATATTTCGAGCACTAATACAATTAATGTCTTAAGATTGTGAGTACAATGGTGGATGTACGACAATAGTAACAAACTATTACAAGTGCTTTGAAAGGGTGAACTATATGGATTACAATATTAACAAACTTGAAGCCTAACAAGAGTTGAGGAAACCACAAACTTTTGTGATCTTGGTCTTCGTTCTTGAATCAGTCTTGCATCTTTATATTAGATAGTCAATAGAACCTTACTTTGGCCAAACAATCAAACAATTATGCACAGAATTAAAGAAACAATCAAAATCAATAACTCGTATTAAGATAGATATAGTCTTCAAACATTAATATTTATGGCTATACTACAACCTTATAACGCGATGTTTAGCTCCATATAGACATGGATGAAAAACAACAATTCATACAAAGAAACTAGGAGTGAAGAGAAAAAAAGGTCAAACCCAATAACTATGGCCTCCACGGCGGCTTCAAGCTCTCTTTAGGTCAAAGGTTCTGAACTCAGGATCACAAGTTATCTCAAAATTATATAAAAATTGTGTAAAATACGTATTTATATGATATCAAAAGACCTGAGCTTTTAAAAACCAAATTCAACTCGGACAAAAAAATACACCGTGGCTCGTGCCACCCTCGCATCGCAAGGGTGGCGCAGACAACCAAAAAAGATTTAGATAACGAGATTTCAAGCAGCACCTCTGCAATGGAATTGAAATCTCACGCCTTAAATTTTGCCACGTAGACAAACATCCATATGAAGCTCCACTCCTTGTTACGTTTTGGGCGTTTCAAATTGTTATATTTTTCTCATTTGCTCTATATCAATCATCACTCAATGATGTGCGTAATCATCACAAAATGATAAGCCATCTTCAATTTCGAATTATGCCTTCGGTTCTTTGTGAAGCTCTTTTGTTAATTCTAATCCTTTTCACTCAATTTTGCTAATTTTGCTCAAATTTCATCTCCGATGCACTTACAAAGAACAAATATAATATAAGCTCAAATCAATATAATAGTACTCAAAAGACGATCAAACGTACTAAAATACTAGGCAACAATGACTAAATATATACATTTTTGACTGAACATCATTAGCTAACACTGGTCCATCCACATGCCAAAGAGCAAAGCCAGGCATGAGAATCAAATCAATACGGGGAGTCACTGCGGCTGTTGGTAGTACCCGTAAAGTTTGAAACCCTAGTGTAACATCACGTACTTTCGGGTCACGGTTTGAACTGTTAGGTGTATAAAAATCGCTAGGCGTGTGTAAATAGACCAGAGCGTTGGTAAAATTTTGGTCATATTTACGTATGCTAATAAAGAGGTTAGCATATAAAAGGATAAAACCCTGAGATAATTTTGGATGTAAGAAGTGTGACGATGGGGAATTGAAAATACATTTGGGATGCGCATAAGGAGATTATGGACTAGTATCATATTACAAAATTATGATATTAAGTATATGTAGTTTTATAAGTTATTAAGATTTAAGTGAATTGGGATTACGT
Organism: Przewalskia tangutica; assembly: GCA_029844215.1. Classification (NCBI taxonomy): domain Eukaryota; kingdom Viridiplantae; phylum Streptophyta; class Magnoliopsida; order Solanales; family Solanaceae; genus Przewalskia; species Przewalskia tangutica. The sequence continues at coordinate 16,120,433 of CM056739.1, read as the reverse complement.
AATTTATTAATTGCGGGGATAATTACGTGTCACATGGATAAGTGACAACAACTCCACTAATGTGCAATCAAGTGAGGTGTCGTGTTCTAACGGTTAGATGTATGCAAGTGGGAGAGGTGTTATGTGTTAATTGTGAGTGGATTAGGAAATTCTTATTAGAGTTACACGTTCTAAGCTAATAGTTTATATACCAATTGATTCTAATTCCTTATAATTTTGTGTTATACGACAAGGACATTGCCACACCCTTTATGTTACCATTAGATACATGCCATACATTCTCTTTTAGAAGAACAAAATAATAGTATACAACACAACAACATTTTTTTCTCCATTTGTTAAAGGCAAATTCCAGAGAACATTCCTTCCAAAATGTCTCAATCAAAACCTAATTCTCTTTCTCTAAGTGCTTGAATTCAGCTTCAATTAATGGATATCCAAAAGCTGAGACTGGTTCTTTGGGGTTGAAGGAGAAATCGGCCAGCAATACTCTTGAAACAAAAATAGTTTGCAAATATTATTCAAGCAACATTCCAGTAGATAAATAGTAAAAAAGGGTTGGTTCCGTTATTGTTCGAGGTATGTTAGGAAAACTTATTTATTTCTTTTGGCAAACTATATTATTGTTCAATAATTTAATCTACTCCTAGTCGTTAAGGAATGTTCATATTATTGATTCCTATGTTGAAAGCATGTCTAAAAAAGTTATTAAGTCCTGATTGAGGCATACGAAAAGGATGTTTGGAGAATATGTCCTTTAGGGTATTTTATTGTCATTCATACATTTTGCATTTGCATTGCATTCATGTTTTACCTGAGACTATATATTGGGGATGGAAAACGGGATACGTAGACCACCTGATCAGCTAGGATATGATAATGATAAATCTTGTGTGGCTTAATATGAAGGAAGATGCTTGATGAAGATGCCCTCTATATATATGTATTACCGCATTTGTGTTGCATAACATTTAAACATATTATGCCTACAGAGACCGATATGAAATGATGTCCACAGACGCTGTTATGGTAAGAAGATACCCAATGGGGCCGATGTATATGTATACCGCATTGTGCATGACATTTAGGCATATATATTAGGATCCTCAGAAACATGTATTGTTGGTCAGTTGTTCCTGTTTCAGTTGTTATATTATTCTATTATTCATGCCTAATATACTCAGTACATCAGTCGCACTGACGTCCCTTTTGACGGGGGACACTTTATTTCATGCCCGCAGGTTCACGTAGACAGGACGACAGTCCACGTTAGTAGATTGCAGATTCAGTGAATTTTTGGAGCACTCCCCTTGTTTTGGATTGTTGATCTAATTTTTGTACGGTATAATTTTTTCTTGTATATACGGGTATGGCGGGGCCCTGTCTCGATCTTTGATGTTGCTACTCTTAGAGGCTTGTTGACAGGTGTCATGTGGATAATAGTATTGCATGGGTATGTATATATAAAATTTAGTTTTTAAGTAAGATTTTCTATAATTTTTTTCGGCTTAGTCCATAATTAATTATGGTTAGAAGTTAAAGGCATGAATGGCGATTGTGGGGTCCGGGTGCGCGTTGTGGCCTTCCGGTTTGGATCGTAACAAACTTGGTATTATAGCATGTCTGTCCTAGGGAGAGTACAAGCCGTGTCTAGTAGATTCTTGTTTATGAGTATGTTATGCACCATACTTATAAGCAAGAGGTTGACTAACATTTAGGGATGATTTCTATTCTTTCATCTCATAAATCGTGCAAGTAGAGCTGAGTTATCAGTATTTTATTCCTAATCAGTCTCATATTTACAATTTCAACAATGCCTACCGTAAGGAATAAGTCCAAGAGTATGAGGGAGTTGGATACGGCTACGGGCGAAGGTACAAACTGATTGCCACCCACTAGCGAGGGCCAGATTGAGACCCTCAGTGCAACACATGTGTATGATTCTCCGCCGCCACCATCGGCGAGAGTAGTGAGTCAGCACTTCAATACCTCCACTCGCTACTCTAGCTGATGATCTTGATATGTGGAGTGTGGTACAACTATTTCCACGATTGGTAGGCGCTCATGCCTAATGTTAGGTTCCAGTCCTATGGATAGAGCTACTAGCACGAGAGCTCAATATATCATTAATCTAGATCCTTCGATATTCACGGGATCAGACTTGAACGCAGACCTGCAATTTTTTTTGGGTCAGGTACAACGTACTTTGCGGGTAATGAATGCAACTAATATTGAGTCAGTAAAGTTTATTCCCTACAGACTACGGGATGTTGCGGTGACTTGGTATGAGACGTGGGATTAATCTAGGGGACCTCGTTCTCCACCAGCAGGATGGAGAGAATTTCCAGAGGCCTTCTTACAACATTTTCTGCTAGTCTAACTTCGAAGGGCCAGACAAGATAGGTTCCTACGTCTTGAGCATGGCAACATGAGAATTAGAGAATACAGCTTGCAGTTTAATTTCTTGGCCCGATATTTTGACGATTGTAGCGGAGATGAGTGACTGAGTACATAGGTTTGTTACCGGTTTAGGGTCGCATTTGGTCAACGAGTGTACTATGGATTCTTTGAATCCGAGTATGGATATTGTTCAAATTCAGGATTATGCATAGAACTTGAAAGATCGCCAGAGGCAACATCAATAATGTGATAAGGTCCAGCATAAGAGGGCCAGATCCCGTCGGCGACGTGAGAGATTTCAGAGATGGGCCCAGGCCACAACCTTATGGACACCCATCTTATACGGTAGCTAGTGCATCATTGTCTTTTTCAAGGTCTAGGGTTGACCAGTTTGTTCAATCGGGACCAGGTCAGGGTTCACAAGTGTCATGATCTTATTATAGAGAAAATTCTATTCAGAGGAGGCCATCATTGATTCGATGTGAACAGTGTGGTAAGACCCATCTAGGACCTGCCGACAAGGAAAAAATATGTGTTATTTATATGGTGAACCTGGTCATGTTATGCGAGACTGTTCGACAGGAAGAGAAGGTGCTAAAGTCCAGCTGGTCGAATCTGCAGTGGCTTCATCATAGTAGATATCATACGGGTCGAGGAAGAGGTAGGGGCCAGAACCGTACTATGACATGATCAGAAGTCCTCACCTGACGTTATTGAGGTATATTATCAGTCTTTTCACATGATGTTTATGCATTGTTAGATCCAGACTCCAATCTATTATATATCACTCCTTTTATTGCCAGTAAATTTGCCTAAGGTGATAAGATATCCATTTGTGGCATCTACAGTTGGTGAGTTGGTAGTTGCTAGATGGATCTATCAAAATTGTGTAGTATTCAGACTCTAGTGGATTTGGTGGAACTAAAGCTAGCTGATTTTGATCTTATTATTATGGGCATGGACTGACTAGCATCATACTACGCTAATGTTGATTGCCGAACAATGATTGTTAAATTTCAATTCTCAGGCAAATCGGTTCTTGAATGGAAGGGTAATACGACCGTGGGAAAAAAAGAGGTTGTATTTTTGGGCTACATAACGGGGATCAGATACGTCACTCCGACATTCGATGACATATGTTTCTAAGGGGGGAAAGATATAACATCCCATATTTTCGGGTCATAGTTTGAACCGCTAGGTGTATAAAAATCGCTAGGAGTGTGTAAATAGACCCGAGCGTTGGAAAATTATTGGTCATATTTATGTATGCTTATAAATAGGTTAGCATATAAAAGGATAAAACCCCGAGATAATCTTGGACGTAAGAAGTGTGACGACGGGAATTGAAAATAAATTTGAGATGCGCATAAGTATATTATGGACTAGTGTCATATTACAAAATTATGACATTGAGTATATGGAGATTTTATAAGTTATTAAGATTTAAGTGAATTGGGATTACAAAATTTATAAATTGCGGGGATAATTACGTGTCACATGGTGACAACAACTCCACTAATGTGCAATCAAGTGACGTGTCGTGTTCAAACCGTTAGTATGCATGCAAGTGGGAGAGGTGTTATGTGTTAATAGTGAGTGAATTAGGAAATTCTTATTAGAGTTAGACGTGCTAAGCTAATAGGTTATATACCAATTGATTCTAATTCCTTAGAATTTTGTGTTATACGACCAGGACATTGCTACACCCTTTATGTTACCATTAGGTACATGCCATACATTCTCTTTTAGAAGAATAAAATAATATTATACAACATAGCAAAAAAAATTCTCCATTTATTAAAGGCAAAATCCAGAGAACATTCCTTCCAAAATGTCTCAATCAAAACCCAATTCTCTTTCTCTAAGTGCTTGAATTCAGCTTCAATTAATGGATATCCAAAAGTTGAGACTGATTCTTTGGGGTTGAAGGAGAAACTGGCCAGTTATACTCTTGAAACAAAAATAGTTTGCAAATATTATTCCAGCAATATTCCAGTAGGTAATTAGTAAAAAGGGGATGGTTCTGTTATTGTTCGAGGTATTAAGGCAAATTATTTCTTTCTTTTGGCATGTTCCATGTAATGAAAATAACCGTGATATTGTTTCATAATTTATTCTACTCCTAGTAGTTAAGAAATGTTCATATTATTGATTCCTATGTTGAAAGCATGTCTAAAAAGGTTTCTAAGTCCTTATTGAGGCACACAGAAAATATGTTGATATTTGCAACTTTAGCCGAAGTTACAAGGAGATTATGTCACTCAGGGTATTTTTATTATCATTAATATATTTTCATTTGCATTGCATTCATGTTTTACCCGAGACTATATATTAGGGATGAGAAATGAAATACGCAGACCACCTGATCAGCTGAGATATGATAATGATAAAGCCTGTGTGGCTTAATATGAAGGAAGATGCTTGATGAAGGACCAATATATATATATATATATATGATTGGGAAGAAAGATGCCCTTGTGTGACCAATATATATGCATTACCGCATTTGCATAACATTTAAACATATTATGCCCACAGAGGTCGATATGAAATGATGCCCACATCGGCTGTTATGGTTAGGAAGATACCCAATGGGGCCAATTTATATGTATACCGCATTGTGCATGGCATTTAGGCAATGTATTAGATCCTCATAAATATGTATTGTTGCTCAGTTGTTCCTGTTTCAGTTGTTGGTATATCCTTGTTATGCTATTATTGTTACACCCCGGAATTCCAGGATATGTTTATAAGAACGTACGTAAGAACTCAAATGTTAATGTTTGAGACTAGTAAAAATTTATCGAAATTATGGAATTGTTGGAAAACGAAATATTGCGACGAATGGGAGGGTGACACGTGTCACCCCCCTTTGTTGATCTTGGACGATTTGGACATGGATAAAATGGTCATTTGACCATAATTGAGATGACCAAGTCTTGCTAAGTCTAAGAGCTTGATATTGTTGACTTAGTCAAGGGCCACTTGGATTGATCTTTTAGTAGATTGGATCCAAACCATCCATATGTATTAATCTTGACCCTCCATGTTGTTATATAGTAACACTAGTAGCAATACTAGTTCCCACACTTAGAAATTTTTTCAAGAATCTTGTTCTTCACTAAGGGTTGCTCTCGGGTTTGGGCACATTTACAAGACAAAAATTTTCGTTTGTTGATCAATAGTCTCCACACTTTAAACCAAGGTTCCTAAGGGTATTGTAAGGGTATTTCAATAGAAAGATCCCGGAAAAATATCGTTTTCGTATTAGTCGCAAGGTGAAAACCTAGTCACTTTCCTAGGTTTGGATTGGAAGTTAAAGGAAAGTTGTTTGTGATCTTTTAAGGGCTTCAAGTGGCGGATTGGAGTGTCAAGGAGAGACTCTAAGTTGCTAGGGAGCGACTTCGGATCTTGAAGTGGATTAAGACTCGTTAAGGTAACAATTTTGTTCTCTTAAGTGTTATAAGATTACATATTGTTGTAGCCTTACATCTTAACTAGCATGAAGTATATGTATTAAAGATTGATAAGTGGTATGGATAGTAGAAGCCTATAGCTGAATGACATTCTAGCCATTTGAAATTGTAATACAATTTGGTCGATAATTAGAATCGTCGCATGTTTACCTACTTGAGGATTGTAGTAGTTATACTCGATTGCGGCTTGATAACATGTTATACTAAACAACTTGGATTGAAAAGGAATTTGTATTGTTGTCCCTCAAATTTCCGAATGTGACTTTGTCTTTTGGACTAGTTTGATATCAATTGTGGGGCGGAATTTTACACGTCTTGTTAGGTGTGTAATCCCCTATTGTTAACTACATTGTTGAGCCTTAAATGTGGTGTGTTTTACTATTGAATTCGGGCCTTGAAAAAGGTGGAAAAGTATGTAGAAACAAAGGAAGTGATGTCCGATTTTCCGTAGAATTTAGTGACTTTTACACTTAGAATATTCTACGTTGAAGCTAGAAGTTAATATACGTATTATGGTCATTATAGGTTGACATACTACGTACGACATATTGGACTTAGCAAGTGGATTGAACCGAAGAGGTATGTGGAACTTTCTTATCTCTTGAGCATGAATAGTTGTAAACGTATAGTACGGTATACGCACGCGATTTGAATGGATTTAGTTCATTTGATAGCCTTGACTTGTTTTTCCAAGTTGGTTGAGTTAGAGAATTAACTCACTCGTTTTTAAAGGATAGAAATGCCTTGGTTTCAAAAGCATAAGGTGGGTTAATAACCTTATGAGAAGTAAAAAGAATGGTTTATTCTAATAAGGTAGACAAGGATTTCTTGACTTGAAAATGTATAGAATACTTGATTTGGAAAGTATAGATTCCTTGAGCTATTCTAAAGTTAAGAAACTTGATTACTAAAGTTAAGAGACTTAAAGTATTTTGAAAGTATATGATACTTGTTTTGTTTGGAAAGTTTAAGTCTCTAGGTTATAAAGAAAAATGTAAGTATCTAAGGTATAAAGCTAGTATAACGGCTTTATGGGAAGTTGGTTATAATAGCTTTATAGAAAGTTAAAAAGAGTGGTTTACTCTAAGTAATGTAAGTAATGATAAATGACTTGAATTAATGAAAGGCAAATTGATTTGAAGGCATCAATTGCTTAAGGTTTTAAAAGAAAGAAGTCACTTGATTTAGAAGCCTATAAATATATTTCTAAAAGGTATTGTGACTTGTCTTGAAAAGTAGATATGACTTGATACTACGGTTATTAGTATCTTGGAAGTTTTATATGAAAAGAGTCATTTTAAAAGAGTAGAAGTACGTAGTACTTTGGGTTAAATTCCCGGATTTTATAATGACATGTTAGTGCCTTAAGTAAACTAAAATGAGAGTGTGCATGAATAAGACTAATAAGAAGTTAGGGGGATTTCTTAACTCGCTTATGTTATGTATGATAAGCCGGTGGTGTTTATGTTATGTATGATAGCCGGTTGTGCTAGGTTATGTTATTCTTACGGGGTCATTCTGCTTGGCATTTGCATATTCGTGAATTTGCTACCCATGACGCGAGGAATACCTCGCGAGTCCGTAGGGCTTATGCGGGTGAAATAGTCCTACGCGGGCGACCAGTCCTATGCGAGGAAATTACCTCACGCGGTCCACACGACCTATGCAGCGGATACGCCTATGCGGCGAAGTTACCTCACGCGGTCCATACGACCTTGCGGTGAAATAGTCCCGTGAGTAGGATCGCTAATGATATCGCGCGGGTGGTCCTACTTTGATCACGAGCCTCCTATTTTTATGCAGAAAGTATACTCTTGTTTACTCTCATTGTTAGTAAGGCACGATTAATCGTTAATTGAGTTATCATACGTGTCTCCACTTTATTTCGACTTATGATTTCATTACGATTTTCGCCACATATTTGGTACATGTCAGATCGACTCCTTCGGGCCGCTCATGCCGCAAGTAGAGTATACATGTTGCTGATCCTCACTCTTAGGATCACTGTTCAGCTGTTGAGAAGCTCCTTTACTTCGGAGGCTTATCCCTGGTATTGTCGGTTGTTGTACATTCAGAGGTACGTCGGGGCCCTGTCCCGCCACAGTTGTTATTCTTAGAGGTCTGTACTCACATTTGTGGTTTGGGTTGTAAGAACAGAGATGTACTGTGTTATTTTTGTATTATGTATATGTTACGGAAGGTGGCCTTATCGGCTAGCCTGTTGATGTATATTGTCTAAGTATTTTTTTATGAGTTGTGTATATTCCGCTTCTATTCTCTGATGTATACCTGAAAGGGGTGCCCAGGTAGGGCACCAGTCGCGGGCCCGGGGTCGGGTCGTGACAATTATTCATGCCTAAGATACTCAGTACATCAGTCGTACTGAAGTCCCTTTTGTCGGGGGACACTGTGTTTCATGCCAGAAGGTTCACATAGACAGGACGACGGTCAATGTTAGTAGATTGCGGATTCAACGAATTTTTGGAGAACTCCCTTTATTTCGGAGTGTTGGTCTAATTTTTGTACGGTACAATTTTTCTTGTATATACGGGTATAGCGGGGCCCTGTCCTGACCTTTGATGTTTCTACTCTTAGAGGCTTGTATACAGATGTCCTGTGGATAGTAGTCTTATATGGGTATGTATATATAAAAGATTTTTTTTAAGTAAGATTTTCTATAATCTGTTTCGGCTTAGTCCATAATTAATTATGATTAGATGTTAAATGTACGAATGACGGTTCCCGGCAGGTGGGGTTCGGGTGCCTGTTGCGTCCCTCCAGTTTGGGTCGTGACACCTAGCATCGGGAGTCATAAGCAACAATCATGGCTAGCATAACCCACATAACAATTGTCAAACAAATCATATGTGGATTTATCACCACCTTCAATGCCGGAAGGCCCATATACATATGTTGACGACTATTATACTATATATACACGCCTCTAATCAGAGTCTTTAAAAGTTAATCATCACCTACCTCGAAGACCGAGCATGCACCACGAACCCTCAAGCTAATTCCTTCCCTTTTCGGAGTGCTTTTGAACAATCCAAGTCTATCAAGAATGAAACCTACATTAATATGCAATTTTATAGGTACCTAGATTGCCGTAAAAGAATTCGGGTTCTAGAAAGTCAACCTAAGACCCCGCTCCAAACGCTGAAGATCATCATTGTTACACTTCGTAATTTTAGGGCAATAAATTGAGAACGCAATTAAGAAAATATGATTCGAGTGTTGGAAGAAAAATATATTTACATATGCTAATACAAAGATTAGTATACAAAAGGATGTGATCCCGAAATAATTTTGGACCCAATGAGTGTGACGATGGGAATTGATTATAATAGTTGAACATTTTAAACTTTTCAGGATTTAAATGAAGTGGGGTCTAAAATTAATTAATTATGAGATTAATTTTAGTGGAGAGGATGATAAGTGGGAAATAGTGGACAAATTGTGGAGACTTGTGCCGCTCACGCGTGGAACAAGTGGCACAACACCATCATGCACCATTACATTTCAGTCCACATATTCCCATGACTCCACCCTTAGTTCGAAAACCACCCCTTCCAAATACCCCTTTTATTCTTCCTCCAACACATTTTTCTTGACCTCTATAGCTAAGTTGAAGACTAAATCAACTCCCCCTTCCAAGATTAAGTTCTTCTACTAAGTTCTAAGCCATGGTAAACTCCTCACCAACAGTGGATTCCGCAATGCTGGTCCGAAATCTTCTCTAGCAACTTTAGCTTTGGAGATGAGTGATTTTGAAGAAAAACATGTTAGTAAGATGGGTTTAAAGTTGTAAAGAATGCATGCATGTCATTGTAAGTTGAAGAAATGGTGAAAATTGAAGCAGTGGATACCGATGCAAGTAGGGTCTGTTTTAGCTAAGTTAAGGTAAGATTCTTCTTCTTATAGAGTAATTAGAAGTTAAATGATGTTGTAATTAAGAGATGAACTCGTGTTAATAGAAATTAGAAGTAAAAAATGCATGTGATTGTTTTGGTGTTGTAGTTGAGCCGATTTGGAGCTATTTTAATTACATTGGGTTTGATTGTTGTTGTTGTTTTCATGGTCATTGATTACATGTTAAAAGTGAAGGAAACTTGATATTTAAGTTGTAGTTGTTTATATGAAATTTTTGAACTATGAATTGGATTTTAAGGAATTATGAGAAGTGCTACGGAACTATGTTCTTATGGATTAGATGTCCATTAAATCGTTGGGCATTGTTGTATTGTATTTAGGGGTTGTTCTTGTTGAGTTAGAATGCTGGAATTTTAGTTATGAAATGCATGTACATTGTGGTAGTTGCTAATATATGTCCTAAAGGAATTAAGATGTAGAAATGTGTTATGTTGCAAACTATAAGACGAACTTGCCGCTCGATACACCACCAATTGCACTCTCGTTGTTGTTGGAGTATGGATTGTTCTTAAGGGCTGTTTTAATATGGTTAAAGGGGCTGGATTAACATGAGAAATAGATGTATTAATCAACTTGGTTGCTGTGGTTGTTGTAGTCCATGGATGTAAAGAGAAAGAATGTATAACAATGGTGTATATAGGGTATATATGACTGATTTTACTATATCCTTGAAGACGTGTCTTTTTATTGATGTTATCGACCTTGTTGAGAATTGCGGATGTGTGTATACATAGGGGAAGTGCTGCCCAATTTTTTACATAAAATGAGTTATCATTCGATATATAACGTATACTAGTAATCATAGAGTTGACGGACATTTGATGATTTATTTATAGCTATAATTATAGATGCTAACTAAGTTATTTTACTTTAATTCAGATATGGTGGAGATAGGGCTTCCAAATCTCCTCGACTATCCGCTCGCTTTACTCGTTAATGCAAATAATTAAGGTTCTTCTTCTATGTTGAGATAGCAAGTTAACTAAGCCGTTTTATACTCTTGTTAAGGTAATATAAACACTCAATCCCAATGTAGAACCCTTCTATCTTTCGATGACAAGATTGACTACAAAGGAGGATTAAGAGCAATAACCTATTAAGCTACACAAGTATCGGGGTACTTTCGCCTACGATTTAAACCTATGTTTATTCAACTATAGCATATTCACAATCTCCCATTTCGGATTTCGATTAGAAATCATATAAGTGATGATAATTAGTGATCAATTAATTACCAAGCAATCAAAACAATTATTGAATAAATCTCAACAATAATAAGAAGAAACCAAAATCTTGCATTAATTCATAAAACGAGGTTCAAGCGATTCGACATGAAAAACCCTAAATTAAGTTAGTTCCTAGCCATATACATGTCAAGAACTAAAATAGTATCCAACATATACTAGAAAGAAATAAAGTAAAGAATAAGAAATTACTCAAAAATAAGTCTCCAATCTTGATCTAATGTTGTGATGAATGGTAAGGTGTGGAACTCCTCAAAACTGACCTAAAAGGCCCTATTTATATCCCTCAAAACGTGTAAAACCTTTTCATTCTTTGCCTTGGCCCAATCCTATTCGGATCTGTCAAATTTCCCGCGTCGGCGCCGAATCTTCTGCGGCTGGTCTGCTTCTTGGGCGCGGTGGCCCCGTTACTGCTGATGGTCTGGCGTCACGGCGCCGCCCTGTTTCTCGCCCGGGTTGCCAACTTTTCAGCTTTTTGAGCTCTGGAACCTCTGTTTCTGCCCTCTTTTCGTTCCTTCTCGCCAATGTGTCACTTTAAACCACTGTGACTCAAAAGAAAGAAAATCTATCCTAACACGACACATATTTGTACAAAAATGGGCAAAAGACTAACTAAAAATGACTCAAAAGGTGTATATAAAATACACCGATCAAACACCCCCAAACTTAACATTTGCTCGCCCTCGAGTAAAGATCAAAAATAGAAACAAAGACACGAAAGAAAAGAAAATAAAATGACTCAAAGACATTGATCAATTTGCTGCATCATTGTTACTTAGAAAAGCATGAAGGTTAGTAGAATAATATGCAGAAACATATATCATGGATTTTTAGCATTCTAAACACATCAAGTCAGATATTTCCCAAATTCAATTTAATCATGCTCAATCGAAGTAAGAATACCTAACTATGCATGTTAATTTCCAAATCCTATGACATGTTTACTTGTTATTCTCCACTAATCATGGATACACACATTAGAGATCTTCAGGGCTTTTCAGGGTTGTAATGTAGGCTTAGGCAGGGGTAGGTAAAAATAGGCTTTTAGGCTCAATCTTATGTACCATAAGCTCTTTTGCTTTCGATTCTTCCCTTTTTTTTGATTTTCTTTTTAACCTCATACCTATCTTTCCCCTCTTTTGTTTTGAGAGAATAATGTGTCTGATGAATAGTAGGCACCCCCAAACTTAGGCTTTTGCCTATTTATGATTACTTTTCATTGGGGTGCATCAAAATTGTTCACTCTCTTTTTGTCTCTTTTAAACACTTTATATTCCAAACACATCAATTTCTTCACTTATGACACAAGTATGGAATTATAGGGTGTCAAAGAAAGATCTTATTTTTAGGCTCAAAGGGGCTGACTAGGGATACAATTTTAATGTCAGGGATAGGTAAAAAATTGATAAGAAAGGGCTAACAACGAAATGCCTGAATCATCTCTCTGACATGCATATCCTAATTATTTCGCCTCAAATAGCAAGCAAACAGACACATAGGTTTAATCATTAACAATGCATAAATCAAGCAAGTTACCCCAAATAGCTTGATTTCATGAATTTTTGGCATATCTAACCTAAGTATTCAGATGGTTGCTTCTAATTCCATTACATTATTCAACTTTACTTCACTAGGCGTTTCAAGTAACTACAACATGCATGATCATAAAAAAAGGACTCAAATAAACATAGAAAATCACACAAAAAGACTAAAAAACACATCAAAAATAACTAAGAACTCCCCCCAAACTTAAATCACACATTGTCCCTAATGTGTGCAAGACTCAAAAATAAAAGAAAAATGGGACAACTTACAAACTTGGTTTAAAATGGTGGCGGCGGCGGCGGATAATGCATGGACCACTGGTTGAACAAAGAACTCATCTCATCAAATCACTGGTTCAACTGTTGTTGCTCATGTCTTATTTCTTGCTGTCCCTGCCTCAGGTCCTGTTGAACCTTGTATCATTGTGTCAAAACTCTGCATCATCCTCCGCTGGTTCATGAGTAATTGCTCCATCATAGGCACCGGAGGTTTTAATTCCAGGGGCTGCTGGCGGCTGCTACCTGCCTCATGTTGAGCCTCCGTCTCAGGCTCATCCTCATCTATGACAGCCTCTGCTGCTGGTGGTGGTGGTGGTGCTGGTATCCTTCTTGCTGCTGCTGGAGGAACTGGTTCTGGGAAGGCATGCACCCATATGTCACAGGAGGTTGGCCCTTCTCATATGTATCAGTAGCTAGGATTGAGACTCCATGTCTAGAACATAAACTGCAAATAAGTGATCCGTGTCCCAACCCACCTGTAGTGACCAAACTACTGGTTTCTCCAATGTTCTGCAATATCTCCTTCCCAACATCAATCGTCTTCCATTCCATGATTCCATATATCATCTTTATTCTATCCGCTGGCACTCTGGTGAAGTGCGTCGATGGAATCAAAGTGACATCGATTTAAATATAATCAACCCTTGGCTGTTTTGTTGAACTGACATCTGCTCAGTCCTCTTGATCCATTTCGTGCAATATCATACTCATCCCCAGTGTATCATAATGTGATTGCGACAATGTCCCAATCGATGTTGTTGGCATCTCTAGACCAAGTTCTGAAATAGCTTCGATTATCGCCTCTTTCTTCAACATCAGTTGTTCTTAATAGCTCATTCACCATCTCAGCCGTCACAGGCACATACTGTCCTCTCACAAAACATCTATCATTTACCCGTTCCAGAAAGTTAGCATAGAATTCTTTTACCATTACAGTGTTATGTGGTACTATTCTTTCCGGATTAACAAATCTCTTCCACCTAATGACCTCTATCATTGCCCGAATAGGCTCATAGACATCGCCATCCTCAAATAACTCCCTTTGATACTCCATTCCTCGCTCAGGTATCAAGGGTCTAGTACTAAGTTTTTAATATCTTTCTTCTGCTTTTTGACTAACAAACCTAGTAGTGTCATATTGTGGAACGGAGGCGGATGTGGAAGCTCTCTTTTTTCTGGCAGACATTTTGGAAAATTTTCAGCAGCATTTCCTCTGTTTCAGTGATATTACCCAGCAACTTTCAATCACACCAATCAACACACAATTGATTTAATTTGGTTATCATACAATCATGCCATAGGAGTTAGAGAGACGTTTCTCCCGCTAAGCGAAAATGCTCTCAACGTTTTCCTTAGTTGCTCCTTTCGGTTTACCCCTCTCTTTTTGATTCATCATTGTTTCTTACTTAATTGAAGTTTAATGTTCATGACATGAGAAAGACAAAGCGATTTACACGTTCTAACAATGATTCAGGTGGATCCAGTGGTTCTACGAAGTCTAAAACCAAGAGAAAGAAAAAGAATGGTGGAAGCCCAACCATTGTTAAAGAAAACTTAATTCCGGATCCCACGGTGTTAGTGCACGTTACACCTGACATGCGCATTCCATGTGAACATGTGGTGGATGATACTACACTGCAAAGGATACATGAATGGGGGAAAAGTATGGATGCCGAAAGCTTGGATAGAAATATGTTCGAAGGTGGTGAGTTTCTTGCTCTTTTGTTATCGAACCGGTATTGTCTACTCCAACCATTGCTCTAGGAGTGGCTACAAAGGGTTCATGTAATACTGTCCACAAGTTCAATGGTAATGCATCTACAGATTCTCCTGGTGATGCTATGGAAGATCCAACTGCTAAGGACACTCCATTCCCCCCTAATGATGTCGGATCTGAGACGGGTCGATTGGTAAGTTCTGTGGTTAGAGCGGGTCAACAGGGTGACCACGGGGCTAAGATAATCTCATCACATCAGGGAGGATTGCTCAGGCCAGCCGGAAAAGATAGAGTTTCTAGGCCAAGAATTGTAAACGATAAGACTTTGCATGATGGTATCCTCGGGTCAAAATCGGGTCAGGTAACGGGTCAAATGACGGAGGCGGGCCAGGAGAGAGTCCATGGGTCTAAGGTAGATACCACTACTCGTGGTACAATGCAGGTTGGGATTACCGAAGGGTCATCTACTCCCAAGAAGCCTAGTAACTCACTTGAATTTATTAGCGCGGGAGCCAAAGGGTCACTTCACTTAAAGGGGCAGCATGCTACGAATTCAATGGATGTCAATAATAAGTATTTCCCCACCTTATCCAGCTTACTTAGCGGACTTCAACAAAAGAATACTAAAGGCACGTTTTCCTTTACTTCATCATTGGGTATTGGTAACGCTATTAATGGTCCACTTCTCTCCTCCTCAAATTCATCACAACTACCCGGAATTCAAGATGGCCCTCCCTCTCCTCCAGCCAAATCTTCACCATCACCCGGAATGCAAAAAAATTTCCCAAATCTTCCAAATGGCACACGTATCCTATCTCCTACTGCGGGTACAAGCTCTTCACCCCCTAATCCTACCCCTCCTTCACCACAACACGAGAGGCAAACAGGCAATTTGTCCACAAATGAATCTAGTGATCATCAAGTGATTCCACCCGCGGGAGCAACAAATGAAGAGGTACCCCCTAATCAACGCAAAAGTTCTAATCTGGTAAAGAAAACCTATGTGGGAGTCTTTGCGGGTACCAGACTTGAAGCCAAGGGAATGAAGTTACAATTTATTGAACAACAAGGAGAAGATGTAGAACTTGAAGCTACGGATGAAGTCCCTTTCATTGAAACCTGGGGCTATTGTCTGATTGATTGCTTCACGGGTCCTTTCCCAGGACGAGATGCATTGAATTCTATTGTGAAGGGTTGGGGAGTGAAGTGTCGTATCATCCCTTATGGCAAAGGATGGACAATCTTCAAATTCATGATGGAGGAAGAACGCACGAATGTACTTCATGGAGGCCCGTATATGGTCTTTGGGAAAACTATGATGTTAAAACCAATTGATAAGGGAGTATTATTAACCGATGACCTATTCATGGACATTCCAATCTGGGTCACATTACATGTCATCCCTCTCTCGGTTTAGAGCGCATCAGGCCTTAGCAAGATTGCTTCACGTGTGGGGAAGCCTCTGTACACAGACCAATTTACCAATGAGAGGTCTAAAATGAACTATGCAAGAGTCTTAGTGGAAGTGGATCTTAGCAAGGAACCGGTTGTGGAGTTTGGAGTTAAACTTCCCGATAATAGAAAATATATACAAAAGGTGAAATATGAGAATTACCCTGATTTTTGTTACCACTGCACTTCTTTTGGCCACAATCATTTGAAGTGTAGAAAATTGATGCAAGACACCACCTCTAAAGAAGCTCTGAAAACTCATAATCCAGAGGTATCGCCTAGCAATGGGGACATACCTACGGGTTCGAGTGTTGCCACTGGTACGGGTCAAACCGGTCCCTCTTGCCCTGACCCACCACATGTTCAGCATCCCGTGAGTAGTGAGAGTATGATGGATATAGAAAAAAGTGTTCAAATTCTACCCCATATTCCCGGAAGTGTGGGAGAAGCTCTGGACTTTGGAATTCTTTCGGTTGCAGGACAACTTGATCCATCCCGTTTGCGGGAAACTCATGAGGGGTCCTCTAACCATCCCCCCTATAATGGTATTGCGCTTTATGATAGGCTGGGGATTGCGACAAGCCAAGCTGATGTTAACAAGACACTAGACCCGCAAACTCTACTAGATGGGACAACTTTTGAGGGTACTACAGATGTATCCAATTACGCATTGCGTTGCATGAACTTTGAACGTGGGAAAAATAGCCTGGTCGAGCCCTCTGTCTTGACTTTTAACAACAAGGATGAGGGATGGAAAGAAGTTACTTCAAGGAAGAACACGCCAAAGGGTCATAACATAGTGAAGAATGTGAAGCGCGGAGGTGCTCCTAAAACCTCATTTGTTGCTAAATGAAAGTACTTTGTTGGAATGTCCGGGGTCTTTGTGGACAACGGGATAGGGCAACCACACAAGCTCTAGTGTGTAAGCTTGCAAAACAACATGACGTAGCATTGGTTTGTTTAATAGAAACTAAGTTCTCTCATGCAC
This sequence comes from Przewalskia tangutica, assembly GCA_029844215.1. Classification (NCBI taxonomy): domain Eukaryota; kingdom Viridiplantae; phylum Streptophyta; class Magnoliopsida; order Solanales; family Solanaceae; genus Przewalskia; species Przewalskia tangutica. The sequence goes on along the minus strand of CM056739.1, from coordinate 16,103,400 downwards.
GGATGAACTCTTTTTCGTCTCAAAGATTCTTAGGTTGGAAATTTTTCTCTAACATTGATTTCATTGATGGTGGAAGAATGCTAGTACTTTGGGACCCCGCTAGAGTTAGTTGCGACGTGCTTGGAATGGACTCTCAACATATTCATGTCCAAGCACAATGTAATATAATCCAAGTGTCCTTTCTTGCTACATTTGTGTATCCGGTCTATAGTATTCCGGAAAGAAGAAAGCTTTGGCATTATCTCACCCACTTGGGCACTGGTATTGTCAAACCTTGAATGATAATTGGTGATTTTAACACTTATTGATACCCTCATGATAAGGCCGGTGGTCCACCTCTCACGCCTTATGCACTTCGGGACCTTGGAGAATTTAGAATGGCTCATGGACTTGATGACACTCCTTCCTCCGGTTCTTTCTACACTTGGACGAATGGTTCTATATGGTCCAAGCTTGATAGAGTTTTGACGAATCAGCATTGGATCGATTTGAATCTAGAATGCTCGGCCAACTTCTTGCCTATGGAACCAGTCTCGAATCATTGTCCCGTGATAGCTTCGGTGATTGCATCTTCTAATATTGGAAAGCGACCATTCAAGTTCATGAACATGTGGCTCTCACATCCTTCCTTTGAGGGCATTTTGTCTTCATGTTGGAGGAAGCGGGTATTGGGATCTTCCCAATTCATATTGGTCACAAAATTGAAGTCTTTGAAGAAGTCATTGAGAGAATTGAACACTAGTGAATTCGGTAGCATTGCTCAAAGAGCAAATGCGGCAAACATTGAGTTCAAGGAGGCTATAAATCCGCATATGGATGATCCATTTGATGAAGAATTGAAAGCTAATGTCAAGTCCCTAAGAGCTAGAGCAAACCACTTGCTTGAATCCGAGAGGCACTTCATAAGACAAAAGTCGAGACAAAAACACTTGATTGAGAGTGATAGGTGCTCTAAATACTTTCACAGTTTGATCAAGAGGAGTAATGTTAAGAATTCAATAAACTATCTTGTTAAGGACAACGGAACTACCACAACCTCTTCCAGGGAAGTATAAGAAATGCTTGTTGATTTTTATAAAGAGCTTCTAGGATCATCTCGGCCCTCAACCGACGTTGATCCCGTGGTACTTGATTGTGGTCCAAAGCTAGGGGAGGATGATGGTCTATTCCTATTGCATCCTATCTCTCCGAATGAGGTTTGGGATGTTCTCTCCGATATTGGCAATGACAAAGCACCTTGCCCGGATGGATTTCCAGCCGCCTTCTTCAAGCAAAGATGGAGCGATGTGGGACATGATGCAGTGAGGAGTATACAAGAGTTCTTCTCATCTGGAGTCCTATTGAAGAAAGTGAATCATACCATTCTTACCCTACTGCCCAAAATTGACCGGGACCCCAAGGTAAGTGACTTTAGGCCTATCGGGTTGACCAATGTGGTCTACAAGATCATAACAAAGATTTTAGCTAACCGGATGGCAATGTTTCTTCCTGCACTTGTCGATAAGTGCCAATGAGCTTTTGTGAAAGAAAGGAATATGTAGGATAATGTCTTTATTGCTCAAGAACTTGTGAAAGGTTTTAATAGAACTAGATCTTCCCCAAGGTGCATGCTTATGGTGGATCTACGGAAAGCTTTTGATACGGTCCTTTGGAGTTTCCTTGAATCAGTGCTAAGAGGTCTCAAGTTTCCAGACAGATTTGTTAGATGGATTATGGAGTGTGTTAGTTCTACCTCTTTCTCTCTTTCCATCAATGGAGAGATACATGGCTATTTTGCGGGAAAACGTGGCTTAAGGCAAGGTGATCCTATGTCTCCTACACTTTTTATCCTTTGCATTGAATACCTTTCTAGAATGCTTAAGCTGAGGACTTCGGCTAGAAGGTTTTCTTACCATCCTAAGTGTCAAAGGTTAGGCATCACTCACCTTGCATTTGCGGATGATCTCATGCTCTTTGCCAAAGGGGATGTAGCTTCGGTTGGTGTTCTTATGGAATGTCTTGAAGAGTTAGAGGCGGTTTCCGGCCTATCGTTAAATCCTTCCAAGTCTTTTAACTACTTAGCAGGAGTGCAAGGTACAATTCGAGACATGATCTTGGCTAGAGTTGGTTTCTCGTTAGGTGCTTTTCCCGTACGGTACTTAGGGGTCCCTTTGTCCCCAATATATGTCTCGCTGGATTAGTTTGCTCCATTCACTAATGCAATCTCGGGGTACATTCAGAAATGAGGACATCACTCTCTTTCTTATGCGGGGAAACTGGAACTAATCAAATCGGTTATTCAGGGTGTCGAGAGATTTTGGTTTCGGGCACTTCCTATACACTCCTCGGTTCTCAACAAGGTACGCTCGACTTGCATCCAGTTCTTATGGGGTGGTAAGCCACCGAGAGTCTCCTAGGATGAGATTTGTGTGAATCAGTCTGAAGGAGGCTTGGGTCTTATGAACATCAAAGTGTGGAATCACGCCTTACTCTCCCGGACCATCTGGCTAATTCACACTAATGCGGATTCCTTATGAGTTCAATGGATTAATAGCTACTACTTGAAAGGCCAATCTATTTGGGACTATGAGGTACGTACTAGGGATTCACCTTTATTCAAGAAACTTTGTGGCATTCGAGATGCTTTTAAAAACATCTTTGGTAATCAAGGAAATACAATTGCTGGCTTGGAGAAGTGTTGCACCAATGGAAGACTTGATACCGGTCTTGTTTATGAGGTCTTGCGCACCCCTCGAGAGCGTAAGCTTTGGATGTCCCAAATTTGGAAGGACTTCATTCCTCCCGAATTCTCGTTCACGGTATGGCTCACTTGCAGGAAACGCCTGGCCACCAAAGACACTCTCCTCTATCTCAACTTAGAGGATAAGACTTGCGAATTTTGCAAGTGTGCTAATGAAACACGGGCACACCTCTTCTTTTCATGCCCCTACACTCACAAGATTTGGAAGCTTACTAGAGAATGGTTGGGAATTAGAAGAGAAATGAATACAATTGAAAGCTCACTCAAGTGGATCAAGAAAAAGTACCGCGGGAAAGGCATCCGATCCAAAGCCATCCTACTTGCTTTTTGTACAGTGGTGTACGAGATTTGAAGAACAAGAAATGCATTACTATTTGAGGGCACTAGTTTAACGGTGGATGACGTTATTGCAAAAGTTAGAACAACAATTTATAGAGTCCTTTATGATTTTATTCCCTCTTGTAACGTCACCTTTGAGTGAACGCCTCATCCCCTCTTCTTTTCTTGCATTGTGTCACATTGAGAATTGAGAACCCTCAATGATCGATTGTAGCTCCCGGTTTCTTTTTAGTAATAATATTTTCATTTACCCGGAAAAAAAAACAAATCAACACACAACGTAATCAGCAAAATACAACACCGTTCAACCCCCAAACTTCACTCAAATCACAGGTACAACACCCCACAATATCCACCCATAGAGCACATCCCCAAACTTATGAATTATCTCCCCTAATTGCTCTGAAAATTTCAAGAAAAGTGATGAAAGTTACCTTGGACGGTGTTTTTCAAAATTTTCTTGTTCCTAGTGATAGATTGAGGCAATGGAATGAGGGTTGTTGTTTGAAATGGTTAAGGGTTCAAGGAATTGAAGTACTTTGGTTGTGATTGAGTTTAGTTTGTGGAAGATTTTGAGTAATGGAGGCTGATTTCGTGGGCTGTGAGAGAATAAGGGTTTTGGGTTTTTGATTTGGAGAGGGGAAATCGAATTAGTGCTCTTTTAATTTCAGTTTTTCCGTTGCGGCGCCACGGCCCTGAGATTGGCGCCGTGGCGCCCAAACATCTGCGACCCTCTGAACTTCCGGCGGAGTGTCGCTCTGATTTAACGCCGCGACACCCAAACTTCAGAGACCTTCAGGACTTTCGGCGCCGCGACTCTCTGATTCGGCGCCGTGGCGCCCAACTTCCTGCGGCTTTCTGCATTCTCGACACCATGGACCTCTGCTGGGCGCCGTGGCGCCGAGCCGATTTCCTTCTCTCTCACGTTTTTCGTCCTCCACTTTTTAGCCCTGTACCTGTCATCACAACATGTAAACAATACCTTCCGTGAGACTGTTCTAACTAAAACTAAATTGCATAAAATTTAAAAAAAAAACCTTGGGTTTCCTCCCAAGTAGCGCTGTCTTTAACGTCTTTTAGCCGGACGCATGTTCCTTATCAAGAGGCATGGGGTAGCTTAACCCCATAGCCTACCCATTTCATAATCATTTTTCTCTTTCTCCTTCTGTTTTTCTTTTTCTCCTTTTTCTCAAGAGAAGGTTTAGCGTTGCTCACTTGTACTGGCGGACTGATTTCCTTTGCTTTGGCCTGTGTTGGCTCAACTGATGTGCTAACAGTGCTGGCTGCAAAACACTTGCTTATGACTGGGTGTTCAACGATATGTTTAAACACCTTGAACACCATCTCTTCATCCTTAACTCTGAGTGTCAGCTTGCCCTTTTCCACATCAATCAAGGATCTCCCAGTTGCCAAGAATGGTCTTCCCAAGATGATAGAGATTTTATCATCTTCCTCCATATCAAGGATGAGGATGTCTGCAGGAAAGAAGAATTTTCCCACCTTAACCAATATGTCTTCAATTATTCCCATGGGATGCACCACTGTCCTATCCGCCAACTGCAAGTTCATAGTGGTTGGTTTGTCTTCACCCAAACCCAACCTCTTGAAAACGGACAAGGGCATGAGAATTATGCTGGCCCCCAAATCACACAGGGCCCTGTTACATGTCACCCTACCAATTGTGCAAGGCAATGTGAAGCTCCGTGGATCCTTAAGCTTGGGGGGGCAGTTTCTTCTGCAAGATGACACTGCATTCCTCTGTCAATGCCACTGTCTCATACTCAGCTAGATTCTTCTTCTTTCCAAGGAATTTCCTTCATAAATTTGAAATAAGTAGGCATTTGCTCCAACGCCTCAATGAAAGGGATGTTAATGTGCAACTTTCTAAATACCTCCAAGAACTTGGAGAATTGCTTATCAACTGCTTTCCTTTGCAACCTCTGAGGGTAAGGAATCTTCTCTGTATATTCCTTCACAGGAACAGCTGGTGCCTTCTCTTAAATAGGGCGGTCCTCAGTAACCCCCTCCTTCTCTGCATCTATTCTCTGCTCAACTCTATGTTCTACCACATGCTGAGGTGTTGGCTGTTTTAGCTATTTCCCACTTTTCAGCTGCACCGCCTGACACTGCTCTCTGGGATTCATCTTTGTATTACTAGGAAGAGTGCCCTGTGGCCTGTTATTTTCCATCTTTGCAAGTTGTCCCACCTGCGTCTCTAAGTTCCTGATAGAGGATCTTGTTTCTTCCATGAACTGGGTTTGTGAATTCGTAAGTGTCAACAAGTGCCGCCGCAATTGGCCCGCTTTTCTTATGAGCGTGTCTCGAACTTTTGGGAAGGTGAGGCCTGGTTAAATGGTTGCTGATTTTGGTATTGGCCTCGGAACTGGTTATGTTTCCCTTGATCTCCCCTCCATGAAAAGTTAGGATGATTCCTCCACCCTGGATTGTAGGTATTTGAATAGGGGTTATTCTGGGGCCTTTGGTAATTCCCCACTGCCTAACATTCTGCTTGCTCAATAGGGATGTTGTTGGGGTCTGCTGATGGGCACCTATCAAAGGTATGAGGACCTTCACACATCTCACAACTCAGTGGCATCTGAACTGCATTCACTGACACTGTGTTCTGCTGCAGTTGTTTGGTCAAGAGACCAACCTGTGCATTTAACGATGTGATGGCATCGATCTCATGAACTCTTATCGCTCTCCTTCCACTTACCCCTCTATCATCTGTCATATGGTTATTGGTGGCCATGTCTTCTATCAAATCATGGGCCTCATGTGTTGTCTTCTTCATGAAGGTTCCACCTGCAGCTGCGTCAATGATGGTTCTTGTGGTCCCACTTAGCCCAATGTAGAAAATATGGACAAAATTCCACAACTCAATTTCTATGATATGGACACTTTCTCTGCAGATCTTTAAATCTCTCCCAAGCCTCATAGAGTGACTCTCCATCAGCCTGGTAAAAATTGTTCAGCTCTCCTATCAACTTAGCGGCTTTGGACGGTGGAAAGAACTTTGCCAAGAACTTCTGTGCCAACTCCTGCCATGTGAATATAGAATCTGTAGGCAGGGAATTCAACCAAACTTTTTCTCTATCCCTGAGTGAGAAGGGAAATAGCCCCAATCGGATGGCGTCGTCAGTAACGCCATTATACTTGAAAGTTGCACACAACTCCAAGAAATTTGCTATGTGCATATGAGGGTCTTCAGATGGCAACCCTCCGAATTGAACTGTATTATGCACCATACTCAGGATCGCATGCTTGATTTCGAAATTATTTGCTCCTATTGTTGGGAGCCTGATGCAAGTCTGTGCTCCATTCACCCTTGGCAGCACATAATCTCCCAAGCTTCTCTCGGCTTGGACCTAGACCCTTTCTTCCAGATCCATTGGTAACCTCGGGGGCATCCTCTGGTTAGGTTGATGATCACCTAATCCTTCGTTCATCTCATTGTTATTCTGCAAGCCTCATATTGCTATTAAGGCCAAGATTCGTTTGTTTCTCCGGTTCTGCTTGCAAGTCTTTTCAATCTCCGGGTTGAAGGAAACAAGTGTATTTGCTCCTCTTCTCATTCGCATAAACTAGATGCCTGCAACAGATCAAAATCAACAAACGGATCACGGCGCACAGTTTCACCAATAAAAAAAATAAAAAATAAAAACCAAATTAGAAATTAAGAATAGATAGAATGATATCGAACTACGCCAATCCCCGACAACTGTGCCAAAAACTTGATGCGCGACTTATACACACGCTAAACGCAAGTGCACGTATCGTGACAAGTAATATAGTCTAGAAGACCGAGTTATCGTCCTCAGGGATTAGTGTCCAATTACCAACCTATATTATGTAGTATCAATTTGGTGACCAATAATTTGATGATTTATTTATAGCTATAATTATAGATGTTAACTAAGTTATTTTACTTTACTTCAGATATGGTGGAGATAGGGCTTCCAAATCTCCTCGACTATCCACTCGCTTTACTCGTTAATGCAAATGTCACGACCCGAACCCGGGCCCGTGACTGGTGCCTTACCCCGGGCACCCTAGTGATACAACATCAGAGAAAATCAGCGGAAATAAAAAACATGAACATGAATTAAGAGAAAAGATAAATAAACAGGCCAACCAAAACAGTTGCCTTCATCATATATACATAAATACCCGAACAATTATCCTTTTTACAAACCCTGCCACAATAAAGCATGCACTCTAAGATTTTTTTACAATGCTATGACGGACAGTGGCCCCGCCATACCCCGAATGTATAAGAATCTATGGACTGTGGTAACATACCAAAAGATAAGCCTCCAAGGAACGGAGCTTCCAATACGAAAGGTGATCCTAAAGCGGGATCGACAAATGACGATGTACCTTTTACTGCAGATGAACGCAGCCTCAAGGAGGTCGACAACAGTACCAAGTATGTGAAATCAGAAATATCAGAAATGAAATCATAATAGTCTATATAAAGCAGAGACATGTATGATAACCAAACTACAGCTCACAACATAGAAGCGATCATGTCAAGTCGTGGACTCACGCCTCAAAGTCATCCTCATGCCCGTGGAACTTCTTCCTCACCGCCGCAATCTAGGTACAAATCATGTGATACGATAATGTGTCTCGGCCATCTTATGGACCCAATATAGAAACGTGTGGAATACATTCGGATGAACCAGAGTCGAAATACATTCGGATGAACCCAGTAGTCAAGTGATATACATTCCCGAATGAACCTAATCAAGTGAAATACATTCGGATGACCCGGAATCAAGTGAAATACATTCGGATGACCGGTAATCAAGTGAAATACATTCGGATGACCCGTAATCAAGTGAAATACATTCGGATGACCCAGAATCAAGTGAAATACATTCGGATGACCGGTAGTCGAGTAGAACACGATTTGCACAACAAGGCTATCACACGTAACATGGTCAAGTTTCATAACAACAAGCATAAGCAAGTTACACACGACTCAAGGTACTTTCATTTTATGTCAAAGTCCTGATTTTAACCTTAAAGTACTACGTCCGTTAAATTCCCTTTAAGATCCATTTCTTTTACAAAGGTCACCCGATACGTAGTATAAAATTTGACTAACATTGTTAAGTAAACCAAAATGCTTTCCTTTGTAAAATCAAGTAACAACCTTATTTTCCAAACGCTCAAGTTTGCCTAATTTCAATGCTCAAGTTTCTCATTTTAGAAAAAGGTTTCAGTAGTTCATAGTTTTAAATCCTTTAAAACATAATTCTCCTTTAAACGCTTTGAGAAACCTATGTCTTATAAGTGAGTAGGTTATTCTTGTTTATAATCAATCTTATTAAGCGACCATGATCTAGGAAATGTCATTTTGTCTCATCTTAGCTTCTATGCAGATGGAAGTTTCTACCGGTTTTAATAATACTAAATCTGTCCAAAACATTTCCTTTATTAACGCCGCAGTTGGTTTGTCGATACACATTCGATTTCAAATCAAGAAACATTTTTAAGCCGTTATACCTAACTTCCCATAAAGCTAGTATAACTCTTAAGTTTCCAAAACCAAGTATTACTTCTTCTCTCAAAATGATTCAAAAATCTTTTGAAATACTTCAAGTTCTTTATTATCACATAGCCACCATTTATAGTTCAAATCGCTACCTCTTAAAACCACAAGTACTTTCTTACCTACATAAAGCTGTTATAACCAACTTCCCATAAAGCCGTTATAACACTTTATGTTTCAAACCAATCAAATACATTAAACATATGTAAGTCTACCGTACTACATAGTTATACACATATCATGCTAGAACAAATAGGAAGAGGTTAACATACCGCGACGATTATCGACTAATAGCAAAACGCCCAAGTACTCAAACCGCTACACTCTCACCGCCAGATCACTCCACCCGTAGTACTAAAAACTATAGCGGCCACAAAGCGCCTATTAATATCTTTACATCCCGCCGTACAATTTTCTAAATAAAAATTCGGCAAAGACCTCCCGCAACAACAGAAATCTCCTCCTCTATCGAGGCCGCTACCAAGCCAACTGGGGGTTAACACGCCTAACCTGACGTGTACAATTCTACTACACAATGTTACACAAGTCTATCGTAATACACCTATGTAATTACAGATTCTCTTCTTTAAATTCAGCTTAAGTCGCAAGACATTCCGTAAGTATTATTCAGCTTAAGTCAAAAGACATTGCCGCACAACTATGTTCAGTTCTATATATAGTATACTTAACTATATACTCCTACAACATGTAATTTCCAATTACAATGTAAGTCAAGAATGTTTACCTCGATAAGCCTAAAATTATCCGAGTTTATATGTCGATCCCGAACAACGCTTAGCTCCTACTCCGGCGCCCAACTGCTCCAACCAACCCTTAGAAGTTCTAACCAACTTCTACTTATGACTTCAACTACGGGTGAAGATTTACTTAGGTTTCGTTTTTGTGGTGAGGAAGTATAATAGTATTTTCTGGCTTTTGTAAAAGTGTAACCTTGGGAATACTACAAGGTATTTGGGCCAAGGTATTTGGGCATTATAACAATACTGAGAGTATTTCTATACCACAAAAGGGGGTATTTATACGAGACAACTAGGCTAGGGGTACCCACGGCAAAAACACCTCAAAGTGGGAGGAGGTGGCTCTCGCCAAGGGCTCTCAAAGGGGGAGTGGTGGTGGACAAAGCTCGAGGAGAGGGAGTATTTTGAGACTTAGTTAGATTGCTCAAGTTTTGGATGAAGAAAGTCTTCAACTAGAGGGGTATTTATAGGTCAAGTGAAGGCCAACCAATGGCCAAGATCCATCCAAGTGTTAGGCAAGTGTAAGGTCAAGATTAAGCCATGTGCAACCTTATCCATCTACCCAAAATATCCTACCAACTCCTTGACCAAAAATAATGCACAAAAAACGTGCCAACCTTCCCACTTTCGTCCGTCCCACTCTTCCAATTAGAGGGTGACAAGTGTCTCCTCTCGTTGGTCAAAAATGTTTCTTCTCTCGTAAAAATCCGAAAAAATTATAATTGACATAGCCGTAATTTTCCCTACTAATGCTGTGGAAAGTTTTCGTCTAAAAACGACTCTAATCGGGTGTTGTGTACAAATTTCGAAACTAGCCAACTTTAAGGCTCAAATTATAATACGTACGCGCCACGCATATACTGAAATACGGGTATAACATTCTCTCCTTAGAAACATTCGTCCCGAATGTTCCTTCTCAAGACGGATAACGATAAAGTTCTTCTAATAAGTTGCAACGCCACAACCGCCACGAAACAACACACGCACGCAAATACTTATATCCAAGTCCACGAGGAAACTCTAACATCACAAACTTTTGTCACTTTGCCGCGAGGTTCTAGTGTCACTCCGGCGACCCAACAAATGGTGCCTGATCGCATGCGATTCCCGAGGTCTAAAATATACATCCTTCGCACCTTCTTCCTTTACAAGAAATGATCATATCTATGCTCGCAATACATGCTCGCCTCTACCCTTACTCGTCGTACTCTTCTCGAACTCTAGAACTCTTCCAAAGATAATGCACACACTTGATCATCACTTTAGTTCTCCAAACCTTGGAGTCACCACCTCCAACTTGGTTATCTTACTAGCCTCAATCTTCCTTAATGCCACTTCCGGACTTCACGATCCGCTTCAGCTCGAACATATCCACGAACTCATACGATGGTCATCTAAACTTGGGCCTAGCACCCTCGTGACCCTACCGCTCGGACCACCCAGAGTGACCCCACCTCATTCCGGCCACGGGTTGACACGCAACACGCCCTCAACCCGAGCCTCACACGCCGACTCTCTCGCTTTCTCGATCCGAACAACCTTGCTAATCACATCATGAAAGATACCACTTTCATTTACCCAACCTGCAGACTTATCACACAATATATTCTAGGCATAAAATGCACTCGACAAGGATCACTCGCAAAATCTTGTACTCAAGACGGCCTTACATCTAAGGTCTCAACTGTAATATTCTAAGGTTCATCATTTTCACCCTGTGCTTACCCCTTTTCCCAACCAGTTCCTAAATCACATTTTAGCACAAAGCTATCCGAACATAACACTTAACACATTAACATAACATCAAAACATACAAGCCTCTAGATGGTTAAGGATATACCGGCTACCGCCCACTCTAATCATAAGTCCACGCAGGCGCATAATCGTAGGCGATGAACTCGCCATCGATCCGAGGTCGCGCTAAGCCGCGGTACTCTCCTATAAGCACGATCTCGCCACATGGCCCTCGACGCCGCAGTGAAGCAAGCACCGAAAAGACGACATTTCCGATGATGTTTGCCACATCGCGCACACCGAGGGGGACATGAATCTCGCCGCTAGCACTCACGTAAACTCGCGGAACTAAGCCCCGAGCTCACCAGCCCCGAATACCCCGAACGACCAAGATCGCGGAGGACCACTGCATCGGGCGAGGTACATAACTAGATCACTGAGGCGGTCCGCCTCGAAGTTACCAAAGGACCTCATTGCTCGCCTCTTCTCGCGATCTCGGCCATTCCGTCGACCTCTCCGTGCCTCACATCCTAGTGCATGAGCTTGTATGCGGCAATGTCCATGCCGGTGAAGAGCTACACCTGCATAAGCCTCGCTAAGTAATCGCCCAGCCGGTGACGTAGCGGTGTACTGCTCCTCCATATCCGCTACTACGGCTGGAACATACCGAGCTAATGAGTCGAACTCCACATTGTACTCTCTAACCGCCCGCCTGCCCCGCCTCAATGTCAAAAATCTGCCCGAGCCTCCTCATCTCGCGAGGCAAGAAATGTGCAAGAAATGCCTCGAGAACTCGCCCCAAATCGCTGGAAGTGCATGCTCTTCCCGGGACAGCCTCACGAATCAAACTACCAATCGCAGATTACGCACTGATGCGAACTCAATACCACCGACTCGCTCGAGGCTCGATCACTCTCATGATCCGTCAGAGTCGCTTGATAAACTCGAGGGTCGCCTCGCCTCTCGATCCATGTAACACCGGAGGCTACAACTCGTGAAGTCCTGTAGCCTCAAATCCGCTCGGGGTGAACTACGGTGCCGCTGGGCCGGAATCGCCGATTCAAATTATCTCATATTCGCCACGACTCGCCAAGAATCGCCATCTCCTTGTACTTATCTCATCGGCCCAGCCGTGGATCGAGGCTCGTGTATCAGAGTCTCAGCAGCCATCGCCGCGCTCTAAACTCGCTGGCGATGGCGGCGCGCGAAACCCGCCGTCGGCAATCGCTCTGTATCACCGCTCGCGCTCGCTCTCTCAGATCTCACTAACAGCCTCCTCGATCGCTTTGCCCATCTGGGCTCAGGTTTTACGCGAGGCATAATCGTAAAATGAAAGGAATACGTCGAGGGTCCAATTTATCACACACTTCTAAGGCACGATCTCGGAATGAGAAGAATAGAAACTAATCCTAAATGTCCTGCAGCCTCCTCGATTATAGATGTGGTGCACAACACACCGATAATCAAGACTTACTAGACACGGCTCAGACACTTTCCGAGGACTAATCGCTCGATACCACTTTTGTCACGACCAACCGGCCCGTGATCGTGCCTTACCCCGCACCCTAGTGATACAACATCGAGAAAATCAGCGGAAATAAAAACATGAACATGAATTAAGAGAAAAGATAAATAAACAAAGCAACCAAAACAGCTTGCCTTCATCATATATACATAAATACCGAACAGCTTATCCTTTACAAACCCCGCCACAACAAAGCATGCACTCTAAGATTTTTACAACGGCTATGACGGACAGTGGCTCCGCCATACCCCGAATGTATAAGAATCTACACTGTGGTAACATACCAAAAGATAAGCCTCCAAGGAACGGAGCTTCCCAATACGCAAAGGTGATCCTAAAAGCGGGATCGATACTGATGTACCTTTTACTCATGCAGATGAACGCACTTCAAGGAGGTCGATAACAGTACCAAGTATGTGAAATCAGAAATATCAGAAATGAAATCATAATAGTCTATATAAAGCAGAGACATGTATGATAACCAAACTACGATCACAACATAGAAGCCATGTCAAGTCGTGACTCACGCCTCAAAGTCATCCTCACGCCCGTGGAACTTCTTCCTCACCGCCAGCCTAGGTACAAATCATGTGATACGATATCGTGTCTCGCCCATCTTATGGACCCAATATAGAAACGTGGAATACATTCCTGATGAACCGTAGTCGTGAAATACATTCCGATGAACCGTAGTCAAGTGATATACATTCCCGATGAACCGTAATCAAGTGAAATACATTCCCTGATGACCCGTAATCAAGTGAAATACATTCCGGATGACCCGTAATCAAGTGAAATACATTCGGATGACCGGTAATCAAGTGAAATACATTCGGATGACCCGAATCAAGTGAAATACATTCGGATGACCCGTAGTCGAGTAGAACACGATTTGCACAACAAGGCTATCACACGTAACATGGTCAAGTTTCATAACAACAAGCATAAGCAAGTTACACACGACTCAAGGTACTTTCATTTTATGTCAAAGTCCGATTTTAACCTTAAAGTACTACGTCCGTTAAATTCCCTTTAAGATCCATTTCTTTAACAAAGGTCACCAGCTACCAGTATTATAAACTATGTGTGACTAACATTGTTAATTAAACCAATATCCTTTCCTTTGTAAAATACAGTAACAACCTTATTTTCCAAACGCTCAAGTTTGCCTAATTTCAATGCTCAAGTTTCTCATTTTAGAAAAAGGTTTCAGTAGTTCATAGTTTTAAATCCTTTAAAACATAATTCTCCTTTAAACGCTTTGAGAAACCTATGTCTTATAAGTGAGTAGGTTATTCTTGTTTATAATCAATCTTATTAAGCACCATGATCTAGAAATGTCATTTTGTCTCATCTTAGCTTCTATGCAGATGGAAGTTTCTATCGTTTTAATAATACTAAATCCGTCCAAAACATTTCCTTTCATTAACGCTGCAGTGGTTTTGTCGATACACATTCTGATTTCCGAAATCAGTAAAACATTTTTAAGCCGTTATACCTAACTTCCCATAAAGCTAGTATAACTCTTAAGTTTCCAAAAACCAAGTATTACTTCTTCTCTCAAAATGATTCAAAAATCTTTTGAAATACTTCAAGTTCTTTATTATCACATAGCCACCATTTATAGTTCAAATCGATTACCTCTTAAAAACCACAAGACGTTCTTACCTACATAAAGTCGTTATAACCAACTTCCCATAAAGCCGTTATAACACTTTATGTTTCAAACCAATCAAATACATTAAACATATGTACGTCACCGTACTACATAGTTATACACATATCATGCTAGAACAAATAGGAAGAGGTTCACATACCTCGCGACGATTATCGACTAATAGCAAAACGCCCAAGTACTCAAACCGCTCTACACTCTCAAGCAGATCACTCCACACGTAGTACTACAACCTATAGAGGCCACAAAGCGCCTATTAATATCTTTAGATCCCGACGTAGAATATTCTACAGAAAAATTCGGCAAAGACTCTCCCCGCAACAAACAGAAATCTCCTCCTCTATCGAGGCCGGCTACCAAGCCAACTGGGGGTTAACACGCCTAACCGACGTACAATTCTACTACACAAGAATGTTACGCAAGTTCATCAGAATACACCCTATGTAATTACGATTCGCTTCTCTTCTTTAAATTCAGGCTTAAGTCGCAAGACATTGCCGTAAGTATTATTCAGGCTTAAGTCAAAAGACATTGCCGCACAACTATGTTCAGTTCTATATATAGTATACTTAACTATATACTCCTACAACATGTAATTTCCAATTACAAATGTAAGGTCAAGAATGTTTACCTCGATAAGCCTAAAATTATCCGAGTTTATATGCCGATCTGAACAACGCTTAGCTCCTACTCCGGCGCCCAACTGCTCCAACCAACCCTTAGAAGTTCTAACCAACTTCTACTTATGACTTCAACTACGGGTGAAGATTTACTTAGGTTTCGTTTTTGTGGATCGAGGAAGTATAATAGTATTTTCTGGGCTTTTGTAAAAGTGTAACCTTGGGAATACTACAAGGTATTTGGGCCAAGGTATTTGGGCATTATAACAATACTTGGAGAGTATTTCTATACCACAAAAGGGGGTATTTATACGAGACAACTAGGCTAGTGGGTACCCACGCAAGAAACACCTCAAAGTGGGAGGGAGGTGGCTCTCGGCCAAGGGCTCTCAAAGGGGGAGGGGGGGTGTGGTGGACGAAAGCTCAAGGGAGAGGGAGTATTTTGAGACTTAGTTAGATTGCTCAAGTTTTTGGATGAAGAAAGTCTTCAACTAGAGGGGTATTTATAGGTCAAGTGAAGGCCAACCAATGGCCAAGATCCATCCAAGTGTTAGGCAAGTGTAAGGTCAAGATTAAGCCATGTGCAACCTTATCCATCTACCCAAAATATCCTACCAACTCCTTGACCAAAAATAATGCACAAAAAACGTGCCAACCTTCCCACTTTCGTCCGTCCACTCCTTCCAATTAGAGGGTGACAAGTGTCGCCCTCTCGTTGGTCCAAAATGTTTCGTCTCTCGGAAAAATCCGCAAAAATTATAAATGACATAGCCGGAATTTTCCCTACGAAAGCTGTGGAAACGTTTCGTCGAAAAACGACTCTAATCGGGTGTTGTGTACAAATTTCGAAACTAGCCAACTTTAAGGCTCAAATTATAATACGTACGCGCTCACGTACATACTCTGGAAATACGGGGTATAACAGCAAATAATTAAGGTTATTCTTCTATGTTGAGATAACAGGTTAACTAAGTCGTATTATACTCCTGTTAAAGGTAATATAAACACTCAATCCCAATGTAGAACCCTTCTATCTTTCGATGACAAGATTGACTACAAAGGAGGATTAAGAGCAATAACCTATTAAGCTACACAAGTATCGGGGTACTTTCGTCCACGATTTAAACCTATGTTTATTCAACTATAGCATATTCACAATCTCCCATTTCAGATTTCAATTAGAAATCATATAAGTGATGATAATTAGTGATCAATTAATTACCAAGCAATCAAAACAAATATTGAATAAATCTCAACAATAATAAGACGAAACCAAAATCTTGCATTAATTCATAAAACGAGGTTCAAGAGATTCGACATGGAAACCCCTTAATTAAGTTAGTTCTTAGCCATAGACATGCCAAGAACTAAAATAGTATCCAACATATACTAGAAAAAAATAAATTAAAGAACAAGAAATTATTCAAAAATAAGTCTCCAATCTTGATCTAATGTTGTGATGAATGGTAAGGTGTGGAACTCCTCAAAACTGGCCTAAAAGGCCCAATTTATATCCCCCAAAATGTGCAAAACCTTTTCCTTGTCCTTGGCCCAATCATATTCGTATCTGTCAAATTTCCCGCGTCGGCGCCACGGCCCTGCAACCGGCGCCGCGGCGCCGAAACTTCTGCGGCTGGTATGCTTCTTGGGCGCCGTGGCTCCGCTACTGCTGATGGTCTGGCGCCATGGCGCCGCCCTATTTCTCGCCCGGGTTGCCAACTTTTCAGCTTTTTGAGCTCTGGAACCTCTGTTTCTGCCCTCTTTTCGCTTCTTCTCGCCAATGTGCCACTTTAAACCACTGTGACTCAAAAGAAAGAAAATCTATCCTAACACGACACATATTTGTACAAAAATGGGCAAAAAACTAACTAAAAATGACTCAAAAGGTGTATATAAAATACACCAATCAAACACCCTCAAACTTAACTTTTGCTCGCCCTCGAGTAAAGATCAAAAATAGAAACAAAGACAAGAAAGAAAATAAAATAAAATAAAACGACTCAAAGACATTGATCAATTTGCTGCATCATTGTTACTTAGAAAAGCATGAAGGTTAGTAGAATAATATGCAGGAACATATAGCATAAATTTTTAGCATTCTAAACACATCAAGTCAGATATTTCGCAAATTCAATTTAATCATGCTCAATGGAAGTAAGAATACCTAACTATGCATGTTAATTTCCAAATCCTATGGCCTGTTTACTTGCTATTCTCCACTAATCATGGATACACACATTAGAGATCTTCAGGGCTTTTCAAGGTTGTAATGTAGACTTAAGCAGGGGTAGGTAAAAATAGGCTTTTAGGCTAAATCTTACGTACCATAAGCTCTTTTGCTTTCGATTCTTCTTTTTTCTTTTGATTTTCTTTTTAACCTCATACCTATCTTTCCCCTCTTTTGTTTTGAGAGAATAAAATGTCTGATGAATAGTAGGCACCCCCAAACTTAGGCTTTTGCCTATTTATGATTACTTTTCATTGAGGTGCATCAAAATTGTTCACTCACTTTTTGTCTCTTTTCAACACTTTATATTCCAAACACATCAATTTCTTCACTTATGGTACAAGTATGGAATTATAGGGTGTCAAAGAAAGATCTTATTTTTAGGCTCAAAGGGGCTGACTAGGGATACAATTTTAATGTCAGGGATAGGTAAAAAATTGGTATGAAAGGGATAACAACGAAATGCCTGAATCATCTCCTTAACATGCATATCCTAACTATTGCGCCTCAAATAGCAAGCAAGCAGACACATATGTTTAATCATTAACAATGCATAAATCAAGCAAGATACCCCAAATAGTTTGATTTCATGAATTTTTGGCATATCTAACCTAAGTGTTCAGATGGTTGCTTCTAATTCTATTACATTATTCAACTTTACTTCACTAGGTGTTTCAAGTAACTATAACATGCATGATCATAGAAAAAAATTTAGACTCAAATAAACATAGAAAATCAAACAAAAAGACTCAAAAACACATCAAAAATAACTAAGAACTCCCCCAAACTTAAATCACACATTATCCCTAATGTGTGCAAGACTCAAAAATAAAAGAAAAATGGGACAACTTACAAACTTGGTTTAAAATGGTGGCGGCGGCGGCGGATAATGCATGGACCACTGGTTGAACAAGGAACTCATCTCATCAAATCTCTGGTTCAACTGTTGTTGCTCTTGCCTTATTTCTTGCTGTCATTGCCTCAGGTCCTGTTGGCCTTGTATCATTGTGTCAAAACTCTGCATCATCCTCCGCTGGTTCATGAGCAACTGCTCCATCATAGGTACCGGAGGTTCCAATTCCAGTGGCTGCTACCTGCCTCATACTGAGCCTCTGTCTCCGGCTCATCCTCATCCATGGCAGCCTCTGCTGGTGGTGGTGGTGGTGGTGCTGGTCTCCTTCTTGTTGCTGCTGGAGGAACTGGTTCTGGGAAGGCATGCACTATCCATATGTCACAGGAGGTTGGCCCTTCTCATATGTATCAGTAGCTAGGGTTGGAACTCCATGTCTAGAACATAAACTGCAAATAAGTGATCCGTGTCACAACCCACCTGTAGTGACCAAACTACTGGTTTCTCCAATGTTCTGCAATATCTCATTCCCAACATCAATCGTCTTCCCTTCCATGATTCCATATATCATCTTTATTCTATCCTCTGGCACTCTGGTGAAGTGCGCCGATGGAATCAGGCGGGCACTGACGAAATATAACCAACCCTTGGCTATTTTGTTGAACTAAAATCTGCTCAGTCCTCTTGATCCATTTCGTGCAATATCATACTTAGCCCCATGGTAGCATAATGTGCTTGTGACAATGTCCCAATCGATGTTGTTGGCATCTCTAGACCAAGTTCTGAAATAGCTTCGATCATCGCCTCTTTCTTCAACATCGGTTGTTCTTAATAGCTCATTCACCACCTCAGCCGTCACAGGCACATACTGTCCTCTCACAAAACATCTACCATTTACCCGTTCCGGAAAATTAGCATAGAATTCTTTTACCATTACAATGTTCTGTGGTACTATTATTTCCGGATTAACAAATCTCTTCCACCCAATGACCTCTATCATTGTCCGAATAGGCTCATAGACATCGCCATCCTCAAATGACTCCCTTTAGTACTCCATTCCTCACTCAGTTATCAAGGGTCTAGTACTAAGTTTGTAATATCTGTCTTCTGCTTTTTTACTAACAAACCTAGTAGTGTCATATTGTGGAACGGAGGCGGATGTGGAAGCTCTCTTTTTTCTGACAGATATTTTGGAAAATTTTCAGCAGCGTTTCCTCTGTTTCAGTGATATTACCCAGCAACTTTCAATCACACCAATCAACACACAACGTAATCAGCAAAATACAACACCATTCAACCCCCAAACTTCACTCAAATCACAGGTACAACACCCTACAATATCCACCCATAGAGCACATCCCCAAACTTATGAATTATCTCCCCTAATTGCTCTGAAAATTTCAAGAAAAGTGATGAAAGTTACCTTGGACGGTGTTTTTCAAAATTTTCTTGTTCCTAGTGATGGATTGAGGCAATGGAATGAGGGTTGTTGTTTGAAATTGCTAAGGGTGCAAGGAATAGAAGTACTTTGGTTGTGATTGAGTTTAGTTTGTGGAAGATTTTGAGTAATGGAGGTTGATTTCATGGGTTTTGAGAGAATAAGGGTTTTGGGTTTTTGATTTGGAGAGGGGAAATCGAATTAGGGCTCTTTTAATTTCAGTTTTTCTGTTGCGGCGCCACGGCCCTGAGATCGGCGCCGTGGCGCCCAAACATCTGCGACCCTCTGAACTTCCGGCGTAGTGGCACTCTGATTTGGCGCCGCGACGCCCAAACTTCAGAGACCTTCTGGACTTTCGACGCCGCGGCTCTCTGATTCGGCGCCGTGGCGCCCAACGTCCTGCGGCTTTCTTCATTCTCGGCACCATGGCCCTCTGCTGGGCGCCGTGGCGCCGAACCGATTTCCTCCTCTCTCACGTTTTTCGTCCTCCACTTTTTAGCCCTGTACCTGTCATCACAACATGTAAAAAATACCTTCCGTGAGACTGTTCTAACTAAAACTAAATTGCATAAAATTTTAAAAAAAACCTTGGGTTGCCTCCCAAGTAGCGCTGTCTTTAACGTCTTTTAGCCGGACGCAGGTTCCTTATCAAGAGTCATGGGGTAGCTTAACCCCACTGCCTACCCATTTCATAATTATTTTTCTCTTTCGCCTTCTGTTTTTCTTTTTCTCCTTTTTCTCAAGAGAAGGTTTAGCGTTGCTCACCTGTACTGGCGGACTGATTTCCTTTGCTTTGGCATGTGCTGGCACAACTGATGTGCTAACAGTACTGACTGCAAAACACTTGCTTAAGACTGGGGGTTCAACGATGTGTTTAAATACCTTGAACACCATCTCTTCATCCTCAACTCTGAGTGTCAGCTCGCCCTTTTCCACATCAATCAAGGCTCTCTCAGTTGCCAAGAATGGTCTTCCCAAGATGATAGAGATTTCATCATCTTCCTTCATATCAAGGATGAGGAAGTCTGCAGGAAAGAAGAATTTTTCCACCTTAACCAATACGTCTTCAATTATTCCTCTGGGATGCACCACTGTCATATCCGCCAACTGCAAGTTCACAGTTGTTGGTTTGTCTTCACCCAAACCCAACCTTTTGAAAACGGACAAGGGCATGAGATTTATGCTGGCCCCCAAATCACACAGGGCCCTGTTACATGTCACCCTACCAATTGTGCAAGGCAATGTGAAGCTCCCTGGATCCTTAAGCTTGGGGGGCAGTTTCTTCTGCAAGATGGCACTGTATTCCTCTATCAATTCCACTGTCTCATACTCAGCTAGCTTCTTCTTCTTCCCAAGGATTTCCTTCATAAATTTGAAATAAGTAGGCATTTGCTCCAACGCCTCAATGAAAGGGATGTTAATGTGCAGCTTTCTAAATACCTCCAAGAACTTGGAGAATTGCTTATCAACTGCTTTCCTTTGCAACCTCTGAGGGTAAGGAATCTTCTCTGTATATTCCCTTACTGGAACTGCTGGAGCCTTCTCTAAAATAGGGCTGTCCTCAGTAACTCCCTCATTCTCTGCATCTATTCTCCGCTCAACTCTCTGTTCTACCACATGCTGAGGTGTAGATTTTTACCGCTTCCCACTTCTCACCGCACTTTGACCGCTATCTGGGATTCATCTCTGTATTACTAGGAAGAGTGCCCTGTGGCCTGTTATTTGCAATCTTTGCTAGCTTTCCCACCTGCGTCTCTAAGTTCCTGATAGAGGATCTTGTTTCTGTCATGAACTGGGTTTGTGAATTCGTAAGTGTCAGCCAAATTTGCTCATGATTAAATGCGGCTTTTCTTGTGGAGCGGTGTCTTTGATTGGGAATGTGAGACCTGGTTAAATGGTTGCTGATTTTGGTATTGGCCTCGGAACTGGTTCTGTTGCCCTTGATCACCCCTCCATGAAAAGTTAGGGTGATTCCTCCACCATGTATTGTAGGTATTTGAATAGGGGTTATTCTGGGTCTTTGGTAATTCCCCACTGCCTGACATTCTGCTTGCTCAATAGGGATGTTTTTGGGGTCTGCTGATGGGCACCTATCAAAGGTATGAGGACCCCCACACATCTCACAACTCAGTGGCATCTGAACTGCATTCACTGACATTGTGTTCTGCTGCAGTTGTTTGGTCAAGAGACCAACCTGTGCATTTAACGTTGTGATGACATCGATCTCATGAACTCCTATCGCTCTCCTTCCACTTACCCCTCTATCATCTGTCACATGGTTATTGGTGGTTATGTCTTCTATCAAATCATGGGCCTCATGTGCTGTCTTCTTCATGAAGGTTCCACCTGCAGCTGCGTCAATGATGGTTCTTGTGGTCCCACTTAGCCCATTGTAGAAAATATGGACCAAATTCCACAGTTCAATGCTATGATATGGACACTTTCTCTGCAGATCTTTAAATCTCTCCCAAGACTCATAGAGTGACTCTCCATCAGCCTGGTAAAAATTGTTCAGCTCTCCTATCAACTTAGCGACTTTGGACGGTGGAGAACTTTGCCAAGAACTTCTGTGCCAACTCATGCCATGTGAATATAGAATCTGTAGGCAGGGAATTCAACCAAACTTTTGCTCTATCCCTGAGTGAGAAGGGAAAGACTCTCGATCGGATGGCGGCGTCAGTAACGCCATTATACTTGAAAGTTGCACACAACTCCAAGAAATTTGCTATGTGCATATGAGGGTCTTCATATGGCAACCCACCGAATTGAACTGTATTATGCACCATACTCAGGATCGCATGCTTGATTTCGAAATTATTTGCTCCTATTGTTAGGAGCCTGATGCAAGTTTGTGCTCCATTCACCCTTGGCAGCACATAATCTCTCAAACTTCTCTCGGCTTGGACCTGGACCCTTTCTTCCACATCCATTGGTAACCTCGGGGGCATCCTCTGGTTAGGTTGATGATCACCTAATCCTTCGTTCATCTCATTATTATTCTGCAAGCCTCTCATTGCTATTAAGGCCAAGATTCGTTTGTTTCTCCGGTTCTGCTTGCAAGTCTTTTCAATCTCCGGGTTGAAGGGAACAAGTGTATCTGCTCATCTTCTCCTTCGCATAAACTAGATGCCTGCAACAGATCAAAATCAACAAATGGATCACGGCGCACGGTTTCACAAATAAAAAAATAATAATAAAAAAGAAAAAATAAAAACCAAATTAGAAATTAAGAATAGATAGAATGATATCGAACTACGCCAATCCCCGGCAACGGCGCCAAAAACTTGATGCGCGACTTATACACACGCTAAACGCAAGTGCACGTATCGTGACAAGTAATATAGTCTAGAGGACCGAGTTATCGTCCTCAGGGATTAGTGTCCAATTATCAACCTCTATTTTGTAGTATCTATTTGGTGACCGATAATTTGATGATTTATTTATAGCTATAATTATAGATGCTAACTAAGTTATTTTACTTTACTTCAGATATGGTGGAGATAGGGCTTCCAAATCTCCTCGACTATCCGCTCGCTTTACTCGTTAATGCAAATAATTAAGGTTCTTCTTCTATGTTGTGATAGCAGATTAACTAAGCTATTTTATACTCCTGTTAAGGTAATATAAACACTCAACCCCAATGTAGAACCCTTCTATCTTTCGATGACAAGATTGACTACAAAGGAGGATTAAGAGCAATAACCTATTAAGCTACACAAGTATCGGGGTACTTTCGTCCATGATTTAAACCTATGTTTATTCAACTATAGCATATTCACAATCTCCCCTTTCGGATTTCGATTAGAAATCATATAAGTGATGATAATTAGTGATCAATTAATTACCAAGCAATCAAAACAATTATTGAATAAATCTCAACAATAATAAGAAGAAACAAAAATCTTGCATTAATTCATAAAATGAGGTTCAAGTGATTCGACGTGGAAAGCCCTAAATTAAGTTAGTTCCTAGCCATAGACATGCCAAGAACTAAAATAGTATCCAACATATACTAGAAAGAAATAAAGTAAAGAACAAGAAATTACTCAAAAATAAGTCTCCAATCTTGATCTAATGTTGTGATGAATGGTAAGGTGTGGCACTCCTCAAAACTGACCTAAAAGGCCCTATTTATATCCCCCAAAACGTGCAAAACCTTTTCATTCTTGGCCTTGGCCCAATCCTATTCGGATCTGTCAAATTTCCCGCATCGGCGCCACGGCCTGAATCAGCGCGCTAAACTTCGCGGCTGGTGCGCTTCTTGGCGCGGTGGCCCGCTATCGCTGATGGTCAGCGCCACGGCGCGCCACATTCTCGCCCGGGTTGCCAACTTTTCAGCTTTTTGAGCTCTGGAACCTCTGTTTCTGCCCTCTTTTCGCTCCTTCTCGCCAATGTGCCACTTTAAACCACTGTGACTCAAAAGAAAGAAAATCAATCCTAACACGACACATATTTGTACAAAGACTAACTAAAAATGACTCAAAATGTGTATATAAAATACACCGATCAACCACCCATTGCACTCACGTTGTTGTTGGAGTATGGACTATTCTTAAGGGCTGTTTTAATATGGTTAAAGAGGCTGGATTAACATGAGAAATAGGTGTATTAATCACCTTGGTTGGTGTGGTTGTTGTAGTCCATGGATGTAAAGAGAAAGAATGTATAACAATGGTGTATATAGGGTATATATGACTGATTTTACTATATCCTTGAAGACGTGTCTTTTTATTGATGTTATCGACCTTGTTGTGAATTGCGGATGTGTGTATAAGTAGGGGAAGTGCTGCCCAAATTTTTACATAAAATGAGTTATCATTCGATATATAACGTATACTAGTAATCATAGAGTTGACGGGCATGTTACTATTGTTATAGGTTGAAGTGCTAATCGAGACGAATTTTAATTATTGAGTTGGTACATACGACAAGCGGTATGTGAAACTATCCCTTCTTTCTTTTTAGCATGAGTTACATAAAATGAGCGTACGACGGACGTATATAATTCCAATGAATTCTAATCCCTAGTGATACTTGATATGATAGTTGCCTTTGATTCTCCAGTGACAGTTCATTCTAATTATTCCATTGAGGCTCAGATGATGATTTAATTTGTATATGGTTGCTCATGATATTCTATTCGTGCAAAATGTGATTATATCATTTCACCGAGTCCCGGACCGGGTATGTTCGTGCACAACTTCATTGCATTGTTCACCGAGTCCCTCACTAGAGGGTCGGGTACGATATATATGATTATTTCACCGAGACCCTTCATTAGAGGGCCGGGTACAGTATATATAATTATTTCACCGAGACCCATCATTAGAGGGTCGGGTACGGTATATATATGTATATGACTTCATTCACCGAGTCCCGTAATGGGCCGGGTACGGTATATTATATGGACAGGTATGATTCTCATTTCATAAGGCAGAGGTGCATTGGTATCTTTGATTATCATACTTGTCTCTTGTCATCTTTTGACCAGTTATGATCTTCTTTATAGTACTTCATGTTTTATATACTCGGTACATTTTTCGTACTGACCCCCTTTCTTCGTGGGGCTGCGTTTCATGCCCGCAGCTACATATACTCAGTTTGGTGATCCTCCAGCTTAGGATTTCTGCTCAGCTATTTGGAGAGCTCCATTGTTCTGGAGCCTAGACATTTTGGTACATATCCTTTGTCATAGACTTATGCACATTCAGGGGTACGGCGGGGCCCTGTCCCGTCATATTTTATTGTTATACTCTTAGAGGTCTGTGGACATGTGTGGGTTGGTTATGTGTGGGATGTAGACGTGTTTTGGTCACTATACAGTTGTAGTTCATTTTGGATATTCCCGTTTATAGTGGCAGCCATTTCGGCTTGCCTATTTTGTTATGATTGATTAGTTGTGACTCCTCGGGAGACAGGTTCAATCTGATATGTAGTGTTATGAGTCTGTTGCATACTTTTACAGATTTCTATATTGTCCTTGATATCAGTCTGATTATATGTAACAGGTTCGTATACGGGTGTCCAACTAGGGCACCAGTCACGGCCCATCGATTTGGGTCGTGACAATCATAGTCAAATTAGTATTGTACGAGGTCATACAAACCCAACAATACCCATATTTAGCCTGAATTCTAAAATAGAATAAAAAAAGTCAAACCTGAGACCTGTGGGGTATAACTGGAATTTTATAAAAAAAATTACTCTCTTGAGTTTTGGGGCTCTACCCTATATTTTCTAACCCAAATCATGAATCAAATCACAAAATAATGAAAGGAATCAAAGTAAAGTAAAAGATATGAGCTTATAACTTTACCCTAACGAAAAATCTTGAAAACCCCCTTCGATTTCTCCCAATACCGAGCTCTAAAGTTTTATGTGAAAATGAGGTCTAAAATTAGACTTGGGGTTTTAAGTGATTGTTCTATCGACTGCTCTTCGCGAACGCAACCACTAACCCGATCCAACCATTGCAAACACGACAGTGACATAACAACATGATGACTAGGTGTGATCCAGGCTAGACCTAAGGCCTTCTATGTGAACACGAGATCTTCTTCGCGAACGCGAATAAGGAAACCAAATCCATTGAAACCAGATTTTTGTAGTTTTCCCTAAACTCGACCAACCACCCGAACTCAGTAGGAATCGTACGGACATAAACCAAATATGCTACCTGGGTATAATTGACTCTACAAACTAGCTTGCACACTCAAAACACTATCGACATCATTAAGACACGTTTTTCCCCAAAAACACTCAAACTTTATCAAAACTCAACATTAGCCAACTAAGTATCCAAAATGCACCCAAATGCGTCGAGATCCGAACCAAAGACTCGACTAAGTTATAAATGGTGCTTCAGACCTAACAAAATCGATGAAACTCAAATACGACATGATTGACCAAAATTGAACTTTAGTCAACCCTTTCCATTTCAAAACTCAAGAAAGCTCTAACTTATGATTTCCATTCTAGAACGAATTTGATTTACCTCAGAAAGCGCGCCACCCCTCTCACAAGCTATAATAATCAAAATGAAGGTCACAAAAAGGATGTATTAGGTACTATAATTTTAAAATTGTCAAACCACCATATGGGTCATTACAGTTATTTTGATGTTTTAGAAGGACTTTTGCCACACTGAGCTGATATTAAGCGTTTCTATTTCAATCGAGCTTACCCAATGCTGTTTTGTAAATTTCGACAAGTTATCTGCATTTTCTCTAGTACAACTTACAACACTAGTAGAAAACTCTTGTATCCCTGCAAATCCCCGAACGACATGCTCTATGCATCGTATACTTATGTGCAAACTATGTTGAACTAGCCTATCGCTTCAATGACTATCACATTCAAAGTCAAACACTGTCAACAAGTCATAGAGCATCAGTATAACCCACCCTAACTGATAATTAGCTAGTGCTATAAATGTCACTTAACTCGATCCTAATATCCAAACACACAGTAAAACATATGTGACTAAGCTTTTAGTTGTCTCTCAATAAAGTTCGATGTGAAAAGGTAACTACCTAAAATGTAAAACCTTCCGATATTTATATTAATTCAAAATTTAAATTATAGAAAATGAATCCACATCTATTTTTAAAATCTTCCCGATATGTTGTATAGTGTTTTTAAAGATCATACTTTTTATGTTTGAGCAACCAATCAATTCGTATGTATGTCCATTAAAACTCAAATATTCTATTTAAAATACATGTTGCTATTGTACGAGAAAAAT
Organism: Przewalskia tangutica; assembly: GCA_029844215.1. NCBI lineage: Eukaryota > Viridiplantae > Streptophyta > Magnoliopsida > Solanales > Solanaceae > Przewalskia > Przewalskia tangutica. The sequence continues at coordinate 16,076,190 of CM056739.1, read as the reverse complement.
ACTCATGACAAAAAAGAGTGAAAAATAGTGCACCTAGAGGAGGAGGAGGAGAAGAGAATTATATGATATGAACATAAAACTAAAATAAAACATTTTCAGTTTAGACATAAAAATAAAATATCAAACTTGTTCATTAGATCTGACTGATTCAAGTTTTTTGTTTGTAGTTTATTTTTTATATATATTCTCTACCATTGTTAGGAAGAAGGCATGTCTCCTTCTCTCGTGTAACTAGCATGTGTACATTTTTTGGTAGTATTGTTCCATATTAATTAAATAATAAACAACCAAATTAATATATACTGAATAAATTTCATTGATTTAGATTGTAACTTGAAATAAAGTACTCATTGTACTGAATAAAACCGAGTTTTAAATGTGAAGAAGTAGCGTCTGATTGAAATATCATTTAATAAATCCTTAGGCATTATACATATATCTAGGACGATTTAATAACACTAGTACATTTTTCCTACTAACATAACATAACTTTCATATACCATTAAAATAATATGAAGTAATAAACTATGTGCGACAAAATAAAATAGGTATACAAATTTGGCAAAACAACATGTGATAGGTATGAGCCACCCAATCATGTGCCCCAGTGGTAGTGTTTGAGACTCTGTCATATAGGTGAATCTGAAGGAATAACCAACACACCATTGAATAAAACATAATTGAAAAGAAGCATAGAGATACTAGGAATTCAGGTGTAAATCAGAGAAAAGCCATCGAAAATAAAAGAATAGATAGTTTGTCCAAAAAAAGCAGAAGAATTATCAATCCTATGTGATATACATGTTGCCCTAATTATTTTAGTCTTGAAGAATCCATTCCTATTATTTGGTCAAATCAAACCGAGGATGGTTTAGAGTCATGCGGTATGTGGTAGTTACAAAATAGTGAGCCAGCAAGATGTAAGAAAAAGAAAAACTAGAAACAAAAATAATTTTTGTCACTCTAACCTTATCCTTAGTTTAATTTGTCCAAACAATAGGAATGGTTTATCCGAGATTAAAAATAACCAGGGCAATAAGTATATTACATAGGATTGACAATTCTTGTGCTTTCTTGAACAAACTAACTATTCTTTTATTTTTGATGGTGTTTCTTTGACTTTCACTTAAACTACTAGTATCTCTAAGCCCCTTTCCAGTCATGTTTGATACACATACGAAAAAATGAAGAAGAAAAAAATAATTTCTTGGGAATTAAATATATGAATGAGTACCTAATTGTCAAGATAGAAGAGAAACATTGAAATGTATATATAGATGCATAATGGGACTTGTTAATACAACATAGTAAATGATTTTAAGTGAATCAAGATAATTTGATATGAAATCGGCAATAAATTTATTTGGATAATTTGACTTTTGCAGAGTTAAGTATTTTCTTAAAATGATATAAATTCAAAATTAGATTTGTAACTATATTTTTAGAGTAGTAAAATCATAATGATCTGGGGCTGACGTTTCATATATTAAAGGTATCAAGAGTAATGTCTTGCTGGCTTACTAATGTGTAACTACCATATATATACACAACCAGCCTTTTTCGCATTCGCAACCCTGGCATCGCGTTCGCGATGCCTATGAACTTATCCATTCACGGTCGTAGTCAGCCACCTCATCATCACATAAAAGGTTCGACTGACTGATTGAGACTATCCTTTGTGGTCACAAATGTGAACACCCATTCAGATTGAACATACTTCTTCTTCTTCATGATCACGCGACCCTCCATCATGGGGTCGCGTAGTACATACTTGAACCAATAAAATATGCATCATTCATTGAGTTCTAATAGTGCTGAATCTCTCCCGAGTCTCTTGGATGCCAATTTGAACCCTAGCACCAAGTTATAAGTGACTTATTAACTTATACAAAGTCTAAAATCTCGATATATACCATAAACGTTCAAAATAAGGGGACCAGGTTCCTTACTTTAACCTATAAAAAAATCCCATTAAAGAACTCCCTGAGCCCTTTGATCTCAACCTGAAACACCCCACCAAGTCCATAAACATAATACCAAATTATCTAAGGTATTAAATATGAAATAGAATATAAATTCTCAAAATGGGGGTTTGGATTGTTACATTCTCCCCCATCTAAATTGACGTCCGTCCTTGAACATATCTGGAATGGCACTAAATCTTACGTGATTATGTAAATACCTATAATATATGTCATACCACAGTCTGGGAGGAGTGACCCACACCTGGTGCCTCACTTGCCTGAGTGTACCACTTTGACAAGATTTCTGAACGTATAGAAACTCTGGTCGATAAGGCCTTACTAAAATATAATCTGAATAACAACATAGTCAATACAAGGGAAATGTCGGCAAGGCCACAATCTGTAAACATGAAATACAATCTAGATGTCTAAAGCTGAATGAGAGAAACTAACTTCAAAATATATATATATATACAAGGCCATAGTACAAGTTAACAAACTAACAACAATGCCAGTAAGGCCATACATCACTACTAAATAGACCAAGTCTATAAGCCTCTATGAATAACAAAACTGTGATATAGTCACAATTGGGCCCCGACCTACTGATTATCTAAATATATACATTGGACACAAGTGAAACACTTGACTCGAAAGCTCCAAAAGAAGCAAAGTTTATCAACCAATAGATGAGACTCAACAACTCTGTAATGACCTATTTGGTCCTTCTGAACCATCCATTCGATTTCCTATTTAACCATTTTCCGGGCATTCGATGATGACTTTACTCATGGAATTTATGATTCAAGTAACTCCTACTGTTCGGGAAGAAGATTTACCGAAGTGAAGAGTTACTGAACGAGTTACGTCCGCTCCAGCGAAATCGTGTCTGCACTAGCGTTCATATGAAGTCCGCTCATGAGAAACAATTTTCCACCCCGTTACTGAGGTGATGTCACAACCCCCTTTCATAAATCGTGATGGCACCTACATAATCTCACCGGTAGGCGAACCACTCCGTAATATTTGCAAGATATTATATAAATAAAAGCGGAAGAAATGCAGATACTTTAAACACTGCCTCATAATATAACGTGGAATGAAATGGTAAGTCTGATACATCAAAATAAATAGCCCTAGTGATCTAATTTGGGAATACAAGAGCACTAACAAAATAATACAAGTCTAAGTAAATTGGCGCGCAGGCCAAAACCGAATACATAGTCTGAAATATGTCTCTCAAATACGAACAAAAGCCAATAATGAGAAATTATGTATCCGAGGACTTGCTGGAAGAAGCATCTAACCCTGAATACTGAGGATCATAGCTCTGAGTCAACCACGTGGCCCTACAGAGGTAGAAGATAATGAATCTGCATAAAAAAGAATGCAACAAGTATAGCATGAGTATAAAAAGTTCCCATGTAGTTATCATAGGCTGACAACGATTGAAGATACATAATCAGAGATAAATACCAAGTTGACACTAAGTAATCTTATACTAACAGCTCAATAACCAAGTATGTCAAGTAGTCATCCTGATGTTCATAGAGTTCAATAGTTAACAAGAATCATGTAGCATGAATAATCCTTTCAACTTCAAAATCCAACCAAGTTATTCAATGTCATTCGATGAAAGTTTCCGATCATAGATTATCAAAGATATGGCATAAGTATGTATGATATAAAAGCAATGCATATGGAAGGTATGTTTCTCAACCTATTATACATACGTCAATGTTTAATAATATTTTGGTACTATTCCTCAATATTAATTAAATACCAAACTACCAAATTAATGCATGCAGAATAATTTCATTGATTTAGATTCTAACTTGAAATAAAGTTCTCATTGTACTGAATAAAATTGAGCTTTAAATGTGAAGAAGTATTGTATGATTGAAATGTCATTTAATAAATCCTTAGGCATTATACATATATCTAGGACGACTGAATAACACTAGTACATTTTTCCTACTAACATAACATACCTTTCACATACCATTAAAATAATATGAAGTAATAAACTATGTGCGACAAAATAAAACTAGGTATACTAATTTGGAAAAACAACATGTGATAGGTATGAGCCACCCAATCATGTCCCCCAATGATCATGTTTCAAGCTCATGTAGAAGACTCTGTCATAACGGTGAATCTGAAGGAATAACCAACGCGACTCTAAATCAAACATGATTGAAAAGGGGCTTAGAGATACTAGGAATTCAAGTGTAAATAAGAGAAAAGCTATCAGAAATAAAAGAATAGATAGTTTGTCCAAAAAAGCAAAAGAATTATCAATCCTATGTGATATACCCGTTGCCCTAATTATTTTTAGTCTTGGGGCTTCCATTCCTATTATTTGGTCAAATCAAACCGAGGATGGTTTAGAGTCATGCGGTTGTGGTAGTTACAAAATAGTGAGCCAACAAGATGTAAGAAAAAGAAAAACTAGAAACAAAAATAATTATTGTGACTCTAACCTTAGCCTCGCTTTAATTTGTCCAAAAAATAGGAATGTTTTATCCGAGATAAAAAATAACCAGGGTAATAAGTATATTACCTAGGATTGACAATTCTTGTGCTTTCTTGAACAAACTAGCTATTCTTTTATTTTCGATGGTTTTTCTATGACATTTACTTCAACTACTAGTCTCTCTAAGACCCTTTCCAGTCATGCTTGATACACACACGAAAAAAATGAAGAAGAAAAAATTATTTCTTGGGAATTAAATATATGAATGAGTACCTAATTGTCAAGATAGAAGAGAAATATTGAAATGTATATATAGATGCATAATGAGACTTGCTAATACAACATAGTAAATGATTTTAAGTGAATCAAGATAATTTGATATGAAATCGGTAATAAATTTATTTGGATAATTTGACTTTTGCAGAGTTAAGTATTTTCTTAAAATGATATAAATTCAAAATTAGATTTGTAACTATATTTTTAGAGTAGTAAAATCATAATGATTTGTGGCTGACGTTTCATATATTAAAGGTATCAAGAGTAATGTCTTGCTGGCTTACTAATGTGTAACTACCATATATATACACAACCAGCCTTTTTCGCATTCGCAACCCTGGCATCGCGTTCGCGATGTCTATGAACCTATCCATTCACGGTCGCAGTCAGCCACCTCATCATCACATAAAAGGTTCGACTGACTGATTGAGACTATCCTTTGTGGTCACAAATGTGAACACCCATTCAGATTGAACATACTTCTTCTTCTTCATGATCGCGCGACCCTCCATCATGGGGTCGCGTAGTACATACTTGAACCAACAAAATATGCAACATTCATTGAGTTCTAATGTTGTTGAATCTCTCCCGAGTCCCTTGGATGCCAATTCGAACCCTAGCACCAAGTTATAAGTGACTTATTAACTTATACAAAGTCTAAAATCTCGATATATACCATAAACGTTCAAAATAAGGGGACCAGGTTCCTTACTTTAGCCTATAAAAAAATCCCATTAAAGAACTCCCCGAGCCCTTTGATCTCAACCTGAAGCACCCCACCAAGTCCATAAATATAATACCAAATTATCTAAGGTATTAAATATGAAATAGAATATAAATTCTCAAAATAGGGGTTTGGATTGTTACTTTCTCCCTCATCTAAATTGACGTCCGTCCTTGAACACATCTGGATTTGCTCTAAATCTTACGTGATGCTGTAAAAACCCATAGTATATTTCACACCTCAGCCTGGGAGGAGTTACCTACGACTGGTGCCTCACTTACGCGAGTGTACCACTCTGACAAGATATATGTACGTATAGAAACTCCGACCGACAAGGCCTTACCAAAATATAATATGAATAACAACATAGTCAACATAAGAGAAGGGGTGACAAGGCCACAATCTGTAAACATGAGATACAATGTAAATAAAGAGGAAGAAATGCGGATACTTTAAACACTGTCTCATTATATAACATGGAATGAAATGATAAGTCTGATACATTTAAATAAAGACCCCCAAGTGACCTAATCTGGGAATACAATAGCACTAACAAAACAATACAAGTCTGAGTAAATGGGCACGCAGGCCAAAACCAAATACATAGTCTGAAATTTGTCTCTTAGATACGAACAAAAGACAATAAGTAGATATTGAGTATCCAAGAACGTGCTGGAAGAAGCATCCTCACCCTAAAACCCTAAATACTGAGGATCACAACTTTGACTCAGCCACTTGGCACTGCGGAGTTAGAAAGTACTAAATCTGTATAAAAAAATGCAACAAGTGTAGCATGAGTACACAATGTACCACCATAGACATTATATGCCGACAATGATGGAAGATACCTAATCAGAGATAAGTACCAAGTTGACACCAAATATCCTATACTAATAGTTCAATAACCAAGTATGCCACGTAGTCATCATGATGTTCATAGAGTTAAATAATATATCAAGTATCACGTAGCATGAATAATTCTTTCAAGTTAAAAATCTAATCAAGTTATTTAATGACACTGAATGACAGTTTCGAATCACAGATTATCAAAGATATGACATAAGTATGTATGATATGAATGCAATGCATATGCAAGGTATCTTTCTCAACCTAGTATACAGTACATCAAGGTTTAATTATGATCTATACACCCATGGGGGACCTACAAAGTCCATATACCGCTCCTAGTCAGCCGAAATTCTACACACGAATCTGACTAGAGCCTATGACTCATTTGTTGATTCTCATTCATGTTGCAGGCAAGAAACCCCACTCCCCACGTATCAATATCATCTCAAGTTCCATAATTTCATAGTATTCTTAACTTTTTGGTCTCTTGGACCATAGCATATCTATACCACTCTCATATCAATGTCACAAAACCATGAGTGTATGAATGCAATGACAATATAAGGCAAGATATCATGATATAATGAGATGCAATCAAATATAGAGATGATATACCACATGCTTTCAAGTATAAAATAACACATAGGAAATTCCAAGTCAAATCAGGATATTATATTGAAAGTATATATGATGAGTAAACAAACAATGACAATCATGGCGACAAGACTCAATAAAGAGCAGTCAGAACCACCATGAGGTTGATCCTCCAAATCTACCCATCATCGTAGTTTAACATCGGTACCCACTCAAAAATTCATCATAAATGGCTTAGTGGGACCACCAAACATGCCTAATATCCCTCAATATTTATAACTAATTATGTACTACTATCGGAGACTCGAAAAGCTAAATCATAGCTTACCTCAAAGCCGAGCAAGAGAATTACCAAATTAAGCTTTGATGATAGTTTTGCCCTTCCTTTGTGCCTCGTGATAATTGAAGTCTATATGCATATTTATACCGTTAATATAAAGCTAACACAATATAAAACAAGACTTTAAATACCCATTCCCGTGCCCATACTACCAAGTCTGGAACTTTAATATACAATAACCAAGATTACATACTAGGTAGTCATATCCCTGGATTAATTGCAAATCTATTCACGTTTGATCCCTCAATTGAACAATAATCAAAAGCCCCAATTTGAAACCCTAGAAATTTCTCCCAATTGAAAACAAGCTTTTATAAGCAAATTAAGCCTAAAACACGATCACCTATCATCATCCAATCCTAATTCACATTAAAAATATCTTTTAATCCATAACCCTTTATTAACATTAACCATATAACTCTCTTAATCTCACAATATGCATAACTCATCTTCCCCAACTTATATAACATGTGAAACCACAATTAGAGTGCTTAGAATCATAACTTAAGTCATAAAAAGGAAAGAATATATTACCTCAAGGTTGGAAATGCTCCTAAGGCTCTAAAAGTTCCCCAGTGTGGCACTGGTTTCAAGATTTGTATTTTGGGTAAAGAATTTTCTGACCTAGGGATTATATAAGGATCTGGTATAGTTCTTCCGCCCAAGCCGAATTGAATTCGCTGGAGCGGACCCGCTGTGGTAGAAAACCCTTCGCTGGGGTGAGAGTCACTTGTCACCTAACTCCTCACAGCGGTGGACACGACTCTGATGCGGCAGAAATCTCCTGACTCCCATATTCCACTTTGGTGAGCCAACCTCTCATCGAGGCGGACTCCCCGAAGAAGATATTGGTGGGCAGCGGTAGACACTAGATACCAACAACGAAATTTAGGCAAAATCTCCCATCCAACACCTGAAACACTCTCGGAACCCCTAGACATAAACCAAACATGTTTGTCAAAGGTAAACAATTCTACAAACTCGCTCGTACCCTCAGATTTCACAAATAACTGATATAAGGCTTACTTTAGCTAAAAATGATCGAACGAGTTGTTACATTAGATACCAGTTAAAACAACATTTGTCCTCAAATTGAGAGAAATGAACAGAAGGGATGTACCAGAAGTAGTGAACAAGCTCGGATATCTTCTCTGCATATCAGACTTAGTCTCCTAAGTTGCCTCCTCGACAGGATAATGCCTCTACTGAACCTTCACAGAAGTTGTCTCCTTCGACCTTAACTTCTTCACCTGTATGTACAAAATAGCCACAGGCTCCTCCTTGAACTCCAAATTCTAATTAGGTAACATGGGGTCCCACTAAATGATTTAAGATCCATCATCATAATACTTCTTCACCATAGATACATGGAAAACTAAATGAACGCCTGCAAGACCTGGAGGTAGAGCCACATCTCCAACTCTCTGAAGAATTCCAAACGGTTCAATATATCTCGAACTCAATTTCCCTCTCTTGCCAAACTCATCACACCTTTCATGGGTGAGACCTTCAGATGAACTATATACCATGAACTCCAAATCTCAGACCTTTCGGTCCGCATACTACTTCTACCTGCTCTGAGCTAGCATGAGCTTATCCTGAATCATCCTCACCTTTTCTAAAGAGTGTCTAAACAAATTGGTACCCCAAGGCCGGACCTCAAATGCATCGATCCAACCAATCAGATATCGACATCTCCTACCATATAAGGCATCGAATGGTGCCATGTTAATACTAGAGTAATAGATGTTGTTGTATGCAAACTCCGCCAATGGTAAGTCCTGGTCCCAATGACCAGAAAAATTTGATCAAAATATGTCCTTCAATACCTGAACAGTTTGTTCGGACTGACTATCAGTCTGAGGGTGAAATGATGTACTAAGATCCAAATGAGTACCATTTTCTTTTTGCAATGTCTTCCAGAATGTGAAGTAAACCGAGTACCCCAATCCGATATGATAGAAATTAGAACTCCATGAAGACAAACAATCTCACAGATATAGATTTTGGCCAACTTCTTTGCATTATAAGTCGTCTGGATAGGAATGAAATGCATGGACTTGGTTAATCTATCAACAATGACACAAATAACATCAAACTTTCCCAAAGTATTGGGCAACTCAACCATGAAATCCATAACAATCCTCTCCCACTTCCACTCGAGAATAGACATCTTCTGAGACACACCACCGGGATGCTAGTGCTCATACTTGACCTATTGGCAGTTTTGACACTGAGATACAAAATCAATAATATCTCTCTTCATCATACCCCACCAATAGTGCTACCTCAAATCAAGATACATCTTAGTAGCACCCACCTAAATTTAATACCTAGAGTTGTGGGCCTCCTCCATAATCAATATTGTCAAATCTCCCAACGAGGCACATACACTCTATCTTTGATCCTTAAAACACACTCACTATCAATTATGGCATAATTGGCCTCACTATTTATCACCTTATTTCTGATTTTGCACAACTTCACATCATCATAACGGTGAATTCGAATATGATCTAAAAGAGACTACCTCACCTCCACACAAGCCAAAATCTTACCCGATCAAAAAGATCAAGTCTCACAAAACAATTGGCTAGATATTGGATCTCTAAATCCATGAGACACTCAAAAATAGCCAAACAAGCTAGACCCCACATACTAACCGCCTTTTGACTCAAGGCATCCGCCACATTGGCCTTGCCTGGATGATACAAAATGGTCATGTCATAATACTTCAATAACTCCATCCAGTACAGATACCTAGAGTTAAGTCCATCTGATTAAACATGTGTTGAAGACTATGGTGGTCAATATACACCTCATAATGAACACCATAAAGGTAATGCCTCCAACTCTTCAAGGCAAACATAACAACAACCAAGTCAAAATCTTGAAAAAGTTAGTTCTTCTCATACACCTTCAACTGCCTCAATGCATAAGCGATCACCTTACCCTCCTACATCAACGCACAACTCAACCTAATTCTAGAAGTATCTCAATACATAGTAAAGTCCTTCCCATCCACCAGAAAGAATAAAATCGAGGCTGTGGTCAACAAAGTCTTGAGCTTTTGAAAGCTCTCCTCACATTATTCGGACCACTGAAATGCCACTTCCTTCCGAGTCAAACACGTCAGATGCAAAGTGATAGAAGAGAAACCCTTGATGAACCAACGATTGTAGCTAGAAAGACACATAAAACTCTGAATATCTGTCATAGAAGTCGGTCTAGGTTAGTCCCTGACTACCTCTATCTTCTTTGGGTCAACCATGATCCCATTCTTGGACACCACATGTTCCAAGAATGTTATAAAACTCAACCAGAACTTACACTTTGAGAACTTTGCATAAAGATTCTACTCCAAAATCCTAACCACTCTTAAATGACACTCGTGGTCCTCCCGTCGCTTTGAATAAATCAGGATGTTATTAATGAATACACTCACAAATGAATCCAAGTACGACTTAAATATTCTATTCATCAAGTCCATGAACATTTCGGGGGTATTGGGAAGCTCCAATGACATCACCAAGAACTCATAATCCACATAACGAGTCCAGAAAGCCTTTTTAGGATCATTATCGACTCAGATCTTCAGCTGATGATAACAGACCTCAAGCCAATCTTCAAAAAGATCAAAGCACCCTGAAGCTGATCAAATATGTTATCAATACACATAATCTAATACTTGTTTCTGATGATTACCTTATTTAACTGCTTATAATCAATGCACATACGCATAGTATCATCCTTCTTCTTCATGAACAAGATAGGAGAACGCCATAGAGATACACTCGGTCGAATAAAACCCTTACTCAATAAATCCTGAAGATGCTCATTCAACTCCATCAACTTGGCTAGAGCCATCCGATACAGAGAAATAAAAATGGGTCAAGTACTTGACTTAAGATCAATATAGAAGTCAATATCTCTATCTAGCATCATACCTGGTAAATATAAAGGAAAGACCTTTGCAAACTCACCAACTACTGAAACAAAATCAAAGGAAGGGGTCTCTGCACTAGTATCCAGAATATGCGCAAGATAAGAGAAACAACCCCGGTCTACTAACTTTCTATCCTAGATATATAAAATTACTTTCCTAGGAGAAGGGATGGGAGCCACACTACTCTAACCTCAGACTACCAGGCATAGCTAGCATGATCGTCATGGAATAACAATCCAAAATTGCATAATATGGTGATAGTCAATCCATACCCAATATAACATTAAAATTTACCATATCTGAGATAACCAGATCTACGCAAGTGTCATAACCCAAAAAGGTAACTACACATATACGATATACTCTATCTACAATCACAAAATCACCGACTCATATAGACACATAAGTAAGAATGCATAGCAATGAGTGCGTCCTACCTCAGATCGAGTACCATACTGACCACATCATCCTGAATGAACTTTATCTCTCCTTAACTGAGATCCACCATGACCAGACTGATGGCTACCATGGCCAGACTAAGATCCTCCCCGAATAGTTCAACTACTACCTCTAGATGTCTGTGTTGGGGTCCTAGGTACAAGAGGCACCTAAACACTATCTGGGGCAATCTCTGCTGAAGTTCCCAACCTCTCCATAAGTATAACAAGTCCTGGCCACCGAGGGCTACTGAATAGAGATAGAAGAACCCAAATATCATAGTTTGAATATCTAGACTAATAACCCCTTGAAGAAAGTCCTACCATCGGTAATCTGAAGATATGAGAACCCCGCAAAGACCAAGTCCCACCATCGATAATCTAAAGAGCTGCCTAAACCAATTGAATAGGCTACGAATGCTGATATCTCCCCTGATATCCATAACCACGGGAAGTAGAACCACTAAACTATGCAAAGCCCTTAACCCTTTTGTCAGACTCATGTCTGGGCAACTTGCCCCTCACATACTCTACCATCCTAGTATGCTCAGTAACAGTCTCAAAAGAGGTTTTAGAGGCCACCAACTAGAGCTTAGCCAACTGGAGTGGAATAGTCGACCCTCTGACAAAACATCTCACTTGCTCTGCCGTAGTAGGAAGCAAAGGAGCTGCATAATGCAATAAGGTGTAGAAACGAGTCTCATACCATGTAATGGTAAAAAATCCTCTGCTCAATATTTTGAAACTTATCGAGCTTGCTCAGACTCAATACCAAAGGCATACTTCTCAAGGAACACTCTGTAGAACCTAACCCAAGATAATGAAGACATCGCCACAGGAAAACAATAAACATACACACTCCACCAATATTTCACGTCCCTTAATAGCTGAAAGGCCAAGAAACTAACTCTATGCGACTCAACAATACCAAGAGTATACAACCTCTCATGGATGCTCATGATGAACTCATACGAATCCTCCTCAGACTGTCCATAAAATATTTGAGGCTCCATGTTTGAAATGTTTTTTCAAATCTTCCGCTCATCGTGGGTCATAGTTATCCCTTTAATAGGCCCGACACCAAACTCTGGAGCATAAACTTTATCAATATGAGGTGTTAACATCACTGCTGGCTAAACCCTAAGAGTGTGAAACTCAGGGGTATGAGTCAACCCACCCCCACATGGGTCTGAGAACCACCTAAAGTAGTAAGATATACAAATGTATAAGTAAAACCATCAATAACACTCAATAACCTGACTAGTTTTACCTGTAGAATCGGAGTACTAATGAATCCAGACTGATCGTGGGCTGGCCCCATCTCCTCCTTTAGCATATCATATTGAGGCTTAATAACTAGCTCTGGGGAAACAGATCTAGTATGACCATTATTGTCTCTATGTGCTCTGCCTCGGACTGGTGATGTTGCTCTAGCACTACTCGAGCCCCGAGCATACCCTCTACCATGACCATGCACTACCGATGTCGATGCTTGTACTGGTGCCTCCTTTCCGCCGCATTGGCATAAGTCCTCACCATCTATAAGAGAATAGAAACGAAGGTCAGATACCAATTTGATTCAACTTAGCACGAAAGGAATGAAGAATGTGAAGTTTTCTAAATGTCTCATAGACTCCCGAAGATAAGTACGGACGTGTATGCACTGATCCACAAGACTATACTAGAAATTGCTCTTATATTTAGGATTGTTTAACCTATGGCTATGATACTAACTTTGTCACAACCCCCTATCAGGAATCGTGGGGGCACCTACACAATCCATTTGGTAGCGCAACCACTCCCAAACATTTGCAAGGTATGATATAAATAAAAGAGGAGCAAATACAGATACTTTAAACATTATCTGATAATATAACATGGAATGAAATGATAAGTTTGATACATCTAAATTAATACCCCCAAGTGATCTAGTCTGGGCATACAAGAGCACTAACAAAAAGAATACATCAAGTGTAGCATGCGTACACAATGTACCCCCATGGAATTTATGAGTCAAGTAACTCCTATGGTTCGGGAAGAAGATTTACCAAAGTGAAGAGTTACTGAAGGAGCTGCGTCCGCTCCAGCGAAATCATGTCTGCACTGGCGGACAGATGCAGTCCGCTCATGTGAAATAAGTTTCCACCTCCGTTACTGAGGTGATGTCATGATCGCCTTTCAGGAATCATACTGGCACCTACATAATCACACCGGTAGGCGAACCACTCCCTAATATTTACAAGATATTATATAAATAAAAGCGGATACTTTAAATACTATCTCATAACATAACATGGAACAAAATGATAAGTCTGGTACATTCAAATAAATACCCCTAAGTGATATAATCTGGGAATACAAGAGCACTAACAAATCCAAAATTATTAGTGATGATCGTCGTGGAATAACAATCCAAAATTGCATAGCTAGCAAACTAATCTTAGAATACCAGGCGTAGCTAACATGATCGTCAATGAATAACAATCCAAAATTGCTTAATATGGTGATAGCCAATCTATACCCAAATATAACATTAAAATCTACCATATCTAAGATAACAGATCTACGCAAGTGTCATAACCCATAAAGGCAACTACACATATACAATATACTCTATTTACAATCACAAAATCACCGACTCGTCTAGACACACAAGTAGGAATGCATAGCAATGAGTGTGTCCTACATGAGACCGAGTACCCTACTAACCACCTCAGCCTGAATAAACTCCGTCTCTCCTTAACTGAGATCCACCATGACCTGACTGATGGCCACCATGGCCCAACTAAGACCCTCCCCGGCTAGTTCAACTACTACTTCTAGATGTATGTGTTGGGGTCCTAGGTACAAGAGGCACCTAAACACTATCTGGGGCAATCTCTCCTGAAGTGCCCAACCTCCCCATAAGTATAACAAGTCATGGACATTGAGGGCTGCTGAATGGAGATAGAAGAACCCAAACTACCATAGTATGAATATCTAGACTAACAACCCCTTGAAGACTAAGTCCTACCATCAGTAATCTGAAGAGCTGAGAACCCCGCAAAGACCAAGTACCACCATCGGTAATCTAAAGAGCTACCTAAACCAATTGAATAGGATGCGACTGCTGATTCTCCCGTGATATCCATAACCACGGGAAGTAGAATCACTAAACTATCCAAAGCGCTTAACCCTCTTGATCTTCGGGTTGCCCTTTAGTTAAAGGGTCCGCTATATCATTTGATTAATAATCAAGGAAGTGTCACCATAAAGATCAACTGCCATATGGTCTTATATCTCCGACAGATTTGTCTAGACGCTGCCATCCGTGCCCTTACAGTGTATAACTGTTGAGTGTATTTTATACACTATTTTGAGTCCTTTTTAGTCAGTATTTTACTATTTTATTTTGCGTTTAGTATAGTGTTAGGTGTGTTTTTCTTTCATTTGTGTCACAGCGGTAATAAAGGAGAAGATACCACTTTTAAAGATGAAATGCGCTTAATTGAGGATGAAAATTGCACAAGCACATCCCAAGGAATGAAGCCTAAGAAGTGCCAAGAAGAACAGAAGAAATCTGGCACATTCCGGACAAAAATCACAGAGGCACCGCGGTGCCTGTCCAGGCAGCACTGTGGTGCCATAGAACCGCGTTCAGAAGAATTAGCACCGAGGCGTAATATTTCCAGAAAGTCTGAAATTGAATTACCATCGAAGGCACATAGGTGCCTGACAGAGGAACCGGGGTGCCTGACAGAGGAACCGCAGTGCCTCCATTCTAGTAACTTCCAATGATTTTCAGCCAATTAGCACCTAGGTGCCTCTCAGAGGAACCGCGGTGCCGATGCGTATTTTTCAGGTTTCCTGGGCCGAATTAGAGAGGGTTTTTATGGTCCGAAAGGAAACTTTTCCCAGCTATAAAATCCATAAAACCCTGCTCATATACCATATTCTAAACACAACTTTGGAGAGGAGAAAATGAGGCAAGACACAATTGGAGACATCTCATTGTTCAAGTTATTTTCTTTGCTTTACTTTATTTCAGTTTATGTTAGTTTGTAATTTAGTTCTTGACATAACAATGTTTAGGAGCTAATTACTGTAGCAGGGTTTCCATCAAATCTTCTTGAAACTCTTTCATATAGTTAATGCATTGATTATTGATTTCTTCTTCATCATATTAAGATCTATTCAATATTGTTATGATTGCTTGATAATTAACTAGCTATTAATTGTCATCACTTATATGATTTCGAATCAAAAGTTTGAAGGGTGAGATTTGAATATGCTGTAATTGTCTTGACATAGGTTAAAATCGTGGACGAAAGTACCCCGATACTTGTGTGACATTTAAAGGTTATTGCTCTTAATCCTCTTGTGTGGTAAAACTTATCATAGAAATATAGAAGGTTTCTGCACTAGGTTGAGCTCTTGTATGTCCTAACCGGAATATAATAACAGATTAATTAACCTGCTATCTTAATAAGACGAAAATCATTAGCATTGCATTAACACGTGAAAGAGTGGATAGTTGAGGAGATTGGAACCTTATTCCTTCATAACTGTTATAAACCCAAAGTATTATAATCTTTAGTTTATTTTCTGCACTTAATCATAATATTTAGTATAATTCTCAAACTAAAGAACGTCAACCAAATAGATACAATAGAATAGATAATCGGTATTTAATAAACCAGTCTCTTTGGACGATAAACTCGGTCTTACACATCTTTATTACTTGAACGATACGTACACTTGCGTAATCATCTAGAAATATCGCAATAAGTTTTTGGTGCCGTTGTCGGGGACTGGCGTACTGTTAATATTGATTTATCTATTCTTATTTCTAATTTGGTTTTTTTTATTTTTAGTTTTTTTATTTTTATTTTTCTTTTGTGCTGTTTGTCGTGATCTGTTTGTTGTTTTTTATTAGTCTTAGGAACTTAGTTTATGCGAAGTATGAGAGGAGCAGACACTCCTATCCCTCTGAACCTTGAGATTGAAAGATTGTGCAGACAGAATAGGAAAGAGAAAAGAGTAGTTGATTCCTTAGCAATGGGAGATCAGCGAAACAACAATTTGGTGGATGATGAGTTATCGCCTGTCTTAAGACAAGTCCATGCAGAAAGGAGCTTGGGGGACTTTGTGATGCCTACTATTACAGAGGTGCAGACTTGCATCAGGATTCCAGCTGTTGAAGCCAATAATTTCGAAATCAAACCAGCAATCTTGCACATGGTCCAAGGTTCAGTCCAATTTGGGGGATTACCGTCTGAAGATCCTCATTTGCTTTTAGCAAATTTTCTGGAGCTGTGTGCAACCTTTAAATACAATGGTGTCACTGATGATACCATACGGTTGAAACTCTTCCTATTCTCACTCAGGGATAGAGCAAAGTGATGGCTGAACTCATTACATGCAAACTCCATCACTACATGGCAAGACTTAGCCCAGAAGTTCCTTGCCAAGTTCTTCCCTTTATCCAAAGCAGCAAAGCTCAGAGGCGAGCTTAATAATTACTATCGGATGGATGGAGAGTCACTTTATGATGCATGGGAGCGGTTCAAAGATTTACAGAGGAAGTGCCCACATCATGGGATTGAGAAGTGGATGCTAGTCCACATATTTTACAATGGCCTGAGTGGTACAACTCGTACCATCATTGATGCTGCAGCAGGAGGTACGTTCATGGGAAAGAGAGTCAATGAGGCACATGATCTGTTAGAAGGCATGAACACAAACAACCATCAGGGGGCAGATGAGAGAGAAATGAACATCAGGAAAGTGGTTGGGATTCATGAGCTAGATGTTATCACTGCATTGACTGCGCAGGTAGCCACTTTGACAAAGCAGATGCAGCAGAGTACCATGGCAGCTAAAGCAGTTCAGACACCAGCTAGATGCGAAATTTGTGGTGGTCCCCATACTTTTTATAGATATAGCAGTGTACCCAAATAATGTGCCCATGAAGCAGGTTCATGCAGTGGAGAATTTTCAGAGACCCTACAACAATCCATTCTCCAACACATATAATTCAGGGTGGAGAAATCACTCAAATTTTTCATGGAAGAATGAATAAGGGCAGAAACCACCATTTTAAGAATCATCCTCACAGCAGTTCAGCCCACCAGACCCACAGGAGAAGCCAGATGACATAAAAGCAACATTGTTGACCTTAACTAATTCTCAGACTCAATTCATGGCAGAAACTAGGTCCCCAATTTCATCGTTGGCCAATACCCAGTCACAATTTATGACAGAGACCAAGCAGTTCATGACAGAAACAAGATCCTCCATTAGGTACTTGGAGACTCAGATTGGACAGTTGGCAGGGAAGTTGAATGACAGACCTCAGGAAATTCTCCCTAGTGATACATTGATTAGCCCTAAAGAGAAATGTCAAGAAATCAGTTTGAGAAGTGTGAAGCAGTTAGAGAAAAGGGCACCCCAAGCAGTGGTTGAAAAGGAGAAGGATGTGGGGCAGACAGTTGAAGTAGTAAAGAAGGGGGTTACTGATGACTGCCCTACTTTAAAGAAGGCTCCACCTGCAGTGATGAGGGAGTACACAGACAAAATCTCTTACCCTTAAAGACTGTATAAGAAGGCTTTGGATAAGCAATTTTTGGAGGTATTTGAAAAACTGCACATTAACCTTCCTTTCATTGAAGCCTTGGAGCAAATGCCAGCGTATGTGAAGTTCATGAAGGACGTCCTTTTTAAGAAGAGGAAGCTGACAGATTATGAGACAGTGGTGCTGACAGAGGAGTGCAATGCCATATTGCAGAAGAAACTTCCCCCAAATTTGAATGATCCAGGGAGTTTCACCCTATCTTGCACCATAGGGAATGTGATATACAAGAAAGGCTTATGTGATTTAGAGGCAAGTTTCAGTCTAATGCCCATCTCTGTGTTCAAAATACTTGGTTTGGGGGAGGCAAGGCCAACCACAGTCACCTTGCAACTAGCTGATCACTCAGTTGTGCATCCCAAAAGAATTATTGAAGATGTGTTGGTACAAGTAGGTAAATTCATCATTCCTGCTGATTTCCTCATTTTAGACATGGATGAAGATGAAAATATGCCCATGATCCTTGGAAGACCATTCCTAGCCACAGGGAGAGCCATCATTGATGTTGAAAATGGGGAGTTAAAGCTCAGAGTTCAAGGTGAGAAAATGGTGTTTAAAGTTTTCAAACAGCCCACTGAACCTCAAGTCGATGCTAGATGTTTTGTTGTTGGTGTAGTTGATAAAAAGGCTCCTCATGAAAGTTCCAAGGGTACTGATGCCCTTGATGGTAAGAATTCTACACCCGTAAATAATGTTGTGGATGAGAACAAGAGAATGAATCCTCCTAAAATGAGCCATGTGAAAAGAAAAGGAGAAGAAGGAGGAAAATGGTGCTAAAGTGGATATGCGGAGGGGACACTCTACCCCCTTTATCTAGTAAGTAACATGCGTTCGGCTAAAAGATGTTAAAGACAACGCTACTTGGGAGGCAACCCAATGTTTTAAATTATGCTATTTTAATTTTTGTTCTAGTTTGTTTTATTTTATCTTGAACAGTCTCACGATCTCGTATTAGTGTTTTTGGATGACAGATGACAGGAAGAATTTTTCTTGAATAAGCACAGCGGTGTGTGGAGCAAGAACCGCGGTCCCTCACGGGCAGTGTGCATAGAAAAATTTTCCTTCCTCCCAGACCTCCGTTATGACCGCTGTATTATGTCAGTAAGTTGTCCCTTTATTTAGTCTTCACACATTGGGGACAATGTGTCGATTAAGTTTGGGGGGTGTCTTATTTTGTTTTGAGTCTTTTTTATTTGTCTTTGTGTTATTTTATGTGTTTTTGAGTCATAATTTTTTTTTATGGATCATGCATGCTGTAGTTTCTAATGATACTGAGTGGATAAAGTGGGATAATGTAATGGAATTGAAAGAAAAAATTTGTGTGCTTAAGTTAGATATGCCAAAAATTCATGACATCTAATTATTTGGGATAGTTGTGCTTAGCCTATGTGTGTCAGTTATGGAAAGAATGGTTGAAAAATGTCTAGAAAATATGTTTGCTTGTTATTTGAGGCAAAATAGTTAAGATATACATGTTTAGGGAGATGATTCATGCATTTCTTTGATAGCCCTTCTGACCATTCATTACCTATCTTGACATAAATTGTATCACTAGTCAGCCCCTTTGAGCCTAAAATAAGACCTTTCTTTGACACCATATGATTCTCGATTTGTGCCATAAGTAATAATTGAAATTATTGGGATGAAAAATGTTGAAAAAGAATAAAAAAGAGAGTATAAATTTGATGCACCCCAATGAAAAATATGCAAAAATCTAAGTTTAGGGGTGCTTGTTATTTATAATGTATCCCATTCTCTCAAAAGAAAAGAGGGGAGAAAATAGGTATTTTTCAGGTCTTCACTCTTCGCTCCTAACTCATTTACGCTTTTGGTATTGACTAAAAATTGCATCCGGCGCTAGTGCGTCCATCCGTTGCTTGTTGTGCAACGACTTTCACGCTAGTGCGCTCATCCGCTGCTTGTATTGAAAAGAAAGTTAAAATGAAGAAAAAGAAGTTGAATGAAAATTCTTATGGTACGTAATTGAGCCTAAATGCCTACTTTTACCTACCCCTGCCTAAGCCTACATTACAACCAGTGAAAGTACTGATGATCTTAAATAAGTATGTCTATGATTAGTGGAGAATAGCAAGTAAACAGATCTATAGCATTTGGAAAAGATGGAATGAGATTGGCATGCACAGGTTAGGTATTTGTAATTTCAATTGATCATGATCTAAGTGAATTTGCGAAATATCTAACTTGAAATTCTAGATTGTTAATAATTCAGGCTATATATGTTCTAACATATTATCCTGACTTTCATCCATAATTTTGAAGAAGCATTGTTATAACTACTTGATCCATCTTATAGAGTCTTTTTTTTATTTTTTGTTTTTGTTTAGTGCTTTACTTGAGGGCGAGTAAAGTGTAAGTTTGGGGGTGTTTGTTGAGTGTATTTTATATACTCTTTTGAGTCCTTTTTATTTAGTATTTTACTCTTTTATTTTGCGTTTAGTATAGTGTTAGGTGTGTTTTTCTTTCGTTTGTGTCACAGCAGTCATAAAGGAGAAGATACTACTTCTGAGGATGAAATGAGCTTAACTGAAGATGAAAATTGCATAAGCACAACCCAAGGAATGAAGCCTAAAAAGTACCAAGAAGAACAGAAGAAATCTGGCAGATTTCGGACAAAAATCAAAGAGGCACTGCGGTGCCATTGAACCGCGGTCAGAAAAATTAGCATCGAGGCATAAAAATTGCTGAAAGTCCGAAACTGAATCACCGTCGAAGGCACCTAGGTGCCTGATAGGGGAATCGGGGTGCCTGGCTGAGGCACCTAGGTGCCTGACAGAGGAACCGCGGTGCCGACGCCTATTTTTCACCTTTCCTGGGCCGAATTGGAGAGGGTTTTTATGGTCCGAAAGACAACTTTTCTCAAGTATAAAATCCCTAAAACCCTGCTCATTAAATCATACCTTAGACCAATTCTAAATCATACTTTTGGTGGCAAGACATAATTGGAGACTCTCGTTCAAGTTCTTTTTCTTACTTTGTTTTTATTTCAGTTATGTTGGATTTTGTATTAGTTCTTGACATGATAATGTTTAGGAGCTAAATACTTTAGTAGGGTTTCCATAGAATCTTCTTGAAACTCTTTCATATAGTTAATGCATTGATTATTGATTTCTTCTTCAGCATATTAAGATCTATTTAATATTGTTATGATTGCTTGATAATTAACTAGCTATTAATTGTCATCACTTATATGATTTCGAATCAAAAGTCTAAAAGGTGAGATTTGAATATGTTGTAATTGTCTAAACATAGGTTAAAATCATGGACGAAAGTACCCCGATACTTATGTAGTATTTAAAGGTTATTGTTCTTAATCCTCCTGTGTGGTAAAACTTATCATAGAAATATAGAAGGTTTCTGCACAAGGTTGAGCTCTCGTATATCCTAACCGGAATATGATGACAGATTAGTTAACCTTCTATCTTAATAAGAAGAAGAGTCATTAGCATTGCATTAACATGTGAAAGAGTGGATAGTTGAGGAGACTGGAACCCTATTTCATTCATAATTGTTATAAACCCAAAGTATAATCATCTTTAGTTTATTTTCTGCACTTAGTCATAATTCTTAGTCATAAATCTAAAACCAAAGAACGTCAACCAAATAGATACCATAGAATAGATAATTGGTACTTAATAAATCAGTCTCTGTGGATGATAAACTCGGTCTTACAGATCTTTATTACTTGAACGATACGTATGTCACGACCCAAGTCACGAGTCGTGATGACACCTACCCTATTCCCCCGAGTAGGCGAATCATATTCTCAATAACAAGTTAAATCAGCGGAGATAAAATAAAGAAAAGAAGTTATAAAATTTTAAATACTTAATTCCTCAAAATTTGGTCAAACGGGTACAAGAGCACTAATAAGTCTGAAAAATAAACGTCTGAAAGAATGCCCGAAGGCTACATATTGTCTGTCAATAACCAAAGAAAAATGGAATTAACTAAGAAGCCCTTTAGGGGTCACGGACGACCAAGTAGCTCACCCTGAATGACTAGAAGATATCCACCTCACGAATCAGCCACGGGGCGTAGAACTGGAACCTGAATTGTACTTTGCACTCAATAAAAGTGCAGCTTTTTAGGTCTTACCTTTTGTACTTAATATATTGGATACCCTGCAAGTCTGTTGGGGAAGATGGGTTATGCATATTGTGAGATTAAGAGAGTTATATGGTTGATTTTAATGAAAGATCATGGATTAAAAGGTATTGTTAATGTGAATTACGATTGGATGATGATAGATGATCATGTGTTTAATCTTAATTTGATCATAGAAGCTTGTTTTCAATTAGGGAAAAATTCCATGGTTTCGAATTGGAGTTTTTTGATTATTTTTCAATTGAGGGATCAAACATGAATAGATTTGTTATTAATTAAGGAATATAACTACCTAGTATGTAATCTTAGTTGTTGTATATTAAAGTTCTAGTCTTGGTAGCATGAGTGGCTCAGGATGGGTATTTAAAGTCTTGTTTTATATTGTTTTAGCTTTATATTAAAGGTATAATATGCGTGAATTGACTTTAATTATCATGAGGCATGAAGGAAGGCCAAGGCTATCATCAAGGCTTGATTTGGTAGCACTCCTTCTCGTCTTTGAGGTAGGCTATGGTGTAAATTTTTGAGACTCCAATATAAGTACGTAATTATTTATAAATATTAAGGGGTATTTGGCATATTTGGGTGTCCCACTCAACCAATTATGATAAACGTTTGAGTGGGTATCAGTGTTTAATTGCGATGATGGGTAGATTTGGGAGATCAGCCTCATGCTGCTTCCAGCTGCTGTTTATTTGGGCTTGTCACTATGTTTGCCATTGTTGGTTTACTCATCACATATATTTTCGATATGATATCTTAATTTGACTTGGAATTGACTATGTGTTATTGAATACTTGAAAGCATGTGGTATATTATCTTATACTTGATTACATCTTATTACATCATGATATCTGGCCTTATATTATCATTCCATTCATACACTCATCATTCTATGGCATTGATATGAGATTGGTATGGATATGTTGTGGTCCAAATGATCAGAATGGTAAGAATACTATGAGATTATGGCACTTGGGATGATATTGATACGCATGGAGCGGGATTGCACGCCTGCAACATGATTGAGACTAGACAAATGAGTCATAAGCTCTAGTCAGATTCATGTGTGTAAATTTGGATAGCTAGGAGCGGTATATGGACTTCGCAGATCCTCCGTTGGTGTATAGATCAGAATTAAACCTTGACATACTATATACCAGGTTGAGAAAGGTATCTTGCATATGCATTGGATTCATATCATACATACTCATGCCATATCTTTAATAATCTGTGATTGGAAACAGACATTAAATGATATTGAATAAGTTGGTTAGATTGTGAACTGGAAAGGATTATTCATGCTAAGTGATACTTGATATACTGTTGAACTCTATGAACATCATGATTACTACATGACATACTTGGTTATTGAACTGTTAGTATAGAATATTTGGTGTCAACTTGGTATTTATCTCTGATTATGTAATTTCTATCATTGTCAGCCTATGATATCTACAGGGGTACATTGTGTACTCATGTTATAATTGTTACATTCTTTTTATGCAGATTCAGTACCTTCTACCTCTGCAAGGCCATGTGGTTGAGTCAGAGTTGTGATCCTTAGTATTCAGGGTGAGGATGATTCTTCCAGCATGTCCTTCGATACTCAATCTCTACTTATTGTCTTTTGTTCATATTTGAGAGACATATTTTAGACTATGTATTCGGTTTTGACCTACATGCCAATTTACACAGACTTGTTATTTTGTTAGTGCTCTTATATTCCTAGATTAGATAACTTAGGGGTATTTATTTGGATGTATCAGACTTACCATTTCGTTCCACGTTATATTATGAGACATTGTTTAAAGTATCTGCATTTCTTCCGCTTTTATTTATATCATATCTTACAAATGTTATGGAGTGATTCACCTATCAGTAGGATTATGTAGGTGACAACACGATTCCTGAAAGGGGGTCATGACATCACCTCAGTACCGGGGTGGAAAATTGTTTCGCATCATCGGACTTATTTGTCCGCCAATGCAAACATGATTTTGCTGGAGCAGATGCAACTCATTCAGTAACTCTTCACTTCTGTAAATCTTCTTCCCGAACTATAGGAGTTACTTGACTAATAAATTCTATGTGGGTACATTATGGACTCATTCTACACTTGCTGCATTCTTTTTGGATGCAAATTCAATACGTTCAACCTCTGTAGGGCCATGTGGCTGAGTCAGAGTTGTAATCCTTAGTATTTAGGGTGAGGATGATTCTTCCAGCATGCCCTTGGATACTCTATCTCTACTTATTGTCTTTTGTTCATTTTTAGAGACATATTTCAAACTATGTATTTGGTTTTGGCCTGCGTGCCCATTTACTCAGACTTGTATTATTTTGTTAGTGCTCTTGTATGCCCATACTAGATCACTTGGGTGTATTTATTTTGATGTATCAAACTTATCATTTGATTCCACATTATATTATGAGACAATGTTTAAAGTATCCACATTTTTTCTGCTTTTATTTATATCAGATATTGCTAATGTTTGGGAGTGGTTGCCCTTCTGATAGGATTATGTAGGTGCCACCACGATTCCTGATATGGGGTCGTGATAAAGTTAGTATCAGAGCCCTAGGTTAAACAATTCTAAATATAATAGAAATTTCTAGTAGAATATTGTGGATCGGTACGGACATATCCGTACTTATCTTCGGGAGGCTATGAGACATTTAGGAAACATCACTTTCTTCATTCCTTTCATGCTAAGTTGAATCAAATTGGTATCTAACCTTCATTTCTATTCTCTCATAGATGGTGAGGACTTGTGACAATGCGAAAAAAGGAGGCACCAGTACAGGCATCGGCATCGGTAGTGAGCGATCATGGTAGAGGGCATGCTCGGGGCTGGGGTAGTGCCAGAGTAGCATCACCAGTCTAGGACAGAGCACAGAGAGCTAGTCCTGCCCGTACTAGATTTGTTTCCCCTGAGCCAATCATTAAGCCTCAGGATGATATGCTAAAGGAGGAGATAGGGCCAACCCAGGATAAGTCTGGATTTATTACTACTCCGGTTTTACAGGACACACTAGTCAGGTTATTGAGTGTTATAGAGTTAGTTTTATGGCCCTTCAGCTGTTATGGGACATGAAATAGTGGTGGAGGGTGTATGATGATTGTTTTCCTGCGGGGATGCCTCTATTATCTTGGGTTAAGTTCTACAGAGTGTTCTTTGAGAAGTATGCCTTTGATCTTGAGTCTGAGCAAGCATGATAAGTTTCAAAATATTGAGTTGAGGAGTTTTATAATTTTTTACAGTATGAGACTCGCTTATGTGCTTTATTACGTTATGCAGCTCCATTGCTTCATACTAAGACGGAGCGAGTGAGATGTTTGTCGAAGGGTCGACGATTCCACTCCAGTTGACTACTCTCTAGTTGGTGGCCTTTAGAGCCTCTTTTGAGACTGTTACTGAGCATACTAGGATGGTAGAGTCTGTGAAAGGAAAGTTTCCAATTATGATCCCGACAAAAGAGTTAAGCGCTTTGGATAGGTTAGTGGTTCTACTTTCCTGGTATTGGATATCAGGGGAGATATCAGCAGTAGCAACCTATTTAATTGGTTCAGGCAGCCTTTAGATTACCAATGGTGGGATTTAGTCTTTGAGAGGTTCTCAGCTCTTCAGATTACCGATGGTGGGACTTAGTCTTCAAAGGGTTGTCAGTCTAGATATTTAGACTATGGTAGTTTAGGTTCTTCCATCTCCATTCAGCAACCCTCAATGACCAAGACTTGTTATACTTGTGGAGAGGTTGGGCACTTCAGGAGAGATTTCCCCAAAATAATTTTAGGTTCCTCTCTTGCATCTAGGACCCCAGCATAGACACCTCTAGTCAGAATAGACGGGGAGGATCTCAGTTGGGCCATGGTAGCCATTAGTCTGGTCATGGTGGATCTCAGTCAGAGAGAGATAGAGTTCGTTCAGGCTGAGGTATTTAGTAGGGTAGTCGGTCTGAGGTATTGCACTCATTACTATGCATTCCTAGTTATATGTCTACACTAGTCGGTGATTAGTGATTACATATAGAGTATATCGTATACGTGTAGTTACCTTTATGGGTTATGAAACTTGGGTAGATCTGGTTATCTTAGATATGGTGGATTTCATTTTAGGTATTTATGTAATTTCATTTCTTGACATATTTTTAATCCTTCTTGTTGAGTAATACTGACCAATTTTCTATATGTGAACTCGTTATAAGGAATTATTTGTTTTCTAGGTAATCCGACAAGGAATTTTTCCTTTCAAAATGGTTGGTTGGAATCTTCTCTAAGCATAACTCTGGTTAAGAATGTATTCTTATACCATTGGAAATCACTTAGTTTTTTGCATTTTAGATTTGATAGCAACTCGGCATTTTTATCTTTTAAATGTGAAGAGTCACCTATGAAATTTAAAGAGATTGTTAGTATTAAAGTTGATACTGCGTCTTGTAGGGGTTCACCTTGTTCATCTAATTGGTATTCCTGCTTCGTCGGTTTTTATGGAATTTAGGATATCTTCTTTTTGTTGGCCAGTGAGATAATTATCCCACCATCCTTTTAACTGACCAGAGAATCCTGCGATGAGTAGTTTTGCTATGGTCTTATCTTGTGCACCATTTTGCGTTTTATAGGCATTTGCGGCCATAGTCATTTGTTGGAGGAAGCTAAGGATATTGTATTCAGTCATTCCGTCTATGTTCCAATCATAAATGGAAGAGGCATTAAAATGGATTGAGTTAGGGGTTTTACTATTCCTAGGTCTGGAGCAGGAATTATTTGTAGTTGTTGTTGTATGGGTTGTTTCCAATCCATTGTATTAACAAGATGTGTTTTATTTTGGAATTGTCTTAAGGTATCATTGTTATCATAATCATATGTTAGAGTTGTTATTTTATTAGTTGTAATTGGATTTACTGATTTAGAAAAAGGATAATCTATGGAATTTTAAGAGGAATATATTTCAAACCAGTCGAAAAACGGAATGTTTATTTTATTTTCATTTACAAACTCATAGAATTTTTCTTGTATTTATTTTCTTTTATTCAAAAAGTTTTACAGAACCAAATTCTTTTTTTTAAGTTTTGTTTTTTATAAAAATCATTTTGTAGGAATTTCTTATCAACTTGGAATTCTTTTTCTAAAACACTAACTTCATTTGCTAAATTTTCTGTTACCGAGGAAACAGTCGGATTACTAGGTTCTTGGTCCTCTACCTTTTCTCTAACATTGGAATTTACATATACTGGTCTGGGTATTTCATTGGTGTAGTCTACGTTTGTCAGATTGGGTAAGTCTGACATATAATGTCTCTATTTTGTTTTGTAAGGAGTATTTATTACCGAGGGAATTTGTGAGACTCTTCCTAAGTGTATGGTTTCTATGGAACTCATATCATCGTATCTACTACTCGTAGATCTTCTATGGAACGATATACTAACTCTACCATTCTGGTATTGGGTTATTTCTTTAAGACTGGTATTTGGTTGGGAAGTTTCTATTGGTTCAGGTTTAACTACTCCTTGCAGGATCCATTATTCTGGTAGAGTAATATATTTCCACCTAATAGGTCTTGGTATTACGGTGTTAGATCTAAAAAGATCTATTTGTAAAAGTAGGGTTTCACCTTTCTTACTATGATATCTGACTTTTGTGGCGAAAGCAGATGTCATAGCTTTGTAATGGATTCGGAAAATTATTGCTACATGAATAGATCTTTCAAGCATTTGGTAATTGTGTGTCTTTATTTGTAAGACAATGAATTTTTTAATATTTTTATCATTGAGGGATACATAGAAATTTGGGTAACAATCAAACGATATTGGTCCTGTGCAGAGACTGAACTCAACCGAACTTAATAAGGAATCTTCAAACTTTGTGAATCTTGCATCTCTTAAGATAGCAAGGATTGAAGTGTTTAGTCCTTCCTTAGTAAGGGGTTTTATCCCTACTTGGACTAAGCCAATATGAATTGTATTTGTAATTTCTTTTTTTATCTTTTTTCAAGGAATTTTGAGAAAGTAATTGGATTGTTTCAAAAGGTTGAGATAATTGGTTATCTCTTTCCTCTGTTTTAATAGTGAAATCAGTTTTGAAAAACTGGTATTTGGAATGTTTATAAATTTAATCCCTATTTATTTTCGGTATTTCTCAATTATCAATTGATTTTTCAAAATCTTGTATCACGATTTCCTTTCGAATTTATTATCTTCTTTGAATCGATGGAAGAAGATGAACAAAAACCATAAGAACTCATTGAGAAAAGGATCCATGTATAAAAAAAATTGTTCACTTTTCGGGTTCTTCCTACAATCCTTACCGGTTCACGGGTCTAGTTGCCTTCCCTTGAGGACTTGCCACCACGTTTTTACCCTAGGATATCACTAACTCCGAAGAATCAGAACCTATAAACAAGAATTTCATCTGATCTGGATATCATATCTCTCTATATCTCTACCCTTTATGGCTTTGATATCAAACTTAGCCCGAGGATCTAAAGGGGATAATAGACAATGAAGAAATTAAAATATAAGGGATTGCAAAATTAAAGGATAATGGGGATATGCAGAAAGTAAATGAAGATTAACTTACAAATTAAGTTTCCTGTTTAAGAAAATCATAATTCAAAGGATCTGTAGGAATTTAAATCAAGTATGCGGTAGAACCGGCCATGTATTTAATACATCAATTTAAATAATTTAAAAGCATTAATTTATAAAAAATTAGGAGGTAGTACCATCCATAATCATATTTATTCAAAATATTAAAACTTACAAATATTTATACTTGAAAATATTCATGGGAACTCCCCTCATATGAACTTCAATTCCTCTCATTCAAATACCTTATCCGAAATTTCTAAATCCCTT
Organism: Przewalskia tangutica; assembly: GCA_029844215.1. NCBI lineage: Eukaryota > Viridiplantae > Streptophyta > Magnoliopsida > Solanales > Solanaceae > Przewalskia > Przewalskia tangutica. The sequence continues at coordinate 16,046,991 of CM056739.1, read as the reverse complement.
GTAAACTCCTAAGGTATATGAGGGGAATTTCGGGAATTTTAGCAATTTTGCTAACTAAGGGAATTTGGTGTAGAGAGAGAACTTCTCTTTCTAAAATCTGAAATTTATCTAATGAAAGGATTGAAAGAAAAATCTTGTCTAAGGGAGAGGGGGTCTCCTATTATAGGAGTTTTACATGACATTTTGGTAGATAAAAAGAATCTAACTATTCATCCGAGTGGAGAATGACATCATCCATGACATCATTATTTTTATCTTTTTCTCTAATTATATATATATATATTCAACCATTCGACTTCTTATAAGTCTACTTCATCAAATATCAAACTAATAGCAGATACACCGGTGTAAAATCCAAGCTATTGTCGATTTATATCATTATCGTCAATTGCTTCTTCAATTTATAGACTAATGAACTTACGCGTTCAATGAACCGTCTTGTCTTTTCAAAGAGTTGTCTATAAACAAACACATTTTATCATCGAAAGTCACAACCTTTCAAGCGACATTCGTGTTACACCCCGGAAATTCCAGGATATGTTTGTAAGGACGTACGTAAGAACTCAAAAATGTTAAGATTTGAGACGAGTAAATTTATCGGAATTATGGAATTGTCGGAAAACGAAATATTGCGACGAACGGGAGGGCGACATGTGTCACCCCCCCCCCCCTTAGTGGTCTTGGACGAAATTGTCTTGGATGGAATGGTCATTTGACCAATTTTAGGATGGCCAAGTCTTGCAAAGACTAATAGCTTGATATTGTTGACTTAGTCAAGTCCAGCTGGCTAGATCCATGTGAAACTTATCTAGGCCAACCATTTGTGTAGATCTTGACCCTCCATAGTATTATATATGTGTACAAGTAGCAAGACAAGGCTTTTAACACTTAGCTAAATTTTCAAACAAATCTTGAAGAGCATTAAGAGAGCTCTCGGCTTTTAGGAGGGTTTCAAGAGAAATTTTTTCAATTGTTGTCCAATAATCTCCCACTTTAAACCAAGGTACCTAAGGGTATAGTAAGCATATCTCAATAGAAAAATCTCGGAAAAGATAGTTTTGGGTTAGTCATGGCGAGAACCTAAGGGGTTATTCAACTTTGAAGTTGGAATTTGAAGATGAGTTATTCTTAAGCTTCTAAGGGTTGCTTGGAGTGGATTGGAACGTCGAAAGGAGGAGCTAAAGTTGCTAAGGATCGACTTGTAGTCTTGGATCATATTTGGGCTAATATGAGGTATAATCTTCGTCTTACTTTTGTAATTGAAGATTCAATGTTATTATAAGTTAGAAATGATCATGTGATAAGTGTTATGGAATTTTAAGAGCTCAAAACCGAAATGGCATGTTTAGCCCTTTGAAATTGAAATACAATTTTAGTTGTTATTAGAAATCGTCGCATGTTACCTACTTAGAGATTATGGATTGTTATAATCAAATACGACTTGATATCATGTTATGCTACCAATTTGGATTGAAATGGAAATTTGATAAGAATTGGTAAGGTTGAACTCAAGGTGGCCGAATTTGGACTTTTTAGTTTGTTTTTCATTTGTATTGGACTACTTTCTAAATTGTGAGCCAATTGGGGCTGTTTAGTTAGTCATTTGTATTGGAGTACCTTATAGAAGTTGTGAGCCAATTGGGGCTGTTTGGTTATTGTATTCGGCCTTGAAAAAGGTGGCAAAGTAAGTAGAAACAAAGGAGGTGCTGTCCGATTTTCCGTAGAATTTAGCGACTTAGCACCTAAAATATTCTACGTATGAAGTAAGAAGTTAATGGACGTATGGTGACCATTATAGGTTGACGTACTAGGTATAGCGTATCCTACTTGAAGAATGGAATAGCTCAAGGTGGAAGTACTTTGGAGCTTTTGCTCTTGTCGATAATCGTCGCGAGGTATGTGAACCTCTTCCTTCTTTAGACATGGTTCTATGTATGGAATATACATGTGGTATTATTTCATGATTCCTTCTATTCTTAGAAGTTAAGAAGTATGTATGTTGATTTACTCTACGTAAGGGTTATGTCTAAGTTATCCTAAGTTATAAGTATGTTAAATTGTCTAAGTCCTTACCAGTCTTATGGGAGATGTTGGTAAGAATGGTTAGGAAAATATGAGATTTGATTTAAAACTATGTGTCTTGATTTATTTAAAGTAAGTAAGTGGATTTTACGTTCAAAAATGACTTGAATTTATATGTGAAAAGGATTGATTTTAAAAGTGAAAGTTATATGGTTTTAAGAGAATAAGTTACTTGGTTTTGGAAGTGTATGGAACTTTATATTTGTTTTGTATAAGTATAAGTAAGTGGATTTTAAAGAATGTATGATATAAGGTTTTAAGACTATGAACTTTGGTTGTCTTCTAAGGATTATGAAACTTTATTTTTCAAGTTGTGGACTTGATTTCTAAAAGTATTGATGACATGATTTTAAGAGTATGTGACTTGAGTTTTAAAAGAAAGAAGTTTATGATTACATAAAATGCGTATGCGTGGTATTTTAGGTCTAGTTTCCTAATGTTGTAAGAATAAAAGTGCCTTGAGTTCTCTAAAATGAAAGGTTGTTATAATAGCTTTATGGGAAGTTGTTATAACGACTTAGAAGGGGTAACAATACGTTTTAAAATGTTACGTAAGGAAAATCGCACCGAGCCTACACGTAGGCGGATTACGTTATGAAATACAGAGCCTACACGTAGGCGGATTACGTTATGAAATACAGGAGCCTACAAATAGGCGGATTACGTTATGAAATACACCGAGCCTACAAATAGGCGGATTACGTTATGAGATACAGAGCCTACACATAGGCGGATTATGCCATATTACCGAGCCTACACATAGGCGGGTTACGTCATCTTACAGGCCCGGGTGGGCGGATTATGCTACATGATTCCACGATGCAAGCCGCGGGTGGGCGGATTATGTTATATGATTCCACAAGATGCAAGGCCCGGGCGGGCGGATTATGTCACATGATTCATCAAGACCGTGTCGCAAATGGGCGGATTATGTTATGTAAGATATGTAAGTTATGTGAAAAAGGTGGATTAAGATCTTAAGTAAGTATGTAAGAATATGTTGTTAAATCTTATCGAAAAAAGAAAGGCAGTTAATATATGATTGATTTGAGTTAAAAGGGCGTTCTTTCTGATTATGATTTGATTCTTGCACGATATTTCTGTTACATATTAAATTTTTGTTATCGACCCTTGTGGCTGCGTTCATGTCCGCAGTTTAGGTACGATTATGGATCCATGAGCTTAGGATCTGGTTCAAAGATTTTGAGATGGCTCCATGTTCGGAGTTGTCATGGCTATGTATATTCAAGTGCAGCGGGGCCTTGTCCACTGATTGTTCGATTGTTATTCCTAGAGGTCATTTTTCGCATGTTGTGGGTCGATTTGTCAAAGAAATGAGGCAACTGCTTCGGTTGTATTTATATATGTTCAGGAAGGTAGCCATATCGGCTAACCTGTTGTTTTACATCTATTGTTTTATTTTATAAGTTTCATGTATGTTCCGCTGATTTTCTCTGATGTATACCTGTAAGGGTGCCCAGGTAGGGCACCAGTCGCGGGCCCGGGGCCGGGTCGTGACAAAAGTGGTATCAGAGCAGTTAGTCCTCGGAAAGTGTCTACAGACCGTGTCTAGTAGAGTCTTGATTATCGGTGTGTTGTGCACCACATCTATAATCAGGAGGCTGCAGGACATTTAGGATTGGTTTCCATTCTTCTCACTCTGAGATCGTGCGATAGAGCCGTGTTGTTAGGGTCGTCCCTCCCTAACGAGTTATGTTGATTGCAGCTACGAGAAAGCGTGATGACCGGGAAGGACTATGTGGATTGTGTATCCGGTTGGTAATGATTATAGTATAGTTGGTATTGTGACATACATCTATCTGAGTTATGTATGAGGTCGCAGCGTGTTGCCTAGACTGATTTTAGATTACCAAGAGTTGGTAAAGACTAACTAGATACCGGGAAGGTATGAAATAGTTAATGAATTTTCGCCAAGGTCTTCTCGGGTAGAAAGAGTTATTATAGATCAAGAATAAGAGTTAAGTGCGTGGCGGTCGGGGTGAGGACTGTGCGGGTCTCCCCATGGCCTGGAATGGAGTAGGATCAGTTGGTAGTAGTTCCGCTACGTGACGGGGTCACGAGGGTGCAAGGCCCAAGTCTAGTTAATTGTTTTACGGGTTCGTGGACGCGTTCCACCGGAACCAGGTCATGAAAGCCGGAAATGGCCTTATGTTGTTTTATAGAGTGACTCCAAAGATTTGAGGCCAGAGTCGGTGTGGAAGTTATGTATGTATGTTAGAAGGAGTTGGAAGTACGAAAAGATAATCTCTTTTGGGCTTATGATGGACAGATATGCGTGTGCGAGGTATTAGGGCCATGTGTGGCATTGTTGGTATGTCGGGGTTGTGAAAGGAAACTATGTCGCTAATTATAAGTTTGACTCCGAAAGAACATTCGAGGACGAATGTTTCTAAGCGGGGAAGAATGTTACACCCCGGAAATTCCAGGATATGTTTGTAAGGACGTACGTAAGAACTCAAAAATGTTAAGATTTGAGACGAGTAAATTTATCGGAATTATGGAATTGTCGGAAAACGAAATATTGCGACGAACGGGAGGGCGACATGTGTCACCCCCCCCCCCCCTTAGTGGTCTTGGACGAAATTGTCTTGGATGGAATGGTCATTTGACCAATTTTAGGATGGCCAAGTCTTGCAAAGACTAATAGCTTGATATTGTTGACTTAGTCAAGTCCACTTGGCTAGGATCCATGTGAAACTTATCTAGGCCAACCATTTGTGTAGATCTTGACCCTCCATAGTATTATATATGTGTACAAGTAGCAAGACAAGGCTTTTAACACTTAGCTAAATTTTCAAACAAATCTTGAAGAGCATTAAGAGAGCTCTCGGCTTTTAGGAGGGTTTCAAGAGAAAAAATTTCAATTGTTGTCCAATAATCTCCCCACTTTAAACCAAGGTACCTAAGGGTATAGTAAGCATATCTCAATAGAAAAATCTCGGAAAAAGATAGTTTTCGGGTTAGTCGCAAGGCGAGAACCTAAGGGGTTATTCAACTTTGAAGTTGGAATTTGAAGATGAGTTATTCTTAAGCTTCTAAGGGTTGCTTGGAGTGGATTGGAACGTCGAAAGGAGGAGCTAAAGTTGCTAAGGATCGACTTGTAGTCTTGGATCATATTTGGGCTAATATGAGGTATAATTTTCGTCTTACTTTTGTAATTGAAGATTCAATGTTATTATAAGTTAGAAATGATCATGTGATAAGTGTTATGGAATTTTAAGAGCTCAAAACCGAAATGGCATGTTTAGCCCTTTGAAATTGAAATACAATTTTAGTTGTTATTAGAAATCGTCGCATGTTACCTACTTAGAGATTATGGATTGTTATAATCAAATACGACTTGATATCATGTTATGCTACCAATTTGGATTGAAATGGAAATTTGATAAGAATTGGTAAGGTTGAACTCAAGGTGGCCGAATTTGGACTTTTTAGTTTGTTTTTCATTTGTATTGGACTACTTTCTAAATTGTGAGCCAATTGGGGCTGTTTAGTTAGTCATTTGTATTGGAGTACCTTATAGAAGTTGTGAGCCAATTGGGGCGGTTTGGTTATTGTATTCGGCCTTGAAAAAGGTGACAAAGTAAGTAGAAACAAAGGAGGTGCTGTCCGATTTTCCGTAGAATTTAGCGACTTAGCACCTAAAATATTCTACGTATGAAGTAAGAAGTTAATGGACGTATGGTGACCATTATAGGTTGACGTACTAGGTATAGCGTATCCTACTTGAAGAATGGAATAGCTCAAGGTGGAAGTACTTTGGAGCTTTTTGCTACTTGTCGATAATCGTCGCGAGGTATGTGAACCTCTTCCTTCTTTAGACATGGTTCTATGTATGGAATATACATGTGGTATTATTTCATGATTCCTTCTATTCTTAGAAGTTAAGAAGTATGTATGTTGATTTACTCTACGTAAGGGTTATGTCTAAGTTATCCTAAGTTATAAGTATGTTAAATTGTCTAAGTCCTTACCAAGTCTTATGGGAGATGTTGGTAAGAATGGTTAGGAAAATATGAGATTTGATTTAAAACTATGTGTCTTGATTTATTTAAAGTAAGTAAGTGGATTTTACGTTCAAAAATGACTTGAATTTATATGTGAAAAGGGATTGATTTTAAAAGTGAAAGTTATATGGTTTTAAGAGAATAAGTTACTTGGTTTTGGAAGTGTATGGAACTTTATATTTGTTTTGTATAAGTATAAGTAAGTGGATTTTAAAGAATGTATGATATAAGGTTTTAAGACTATGAACTTTGGTTGTCTTCTAAGGATTATGAAACTTTATTTTTCAAGTTGTGGACTTGATTTCTAAAAGTATTGATGACATGATTTTAAGAGTATGTGACTTGAGTTTTAAAAGAAAGAAGTTTATGATTACATTAAATGCGTATATGCGTGGTATTTTCGGGTCTAGTTTCCTAATGTTGTAAGAATAAAAGTGCCTTGAGTTCTCTAAAATGAAAGGTTGTTATAATAGCTTTATGGGAAGTTGTTATAACGACTTAAGAAGGTAACAATACGTTTTAAAATGTTACGTAAGGAAAATGCACCGAGCCTACGTAGGCGGATTACGTTATGAAATACACCGAGCCTGCACGTAGGCGGATTACGTTATGAAATACAGGAGCCTACAAATAGGCGGATTACGTTATGAAATACACCGAGCCTACAAATAGGCGGATTACGTTATGAGATACACCGAGCCTACACATGGCGGATTATGCCATATTACCCCGAGCCTACACATGTAGGTTACGTCATCTTACACCGAGCCCGCGGTGGGCTGGATTATGCTACATGATTCCACAATGCACGAGGCCCGGTGGACCGGATTATGTTATATGATTCCACGATACAAGGCCCACAGCGGGCGGATTATGTCACATGATTCATCGAGACACGTGTCCCGCAAATGGGCGGATTATGTTATGTAAGATATGTAAGTTATGTGAAAAATTTGGATTAAGATCTTAAGTAAGTATGTAAGAATATGTTGTTAAATCTTATCGAAAAAAGAAAGGAACGGTTAATATATGATTGATTTGGAGTTAAAAGGGCGTTCTTTCTACGATTATGATTTGATTCTTGCACGTTATTTCATTCCATATTAAATTTTTGTACTAACCCCTCCGGCTGCGTTCATGTCCGCGAGTTTAGGTACGATTATGGATCCGCGAGCTTAGGATCTGGTTCAAAGATTTTGAGATGGCTCGATGTTCGGAGTTGTCATGGCTATGTATATTCAGGTGCAGCGGGGCCTTGTCCATACGATTGTTCGATTGTTATTCCTAAGTCTGTTTCGCATGTTGTGGGTCGATTTGTCAAAGAAATGAGGCAACCGCTTGGTTGTATTTATATATGTTCGGGAAGGTAGCCATATCGGCTAACTTTGTTTTTACATCTATTGTTTTATTTTATAAGGTTTCATGTATGTTAGTTGATTTTCTCGATGTATACTGTAAGGGTGCCTGGGTAGGGCACGATCGCGAGCAGGGTAGTCGTGACAAAAGTGGTATCGAGCGATTAGTCCTCGGAAAGTGTCTACAGACCGTGTCTAGTAGAGTCTTGATTATCGGTGTGTTGTGCACCACATCTATAATCAGGAGGCTGCAGGACATTTAGGATTGGTTTCCATTCTTCTCACTCTGAGATCGTGCGATAGAGCCGTGTTGTTAGGGTCGTCCCTCCCTAACGAGTTATGTTGATTGCAGCTACGAGAAAGGCAGCAGTGACCCACCAAGGACATATATCGTGTGGTTGACATAATACAATAATGTCAATAGATTAGCGTTTTCTGATTCTATCAGAAATCGATATCCATTACTATTGGTGGTATATTCTATGAAAACACAATCAACGGTTTTCGGTCCTATTTATACTTTTTTAAGTTTAATAACTTGCACTTAGCCAAACACCCCACACTTTGATGTAATTCAAGCTGGACTTTCTTACTTTCCATTTTTCATATGCAATAAATTATGTTTTTCTATGGGCATTCAATTAAATATTCGGCTAGCCATAAAGATATTATTCTCACACATATTCTAGGATAAACTAGAACTTATTAACAAAACTTTCACCGTCTTTGTTGGTACGTTCCTTCATAGTGCAACAACATCAACTTTCAATTCTTCCTCTAGTAGAGTATGTGTAAACTTCACATTTTCCCTAATTTATCATTATCAAAATCAAACTGATATGCCTCCGAATAATGTGAGATATTTCTAGCAAATACATTCCTGAGTTTTAGGATATATAAATACATACGCATACACACACTTACACTTATCCAAAACATGTGTATATTTTTATTGACCCATATAATAAATACATACAGTATTATTTTCATGATTTCAAGAACTTTTCAAGTATTAATGTAAGGCTAATTCATGACTTACTATCTTGAAAATAGTCTTTCACATATTTTATGCATGCTACAAAATTGTATCTCAACTAATTAATTTTATGATACACAAATGAAATATACTTTGAGATCATCAAATAATCTATATGTACTCTAACAATTACAAACAAGATTTCATAAATCCTAAAGGTAGAAAATTAAAATGAGTAAAGAAAATAAAACCCACGTATGTTCCTTCCAATGTCTTCAAACATTGGCCAGAATAAAGCAATTGACCCCGAAAAGTCGTGCTATTTGACTTATTTAAATGACAATTCTTCGTAGTCACTGCTTTGTGGATCTCTTTCGGTGATTTCTAAGATTCATGTCATTTGATGATTCCATGTCCTTTATAAAACTGAAACAGGCCGTGGTGTATTTTCGGTGCGATCAACCAACGTTCAAACGCACCATTTTGCACAAACAAGTGTCTAATATGTTACGAATTATCTCAATCAACCGTTAAAATCAGAAAAGAGAATTTCTTTACAAGCCTGTTTCCTTAATCAGATTTAATAAATGGTGAAGTTTATATATCTTCAAACCAAATATATTTTTCACAAACAGATTTAATAAATGTTGAAAATTTACTAATGTGGAATTAATTTTACCCCATTATTTATGACTCGAACAATTGAGGTCTCGCACGTCGGAAACGTCGTTTCCACACACGTGCAATCGTAATGTCAAGTATCATAAATTTCATTAGTGAAAGAGATATTGGTACGTGAGTAAACGTTTGAGACATAAAATTATGGACAATCCTAAGTAAGTGTCAGTAATGTCCCTTGGCACCAACACAATGGAACAGGACTAGAGGACTAAAGAAAACGACTAGAGGACTAGAGACAAACAGGTCACCATTTCCGACAAAAGATCCTTCATTTGACAGGATGGTATTGGACACTCATTTATACAAAGCCTACGGACGACTGGAGTGGGCCAGAGTTTTCAGATCTTAAATGATCTGAAGGCCAAACGAAAGACAGAAAAGAAATTGGACACTCAGTCTACCAAGGCAACTGGAGTGGGACAGAGTAACTAGATCACATATGATGCGGTTACGCCCTAACCACAGGCAAAAGGTGGTTCATGTGAAGCAACGCCACCTCCAACGTAGGAATTGAAGAGGTTGTCCTCAAAGGACTTTAGGGAATGGGATCACTCTAAAAGAGACGATACATGTCCCAAACTTGGTTTCAAGGACACTATTGGTCAAGATGGTTTGAGTCTAGTCCAACAGTTCTATAATAACTAAGAGTGGTATAGTAATACTAGAGCCAAATGGATGATATATTTGTAATTTGTGTATCTATGCCATCATAGATTAAGACATATTAAATAGAAAGTCATTCAAAAGATAACTAAGTTGATATTATTGTCATCTGTCGACATAAACCCTTAAAATGAGTGTGAGGTAGGCGAAGAGGCAAAATCATATTTCCATTCCATCAAAAGAATAGCGAAAGAAACATTACACATCTATAAATTAGTCACACCTACGTGGGTGATTTGAAGCTTGTACAAATAGAGGCGGGAGACAAGTACGTTGCGATCTTCATTTACGATAGTACAACATAATTCATCATTTGTTGAAGAACAAATATGAATCTGTTAAAGCGGATAAGCGCTACAAAGTAAAAGTTAACAATCAACTAAGCCTACTGATTGAGGAATTCGTAGTGATAGAGGGGGAGAATGTGAATCATCGTTCAACAAACGACTGCTCCTTACTCACCTCAGTCTAACGTTGTTAGCCAAGTACAAAGTCGTACGCCCAAAATAAGTAGGCTAAAGTGATCATTACCGCTAATGTGATTCTCAATAGAACTCCACATAAGAATAAGGATAACCCTCCATGGGAAACATAGAACGGATCTCATCTACAAGTGTTATGATATGGGGTAGTGTGGCAAGGGTTGAATACCTAAGCCAAAGTAGGTCAAGATTGGACCTAAGCCTGTAGATTGTATGTCTACTGGATCTGTAAAGAACAGTAGTGCTTATCGCATCTTGGGGTCACATAATACTGAATTCTTTAAAGATAACTCTCCTTGAAAAGGAGAAAGAAGAAATTTCTAGAGGTTAACAAGAACCCGCAAGTTCCTGATTGTACAAGACTAGACATTTCAGATCTACAGGACTCAGAAGTTGAAAACTATCCAGAACTTAATGTTCCAGATCTACAGAACTCAGGGATTCTAGATGTTAAACTGAGATGGAGAAAAGAGGGGACAAAGACTTGTTACAGACCTTCTAGCTTATATGGTTAAGAATAAACCATAGACAATTGACAAAGAATTGGCAACTCCAGAAGCACTGCATTGGAAAAATCTACAAAGAGAGAAATATACTCCATCGGATAAAACCATATTTGTGCGATGATTGATTTTCCTGCGGAAAAAGAACCTTTAAGGTGTAAAAGTTGATACTAAAATTGAGTAAAATGTAGATGGATCTACTGACGAGTATAATGCCTCAGCTACTTAGACATGTGCTCCTCTATAAATAGCTTAACATACAGGTGTAACGACCCGTTGGTCGTTTAGCACTTTAAAACTATGAAAGTAGTGTGAGACTATAAGCTATTAAATTATAGGAGTTTTAATATACAATTGGTGCATGAATCAAAGGAAAATTCTTCAAAATTGTAAAATGTAATTTTAAATTCATCTAATTTGTAAATAGTGAACAACATATTCTCGTGAAGTATCAATTATCAAACCTTCAGGGACATGTCATACTCATAGTGAAAAATGGGTGACACAACATGGGTCAAAAGGACTAACATGGTTAACCCTATAACTGTTGTTCATAACCTAGATTGAATGGCTAGAAGGTCAAGAAGTTAAACTCCCTTGCATATTTGCAGAGGTAGATGAATATGTCAACCATTTTTAGAATGTCCTAGATTAAGATGTGTTAAATAGAATAAAGATATGTAAATGATAACTAGTGAGTGAGTGAGTGGGCCAAGCCCACTACCCCTTTGTTTGCACGTTAATTAGGGAAAATAAACGGGGAGGGGGGACAATGACGACCAAGGAAAGAAGAAAAAACCTAGCAACTAGGTTAAAGGAGAAAGCCTTGGCAGGGGCCTTGGCTGCAGCAGCGAGAAAGAAAGGAGGAGAAGAAATAAAAGAAAAGAGGGAGGAAGGAGTAACGCAACGCAGCAACAGCGAGAAAGAGAAGAAGAAGGAGGAATGAAGAAAAGAAAAAGAAAACCTAGCAACTAGACGAGGAGAAAATGCTCTATTAAGTTCAGGTTAGATTCTATGGTTAAGTTAATCTATTCATGATTCTTATAACAGTGTGTTGTAGAATGAAATCAAAATTCAAGAAGTTATTACACGAAAATTTCCACAATCCACTTGAATAAGAGAGACTTGAAGGATGTAACATGGCATAATAATTACTGTAGGATATTAAACGTGAAAACTGTATAAATTCGTAGAGAATATAAATATGGGATGAATGAAAGTTGTATATTACTCTGTTCCCGTCAGTTTGAGATCTTACGGGAATAAATTCGACTTATGTTTTGGAAGTTATGACTGTTTAAAGTTTCTGCCATATTTTGCAAAAATTATGGCAACACAGATTTCATAGGGTTGTTTCCTTCGTAAATTTTCACCAACTACATTAAGTAATGTCATATGGGATTCGGTATAATAATAGATCCTAGTGTTTCCTTCGATGTGGTACAATAAACACCTGATTTGGAGTTACGAATTTAATTTTATATCCTTTACAAGCGGGAGATATGAGAAAGTTGAAAGAAATGAATATTATTTGAATTTCCTGAAGTTATGATAATATTTTTATATGTCTAAGGGTTTAGTCATACAATTAAAATGGTAAAAATATTGTTAATATAAATATAGCAATATGGGTGTCCTTAGATTCGTATTATAACGTAGTTCACATATTTTCTAGATTTTAAGCGTTCAGAGGCTCTAAGCAAGGGGAAGGCATTTGTTTGATTGTTCGTGGAAATCGCTCGGCATTGAGGTATGTTATGGTTTACTTTAGTAAGACTCTGATTAAAGAATCGTATGTAGTTATAGAAAGTGACAGGGATAGCATGATAGAATGTCCACAGGACCGCGAGCCAAATGGGTTCGTCGATTGTATGTTATTTTGTGTGATTACCACTTGATTGTATCTCTGTCGTATACTAGCTTACGTATCATGTGGAAATAAAGGAATTGAAATGTTGCTAATTGAACATAGGACAGTGACATGACTTGTACTTGTCGATTGTATATTTGTGATATGTGTTGAGACTGATATCATGTTCGACATGCTTTCCATATGATTTTTGTGATGTTCGTGAGGGAAGTGATTGAGCAACTCTGAGGTCTTTGCCGGAGATTGAGAGTGATTGAGCAACTCTAAGGTCTTTGCCGGAGATTGAGAGTGATTGAGCAACTTCAAGGTCTTTGCCAGAGATTGCGATTGATTGATAGCCTCCGATGTTCTAGCCGGAGAGCACGAGTGGTACATGGACTTCGCGGGTCCCCCATGGGTCATGGTTTGAAGGAACTGCCTTAGCATGTGTGTACGAGAGTGGAGTGAGGGAGAGGTGACTATTGTATTGCATTGCTTCCATCTACTCTTAGTTTTAATTGCTCATTTGGTGAACTTATATCTGTCTTGATTGATTTCATAATTTCTTTTATTTTGACTTGTATAGGATACGTAACCATACCTATTTGTTCTATGTACTACTTGTTAGTTTTAACTCTCCATGTGTTATCTAATCACTGTTGGCCTATGATGCTTACCGGTACTAGTGTTGTACTGATACTACTTTTGCTGCACTTTTGTTGAGTGCAGAGTACGATCTAGGTTCCAGTTCTACGCCCCGTGGTTGATTCGTGAGGTGGACATCTTCTAGTCATTCAGGGTGAGCTACTTGATCGTCCGTGGCCCCTGAAGGGCTTCTTAGTTATTTCCATTTTTCGTTAGTTACTGACAGACATTATGTAGCCTTCGGACATTTTTTCAGACTTCTATTTTTCAGACTTGTTAGTGCTCTTGTACCCTTTTGACCAGATTTTGGGGAATTTCGTATTTTGAGACTTGGTAGCTTCTTTTTCTTTTATTTTCTACTTATTTAACTTGTTAATGAGAACGTGGTTCGCCTACTCGGGGGAATAGGGTAGGTGCCATCACGACTTATGAATTGGGTCGTGACAAAGTTGGTATCAGAGCTTCTAGGTTAATCGGTCTAATGAGTACAAGAGCAATGTCTAGTAGAGTCTTGCGGATTTGTACGTGGACGTCCGTACCCATCCTCGAGAGTCTATAGGACATTTAGGAAACACTTCACTTCTTTACTCTTTTCGTGCTAGTTCAATCCGATTGGTATCTGGTTTATTCTTTTCGTGCGACATTTTTCAGATTGGTATCTTACACTCATTTCTATGTTCTCTCGCAAATGGTGAGGATGCGATCGACTGCTACTGGAGGCCAGGAGGCTGCACCTGCACCCGCATCCATACTCGTTGCCAGAACAACTGTTCATGGGCGAGACATGGGACGTGGCAGGGAAAGAGGCCGTGCAGCTATTCCGGGTAGGAACCCGATCAAAGACCAAAGACCAAGACTCGCCAGACCGGGGAGTTGACTCCGGAGCTTAACGATATTCTGGAAGAGGAGATTAGAGGTGCTGAGGCACAGCCTGGGGTCGCTGCTACTCCTGACTTTCAAGAGCCTGTGTTTCGGGTGTTAGGGTACTTTGACATTTTTTGGCTCAGGCGGGCATGCTTCCAATTGCTCTGGATGGCTCGCAGACTAGAGTGGGAGGTTAGACTCCCGATGTTGCGGTTGTTCCACGATTTCAGACACCGAGGGTATTGCCGGCGGCAGCAGTGGCTCCACGTATTGATGATACTCCAGCGCCTGGTTTTGTTCTAAGGCCTATGGATGGGCCAGTGTTGACCACTGAGGAGCGGAAATTGTTCGAGGGGTTTACCAAAATGACTCCTCTTTGGTTATATGGTACTCCCAGGGAGGATGCGTATGAGTTTATTGTTAGCTGCCATGAGATGCTTCATAAGCTGGGTATAATGGAGTCTCACGGGGTCGATTATGTTTCTTTTCAGTTAGTTGAAGATGCCAAACAGTGGTGGAGATCATACATAGAGTGTCTACCAGTCGGATCGCCACCTTTGACCTGGACCCAGTGCTACCAGGTGTTCCTGGAGAAGTATGTCCCTCGTACTCTGAGAGACAACAGGAAGGATGCATTTTCCACATTGGAGCAGCGGGTAGGTCGGTTGCGGAGTATGAGACCAGATTTCTCGTGTTGTCCCTCTATGCGACGACATTACTTCCCACAGAGGCTGAGAGAGTGAGAAGATTTGTGGAGGGTTTGTATCTTCTACTCCGACTGGCGACCTTGCAGTTGGAGGCTTCTGGGGCCTCATTCCAGTTAGTAGTAGAGCATGCCATGAGGGTTGAGTCAGAGATGGGTCGGGCACGTAGGGGGTGGCGATAAGACAACTCGTGGATTTGACAGTTCCAGAGATCCTATTAGAAGTGGGGGACACTATGACAAGGTTCGTCATCATCCCTACAGCCGCCCCATCCAGTCATCACTACAGGCTTCAGCAGGTGGTTCTTCAGGTTACAACGGGAACAATACTGAGCAGACTTCCCGAAGGTCTTACTCTCGACCTTCAGGCCGTAGAGGGTATTCTTGTTCTTCTATGATAGATCAGCAACCTATGACTAAAGGAGCATGTTTTGAGTGTGGTGAGACAGGGCATTATGCTAGGGAGTGTTCTAGATCCAGGCAGGGTTCCAGAGTTCAGACATCTAGGCCTCCAGCACTTCCAGCTAGAGGAGGAGGATCTCAGACAGTCTGTGGTGGTCATGGAGGCACACAGTCCGAGGGTGGACGTGCCCATTTCTATGCTTTTTCGGGTAGACCAGAGGTCGAGGCCTCTGACACGGTTATCACAAGTATTATTTCGGGTTGTCACCGATCAGCTTCTGTCTTATTGATTCAGGTTCTACTTTCTCTTATGTGTCCACCTAGTTCTCTACGGGTTTGGATATGCTTTGTGATATGCTTGATGTACCTATTCGTGTCTCTACTTCGGTCGGGGATTCAGTGTTAGTAGATCGAGTCTATAGGTCTTGTGTGGTCACGTTCATGGGGTATGATACTTGGGAGACCGAGGCAGTTATGTGGAGTAGATATCTTAGTTGTTCAACAGTTCAGGTACCTCTTTTCCTCCACCCCTAACTTGTCGCTCGGGGACGAGCGATGGTTTGATTGGTATCTAATGTAACGACCCGTTGGTCGTTTAGCACTTTAAAACTACGAAAGTAGTATGCGACTATAGGGTATTAAATTTTATATGAGTTTTAATATACAATTGGTGCATGAATCAAAGGAAAATTCTTCGAAATTGTGAAATGTAATTTTAAATTCATCTAATTTGTAAATAGTGTACAACATATTCTCGTGAAGTATCAATTATCAAACCTTCAGGGACATGTCATACTCATAGTGAAAAATGGGTGACACAACATGGGTCAAAAGGACTAACATGGTTAACCCTCTAACCGTTGTTCATAACCTAGATTGAATGGCTAGAAGGTCAAGAAGTTAAACTCCCTTGCATATTTGCAGAGGTAGATGAATATGCCAACCATTTTTAGAATGTCCTAGATTAAGATGTGTGAAATAGAATTAAGATACGAAAATGATAACTAGTGAGTGAGTGAGTGGGCAAAGCCCACTACCCCTTTATTTGCACGTTAATTAGAAAAATAATGGGGGAGGGGGACGGGACAAGCAGCCAAGGAAAAGAAGAAGAAAAAAACCCTAGCAACTAGGCTAAAGGAGAAAACGCAGCAGCAACCAGGGGGGATGCAACGCTACAGCAGCGAGAAAGAAAGGAGGAGAATAAAGAAAATAAAAGAGGGAAGAAGGAGTAACGCAATGCAGAAGCAGCGAGAAAGAGAAGAAGAAGGAGGAAGGAAGAAAAGAAAAAGAAAACCTAGCAACTAGACGAGGAGAAAGTGCTCTATTAAGTTCAGGTTAGATTCTATGGTTGAGTTAATCTATTCATGATTCTTATAACAGTGTGTTGTAGAATGAAATCAAAATTCAAGAAGTCATTACTCAGCAATTTCCATAATCCACTTGAATAAGAGAGACTTGAGGGATGTAACATGGCATAATAATTACAGCATCATATTAAATGTGAAGACTGTATAAATTCGTAAAGAATATAAAAATATGGGCTGAATAAAAGTTATAGATTACTCTGTTCCCGTCAGTTTGAGATCTTACGGGGATAAATCCAACTTATGGTTTGGAAGTTATGACTGTTTAAAGTTTCTGCCATATTTTGCAAAAATTCTGACGACACAGATTTCATATGGTTGTTTCCTTCATAAATTTTCACCAAATACATTAAGTAATGTCATATGGGATTCGATATAATAATAGATCCTAGTTTTGCCTTCTATGTGGTACAATAAACACCTGATTTGGAGTTACGAATTTAATGTTTTATCCTTTACAAGCGGGAGATACGAGAAAGTTGAAAGAAATGAATGTTATTTGAATTCATGAAGTTATGCTAATATTTTTATATGTATAAGGGTTTAGTCATACAATTGAAATGGTAAAATATTGTTAATATAAATATAGCAATATGAGTGTCCTTAGATTCGTATTATAACATAGTTCGCATATTTTCTAGATTTTAAGCGTTCAGATGCTCTACGCAAGGGGAAGACATTGGTTTGATTGTTCGTGGAACCCGCTCGGCATTGAGATATGTTATGGTTTACTTTAGTAAAACTCTGATTAGAGAATCGTGTATAGTTGTAGAAAGTGACTGGGATAGCCTGATAGAATGTCCACAGGACCGCGAGCCAAAGGGGTTCATCGATTGTGTGTTATTTTGTGTGATTACCACTTGATTGTATCTATGTCGTATACTAGCTTACGTATCATGTGGAAATAAAGGAATTGAAATGTTGTTAATTGAACATAGGACAATGACATGACTTGTACTTGTCGATTGTATATTTGTGATATGTGTTGAGAATGATATCATGTTTGACATGCTTTCCATATTATTTTTGTGATGTTGGTGAGGGAAGTGATTGAGCAACTCCGAGGTCTTTGCCGGAGATTAAGAGTGATTGAGCAACTCCGAGGTCTTTGCCGAAGATTGAGAGTGATTGAGAAACTCCGAGGTCTTTGCCAGAGATTGCGATTGATTGATAGCCTCTGAGGTTCTAGCCAGAGAGCACGAGTGGTACATGGACTTCGCGGGTCCTCCATGGGTCATGGCTTGAAGGCACTGCCTTAGCATGTGTGTACGAGAGTGGAGTGAGGGAGAGGTGACTATTGTATTGCATTGCTTCCATCTACTCTTAGTTTTAACTGCTCATTTGGTGAACTTATATCTGTCTTGGTTGATTTCATAATTTCTTATATTTTGACTTGTATAGGATACGTAACCATACATGTTTGTTCTATGTGCTACTTGTTAGTTTCAACTCTCCATGCGTTATCTAATCACTGTCGGCCTTTGAAACTTACCGGTACTAGTGTTGTACTGATACTACTCTTGTTGCACTTTTATTGAGTGCAGAGTACGATCCAGGTTCCAGTTCTACGCCCCGTGGCTGATTCGCGAGGTGGACATCTTCTAGTCATTCAGGGTGAGCTACTTGGTCGTCTGTGGCCCCTGAAGGTCTTCTTAGTTATTTCTATTTTTTGTTGGTTATTGACAGACAGTATGTATCCTTCGGGCATTCTTTCATACTTCTATTTTTCATAATTGTTAGTGCTCTTGTACCCTTTTGACCAGAATTTGGAGAATTTCGTATTTGAGACTTGGTAGCTTCTTTTTCTTTTATTTTTCGCTTATTTAACTTGTTAATGAGAACGTGGTTCGCCTACTTGGGAGAATAGGGTAGGTGTCATCACGACTTGTGAATTGGGTCGTGACAACAGGGTCACCGCAGTCTTGCGTGACATGGATGTTAAGACAGCCTTCCTAACTAGAGTGTTGGTTTGGTGGACTGTTGGGCTTCTTCCTGAAATTCCTTTTGGTCCCTGAAATGTTTATATTTTGGTCTTGGAAGTTTCAGTTAAAATAGAAACAATTAATCTGACTAGAGAAACATTGACTCTGAAGTTAGAAATCCAACAGTTGGAAAACCAAAAGTCTGAAAGTAGAAGAAGAAAAGTAATATGGAACAACCCGAAGGGTATGTGGTTCCAAGAAAGAGAAGAAAGAGAAGAAAGTCTGTGCAGGCTAAAATAGGCCCCAAAGTAATGGTATGAAAACATTGATAGTACTCTACTATCAAAGGATTTCTCCATTAATGAGTGTGACAAATGTGTCTACATGAAAGTTAATTCTGACTCGTTCGTTATGGTGTGACTTTATGTAGACCTGATGTTGATCACAGGGAGAAGTCCTAGGTTGATACTAGAGACTAAGAGTATGTTGAAACAATGTTTTGATATGAATGATATGGGTATTGCAGATGATATCTCAGGAATTGGAATTACTAAGACATCTAACGGACTGGTCCAGATCCAAACTCATTTGTGAGGTGTATGATAGTCTCGTTGAAAGGCACCAATGGATATGAATCATAGAAATGATTGGAATCATGGTACACCTTATACCAGAAGCGGTATGCGCAGGTCACATATAGTTCAATGTATTTTACACACTACAAACTACCTGGTATCGGCTCACAAAGTAGATCAGTTGAGCTAAGGTTCACTCGTGAGTCTGGAAATGATCAATAGAAGATATTAAATCAGATATGACGATATCCTAAATAGTCTCTTATCTACAGATTATGGTATTATGGATGTCCAATGGTCCTGGAAAAACACAATGATGCAATCTAAACATCATACTTGAGAACACCAAAGGCACAAGTGGATATGTATGGTGTGTCTTTGAAAATCCTCTAATCAAACTTTCATCGACCGATTCATGATGGAATCGTAGTTTATCGCTTTGTACAAAGCATGATGAGAAGTTGAGTAATTTCACGACCTCTTAGAGGATGTCCCTTATTGGGAGTAACTTGTGCCTGCATCATTTATTGTTGCGATATTTCTAAGTGATTACGCAAGTGTACGCATCATTCAAGTAATAAAGTCTGTAAGACCGAGTTTATCAACCACAGAGACTGGTTTATTATGTATCGGTTATCTATCCTATGGTATATATTTGGTTGAAGTTCTTTAGTTTGAGAATTATACTAAAAATTATGACTAAGTGCAGAAAATAAACTAAAGATTATAATACTTTGGGTTTATAACAGTTATGAAGGAAATAGGGTTCTAATCTCCTCAACTATCCACTATTTCACGTGTTAATGCAATGCTAATGATTCTTCTTCTTATTAAGATAGCAAGTTAACTAATCTGTTATTATATTTTGGTTAGGACATACAAGAGTTCAACCTAGTGCAGAAACCTTCTATATTTCTATGATAAGTTTTACCACACATGAGGATTAAGAACAATAACCTTTAAATGCTACACAAGTATCGGGGTACTTTCGTCCACGATTTTAACCTATGTCTAGACAATTATATCATATTCAAATCTCACCCTTCATACTTTTGATTCGAAATCATATAAGTGATAACAATTAATAGCTAGTTAATTATCAAGCAATCATAACAATATTGAATAGATCTTAATATGATGAAGAAGAAATCAATAATCAATGCATTAACCATATGAAAGAGTTTCAAGAAGATTTGATGGAAACCCTACTAAAGTAATTAGCTCCTAAACATTGTCATGTCAAGAACTAAATTACAATCCAACATAAACTGAAATAAAGTAAAGGAAAGAAAATAACTTGAACAATGAGATGTCTCCAATTGTGTCTTGCCTCATTTTCTCCTCTCCAAAGTCATGTTTAGAATATGGTATAGAATATGGTATATGAGCAGGGTTTTAGGGATTTTATAGTTGGGAAACGGTGTCTTTCGGACCATAAAAACCCTCTCCAATTCGGCCCAGGAAACCTGAAAAATACACGTCGGCACCGCGGTTCCTCTGAGAGGCACCTAGGTGCTAATTGGCTGAAAATCACTGGAAGTTACTGGAATGGAGGCACCGCGGTTCCTCTGTCAGGCACTTAGGTGCCTCTGCCAGGCACCCCGGTTCCTCTGTCAGGCACCTAGGTGCCTTCGATGGCGATTCAGTTTCAGACTTTCTGGAAATATTACACCTCGGTGCTAATTCTTTTGACCGCGGTTCTATGGCACTGCGGTGCTGCTTCGCCAGGCACCGCGGTGTCTCTGTGATTTTTGTCCAGAATGTGCCAGATTTCTTCTTGGCACTTCTTAGGCTTCATTCCTTGGATTATGCTTGTGCAATTTTCATCCTCAATTAAGCTCATTTCATCCTCAAAAGTGGTATCTTCTCCTTTATTACAGTTGTGACACAAACGAAAGAAAAACGCACCTAACACTATACTAAACGCAAAATAAAAGAGTAAAATACTAACTAAAAAAGACTCAAAAGAGTGTATAAAATACACTCAACAAACACCCCCAAACTTACACTTTACTCGCCCTCGAGTAAAGCACTAAACAAAAACAAAAAATAAAAACAAAGACTCTATGAAATAGATCAAGTACCTATAGCAATGTTTCTTCAAAATTATGAATGAAAGCTGGGATAATATGTCAGAACATACATAGCATGAATGTTTATCAATCTAGAATTTCAAGTTAGATATTTCGCAAATTCACTTAGATCATGATCAATTTGAAATACAAATACCTAACCTATGCATGTCAATCTCATTCCATCTTTCCCAAACGCTATAGATATGTTTACTTGTTATTCTCCACTAATTATAGACATACATATTAAATATCATCAGGACTTTCACTGGTTGTAATGTAAGCTTAGACAGGGGTAGGTAAAAGTGGGCATTTAGGCTCAAATTACCTACTATAAGCATTTTTCTTTCAACTCATTTTTCCTTCTTTTTGACTTTATTTTCAGTCTCATACTTGTGTTTCTCTCTTTTCTTTTGAGAGAATGAGATATATTATAAATAACAAGCACCCCCAAACTTAGACTTTTACATATTTTACATTAGGGTGCATCAAATTTATACTCTCTTTTTTATTCTTTTTCAACACTTTTCATCCCAATAATTTCAATTATTACTTATGGCACAAACCGGGAATCATATGGTGTCAAAGAAAGATCTTATTTTAGGCTCAAAAGGGCTGACTAGTGATACAATTTATGTCAGGATAGGTAATGAATGGTCAGAAGAGCTATCAAAGAAATGCCTGAATCATCTCTCTAAACATGTATATCTTAACTATTTCGCCTCAAATAACAAGCAAACAGATTTTCTAGACATTTTTCAACATTTCTTTCCATAAATGATACACATAAGCTAAGCACAAATATCCCAAACAATTAAATGTCATGAATTTTTGACATATCTAACTTAAGCACGCATATTGTCGCTTTTAATTCCAATACATTATTCCACTCTATCCATTCAATATCGTTAGCAACTACAACATGCATGATCCATAAAAAAAATTATAACTCAAAAACACGTAAAACAACACAAAGACAAATTAAAAAGACTCAAAAACAATAAGACAAAATAAGACACCCCCCAAACTTAATCGACACATTGTCCCCAATGTGTGAAGACTAAAAATAAAGGGACAACTTACTGACACAACACATCGGTCATAACGGAGGTCTGGGAGGAAGGACAGATTACAGTGCACAAAGTCGAAGGAGGCACCGCGGTTCTGCTCCAAGCACATCGGTGCTAATTGCCAAAAAATTCTAGTGTCTTCAGTTTTCTGCATTGTTAACCATTCGCCATTCGAAGTGAGTCTCTGTCTTTATCTGTTATCCAAAAACACTAACATACCAGATCGTGAGTCTGTTCAAGAAAATATAAACAACTAAAACAAAAATTGAAATAAAAATATTGGGTTGCCTCCCAAGTAGCGATGTCTTTAACGTCTTTTAGCCGGACACAGGTTACTTACTATATCAAGGGGGTAGAGTATCCCCTCCACATATCTACTTTAGCACCATTTTCCTCCTCCTTCTCCTTTTCTTTTTCACATGGCTCATTTCAGAGGAGTTCAATTCTTTTTCATCAATAGCTAGTTCAGAAATCTTACCATCAGGTTCTCCATGTTGCTTTGTGTTGCGCTATTTCTACGTAGTTACGCAAGTGTACTTATCGCTTCAAGTAATATAGTCTGTAATACTGAATATCGTCCACAGAGACTGGTTATCATGTACCGATTATCTATTCTATTGCATCTATTTGGTTAACGTTATTTTGTTTGACAATTATAACTACGAATTAAAATAAAGTGTAGAAATTAAACTAATGTTGAAAATACTTTGGGATTTAAAACAATTATGATGGAGATAGGGCTTCCAATCTCCTCAGCTATCCACTCTTTCACGCGTTAATGTAATGATAATGATTCTTCTTCGTATTAAGATAGCAGGTTAACTAATCTGTCATTATATTCATGTTAGGACATACAAGAGCTCAATCATGTGCAAAAACTTTCTATATTTCTATGATAGATTTTACCACACAGGAGGATTAAGAATAATAACCCTAAACACTACACAAGTATCGGGGTACTTTCGTCCATGATTTTAACCTATGTCTATTCAACTACAGCATATTCAAATATCACCTTTCATAATTTTGATTCGAAATCATATATGTGATGACAATTAGTGATCAGTTAATTATTAAGCAATCAAAACAATTATTGAATAGATCTTAATATGCCTGAAGAAGAAATCACCAATAATGCATTAACTAAATGAAAGAGTTTCAAGCGATTCGACGGAAACCCCTAATAAAGTAATTAGCTCCTAAACATTGTCATGCTAAGAACTAAATTACAATTCAACATACACTGAATTAATGTAAAGAAAAGAGAAATAAATTGAACAAAAGTCTCCAATTGTGTAGCTTGTAGCCGTCGTTCTCCTCTCCAAAGTATGTTATAAAGTATGACAGGGTTTAGGGTATTTATATCTGAGAAAACCTTGCTCCGGACCCTTTTACCCTTGGCCAAATTCTACTCAAATCTGGAAATTATGCGCGGCGCCGCGACTTCGTCCAGCGTCGCGGCCTTAATCACAAAAATCACCGAGCATTCTCGCCTGCGCCGCGGCTCTTGGCACGGTGAATATTTTTCTTGCTCTCTGAAATTTTCACGCCGCGGCCTTAATTCCTTCAGCCGCAGCTCATCAGCGCTGCGGTCCTTGACCTGTTTTCGTCCGCATTTCACCTGATTTCTTCTACTCTTCTTGGGACATTTTAGGCTTCCTTCCTTAGGTTGTGCTTGTGCAAATTTCATCTTCATTGAGCTCATTTCATCCTCAATTCTGTATTTCCTCCTTTGGAACCGCTGTGACTCAAAAGAAAGAAAAACAACCCTAATACTATATTAAACACAAACGACAAGAGTAAAATACTAACTAAAAATGACTGAAAAGAGTGTACCAAAATACACTCAACAAATACCCCTAAACTTACACTTTACTCGCTCTCGAGTAAAGCACTAAACAACAAAAAACAACAACAACAAAAAACAAAAACAAAACAAAAACAATGACTCTATGAACTGGATCAAGTAGTTGTAGCAATGTTTCTTCAACATCATGGATGAAAGATGGGATAATATGTTAGAACATATAGCATGAATGTCACGACCCGACCCCGGGACCGCGACTGGTGCCCTACCTGGGCACCCTTACAGGTAAACATCAGAGAAAATCAGCGGAACATACATGAAACTTATAAATAAAACATCGGAAGTAATACAACAGGTTAGCCGATAGGGCTACCTTCCAGTACATATATAAAAACAATCAAGCAGCTTGCCTTTCTTTTTACAAACCGACCACATATGTGACTACTGCACCTCAAGAGTGTTAACATAACCACGTGGGACAAGGCCCCGCTGCACTTCGAATATACATAGCCATGACAACTCGGAACATTGGAGCCATCTCAAAATCTTGAACCAGATCCTAAGCTCGCGGATCCATAATCGTACCTAAACTCATGACATGAACGCAGCTTCCGGCGGGTCTTGTTATACCGTATTTCCAGTATATGCGTAAAGGAATACGCATAAAAAGTTTGGTCTTAAAGTTAGGCCTTGGACAATTTTTAGGCACAACTCGCAAAGCTTAACGCTTTTCCGACTAAACGCTTTCCACTTTTCGTAGGATAAATTCCGCTATGTCATTTCTAATTTTTATGGATTTTTCCGAGAGACGTAACACTTTGGACCAACGAGAGGCGACATTTGCCACCCTCTCATTGGTGGACTTGTCACGCAATAGGGCGAATGGATGACCATCCTTGTCATAAAGTTGGTTAGATATTTTGTGTGCAAGTTGGCAGGTACACTTGCCCTAATCTTGACCTTACACTTGCCTAGCACTTGGCTAAATCTTGGCCATTGGTTGGCCATGTCTTGACCTATAAATACCTCTCTGAGATGAAGAGTTCTTCATCCACAAAAGCTTTCCAAGTCTAAAAATCCTTCCTCTCCCTTTGTAAGCAATTCGTCCAACACACCCCCTCCTCGAGAAGCTCGCCGAGGCTACCCCACCCCCAGCCTAGCCAAAACCTACCCCCCCTCCCCTGGTAGAAAAGTTGCCTTCTTGTATTGTTATAATGCCCAAAATACCCTAGCCCAAATGCCTTAGTACTTAATAGAATTTTTGAAGAACTTCTAAGGTTTCTCGAGCATACAACTTAGAGCAAAACCTTGCTCAGCGCGACTTTTCTAGGATATTATTGGGCTTACTGAGGTAACTAATCCTAACCCTCTTTGAATTAGAGAATACTTCATGTTGTAGAATAAGAATAAGTATAAATACTTAGAAGGTTATTAAGGAATAGAATTGAATAACACCTTAGAAGGGTATAAAAGAAGAATATACGAATCTGATTTACATAGACTGCTTTCACAAGAGACTTATATAGCTCACCGTAGGTTGTGCTGCCCACTTTCCGTAGAATTGAGGACCCTCTGCTTAGAATGACCTACGGAATAGTCTAGACTTTGATAGATATCTGTGACTATTATAGGCTGATTCTTCGCGCGACATACTCGACTTGGCGGTGGATTTCGCGAGAAGGTATGTGATTCTTCCTAAAGCATGATATTTTACAATATGTATATAGTACGGTAGACGCATACGTGTTAATCGAATAATACTTACGGCAATGCCTCACGCTTAAGCTCGATAATACGTCTGAATGCCTCACGCTTAAGCTTTGAATAATAAAGAACTGAAAACATTTCAAAAGGACTACTGAACCATTTTTTACAAAAGAGAATTAATTGGTTTCTCAAACAGAAGCTTAAGAGTTATACTAGCTTTATGGGAAGTTAAGTATAACCACTTAAGATTGATAAAAGAAACAAGTTGCCTATGTATTTCTAACAGACTTATATGAAATTATGAAAAGAATAATAAGATGGTTTGATAAGTAGACATGACATGTTGCTATCTGTGTTAGTACCTTGTAACGTTTGTATAAGTGAGTATCCTTGTTGTACTTATGTTGTTTAAAGATAAGTCGTTATGTTAGTGTACTATCACTCACCTCTTGAGTTGATACCGGAGGTTAGGCGCCTCCGACGCGGGTAGACTCGGTGATGCAGGACCATGATTCGAGAATACCTCACGCGGGTCCGGGGGCCTACGCGAGCTACGAGAGTTCGAGTTAGTATGCGGGGTTATGCCTCACGCGTCTATGTGGCCACGCGACAATGAGTCGGGGCGATGCAGGAGTAGCTACCTCGACGCGGGTTATACCTCATGCGCCCGTGCGAGTGGCCTATGCGGACTCCAGGAGTCCAGGATTAGGCTTGCTGAATGAGGATGTGGGCGAGTGGCCCTGTTTCGATCATTCGCAGCCTAGACAAGACGTATTACAGTTACCTATTGTTGCTCGTGGTTGTGATGTGGCACTATGCGGTTTCTGGTTGTTTGCCACATATTTGTAAACCGGTTTTAAAATGATATGTTTTCATTTAAGTACTTTACGATTTAGCATACTTAGTACTGTTATCGACCTCCTTCGGGGGGCTTCGTTCATGCCGCAGGTATGGGCAAGCTGGTGCTAGATCCGCATTCTTAGGATCTCTAAGTTGGTATCGGGAGCTCCATCTCTTCCGAGGCTCTACTTTTGTATGATCTCTGTTGTAGATAGTTTTTGTATCAGGTATGGCGGGCCCCGTCCCGCCATAGTTGTATATTTCAGAGGTCTGTAGTCATGTTATGCGATGTCGGATGTAATCGCTAAAACATGATTATATATATACGCGAAAGGCGATGTTTTCTCACATAACTGTCTTGTTTTATAAACTGTTTCATGTCTTGCTTTATGTTTCCGATTACTCGATGTATGACTACTTGGGTGCCGGTAAGGCACGATCCACGCCCGAACGGGTCGTGACAAAAGTGGTATCGAGCGATTAATCCTCGGAAAGTGTCTACGCACCGTATCTAGTAGAGTCTTGATTATCGGTGTTGTGCACCACACCAATAATCGTGAGGCTATAGGATATTTAGGATTGGTTTCCGTTCTTCTCATTCCGAGATCGTGCTTTAGAGTTGTGTTATAGGTTGGACCTCTAACGTATTCCTTTCTGAATGATTATGCCTCCACGTAAGGCAACCCGCCCGGCGGCAAGGCAAACGGCGGAGTCGCTAGCGAGACACCCAGAGTCACGAGGGCTCGAGCCCGCCTATACCGAGACGGCGAGTTCTATGACGCGCCGCCCCAAAGAGACCACAAGACCCACACCTCCCGTCCCACATGGGGCGAGGAGTTAGGGTACAAGAGAGATGGCCCACCTTTTGGCTAAAGTTGTGGCCCGACACGAGGAGAGGCTGACGCGCGATTCAGCTCCAGCTCGGCCGCACCCGTTGTTCACCCGAGGCGAGAGTTTGAGGCTACGAGACTTCTGAGTCAGAGCCGGAGTTTTATGGATCGAGGGAGGATGATCGCAGGAGTTCATCCGTCGCCTTCAGAGGATTTTGAGAGTGATCGGGCGTCGGAGACCGAGTCCGTGATCTTTGGTTCACATAAATTGCGTGATACCGCGATCGATTGGTTTGATTCACGGGAGTTATCCCGGAGAGCACGCGCCCGCCTACTGGGATGAGTTCTCGAGGCTTTCTCACTCACTTCTTGCCTCGCGGATGAGAGGGCACGGGCCGATAGATTTTTACCATCGAGGCAGCAGGACGACCGCCGTGAGTACAATGTCGAGTTTGATTCATTGGCTCGATATGTCCCAAAGATTGCAGCAGATATGGAGGATAGGTGCACCGTATGTCACCGGCTGACGACTATATGGCCGAGTCATGCGCGGGTTTCTCCACCGGTATGGACATTACCGCACGCAGCTCACGCCCTTGGATGCGGCGAGCGCAGAGGTCGGCGAGTGACGTAAAGCAGCAGGAAGGCCGTGACGGAGGGTCTTCGTGGTTATCGTGGTGGGCGGCCTCGCAGCAGCCTAGATTCGCACCACGCCAAAGACAGAGCACTCCGCACCGCCCTCGACACCACGCTGAGGGCGTACTGTGGCCCTGTGGCTTGACGTCGAGGTAGCAGAGGTATCGCCGATCGTGACCACCCCGCCGGGCCGATCGGTAGATCCCATTACGGAAGTGTGGTACTACTTTTGGATCTTGTTACGATTGTGGCCAGCAGGTCACTGCGAGGATCCGTCCGACCGTGGCGGTGGTAGGCTCACCTTCGTGTTCGCTGCCGCTTCATCATCTCCTACGATTACTCGCCCGAGGCGTGGTGCTCATGGGTCACAGGTCGCGGCAGGCCGTGGCTCGGTCCCGCCTAGCGATCCTCGAACCGCATTTATGCTTTGTCCACCGACAGATCGTGAGGCCTCACTGATGTCGCCACGTACCTTATCGGTTCGGGTTTGATATGTATGCTTTGATAGATCCGGTTCTACTCGGCCCCATATATCTCCCTTGTTGCTAGTAGGATAGGGATAGAGCCCGAGTCCATAGACTT
Source organism: Przewalskia tangutica (assembly GCA_029844215.1). Classification (NCBI taxonomy): domain Eukaryota; kingdom Viridiplantae; phylum Streptophyta; class Magnoliopsida; order Solanales; family Solanaceae; genus Przewalskia; species Przewalskia tangutica. Next base: position 16,018,353 of record CM056739.1, on the reverse strand, counting down.
TTCGAGGTAGCTACGCCATGGGTGATTCGGTAGCTCGGCGGGTATATAGAGCTTGTCTGTGATCATTTACGTCGTCGACCGCCGACTTGATAGAGTTGAGATGATTGACTTCGTGATCATGGGGATGGATTGGCTAGCTTCGCTACGCCAATGTAGACCGCAGAGAGAATAGTACGGTTCCGTTCGGCGAGCCGATTGTTGAGTGGGAGGAGCACCAGACGCTGGTGGTAGGTTTATTTCCTACCTCGGCTAGGAAGATGGTGCGCAGGGGTATATCTACCATCTCGTCGGTGTTTGATAAGGCTGCGTACCAGATTTTCCGTCAGTTCGATGAGTCGAGTTCCCGACGTGTTTCGATGACCTCGGGTATCCTCCCGAGAGGAGATCGAGTTTTGTATAGATGTGTTGCGGATACTCGCCTATTTCCATTCCGCCATACGAATGGCACCGCCGAGTTGAGAGAGTCAAGGATCACTTAGGGATTTGCTAGAGAAGCGGCTTCATTAGGCCTAGTGTTTCTCCCGGGAGCGCCAGATTGTTCGTGAAGAAGAAGACGACGCCGCGCATGTGTTGATTACAGCGGTGAACAAGGTGACCATTAAGAACAGATACCCTTCCTAGGATTGATGATTTGTTCGACCCGCAGTGGTGCGAGATGTTTCTCCAAGATTGATCTGCGATCGGGCTATCATCAAAGTAGTCGAGAGGTGGATGTCCCTAGATCGCATTCGGACCAGACGGGCATTATGAGTTCAGTGGTCATGTCTTTGGTTGACCAATGCTCGCCGGTATTCATGGATTTGATGAACCGAGTGTTCAAACCATTTTTGGACACGCTTGTGATAGTGTTCATTGATGATATCTTGGTTTATTCTCGCCAGAGCAGGAGCACGCGAGCATTTGGCGATCTTGGCCGATTCTCGAGACCAGCAGGTTACGCCAAGTTTTCCAAATGTGAGTTTTGGTTGACTTGATGGCGTTTCTTGGGCATATTGTCGGGTGATGGCATTCGAGTTGATACGACAAGATCGAAGCGATCAGACTTGGCCTAGACCTACTACTCCGGCTGAGGTTCGCAGCTCGGGCCTCGCAGGTATTATCGGTTCGTGGAGAAGTTTGCTTCTATCTCGCACCATTGACTAGGCCGACTCGTAGGCGACCAAATTTGATGGTGATGCTTGTGGCGGGGTTTCGATTCTTTGAAAGAGAGACCGACGATCGCCGCTCTTACTTCTTCCAGGTCCAGATGGTTATGTCGTGTATTGTGATCGCCAGCATCGGGTTGGGATGTGTGTTGATGCAAAGATGGCAGAGTTATAGCATATGCATCCCGACACCAAGAAACACGAGAGAACTACCCCACCCATGATTTGGAGTCGGTACCGTGATTCACGCTTTGAAGATCCGGAGGCACTATTTGTATGGGGTTCACGTGGATATTTTTACTGCACCACAAGAGCCTCCAAAGATATCTTCACCAGAGGAGCCGAACTTACGGCAGACGGTGGTTAGAGTTGCTTAAGGATTACGATGTGGACATCTGTACTACCCGCAAGGCCAATGTTGTGGCGGATGCCCTTAGTCGTAGGTCGATGGGAGCCTATCGGATGTGCAGAGAGAAGGGACATGGTTCGTAATTTGCACTAGTTAGCGAGCCTCGTGTCCGCTTGATTGATTCGATAGCAATGGGTTAGAGTTCGTGAGGTTGCCGAGTCTTCCATCGTTGAGGAGGTGAAGAGGCAATAGCCGAGGATCCACTTTGATTCGATATCGCGATACGACTCTTCGTGAGGCGCGGTCCTGAGGTAGCACCGACGGGTGCTAAGGTTTGAGGGCGTTGTGTGTTCCAGATGTTTCAGACTTCAGCAGGTTCTGGGAAGCACACGCGTTACTCTATCCATCCGGTCGATCAAGATGTACCACGACCTTAGATCCGTATTGGTGGGATGGCTTGAAGAGGACGTTGCAGAGTTCGTAGCTCGCCCGTGTTGTCGCAGTGAAGGTAGAGCACCGAGACCGTGGTTTGTTACGTGCGATAGAGATCCCGACTGAAGTGGGAGGTAATCAACATGGACTTCATCACAGATTACCTCGCACTCGAGGAGACATGATTCTATATGGGTTATCGTCGGCGGTGTGAAATCAGCCCACTTTCTTCCGTCAGACGACTTTTACCGAGGATTATGCGGACTTTACATCCGAGAGATCGTCGATCGCATGGAGTCCCTACTTCGATCATATCGCATGCAGGAGCCCGATTACGCCAACTGGAGGTCCTTCCAGGGGTTTAGGACGCAGTGAGCACGAAATCGCATTTCATCCACATGCAGACGACAGCAGAGCGCACTATCCGCACTCGAGGATATGCCGCGAGCCTGTTATTGACTTGATGGTAGTTGGGAGGATCATTTGCCTCTAGTTGAGTTCGATAATAATAGCTACCACCCAAGATTCGGATGGCGCCTTATGAGGCCTTGTATGAGGAAGTGCAGATCGCTATAGGTTGGTTCGAGGTGGGCGAGGTGCAATAGTGGGACCAGATTTGGTGCAGCAGCGTGGATAAGGTGAAGCTTATCCGAGAGCGGCTATCGATACTCGAGTCGGCGAAGTCGTATGCAGATCATCGTCGTCGACATCCGAGTTTGCATTGATGATTGGGTTTTCTGAAGCGTCACCCGGCGGTGTGATGAGATTCGGAAGAAGAAACTCACCAAGGTACATTGGGCGTTTCGCATTGTCCGCAGGTAGGCAAGGTTGCTATGAGTTGGATCTGCCGTCCGATCCGGAGGCGGTGCATCCGTGTTTCACGTTTCTACGCCGGCGAGATGTATCGGGATCCATCTAGTGGTACATCCGATTGACGATGTCCAGTGATCAGGGGTTATCGTATGAGGAGATTCCCATAGCGATAATCGATCGTCCGAGTTAGGCGTCATGACGGCGGACGTGGCTTCCACAAAGTCTTGTGGCGAACGAGCTCGGAGGAGATGACGTGGGAAGCCGGCGAGGACATGAGGCGATATCTCACCGCTCCCACCCTCCGTAATTCACTTTCCTACTTGTAAATCTTCATTATCGTTTATGCCTAAGTGTTGTTTATGGCCGTGTGGCTTTGCAAGCTGCTTAAGTTTTGAAGAACCTTATCGTTATCCTGCTTGGGAAGGAACATTCGACGAATGTTTCGAGGGGAGAATGTTATACCCGTATTTCCAGTATGTACGTAAAGGAATACGATAAAAAGTTTGGTCTTAAAGTTAGGCCTTGACGATTTTTAGGCACAACTCGCCAGTTTAACAGCTTTTCCGACTAAACGTTTCCACAGCTTTCGTAGGATAAATTCCGGCTATGTCATTTCTAATTTTTGCGGATTTTTCCGAGAGACGTAACACTTTGGACCAACGAGAGGGCGACATTTGCCACCCTCTCATTGGTGGACTTGTCACGCAATAGGGCGAATGGATGACCATCCTTGTCATAAAGTTGGTTAGATATTTTGTGCAAGTTGGCTAGGTACACTTGCCCTAATCTTGACCTTACACTTGCCTAGCACTTGCACAAATCTTGGCCATTGGTTGGCCATGTCTTGACCTATAAATACCCTCTTGAGATGAAGAGTTCTTCATCCACAAAAGCTTTCCAAGTCTAAAAATCCTTCCTCTCCCTTTGTAAGCAATTCGTCCAACACACCCCCTCCTCGAGAAGCTGGCCGAGGCTACCCCACCCCTAGCCTAGCCGAAACCTACCCCCTCCCTTGGTAGAAAAGTTGCCTTCTTGTATTGTTATAATGCCCAAAATACCTAGCCCAAATGCCTTAGTACTTAGTAGAAGTTGTGAAGAACTTCTAAGGTTTCTGGAGCATACAACTTGTGAGCAAAACCTTGCTCAGCGCGACTTTTCTAGATATTATTGGGCTTACCGAGGTAACTAATCCTAACCTCTTTTGAATTAGAGAATACTTCTTGTTGTAGAATAAGAATAAGTATAAATACTTAGAAGGTTATTAAGGAATAGAATTGAACTGTAACACCTTAGAAGGGTATAAAAGAAGAATATACGAATCAGATTTACATAGACTGCTTTTCACAGAGACTTATATAGCTCACCGGTAGGTTGTCTGCCCGACTTTCCGTAGAATTGAGGACCCTCTGTTTAGAATGACCTATGAATAGTCTAGACTTTGATAGATATCTGTGACTATTATAGTGATTCTTCATACGCGACATACTCGACTTGGCGGTGGATTTCGCGAGAAGGTATGATTCTTCCTAAAGCATGATATTTTACAATATGTATATAGTACGTAGAGCGATACGTGTTAATCGAATAATACTTACGGAATGCCTCACGCTTAAGCTCGAATAATACGTGACAATGCCTCACGCTTAAGCCCGAATAATAAAGAATCAAAACATTTCAAAAGGACTATCAACCATTTTTTACAAAAGAGAATTAATTGGTTTCAAGCGAAGCTTAAGAGTTATACTAGCTTTACGGGAAGTTAAGTATAACCACTTAAGATTGATAAAAGAAACAAGTTGCCTATGTATTTCTAACAGACTTATATGAAATTGTGAAAAGAATAATAAGATGGTTTGACAAGTAGACATGACATGTTGCTATCTGTGTTAGTACCTTGTAACGTTTGTATAAGTGAGTATCCTTGTTGTACTTATGTTGTTTAAAGATAAGTCGTTATGTTAGTGTACTATCACTCACCTCTTGAGTTGATACCGGAGGTTGTCGCCTCCGACGCGGGTAGACTTCGGTGATGCAGGACCGTGATTCGAGAATACCTCACGCGGTCCAGGGGCCTATGCGAGCTACGAGAGTTCGAGTTAGTATGCTGGGTTATGCCTAATGCGGTCTATGTGGCCATGCGACAACGAGTCGGTGACGATGCCGAGGAGTAGCTACCGACGCGGGTTATACCTCACGCGCCCACGCGAGTGGCCTACGCGGACTCGAGTCCAGGATTAGGCTTGCAGAATGAGGATGTGGGCGAGTGGCCCTGCTTGATCATTCGCGGCCTAGACAAGACGTGACACGCTTACCTATTGTTGCTCTTGTTTGTGATGTGGCACTATGCGCGTTTCTCGGTTGTTTCACACATATTTGTAAACCGGTTTTAAAATGATATGTTTTCATTTAAGTACTTTACGATTCGCATACTTAGTACTTGTATCGACTCTCCTTCGGGCTGGCTCATGCCGCAGTAAGGGCAAAGCAGTGCTAGATCCGCATCCTTAGGATCTCTACGTTGGTATCGTGAGCTCCATCTCTTCCGAGGCTCTACTTTTGGTATGATCTCCCGTTGTAGATAGTTTTTGTGCCAGTGGTATGGCGGGCCCCGTCCCGCCATAGTTGTATATTTCCTTAGAGGTGCGTAGTCATGTTTACAAAGGTCGGATGTAATCGCTAAAACATGATTATATATATATGCTAAAGGCGATGTTTTCTCACATAATCGTGTCTTGTTTTATAAACTGTTTCATGTCTTGCTTTATGTTTCCACCGATTACTCGATGTATGACTACTGGTGCCCTGAGGCACCAACCACGCCCAGAACGGGTCGTGACATCGCATAACAAATTTAATATGGAGCGTAAATAACGCAAGAAATGATCATAATCGTACAAAAGAATGACAAGGACAAGTATAAAAATACATACCGATCCCGCCGTGTCATTACCACTTATGAACTTAATTTCACATCAATATCTTTTTCCATTCCATTAAGAGTTATAGCCATATCTTACGCACTTACTTAGAGAAGTCATTAAGTTCATTTCTATCTAACTTACTTATCTTTCATAACATAGTCCGCCCACTCACGAGGGACACATATACTACCCTACCAAATCGACGCGATCATCACACCAATATCAAAGCATGCCCGGAATCCCCATCACCGCCGACCTAAAAGTGTAAATATAACCACGGGTCTCACGCCCATAAAATCAATCAAAACAGTGGTATAACGTGCGGGGCTTGCCTCATTTATACTCTTACCGGAGAAGGTGGTAAGCAGTGGTATAACGTCTTGGGGCTTGCCCTCATTTATACTCTTACCGGAGAAGGTGGTATAACGCCTTGAGGCTTGCCCTCATTTATTCTCTTACCCTATCTCGACCGTCGTCAAATAACACATAAGCGGTGGTACAACGTCTGGGATTTACCTCACTTATACTCTTACCCGGAGAAGGTGGTATAACGTCTGGGCTTGCCCTCATTTATACTCTTACCCTAACTCAACTGCCATCATACATAACATAAGCACTACCGACTTATCATACATAACATAAGCACTACCGCTTATCATACATAATATAAGCAAGTTAAGAAATCCCCTAACTTCTTATTAGCTTGTTCATATACACTCTCATTTTGTTTACTTAAGGCACTAACATGTCATTATAAAATCCGAATTTAACCCAACGTACTACGTGCCTCTACTCCTTTAAAATGATTCTCTTCAAATAAAACTTCCAAGATACTAATAACCGTAGTATCAAGTCATATCTACTTTTCACGACATGTCACAATACTTTTAGAAATACAATTATAGCTTCTAAATCAAGTGACTTCTTTCTTTAAAACCTTAAGCAATTGGTACCTTTAAAACAATTTTGCCCTTCTTTATTTCAAATCATTACTTTGCTTACAATACTGAAGAAAACCATTCTTTTAAATCTTCCATAAAGTTGTTATAACCAACTTCCCATAAAGCCGTTATAACTCTTTATTTCTTAGATTTAATTCATTCATTTGTTAACCAAGAAACTTATACTTCAATTCAAATCACATAGCTTTCAAAATACTTCAAGTCTCTTAACTTTTAGGAAAACCAGTTTCTTAACTTAGAATGGCAAGAAATCAATACTTTCCAAATCAAGTATTCTATACTTTTAAATCAATTCATTTCTCCCTTTAAGAATCAAGTCTCATAACTTGAAAAATAAAGTCCCTTAACCTTTTAACAATTTGAGGTCCATAGTCTTAAAACTTCATACGTAAATTCTTATAAATTAAGTAACATATACTTGGTGCGTTGTGAATAAGTTATACTTATTTATAACTATCTTAATCAAGTAGCCATGATCTAGAAAATGTAATACAATTTTGTCTTATCTTAGCTTCTATGCAGATGGAGAATTCTACTTGTTTTAACACAATTAATTGTCATTACATTTTCCTTTATTAACGCTGCAATGGCTTGTTCGATACTTATTCTTATTCGTGCCGTAAATTAACCAAGTCAACTCGACTCCAAATACTTCCTAACGACTCTTACCAACATCCCCCATAAGACTTGGTAAGAACTTAGGATTTCTTAGACGTAGCTTTTACATAGAGTAAATCAACATAACTACCTCTTAACTTCTAAGAGTAGACGGAATCATGAAATACTACTACATGTATATTCCATACATAGAATCATGTCAAAAGAAGGAAGAGGTTCACATACCTCGCGACGATTATCGACAAGTAGCAAAAGCTCCAAAGTACTTCCACCTCGAGCTATTCCATTCTTCAAGTAGATACGCTATACTTAGTACATCAACCTATAATGGTCACCATACGTCCATTAACCTCTTACTTCATACGAGAATATTCTAGGTGCTAAGTCGCTAAATTCTACGAAAATCTGACAAAGACCTCCTTTGTTTTTTACTAACTTTGCCACCTTTTACAAGGCCGAATACAATAACCAAACAGCCTCAATTGGCTCACAACAATATAGAAGGTATTCCAATGCAAATGAATAACTAAACAGCCCCAATTGGCTCACAATTTAGAAAGTAGTTCAATACAAATGAATAACAAACTAAAAGTCCAAATTCGCCACCTTGAGTTCAACCATACCAATTCTTATCAAATTTCCATTTCAATCCAAATTGGTAGCATAACATGATATCAAGTCGCATTTGATTATAACAATCCATAATCTCTAAGTAGGTAACATGCGACGATTTCTAATAAACGACCAATTAGTAATCCAATTTTCAAGTGGCTTATATAACATTTCGAATTTAGCTACAAGCACTCCAAAATACTTATAAACTTCAACTTAACCACTTCATGCTAGCAACATGTAAAACTAACAATAACAATAAAAATAATCTCAGAACACTTTCAAAGAACAAGATTATACCTCAACGAATTGTAATCCAATCTTCAAAACCGGTTGCTCCTTAGCAACCTAGAGCCTCATCAAGACACCTCAATCCGCTCCTCGAGACCCTTAGAACCACACCAACAACTTTCCTTCAAACCTTCAATCCAAAACCTAGAAAGCCACTAGGTTTTCACTTTGCGACTAATACGAAACTCTCTTTTTCCGGATTTTTCTATTGAGATATACTTACATAACACTCATGAACCTTGGTTTAAAGTGGGGAATTATCGACAACAAACAAATTTTTCTCCCTAGATGTATCCAAACCCGTGAGCTAGCTTAGCAAGAACAAGAGTTCTTCAAATTTTCCTAAGTGTAAATGCCTTGTCTTGCTACTTAGGATGACTATATAACAACATGGAGGGTTAAGATGTGCACAATTGGGTGGCTAGGATGAGGTCTTAATTAAAATATCAAGACTAGTGGGACCTTTGACTTTGGTCAAGAAACTCAAGCTAATTAATGGAAGATTTCATCTTAAGACTATGGTCAATGACCATTTTGGCCATGCCTATTTCGTCCAAGGCATCTATGGGGGTGACAAGTGTCGCCTCCCATTCACACAATATTACGTTTTCCGACAATTTCATAATTCCCACAAAATTTTACAAGTCTCAAATCTTGACACCTATGAGTTTCTTTCAGACGCTCTAAAACATGTCCTCAGAATACGGTGTAACATTCTTCCCTTAGAAACATTCGCCCCGAATGTTCTTTCTGAGTCAAACTTATAATTAGCGATATAGTTTCCTTTCACCACCTCACATACCAACCATGCCACACATGGCCCTAATACCTCGCACACGCATATCTGTCCATCATATGCCCAAAAGAGATTACCTTTTTCGTACTTCCCACTCCTCCTAACATACATACATAACTTCCATACCTATTCCGGCCTCTAATCTTTGGAGTCACTCTATGAAACAATATAAGGTCATTTTCGACTTTCACTACAGTTAAATTGGAACGCGCCCCGAACCCGTAAAATAATTAACTAGACTTGCCTTGCACTCGTGACTTCACACGAGCGGAACTACTACCAACCGATCCCACTCCATTCCAGTGCCATGGGAGACCTGCACAGTCCTCGACCTACTCACGGGCCGCACTTGACTCTTATCCTGGTCCGACTTAAAATCTTATCACAGAGAAAGCCTCATACATCTAAGGTCTCGGCAGTTATCAATATTCTTAGGCTCGCAATTTCCATGCTCCAAGCCTACCTTACCAATCCCCCAATAACGGGTATATAAAAAAAAAACTTCTCATAAAATCATAACCATGTTGTCTCGATCACAACAACCATTACTTACTCTATACATGCCTCATCCGTATAATTCTCTTAAGCATACTACACAACTTAATCTATTAACATGACATTCCGTTAGGTTCCTTAATATGGCTTCTTAAGGGTTCACTACCTTATCAGACAGCTCATCCTTTCCCAATTATCTCGAAATAAAACACAAAACCTTGGCGAAAATTCATTAACTATTCCATACCTTCCCGGTATCTAGTTAGTCTTTACCGATTCCTGGTAATCTAAAATCATTCTAGGCAACACGCGTCTGACCCTCATACATAACTCCGTATAGATGCATGTTACAATACCAACTATACTATAATCGTTACCAACCTGGATACGCAATCCACATAGTCATTCCCGGTCATCGCGCTTTCTCAGAATAATCAATATAACTCACAGGGAGGGACGACCCTAACAACACAGCTCTATCGCACGATCTCAGAGTGAGAATAATGGAAACCAATCCTAAATGTCCTGCAGCCTCCTGATTATAGATGTGGTGCACAACACACCGATAATCAAGACTATACTAGACACGATCTGTAGACACTTTCCGAGGACTAATCGCTCGATACCACTTTTGTCACGACCCGACCTCGATCGCGATCGTGCCCTACCCGGCACTCCTAAGGTAAACATCGAGAAAATCAGCGAACATACATGAAACTTATAAATAAAACATCTAAGTAATACAACAGTTAGCCGACAGTGGCTACCTTCCAAGATATATATAAAAACAATCAAGGCTTGCCTTTTCTTTACAACCGACCCACAATATGTGACTACAGATGTTATACCCCGTATTTCCAGAGTATGTACGTAAGGACGTACGTAGAAAATTTGAGCCTTAAGTTAGGCAAAGGACCGAATTTGGGAACAAGTGCCGAATAGAGTCGTTTTTCGACGAAACGTTTGCAGACATTTTCGTAGGAAAATTCCGCTATGTCATTTATAATTTTTGCGGATTTTTCCGAGAGACGTAACATTTTGGACCAACGGGAGGTGACATGTGTCACCCTCACATTGGAAGCAAATAGGGTGGCTTGGACGATCAAGGCCCAAGAGGATCGTTGGCCTCGGCCGATTGGTCCCTCCTTTTGTGCCTTGTTTTGTGGCTTGTTTTGTGGAGTGTTTTGTGGAGTGTTTTGTGGGTGCACTTGGCTTGATCTTGGCCTTACACTTGCCTAACACATGGATGGATCTTGGCCATTGGTTGGCCTTTGCTTGGCCTATAAATAGCTCCCTGTGAAGACTTTATTCATCCACAAATTGTTCTAAGTGATAAATCCTTCCTCCCTCTTGTAGACTCGTCCAAGAGCTCCTCTCCTCTCTGTGAGCTAGCCGAGAGCCTCCTCCCCTTAGCCAGGGTACACCCCCTCTAGTGGTTAGCAGTGGGTACCACTAGCCTAGTTGTTTCGTATAATACCCCTTGTTGTGGTATAGAAATACTCCCTAGTATTGTTATAATGCCCAAAATACCTTAGCCTTGTACCTTGTAGTATTCCAAAGATACCTCTATCGTGAGCAGAAAATACTACCTTTTGTCTTTTTAGTCTCAAACCAAACCCTAAGGAAATCTTCATTGTTGTTTGAAGTACTTAAGAGAAGTTGGTTAGAACTTCAAGGGTTGTTTGGAGCGGATCGAGCACTGAGTAGAGCTAAACCTTGCTCGAGCGACATTAAACTCTGATAATTTTGGGCTTATCGAGGTAAATATCTTGTCTCCCTATTGTAATTGGAAATTACATATGTGTTGAATATATAGTTGTTGTATACTATATATAGAATCGAACTTAGTATTGTGGCAACGCTCATGACTTAAGCCCAAGAATGAAGAATTGAGCGAATCATAGAAGGTTAATAAAGAGAAGAGAATCAGTAATTACTTCAGACATAAAGAGACTTATGTAGCATTACCGTGTAGTAGAATTGTACGTCAGGTTAGACGTGTTAACCCCGGTTGGCTCGTAGCCACCGATAAAGCGAGAGAGTTACGTCATGTGAGGTCACAATTTTCTGTAGAAAGATGAAACTTGTGTTTTGGGGTTAATAGACGTTTGTGACCTTTATAGGTGAAAGTACTAAGAGTAGCGTATTCTACTCGAGGAGTGGAAAGGGCTAGCAAGTTGTAGTACTTGGAGCATTTGCTTATTGTCGATAAATCGTCGCGAGGTATGCGAACCTCTTCCTATCTCTTCTAGTACGATATGTGTGAACTATGTAGTGCGGTGACGCATACGTGTTAATCGTGTTTGATTGTTCTTAAAACATAAAGTGTTATAACGGCTTTATGGGAAGTTGGTTATAACAACTTTATGTAGGTAAGAAAATACTTTGTGGTTTTAAAAGGTAATCGATGTGAATTATAAGCGCTAGTTATAATAAAGAACTTGATGTATTTCAAAAGATTTATAAATCGTTTTGAAGGGAGAGTAACACTTGGTTTTAAAGGTTTTAAAAAGAGTTATACTAGCTTTATGGGGAGTTAGGTATAATGTCTTAAGAGAGGTAAAGAAAATGGTTTATCACGTTAGAAGTTAAGAGACTTGATCTTATAAGATAAGAGACTTAACTTATTTGTTTTAATGTGAATGTTTGTGTGAAACCTCATTCGTGAGTAATGAGTACTTGGTTTTATTTAAAGGGATGATGTTATTCTGATTTCGGAAATCAGAATGTGTATCGGCTGCACCAATCGCTGCTAATAAAGGAAAATGTATTGAATAATGATGTATCGTATTAAAAACCAAGAAACCTCCATCCGCATAGAAACTAAGATGAGACAAAATGATATTACATTTTCTAGATCATGGTCATTTGTAATAAGAATGTTGTAAACAAGAATAACCTACTCACGCGAGACTTATATTACTCAATTGTTCTAAAAGAAATCAAGTGATTAAGTTTATGAACTATGAAACCATTTGAAATGAAGCTTGAGTAATCAAACTAGGCAAACCGAACTTAGGAAAAGAATGTTGTTACTTGATTTTGAAAAGGAATGTGGGTTGGTCATTCTTATACTACAGTATCGTGACTTTCATAAAAGTAATGGATCTCTTTAAAAGAACTTAACGTATGTAGTACTTGGGGTTAAAACCCGACTTTGGCATAATATGAAAGTACTGAGTCGTGTTTGCCTATGTCATTGTTGTGAAACTCGCCATGCTATGCTTGTTGTGGAAACTTGCCTATGCTTGTTGTCTCGAAATCCTGCCTATGTCGTATAGCCAGCCTCGGCTGCGCCGCTGTGGTATTTTTACCGCGGTTCCCTATTGCAGGCCATGACTTGTCGAGAACTTACCGGACGTACGCGGCAAATGATGGAGAATTCCACGTATGTTTCCATTTTGATTATCGCCTTGTTGCTGATGTCATACGACATGTCTACACCGACGCAAGATTCCGGCAATGTGGCTACGCGAGGTGGTCGACCACCCAGATATTGTTATCGAGGTTACAATGGCATGTCTAGATATCATATCGAGGTTATACGCACGCCCACACCGATGCAAAGATTCCGGTACGTGGCCACGCGCTTGTTATTATTGTTGCAACATGGACGCGTCTACACCGATGCCAGATTCGGCATGGCCACGCGCATGGTTGACCACCCAAAGAGCTCGTTATTGTTGGCATGCTCACACCATCACGATGGCGTCTACACCGGTCAAAGATTCCGAGGGCACGCGCCACGACGCGAACATGACGGATGCCCTGGCGCGAGACCCATAGTTATATTTCCGGTGGCGAACCCGACTGACTTTGATCGTATTGATCGGTTATCATACACGCCTCCTCGCTTAAGCTATTATGATTTCATTTACGATTTGACAGGCCACATACTTGGTACCGTTGATCGATTTCTCCTCAATGCGCTCGCCAGCAGTAGACATCTGGCCGTGGATCCCCGCCTAGATCTCATTTCAAAGGCTGAAAGCTCCGTTGCCTTCGAGGCTTATCTTGCATGTTTCCTGAGTCAGAGGTTCTGTACATTCAGTGGTAATGGCGGGCCCGTCCTGGCCATAGTTGTTGTAAATCTTGTGAGGTCCTCAGAGTAATCGTTGTGTGGTTTGTAAAAGGATAATCGTCGGTTTTTATGATATATCAAGGCAACTGCTTTGCTGGCCTGCTTATTTATTATATCTCTTGTTTCATGACTCGTGTTTTATTTTTTCTGGTTTTCTCCGATGTTGTATCACTAGCGTGCGCCCGGTAGCACCAAGAAGAACGCCCGTTCGGGCGTTACAAAGTGGTATCGAGCGCTAGTCCTCTAAAGTGCGCTCCATGCATCGCGGTTAGAGTCTTGACATTCCGTGTCGCTGCACTACATCTATAATCGTGAGGCTATAGGACATTTAGGATTGGTTTCCATTCTTCTCATTCCGAGATCGCGCCTCAGAAATGTTGTAAATCGACCTCCGACGTGTTTCGCTTTTACCGCTTACGCTCGCGAAGCGGCAACTGTGGCCAGGGGGCATGGCAAATGGCACGAGCCGCTGATTCGTGAGAGGAGTACGAGGCGCAGCCCTGCAAGACTGAGGTAGTGCTTCAGGGACGGGCGAAGTTTTATGACGCCGCCAAAGACCAAAGAAGTTTAGAGCCGCAGAGGTCGCCGGCTGCCGACTACAAGATTCGAGCCTCCGGCCCCACACCGAGCGAGATGGGTCACGCGAGATGGCCCGCGCTTATCGCCGTGGTCAGGCCGATATGCAGGATAGGCCGGACGCAGCTAGCCTGGGGCCCAAAGAAGACTGCGGCGCACCGAGGCGCATACTTTGAGGCTACTGGATTTCTTAGTCAGAGCTCCACCGAGTTTTACTGGTCGAGGCCGAGGATGATCCGCAGGAGTTCATCCGCTGGGCAGAGGATCAGCGCGTGATCAAGGCTTCAGAGATCGAGAGCCGGTGACATTTGTTCGTGACGGCCGCGTGATACCGCAAGCCGATCGTTTGACTCGGAGCTTTCCGGAGAGCATGACTTCCACCGCTTGGGACGAAGTTTTCGGCCTTCGCACATTTCTTGCCTCCACAAACGGCGAGGGCTCGCCGGCGATTTTTGACGCTGAGGCGTAACGCGCATACCGGGAGTACAACGTGAGTTCGACCTATCGTCTCAGATGTTCCCGCATTAGTAGCTAGTATGGAGGATCGAGTGCACCGATATGTTATATGGCTCACGACACCTAGCAGAGAGTTGTTCGTGTTTTCTTCACCGCACGACATTGCTCGCATTCGTGCTCATGACTACGACCGCGGCGAGCGCAGATCGACGCTGGACCGCCACAGGCAAGCCAAGACGGCCGGATATTTTGGCGACTTTCGAGGCGGAACCGCCTCGCAGCAGACTAGTTATGTACTCCGCCATTGCAGAGTGGTCCTCCGCACTTTCGACCTTTGGGATATTCGAGAGCAGTGGCTCCCGTGTTTCGGGATGTTCGCGAGCAGGGTGTTGGCCGACGCAGCTACCCTACCGCGCGTCGATGCTGCATCGCATTTCGGTGAAAGGTCGAGTACCAAGGAGCTTGTTATTCGCGCCAACAGCCATATGACGCAGAGACCGTCCGACTGTGGTAGCGCCGGTAGATAGCACGTACTACTGAGCAGCTGCGCATTCTTCACCTTCCATAGCTAGGCAGATGCTCATACACCAACGCCACTGCAGAGGTCGCGGAAGTTCCGCTTTAGCGTCCTCGAACCGCCTAGTTTCGTATATCCTTAACCCGTAGATACTTCAGGCGTATTGATGTTAATGATGTGTTAAGTGTTATGTTCGGATAGCTTTGCTATAGTGTGATTTGAAAACTGTTAGCGTGAGATGGAAGTGGTAGCTTCCATGACGTGTTCCGTGTCGGCGGAAGTCGCGCCACAGCTGGTCGGGGCCATGTTGCGGCCAACCCGCCCCGCTTTGCGAGGCGGTCGCTCGTGGTCCCGCCAGTGGCGGGCAAGCAGGTGCTAGCCCAAGTTTAGATGACCATCGATGAAGTTCGTGGATACGCTCGTAATCGTCAAAGGCCGAGAATGGCCTTAGAGGAAATCGAGGTTAGTAAGATGACCAAGTTTGGAGGTAGTGACTCAAGGGTTGGAAAGGTTGCGCTGATCAAGCGCGCGGTATCAAAGAGTTCGGTGTTCGAGAAGGTACAACGAGATAGGAGAAGCAACGCGTGATCGCTTTTGTGAAATGAACGCTAAGGGGGTATCTTTTGGACCAGGTGAGAATTTGTTTTGTATCTTCGAGGTGGATCTCGTGACTCGGGATTACATATTTTGTGCAGTGTTATTTTGGCCAAAGCGTGGCATGTTTGATTCTCGTAAGTATAAGAGAAGACTATACCGCGCACGCTTGTTTTTGAGATTCTGTATGAACATTCGGACGAATGTTTCGAGGGGAGAATGTTATACCGTATTTCGCAGTATGTACGTAAGGACGCATAGAAAATTTGAGCCTTAAGTTAGGCAAAGGATCGAATTTGGGCACAAGTGCCAATAGAGTCGTTGACTAAACGCTTGCGACACTTTCGTAGGAAAATTCCGCTATGTCATTTATAATTTTTATGGATTTTTCCGAGAGACGAATATTTTGGATCAACGGAGGGTGACATGTGTCACCTCACATTGAAGCAAATAGGTGGTTGACGATCAAGGCCCAAGAGGATCGCTGGCTCGCCGATTGGTCCCTCCTTTGTGCCTTGTTTTCAGGGCTTGTTTTGGAGTGTTTTGTGGAGTGTTTTGGGTGCACTTGGCTTGATCTTGGCCTTACACTTGCCTAACACATGGACGGATCTTGGCCATTGGTTGGCCTTTGCTCGCCTATAAATAGCTCCCCTCAGGAAGACTTTATTCATCCACAAATTGTTCTAAGTGATAAATCCCTTCCCTCCTCTTGCAGACTCTCGCCCAAGAGCTCCTCTCCCCTCTCGCGAGCCAGCCAGAGCCTCCCCTCCCCAGCCGAGGGGTACACCCCCTCTAGTGGTGCTAGTGGGTACCCCTAGCCTAGTTGTTTTGATAATACCCTTTGTGGTATAGAAATACTCCCTAGTATTGTTATAATGCCCAAAATACCTTAGCCTTGTACCTTGTAGTATTCCAAAGATACTCCATACGTAGAGTCTAAAATACTACCTTTGTCTTTTTAGTCTCAAACCGAAACCCTAAGGAAATCTTCATTGTTGTTTGAAGTAAGAGAAGTTGGTTAGAACTTCTAAGGTTGTTTGGAGCGATCGAGCACTCCTGAGTAGAGCTAAACCTTGCTCGTGAGCTTACATTAAACTCTGATAATTTTGGGCTTATCGAGGTAAATATCTTGTCCTCTATCAGAATTGGAAATTACATATGTGTTGAATATAGTTGTTGTATACTATATATAGAATCAACTTAGTATCGCGGGCAACGTCTCATGACTTAAGCCCAAGAATGGAAGAATTGAACAAGAATCATAAGGTTAATAAAGAGGAGAAGTCAATCAGAATTACCTAGGTCAGACATAAAGAGACTTATGTAGCATTACCGTAGTAGAATTGTACGCGCCCGTTAGACGTGCTTAACCCTCGTTGGCTGTAGCCACCTCGATAAAGCGAGAGAGTTACGCCGTGCGTGAGGTGTCGCAATTTTCTCGTAGAAAGATGTAAACTTGTGTTTTGGGGTTAATAGACGCCAGACCTTTATAGGTGAAAGTACTAAGAGTAGCATTCTACTCGGCGGAAAGGGCGGCCAGTGCGTCAGAGTACTTGAGCATTTGCTTATTGTCGATAAATCGCCGCGAGGTATGCAACCTCTTCCTATCTCTTCTAGCACGATATGTAGAACTATGTAGTACGGTAGACGCATACGTGTTAATCGTGTTTGATTGTTCTTAAAACATAAAGTGTTATAACCGCTATGGGAAGTTGGTTATAATACTTTACGAGGTAAGAAAATACTTTGTGGTTTTAAAAGGTAATCATGGAATTATAATCGGTTAGTTATGTCACGACCAAATGGTTCCGTGATCGTGCCTTACCCCGCACCCTAGTGACACAACATCGAGAAATCAATGAACATAAACAACAATACGAGATAAATGTAAATATAAAACAATAATCAGGAAACTTGCCTTTCTAAGCATAAATATAACCATCAACTCTTTTACAAATGAACAATTTAACTTTTTACCAACCCCGCCACAACAAGATTCTGCACTTAAGAATGATATTTGACAATGGCGGACAGGCCCCGCCAAACCCCGAATGTAAACACTTACTACGCTGGGACTATACCATCGATAAGCCTCCGAGAAACGGAGCTTCCCAAACGCCGAATCGTGACTCGAGAGCTAGGATCAACGCATCGATGATTTCAACTCGCAGATTAACGCAGCCTCGGGCGAGGTCAAGATAACAAAAATTTAGTGTGAAACAAACAAAATAAATAACATCAGAAATGAAATCATAGTAGTCTATACGTAAGGTGAGACATGTATGATAACCAAACTACGCTTCACCATAAATAAGGGCCGTCAAGTCGTGACTCACGCCTCAAAGTCATCACTCCAATATAACTCATGGGTCTCAAGCCCATAACATCAATCATGCCCGTGGAATACCTTCCTCACCGCGATGCATGATAGAAAAACACCACGGAATACACACGAACACGGTGTCCCACGTGTCCAACTAAAACCGCATGGTAGGTACGAAGGCATAGCCGATTACTAACACCTATGCATCACAAATGTCATGAATCAGATTATAAGATCTGCTTGCACCACATGATCAAAGCCGCCACTTGCCCGCAAAGATCTAACGCGCTCAGTCTCCGAACTTCCGCAGCCCGCATAGGCCAATCTCATCGCCCGCATGAGGTATTCCCGCATCGAGGGTAGCTACTCCCTGCATCGCCCCGACTTTCGAGCCCGCATGCCATGCGACCGCATGCCCATAAAGGACGACACTAACTCGAACTCGTAGTTCCGCATAGGCCCTCAGACCCGCATGCAGGTATTCTCAATCACGGTCCTGCATCACCGAGTCTACCCCGCATCGGAGGGCGCTTAACCCTGAATCACCTCAAGAGATGAACGCCACAATACTATCATAACGACCGATAGTTAGTAAGCACAATCAAGTGGAAACCCCTTTACACAAACATCACAAGATACTAACACACGTAGCATCCTAACACGCTTACTTATCAAAGCAACAAGAAAGTATTACAAGGCTATCACAAACCAATACAATCAAGTTATTCACACAAAGTACTTTCTACTAACAAGTTCGGCATCTATCCCCAAAGTACTTCACACATTAAATCTTAAAAAGATCTGCTTTCTTTCACATAAGTCACACAATACGTAGTATAAAATAGAGTGACTGCCCTTTTAAGAAAACTAAAACTCTTACCTTTGTAAAATCAAGTAACAACATTATTTTCCAAACGCCCAAGTTTGCCTAATTTCAAATGTTCACGCTTATTTTAGAAAGGTTTCAGCTTCATAGTCTTATTCATTTAAGAATATAATTCCTTTTAAACAACTGAGAAACATAAGTCTTATGTAGTAGGATATTCTTGTTTATAACAATCTTCTTACAAAGCCCATGATCTAGGAAATATCATTTTGTCTCATCTTAGCTTCTATGCAGATGGAAGTTTCTACCGGTTTTAATAATACTTAATTATTCAAACATTTCCTTTTATTAACGCCGCAGTTGGTTTGTCGATACACATTCCGATTTCCAAATCAAGAAAGCATTCTAAGCCGCTATACCTAACTTCCCATAAAGCTAGTATAACTCTTAAGTTTTCAAACACCAAGTATTACTTCCTTTCAAAATGATTCAAAATCTTTCAAATACTTCAAGTTCTTTCTTATCATATAACAAGCGCTTATAGTTCAAATCGCTACCTTTTAAAACCACATGTATTTTCTTACTAACATAAAGTCATATAACTAACTTCCCATAAAGCCGTTATAACACTTTATGTTTTAAACCACTCAAACACATTTAGCACATGACGCTCATCGCACTACATAGTTCACACATATCATGCTGTAAGAGATAGGAAGAGGTTCACATACCTCGCGACGCAGTATCGACTAACAGCAAAACGCTCCAAACAAAATGGCTACTCCTAAGCCAAGTGGATCATTCCACACGAGCATTTCAACCTATAAGGCCACAAGGCGCTTATTAACATCAGAACATTCTACGTAAAATTGGCAAAGACTCTCCCGCAACAGAAATCTCCTCCTCTAACTGGGCTGCTACTAAGCCAACCAGAGGCATCCAACCCTAACTGCACAATTCTACACCACTGCATTACTACACAAGTCTATCAGAATACACCCCATGTAATTACAGTCAGCTTCTTCAGCTTAAGTCCAAGGACATCACAAGCTATGTTCTTATATATATATAGTATACTTTAACTATATTTTCCTACAACATGTAATATCCAATTACAAAAGGGGGACAAGATAGTTACCTCGATAAGCCCATAATTATCCGGAAGTTTAATGTCGATCCTTAGCAAAGTTTTAGCTCCAACTCCGAGCGCCCAACCCGCCTAAACCACCCTAAGTTCTAACCAACTTCTACACAATACTCCAACTGACATGGAGATTTTCCTAGTGGTTTCGGTTTTGTGGACCGACGGAAGTATAATAGTATTTCCGGCTTTTCAGATAGTATAACCTTAGAATACAACAAGGTATACGGCTAAGGTAATTGGGCATTATAACAATACTTTGAGAGTATTTCTACCAAGAGTGGGGTATTATATGAAACAAACTAGGCTATGGGTACCCCACTGCCACACCACAGCGAGTGGGTGGCTACCTCGGCCTACCCCACTGTGGGGAACTCTCGCCAGGGCCTCACGGTGGAGGGGAAGGCTCTCAAGACTTAGGCATTTTGACGAAGAAGTCTTCAACCCAGAGTGGTATTTATAGCACAAGCCAAGGCCAACCAACGGCCAAGATCTAGCCAAGTGTTAGGCAAGTAGGCCAAGATATGCCCAAGTGCCCCTAGTCCCTACTCCTTAAAACCTCACAAAAATCTACACAAATATCTACCCACAACTTGCCCACCAATCTACTCTAAGTCGCCCACTGCTTCAATGCGAGGTGACACACGTCACCCTCCCGCTGGTCCAAAATGTTTCGCTTCTAAAAATCCGCAAAAATAAGAAAAGACATAGCCGGAATTTTCCTCGCAAGTTATGTAAAACGCTTCATTTAAAAACGACTTAACCGTGTCAGGCACAAAGGCCATTCACCAAGCCATTTAAGCGGGGTGACACGTGTCACCCTTCTATTGGCCCAAAAACATCTTCCAAAATATCCACAATGGCCAAAATCTCAAAACAAAGTGGGCTCTACAAACCAGAATTTCTCCTGGCCCCACGTGACCATTTCCAAAAATAAAATTCCATAATTCTCTAATATTCCAGAAGTCCTAATACCAAACTGGGAATCCAATTCCCATTAACGAACCTTTTTCCTTCACAAAACCTAAACTTTTCCGTGGAAAATCGCCTTTCTTCCTTTCCAATCTTTCGTCGTATTCTCGCACGCACGCCCTCGCCATACCTCGAACTACGGTATAACATTATTCCCTTAGAAACATTCGTCCCAATGTTCCTTCTAAGTCTCAAAACGAACGCGCCAAGATAGTCTTCACTACTATACTTACGAAACAATCCCGCCACACCGCCGCTAAATACCACGCAAAATACCTATATCCAAGTCCACGAGGAAACACCTCTAACATCACCACAAATAATACTACTTTTGTCACTTTGTCGCGAGCCTTGCTCCAACGACCCAACAAATGGTACCGGCCGCACGCGATCACCGTCGCCAGACACTAATTCTTACCATATTTTGAGCATCGCTTTAGTATCCAAAACTCGGTTACTATTCTAACGAGGTCATCATTAATCGAACATTCGATGGATCTTCGATACTTTCCAACATAACAATACGAAGACCGGACGATCGCTTCCTAAGCTCTGACGACAATCGCTAACATATGTGCAACCCGCCTATTCTTCACGAACTCAAAAGGCCCAAAGTGACTGGCTAAGTTCCTTCGTTTCACAACTCGCCACACCGTCCGGGTGGTACTTTCAAGAAGACGACCAACTCGAACTCTAAGCGCCGCCGATTATCCGCACGATTCCTCCGAGCCGTAACTTCTTCTAGATGAGCTTTACCCTATCCACACATTACCGGAATGCTCGATCCAACTATCTCAACCTTGCCAACATCAACCAATCGATCGACAACTTACACTTCGCCTACAAGGCTTCGTAAGACGACATCCGAACACCGGAATGGTAGCTTAAACGCCTCCACAGAGACAACAATCCTCACAACTACCCCCGAATCCACACACCGCCCGGGGCGATCGCGATTCGAGACTCACCCGAGTCCTTAACCCCGCCGTAAAACTTCCAAACAAAATACCGTGAACTGGCTCCACCGTCGCTATAAGGTGAAGGTAGGCACCCCGCAGCCTTACAACCTTCTCGATAAAACAACATCGCCGAGTGAACGGCCCCGATCAAGAACACGATGGCTGCCCCATCGATCCACCAATTGGTCGTCGAACGATCCACGAACTCAGACGGTTAACTACACTGGGCCTAACACTTTCGTGATTCTTCCACGCGCGGACCACCACAACTGCACTTACCACTAAACATGCCGCGGGTTGACCCGCAACGTGGCCTCAACCCGACCCAGCGCAAAATACTATCTCCCAAGGAACAATTTTACTAAACATGTTACGAAACCTAGGGTCTTCTTAGCTCAACTACCCTCTTTCATTTCATACCACTTGGGACCTATCCCAAACATAGCTCACGTGCACAATGCACTCCTAAGGATCAAGCATAACACTACACCTTTACTCGAGACGGCCTTACCTCTAAGGTGCAGACGTATAACACTCTAAGGCTCACACCTTCTCTATCCCCAAAATCTTACTCGGTTAACTCCACCATGATTTCTAATCACAACTACCACATCGCTATCGTAACATAGCACTTAAGGTATACTCACCTTGAAAGTTACCGAAGGACCCCGCCGCTCGCCCTCTCGCCGCCCTTGGTTAACCTGTCGATCTCACGCTGCTACCTGACATAAGCCCGCATACGTGCCATGCTCAAGCCCAATCAAGAATTACTCTTGCACAACCTCTTTAGATAGTCCTCAAGACTCGCGATACATCGGTATACTCTCTGCAGCCAAATCCATGCTAGTAATGGTGGTTGCCTCTTTGCATCCATATTCTCGCTCTGGTCGTAACCGAAGGTTCAAATATCATGGCCGCAGAGGAACCGCCGCAACTAAACTTTACTGGGCTAGCGACGTCGCAGAAATCCTCGAATGAAGCACCATCCGTGGTGATAATGGGCTCGCGCCCACGTAACCCTCTCGAACTCTACTGCAGCCTCCCTACGCTTTGCCTCCCGGCCCGTGTTCTACGCGAGGCATAATGATAAGGAAAGAAATACGCTAGAGGGTCCAACTTAAAACACACCTCTAAGGCACGACTCAGTGAGAAGAATAGAAACCAATCCTAAATATCCTATAGCCTCGATTATCGGCGTGGTGCACAACACACCGATAATCAAGACTTATCGGATACGGCTCAGACACTTTCCGAGGATTAATCGCTCGATACCACTTTTGTCACGACTAAATCGGCCCGTGGATCGTGCCTTACCCCGCACCCTAGTGACACAACATCGAGAAATCGAACATAAACAACAACATGAGATAATGTAAATATAAAACAATAATCTGGAAAACTTGTCTTTCGCATAAATATAACCATCAACTCTTTTACAAATGAAAATTTTAATCCTTTTTACCAACCCCGCCTACAACAAAGATTTATGCACTTCTAAGAATGATACGACACAACATGGCGGACAGGCCCCGCCAAACCCCGAATGTAAACACTTACTACGACAGGACTATACCACCGATAAGCCTCCGAGAAACGAGCTTCCCAAACGCCGAATCAGGACTCGAGAGCTAGGATCAACGATCGACGTACCTCAACTCGCAGATTTAACGCACTTCAAGCGAGGTCGCATAACAGTAATGAGTATGTGAAACAAACAAAATAAATAAATCAGAAATGAAATCATAGTAGTCTATACGGCAGAGACATGTATGATAACCAAACTACGCTTCACCATAAATAAGGCCATGGTCAAGTCGTGGACTCACGCCAAAGTCATCACTCCAATATAACTATGGGTCTCAAGCCCATAACATCAATCATGCCCGTGGAATACCTTCCTCACCGCCGCGCATGATAGAAAAACACCACGGAATACACATGAACACCGTGTCCCACCCGTGTCCAACTAAAACCGCATGTAAGTACGAAGGCATAGCCGACTACTAACACCCACGCATCAACAAGGTCATGAATCAGATTATAAGATCCGCTCTGCATCATTACATGATCAAAGCCGCCACTTGCCCGCAAAGATCTAACGCGCTGCCTAGTCCCGAACTTCCCGCACTCCGCATAGGCCAATCTCATCGCCCGCATGCAGGTATTCCCGCATCGAGGGTAGCTACTCCCAAGATCGCCCCGACTTTCGAGCCCGCACGGCCACAAGCGACCGCATGCCCATAAAGGACGACACTAACTCGAACTCTCGTAGTTCGCGATAGGCCCTCAGACCCGCATGAGGTATTCTCGAATCACGGTCCTGCATCACTCGAGTCTACCCCGCAGACGGAGGGCGCCTTAACCCCTAATCACCTCAAGAGATGAACGCCACAATACTATCATAACGACTGATAGTTAGTAAGCACAATCAAGGGAAACCCCTTTACACAAACATCACAAGATACTAACACACGTAGCATCCTAACACGCTTACTTATCAAACCAACAAGAAAGTATTACAAGGCTATCACAAACCAATACAATCAAGTTATTCACACAAAGTACTTTCTACTAACAAGTTCGTATCTATCCCCAAAGTACTTCACACATTAAATCTTAAAAAGATCTGCTTTCTTTCACATAAGTCACACAATACCCGTAGTATAAAATAGAGTGATCGCCCTTTTTAAGAAAACTAAAACTCTTACCTTTGTAAAATCAAGTAACAACATTATTTTCCAAACGCCCAAGTTTGCCTAATTTCAAATGTTCACGCTTCTTATTTTAGAAAGGTTTCATTCATAGTCTTATTCATTTAAGAATATAATTCCTTTTAAACAACTGAGAAACATAAGTCTTATGTGAGTAGGATATTCTTGTTTATAACAATCTTCTTACAGCAGCCATGATCTAGGAAATATCATTTTGTCTCATCTTAGCTTCTATGCAGATGGAAGTTTCTACTGGTTTTAATAATACTTAATTATTCAAAACATTTCCTTTTATTAACGCTGCAGTGGTTTGTCGATACACATTCTGATTTCCAAATCAAGAAAGATTCTTAAGCCGTTATACCTAACTTCCCATAAAGCTAGTATAACTCTTAAGTTTTCAAACACCAAGTATTACTTCTCCTTTCAAAATGATTCAAAAATCTTTTGAAATACTTCAAGTTCTTTCTTATCATATAACAAGCCAGTTATAGTTCAAATCAGTTACCTTTTAAAACCACATGTATTTTCTTACTAACATAAAGTCATATAACCAACTTCCCATAAAGCCGTTATAACACTTTATGTTTTAAACCACTCAAACACATTTAGCACGTGACGCCTCACCGCATTACATAGTTCACACATATCATGCTAGAAGAGATAGGAAGAGGTTCACATACCTCGCGACGAGTATCGACTAATAGCAAAACGCTCCAAACACGGCTACTCCTAAGCTGCTGGATCATTCCACACGTAGCATTTCAACCTATAAGGCCACGGCGCTTATTAACATCGTAGAACATTCTACGTAAAATTCGCAAAGACTCCCCGCAATGCAGAAATCTCCTCCTCTAACGGCCGGCCACCAAGCCAACCGTGGGTTATACATCCAACCCTAACTGTACAATTCTACACCACGGCATTACTACACAAGTCATCAGTAATACACTATGTAATTACATTCGCTTCTTCAGCTTAAGTCCAAGGACATCACAAGCTATGTTCATTATATATATATAGTATACTTTAACTATATTTTCCTACAACATGTAATATCCAATTACAAAAAGGGGACAAGATAGTTACCTCGATAAGCCCATAATTATCCGAGTTTAATGTCGATCCTTAGCAAAGTTTTAGCTCCAACTCCGAGCGCCCAACCCGCTTCTAAACCACCCTTAGAAGTTCTAACTAACTTCTACACAATACTCCAACTGACTATGGAGATTTTCCTGGTTTCGGTTTTGTGGATCGACGGAAGTATAATAGTATTTCCGGCTTTTCAGATAGGTATAACCTTAGAATACAACAAGGTATACTACTAAGGTAATTGGGCATTATAACAATACTTTGAGAGTATTTCTACCAAGAGTGGGGTATTATATGAAAACAAACTAGCAGTGGGGTACCCCACGGCCACACCACAAAGGAGTGGGGTGGCTACCCTCGCCTACCCCACTGTGGGGAACTCTGCCAAGGGGCCTCACGGTGCGGGAGTGGGGAAGGCTCTCAAGACTTAGGCATTTTGACGAAGTCTTCAACCTTAGAGGGTATTTATAAGATGCCAAGGCCAACCAATGGCCAAGATCTAGCCAAGTGCTAGGCAAGTGTAGGCCAAGATATGCCCAAGTGCCCCTAGTCCCTACTCCTTAAAACCCTCACAAAAATCTACACAAATATCTACCCACAACTTGCCCACCAATCGGCCCTGCCGCCCCACTTGTTTCCAATGTGAGGTGACACACGCCACCCTCCCGCTGGTCCAAAATGTTTCGCTTTCTGGAAAAATCCGCAAAATAAGAAAAGACATAGCCGGAATTTTCCTCGCAAGTTATGTAAAACGTTTCATTTAAAAACGACTTAACCGGTGTTGTGCACAAAGGCCATTCGGCCAAGCCACTAAAGTGGGGTGACACGTGTCACCCTTCTATTGGCCCAAAAAAAACATCTTCCGAAAATATCCACAATGGCCAAAATCTCGAAAACAAAGTGGGCCCCACAAAACCGTAAATTTCTCCCGTGGGCCCCACGTGACCATTTCCGAAAAATAAAATTCCATAATTCTCTAATATTCCAGGAAGTCCGAATACCAAATCTGGGAATCCAATTCCCATTAACGAACCTTTTTCCTTCACAAAAACCGGAAACTTTTCCGTGGAAAAATCGCCTCTTTCTTCCTTTCCAATCTTTCTGTCGTATTCTCGTACGTACGTCCTCGCTTACATACCCTGGAACTACGGGGTATAACAAGTTATAATAAAGAACTTGATGTATTTCAAAAGATTTATAAATCGTTTTGAAGGGAGAGTAACACTTGGTTTTAAAGGTTTTAAAAAGAGTTATACTAGCTTTATGGGGAGTTAGGTATAATGTCTTAAGAGAGGTAAAGAAAATGGTTTACTGATGTTAGAAGTTAAGAGACTTGATCTTATAAGATAAAAGACTTAACTTATTTGTTTTAATGTGAATGTTTGTGTGAAACCTCATTCGTGAGTAATGAGTACTTGGTTTTATTTAAAGGGATGATTATATCGATTTCGAAATCGAATGTATCATGCATCACCGCAAATGCGCGTTAATAAAGGAAAATGTATTGAATAATGATGTATCGTATTAAAACCAAGAGAAACCTCCATCCGCATAGAAACTAAGATGAGACAAAATGATATTACATTTTCTAGATCATGGTCATTGTAATAAGAATGTTGTAAACAAGAATAACCTACTCTCACGCGAGACTTATATTACTCAATTGTTCTAAAAAGAAATCAAGTGATTAAGTTTATGAACTATGAAACCATTTGAAATGAGAAGCTTGAGTAATCAAACTAGGCAAACCGGAACTTAGGAAAAGAATGTTGTTACTTGATTTTGAAAAGGAATGTGGGTTGGTCATTCTTATACTACGTATCGGGTGACTTTCATAAAAGTAATGGATCTCTTTTAAAAAGAACTTAACGATGTAGTACTTTGGGGTTAAAACCCGACTTTGGCATAATATGAAAGTACTTGAGTCAGAAGCTTGCTATGCTTGTTGTTGTGAAACTTGCCTATGCTTGTTGTTGTGAAACTCGCCTATGCTTGTTGTTGTGAAACTTGCCTATGCTTGTGATGATAGCCTTTGTTGTGCGGTGTGGTATTTACGTTACCGCGTGTCTCGATAGAGGCGGTTGACTTGTTGAGAACTTACTCGACGTACCGGGCGGTGATGGAGAATTCCACGGGTATGTTTCCATTTTGATTATCGTCTTGTTGTTGATGTCACATGGACATGTCTACACCACGCAAAGATTCCGGCACGTGGCCACGCGGCGGGTTGACCACCCAAGATATTGTTATTGAGGTTACGGGCATGTCTACACCGGCGCAGATTCGGTACGCGTGGCCACGCGCCTTGTTATTATTGTTGCAACATGGACGTGTCTACACCGATGCAAAGATTCGGGGCATGTGGCTACGTGCGGCGTGGTTGACCACTGAGGTTGTTATTGAGGTTACACGGGCATGCTACACCGGCGCGATTCCGGGGTACGTGGCCACGCGCCTTGTTATTATTGTTGCATCGTGGACATGTCTACACCGGCGCGAGATTCCGAGGGCACGCGCCGTGATGCGAACATGATGGATGTTGTGGGCGTGAGACCCATAGTTATATTTGAGTGGTGACTTTGAGGCGTGAGTCACGACTTGATCGCTTTTATGTTGCGCATCGTATTTTGGTTATCATACATGTCTCCCGCTTTTAAGCTATTATGATTTCATTTACTGATTTGTGATTTCACATACTTGGTACTGTCAGATTGACCTCCTTCGGGGCCGCTCATGCCGCAGGTAGAGGTACATCGGCCGTGGATCCCCGCCTTAGGATCTCATTTCAGCGGCTTGGAAAGATCCGTTCCTTCTGAGGCTTATATTTGTTATGCTTCCACGAGTTGTAGGTTCTTGTACATTCTGGGTATGGCGGGCCCCGTCCGTCATAGTTGTTGTAAATCTTAGAGGTCCAGAGTAATCGTTGTGGGCGTGGTTTGTAAAAAGGATAATCGCTCGGGTTTTTATGTATATACCAAGGCAAATCGCTTTGGTTGCTTTGTTTATTTATTATATCTCTTGTTTCATGACTCGTGTTTTATTTTTCCGCTGGTTTTCTCGATGTTGTATCACTAGGGTGCCCGGTAAGGCACTCAGAACGGGCCCGGTTCGGCGCATAACACTCTAAGAGTGTTAACATAACCATCGTGGCGACAAGGCCCCGCCTGCACTTCAATATACATAGTCATGACAACTCCTAACATCGAGCCATCTCAAAATCTTGAACCAGATCCTAAGCTCGCGGATCCATAATCGTAATACCTAAACTCGCGGACATGAACGCACTTCGGGGGCCGCATAACAAAAATTGCGAATATGGAATGTAAATAACGCATAAAGAAATGATCATAATCGTATAAAAGAATGACAAGGACAAGTATAAAAATACATACTGATCCCGCCGTGTCATTACCACTTATGAACTTAATTTCACATCAATATCTTTTTCCATTCCATTAAGAGTTATAGCCATATCTTACGCACTTACTTAGGAGAAGTCATTAAGTTCATTTCTATCTAACTTACTTATCTTTCATAACATAGTCCGGCCCACTACGGAGGGACACATATACTACCTTACCAAATCGACGCGATCATCACACCAATATCAAAGCATGCCCGGAATCCCCATCACCGGCGACTAAAAGTGTAAACATAACCATGGGTCTCACGCCCATAAAATCAATCAAAACAGGTGGTATAACGTCTGGGGGCTTGCCCCTCATTTATACTCTTACCCTGGAGAAGGTGGTAAAGCAGGGGGTATAACGTCTTGGGGCTTGCCCCTCATTTATACTCTTACCCTGGAGAAGGTGGTATAACGTCTTGGGGCTTGCCCCTCATTTATACTCTTACCCTATCTCGACCGGCCACAAATAACACATAAAGCGGTGGTACAACGTCTGGGATTTACCTCACTTATACTCTTACCCGGAGAAGGTGGTATAACGCCTGGGCTTGCCTCATTTATACTCTTACCCTAACTCAACCGGCCATCATACATAACATAAGCACTACCGGCTTATCATACATAACATAAGCACTACCGGCTTATCATACATAATATAAGCAAGTTAAGAAATCCCCTAACTTCTTATTAGCTTGTTCATATACACTCTCATTTTTGTTTACTTAAGGCACTAACATGTCATTATAAAATCCGAATTTAACCCAACGCACTACGTGCCTCTACTCCTTTAAAATGATTCTCTTCAAATAAAACTTCCAAGATACTAATAACCGTAGTATCAAGTCATATCTACTTTTCACGACAAGTCACAATACTTTTTAGAAATACAATTATAGGCTTCTAAATCAAGTGACTTCTTTCTTTAAAACCTTAAGCAATTGGTACCTTTAAAACAATTTTGCCCTTCTTTATTTCAAATCATTACTTTGCTTACAATCAAGAAAACCATTCTTTTAAATCTTCCATAAAGTTGTTATAACCAACTTCCCATAAAGCCGTTATAACTCTTTATTTCTTAGGCAATTCATTCATTTGATAACCAAGAAACTTATACTTCAATTCAAATCACATAGCTTTCAAAATACTTCAAGTCTCTTAACTTTTAGGAAAACCGGTTTCTTAACTTAGAATGGCAAGAAATCAATACTTTCCAAATCAAGTATTCTATACTTTTAAATCAATTCATTTCTCCTTTAAGAATCAAGTCTCATAACTTGAAAAATAAAGTCCCTTAACCTTTTAACAATTTGAGGTCCATAGTCTTAAAACTTCATACGTAAATTCTTATAAATTAAGTAACATATACTTAGTGCGTTGTGAATAAGTTATACTTATTTATAACTATCTTAATCAAGTAGCCATGATCTAGAAAATGTAATACAATTTTGTCTTATCTTAGCTTCTATGCAGATGGAGAATTCTACTTGTTTTAACACAATTAATTGTCATTACATTTTCCTTTATTAACGCTGCAATGGCTTGTTCGATACTTATTCTTATTCGTGCCGTAAATTAACCAAGTCAACTCGACTCCAAATACTTCCTAACGACTCTTACCAACATTCCCATAAGACTTGGTAAGAACTTAGATTTCTTAGACGTAGCTTTTACATAGAGTAAATCAACATAACTACCTCTTAACTTCTAAGAGTAGACGGAATCATGAAATACTACTACATGTATATTCCATACATAGAATCATGTCAAAAGAAGGAAGAGGTTCACATACCTCGCGACGATTATCGACAAGTAGCAAAAAGCTCCAAAGTACTTCCACCTTGAGCTATTCCATTCTTCAAGTAGGATACGCTATACTTAGTACATCAACCTATAATGGTCACCATACGTCCATTAACCTCTTACTTCATACGTAGAATATTCTAGGTGCTAAGTCGCTAAATTCTACGGAAAATCGGACAGCACCTCCTTTGTTTTTTACTAACTTTGCCACCTTTACAAGGCGAATACAATAACCAAACAGCCTCAATTGGCTCACAACAATATAGAAGGTATTCCAATGCAAATGAATAACTAAACAGCCCCAATTGGCTCACAATTTAGAAAGTAGTTCAATACAAATGAATAACAAACTAAAAGTCCAAATTCGACCACCGTGAGTTCAACCATACCAATTCTTATCAAATTTCCATTTCAATCCAAATTGGTAGCATAACATGATATCAAGTCGCATTTGATTATAACAATCCATAATCTCTAAGTAGGTAACATGCGACGATTTCTAATAAACGACCAATTAGTAATCCAATTTTCAAGTGGCTTATATAACATTTCGAATTTAGCTACAAGCACTCCAAAATACTTATAAACTTCAACTTAACCACTTCATGCTAGCAACATGTAAAACTAACAATAACAATAAAAATAATCTTGTAACACTTTCAAAGAACAAGATTATACCTCAACGAATTGTAATCCAATCTTGGCAAAACCGGTTGCTCCTTAGCAACCTAGAGCCTCATCAAGACACCTCAATCCGCCTTGAGACCCTTATAACCACACCAACAACTTTCCTTCAAACCTTCAATCCAAAACCTAGAAAGCCACTAGGTTTTCACTTTGCGACTAATACGAAAACTCTCTTTTTCCGGGATTTTTCTATTGAGATATACTTACATAACACTCATGAACCTTGGTTTAAAGTGGGGGAATTATTGGACAACAAACAAATATTTTTCTCCCTAGATGTACCCAAACCCGTGAGCTAGCTTAAGCAAGAACAAGAGTTCTTCAAATTTTCCTAAGTGTAAATGCCTTGTCTTGCTACTTAGGATGACTATATAACAACATGGAGGGTTAAGATGTGCACAATTGGGTGGCTAGGATGAGGTCTTAATTAAAATATCAAGACTAGTGGGACCTTTGACTTTGGTCAAGAAACTCAAGCTAATTAATAGGAAGACTTCATCTTAAGACTATGGTCAATGACCATTTTGGCCATGCCTATTTCGTCCAAGGCATCTATAAGGGGGGGTGACAAGTGTCGCCCTCCCATTCGTCACAATATTACGTTTTCCGACAATTTCATAATTCCCACAAAATTTTACAAGTCTCAAATCTTGACACCTATGAGTTTCTTCCGTACGTTCTTAAAACATGTCCTGTAAATACGGGGTGTAACAATGAATATATAGCAATCTAGAATTTCAAATTAGATATTTTGCAGATTCACTTATATCATAATTAATGGAAACATAAACACCTAACATATGCTTGTCAATTTTATTCCATCTTTCCCAAAATGCTATAGATCTGTTTACTTGCTATTCTCCACTAATCATAGATATACACATTAAGGATCTTCAGGACTTTCAAGGGTTGTAATGTATACTTAGGCAGGGGTAGGTAAAAGTGGGCATTTAGGCTCAAATTACGTACCATAAGCATTTTGCATTCAACTTTTTGTCCTTCTTTTTGACTTTCTTTTCAATCACATACTCATTTTCTCCCCTCTTTTTCTTTTTAGAGAATGAGATGTATTATAATTAACAAGCACCTCCAAACTTACTTTTTTGCATATTTTTCATTGGGTGCATTAAATTTTTCAATTCTCTTTTTGTTCCTTCTTCAACATTTTTCATCCCACTACTTTTCAATAATTACTTATGGCACAAAAAGGGAATCATATGGTGTCAAAGAAAGATATAATTTAGGCTCAAAGGGGCTGACTAGTGATACATTTTATGTCAGGGTAGGTAATGAATGGTCAGAAGGGCTATTAAAGAAATGTCTGAATCATCTCCCTAAACATGTACATCTTAACTATTTCGCCTCAAATAACAAGCAAACAGATTTTCTAGACATTTTTCCACCTTTTTTCCATAACTGACACACATAGGCTAAGCACAAATATCCCAAAGAATTAGATGTCATGAATTTTTGGCATATCAAACTTAAGCACACAGATTGTCGCTTTTAATTCTATTACATTATCCCACTTTATCCACTCAATATCTTTAGCAACTACAACCTACATGATCCATAAAAAAAATTATGACTTACGAACACATAAAACAAACAAAAAGAAAACAAATAGACTCAAAACAAAGCACAAAACAAAGTAGGATCCCCCCAAACTTGATTGACACATTGTACCCAATGTGTAAAGACCAAAAATAAATGGACACTTATAGACACAACACAACGGTCACAACGGAGGTTTGAGTTTATGGAAAAATCACTGTGCACAAAGCCGAAGGAGGAGCCGCGGCCTTGGAACGTGCGTCGCGGCCTTGAACGCGGCGTCGCCCCTAATTTCTGGCAGAATTCGCGAGGCTACGCCTCTTGTGCCACGCCTCTCAACAGCGCCACGGCTCTAATTCTCAAGTTTCGATTTTTCCGTTTTTTGATTTTTTCGCCCTTTTCTCCTCAGAGTTAGTCCCTGCTCTTTATCTGTCATCCACAAACACTAAACATACCAGATCGTGAGACTGTTCAAGACAAAATTAAAACAAACTAAAATAAAAATTGAAATAACATAATTAAAATATTGGGTTGCCTCCCAAGTAGCGTTGTATTTAACGTCTTTTAGCCGGACGCAAATACCTGTTCACTCAAGGGGGTAGATTATCCCCTCTGCATATCCATTTCAGCACCATTCAATTTCTCCTCCTCTTCTTTTTCACAGGGTTGAATTCAGTGGACTTTATTCCTTTTTCATCATCCACAACATCATTCACAAGTCCAAACTTCTTACCATCAAGAGCATCAGTACCCTTGGAAATTTCATGAGGAGTCTTTTTATCAATTACACCAACAACAAAGCATTTATCATTGAATTGTGGATCAGTTGAAGGTTTAAAAACAGTGAAAGTCATTTCCTCATCTTGGACACGGAGCTTCAATTCTCCCTTTTCAACATCTATAAGAGCTCTCACTGTCGCTAGGAATGGTCTCCCAAGGATAATAGGCATATTTTCATCTTTCTCCATATCAAGAATGAGGAAATCAGCAGGGAAGTTGAATTTTCCCACATTCACTAACACATCTTCAATTATACCTTTGGGATGCACGACTGAGCGATCAGCTAACTGCAAGTTGACTGTGGTTGGCTTCGCTTATCCCAACCCAAGTATTTTGAACACAGATAGAGGCATCAAGTTGATACTAGCCCCTAAGTCACACAAATCCCTTTTACATGTCACCTTCCCTATAGTGTAAGGTAAGGTGAAACTCCCCGGATCTTTCAACTTTGGTGGGAGCTTCTTCTGTAAAATAGCACTGCATTCTTCAGTGAGCACCACTGTCTCATAGTCTGCCAGCTTTCTCTTCTTAAACAGTATATCTTTCATAAACTTTACATATGCTTGCATTTTCTCCAATGCTTCAATGAAGGGAAGGTTAATGTGCAGTTTTTTAAATACCTCCAAATTTTTTAAAAACTGCTTATCTAAGGACTTCTTCTGCAGCCTTTGAGGGTAAGGGATTTGGTCTGTGTATTCCCTCATAATTGAGGGTGGAGCCTTCTCTAAAATAGGGCGGTCATCAGTAACCCCCTCTTTTTCTCCCTCATATGTCTTCCCTACCTCATTTTCCTTCTCCCTCATTGGTTGAGATCTCACCTACTCTAACTGCTTCCCACTTCTCAAGCTAACTTCCTGGCATTGCTCCCTTGGGTTCATCACTGTATTACTGGGGAGACTACCTTGCTCTTTTGTTCAGTGTGTTCGTCAGCTGTCCCATTTGAACTTCCATAGAGACTGGTTATCAAGTACTGATTATCTATTTTATGGTATCTATTTGGTTAACATTATTTTGTTTGACAATCATAACTACGAATTAAAAATAAAGTGCAGAAATTAAACTAATGTTGAAAATACTTTGGGATTTAAAACAGTTATGATGGAGATAGGGCTTCCAATCTCATCAACTATCCATTATTTCACACGTTAATGAAATGCTAATGATTCTTCTTCGTATTAAGATAGCAGTTTAACTAATATGTCATTATATTCATGTTAGGACATACAAGAGCTCAATCATGTGCAGAAACCTTCTATATTTCTATGATAAATTTTACCACACGGGAGGATTAAGAACAATAACCCTAAACACTACACAAATATCGGGGTACTTTCGTCCATGATTTTAACCTATGTCTATTCAACTACATCATATTCAAATCTCATCTTTCAGAATTTTGATTCGAAATCATATATGTGATTACAATTAGTGATCAGTTAATTATTAAGCAATCAAAACAATTATTGAATAGATCTTAATATGCCTGAAGAAGAAATCACCAATAATGCATTAACTAAATGAAAGAGTTTCAAGCGATTCGACGGAAAACCCTAATAAAGTAATTAGTTCCTAAATATTGTCATGCTAAGAACTAAATTACAATCCAACATAAACTGAATTAATGTAAAGAAAAGAGAAAGAACTTGAACAAAAGTCTCCAATTGTGTAGCTTATAGTCGTCGTTCTCTTCTCCAAAGTATGTTATAAAGTATGACAGGGTTTAGGGTATTTATATCTGAGAAAACCTTGCTCCGGACCCTTTTCCTTAGCCAAATTCAACTAAAATCTGTAAATTATTCGCGTCGGCGCCGCGACCCTTCGTCCAGGCGCTGCGACCCTTAATCGGCAAAAATCACTGGAGCATTCTGATTCTACGGCGCCGCGGCTCTTGGCATGGTTTTTCTTGCTCTCTGGAATTTTCACGTCGCGGCCCTAATTCCTTCAGCCGCAACTTATCAGCGCCACGGCCCTTCCTTGCATTGCGCCGCGACCCTTGACCTGTTTTCGTCTAGATTTCACCTGATTTCTTCTATTCTTCTTGGGACATATTAGGCTTACTTGCTTAGGTTGTGCTTGTGCAAATTTCATCTTCATTGAGCTCATTTCATCCTCAATTCTGTATTTCCTCCTTTGGAACTGCTGTGACTCATGTCACGACCCGAATCCGGGCCCGTGACTGGTGCCTTACCCCGGGCACCCTAGTGATACAACATCAGAGAAAACCAGCGGAAATAAAAACTTTACACATGAAATGAGAGACATAATAAATAAACAGGCCAACCCAACATTGCCTTCGGATATATACATAAAACCCGAATGCTTATCCTTTTACAAACCCCGCCACAACAAAGGCATGCACTTAAGATTTACAACAACTATGATGGGACAGGCCCGCCATACCCCGAATGTACAAGAACCTACAACTCAGTGGAACACATACTAAAAGATAAGCCTCCGAGAAACGGAGCTTCCCAATACGCTGAATCCGAGATCCTAAGAGCGAGGATCCACGACCGATGTACCTCTACCGCAGATTTAACGCACTTCGGGCGAGGTCGATAACAGTACCAAGTATGTGAAATCAGAATATATCAGAATGAAATCATAGCGCTATATAAGGTGAGACATGAATGATAACCAAACTACAAGACACACATATATCGCTTATATCAAGTCGTGGTCTCACGCCTCCACATCATTCATGCCCGGAATGCCTTCCTCATCCGCGCGATGCATGATATGATAACACCAAGAAG
The DNA here is from genome assembly GCA_029844215.1 of Przewalskia tangutica. Taxonomy (NCBI): domain Eukaryota; kingdom Viridiplantae; phylum Streptophyta; class Magnoliopsida; order Solanales; family Solanaceae; genus Przewalskia; species Przewalskia tangutica. Next base: position 15,981,685 of record CM056739.1, on the reverse strand, counting down.
TACACCAGACACCAAGTCCTACACGATGCCAAAGTCAGATAACAATTCAAATGGAAGCATACCCGCGCTTACGATCGTGTCGTGATGTCCAAAAAGGGAACCACAAGACAAAGAATCAAAATGGAAGCATACCCGTGCGCTACGATCGTGGTCAAGATGTCCAAAAGGGAACCATAAGAAAGCATTCCAAATGGAAACATACCCGCGCGCGCACGATCGTGTCAAGATTCCCAAAGGGAAACAATAAAGCAAGATCAACATGGAAGATACCCGCGCCACGATCGTGTCAAGATGTCCAAAGCGATTAGCAAAAGTAACACAATCAGCGCGAACGCACTGCGGAATTTCTCCATCATCGCGCATGTCCAAGTAAGTTCTCAACTACCAACCGACCTCATCGAGACGCCAGAATACGTAAATACAACACTTGTACAACAAAGGCTATCATCACAAGCCTAGGCAAGTTTCACACAACTCAAAGTACTTTCACATAAGCCACACAATACGTAGTATAAAAATCGTGACTATCTTTTTAAGTAAACAAGACACTTCCCTTTGTAAAATCAAGTAACAACATTATTTTCCAAACGCTCAAATTTGCCTAATTTCAAATGCTCAAGTCACTTATTTTAGAAAGGTTTCATAACTCATAGTCTTAATCTCTTTTAAAACAATTGAGTAAATATATGTCATATATGTGAGTAGTTTATTCTTGTTTATAACGATCTTATTACAAAGACCATGATCTAGAAAATGTAATATCATTTTGTCTCATCTTAGCTTCTATGCATGGAGGTTTCTACCGGTTTTAATACAACACATCATTATTCAATACATTTTCCTTTATTAACGCCGCAGTTGGTCTGTCGATACATATTCTGATTTCCGAAATCAGTAAAACATTATCCCTTTAAAAACCAAGTACTCATTACTCACGAATGAGGTTTCACACAACATCCATATTAACAAATAAGTTAAGTCTCTTATCTTATAAGATCAAGTCTCTTAACTTCTAACATCAGTAAACCATTTTCACCTACATAAGGTCGTTATAACTAATTTCCCATAAAGCTATTATAACACCCTATGTTTTAAGCCAACCAAATCACTTAGCACACGACGCGTCACCGCACTACATAGTTCACAACAATCATGCTAGAAAAGATAGGAAGAGGTTCACATACCGCGACGATTATCGACAAAGCAAAAGCGCCCACGATCAGAATCGGCTAGCCTTTTCCACTCTTCAAGTAGAATACGCTACTCGTAGTACTTCCACCTATAAGGCCACAAACGTCTATTAAATCTTAAACACAAGTTTCCATATTTCTACAGAAAATTCGGCAAGACCTCTCCCGCCACAGAAATCTCCTCTCTATCGAGGCCGGCTACCAAGCCAACCAGTGGGGTTTACACGCCTAACCGGCGTGTACAATTCTACTACACAAGAATGCTACACGAGTCCATCAGAATACACCCTATGTAATTACGATTCTCTTCTCTTTAAATTCAAGCTTAAGTCAAAAGACATTGCCGCAAGCTATGTTCAGTTCTATATATAGTATACTTCAACTATATAATCCTACAACATGTAAACTCCAATTACAATAAGGGGACAAGAATATTTACCTCGACAAGCCCAAAATTATCCAAGTTATAATGTCGATCCTTAGCAAGGTTTAGCTCCACTCCGTGCGCTCCAAACCACTCCAAACAACCCTTAGAAGTTCTAACCAACTTCTACTCAAATACTTCAACCAACTATGAAGATTTCCTTAGGGTTTCGGTTTGAGACTAAAAGGACAAAAGGTAGTATTTCCGGGCTCTACGTATAGAGGTAACTTTTGAAATACTACTAGGTAAAGGCTAAGGTATTTTGGGCATTATAACAATACTAGGAGAGTATTTCTATACCACAAAAGGGGTATTATACGAAAACAACTAGCAGTGGGGTACCCTACTGCTAGCACTTCCAGGGAGTGGAGGCTCTCGCCACAAGGCCACTCAAAGTGGGGGGAAGGCTTAGGACGAGAACACTCAAGAGGGGAGGGAGAGTTTTCAAGGCTTAGACAAAGTGAGGAGTGGATGAATAAGTTCATCACTACTGTGGGTATTTATAAGACAAGCCAAGGCCAACCAATGGCCAAGATCATGCCAAGTGTAAGGCAAGTGTAGGCCAAGATTAAGCCAAGTGCACCCTAACCCCTACTCCACAAAACATGCCACAAAACAATGCACCAAACAAGGCCAAAACAAGGCACAAAACAAGGAGGAAGACGCCCCTCGCTTACCCAAATCGTCACTGAGGGTGACAAGTGTCACCTCTCGTTGCCCAACGATGTTCCGTCGCTCGGAAAAATTCCGCAAAATACAAACGACATAGTCGGAATTTTCCTCGCAAGTTATGCAAAACGCTTCGCCGAAAAACGACTTAATCGTGTCAGGTACAAAGGTAATTCGCCAAGGGTGCCACATGAGTGACACGTGTCGCCTCGATTCGCCTGCAGAATATTTCGTCTTCAAAATATCCAAAATACCGAAATCTCAAAAACAAGCGGCCCCACAAAATCAGAATTTCTCCCGTGGCCCCACGTGACCATTTCCAAAATAAAATCTCTAAATTCTAATATAATTTAAGAAGCCCATATACCAAACTGGGAATCCAATTCTCATTAACGAACCTTTTCTTCACAAATTACCGGAAACTTTTCCGCGAAAACTCACATCTTTCTTTCTTTTCAAAATTTCGCAGACTCTCAGACGACGCCCTCACATACATACCCCGCAACTACGGGTATAACATTCTCCTCCTTAGAAACATTCGTCCCGAATGTTCCTTCTCAAGTCGGATAATGATAAAGTTCCTCTAACAAGTTGCCGACGCCACGCCGCCACGAACTAACACACGCTCTCTTCTCCCCTTACTCGTAGCACTTTCTCGAACACTCGAACTCTTTCTAGTATCCGCACCACACTTCCACAATGCTTCGTTTCCAACCTTTGAGTTACTACCTCCAAACTTGGTCATCTTACTAACTTCAATCTCCCTTAAGGCCATTCCCGCCTTCACGAACCGATTCTCGGTAACGATCCACGAACTCATACGATGGTCACCTAGATCGGGCCTAGCATCCTCGTGACCCTACCACCGCGGAACCACCTCGAATCGACTTACCACAACCGGGCCGCGGGTTGACCTCAAATGGTCCTCAACCCGACCCCACAATCGCGCCACATTCTTGTTCCCCGATACGAACAATCTAACTAACACATGTCATGAAAGCTAACACTTCCATCTCGCACTACCCATGGACTTATCACACAAATAAATCCCACGATACTACGCACTCGATAAAGGTCAAACATAAAATAAATCTTTTACTCATGACGACCCTACCTCTAAGGTCTCAATCGTGAAATAGTCTAAGGTTCACACTTCCATGCCCCTGTGCTTACCCTTCTACACTCACCGTGTTCTCAATCACATATTAGCACAAAGCTATCCGAACATAACACTTAACACATTATCTTAACATCAATACATACAAGTCTCTGAGGTTAAGGATATACTCAAAATAGGCGCTCAAAGGACCGCTAAGATCGGGAACTTCCACCGCGACTCTACCGTGGCTCGCCGGCATGAACATCCCGCCTAGTGGAAGGTGAAGAACCCGCAATCGATCTCAGACTGTGCTATCCTACCAAGCTACCCCGGCCTGGACAGTTCTCCCTAAAATGGCCCCGCCGCCGCACAAACAAACTCCTGACTAGCACGACACTCCCCACCGCGAGTCTACCACACGGTCACAACGAGGTAGGGTGGCTTCAGCTGGCTAACACCCGCTTCTCCGAAAATCTAAACCTCGAGCCCCGACCGCCTCCCGAATACTCTGGATGCCTTGAAGATTGTGGAGGACCACTATGATCGGGCGGAGGCGCATAACTAGTCTCGGCCGAGGCGGTCGCCTCGAAAGTCACCAAAGGACCGCTGCTCGCCCTCTTTTCGACTCGGTCATTCCGTCGATCTCCGTGCCTCACATCCCAGCATGAGCTCGCATGCGGCAATGTCCATGCCCGCCAAGAGCTACACCGAACAAGCCTCGCTGGTAATCATCTAGCCCTGACGTAGCGGTGCACTCTATCCTCCATGGTTGCCACTAAAGCGGGGACATACCGAGCCAACGAGTCAAACTCCACGTTGTACTCCGAATCAGACGCTCGCTCGCCAAAGATCATAAATTGTTTACCCGCGTGCTCCTCATCCGCGGAGGCAAGAAGTGTGAGGAATGCCTCGAGAACTCGCCCCATACGCTGGAAGCCGCATGCTCTCCCGACAACTCCCACGAATCAAACCACCGATCGCGGTATCACGCGGCCGATGCGAACCTAAGACCACCGACTCGGTCTCCAAGCTTGATCACTTACGACCAGAATCGCCGGATGAACTCCTCGCGATCATCCTCGTGCCTCGACCCATAAAACTCAAGGGCTAACTCGTAAAGTCCTGTAGCCTCAAACTATCTCGCCGGGGTGAGCCATCGTGCTACTGAATCGAATCTGCCAGATTCACCTATCTCACGCTCGCCACGACTCGCCAAAGAATCGGGCCATCTCTCATACTTATCTCATCTCGCTTCCAGCCGCGACCGAGGCTCAGTATCGTGGGTCTCAGCAGCCATCGCCGCGCTCTAAACTCGCTGGCCGGGCGCCGCAAAACTCGCCGTCAAGCACAATTCAGTATGCATCGCTCGCGCTGCATTCTCTCAGATCTCACTAGCGCCTCCTGCCGCTTTGCCCTTCTCGGGCTCTGGTTGCTGCGCGAGGCATAATCGTAAAACGAGATACGCCGGAGGGTCCAACTTACAACACCTAAGGCACGACTGTAATGAGAAGAATGGAAACCAATCCTAAATGTCCTATAGCCTCCGATTATAGATGTGCACAACACACCGATAATCAAGACTCTACTAGACACGGTTCAGAACACTTTCCGAGGATTAATCGCTTCGATACCACTTTTGTCACGACCAACTGCCCGTGGATCGTGCCTTACCCCGCACCCTAGTGATACAACATCGAGAAAACCAGCGGAAATAAAAACTTTACACATGAAATGAGAGACATAATAAATAAACAAAGCAACCCAACAGTTGCTTTCAAGATATATACATAAAACCCAACAGCTTATCCTTTTTACAAACCCCGCCACAACAATTATGCACTTAAGATTTACAACAACTATGACGGACAGGGCCCGCCATACCCCGAATGTACAAGAACCTACAACTCAGTGGAACACATACCAAAAGATAAGCTCCGAGAAACGGAGCTTCCTAATACGAATCGAGATCCTAAGAGCGAGGATCCACGATCGATGTATTCTACTCGCGGATGAACGCAGCCCGGGCGAGGTCAAGATAACAGTACCAAGTATGTGAAATCAGAAATATCAGTAAATGAAATCATAGCGCTATATAAGGTGGAGACATGAATGATAACCAAACTACAAGATACACATATATCGCTTATATCAAGTCGTGGTCTCACGCCTCCACATCATTCATGCCCGTGGAATGTCTTCTCACCGCCTGATCATGATATGATAACACCAAGAAGTACACCAAAGACACCAAGTCCTACCGATGCCAAAGATGTATTAACAATTCAAATGGAAGCATACCCGCGCTACGATCGTGGTCGTGATGTCCAAAAAGGGAACCACAAGACAAAGAATCAAAATGGAAGATACCCGCAGTATACGATCGTGGTCAAGATGTCCAAAAGGAAACCATAAGACAAAGATTCCAAATGGAAACATACCCGCGCGCTACGATCGTGTCGCGATGCCCAAAGGGAAACAATAAAGCAAGATCAACATGGAAGCATACCCGCGCGCTTACGATCGTGTCAAGATGTCCAAAGCGATTAGCAAAAGTAACACAATCAACGAACGCATCTGCGGAATTTCTCCATCATCGCCAGACGCCCAAGTAAGTTCTCAACTACCAACCGACCTCTATCGAGACGCCAGAATACGTAAATACAACACTTGTACAACAAAGGCTATCATCACAAGCATAGGCAAGTTTCACACAACTCAAAGTACTTTCACATAAGCCACACAATACCCGTAGTATAAAAATCGTGACTATCTTTTAAGTAAACAAGACACTTCCCTTTTGTAAAATCAAGTAACAACATTATTTTCCAAACGCTCAAATTTGCCTAATTTCAAATGCTCAAGTCACTTATTTTAGAAAGGTTTCATAACTCATAGTCTTAATCTCTTTTAAAACAATTGAGTAACATATGTCATATATGTGAGTAGTTTATTCTTGTTTATAACGATCTTATTACAAAGAATCATGATCTAGAAAATGTAATATCATTTTGTCTCATCTTAGCTTCTACGCAGATGGAGGTTTCACGGTTTTAATACAACACATCATTATTCAATACATTTTCTTTATTAACGCCGCAGTTGGTCCTGTCGATACACATTCGATTTCCAAATCAAGAAAACATTATCCCTTTAAAACCAAGTACTCATTACTCACGAACGAGGTTTCACACAACATCCATATTAACAAATAAGTTAAGTCTCTTATCTTATAAGATCAAGTCTCTTAACTTCTAACATCAAGAAACCATTTTCACTACATAAGGTCGTTATAACTAACTTCCCATAAAGCTATTATAACACCCTATGTTTTAAACCAACCAAATCACTTAGCACACGACGCTCACCGCACTACATAGTTCACAACAATCATGCTAGAAAAGATAGGAAGAGGTTCACATACCTCGCGACGATTATCGACAAAGCAAAAACGCCCACAAGATCAGAATCCTGGCTAGCCTTTTCCACTCTTCAAGTAGAATACGCTACTCGTAGTACTTCCACCTATAAGGCCACAAACGCCTATTAAATCTTAAACACAAGTTTCCATCTTTCTACGTAAAATTCAAGAAGATTTCCTCGCCACAACAGAAATCTCCTCCTCTATCGAGGCCGCCACCAAGCCAACCAGTGGGGGTTTACACGCCTAACCTGGACGTGTACAATTCTACTACACAAGAATGCTACACGAGCCCATCAGAATACAATCCTATGTAATTACAGTCATTCTCTTCTTTAAATTCAGCTTAAGTCAAAAACATCACGCAAGCTATGTTCATTTCTATATATAGTATACTTCAACTATATAATCCTACAACATGTAAACTCCAATTACAATAAGGGACAAGAATATTTACCTCGACAAGCCCAAAATTATCCAAGTTATAATGTCGATCCGAGCAAGGTTTAGCTCCAATGCGCGCTCCAAACCACTCCAAACAACCCTTAGAAGTTCTAACCAACTTCTACTCAAATACTTCAACCAACTATGAAGATTTCCTTAGGTTTCGGTTTGAGACTAAAAGGACAAAAGGTAGTATTTCCTGCTCACGATAGAGGTAACTTTTGAAATACTACTAGGTAAAGGCTAAGGTATTTTGGGCATTATAACAATACTAGGAGAGTATTTCTATACCACAAAAGTGGTATTATACGAAAATAACTAGCAGTGGGTACCACTGCTAGCACTTCCAGAGGGGAGGAGGCTCTGCCACAAGGCCACTCAAAGGAGGGGGAAGGCTTAGGACGAGAACACTCAAGAGGGGAGGAGAGTTTTCAAGGCTTAGACAAAGTGAGGAGTGGATGAATAAGTTCATCACTAAGGGGTATTTATAAGACAAGCCAAGGCCAACCAATGGCCAAGATCATGCCAAGTGCAAGGCAAGTGTAGGCCAAGATTAAGCCAAGTGCACCCTAACCCTACTCCACAAAACATGCCACAAAACAATGCACCAAACAAGGCCAAACAAGGCACAAAACAAGGAGGAAGACGCCCCTCGCTTACCCAAACCGTCACTGAGGTGACAAGTGTCACCTCTCGCCGCCCAACGATGTTCCGCCGGAAAAATTCCGCAAAAATACAAACGACATAGTCGGAATTTTCCTCGCAAGTTACGAAAACGCTTTAAAAAACGACTTAATCGTGTCAGGTACAAAGGTAAATTCGCCAAGGTGCCACATGGGGTGACACGTGTCGCCCGATTCGCCTTAATATTTCGTCTTCCAAAATATCCAAAATACCGAAATCTCAAAACAAAGCGGCCCCACAAAATCAGAATTTCTCCGTGGCCCCACGTGACCATTTCCGAAAATAAAATCTCAAAATTCTAATATAATTTAAGAAGCCCATATACCAAATCTGGGAATCCAATTCTCATTAACGAACCTTTTTCTTCACAAATTACTGGAAACTTTTCCGTCAAAAACTCACATCTTTCTTTCTTTTCAAAATTTCTGCCGTACTCTCGTACGTACGTCCTCACATACATACCCTGCAACTACGGGGTATAACAACTCAAAAGAAAGAAAAACAACCCTAATACTATACTAAACACAAACGACAAGAGTAAAATACTAATTAAAAATGACTCAAAAGAGTGTACCAAAATATACTCAACACTTTGGTGGTACCCCACGAGCATCAGTACTTGTGAGGCTTTTCTTAGGCACAACCTTATCCACTGCCCCAATAGCAAAATATCTAGCATCGACTTGAGGTTCATTGGGCTGCTTGAAAACTTTGAACATCATTTCCTCACCTTGAACTCTGAGCTTTAACTCCCCTTTTTCAACATCAATGAGGGCTCTCTCAGTGGCTAGGAATGGTCTTCCAAGGATCATGGGCATATTTTCATCTTCCTCCATGTCTAAAATGAGGAAATCAACAGGAATGATGAATTTACCCACTTGTACGAACACATCTTCAATAATTCTTTAGGGATGCACAACTGAACGATCATCTAGCTGCAAGGTGACTGTGGTTGGTCTTGCCTCCCCCAAACCAAGTCTTCTGAACACCGAGTGGGGAATTAGGTAGACACTTGCCCCCAAGTCACACAGGGCTTGCTTGCATGTCACATTCCCTATGGTGCAAGGTAGGGTGAAACTCCCTGGATCATTCAACTTTGGGGAGAGTTTCTTCTACAATATAGCACTGCACTCCTCTGTCAGCACCACTGTCTCTTAATCTGCCAGCTTCCTTTTCTTAAAAAGGATGTCCTTCATGAACTTCACATACGCTGGCATTTGCTCTAAGGCCTCAATGAAAGGAAGGTTAATGTGCATTAAATACCTTCAAAAATTTCAAAAACTGCTTATCCAAAGCCTTCTTCTGCAGTCTTTGAGGGTAAGGGATTTTGTCTGTGTACTCCCTTATCACTACGGGTGGAGCCTTCTCTAAAGTATGGTAGTCATCAGTAACCCCCTTCTTTACTACTTCAACTGTCTGCCCCACATCCTTCTCATTTTCAACCACTGCTTGGGGTGCCCTCTGCTCTAACTGCTTCCCACTTCTCAAACTGACTGTTTGGCATTGCTCCCTAAGGTTCATCACTGTATCACTAAGGAGAGTTCCCTGAGGTCTGTCATTTAACTTCCCTGCCAACTTCCCCATCTGAGTCTCTAAGTTCCTAATGGAGGATCTTGTTTTTGTCACGAACTGCTTGGTCTCTGTCATAAACTGTGCCTGGGTATTGGCCAATGATAAAATTGAGGACCTAGTTTCTGCCATGAATTGAGTCTGAGAATTGGTCAAGGTCAATAATGCTGCTTTTATATCATCCGCTTTCGTGGTCCGTGGATCGAATCACGCTGTGAAGATGATGCTCAAATGGTGGTTCACGCTTGTTCATTCTTCCATGAAAATTTTTGGTGATTTCTCTACCCTAGATTATATGTGTTGGAGAATGGATTGTTGTAAGGTCTCTGAAAATTCCCCACTACTTGAACCTACTCCATGGGCACATTATTTGGGTTCACTGTTGTGCATCTATCAAAAGTATGGGGACCCCCACAAATTTCGCATCTAGCTGGTGTCTGAACTTCTTTAACTGCCATGGTACTCTGCTGCATCTGCTTTGTCAAAGTGGCTACCTGCGCATTCAATGCAGTGATAGCATCTAGCTCATGAATCCCAGCCACTTTCCTGTTGTTTATTGCTCTCTCATCTGCTCCCTGATGGTTGTTTGTGGCCATGTCTTCTAACAGATCATGTGCCTCATTGACACTCTTTCACATGAACGTACCGCCTGCTGCAGCATCAATTATGGTATGAGTTGTACCACTCAACCTATTGTAAAATATGTGGACTAGCATCCACTTCTCAATCCCATAATGTTGGCACTTCCTCTGCAAATCTTTGAACCGATCTCATGCATCATAGAGTGACTCTCCATCCATCTGATAGTAATTATTAAGCTCTCCTCTGAGCTTTGTTGCTTTGGATGGAGGGAAGAACGTGGCAAGGAACTTCTGAGCTAAGTCTTGCCATGTAGTGATGGAGTTTTCCTGTAATGAGTTCAGCCAGCACTTTGCTCTATCCCTGAGTGAGAATCGGAAGAGTCTCAACCGTATGGCGTCATCAGTGACATCATTGTATTTAAAGGTTGCACACAGCTCCAGAAAAATTGCTAGATGCAAATGAGGATCTTCAGACGGTAATCCCCCAAACTGGACTGAACCTTGGACCCTGTGCAAGATTGCTAGTTTGATTTCAAAATTATTGGCTTCAACAGCTGGAAGCCTGATGCAAGTCTGCACCCCTGTAATAGTAGGCATCACATAGTCCCCCAAGCTCCTTTCTACAGGGACTTGTCTTAAGACAGGCGGTAACTCATCATCCACCAAATTGTTGTTTCGATGATCTCCCATTGTTAAGGAATCAACTGCTCTTTTCTCTTTCCTGTTCTGTCTGCACAATCTTTCAATCTCAGGGTTAAGAGGGATAAGAGTGTCTGCTCCTTTCCTACTTCGCATAAACTAAGTTTCTGAGACTAATCAAAAACCGCAAATAGATCACGACAAACAGCACTAAAGCAAAAATAAAAATAAAAATAAATAAAAATAAAAAAAACAAATTAGAAATAAGAATAGATAAATCGATATTAACAGTACGCCAGTCCCCGACAACGGAACTAAAAACTTATTGCGATATTTCTAGATGCTTACGCAAGTGTACGTATCGTTCAAGTAATAAAGTCTGTAAGACCCAGTTTATCGTCCACATAGACTGGTTTATTAAGTACTGATTATCTATTCTATTGTATCTATTTGGTTGGCGTTCTTTGGTTTTAGATTTATGACTAAGAATTATGACTAAGTGCAGAAAGTAAACTAAAGATAATTATACTTTGGGTTTATAACAATTATGAAGGAAATAGGGTTCCAGTCTTCTCAACTATCCACTCTTTCATATGTTAATGCAATTCTAATGACTCTTCTTCTTATTAAGATAGCAGGTTAACTAATCTGTCATCATATTCTGGTTAGGATATACGAGAGCTTAACCTTGTGAAGAAATATTATATATTTCTATGATGAGTTTTACCACACAAGAGGATTAAGAACAATAACCTTTAAATACTACACAAGTATCGGGGTACTTTCGTCCACGATATTAACCGATGTCTAGACAATTACAGCATATTCAAATCTCATCTTTCAGACTTTTAATTCGAAATCATATAAGTGATAAAAATTAATAGCTAGTTAATTATCAAGCAATCATAACAATATTGAATAGATCTTAATATGCTGAAGAAGAAATCAATAATCAATGCATTAACTATATGAAAGAATTTCAAGAAGATTCGATGAAAATCCTACTAAATTATTTAGCTCCTAAACATTGTCATGTCAAGAACTAATACAAAATCCAACATAACTGAAATAAAAATAAAGGAAAGAAAAAGAACTTGAATGAGAGTCTCCAATTGTGTCTTGCCTACTTTTTGCCTCCAAAAGTATGATTTAGAATTGGTCTAAGGTAGGATTTAATGAGCAGGGTTTTAGGGATTTTATACTTGAGAAAAATTGTCTTTCGAACCATAAAAACCCTCTCCAATTCGCCCAGAAACCCAAAATACGCGGCAAGACCGCTGTTCTCTAAGAGGCACCCAGTGCTAATTGGTGAAAATCACCGAAGTTATCGGAATGGAGGCACTGCGTTCTCTGTCAGAACCTAGGTGCCTCGCCAGCACTGTTCTTTGTCAGGCACCTAGGTGCCTTCGACGGTGATTCAGTTTCGGACTTTCAGTAATTTTTACGCCTCGGTGCTAATTTTCCTGACCGCGGTGCCTCTTTGATTTTTTTCCAGAATCTGTCAGATTTCTTATGTTCTTCTTGACACTTTTTATACTTCATTCCTTGGGTTGTGCTTATGCAATTTTCATCCTCAGTTAAGCTCATTTCATCCTCAGAAGTAGTATATTCTCCTTTATGACCGTTGTGACACAAACGAAAGAAAAACACACCTAACACTATACTAAACGCAAAATAAAAGAGTAAAATACTAACTAAAAAGGACTCAAAAGAGTGTATAAAATACGCTCAACATATATACGCACACCACCTGCAGCTGGTACAGATTATCACAAAAGTGCCCGAAAAGGCCAACATGAATCGATGCCCATGTGTGGTTGATATAACCAGATGCCCACAAATGCGGTTATGGAGAAGAAGAGCCCTTGTGTGGCCAATATATGTATACCACATTTGCATCATGCATGACATTTAGAAATATTATGCCCACAGAGGCCGATAATGAAATGATGCCCCCAGAGGCTGTTATGGTAATAAAGATTGCACGATGAGGCCGAGGTATGTGCATACTTCATTATGCATAACATTTAGACATATTCAATAGGGCCCTCAGAGGCAATTATTGTTGGTCAGTTGTTCCTGTTTCAGATTATGATACATCTCTGTTATGCTATTCGTTATGCCTAACATATTTAGTACATCAGTCGTACTGACATCCCTTTTGCTGGGAATGCTGCATTTCATGCTTGGAAGATGACTTCTCTGGCTATATCTCATGTTATTTCATTCAATCCACTTACCAAATATGCTCCAAATTCATTTTTGTTATTAAAAATGAATGCAACAAACGGAAAATAGTAAACTCCTATTACAAGAACTAGGAAAAGTGAAAAACAAAAGATTACAATAGAATAATCTTAACAAAAAACTGGAAATAAGAACCAACACTTGATCTGAAATTACTTGTTGAGTTGAATGATGACACTCTGTCTTTAAGATAAGATTTGCCTGTATATATCCTTTTACGTTTCTAGGCAATAATCTCCCAATATTAAACAACTACTAACACTTGAGCAAAGGAAACTCAAGTGTTTCTCTTGAAGAACTTTTAGTATTGAAAGAATGCTACAGAGGAAAAAGTTTTTAGAATCACCCATGTAATGGAAATTAATTGCCCAAGTAAAAACATCTATCATCCAAATAATGGTTAAAAAGTGTTGGATTGAATGTCATTGAGGGCATCCCAAAAGTCTCAAAAACAAGATTTTTGTTTCATACTTTTTGCTTGGGTAGCGTCGCGGCTCCAGTGACTCGGGACCGAATTAGTGTTGCGGCTCACCTCGAGAGGCCCCACGGTGTCGTGGCCTTACATGGGGTGGCGTTGTGGTGCTCCCCGGCTCTGTAGTGGCGATGCGGCCCTTCTCGGCTCTGCGTCCCTTTTCGACCCATTTCAATCTTTACACTATGCACACTTCTTCCTTCATTTATCAACGTGTAACACTCGTCATTTTTCCAATGACTGTCTATCATTCTATGTCTCAAACATTTTACTTACATACCAATATTTCTTTCACTAAGAAAATTTATGAACCTTGGTACAACGTGTGCACGTTTGTGGACAACTTTTTATTTGTAACTTGTGTATATGTGGAGAAGGTATCTCTATCGAAACAGATGTGATGGGTAGCACCCGTGTCCATCCACCATTTCTTGGGATTCTATACAAGATTTGCTTCTAGCACCACCGCAGGGAACTCCTCAATCATTTCATCAAGAATCATGTCCTCGATGACATTAGCCTTTCACTTGTCGTTGGCCTTCTGACTTTGCTCTATCTTGTGCTTGTGACAGTCTTTGAACATGTGACCACCTTTGCCACAGTGGTCAAAGGTCCCTTCTTGAACATCTGGGCGTTGCCATCTTTCTGGAACTTACCCTTTCTTGCTTAGATTCCCTTTGGCCTCAACCATATTTGTCTTAGCCTCAGCGGGTTGCTTTCCTTTAGACTTCTTATTATCTTCCTGAATTTTGGAGTTTGATAATAAGATCTTCGAAGGTCATTTTCTTTGTTTTGAGTTTTAAGTAACTCATAAAATCATTCCACGAGGGAGGCAACTTTCAATCAGTGATGCAACCAAAAATTGCTCATTTGGTTTCATACCCTCCAAATCCAAGCTAAGTAGAATCATTTGAAATTCCTGGACTTGAGACATCACTGTCTTGCTATCCACCCTTTGAAATGTTAAGAATTTTCCAATGACGAATTTATTTATACCTGCATCTTATGCGTTATACTTCTTCTGAAGCTTATCCCAAAACTCTTTGGTCGTTCATATGGTTTAATACATCGTGTATAGAGGGTCTCACAAGCAGTTCAAGATGTAGTTCTTACAAATGAAATCATTATGACTCAATGCATCATGAGTTATTTTCAAGCGAGTCTGGAAATCTTGGCCCCCTTCAGCCGTATCACTATGCTGAAGGTCCACACCAACTCCTGGTTTAGGAGGGTCTTCCGTGACATAGCGTGTCACTCCCATCACAGTTAAGAAAAACAACATTTTCTGCTGTCATCTTTTGAAATCAATTCACATGAACTTTTCTGGGTGTTCATGGTGAAACTCGGCAAATGGAAGAATTCTGACATTCCCTTGAGTAGAAGGAAAGCCAGTGGTTGTTCCTTGGGTAGCAACGGGGAAGGCAGGAGGATTGCCTTATTGAGCAGCACCAGCAGCAGAGGGAGTGGTAAAAGTATTGCCTTGAGCATCATCAGCAGATTCATAACCAAATTGTTCTTGTCCGGCCATTTTTACTAAGTACTAATACAAATCTTATCTTAAACTTGTTATTAAAAATGAATGCAACAAATGGAAAATAGTAAACTCCTATTACAAGAACTATGAAAAGTGAAGAACAAAAGATTACAACATAATAATCTTAACAAACAACTGGAAACAAGAACCAACACTTGATCTGAAATTACTTGCTAAGTCGAGTGATGACACTCTGTCTTAAAGATAAGATTACCCCGTATATATCCTTTTACATTTCTAGGCAATAGTCTCCAAAGATAAAATAACTACTAACACTTGAATAATGGAAACTCAAGTGTTTCTCTTGAAGAACTTTGAGTATTGGAAGAATGCTAGAGAGGAATAAGTTTTAGGAAATTTTGCAAGTGTTTCTCAATTGAGGCCTCAATTTATAGTGTGTAAGATTTGCCCCTTCAAGTGCCAAGTAATGGCATTGAATCAGCCATGTCATGGCAATGAATTGCTCAAGTGATGACACCTATTTATGAGCCAAATAATGGCCAAAAACTGCTGGAATGAATGACATTGAGGGCAGCCCAAAAATCTCAAAAACCAGATTTTCGTTTCAGACTTTTTGCCTGGGTAGCGCCGCGGCTGAGCCTCGGAAGCACTGCGGCGTCGCGGCTCCAGTGACTCGGGACTGAATTAACATCACAGCTCACCTCGGGAGGCGCCGCGGCGCTCCCCAGTTCCTCGGTGGTGCCTTCGCCCTTCTCGGCTCTATGGCCCTTTCCGACCCGTTTCAATATTTACATTTTGCACACTTCTTTCTACAAACGTGGAACACTCTTCATTTCGCCAACAACCATCCATCATTCTATGTCTCAAACATTTTACTTATGTACTAATATCTCTTTCACTAAAGAAATTTATGATCCTTAGTACAATATGTGCATGTATGTTGAAACTACGTTTCCGACGTGCAGGGCCCCAATTGTTCGAGTCATAAATAATGGGATAAACTTTATTCCACATTAACAAATTTCCAACAATTTTGCACTCCACTCTTAGTTACTGTAATTTGATTTGAACATTTAGTTACACTCTACTACTTATGAAGTATCATTAAATCCATATGAATCTCCTATATCTACTACTCTCTATTTGTTTCTGGGTAACTGAAAAATCTGTTGTTTCCAGCATCAGTCACTTTATCCTTCTACACTTAATTAATAGACCTGGTTCACCTGCCAAGATTCGAACTCGTTCCTGACGCATATCCCTTGTTGTACTATCTTTATTTTTGAGTCAACAGCCTAGAGGAATATTCTCTCCACTTTATTAAGATCCATTTTATTTATTTAAAAAAAGTGTAGAAAATGAAGGAGAGCCTTAGAATAACTGGTAAAGTTGCTGCCATGTGACTAGGATGTCACAGGTTCAAGCCGTGGAAACATCCTCTTGTAGAAATGCAATGTAAGGTTGGGCATAGCGGGATATTAGTGCACCGAGCTGCCCCTTTAAAAAAAGTGTAGAAAATGATGTTGTCTAGAGTTTTTAGTCAAAATTGTCCCTTATATATGGGAGTAGGTTTATTTTTGTCCTTCCACTATAACGTTGAGCACTTTAGTCCCTTAAGGAAGCTGAAGTGGAGTGTACCTTTGGTCCAACTAATAGAATGGACTTAGAAACTAACACTGACTACCAAACACACTACTAAGACAGTAAAACCTGACGGATTTTCGGACCAACTGAATAACCAACCTACTTTCGGACCGATAGAAAAACCGAACGACTTGATAGGTTTGATCTAAATATTTTTTTATAATAAAATCAATCGATCTCTAATGATTTTTTTTGTGCCAAAAAACAATCGAGCTCGATTGTTTTCCGCGAAAATATTTTAGTATAACTGATCGAGCTTAATTTATTTTAAAAAATTGAGATCAAACTGACCGAGTCTGTCGATTCAACAGTCGGTTGGTCTTTTCGATCGATTTTTGCTGTTTTTTTTTGTAGTCACCTTCAGTTTTGAAGTCCATATTGTTAGTCAGGTGTTCCACTTTGCAAAGTTAAGTGACTAAATATGCTCAAAGTTATATTTGAAGTAATTTTGGCTAACAACTCATTTAGTCGGTATGGGAATTTTTTTCTTCAGTTGTACGAACAGAAGCCTAAAATTGTAATCCTGAATCACAACCTTGTCAAGAAATTAAACCTAAAGTTCAACTGAAAATTCAATTATCCAAAAGAACAACAACAATATGATAGTTATTATAGAAAAGGGTTTCAAGAAAATACCTGCATGAGCAGTTTGATACGAGTCAAGGGGTGCGGTAACAGACTTAGCAATAGAACCTGCAGCAAATAATGCAGCTTCTCTAGCAAATAATGCGCAATGAATTCTATGGACTCCGATTATTTTAGTTTAAGCATTTTACGTTCTTCCATATTAATTAATGTTTCTGGTATACTAATTTTGAACACATATATACTAACAATCTTAAGAAATTTAATAATATCTATTCGTGTGAGAATTGTTGCGCTCTTACTATCCAGCGGTGATGATTCAGTAGCATGCTTTTGCAGTGGCACAACCTGGGATATCTTAAGGATAATCCGTGGCAGAAGAAGCAAATGAAAAGGAGTTAATGTCTCCTAACAGTGCAATACGAATTTGGTTTCTAGTTGAATTCAATATCTCTTGAGGGAAATATGGAGTATTTTGAGGATAAGAAAAGAATAATCTATTTGAGAGGGTGACTTATTAATCCATTTGATAGAAAGAGAGACGGTGTAAAGCCAATAACGACCCCACTGGTAACATTTCATATATAAACATGGAATGAAGAGAATTAATTATCATAATACACGAATAACATGTATATGGACTATGTGATTATGGCATTAAATTTTCAATCACAAACGCTGTGACACAAAATAGTTCATCGCCCAATGCATTTCACTGGTGGAAATTTGGTTTCACCAAATTTGTAGAGATAATGTGTGGTCTATGAAAGTATATGTATGTCCTAGAGATAATCTGTATTAGGAAAAAATGTACTTTATACACATTCATATAATTATTAATGGAGATTAATAGTTTGCCATTAACACTATTGAATTATTAGTTGGAATGAGATATCTATGATATGTGATAAGTCAACATGTGGTCTGCATCACATCCTTAAAGAATGTAGTATGTCACCTGCTACGAGTAATGGATACCCGTGATGGACACATGAATACTTTAGAAGTATTGGTATACCATGCTGATATACTATTTGTTATACATGTCTAAAGTATGATCAACATATGGGAGATAGAAGTCCTTAGACTTGAGGTCGATACGCACCTTGTCTACAGAGATATACTTTGATCATGTCCTAAGATCAAATGCATTATATGTTGAGATACGACTTGTATTGGGTATATTATGATGTGGATTAAAGGTGGTAGTTGAGCCAACATTGAGATTCATTCCTCGAATGTATATTCGAGAGAGCACTCAGTTTCTCAGTGATATTAGGTTGATTTAGTCGTTGGCCAATGCAAGAGACATATCTAGGATATGGTCTTGTTATCAATCAATATAAATAAGATATAATGATCAAGCCATTTGGATAGACACTTGGCAAATCCTAAGCTTGATCGAGTGCATCATGAATGAAATGATTTTATCTTCCCACATAGAGGTTCAGTTTACCGGATTCGTGTAAATACACATCACATATTGAGTTCGTCTTTCGGTTCCGTCTAGGAGTTCCATGTAGACCCTAATATGATTAGTATCGATATGTGAAGGTTTGTAGGATAACACTTTGTCAATTGTTCCTTCGATCTAAGGATGTAATGTGAGAATATAAATGTTCGATTTATGATCGAGACATTTGAATAAATAATAATTATTTAATTGAGTTGAAATTGGATTTTGGATTTAATTAAAATGAAAACGAGACGACGTCCCACACTGGACGAGGGCCACGAGGCGCCTCCTATTTGAGCCGCGACATCGCCAAGGAAGTGGGCCAGTCTGACTGACCCTCTACCTCTCGTTTTCTAGGCATGGCCCACAAGGAATCCTAGCTGTGTTTTGGACCTAAAACGAAGCTATAAATAGAGGGTTTTATTCATTATTCTATACACAGTTCATTTTATATTACTCTAAGTCTTATAGATATAGAATCAAAATACTCTCGAACCTCTGCCGAATTTCCTAGCTGTTCGAATGAGGTATACATCGGAGTTCTATGACTTTCCATTGAGGATCAATTGCGTGCGCACCCTCAGATTACTAAAAGACTTCAGATTTATTTAAACCGTAAGTGTTGTTTCGATGTATTACAGTTATATATATACTTGTTGTATGATTGCATGTTTTACATTACTACATAATCATCCTACAGTTCGTCATTTGTTGAGTTTAAAACACAAATTTTCAAATTTCACTGCGTACATGAACCTGACAAAACCCTTCAGTGGTATCAGAGTCTGGGTTGTTTTGTGTGATTATGTAGTAATCGTTAATAATAATATGAGTTAGAATTTGTTTAAATCTGAATTTTATGTCGTTTAAAGCTTGAAAAGCTAATATCTTAAGATTACATCATCTTTGTCTCCTGAACTGTTAAACAATGATGTAATCGAGGAAGTCATCCATATCTAGATCTTCTAAGTCGATGTGCGTAATCGATTCATTGCGAACATGGTGCATTGAAACGAAGAACGAGAAGGGACTGAATGATGATCGATGAACGTGTTATTTGATAGTGAAAGAAAATGAAGATGAATCTGCAAATTTGACCCTAAACCAGTGTTAGAGTTTCGAAAATGCAGATTTCGTGTTTCTGAGATGAAGGCGCCGCGACTCTATGGTGGAGCGTTGCGGTACTGCTTAGGCTTTTAGAGGCGGCGTCGTGGCTCCATGATGGAGCGTTGCGGCACAATCTAGGGTTTGACACGGCGCTACGACTCCAAAGTGGAGCTTCGCAGCGTTGTTCTTCCCGAAAGCTTAAAGTCGTGGCTCCATGATGGAAGAGATGTGGCCCTGATTAAAATATAGAACCCGAGAGGCATTGCCTCAAGGGCGCCAAGGCTTTACTCAATTAGGGTCGCGACACCGGGGCTCCAGAAAATAAAATAAAAACTTTTCGGAATCAGAAACTGAAGTTTTAAAAGTTTCAAATTTTGATTTTGATTCTGAAGTTTAAAAGTTTCAGAATCTAAAATTAAAACCTTTTTCAAATAGGCAGATTTGATTCTTTGGGGAAAATCTGTAATAAAAATAAGTTTCTGAAAAACAGTTTTGATCCTTGGGGCCAAATCTATAATTAATTTGAATTCTGGAAATTACAGACAAGACCCTGAATTGTGAAAATATTTTCTTAGAATTAAAATCGGATTTTCTGAATTTAAAGGGGTTCAAAATTAAAATTTTAAATTTTTGAGGGACTAAACTGTAAATTTTGAAAATCTGGAATTACAGAAATACCCTGAATCAGTTTTTAAAATCAAAAAATGTATAGGGATTGTTTTGATTAAAATTTTAATCGGACCAACTCAAAAACATCGGCGCGCCGGTCACTAACAATCAGATTATTTTACAACAAGTGGTCGGACTCACCGACGTGTATAGTGAAGTGGGTACGCTCATCCACCAAAGCAATCATCTTCCACCAGTTTACCAAAGCCCGCTCTATGCTCATTCTCGAAAAAATGGTTTTTGCCAAGAAGATAGCCACCGTGTCAAATTCTGCCTTGGTTTCCACTCCGTCCGATGAGAATTCATCACAATTTAAAAATTTGTCGTCAATCATAGCTAGAAGGGCCGAAATGACGGTATTTGGAGCAAAAACCGTGACGGCGGCCACGATGGTGGTAAAGGCGATGACAACCACATCGGAGGAGGTGGTGGCAAGGGTGGCGACCGGCAACCGCCGATCCGATGGCAGGCGACACCACGCAGGCGATGGGCGGCCATAGTTACAGTAGTGGCCTTGTGCCGTGCGCTTCCTATCCAACTGTAGTAATGGCGGGCGGTCCAAGTCATATCAAGCAACCCAGCAGGCCCAAGAGGCTGGTCCAGCAGGAAGCAACCAAGAATTCTTGGGCCACTGCCGAGCCAGTGGCAGCAGGCCCACTCGGCAGTGGAGACTCCGACAGATATCGAGGTCGCGATGCACACTCTTCGGCTTAAACCGCTCAATGTTAATTAGTACATAGACACCGGTGCAATGTCTCATATTACGTCCTCACAAGGTAATCTCTCGTCATATTTTAACTTGAGCAATAATCGTGGTATAATTATCGAAAATGGTCGTTCAATTCCAATTCGTGGTTATGGTACTACAAATTTGTCTCCCTCAAACCCACCGTTAATTTTGAAAAATATCCTTCACGCACCTAAATTAATTAAAAACTTGATTTCAGTTAGAAAATTTACCACTGATAATTTGGTTTCTGTTGAATTTGATCTTTTTAAGTTTTTCGTGAAGGATATTCAGACCGAGATGTGTCTAATGAGATGTGTTAGTCGGGGCGAGCTTTATCCAATCACCACAACCACACATCAACACAGATCACCACCCACTTTTGTAGATTTAGCTTCTTCTTGTGGTGAGACTTTAAGTCTGATGGTCAAATCGTCAACTATCAGGACGGTCCTCAGTCTGGCTCTTTTGAAGGCATGACCGCTTCATCAGCTTGATGTCAAAAATGCATTCCTTCATGAAGACCTCAATGAAACAGTGTACATGTATCAGCCCATGGGGTACATATATCATACTTATCCTAATCATGTGTATCTATTGAAGACATCATTATATGGGCTCAAACAAGCTCATAGGGTCTGGTACAAGAGGTTTAAAGATTACGTTTCACATGGGTTTTCTAACAACAAGTCTGATCATTCTTTATTCATCTACCGTAAGAGTAATGATATTGCTTACATTATTTTGTATGTGGATGATATTATCTTAACTGCCTCATCGGATGCTCTTCTCAAGTCTATTATGTCACTGCTTGATTCTGAGTTTGTAATGAAAGATCTAGGGCCACTGAGTTACTTCTTGGGAATAGTTGTGACATGTCATGCATGTGGTTTATTTTTATCCCAAAAGAAGTATGCAACAAAGATTGTTGAACGAGATGACATGTCATCATATAGGCCGTATGTCACTCCGGTTGACACTAAACCGAAGTTGAGTGCTTCTTCCAGCAAGCCATATGCTGATCCATCACATTACCGCAGCCTTGTAGGGTCCCTACATTATCTCACCTTCACGAGACCCGACATCTCTTATGTTGTACAACATATATGTCTATTCATGAATAACTCGATGTAGGATCACATGCATGCTCTTAGACATGGTTGTTATATTCAGGCTACTCTCGATCATGGCTTGCAATTATATCCATCTTCAACAACCACTCTTATTTAATATACAGATGTCGATTGGGGTGGTTGTCCGGATACCAGATGCTCCACGTTTGGTTATTGTGTATTTCTTGGTGATAATTTGGTCTCTTGGTCCTCAAAATGGCAAGAAACCTTGTAGATATTCAGTTCCGAAGTAGAATACCAAGGATTTGTCAATGTGGTGTCTGAATCTTGTTGGCTAAGAAACCTTATTTTATAGCTCCACTATCTAGTTCCGAATGCAATATTAGTTTATTGTGATAATGTTAGTGCTATTTATCTCTTAAGTAAACTGGTTCACCACCAACGCACTAAATATATTGAGCTGGATATTCACTTTTTTAGCGAAAAGATTGCTCGTGGACAAGTATGTGACTTATATGTCCCGTCACGTTATCAGATTACCGACATCTTTACAAGAGGTACTCCGCTGGTTTTATTTGATAGTTGAGGTAAGAAAAGTGAACAAATAATTTAGATGTGTTTTGCTAACTAGTTGGTAATAGTTTAGATATGAAACTCTCACGTCTAATAATTCAGTCAGAAAACTCAAAAAGAAGTAATATTTGAGGTGTGTTTTGGACCTTTTTTTAAAAAGGTATTTTCATCATGTTTTATATAAATCAAACGCAAGTACATCAGTAATGAGAGACAGAGGGATAGTATCCCACTCCATCGAACCAGACATAGAAGCAGATGCTCTAGCGAGATAATGAGCAACCTGATTCACTGATTTCTTAACATGCGACAAAGAGAAAAACAATAACTCTTTGAGAAGAGTTTTACAATAAAAAATTAAAACATCAAAGTATGAGTAATTCACTAAATTTCCTTCTAGAGCTTGGTAGATTATCATCTTTCACAACAAGCCTCGTTCATCACTGAATTAAAAGTCTCACCGTAATCTATACCAACATGTTAAGTCTTTCCATCACCTACAAAATGTGCTTTATACCTGTCAAATGTACCATCAAATTTTTCTTTATGACTAAATATCCACATAGACCGAATCACATTAACATCAGGGGGACGAGACACCAAATCCCAAGTCCTATTATTAGTAAGAGCATTATATTCATCATCCATAGTCATTTTCTAATTTGGGTCATTAAGGGCAGACACATGTTTATGAGGTAGAGGTGATTTGGTAACATGGGTGTGAAGATCACATTTTTTGTTTGGTTTAAAATATCTTGTTGACTACGAGTGACTGGCCGTTGGGATGGAATTGGAGTTGGGTCCGGAGGTCGGAAGGAATGGATCGCGAGGAGTGGTTGTCGGTTGTTGGTGCGAGCACTGGTGAGCCTCCACCAACGGACTACCAGCGGGCCTCAAGATGGACTTCCAGCGAGAGGCTCTACTGGGCCGATAGTCACTGGGCTCGGTATTTGGGCCGAGCTACTGGATGAGCTACCGGGAATAGTTGGGCCTGTTTGAGAGGCCAATTTATGGAATTTTATTTTTACGGATTTGGTCACGTGGGGCCCACCCGAGAAATTTTACGTTTTGTGAGGACGACGAGGGTTACGAAATTTTATGGACGAATGGGAGGGAGACACGTGGCACCCCCCCCCCCCCCATGGTCTTGGACGAATTAAGTCAAGGGTAGAATGGTCATTGACCATTATGGATGAATAAGTCTTGCTAACTTGAGAAAATTGACCAAGTCAACTTGCCACTTGGATAATTATTTAATGCTCTTCATCCTAGACACACATATGTTGATATCTTGACCCTCCATTGTGTTATATATACACACTAGATGCAAGACAATCTCTTCAACACTTAGAAAAAATTCACAACATTCTTGTTCTTGAGATTGCTCTCGGGTTTGCCTATTGTCCATAGATGCTTTTTTGCAATTGTGGTTCTTTATTCACAAGACTTTAAACCAAGGTCCCTAAGGGTATTTTAAGGATATCTCAATAGAAAGATTTTGGAAAAACGACGTTTTCACGTTAGTCGCAAGGCGAAAACCTAAGTCGTTTTCACAAGTTTGGATTGGAAATGGAAGAGAAGTTGGTTGTGAACTTCTAAAGGCTTCAAATAGCGGATTGGAGCGTAAAGGAAAGGAGCTATGAATTGCTAAGGAGCGACTTTGAATCTTGGAAATTATAAGGGCTTATAAAGGTAACAATTCTTGTCGTTTTAGTAATTAAGATTACTTATTGTTGTAGCTATGGATATTAGCAAGCATGAGGTATATAGTATGAAGTTTGATAAGTGTATTGACTATTGGAACCCTAATCCGAAAACTAGTATGTTTAGCCCTTAAGATTGTAATTCAATTTGGTTACTAATTTAGTTGTCACATGTTATATAAAGAAGGAATTATAGTTGTTGAAGTTGTTTATGACTATATAACATGTTAGACCTAAGAACTTGGATTGAAAAAGAATTAGAAAGGACTTTGTGTTGTTGTATATGTTAGCTGAGAATGGCTTTGGATATTAAACTACTTCGTATGAATTGTGGGGCAGAATTTTACACGTATTGTAAGGCGTGTAATCCCCTTTGATTGGTTGTTGTATTGAGCCTTAAATGTGTCATGTTGGTTATTGATTATCGGGCCTTGAAAAAGGTGGAAAAGTATGTAGAAACAAAGGAGGTGTTGCCCGATTTTTCGTAGAATAAGAGTCCTTATACTTAGTATGATTCTACGTTTAAAAGGGAGGAGTTGATAGACATGTTATGATTAATATAGGTTGAAGTACTACGAGTAGCGTATTCTACTTAAAGGATGGAATAGCTATCAAGGTTGAAGTATTTTGGAGCATTTTGCTACTTGTCGATAATCGTCGCGAGGTATGTGAACCTCTTCCTCCTTTTGGCATGATTCTATGTATGAAATATACATGTGGTGTTATTTCATGATTCCTTCTACTCTTAGAAGTTAAGAGGTATGTACGTTGATTTACTCTACGTGAAAGTTATGTCTAAGATTATCCTAAGTTCTTACCAAGTCTTATGGGGGATGTTGGTAAGAGTCGTTATGAGGTATTTGGAGTCAAGTTGACTTTGCTAAGTTACTGCACGAATGAGAATAAGTATCGAACAAGCCACTGCAACGCTAATAAAAGAAAATGTATCGACAATCAATTAAACTAAAATGAGTAGAATCCTCCATCTGCATAGAAACTAAGATAAGACAAAATTGTATTACATTTTCTAGATCATGGCTGCTTTAATAAGATCGTTATAAACAAGTATAACCTATTTACAATGCATGAAAGTATATGTTACTTAATTTAAAGAGTTTACGTACGAAGTTTTAAGACTATGAACCTTGAATTCTTAAAAGGTTAAGAAACTTTATTTTCCAAGTTATGGACTTGATTCTTAAAGGAAGAAATGACTTGATTTAAAAGTATAGAATACTTGATTTGGAAAGTATGGATTTCTTGATATTCTAAAGATAAGAGACTTGAAATTCTAAGTTAAGAAACTTGATTTCTAAAGTTAAGAGACTTGAAGTATTTTAAAAGTTATGTAACTGGATTTGAAAGTATAAGTCTCTTAATGAATTTGTCTAAGACATAAAGAGTTATAACGGCTTTATGGGAAATTGGTTATAACAACTTTATGGATGGTTAAAAGAATGGGTTTTCTCTAGTAATGTAAATAATGATAAATGACTTGAAATAATGAAAGGCAAATGGATTTGAAGGCATCAAATGCTTAAGGTTTTAAAGAAAGAAGTCACTTGATTTAGAAGCCTATAAATGTATTTCTAAAAGGTATTGTAACTTGGCTTGAAAAGTAGATATGACTTGATACTACGGTTATTAGTATCTTGGAAGTTTTATATGAAAAATGAGTCATTTTAAAAGAGTAGAAGTACGTAGTACTTTGGGTTAAATTTCCGGATTTTATAATGACATGTTAGTGCCTTAAGTAAACTAAAATGGAGGTGTATACAAATAAGGTTAATAAGAAGTTAGGGAATTTCTTAACTTGCTTATGTTATGTATGATAAGTCGGTAGTGTTTATGTTATGTATGATAAGCCGGTAGTGCTTATGTTATGTATGATAAGCCGGTAGCGCTTATGTTATGTATGATAAGTCGGTGGTGCTTATGTTATGTATGATAGCCTTTGGTGCTAGTGTTATGAATATAAATGCGGGGTAAACCCCCAAGACGTTATACACCTCCTGAGTATAAATGCGGGGTAAACCCCCAAGACGTTATACACCTCCTGAGTATAAATGCGGGGTAAACCCCCAAGACGTTATACACCTTCTGAGTATAATTGCGGGGTAAACCCCCAAGACATTATACATCTCCATGGATTTGCTACACATGATGCGAGCATGGCATATATGCACATTGCGGGACCGTAGGGCCTAAGCGGGTGAAATAGTCCTATGCGGGGCAAATTGTCCTATGCGGTCCACAAGACCCTTGCGGGTGAAATAGTCCCAGGAGTAGGATTGCCAAATGATACTATGGGCAGGTGGCCCTAAGTTGATCATAAGCTTCCTATTTTTATGCAGTATACCTTTATGGGCAGACTTATGTGACTTTATCGCGTCCCAGATTGGGCCGAGTAGTATACCTTTATGGGCAGACTTATGTGACTTTATCGCGTCCCAGTTGGTAGGCGATACCTTTACGGGCGGACTTATGTGACTTTATCGCGTCCCAGTTAGAGGCGTAAGCGTCCTCCAAAAAGTCGAATTATGTTATGAAAGATAAGTAAGTTATATGGTTATGAACATGATGATTTTTCCTAAGTATGTACGTAAGAATTTAACTATAACTCTTATTGCAAAATGGAAAAGGATAATAAGGTGCGATTAAGTTCACGAGATTGTAATGACACGGTAGGATCTGATATCTGTTTTGTTTATATACTTGCCCTTGTCATTCCTGTGTACAGTTATGATTTGTTTATTGTACCTTATTTTCGTTCCATATTAAACTTTTGTTATCTGACCCGCCGAAGCTGCGTTCATGTCTGCAGGTTTAGGTACACAGTTGTGGATCCGCGGCTTAGGATCCTGGTTCAGCATTTTTAGATGGCTCCAATGTTCCGGAGCTTGTCATCATGGTTATGTATATTCAGGGGTACGGCGGGGCCTTGTCCCGTCATAGTATTTGTCCAAAATCTTAGAGGTCTGTAGTCATACCTTGTGGATTGGGTTGTGTAAAGAAAAAAAAAGGTAACTGCTTTTGGTTTTACATATTTATATGTATCTAGGAAGGTAGCCTTATCGGCTAACCTATTATTTATTTCTTGTTAAGTTTATGTATGTTCCGCTGATTATCTCTGATGTATACCTGTAAGGGTGCCCAGGTAGGGCACCAGTCGCGGTCCGGGGTCGGGTAGTGACAATATGGGGGCATGCTATCATCAAGAAATTCATACTTAGGATGCACGAAACAATGTAATTTGGCAAAGGGAAAATTTAATTCATCAAAGACTACATGGCGACTCACGATTATTTTATTAGAGGATAATTGGTAATCACAAGGGTTTTATGGATATCCCAAAAATATATATGGAGTAGAACGGGGCTGAACTTTATTGATGGTAGTAGAAGGAAAAAGAGGATAACATAAGCACCCGAATACCCGTAGTTGAGAGTAAGATGGGTCCCCTAGATATAGAATTTTGAGAGGGGATTGATAGACTATTTTTTTGCTTGATAGTATGTTGAGGAGATAGGTTGTCATTTGTAATGCATGATGCCAAAATTATGGTGGTAGAGAGGCATGTACAAGTAAGGTTCTAATATGTTATTAATGGTTCAAATTGTTCTTTCCGCTTTTCCATTTTGAGATGAAGTATGTGGATAAGAGAGATGAAAAGATAAACCATTAATTTTGCAAAAATCCCAAAATGGCCTATTATCAAATTGAATATTTTTAATATCATGTTCAAATTGAGTGCAGATATATACTCTAAATGAGAGAAATATGGAAAACACTTGTGAATTTTTAGACAAAAGAAATGTCCACAAAAAATTAGAGTAATCATCCAACAAAAGAAGATAATATCGTGTGTCCGAAGAGCTCAAAACAAGAAATGTCTAAATATCACTATGGATAATATCAAAAGGCATAACAGTGCATGAATAAAAAGCAACAAAATGTAATTTAACATTTTTTCCAAGAGGACATGAGCGACACACATGAGAATTATGAGTTCTAGTACACTCAATAAATTTATATCGTTGAAGGGAGGCAAAATCAGGTGCTCCCGGATGAACCAAACGTTCATGTCATAAATAATGTATTAAAGTTGCTAAAGTGGATGGTAACTTGTCTCGATATGTGGTAGTGGTGATTGGATTTAACTCGCCTCGACTATTATATCTCATTAGGTGCATCTCCATTTGAAAATCCTTCATGGAAAACCCAAAAGGATCAAATTCAACAGAAACCAAATTGTCAGTTGTAAAATTTCTAACTGAAACTAAGTTTTTAATCAATTGGGGAGCATAAAGGACATTCTTTAAGGCTAACGGTGGGTTCAGAGAGGGGGGGCAAGTTTGTACTACCATAACCACGAATTAGAATTGAATAACCATTTCCATCAATTATACCATGATGATTACTCAAATTAAAATAGGATGAGAGATTACCTTATAAGGACGTCATATGAGAAGTTGCCCCGGTGTCCATGTACCAGTTTGCATCGGGCAGATTGAGCCCAAAAGTGTGCATCGTGGCCTCGATGTTGGTTGGTGATGTTACTGTCGAATGGGTCTGCTTGTCACACCCCAACTTTTCTTAAGTCTTTCCTTAGGGCGTAATGGCACCTGGACAACTATCCATTTTCCAGGTGAACCATTAACTTCTTTTCTTCCTAAATTAAACATGTATTTAAGTGCGGAAATAATAAATATAATAAGAAATTCGAAGTTTACAAAAAACAATTTCATGTGGGGCATTCTCCAAGATAACGACACTTAGTTCTTTAAACATACTTAGTCTAATATAACTTTCACCAAATTCGAAGTAATGGATTGGTGGGACAATGAGGCTGCAGGACGATCGCTAGCCCATTCGGAGTTTTTCCTCTATCGCGCTTTCCTAAAATATGTTAAATAAAAGAGTCAGCCCTACAATCCGGGGCTGAGTGAGAACCTCACCCTATAATTCGAAGTAATCTCACAATATTTGAAGTACAAACATATTAGGACACAATAACCATGTTATGAAACAAACGTCAGCATTTTCAATGTATCATAACCAAGTATTCACACAATAATATTCTTTTTCAACTCGTTTCAGGAAGTACTCAGCTTAACTAACATACATGTTTTACCCCATATTACACAATAAGGTTTACAAATGCAATTACATATTTGCGGTATGCAACTCGATCCGATGCATTTACATATTTGTTGCGGCATGCAATCCGATCCATTGCATTTATAAATGGATTTACATATTTGTTGCACATATTTGTTGCGGCGTGCAACTCGATCCGATGCATTTACAAATGCATTTACATATTTGTTGCGGCGTGCAACTCGATCCGATGCATTTACATATTTGTGAACATATATTCACTTTGTATTTTTTTAGAAAGTCAAATAAATAATATTCTATTTTTTCAATATTCTTCCTGTCATACTTTTAATGGTTATAACTCTTCAACAGTAACTTTAACAAAGGTGCTTGCTGAAACGAAGGTAATACGGGGATATTTCACTATATCAAATTTCATTTGAAAATACTTTGGGTAACTAGTATAAATTCGTCCGCAAAACAGCCACATGTAACTAGTCTCGCCAGAATTTTTGTAAAATAAGGTACCATCTTAAAACTGTCATAACTTCTTATCCGTAAGTTGAATTAATCCTCGTAAGGTATCAAACTGACGAGAGAAGATAAATCTAGGATTCTAGTTTGAAAAAACTTTCATACTCTGTACCAATTGCTATAGTTTTATCATTTTACATTCTGCCTTACAGATTTCAATTGATCCGGGACAGAAACTTTAACGTACGATAACTCTCAAACAGTATGTCTATTTTATCCCCTCTTTATTGCGATTTGTCCGTAACAGAGATATTTACAACCATGAAATTTTTTATCCAATTCTAATAAGTACAGATCAGGAAAAATAGTTCGTAATTTTGCCTTCCCGAATTTCGGCCAAATCTAAGACAGAAACTTTAAACTATGATAACTCATAAACCGTAAGTCTATTTTATCTCCTCTTTGGTTCTATCTATTCATAACATTTAGATTTACAACCACGATTTTTTTTATCTAATTCTAATAAGTATAACTCAGGAAAAACAGTTCATAAAATTCATGACTCAAACTAGTTGTTTAAACATTCAAAGTTCATGATTTTTCTTTTAACTCTCGAATTATATTCTAACATGTATAGAACTTAAAATAGAGGATTTCTCTAAGAATTTTGAGTGAGAAAACTAATCTTTGTTTCTTCGTACAACGAATGATTTTCCCAACTTCGACTTATCCTTGCTCTCTTTAACTATTTTTTTATTCCAGATTGCTTTTGTTATTTTCTGAGTTCTGTCCCCTTTGTTGTTGTATTTTATATAATAGTGTATGTATGTGTGTTATGTGTCGTGTGTGTGTGTTTATGTAGATGTGCATGCTGCACAATCTTTGGAACGTGGGGAGTGGGAGGAAAATGGAGGAGTTGAGTGTTTCTTCTTTTCTTTTTCTTTTTTTTATTTTCCGTTTTTCTTATTTTTATTATTATTTATTTTCTAAGACTTTAAATTCTCCCCTCCTTAAACAACATTCGTCCTCGAATGTGAATAAGGTCGTAACATATGCACATTAACACACATACTTCACATAAGAAACACAACTTAACACATTTTAACACAATTTGCACATACATGAAATACACCTTAACACATTTTATTACCTTACTCAAACATGAATGGATATTTGACTTTCATCACGTATTCGGCTTCCCAGGTTGCTTATTTTGTGGAGTGATTTCTCCATAGGACTTTCACGGATACAATATCTTTATTCCTAAGACGTTTAATCTGTCTATCCAGTATTTCCACCGGAATTTCTTCATATTAAAGCTCTGCATTCAGCACTATCTCTTGTCTTTGGATGACGTGACTTGGATCGTGCAAGTATTTTTGTAACATTGACACATGAAACACCGGATGCACCGCTTCTAATTCTTGTGGAAGGGCTAGTTCGTAAACCACATTCCCCACTTTTCGTAAGATCTCATATGGTCCAATAAACCTTGGGCTCAACTTCCCTTTCTTGCCAAATCGCATAACTCCCTTCATTGGAGAGACTTTTAAAAATATTTTCTCCCCTTCTTGAAATTCGAGATCTCTTTTGCGATGATACGCATAAGACTTATGACGGCTATGAGTTGTCTTGATCCGTTCCCGAATTATCTGCACTTTATCATTTGTTTCCTGAATGACTTCGGGTCCGAACAGTAGTGTTTCTCCCACCTCGAACCACCCAAGTGGAGATCTACATTTTCACCTATATAATGCTTCGAACGGAGCCATCTGTATACTAGCATGGAAAATGTTGTTGTAGAAGAACTCAATTAGACATAGATGGTCCAACCAATTGCCCTGTAAGTCCAATACACAAGACCGCAACATGTCCTCCAATGTTTGAATTGTTCGTTCCGCTTGTCCGTCGGTTTGCGGATGGAAAGTCGTACTCAACTTGACCTTTGTCCTGAGGTCCTGCTGAAAAATTTGTTAAAAGTGTGAGGTGAACTGGGAACCCATATCCAAAATAATTTGTAATGGAATCCCGTGTAACCTCACTATTTCTTTCAAATAAATTTGCGCATACTACGACGCCCGATATGTAGTCTTGACCGGTAGGAAATGGGCTCACTTTGTAAGCCGATATACAATTACCCATATAGAATCATAACCTTCTCGTGTTTTTGGTATCCCAATCACAAAATCCACATGAATCGCATCTCATTTCCACATGGGGATGCCAATGTCCTGAAGTAGTCCGTCGGGTTTTTGATGTTTGGCTTTCACTTGTTGACACGTAAGGCATCTTCCGACAAACTCTGCAACATCTCTCTTCATTCCTTCCCACCAGTATTTTGCCTTGAGATCATGATACATTTTCGTTGATCCTGGATGAATGGAATACCTTGTGTTGTGACCTTCATCTAAGATCTTTCTTCTTATACCTTAGGAACACATAACCTACCCTTACATCGAAGGGTACCGTCATTTTCACCTAATGTAAACTGTGAAGGTTTTCCCTGTTGAATCTTTTCCCGAAATATAACAAATTTCATGTCCTCAAACTGACTTTCTTTTATTTCTGAAGCTAAGACAGACTGCGAGGTATCATGTACCACCACCCTACCTTCACCGACCTCAGTTAAACCAACCCCGAGGTTTCCCAATTTTTGTACCTCACGAACAATACCTCTCTTTAGTACTACCAAATGGGCCAAACTGTCCATTGATCTCCTACTGAGTGCGTCAGCCACCACGTTAGCCTTTCCAGGATGGTAAAGAATGCTAAGGTCATAATCCTTAATGTTACACCCCGTAATTACAGGACATGTTTTAAGAACGTAAGTAAGAACTCACAAGTGTTAAGATTTGAGACTTGTAAAAATTTACCGGAAATTTGAAATTGTCGGAAAGCGTATTATTGTGACGAATGGGAGGGCGACACTTGTCACCCCCCTTATTTATGCCTTGGACGAAAATGTCATGGCCAAAATGGTCATTGACCATAGCCTTAAGATGACTAAGTCTTCCTATTAATTAGCTTGACAAAATTGACTAAGTCAAAGGGTTCAAAGTCTTGATATTTTAATTAGAG
Organism: Przewalskia tangutica; assembly: GCA_029844215.1. NCBI lineage: Eukaryota > Viridiplantae > Streptophyta > Magnoliopsida > Solanales > Solanaceae > Przewalskia > Przewalskia tangutica. The sequence continues at coordinate 15,948,565 of CM056739.1, read as the reverse complement.
ATCATCCAAACCACCCAATTGTTTGCATATTGACCCTCCATTGAACTATATAGTAGTACTAGTAGCAAGACTTGTCATAACACTTAGAAATTTTTTAGAGAATTGGAGCTTAGGCTTTAGGAGCTCTCGGCTTTGAGCTCATTTGAACAAGATTTTTTTGTTTGTTGTCAATAAATCCCCACTTTAAACCAAGGTTCATGAGTGTTATGTAAGTATATCTCAATAGAAAAATCCCGGAAAAAGAGAGTTTTCGTATTAGTCACAAGGTGAAAACCTAATGGCTTTTCTAGGTTTTGGTTGGGAGTTTGAAGGAAAATTGTTGGTATGGTTCTAAGGGTCTCAGTAGCGGATTGAAGTATCTTGGAGAGTCTCTAAGTTGCTAAGAGCGACTTGGTTGAAGATTGGTTTGAGAATCGTTAAGGTATAATCTTCGTCTTACTTTTGTAATTGAAGATTCAATGTTATTATAAGTTAGAAATGATCATGTGATATGTGTTATGAAGTTTGATAAGTGTTATGGAATTTTAAGAGCTCAAAACCAAAATGGCATGTTTAGCCCTTTGAAATTGAAATACAATTTTAGTTGTTATTAGAAATCGTCGCATGTTACCTACTTAGAGATTATGGATTGTTATAATCAAATACGACTTGATATCATGTTATGCTACCAATTTGGATTGAAATGGAAATTTGATAAGAATTGGTAAGGTTGAACTCAAGGTGGCCGATTTTGGACTTTTTAGTTTGTTTTTCATTTGTATTGGACTACTTTATAAATTGTGAGCCAATTGGGGCTGTTTAGTTAGTCATTTGTATTGGAGTACCTTATAGAAATTGTGAGCCAATTGGGGCTGTTTGGTTATTGTATTCGGCCTTGAAAAAGGTGGCAAAGTAAGTAGAAACAAAGGAGGTCTTTGTCAGATTTTAGTAGAATTTAGCGACTTAGCACCTAAAATATTCTACGTATGAAGTAAGAAGTTAATGGACGTATGGTGACCATTATAGGTTGACGTACTAGGTATAGCGTATCCTACTTGAAGAATGGAATAGCTCGAGTGGAAGTACTTTGGAGCTGTGTGCTACTTGTCGATAATCGTCGCGAGGTATGTGAACCTCTTCCTTCTTTAGACATGGTTCTATGTATGGAATATACATGTGGTATTATTTCATGATTCCTTCTACTCTTAGAAGTTAAGAAGTATGTATGTTGATTTACTCTACGTAAGGTTATGTCTAAGTTATCCTAAGTTATAAGTATGTTAAATTGTCTAAGTCCTTACGAGTCTTATGAGATGTTGGTAAGAATGGTTAGGAAAATATGAGATTTGATTTAAAACTATGTGTCTTGATTTATTTAAAGTAAGTAAGTGGATTTTACGTTCAAAATGACTTGAATTTATATGTGAAAAGGGGATTGATTTTAAAAGTGAAAGTTATATGGTTTTAAGAGAATAAGTTACTTGGTTTTGGAAGTGTATGGAACTTTATATTTGTTTTGTATAAGTATAAGTAAGTGGATTTTAAAGAATGTATGATATAAGGTTTTAAGACTATGAACTTTGGTTGTCTAAGGATTATGAAACTTTATTTTTCAAGTTGTGGACTTGATTTCTAAAAGTATTGATGACATGATTTTAAGAGTATGTGACTTGAGTTTTAAAAAAGAAAGAAGTTTATGATTCATTAAATGCGTATATGCGTGGTATTTTGGTCTAGTTTCTAATGTTGTAAGAACAAAAGTGCCTTGAGTTCTCTAAAATGAAAGGTTGTTATAATAGCTTTATGGGAAGTTGTTATAACGACTTAAGAAGGAGTAACAATACGTTTTAAAATGTTACGTAAGGAAAATGCACCGAGCCTACACGTAGGCGGATTACGTTATGAAATACAGAGCCTACAAATAGGCGGATTACGTTATGAAATACACCGAGCCTACAAATAGGCGGATTACGTTATGAAATACAGAGCCTACAAATAGGCGGATTACGTTATGAGATACACCGAGCCTACACATAGGCGGATTATGCCATATTACCGAGCCTACACATAGGCGGGTTACGTCATCTTACACCGAGGCGGGCGGATTATCTTTACATGATTCCGTGCAGGCCAGCGGCGGGCGGATTATGCTACATGATTCCACGATGCACCGAGCCCCAGCGGGCGGATTATGCTACATGATTCCACGACACCGAGCCCCACAGCGGGCGGATTATGCTACATGATTCCACATACCGAGCCCCCACAGCTGGCGGATTATGTTATATGATTCCACGACACCGAGCCCCACAGCGGGCGAATTATGTCACATGATTCATCAAGACACCGTGTCCGCAAATGGGCGGATTATGTTATGTAAGATATGTAAGTTATGTGAAAAATGCTGGATTAAGCTCTTAAGTAAGTATGTAAGAATATGTTGTTAAATCTTATCGAAAGAAGGAAAGAGCAGTTAATATATGATTGATTTCGGAGTTAAAGGGCGTTAACATGCGATTATGATTTGATTCTTGCACGTTATTTACATTTCCATATTAAATTTTTGTTATGCGGCCGCTTGAAGCTGCGTTCATGTCCGAGTTTAGGTACGGTGTGGATCCGCGAGCTTAGGATCTGGTTCAGCATTTTAGATGACTCGATGTTAGGAGTTGTCATGGCTATGTATATTCGGGGTATGGCGGGGCCTGTCCATACATTATTATGTTAAAACTCTTGAAGTCCTGTAGTCACATATTGTGGTGCATTTTGTAAAGAAAGGAGGCAAGCTAACGTTCGTGTATGACGTCGGGAAGGTAGCCTAAATCGTCGACATTGTTTATTTCGTTGTTTTATTTTATAAGTTTCATGTATGTTCGTGATTATCTCGATGTTTACCTTAAGGTGCCCGGGTAGAGGCACGATCCGCGAGCCGGGTCGGTCGTGACAAAAGTGGTATCGAGCGATTAGTCCTCGGAAAGTGTCTACGACCGTGTCTAGTAAGTCTTGATTATCGGTGTGTTGTGCACCACATCTATAATCGTGAGGCTGCGGACATTTAGGATTGGTTTCCATTCTTCTCACTCGAGATCGTGCGATAGAGGTGTGTTGTTAGGTCGTTCCTCCCAACGAGTTATGTTGATTGCATTCACGAGAAAGGTAGCGATGACCCGAAGGACTATGTGGATTGCGTATCGGGTTGGTAATGATTGTAGTATAGTTGGTATGGTGATATACATCTATACGGAGTTATGTCTGAGTGTCGACGCGTGTTGCCTAGAATGATTTTAGATTACAGAAATTGGTAAAGACTAACTAGATCACAGGGATGGTATGGAATAGTTAATGAATTTCGCCAAGGTCTTATGTTTTATTTAAGGTAATTGGGAAAGGATGAGGTCATGCGATAGGGTAGTGAACCCTTAAGAAGCTATGATTAAGGAACTAACAGAATGTCGTGTTAATATATTAAGGCTGCGTAGTAAGCTTAGAGAATTATCTGGATGAGGTGCGGATAGAGTAAGTAATGGTTGTTGTGATCGAGACAACATGGTTATGGTTTTATGAGATGTTTTTGTACCGGTTCTTGGGGAATTTGGTAAGGTAGGCGTGGAGCATGGAAATTGCGAGCCTAAGAATATTGATTCGCCGAGACCTTAGGTATATAAGGTTTTCTCTGCAATAAGATTTTAAGTCGGACGAGGATAAGAGTTAAGTGCGATTGAGTGGTTGAGGACTGTTACGGGTCTCCCGGCCCTGGAATGGAGTAGGATCAGTTGGTAGTAGTTAAAGCTCGTGGCGGGTCACGAGTGCAAGGCCCAAGTCTAGTTAATTGTTTCTGGGTTCGTGGGCGCGTTCCACCGAACCAGTCGTGGCGGAAATGGCCTTATATTGTTTTATAGAGTGACTCCAAGATTTGAGGCGAGTGGTATGGAAGTTATGTATGTATGCTAGTATGAATTGGAAGTGCGAAAGGATAATCTCTTTTGGGCTTTTGATGGACAAGTATGCGTGTGCGAGGTATTAGGGCCATATGTGGCATTGTTGGTATGACGGGGTTGTGAAAGGAAACTATGTCGCTAATTATAAGTTTGACTCCGAAAGAACATTCGAGGACGAATGTTTCTAAGGGGGGGAGAATGTTACACCCCGTAATTACAGGACATGTTTTAAGAACGTAAGTAAGAACTCATGTGTTAAGATTTGAGACTTGTAAAAATTCTGGAAATTTGAAATTGTCGAAGCGTAGTATTGTGACGAATGGGAGGGCGACACTTGTCACCCCCCTTATTTATGCCTTGGACGAAAATGTCATGGCCAAAATGGTCATTGACCATAGCCTTAAGATGACTAAGTCTTCCTATTAATTAGCTTGACAAAATTGACTAAGTCAAAGGGTTCAAAGTCTTGATATTTTAATTAGAGATCATCCAAACCACCCAATTGTTTGCATATTGACCCTCCATTGAACTATATAGTAGTACTAGTAGCAAGACTTGTCATAACACTTAGAAAATTTTTAGAGAATTGGAGCTTAGGCTTTAGGAGCTCTCGGCTTTGAGCTCATTTGAACAAGAATTTTTTTTTTTGTTGTCAATAAATCCCACTTTAAACCAAGGTTCATGAGTGTTATGTAAGTATATCTCAATAGAAAATCCCGGAAAAGAGAGTTTTCGTATTAGTCACAAGTGAAAACCTAATGGCTTTTCTAGGTTTTGGTTGGGAGTTTGAAGGAAAATTGTTGGTATGGTTCTAAGGGTCTCAGTAGCGGATTGAAGTATCTTGGAGAGTCTCTAAGTTGCTAAGGAGCGACTTGGTTGAAGATTGGTTTGAGAATCGTTAAGGTATAATCTTCGTCTTACTTTTGTAATTGAAGATTCAATGTTATTATAAGTTAGAAATGATCATGTGATATGTGTTATGAAGTTTGATAAGTGTTATGGAATTTTAAGAGCTCAAAACCGAAATGGCATGTTTAGCCCTTTGAAATTGAAATACAATTTTAGTTGTTATTAGAAATCGTCGCATGTTACCTACTTAGAGATTATGGATTGTTATAATCAAATACGACTTGATATCATGTTATGCTACCAATTTGGATTGAAATGGAAATTTGATAAGAATTGGTAAGGTTGAACTCAAGGTGGCCGATTTTGGACTTTTTAGTTTGTTTTTCATTTGTATTGGACTACTTTCTAAATTGTGAGCCAATTGGGGCTGTTTAGTTAGTCATTTGTATTGGAGTACCTTATAGAAATTGTGAGCCAATTGGGGCTGTTTGGTTATTGTATTCGGCCTTGAAAAAGGTGGCAAAGTAAGTAGAAACAAAGGAGGTGCTGTCCGATTTTCCGTAGAATTTAGCGACTTAGCACCTAAAATATTCTACGTATGAAGTAAGAAGTTAATGGACGTATGGTGACCATTATAGGTTGACGTACTAGGTATAGCGTATCCTACTTGAAGAATGGAATAGCTCAAGGTGGAAGTACTTTGGAGCTTTTGCTTGTCGATAATCGTCGCGAGGTATGTGAACCTCTTCCTTCTTTAGACATGGTTCTATGTATGGAATATACATGTGGTATTATTTCATGATTCCTTCTATTCTTAGAAGTTAAGAAGTATGTATGTTGATTTACTCTACGTAAGGGTTATGTCTAAGTTATCCTAAGTTATAAGTATGTTAAATTGTCTAAGTCCTTACCAAGTCTTATGGGAGATGTTGGTAAGAATGGTTAGGAAAATATGAGATTTGATTTAAAACTATGTGTCTTGATTTATTTAAAGTAAGTAAGTGGATTTACGTTCAAAAATGACTTGAATTTATATGTGAAAAGGGATTGATTTTAAAAGTGAAAGTTATATGGTTTTAAGAGAATAAGTTACTTGGTTTTGGAAGTGTATGGAACTTTATATTTGTTTTGTATAAGTATACGTAAGTGGATTTTAAAGAATGTATGATATAAGGTTTTAAGACTATGAACTTTGGTTGTTTTCTAAGGATTATGAAACTTTATTTTTCAAGTTGTGGACTTGATTTCTAAAAGTATTGATGACATGATTTTAAGAGTATGTGACTTGAGTTTTAAAAGAAAGAAGTTTATGATTACATTAAATGCGTATGCGTGGTATTTTAGGTCTAGTTTCCTAATGTTGTAAGAACAAAAGTGCCTTGAGTTCTCTAAAATGAAAGGTTGTTATAATAGCTTTATGGGAAGTTGTTATAACGACTTAAGAAGGGTAACAATACGTTTTAAAATGTTACGTAAGGAAAATCGCCGAGCCTACACGTAGGCGGATTACGTTATGAAATACAGGAGCCTACAAATAGGCGGATTACGTTATGAAATACACCGGAGCCTACAAATAGGCGGACACGTTATGAAATACAGGAGCCTACAAATAGGCGGATTACGTTATGAGATACACAGAGCCTACACATAGGCGGATTATGCCATATTACCGAGCCTACACATGGCGGGTTACGTCATCTTACAAGGCCCAGGCGGGCGGGCGGATTATGCTACATGATTCCACGATGCAAGGCGGGCGGGCGGATTATGCTACATGATTCCACGAGCGAGCCCCACAGCGGGCGGATTATGCTACATGATTCACCGATGCAAGGCGGCGGGCGGATTATGCTACATGATTCCACGATGCAAGGCGAGGCGGGCGGATTATGTTATATGATTCCACGATGCGACGAGCCAGGCGGGCGGCGGATTATGTCACATGATTCATGATTACCGCGTCCCGCAAAATGGGCGGATTATGTTATGTAAGATATGTAAGTTATGTGAAAAAGTGGATTAAGCTCTTAAGTAAGTATGTAAGAATATGTTGTTAAATCTTATCGAAAGAAGGAAAGGAGCGGTTAATATATGATTGATTTGGGAGTTAAAGGGCGTTCTTTATGCGATTATGATTTGATTCTTGCGTTATTTGTTCCATATTCGGTACTGTTATGCGACTTCCGCCGAGGCTGCGTTCATGTCCGAGTTTAGGTACGCGGTGTGGATCCGCGAGCTTAGGATCACGGTTCAGCATTTTAGATGACTCGATGTTAGGAGTTGTCATGGCTATGTATATTGAGGTATGGCGGGGCCTGTCCCGCCACATGTTATGTTAAAACTCTTAGAGTGCGTAGTCACATATTGTGGAGTGTTTGTAAAGAAAGGAGGCAAGCCGTTCGTGTATGTACGTCGGGAAGGTAGCCACTGTCGGTGACTTTGTTTATTTACATTGTTTTATTTTATAAGTTTCATGTATGTTCATTGATTATCTCGATGTTTTGTAAAGGGTGCCTGGGTAGGGCACGATCCACGAGCCGGGTCGGTCGTGACACTTAAGAAACTCTAACCATCTTCTTTGTCGGAGATTCAAATCCTTTTGTGTAATGTACTGTAAACTCTTATGATCTGTAAATATATCTATATGCACCCCATACAAATAGTGTCTTCATATTCGTAAGGAAAACACTACCGTGGCCAATTCCAAGTCATGTGTTAGATAATTCTTCTCATGTACCTTCAATTGTCGAGATGCATACACAATAATTTTTCCAAACTGCATCAAGACACATCCTAACCATACCCTAGAGGCATCACAATAGACTGTGAACCCTTCTTGTCTAGATGGTAAGGTTAGAATTGGTGCAGTAGTCAACAATTCATTCAGTTTCTGAAAACTTGCTTCATAAGCTTCTGACCACTAGTACTTAACCGCTTTCTGAGTCAACCGGGTCAAGGGAGCAACAAGACTAAAGAAACCTTCAACAAATCTTCTATAATACCCAACCCAAGAAACTCCTAACTTCTGTCAGAGTGGTAGGTTTTGGCCAGTTATTCACTGCTTCTATCTTTTGGGGGTCTACCATAATTTCATCCCTTGACACAACATGGCCCAAGAAGGCTACCTTTCCAACCAAAATTCACACTTTAAAAATTTAGCATACAATTTCTCCTGTTTTAAGACTTGAATCACTACTTTCAGATGCTCTTCAACACTCTTGCTGTAAATTAGGATATCATCTATGAATACAATCACGAACAAATCTAAGAATGTTTTGAAGATTGTGTTCATGAGATCCATAAAAGATGTCGGGGCATTGGTTAACCCGAAAGACATGACTAAGAATTCATAATGGCCATATCGGGTTCTAAAAGATGTTTTGAATATATCATCAGGATTTATTTTTAGCTTGTGATATCCTGAACGAAGGTCAATCTTTGAGAAATAGCTAGCTACTTGAAGTTGGTCAAAAAGGTCATCGATTCTTGGTAACAGGTATCAGTTTTTTATCGTTACCTTATTGAGTTGTCGATAATCGATGCACATTCGGAGAGATCCATCTTTCTTTTTCATAAAAAGGACTGGTGCACCCCAGGGGGAAACACTAGACCTTATAAACCTTTATCTAGAAGATCTTTTAACTATTCTTTTAACTCTCTCAATTCAGCTGGGGCCATTCGATATGGAGGAATAAAAACAGGCCTTGTACCCGGAATTAACTTTATAGCTAACTCCAATTCTCTATCAGGAGAATGCCTGGAAGATCTTCAAGAAAGATCTCTGGAAAATTTTGAATAATAGGGACATCATGCACAGCTAGTGACTCTTTTTGGGTATCTACTATATTAGACAGATATGCATACTCCATGCGGGTGAAATAGTCCCATGCGGAGCAAATTGCTCCATTGCGGGTCCACAGGACCTATGCTGGTGAAATAGTCCCAGGAGTAGGATTGCCTAATGATACTACGGGCGGGTGACCCAAATTTGATCATAAGCCTCCTATTTTTAAGCAGTAAAGTGTACTCTTGTTTACTATCATTATTAGTAAGGCACAGTGTACTGTTATTTTGGTTATCATACATGTCTCCAACTTTATTTTAGACTATATGATTTCAGTACTTTTAGTTTCACATACTTGGTACATATTTTGTACTGACCCCCTTCCTCGGGGGCTGCGTTCATGCCGCATGTAGGGGTAAGCAGGTTGCGGATCCTCACTCTTAGGATCACTGATCAGTTGTCAGATTCCTCTAAATACACCGCACGTGTGTGCTTGTTATCTTGAAATATTTCCTCCAAGAGGTTCCATAAATCACAGGATGTGGCGCCAGATTACATGATTGTAAGAAGAAGATCCTGAGAAATACTACCATAAATCCATTGTTTGACGCCGGCGTCTAGACGACGCCAAGTAGACTCATCAACCTCCGGAGGGCGCGGAATAATGTCGTCGATGTGATCAAACACGTTATATAGATATGCGTGATTATGAAACAGTTCAACCCAAGGAGAATACTAATTGTTTTCTTGATCAAGAAGAATAGGAATATAGTTCTTGATATTGGTAACAGTTAGGGCGGGATGAAAAATGAATGACGACATGGTGGTGGGATTTGTGGAGGTGGATGTGTCAGAAGTAGTTGAAGAATCATGAGTAACCATTTAGAGAAGAGGGGAAGAAAGAAAAAAAAACCAAGAAATTTGGGGAGGAACCGCAACGGAGAAGGGATGGGGCCGACGTCTTTGGACGAAATTTCTAGGGTTTTGGGTGTTTGGCTCTTGATACCATGTAAGATGATATTAATCTCCCTTGAGAGTCTTATCATTAATATCAAAGTATATATAGAGTACAGTATTCATCCCTTATACAATAGGAATCCTAAGCCTATACAGAAGAGGAATCCTAGTCTTACCATAATTATATTTACACAATATATGTAATATATTTTAATTATGGGGTAGAGATGGAATAATGACTATATACACGTTTACACTAGATGTCCAAAATTGATGCTCAAAGTTTTAAAATCTCAAGAAATAGTTCTAATAAATACTCAGTGTTGACATTAACACTAATGACAAGTGTGGGTTTGATGATTGACAAAGGAAATGATCAAGGCGAATGATCAGGTCTATGAATATGATCTATACACCGTAGCACTCCATCGGGTGCAATCTCGAATAGGGTCTCCTCCTTTTAAAGAGTTGTATCTCTATACTGTGCCAAAACAGGGTCTTCGTACTGACGTCTCTTTACCTCTTCTATGATAGAGGACTCAGCAACTCCTCGAACAAAAACTCCACTATCTCCAGAATTAGCCAAACGGACTCAAAGAATAGCTAGCTGGTATATCTCACGAACCATCTCCTTTCTTTCTGGTTGCACACCCGTCAAGCTACACATAGATCTACGACTAAGAGCATCTGCTACCACATTTGCTTTCCCTGGATAGTACAGAATATCAACATCATAATCCTTTAGTAACTCTAGCCACCGTCTCTGTCGTAAATTCAGCTCTTTCTGCTTAAAGATATATTGGAGACTCTTGTGATCCATATACATATCAATATGAACACCATATAAATAATGCCTCCATATCTTCAAAGCGTGAATCACCGCTGCTAACTCCAGATCATGAGTAGGGTAATTCTTCTCGTGCTTTCTGAGCTGTCGGGAGGCATAAGCTATAACCCTACCATGCTGCATCAACACACAACCTAGTCCAACACATGAAGTGTCACAATAAATAACACAACCATCTGGTCCCTCATGAAGAGTTAGAACTGGAGCCGTAGTTAATTTGTCTTTCAACAACTGAAAGCTTTGCTCACAAGCACCAGTCCACAAGAACTTAGCTTCCTTCTGAGTTAGCCTTGTTAAAGGCACTGAAATCTTGGAAAACTTTTCTACGAATCTCCTGCTAGCCCCAGAAAACTGCGTACCTCAGTAGGTGTCGTAGGTCTGGGCCAATCCTTTTGTTACACCCCGTAAGTCCAGGACATGTATAAGAGAATGCACGTAAGGAAACAAGACTTGGAATTTAGTACGAAAGGAAGAATTGTTTTTCTGACGGAAAATCTTCCGGACGTCGGAAAGGAAAAATGTTCGTTGTTGAGAATTGGATTCTCAAAATGCATTATTTGAATAGTATGGGACTTAGTAACATTATGTAAATTTATTTTTACGGATTTGGTCACGTGGGGCCCACCCGAGGAATTTTACGTTTTGTGGGGCCCACGAGGGTTACGGAATTTTATGGACGAATGAGAGGGCGACACGTGGCACTCCTTCCACATGGCTTGGTCGAAATTGTGTAAGGGTGTTATGGTCATTTGACCTAAGTAGATGATAAGTCTTACAAGCGATATTGTTGTGAGTCAACTTGTCCACCGAGGCTGGATCCAAGTGAAACCCATCCTAACCTCACATTTGTGGACATCTAAACCCTCCATTGTGTTATAAGTATACTACTAGTGCAAGACTTGGCATTTAACACTTAGAAAAATTAGAGAAACATTGTGTTCTTCACAAGTAGCTCTCGGGTTTGCAAGGAAAGAAAGGAGAAAAATTTGTAGTTTTGATCCATTAGCCACAAGACTTAAACCCAATGTCCCTTAGGGTATTGTAAGGATACCTCAATAGAAAGATTTCGGAAAAAACGCATTTTCACGTTAGTCGCAAGGCGGAAACTATGGGAGTTCTTCAACTTTGAAGTTGGAACTTGAAGATGGGTTCTTCATAGGCCTCTAAGGAGTGCTTGGAGCGGATTGGAACTTAAGGAAAGGAGCTAAGAATTGCTAGTAGCGCGACTTTGAATCTTGGAAATTTTAAGGGTTTTGAAAGGTATAAATTTTGTCGTTTTAGTAGTTAAGACTTACTTATTGTTGTAGCTATGGATTTTAGCAAGCATGTGTTATATAGTATGAAGTTTGATATGTTTATGGACTATTGGAACCCTAATCCGAAAACTAGCATGTTTAGCTTTAAGTTTGGAATTCAAGTTGATTATTAGTTTAAGTCGTCGCATGTTGAATAAAGAAGGAAATTTTAGTTGTTGAAGTTGATTATGACTAAAGTAACATGTTGACATAAGAACTTGAAATTGGAAAAGGATTGGAAAAGACGTAGTGTTATGGGTTATATGTTGGCCTAGTATGGCTAGTGTAGTATTATACTATTTGGTATGAATTGTGGGGCGGAATATTACACGTATTGTAAGGCGTGTAATCCCCTTTTGTTTGGTTGTTGTTTGGAGCCTTAAATGTGGCTTGTTGGTTATTGTATTCGGCCTTGAAAAGGTGGCAAAGTGAGTAGAAACAAAGGAAGTCCGCGATTTTCCGTAGAATTAGAGGCCGTATACTTAGTATTATTCTACGTTGAGACTAGAAGTTGATAGTCTTGTTGTGACCCTTATAGGTTGACACTTCTACGTACGGCGTATTCGGCTTAGCTTGTGGATTTAGCCGAAAAGGTATGTGAACCTCTTCCTTTGGCATGATTCTATGTATGGAATATACCGTGGTATCGTTTCATGTTTCTGTTACTCTTAGAAGTTAAGAGGTAGTTGTGTGACCTACTCATGTAGAACTTTTCCTATCTTTGAGCATGACTAGTTGCACGTATGTAGTACGGTGAGCGTCTGACACCACGATATCCTTTACTAGTTTTATGAATAGCGAGTCGGGTGAGTTAGGAGATTAACTCCCTTCTTTGAAAGTATAAAGGATGTCTAATGTTTTATGAAAGTTAAGGGACTTGAAGAGTTTTAAAGTATGTGATACTTGTTCCGTTTTAAATGTATAAGTCCTTGGATAGGAAATTGTTTATGGCTAAGGTATAAAGTGAATATAACGGCTTTATGGGAAGTTAGTTATATTTGCTTTATGGAAAGATAAATGACTTGACTTTAGTAAGAGGCAACTTGATTTTAAGGCATCAATTGCCTAAGGTTTTATAAGAAAAGGAGTCACTTGTTTTCTAAAGGTTAAGAGACTAATTGTATTTTTGAAAGTTAAGAGAATTGATTTGAAAGTATTTAATACTTGGTTTCAAAAAGTAGAAGTCTCTTGGTTATAAAAGGAACGTGTTGGTCTAAAACCATAAAGGGTTATAACGGCTTTATGGGAAGTTGGTTATAACGGCTTTATGGAAGGTTAAAAGAATGGTTTTCTTCAGTAATGTAAGTAGAGAAATGATTTGAAATAAAGAAGGGCAAACTGTTTTTAAGGTACAGATTGCTTAGTGGTTTCTAAGAAAGAAGTCACTTGTTTTAGAAGCCGGTAATTTTATTTCTAAAAGGGTATTGTGACTTGTCTTGAAAGGTGGATAGGACTTGATACTATAGTTGTTAGTATCCGGGCAGACTATATGACATTATCGACCCAGCGATGGGCCGGGCAGTATACCTTTATGGGCAGACTATATGACATTATCGACCGCAGACGGCGGCGGTATACCTTTATGGCGCACTATATGACATTATCGACCGAGAGATGGGCGGGCAAGATACCTTTATGGGCGCACTATATGACATTATCGACCAGAGACGGGCCGGCGATACCTTTATGGGCGCACTATATGACATTATCGACCCGAGAGATGGGCAAGTTATACCTTATGGGCGCACTATATGACATTATCGACGAGACGGGCAGGCGGTATACCTATATGGGCAGACTATATGACATTATCGACCCAGAGATGGGCCGGGCAGTATACCTTTATGGGCAGACTATATGACATTATCGACCCGAGAGACGGGCGGGCAAGATACCTTAGGCGCGCTAGATGACATTATCGACCCGGATTTGGCTGGTAGTATACGCGTCCCTCCTAAGGGGCGGATTATGTTACGAAAGATAAGTAAGTTAGATGGTAATGAACTTAATGACTTCTCTTAAGTATATGCGTAAGATATGGCTATAACTCTTGGGGACAGAAAAGATAATGATGTGAAATTAAGTTCATAAGTGGTAATGACACGGCAGGATCCGGTATGTATTTTTATACTTGTCCTTGTCATTATTTTATGCGATTATGATCATTTCTTATGCGTTATATTATGTTCCATATTAAATTTTTGTTATCGACCCGCTGGGCTGCGTTAAATGTCCGCAGAGTTTAGGTACACGATTGTGGGTCCGCGAGCTTAGGATCCCGGTTCAAAGATTTTGAGACGGCTCCACCGTTAGGAGTTGTCATGGCTATGTATATTCGAAGTGCAGCGGGGCCTTGTCCGTCGATTGTTATGTTAAAACTCTTAGAGGTCCGTAGTCACACATTGTGGGTCAGTTGTAAAAGAAAGGAAACTGCCCGGTTGTTTTTATATATGTTCGGGGAAGGTAGCCACATCGGCTAACTTTGTTGTTTACTTCCGATGTGTTATTTATAAGTTTCATGTATGTTCCGCTGATTTTCTCGATGTTTACTGTAAGGGTGCCTGGGTAGGGCACGTCGCGATCGTGGTCGGGTCGTGACAAAGTGGTATCGAAGCGATTAGTCCTCGGAAAGTGTCTGAGGCCGTGTCTAGTAAGTCTTGATTATCGATGTGTTGTGCACCACATCTATAATCGGGAGGCTGCAGGACGATTAGGATTGGTTTCCATTCTTCTCACTCGAGATCGTGCGATAGAGGTGTTGTTAGGTCGTCCCTCCCAACGAGTTTTGTTGATTGCAGCCACGAGAAAGGCGATGACCAGAAGGACTATGTGGATTGCGTATCGGGTTGGTAATGATTGTAGTATAGTTGGTATTGTGATATACATCTATACGGAGTTATGTATGAAGGTCGACGCGTGTTGCCTAGAATGATTTTAGATTACGAGAGTTGGTAAAGACCATTAGATATCGGGAAGGTATGGAGCGATTAATGAATTCGCCAAGTGCCGTGTTTTATTTTGAGATATTTGGGAAAGGATGAGGTATGCGATAGGGTAGTGAACCCTTAAGAAGCCATGTTAAGGAACCTCTAGGGGATCCCGTGTTTGAGAGACGTAACCTTTGAGTTTTGTGAGAAGGGACCACGGACGGAAGGTCCATTATTATGTTTACGTATGTTATGTGGTGGCCATGTGGCATCGTTGGTCTTGTGCGATTTTGATTGATAGGCATAGTATAGAGTTTATCAGGAGTTTGTATAGCTTGATAATCGACTAAGAACATTCGGGGACGAATGTTTCCAAGGGGAAGAATGTTACACCAGTAAGTCCGTGACATGTATAAGAGAATGCACGTAAGGAAACAAGACTTGGAATTTAGTACGAAAGGAAGAATTGTTTTTCGACGGAAAATCTTAGGACGTCGGAAAGGAAAAATGTTCGTTGTTGAGAATTGGATTCTCAAAATGCATTATTTGAATAGTATGGGACTTAGTAACATTATGTAAATTTATTTTTGGATTTGGTCACGTGGGGCCCACCCGAGGAATTTTACGTTTTGTGGGGCCCACGAGGGTTACGGAATTTTATGGACGAATGAGAGGGCGACACGTGGCACTCCTTCCACATGGCTTGGTCGAAATTGTGTAAGGGTGTTATGGTCATTTGACCTAAGTAGATGATAAGTCTTAAGCTTGATATTGTTGAGTCAACTTGTCCACCTAGGCTCGATCCAGTGAAACCCATCCTAACCTCACATTTGTGGACATCTAAACCCTCCATTGTGTTATAAGTATACTACTAGTGCAAGACTTGGCATTTAACACTTAGAAAAATTAGAGAAACATTGTGTTCTTCACAAGTAGCTCTCGGGTTTGCAAGGAAAGAAAGGAGAAAAATTTGTAGTTTTGATCCATTAGCCACAAGACTTAAACCCAATGTCCCTTAGGGTATTGTAAGGATATCTCAATAGAAAGATTTGGAAAAACGCATTTTCACGTTAGTCATGGCGGAAACTATGGGAGTTCTTGACTTTGAAGTTGGAACTTGAAGATGGGTTCTTCATAGGCCTCTAAGGAGTGCTTGGAGCGGATTGGAACTTAAGGAAAGGAGCTAAGAATTGCTAAGGCGCGACTTTGAATCTTGGAAATTTTAAGGGTTTTGAAAGGTATAAATTTTGTCGTTTTAGTAGTTAAGACTTACTTATTGTTGTAGCTATGGATTTTAGCAAGCATGTGTTATATAGTATGAAGTTTGATATGTTTATGGACTATTGGAACCCTAATCCGAAAACTAGCATGTTTAGCTTTAAGTTTGGAATTCAAGTTGATTATTAGTTTAAGTCGTCGCATGTTGAATAAAGAAGGAAATTTTAGTTGTTGAAGTTGATTATGACTAAAGTAACATGTTGACATAAGAACTTGAAATTGGAAAAGGATTGGAAAAGACGTAGTGTTATTGGTTATATGTTGGCCGAGAATGGCTAGTGTAGTATTATACTATTTGGTATGAATTGTGGGGCGGAATATTACACGTATTGTAAGGCGTGTAATCCCCTTTGTTTGGTTGTTGTTTGGAGCCTAAAATGTGGCTTTTTGGTTATTTTATTCACTTGAAAAAGGTGGCAAAGCGAGTAGAAACAAAGGAAGTGCTGCCCGATTTTTCCGTAGAATTAGAGGCCGTATACTTAGTATTATTCTACGTTGAGACTAGAAGTTGATAGTCTTGTTGTGACCATTATAGGTTGACACTTCTACGTACGGCGTATTCGGCTTAGCTTGTGGATTTAGCCGATAAGGTATGTGAACCTCTTCCTTCCTTTGGCATGATTCTATGTATGGAATATACATGTGGTATCGTTTCATGTTTCCTGTTACTCTTAGAAGTTAAGAGGTAGTTGTGTGACCTACTATATGTAGAACTTTTCATATATTTGAGCATGACTAGTTGCACGATGTAGTGCGGTAGGCGTCTGACAACACGATATCCTTTACTAGTTTTTTGAATAGCCAAGTGGGGTGTGTTAGGAGATTACCTCCCTTGTTTGAAAGTATAAAGGATTTCTAAAGTTTTATGAAAGTTAAGGGACTTGAAGAGTTTTAAAGTATGTGATACTTGTTCCGTTTTAAATGTATAAGTCCCTTGGATAGGAAATTGTTTATGGCTAAGGTATAAAGTGAATATAACGGCTTTATGGGAAGTTAGTTATATTTGCTTTATGGAAAGATAAATGACTTGACTTTAGTAAGAGGCAACTTGATTTTAAGGCATCAATTGCCTAAGGTTTTATAAGAAAAGAGTCACTTGTTTTCTAAAGGTTAAGAGACTAATTGTATTTTTGAAAGTTAAGAGAATTGATTTGAAAGTATTTAATACTTGGTTTCAAAAAGTAGAAGTCTCTTGGTTATAAAAGAACGTGTTGGTCTAAAACCATAAAGGGTTATAACGGCTTTATGGGAAGTTGGTTATAACGGCTTTATGGAAGGTTAAAGAATGGTTTTCTTGATAATGTAAGTAGAGAAATGATTTGAAATAAAGAAGGCAAATTGTTTTTAAGGTACAGTTGCTTAGGGTTTCTAAGAAAGAAGTCACTTGTTTTAGAAGCGGTAATTTTATTTCTAAAAGGTATTGTGACTTGTCTTGAAAGGTGGATAGGACTTGATACTATAGTTGTTAGTATCAGGCAGACTATATGACATTATCGACCAAATACGGGTCGGCAAGATACCTTTATGGGCGCACTATGACGTTATCGACCCGAGAGATGGGCCGGGCAATATACCTTTATGGCGAACTATATGACATTATCGACCGAGACGGGAGGCAATATACCTTTATGGGCGGACTATATGACATTATCGACCGAGACGGGCCGGCGATATACCTTTATGGGCGCACTATATGACATTATCGACCCGAAGATGGTAGGCGGTATACCTTTATGGGCGAACTATATGACATTATCGACCGAAGATGGGCGGGCGATACCTTTACGGGCGAACTATATGACATTATCGACCAGAGATGGCGGCAAGATACCTTTATGGGCGAACTATATGACATTATCGACCCAGATGGCGGGCGGATACCTTTATGGCGAACTATATGACATTATCGACCGTAGACGGGCGAGCGGTATACCTTTATGGGCGGACTATATGACATTATCGACCGAGAGAGATGGGCAGGCAAGATACATTTGGGCGCACTAGATGACATTATCGACCGTGATTTGGGGGTAGTATATCGTCCTCCCAGGGCGGATTATGTTCTGAAAGATAAGTAAGTTAGATGGTAATGAACTTAATGACTTCTCTTAAGTATGTACGTAAGATATGGCTATAACTCTTAAGGGGACAGGAAAAGATAATGATGTGAAATTAAGTTCATAAGTGGTAATGACACGGCAGGATCTGGTATGTATTTTTATACTTGTCCTTGTCATTCTTTTGTCTGATTATGATCTTTCTTATCGTTATATTACATTCCATATTAGTAATTTGTTATGCTTGGCCCCGCCGCTTTAAATGTCCGAGTTTAGGTACACAGTTGTGGGTCCGCGAGCTTAGGATCCTGGTTCAGCATTTTGAGATGGCTCCACTGTTCAGGAGTTGTCATGGCTATGTATATTGAAATGCAGCGGGGCCTTGTCGTCGATTGTTATGTTAAAACTCTTAAGTGCGTAGTCACACATTGTGGGTCAGTTTGTAAAAGAAAGGAGGCAAGCTTGGTTGTTTTTATATATGTTCAGGAAGGTAGCCCTATCGGCTAACCTGTTGTTTTACTTCCGATGTGTTATTTATAAGTTTCATGTATGTTCCGCTGATTTTCTCTGATGTTTACCTGTAAGGGTGCCCAGGTAGGGCACCCGTCGCGGTCCCAGGGTCGGGTCGTGACACCTTTACTGCCTCAATTTTCTGCGTATCTACCCGAATACCGTCAGCTCCAATAATATGCCCCAAGAACGCTACTGAAGTCAACCAGAATTCGAATTTAGAAAATTTGGAATACAACTTCTGGTGCTGAAGTACCCTAAGTACCGCCCTCAAATGGTCTGCATGCACCTCTTCTGAACGTGAATAAACAAGAATATCATCAATGAATACATTAACGAACATATCTAGGAATGGCTTGAATACTCGGTTAATCAAATCCATAAATACTCTTGGAGCATTGGTCAGCCCAAAAGACATCACTCTAAATTCATAATGCCCGTATCGGATCCTGAATGTTGTCTTCGGAATATCTGCCTCCTTTACCCGCACCTGATGATAACCTGACCGCAAGTCTATCTTCGAAAAACACTTAACACCCTGCAACTGGTCAAATAAATCATCAATCCTGGGGAGGGGATACCTGTTCTTTATTGTTACTTTATTCAGCTGCCTATAATCAATACATATCCGCAGCGACCCATCTTTCGTTCTCACAATTAGTATCGATGCTCCCAAGGTGATGTACTAGGCCTGATGAAGCCTTTTTTCAACAAGTCTCTCAGTTGCTCATTTAATTCCTTCAGCTCTGCAGGTGCCCTTCTATAAGGAGGAATAAATATAGGTTGGGTATCTGACAATACATCTATAAGGAACTCTATCTCCCGTTCTGGAGGAAGACCTGGAAGGTCATCTGGGAATAAATCTGGAAATTCATTAACTACCGGAACTGACCGAAGAGCCGGTACCTCTGCTTCCATATCATGCACTCGAACCAAATGATAAATATAACCTTTTCTAACCATCTTCCTTGCCTTGAGGTATGAAATAAACTTACCCCTCGGCGATGCTGTATTCTATCTCCACTCTATAATTGGTTTGCATGGAAACTGAAATCGAACTATCTTTTCTCTAAAATCAACATTAGCATAACAAGAAGTCAACCAATCCATACCCATAATAACATCAAATTCAATCATGTCTAACTCTACCAAATATTCTATGGTATGACGACTATGTATAACCACCGAACAATTTCTATATACTCGCTTAGCTATGATAGAATCTCCTACCAGTGTAGCTACCTCAAATGGTTCTATCAACTCAGCTTCTATTCCGATTCTACTAGAAACAATGGGAGATATATATGATAAGGTGGAACCTGGATCTATCAATGCATATACATCTCGGAAAAAGATCGATAATATATCTGAAACCACATTTTGTGACGCCTCCTGATCCTGCCTACTAGACAAAGCATATATGCGGTTTGAGGAACCGCTAGAAATGGAAACTCCGCCACGACTTCTACCACGGCCTGCTGTCATATGAATATAGAAGAAGATGAACCAAAGAATCGATCCGATGGCGAGCCATACCACCTGCAATTTCGCCCAGGACATTCTCTCATCATATGGCCTTGACGACCGCAAGAAAAACAAGCACCTGTAGTAAGACGATATTCCCCAAAATGGGACCTACCACACTGAGGACACCGAGGCAAAAATGGCCTCGACTGACTCGAACCCCTGTTCATCTGTGAACCTGAAGCCTTGGAGCTCTGACCAGCTCCTGAATACCCTGTGCGATCAAATCTCCTACTTTCGAACTGTGGGGGTGCACTCTGTGCTGGCTGGGAAGAATAACTAACATGTTGCTGAGGCTGCCCACCTCGAAACTCACCAGGATAACCAGCCTATCTAGCCCTCTTATGCTGGCCTCTTTCGTGCTCTCTATCTAGCTGATGTCCTCTGTGTCGATCCTCTACCCCCTGTGCATAGGCCTGTACCTGGGAAATATCCATACTTGGCTGAAGAGCCTCTGCCATACAACCATCAATCAAATGGCGATCTAGTCCCATCACATAATGGTGCACTCTATCTGGCATATCAGCTACAATCGTAGGCGCATATCTAGCCAACGAATCAAACTCAAGACTATACTCGCGAATGCTCCTACCATTCTGCCTCAAATGTAAGAATCTATACTCTAGCTCTCCTCATCTCTGGAGGCAGGAAGTGGCCAAAGAAGGCCTATGCAAACTCATCTCATACTGCTGGAGGAGCATCCTCGCCCCTAGATAACTCCCAAGACTCATACCAATTAATAACTACATCCCGTAATCGATACGAAGCCAACCCAACAGACTCAGTCTCAGAAGCCTTGATTATCCTCAATGTACGCTGTATCTGCCGAATAAACTCCTGCGGATCATCCTCGGGCTTTGACCTGAAAAACTCTGGAGGATTACAACTTAAGAAGTCACGAACCCTCAAACTATCAGATCTATAGTCAAATCCTAGTCTATGTCTGCGAGTCTGCCCTGCCACTAATCTGGTCAGCAGCTGAACTGCATATCTCATGGCACTATTCTCCGCCCCTGGTTGGACACCCATATACGAACCTGTTAAATATAATCAGACTGATACCGAGGACAATGTAGAAATCTGTAAAAGTATCCAGTAGACTCATAACGCTACATATAAGAATGAACCTGTCTCCCGAGGAGTCACATCTAATCAAACATAACAAACTAGGCAAGCCGACAAGGCTGCCACTATACACGGGAATATCCAAAACGAACTACAACTGTATAGCTGGCCAAAACACGTCCACAACCCACGCATGTCCAACCCACACATGTCCACAGACCTCTAAGAGTATAACAGTACAATATGACAGGACAGGGCCCCGCTGTACCCCTGAATATGCATAAGTCTATGACAAATGATCCGTACCAAAATGACTAGGCTCCGGAACAATAGAGTTTTCCAAATAGCTAAGCAGAAATCCTAAGCTGGAGGATCACCAAACCGAGTGTTTGTACCTGCGGACATGAAACGCAGCCCCCCGAAGAAAGGGGGTCAGTACGAAAAATGTACCGAGTATATAAAACATGAAGTACGATAAAAAAGATCATAACTGACCAAAAGATGACAGGAGACAAGTATGATAATCAAAGATACCAATGCACATGTGCCTTATGAAATGAGAGTCATACCTGTCCATATAATATACCGTACCCGACCCATTATGGGACTCGGTGAATAAAGTCATATACATATATATACCGTACCCGACCCTCTAATGAAGGGTCTCGGTGAAATAATCATATATACCATACCCGACCCTCTAATGAAGGGTCTAGGTGAAATAATCATAAATATCGTACCCGGCCCTCTAATGAAGGGTCTCGGTGAAATAATCATATATACCATACCTGGCCCTCTAGTGAGGGACTCGGTGAATAATGCAATGAAGCTGTGCACGAACATACCCGGATCGGGACTCGGTGAGATGATATAATCACATTTTCCATGAATAGAATATCATGAGCAACCATATACAAATTAAATCATCATCTGAGCCTCAATGGAATAATTAGAATGAACTATCACTGGAGAATCAAAGGCAACTATCATATCAAGTATCACTAGGGATTAAGATTCATTGGAATTATGTACGTCCGTCGTACGCTCATTTTATGTAACTCATGCCAAAAAGAAAGAAGGGATAGTTTCACATACCGCTTGTCGTTTATACCAACTCAATAATTTAATCGTGTCGATTAACACTTCAACCTATAACAATAGTAACATGTCTGTCAACTCTATGATTACTAGTATACGTTATATATCGAATGATAACTCATTTTATGTAAATATTTGGGCAGCAGTTCCCCTACTTATACACACATCCACAATTCACAACAAGGTCGATAACATCAATAACAAGACACGTCTTCAAGGATATAGTAAAATCAGTCCCATATACCCTATATACACCACTGTTATACATTTTTTCTCTTTACATCCATGGACTACAACAACCACAACAACCAAGGTGATTAATACACCTATTTCTCATGTTAATCCAACCCCCTTAACCATATTAAAACAGCAACTAAAACAGTCCATACTCCAACAACAACGAGAGTGCAATGGGTGGTATATCGAGCGACAAGCTCGTCTTATAATTTGCAACATAACACTTTGTATTTTTGCTCACTGAACACTAACTTCATTATTGCTTCAATTCTGTTTATTCTTCTTTTCCCCTAAAGAGTGTCTTATTATTTATGTGTATTTTTGTTTCTCTTATGATTTTTGCTACTTTCTTTTAGATAGTATTGGTCTCGTTTAGAGTATCAGTCTAGTCTGAACCCGTTGAAAAAAGGGGGAAGAATCGACGAGGCAAGTGTTCTCGAATATAAAATCCTTGGAGAGAAGGGACTCTCCCAAGAGAGGCCCCAGCGGAACTTCTTTCCTTTTATACACCTTAATTCCTTTAGGACATATATTAGCAATTACCACCATGTACATGCATATTTGTAACTAAATTTCCAGCATTTCAACTCAACAAGAACAACCCCTAAATACAATTCAACAATGCCTAACGATTTCATGGATGCCACGGCCCACAAGACATAATACCATAACTCTTCTCATAATTCCTTAAAACCAATTCATATTCCAACAATTTCATATAAACAGCTACAACTTTAAATATCAAGATACATTCATTTTTAACATGCAATCAATGACAACGATAACAACAACAACAACAACAACCGAACCCAATGTACTTAAAACAGCCCCAAATCGGCTCAACTACAACACCAATACAATCACATGTATTTTCTTACTTCCAATTTCTCTTTACACGAGTTCATCTCTTAGCTACAATATCATTTAACTCCAATTACTCTATAAGAAGAAGAAATCTTACCTTAACTTAGCTAAAACATTCCCTACTTACATCGGCACCCACTGCTCCAATTTGCACCATTTCTTCAACTTACAATGACATGCATGCATCCTTTACAAGTTTAAAACCCATTTTACTCCACATTTTTATTCTCCAAAATCTTTCATTTCCAAGGCTAAAGTTTCTGGGCAGATTCGGCCAGCATTACCGAAATAGTCACTGGTTAGGAGTTTACCATGGCTTAGAACTTAGTAGAAGTGCCTAATCTTGGAATGGGGAGTTTATTTGGTCTTCACTTAGCTATGAGAGATGGGGGAAAATCGTTTGGGAGAAGGTAGGAGGGATGTTGAAGGTGTAATTTGAATTAAATATAGAGAAGTGAGAGATATATGGATATATGGGCTGAAAGTCTTGCATGTTGCAAGAAGTCCACACGTGGAGGGCACAAGGTGCCACATGTTTGTCCACTAGTTCCCACTTATCATCCTCTCTACTAAAATTAATCCCATAATTAATTAATCTTAGACCCCACTTCATATTCTCGATGTCAAAAGTTTTATAATACGACACTAGTCCAAAACCCCGTTGGGAATTAGTATTAATTCCCATCGCCACATTCGTTTGGTCTAAAATTATTCCGGAATCACATCCTTTTGTATACTAATCTCCGTATTAGCATATGTAAATATACTTTTCTTCCAACACCCGAATCTTATTTTCTTAATTACGTTCTCAATTTATTACCCTAAAATTACGAGGTGTAATAATAGACCTTTCACAATATAGGCCTAGAATAGTGGATACATTGTTAACACCCATTATCTTTAGTTTCAACTCCAAATATAGCCATATCCGATTACAAGCAAGACATTTCTTAGTATGTTAGACTCTTCCCACAAGTATTAAGTACTTTCCTATTCATTAATATTAAGTAGTTAACACCCATACTAGACCCTTTATCAAGTAATATTATTCATTATCGAGCAAACATGACTTCCCCAGTTCTCTATGACTAGCATGATATTTCTATCAGTAGGATCCTGTCACGACCCGATCCCGGGCCCGCGACTGGTGCCCTACCTGGGCACCCTTACAGGTATACATCAGAGAAGATCAACGGAACATACATGAAACTTATAAAATAAATCAACAAGAAGTAAACAACAGGTTAGCCGATAAGGCTACATCCCTGGACATATATATATATATATATATATATATATATAGCCAACAACAGTTACATCATTTTTCTTTACAAACGACCCACAAGATATGACTACAGACCTCTAAGAATTTTAACATAACCCTTTGTGGCGGACGGGGCCCGCCATACCACGAATGTACATAAATCTACAACAACGAGGACCCATGCAAAAGACAAGCCTCCGGAGTAAATGGAGCTTCTTCCCAAAGACTGAACAGAGATCCTAAGAGCAAGGATCACCAACATGTGTACCTAACACCTGCAGGCATGAACGGCCCCAGATAAGTCGATAACAAAAGTGCCGAGTATGGAACGGAAATAAGGTACAGTAACCAAATCATAACTGTATAAAAGAATGACAGGGGCAAGTATAAAATGAAATAACAGATCCTACCGTGCCATTTTAACTCATGAAATCAATCGTACATTAACCGTTCTTTTCCTTCTTTCAATAAGAATTAACATCATATTCTTACATACATACTTAAGAGTTCGATCAAGTTTTTCCACATAACTTACATATCTTACATAACATAATCCGACCCTTTATGGAGGGACTTCTTATTTGGGAGCTTACTTTGATTATCCATACGTGATAACGTAATCCGACCCATTTGCGGGACACGTTGTACTGATGAATCATGTGGCATAATCCGGCCCGCCTGTGGGGCTCGGTGTACTGTGGAATCATGTAGCATAATCAGGCCCGCCTGTGGGGTTCGGTGTACTGTGGAATCATGTAGCATAATCCGGCCCGCCTGTGGGGCTCGGTGTACTGTGGAATCATGTAGCATAATCCGGCCCACCTGTGAGGCTCGGTGTACTGTGAAATCATGTAGCATAATCCGACCCGCCTGTGGGGCTCGGTGTACTGTGGAATCATGTAGCATAATCCGGTCCGCCTGTGGGGCTCGGTGTACTGTGGAATCATGTAGCATAATCCGGCCCGCCTGTGGGGCTCGGTGTGATTTTCCTTACATAACATTTTAAACCACCCTTTTACTTCTTCTTAAGTCGTTATAACAACTTTCCATAAAGCTATTATAACAACCTTTCATTTTAGAGAACTTTAGACACTTTTATTTCTTATCACATTGGGGAAACTAAACCCAAAAGTACTACGTACATACATACTTAAAAGGAATCATAAAACTCCTTTCTTTTTAAAACTCACGTCACATACTCTTTTGAAATCAATCTTCTTAATTTTTGGAATAAATTAAGAAGCCATACTTTTTAAATCAAGTCATTTCCACTTATAAAATCAAGGCGTATAGTCTTAAAATCTCGTATCATATACTCTTTAAAATCATGTCACTTATACATGTAAAATCATGTCATCTATACTTTAGAAATCAAGTCCCATAACTTGAAAAATAAAGTTTCATATGCTTCCAAAACCAAGTAACTTATCCTCTTTAAACTCATATAACTTTCACTTATAAAAACAAGTCCCTTTTCAATTATAAATTCAAGTCATTTTCAAATATAAAATCAACTTACTTACTTTAAATAAATCAAGGCACATATCTTTAAATCAAACCTCATAACTTCCTAACTGTTCTTACCAACATCTCCCATAAGACTTGGTAATGACTTAAGATAATTTAGACATACCTTTAACTTAGAATCAACAACGTGGATACTTCTTAACTTCTAAGAGTAGAAGGAATCATGAAATAATATCACATGGCTATTTCATACGTATGATCATGCCAAAAGAAGGAAGAGGTTCACATACCTCGTGACGACTATCGACAAGTTGCAAAATGCTCCAAAGTACTTTAACCTTGATAGCTATTCCACCCTTCAAGTAGAATACGCTATACGTAGCACTTCAACCTATAATAATCATAACACGTCCATCAACTCCTAGCTTATCAACGTGGAATATTACTAAGTGCTAGGTCTCTAATTCTACAAAAAAATTGGGCAGCACTTCCTTTGTTTCTACGTACTTTTCCACCTTTTTCAAGGCCCGAATTTAACAACCAAACATGCCACATTTAATGCTAAAAAATTCAGCTATCCAAAGGGGATTACACGCCTTACAAGACGTGTAAAATTTTGCCTCACAATTTATACAAAACAATCCATTATTAACTTATCATTCTCGGCTACAAAGTACAACCACATATAATCCTTTCCAATTCCTTTCAATCCAAGTTGTTAAGTCTAACATGTTATATAGTCGTAACAACTTTAACAACTATAATTCCTTCTTTATATAACATGCGACGACTAAACTAATAATCAAATTGAATTTCAATCTCAAAGGCTAAACATGCTAGTTTCGGATTAGTGGTTCCAATATCCATAACACTTATCAAACTTCATAATATATAACTCATGCTTGTTTATATCCATAACTACAACAATAAGAAATCTTCAATCACTAAAACGACAAGATTGTTACCTTGATAAGCCCAAAAATATTCCAAGATTTAAAGTCGTTCCTTAGCAACTTAGCTCTTTTCCTTCATGCTCCAATCCGCTATTTGAAGCCCTTAGAAGTTCATAAACAACTTCCCTTCCATTTCCAACTTCAAAGTTGAAGAACACCTTAGGTTTTCGCCTTGCGACTAACGTAAAAATGTCGTTTTTCCGGGATCTTTCTATTGAGATATCCTTACAATACCCCTAGGAACCTTGGGTTAAAGTATTGTGAATTATGAACCATAAATGAATTTTTTTTGTGTGGGAAAGAGCATGAACCCGAGAGCACTTTCTCAAGAACAAGAATGTGTGAAATTTTTCTAAGTGTTGTGAGCTAAGTATTGCTACTAGTGTAGTATATATAAAACAATGGAGGGTCAAGATTATAACACTTGTGTGGCTTAGATGAAGGAGATTAAATATCTAGTCAAGTGGGCAAGTTGACTTAGTCAATTATATCAAGCTAGGCTTCAAGACTTTATCATCCACATTACTACTTAACCTTGGTCACAAGACCACTTAACCATGGTCAAATTCGAGCAAGCCCATGTGGGGGGGGGGGGGGGTGACACGTGCCACCTTCAGATTCGTCCATAAAATTTCATAACCCTTGTGGGCCCCACAAAACGTAAAATTTCTCGGGTGGGCCCTACGTGTCCAAATCCGAAAAAAAAAATTCCATAATGTTAATAAATTCCATACTCCTCAAATAATACATTTTGAGAATCTAATTCTCATCAACGAACATTTTTCCCTTCCGAAGTTCGGAAGATTTTCCTTCGGAAAAACAATTCATTCTTTCGTACCCATTTTAGAGTCCTGATTCCTTCGTACATTCTCTTAAACATGTCCTTGAATTACGGGGTGTAATAGATCCACTGGCCATAACATAATTACACAACAAGTACTGAGACTTACAAAGAAGTAACCATAGGAATACAATGTACAGAGATCAACTAATCAGGAAACCATATACGTTCACATAGTCCATTTAATCAAGGATTCTCAATTATGCGTAAATCACTCGGGTTCCAATCACCAATTCATGTCACGTTGTCACACAACAAGTAATAAATGCATGAATGGTGATTCAATGCATATGCTAGGTACATTTACCATCCAGTAAATAGCACGTCAAACTTTTGTTATGATCGTACACCCATAGTGGACCCACGAAGTCCATATACCCATTTGGAATGTCCCATCGGAGATGAGCTCTTGGCTGAATAAATATCATCTTGCAGGAATGTAACTCTGTTCCTCATGTATTATCATCATCTCAATAGTGCCATAATTTTACTTGTTCTTACCTTTTCAGTCTCTTGGACCCACAAAACATATCATACCACTCTAATATAAAAATTATCAGAACATAAGTGTATAAATGCAAATGAAGGAAAGAATCGTGATACAATGAGATGTAATCAAGTATAGAGATGGCATATCATATGCTTTTAAAGATTCAATAACACACATATATAATCCAAGTACGAATTATGGTATCATATCGAAAGCATGTGTGATGAGTAAACAAATAATAGCAAACATAGAGATAAGCCCACATATGGCGACAAGCCCAAATAAGAAGTAGTCGGAACCATCACAAGGTTGATTTCCTAAATCACCCATCATCATATTTAAACACTTGTATCCACTCAAACATTCATCACAACTACCTGAATGGGACCACCAAACACGTGTCTCAAGCTCTTCAAAACTCCTCATAGCGAATGTAGTCTAACACGCAAGTTCTACATATCAAAATACAAATAATCACACACACAGACGTAATCCTTAACCAAATGTACGACACTTTAAAGCTCATCCAAGGTCCATGGTATCAAAATTCAAACTTTATTACCCGAAAAGGCTTTAAACGGGATTACTAGTTATAACCCAAAGTTAATTTGAAAAATCTAGACATTCACTTTCATAATTCCATTAAAAAATCAATTTGCGACCCTAGGTTCTTCCCCAAGTAAGAAAACAGTTTTAATAATTGAATTAAACTCTACAACATGGTAATTTTATAAAAAAATAACTTATTTAAATATCAAGGTTTACCACATCATTTTACACTCTTGGACATGATTCGTCTAATTTTAACCACCAAAAGCTTTCAATTTATTTTCCCCATTTCATGCTTTACCCAAATACTACAAACATGGTAGAATATTTTGAGGGGAGGGACATATTACCTTCCATGGAGGAATCTAAGGTAAACAAACGCAGGAAGTTCCTTAGGTCAGCCCCTAATTAGAGATACAAATATTTAGAAATGAACTATTTTAGGGCATTTATTCCCAGTGGTCAGTTAGTGCTTCTGCTGTGACAGACTCGATTTCACCCGCTGAGGTGCAGACACTTGACACTTTGCTTGTAATGATCCGTCTGATCATTTTTAGCTAAAGACTCGTATCAGCTTGTTTGATACTTCTCATAGACTCTTTGTGGATTTTGTGATTCATGGAGATAGATGGCATAGATCTCCAAGTCCATTTACATAAGTTTCAGATGAAAAACTCAAAATTAGAAACTTAGAGTTGGTTAATTTGACTCAAAGTTGACGTTAGGCTAGATGGATTAGTTTTCGGGTTCTGTCACTTCTGGTAGTTCCGTAGGGTCATTTTTAACTTGGTCGAGTCATTGGTTTACTTCCCGAAGCAATCATATTTATTTTATGGCCTTATTTGTAAAATTTGGATATTGGTTTTTCTCATACGATCCTTCAGAAAAGTATGCCATAGCTCGCTCATTTGTGAAATTTGAGGGTACAAGTGAGTTTGTAGCACTATTTACCTTAGACGAGTATGTTTGGTTTGTGTCCAGAGGGTTTCATGAGTGTTTCAAGTGTTAGATGGGGGATTTTGTCAAAATTTCACTGATGGTATCCGGTGTCAACCGCGATGGCACAAGTATTCACTTGAGTGTGTCTGCCTCAGTGAGAGGTTGACTCGCTGAAGTGGAATCTAAGAGCTGGGAGATTTCCACCACAATAGAGTCGTGTTCACCACGGTGAAGGGTGAGGTGTTAAGTGACTCTCGCCTCAGCGAAGGTTTTTTTTGCTGCAGCGGGTCTGGTCCAACAAAGTCGATTTCGCTGGGGTTAAAGAAATATACCATATCCTTATATAATCCCTAGGTCAAAATTCTTTACCCAAAATAGAAATCTCGAAACTAGCGCCGCATTAGGGAACTTTCAGAACCTTATGAGTATTTCCAACCTTGAGGTAATAGATTCATTCCTTTTTATGACTTAAGTTGTGATTCTAAGGTATTTAATTGTGGTTTATCATGTTATATAAGTTGGGGAAGATGTGTTATGCATATTGTGAGATTGAGAGTTATATGATTAATTTAATGAAGGGTCATGGATTAAAAGGTATTGTAAATGTGAATTATGATTGGATGATGATAGATGATCATATTTTTAGGCTTAATTGATAATAGAAGCTTATTTTCAATTGGGGAAAATTTCTAGGATTTCAAATGAGGGCTTTTTGATTATTTTTCAATTTAGGGATCAAACATGAATAGATTTGTTATTAATTAAGGGATATAACTACCTAGTATGTAATCTTGGTTATTGTATATTAAAGTTCTAGTATTGGTAGCGTGGGATAAAGATGGCTATTTAAAGTCTTGTTTTATATTGTGTTAGCTTTATAATAAATATATAATATGTGTGAATTTGCTTTGATTATCACGTGGTGCGAAGGAAGGGAAAGGCTATCATCAATGCTTGATTTGGTAGCAGTCCTTCTCGGCTTTGAGATAGGATATGGTTTAAATTTTTGATACTCCAATAGAAGTATGTAATTATTTATAAATTTTGAGGGGTATTTGGCATGTTTGGGGGTCCCACTCAGCCAGTTGTGAACATTTGAGTGGGTACCGGTGTTGTCACCATGTTTCCATTGTTGGTTTACTCATCACACATTCTTTTGATATGATATCTTAATTTGACTTGGAATTTCCTATGTGTTATTTAATACTTGAAAGCATGTAGTATATCATCTCTATACTTGATTGCAACCTATTACATCATGATATCTTGCGTTATATTATTAATGCATTCATACACTCATGATTCTGTGAAATTGATATGAGATTGGTATGGATATGTTGTGATCTAAGAGATTAGAAAGGTAAGAACACTATGAGATTATGGCACTTGAGATGATATTGGTATGAGGGAGAGGGATTTCACGCCTGCAACATGATTGAGACACGACAAATGAGTCATGGGCTCTAGTCAAATTCGTGTGTGATATTTCGGATAGCTAGGAGCGGTATATGGACTTTGCGGGGTCGTTTGTGGGTGTACAGATCATAAGTAAACCTTGACATACTACATACCAGGTTGAGAAAGGTACCTTGCATATGAATTGCATTCATATCATATATACTCATGTCATATCTTTGATAATTTATGATTGGAAACAGTCATTGAATGATAGTGAATAACTTGGTTCGATTGTGACTTGAAAGGATTATTCATGCTAAGTGATACTTGAAATACTATTGAACTCTATGAACTTCATGATGACTACATGACATACTTGGTTATTGAACTGTTATTATAGGATATTTGGTGTCAACTTGATATTTATCACTTATTATGTATCTTCCATCGTTGTCAGCCTATGATATCTATATGGGGTACATTGTGTACTCATGCTACACTTGTTGCATTCTTTTTGATACAGATTCAGTACCTATGATTTCATTCCACGTTATATTATGAGATATTGTTTAAAGTATCCATTTTTATTTATATAATATCTTGCAAATGTTAGGGAATGGTTCGTCTACCTGTGTGATTATGTAGGTTCCAACATGATTCCTGAAAGGCGGTCATGACATCACCTCAGTACCGGGGTGGAAAATTATTTCACATGAGCGGACTGCATTTGTCTGCCAGTGCAGACACAATTTTGCTGGAGCGGACGCATCTCCTTCAGCAACTCTTCACATCAGTAAATATTCTTCCCGAACCATAGGAGTTACTTGACTCATAAATTCCATGGGGGTACATTGTACTCATGCTACACTTGATGCATTCTTTTTGGATACAAATTTAATACCTTCCATCTCTATAGGGCCACGTGGATGAGTCAGAGTTGTGATCTTTGATATTCAGGATGAGGATAATTCTTCCAACATGCCCTGGGATACTCAATCTCTACTTATTGTCTTTTGTTCATATTTGAGCGACATAGTTCAGACTATGTATTCGGATTTGGCCCGCATGCCCATTTACTCAGACTTGTATTATTTTGTTAGTACTCTTGTATGCCCAGACTAGATCACTTGGGGATATTTATTTTGATGTATCAAACTTATCATTTCATTCCATGTTATATTATCAGATAGTGTTTAAAGTATCCACATTTGTTCCTCTTTTATTTATATCATATCTTGCAAATATTTGGGAGTGGTTACCCTATCAAAAGGATTGTGCAGGTGCCACCACGATTCCTGATAGATGGTCGTGATAAAGTTAGTATCAGAGTCCTAGGTTAAACAATCCTAAATATAAGAGTAATTTGTAGTAGAGTCTTATGGATCAATGCGGACACATCCGTACTTATCGTTGGGAGGTTATGAGTCATTTAGGAAACTTCACATTCTTCATTCTTTTCGTGCTATGTTGAATCAAATTGGTATATGATCTTCGTTTCTATTCTCTCATAGATGGTGAGGACTCATGTCGATACAACAGAAACGAGGCACCAGTACAAGCATCGGCATCGATAGTGCATGGTCATGGTAGATGTCATGATCGGGGCTGGGGTAGCGCCAGAGCAGCAACACCAGTCTGAGGAATAACACAAAGAGATGCTGGTCATACTATATTTTTCCCCAGAGCTAGTTATTAAGCCTCAGGATGATATGCTAAAGGAGGAGATGGGGACAGCCCAAGATCAACCTGGATTTATTACTACTCCGGTTCTACAGGACACACTAGTCACGGTATTGAGTGTTATTGATAGTTTTACTCAGACATGTGTACATCCTACTACTCTAGGTGGTTCTCATACACATGTGGGGGTAGGGCACACTCATACCCTTGATTTTCACACTCCTAGGGTTTAGCCAGCAGTGATGTTAACGACCCGTATCGATGAGGTTTATGCTTCTGAGTTTGGTCCCGGGCCTATTAAAGGGATAAGTATGACCCACAATGAGCGAAAGATTTGAGAAAACTTTTCAAACATGAAGCCTCAGATATTTTATGAACAACCTGAAGAGGATGTGTATGAGTTCATCATGAGAAGCCATGAGAGGTTGAATACGCTTGGTATTGTTGAGTCGCATAGAGTTTTGTGGCCTTTTAGCTTTTAGGGTACGTGAAATAGTGGTGAAGGGTGTATGTTGATTGTTTGCATAAGGGGATGCCACCATTATATTGGGTTAGGTTCTACAGAGTGTTCCTTTAGAAGTATGCCTTTGATCTTGAGTCTGAGCAAGCTCGATGAATTTCAAAATACTGA
Organism: Przewalskia tangutica; assembly: GCA_029844215.1. Lineage (NCBI taxonomy): Eukaryota > Viridiplantae > Streptophyta > Magnoliopsida > Solanales > Solanaceae > Przewalskia > Przewalskia tangutica. The sequence goes on along the minus strand of CM056739.1, from coordinate 15,915,144 downwards.
ACAAATGAGTTTTACAGTTGCACGGTATGAGACTCATTTCTACACCTTATGGCACTATGCAACACCATTGCTTCCTACTAAGGCAGAGCGAGTGATATGTTTTTTCAGAGGGTCGACTATTCCACTCCAGTTGGCTACGCTCTAGTTGGTGGCCTCTAGAGCCACTTTTGATATGGTTATTGAGCATACTAGGATGGTAGAGTCTGTGAGGGGCAAGTTGGCTAAACATGAGCCTGACAAGAGGGTTAAGCGCTTTGGATAGTTTAGTGGTTCTACTTCTCGTGATTATGAATATCAGGGGAGATATCAGCAGTCACAACCTATTCAATTAGTTCAGGCAGCTCTTTAGATTATCGATGGTGGAACTTAGTATTTGCGGGGTTTTCAACTCTTAAGATTACCGATGGTAGGACTTAGTCTTCAAGAGGATGTCAGTCTAGATATTCATACTATGGTAGTTTGGATTCTTCTATCTCTATTCAGTAGCCTCAATTGGCAGGACTTGTTATACTTATGGAGATGTTGGGCACTTCAGGATAGATTGCCCCAGATAGTGTTTAGGTGTCTCTCTTATACCTAGGACCCCAGAACAGACATCTACAGGTAGTATTCAAACTAGCCGGGGAGGATATCAGTCAGTCCATGGTGGATCTCAGTTAAGGAGAAATAGAGTCCGTTCAGGCTGATGTGGTTAGTAGGGTACTCAGTCTGAGGTAGGACACACTCATTGCTATGTATTCCTATTTGTGTGTCTACACCAGTCGGTGATTTTATGATTGTATATAGAGTATATCATATATGTGTAGTTACCTTTATGGTTTATGACACTTGGGTAGATCTGGTTATCTTAGATATGGTAGATTTTAATGTTATATTGGGTATGGATTGGCTATCACCATATTATGCAATTTTGGATTGTTATTCCAAGACGATCATGCTATCTATGCCTGGTATTATGAGGTTAGAGTAGAGAGTCGCTCACATCCCTGCTCTTAGGAAAGTGATTTCATATATCTAGTATAGAAAGTTAGTAGACCGGGGTTGTTTGTCTTATCTTGCGCATATTCAGGATACTAGTGCGGAGACCCCTTCCTTTGATTTTGTTCCAGTAGTTAGTGAGTTTGCAAAGGTCTTTCCTTTATATTTACCAGGTATGCCGCGAGATATAGATATTGACTTCTATATTGATCTTAATTCTGGTACTTGACCCATTTTTATATCTCTGTATCGGACAGCTCTAGCCGAGTTGAGGAAGTTGAAGGACCATCTTCAGGATTTGTTGAGTAAAGGTTTTATTCGACTGAGTGTATCTCTATGAGGTGCTCCTATCTTGTTCATGAAGAAGAAGGATGACACTAAACGTATGTGCATTGATTATAAGCAACTAAATAAGTCCATCATCAGAAACAAGTATTAGATTCTGTGTATTGATGACATATTCGATCAGCTTCAGGGTTCTTTGATATTTTTGAAGATTGGCTTGAGGCTTCTTATCATCAGGTGAATATCCGGGTCGAGAATGATCCTAAAAAGGCTTTCTGGACTTGTTATGTGGATTATGAGTTCTTGGTGATGTCATTGGAGCTTCCCAATATCCCCGCAACGTTCATGGACTTGATGAATAGAATATTTAAGCCATACTTGGATTATTTGTGATTGTATTCATTAGTGACATCCTGATTTATTCAAAGAGTTAGGAGGACCACGAGCGCCATTTAAGAGGTTAGGATTTTGAAGGAGTAGAATCTTTATGCAAAATTCTCAAAGTGTGAGTTTTGGTTGAGTTCTGTAGCATTATTGGAACATGTAGTGTCCAAGGATGGGATCATGATTGACCCAAAGAAGATAGAGGCAGTCAGGGACTAGCCTAGACCGACTTCTGTGACAGATATTCAGAGTTTTATGTGTCTTTCTAGCTACTTTCGTCGGTTCATCAAGGTTTTCTCTTCATCACTTTGCATCCGACGTTCTTGACTCAGAAAGAAGTGGCATTTCAATGGTCCGAACAGTCTGAGGAGAGCTTTCAAAAGCTCAAGACTTTGTTCACCACAACCTCGATTTTATTCTTTCCGGTGGATGGGAAGGACTTTACTATGTATTGGGATGCTTCCAGGATTAAGTTGAGTTGTGTGTTGATGCGGGAGAGTAAGGTGATCGCTTATGCATTGAGACAGTTGAAGGTGTATGAGAAAAACTGTCTTTTTCAAGATTTTAAGTTTGATGTTGTTATGTTTGCCTTGAAGATTTGGAGGCATTACCTTTATGGTTTCCATTATGAGTTTCATATTGACCACCAAAGTCTTCAACACGTGTTTAATTAGGTGGACTTGAACTCTAGGTAGCTTTACTGGATGGAGTTATTGAAGTATTATGACATGAACATTTTGTATCATCCGGGCAAGGCCAATGTGGTGGCGGATGCCTTGAGTTGAAAGGCGATTAGTATGGGGGGACTGGCTTATTGGATATTTTTTAGTGTCCCATGGCTTTAGAGGTCCAATATCTAGCCAATTGTTTTGTGAGACTTGATCTTTTAGATTTGGGTCAGATTTTGGCTTGTGTGGAGGTGAGGTGGTCTCTTGTGCATCTGATTCGAATTCACCATTATGATGATGTGAAGTTGTGCAAAATTATAAATAAGGTGATAAATGGTGAGGCCAATGATGCCATAATTGATAGTGAAGATGTTTGAGGATCAAAGATAGAGTGTGTGTGCCTCGTTTGAGAGATTTGACAAGATTGATTATGGAGAAGGCCCACAACTCTAGGTATTCAATTCAGGTGGGTGATACTAAAATGTATCTTGATTTGAGGTAACACTATTGGTGGGGTATGATGAAGAAATATATTATTGATTTTGTATCTAAGTGTCAGAACTGCCAGCAGGTCAAGTATGAGCACTAATATCCAGGTGGTGTGTCTCAGAGGATGTCTATTCTCGAGATTTGACAAGATTGTGATTGTATTCATTGATGACATCTTGATTTATTCAAAGAGTCATGAGGACCACGAGTGCCATTTAAGAGTGGTTCTTAGGATTTTGAAGGAGTAGAATCTTTATGAAAAGTTCTCAAAGTGTGAGTTCTGTAGCATTCTTGGGATATGTGGTGTCCAAGGATTGGATCATGGTTGACCCAAAGAAGATAGAAGCAGTCAGGGACTAGCCTAGACAGACTTCTATGATAGATATTTAGAGTTTTATGTGTCTTGCTAGCTACTATCGTCAGTTCATCAAGGGTTTCTCTTCTATCACTTTGCATCTGATGCGCTTGACTCAGAAAGAAGTGTCATTTCAGTGGTCCAATCAGTGTGAGGAGAGCTTTCAAAAGCTCAAGTTTTTGTTGACCACAACCCCGATTTTATTCTATCCAGTGGATGGGAAGGACTTTACTATGTATTATGATGCTTCTAGGATTAGGTTAGATTGTGTGTTGATGCATGAGGGTGAGGTGATCACTTATGTATTGAGGTAGTTGAAGGTGTATGAGAAGAACTATTTTTTTCAAGATTTGGAGTTGGTTGTTGTTATGTTTGCCTTGAAGATATAGAGGCATTACCTTTATGGTGTCCATTATGAGGTGTATATTGACCACCATAGTCTTCAACACGTTCTTAATCAGATGGACTTGAACTCTGGGTAGCTTCACTGGATGGAGTTATTGAAGTATTATGACATGACCATTTTGTATCATTAGGCAAGGCCATTGTGGTGGCGGATGCCTTGAGTCAAAAGGCAGTTAGTATAGGGGGTCTGACTTACTTGGCTATTTCTGAGCGTCCCATGGCTTTAGAGGTCAAATATCTAGCCAATTATTTTGTGAGACTTGATCTTTTAGATCTGGGTAAGATTTTGGCTTGTGTGGAGGTGAGGTGGTCTCTTTTGGATCAATTCAAATTCACTATTACGATGATGTGAAGTTGTGCAAAATCAGAAATAAGGTGATAAATGGTGAGGCCAATTGATAGTGAGGGTGTTTTGAGAATCAAAGATAGTGTGTGTGCCTCATTTGGGAGATTTGACAAGATTGGTTGGGTTGCCCAAGACTTTGGGCAATTTTGATGCTATTTGGGTCATTGTTGATATATTAACCAAGTCCATGCATTTCATTCCTATCCAGACGACTTATAATGCAGAGAAGTTGGCCAAAATCTACATCTGTGAAATTGTTTGTCTTCATGGGGTTCTAATTTCTATCATATCGGATCGGGGTACTCAGTTTACTTCACATTTCTAGCAGACATTGCAAAAGGAAATGGGTATTCATTTGGATCTTAGTACATCATTTCACCCTCAGACTGATGGTCAGTCCGAGCAAATAGTTCAGGTATTGTAGGACATATTATGATCCTTCGTGATTGATTTTTGTGGTTATTGGGACCAGTTCTTACCGTTTGCGGAGTTTGCATACAATAACATCTATCACTCTAGTATTAACATGGCACCATTCGAGGCCTTATATGGTAGGAGATCTCTGATTGGTTGGCTCGATGCATTTGAGGTCCAGCCTTGGCGTAATTTAGAGACTCTTTAGAAAAGGTAAGGATGATTCAGGATAAGCTCTGGTAGCTCAGAGCAGATAGAAGGAGTATGCGGACATAAAGGTCCGAGATTTAGAGTTCATGGTTGGTGATAGAGTTTATCTGAAGGTCTCACCCATGAAATGTGTGATGAGTTCGACAAGAGAGGGAAATTGAGTTCGAGATATATTGGACCGTTTGGAATTCTTCAGAGAGTTGGAGAGGTGGCATATGAGTTGGCTCTGCCACCAGGTCTTTCAGGCGTTCATCTATTTTCCATGTATATATGCTGAAGAAGTATCATGATGATGGATCTTATATCATTTAGTGGGACTCCATGTTACTTGATCAGAATTTAGAGTTCGATGAGGAGCCTATGGCTATTGTACATGCAGGTGAGGAAGTTAAGGTCGAAGGAGACAGTTTCTGTGAAGGTTCAGTGGAGGCATCATCCTGTCGAGGAGGCAACTTAGAAGACTGAGTCTGATATGCAGAAAATATATCTGATCTTGTTCACTACTTTTGGTACATCCCCTCTGTTCATTTCTCTCTATTCGAGGACAAATGTTGTTTTAATTGGTATCTAATGTAACAACTCATTCGGTCATTTTTAGCTAAAGTATGTGTTATATGCGCTAGATCAGTTATTTGTTAAATCTGAGGGTACGAGCTAGTTCGTAGCACTGTTTACCTTTGATAAACATGTTTGGTTTGTGTTCAGGGGGTTCCGAGAGTGTTTCAGGTGTTGGATGGGAGATTTTGCCTAAATTTCATTATTGTTATCTAGTGTCTACCGCTACCCACTAGCATCTGCTTTGGCGTGTCCGCCTCGTTGAGAGGTTGGCTCACCAAAGTGGAATATGAGAGTCAGGAGATTTCTTCCGTATTGGAGTCGTGTCTATCGCTGTGAGGAGTGAGGTGTCACGTGACTCTCGCCCCATCGAAGGGTTTTCTACCACATCGGGTCCGCTCCAGTGATTTCGATTCTACTTGGGCGGAAGAACTATACCAGATCCTTATATAATCCCTAGGTCAGAAAATTCTTTACCCAAAATACAAATCTTGAAACCAGCGCCACATTGGGGAACTTTTAGAGCCTTAGGAGCATTTCCAACCTTGAGGTAGTAGATTCTTTCCTTTTTATGACTTAAGTTATGATTCTAAGCTCTTTAATGGTGGTTTCACATGTTATATAAGTTGGGGAAGATGCGTTATGCATATTGTGAGATTGAGAGAGTTATATGGTTAATGTTAATGAAGGGTTATGGATTAAAAGGTATTGTTAATGTGAATTAGGATTGGATGATGATAGATGATCATGTTTTTAGGCTTAATTTGATTATAGAAGCTTGTTTTCAATTGGGAGAAATTTCTAGGGTTTCAAATTGGGGCTTTTGATTATTGTTCAATTAAGGGATCAAACGTGAATAGATTTGCAATTAATTCAGGGATATGACTACCTAGTATGTAATCTTGGTTATTGTATATTAAAGTTCCAGACTTGTTAGTGTGGGCACATGCATGAGTATTTAAAGTCTTGTTTTATGTTGTTTTAGCTTTATATTAACGGTATAAATATGGGTGAATATACTTCAATTATCACGAGCCACAAAGGAAGGGCAAATATATCATCGAAGCTTAATTTGGTAACACTTCTGCTCGGCTTTGAGGTAGGCTACGATTTAGCTTTTCGAGTCTCTGATAGTAGTACATAATTAGTTATAAATATTGAGAGATATTAGGCATGTTTGGGGGGTCCCACTTAGACATTTATAATGAATGTTTGAGTGAGTATTGGTGTTGAACTACGATGATAGATAGATTTGGAGGATCAACCTCATGGTGGTTCTGACTGCTCTTTATTGAGTCTTGTCGCCATGATTGCCATTGTTTGTTTACTCATCATACATACTTTCAATATAATATCCTGATTTGACTTGGAATTGCCTATTGTTATTTTATACTTGAAAGCATGTTGTATATCATCTCTATATTTGATTGCATATCATTACATCATGATATCTTGTCTTATATTGTCATTGCATTCATACACTCATGGTTTTGTGGCATTGATATGAGAGTGGTATAGATATGCTATGGTCCAAGAGACTGAAAAGGTAAGAATACTATGAGATTATTGTCACAGCCCGAACCCCGGGCCCGTGACTGGTGCCCTACCTGGGCATCCTTCTACCTTAACAACTAAGTACATTGCGGAAATTTATAACAACTCATTTTTTTTTTCTAAAACCAACGTACGTGTAAGGCAAAGCCGACTAGGCTGCCATATAAAAATACATAAACAAAAGACACTACACTGTACACGAGTCCAATCCCACATATGAATACAGACCTCTAAGAGTTTTACTGAAATATGACGGGACAAGGCCCCGTACTCCATAATCGCACAAAAGCACATGCATGAAGGAACTATACCAAAATGATAAACTCCAGAACAGAGGGAGCTATCCAAAAACTCTGAGCAGGGTCCTACACATGCCGATCACCAAACAGCGTACCTAAACCTGCAGCATGAACGCAGCCCACCGAAAGAGGTCAGTACGAAGAATGTACCAAGTATGTGAACAGTAAGTACTGTAATAAAATCATAACAGTCTAAACAAAACAGGAGACATGTATGATAGCCAACCTACAGTACATAACACATAAGCAGTCATATCAAGTCAGGGACGCAGGCCCTCAAAGTCATTACTCAATATATAACTATGGGTCTCACGCCCATAATATCAATCATGCCCGTGGAATCCTTCCTCATCGCCATCCATGATGTAATAACACCAATAAGGATACATGAACACCCGGTCCCCTGTGTCCTAAATGTTGTGGTCTCATGCCCCTAATCCCACATCGTAAAAGCATGACCATAGGGTAACACAATCAAACCGGGACATATATGATAATCAAATTACAACACATTGTGCCTTACTAACAATGAGAGTAAACAGAGTATCCTTACAATATAAAATAGGAAGCTCATGATCAAAACAGACCATCCGCCCGCAGATCATTTAATCATCCTACTCCTGGGACTATTTCACCCGCATAGGCCGCGTGGACCCGCGTGAGGTATTCCTCGCATGGGACTATTTCACCCGCATAAGCCCGTACGGACTCGCATGAGGTATTCCTCGTGATAGGCTGAACGCCCGCACGGGACTATTTCACTGCGCATAAGTCCTTACGGACCCGCGTGAGGTATTCCTCGCATCGTGGGTAGCAATTCCACGGAATCTGCAAATGCCACAAACCCGGGGAATGACCCCGAAACGACTGATATACCAATAACACACAACCGGCTATTTCCAGCACACATAGGCAAATTCTCAATTTATCAAGCCAAAGTACTAATCAAGGCATACATAGAAAAATTCTCTTTTAACAAGTCAAAGTACTTATCAAGGCACACTTAGACAAATTCTCAATTTATCAAGCCAAAGTACTAATCAAGGCATACATAGAATAATTCTCTTTTAACAAGTCAAAGTACTTATCAAGGCACACTTAGACAAATTCTCAATTTATCAAGCCAAAGTACTAATCAAGACATACATAGAATAATTCTCTTTTAACAAGTCAAAGTACTTATCAAGGCACACTTAGACAAATTCTCAATTTATCAAGACAAAGTACTACGTACGTACATTCTTTTACAAAAGACTCATTTCTATGTAAAGCCCCAAGATACTAACACCCGTAGTATCAAGGCGAGTCTATTTTTTTCAAAGTAAGTTACTACACTTTTAGAAAACTCATTTCAAAGCTTGAAATCAAGTAACTCCAAATTTTCACAATCTAGGCAACTTATGCCGATTAATCAAAATAGACAACTTTCTAACCTTCCATAAAGCCGTTATAACAAACTTCCCATAAAGCCGTTATAACCCTTTATGGTTTTAGACGTATCCATTCCTTTTATAACCAAGAGACTTATGCTTAAAAGCTAAGTATCACATACTTATAAATCAAGTTCTTAACTTTCAAAATACTTCATGTCTCTTAATAGTTAGAAAACAAGTTTTCTTCTACTTTTTAAACCTCAAGTAACTTCACCCTTAACACAAGTTACTTCTCTTAAATCATGTCATTTCTCCTCTTTTAAATCAAATAAGTAAATCACTCCTTTGACTTCTAAAGTCATTATAATGACCTTTAGGTTTTAGAACTAAGGCACTAGCCAAAAGATTTGGAAACCACTTCCTTTTTAAGACTACATGTACTTTAAGTAAAAATACCTTCACTTTTAAGAATCCAAACTTCATCAAGAAAATGGATTCTACAACTTACAATCTAAACATCAAAGTACACTCAAGGAAGTACATAGAACAAATTCTATTTTAGGCAATCCAAATACAACCAAGGAATGGATCATTTAAGGAGTAGAACCTACTTTCTTTATCTTAAGGAATCATGCTAGAAGATGAGATAGTTCACATACCTTTTCGGCTAATATCCACAAGCTAAGACGAATACGCCGTACGTAGAAGTGTCAACCTATAATGGTCACAACAAGACTATCAACTTCTAGTCTCTATGTAGAATAATACTAAGTATTTAGTCTCTAATTCTACGGAAAATCGGGCAGCACTTCCTTTGTTTCTACTCACTTTTCCACCTTTTTCAAGGCCGAATACAATAACCAACAAGCCACATTTAAGGCTCCAAACAACATCCACACAAAGGGGATTACACGCCTTACACTACGTGTAAAATTCCGCCCCACAATTCATATGAAATAGTATAATACTTCACTAGCCATTCTCGGCCAACATATAACCAATCACACTACGTCTTTTCCAATCCTTTTCCAATTTCAAGTTCTTAGGTCAACATGTTATATAGTTATAAACCACTTCAACAACTATAATTTCCTTCTTACACAACATGCGACGACTTAAACGAATAGTCAACTTGAATTGTAGTCTTAAGGCTAACATGCTAGTTTTCGGATTAGGGTTCCAATAGCCCATAAACATATCAAACTTCATACTATATAACACATGCTTGCTAAAATCCATAGCTACAACAATAAGTAAGTCTTAACTACTAAAACGACAAAATTTATACCTTTCAAAGCCCTTAAAATTTCCAAGATCCAAAGTCGCGCCTTAGAACTTCTTAGCTCCTTTCCTTAAGTTCCAATCCGCTCCAAGCACTCCTTAGAGGCCTATGAAGAACCCATCTTCAAGTTCCAACTTCAAAGTTGAAGAACTCCCATAGTTTCCGCCTTGCGACTAACGTGAAAATGCGTTTTTTCCGAAATCTTTCTATTGAGATATCCTTACAACACTCTTAGGGACATTGGGTTAAAGTCTTGTGAATATTGGATCAAAACTACAAAATGTTGTCTTCCTAAGTGGCACAAAGCCGAGAGCATGTATGCTAAGCTCAAAGTTTCTCTCAATTTTTCTAAGTGTTAAAGACCTTGTCTTGCACTAGTGAAGCCTATATAACACAATGAAGGGCTTGGATAACAACACTTGTTAAAATTGGAGGGAAGAGATCAAGCCAAATGGCTCTTGACTTGGTCAACAATGTCAAGCTATTAATTAGCAAGACTTTCTCATCTACACAATGGTCAAATGACCATTTTACCCCTCACCATTTCGTCCAAGACCACATGTGGGGGTGCCACGTGTCGCCCTCTCATTCGTCCATAAAATTTTGTAACCCACGTGGGCCCCACAAAATGTAAAATTTCTCGGGTGGACCCACGTGACCAAATCCGTAAAAATAAATTTCCATTAGGTTAAGAGTTCCATACTCTTCAAATAATGCATTTTGAGAATCCAATTCTCAACAACGAACATTTTTCCTTTCCGACGTTCGGAACATTTTCCGTCGGAAAAACAATTCTTCCTTTCGTACTAATTTCCAAGTCTTGATTCCTTACGTACATTCTCTTATACATGTCCTGGACTTACTGGGTGTAACATTCTTCCCCCCTTAGAAACATTCGTCCCCGAATGTTCTTAGTCGGTTGTCACGCTATACAAACTCCGGCACAATCTCTATACTATGCCTATCAAACAAATGCACAAGACCAACGATGCCACACATGGCCACCACATAACATACGTAAACATAATAATGGACCTTCCGTCCGTGGTCCCTTCTCACAAAACTCGAAGGTTACAGTCTTCCCAAACACGGGATCCTTAGAGGTTCCTTTCTTTCCTTACTTGTCATACTTTCTCGTACTTTCAACTCATCTAGTACACGTACAAAATCTCAAATTTTGTTTCTCTTCTCCAATCCTTGGAGTTACTATCCAAACTTGGTCATATAGTTACTTACATTCCCGTTAAGGCTCTTCTCGGTCCTTACGACCTAGTTCCGGTGGAACGCATCCACGAACTCGTACAACGATTAACTAAACTTGGGCCTGGCATCCTCGTGACCCTATCACATAACGGGACCATTACCAACTGACATCACCCGATTCCATACTATCGGCTGACCCGACTGAGTCCATAACCCGACCCATCGTCACACTTAACCTCTTATTCTTAGTCTGAAATAAATCTCTCTCTTATCTCAAGGTACTCCTTACCCTATCCCCTATTCACTAGAGGTTCGCCACATAAGCCAAAGTATTTCTACTATACATCCTTCCCTATCGGTCTTACACTGTTACGGGGTAATTACAACTTGTGAACTCTACACTACTATAGTCTCAGTTCACTTATCATTCTCGTCAACATTCTTAACTTCTCACTTTACTAATCAAAGTATCCCTACCTCTGGGGTACTATCACTTTACAACTCTAGCAATAAAGGGAAAACATATACGCTAGGGTAAAATCTGAATCTAACAATGTACGTATGATTCAAAAGAATCGAAATATACCTGTAACCCCGTGCGATGTCGCCTCCTGATCCTGCCCAGTAGTCACGTCATCTCTGCGGTTCGAAGGACCGCCAGAACTATAAACTCCACCCTGACCTCTACCACGGCTGGCTGACATCTGAACACCCTGCCCCGGGGGACGCACAGCTGTGGAGGAAAGGGAACCAACTACCGGCCTCATAGACTGAGCCACCTCACCGGTGCTCCTTCTAAAAGGACATACCCTCAGAATATGGCCCGGACGGCCACAATAATAACAAACACCTGTGCCATAGCGGCATTTCCCCGAATGACGCTTACCACATCTGGAACACTGAGGAATAAGTGGCCTCGACTGAGAAAATCCTCTGCTCCTCTGAGAACCTCGATCCCTGGAGCTTGGACCGGCTCCTAAATACCTCGTGGGCTCAAATCTCCCACCTGTGAGCTGCGGGGGTATGTACTGGGTAGGCTGGGACGAATATCTCACTCGCTGCTGAGGCAGCTCGTCCAAAAACTCACCGGGATAACCAACCGGTCTAGCCCTCTTACGCAGATCTCCGCGCTGGCCCTCTACCCTCTGTACACCTGTCTGTACTGGTCGAATAACCTCCTGCTGACGAAACTGCAGCACCGCTATCTTGGTCAATAACATAATGGCTTCCTTCATGACCCTAAAGTCTCCCCTTAACTGAGAAACTGGAGGCTCTGGTGCTGGGGCCTCAAAACCTGGCGAAGAAGAACTCGCCGACTGTGGAACAACATCCGGTATAACCTGGGCATAAGCCCTATCAACTCTCTGAGTCTGACTAGTAGCTCCTGCTACTCCTTTGCCCTTCAGGCGGTGTTGCCCTCGAGGCATAAGCGTAACACAACAATACGTCGGAGAGGAATTATCTTACTAACACGGCTCTAGTGGCACGATCTTAGAGTGAGAAGAATAGAAACTAACTCCTAAATGTCCCGTAGCCTCTGTTTATGGGTGTGACGCGCAACACACCGATAATCAAGACTCTACTAGACACGGTCTGTAAACATTTCGAGGACTGACTGCTCTGATACCACTCTGTCACGGCCGAACCGGGCGTGATCGTGCCCTACACAGGCACCCTTCTACCTTAACAACTAAGTACATTGCGGAAATTAATAACAACTCATTTTTTTTTAAAACCAACGTACGTGTAAGGCAAAGCCGACTAGGCTGCCATATAAAATACATAAACAAAAGACACTACACTGTACACGAGTCCAATCCCACATATGAATACAGACCTCTAAGAGTTTTACTGAAATATGACGGGACAAGGCCCCGCCGTACCCATAACTGTACAAAAGCCTGTACTGAAGGAACTATACCAAAATGATAAACTCCAGAACAGAGGGAGCTATCCAAAAACTCTGAGCAGGGTCCTACACCTGCCGATCACCAAACAGCGTACCTAAACCTGCGGCATGAACGCAGCCCCCCGAAGGAGGTCAGTACGAAGAATGTACCAAGTATGTGAGCGATGAAATCGTAATAAAATCATAACAGTCTAAACAAAACAGGAGACATGTATGATAGCCAACCTACAGTACATAACACATAAGCAGTCATATCAAGTCAGGGACGCAGGCCCTCAAAGTCATTACTCAAATATAACTATGGGTCTCACGCCCATAATATCAATCATGCCCGTGGAATCCTTCCTCACCGGCGATCCATGATGTAATAACACGATGAGATACATGAACACCCACCCCGTGTCCTAAATGCCTTGTGGTCTCATGCCCCGGAATCCCACATCGTAAAAGCATGACCATAGGGTAACACAATCAAATCCGGGGACATATATGATAATCAAATTACAACACATTGTGCCTTACTAACAATGAGAGTAAACAGTAGTATCCTTACAATATAAAATAGGAAGCTCATGATCAAACAGACCATCCGCGCGGTATCATTTAACCATCCTACTCCCGGGACTATTTCACGCATAGGCGCGTGGACCGCGTGAGGTATTCCTCGCATGGGACTATTTCACCCGCATAAGCCCGTACGGACTCGCATGAGGTATTCCTCGCATAGGCTAGACCCGCCCGCATGGGACTATTTCACCCGCATAAGTCCTTACGGACCCGCATGAGGTATTCCTCGCATCGTGGGTAGCAATTCCACGGAATCTGCAAATGCCACAAACCCGGGGAATGACCCCGAAACGACTGATATACCAATAGCACACAACCGGCTATTTCCAGCACACATAGGCAAATTCTCAATTTATCAAGCCAAAGTACTAATCAAGGCATACATAGAAAAATTCTCTTTTAACAAGTCAAAGTACTTATCAAGGCACACTTAGACAAATTCTCAATTTATCAAGCCAAAGTACTAATCAAGGCATACATAGAATAATTCTCTTTTAACAAGTCAAAGTACTTATCAAGGCACACTTAGACAAATTCTCAATTTATCAAGCCAAAGTACTAATCAAGGCATACATAGAATAATTCTCTTTTAACAAGTCAAAGTACTTATCAAGGCACACTTAGACAAATTCTCAATTTATCAAGCCAAAGTACTACGTACGTACATTCTTTTATAAAAGACTCCTTTCTATGTAAAGCCCCAAGATACTAACACCCGTAGTATCAAGGCGTGTCTATTTTTTTCAAAGTAAGTTACTACACTTTTAGAAAACTCATTTCAAAGCTTGAAATCAAGTAACTCCAAATTTTCACAATCTAGGCAACTTATGCCGATTAATCAAAATAGACAACTTTCTAACCTTCCATAAAGCCGTTATAACAAACTTCCCATAAAGCCGTTATAACCCTTTATGGTTTTAGACGTATCCATTCCTTTTATAACCAAGAGACTTATGCTTAAAAGCTAAGTATCACATACTTATTAATCAAGTTCTTAACTTTCAAAATACTTCATGTCTCTTAATGGTTAGAAAACAAGTTTTCTTCTACTTTTTAAACCTCAAGTAACTTCACCCTTAACACAAGTTACTTCTCTTAAATCATGTCATTTCTCCTCTTTTAAATCAAATAAGTAAATCACTCCTTTGACTCCCCTAAAGTCATTATAATGACCTTTAGGTTTTAGAACTAAGGCACTAGCCAAAAGATTTGGAAACCACTTCCTTTTTAAGACTACATGTACTTTAAGTAAAAATACCTTCACTTTTAAGAATCCAAACTTCATCAAGAAAATGGATTCTACAACTTACAATCTAAACATCAAAGTACACTCAAGGAAGTACATAGAACAAATTCTATTTTAGGCAATCCAAATACAACCAAGGAATGGATCATTTAAGGAGTAGAACCTACTTTCTTTATCTTAAGGAATCATGCTAGAAGAGGAGATAGTTCACATACCTTTTCGGCTAATATCCACAAGCTAAGCCGAATACGCCGTACGTAGAAGTGTCAACCTATAATGGTCACAACAAGACTATCAACTTCTAGTCTCTATGTAGAATAATACTAAGTATTTAGTCTCTAATTCTACGGAAAATCGGGCAGCACTTCCTTTGTTTCTACTCACTTTGCCACCTTTTTCAAGGCCGAATACAATAACCAACAAGCCACATTTAAGGCTCCAAACAACATCCAAACAAATGGGATTACACGTCTTACACTACGTGTAAAATTCCGCCCCACAATTCATATGAAATAGTATAATACTTCACTAGCCATTCTCGGCCAACATATAACCAATCACACTACGTCTTTTCCAATCCTTTTCCAATTTCAAGTTCTTAGGTCAACATGTTATATAGTTATAAACCACTTCAACAACTATAATTTCCTTCTTACACAACATGCGACGACTTAAACGAATAGTCAACTTGAATTGTAGTCTTAAGGCTAACATGCTAGTTTTCGGATTAGGGTTCCAATAGCCCATAAACATATCAAACTTCATACTATATAACACATGCTTGCTAAAATCCATAGCTACAACAATAAGTAAGTCTTAACTACTAAAACGACAAAATTTATACATTTCAAAGCCCTTAAAATTTCCAAGATCCAAAGTCGCGCCTTAGAACTTCTTAGCTCCTTTCCTTAAGTTCCAATCCGCTCCAAGCAATCCTTAGAGGCCTATGAAGAACCCATCTTCAAGTTCCAACTTCAAAGTTGAAGAACTCCCATAGTTTCCGCCTTGCGACTAACGTGAAAATGCGTTTTTTCCGAAATCTTTCTATTGAGATATCCTTACAACACTCTTAGGGACATTGGGTTAAAGTCTTGTGAATATTGGATCAAAACTACAAAATGTTGTCTTCCTAAGTGGCACAAAGCCGAGAGCATGTATGCTAAGCTCAAAGTTTCTCTCAATTTTTCTAAGTGTTAAAGACTTGTCTTGCACTAGTGAAGCCTATATAACACAATGAAGGGCTTGGATAACAACACTTGTTAAAATTGGAGGGAAGAGATCAAGCCAAATGGCTCTTGACTTGGTCAACAATGTCAAGCTATTAATTAGCAAGACTTTCTCATCTACACAATGGTCAAATGACCATTTTACCCCTCACCATTTCGTCCAAGACCACATGTGGGGGTGCCACGTGTCGCCCTCTCATTCGTCCATAAAATTCCGTAACCCACGTGGGCCCCACAAAATGTAAAATTTCTCGGGTGGGCCCCACGTGACCAAATCCGTAAAAATAAATTTCCATTAGGTTAAGAGTTCCATACTCTTCAAATAATGCATTTTGAGAATCCAATTCTCAACAACGAACATTTTTCCTTTCCGACGTTCGGAACATTTTCCGTCGGAAAAACAATTCTTCCTTTCGCACTAATTTCCAAGTCTTGATTCCTTACGTACATTCTCTTATACATGTCCTGGACTTACTGGGTGTAACAATTATGGTACTTGGGATGATATTGATACGCGAGGAGTGGGGTTTGCCTGTAACATGATTGAGAATCGACAAATGAGTCATAGGCTCTAGTCAGATTCGTGTGTGGAATTTCGGCTGACTAGGAGCGGTATATGAACTGTTAGTATAGGATATTTTTAAGTAAACTTGGTATTTATCTCTGATTATGTATCTTCCATCATTGTCGGCATATAATGTCTATGGGAGTACATTGTGTACTCATGCTACACTTGTTGCATTTTTTTAATACAGATTCAGTACCTTCTACCTCCGCAGTGCCACGTGGCTGAGTCAGAGTTGTGATCCTCAGTATTCAGGGTAAGGATGCTTCTTCCAGCATGTACTTGGATACTCAATATCTACTTATTGTCTTTTGTTCGTATTTGAGAGACATATTTCAGACTATGTATTTGGTTTTGGCCTGTGTGCCCATTTACTAAGACTTGTATTGTTTTGTTAGTGGTCTTTTATTCCCAGATTAGGTCACTTGGGGGTTTATTTAAATGTATCAGACTTATTATTTCATTTCATGTTATATAATGAGACAATGTTTAAAGTATATGCATTTCTTCCGCTTTTATTTATATAATATCTTACAATTATTAGGGCATGGTTCGCCTACCTGTGGGATTGTGTAGGTATCAACATGATTCAAGAAAGGGGGTCGTGGCATCACCTCAGTGTTGTGGTGGAAAATTATTTCGCATGAGCGGACTTCATCTATCCGCCAATGCAGACACGATTTTGCTGGAGCAGACGTAGCTCCTTTCATAACTCTTCACTTTGGTAAATCTTCTTCTTGAACCGTAGGAGTTACTTGACATATAAATTTCACGAGTAAAGTCATCGGAGAATGCCCAGAAAAGAGTTATAATAGAAAATCGGATGGAATGTTCATAACGACCGTATCAGACGTTACAGAGTTGTTGAGTCTCATCTATTGGTTGGTAAACTTCACTTCTTTTAGAGCTTTCGAGTCAAGTGTTTCAATTGTGTCCTATGTATATATTTAGATATTCGGTAGGTCCGGGCCTTATCCTGAGCACATGACAGTTTTGTTATTCGTAGTGCCTTGTATACTTGGTGGTCTATTTAGTAGTGATGTATGGCCTTACTGGCCTTGTTGTGGGTCTTTTAACTTGTACTACGACGTTGTATACAGATTGTGGCCTTGTCGGCCCTTCCCTTCTCTTGACTATGTTGTTATTCATATTATATTTTGGTAAGGCCTTGTCGGCCGGAGTTTCTATACGTTCAGAAATCTTACCAGAAGTGGTACACTTGGGCAAGTGAGGCACCAGGCGTGGGTAACTCCTCTCACGCTGAGGTGTGACATATATTATGGGTGTTTACAACATCACGTAAGATTTAGAGCATTTCCAAATGTGTTCAAGGATGGACGTCAATTTAGATGTGGGAGAATGTAACAATCCAAAACCCTGTTTTGAGACTTTGTACTCTATTTCATATTTTATGCCTTAGATAATTTGGTGTTACGTTTATGGACTTGGTGGGGTACTGCAGGTTGAGACCCAAAGGGCTCAAAGAGATTCTTTAATGAGATATTTTTGAAAGGCTAAAGTAAGGAACATGGTCCATTTTTTTAACGGTTATGCTATATATCAAGATGTTAGACTTTGTATAAGTTATTAAGTCATTTGTAACTTGGTTCTAGGGTTGGAATTGGCATCCAAGGGACTTAGGAGAAATTCAGCAACATTAGAACTCAATGAATGTTGCATATTTTGAAGGTGCAAGGATGTACTTCGCGGCCCTATGATGGGGTCGCGCGATCACGAAGAGGAGGAAGTATGTTCAATGCGAATATGTGTTCGCATTTGTGACCACAAAAGATAGTCTCAATCAGTCAGTCAAACCCTTTATGCGATGATGAGGTGGTTGACTGCGACCGTTAAGAGATAAGTTCTTAGGCATTGCAAACGCGATGCCAGGGTTGCGAATACGAAGAAGGCTGGTTGTGTATATATATGGTAGTTATGAATTAGTAAGCCAACAAGACATTACTGTTGATACCTTTCATATATGAAACGTTGATCATTGAAATTTTACTACTCTAAAAATATAGTTACAAATCTAATGTTAAATTTATAGCATTTTAAGAAAATACTTAACTCTTCAAAAGTCAAATTATCCAAATAAATTTATTACCGATTTCATATCAAATTATCTTGATTTACTTAAAATCATTTACTATGTTGTATTATCATGTCCCATTATGCATCTATATATACATTTCAATGCTTCTCTTCTATCTTGACAATTAGGTACTCATTCATATATTTAATTCCCAAGAAATTATTTTTTCTTCTTCATTTTTTCGTGTGTGTATCAAACATGACTGGAAAGGGTCTTAGAGAGACTAGTAGTTAAAGTGAAAGTCATAGAAAAACCGTCGAAAATAAAAGTATAGCTAGTTTGTTCCATAAAGCACAAGAATTGTCAATCCTAGGTAATATACTTATTGCCCTGGTTATTTTTAATCCCAGATAAACCATTCCTATTGTTTGGACAAATTAAAGTGAGGCTAAGGTTAGAGTCACAATAATTATTTTTGTTTCTAGTTTTTCTTTTTCTTACATCTTGTTGGCTCACTATTTTGTAACTACGACATACCACATGACTCTAAACCAGCCTCAGTTTCATTTGACCAAATAATAGGAATGGATTCCCCAAGACTAAAAATAATTAGGGCAACAGGTATATCACATAGAATTGATAATTCTTTTGCTTTTTTGGACAAACTATCTATTCTTTTATTTCCGATAGCTTTTCTCTGATTTACACTTGAATTCCTAGTATCTCTAAGCCCCTTTTCAATCATGTTGATTTAGAGGCGCGTTGGTTATTCCTTCAGATTCACCATTATGACAGAGTCTTCTACATGAGCTTCAAACATGACCATTGGGGGACATGATTGGGTGGCTCATATCTATCACATGTTGTTTTTGCAAATTAGTATACCTTGTTTTATTTTGTCACACATATTTTATTACTACATATTATTTTAATGGTATGTGAAAGTTATGTTATGTTAGTAGGAAAAATGTACTAGTGTTATTCAGTCGTCCTAGATATATGTATAATGCCTGAGGATTTATTAAATGACGTTTCATTCATACACTTATTCACATTTAAAGCTCAATTTTATTCAGTAGAATGCGAACTTTATTTCAAGTTAAAATATAAATCAATGAAATTTATTCTACATGCATTAATTTGGTAGTTTGGTATTTAATTAATATGGAAGAATAGTAAAAAATATAATTAAACATTGATGTATTGTATACTAGATTGAGAAAGGTACCTTCCATATGCATTGCTTTTATATCATACATACTCATGTCATATCTTTGATAATCTATGATCGGAAACTGTCATTGAATAACTTGGTTGGATTTTGAAGTTGAAAGGATTATTCATGCTACATGATTCTTGCTATAATATTGAACTCTATGTACATCATGATGTCTACTTGACATACTTGGTTATTAAACTGTTAGTATAACATTACTTGATATCAACTTGGTATTTATCTCTGATTATGTATCTTCAATCGTTGTCTACATAGGTACATTTTATACTCATGCTACACTTGTTGCATTCTTTTTTATGCAGATTCAGTATATTCTACCTCTGTAGGGCCACGTAGTTGACTCAGAGCTATGATCCTCAGTATTCAGGGTGAGGATGCTTCTTCCAGATGTCCTCAGATACTTAATTTATACTTATATGTCTTTTGTTTGTATTTGAGAGACATATTTCAGACTATGTATTCGGTTTTGGCCTGCGTGCCAATTTACTCAGACTTGTATTGTTTTTTTTAGTGATGTTGTATTCCCAAATTAGATCACTAGGGCTATTTATTTGGATGTATCAGACTTATCATTTCATTCCACGTTATACTATGAGACAGTGTTTAAAGTATCTGTATTTCTTCTGCTTTTATTTATATAATATCTTGCAAATATTAGGGAGTGGTTCGCCTACCAGTGAGATCATGTAGGTGCCAGCACGATTCCTGAAAGGGAGTTATGACATCACCTCAGTACCGGGGTGGAAAATTGTTTCTCATGAGCGGACTTCATATGAACGCCAGTGAAGACACGATTTCGCTGGAGCGGACGCAACTCGTTCAATAACTCTTCACTTCGGTAAATCTTCTTCCCGAACTCATAAATTCCATGAGTAAAGTTACCATCGAATTCCCGAAAAATAGTTATAATAGGAAATCGGACAGAAGGTTCAGAAGGACCAAACAGGTCATTAAAGAGTTGTTTAGTCTCATCTATTAGTTGGTAAACTTCGCTTCTTTTGGAGCTTTCGAGTCAAGTATTTTAGTTGTGTCCTATGTATATATTTAGATAATTAGTAGGTCGGGGCCATATCCCGACCATATCACAGTTTTGTTATTCGTAGAGGCTTGTAGACTTGGTCTATTTAGTAGTGATGTATGGCCTTACTGGCGTTGTTGTTGGTTTGTTAACTTGTACTATGGCCTTGTATATATATATTTTGAGTTAGTTTCTCTCATTCAACTTTAGACATCTAGATTGTATTTCCAGAGATTCTATACGTTCAGAAATCTTGTCAAAGTTGTACACTAAGGCATGTGAGGCACCAGGTGTGGGTCACTCCTCCCAGGATGTGGTATGACATATATTATAGGTGTTTACATCATCATGTAATATTTAGTGTCATTCCATATATGTTCAAGGACGGACGTCAATTTAGATGGGGGAGAATGTAACAATCCAAACCCCCATTTTGAGAATTTGTATTTTATTTCATATTTGATACCTTAGATAATTTGGTATTATGTTTATGGACTTGGTGGGGTGCTTCAGGTTGAGATCGAAGGGCTCCGGGAGTTCTTTAATGCGATCTTTTTTATAGGCTAAAGTAAGGAACTTGGTCCACTTATTTTGAATGTTTATGGTATATATCGAGATTTTAGACTTTGTATAAGTTAATAAGTAACTTATAGCTTGGTGCTAGGGTTCGAATTGGCATCCAACGGACTCGGGAGAGATTCAGAAATATTAGAACTCAATGAATGTTGCATATTTTGTTGGTGCAAGTATGTACCACGCGACCCCATGATGGAGGTTTGCACGATCATGAAGAAGAGGAAGTATGTTCAATGTGAATGGGTGTTCACATTGTGACCACGAAGGATAGTCTCAATCAGTCAGTCAAACCTTTTATGCGATGATGAGGTGGCTGACTGCGACCGTCAATGGATAAGTTCATAGGCATCGCGAACTCAATGTCAGGGTTGCGAATGCGAGAAAGGCTCATTGTTTATATATATGGTAGTTACGAATTAGTAAGCCAGCAAGACATTATTACTCTTGATACCTTTCATATATGAAACGTCAGCCACAGATCATTATGATTTTACTACTCTAAAAATATAGTTACAAATCTAATTTTGAATTTATATCATTTTAAGAAAATACTTAATTCTGCAAAATTCAAATTATCCATATAAATTTATTACCGATTTCATATCAAATTATCTTGATTCACTTAAAATTATTTACTATGTTGTATTAACAAGTCCCATTATGCATCTATATATACATTGCAATGCTTCTCTTCTATCTTGACAATTAGGTACTCATTCATATATTTAATTCCCAAAATATTATTCTTTTCTTCTTCATTTTTTCGTATGTGTATCAAACATGACTGGAAAGGGGCTTAAAGATACTAGTAGTTTAAGTGAAAGTAAAAAAAAAACCATAAAAAATAAAAGAATAGCTAGTTTGTTCAAGAAAAAACAAGAATTGTCAATCCTATGTAATATACTTATTGCCCTGGTTATTTTTAATCTCGGATAAACCATTCCTAGAACAAATTAAACTAAGGCTATGGTTAGAGTCACAATAATTATTTTTATTTCTAGTTTTTCTTTTCTTACATCTTGTTGGCTCACTATTTTGTAACTACCACATACCGCATGACTCTAAATCAGCCTCAGTTTCATTTGACCAAATAATAGGAATAGATTCTCCAAGACTAAAATAATTAGGGCAACATGTATATCACATAGGATTGACAATTCTTCTACTTTTTTAACAAACTAGCTATTCTTGTATTTTCGATGGCTTTTCTCTGATTTACACCTGAATTCCTAGTATTTCTAAGCCTCTTTTCAATTATGTTTTATTCAAAGGTGTGTTAGTAGGAAAAATGTACTAGCGTTATTAAATCGTCCTAGATATATGTATAATGCCTAAGGATTTTTAAATGACATTTCAACCAGACACTACTTCTTCACATTTAAAACTCAGTTTTATTCAGTACAATGAGTACTTTATTTCAAGTTAGAATCTAAATCAATGAAATTTATTCAGTACCAAAAAAGGTACATATGCTAGTTACACTAGAAAAGGAGCCATGCCTTCTTCCTAACAATGGTAGAGAAAAGATACAAGAAAAATAAAAAATACAAACAAAAAATTTGAATCAGTCAGATCTAATGAACAAGTTTGATATTTTATCTTTATGTCTAAACTGAAAACATTTTATTTTAGTTTTATGTTCATATCACATAAAATTCTTCAATATGGCATAAAATTCTTCTCTTATTTGAGTTTTAATGGACATACATACAAATTGATTGGTTGCTCAAACATAAAAAGTACGATCTTTAAAAATACTATACATCCTCTACATATGGTTACAGATCCTTGAAGGGGGAATACAACTGAAGCTTTGTAGAATACTTTAAGTGATCTATTATTGCCTCATTGAATTGGTGTAATTCATACCGGATCAGATTACTTATACAACACAATAGTTGCACAGACACATTAGCGAAAGGTTTTCCAGTTTAGGTAGTTACCTTTTCACATCGAACTTTATTGAGAGACAACTAAAAGCTTTGCCACATAAGTTTTACTGTGAGATTGGATATTAGGATCGAGTTAAGTGACATTTATAGCACTAGCTAATGATCAGTTAGGGTGGGTTATACTGATGCTCTATGACTTGTTGACAATGTTTGACTTTGAATGTGATAGTCATTGAAGCGATAAGCTAGTTCAACAGAGTTTGGACATAAGGATACGATGCATAGAGCATGTCGTTTGGGGATTTGCAGGGATACAAGAGTTTTCTACTAGTGTTGTAAGTTGTACTAGATAAAATGCAGATAACTTATTGAAATTAACAAAACAGCATTGGGTAAGCTCGATTGAAATAGAAACGCTTAATATCAGCTCAGTGTGGGAAAAAGTCCTTTCAAAGCATCAAAATTGAGTTGTAATGACCCGTATGGTGGTTTGACACTTTTAAAATTATAGTACCTAATAAATTATTTTTTGTGACCTTCATTTTGATTATTATAGATTGTGAGAGGGGTGGCGCGCTTTACGAGGTAAATAAAATTCATAAGTTAGAGCTTTCTTGAGTTTTGAAATTGAAAGGGTTGACTAAAAGTTCAATTTTAGTCAAACATGTTGTATTTGAGTTTCATCAATTTTTAGGTCCGAAACACCATTTATGACTTAGTCGAATCTTTGGTTCGGGTATCGAGGCATTCGGGTGCATTTTGGATACTTAGTTGGCTAATGTTGAGTTTTGATAAAGTTTGAGTGTTTTTTTGGAAAAACGTGTCTTAATGATGTCGGTAGTGTTTTGAGTGTGTGAGCTAGTTTGTATAGTCAATTATACCCAGGTAGCATATTTGGTTTATGTCCGTAAGATTCCTAGTAAGTTCGGGTGGTTGGTCGAGTTTAGGGAAAACTAGAAAAATCTGGTTTCAATGGATTCGGTTTCCTTATTCGCGTTCACGAAGAAGGTCTTGTGTTCGCGTAGAAGGCCATAGGTCCAGCGCGGGTCACACCTAGTCATCGCATTGCGATGTCACTGTCATTTTTGCAATGGTTGGATCGGGTTAGTGGTCGCGTTCGCGAAGAGCAGTCGACATAACAATTACTTAAAACCCCAAGTCTGATTTTAGACCTCATTTTCACATAATCAAACTTTAGAGCTAAGTTTTGGGAGAAATCGAAGGGGTTTTCATGATTTTTCGTTAGGGTAATGTTCTAAGCTCAAAACCTTTACTTTACTTTGATTCCTTTCATTATTTTGTGATTTGATTCATGATTTTGGTTAGAAAATCTAGTGTAGAGCCCCAAAACTGAAGGGAGTATTTCTTTTTATAAAATTCCAGTTTTACCCCACGGGTCTCGGGTTTGACTTTTTTGGTTATATTTTAGAAATCTGGCTAAATATGGGTATTGTTGGGTTCGTATGACCTTGCACAACACTAATTTGACTATGATGACCTTCAACATTTGGAGCAGGTCTTCGGTTGACTTTCTCGAACCCGAATTCTTTTATGGCAATCTGGGTACCTATAAAAATGACTATTAACATAGGTTTCATTACTGATAGAATCGGATTGTTCAAACGCACTCCGAAAAGGGAAAGTATTGGATTGAGGGTTCGTGGTGCATGCTCGACCTTCGAGGTAGTTGATGATTTACCTTTAAAGACTTTGATGGGAGGTGTGTATATATAGTATAATAGTAGTCAAGCTATGTATATGGGCCTTCGGGCATTGAAGGTGGTGATAAATCCACATATGATTGGTTTGACAATTGTTATGTGGATTATGTTAGCCATGATTGTTGCTTTATGAATCCCGATGCTAAGTGTCACGACCCAAACCAGAGGGACGCGACAGGCTCCTGGACCCTACCTGCCGGGAATCACCATTTGTACTTTTAACTTCTAATCATAATTAATTATGGACTAAGCCGAAAAAGATTATAGAAAAGCTTAGGTAAAAACTAACTTTTATATATACATACTCATACAAGACTACTATCCACATGACACCTATCTACAAGCCTTTAAGAGTAGCAAAATCAAAGGTCGGGATAGGGCCCCGCCATACCCGTATATACAAGCAAAAATTGTACCATACCAAAATTAGACCAACACTCCGAAATTAGGGGAGTGCTCAAAAATCCGTTGAATACGCAATCTACTAACATTAATCGTAGTCCTATCTACGTGAACCTGAGGGCATTAAACGCAGTGTCCCCCGACAAAAGGGACGTCAGTAAGAATGATGTACTGAGTTTTGTGGGATGCATCTCTCTTATGCTTAGCTTGGGCACTGACGACTACCCAACTTGTGGGCTAGCTTGAGCTTTTGTTACTGGCGAGCCTAAATCTTGTGCTGACTTGCCTAGCAGAGACGCACTAGATTTACATCGTCTTTACGTCGTGGGCACGCCCGCAAAACATGTACATTCAAATGATTATTATTAATACACATTTACATTTCCATCAAAAAAGAAGAATGATGTACTGAGTATATTAGGCATGAATAATAGCATAACAGAGATATAACAACAACTAAAACAGAAACAACTGACCAACAATACATGTTTCTAAGGATCATAATATATATGCCTAAATGTCATGCACAATACGGTATACATATAAATCGGCCCCATTAGGCATCTTCCTTACCATAACATTAGAATCAATTGGTATATAACCTATTAGCTTAACACGTGTAACTCTAATAAGAATTTCTAATCCACTCACTATTAACACATAACACCTCTCCCACTTGCATGCTTACTAACGGTTAGCACACGACAACTCACTTGATTGCACATGAGTGGAGTTGTTGTCACTTATTTAGACGACACGTAATTATCCCCACAATTAATAAATTACGTAATCCCAATTCACTTAAATCTTGATAATTTATAATATCTCCATATACTCAATGTCATAATTTCGTAATATTAGACTAGTCCATAATCTCCTTATGCACATCCCAAATTTATTTCCAATCCCCGTCGTCACACTTCTTACGTCCAAGATTATCTCGGAGTTTTATCCTTTTATATGCTAACCTCTTTATTAGCATACGTAAATATGACCAAAATCTTTCCAACGCTCGGGTCTATTTACACACGCCTAGCGATTTTTATACGCCTAGCGGTTCAAACTGTGACCAGAAAGTACGGGATGCTACATTTTTCCTCCTTAGAAACATTTGTCCTCGAATGTTGGAGTGATGTATCTAATCCCCGTTACGTAGCACAAAAATACAACATTTTTTTCCACGGTCGTATTACCCTTCAATTCAAGAACTGGTTTCCCTGAGAATTGAAATTTAACAATCCTTGTTCGGTAATCAACATTAGCGTAGCATGATGCTAGCCAGTCCATGCCTATAATAATAAGATCAAAATCAACCATCTTTAGTTCCACTAAATCCACTAGAGTCTGAATATTACACAATTTCGATAGATCCATCTAGCAACTACCGACTCACCAACTGGTGTAGATTCCACAAATGGATCTCTTATCACCTTAGGCAAATTTATAGGCAATAAAATGAGTGATATATGACATATTAGAGCCTGGATCTAACAATGCATACAAATCATGTGAAAAGATTGATAATATACCTCAATGACGTCAGGTGAGGACTCCTGATCATGTCGTCCCAATGTATAAGTATTGTTTTGGGCCTTACCTCTGCCTCGACTGTATGCTATCTGCTGACTCTGACCTGACGGGCGTACTGACTGTGAGTCTGTGATGAAGCCAATGCAGATTCGACTGGCTGGACTCTAACACCTTCGTTTCCTATCGGACATTATCGTATAACATGACCATGTTCACTATAAGAATAACACATATTAGTTCCTTGTCGGCATGGTCCTAGATGGGTCTTACCATACTATTGACATCGAATCAACGGTGGCCTCATCTTAATAAAATTTCCTTTATAATAAGATCATGACACTTGTGAACCCTGACCTGGTCCCGATTGAACAAACTGATCAACCCTCAACCTTGAAAACTATAATGATGCACTAGCTACCGAATAAGATGGGTGTCTATAAGGCTGTGGCCTGGGCCCCTCTAAAAACTCTCATGTCACCGACGGATCGGGCCCTCTTATGCTGGCCTTTAACCACGTTCTCGATCTTCCCGATGTTGCCCCTTACGATCTTCCCGATGTTGCCCCTTACGATCTTCCCGATGTTGCCCCTTACGATCTTCCAAGTTCTGTGCATAAGCCTGAATGCGAAAAATATCAATACTCAGATTCAAAGAAGCTATAGTACACTCGTTGACCAAGTACGACTCTATGTTGGTAACAAACCTATGTACTCGGTCACTCTTCTCCGGTACAATCGTCGAAGCATATTAGGCCAAGCTATTAAACTGTAAGCTATATTCTCAAACACTCATGCTGCCCTGCTCAAGACGTAGGAACCTATCCTTCCTGGCCCTTCGAAGTTCGACTGGAAAAAAATGATGTAAGAAGGTCTCTAAAAATTCTCTCAATCCTGCTGGTGGAGCATGAGCTCCCCTAGATTGATCCCACGTCTCATACCAAGTCACTGCGACATCCCTCAGTCTATAGGAAATAAACTTTACCGACTCAGTATTGGTAGCATCCATTACCATCAATGTATGTTGTGCCTGATCCAGAAAATTTTGCGGTTCTGCGTTCAAGTTTGATCCCGTAAATACCGGAGGATCTAGATTAATGAAATCTCAAGCTCTCATGCTAGCAACTCTATCCGTAGGACTAGGAACCTGACGTTGGGCCTGAACGGCTACCAATCGTGTCAATAGTTGTACCACACTCCGCATATCAAGATCCTCAGCTAGAGTATCGAGTAGAGGTACTGGAGGTACTGCAGCTCCACTACTCTCATTCGATGGTGGAGAACTGGGAGAATCATACGAAGGGGTTGCACCGAGGGTCTCACTCTGTCCCTCACTAACGGGTGACAATCAACTGATACCTTCGCCCATAGCGGTATTTAATTCTCTCATATTTTTGGACTTATTCCTTACAGTAGGCATTGCAGAAATAGTAAATACGAGACTGATTAGGAATGGAATACTTATAACACAACTCTACTTGCACGATTTATGAGATGAAATAATAAAAACCATCCCTAAATGTCAGGCAACCTCTTGCTTATAAGTATGATTCACAACATACCCATAAACAAGAGTCCACTAGACACTTGTACACTCCCTAGGACGGACATGCTCTAATACCAATTTTGTCACGACCCAAATTGGAGGGTCGCGATGGGCACCCGGACCCCACCTGCCGAGAATCTCCATTCATACATTTAACTTCTAGTCATAATTAATTATGGACTAAGCTGAAAAAATTATAGAAAATATTACTTAAAACTAACTTTTATATATACATACCCATACAAGACTACTATCCACATTATACCTATCTACAAGCCTCTAAGAGTAGCAATATCAAAGGTCGGGACAGGCCCCCGCCATACCTGTATATACAAGCAAAAATTATATCGTACCAAAATTAGACCAGCACTCTGAAACAAGGGGAGTGCTCCAAAAATCCGCTGAATCCGTAATCTACTAACATGGACCGTCGTCCTGTCTACGTGAACCTACGGGCATGAAACGCAACGTCCCCCGACAAAAGGGACGTCAGTACGACTGATATACTGAGTATGTTAGGCATGAATAATAACATAACTGGGATAAAACAACAACTGAAACATGAATAACTGACCAACAATACATGTTTCTAAGGATCCTAATACATATGCCTAAATGTCATGCACAATCCGATATACATATACATCGGCCCTATTGGACATCTTCCTTACCATAACAGCCTCTGTGGGCATCATTTCATATTGGCCTATGTGGGCATAATATGTTTAAAAGTTTTGCAATCCAAATGCGGTAATACATATATACTGGCCACATAAGGGCATCTTCCTGCCTAACCATCTATATATATATATATATATATATATATATATATATATATATATTATCCCTTCTTCATGCATCTTCCTTCATATTAAGCCACACAAGCTTTATCATTATCATATCACAACTGATCAGGTGGTCTGCGTATCCCGTTTCCCATCCCCAATATATAGTATTAGGTAAAAAATGAATGCAATGCAAATGAAAATGTATGAATGACAATAAAAATACCCTGAGTGACATAATCTCCTTGTAACTTCTTCTAACGCTACAATTATCAACATTTTTTTGTATGCCTCAATAAGGAGTTAGGAACCTTTTTAGACATGCTTTCAATTTAGGAATTAATAATATGAACAGTTCTTAACTACTAGCAGTCGAATAAATTATGGAACAATATCACAGTTTGCCAAAAGAAAGAAATAATTTGCTTTAACATACCTCGAACAATAACGGAACCAGCCCTTTTTACTAATTATCTACTGGAATGTTGCTTGAATAATATTTGCAAACTGTTTTTGTTTCAAGAGTATTGCTGGCCAGTTTCTCATTCAACCCCAAAGAACCAGTCTCAGCTTTTGGATATCCATTAATTGAAGCCGAATTCAAGCACTTAGAGAAAGAGAATTGGGTTTTGATTGAGACCTTTTGGAAGGAATGTTCTCTGGATTTTGCCTTTAACAAATGGAGATTTTTTTTTGTGTTGTATACTATTATTTTGTTCTTCTAAAAGAGAATGTATGGCATGTACCTAATGGTAACATAAAGGGTGTGGCAATGTCCTGGTCGTATAACAGAAAATGCTAAGGAATTAGAGTCAATTGGTATATAACCTATTAGCTTAGGACGTGTAACTCTAATAAGAATTTCCTAATCCCCTCAAAATTAACATATAACACCTCTACCACTTGCATGAATACTAACGGTTAGCACACGACACCTCACTTGATTGCACATTAGCGGAGTTGTTGTCACTTATCCAGGCAACACGTAATTATCCGCACAATTAATAAATTTCGTGATCCCAACTCACTGAAATCTTGATAACTTATAAAATTTCCATATACTCAATGTCATAATTTCGTAATATGACACTAGTCCATAATCTCCTTATGCATTCCAAATTTATTTCCAATACCCATTGTCACACTTCTTACGTCTAAGATTATCTCAGGGTTTAATCCTTTTATATGCTAACCTCTTTATTAGCATACGTAAATATGACCAATTTTTTTCCAACGCTCAGGTCTATTTACACACGCCTAGCAATTTTTATACACCTAGTGGTTCAAACCGTGACCCGAATGTACGGGATGTTACACTAGGGTTTCAAACTTTGGGATAACTTGTGATCCTGAGTTCAGAACCTTTGACCTAAATACAGCTTGGAGCCGCCGTGGAGGCCAGAGTTATTGGGTTTGACCTTTTCTTCTCTTTACTCCTAGTTTATATGTATCTTTGTATGAATTGTTGTTTTTCATCTATGTCTATGTGGAGCTAAACTTCGCATTCTAAGGTTGTGGTATAGCTATAAATATAAATATTTGAAGACTATATCTATCTTAATACAAGTTATTGGTTTTGGTTGTTTCTTTAATTCTGTGCATAATTGTTTGATTATTTGGCCAACAATTAGGTTCTATTGACTATCTAATATACATGTTTGGGAAAGATGTTAAATTAGACAAGGGTTAAAGAGAGTGTGATATGATTATCCCTACAATTGGGCTAGAATTTTTGGCTATGATAGGAATATACCTAGGTGACGCGTTCAATTAAATATTGTGAATGAATCGCGTTCTTAACAGGTAAATTCCATAGGAGTATAGCGGCAAACTATTTTGAATAGGTTAGTAGTAGTTAGGCAGAATACAGTAAGAGTTAATAATCTGGTTAATTAGCAATCGTCAATAATTTGGATTAAGGAGAAATAGTTTGATCAGTCAATAGGGTTGGTGAACCAACCGCAACCCTAGAACAATTATATCACCGCTCTTTCTTGGTTGAAGTTTATTACTTATTTTCTTTTATTTTTAAATAGTTTATATTTGAACTATCGCAAGATTTAATTGTTGTGCACCAAGTGTTTCATGTATCTATGTTGAGGAAATGTGTGTGAGACCCTTCGTTCATTGTTCCTACCGAATCCATCACAGTTAAAAATGGCCTAGCATGTGAAGAGGTCCCTGTGACTATTATGGATCATCAGGTTCACAAGTTGAGGACTAAGGAACTTTGCTCAGTGAAAGTGTTTTGGAGGAGTAAAAAATTGAGGAGGCTACATGGGAAGTTGATAAGGACATAAGGTCTAGATACCCGCACTGGTTTGAGGAGCAATCATAAATCGTATAAGTTAAATACCTTCAGCATTTATGTCATTTCCTCATGTTCATGTACTCATATCATGTCAATAAGTTTTTGAGTTAACCACATTTCTAACCATGACCCGTCATTCGAGGACGACCCCAATGGAAAAATATTGTAACACCTCTTACCTTTAAACTAGGCATTGTTCATGATTCAGGGGTTAAAAATCAAATTGGGAAATGTTGGGATGAAGAATTCATCGAAATCGGTGTTCTTCACTTTTACGCAAGGTTTTACAGACCGTCAAATAGATTATGGACCATTGAATGCACCTTAAAAAGGACCCATGAAAAGGGAAAATCGACTCACTGGAATCAATTTACGATAACTTTCACGGACCGTAAAATATTTTACAGACCATGAAAGTGTCACAATGACTGAACAATATAAATTCGTGTTTTCAGTCTTTTATGTTATTTTTCATTCTCTTAAAGCCATAGCTCAATGTTCCGCACCTATACTCATCCTCCTACACCAAGGTAAGTCTATTCCAAACAATTCTAAGTTTTTCTAACATCCACACATAGATTGTAAGTAATAAATTGTTTTTTTAATCTAGGGTTTTCCAGAAAATCCATGTTAAGGTTCAAGCTTTTGGAATTCTTCTTCAAGACACGGACTTTCCTCAAGTTTTGGAGCAATTAAGGTATGTAGGGTTCTTTCTTTAGTTCATGATGACCTTAATAACATGTACCATTATATATCATGATTATATTATAAATTCGTTAATTGTATTCTTGTTATTTCATTATGACTATCATGAACTGTTTGTAATTCATGAACACCCATAAATAGAATTACATGGGTTCCTAAATACATGTTTATGAACCAATATTATTATATTGTATAAACTTTACATGCTTTTAATACCTCTTGCAACATTATCTTATAATTGAACATGATATGTTATATCCAAAATCACGTTTACAAGTTTTGATTATGAAATTTATGGACTTACATGCTAACTATATTCATGTTCTTATTTTGTGAGTTACACAAATTACCGAAAATGTTTAATACCTGAAACTATATATGCCAACGTAGGATAACGATCGCTCCGCTATGTTAGGACTATTTATTTATG
Source organism: Przewalskia tangutica (assembly GCA_029844215.1). Lineage (NCBI taxonomy): Eukaryota > Viridiplantae > Streptophyta > Magnoliopsida > Solanales > Solanaceae > Przewalskia > Przewalskia tangutica. The sequence continues at coordinate 15,882,647 of CM056739.1, read as the reverse complement.
TTACCAATTGTGGGTTATTAGATCCATTCATGTCATGTTCATGTCTCATACCCCGATAAATTATGTGATGACTTAGCTGATCGGGAAGGAGATCAAACACCATGTTATCACTTGGTGATTTCATATCGATTATAATAAAGTTGTTCCATTGGAAATGAGTTATCATATTTTATTATATTCATGTCAGATATTACACATATTCATGCTCATGTTAAAGTTTCAGTTCAGTTTCTATTTTGTCATGTACTGTGTTTATTCATTCAGTTGCTTTGCATACGAGTATAATTCAAATATACTTATGTCCCTTCTTCCCTGGGCCAGCATCTCACGACGCAGGAACAATGTTTTAGAATGACGAATCAGTTCGCTAAGATTCTCATGTATCAGCCATTGTTAAGCCCCATCTCATTCGGGGTGCTATTATCGATTTATTTTATTTCATGTAGTAAAGGTATGCCGGAGGCCTTATTCCGCTAGAACAATTTTAGCAGTCAGACTCATATTCATCTATTTCATAGACTAGTTTAGCATGTCATGTTAGATATTTAGACTTATTATATTTTTGAATTACTTCCGCTATTATATTTTCAGATAATATATTTTCAGTGTTCAGATTTCTATGTTTCAAATGATTATTATATTATACAAAATGTTAAAGCAGATGTATGTGTAACCTTCACATTTTCCTTAATTTATCATTACCAAAATCAAACTGATATGCCCTCGAATAATGTGAGATATTTATAGCAAATACATACGTGAGTTTTAGGATATATAAATACATAAGCATACACACACTTACACTTATCCAGAATATGTGTATATTTGAATTCACCCTAATAATAAATATACACAGTATTAATTGAAAGTATATATGTCCTAGAGACAATCATTTTAGGGACAAATGTACTTGAACATATTCGTATTATTAATGAGATTAATATATTATGGCATTTGCAATTACTGAATTATTATTTAATTGTTTGTATTATTCATTAATGTGCATCCCTTCAGCTTACCTTGTCATTGATAGTGTGTGATATTAACGATAGAGTGTAGTTCTTAAAGTAGCCTCGACTGATGATCATTGAGAATGAGATATCAATGATATATTATAAGTCAACATGTGGTCTGAATCACATTTTTAGAGAATGTAGTATGTCTCACTTACTACTAGTAATGATTGCTAGTGATGGACACATGGATACTCTTAGAGGGTATTGACATACCTTGCTGATAAACTATTTGTTAGACATGTCTAGAGTATTATCAGCATGTGGAAGATAGAGGTCATTTGACTTGAGGTCAATACGCACCTGGTTTGTAGAGTAATGTACTTTGATCCTGTCGTAAGCTTAAATTACTTATAGGATAAGACATGGCTTGAATTGGGTACATTGTGATACATACTATGGTGGTAGTTGAGCCAAAAATAGGATTCATTCCTCGATTAGATAATCGAGAGAACACTCAGCTTCTCAGTGATATTAGGTCGACCAAGTTAGTAGAAAATACAAGAGATATATTTGAGATATGATCTAGTTGTCAACTAATATAGATGAGATAAAGTGTTCAAGCCATTTGGATAGACACTTGGCAAATCCTATGCTTGATCGAGTGTGTTGTGAATGAAAGTAATTTATCATCCCACATAGAGGTTGTGTTTACTAAGAGTCTTGTAAACGTACTTCATATATTGAGTCGTCATATGACGCAGTCTAAGAATTCCGTGTGAACCTTAATTTGATTAAGTGTCGATGTGTGAAGGCCTAAAGGGTCACACTAATTCGATTGTCTTTTCGGTCGAAGAGTATATTGAGAGAGTGTATCAGAATGGAATCAGTTTACCGGGTTCGATTTAGAATCGAGATATTTTAATCAATAATAAATTATGGGATAATTTCTATTTGATGGAAATTATATAATTAAGTCAAAATTAGATGTTGGACTTAATCAAAATTAAAACGTGCAGAAATATTGGAAAAATAGGGGAGGCGCCGCGGCTCAGCCTACGGCAGTTGGCCCAGTCCGACTGGCCCACTGCAACTCAGATTTGGGTCAGGTTTTAAAGCCTAATCCCAGTCTGATTTGTATCTAATCTTCCCTATATATTCAGCACTTAATTTTATAATTTAGGTTACAGATTTTTTTGGTTGAATTCTTACTAGAATCATAAACTAAACTCTTACTTTCTTAACTCAGAGATCAGGGATTAAAATACTCTCAAACCTCTGCCAAGATTTCCTGGCTTTCCTGACAGAGGAGTATACCGTAGAGAAGACTTGCACCCGAGGAAAAAATTGTGTGCGCACCTTTTAGTAGAGACTTAAGAATATCAACTGTAAGTTTGTTTCTCATGTCTTTACAGGTTTCAATTGTAACGTAATCATACCAGAGACAGAATTGTTGGGGCAAGTAAGTTAATAAAATTTTAAACTTCCGTTGTGCCTTACTTGTGTGTTTTAGACCCAACAAAACCCTACAGTGGTATCAGAGCCTAGACTGGTTCAGTGGTTACGTAACAAATTGAAAATATAATAATATGGGTTAAAAGTAAAATTGATTTTAATCTGAATTAAAACAAGGCTATTGAAATCTGACAGAATTTGACTGAGCGATTAACCTTTGAAATCACCCTAAATTATCAACTACGCTAAATCAAGGAAGTCATTCAATTTTAGCATGAACTGAGCCTTGTGCAGAAATCGGTTCATTGCGAACATGGCGCAAGGTGAAGAACGTGTAGGAATGGATGATAGTTAACATATGTGTTATTGATAATGGTGGGTTGTAGTAAAGGACCCGTAATCTGAACCCTAAATTAGATTTAGGGGTTGAACAGTTTTTAGAAAATCAGTGCGAAAACTGCTCTGAAAAGGACGTCGGTGTCGCGCCCCTACTGTAGCGGTGCGGGTCACGATAATTATCAGGGGCCGTGATTAAAACCTTCATTTAAAATTCAGAGCTTACTGGAACTGAGGTGCCGCGGCCCTATAGTGGAGCGCCGCGACCCTAATTCACAGAAACTAAAACCAAAAATTTCAGCGTGTTCAGCACCGCGGCTCCATGGTGGAGCGCCGCGATGTCCGACGTCCAGAGAGTTAAAATCTCAGTTTTTTGAAATTTAATCTATGATTATTATTACACAGTTTGTTGGTATACTATTTATGTGCTAAATGATCGTCATTTACTTTACTACGTTTTAGAGTCCGCAATCATGCTTGGGTAGGCGGGCCCAAAACTAGTTTAGAGTCCGGAATCATGCTTGGGTAGACGGCGCCCAAAACTAGTTTAGAGTCCGCAATCATGCTTGGGTAGGCGGCGCCCAAATACATGTTTTAAATGCTTTGAGTAATGTTTGAAACATGAAATAGTTGATCTTGAATATAACCCTGCATTAAAATGTTCCCCAAAATTTAATACATGTCTCATTTAAATGAACGTATCGTCCGTTATAATTGATTGTGGTGCAAAATCCTTTTCGTCGAGATGAGTATTTATTCCCCAGCATTTGCTCTAAGTCTAAGAGGACTCAGACCCTTTCATTAATGCATATAAATATTGTAATAGGTGATAAACCTTCATGAGTATTTACACCCCAGTGTTTGCTCGATGAAGGCAAATCCCACTTAGATACATAATTGCAGTCGCATAACGGGGTTGACTTGCTAGGCTGTCTTAGCGCCCCAGTGTCGGACAACCAAGAGACGCATATCGTATTGTTTAGAACATGCGATCAACCAAGAGTTGCAAATTGATTGTAATTGGTTTAGAGACCTACCAGATCATATTGTTGAAGTTATTAGCCTCAGCAAATGCGGAGACACCATGAGTCTGGATCTTGGCCCATTATGACCGTATTTGATATGAGTTCGTATTCTTTCATGGGGTAAAAGAGTATGTTAAAATAGTGGGAGCTAATTAAACTAAAGACCATGTAAATTAGTTAATGAATGTGTTCAATAGAAATTATGTTAGAATGTTAATTACAAGTCTATCATTTCTTCAGTTATAATGTCGAATCTTTCACTTAGAATGTTGGTTGAAATGAACAAGCTGGATGGATCCAATTTTCCTGACTGGTTAAGAAATTTGTGTTTGGTGTTGCGATTAGAAAAGATTGAGTATGTATTGGATACAACACTCCCTACAGTCACTGCTGAAGATTCTAAAGCGTACACCCAGTTTGACAAGGCGGCCTATCAAAAATATCTTGATGATGTTATTGAGGCACAATGTGTCATGTTATCTTCTATGAATCCGAGTTACAGAGACAACATGAAAATATGGTCCTTAACGAGATGCTAAAACACTTGAAGAGTCTCTATGACTCACAGTCTCAGATAATGGAGTTTGAACTGTTGAGAGATCTCTTTAACTGTAAGCTGAACGAATGGGGGCCAAGTGTCACAACATGTTTTGAAGATGATTGGGTTAAAAGAAAGGTTAGCTTCGATTGGAACGAAGCTGCCTGTAACAGTTTCTGTCAATATAATCTTGAATTCGCTTCCTGTTTCATTTGAGAACTTTATTGTAAATTACGACATGAATGGAACCAAAGAGAATATCTCAGAGCTTCATAATATGTTGAATACCTTCAGATCGTCCATCTCTAAAGATAAAGTTGTGCTCATGGTGGACTCATCTAGCAAGTTCAAGCCTAAGGATAAGAATGTGCATAAGCAGAAGGGTAAGGCGGTTGCCACTACACCCACAACTGTGAAACCTCGAAGAGTTGTTCAAAAGAAGGCCAAGGTAGTTGCTGATGTTTGCCTCAATTGCAAGAGAAAGGGGCATTGGAAGAAGGAATGTACAGCCCCGGGGGAGACAAAGCACAAGGTGCTTCTGGCCCTGCTGGACAATGTATGTTTGTTATTGAAATAAATATGTCTATAACTAATTCTCACTATTGGGTATTAGATACCGTTTGTGGTTCACACATTTGTAACAATGTGCAGGGGCTAATTGACATCAGAAAGGCTGGACCTTGGGAAGTAGATCTACGCGTTGGAAACAGAGCAAGAGTTGATGCTGAACGCGTGGGGACTTATAGACTAGATTTACCTTCAGGCTTTTGTTTAGAACTCAATAATTGTTATTTTGTTCTGTGGTTAACGAGGAATATTGTTATTGTCCCTATGTTAGACATTGATGGTTTTTCCTCATTTATTATCAATGGAAGTTATATATTATCTTATAATGGTTTTATTTGTGGAAATGCACCACTTATGAATGGATTGTATGTTTTAAACTGTAGCCATGAAATTTTGAATATTCAAAATAAACCAGCTAAAATAAGTAATTCAAGAAATCCCACCTACTTATGGCACTGCAGACTTGGTCACATTAATGAATCAAGGATAACAAGATTGAGGAAATTACATTACCTAGAACCATTTGACTTAGAGTCATATGGTAATTGTGAATCTTGCTTAAGAGGAAAGATGACAACTAAATCACTTTTTGGGAAAGGTATACGTGCCAAAGAGGTGCTTGAGTTAGTCCATACCGATGTATGTGGGTCGTTTTCAACTCAACCTAAGGGAGGCTTTATTTATTTCATCACTTTTACAGACGATTTCTCAAGGTTTGGGCATGTGTATCTTATGAAACATAAGTCTGAAGCTTCTGAGAAATTCATGGAGTACAAGTCAGAAGTAGAGAAGCAACTTGAAACAAGTATTAAGACTCTTCGATCAGATCGATGAGGTGAATACTTAAGTAAATAATTTCTAGATTACTTGAAACTTCGTGGAGTTTAATCACAATGGACACCTCCCAGAATGCCACAAATGAATGGTGTTGCTGAGAGGAGAAATTATACCTTATTAGATATGGTTAGATCCATGATGAGCTTCTCAGCTCTACCAACATACCTATGAGGATATGCATTACAAAGCTCAATCTATATTTTGAATAGAGTTCCTTCAAAGTCCGTAGAGAAAACTCCATATGAGATATGGAACGGCAAGAAGCCAGCACATAGACAAATGCCACCCTAGGGGTGCCCTGCATATGTACAGAAATTGTTAACTGACAAATTGGAATCTAAAAGTGAGAAGTATTATTTTGTGGGGCATCCTAAGGAAACAAGGATATTACTTCTATCTTCCTGGCGAACATAAGATTATTGTTTCCACAAATGCAGCTTTCCTTGAAGAAGACTATGTCTACAACGAACATAGTTACAACAAGATAGAACTTGAAGAAATTCAAGAAGTGAAAAATAATATACAGGATGAACCCTTGTCAAATTACTTAGGCAAGGATTCAGTGGGAGTATTTGATGATGATTGGGTACTTAGAGTACGCCCTTCAGCCAGTGGGAGTGATGTGAGCGATAATGCAAGACTCTCATATACAACCAATGGAAGATAACACAATGGTTATCCATCATCCTATTCAAATGATATTCCTGAAAGTTCTCGAGGTGCTGGATTTTCCAACACACAAACACCTTCTCACAATCAAAATACAACAAACACTGAAACACAGAATATTCAACTCCGTAGGACCACTAGGACTCATCGTGCACCTAAAAGACTTAACCTCCTTATTGAAACACATAATGAGATAGATATTCCTGATGATGATAAGCCTACTACAACGAAGCAATGTTAGACATTGATTCAAAGATATGGCAAGAAGCCATGAAATACGAAATGGAATCGATGTACATAAATCAAGTATTGAACTTGGTTTATTTGTCAACAGGGGTTAGACATATGGGATGCAAATGGGTCTTCAAGAAGAATATTGATGCATATGGCAAGGTACAAACTTATAAAGAAAGATTAGTGGCTAAAGGTTATAATCAACGGCCTGGGGTCGATTATGATAAAACCTTCTCACATGTTACGAAGATTAAGTCCATTCAGATTTTGCTTGCAATAGCTGCATACTATGATTATGATATTTGGAAAATGGATGTTAAAGCTGTCTTCCTCAATGGTAATCTAATTGAGGAGGTGTATATGATACAACTAGAGGGTTTTACATCCAAGACTCAACCCAAAGCAGTATGCAAGCTATAGAAGTCCATTTATGGACTTAAGCAAGCCTCAATGAGTTGGAATATTTGCTTCGATAAAGCAGTCAAATCGTTTGACTTTGTTAGAAGCAAAGAAGACCCATGCTGTTATAGTAAATGCACAGATGAGAGTACTGTCTTCATTTTCATATATGTAGATGACATATTGATAATGGGAGATAATAAGACTCCTATGAAGTCAGTCAAGGAATGGTTATCCAGCACCTTCATGATGAATGATTTGGGTGAAGCCTGGACCTAATAAATTGTTGGGGCTGTCACAGTCCGTATACATAGACAAGGTGCTAAAACGTTTCTCTATGGAGAATTCCAAGAAAAGAAATCTTCATATAGGTCAAGGCATCAAGTTATCAAAGAAGGATAGTCGTTCTACTGTTGTAGAACTTGAACGCATGAAGCGGATCCCATATGCTTCAGCTATAGGTTGAATCATATATGACATGACCTGTACAAGGCCAGATGTGGCCTATGCACTTAGTATGACTTGTAAATTCCAGCAGAATCCCGGGGAAGAACACTGGAAAGCAGTCAATAGTATTCTTAAGTATCTTATATGAAATAAAGAATATTTCTTGATCTATGGTGGACAATAAAAGCTAGTAGTTACTGGGTACACTAATGTTAGCATCATGTCTGTCTTGATGACTTCAAATCTCAATCTGGATATTCCTTCATTTTAAATGGTGGAATAGTCAGTTGGAAAAATTCCAAACAAGCTACAACTGTTGATTCAACTACTGAAGCCGAGTACATTGCTGGTAAGGAAACTATCACGATATCTGAGTTCTTAAAAGAAATAAGGGTTGTTCCAAGTGCCACTTGTCCAATAACGATTTATTGTAACAGCACTGGTGCGATTGCGCAAGCTAAGGAACCAAGATCAACGAACAAAAATAAGCATATACCAAGGAAATACCACATACTTAGAGATATGGGGGAGACTGAAGAAATAAAGTTAGACTATGTTCCCACAGATGAAAATCTAGCAGACCCTTTTACTAAACCATTAAGCTTAGCCAAGCATAATGGTCGTTTAGAAAACATGGGCATTAGATACGTTGGAGATTGGCTCTAGGCCAAATGGAAGATTGAAAGTATATAAGTCCTATAGAAAATCATTTAAGGGACAGATGTACTTGAACACATTCGTATTATTAATGAGATTAATATATTTATAGCATTTGCAATTACTGAATTATTATTTGATTGTTTGTATTATTCATTAATGTGGATCCATTGAGCTTACGTTATCATTGATAGTGTGGGATATTAATGATAGAGTGTAGTTCTTAAAGTAGTCTCGACTGATGATCATTGAAAATGGGATATCAATGATATATTATAAGTCGACATGTGGTATGCATCACATTCTTAGAGAATGTAGTATGTATCACTTACTACTAGTAATGATTGCTAGTGATGGACACCTGGATACTCTTAGAGGGTATTGGCATACCCTGCTGATAAACTATTTGTTATACATGTCTAGAGTATTATCAGCATGTGTGAGATAGAGGTCATTTGACTTGAGGTCAATACGCACCTGGTTTGTAGAGTAATGTACTTTGATCCTGTCGTAATATTAAATTTCTTATAGGATAAGACATGGCTTGAATTGGGTACATTACGATACATACTAAGGTGGTAGTTGAGCCAAGAATAGGATTCATTCCTCGATTAGATAATCGAGAGAACACTCAGCTTCTCAGTGATATTAGGTCGACCAAGTCATCGGTCAATGCAAGAGACATATTTGAGATATGATCTAGTTGTCGACTAATATAGATGAGATAAAGTGTTCAAGCCATTTGGATAGACACTTGACAAATCCTAAGCTTGATCGAGTGTGCTGCGAATGAAAGTAATTTATCATCCCACATAGAGGTTGTGTTTACTAAGAGTCTTGTAAACGTACTTCACATATTGAGTTCGTCATTTGACGCAGTCTAGGAGTTCTGTGTGAACATTAATTTGATTAAGTGTCGATGTGTGAAAGCCTAAAGGGTCACACTAAGTCGATTGTCTTTTCGGTCTAAGGGTATATTGAGAGAGTATAAAATATTCGATTTATAATCGAGATATTTTAATCAATAATAATTTATGGGATAATTTTTATTTGATGGAAATTATTTAATTAAGTCAAAATTATATTTTGGATTTAATCAAAATTAAAACGTGCAGAAATATTGGAATAACAAGGGAGGCACCGCGACACTGGTATGGTAGTGGGCCCAGTCTGACTGGCCCACTGCAACTCAGATTTTGGTCAGGTTTTTAAGTCTAATCTCAGTCTGATTTGTATCTAAACTTCCCTATATATTCAACACTTAATTTCATAATTTAGTACAAAATTTGTTGGTTGAATTCTTACTAGAATCATAAACTAAACTCTTACTTTCTTAACCTAGTGTTCAGAGATTAAAATACTCTCAAACCTCTGCCAAGATTTCCTGGCTTTCCTGACAGAGGAGTATACCGTAGCGAAGGATTGCACCCGAGGAGACAATCATGTGCGCACCATTTAGTAAAGATTTAAGAATATCAACTGTAAGTTTGTTTCTCATGTCTTTACATGTTTCAATTGTAATGTAATCATACCATAGACGAAATTGTTGGGGCAAGTAAGTTAATAAAATTTTAAACTTCCGTTGTGCCTTACTTGTGTGTTTTAGACCCAACAAAACCCTACATTATTTTCATGATTTCAAGAATACTTTTCAAATATTAATGTAAGGCTAATTCATAACTAACTATCTTGAAAATAATCTTCCACATATTTTATACATGCTACGAAACCTTATCTCAACTAATTAATTTTATGATACACAAATGAAATATACTTTGAGATCATCAAATAATAAATATGTACTCTAACAATTATAAACTAGATTTCATAAATCCTAAAGGTAGAAAATTAAAAGATGAGTAAAGAAAATAAAACCCGTACTTATGCTCCTTCCAATGTCTTCAAACATTGGCCAGAATAAGGCAATTGACCCCGAAAAGTCGTGCTATTTGACTTATATAAATGACAACTCTTCGTTGTCAATGCATTGTGGATCTCTTTCGGTGATTTCTAAGATTCATGTCATGTCATGATGCCATCTTAGCCAATTGTTGGCCACAAAAAAAAACCACCATTATTTATGAAAACTTCATATGCCAGGAGAAATGCTTTGGCAACATTATAAAACTGAAACAAGCCATGTGATGTATTTTCGATGCGATCACCAACGTTCAAACACAAAATTTTGCACAAACAAGTGTCTAATATGTTACGAATTTTCTCAATCAACCGTTAAAACCAGAAAAGAGAATTTCTTTACGAGCCTATTTCCTTAATCAAATTTAATAAATGGTGAATTTTTTATATCTTCAAACCAAATATTATTTTTCACAAACAAATTTAATAAATGATGGAAATTTACTAATGTGGAATTAAGTTTACCCCATTATTTATGACTCGAACAATTGAGGCCTTGCACGTTGAAAGCGTCGTTTCCACACACGTGCACTCGTAATGTCATGTATCGTAAATTTTATTAGTGAAAGAGATATTGGTACGTGAGTAAACGTTTTAACATAAAATGACGGACGATCATTGGTTAAATGACGTGTGTTCCACGTTGGTAAATGAAGGAGGAAGTGTACGAAGTGTAAATGTCAAAACGGGTCGGAAAAGGGCTGCGGAGTCGTAGAGCCACAACTCCACTGCCACAAGGTCCGCAGTGCCCAAGGACCAGAGCCGCGACGTTTGGTTGTGTTCCAGCTACTGGAGCCGCTGCGCCTCCGAGACCTAGTCGCGGTGCTTTCGAGGTAGTAGTTGCGATGGAATTCCAGCCGTTAGGCTGATTTTGGAGACGTTGTGAGACATTAAAATGTCAATTTTTCCTACATAAATTAGTCATTACTTGGCTTCATTACTTGGTGGATTGAATGACCATTACATGACATTTAAATTACCATTATTTGGGCTCTTGAAGAGGTCCATTTTACACTACTATAAATTGATGTCTTTGACTCAATTGTTCAACAATTCACACCTGTATAATTCAGATTTTCTGAATTCTTCCTCTTTAAGCAGTCTTTTAAACACTCAAGGTTCTTCTTTTAGTAAACAATTGAGTTTTCTTTGCTCATTTGTTTGATGTTGTTTTATCTTGGAAGACAGTTTCCCATTGACGTAAAATGATTTATACGGGACAATATTGTCTTAAGGACATAGTGAATATCACTCAACTCAGCACAATTGTAATGCTACCAGATTTAGTGTTTCTTAATTTTAGATTAAAAGGAAACAAAGAGCGTTCAACGATCGGCATAAAGATCCAAGACTGATTCAACAACGAAGACCAAGATCACAAAAGTTCGTGGTTGCCTCAACTCTTGTTAGGATTCAAGGTTGTTAATATTGTAATCCATATAGTTCACCCTTTCGAAGCACTTGTAATAGTTTGTTACTATTTACGTACATCCACCATTGTACTCAGAATCTTAAGACAATAATTGTATTAGTGCTTGAAAGATATTTTCCAGCAGATATGATCTCAGATCTGGCTGTGGTTTTGTTGTAGTAACCAGTTCTGTTGACAGTTATGTTAACAGTTCAAACACTGTCTCTGTCAACAAATATAGTCCTAGTTTTAGGTCTCTCTTTAACAATAGTTACAAATCTATTTTTGTCAAAGGAGGGATCTCTGGATCTGATGATGAGCTTCAAGTTACTGCTGATAGTCATGTTGGTACGACTAAGGATCAAGGAAGAGTTTCGGTCACCATTCCTATGAGTGGTGGAAACAAGAGGCCATGAGAGGTTGAGGATGTCAACTGGGACAAGAGGAGAAGGCTGAAGATGTTGTTCTACTATCTAGCAGAAGGCCTACATCTGTCCCAGACAAAGGATCCGAACCATGGTAAGGAGGACTTGGACACATGACTGACGTAGGCCAGAATCCATAAGTTCCAAGTTAAATTTCTTCCTTTTCAATAATGAGATTAAAGGGCTTGAAGTTAAGTTAGGAATATGAAAAAGGTTTTCCTGAAAAATTATATTCCTTATGCTTTAAAATCAGAAGTTTAATCTCACTTTTCTTCTCGTTTAACGATTAGACTATTATTAATAATAGCTTAAAATTTATGGTCTTCGATTGTAATAAAATTGATTATGGACAATCTTAAGTAAGCGCCAGAAATGTCCCTGGGCACTAATCACAAGGGAACGGGACTAGAGGACTAAAGAAAAGGACTAGAGGACTAAAGACAAACATGTCACCGTTTCTGACAGAAGATCCTTCATTTGATAGGATGATATTGGACACTCAGTTATACAAAGCCTACGTGCGACTAGAGTGGGCCAGAGTTTCCAGATCATAAATGATCTGAAGGCCAAAAGAAAGGCAGAAAAGAAATTGGACACTCAGTCTACCAAGACAACTGGAGTGGGCCAGAGTATCTAGATCATATATGATCCGGTTACGCCCTAACCACGGGCAAGATGTTGTTCATGTGAAGCAACTCCACCTCCAAAGTAGAAGGAAGAGGTTGTCCTCAAAGGACTTTAGGGAATGAGATCACTCTAAAAGAGGCGATACATGTCCCAAACTTAGTTTCAAGGATGTTGTGGGTCAAGATAGTTTGAGTCTAGTAAAACAGTTCTATAATAACTAAGAGTGGTACAATAAGACTGTAGCCAAATAGATGATATATTTATAACCTGTGTATCTATATCATCAGAGATTAAGACACATTAAATAAAAAGTCATTCAAAAGCTAACTAAGTTGAGATTGTTGCCATTTGTCGACATAAACCCTTAAAATGAGTGTGAGGTAGGCAAATAGGCATAATAAACTTTCCATTCCATCAAAATAATAGCGAAAGAAACACTACTCATCTATAACTTAGTCACGCCTACGTGGGTGATTTGAAGCTTGTACAAATAGAGGGGGGAGACAAGTACGTTAAAAACTTCATTTATGATGGTACAACATATTACACCCTTTGTTGAAGAACAAAGATGAATCTGTTGAAGCGGATAAGCGCTACAAAGCAAAAGTTAATAATCAACTAAGCCTACGGAATGAGGAATTCATAGTGATAGAGGGGGAGAATGTGAATCATCGTTTTCATCTTAGTCTAACAGTGTTAGCCAAGCGCAAAGCCGTGCGCCCAAAATAAGTGGGCCAAAGTTATCCTTACCGCTAATGCGATTATCAATAGAATTCCGCATAAGAATAAGGATAACCCTCCATGCAAAACATGGAACAGATCTCATCTACAAGTGTTGTGATATGGGGAAGTGTGGCAAGGGTTGAAATACCTAAGCCAAAGAAGGTCAAGATTGGACCTTAGCCTGTAGATTGTATATACACTGGATCTGCAAAGAACAGTAGTGCTTATCGCATCTTGGGGCCAAAGATACTGAATTTTTTAAAGATAACTCTCCTTAAAAAGGAGAAAGTAGAAATTGCTTGGGGTTAAGAAGAACCCGCGAGTGCCTGATTGTACGGAACTAGACGTTTTAGATCTATAGGACTCAGAAGTTGCTGTCTATCCGAAACTTAATGTTCGAGAGCTACAGAACTCAGGGATTCTAGATGTTAAACCGAAATGGAGCAAAGAGGGGTCAAAGACTTGCTACAGGCCTTCTAGCTTATATGGTTAAGATTAAACCATAGACAATTGACAAAGAATTTGTCAACTTCAGAAGCACTGCTTTGGAAAGAATCTACAAAGAGAGAAATATACTCCATCAGATAAAACCATACTTGTGTGATTGTTGATCTTCCTCTGGGAAAATAACCTTTGGGTTGTAAAAGTGGATACTCAAATTGAGTACAAAGTAGATGGATCTACTGACGAGTATAATGCCTTGGCTACTTGGACATGTGCTCCTCTATAAATAGCTTAACATACACGGTCACCACAGTTTTGCGTGAAGTTAGAAAGCCAATAGTTGGAAAAAGTTCGAAAGTTGAAGAAGAAAAGTAATATGGAACAACCCGAAGGGTATGTGATTCCAAGGAAGATAAGAAAATTTGTCCACTTGTCAAATCTCTGTGCGGGCTAAAATAGGCCCCAAAGCAATGGTACAAAAACTTTGATAGTACTCTACTATCGAATGATTTCTCCATTAATGAGTATGACAAATGTGTTTACATGAAAGCTAATTCTGACTCGTTCGTCATGATGTGACTTTACGTAGACAACATATTGATCACCGGTAAAAGTCCTAGGTTGATAATAGAGACTAAGAGTATGTTGCAACAATGTTTTAATATGAATGATATGGGTATTGCAGATGACATCTTAGGAATTGGAATTTCTAAGACATCTAACGGATTGGTTTAGATCCAAACTCATTTGTGAGGTGTATGATAGTCTCGTTGAAAGGTACCAATTGATATGGATTATAGAAATGATTGGAATCATGGTGCACCCATATACCAGGAGCGATATGCACATGTCACATGTAGTTCAATGTATTTTACACACTACAAATGACCTAGTATCGATTCACAAAGTAGATCAGTTGAACTAAGGTTCACTCGTGATTCTGGAAATGATCAATAGAAGGCATTAAATCAGATATGATGATATCTTAAATATTCTTTTATCTACAAATTATGGTATTCTGGATGTCCAACGGATCTAGGAGAACACAATGATGCAAACTAAACATCATACTTGAAGAATACCAAAGCCACACGTGGATATGTATGGTGTGTCTTTAAAAATCCTCTAAGCAAACTTGCATCGACCGATACATGATGGAATCAGAGTTTATCGCTTTGTACAAAGCATGATGAAAATTTGAGTAACTTCACGACCTCTTAGAGGATGTCCCTTATTGGGAGTAACTCATGCCTGCGTCAGTTATACACTGTAAGGGCACGGATGGTGGTGTATGAACATATCTGTCGACATAAGACCGTATGGTAGTTGATATTTATGGTGACACTTCCTTGATTACTAATCAAAGGATATAGCGGACCATTTAACTAAAGGGATACCTGAAGATCAAGAGGGTTAGGCGCTTTGGATAGTTTAGTGGTTCTACTTCTCGTGGTTATGGAAATCACGGGAGATATCAGCAGTCGCATCCTACTCAATTAGTTTAGGCAACTCTTTAGATTACCGATGATGGGACTTAGTCTTTGAGGGGTTCTCAGTTCTTCAGATTATCGATGATTGGACATAGTCTTCAAGGGGTTGTTAGTCTAGATATTCATACTATGGTAGTTTGGGTTCTTCTATGTCCATTCAGCAGCCCTCAATGGCAGGACTTGTTATAAGTTTGAGAGGTTGGACACTTTATGAGAGATTGCCCCAGATAGTGTTTAGGTGCCTCTCTTGTACCTAGGACCCCAACATAGACATCTGGAGGTAGTAGTTAAACTAGCTGGGGAGGATCTTAGTCGGGCCATGGTGGCCATCAGTATGGTCATAGTGGATCTCATTTAAGGAGAGATGTAGTTCATTCAGACTGAGGTGGTCAGTAGGGTACTCGGTCTCAGGTAGGACACACTCATTGCTATGCACTCCTATTTGTATGTCTACACTAGTCGGTGATTTTGTGATGGTAGATAGAGTATATCATATATGTGTAAGTTACCTTTATGGGTTATGACACTTGCGTAGATCTGATTATCTTAGATATGGTAGATTTTAATGTTATATTGGGTATGGATTGTCTATCACTATATTATGCAATTTTGGATTGTTATTCCATGACGATCATGCTAGCTATGCCTAGTATTCTGAGGTTAGTTTGCTAGCTATGCAATTTTGGATTGTTATTCCATGACTATCAGCACTAACAATTTTGGATTTGTTAGTGCTCTTGTATTCCCATATTAGATCACTTAGGGGTATTTATTTGAATGTATCAGACTTATCATTTTGTTCCACGTTATATTATGAGACAGTGTTTAAAGTATCCGCTTTTATTTATATAATATCTTGCAAATATTAGGGAGTGGTTCGTCTACCGGTGTGATTATGTAGGTTCCAGCATGATTCCTGAATGGAGATCATGACATCACCTCAGTACTGGGGTGGAAAATTATTTCACATGAGCGAAATGTATCTGTCCGCTAGTGTAGACATGATTTCACTGGAGCGGAAGCAGATCCTTCAGTAACTCTTCACTTCGGTAAATCTTCTTCCCGAACCGTAGAAGTTACTTGACTCATAAAATCCATGGGGGTACATTGTGTACGCATGCTACACTTGTTGCATTCTTTTTGGATACAAATTCAACATCGTCCACCTCTATAGGGCCAGGTGGATGAGTCATAGTTGTGATCTTTGATATTCAGGGTGAGGATAATTCTTCCAGCATGCCCTTGGATACTCTATCTCTAGTTATTGTCTTTTTTTCATATTTGAGCGACATAGTTTAGACTATGTATTCGGATTTGGCCTGCGTGCCCATTTACTCATACTTGTATTATTTTGTTAGTGCTCTTGTGTGCCCAAACTAAATCACTTGGGGGTATTTATTTACATGTATCAAATTTATCATTTCATTCCATGTTATATTATTAGATAGTGTTTAAAGTATCTGCATTTGTTCCTTTTTTATTTATATCATCTCTTGCAAATGTTTGAGAGTAATTGCCCTACCAAAGGGATTATGTAGGTGCCCCATGATTCCTGATAGGAGGTCATGATAAAGTTAGTATCATAGCCCTAGGTTAAACAATCCTAAATATAAGAGCAATTTCTAGTAGAGTCTTGTGGATCAGTGCAGACACGTCCGTACTTATCTTCGGGAGTCTATGAAACATTTAAGAAACTTCTCATTCTTCATTCCTTTCATGCTAAGTTGAATCAAATTGGTATCTGACCTTCATTTCTATTCTCTTATAGATGGTGAGGACTCATGTCAATGCGGCGGAAAGGAGGCACCAGTACAAGCATCGGCATCGGTAGTGCATAGTCATGGTAGAGGGCATGCTCGGGGCTGGGGTAGTGCCAGAGCAGCAGCACCAGTCTGAGGCAGAGCACAGAGAGAAAATATTGGTCATACTAGATATGTGTCCCAGAGCTAGTTATTAAGCCTCAATATGATATGCTAAAGGAAGAGATGGGGCCAGCCCACGATCAGCCTGGATTTATTACTACTCCGGTTCTACAGGACACACTAGTCAGGTTATTGAGTGTTATTGATGGTTTTACTCAGACATGTATACATCCTACTACTCTAGGTCGTTCTCAGACCCATGTGGGGGTGGGGCAGACTCATACCCCTAAGTTTCACACTCCTAGGGTTTAGCCAGCAGTGATGTTAACGCCATGTATTAATGAGGCTTATGCTCCAGAGTTTGGTCCATGGCCTATTAAAGGGATAACTATGACCCACGATGAGCGAAAGATTTGAGAAAACTTTTCAAACATGAAGCCTCAGATATTTTATGGACAATCTAAATAGGATGTATATGAGTTCATTATGAGCAACCGTGAGAGGTTGCATACTCTTGGTATTGTTGAGTCACATAGAGTTAGTTCATGGCTTTTGAGCTATTAGGGGATGTTAAATAGTGGTGGAGCGTGTATGTTTATTTTTTTCCTGTGGGGATGCCTTCATTATCTTGGGTTAGGTTCGACAGAGTGTTCCTTGAGAAGTATGACTTTGATCTTGAGTCTGAGCAGGCTCGATGAGTTTTAAAATATTTAGCAAAAGATTTTTACAGTTACACGGTATGAGACTCGTTTCTACACCTTATTGCACTATGCAGCGCCATTACTTACTACTAAGGCAGAACGGGTGAGATGTTTTGTCAGGGGGTAGACTATTTGTTATACCCCGTAGTTCTAGCCATACGTGTGAGAGCGTGCGAAAGGGAGTAAGACTTAAAAAATTTCGAAAGATAAGTTGACGGATTGTTCGGACGGGTTTTAGTCAACTTTGAGGCGGGTTATGACCCGGTTCATTGAGAGTTCCTAAGTATTTCAAAGGCCTAGTGCGTAGTTCATTGAGTCTAGTTTCCAACGCAACCGACTGTTCGTCGATAGGATATCGGAGTAGGAAGTTATGGGAGTTACAAGTTCAGTCTTGTGACGGGAAATGCGTTTGAGACGATGGCAGCGGGCCGCGGCGCGGATGCGAGGCAGCGCGGATATTCTAAGTCGCTGAGTTGCAGCGCCCATGGCCGAAGCAGCGTGGGCGGAATGGCTGAGAGCGGCAAAAGTTTCAGCGCTTGGCCTGGTGTAGGAGCGGCGTCGAGGCGGGTTCTGCGAAGTTAAGTGGAAAATTCTGCACTGTTTTGTTTTAAAAGAGGTCATGGGTGGGTAACAAGTGTCCCCCCCCCCCCCCCCCATCTGATTTTGCATGTCTCTTATATTGACCAAGTCTTGAAGACTTGGTCATCTTTCAAATCTCTCTCTCTCTCTCTAGAAAAAGCTCCCACTTCTCTCTAAAATTCCAAGAGAAATTCAAGCCTAAGAAAAATCTGAAAAGTTAAGGACAAGAAGGAAGCTTGTGGCTAGCTTGTAGGAGTTGTTGTGGTGGTGTTCTTGGAAAAGAGGCTAGCAAAATTGTTGGAATAGTTTTGGCTAAGGCTCTAAAGGTAACATTCTTCTCTTGTGATTAGTTATTAATGTTGCATGTGAAGAAGATGGAACTTGTAGTAGTAAATAATGCTCTTAGAGTCATTGCATGTAAGAAATGTGGTTTGGATATGAAAAAATTGGTTAAGAAGATATTTTGAGCATGTTGTAGCCTACAAACTACTTTAGAATTGTTAAGTGAATTGTTGTACCTTATGGGGCAGAATTTTACACACCCAAGTTTATGTGTGTAATCCCCTTTGAAATGTTTGGATTGTTGGGCCTAAGATGTGGCGTTTGGATGTTAAATTCGGCCTTGAAAAAGGTAGAAAAGTATGTAGAAACAAAGGAAATGCTGCCCAATTTTTCCGTAGAAATTAGTAACCTTGAACTTGGATTATTCTACATTGAAATTAGAGGTTAATGAACGTATCATGGTTATTTTAGGTTGACATATTACTTGCAGTAGTTTGGGCTTAGCAAGTGGATTGACCAAAGAGGTATGTGAAGCTTTCCTATCTCTTGAGCATGAGTAGTTGTATCTATGTAGTACGGTAGATGTACAAGATTTGGTATTCTTACTTGTTTTTAAGTATATAAAGACTTATTTCGTTTTAAGAAGTATAAGTCCCTTGGTTAAGGGAAAAGTATGATTTTACTAAAGTATAGGGTTAATATAACAACTTTATGGGAAGTTGGTTTGTTAGCTTTATGAAAGGATAATAAGAAGAGAATTACTCTAAGTAAGATAAGTAAGGACAAATGACATGATTTGTGAAAGGCAAATTGATTTTAAGGCATCAATTGCCCAAAGGTTTTATATGAAAAAGAGTCATTTTTAAAGAATATAAGTATGTGGTACTTTGGGTTAAATTCCCGGATTTTCTTTTATTAAATATGTTAGTGCCTTGAGTAAACCAAAATGAGAGGGTATATGAACAAGACTAATATGAAGTATGAGCTTTCTTAACTTATTTATGATTATGATATGATGACCGATTGAGCTAGGGTAAGAGTATATCTGAGGGGCAATCCCCAAGATCGTTATACCACCTTCTCCAGGGTAAGAGTATGAATGAGGGGTAAGCCCCAAGATCGTCATACCACCTTCTCCAGTGTAAGAATATATCTGAGGGGCAAGCCCCAAGATCGTTATACCATCTGCTCCAGTGTAAGAGTATATCTGAGGGGTAAATCCCCAAGATCGTTATATCATCTGCTTCAGGGTAAGAGTATATCTGAGGGGTAAATCCCCAAAATCGTTATACCATCTGTTCCGTGGATTTGCTACCCACGATGCGAGGAATATCTCATGCGAGTCCTATGGGCTTATGCGGGTGAAATAGTCTCATGCGGGCGGGTACAGCCTATGCGAGGAATACCTCATGCGGGTCAACAGGACCTATGCGGGTGAAATAGTCCCAGGAGTAGGATTGCTTATTGATACTACAGGCGAGGTATCCTGTTTTGATCACAAGCCTCCTATTTTATGCAGTAAAGTATATACTTGTTACTCTCATTGTTAGTAAGGCACGATTATCTTGTATTTTGATTTTAAATCCATGACTCGGCTTATTTTTGGACTTATGATATCATTATTACTGTATTTCTGATTTTACATACTTGGTACATATTGTGTCGCGACCCTTCCCGGGGTGCGTTCATCTGCGTAGGTAAGGGTAGCGGTGGTGGATCCTCGTTCTTAGGATCACTGTTCCGGTGTCAGAAGCTCCATTCCTCCGGAAGCTTGTTTTGTTGGTACGGTTTTTCCCTGATGTTATAGACATTGTGTATATTCAGGGGTATGGCGGGGCCCTGTCCCGTCACAGTTGTTATCATTAGAGGTATGTGGTCACGTATGTGTTTTGGGCCGTAAGAGCAAGTTGTACTACTATACTTGTGATTAAGTATGTTTTTATGGAAGGCAGCCTTATCGGCTGGCCAGTGATGTTACCTTTTTATAAGTTATGTGCTATGTATGTTCCGCTGCTATTCTCTGATGTATACACGGTGGTACCCGGTAAGTACCGATCATGCCCGAGTCGGGACGTGACACTATTCTACTCCAGTTCTAGTTGGTGGCCTCTAGAGCCTCTTTTGAGACAGTTACTGAGCATACTAGGATGGTAGAGTATATGAGGAGCAAGTTGCCTAGACATGAGCCTGACAAGAGGGTTAAGCATTTTATATAGTTTATTGGTTCTACTTCCCGTGGTTATGGATATCACATGAGACATTAACAGTCGCAACCTATTCAATTGGTTTAGACAGCTCATTAGATTACCGATGGTGGGACTTGGTCTTTGCGGGGTTCTCAGCTCTTCAGATTACTGATGGTACGACTTAGTCTTCAAAGGGTTATTAGTCTAGATATTCAGACTATGGTATTTTGGGTTCTTCTATCTCCATTCAGCAACCCTCAATGGCCAGGACTTGTTATACTTATGAGGAGGTTGGGCACTTCAACAGAGATTGCCCCATACAGTGTTTAGGTGCCTCTCTTGTACCTAGGACCCCAACACATCCATTTAGAGATAGTAGTCAAACTAGCCATGGAGGATCTTAGTCGGGCCATGGTGGCCATTAGTCTGGTCATGGTGGATCTCAATTAAGGAGAGATAGAGTTCATTCAGGATCAAGTGGTCAGTAGGGTACTCTGTCTTAGGTAGGACGCCCTCATTACTATGCATTCCTATTTGTGTGTCTAGACCAGTCGGTGATTTTGTGATTATAGATAGAGTATATTTTACGGTCAACAAGATAACATAACAGATGAACATCTTACCAAGTAAAACCTTCACGTAAAAGTATCAGAAACGATTAAAACAGTATACATCCTTCTTTATCATAGGAAAATACACGAAACTCTGATACTTAAACTTTTAAAAGCAAACATACAGAGGCGACTCCCCACCTCCCCGCAAGTTAAATAAACGCAATGTGCCGGGCCTCATGACATGTTCGTCGGAGAAATAAAATGTGACCAGCCTGCAGAGATCCTAGAGACGAATGTCGCTAGGAACGAGAGCAACAAATACAGCCTCAAGGCAAGAGCAGAGATCCCAAACAGAGCAAGAGAAGGACAGGTACACAAAAATGCAGAATAAGGCAAAGACAAAAAAAGTCAAAGGAGCACATCGCCACCTACAACCTAAGAACAACCGGCGTCTGAAAGCGGTCAGAATGTCGCAGAAATTAATAGGACTATGGAAAAAATGACAGCTTTATAGTAATATTTTACCCCATGAACTTAATAAAGGACAATTCTAAAAATACATAATTAAAAAATTTTGTTATTTTTAACATCTAATATACTTAATAATCACTTATTCTTTTCAGAGCCACTTATAACATCTTTCCCTAAGTATAAAGTATAAGAAAAATCATTAAGTTCATGATATACCCGACTACAGCATCTTCAGGCCAAAAATCGAGTCGATGCGTGAGTAACGCGCCCCACAAAAGGCGATCGATAACTCGATGCAGCGCTATAAAAGGTATCTGCCCCGGCCCCCACGGCTCGCGATCGTCATATCATGCCCGCGTCATATATCTTGCTGCCCGTATTTATCGCTGCGATGGGTCTATAATGCTCGCATAAAGTATATGCCCGTTCTGGAGTCGATAATGTCGATAATGTCGCGCGGTGGTAATCTGCGTATCTCCCGGCGGATCGATAATGTCATATAGCGTGCGTCGCGCGCCTGCGGCCCGTTTCAGTTGCGATAATGTCAAGGTGATAACGCGTGGGTATCTTTGCCGGCCCCGGCCCGGTGCGATATTGTCATATAGTACGCGGTATTCAAGACCTAGCGACTATGATAGTAATGTCTACTGATTTTAAGTATACTTCTTAGAATCTAATCCTTAAAACAAAACACAAAAACCACAGACTTGCAAAACACTTCCAATATTTACTAACCAGCAAACAATGCGTTTTAACCTTTTTAAAACAAACCATTATTACTTTTTAAAGCTGTTTTTAACCCTTTTAAATCAAAACGTCATTTATAACCTTTTCCCTAACCATACTTTTAACCCTTCATTTTTTAGTTTTTTAAGACCACTTTTTAAACCTGCTTTTTTAAATTTTTTACTTCCTTTTTTAGTAACTTCAAATTAACAATTCAATTCTCTTAACTTTCAAAAAATACACTTTTTCAAAAAACCTTTTGAAACCTTTTGTTTTAAAACAAATCTTTTATTTTTTTTAAATTTTTTATAATTATTTATATTAAATTGATTCATTTATATTTTAAAACTTTTATATTAAATTTCCATAAAGAAAATATAACTTCCTAAAAAATAATCTCATATTCACATTATTCCTTTTATGAAAACAACTCTATCGAGGGACTTACTCGTTTAATCCAATAACTTTTCTAATTTAAAAACAACCTTACTTCAAGTCCTTTAGACTTAAAAGAACTTAAGAACTCAATATTTTTGCAGAAGTGAGTTAACTTCCCTTTACTTAGGCTTGGCATTTATATAAGTATTACAAACGTAAAACAGTCTGTAAGATAGAAAGTATTACTATATATAAAGAGTCATGCTTAAAGATATATGGAACCCTATATGAGAGTAGTGCTAGTGGTATCTTAACAACTTGAATATATCAGGATGAAGTCATATATAGAATCAGAGGATTTGAAGGGCATGGTGAGCGAAGGTCGACAAGTGCGTACAACACGAAGTAACTCAACCCAGTATTCTTCGGCTCCAAAGTGCTTCAACCTTCTATTATCAATCTTACATCTTCTAATCTCGACCATTAACTGGACTATGCGCTTCGTTAACCTGCTTCTTGTACTATTCCTTTATTACAAGTATTAAAATTCGAGCACCTGATTAAAATATGTGACACAATTTCATTTAAATTTGACAACCTTTTTCACAGCCCCCCAAAATCTTTTGGAACAATACAGGTAGAACATTGTCTATAAAATAAATCCAATATAACTAAACTAACCACCATAATAAAGATCACATCCGATAATATGAAAAACAAATAAGGTAGTCGAAACACATGATTAACAAACTAACAACAAACAATACACATATTTTCAATAATTTCAATTCAAATCCAACCAATTTCAATCCAAATTTTCAGCATAAATTATTGATTATAACATATGAAATCTTTTTAACAGTAACATCAAAAATTTCTATCGGCGATTTCTAATTAATTTCGTAACGATCAAGATGCTTTCCCATTTCAAATTTCCAAGACTATAATCCTCGATCCAATCGATAAATCGAACATAATCTAAACTAACTCATCAACATATAGCTTTGTAAAAAAAACAAAACAAAATGTAAACAATAATCTTGAAATACTTTCAATTATACCTCAGAACTCAACAAAATCGATTCCAAATCCAAGTAAAGTCGCTCCTTGCACAACTAGAAGATTCTAACAACGACCACTTGAGACCAGACCACAACAAATAACAACCTCTTCCCTTCCTAATCCGATCGAGCCTAAAAGCCTAGGTAGGTTTTTTGTCCGACTATAAAAAACTATTTTTTTTTTTTGAGATTTTTTCATGGTAATACCTACACCTACACTACACTTTAAAAGTGTGGGGCTTAAAAAGCGAAAGAGAGGAAAATTTTTGCCGTGCTTAGTGCCATGGAGTCATCGATGTTGTGTGAAATTTGAAATTTTGTATAAAAGCTTGTATTGCACTACTAGTATTATATAGTGTAATGGAGAATGGAGTAGGAGAAAATGGGTGATTTGGATTGGAGTCTTAACAAATAAGTCTTAACAAATATCAAGGCTAATGTGGTCGTTATTCAACGGCTCTAAGGCTATTTGCTTCTTCTGCACAGCAAGACTTCCTAACAATGACCACTTGTCATCTAATCAATTTCGTCCAAGGTACTCTAAGGGGTGACGCACCATAAAAAATTAAATCATGATTTCGTTATTTTTTAAATAATTAAATTAAGTTTTAAATTTTACAAGTCGAATCTTAGCGCGAATGTTCTCGCGTCGTTCTTAAACGTATCTGTAATTCATCGGTGTAACAATATTATATATGTGTAGTTACCTTTATGGGTTATGACACTTGCGTAGATCTGGTTAACTTAGATATGGTAGATTTTAATGTTATATTGGGTATGAATTGGATATCATCATATTATGCAATTTTGGATTGTTATTCCATGACGATCATGCTAGCTATGCCCCGTAGTCTGTGGTTAGAGTAGAGTCTCTCCCATCCCTGCTCCTAGGAAAGTGATTTCATATATCTAGGATAAAAAGTTAGTAGACCGGGGTGGTTTGTCTTATCTTGCGCATATTCAGGATACTAGTGCGGAGACCCCTTCCTTTGATTTTGTTCCAGTAGTTAGTGAGTTTGCGAAGGTCTTTCCTTTATATTTACCAGGTATGCCGCTAGACATATATATTGACCTTTATATTGATCTTAAGTCAGGTACATGACCCATTTTTATTTCTTTGTATCGGATGGCTCTAGCCGAGTTGAGGAAGTTGAAGGAACATCTTCAGGATTTGTTGAGTAAAGGTTTTATTCGACTGAGTGTATCCCCATGGGGTGCTCCTATCTTGTTCATGAAGAAGAAGAATGATACTATGCGTATGTGCATTGATTATAAGCAACTAAATAAGGCCATCATCAGAAACAACATTGATTATAAGCAACTAAATAAGGCCATCATCAGAAACAAGTATTAGATTCTTTGTATTGATGACATATTTGATCAGCTTCAGGGTTTCTTCGATCTTTTTTAATATTGGCTTGAGGTCTCTTATCATCAGGTGAAGATCCGGGTCGAGAATGATCCTAAAAAGCCTTTCTGGACTTGTTATGTGGATTATGAGTTCTTGGTGATGTCATTGGAGCTTCCCAATATCTCCGCAACGTTCATGGACTTGATGAATGGAATATTTAAGCCATACTTGGCTTCTTTGTGATTGTATTCATTAATGAAATCCTGATTTATTCAAAGAGTTAGGAGGACCACGAGCGCCATTTAAGAGGTTAGGATTTTGAATGAGTAGAATCTTTATGCAAAGTTCTCAAAGTGTGAGTTTTGGTTGAGTTCTGTAGCATTATTGGAACATGTAGTGTCCAAGGATGGGATCACGATTGACCCAAAGAAGATAGAGGCAGTCAGAGACTAGCCTAGACCGACTTCTGTGACAGATATTCAGAGTTTTATGTGTATTTCTAGCTACTATCGTCGGTTCATCAAGGCTTTCTCTCCATCACTTTGCATCCGACGTTCTTGACTCAGAAAGAAGTGGCATTTCAATGGTCCGAACAGTCTGAGGAGAGCTTTCAAAAGCTCAAGACTTTGTTCACCACAACCTCGATTTTATTCTTTCCGGTGGATGGGAAGGATTTTACTATGTATTAAGATGCTTCTAGGATTAGGTTGAGTTGTGTGTTGATGCGGGAGAGTAAGGTGATCGCTTATGCATTGAGACAGTTGAAGGTGTATGAGAAGAACTGTCTTTTTCAAGATTTTAAGTTTGATGTTGTTATGTTTGCCTTGAAGATTTGGAGGCATTACCTTTATGGTTTCTTATGAGTTTCATATTGACCACCAAAGTCTTCAACACGTGTTTAATCAGGTGGACTTGAACTCTAGGTAGCTTTACTGGATGGAGTTATTGAAGTATTATGACATGAACATTTTGTATCATCCGGGCAAGGCCAATGTGGTGGCGGATGCCTTGAGTTGAAAGGCGGTTAGTATGGGGGGACTGGCTTGTTTGGCTATTTTTGAGTGTCCCATGGATTTAGAAGTCCAATATCTAGCCAATTGTTTTGTGAGACTTGATCTTTTAGATCTGGGTCCGATTTTGGCTTGTGTGGAGGTGAGGTGGTCTCTTTTGCATCTGATTCGAATTCACCATTATGATGATGTGAAGTTGTGCAAAATTATAAATAAGGTGATAAATGGTGAGGCTAATGATGCCATAATTGATAGTGAATATGTTTTGAGGATCAAAGATAGAGTGTGTGTGCCACGTTTGGGAGATTTGACAAGATTGATTATGGAGAAGGCCCACAACTCTAGGTATTCAATTCAGGTGGGTGCTACTAAGATGTATCTTGATTTGAGGTAACACTATTGGTGGGGTAAGATGAAGAGAGATATTATTGATTTTGTATCTAAGTGTCAGAACTGCCAGCAGGTCAAGTATGAGCACTAGCATCCAGGTGGTGTGTCTCATAGGACGTCTATTCTCGAGTAGAAGTGGGAGGGGATAGCTATGGATTTCATGGTTGGGTTGCCCAATACTTTAGGCAAGTTTGATGTTATTTGGGTCATTGTTGATAGATTAACCAAGTCCATGTTTTTCAT
The DNA here is from genome assembly GCA_029844215.1 of Przewalskia tangutica. NCBI lineage: Eukaryota > Viridiplantae > Streptophyta > Magnoliopsida > Solanales > Solanaceae > Przewalskia > Przewalskia tangutica. The sequence continues at coordinate 15,855,699 of CM056739.1, read as the reverse complement.
TCCTGTCCATACGACTTATAATGCAAAGAAGTTGGCCAAAATCTACATCTGTGAGATTGTTTGTCTTCATGGGGTTCTAATTTCTATCATATCGGATCGGGGTACTCGGTTTACTTTACATTCTGGCAGACATTGCAAAAAGAAATGGGTCCTCATTTGGATCTTAGTACATTATTTCACCCTCAGACTGAAGGTCAGTACGAGAAAACTATTTAGGTATTGGAGGACATATTACGATCAGGTTTTTGTGGTCCTTGGGACCAGTTCTTACCATTGGCGGAGTTTGCATACAATAACAACTATCACTCTAGTATTAACATGACACTATTCGAGGCCTTATATGGTAGGATATTTCGATATCTGATTGGTTGGTTTGATGCATTTGAGGTCCGACCTTAGGGTACCAATTTGTTTAGACACTATTTAGAAAAGGTGAAGATGATTCAGGATAAGCTCCAAGTAGCTCAGAGCAGGTAGAAGGAGTATGCGGACTGAAAAGTCCGAGATTTGGAGTTCATGGTTGGTGATAGAGTTCATCTGAAGGTCTCACCCATGAAAGGTGTGATGAGATCAGCAAGAGAGGGAAATCGAGTTTGAGATATATTGGACCGTTTGAGATTCTTCAGAGAGTTGGAGGTGGCATATGAGTTGGCTCTACCACCAGGACTTTCAAGTATTCATCTAGTTTTCCATGTATCTATGTTGAACAAGTATCATGATGATGTATCTTATATCATTCAGTGGACTCCATGTTATTGATCATAATTTGTAGTTCAAGGAGGAGTCTGTGGCTATTTGTATACAGGTGAGTAAGTTAAGGTTGAAGGAGACAATGTTACACCCCGTAAGTCCAGGACATGTAGAAGAGAATGTACGAAAGGAAACAAGACTTGGAAATTGGTACGGCAGGAAGAATTGTTTTTCCGACGGAAAATGTTCCGAACGTCGGAAAGGAAAAATGTTCGTTGTTGAGAATTGGATTCTCAAAATACATTATTTGAAGAGTTTGAGACTTAGTAATATTATGGAAATTTATTGTTACGGATTTGGTCACGTGGGGCCCACTGAGAATTTTATATTTTGTGGGGCACGAGGGTTCTGAATTTTATGGACGAATGAGAGGCGACACGTGGCACTGACAAGTGGTCTTGGACGAAAATGTTAAGGGTAAAATGGTCATTTACCATGGTGGAAGATAAGTCTTGCTAATTAAGAGCTTGAGATTGTTGACCAAGTCAAGGGCCATTTGGCTTGATCCCTATCATCCAATTAATACAAGTGTTTTTATCTAAGCCCTCCATTGTGTGTTATAAGCTTACTACTAGTGCAAGACTTGCCATTTTAACACTTAGAAAAAAATCACACTAGTTGTTCTTCATGGAGTAGCTCTCGGCTAAGTGCATTTTCCCACATGAAAAATTTGTAGTTTTGATCCATTAGCCACAAGACTTTAACCCAATGTCCCTTAGGGTATTGTAAGGATATCTCAATAGAAAGATTTGGAAAACGGAGTTTTCACGTTAGTCGCATGGCGAAACCGAAGGAGTTCTTCACTTTGAAGTTGGAACTTGAAGATGGGTTCTGCCTCTAGGAGTGCTTGAGCGGATTTGAACCTAAGGAAAGGAGCTAAGAATTGCTAGCGCGACTTTGGAATCTTGGAAATTTTAAGGGCTTTAAAGGTATATTCTTGTCGTTGTAGCAATTAAGGTTTACTTATCATTGTAGCTATGGTTTTAGCAAGCATGAGTTATATAGTATGAAGTTTGATATGTTTATTGGCTATTGGAACCCTAATCCGAAATCTAGCATGTTTAGCTTTAAGATTGGAATTCAAGTTGTTTTTTTTTAGTTTAAGTCGTCGCATGTTGAATAAAGAAGGAAATTTTAGTTGTTGAAGTTGTTTATGACTAAGTAACATGTTGACCTAAGAACTTGAATTTGGAAAAGGATTGGAAAAGACTTTGAATTGTTAGTATGTAGTTGGCCGAGAATGGCTTGGAGTTTTAAGCTATTTCGTATGAATTGTGGGGCGGAATATTACACGTATTGTAAGGCATGTAATCCCCTTTGTTTGGTTGTTGTTTGGAGCCTTAAATGTGGCTTGTTGGTTATTGTATTCGGCCTTGAAAAAGGTGGCAAAGTGAGTAGAAACAAAGGAAGTCTTTTAGATTTTCCGTAGAATTAGAGACTAAATACTTAGTATTATTCTACATAGAGACTAGAAGTTGATAGCCTTGTTGTGACCATTATAGGTTGACACTTCTACGTGTGTATTCGGCTTAGCTTGTGGATTTAGCGAAAAGGTATGTGAACTATCTCTCTTCTAGCATGAGTCCTTAGAATAAAGAAAGTAAGTTGTACTCCTTGAATGATCCATTCCTTGCTTGTATTTGGATTGCCTAAAATAGAATTTGTTCTATGTACTTCCTTGAGTGTACTTTGATGTTTAAATTGTAAGTAGTATAATCCATTTCCTTAGGGAAGTTTGGATTCTTAAAAGTGAAGGTATTTGTCTTAAAGTACATAGAAACTTGAAAAGGAAGTGATTTCCAAATCTTTTGGCTAGTGCCTTAGTTCTAAAACCTAAAGGTCATTATAATGACTTTAGGGGAGTCAAAGGAGTGATTTACTTATTTGATTTAAACGTGGAGAAAGGACATGATTTAAGAGAAGTAACTTGCGTTAAGGGTGAAGTTACTTGAGGTTTAAAAAGTAGAAGAAAACTTGTTTGTAACTATTAAGAGACTTGAAGTATTTTTGAAAGTTAAGAACTTGATTTGTAAGTATGTGATACTTGGTTTTAATAGTATAAGTCTCTTGGTTATTGAAGGAATGGATACGTCTAAAACCATAAAGGGTTATAACGGCTTTATGGGAAGTTGGTTATAACGGCTTTATGGAAGGTTTAGAAAGTTGTCTATTTTGATTAAATCGGCATAAGTTGCCTAGATTGTGAAAATTTGGAGTTACTTGATTTCAAGCTTTGAAATGAGTTTTCAAGTGTAGTAACTTACCTTGAAAAATGACACGCCTTGATACTACTGTTAGTATCTTGGGGCTTTACATAGAAAGGAGTCTTTATAAAAGAATGTATGTATGCCTTGCTAAGTACTTTGGCTTGATAAATTGAGGATTTGTCTAAGTGTGCCTTGATAAGTACTTTGACTTGTTAAAGAGAATTATTCTATGTATGCCTTGATTAGTACTGTGGCTTGATAAATTGAGAATTTGTCTAAGTGTGCCTTGATAAGTACTTTGACTTGTTAAAAGAGAATTATTCTATGTATGCCTTGATTAGTACTTTGGCTTGTTAAATGAGAATTTATTCTATTTGTGCGGATAAGTACTTTGGCTTGTTAAATGAGAATTTATTCTATTTGTGCGGATAAGTACTTTGGCTTGTTAAATGAGAATTTATTCTATTTGTGCGGATAAGTACTTTGGCTTGTTAAATGAGAATTTATTCTATTTGTGCGGATAAGTACTTTGTCTTGTTAAATGAGAATTTATTCTATTTGTGCGGATAAGTACTTTGGCTTGTTAAATGAGAATTTATTCTATTTGTGCGGATAAGTACTTTGGCTTGTTAAATGAGAATTTATTCTATTTGTGCGGATAAGTACTTTGGCTTGTTAAATGAGAATTTATTCTATTTGTGCCCGGATAAGTACTTTGGCTTGTTAAATGAGAATTTATTCTATTTGTGCCCGGATAAGTACTTTGGCTTGTTAAATGAGAGTCTATTCTATTTGTGCCCGGATAAGTACTTTGGCTTGTTAAATGAGAATTTATTCTATTTGTGCCCGGATAAGTACTTTGGCTTGTTAAATGAGAATTTATTCTATTTGTGCCCTGATAAGTACTTTGGCTTGTTAAATGAGAATTATCCTATGTGTGCCTTGATAAGTACTTTGGCTTGGTTAATTGAGAACTTGCCTATATGTGCTGGTAATAGCCTTTGAGTGCAAGTATTATGTTTTATTAAGTTGCCGCGACTCTCGGTTGAAGGTCTGTCTTGTTGTAAATTCGACGTAGCGGTGATGTGGGATTCCACGGGTATGCTTCCGTTACTTGTAGTACTTGGGTTAAATTCCCGGATTTTTATACAAGGCATGGTAGTGCTTATGTCTTGTTTGATGGTCGGTCGAGATGGGGTAGAGTATATGTGAGGGGTACACCCCCAAGATGCTATACCACCTGTTTTACCACCTTCTCCAGGGTAGAGTATATGTGAGGGTAAACCCCAAGACGCTATACCACTGTTTACCACCTTCTCGGTAGAGTATATGTGAGGTAAACCCCAAGATCTTTATACCACTGCTTTACCACCTTCTCGGTAGAGTATATGTGAGGGTACACCCCAAGATGCTATACCACCTGCTTTACCACCTTCCAGTAGAGTATATGTGAGGGGTAAACCCCCAAGATGCTATACCACCTGCTTTACCACCTTCTCCAGGGTAAGAGTATAAGTGAGGGGTAAACCCCCAAGATGCTATACCACCGGTGGGACTTGGTGTTCATGTATGCCTATTGGTGTTGTACTATATCATGGACTGCCGGCAGTGAGGAAAGATTCCACGGGCATGATTGATGTTATGGGCGTGAGACCCATGGTTATATTTGAGTAATGACTCTGAGGGCCTGCGTCCCTGACTTGATGTGACTGCTTATGTATTATGTACTGTAGGTTGGCTATCATACATGTCTCCTGCTTTGTTTAGACTGTTATGATTTTATTACATTCACATACTGTACATTCTTATCGACCTCCTTGAGTGCGTTCATCTGAGTTTATCTTTTGGTATATATCCTTGATGCAGGCTTTGTGCAGTTTTGGGTGCAGTGGGGCCTTGTCGTCATATTTTGATTTAACTCCAAGTGCTGTATTCATATGTGGGATTGGACTCGTATGCGGTGTAGTGTCTTTTGTTTATGTATATATGGCAGCCTAGTCGGCTTTGCCTTGCACGTCACGTTGGTTTTAAAAGAAAAAAATGAGCATTATTAATTTCCGCAATGTACTTAGTTGTTAAGGTAGAAGGGTGCCCGGTAGGGCACGATCACGCCCGGTTCGGGGTGTGACAGTGGTATCGAGCGATCGATCCTCGGAATGTCTGAGACCGTGTCTAGTAGAGTCTTGATTATCGGTGTGTTGCGCGCCACACCCATAAGGAGGCTACAGGACATTTAGGAGTTGGTTTCTATTCTTCTCACTCTAAGATCGTGCCATAGAGTGTGTTAGTAAGATAATTCCTCTCGGCGTATTGTTGTGTTTATGCCTCGAGGAGGGCAGAAGGGCAAAAGGAGTAGCAAGAGCTACTAGTCGGACTCGAGAGAGTTGATAGGGCTTATGCCCGTGGTACACCGGATGTTATTCAGTCGCCTGCGCGAGTTTGAGACCCACGAGCCTCCGGTTTCGGTTAGAGAAGACTATAGGGTCATGAGGAAGCAATTATGTTATTGACCAAGATAAGCGGTGCTAGCGTAAGTAATAGTACCCAGGTAGGGATACTTTGATTAGTAAAGTGAGAAGTAAGAATGTTGACAAAATGGTAAGTGAACTGAGACTATAGTTGTGTAGAGGTCACACGTAGTAATTGGCCCCGATTGTAAGACCAATAGGGAAGATTATGCAGTAGAAATACTTGACCTATGTGACGAACCTCTAGTAATTAGGGGATAGGGTAAGAAGTACCTTGAGATAAGAGAGATTTATTTTAAGAACAAGAAGTTAAGTGTGACGATGAGTCGGGTTATAGACTCATTTGGTCAACCGATAGTATGGAATCGGGTGAATGTCGGATAGAAATGGTCAGATTATGTGATAGGGTCCCAAGGATGCCAGGCCCAAGTTGAGTTAATCGTTATACGAGTTCGTGGACGTTCCACTTAACTAGGTCGTAAGGACCGAGAAGAGCCTTAGCGGAAATTCAAGTAGCAAAATGGCCAAGTTGGTTAGTAACTCGAGTTGGGAACAGAAGCAGAATTTGAGATTTTATGCGTGTACTAGATGAGTTTGAAAGCACGAGAAAGTATGACAAGTAAGGAAAGAAAGGAACCTCAAGGATCCGCGTTTGGGAAAGATCAGAACCTTGAGTTTTGTGAGAAGGGACCACGGACGGAAGGTCCATTATTATGTTTACGTATGTTGAGGTGGCCATGTATGGCATCGTTGGTCTTGTGCAGTTTTGATTGTTAGGCATAGTATAGAGATTATGCCGGAGTTTGTATAGAGTGACAACCGACTAAGAACATTCGAGGGACGAATGTTTCTAAGGAAGAATGTTACACCCGTAAGTCCGGACATGTAGAAGAGAATGCGAAGGAAACAAGACTTGGAAATGTACGGCAGGAAGAATTGTTTTTCCGACGGAAAATGTTCCGAACGTCGGAAAGGAAAAATGTTCGTTGTTGAGAATTGGATTCTCAAAATACATTATTTGAAGAGTTTGAGACTTAGTAATATTATGGAAATTTATTATTACGATTTGGTCACGTGGGGCCCACGAGGAATTTTATATTTTGTGGGGCCACGCAGGTTCTGAATTTTATGGACGAATGAGAGGCGGCACCCCAACAAGTGGTCTCGAAAATGTTAAGGGTAAAATGGTCATTTACCATGGTGGAAGATAAGTCTTGCTAATTAAGAGCTTGAGATTGTTGACCAAGTCGAGGCGTTTGGCTTGATCCTATCATCCAATTAATACAAGTGTTTTTATCTAAGCCCTCCATTGTGTGTTATAAACACTACTAGTGCAAGACTTGCCATTTTAACACTTAGAAAAATCACACTAGTTGTTCTTCATGGAGTAGCTCTGGCTAAGTGCATTTTCCCACATGAAAAATTTGTAGTTTTGATCCATTAGCCACAAGACTTTAACCCAATGTCCCTTAGGGTATTGTAAGGATATCTCAATAGAAAGATTTGGAAAAACGGAGTTTTCACGTTAGTCGCATGGCGAAACCGGCGAGTTCTTCACTTTGAAGTTGGAACTTGAAGATGGGTTCTTGTAGGCTCTAGGAGTGCTTGAGCGGATTTGAACCTAAGGAAAGGAGCTAAGAATTGCTAAGCGCGACTTTGGAATCTTGGAAATTTTAAGGGCTTTAAAGGTATATTCATCGTTGTAGCAATTAAGGTTTACTTATCATTGTAGCTATGGTTTTAAGCATGAGTTATATAGTATGAAGTTTGATATGTTTATCGGCTATTGGAACCCTAATCCAAAATCTAGCATGTTTAGCTTTAAGATTGGAATTCAAGTTGTTTTTTTAGTTTAAGTCGCGTGTTGAATAAAGAAGGAAATTTTAGTTGTTGAAGTTGTTTATGACTAAGTAACATGTTGACCTAAGAACTTGAATTTGGAAAAGGATTGGAAAAGACTTTGAATTGTTAGTATGTAGTTAGTCGAGAATGGCTTGAGTTTTAAGCTATTTCGTATGAATTGTGGGCGGAATATTACACGTATTGTAAGGCATGTAATCCTTTGTTTGGTTGTTGTTTGGAGCCTTAAATGTGGCTTGTTGGTTATTGTATTCGCTTGAAAAGGTGGCAAAGTGAGTAGAAACAAAGGAAGTCTTTAGATTTTCCGTAGAATTAGAGACTAAATACTTAGTATTATTCTACATAGAGACTAGAAGTTGATAGCCTTGTTGTGACCATTATAGGTTGACACTTGGTGTATTCGGCTTAGCTTGTGGATTTAGCGAAAAGGTATGTGAACTATCTCTCTTCTAGCATGAGTCCTTAGAATAAAGAAAGTAAGTTCTACTCGAATGATCCATTCCTTGCTTGTATTTGGATTGCCTAAAATAGAATTTGTTCTATGTACTTCATGAGTGTACTTTGATGTTTAAATTGTAAGTAGTATAATCCATTTCCTTAGGAAGTTTGGATTCTTAAAAGTGAAGGTATTTGTCTTAAAGTACATAGAAACTTGAAAAGTGATTTCCAAATCTTTTGGCTGTTCTAAAACCTAAAGGTCATTATAATGACTTTAGGAGTCAAAGAGTGATTTACTTATTTGATTTAAAGAGGAGAAATGACATGATTTAAGAGAAGTAACTTGCGTTAAGGGTGAAGTTACTTGAGGTTTAAAAGTAGAAGAAAACTTGTTTTGTAACTATTAAGAGACTTGAAGTATTTTGAAAGTTAAGAACTTGATTTGTAAGTATGTGATACTTGGTTTTAATAGTATAAGTCTCTTGGTTATTGAAGGAATGGATCGTCTAAAACGGGTTATAACGGCTTTATGGGAAGTTGGTTATAACGGCTTTATGGAAGGTTTAGAAAGTTGTCTATTTTGATTAAATCGGCATAAGTTGCCTAGATTGTGAAAATTTGGAGTTACTTGATTTCAAGCTTTGAAATGAGTTTCAAGTGTAGTAACTTACCTTGAAAAATAGACACGCCTTGATACTACGGTGTTAGTATCTTGGGGCTTTACATAGAAAGGAGTCTTTTATAAAAGAATGTATGTATGCCTTGCTAAGTACTTTGGCTTGATAAATTGAGGATTTGTCTAAGTGTGCCTTGATAAGTACTTTGACTTGTTAAAGAGAATTATTCTATGTATGCCTTGATTAGTACTTTGGCTTGATAAATTGAGAATTTGTCTAAGTGTGCCTTGATAAGTACTTTGACTTGTTAAAGAGAATTATTCTATGTATGCCTTGATTAGTACTTTGGCTTGTTAAATGAGAATTTATTCTATTTGTGCGGATAAGTACTTTGGCTTGTTAAATGAGAATTTATTCTATTTGTGCGGATAAGTACTTTGGCTTGTTAAATGAGAATTTATTCTATTTGTGCGGATAAGTACTTTGGCTTGTTAAATGAGAATTTATTCTATTTGTGCGGATAAGTACTTTGTCTTGTTAAATGAGAATTTATTCTATTTGTGCGGATAAGTACTTTGGCTTGTTAAATGAGAATTTATTCTATTTGTGCGGATAAGTACTTTGGCTTGTTAAATGAGAATTTATTCTATTTGTGCGGATAAGTACTTTGGCTTGTTAAATGAGAATTTATTCTATTTGTGCGGATAAGTACTTTGGCTTGTTAAATGAGAATTTATTCTATTTGTGCGGATAAGTACTTTGGCTTGTTAAATGAGAGTCTATTCTATTTGTGCTGATAAGTACTTTGGCTTGTTAAATGAGAATTTATTCTATTTGTGCGGATAAGTACTTTGGCTTGTTAAATGAGAATTTATTCTATTTGTGCGATAAGTACTTTGGCTTGTTAAATGAGAATTATCCTATGTGTGCCTTGATAAGTACTTTGGCTTGGTTAATTGAGAACTTGCCTATGCTGGTAATAGCCTTTGAGTGCAAGTATTATGTTTTATTAAGTTCTTGCGACTGGACGTCTGTGATGTGGGATTCCACGGGTATGCTCTTGTAGTACTTGGGTTAAATTCGGATTTTTATACAAGGCATGGTAGTGCTTATGTCTTGTTTGATGGCGAGACGGGTAGAGTATATGTGAAGTACACCCCAAGATGCTATACCACTGTTTACCACCTTCTCGGTAGAGTATATGTGAGGGTAAACCCCAGATCTTTATACCACTGTTTACCACCTTCTCGGTAGAGTATATGTGAGGGTAAACCCATACCACTGTTTACCACCTTCTCGGTAGAGTATATGTGATACCACTGTTTACCACCTCTCCAGGGTAGAGTATATGTGAGGGTAAACCCCAGATCTTATACCACCGCTACCACCTTCTCCGGGTAAGAGTATAAGTGAGGGTAAACCCCAGAATCTATACCACCAGGTGGGACTTGGTGTTCATGTATGCCTATTGGTGTTGTACTATATCATGGATGGCGGTGAGGAAAGATTCCACAGGCATGATTGATGTTATGGGCGTGAGACCCATGGTTATATTTGAGTAATGACTTCTGCGTCACGACTTGATGTATCGCTTATGTATTATGTATTGTAGGTTGGCTATCATACATGTCTCCCGCTTTGTTTAGATTATGATTTTATTACGGCTCACATACTTACATTCTTTCGACCTCGCGTTCACGCCGCAGTTTAGTTTGGTGATCGCGGCGTAGGATCCTCGTGGTTTTGGATAGCTCCTCTGTCCGTGAGTTTATCTTTTGGTATATATCCTTGATGCAGGCTTTGTAGCCTTGTCGTCATATTTTCGCTTTAACTCGTATTCATATGTGGGATTGGACTCGTATGCGGTGTAGTGTCTTTTGTTTATGTATATATGGCAGCCTAGTCGGCTTTGCCTTTGCACGTCGTTGGTTTTAAAGAAAAAAAAATGAAATTTATTAATTTCCATGATGTACTTAGTTGTTAAGGTAGAAGGGTGCCTGGTAGGGTTGAGTGTAATGACAACTGTGAAGATTCAGTAGAGGCATCATCCTGTCAAAGGGGAACTTACCAGACTGTGTCTTATATAGAGAGAAGATATCCGAGCTTGTTCACTACTTCCGGTACATCCCCTATGTTTATTTCTCTCCATTCGAGGACAAATGTTGTTTTAATTGGTATTTAATGTAACAACTTGTTTGGTCATTTTTTGGCTAAAGACCCTTATATGCTTGTTTGACCCTTTCTGTAAACTCTATATAGGGTTTGTAATGCACGGGAATAGGTGGAATGGATCCCCAGGTCCATTTACATGAGTTTCGAATAAAAACACCAAGACTAGAAACTTAGAATTGGTTAGCTTGACTCAAAGTTGACTTTAGGCTAGATGAGGTTATTTTCTGGGTTCTATCGCTTTCGGTAGTTCTAGAGAGTTATTTATGACCTAGTCAAGTTATTGGTTCGCTTCTCGAAGCAATCAGATGTATTTTGTGGCCTTATTTGTAAAGTTTGGATTTTGGTTTTTCCCGAACGATCCTTCAAAAAAGTATGCCTTAAATCAGTTATTTGTGAAATCCTAGGGTATGAGCGAGTTCTTAGCACTGTTTACCTTTGAAAAACATGTTTGGTTTGTGTCCAGAGGTTCCGAGAGTGTTTCGGATGTTGTATGGGAGATTTTTGCTAAATTACATTGGTGGTATCTAGTGTTTACCGCTGCGGCACCATCATCTGCTCTGGCATGTACGCCTCGATGAGAGGTTGGCTCACCAAAGTGGAATATGGGAGTCAGGATATTTGACGCATCGAAGTCGTGTACACCACTGTGAGGAGTGAGGTGTCAAGTGACTCTCGCCCCAGCGAAGGGTTTTCTACCACAGCGGCCCGCTCCAGCGAAGTCGATTCTGCTTGGGCGGAAGAACTCTGCCAGATCCTTATATAATCCCTAGGTCAGGAAATTGTTTACCCAAAATACAAATCTCGAAACCAGCGCCACATTGGGGAACTTTTAGAGCCTTAGGAGTATTTCCAACCTTGAGGTAATATATTATTTCCTTTTTATGACTTAAGTTATGATTCTAAGCTCTTTAATGGTGGTTTTGCATGTTATATAAGTTGGGGAAGAAGAGTTATGCATATTGTGAGATTAAGAGAGTTATATGGTTAATGTTAATGAAGGGTTATGGATTAAAAGGTATTGTTAATGTGAATTAGGATTGGATGATGATAGATGATCATGTTTTTAGGCTTAATTTGATCATAAAAGCTTGTTTTCAATTGGGAGAAATTTTTAGGGTTTCAAATTAGGGCTTTTAGTTATTGTTCAATTGAGGGATCAAACGTGAATAGATTTGCAATTAATTCAGGGTTATGACTACCTAGTATGTAATCTTGGTTATTGTATATTAAAGTTCCAAACTTGGTAGTGTGGGCACGAGTATGGTTATTTAAAGTCTTGTTTTATGTTGTGTTAGCTTTATATTAACGGTATAAATATACATGAATAGACTTCGATTATCACAAGGCACAAATGAAGGGCAAAGCTATCATCGAATCATTATTTGGTAATGCTCCTGCTCAGCTTTGAGGTAGGCTACGATTTAGTTTTTCGAGACTCCGATAGAAGTACGTAATTAGTTATAAATTTGAGGGATATTAGGCATGTTTGGGGGTCCCACTCAGCCAGTTATGATGAATGTTTGAGTGGGTACCTGTGTTGAACTACGATGATGGGTAGATTTGTAGGATCAACCTCATGGTGGTTCTGACTGCTTTTTATTTAGTCTTGTCGCCATGATTTCCATTGTTGGTTTACTCATCACACATACTTTCAATATAATATCCTGATTTGACTTGGAATCTCTATATTTGATTGCATCTCATTACATTATGATATCTTGCCTTATATTGTCATTGTATTCATACACTCATGGTTTAGTGGCATTGAAATGAGAGTGGTATAGATATGCTATGGTCCAAGAGACCGAAAAGGTAACAATACTATGAGATTATGACACTTGAGATGATATTGATACGTGGGGATTGGGGTTTCTCGCCTGCAATATGATTAAGAATTGACAAATGAGTCATGGGCTCTAGTCAGATTCGTGTGTGGAATTTTGGCTGACTAAGAGCGGTATATGGACTTCGTAGGTCCCTCATGGGTGTATAGATCATAATTAAACCTTGATGTACTGTATACTAGGTTGAGAAAAGTATGTTGCATATGCATTGCATTCATATCATACATACTTATGCCATATCTTTGATAATATGTGATTGGAAACTGTCATTCAGTGACATTAAATAACTTGGTTAGATTTTGAACTTGAAAGAATTATTCATGCTACATGATACTTGATATATTGTTGAACTTTACGAACATCATGATGACTACGTGACATACTTGGTTATTGAACTGTTAGTATATGATATTTGGTGTCAACTTGGAATTTATCTCTGATTATGTATCTTCCATCATTATCGGCATATAATATCTATGGGGGTACATTGTGTACTCATGCTACACTTGTTGCATTTTTTTATACAGATTCGGTACCTTCTACCTCCGCAGGGCCACGTGGCTAAGTCAGAGCTTTGATCCTCAATATTCAGGGTGAGGATGCTTCTTCCAGCATGTCTTTGGATACTCAATATCTACTTATTGTCTTTTGTTCGTATTTGAGAGACATATTTCATACTATGTATTTGGTTTTGGCCTGCGTGACCATTTACTCAGACTTGTATTGTTTTGTTAGTGCTCTTGTATTCCCAGATTAGGTCACTTGGGGGTCTTTATTTAAATGTATCAGACTTATCATTTCATTCCATGTTATATAACGAGACAGTGTTTAAAGTATCTGATCGGTGTATTTTATATACACCTTTTGAGTCAGTTTTAGTTAGTCTTTTGTCCCGTTTTGCACATATAAATGTCGTATTAGGATATTTTTTCTTTCTTTTGAGTCAAAGTGGTTAAAATGGCCAAATGGCGGAAAAAGAGCAAAAAGAGGGCAAAAGAGGAGATGCCAGAGCTGGAAACAGAGAAAGTGGCGAACAAGGGTAAAAATCAAGACCATGGCCGCGCCTGCCGATCAGCGAGCGGCGCCCACTATCCGAGAGGTCGAAGACTCGGCGCGCGGTGCCTCGAGCAGAAAATCGGGCGCGGCGCTAAACATCCGAGAGCCACAAAGATACTGTCGCGGCGCCTCGAACAGATATCGGGGCGGCGCCACAACACCGAAGAATCGCAGAACTTAGGCGCGCATGTCTGCGGCGCATGGCCGACGCGGAAAAATTAGGTCTTTGAATTTTTGGGCCAGCTGAAGGAAAAGAGGAGGCGGTTTGCGACTATAAAAGGAGAACCCTAGGCGCTTTTAAGGGTTCCTTCTGCACAACTCAAGACTTTGGCTTGGAGATTGGATACCATTAGTTTAGTAATTTCTTTTCCTTTTCTTTACTTTATTTCAGTTTTTATGATGAACTTTGAATTAGTTCTTGTCATATTTATGGCTAGGAACTAATTCTCTTATAGGGCTTTCCATGTTGAATTGCTAGAACCTTATGTTATAAATTAATGCATGCTTATGGTTATTTTTCTTATTGTGAGATCTATCCAATAATTGAGTTGAATTCTTGGTAATTAATTGACAACTAATTATCACTATATGATTTCTAATCAGACTCTGAGAAGGGGGGATTGTGAATATGCTGTAAGTTGGGTAGACATTCTTGGATTGGGGATGAAAATACCTCAATTATTTATGTAGCGTTGATGAGAGGCTTAACAACCTAATTTTGCGCATTGTGCGTGGCCAACTAGGTTTTGTTCTTAATCCTCCTATAAAGTTATCCTTATCACCGAGAGGTAGGTACGGTGCGATACTGGGGTTGAGTGTTTATATAACCCTAGCGGGAGTATAAAACGATTTCGTAAACCTGCTTTCTCCTAAAGAAGAATACCATAAGTTAATGCATTAGTAAGTAGCATAAGCGGATAGTAAGGATACATGGAAGCCCTATTCTCATCACCACTGAAGCAAATCTTTATATTTAAATAGCTTGCATAATTCGTAGTTATAAACAACAAATCAATCACAAATTCACCAAATAGATATTCGAAGTGAACCCTAATCCTAGAGGACGATATTCGGTCTTACTAAGACTATACTACTTGTCACGATAACGTGCACTTGCGTTTAAAGTGTGTGCATCTTACCGCGCATCAAGTTTTTAGCGCCGTTGCCGAGGATTAGGCAATAGTTCAATATCAAATTCTATCTATTTTTAATTTCTAATTTGGTTTTTAATTTTTTTAATTTTTACGTTTTCTTTTGAAAATTCGAGTGCGTGATTTGTTATGCATTTTTGATCTATTTCGGAAGTCGGTTTATGCGAAGGAGAAGAGGAGCGAACACTCTTGTTCCCTTCAATCCGTAAATTGAGAAAACGCAAAGCGAGCGAAAGAATCGGATTGCAACCTTGTTAGAGATGAACGGCGTTCAGAACAACAACGGGATGGGAGAAGGGTTAGGAGAAAATCAACCCCATCCAGGAATACCTCGGCAAATGCCAATAGATGTGGAGGAAAGAGTCCAAATCCAGCCAGAAAGGAGTTTGGGGGACTATGTGCTGCCAAGAGTGAATGGAGCACGACATGCATTAGGCTCCCCGCACAGAGCCAACAACTTCGAGATAAAACCGGCGATTCTGAGCATGGTACAGCACACAGTGCAATTCAGAGGACTGCCATCGGAGGATCCACATATGCACATAGCTAATTTCTTGGAGCTATGTGCAACTTTCAGATATAACGGCGTTACTGATGATGCCGTCAGATTGAGGCTCTTTCCCTTCTCACTCAGGGATAGAGCAAAAGTATGGTTGAATTCCCTGCCGGCCGATTCGATTTTCACATGGCACGAGCTGGCACATAAATTCTTAGCCAAGTTCTTTCCTCCGTGTAAAGCAGCAAAACTAAGAGGGGAGTTGAACAACTTCTACCAAGCAGATGGAGAGTCCTTATATGAAGCTTGGGAAAGGTTCAAAGATCTACAGAGAAAGTGCCCACACCATTGCATTGAGTTGTGGAACTTGGTCCACATCTTCTACAACGGGCTGAGCAGTACAACCAGAACTATCATAGATGCAGCAGCGGGTGGAGCATTCATGAGGAAAACAGCCCACGACGCTCATGAGTTATTAGAAGACATGGCCACTAACAACCATGTCACGGAAGAGAGGTCGACAAATGGGAGAAGAACAGTGGGAGTCCATGAAATAGATGCTATTCTCGCCTTGAATGCCCAGTGGCCCTCCTAAAGCGATTGCGTAAACATACAGTGTCAGTGAATGCGGTACAGATGCCTAAAAGCTGTGAGATATGTGGTGGCCCACATACATTTGATAGGTGTCCTTCAGCGGATCCCAACAATATACCAATGGAGCAGGCAGAGTGTCAAGCCATATGTAATTATCAGAGGCAACAGAACAACTCTTACTCCAACACTTATAATCCAGGGTGGAGGAACCACCCAAATTTCTCATGGAGAGGAGACCAGGGGCAGCAGAATCAGCACCAGAACCAGCAGAACCAATACCAAGGCAACGAATCCGATGTCGTGAGCAGAACGATATCGGCGGCGAGAATCGATATAGGCGATACGAGAATCGCAGAGCGAATCAGCAACCCTTCATTCAAGCCCCACAGCCTCAGCGATTCAACGCCGGTTCGAAAGAAAAGCTAGATGAGATGGCGGTAAAGACTTGCCAACGCCCAGACGCAGTTCATGAAAGAAGCTAGATCCTCGTTCAGAAACTTAGAGACACAGGTGGGTCAGCTAGCAAAACAGCAAAGAGCCACGAGGACACCGCCAAGCAATACGAGGTAAATCCAGGGAGCGGTGTCGAGCAATGCGATTGAGAAGTGGAAGACGATTGGAGCAGTGATCACCTCGGCCGATGGTTGAGAAAGCAGAGTTAGAAAAAGAGAAGGTGATTGAGCCTAACCCAACAGTAGAGAAAACTCCAGAGAAGGAGTATACAGAGAAGATCCCTTTCCCCCAGAGACTACAACGAAAGGCGGTTGATAAACAATTCTCCAAATTTTTGGAGACATTCAGAAAGCTGCATATCAACATACCTTTCATAGAAGCATTAGAGCAGATGCCCTCCTATTTCAAGTTTATGAAGGAGATTTTGGGGAATAAGAAAAAGCTGGCAGAGTATGAAATAGTAGCACTAACAGAAGAGTGTAGTGCTATCTTGCAGAAAAAGTTGCCACCAAAGCTAAAGGATCCTGGAAGCTTTACACTACCTTGCACAGTGGGCAGGGTGACTTGCAACAGAGCATTGTGTGATTTAGGGACGAGTATAAATCTGATGCCCTTATCAGTTTTTAAAAGATTAGAGTTGGGTGAGGCCAAACCAACCACAGTAAGCCTACAGCTGGCCGACAGGACAGTGGTTCATCCACGAGGCAAGATTGAAGACGTGATTGTGAAAGTAGGAAAATTCTTCTTTCCTGTAGATTTCCTCATTCTTGATATGGAAGAAAACGCAGAAATCCCTATCATATTGGGGAGGCCATTCCTAGCAACGGGGAGAGATTTGATTGATGTTGAAAGAGGAGAATTAACACTAAGGGTGGAGTCTGAAGAAATGGTGTTTAAAGTTTTTAAACACGTCATTGAGCCACCAACAGTGAGTGGGTGCTTTGCAATCAGCACCATCAAACCCCCATGCGAGCCAATACAAGTCAATCAAAGAGCGATGAGCCCAAGAAAGCAGGCATGGTTTGCTGAAATGCCACTAAAGGAGGTAAGTAATCCGGAATACCCCATTACTGATAATGCTAAGAAGAAAAGAAGAAAAAGAAAACGCAAAATGTGGAGGAAATGGATAGGTTGGGGGCTTAATCCACCCCAGGGTTATTAAGGCTAAGGAACTTGCGTCCGGCTAAAAGACGTTAAAGACAACGCTTGTTGGGAGGCAACCCAATGTTTTCAATTATGTTATTTCAATTTCTGTCTTTAGTTTATTTTATTTTGTCTAGAACAATCTCACGGTCTTGGGTTCTTGTGTTTGTGCTGTGAGTGATAGGTACAGGGGAATAAACTGAAGGACGAAAAGCTGAGCAAGCCGATTTCGAAAAAGCGGGTAAGCGCGCCACTGACGCATCGAGCAGTAGCAGTTTAAGCGCGCGGCTAAAACTTCGAAAATTTGCCAAATTTAGCGCGCTTCAGAAATGAGCCGCGCAGAAAGTCCCGGCGAGCGCAGGTTTAGCGCGCGCTAAAATCGGGCATGCGCGCGGGAATCCAGAAACTTAAAAACGCCCAAAACTCAGATTTTCCCCAATTCCAACTTCAAAAACCTATCCTTCCCTCTCCAAAAACCCACGAAATTCCAAAAATTTGCCCACAAATCCTCCACAAATCCAACCCAACCACAACCTAAGCTCTTAAATTCCCAAAAACCCTTAGCCTTCTCAACCAACAAAGCTCCATTCCATAGCCTCAAACCACCAATTGAAACAAGAACAAAGCTTGGAGCTTCTCATAAAAAGGTAATCTTTTTCTGTTCTTGAATCCTTTTACTGAAGTCATAGGAGGTAGTAGTTTGGAGGAGTATTGTAGTTGGAGTAGTTTGGGTGCTGAAAAGTGATTGTGAAGTTTGGAGAAAAGAGTAGAAAAGGAGGTTGTGGGTATTGAGTAGAAAGGTTGAAGTTTGGGGGTGTTGTATTCGCTGCTAGTGTTGAGTGTGTAGGAGACAGTTGTGCCACTAAAGTATAAACTGCAGATTTTGTTTTAAACCATGGCCACCAGGAAGAGAAGAGGCTCCACATCCACCCCAACCCCACAATACGATGAAAATAGGTTTGTGAGCTACGAAGCCTCCCAAAGATATAAAAAGCTTGATACCAGACCCATAATACCAGAAAGGGGAATGGACTACCAGAGGGAGCCATATGGGGAGGAAGACGTTTATGAGCCCATTCGGGCGATGATTGAGTTAAGGGATTGGAGGAAATTTGTGAACCCAGAGAAGATAGCACCAGTAAACACAACAATGGTGCGTGAATTTTATGCCAATTTTCTAGAGAAGGTGGAAAGAGGATGCTTTGTAAGGGGACGCTATGTGCCGGTGACAGCAGAAGATATCAATATACAATTGAAAACAGTTGATGTTGAAGGAGGAATTGGTGATCGGAGCCATTTTAGAACATGGTCTAGGAGCACCGACAACATAAACTGGGATATCGTCGCAAACACCGTGAGCTACCAGGGAGCTGTTTTTGAGATTGGAAGAAATGGGTCAAGAGCACCGAGCAGTGCAATTAACAAAGTAGCCAAAGATTGGCTATATTTAAATCGGCCGAATGATTCCATCCACGCACTTCACCAGAGTGCGGAGGATAGATCAAATTGATATATGGAATTATGAGGGTTGGCGATTGATGTGGGAAAGAAATAGTGCAGAGCATTGAGGAAATCAGCAGGTTGGTAACAACAGGCGGATTGGGACATGGCTCAGTTATCACCAAGCTATGTCACATGAGTGCGGTTCCAAACCTACCCACTGACACTCATGAAAGAAACCAATTGCCCGTGTCCTATGGGATAGTGCACTCTTTCCCAGACCCAAGCCCCCCAGCAGCCAGACGGAGAGTACAACCACCAGCAGCAGCAGCAGCAGAGGCCGTCATGGACGAAGATGAGCCTGAAATAGGGGCTCATATGAGGCGGACCTAGCCACAGCCAACCACGGAGCGAGAACCTCCAATGCCCACAATGGAGCAATTGTATCGAGAATCGGATGAGGATGATGCGGACCTTGACACTGATGGTACAAGCGACAAGAAACAAGGAAACAAATCAACGAGCTGAGTTCCTTGTTCAACCAATGGTCGATGCATTATCCACCGCCACCACCACCATTTTAGCCAAAGTTTGTAAGTGTTTTTCTTCTTTTACTGTCTTTGAGTCTACACACATTGGGGACAATGTGTGATTTAAGTTTGGGGGTGTTTTATTTGTGTGTCATGTTATGTTTTAGTTAAGTCTTTTTTATTGTTTTATGTTTATTTTGAGTCACAAAAAAAAAAAAAAAATTCTTTTTAAGTCATAATTGCCTGTCAAAGATCATGTATGCTGTAGTTTCTAGAAACACCTAGTGAAGTAATGTGGAATAATGTAAAGGAATTGAAGCAACTATCTAAACACTTAGGTTAGATATGCCAAAAACTCACAGAATCTGTCTATTTGGAGTTTCTTGCTTGAGTTATGCATGCTAAATGATAAATGCTTATGTGTTATGATTGCTTGCTATTTGAGGCGAAATAGTTAGGATATGCATGTTAGGGAGATGACTCAGACATTTCTTTGATAGCCAATTCTTACCATTCTTTTCTATCTCGTACTTTAAAAATATCCCTAGCCACTCTATTGAGCCTAAATTTGAAATTTCTTCTTTGACACCCTATATTCCCACAAATTGTACCATAAGTGAAAATATGAAACAGTGGAATACATTGTGTTAAAAAAGAGACAAAAAGAGTGAATAAGTCTGTTGCACCCCAATACAAAAGTAATAAGAAATAGGCAAAAGCCTAAGCTTGAGGGTGCTTGTCATTATTATATACTTCACTCTCCCAAAACAAAAGAGGGGAAAGATAGAATCGAAATGAAGAAAAGAACAAAAAGAAAAAGGGAAATATTGAAAAGCTAAAGAGCTTATGGTACACAAAAATGAGCCTAAATGCCTATTTTTACCAACCCCTACCTAAGCCTACATTACAACCCTTAAAGTCCTGAAGATCTCTTTTATGCATCTCCAGAATTAGTGGAGAATAGCAAGTAAGCATGCCATAGGAATTCTTGAATTTACATGCATGATTTAGTATATTGACTTCCATTAAAGCATGATAAATATGAGTTTGCGAAATATCTAGCTCAATGTGTTTAGTGTGCTAAAAAAATTTCATGCTACATGTTCCTGCATATTATTCTGCTAACCTTCATGTTTTTCTAGTTAACACTAATGCAGCAAAAGTGATCAATGGCAGTGAGTCTTTTATTTTTGTTCTTTGAGTCTTTTATTTTATTTCTTTCTATCTTTGCTCGAGGGCGAGCAAAGGTTAAGTTTGGGGGTATTTGATCGGTGTATTTTATATACACCTTTTGAGTCAGTTTTAGTTAGTCTTTTGTCCCGTTTTGCACATATAAATGTCGTATTAGGATAGTTTTTCTTTCTTTTGAGTCAAAGTGGTTAAAATGGCCAAATGGCGGAAAAAGAGCAAAAAGAGGGCAAAAGAGGAGATGCCAGAGCTGGAAACAGAGAAAGTGGCGAACAAGGGTAAAAATCAAGACCAGCGCCGCGGCGCCTCCTGCAGTCAAAAGCAGGGCCGCGGCGCCCACTATCCAGAGGTCGAAGACTGGCCGCGGCACTCGCGACAAAGAACGGGCCGCGCGCCTAAACATCCGAGGAGCCACAGAAGATACAGCGCTGCGCCTCGCATGCCAGATATCGGCCGCGCGCCACAACACCCGGAAGATCAGAACTTCCGGCCGCGCGCTGCTCAGCGCCGCGGCGCCGACGCGGAAAAATTAGGTCTTTTGACGAATTTTTGGGCCAGGCCTGAAGGAAAAGAGGGAGGCGGTTTGCAGCCTATAAAAGGAGAACCCTAGGCAGTTTTTAAGGGTTCCCCTTCTTGCACAACTCAAGACTTTGGCTTGGAGATTGGATACCATTAGTTTAGTAATTTCTTTTCCTTTTCTTTACTTTATTTCAGTTTTTATGATGAACTTTGAATTAGTTCTTGTCATATTTATGGCTAGGAACTAATTCTCTTATAGGGCTTTCCATGTTGAATTGCTAGAACCTTATGTTATAAATTAATGCATGCTTATGGTTATTTTTCTTATTGTGAGATCTATCCAATAATTGAGTTGAATTCTTGGTAATTAATTGACAACTAATTATCACTATATGATTTCTAATCAGACTCTGAGAAGGGGGGATTGTGAATATGCTGTAAGTTGGGTAGACATTCTTGGATTGGGGATGAAAATACCTCAATTATTTATGTAGCGTTGATGAGAGGCTTAACAACCCTGATTTTGCGCATTGTGCGTGACGGTCAACTAGGTTTTTGTTCTTAATCCTCCTATAAAGTTATCCTTATCACCGAGAGGTAGGTAAGGTCAAATACTGGGGTTGAGTGTTTATATAACCCTAGCGGGAGTATAAAACGATTTCGTAAACCTGCTTTCTCCTAAAGAAGAATACCATAAGTTAATGCATTAGTAAGTAGCATAAGCGGATAGTAAGGATACATGGAAGCCCTATTCTCATCACCACTGAAGCAAATCTTTATATTTAAATAGCTTGCATAATTCGTAGTTATAAACAACAAATCAATCACAAATTCACCAAATAGATATTCGAAAATAGATAGTTGGTACTTGAACCCTAATCCTAGAGGACGATATTCGGTCTTACTAAGACTATACTACTTGTCACGATAACGTGCACTTGCGTTTAAAGTGTGTGCATCTTACCGCGCATCAGTATCTGCATTTCTTTCGCTTATATTTATATAATACCTTGCATTTATTAGGGTATGGTTCGCCTACCGGTGGGATTGTGTAGGTATCAGCACGATTCCTGAAAGGGGATCCTGGCATCACCTTAGTGTTGTGTGGAAAATTATTTCGTATGAGCGGAGTTCATCTATCCGCCAATGCAGACACGATTTTGCTGAAGCGGACGTAGCTCCTTTAGTAACTCTTCACTTAGGTAAATCTTCTTCTCGAATCGTAGGAGCTACTTGAAACATAAATTCCATGAGTAAAGTCATCAGCGAATGCCCGAAAAAGAGTTATAATAGAAAATCTGATGGAAGGTTCATAACGACTGAATCGGTCGTTAAAGAGTTGTTTAGTCTCATCTATTGGTTGGTAAACTTCACTTATTTTGGAGATTTCAAGTCAAGTGTTTCAATTGTGTCCTATTTATATATTTAGATAATCGGTAGGTCCGGGCCCTTTCCTGAACATATGACAATTTTGTCATTTGTATAGGCTTGTAGACTTGGTTGGTCTATTTAGAAGTGATGTATGGCCTTACTGGCCTTGTTGTTGGTATGTTATCTTGTACTACAGCCTTCTATATATATATATTTTTTTTTTGAGTTAGTTTATCTCATTCAGCTTTAGACTTCTAGATTGTATTTCTTCTTTGCAGATTGTGGCCTTGTCGGCCCTTTCCTTATGTTGACTATGTTGTTATTCATATTATATTTTGGTAAGGCCTTGTCGGTCGGAGTTTATATACGTGATTGTACACTCGGGAAAGTGAGGCACCAGGAATGGGTAACTCCTCCCAGGCTGAGGTGTGACATATATTATGGGTGTTTACAACATCACGTAAGATTTAGAGCAATTCAGATATCTTCAAGGACGGACGTCAATTTAAATGGGGGAGAATGTAACAATCCAAAACCCCGTTTTGAGACTTTGTACTCTATTTCATAATTTATGCCTTAGATAATTTGGTGTTATGTTTATGGACTTGGAGGGGTGCTTCAGGTTGAGACTCAAAAGGCTCAGGGAGGTTGTTTAATGCGATCTTTTTTAAAGGCTAAAGTAAGGAACATGATCCCTTTTTTAAGGGTTATGTTATATATCAAGATGTTAGGCTTCGTATAAGTTAATAAGCCATTTGTAACTTGGTGCTAGAGTTGGAAATGGCATCCAAGGGGCTTACGAGAGATTCAATAACATTAAAACTCAATGAATGTTGCATATTTTGTTAGTGCAATGATGTACTTCGCTACCCTATGATGGAGGGTCGCGCAATCACGAAGAGGAGGAAGTACGTTCAATGCGAATAGGTGTTCGCATTTGTGACCATGAAGGATAGTCTCAATCAGTCAGTCAAATCCTTTACGCGATGATGAGGTGGTTCACTGCGACCGTGAAGGGATAAGTTCTTAGGCTTTGCAAAGCTATGCCAGGGTTGCGAATGCGAAGAAGGTTGGCTGTGTATATATATGGTAGTTACGAATTAGTAAGCCAGCAAGACATTACTCTTGATACCTTTCATATATGAAACGTCAGCCACTGATCATTAGGATTTTACTACTCTAAATATATAGTTACAAATCTAATTTTGAATTTATAGCATTTTAAGAAAATACTTATCTCATCAAAAGTCAAATTATCCAAATACATTTCCGATTGCTTATCAAATTATGTTGATTTAATTAAAATCATTTACTATGTTGTATTAACAAGTCTCATTATGCATCTATATGTAAATTTCAATGCGTCTCTTCTATATTGACAATTAGGTACTCATTCATATATTTAATTCCCAAGAAATTATTTTTTCTTCTTCATTTTTTCGTGTGTGTATGAAACATGACTGGAAAGGTTCTTAGAGAGACTAGTAGTTGAAGTGAAAGTCATAGAAAAACCGTCGAAAATAAAAGTATAACTAGTTTGTTCCATAAAGCATAAGAATTGTCACCTAGGTAATACACGTATTAACCTGGTTATTTTTAATCTCGGATAAACCATTCCTATTGTTTGGACAAATTAAAGTGAGGCTAAGGTTAGAGTCACAATAATTATTATTTTTTCTAGTTTTTCTTATTCTTACATCTTGTTGGCTCACTATTTTGTAACTACGACATACTGCATGACTCTAAAACAGCCTCAGTTTCATTTGACCAAATAATAGGAATGGATTCCCCAAGACTAAAAATAATTAGGGCAACAAGTATATCACATAGGATTGATAATTCTTTTGCTTTTTTGGAAAAATTATCTATTCTTTTATATCCGATAGCTTTTCTCTGATTTACACTTGAATTCCTAGTATCTCTAAGACCCTTTTCAATCATGTTTGATTTAGAGGCGCGTTGGTTATTCCTTCAGATTCACCATTATGACAGAGTCTTCTACATGAGCTTCAAACATGACCATTGGGGGACATGATTGGGTGCCTCGTACCTATCACATGTTGTTTTTCCAAATTAGTATACCCTGTTTTATTTTCTCGCACATAATTTATTACTTCATATTATTTTAATGGTATGTGAAAGTTATGTTATGTTAGTAGGAAAAATTTTCTAGTGTTATTCAGTCATCCTAGATATATGTATATTGTCTGAGGATTTATTAAATGACATTTCAATCATACACTGCTTATTCACATTTAAAGCTCAATTTTATTCAGTACAATGCGAACTTTATTTCAAGTTAAAATCTAAATCAATGAAATTTATTCTACATGCATTAATTTGGTAGTTTTGTATTTAATTAAATTTTGATGTATTGTATACTAGGTTGAGAAAGGTACCTTCTATATGCATTGCTTTTATATCATACATACTCATGACATATCTTTGATAATCTTTGATCGGAAACTGTCATTGAGTGACATTGAATAACTTTGTCGGATTTTGATGTTGAAAGTATTACTCATGCTATATGATTCTTGTTATACTGTTGAACTCTATGAACATCATGATGACTACCTAACATACTTGGTTATTGAGTTGTTAGTATAAGATTACTGGATGTCAACTTGGTATTTATCTCTGATTATGTATCTTCAGTCGTTGTCAGCCTATGATATCTACAAGGGTACATTTTGTACTCATGCTACACTTGTTGCATTCTTTTTTTTATATAGATTCAGTATCTTCTACCTCCGTAGGGGCACGTGGTTGAGTCAGAGCTATGATCCTCAGTATGGAGGGTGAGGATACTTCTTCCAGCATGTCATTGGATACTTAATTTCTACTTATTGTCTTTTGTTCGAATTTGAGAGACATATTTCAGACTATGTATTTGGTTTTGGCTGCGTGCCAATTTACTTAGACTTGTATTGTTTTGTTAGTGATCTTGTATTCTCAAATTAGATCACTAGGGGGTATTTATTTGGATGTATCAGATTTATCATTTCATTCCACGTTATATTATGAGACAGGTTTCGGCATTCAAAGTCAAAGGATTCTTTGTTTAAGTTTCATAATAAAGTTGTTTAAAGTATCTGCATTTCTTCCGCTTTTATTTATATAATATCTTGCAACTATTAGGGAGTGGTTCGCCTACCAGTGGGATTATGTAGGTGCTAGCATGATTCCTGAAAGGGGGTTGTGACATCACCTCAATACCGGGGTGGAATATTTTTAGCATGAGCGGACTTCATATATCCGCCAGTGCAGACACGATTTTGCTGGAGCGGACGCAACTCCTTCAGTAACTCTTCACTTCAGTAAATCTTCTTCCCGAACAGTAGGTGTTACTTGACTCATAAATTTCATAAGTAAAGTCATCATCGAATTCATGGAAAATAGTTATAATAGGAAATCAGACGGAAGGTTCATCACGACCAAACGAGTCATTACAGAGTTGTTGAATCTCATCTATTGGTTGGTAAACTTCATATATTTAGATAATCGGTAGTTCGGGACCCTATCCCGACCATATCACAGTTTTGTTATTCGTAGAGGCTTGTAGACTTGGTTTATTTAGTAGTGATGTGTGGCCTTACTGGCGTTGTTGTTGGTCTGTTAAATTGTATTATGGCCTTGTATATATATATATATATTGAGTTGGTTTCTCTCATTCAGCTTCATAAAATCTAGATTTTATTTCCTATTTACAGATTGTGGCCTTGCCGACATTTCTCTTATGTTGACTATATTGTTATTCAGATTATATTTTGGTAAGGCCTTGTTGGCCAGAGTTTCTATATATTCAAAAATCTTGTAAAAGTGGTACACTCAGAAAGTGAGGCACCAGGTGTGGCTCACTCCTCCCAGGCTGTGGTGTGACATATATTATAGGTGTTTACAGTATAACATAAGATTTAGTGTCATTCCAGATGTGTTCAAAGACGGACGTCAATTTAGATAGAGGAGAATGTAACAATCCAAACCTCCATTTTGAGAATTTGTATTCTATTTCATATTTGATGCCTTAGATAATTTGGTACTATGTTTATGGACTTGGTAGGGTGCTTCAAGTTGAGACCGAAGGGCTCGAGGAGTTCTTTAATACGATTTTTTATAGGCTAAAGTAAGGAACATGGTCCCCTTATTTTTAACGTTTATGGTATATATCAAGATTTTAGACTTTGTAAAAGTTAATATGTCACATGTAACTTGGTGCTATGGTTCGAATTGGCATCCAAGGGACTCGGGAGAGATTCAGCAACATTAGAACTCAATGCATATTTTGTTGGTGCAAGTATGTACTACGCGACTCCATGATAGAGGGTCGTGCGATCATGAAGAAGAGGAAGTATGTTCAATGCGAATGGGTGTTCGCATTTGTGACCACGAAGGATAGTCTCAATTAGTCAGTCAAACCTTTCTCACGATGATGAGGTGGCTGACTGCGACCGTGAATGGATAAGTTCATAGGCATCACGAACGCGATGCCAAGGTTGTGAATGTGAAGAAGGCTAGTTTTGTATATATATATATGGTAGTTATGAATTATAGTAAGTCATCTACATATTACTCTTGATCAGCCACAAATTATTAAGATTTTACTACTCTAAAAATATAGTTACAAATCTAATTTTGAATTTATAGCATTTTAAGAAAATACTTAACTCTTCAAAAGTCAAATTATCCAAATAAATGTATTACCGATTTCATATCAAATTATCTTGATTTACTTAAAATCATTTACTATGTTGTATTAACAAGTCTCATTATGCATCTATATATATATTTCAATGCTTCTCTTCAATCTTGACAATTAGATACGCATTCATATATTTAATTCCCAAAAAATTATTCTTCTTCTTCATTTTTTTGTATGTGTATCAAACATGACTGGAAAGGGGCTTAGAGATACTAGTAGTTTAAGTTAAAGTCAAAGAAAAACCATCAAAAATAAAAGAATAGCTAGTTTGTTCAAGAAAGCACAAGAATTTTCAATCCTATGTAATATACTTATTGCCCTGGTTATTTTTAATCTCGGATAAGTCATTCCTATTGTTTGGACAAATTAAACTGAGGCTAAGGTAAGAGTCACAATAATTATTTTTGTTTCTAGTTTTTCTTTTTCTTACATCTTGCTGGGTCACTATTTTGTAACTACCACATACCGCATGACTCTAAACCAGCCTCAGTTTAATTTGACCAAATAATAGGAATGGATTCTCCAAGACTAAAAATAATTAGGGCAACATGTATATCACATAGGATCGACAATTCTTCTGCTTTTTTAACAAACTAGCTATTCTTTTATTTTCGATGGCTTTTCTCTGATTCACCTGAATTCTTAGTATCTCTAAGCCTATTTTCAATTATGTGTGATTCAAAAGCGTGTTGGTTATTCCTTCAGATTCACCTATATGTCAAAGTCTCAAACACTACCATTGGGGGACATGATTGGGTGGCTCATACCTATCACATCTTGTTTTGCCAAATTAGTATACCCTATTTTATTTTCTCGCACATAGTTTATTACTTCATATTATTTAATGGTATATGAAAGTTATGTTATGTTAGTAGGAAAAATGTACTAGTGTTATTAAATCGTCCTAGATATACGTATAAAGCCTAAAAATTTATTAAATGGCATTTCAATCGGACACTACTTCTTCACATTTAAAACTCAATTTTATTTGGTTGTTTCCTATTTAATTAATATGGAAGAATAGTACCAAAAAAGATACACATGCTAGTTACACTAGAGAAGGAGGCATGCCTTCTTCCTAACAATGGTAGAGAAAAGATACAAGAAAAATAAAAACTACAAACAAAAAATTTGAATCAGTCAGATCTAATGAACAAGTTTGATATTTTATCTTTATGTCTAAACTGAAAACGTTTTATTTTAGTTTTATGTTCATGTCACATAAAATTCTTTAATATGTCATATAACTCTCTTCTTCTCCTCCTCCTACTCTAGGTGTGCTATTTTTCATTCTTTTTTGTCATGAGAATTTTTCTGGTACAATAGCAACATGTATTTTAAATAGAATATTTGAGTTTTAATGGACATACATACGAATTGAGTGGTTGCTCAAACATAAAGTATGATCTTTAAAAACACTATAGAGCCTCCACATATCGGGAAGATTTTAAAAATAGATGTGGATTTATTTTCTATAACGACAAAGAATTTAAATTGTGAAATAATATAAATTTCAAAATTTTAGAATTCGGCATAACTTGTACACATAATCGTCGTTATAGATCCTTGAAGGGTATCGTACAACTGAAGCTTTGTACAAATTATTGTACAAATTCACCTCCCAAGGAAACATTGCGACCCACTTATGTGGTGCATTTGCATCTAGGGTTATTCTAGGGTTTCAAACTTTGGGGTACTGCCAATAGCTGCAGTGACTCCTGTATTGATGCGATTTTCGGACTTTGTTCTTCGGCATGTGCATTCGCACGAGCCACAGTGTATTTTTTTCGGTCCGATTTGAATTTGATTTTTAAAAGCTCAGGTTTTTTGATATCCTATAAATACATATTTTACACGATTTTGACATAACTTTGGGATAATTTGTGTTCCTGAGTTCAGAACCTTTGACTTAAAAAGAGATTGAAGCCGTCGTGGAGGTCGGAGTTATTGGGTTTGACCTTTTCTTCTCTTTACTCCTAGTTTCTATGTTTCTTTGTATGAATTGTTGTTTTTCATCCATGTATATGTGGAGCTAAACTTCGCGTTCTAAGGTTGTGGTATTGCCATAAGTATTAATGTTTGAAGACTATATCTATCTTAATACGAGTTATTGATTTTGATTGTTTCTTTAATTATGTGCATAATTGTTTGATTGTTTTGCCAACAGTTAGGTTCTATTGACTATCTAATATACATGCTTCAGAAAGATGTTAATTTGGACAGGGGTTAAAGAGAGTGTGATATGATTATCCCTACAATTGGACTAGGATTTGTGGCTATGATAGGAATATACCTAGGTGACACGTTCAATTAAATACTGCTAATGAATTGCGTTCTTAATAGGTCAATTCGATAGGAGTATAGGGGGAAAACTGTTTTGAATAGGTTAATAGTAGTTAGGCAGAATACAATAAGAGTTAATAATCTGGTTAATTAGCAATCGTCAATAATTCAGATCAAGGGGAAATAGTTTGAGCACTCAATAGGGTTGGTGAACCAACCGCAACCCTGGAACAGTCATATCATCACTCTTTCTTGGTTGAAGTTCATTACTTATTTTATTTTATTTTTAAATAGTTTATAATTGAACTACCGCAAGATTTAATTATTGTGCACCCAATGTTTCATGTGTCTATGTTGAGAAAGTGTGTGGGAGACCCGTCGTTCATTGTTTCTACCGAATCCATCACAGTTAAAGATAACCTAGCTTGTGAAGAGGTCCCTGTGGCTATTATGGATCATCAGGTTCACAAGTTGAGGACTAAGGAAAGAAATTTGTATAAGTTAAATACCTTCAGTATTTATGTCATGTCCCCGTATGTATTCATGTCTCATGTTTCACTTTCATGTATTCACTACTCATATCTCATGTCCCCATGTAATCATGTCATTCAGTCACCATGTTCCACGTCGTGTTTCCTCACGTTCATGTACTCATGTCATGTCAATAAGTTTTTGAGTTAGCCACATTCCTAATCATGACCCGTCATTCGAGGACGAATGATCCCAAGGGAAAAATATTGTAACACCTCATACCTTTAAACTAGGCATTGTTCATGATTCAAGGTTTAAAAATCAAATTGGGAAATGTTGGGATGAATAATTCGTCGAAATTGGTGTTCTTCAATTTTACGCCAGGTTTTAGTCAAATAGATTATAGGCCATTGAATGCTCCGTAAAAAGGACCCATTAAACCAGCTTATTGTTTCCAATTCACGGTGGGTTTTACTGTTCGAATAAGTTTCACGGACTGTGAATTATACCGTGAAATTTTTCACGGACCGTTTTTTGGATCGTAGAAAGGACAAGGGAAAATCAACTCACTGGAATCGATTCATGATCACTTTCACGGACTGTAAAATATTTTACGGATAATGAAAGTGTCCTGATGACTGAACAGTATAAATTCATGTTTTCAATCTTTTATGTTATTTTTCATTCTCGTAAAGCCATAGCTCAAAGTTCCTCTCCTCTCGTCATCCTTCTACACCAAGGTAGTCTATTCCAAACAATTCTAAGTTTTTCTAACATCCACACATGGATCTAAGTAATTTTTTTTCTAATCTAGGGTTTTCAAGAAAATCCATGTCAAGGTTCAAGCTTTTGGAATTATTCTTCAAGATACGTACATTCTCTCAAGTTTTGAAGCAATTAAGGTATGTAATTCTTTAGTTCATGATTACCTTAATAACATGTACTATTATATATCATGATTATATTATAAATTCGGTAATTGTATTCTTGTAATTTAATTATGACTATCATGAACCGTCTGTAATCCATGAACACCCACAAATTGAATTACATGGGTTCCTAAATACATCTTTATGAACCAATATTGTTATATTGTATAAACTTTACATGGTTTTAAGACCTTTTTCAAATTTTATCTTATAATTGCACATGATATGTTATATCCAAAATCATGTTTACAAGTTTTGATTATGAAATTTATGGATTTACATGCCAACTATATTCATGTTCATATTTTATGAGTTACGCAAACTACCGAGAAGGTTTAATACCTAAAACTATATATGTCAATGTAGGATATGGATCGCTCCGCCCAGTTAGGACTATTTATTTAAGTTAGCAATTGCGGGTTATTGGATCCATTCATGTCATTTCATGTCTCATACCCCGATAAATTATGAGATGACTTAGCTGATCGGGCAGAGATCAGAAGCCACATTATCGCGTGGTGATTTCATATCGGTTATACTAAAGTTCTCCCATTTGAAATGAGTTATCATATTTTATTATATTCATGTCAGATATTCACATGTTCATGCTCATATTACAATTTTAAATCAGTTTCTATCATGTCATGTACTGTGTTTATTCATTCAGTTGTTTTACATACGAGTACAATTCAAATGTACTTATGTCCTTTTGCCGGGGGTCTGCATCTCACGACGCAGGAAAAATGTTTTAGAACGACGAATCAGTTCGCTAAGATTCTCACGTATCAACCATTGTTAAGCCCCATCTCATTCGGGGTGCTATTATCTATTTATTTTATTTCATGTAGTAAAGGTATACCGGAGGCCTTATTTTTCGGTAGAAAAATTTTAGCAGTCAGACTCATATTTATATATTTCATAGACTAGTTTAGCATATCATGTCAGATATTCATACTTATTATATTTTTGAATTACTTTCGCTATTATATTTTCAGATAATATATATTCAGTATTAAGATTTCTATGTTTTAAATCATTATTTCATGATATTAAATGTCCATATTGATCTAGCAAGCCATGTGGTTCGCTCGGTCATATGCAGTAAGACACTGAGTGTCGTGTTACGCCTAGAAAGCCATCTTAAAATTCTCTTCTCATGAGTTATTTGATAATTTTCAACTGTCATTCATAACTTTTTTAAATCTCTTTGAACCTAGCTCCTGGGATCTCCAGTCTACTAGGTAGAGTTACCGCCATTATGACTTGTACTAGGCATTACACTCATTCCCCTCGATTATCTTTCAACAACCTCTCTAGTTTGGCATTTTATAAGTGGATCCGACACGTTATCTCTTGACTTTACATAGTCAATTGTGATAAGTCCACTAGAGAGTAGTTGTCGAACGATATTGTGTATATGTCGTATGTGACGAGATTTACCATTATACATAGCGCTATCTGCCCTTCCTATTGCTGCTTGGCTATCACAATGTATGCATATAAGTACCATATATTTGGGCTATAATGGAATTTCTTTCAAGAAATTCTAGAGGCATTCAAATTCTTTCACCGATCTTGTCTAAAGATATGAACCTAGACTCCATTGTGGAGCAGATAGATATATGTTTGGACTATTTTCAAGATGATGCTTCTTCACCAATGATAAAAACGTATGCATTTATGGATTTAATTTTATTTGATCCAGTGATTCAACTTGCAGCAGCATACCTCTCGAATCACACAACTTGAAAATAGGATATATCGTATATCATAATACATGTAAATGGTTGACATCAGTTGTGGCCACAACCTCTTAGATATATATATATATATATATATATATATATATATATATATATATATATTCAACCATTCCACTTCTTATTAGTCTACTTCTTCAAATATTCAACTAATAGTAGATATACCGATGTAAAATCCAAGCTATTGTCGATTTATATCATTATCGTCAATTGCTTCTTCGATTTATAGATCAATGAACATACGCGTTCAATGAACCGACATGTCTATAAACAAACACATTTATCATCGAAAGTCACAACCTTTCAAGCAAGATTTGTTCATGAAAAACCATAATATTATATTTCAAGTGACATCCCTTGGCGAAATTAAAGAACACAACCTCCTTTTATGAAAAGACATATGATCAACTATCAAATGAGTAGTTCGATCAACTATTCATCAACAAGACCGAATAAGTTATGTGTAAATTTCACTAACTACCATATCAATATCTACCAGAAATCGATATCCATTACTATTGGTGGTATATTCTATGAAAACACAATCAACGGTTTTCGGTTCTATTTATACCTTTTTAAGTTTAATAACTTGCACTATAGACAAACACCCCACACTTTGAAGTAATTCAAGTTGGCCTTTCTTCCTTTCCATTTTTCATATGCAATAAATTATGTTTTTCTATGGGCATTCAATTAAATATTCGGCTAGCCATAAAGATATTGTCCCCACACAAATTATAGGATAAACTAGAACTTATTAACAACACTTTCACCATCTTTGTTGGTTCGTTCCTTCACAGTGCAACATCAACTTTAATTTTTTACTCTAGTACAACATGTGTTGAAGCAGGTGTATGTGTAACCTTCACATTTTCGTTAATTTATCATTATCAAAATCAAACTGATTTGCCCTCGAATAATGTGAGATATTTCTAGCAAATACATCCCTGAGTTTTAGGATATATATAAATACATACGCATACACACACTTACACTTATCCAAATATGTGTAAATTTTTATTGACCCCTAATAATAAATACATACAATATTATTTTCGTGATTTCAAGAATACTTTTCAAGTATTAATGTAAGGCTAATTAATGACTTACTACCTTGAAAATAATCTTCCACATATTTTATGCATGCTACGAAACCGTGTATCTCAATTAATTAATTTTATGATACACAAATGAAATATACTTTGAGATCATCAAATAATAAATATATACCCTAACAATTATAAATATATTTCATAAATCCTAAAGGTAGAAAATTAAAAGATGAGTAAAGAGAATAAAACCCGTACTTATTTAAATGACAACTCTTCGTAGTCACCGCATTTGGATCTCTTTCGGTGATTTATATGATTCATGTCATGTCATGATGCCATCTTAGCCAATTGTTGGCAACATTACCATGTTATTTGAAATCAGAAGACTGCAAAATGTAACAATCCTTCCCTTCCTCGGGCAATGAATGCATTGTAAGCTAATACTATATTATTGTATGTGACCACACAATTAACACTGAAGGGTCTGGAGCAGGCCAATTTTTATTGGACAAAAAGAAATTTATCATCAACATTGTTAGAAAATGGGCCGAGGCCCATCCGTTCGTGTCCCATATTTCCCCATATTTGTATATTTGGTATATTTGTTATATTCTCCCATATTAGTCTTGTACCATAATTAGGATTGTAATATTACTGTCAGGACCCGAACCCCGGGCCCGCGACTGGTGCCCTACCTGGGCACCCCCCTCTTATACCCTCACATCCCATATAACACATAGGCCAGATAACATATGAAAACTGTATATGTAGCAACAAGGCAAGCCGATGAGGTTGCCGCTATATATAAACGGGAACATCCCAACAACACAGTAGTACAACTAACCAACAATATATATACAACTCACGCAAGTCCAGCCCACATATGAATACAGACTTCTAAGAGTTTGAACAGTAAAATATGATGGGACAGGGCCCCGTCGTACCCCTGAATGTACATAAGCCTACAATACCAGGGTTCGTACCAACATGACAAGCCTCTGAAATAATGAAGCTTTCCCAAAAACTGAATAGAGATCCTAAGAGCGAGGATCACCAAACTGTGTACCTAAACCTGCTGCATGAAACGCAGACCCCACCCCCCCCCCCCCCCCAGAGAAAAGGGGGTCAGTACGAAAGATGTATCAAGTATGTGAAACAATAAGTATTGTAAATGAGATCATAACAGTCCAAAAGATAACAGGAGTCAAGTATGATAATCAACCTACCAGTACAACTGTGCCTTATGAAAAATGAGAGTAATGAGAGTCAATTGTATTTTTTCAAAATATCATTTCAAAATATGAAATCAAGTGTACCATTTCAAAATATGAAAATCATGTCAAAATCAGGGACGCCTTCCCTCAGGATCATTATGCATATCCTATTCACGAGACTATTTCACCCGCATGGGACTCGAACCCGCATGGATATTGTAGACCCGCAATGAGTATATATATATACTCGCATCATGGAGAGCTAGTCCATGGAATATTCATGGGACTGTTTCACCCGCATGATACTAGAACCCGCATGGATTTTTTAGACCCGCAATGAGTATCTATACTCGATACCCGCATCATGGAAGCACGTCCATGGAATATATATATAAAGTTGCCGACCCTCTAGTGAGGGACGCGGTGATGTGAAAATATAACACTTGAAAGTATATCTATCATGAGCAACCATTGTTAGCGATTTATCCACACGCTTAACGCAAGTGCACGTATCGTGACAAGTAATATAGTCTGGATAAGACCGAATATCGTCCTCAGGGATTAGTGTTCAATTACCAATTTCTATCCTATGGTATCTATTTGGTGATCGATATTTTGATGGTTGTTTGTATCTATGACTACTAAATAATTATAAAAGTTAACTAAATTACTTTACTTAAATCATATATGGTGGAAATAGGGCTTTCAATCTCCTCAACCGCTCGCTTTAATCTTTAATGCAATGATAAAGGTTCTTCTTCTATATTGAGATAGCAGGTTAACTAAGCCGTTTTATATTTCGGTTAGGATATATAAACAATCAACCCCGATGCATAATCCTTCTATCTTTCGATGATAAGATTTACCACAAAGGAGGATTAAGAACAATAACTTATTAAACTACACAAGTATCGGAGTACTTTCGTCAACGATTTTAACCTATGTTTATTCAACTATAGAATATTCACAATCTCCCCTTTCGGATCTCGATTAGAAATCATATATGTGATGATAATTAGTGATCAATTAATTACCAAGCAATCAAAACAATTATTGAATAAATCTCAACTATATAAAGAAGAAACCAAAACCATGCATTAAATCATAAAACGAGGTTCAAGTGATTCGAATGGAAAGCCCTAATTAAAGTTTAGCTCTTATCCATAGAAATGCTAAGAACTAAAAGATTATCCAACATAAACTGAAAAATAAATAAAGTAAGAAAAAGAATTACTCAAGAACAAGCCTCCAATCTTGAAGCTTTCAAGAACTATGTGTTGTGTAGAGTTAGGGATTGTGGAACCCTTCAAAAATCATCCCTAAGACCTTTTTATATCCTCCAAAAATGTTCCAAACTTTTCCCTCTTGGTCTTGGCCCATTCCCATTCAGATTTGGCTGAAAACCCGCGTCGGCGCCACGACCCTAAGACCGGCGTCGTGGCACCGAAACTCCTGCAACTGCCAGCGATCTGGGCGCCGTGGCCCTGCTGCTCCTGATGGACTGGAGCCATGGCGCCGCCCTGTATTTTGCCCGGGGTGCCAGCTTTTCGTCTCTTTGTGCTCTGGAACCTCTGTTTTTGCCCTCTTTTTGATTTTTTCGCCAATGTACCATTTTAAACCACTGTGACTCAAAAGAAAGAAAATTTATACTAACATGACACGTATTTGTACAAAAATGGCCCAAAGACTAACTAAAAATGACTCAAAATATGTATATAAAATACGCCTAATAAACACCCCCAAACTTAACTTTTGTTCGCCCTCGAGTAAAGATCAGAAATAGAGACAAAGACACGAAAGAAAAGAAAATGAAAGGACTCAAAGACACTGATCAATCTGCTGCACAATTGCCACTAGAAAATCATGAAGGTTAGTAGGATAATATGCATGAACATATAGCATAGGTTTTTAGAACACTTAACCTATGCATGTCAATATCAAAATTATATGGCATGTTTATTTGCTATTCTCCACTAATCGTGGGTACACATACTAGAGATCTTCAAGACTTTCCAGGGTTGTAATGTAGGCTTAGGCAGGGGTAGGTAAAAAAAATAGGCATTTAGGCTCAACTTACGTACCATAAGCTTTTTTTCTTTCAACTCTTCCCTTTTTTTTGATTTCCTCTTTAATCTCGTATCTATCTTTCCCCTCTTTTTGTTTAGAGAGAATGAGGTGCATTGTGAATAACAGGCACCCCAAACTTAAGCTTTTGCATTTTTTTCATTGGGGTGCATCAATTTTTTTTCACTTCTCTTTTTGTCCTTTTTCAACACTTTTCATTCCAAACATCTTAATTTTCCACTTATGGCACAATTATGGAATTATAGGGTGTCAAAGAAAGATCTTATTTTTGGCTCAAAGGGGCTGACTAGGGATACAATTTTAATGTCAGGGATAGGCAATGAATGGTAAGAAAGGGCTAACAAAGAAATGTCTGAGTCATATCCCTAACATGTATATCCTAACTATTTCGCCTCAAATAACAAGTAAGCAGACACATAGTCTTAATCATTAACAAATTCATAAATCAAGCAAGATACCCCAAATAATTTGATTTCAAGAATTCTTGGCATATCTAACTTAAGTGTTCATATTTTCTGCCTCTAATTTCATTACATTATTCCACTTTACTTCATTAGGCGTTTCAAGTAACTACAACATGCATGATCATAAAAAAAATTAGACTCATATAAGACATAAAAATAAACAATAACAAGACTCAAACACACAAAAATAGACTCAAAAATAAACTATCAAAAATAAACTAAGAACAAAAATAAACTAAGAACCCCCCCAAACTTAAATCACACATTGTCCCTAATGTGTGCAAGACTAAAAAATAAAAGAAATACGGGACAACTTACAGACTTGTGGTTTAAAATGGTGGAGGTGGCGATGGATAATGCATGGCAGATAATTTCAGGGTGGCGCCGCATGATATCGCGCCGTGGCGTCCAAAGTACTGCGAGGTCTGACAACTCGGCGCCACGGCGCTTTGCTCCACGTTTTTGGCCTTGTACCTAGCATCACAACATCAAAAACAATACCAGACGTGAGACTGTTCTAACTAAGCTAAAAATGCATAAATTTAAAACCTTGGGTTGCCTCCCAAGTAGCGTTGTCTTTAACGTCTTGTAGCCGGACGCAAGTTCCTCTTCACACTGGCTTGAGATGGGTCACGGAGCTCACATGTTCCATGTTATTTATCAAGTATGGTTTCAATCTCTGTCCGTTCACTTTGAACGGTGCTCCCTATTTTCCTCTTATTTCAACCGCACCATAGGGAAATACTCTTTCAATAGTGAATGAGCCTGACCATCGAGATTTAAGCTTACCTGGGAAGAGTCGCAACCTTGAGTTGAATAAGAGCACTTGTTGTCCTTCTTGGAATTCTTTAGGGATCAAGTTCTTATCATGCCATTTCTTGGTTCTTGCCTTGTAGATCTTTGCATTCTCATAGGCGTTGTATCTGAATTCATCCAACTCACTCAGCTGTAGCAACCTCTTCTGTCCTGCTGCCTTGGCATCCATGTTCAGCTTCTTCATCGCCCAATAAGCCTTGTGTTCTAACTCCATCGGCAGATGACAAGCTTTCCCAAAAACCAATCGGTATGGTGACATTCCAATGGGAGTTTTAAACGTTGTTCTATAGGCCCAGAGTGCGTCATCCAACTTGATAGACCAATTCTTCCTTGAGCTATCCACTGTCTTTTCCAGTATGTTTTTCACCGCCCTGTTTGAAATTTTGGTTTGCCCATTCGCTTGAGGATGATAGGGCAGTGTGGTGCGGTGGTAGACTCTGTAGCGGCCAAGTAGTGTATCAAGCTGCTTGTTACAAAAATGGCTTCCTTCTTCGTTGATGATGGCTCTGGGAGTACCAAACCTTGTGAATATGTTCTTTTGGAGAAACTTTTGGATTGTCTTACTGTCATTCTCTTTAGTGGCTACTGCTTCTACCCATTTGGACACATAATCCA
Organism: Przewalskia tangutica; assembly: GCA_029844215.1. Classification (NCBI taxonomy): domain Eukaryota; kingdom Viridiplantae; phylum Streptophyta; class Magnoliopsida; order Solanales; family Solanaceae; genus Przewalskia; species Przewalskia tangutica. The sequence goes on along the minus strand of CM056739.1, from coordinate 15,817,011 downwards.
CTGCAAGAAGAATGTATTGATTCCCAAAGGATGACGGGAAAGGACCAATGAAGTCGATCCCCCAAACATCAAATAGCTCCACCTCCAAGATCCCATTCAGGGGCATTTTATTTCGTCTTGATATGTTCCCCGTTCGCTGACAACGATCGCAGCACTTCACAAAGGCGTTAGCATCCTTGAATAGGGATGGCCAATAAAACCCACTATGCAATACTTTGGCGGCTGTCCTTGATGCTCCAAAATGCCCACCAAATTGTAAGGTGCGACGATGAATGAGAATCGGTGCATCTCATCTTCTGGTACGCAGCGCCTAATGACTTGGTCGGCGCAGTGCTTGTAGAGTATTGGCTCTTCCTAATAGTAATGTTTTACCTCTGAGTGAAACCTCTTCACCTGTTGTCTTGTCAATCCTGGGGGTTGATGCGTGAAAAGATGCACACACTTTAACGCAAGTGCACGTTATCGTGACAAGTAATATAGTCTAGGTAAGATCGAATATCATCCTCAAGGATTAGTGTTCAAGTACCAATTATCTATCTTTTGTTATCTATTTGGTAACCGATATTTGAGTTTGTTGATTATACTAACAATTATAAATACTAATTAACTAAGTGTTTACTTCAGTAGTGATGGAAATAGGGCTTCCAAGTCGCTTCAACTATCTGCTTATATTACTTATTAATGCAATAAATTATGGTTCTTCTTCTTTTGGAGCTAGCAGGTTTACTAATTCGTTTTATACTCCCGTTAAGGCTATATAAACACTCAACCCCAATAGCGCTCCTTTCTACCTTTCCGTGATAAGGATGACTCTATAGGAGGATTAAGACCAAAAACCTTGTTAATCGTCACGCGTCATTCGTGATATTAGGTGTTTAAACCTCTATTAACGCTACACAAGTAATTGAGGTATTTTCATCCCCAATCCGACCTATGTCTACCCAACTTACAGCATAGTCACAACCTCCTCCTTTCGAAGTTTGATTAGAAATCATATAAATAATGATAATTAGTGATCAATTAATTACCAAGCATTCAAAGCAATTATTGGGTAAATCTCAACAATAAGAAGAACAACCATAAACATGCATCAATTCATAACATAAGGTTCAAGTGATTTGACATGGAAAGCCCTATAATGGAATTAGTTCCTAGCCATTGACATGACAAGAACTAATTCAATATCCAACATAAAAACTGAAAGTAAAGAAAAGAAAAGAAAAGAAAATTACTAAGTAAAGGTCTCCAATCTTCAACTCCAAGAAGTCTTGTGTTTGTGCAAGAAAGGGAACCCTTGAAAACTGCCAAGGGTTCTTTTTTTATAGCCTTCAAACCGCCCTTAAGGTTTTCCCTTCAGGCCTGGCCCATAATTCGTCAAAAACCTGATTTTTTCCCGCGTGGCGCGCTCGCTATCGCCGAACTGCGTTGCTCGTGATTAGCGCCGCGCCCGCACTCTGCTGTCTAGAGGCGCCGCGGTGCTGCAACTTCTGCAGGTCTTCTGGATATTGGGCGCCGGGGCGCCTGGCCCTGTTGGCTGGAGGCGTCGCGGCGTTGGCCCATGTCCGTGCCTGGTTCGCCACTTTCTCGTCTTTTAAGCTCTGGAACCTCCACTTTTTTCCTCTTTTAGCTCCTTTTCCGCCAAATAGTCATTTTAACCAATTTGACTCAAAAGAAAGAAAATCTATCCTAAGACGACACGTATTTGTACAAAAAGGGACAAAAGACTAACTAAAAACGACTCAAAAAGTGTATATAAAATACACCGATCAGGGGTACTACCTTAGCTGCAAGAAAATTAACAAAATCAGCGTACCAAGGTAAATTAAAGACAACGCTTACTTGAAACAATTGCTCATCTGGGAAGTGATCATTTATCCAGAATTCTTGGTGCTCGCTCTTTGTTTTCAAGCCTTGACACCGGTCAAGAATCGAGTTCTCTGTCCCCTTCTTGTCACGGATTTCCATGTCAAATTCTTGTAATAGCAGTACCCATCGGATAAGGCGGGGTTTTGTATCCTTCTTTGTCATCAAGTACTTTATGGCAGAGTGGTCCGTGTATACTATCACCTTATTGCCAATTAAGTATGGCCTGAACTTCTCAAATGCATATACTATTGCTAGCAATTCTTTTTCTGTAGTGGCTTAATTCAATTGTGCATCATTAAGGGTTTTGCTAGCATAGTAAATGGATATGAATACCTTATCAACTCTCTGCCCAAGAATTTCTCCCACTGCATAGTCACTTGCATCACACATTAGTTCAAATGGGAGCTCCCAGTTTGGTGCAATGACTATGGGTGCTGAGATTAGCCTCTCCTTGAGTGTCTGAAAGGCGGTCATGTATTCCTTATTGAATTCAAAAGCAACTACAGTCATTAGCATGGTGGAAAGGGGTTTCGAAACTTTTGAGAAGTCTTTGATGAATCTTCTATAGAAATCAGCATGCCCAAGAAAACTTCTGACCCCTTTTGCTGACACTGGAGGTGGTAGATTTTCAATTACTGAAATATTTGCTCTTTCCACCTCAATACCTTGGTTGGATATAGTGTCCAAGGACAACCCCCTCTCTCACCATGAAGTGACATTTCTCCCAATTCAGCACAAGGTTCGACTCTTTACACCGTGTCAACACAGCTTCCAAGTGCTTTAAACACTCGTCGAAAGAAGACCCAAATACCTAGACATCATCCATGAAAATCTCTATGGTCCTCTCCACCATATCAGAGAAAATTGCCATCATGCACCTCTGAAATGTGGCAGGTGCATTGCAAAGCCCAAATGGCATCCTTTTGAACGCAAACGTACCAAAGGGGCAGGTGAATGTTGTATTTTCCTGATCTTCTGGTGCTATGGCAATCTGATGATACCCTGAGTAACCATCCAAGAAGCAATAATAGTTGTGCCCTGCAATCCTATCCAGCATCTGATCTAAAAAGGGCAATGGAAAGTGGTCTTTTCTGGTTGCCTTGTTCAACTTGTGGTAGTCAATGCAAATCCTCCACCCAGTGACTGTTCTAGATGGAATGAGCTCCACTGTCATGCCTTCTTTTTGGGCACCACTTGCACAAGACTCACCCATGCACTGTCAGAGATAGGATAAATTACCCCAGCGTCAAGCCATTTCATGATTTCTTTTCTTACTACCTCTTTCATGTTTGGTTTCAGTCTCCGTTGTGCCTCAATGGAGGGTCTGCTCTTATCTTCTATACGGATCTTATGCATCACTGTTGAAGGACTTATCCCCCTTATGTCTGCCAATGTCCATCCAATGGCACGTATGTGAGCTCTCAGCACTCTCATCAGCTTCTCAACCTCCACTGTGGATAGCTGACATGATACGATCACTGGTAAGGATTGGTTCTCACCTAGATATCGGTATTGCAAATGATCTGGTAGAGTCTTCAACTCTAACTCTGGAGCTTTTTCTGTGGATGATACTGATCTCTCTGGCATCTGCCCTAGCTCTTCATATTTCTTCTTATAGCATTGCTCATACGAATTCATCCAATTTGCATACTCCATCAATTTCGGGTCATTGCCGCTATTCTCACTCCATTGGGTCAGCACTTCTTCAAGATCATCAGCACTCCTGACCCCATTTTCTGAAACTGCTTCTTCAATCATATCAATGGCATAACAATTGTCATTTGCCTCTGGGAAGGTTGCTGCTTGGAATACATTGAAAATCACATCTTCTTCTTCCACACGAAGTTTCAGCTCACCTTTTCGAACATCAATGAGTACCTGTCCCGTGGCTAGGAATGGTCTTCCAAGGATAATGGGGATCATGTCATTGTCTCTAATGTCTAAGATGATGAAATCAACGGAAAAGATGAACTTGTCCACTTTAACCAACACATCCTCGATGACTCCTCTGGGATGGATGATGGAGCGATCAACTAGCTGTAAAGTGATGTTTGTAGGTATTGCTTCTCCCATTTCAAGTTTGCAAAACACCAGATAGGGCATCAAATTTATACCTGCCCCCAGATCACACAACGCCTTCTGACATTCAAACTTTCCTATAGTGCAAGGGATGGTGAAGCTTCCCGGATCTTTCAACTTCTGAGGTAACTTCCTCTGTAGGATGGCGTTGCATTCTTCAATCAACAATACTATTTCATGGTTATCTATTCTCCTCTTTTTACTGAGAATCTCCTTCATGAACTTTACGTAACTCGGCATCTGCTCTGGAGCCTCAGTAAACGGGATGTTGAGTTGCAGTTGTTTGAGAACTTCCAAGAATTTAGAGAACTGTTTGTCAAGGGAACTTGTCTTTAGCCTCTGAGGATACGGTATCTTCACCTGGGGTGCGTCCACAACTGTTGTTAGTCATCCTTGTTCCGGATGAAGGTCTCCAGCAACCACTGCGCCTTCTGATCTTGCGGCGCCACGGCCCTGGGATTCGGCACCGTGGCACCCAAACACCTGCAAAGTCTCTGGACTTTTGGCGCCATGACGCTGCTCAGTGGTGCCACGGCGCTGCAAATCTTGCGAGCATTCTGGACCATCCTTCTCTGGATACGGCGGTGGGGAGCTTGCTTCCACTGGTTCGCTATTTCTTAGGTAAACCGCCTGACATTGCTCTTTTGGATTCGCCCCAATATTTTCAGGGTGATTCCCTTGTATTTTGTTGCTTAGCATGCCCGCGAGTTGTCCTATTTGTTTCTCCAAATTCTTTAGGGACACTCTTGTCTCATCCATGAACTGAGTTTGTTGCTTAGTTAGCCTGAGTATGGCCGCTCGCCTTATTGCCAATTAAGTGGGGCATGAGGGTTACATTGTTGTTGATAGTTCTGTAGCCCGTGATAGTGGTAGTCCATGTTTGCTGGATCCCTGAGATGAATCAAAACCAACAAACAAATCACGGCGCACAGTTCCACAAATAAAATAAAATAAAATAAAATAAAAACCAAATTAGAAATTAAGAATAGATAGATTGATATTGAACTACGCCAATCCGCGGCAACGGCGCCAAAAAATTGTTAGCGATTTATCCACACGCTTAACGCAAGTGCACGTATCGTGACAAGTAATATAGTCTGGATAAGACCGAATATCGTCCTCAAGGATTAGTGTTCAATTACCAATTTATATCCTATGGTATCTATTTGGTGATCGATATTTTGATGGGTGTTTGTATCTATGACTACTAAATAATTATAAAAGTTAACTAAATTACTTTACTTAAATCAGATATGGTGGAAATAGGGCTTCCATTCTCCTCAACTATCCGCTCGCTTTAATCTTTAATGCAATGATAAATGTTCTTCTTCTATATTGAGATAACAGGTTAACTAAGCCATTTTATATTCCGGTTAGGATATATAAACACTCAACCCCGATGTAGAATCCTAAGAGCAAGGATCACCAAACTGTGTATCTAAACCTGCGGCATGAAACGCAGCCCCCCCCCCCGCGAAAAGGGGGTCAGTACGAAAGATGTACCAAGTATGTGAAACAATAAGTACTGTAAATGAGATCATAACAATCCAAAAGATAACAGGAGTCAAGTATGATAATCAACCTACCAGTACAACTGTGCCTTATGAAAAATGAGAGTAATGAGAGTCAATTGTATCTTTTCAAAATATCATTTCAAAATATGAAATCAAGTGTACCATTTCAAAATATGAAAATCATGTCAAAATCAGGGACACCTTCCCTCAAGATCATTATGCATATCCTATTCACGGGACTATTTCACCCGCATGGGACTCGAACCCGCATGGATATTGTAGACCCGCAATGAGTATATATATATATATATACCCGCATCATGGAGAGCTAGTCCATGGTATATTCATGGGACTCTTTCACCCGCATGAGACTAGAACCCGCATGGATTTTTTAGACCCGCAATGAGTATCTATACTCGATACCCGCATCATGGAAGCATGTCCATGGAATATATATATAAAGTTGCCGACCCTCTAGTGATGGACGCGGTGATGTGTAAATATAACACTTGAAAGAATAGCTATCATGAGCAACCATTGTTAGCGATTTATCCACACGCTTAACGCAAGTGCACGTATCGTGACAAGTAGTATAGTCTGGGTAAGACCGAATATCGTCCTCAGGGATTAGTGTTCAATTACCAATTTCTATCCTATGGTATCTATTTGGTGATCGATATTTTGATGGTTGTTTGTATCTATGACTACTAAATAATTATAAAAGTTAACTAAATTACTTTACTTAAATCAGATATGGTGGAAATAGGGCTTCCAATCTCCTCAACCGCTCGCTTTAATCTTTAATACAATGATAAAGGTTCTTCTTCTATATTGAGATAGCAGGTTAACTAAGCCGTTTTATATTTCGGTTAGGATATATAAAAAATCAACCCCGATGCAGAATCCTTCTATCTTTCGATGATAAGATTTACCACAAAGGAGGATTAAGAACAATAACCTATTAAACTACACAAGTATCGGGGTACTTTCGTCCATGATTTTACCTATGTTTATTCAACTATAGAATATTCACAATCTCCCCTTTCGGATCTCGATTAGAAATCATATATGTGATGATAATTAGTGATCAATTAATTACCAAGCAATCAAAGCAATTATTGAATAAATCTCAACTATATAAAGAAGAAACCAAAACCATGCATTAAATCATAAAAGGAGGTTCAAGTGAATCGAATGGAAAGCCCTAATTAAAGTTTAACTCTTAGCCATAGACATGCTAAGAACTAAAAGATTATCCAACATAAACTGAAAAATAAATAAAGTAAGAAAAAGAATTACTCAAGAACAAGCCTCCAATCTTGAAGCTTTCAAGAACTATGTGTTATGTAGAGTTGGGGATTGTGGACCCCTTCAAAAATCTACCCTAAGGCCTTTTTATATCCTCCAAAAACGTTCCCAACTTTTCCCTCTTGGTCTTGGCCCATTCCCATTTGGATTTGGCTAAAAACTCGCGTCGGCGCCACGGCCCTGAGACCGGGGTCGTGGCACCGAAACTCCTGCAGCTGTCCAGCGATCTGGGCGCCGTGGCCCTGCTGCTCCTGATGGACTGACGCCACGGCGCCGCCCTGTATTTTGCCCGGGGTGCCAATTTTTCGTCTCTTTGTGCTCTGGAACCTCTGTTTTTGCCCTCTTTTTGCTTCTTTTCGCAAATGTGCCATTTTAAACCACTGTGACTCAAAAGAAAGAAAATATATACTAACATGACACGTATTTGTACAAAAATGGGCCAAAGACTAACTAAAAATAACTCAAAAGGTGTATATAAAATACGCCTAACAACCATATGCAAGTTAAATAATCTTTGACTCTCATTAGAACAAATAGAATGAACTATCATTTTAGAAAAATATAAGGCACTATCACATCTTTCATTTTAGAAAATCCAAGGCAATACCATGCCTTCCTTTTTAGAAAAACCAAGGCAATACCATGCCTTTCTTTTTAGAAAAACCAAGGCAATACCATGTCTTCCTTTTTAGAAAAACCAAGGCAATATCATGTCTTCCTTTTTAGAATAACCAAGGCAATACATGCCTTCTATTTTCGGATTAAGATCCAATAAAACCATGTACGTCCGCCATACACTTACTTTATATAAATATCATGTAATATTAGGGACTTGAACCCAATAGCACCATGTACGTCCACCGTACATCCTTTCATTTATAAAACCCCAAGACACTAACACTTGTAGCATCAAGGCACTTTCACTTTTAAATCAAGTAACTTACACTTTTAAAATCAAGTCAAGTATACTTTTAAAATCAAGTCACTACCACCTCATGTACCACATGAAATTTAGATTCATTTAAAATACGTACGTCCACCGTACACTCATTTTATAAAGTTCATGCTCAAGGAAAAAAAGAAGAGTTCACATACCTTTTCGGCTATTCCACACGCTAAGTAGAATACGCCACAAGTAGTACTTCAACCTATAATGACAATAACACTTCTATCAACTTCATGCTTACTAGTGTAGGTTAATACCTAAGTAATGGATCTCCTTTTCTACAAAAATTTGGGCAGCACTTCCCCTATTTATACGTACTTTTCCACCTTTCAAGAAGGTCAATTTCATCAATAACCAAGACACCAATTAAGGGCACAACCAACAGTTAACCAAGGTGATTCACACACCTATTTCTCACGTAAAAACTACCTCTTATTTACGTAAAACAGTCCACTAAAATCAGTCCATATTCCAACAACAACAAGGGTAAAATGTGAGACATTTTAACACCTTTCTACACTCTTATTCCCTTAGGACTTTCATTAGTGATTACTACATTTAAACATGCATATTGGTGGCTGAATTTCCAGCATATACACGCCACAAAACAGTTCCTAAAACTGCATAACAATATCCAACAATTTTATACAAGTCTCGGCCAAACAACCACAACCAAAGCCCTTTTCAATATTCCTTATAATCCAATACAAGTTTCAATACTTAATATAAACCACATCAACTTGTAATAACAATACTTTCTTCATTTAATCATGCAAGTAGTGACGTTAATAACAACAATAACCAACGAAATCCAAGATACCAAAAACTGCCTAGATTTCGGCCAACATGCTAAATCACTTCATGCATTTTTTATTCTCCAATTCTCTTAACACAAGTTCATCCCCTAATTATAACAACATGTAATATCCAATTTCTTTAAAAGAAGAAGAACTCTTACCTCAATATTTAGCCAAAGGAGTCCACAAGATTCTCGGCCATAACTTCATTTTCATACCACTTCTTCAAGCTCCAACAACACCCATGTAACCTCTACAAGCTTGTAATCATATTCCTTTCTTGTTTTACTTCCAAAAAGTTCATCTCAAGTTTAGGGTTTCAAGGCAAGTTTCAGCCAACCCACTGTTTTGGATGATCTTGGTTTATCACTTAGTTAGAGAGCTTATTCTAGGAGGATATAATTTAATCTAGGAAGATAATCAACTCTTGTTCTTCACTTTCAAGAGAATTTCGAGACTTAGCTTAAGGGAGAGAGAGAAGAGCAAGTCTTGGAGGATGAAGATATTATTGAAATGAATCCAAGTCTCGCTATACACTTTCCTATATAGTTGTCAACTTGTAATGACAAGTGGATGAGGGAGACATGTCACCCTCCTACTGGTCACATAATCTTTTCACCAAAATATCTCAACACTTGACCAAAATATCTTAAATTTCGATGGGCCCCACAAAATTGTGAAATTTTTTGTGGACCCCATATTATCAATTCCAAGACTTCATAATATAATACTAAGTCCATAAATCAAATTAGAAGACTTAAACTCCAAGTTAATAATTTTTCGTCGTCATATTTTTCAAAAAAAAATTCCGTAGGAAAATGTAATTATTCTTTCCTTTCAACCTTCAAATCTTACTTTCTTAATCACATTCTCATATCAATGTCATGGAATTACGGGGTGTAACATTCTTCCCCCCTTAGAAACATTCGCCCCGAATGTTCATAATAGGTTTCAAGCTAAACTGATTTTGGCATAGTCTCCTTTAACTATACTCAACAAGACCATATATGCCACACACGGACACAATATATCATACATGCATATATACCAATACACTTACGTAACATCGATACGTGGAAGACCATATGTACCACTTCCAAAACAGATGGTAGATCCAACTCATATGTAGCCTTGGATATCCTACGAACAACCTGGTTAGGCCCAATGTATCTCGGGCTAAGTTTCCCTTTCCTACTAAACCTCATCACACCCATCATGGGTGATACCTTCAAGAAAACCCAATCATCAACTTGGAACTCTAAGTCTCACCGTCGTACATCTACGTATGACTTCTGACGACTCTGAGCTGATAACAATCGCTCTTAGATAAGCTTCACCCTTTTCTATGGTGTGATATACTATGTTAGGTCCAACTAACTATGATTCACCTACTTCGAACCATTCCATAGGAGATCACATCATCGTCCATATCAAGCCTCATATGAAGTCATTCTAACACTGATGTGATAACTATCATTATGCGTAAGCTCAATAAGAGGTAAATGATCATATCAACTTTCCTTGAAGTCCAACAAGTTCGTAACATGTCTGTAGCTGCGATAAATCGCTCGCCGGCCGACCGCACAAATGAGTGGAAAGTCGTACTTAAATTAACTCAGGTACCCAACCCTTTCTAAAATGACTTCTAGAAGTTGGTTGTAAACAGAGTACCTCTGTCAGATATAATAGAACTGGCACACCATGGATTCGAACAAACTCTTTAATATATAACTTCGCGCATTCCTCAGCTGATTTGGTCAGCCAGCCTGTTAACAATTACTCAAATAGATCCAAACTTACAAAAAGTGAGGTAATCTCGTAATGAAATCCATGTTAATCATTTCCCATTTCCATATCAGAATCTCGATATTCTCAGTCAAGTCTCTAGGTTTTTGGTGCTCTATTATTTCATACCGACACTTAACCACCAACTACGTAATGTTCCTTTTCATGCCACCACACAAATACATACCTTATGGGATCATGATACATCTAAGTAGATTCATGGTCAATGAAATATTGTGAACAATGGACCTCCATCATAATTTTGTTCTATAATCCTGCTATATTCAGAATACACTAATGGACCCTCCATCTGAGGTCCCTCTCCCATAATACTCGAAGGTTGTAGTTCTTTTTTCTCCCCGTATGAGGGATGACCCTGCCGTATTCTAAGTCATAGGGCTATCACTATCTAAATCCTCCAGTCGGACTCCCACTTAACTACTGATATGTTCCCTCGTGTCAAATCCTCCCCTTAGTCCTCACATTAGTCAAGCTTCTTATGGGTGAATGATCGTATTGTCAACTTAGTTTGTTTACTAACTGGTGTGCTGAAATTCTTATCTTTACATTTCCATTTCAAGTTGCCTTGGGGGTCTCTTATCTCACCGTATTTCTCATACTATCTTTCCAACCATTATAGGTTCGCCACCTTTGGCCGAGGTGTTCTTACTGTCCATCCTCTACTATCGGTCCTTACTCTGTCCCATAGTAATCATACCTTGTGAAATCTTCATAACTATAGTTTAATTCACCTTTATCATTCTTGTCATAATCCTTCATTCTACTTATTACTAAACAAAATATTTCTACCTTGATACTCGATCATACAGTTCCATTCATACTTATTAACTGCTTTCATATTCTCACAACACTTCTTCGATCATACCATAGTGTCGTCCTCAATTACCTTCAACACACAAATTTTATCCCAAGGTTATGTAAAAATTGTAACATGTGGTACAATGTAGCCGAAGTCGGGGACCTTACCAGTCCAATATATATAGCCTACCTTGGCTTACTAACCTTGATACATGTAACTCTCAGTAATACGCAGTATCTCCCTTCCATAATCTTCCCCTTTTGGCCTTTAAATTAAATATCCTATAGTCCAATACTTCCCAGACTCAGTCCAAATTAACAAGGCTCTTTCATTCATTTATATCAATCTTAGTATTCAAAGAGTAATAGTCCCTTCTTATTCTTACATGGGGACAATATTCTTTTGCAGTTTCTTACCTTTGATAGTTCTATCACTTGTACTTCCTTTGTAATCCCAACCACATTCATAAGGTCATGTTGCGGTTTCCTCTATAATTCTAACCATCAAGTGTCCCCGTAAAACATGTAGATTTTCATAACCTACAAAACCTTCCAATAATGTCTTATGTTTTTCATTTGTATCACTTATACTCATCTCATCCTGCGTATAAACTTGGGATACTTCGAAACACTGTGGCCATAGTTGTCACACCATACCAACCTCTTGTACCTCTTTCGGCACATTCCAGCAACCCAGTAAACATTTAGAACCCAATACACTTGCCATATTGTGCATTTAATTGCAAACAAAGGTAAAATACCCAATTCATGAAGGCCTAGTGATTTCTTAGATCATATACACCTATTTATTTCTTGTGGACATAGGGCACACCAAGGAATAATATCTACTAATATACTTCATAACATTAAGCAATACCACCATCTTATTATTTCATATTCCATACACCTCCACCAAGCTCAAACGTCAAATGTCATATCCACGAAGGCCTTGGATATCTAAGGTCTCAACGGTTATCTAATATTCTAAGATTCTCAATTATGTCATGTCCCAAGCTTACATTATCTCTCCCCGCATACGGGTAAGATAACTTCTCATAATCTCAAAATCATGTTGTCTTAACCATAACAACCCTATTTACTCCATCCCAATGTTATTCGTACATATCTCTTAAGCATACAACACAGCTTAATCTAACAACATGGTATACCATTAAGTCAATTAAACATGATCTCTTAAGGGTTCATCACCCTCTCCGACAGCTCATCACCATCTAATTATTCCAAATTAGCACATATATAACCTTTATGTAGATTCATTAAACTATTTCATACCTTTCAAACAATCTAAAGTTTAACCAACTCATGTTAACCCATAATTACTTCAGACAACATACACATGGCCCTACTAAATCTGTTCGTGTAGATGCATATCATCATCATACCAACTATACAACAATTTACCAACCTGTATACCAAGTCCATATATTCCCCTTCGGGGCCGCTGTCGCTTTCCTTGAAGAGTCTAGGTTCTTTTTACCCTACTTTCGCTCCTAAAAAATTTCTCTCTCTCGGATTTCTTGACCAGCGCCGTAGCCCTCCCTCTCGGATTTTTTCCAGCGTCGCGGCCCTTCTCTTTCAGAAAATCCTCTCTCACAAATTCCCTTCTTCGAAATCTTGTCCAAAGTTTGTTCTATTCACCATGACTGATATGAACACTTTTCATCCTACCCTCACAATTTCTAACATCAAGAGCGTTCTTCCTATCGTTCTTGATCTAAAGAACGTCCAATATGAGATGTAGGCAGAATTATTCAAGATTCATGCTATGACACATAAAGTTCTTCACCACATCATCCTTCCCACTACTCCTACGAGGGGTGATATGATGGCTACGTCTACAACGTTTGTGCCCACCAAAGTAGCAGATCCAGACTTATGGGTCATGCTTGATGCCAAGGTTCTCTAGTGGATTTATGTCACTATCTCTTTGAATCTTCTACAGACGATTATGGAACCCAACTCCACAGCTATGGCGGCGTGGAATCGATTGCATGACATCTTCAAGATAACAGTCATTCTCGCATTGTTATCCTTGAGTAGGAATTTTCTCGAGTTGCTATGGCAAATTTTCCAAACGTTTCTTCTTATTTCAAACACCTCAAGGACTTGGCAGACCAACTTCGCAACGTGGTTCTCTTATTTCTAATAGTCATCTAGTTCTTTATATGGTTGTCGGTCTATCCGAGGCGTATACAAGGGTTGCTTCGGTTATTCGTCAAAGTAACCCCCTTCTGGAGTTCTATCAAGCCCGCTCCATGCTTACTTTGAAAGAAGCGGGTTTGGCTAAAAGGGCATCGATCGGAGCAAGCCCTGTCGTCATGATGACTGTTTCCAATTTTCCCCCTTCCAATCCAGCCAACGTGACCCAAAATCACAATAACGGGGGTGGTAAGAAGGGCCAAAATCGAAAGAATAATGGCAAGAATTACGGCGGCAACCACAGGGGCAACCGTTAGCAGCAGCAGATCTGGGGCCCACAGGGGGCCCCTGGACAGTGGAAGTGGGTCCCAGCACCACACAGCACCGCGACTCAGCATTATAGTGCAGTGGCACCTCAGTCTCAGTCCGTGCAAGCGTCGTGGCCTAGCTTCTTCCTGAGTCGGACTCGTGGTTCGGACGAACATGGCGGCCCAATGATCGGCATACTTGAACCTCGCCCCCCTCAGGACCACCACGTAATGGGACCCACTCAGACCGATATTGAAGCAGCAATTCACACGCTTGGCTTCACTCAACCGGACCCTAATTGGTACATGGACACAGGTGCCACTACCCATATGATATCCGACTAAGGTACTCTCTCGTCTTATTCTAATTTGAGTAGTAATCGTGGTATAATTGTTGGTAATGGCAGTTTTATTCCAATTAAGGGTTATGGTAATAAAACTTTGTCCCCTCCTCATCCACCACTTGTCCTGAATAATACCCTTCATGCCCCAAAATTGATTAAAAATTTGGTGTCTGTCCGTAAATTCACTACTGATAATTGGGTTTCTATTGATTTTGATCCGTTTGAGTTTTCTATGAATGATTTCAAGAGGGGAGTCCTCTCATGAGGTGTGAAAGTAGGGGGGATCTTTATCCAATCACAATAAGTCTCAGCATCTTGTGTCAAGCTATGCCATCCAGCTCTTTCTCCTTCTTTGTGGCATGCTCGTCTAGGTCATCCATGGTCGTCAATTTTATCTGTTTTAGATAAGAATAAGTTTATTTCTTGTAAGGGTACATTTAGTACTCTAAATTTAAATCTTGTTCTTTAGGGAAAATTATTAAGTTACTGTCTGTAGCTTCGAATTCGCATACTTCAATGCCATTTGATATTATTCACAGTGATTTATGGACATATCCTGTTCTCAGTTCTATAGGTCATCGATATTATATTTTATTCTGGGATGATTACTCTAATTTTTTATGGACGTTCCAATTGCGAAAAAATCACATGTTTTTTCCATCTTCATAAAATTTAGAGCTTTCATAAGAACCCAATTTGAACGGGAAATAAAGAAAATCCAATGTGATAATGGTAAAGAGTATGACAATGGGGAGTTTAGGGATTTTTGTGCTCAAATGGGATAAATTTTCGTTTTTTTTGTCCTCATACGTCTTCACAAAATGGGAAAGTTGAACGAAACATTTGTACCATTAATAACATTATCCGCACTTTATTAGTTCATTATTCCATCCTTCCATGTTTTGGCATCATGCGCTACAAATGGCTACCGATATACTTAATATTCCTCCCTCTAAAGGTTTGACATATTATTCCCCTCTTCAGGGTTTATACAATAAGCCTCCTACGTATTCTCATCTTAGGGTCTTTGGATGATTATGTTATCCGCTATTTTCATCCACCACAATCAACAAACTTCAGGTACGTTCTACCCCGTGTGTGTTTTTGGGTTATCCGTCAAATAACCGTGGTTATAAATGCCTTGATTTGTCCTCTAAATGAATCATCATTAGTCATCATGTTCTATTTGATGAGTCCCAATTTCCATTTTCTAAAGTAGAAAAACCTGTGACTAGTTCTTATGATATTCTGGATGATGCTATCTCCCCTTATGTTCTCCATCATGTTTCAGATTTTTCAGAAATACGTCACGACTCCTGCATTCCAATGAGCAGTCAAATTTAATCACGTCGTCAGCGCCGCGGCACCAAAACTTTAGAGAGTTGTGCAGTTCATCCGTCGCCGCGGCCCTAGACTACATCACCACTGCGCCTTCGACGGACAGTTCCGAAAATTCTCAAAATTCACTCAATTCAGCCCAGAGTCATGGTTCAATCACTCGTAGTCAATGGGGTATTTTAAACCAAAAAGACATTTTAATTTGAATTCTAATGTTCTTAAACCCTTACCCCGTAATCATGTATCTGCCCTAAATGACCTTAATTGGAAAATTGTCATGACCGGTGAATATAATGCTCTTATTGATAATAAGCGTGGGAGTTGGTGCCCCATCCATCTGGAGTTAATATTATTCGGTCTATGTGGATTTTGCTCATAAAGAGAATTCTGATGGTTCGTTTGCAAGGCATAAGGCTCGTCTTGTAGGTGATGGTAAGACTCAGCAGGTTGGCATGGATTGTGATGAGACTTTTAGCCCGGTGGTCAAGCCGGTGACTATTCGTACTGTGCTCAGCTTGGCTCTTTCGAAATTATGACCCATTCATCAGCTAGCTATAAAAAATGCTTTCCTACATGGTGATCTTCATGAGACAGTGTATATGCATCAGCCCTTGGGGTTTAGGAATACTAGATATCCAAATCATGTGTGTTTATTGAGGAAGTCCTTGTATTGGCTTAAGCAGTCTCTACGGGCATGGTATAAGATGTTTGTTTACTATGTTTCGTCTATGGGTTTCTCTCACAGTAGGTCTGATAACTCATTATTCATATACCATCTGGGATCTTCCATGGCTTATATTCTATTATATGTTGATGATATTATTTTGATTGCCTCTTCTGATGCTTTACGAAAGTCCATTATGACAATGTTCAGTTCTGAGTTTGTTATGAAGGACTTGAACCCATTGAGTTACTTTTTGGGGATTGTTGTAACTCGTCATGCAGGTAGATTGTTCTTATCACAGAGGAAGTATGCAACAGAGATCATTGAGAGGGTTGGGATGTCATCATGTAAGTCCACTTCTACTCCAGTTGATACTAAACCCAAGTTGGGTGCTGCAGTTGGCTCTTCCTAAGAGAATCTGACCCGCTATCGTAGTCTTGTAGGCGCCCTTCAGTATCTGACGGTCACACGACCTGATATTACATATGTCATACAACAGGTGTGTTTGTTTATGCATGATCCTATAGTTGAACATATGAATGCGCTCAAACGCATTCTTAGGTACATTCAGGGAACACTTGATTATGGATTGCATTTGTATCATTCGTCGACGTCTATACTAGTCTCATATACAGAGGTTGATTGGGATGGTTGTCTTGACACCAGACAGTCTACGTCTGGCTATTGCATGTTTTTAGGTAATAACTTGGTCTCATGGTCTGCCAATGTGGTTTCTGAGTCATGTTGATTACGAAATCTACTTTTAGATCTTCATTGTCCTATTGAGAAAGCTACCTTAGTGTATTGTGATAATATAAGTGTCATCTACCTTTCTGGTAATCCAGTTCAGCACCAACGCACTAAACACATAGAGATGGATATTCACTTTGTTCGGGAGAAGGTAGCCTAAGGACAAGTACACGTCTGTCATGTTCCTTCGAGATATCAAATTGCAGACATCTTTACAAAGGGTCTTCCTTCGGTCCTTTTTGAAGATTTTAGAGACAGTCTCAGCGTACGAAGACCACCCGCTATGACTGCGGGGGTTTGTTAGAGAATGGGACGAGGCCCATCCGTACGTGTCCCATATTTCCCCCATATTTGTATATTTGGTATATTTGTTATATTCTCCCATATTAGTCTTATACCATAATTAGTATTATAATATTATCATAAGTGTATAGTTGTTCTTTATAGAGAATAGGGATTTAAAGGTAAAGTAGGAATAATATTCTTCTATTGTAACATGTATATATGTCTTTCATCAATAAGAATAATCAAGAGATTAATTCTTTCAAACATTCTATGAAAAATTGAAGCCATCTGTTTTTTCTTTGCTTCTTTAGAGATAAAGTTTCCAGTGAACTTTGAATCGTACCAACGATCTTCCCAACCCTTTCATGGTCCTCTTCGTGTACCAAAGATCATGTCACATTTTCTTTATAAAACTGAAACAGGTCATGTGATGTATTTTTTGTGCGATCAACCAAAGTTCAAACACACCGTTTCACACAAACAAATGTCTAATATGTTATGAATTTTCTCCATCAACCGTTAAAACTAAAAAAGAGAATTTCTTTACGAGCATGTTTTCTTAATCAGATTTAATAAATGATGAAGTTTTTATATCTTCAAACCAAATATTATTTGTCACAAACATATTTAATAAATCAGTGAAGTTTTTATCTTCTTCAAGCCGAATAAGCAATCAACGGAGATTTTATCACAATAACAGAGTAGACTGAAGGGTTTTGTCGGATTCGTGTACGCAGCGAAATTTAAAAATTTATGTTTCAAACCCAACAAGCGATGAATGTTGAGTCTATTTTGTATATACTTTTGAGTCCTTTTTAGTTAATATTTTCCTCTTTTCATTTGCGTTTAATATAGTGTTAGGGTTGTTTTTCTTTCTTTTTGAGTCACAACGGTCCTAAAGGAGAAAATATTGAATTGAGGATAAATGAGCTGAAATTCAAACCAAAGGAGTCCCGAGAAGAATGGAAGAAATCTGGCAAAATTCGGACGGAAAATAGAAGAGAGTCGCGGCGCTGATGAGCCGCGTCTGAAGGAATTAGGGCCGAGACATAAAATTTCCACAAAACAAATTAGAAAAATCCCGTCGTGAGGGCCGCGGTGCTTAGTTTCCAGTGAGTCCAGTCGATTTCTTGGCCATTTAGGGTCGCGGCGTTTGGCAGCAGCGCCGCGACTTCGACGCACAGTTCTTAAAAAAATTCTGAAATTTAGTACGGGTAAAAGGGTCCGGGACGATGTTTTACTCAGATATAAAACCCTCACATATTTCAGATCATAATTTGGAGGCTAGAATTGAGGCTACAGAGCAATATTGGGGACTATTTTTGTTCAAGTTCTTTTTCTTCACTTTGTTTTAATTCAGTTTATGTTGGATATTCAATTAGTTCTTAGCATGACAATGTCTAGGAGCTAATTTCTTTATTAGGGTTTTCGTCGAATCACTTGAAACTCTTTCATACATTTAATGCATAGTTATTGAGTCCTTATTCAGCTATATTCAGATCTATTCAATATTGTATTGATTGTTTGATAATTGTCTAGTCATTAATTGTCATAACTTATGTGATTTCGAATCGAGATCTGAAAAGGGAGATTTGAATATGCTGTAGTTGTTTAGATATAGGTTAAAATCGTGGACGAAAGTACTCCCGATACTTGTGTAGTGTTTAAGGTTATCGTTCTTAATCCTCCTGTGTGGTAAAATCTATCATAGAAATATAGAAGGTTTCGGCACAAGGTTGGGTTATGATATATCCTAATCGGATTATAGAACATGTTCATTAACCTGTTATCTTAATAAGAAGAAGAATCATTAGTATTGCATTAACAGGTGAAAGAGTGGATAGTTGAGGAGATTGGAAACCCTAATTTCCATCATAACTGTTTTAAACCTTAAGTATCATCACATTTGTTTATTTTCTACAAATTACTTTAGTTTCAATTCTTAGTTTAAAATTCTCAAACAGAAGAATGTTAACCAAATATATACCATAGATTAGATATTCGGTACTTGACAAACCAGTCTCTGTGGAAGATAACTCAGTCTTACAGACTATATTACTTCAGTGATACGTACACTTGCGTTAGGGCACAGAAATATGGCAATATATTTTTGGCGCCGTTTCCGGGGACTGACGTACTATCAATATAGAATTATCTAGTCTTATTTCTAATTTGGTTTTTCTTTTTTTTCTTTTTATTCTTAGAACATTTTTGCCTTGATCTGTTTGTTTGTTTTTGAACGATTTTAGGAAGCTTAGTTTATGCGAAGCAGAAGAGGAGCAGAAACACTTGTCCCTCTCAACCCGGAGATCAAAAAGTTTTGCAAACAAGACATGAAAAATAAAAGGATTTCTGATTCTTTAGCGATGGAAAATCAACATAATCAGAATGAGGTGAATGATGAGTTACTTGCATAAGGGCTATGTGTTGCCGAAAATTATAGGGGTGCAGACTTGCATAAGGCTTCCAGCTGTGGAAGCTAATAATTTTGAGATAAAACCAGCGATTTTGCACATGGTTCAAGGTTCAGTTCAGTTTGGGGGGTTGCCGTCTAAAGATCCCCTTATGTATTTGGCAAATTTCCTGAAACTGTGTGCAACATTTAAATACAATGGCGTTACTGATGATGTCATTCGATTGAGGTTTTTTCCCTTCTCACTCAGTGATCGAGCCAAGAGTTGGTTGAACTCCTTGTAGGCGAACTCCATTACCACATGGCAAGACTTGATCCAGAAGTTTCTTGCCAAATTCTTCCGTCCATTGAAGGCAGCGAAGCTTAGAGGAGAGCTGAATAATTTTTATCAGCTGGAGGGAGAATCATTGTATGATGCATGAGAGCGGTTCAAAGACTTACAGAGGAAGTGCCCGCATCATGGGATTCAGAAGTGGATGTTGGTCCACATCTTCTAAAATGGGCTGTGTGGTGGTACTCACACCATTATTGATGTTGTTGTAGGAGGAACGTTCATGAGCAAAAGTGCTAATGAGGCACATAATTTATTAGAAGACATGGCCACCAACAACTATCAGTGGTCAGATGAGAGAGCAACGAACAGCAGGAAAGTGACTGGGGTTCATGAGTTGGATGCTATCACTGCATTGACTGCCCAGGTTGCCACTTTGACAAAGCAGTTGCAACAGAGCACCATGTCCGTTAAAGCAGTTTAGACATTAGTGGGTTGTGAGATTTGTGGGGGTCCCCACACTTTTGATAGGTGCACAGCAGTGGATCCAAACAATGTACTTATGGAGCAGGTTCAAGCAGTTGGGAATTTTCAAAGGCCCCACTACAACCCTTACTCCAACACATATAATCAGGGGTGGAAAAATCATCATACCTTTTCATGGAGGAATGACCAAGGGCAGCAACCTCAGTTTCAGGAGCTATTTCAACAGACAAATCCAGCTCCGCAGGGACAGATCCAACAACAGCAGCCCAGGCCACCAGCCCCACCAGAGAAGCCAGATGAAGTGAGAGCAACATTGTTGACCCTGGCCAACTTACTGACACAATTCATGATAGAGACCAGGTCCTCACTTTCAACCTTGACCAACTCCCAAACTCAGTTCATGGTAGAAACAAGATCCACTATTAGGAACTTGGAGACTCAAATGTGGAAGTTAGCAGAGAAATTAAGTGACAGGCCGCAGGAGAATCTCCCTAGAAACACAGTGATGAACCCAAAAGAGCAGTGTCAGGAAATCAACCTGAGAAGTGGTAAACAGTTAGAGCAGGTTGCAACCTAACCACTGATTGAAAAGGAGAATAAGGTGGAGAAGACAGTTGATGCAAAGAAAGAGAGGGTTACTGATGACCGCCCTATTTTAGAGAAGGCTCCACTAGCAGTCATGAGGGAATATACAGACAAAATTCCATACCCTCAAAGACTTGTGAAGAAATCTCTTGACAAGCAGTTTTCCAAGTTTTTGGAGGTCTTCAAAAAGTTGCACATCAATCTCCCTTTCATTGAAGCCTTGGAGCAGATGCCAGCGTACGTCAAATTCTTGAAAGATATCCTCTTTAAAAAAAGGAAGTTGGCAGACTATGAGATAGTGGTGCTGACGGAAGAGTGTAGTGCAATCTTGCAGAAGAAACTTCTCCCGAAGTTGAGAGATCCAGGGAGTTTCACCTTACCTTGCACTATAGGGAAAGTTACATGCAAGCGGGTGTTGTGTGATTTGGGGGCAAGTATCAACCTGATGCCCCTTTCTGTTTTTCAAAGACTTGGGCTGAGGGAAGCAAAGCCAACAACCACAGTCAACTTGCAGCTAGTTGATCGCTCAATCGTGCATCCTCGAGGTATAATTGAAGACGTATTGGTGAAAGTGGGAAAATTCATCTTTCTTGTTGATTTCCTCATTCTTGATATGGAGGAAGATGAAAATATGCTCATTATCCTTGGAAGATCATTCCTAGCTACAGGGAGAGCTCTCATTGATGTTGAAAAGGGAGAGTTAAAGCTCAGAGTCCAAGATGAGCAAATGGTATTCAAAGTTTTCAGGCCACCAACCGAGTCACAAGTAAGTGACAAATGCTTTTCTATTAATATAAGTGATAAAGTTTCTCCTTATGAATTCTTCAAGGGTACTGACGCTGCAGGAGTAACTTTAAAACAAGATGGCAAGGTGAATGAGCCAGCGAATAATGAAAAAGGGGTGAACCCTTATGAACTTAGCCCTGTGAAAAAAAAGAGGAGAATGATGAAGGGGATAATAATGAAATGGATATGTTGCGGGGGCAATCAACCCCTTGAATGAACAAGGCATCTGCGTCCGGCTAAATGACGTTAAAGACAGCGCTACTTGGGAGGCAACTCAATGTTTTTAATTATGTTATTTCAATTTTTATTTTAGTTTGTTTTATTTTGTCTTGAATAGTATCACGTTCTTGGCTTCTTGGTTCATGTTTTTTATAGAAGGTGAAGTAGGGACTAACTCCGAGGGATAACGGAACAAAAATGCTGAAAAAGGGAAAAATTGGACACAGCACTGTGGCGCCAACCTGCAGGGCCGCGACTATAGAATTTCAGAGATTATTTCCGGTGATCAGCGCTGTGGCGCCAACCTGCAGGGCCACAACTCCAGAATTTCAGAGAGTATTTCCCATGATCAGCGCCGTGGCGCTAACTTGCAGGTCAGCGGCTCCAGAACTTCAGAGAATCCCGAGGCTGATGCAATTTTAAGAACATCCTCCCAGACCACTATTTTGTGTCTGTAAGTTATCCTTTTATTTTTAGTCTTAACACATTGGGGACAATGTATCGATTAAGTTTGGGGGATCCTACTTTGTTTTGTTGTTTGTTTTGAGTCTTTTTGTTGTCTTTTTATTTATTTTATGTGTCTTGTTAATCAATTTTTTTTTATGGATCAAGTATGTGTAGTTGCTAAAGATATTGAGTGTATAAAGTGGGTAATGTAATGGAATTAAAAGCAAAATCTGTGTGCTTAAGTTGGATATGCCAAAAATGCATGACATCTAATTACTTGGATATTTGTGTTTAGCCTATGTGTGTCAAATTATGAAAAGTAAGGTTGAAAATGTCTAGAAAACCTGTTTGCTTGTTATTTGAGGCGAAATAGTTAAGAGATACATGTTTAGAGAAATGATTCAGGCATTCTTTGACAGCCCTTCTGACCGTTAATTACCTACCCTGACATAAATTATATCCTTAGTCATCCCCGTTGAGCCTAAAATAATATGTTGTTTGACACCCTATGATGCCCTGGTTGTGCCATAAGAGATAATTGAAAATTATTGGGATGAAAAGTGTTGAAAAAGCAATAAAAAAGGGTGAAAATTTTGATGCACCCCAATAAAAAATATGCAAGAGCCTAAGTTTTGGGGTGCTTGTTATTGATAATGTGTCGCATTGTCTCAAAAGAAAAGAGTGTAAAAATAGGTATGAGACTAAAAAAAAGTCAAAAGAAGGAAAAAAGAGTTGAATTAAAAATGTTTATAGTACGAAATTGAGCCTAAATGTCAACTTTTATCTACCCCTTCCTAAGCCTACATTACAACCCTTGAAAGTCCTGAAGATCCCTAATGTGTATGTCTATAATTAGTGGAGAATAACAAGTAAACAGGTCTATAGAATTTTGGGAAATATGGAATGAA
The DNA here is from genome assembly GCA_029844215.1 of Przewalskia tangutica. Lineage (NCBI taxonomy): Eukaryota > Viridiplantae > Streptophyta > Magnoliopsida > Solanales > Solanaceae > Przewalskia > Przewalskia tangutica. Next base: position 15,793,933 of record CM056739.1, on the reverse strand, counting down.
ATTGAAATGCATTTGGTAGGTGCTTGTATTTCCAATTATTATGATCTACATATTTTACTCATGCTCATGATTGAATTTGCGAAATATCTAACTTGAAATTCTTGATTACTAAAAATTCATGCTATATTCTAACATATTATATCAGTGTTTATCCATGATTTTTAGAGGCAACATTGACATAGCTACTTGATCCATTTCATAGAGTCTCTTCTTTGATTTTGTTTAGTGTTTTACTCGAGGGCGAGTAAAATGTAAGTTTGGTGGTGTTTTTTGAGTCTATTTTATATATACTTTTGAGTCTTTTTTAGTTAATATTTTCCTCATTTGTGTTTAGTGTAGTGTTAGGGTTTTTTTCTTTCTTTTTGAGTCACAGTGGTCCTAAAGAAGAAAAATACCGAATTGAGGATAAATGAGCCGAATTGAGTATGAAATTGCACAAGCAAAGCCCAAGCAATCAAACCAAAGGAGTCCCGGGAAGAATGGAAGAAATCTAGCGAAATTCGGACAGAAAATAGAAGAGACACGCGGCGTTGATGAGCTGTGACCGAAGGAATTAGGGCCGAGGCATAAAAATTCCAAAGAACAAATCAGAAAAATCCCATTGTGAGCGATGCGGCGGCTGGCAGCAGTGCCGCGGCGCTTGGTTTCGAGTGAGTCCAGTCAATTTCCACGTCATTTAGGGCCGCGGCGCTTGGCAGCAGTGTCGCGGCTCCGACGCGCAGTTCTGTGAAAAAAGTCCGAAATTTAGTAAGGGTAAAAGGGTCCGGAACGAGGTTTTGCTCAGATATAAAACCCTGAAACCCTCACATATTTTAGATCATACTTTGGAGGCTAGAATTGAGGCTACAGAGAAAGATTGGAGACTACTTTTGTTCAAGTTCTTTTTTTTCACTTTGTTTTAATTCAGTTTATGTTGGATATTAAATTAGTTCTTAGCATGACAATGTCTAGGAGCTAATTTCTTTTATTAGGGTTGTCTGTCAAATCGCTTGAAACCCTTTCATACAGTTAATGCATAGTTATTGATTCCTACTTCAACTATATTAAGATCTATTCAATATTGTATTGATTGTTTGATAATTGGCTGACCATTAATTTTCATAACTTATATGATTTTGAATTGAGATCTGAAAAGGAAGATTTGAATATGTTGTAGTTGTTTAGACATAGATTAAAATCGTGGACGAAAGTACCCCGATACTTGTGTAATATTTAAGGTTATTGTTCTTAATCCTCCCGTGTGGTAAAATTTATCATAGAAATATAGAAGGTTTCTGCACAAGATTGAGTTTTTATATATCCTAACCGGAATATATAACATGTTCGTTAACCTGCTATCTTAATAAGAAGAAGAATCATTAGTATTGCATTAACAATTGAAAGAGTGGATAGTTGAGGTGATTGGAAACCCTAATTTCCGTCATAACTGTTTTAAACCTTAAGTATCATCACATTAGTTTATTTTTTGCAAATTACTTTAGTTTCAATTCTTAGTTTAAAATTCTCAAACAAAAGAATGTTAACCAAATAGATACCATAGATTAGATATTCGGTACTTGACAAAACCAATCTATGTGGACGATAACTCGGTCTTACAGACTATATTACTTGAGTAATACGTACACTTGCATTAGCGCACAGAAATATCGCAAAAATGAACTGCATGATAATTATGTAGTAATGTAAAACATGTAGTCATACAACATGTATATTTAACTGTAATACATTGAAAGAAGACTTACGTTTAAATAAATCTAGAGTCTTTTAGTAATCCGAGGGTGCGCATGCAATTGATCCTCAATGACAAGTTCCCAGAACTCTGATGTATACCTCTTTCAAACAGCTAGGAAATTTGACAAATGTTCGAGAGAATTTTGATTCTAGGTCTCTAAGACTTAGAATAATATAAATTGAATTGTGTATAGAATAATGAATAAGCCCCTCTATTTATAGTTGCACTTTAGGTTCAAAACATAGCTAGGGTTTTTTGTGGGCCAGGCCCAGAAAATGAGAGGTAGAGGGTCAGTCAGACTGGCCCACTACCTTGGCAATGTCGCGGCGCAAGTAAGAGGCACCCCGCAGCCCTCATCCAGTGTGGGACGTTGTCTCATTTTCATTTTAATTAAATCCAAAATCTAATTTTGACTCAATGTGGGAAGATAAATTCTTGCATTCACGACGCACTCGATCAAGATTATGATTTGCCAAGTGTCTATCCAAATTTTTGGATCATTATATCTCATCTATATTGGTTGACAACAAGACCATATCCTAGATATGTCTCTTGCATTGGCCAACGACTAAGTCAACCTAATATCATTGAGAAATTGAGTGCTCTCACGAATATACATTCGAGGAATGAATCCTAATGTTGGCTCAACTACCACCTTTTATCCACATCGTAATATACCCAATACAAGTCGTATCTCAACATATAAGGCATTTGATCTTAGGACAGTATCAAAATATATTACTCTGTATACAAGGTGCATATCGACCTCAAGTCTAAGGACTTCTATTTCCCACACGTTGATCATACTTTAGACATGTATAACAAATAGTATATCAGCAGGGTATACCAATAATTCTAAAGTATCCATGTGTCCATCATAAGTATCCGTTACTCGTAGCATGTGAGACATACTATATTCTCTAAGGATGTGATGCAGACCACATGTCAACTTATCACATATCATCGATATCTCATTCTAGATGATCATTAGTCGAGGCTATTTTAAGAGTTACGTTATAATATTAATATCTCACGCTATTACTAACAACGTAACCTCTAGGGATGCATATTATATAATATTATAAACAATCAACTAATAATTCAATAATTGCAAATTCCAAAATATTAATCTTCATTAATAATAATACTAATGTGTATAAAGTATATTTTATCCCAATCTACAACATATCTAAGCCCATATTCTTAAAATGACCATTATGAATGACTAAGCTTAATGGTTTAGTGAATGGGTCAACTATATTATCGTTTGTGGAAACATAGTCTAATCTAATCTCTTAAGTCTTCACCATCTCCCTTAGTATGTGGTACTTCCTTGGTGCATGTTTTTTTCTGTTTGTTTATCTAGGTTTTTTAGCCTGTGCAATAACACTAGTTTTATCACAATAAATAGTTATTGGACAACTGGCACTCGAAACTACCCCTAGTTCCTTCAGGAATTCAAAAATCGCGACAACTTCTTTACCAGCTTCTGATTCAGCAATGTACTTAACTTTTGTTGTCGAATCAGTAGTTGTAGCTTGTTTGGAACTTTTCAAGCTCACTGCTCCACCATTGAAAATGATCATGTATCCAGATGGAGATTTGAAGTCATTAAGATCCATTTGGGAGCTAGCATCAGTGTACCCAGTAGAAGCTAGCTTTTCCTCCCCACCTTAGACTAAGAAGTAATCTTTAGTTCATCTAAGATACTTAAGAATACTCTTGACTATTTTCTAGTGTTCTTCCCCAAAATTTTACTAGAATTTGCAAGTCATACTAAGTGCAAATGCCACATCTGGCCTAGTACAGGTCATGGTATACATAATCGATCCTATAGTCGAAGAATATGTGATCCTCTTCATGCCCTCAAATTCTGTAGCATTAGAAGGGCTATCCTTCTTAGATAATTTGATGTCATAACCCATAGGTATACCACATTTCTTGGAATTTTCCATAAAAAAATGTCTAAGAACTTTGTCTATGTAGACTGACTATGACTACCCCAACAGTTTATTAGGTCTATCTCTAAAGGTCCTAATTCCCAAAATGTAGCAGATTTCACCCAAATCCTTCATCATGAAGGTACTGGATAACCACTCCTTAACTGACTCCAACAGAGTCTTATTATCTCTCATTATCAATATGTCATCCCACATATATAATAATGAAGAAAATATTCCCATCCTTGCATTTACTATAAACACAAGGATCCTCTTTGCTTCTAATGAAATCAAATGACTTGATATTCTTGTGGAAGCAAATGCTCCAACTCTTCGAGGCTTGCTTAAGCCCATAAATGGACTTCTGTAGATTGCATACAGCATTTGGCTTGGAATCAGATGAAAAACCCTCATGTTATTTCATATACACTTCCTCAACTAGATTACCATTGAGGAAAGTGGTTTTGACGTCCATCTGCCAAATGTAATAATCATAATATGCAGCTATTGCAAGAAAAATCTGAATGGACTTAATCTTAGCAACAGGTGAAAAGTTTTCATCATAATCAACCCCAGGTCGTTGATTATAACATTTAGCCACCAAACTTGTTTTATATGTCTGTACCTTGCCAAATACATCGATCTTCTTCTTGAAGACCCATTTGCATCCTATGGATTTAACCCTACTTGGAAAATCAACCAAGTTCCACACTTGATTGATGTACATAGATTCCATCTCAGATTTCATAGATTCTTGCAAAAATGGTATATAAAATATGCCTAACAAACTCCCAAACTTGAACTTTGCTCGCCCTCGAGCAAAGAACAAAACATAACAAAGAAACAAAAATCAAAAGACTCAAAGACTCAGGCCAAGCAGCTGCACAATGTCACTTAGAAACACATGAACATTAGTTAGGATAATATGCAGGAATAGATGTAGCATGCATTTAACAATCTAGAATTTCAAGTTAGATATTTCGCAGATTCATTTCAGTCACAATCACTGGAAGCATGAATACCTAACTTATGCATGTCAGTTTCATTTCATTTGTCTCAAAGTAATATAGCATGTTCACTTGTTATTCTCCACTAATCATGGACATACATACTAGGGATCATCAGGACTTTTCAGGGTTGTAATGTAGGCTTAGGCAGGGGTAGGTAAAATTAGGCATTTAGGCTCAATTACGTACCATAAGCGCTTTTCATTCAACTTTTTTCTCCTTTTTTGTTGTATTCTTTTTAGTTCATACCCATTAATCCCCTTTCTCTTTTTGTTGAGATCATAACACACATTCACATCGGCACCCCCAAACTTAAGCTTTTCTATATTTTAATTGGGGTGGATAATTTTCACTCTCTTTTTGTATTTCTTTTTCACTCTTTTTTCATCTCTATCATCAATTATTGCTTATGGCACATAAGGGAATCTGGGGTGTCAAAAAAATAGTTTTTTATTTTAGACTCAACGGGGCTGACTAGGGATACATTTAAGTGCAAGGTGGGAAATGACTGGTAAGAAGGGCTATCAAAGAAATGTCTGAATCCTCCCCCTAACATGTACATCCTAATTATTTCGCCTCGAATAACAAGCACGCATGACATTTTTCGCAATTGACATACACAGGCTAAGCACAAAATATTCCAACTAATCAGATTTTCATGAATCTTTAACATATTTAACTTAAGCATGCAGTTTTTTTCATATCATTTCATTACATTATTATACTTAATTCACTAGGCGTTTCAAGCAACAACAACATGCATGATTAAAAAAAATTGACTCATATAAACAAAAAAAAAATCAACAAGACTCAAAAATACAAATAGAATAACCCCCCCCCCCAAACTTAAAGTACACATTGTCCCAAATGTGTAAAAGACTCAAAAATTAAAAAGGACGACTTACAGACATACAATGACTCAAATTGGTGGTGGTAGCGGCGGATACTGAATTTCAAGGGAATTTCTCATTGGCACCGCGGCCAATTTCCTACACTACCTCTGATTAATCGACGTTGTGGCCCTGTATTAGGTGTCGCGGCTCTGCAACTCCTGCACATGTCTGTACTTTCGGTGCCGCGGCCCTGCTTCTGGGAGCCGCGGTGCTGCACCGATTTTCTTCCTTCCATATTTTTCCGTGTTTCGTGTCCCATTCCTTCACCTGTCATCATAACACCACAAAAAAAATACCACAAGTGAGACTGCTCAAACAAAACTAAATTGCATAAATTAAACATTGGGTTGTCTCCCAAGTAGCGTTGTCTTTAACGCCTTGTAGTCGGACGCAAGTTCCTTATAAAAAATCATTGGGGTAATTTAACCCCACAACCTATCCATTTCAAAATCATTTTCCTCTTTCATACTCTATTTTTCTTTTTCACAAGAGGGCGCTCAGTAAGACTTACCTGTTCGACAGCTTCCATGGCATCAATTTTGTTTCAGCATTCTTCCTGACCGGTGGGTTCACCGCTGTAGGAATGATCTCCTTAGCTTTGGCATGTGCTGGCTGAACTTCGGTGTCAGCTGTGCTGACTGTGAAACACTTATTGATGGCTTGGAATTCAATTGTGGATTATAACACCTTGAAGACCATCTCCACTTCCTGGACCGTTACCCTCAATTCTCCCTTTTCTACATCAATTAGGGCTCTCCCAGTTTCAAGGAATGGTCTCCCCAAAATGATGGGTATTTCATCATCTTCTTCCATGTCAATGATGAGGAAGTCTGCTGGGAAGAAAAACTTTTCCACCTTGACAAACACATCTTCAATTATGCCTCTAGGGTGCACCACGGTTCGATCGGCCAACTGCAAATTTAATGTGGTTGGTTTGGCTTCCCCCAAATTCAATCTCTTAAATACAGACAGAGGCATGAGATTGATACTAGCCCCTAAGTCACACAGGGCCCTGTTGCATGTTACCTTGCCAATAGTGCAGGGCAATGTGAAGCTTCCTGGATCCTTCAGCTTAGGAGGCAGTTTCTTTTGCAGAATGGCACTGTACACCTCTGTCAAAGATATTTTCTCATAATCCGCCAGCCTTCTTTTTTTTCCAAGTATCTCCTTCATGAATTTAAAGTATGCTGGAATCTGTTCTAATGCTTCAATAAAGGGGATATTTATGTGAAGTTTCTTAAATACCTCCAAGAACTTGGAGAACTGCTTGTCTATTGCCTTCTTTTGTAACCTCTGAGGGTAAGGGATTCTATCAACGTATTCCCTCAAAGGTGCTGATGGAGCTTTCTCCACTGTAGGGCAATCCTCAGTGACCCCCTCCTTCTCTACCTCAACTGCTTTCTCACACTCCTTCTCACTTACCACTGCAGGCTGGGGAGCACTCTGCTCCAACTGCTTTCCACTCCTCAACAACACTGCCTGACATTGCTATCTAGGATTTACCTATGTATTGCTTGGGAGAGTGCCCTGCGGCCTATTGGTTACCATCTTTGCAAGTTTCCCAACCTGTGTTTCTAAGCTCCTGAGAGAGGACCTTGTTTCAGACATGAACTGATTCTGCGAATTGGTGAGTGTAAGCAATGCAACTCTCAGTTCATCAGGATTCTCCTATTGTATAGGTAGTCTAACCTGCTGGGATGAAGTGGCCTGATTTTGTACCTACTGGTTCTGGTAACCACCTTGATATGATTGTTGTTGGGGTTGATAGTTCCACCACGAAAAGTTAGGGTGATTTCTCCACCCTAGGTTGTATGTATTGGAGTTATACGGCCGTTGAAAATTCCCAACTGCCTGCACCTGCTCCATTGGCACATTATTGTGATCCACCACTGCGCATCTGTCAAAGGAGTGCGGCCCACCATAAATCTCACAATTAACCGGCATCTGGACTGCATTCACAGACATGGTGTTATGTTGTAGTTACTTCGTCAAAAGGGCCACATGTGCATTCAAAGAAGTGATGGCATCTAGTTCTTGTATGCCTATAGCCTTCCTACTGGTCACTGACCTGTCGTCTGCCCCTTGATGATTATTGGCAGCCATATCTTTCAGTAACTCATGTGCCTCATTGGCATTTTTTTTCATGAAAGCACCCTCTGCTGCCGCATCAATGATGGTATGCGTAGTACCACTCAGCCCATTATAAAAAATGTGGACCAGCATCCACTTCTCTATGCCATGATGTGAGAATTTCCTTTGCAGATCCTTAAATATCTCTCACGTATCATATAGTAACTCACCATCCACCTGGTAATAATTGTTTAACTCTCCCCTTAACTTTGCAGCTTTTGAAGGAGGGAAGAACTTTGCTAGAAACTTTTGGGTCAGGTCCTACCAGGTAGTGACGGAGTTGGCAGGCAGTGAATTCAACCAGCTTTTGGCTCTGTCCCTAAGTGAGAACGGAAAGAGCCTTAGTCTAATGACATCATCAGTAACACCATTGTATTTGAACGTGACACACAGCACCAGAAAGTTGGAAATGTGCATGTGGGGGTCTTCAGATGGCAATCCCCCAAACTGTAATGTGTTATGGACCATGCTCAAGATGGTTGGCTTGATCTCGAAGTTGTTTGCCCCTATAACTGGGAGCCTGATGCACGTCTGTGCACCTATGACCGTGGGCAAAACATAGTTCCCCAAACTTCTTTCCGCTAGAACAGGGATTGGCTCCCGTGCATTTTCAGAGACCTCATTTTTTGCCCCATTCTGATTCGGTGGTTGGTTTTCCATGGTTACCATATCACCTATTCTCTTATTCCGCATGTTTAGTTTGCATGTTTTCTTAATCTCAGGGTTGAAAGGAACAAGTGTGTCTGCCCCTCTTCTTCTTCGCATAAACTAGATCCCTGAAATAGATCAAAATCAACAAACAAATCAAGGCACACGGTTCTAATAGTAAAAAGAAATAAAAATAAAAGCCAAATTAGAATTTAAAGGCACACTGTTCTAATATTTCGAATGCTCACGCAAGCGCACGCATCGTTGACAAGTAATATAGTCTGATAAGACCGAATATAGTCCTCAGAGACTGGTTTCTAATTACCGTTCATCTATTTTATGCTATCTATTTGGCAATCGATATTTGAGTTTGGTTTTCGGTTAACTACTAGAATAATTGCAAGAATTAATTAAACTATTTAAGTTGTAATCAGTTATGAATGAATTAGGGCTTCCAAAATCCTCGACTATCCACTATATTCAATTCTTAATGCAACTAGAATGATTCTCCTTCTTCGTTAAGATACCGTTTAACTAGACTGTCTTATATTCCGGTTAGGATATATAATCACTCAACCCCAGTGCAGAACCCTTCTATATTTCTATGATAGGATTTACTACATATGAGGATTAATAACAGTAACCTATTATGCTACACAAGTATCGGGGTACTGTCGTCCGCGATTTTAACCTATGTCTAGTCAATTACAGCATATCCAAATCTCCCCTCTCGGTTCTTGATTTGAAATCATATATCTTATGATAATTAGTGATCAATTAATCATCAAGCATTCATACCAATTATTTGCTAAATCTTAATCAAGTGAAGAAGAAATCAAACTACTGCATTAATTCATGAATAGGAGTTTCAAGCGATTCATAAGGAAAACCCTAATAAAGTGTTTAGCTCCTAGTCATAGTCACGCTAAGAACTAACACGAAATTCATACATAAACTGAATTAAAAACGAAAGAAAAGAAATTACTGCGACTAAGTCTTCAATTGTAGCCTCTCTTGTTGTCTTGTGTTGTCCTATGTTGTAGAATGACCAACCTTCTCTCCAAGAATAATCCCTAGTTCTTTTGTATCTATCAATTTTCGTGCCCTATGGACCAATTTGCCCTTAGCCAATTTAACTTTGGAACTAGATTTTTCGTATCGGCGTCGCGGCACTGATGACTGGCGTTGCGGCGCTTCCTGGCTTTCGTCCGGATCTTCATTTTCTGACCTTTCCTGCCTCGGATTCCTCCTTTTATGCCCCTTTTTCATTCCTTTTTGCCATTTTCCATTTTGGACCACTGTGACTCAAAAGAAAGAAAAACAAGACTAATATTATACTAAACACAACAAAAACGAGTAAAATGCTAATTAAAAATGACTCAAAAAAGGTATATAAAATATGTCTAACACGAGGGTACATAGAAAAAAATCATTTAACACTAAGCAATAGCCAAAAGGCAAATTTAATCTATAAGTTCCTATGCGCTCAGCATCCACTCGTGCTCCATTTCCGACGAGTAGGTCCACCTCTCTCGGTCCATCCTTCCTGCTGTCAGTTAGCCCCTACACATATGAACAAATGTGTGAACCACAAACGGTATCAAATACTCAAGAATGAGAGTTATTTATAGACATATTTATTTCAATGACGTACATACCTTGTCCACCAGAGGTAGAAGCACCTGGTGTTTTTCCTCCTCCTGGTGCAGTGCAGTCCTTCTTTCAATGCCCCTTCTTGTTACAGTTGAGGAATACATCCTTAGTCGGAATCACTTTATTCTTCTCCACACCTCCCTTAGGCTTTATAGATGTGGGCGCAACGACTTCTTTGGCATTCTTCTTCTGTCATTCCTTACCTTTCGGCTTCGGCCGACTAGTAGAGCTCACTATGAGCACAACTTTGTCTTTGTTAGTTGAAGATTCAAAGGTCTTGAGTGTTGTGCAGCTCTGACAGACTCACCTTCGTTCCGTTCATATTGTAGTTTACCATAAAATTCTTCTGTAGCTTTATACCAATCTAGGCTAGCCTTTCTATCAACCCTATCATCTTCAACAAATGTTGAGACATTTGTCCTCCTTCAATTAGCTTACACTTGAAGAGTTCTATTAACAACTCATATTCTATAGTTTGGGACTGATAGTCATAGAGACTCTTTAAGTGTTCGAGCATCTCGTTATGGCCCATGTTCTCGTGTTGTCTCTGAAGCTCCACTGACATGGAAGACAACATCACGCATTGTGTTGATGTGGCGTCATCTATGTATTTCTGGTAGGCTACCTTATCAAATGTGGCATATTCTGTAGAATTCACGATAAGGATTGTGGGGTATACTTTGTCCAATACATATTCTATATTTTCTTGCCTTAGAACATTTCTCAGATTACTCATCCAGCCTAGATAGTTGGGCCCAGTAAGTTTGTTCATTTTCATCAACATTTTCAATGATAAGCTTGACAATTTGATAATCTGAAGGGTTAGATAGACAGGAAATCAAACTCAAAATTTATTTCCTATTATACACATTCGTTTAGGCTAATCAACATGGTCTTTTGTTTAATTAGCTCCCACCATTTTTACATACTTGTATGACCCCATGGTAGAATACAGACCTATATTCTAAATCAATTGCAAAACTTATTTGCAACTCTTGGTTGATCAAATATTATATTTAATCTTGCAAGCCAACACTTTGGCGTCAAGATTTTTCTAATAAAGTCAATCTCATTACACGATTGCGTTTATGTATCTAAGTAAATTTGGCCTTTGTGAGCAAACACTTTAGTGTAAATACCCATAAAATTTTATCATCTACCTTTACATTTAAAATACATCTATGAAAGAGTCTGAGTCCTCGTAGACTTAGAGCAAATGCTTTAGCATAAATACTCATATCGCCGAAAAGAATTTTGCACTCTAACAATTATAATGGACAATGTGTTTTAATTTAAACTTGTATTTAAAATTTGGTGAACATTTCAGTTTCGGAAATTTTAACCAAGATCAACAATTTGTGTCATATCCAATACGACATCTAATCATGCAATTTCTAAAACACATTTAGTTGGGAACCATCAACTCAATATGCATGATATAAGATGGTTTCATCAGTTACTGAGTGCCGCTCACCCAGACAGTTATAGCGGACATTATGCAAATAATTAAATGCACACACTCAACCATTTAGCATATAGTTTGTATATTACTCAATAATATATAATTAATAATAATCATGAGTTAACTTTGTTTCACATCAAGTTGATGGATGGGCCAATGCTTACCTATAGCAATACTCAACACTGTGTGAATGATAGTCGATTTAACAACCGGACTGAATGTCAATCAATACCCTCTTGTTGATTAGTGTCATTAGCCATAAGTCTCTATTTATATCTCTCAAGGTCACCACTGTCTCTGTACTTATGGCGAAATAGCCACATGCATCGGATCATATTCAACCCTCCGATCTAGGAACCAAATCTTAAGTGTGATGTTTCGTTAAAGAATTAAACTCATCACACATGACTGCATTCCAACTTGGGTCTAGTTTGACCAATTATGAGTTTTTGGGAATTGAAGATATGGTCTGAGTGGATAGGTTAAAATGGACTTTGAGTTTGAAAATCCCATGTTGGGCACATATTTTCATAGGGTGGGAATGGGTAGAGATGTACGGGGTGGGTATGCTAGATGTGGGGGCAGGGTGTTGGTTAGGGAGCAGTTATTGCTAGTTCTCAGTGGGTGGATCAGGAAATGGGTGAGTGTCGATCGTGGTGTTGGTGGGTGGTGGTAATGGTGCTGGGTGGGTTGTCAGAGGTAACAGTGGTGCCGATTTGGAAGGTGGTCCTGGTTGTGTTGGGTAGGTAGTGGAATGGTGGTAATGGTGCTGGTTGGGTTGTCAGAGGTGACGGTGGTGCCGATCTGGATGGTGGATCTGGTTGTGTTGGGGAGATAGTCAGACGTGGTGACTATGCAGAGATGGAGGGTATGGCGGTGATCTGTGGTAGTGATGATTCTGGTGGGCTACCACTGGTGACAAGGACTGGCAGCAGTGATGGAGGATCAGAGTACTATCGGACAGAAGACGCCGGTACTGACGGTGATGCTAGGATTGTGGTGGCAGTGCGTTGGAGTTTGTGAAGAATAATAGGGGAGGTGTCAGCTTCGTCAAAAAAGTGTAGTCTGTATTGCGGATTTTTTGTAGGTTGGCAAACGGAAAAATTGTCTCATCAAACGTGACGTTATGAGAAATATAAATTTTACGAGTGAACAAGTCATAGCACAAATAGCCTTGATGGTTAGGTGGGAAACCTAAAAAATATACGGAGTTGTCCGGGGTGCTAACTTATGAGGGCGGTAGATGCGACTTTCACGACCCGAACTCCGGGCCCGCGACTGGTGACCTACCTGGGCACCCTTCTACCTAAATGACACAAGTAACCCGCGGAACTAAATAATACCTTCTTTTTTAAAAAAAAAAAACCAACAAACATGCAAAGGCAAAGCCGATAAGGCTGCCATATATATAATCCAAAAGAACTACACTGTACACGAGTCCAATCCCACATATGAATATAGACCTCTAAGAGTTTTACTGAACTATGACGGGACAAGGCCCCGCCGTACCCATAACTGTACAAAAGCCTGTAATGAATGATTTATACCAAAATGATAAGCTCTGAAACAAATGGAGCTGTCCAAAAACTCTGAGCAAGGGTCCTACACTTGCAGATCACCAAACTGCGTACCTAAACCTGCGACATGAACGCAGCCCCCCGTAGAAAGGGGGTCAGTACGAAGAATGTACCAAGTATATGAAACAATAAGTACTGTAAAGGAGATCACACAGTCCAAATATAACAGGAAACAAGTATGATAACTCAAAATAACAGTACACTGAGCTTTGCAAATATGAGAGTAATGCAATCATCTTTACCTTTTAAGTTATGTTTTTAACAATGAGACTAACTGTTCCACTTTAAGTCATGAATACACTGCACCCTTTCATTAATGAAATCACTACCATTTCAAAACATGAAAGCCATGCCAATGTCAGGGTCATCCGCCCTCAAAATTATTATGCAATCCTACCATAGGACTATTTCACCCGCAAGGGACTATTTCACTCGCATAGGTCATGTGGACCCGCAATGAGCATCAGTACATAATACTCGCATCACGGAGAGCTAATCCATGGATTATGTCCCGGGATTTGAACCCGCACGAGTCCTTCAGACCCGCAGTGAGTGTGTACCGACTCACGTCATGGGAGCTACTCCATGATATATATGTACCATGTTGTCGGCCCTTTATGGAGGGACGCGGAGATGTGGAAATACGACACTTGCACGAATGACTATATGAGCAACCCATATGCAAGCAAATCATCCTTGACCCTTATTTATAATTAGATATATGTCGCAATCATGGACGTTCTCACATGATCCAACTATACAACTTTCACAATAAAACTTATATGTGATCATGGACCTTCTCATATGATCCAACTACACCATTTTTAAATCATCATCGACTCTCATTATCACAAATAGAATGAGCTATCATTTTAGCAGGCCAAAGTACTATCAATGCACAATTAGAATAACTATCATTTAAGCAAGTCAAAGTACTATCAAGGAACAAATAGAATAACTATCATTTAAGCAAGTCAAAGTACTACGTACGTCCGCCGCACGTCCTTTCCTTTTTATAAAATCCCAAGGCACTAGCCTTGCAACATCAAGCTACTTATTCTTCAAATTAAGTGACCTACACTCTTTATACTCTAGTCACTTCTTTCATGTACTACAATGAAACCAAATTCATTTATGAACCCCAAGACACTAACACTCGTAGTATCAAGCCACTTCTACTTTTCAAATCAAGTTACACCTTTTGAAATTCAATTCAAGGTTTTGAAATCAAGTAACTTCTACTTTCAAATCCTAAGTAACTCAAACCTTTAAAACAAGTTACTTCTCTTTAAATCATGTCATTTATCCTCTTTTAAATCAATCAAGTAAATCACTCCTTTGACTCCCCTAAAGCCGTTATAACTAACTTCCCATAAAGCCATTATAACAAACTTTAGATTTTGAAAACTAAGACACTATCACATCTTCCTAAAAAGAAAACCAAGTCTTATAACCTTTTTAAGATAATTCAAATCTCTTAACATATAAAATCAAGTTACTACACTTCTATTTTCAAGTATTATCTAAGAGATTAGGAACCACTTCCTTTTTAAGACTCTAAGTACTTCAAGTAAAACAACTTTCACTTTTGGAAACCCAAATATTATCAAGGGAATGGATTATAACAACTACCATTTTAAACATCCAAAGTACAATCAAGGAAGTATATAGAATAACTTCTATATTAGGAAATCCAAGTACAATCAAGAAATAGATCATTTAAGGAGTAGGATTTACTCATTTTACATGCCAGAAGAAGAGGAGATAGTTCACATACCTTTTCGGCTTAATCCACACGCTAAGTCGAATACGCCGCACGTAGAATGTCAACCTATAATGACCATAATACGTCTATCAACTTCTAGTTTCTAACGTAGAATGATACTAAGTATAAGGTCTCTTATTCTACGGAAAATTGGGCAGTACTTCCTTTGTTTCTACGTACTTTTCCACCTTTTCTAAGGCCCTAAATCAATAACCAATACGCCACATTTAAGGCACAACCAACAGCTAACCAAAGGGGATTACACGCCTAACTGGACGTGTAAAATTCTGACCCACAATTCATAAATAATAGTCCATTATTTAAGGCCAATCTCGGCTACAACAATGACAACATATAGGCCTTTTTCAATTCTTTTTTAATCCAAGTCATTATTCCAACATGTCATATAGGTCATAATAATTATACAACTATAACATGTACTTCCATTACATAAGAAAAACAATCGATCCTTACCTCAATATGCTCAAATATTATCCAAGTTAAAAGTCGATCATTAGCAATCCTTAGCTCATTTTCTTTACATTCCAATCCACAATATGCAACCACTAGAAGCTTATGAAGAACTCCTCTTCAAGTTTCAACCCAAAATATGAAGAACACCTTAGGGTTTCAAGGTGCGACTAACGTATTATCGTAGTATTTCCGGGGTTTAAGGGGTTGTATATGCTTAGTATACCACTAGGGATCTTCACCTTGAATACGGGAATTTATCAACAATGATTGAAGAATGATATGGTAAATATGTAATTTAGTCTAGGTAGTACAAACACTACACGTGCTAATACAAATAATATCCAAAGGCTATAATATATTATTTCAAAAGTTCAACTTAACGTCAGTTAAATCTCTTTTTAGTTCTTCCTATGCTCTTGCAACATAAAGATATAACACTTACTGATTTTTCATTAAACCCATGTTTTAAAACTAAAATTAATTTTCCATTATGGTAACATGGCTTAACTCAAATCAATAAGTTCTAAAAAAAGTCTTTAGAGAAAACCTTTCGAATCTGACCGTTTGGAGGGTAGAGACAAAGTAATAAAGAAAAAGAATACAGTAGGTAGGGCGAGTGCAAGCTTTAGATCTTTGAATCCAATTAGTTAGGTAAAATTATTCCCTCAGAAATCCCAATTAAATTCCTTCAACCAAGCTATTATCACGATTTTTTTATTATTAAATGTGGGATTGATGAAAGGGTATTGTATAATTATAGTAGTATTGAAATTCTTATTGTAGAATGATTCAACATTGTACACCTATATATATTTGTATTAATGAGAAAGATCTCCCAGGGGAGATTAATATAATTCTACATGATATCATAAACCTAAGCCACAAAACCTATTCTTTTCTTTTTTTCCGCCGCCACCGGACACCTGCCCTCGGGAATCCCGCCGCCGGATTTTCCTTTTTCCCTCTCTTTCACGGATATATCCTCCCGTCTGTGGCTACCATGTCTCCTCCCACCTTACCTAGAGCGCCTGCATTTTCTACGGTTGTCTTTGACGACCACCCTCCCTCCTCAAATTCCTCATTCCATCCGGCGTTTACCGTTAGCAATATCAAAAATTTCGTCCCTTTAATTCTTGATCAGGAGGAGGGTCAATATTCTTCTTGGGTTGAACTGTTTGATATTCATGGTTGCACGTACAACATACTTGACCACATTGATGAGTCCGTTCCTCACCCTCTTGACATTTCCGACACGACAGGACATCGTCTTGACGCTATTGTAAAACAATGCATTTATGGTACTATCTCTAAAGATATGCTTCATAATATTTTTAAGTCTGGTGCCTCGACACGTGAACTTTGGGTCCATTTGGAGGAGATCTTTCAAGATAACAAGCATACCCGTGTCGTATATCTAGAAGAACAGTTCAACAACACCTGTGTAGAATATTTTACCAACACGTCCGAGTATTGCAAACAATTGAAAATTATTGCAGACCAATTATCCAAAGTGGGGACACCAGTTCTTGAAACAAAAATAGTTCTCCAACTTGTTGTAGGATTACCGAAATGTGAATATGACACACTAGAAACAATAATCCAACAGGACGACCACCTTCCCAGTTTCAAGAAGGTTCGATCACAATTATTGTTAGAAGAAACACGACATGCAAAAACAAGACGAGCACAACCAAAAATCCCTAAGAGTTGACGCTCCCACAAATTATGTCGCTCCTTCGCCGGCCAACCACAGTCGGACAGCCACCAGCAATGAGGTGGCTGAGTGGCGGTAGAGGTGGCAATGAGTGGGGCAGTGGCAAAGGGGCGGGCGGCGTGGCGTGAGAAAGCCCGGCAGCGATCTCAATCTTGGCCAATTGGGCGGCCTAGGGAAGTGGTCCAACACTGTCCCCTGGGCCTCGGTCCAGCCATATTACAGTCAGCAGCAGTTGGGCCACACTCCATTTCAGTTTCAGTAGCAACCCGACCTATTAGGCCCAGTCCCAATGGTCTGCCAGATGGCTCCTTAGGCCCACTACATCTAAGCCTAGTCGACACCATCATACAGTGGCCTGACTCCATCCAAATTGGGTTAGGCCTTCAGCAGCATCCCGATGAAAATTGGTCCATGGACACGGGGGCTACATCTCACCTCACTAAGACAACAGGTAATCTTCCCAAACTGTTTCCGATAAAGTATCCTCAATATATCACTGTGGGAAGTGGTCATCGCATTCCAATTCAGGGGTATGATACCACATACACCCAACCACCTAACCCACCCTTCTCCCTAAATAACGTCCTATATGCTCCCAACATTATTACAAAAAATTTCTGTCCGGAAATTTACTTGTAACAATTCATTCTCTGTTGATTTTGACCCTTTTGGTTTTACTGTGAAGGATCTTCATACGGGGACACCTCTCACGAGATTCAATAGCACGGGGATCAATATCTTTTTACATCCACATTCGATGCCAGCTCATGCTCTCCAACATCTCTTGCTGTTATATCTCCGTCAACTTGGCATAATCGACATGGACACCCAGGAGTCCCTTTCTTTAAATTTCTTATAAGTGATAATTTTATTCATTGTAATGAGAAACTTGCCAAAATTGTGTTTCTTGTCAACTAGGCAAACATGTTCGTCTTCCGTTTAAATCGTTTATTTCTATTACGTTTGCTCCATTTGATATAATTCATATTGACTTATGGACATCTTTCATTACTAGATATTTTGGTCATAAATATTATCTCATCGACATTTTACAAATTTTGCAAAAAAAATGGCATGGTGTTTCGTTTTTCGTGTCTCCACACCTCCCCTCAAAATGGCAAAGCTGAGTGAATCATCCGCACTATAAATAATAATGATTCACACTTTCCTATCTCTGGCTTCTTTACCTCCCGTGTTTTGGGTCTATGCTGTTAAAATGATAGAATATGTCATTAATATTTTACCCACCAGTAACTCCAAAGAATTGAAAACAGAAGCAATGATTGAGATTATGTACGTGTACTAGAATAAGTTTGGAAGTACGAGAAGAATACGATAAGTAAGAAAAGGAGAGAACAAGGGTTGAAAGAATTGAAGTGCTTATAGTTATGACTAAAGGAAAGTACGAAAAGAGAATCTTTTTTGGCCATGAATGAGAGTAAATAGTGTTGATGCACACTTTGGATTTGATTCCTCATTTGGCTTATGATGGATGGATATGCATGTGCGATGTATTAGGGACATATGTGGCATATGTGACTATGTTGGGGGAAGTTAAAAGGGTTATGCGATATTCGTTTAGATTAAACCTCGAAAGAACATTCGGGGACGAATGTTTCTAAGGGGGGGAGGGGGGGGGAGAATGTTACACCCCGTAATTTCAGGATATGTTTAAGAGAATGTACGTAAGGAATCAAGACTTATAAATTCGAACGAAAGAAAAAAAATTGTGATTCTTAAGGAAAAATCTTCCGAACCTCGGGAGGGAAAAATATCCGTTAATGAGAATTGGGTTCTCAAATTTATTATTTGAGACGCTTAGAATTTATCAGAATTATGGAAGTTTATTTCCAGAGTTGGATACGTAGGGCCCACCCGAGAAATTTTACGTTTTGTGGGGCCCACGAGGTTTTCGATATTTTGACGAATTATGGAAATTTCGGGAAACGAAATATTATGGACCAATGGTAGGGCGACACGTGTCATCCTCCACATGAATCATCTTGGACGAAATAGTATGGCTAGTGTAGCAAATATTGGCTTGATAAAATGGACCAAGTCAAAGGGTCAAAGTTAGCTTGACATAATTGACCTCATCCTAGCCACACATTTGCCTTGATCCAAGCCCTTGAATGTAGTATATATCTATACTAGTAGTGCAAGACTAGATCATTTCCAACACTTAGAAAAAATTGGAGAAACATTGTGGAGCTAAGGGAAGCTCTCGGCCAAGGCTCTCATTGAGCAATACAAATTCTTCAATATTGTTCCATAATTCCCAATATTCAAACCTAAGCTCCGTAGAGGTATTCTAAGGATATATCAACACAAAAATCCCGGAAAAACTATGTTTTTACGTTAGTCGCAAGATGAAAACCTAAGGTGTTCTTCAACTTTGAAGTTGGAAATTGAAGAGAAGTTATTGATAAACTTCTAAGGATTGTTTGGAGTGGATTGGAACGTAAAGAAGATGAGCTAAAGTGCTAAGGATCGACTTTTGATCTTGGATAAGATTTGGGCTTAAAGAGGTAATAATCTCCGTCTTGCTATTGTAATTCAAGATTTCATGTTGTAGTAGTTGATAGATGAGCATGTGATATTTAGAATGAAGATTGATAAATGTTATGGAATTTGGAAGCTTAAATCCGAGATTGGCATGTTAGCCATTAAAATTGGAAATCAATTTGGTCGATAGTTATAATCGTCGCATGTTGTATAAGAAAGGGATTATAATTGTTACACCCCGTATTTACAGGACATGTTTTAAGAACATACGTAAGAACTTTAAAGTGTCAAGATTTGAGACTTGTAAAATTTAGCGGAATTATGAAATTGTCGGAAAAATGTATTATTGTGACGAATGGGAGGGCGACACGTGTCACCCCCCCTTATAGTGAGCTTGGACGAAATGCCATGGACTAAAGGGTCATTTGACCTTTGGTGGGATGACAAAGTCTTGCAACTTGTTAGCATGAGAATTTTGACTAAGTCAAGGGTCCATTAGTCTTGGTTTTTATTAAGACTTCATCCACACCACCCATTTGTTTGTATCTTGACCTTACATGTCCCTATTTAATACTAGTAGTAGTATGACAAGTTCCATACATAGCCAAATTACAAAAATTGGAAGAACATCACATAGGTGCTCTCGACTTTAGCAACAAGAAGAAAGAAAAAAAAATTCGTTTCTTGTCCATTTGATTCCACACTTTAAACCTAGGTTCTTGAGGGTAGTGTAAGCTTTTCTCAATAGAAAAATCTTGGAAAAAGATTGTTTGCGGGTTAGTCGCAAACAAAAACCTAAAGGGTCTTTCTAGGTTTTACTTGGAGTTTGAAGGATAATTGTTGGTATTGTTCTAAGGGTCCCAACAAGCGGATTGAGGTGTCTTAAAGAGGCTCTAGGTTGCTAAAGAGCAACTTCGGTTTTGAAGATTGGATTAAAAAGCGTTGAGGTATAATCTTGTTCTTTGAAAGTATTACAAAATTATTTATTTTGTTGTTAGCTTTACTTGTTGCTAGCATGAAGTATATGTTGAAGTTTATAAGGATTATAGATCGATTGTAGTCTTTGAAATTCGAAATGAAATGTAGGCCATGTTAAGTTGGATTACAATTTGATCGTTGTTAGAATCGTCGCATGTTATTGACTTGAAGCTTATGGTAGTAATAACCAAATGCGACTTGATATCTTATTATGCTACCAATTTGGATTGAAATGGAAATTGGATAAGAATTAGTTTGGTTGAACTCAAGGTGGCCGATTTTGGACTTGTAGTTTGTAGTAGTTGGTTAGTCATTTGTATTGGACTATCTTCTATTTAATTGTGAGCCAATTGGGGCTGTTTAGTTAGTCATTTGTATTGGACTATCTTCTACTTAATTGTGAGCCAATTGGGGCTGTTTGGTTATTATGTCGACCTTGAAAAGGTGGCAAAGTGAGTAGAAACAAAGGAGGTGTTGTCCGATTTTCCATAGAATTTGGCGACTTAGCACTTAGAATATTCTACGTTTGAAGTAAGAGGTTAATGGACGTAGTGTGACCATGATAGGTTGAAGAACTAAGTATAGCGTATCCTACTGGAAGATTGTGATAGCTCAAGGTTGAAGTACTTTGGAGCATCTTGCTACTTGTCGACAATCGTCGCGAGGTATGTGAACCTCTTCCTTCTTTTGACATGATTCTATGTATGGAATATACGTGTAGTACTATTTCATGATTCCTTCTACTCTTAGAAGTTAAGAGGTATGTATGTTGATTTACTCTACGTAAAGGTTATGTCTAAGTTATCCTAAGTCCTTACCAAGTCTTATGGGGGATGTTGGTAAGAGTCGTTAGAAATTATTTGGAGCAGTTGACTTGGCTAATTTACGGCACAAATGAGAATAAGTATCGAACAAGCCATTGCAGCGTTAATAAAGGAAAATGTAATGACATTAATTATGTTAAAACAAGTAGAATTCTCCATCTGCATAGAAGCTAAGATAAGACAAAATTTTATTACATTTTCTAGATCATGGCTACTTGATTAAGATAGTTATAAATAAGTATAACTTATTCACACCGCACCAAGTATATGTTACTTAATTTATAAGGATTTACGTATGAAGTTTTAAGACTATGGACCTCAAAGTGTTAAAAGGTTAAGAAACGTGTGTTCCTAAAAGTTAAGAGACTTGAAGTATTTTGAAAGCTATGCGATTTGAATTGAAAGTATAAGTTTCTTGGTTATCAAATGAATGTATTTGTCTAAGAAATAAAGAGTTATAACGGCTTTATGGGAAGTTGGTTATAACAACTTTATGGAAGATTTAAAAGAATGGTTTTCTTCAGTAAAGTAAGCAAAGAAATGATTTGAAATAAAGAAGGGCAAATTGTTTTAAAGGTACCAATTGCTTTAGGTTTCAAAGAAAGAAGTCACTAGATTTAGAAGCCTATAAATGTATTTCTAAAAACGTATTGTGACTTGTCGTGAAAAGTAGATATGACTTGATACTACGGTTATTAGTATCTTGGAAGTTTTATTTGAAAGAGAATCATTTTAAAGGAGTAGAGGCACGTAGTACGTTGGGTTAAATTCCCGGATTTTATAATGACATGTTAGTGCCTTAAGTAAACAAAAATGAGTGTGTATGAACAAGCTAATAAGAAGTTAGGGATTTCTTAACTTGCTTATGTTATGTATGATAAGTCGGTAGTACTTATGTTATGTATGATAAGCGGTAGGGCTTATGTTATGTATGATGGCCGGTTGAGTTAGGGTAAGAGTATAAATGAGGGCAAGCCCAAGACGTTATACCACCTTCTCCGGGGTAAGAGTATAAGTGAGGTAAATCCCAAGACGATGTACCACCGCTTTATGTGTTATTTGTGGCCGGTCGAGATAGGGTAAGAGTATAAATGAGGGCAAGCCCCAAGGCGTTATACCACCTTCTCGAGGGTAGAGTATAAATGAGGGCAAGCCCAGGCGTTATACCCGCTTACACCACCTTCTCCGGGGTAAGAGTATAAATGAGCAAGCCCCAAGACGTTATACCACTGTTTTGATTGATATTATGGGCGTGAGACCCATGGTTATGTTTTACACTTTTAGTCATCGGCGGTGATGGGGATTCCAGGCATGCTTTGATATTGGTGTGACTTGATCGCGTCGGTTTGGGCGGGTAGTATATGTGTCCCTCGTAGTGGGCGGACTATGTTATGAAAGATAAGTAAGTTAGATAGAAATGAACTTAATGACTTCTCCTAAGTAAGTACGTAAGATATGACTATAACTCTTAATGGAATGGAAAAGATATTGATGTAAGTTATGTGGAAAAACTTGATTGAATTCTTAAGTATGTATGTAAGAATATGATGTTAATTCTATTGAAAGAAGGAAAAGAATGATTAATGTACGATTAAGTTCATAAGTGGTAATGGCAAGCGAGGATCTGTATGTATTTTTATACTTGTCCTTGTCATTCTTTTGTCTGATTATGATCATTTCTTGACGTTATTTTTTTCCATATTAAATTTTTGTTATGCGGCCCGCTTGGCTGCGTTAAATGTCCGAGTTTAGGTACACGATTATGGATCCATGAGCTTAGGATCTGGTTGGCATTTTGAGATGGCTCCAATGTTCGGAGTTGTCGTGGCTATGTATATTGAAGTGCGGCGGGGCCTTGTCCATACGATTGTTCGATTGTTATTCCTAAGTGCGTATTCACATTTTGTGGGTCGATTTGTAAAAGAAATGAAGCGCTTGGTTGTATTTATATATGTTCGGGAAGGTAGCCACATCGGCTAACTTTGTTGTTTTACTTAGATGTTTTATTAATAAGTTTCATGTATGTTCGCTGATTTTCTCGATGTTTACTGTAAGGGTGCCTGTGTAGGGCACGATCGCGATCGAGGGTGGTCGTGACAAAAGTGGTATCAGAGCAGTTAGTCCTCGGAAAGTGTCTACAGACCGTGTCTAGTAGAGTTTTGATTATCGGTGTGTTGTGCACCACATCTACAATCAGGAGGCTGCAGGACATTTAGGATTGGTTTCCATTCTTCTCACTCTGAGATCGTGCCATAGAGCTGTGTTGTTAGGGTCGTCTCTCCCTGACGAGTTATGTTGATTGCAGCTACGAGAAAGCGTGATGACCGGGAATGACTATGTGGATTGCGTATCCAGGTTGGTATTGATTATAGTATAGTTGGTATTGTGACATACATCTATACGGAGTTATGTATGAGGGTCAGACGCGTGTTTCCTAGAATGATTTTAGATTACCGAGGATCGGTAAAGACTAACTAGATCTGGGAAGGTATGGAATAGTTAATGAAATTTCGCCAAGGTCTTGTGGTTTATTTTGAGATTATTGGGAAAGGATGAGCTGTCTGATAGGGTAGTGAACCCTTAAGAAGCCATATTAAGGAACCTAACGGAATGTCATGTTAATAGATTAAGTGCGTAGTATGCTTAAGAGAATTATACGGATGAGGCTGTATAGAGTAAGTAATGGTTGTTGTGATCGAGACAACATGGTTATGATTTTATGAGAAGTTTTTATACAGTTATTGGGGATTGGTAAGGTAGGCTTGGAGCATGGAAATTGCGAGCCTAAGAATATTGATAGCTTGAGACCTTAGATGTATAAGGCTTTCTCGCAATAAGATTTTAAGTCGGACCAAGGATAAGAGTTAAGTGCGGCGAGTAGGGTCGAGGACACATTCTGGGTCTCCCGTATCTGGAATGGAGTGGGATCAGTTGGTAGTAGTTCGCCACGTGACGGGTCACGAGGCGCTAGGCCAAGTCTAGTTAATTATTTTACGGGTTCGTGGACGCGTTCCACCGAACCAGTCATGAAAGCCGGAAATGGCCTTATATTGTTTTATAGAGTTACTCCAAAGATTTGAGGCGTAATCGGTATGGAAGTTATGTATGTATGCTAGTATGAGTTGGAAGTATGAAAAGATAATCTCTTTTGGGCTTAAGATGGACGAGTATGCGTGTCTGAGTATTAGGGCCATGTGTGGCATTGTTGGTATGATGGGGTTGTGAAAGGAAACTATGTCGCAAATTTTAAAGATTGACTCCGAAAGAACATTCGGGGACGAATGTTTCTAAGGGGGGAAGAATGTTACACCCCGTATTTACAGGACATGTTTTAAGAACATACGTAAGAACTTTAAAGTGTCAAGATTTGAGACTTGTAAAATTTAGCGGAATTATGAAATTGTCGGAAAAATGTATTATTGTGACGAATGGGAGGGCGACACGTGTCACCCCCCCTTATAGTGAGCTTGGACGAATTGCCATGGACTAAAGGGTCATTTGACCTTTGGTGGGATGACAAAGTCTTGCAACTTGTTAGCATGAGAATTTTGACTAAGTCAAGGGTCCATTAGTCTTGGTTTTTATTAAGACTTCATCCACACCACCCATTTGTTTGTATCTTGACGTTCCATGTCCCTATTTAATACTAGTAGTAGTATGACAAGTTCCATACATAGCCAAATTACAAAAATTGGAAGAACATCACATAGGTGCTCTCGGCTTTAGCAACAAGAAGAAAGAAAAAAAAAAATCGTTTCTTGTCCATTTGATTCCACACTTTAAACCTAGGTTCTTGAGGGTAGTGTAAGCTTTTCTCAATAGAAAAATCTTGGAAAAAGATTGTTTGCGGGTTAGTCGCAAACAAAAACCTAAAGGGTCTTTCTAGGTTTTACTTGGAGTTTGAAGGATAATTGTTGGTATTATTCTAAGGGTCCCAACAAGCGGATTGAGGTGTCTTAAAGAGGCTCTAGGTTGCTAAAGAGCAACTTCGGTTTTGAAGATTGGATTAAAAAGCGTTGAGGTATAATCTTGTTCTTTGAAAGTATTACAAAATTATTTATTTTGTTGTTAGCTTTACTTGTTGCTAGCATGAAGTATATGTTGAAGTTTATAAGGATTATAGATCGATTGTAGTCTTTGAAATTCGAAATGAAATGTAGGCCATGTTAAGTTGGATTACAATTTGATCGTTGTTAGAATCATCGCATGTTATTGACTTGAAGCTTATGGTAGTAATAACCAAATGCGACTTGATATCTTATTATGCTACCAATTTGGATTGAAATGGAAATTGGATAAGAATTAGTTTGGTTGAACTCAAGGTGGCCGATTTTGGACTTGTAGTTTGTAGTAGTTGGTTAGTCATTTGTATTGGACTATCTTCTATTTAATTGTGAGCCAATTGGGGCTATTTAGTTAGTCATTTGTATTGGACTATCTTCTACTTAATTGTGAGCCAATTGGGGCTGTTTGGTTATTGTAATCGACCTTGAAAAAGGTGGCAAAGTGAGTAGAAACAAAGGAGGTGTTGTCCGATTTTCCATAGAATTTGGCGACTTAGCACTTAGAATATTCTACGTTTGAAGTAAGAGGTTAATGGACGTATTGTGACCATGATAGGTTGAAGAACTAAGTATAGCGTATCCTTTGGAAGATTGTGATAGCTCAAGGTTGAAGTACTTTGGAGCATCTTGCTACTTGTCGACAATCGTCGCGAGGTATGTGAACCTCTTCCTTCTTTTGACATGATTCTATGTATGGAATATACGTGTAGTACTATTTCATGATTCCTTCTACTCTTAGAAGTTAAGAGGTATGTATGTTGATTTACTCTACGTAAAGGTTATGTATAAGTTATCCTAAGTCCTTACCAAGTCTTATGGGGGATGTTGGTAAGAGTCGTTAGGGGGTATTTGGAGCCAAGTTGACTTGGCTAATTTACAGCACAAATGAGAATAAGTATCGAACAAGCCATTGCAGCGTTAATAAAGGAAAATGTAATGACATTAATTATGTTAAAACAAGTAGAATTCTCCATCTGCATAGAAGCTAAGATAAGACAAAATTTTATTACATTTTCTAGATCATGGCTACTTGATTAAGATAGTTATAAATAAGTATAACTTATTCACACCGCACCAAGTATATGTTACTTAATTTATAAGGATTTACGTATGAAGTTTTAAGACTATGGACCTCAAAGTGTTAAAAGGTTAAGAAACTTGTGTTCCTAAAAGTTAAGAGACTTGAAGTATTTTGAAAGCTATGCGATTTGAATTGAAAGTATAAGTTTCTTGGTTATCAAATGAATGTATTTGTCTAAGAAATAAAGAGTTATAACGGCTTTATGGGAAGTTGGTTATAACAACTTTATGGAAGATTTAAAAGAATGGTTTTCTTCAGTAAAGTAAGCAAAGAAATGATTTGAAATAAAGAAGGGCAAATTGTTTTAAAGGTACCAATTGCTTTAGGTTTCAAAGAAAAAAGTCACTAGATTTAGAAGCCTATAAATGTATTTCTAAAAAAGTATTGTGACTTGTCGTGAAAAGTAGATATGACTTGATACTACGGTTATTAGTATCTTGGAAGTTTTATTTGAAAGAGAATCATTTTAAAGGAGTAGAGGCACGTAGTACGTTGGGTTAAATTCCCGGATTTTATAATGACATGTTAGTGCCTTAAGTAAACAAAAATGAGAGTGTGTATGAACAAGCTAATAAGAAGTTAGGGGATTTCTTAACTTGCTTATGTTATGTATGATAAGTCGGTAGTACTTATGTTATGTATGATAAGCCGGTAGGGCTTATGTTATGTATGATGGCGGTTGAGTTAGGGTAAGAGTATAAATGAGGGCAAGCCCAAGACGTTATACCATCTTCTCCGAGGTAGAGTATAAGTGAGGTAAATCCCAAGGCATTTGTACCACCCGCTTTATGTGTTATTTGTGGCCGGTCGAGATAGGGTAAGAGTATAAATGAGGGCAAGCCCAGGCGTTATACCACCTTCTCCAGGGTAAGAGTATAAATTAGGGGCAAGCCCCAAGACGTTATACCCCCTGCTTTACCTCATCCTCCAGGGTAAGAGTATAAATGAGGGGCAAGCCCCCAGACGTTATACCACCTGTTTTGATTGATATTATGGGCGTGAGACCCATGGTTATATTTACACTTTTAGTATCGGCGGTGATGGGGATTCCACGGGCATGCTTTGATATTGGTGTGATTTGATCGCGTCCAGTTTGGTAGGGTAGTATATGTGTCCCTCCGTAGTGGGCGGACTATGTTATGAAAGATAAGTAAGTTAGATAGAAATGAACTTAATGACTTCTCTAAGTAAGTCGTAAGATATGACTATAACTCTTAATGGAATGGAAAAGATATTGATGTAAGTTATGTGGAAAAACTTGATTGAATTCTTAAGTATGTATGTAAGAATATGATGTTAATTCCTATTGAAAGAAGGAAAAGAATGATTAATGTAAGATTAAGTTCATAAGTGGTAATGGCACGCGAGGATCCGTATGTATTTTTATACTTGTCCTTGTCATTCTTTTATCTGATTATGATCACATTTATTATGCGTTATTTACATTTCCATATTAAATTTTTGTTATGCGACCCCTTGGCTGCGTTAAATGTCCGCAGTTTAGGTATACGTGATTATGGATCCGCGAGCTTAGGATCTGGTTCATTTTGAGATGGCTCCATGTTCGGAGTTGTCGTGGCTATGTATATTCGAAGTGCGGCGGGGCCTTGTCCGCCACGATTGTTCGATTGTTATTCTAAGTGCGTATTCACATTTTGTGGGTCGATTTGTAAAAGAAATGAGGCAACCGCTTGGTTGTATTTATATATGTTCGGGAAGGTAGCACATCGGCTAACTTTGTTGTTTTACTTCCGATGTTTTATTAATAAGTTTCATGTATGTTCCACTGATTTTCTCTGATGTTTACCTGTAAGGGTGCCCAGGTAGGGCACCAGTCGCGGTCCCGGGGTCGGGTCGTGACAATAATTGTTATAATTGATTGCGACTATATAACATGTTGGAATAACAACTTGGATTGAAAAGAATTGAAAAAGGACGATATGTTGTATTGAATTGATTATTGCCGAAAATGGCCAAGAATATTGGACAGTTTTACTTTAATTGTGGGGCAGAATTTTACACGTCATGTTAAGGCGTGTAATCCCCTTTGAATTGATGGTTTGTTGCGCCTAAAATGTGGCATGTTGGTTGTTGATTTCGGGCCTTGAAAATGGTGGAAAAGTACGTAGAAACAAAGGAAGTGCTGCCCAATTTTCTGTAGAATTAGAGACCTACCACTTAGTATTATTCCACGTTGATAAGCTAGGAGTTGATAGACATGTTATGGTTATCATAGGTTGAAGTACTACGTATAGCGTATTCTACTTGAAGGGTGGAATATTTATCAAGGTTGAAGTACTTTGGAGCATTTTGCAACTTGTCGATAGTCGTCGCGAGGTATGTGAACCTCTTCCTTCTTTTGGCATGATTCTATGTTTGAAATATACATGTGGTGTTATTTCATGATTTCTTCTACTCTTAGAAGTTAAGAGGTACGTATGTTGATTTACTCTATGTCAAAGGTATGTCTAAGTTATCCTAAGTTCTTACCAAGTCTTATGGGAGATGTTGGTAAGAGTCGTTAGGAAGTATTTGGAGTCGAGTGGACTTTGCTAATTTACTGTACTAATGAGAATAGGTATCGAACAAGCCATTGCAGCGTTAATAAAAATGTATCAAAAATCAATTATACTAAAATAAGTAGAATTCTCCATCTGCATAGAAACTAAGATAAGACAAAATTGTATTACATTTTCTAGATCGTGTCTTCTTTAATAAGATACTTATAAACGAGTATAACTTATTCACAACTTATAAAAGTATATGTTACTTAATTTAAAAGAGTTTATGTTATGAAGTTTTAAGACTATGAACCTGGATTTCTTAAAAGGTTATGAGACTTTATCTTTCAAGTTATGGGACTAGATTCTTAAAGAAAGGAATGACTTGATTTAAAAAGTTTGGTTGCCATGAATTATTTCAAAAGTTAAGCGGCTTGATTTCAAAAGAGAATGTAGCTTGAGTTTTCAAAAGAAGAAGTTTATTGATTTAAAAGAGAAGGAGTTTTATGATTCTTTTTAAGTATGTATGTACGTAGTACTTTTGGGTTTAATTTTCCCTAATGTAAAAAGAAATAAAAGTGCCTTAAGTTCTCTAAAGTGAAAGGTTGTTATAATAGCTTTATGGGAAGTTGTTATAACGACTTAAGAAAAAGTGAAAAGATGGTTTAAAATATTATGTAAAGAGACTTTATCGCGTCCCAGAATGGGCCGGGCAATATACCTTTATGGGCAGACTTATATGACTTTATCGCGTCACAGAATGGACCGGGCAGTATACCTTTATGGGCAGACTTATATGACTTTATCGCGTCCCAGAATGGGCCGGGCAATATACATTTATGGGCAGACTTATATGACTTTATCGCGTCCCAGAATGGGCCGGGCAGTATACCTTTATGGGCAGACTTATATGACTTTATCGCGTCCCGGAATGGGCCGGGCAGTATACCTTTATGGGCAGACTTGTATGACTTTATCGCGTCCCAGAATGGGCCGGGCAGTATACCTTTATGGGCAGACTTGTATGACTTTATCGCGTCCCAGAATGGGTCGGGCAGTATACCTTCGTGGGAAGACTTTTTATGAATTCGCCGTGTCCTGCAAATGGCTCGGGTTACGTTATCACGTATGGATAATCAAAGTGAACTTCAGAATAAGACGTCCCTCCATAAAGGGCCGGATTAGGTTATGCAAGATAGGTAAGTTATATCTTTATGAACTTGATGATTTTTCCTAAGTATGTATGTAAGAATTTGATTATAACTCTTATTGAAAATGGAAAAAGATAATAATGTGTGATTAAGTTCATGAGTTGTAATGGCACGGTAGGATCTGGTATTTCCTTTTTATACTTGCCCCTGTCATTCTTTTGTACAGTTATGATTTATTTACTGTACCTTATTTTCCGTTCCATACTAAATTTTTGTTATCGGCCCCCGCCGGGCTGCGTTCATGCCCGCAGGTATTAGGTACACAGGTTGGTGATCCTCGCTCTAGGATCTCTGTTCAGTTTTGGGTAAAAGCTTCATTCACTACGGAGGATTATCTTTGGTTCGGATCCCTGGTATTGTCGGTTGTAGTACATTCAGGGGTATGGCGGGGCCCTGTCCCGTCACAGTTGTTGTGTCAAAACTCTTAGAGGTCTGTAGTCATATCTTGTGAGTCAGCTTGTAAAAGAAAAAGGATGTAACTGTTTTTGGCTATATATATATATATATATATATATGTCCAGGGAGGTAGCCTTATCGGCTAACCTGTTGTTTATTTCTTCTTGATTTATTTTATAAGTTTGATGTATGTTCCGCTGATTATCTCCGATGTATACCTGTAAGGGTGCCCAGGTAGGGCACCAATCGAGGCCTGGGGTCGGGTCGTGACACTTCCGGCCAAAGAAAGTCGTGTTAATGTGAGTAAAAAATGACCTAGGCAAGATTAAAATGATGTTGTGTTTAAAACGTGGTAAAAGAAACTGTCAAGCTTGGAGAAGAAGCAGCGTGAAGACCAAGTCCAGAACGTTGAGCTTTTTAAGGAGCAAGAACCGGTCCAAGCTGAAACCCGCTTTTACTCAACCTCCGCAACTAATCAGTGAGGATTTCAAGGGAAGCTCTACACTATAAATAGAGAGGAGTTTCAGAGTATCGATATCTAGAATTGAACGAGAAGAATTATCAAGAGAGCTCTCGGATATTCACCTTAGAAACTGGATCAACACACCTAGCCTAAAGTAGTATAACATATAGTTCCACATTACTATTGCTGCTCATATTCTAGATCAAGCTTATAGTTCAAGCAATTGTAATGAAGATGTTGTATTTGTCTTTTTAGATCTTTTAACTTTAGGCTAATGTAATCTGCGACTTCACTTTTGTTTGTAATTTCTTTTTCCGCATTTATTGCTCAATCTTGTAAAAAGAAATTCATTTGTAATTGTATATAATATATACAATACTTTGGTCATTGACCATCAAGGGATATATTTATATATACCCTTGAAAATATAAACCTTGTGTTTCTTTACTTTTTCGCTGCATTTACTCTATAAAGGTTTATAACTGTTTTATCACAATGTTGCCTCAGATGTTGACACAACATTGAAGGCAACATTCAGAAACTGTTTTTGTTGTTCTTGATATTATGGTTTTATTCTTATATACTCTTGTTTATCCGTAGCCCCGGACCCAACAAGTGGTATCAGAGCCAACATTTGATACAATAAGTGTTTGATTCTGAATATTACAGTTATGGACTCAGCTATACAAAACGTTGGTAGACTTCCAATTCTTGACGGAACTAACTATGCCTATTGGAAAATTCGACTACGTTCGCACATCAAATCTATTGATGTTCGAGCATGGAGATCAGTTTCTGAAGGTTATGTGATTCTCAAGTAGCCAGCAGATGAGGATAGTGATGTACTGACCAAACCCGAATCTGAATGGACCGCGGAAGAGATCAACGGTGCGAGCTTTGATGAAAAGACCCTAAATGCTATATTTGGATGGGTAGATCTCTATATGTTTAAACTCATTCAGAATTGTACAATGGACAAAGACACTTGGAAGACCTTACAAACTCATTGTGAAGATACCTCGAGTGTTCGACGTACAAAGCTTTGCATGATTTTGAGCCAGTACAAATGCTTAAGGATGAAAGAATCTGAAGACATAAAATCCTATTTTGAAAAGTTGATTGACATTGCTAATCAGTGTCAAGTGCTTGGTTCTCCTTTAACCAACACACAACTTGTGGATAAAGCTCTTAGATTTCTTCCTGAAAGATTTAATACTAAGATTTGTGCTATTGAAGAGGCCTATAATCTTGCTACTATGGATCTTCATGTCTTGATGGGCATCTTTCAAACATATGAGATGATCATGAAGAGCCAAAGAGTTCTATATAAAGACAAGACTTTGGCACTCCAAGGACAAACCTCGGAAACAGAATTGGAAACCGAGGAAGAAAACGTGGAGGAACTGGAAAGTGGTGCAATTGTTGCCTTACTTACTCGTAGATTCAATTAGATGGTGAGAAATATCAACAATGATCGCAATAAAGCCAAATATAAACAGCATCAAAACTCACTTTTCAATAAACAGACGAATAAGTCACCTTCTGAGCAAAGAAATCACAATCCACTGAGGAAATCCAACTCCGACAGTACCAATTTCAATCCCAAACAACTCGAGGGAGTGCATTGTCATGCATGCTCGGGTTGGGGACACTACGCTAATGAGTGTGTAAACACCCTTAGAAAAATTGGTAAGGTTATGTGGGTAACCTTCAGTGATGATGAGAACGAAAAGAAGGAAGGAGATCAAGAAGAAGAACCACAGGCAATGTTGGAAGCCATGTTCAAACACTCACTATCCCACGATGAAGATGTTATTGACAATATTGCGACAACATCAGGAAAAACATCGGACTCAACATCTGGAATGTCTGCAACATCAGAGAGGTATGTATACTTTGACTATTATGATGTAAATTGTTTTAGTGGATCTATTTCTTCATCTGAGGATGTAAATTTGGATCTAGTTGACTTCAAAGACGATGTGATAAAGGAGTTACAAAATCTTTGTAAAGTCTTAATCACTGAATCTGAGAAACTAGACTCAAAAGCAAAATCATTGTCTCTTGAAAATAGCAATCTGAAAGGAACAATCAACCGATTAGAGGTGGCACTTACCAAGAAGGATCTAGAACTCCGTGCACGATTGAACGTAGCTGAGACCACCTTTCAGAGGCTCAACATGGGAACCTCCAAATTGGAAGAAATATTGAACTTCAGTAATCCTACAAGGACAGGGCTTGGGTACCAATATCCTAGCAACACAAATCCTTCCAGAATCTACAGTCAAACTGAGAGGATAAAATTTGTCAAGGAAAATATGAGTAACTCTCAGATCACTAAGAATGGATCGAAGTTTGTATGTAGCTTCTGTAAAAAGTCAGGAAATCCTATGTCCTACTGCTACAAACTTCAAAACTTTACACTCAGACTATTGCCCAAAATGTCGTCAGCAATGTTGCCCAACATCACTGACAACATTCAAAGCAACCAGTATGAGAACAGAAGGAAGAAAATGTTTGAAAAGGAATGGGTACCTAAACTGAATCTGAAATGTAATGTATGCATAACTGTTTTGCGTACTAACATTACAGCTTCTTGGTATTTCGATAGTGGATGCTCACGTCATATGACAGGTACCAAGAGTCTATTAAAGGAGTATGGAGCATTCAATTGAGGGTACGTGACCTTTGGAGGAGGAAGTAAGAGTAAGATTATTGGTAAATGGACTATAAATGTTCCAGATGTACCAGCCTTGAAAAATGTTCTTCATGTAGAAGGTTTGGTTGCTAATCTTCTTAGCATAAGCCAACTATGTGATGATGATCTCGAGGTTAAATTCAACAAGCTTGGATGCAAGGTTACAGATTCTGTAAATAAGTATGTCATGTCAGGAACCCGAACAGGAGATAATTGCTATCTAGTCGGTGGACAAGAATTTTGCAATTTCGGCGAAGGTAGTGACTTGACACTTTGGCACCAGAAGTTGGGACGTGCCAACTATGGCACCTTGGAGAAGTTGATCTCATTTGAAGCTGTTAGATGCATTCCCCGACTGGATCCAAAAGATAAAACACTGTGCGAAGATTGTTTGAAAGGAAAGCAGACCTGAGTCTCTCATAATGTTGTCCAACATGACGAACAACATTCAGGTACGTCTCATTGTTTCCAATCATTGCATATGGATCTTATGGGTCCAATTTAGGTAGACAGTCTAGGAGGGATGAGATATTTCTATGTGATTGTAGATGATTTTTCCAGATTCACTTGAATCTATTTTTGAAAGGAAAAATCACAAACCTTTGAGATGTTTAGAACACTTTACTCTAGGATTATGAATTTGTTCTGTTCTTCTATTTTCAAAATTAGATCAGATCATGGAAAGGAATTTGAAAATTAAACTATTGCAAAATTTTGTGTAAAGAAATGCATATTCCATGAATTTTCGGCACCAAAAATACCTCAAAAAAATGAGGTTGCCGAGAGGAAGAACATAACTTTACAAGAAATGGCTAGAGTTATGTTGAGTTCAAATCAATTGTCAAAGAGGTGTTGGGCAGAGCCTTGAACACTTCATGTCACATAACTAATAGAGTTTATTTAAGGTCAGGGACTAAGATGACACCCTATGAACTGTTAAATGGAAAGAAACCTACATTGAAGTACTTTCATATCTTTGGGTGTTTGTGCTATATTCTTAATGACAAAGATCAACTGGCTAAATTTGACTCTAAGAGTGACAAGGGAATATTCGTTGGCTACTCTCAGAATAGTCATGCTTACCGAATATACAATCTTCGGACAAAGACCATACAGGAGTCGGTTAATGTAATTTTTGAAAACCTACTGGATATATCTGGTAGATCTTCAGAAAACAACATCGTGATTGCAGTTGAAGAGGAGCAACCCACTGAAGAAATTGATGTTGTCCCAACATTAGAAGAAATATCAGAACCTCAAAGAGAGAACACATGGGATGAAGTCGAGGAGGAGTCTGCTACTGAACTGAATGATCAAATGAGAAAAGACCCTCCATTGAGGATTCGTAGGAACCATCCACCCGACCAGATGATAGGGGGAGTTTTTGAGAAAAGGTGCACAAGAGAGAAAAACCTAATTAATTATCGTGAAATGGTAAGGTATGTGTGCATGTCCACCATATACCAACAGGTTAGACTTTCTTGTCTTACATCTACTTTGAAACCTAAAAATATTGGGGAGACGTTAAAAGATAATTTTTGGATTCAAGTCATGCAAGAGGAGCTTGAACAATTTACCCAAAATGAGGTTTGGGATTTGGTACCACGACCCAACAACACAAATGTTATTGGAACCAATTGGATATTCAAAAATAAATCAGATGAGTTAGGGAAGATTGTTAGGAAAAAAGCTCATCTTGTTGCTCAAGGATATACACAAGTAGAAGACATCGACTATGACGAGACCTTTGCTCATGTGGCTAGAATTGAGTCAATAAGATTGCTTCTTGCTATTTCTTGTTATTTAAATATTACCTTGCACCAAATGGATGTTAAAGGTGTTTTCCTCAATGGATACTTGGACAAAGAAGTGTACGTTGAACAACCAAAGGGATTTGAGGATCCACACCATCCACATCATATGTAAAAGCTGAAGAACACTTTGTAAGGACTAAAACAAACACCACGTGCATGGTATGGTAGTCTAACTGGCTTGTTGAGTTTGGTTTTACCCGTGGAGAAGCTGACAGAACTTTATTCATTAAAGACACGATGTAGATGTAATAATAGCTCAAATCTATGTTGATGATATTGTTTTTAGCTCAACTACATAGTCATTCTTGAAGTCCTTTGTCGAAGCAATGTCAACAACATTTGAGATAAGCATGATTGGAGAACTAATGTTTTTATTAGGCTTGCAGATTAAACAGAATGAATATGGGATCTTTGTATCTCAAAGCAAGTACGCCAAGAATCTTGTTAGAAAGTTTGGTCTGGAAAATGTTAAACACATGAAGACTCTAATGGGCTCTACGCAATAGGTATGTAAAGACGATGTTGGACAAGATGTTGACCCAACATTGTACCGATCTATGATAGGTAGTCTTTTATACCTTACTGCCAGTCGCCCCGATATCATGTTTAGTGTATGTATTTACGCCAGGTTCCAAGCCACTCCCAAGGTATCTCATCTTAATGTTGTGAAACTTATCATTCGATATGTAGCCGGTATAAGTGACTTAGGAAATTTGGTACTCCAAAGACACTAATCCTAATCTAATAGGATATAGTGACTCGGATTGGGCCGGTGATGTAGACGATAGGAAAAGCACTAGTGGTGAGTGTTTCTATCTTGACAATAATCTAGTCTCATGGTACAGTCGTAAACAAAATTGTGTATCACTCTCGACTGCCGAATCTGAATATGTGGCAGCCGAAAGTTGTTGTGCTCAACTGCCCTGGTTACGACATATGCTAGATGACTATGGCATTTCTTAAAACACCATGATTTTGTACTGTGATAATCTGAGTACTATTAATATTTCCAAAAATCCTGTTCAACATTCACGTACAAAGCACATAGACATAAGACATCATTTTTAAGAGACTTAGTGGGAAAATAGCTAGTTCAAATCGAACATGTTGATACTTTTCTTCAACTAGCTAACATTTTTACCAAACCCCTAGATCATGAGAGATTTTCTAGCATAAAAAATCTTTTGGTCTCTGTTTTCTTTGAAAATAAGACAGGCTAGGTAGATGTTGTCTGAAATGTTGTCCTAACACTCTGGGTAACATTTACTATTGAGTCAATATACAGGATAAGTGTTGTAGTGATGTTGTAGTGATGTTGTACTGCTTTTCGAAAAGATTCAAGCATGACTCTAAAAGGACAAGATATGAATGTGATACCGTTCTCTGCGATGATATATATATAAAATAATTATGTATATCATAAAAAGGGAGTATCATAAGAAGGCGAAGCCTCTACTAAAAGATTTGGATGTATACAAAAAGAGCAAATCTCTAAGATTGGTATCGTTCTTATTCTATAGGAGTACCGCGTGCTTCAAAGAAGGTTGAAAATTCCTCAATATTTTTTTAATCTGTATATGTTCAACTATGTTGATTAAGTACAATGGTAAAATGTCACATTAGTCCAGAGATCAGTCTCATAGGGAACATATACGGAAAAATCAACTGCCAAATCAGAAAAGCCTTGGAGTCTCATAATGTTTGTTTAACTTTGAAATATTGCCAACATCATTAACAACATCGTGTTCAGTATATTGATCAAATTTGCTTATTTTATTTTGTTCTTGTTTTTGGTATTTAACACATCTCTGTCTTTAACGAAAATCCAAAAAAATCTGGAGGACCGTTTTTATTTAAATTTTAAATGATGTTTTGTGCTATGTAAATCCTTTGTTTTAGGTGTGTAAAGTGTTCTTATTCTTCTATACAATCTAAATTTAAGGAAAAGGAGTTTGAGTGTAATTATATTTTGCCATAATGAAACCTTCCATTCTTGTCTTGAAATTATCACATCAGCCGACTTGCAATCCATCAAATCATGGCAGCCCAAATACCACCGTCATTTTTTCAAACCCAAAGCTTCTCTAACACCCCCCAGTTCTTCAAAACCCTATCCCATGTCCATTTCCCCAAAATCCACAAACACCAAAGATTATTCTCTAATGTCGACTAGCCCAGCAAATAGCAACAAGGTTTACAAGCATTATACTTCCATCAATGACTTGAAACCAGTCGAGGAGGACTGCACACAGGCTATGACCCTTCTTGGTTCGGAAGAACCACTACAGGTGAGCTATCAAGGTGACTTAGGAAACCCCATCAATGTTTATACAACATCAGATTTTTCGAACCTTGCTTCAAGACAGCCAACATTGACAATGCCGACGAGAAGGTCGAAAAGGGTTTTCGAGAACCAATTCGGTGACAACCAATCTGCCAAAAGATCCAGGGAAGAGTCGACTTTTCCTGTTGACACTACCATTAGCAGCGGCACTGACTCCGATTTCAGTGTGCCCAGTTCTTCCAAAACTCCCTCAAATTCCACTCCACAAGCTGAAACTGAGAAGGAAGAATAAGAAGAAGAGATGTCATATGACATACCTCTAAGGAACTTCATCCCTAAAGGTGTCCGTAGAATATACTGGAATTTTGCTAAAAATATTGCCTCAATATCAAAGACAACAGACGAGAAAATGGACCCGGACTATGTTGCCCCAACATCCGAGGAAACACCTGCAGCCACCTCATCCGAACAAGAAAATATATAATCTAAAACAGATTCGGAGGTAATGCCCTACTCTCCTATGTTTCAAACGAAATCATGCTCTAGTAACTAGAGTTGGTTTAAAAATAGAGGAGTTAGAGGGGAAAATGTGATTGACCTAACTTCATTCTTCATCAATAATTTAGTTGATTTCTTGAGTAGTCGAAAGATCTTAAGCTCTGTTTCTGGTAAGAATCCTTATTGCGAGAAGGTGATTAAGATGTTTTACGCAAATCTGACGCTTGCTGTTAGGGACACAAACTCAAAGAAATTTGAAAAAATGTATCTATACAACAAAATATACAATTTTACACCTGATATTATCAACTCCACTCTTGGGATAATTGTTAGTGAAAGAGAGCCTCAATCTAACCCCACTGTGGATGAACTCAATACGATGATCAAGTACCTTACGGGGAATCTGATCATTGTTTAGGCTCCTCGCAGTCCTGTGACAAAACTCACTGCCTTGTTTGCCACCTTGCATAAACTTTCTATATACAACTGGCTATCCTCCCTCAATGGGACAGTAGTGACTCTTGATCAAGCATCTCTTCTTTATAAGATTGGAAGGAATCAGAAAGTTGACTTAGTAACCCTCATATTCAACCATGTTTCCAACTTGGCAGAAAGACAAAGCAACCCTTACCTTCCATACCCCTCCTTAATTTTTCAAATCCTGCTCAACCAAAGTTTTAAGACTCCAAAATGAGAAAAAATGAGTCCAGCCTTAGAGGTATACTTATTACAGCGAGCAGTTGTGAACAGTAGGGAAAGGGTCATTGACCTGCCCTGGAAGAAAGATGAATAGGACACTGACACGTCAAAGGATGTTACCAACATTCCTGGCAACATTAATCAAGAAAAGGTCCCAATGTCTAAATACTGGCTTTGAAAGCATATTACTGAACTTGACAGGCAAATTCAAGACCTAGTGCGAGCTAGGAACTATTATGTGGGCTTACTTTCTTCACAAAAAGGGAGAGATGATGATGATGTTGCTGCTAGAAGTAGACAGACAGGGGGAGCTACTGATGATGTTGCAGGGCCAAGCAAGCCAAGATATGATGCAGGGGGAGAGGAGTTGAGATGATGATTGCTGACTACTGCTACTGTTATGGAGATGAAGATGGTATTGCACAGAGAGTGATCGATCACAGAAAGTGGATGGAAGCTACTGTGACTCGATTACTCTAGGAAAGGATGATAATGCTGATGGAATAGAGTGTTGATTCAATGGCGGATGGAATACTGATAATCTCTGTTTATTTGAGTGCTTTGATATACTGACATTTGGAAGAAAACAATTTGTTTTGTAATATTATTTTACTTGGGATATTTGGTTTGTTCTTGCAGACATTGTGACTGCTTTCTAAAGTTGTTTATATATGTTTGCCTGATGTGGATGTTATGAATTTTTACAGTAGACTGATTACACATTTGTTGTAAGTAAGTCACGACTGACAGACATAACTCTTATCTAATCAAATCATCTTTACAACACTGATTGGAATTTACAACTGTAGGTTAAGGGGGAGCATAACACTGATCTTACTGATTCTTAGAATGTAAGGACTACATCGGGAATCAGTATCCTAGTCACTTTCGCTTTGTATGAAGTTTTGTGAAGAAAGGAAAAAAGGGGGAGATTGTTGATGTTGTATGGATGTTGTGACAACATTGGTAAATGCTCAGGACAACATCTTATGAAAATAAGGATGTTGCCTGCGATGTTGTGACAACATTCCTGACAACATCTCTGTAACGATTTTGTATATTCTTCCTGCCAAAGCAGGTCGTGTAACTGTGAGTAAAAAATGACCTAGGCAATCTTACAATGATGTTGTGTTTAAAACGTGGTAAAAGAAATAGTCAAAGCTTGGAGAAGAAACAGCGTGAAGACCAATTCCAGAACGTTGAGCTTTTTAAGGAGCAAGAACCGGTCCAAGATGAAGCCCGCTTTTACTCAACCTCCGCAACCAATCAGTGAGGATTTCAAGGGAAGCTCTACACTATAAATAGAGGGGAGTTTCAGAGTATCTATATCCAGAATTGAACGAGAAGAATTACCAAGAGAGCTCTCGGATATTCACCTTAAAAACTGGATCAACACACCTAGTTTAAAGTAGTATAACAACATCTAGTCCCACATTACTATTGCTGCCCAGATTCTAGATTAAGCTTATAGTTCAAGCAATTGTAATGAAGAAGTTGTATTTGTCTTTTTAGATCTTTTAACTTTAGGCTGAAGTCATCTGCAACTTCACTTTTGTTTGTAATTTCCTTTTCCGCATTTATTGCTCAGTCTTGTAAAAAGAAATTCATTTGTAATTGTATTTAATATATACAATATTTTGGTCATTGACCATCAAGAGATATATTAATATATACATTTGAAAATATAAACCTTGTATCTTTTTACTTTTCCGCTGCATTTACTCTATAAAGG
Organism: Przewalskia tangutica; assembly: GCA_029844215.1. Taxonomy (NCBI): domain Eukaryota; kingdom Viridiplantae; phylum Streptophyta; class Magnoliopsida; order Solanales; family Solanaceae; genus Przewalskia; species Przewalskia tangutica. The sequence continues at coordinate 15,753,190 of CM056739.1, read as the reverse complement.
TTTATAACTGTTTTATCACAATATTGCCTCAGATATTGACACAACATTTGTCACGCCCCGAACTCCGGGCCCGTGACTGGTTCCCTACCTGGGCACCCTTCTGCCTAACTGACACAAGTAAACTGCGGAACTAAATAACACCTCATTTTTTTAATTTTAAAACCAACGAACATGCAAGGGCAAAACCGACAAGGCTGCCACATAATATACATAATAAAAGGTACTACACTGTACATGAGTCCAATCCCACATATGAATACATACCTCTAAGAGTTTTACTGAACTATGACGGGACAAGGCCCCGCCATACCCATAACTGTACAAAAGCCTGTACTGAAGGATCTATACCAAAATGATAAACTCCTGAACAAATAGAGCTATCCAAAAACTCTGAGCAGGGTCCTACACCTGCATATCACCAAACTGCGTACCTAAACCTACGGCGTGACGGCCCAGAAGGAGGTCAGTACGAAGAATGTACCAAGTATGTGAAACTGAAAATACTGTAATGAAATCATAACAGTCTATACAAAACAGGAGACATGTATGATATCCAAACTATAGTACACAATACATAAGAAGTCATATCAAGTCAGGGACGCATGCCCTCAAAGTCATTACTCAAATATAATCATGGGTCTCACGCCCATATTATCAATCATGCCCGTGGAATCCTTCCTCGCCATGCGATCCATGATATAATATAACATCAATAAGCACACTGAACCTTGCAATCATGAGAGTAATGCAATCATTTTTATCTTTTAAGTTATGCTTTTAACAATGAGACCAACTGTTCCGCTTTAAGTCATAAACACACTGCACCCTTTCATTAATGAAATCACTACCGTTTCAAAACATGAAGGTTGTGCCAGTGCCAGGGTCAACCACCCTCTGTGCTATAATGCAACCTATCATGGGACTATTTCACCCGCAAGGGACTATTTCACCCGCTTAGGTCATGTGGACCCGCAATGAGTCATCGGTGCACGATATTCGCATCACGGATAGCTAATTCATGGCTTATATATATCCCGGGAATTTAACCCGCCCGAGTCAAATACCGACCCGCCGTGAGTGTGTACCACTCACCACTATGGGGAGCTACTCTATCATATCCTTGAAACAAGTTGCCGGTCCTTTATGGAGGGACGCGGAGATGTGGAAATATGACACTTCCACGAATATCTATATGAGCAACCCATATGCAAGTAAATCAAGACAACACCATGCCTTTTCCTTTTCACATACACCAAGACAATACCATGCCTTTATACAAACCAAGACAATTACCATGCCTTTCCTTTTTACATAAACCAAGACAATTACCATGTCTTTCCTTTTTACATAAACCAAGACAATTACCATGCCTTTCCTTTTTACATAAACCAAGACAATTACCATGCCTTCTTTTTACATATACCAAGAGAAAATCCTTATTTAAGCAAGCCAAAGTACTATCAAGGCACAAATAGAATAATTCTCATTTAACAAGCCAAAGTACTATCAAGGCACAAATAGAATAATTTTCATTTAACAAGCCAAAGTACTATCAAGGCATAAAATAGAATAATTCTCATTTAACAAGCCAAAGTACTACGTACGTCCATTCTTTTCAAAAGACTCATTTTTATACAAAGCCCCAAGATACTAACTGATGCGCGGTAAGATGCACACACTTTAAACGCAAGTGCACGTTATCGTGACAAGTAGTATAGTCTTGATAAGACCGAATATCGTCCTCAAGGATTAGGGTTCAATTACCAACTATCTATTTTTTGTATCTATTTAGTAGATTGATATTTTGATTTGTTGTTTATAACTAAGAATTATAAAAGCTGTTTAACAATAGGGCTTCCACGTCTCCTCACTATCCGCTTATGTTACTTATTAATGCAATAACTTATGGTCTTTTTCTTTTGGAGAAAGGAGGTTCACTAAATCGTTTTATACTCCCGTTAGGGTTATATAAACACTCAACCCCAGTATTGCACCTTACCTACCTTTCGGTGATAAGAAGGATAACTCTATAGGAGGATTAAGAACAAGAACCTAGTTAACCGTCACGCACAATGCGCAAAATTAGGGTTGTTAAGCCTCTCATTAACGCTACATAAATAATTTAGGTATTTTCATCCCCAATCCAAGAATGTCTATCCAACTTACAGCATATTCACAATCCCCCCCTTTCGGAATCTGATTAGAAATCATATAGTGATAATTAGTTGTCAATTAATTACCAAGAATTCAACTCAAATATTGGATAGATCTCACAATAAGAAAAATAACCATAAGCATGCATTAACTCATAACAAAAGTTTCTAGAGATTTAACATGGAAAGCCATATAGAGGAATTAGTTCCTAGTCATTGATATGACAAGAACTAATCTCATGTTCATCATAGAAAAACTGAAATAAAGTAAAGAAAAGGAAAAGAAATTACTAGACTATGGTCTCCAATCTCTAAGAAAGAAGCCTTGTGTTGTGCAAGAAAGGGAACCCTTAAAAACTGCCTAGGGTTCTCCTTTTATAGGCAAAATCGCCTCCTCTTTTCCTTCGTGCTGGCCTGAATTTCGTCCAAAAACCTAATTTTCGCGTGGCGCGCCTGCGACAGCGCCAGCGGCCGGAAGTCTCGCAATCCGTCGGGTGTTTTGGCGCCGCGCCGATGTCTCGCATGCGAGGTGCCGCTCAGTAACTCTGTAGCTTCCGGATGTTTAGGCGTCGCGGCCTGCATCTGTCCGGCGCCGCGCGCTGGGTCTTCTGCAGCCTCTACGAATAGTGGCGCGCGCTGATCGCAGTGCGAGGCCGCGGCGCTGGTCTGGATTTCACCCTCGTTCGCCACTTTCTCTGTTTTCAGCTTTGGCATCTCCTCTTTTGCCCTCTTTTAGCTCCTTTTCCGCCATTTGACCATTTTAGCCACTTTGACTCAATAGAAAGGAAAACTATCCTAATACAACACTTATATGTGCAAAACGGGACAAAAGACTAACTAAAATTGACTCAAAAGATGTATATAAAATACACAGATCAAATACCCCCAAACTTAACATTTGCTCGCCCTCGAGCAAAGATAGAAAGAAATAAAATAAAAGACTCAAAGAAACGAAAAATAAAAGACTCACTGCCATTGATTACTTTTGCTGCATTATTGTTAACTAGAAAAACATGAAGGTTAGAAAAATAATATGCATGAACATATAGCATGACATTTCAGCACATTAAGCTAGATATTTCGCAAACTCATATTATCATGCTTTAATGGAAGTCAATATACTAAATCATGCATATAAATTCAAAAATTCCTATGGCATGCTTACTTGATATTCTCCACTAATCCTGGATATGCATAAAAGAGATCTTCAGGACTTTAAGGGTTGTAATGTAGGCTTAGGTATAGGTAGGTAAAAATAGGCAATTTAGGCTCATTTCGTGTACCATAAGCTCTTCAGCTTTTCAGTAGTTCCCTTTTTCTTTTTGTTCTTTTCTTCATTTCGATTCTATCTTTCCCCTCTTTTGTTTTGGGGGAGTGAAGTATATAATAATGACAAGCACCCCCAAACTTAGGCTTTTGCCTATTTCTTATTACTTTTGTATTGGGGTGCAACAGACTTATTCACTCTTTTTGTCTCTTTTTTAACACAATGTATTCCACTATTTCATATTTTCACTTATGGTACAATTTGTGGGAATATAGGGTGTCAAAGAAGAAGTTTCAAATTTAGGCTCAATGGGCTGACTAGGGATATTTTTAAAGTACGGGATAGAAAAGAATGGTAAGAATTGGCTATCAAAGAAATGCCTGAGTCATCTCCCTAACATGCATATCCTAACTATTTCGCCTCAAATAGCAAGCAATCATAACACATAAGTATTTATCATTTAGCATGCATAACTCAAGCAAGAAACTCCAAATAAGCAGTTCTGTGAGTTTTGGCATATCTAACTTAGGTGTTTAGATAGTTGCTTCAATTCCGTTACATTATTCCACCTTACTTCACTAGGTGTTTCTAGCAACTACAGCAATTATGATCTTTGACAGGCAATTATGACTCAAAAAGGGGAAAAAAATTTGGTGACTCAAAATAAACATAAAACAATCAAAAGACTTAAATAAAACATAACATGACACAAATAAAACACCCCCAAACTTAAATCACACATTGTACCCAATGTGTGTAGACACAAAGACAGTAAAAGAAATAAGACACTTACAAACTTTGGGTAAAATGGTGGTGATGGCGGTGGATAATACTTTGAATTCCGTGAGGGAAGGAGAGCTCTTGGTGTTTGATTTGGCGATAGGGCCTTTAGATCAGGGTGTCTTCCAGATTTCATATTTGTCGTTGTGGCGCCGCGCCACGCAAATGAGCGCGGCTAAACTCTGTCTTTGGTTACGAACTTCTGCGCGCCTGCGCAAATGGGGCCGTGGCGCTCAGTTCTGGCGTCTTACGATTTTTGGCGTCGCGGCCCTGCTTCTGGGCGCCGCGGCGCTCTGGCGATTTTCTAGAGATCCTTTGCTTCTCTTCGGTTTTTGCCTTCCAAATCCTTGGCTTTCACCTGTCAACACAACACAAACACAAGAGCCCAAGACCGTGAGACTGTTCAAGACGAAATAAAATAAACTAAGGATAGGAATTGAAATAACATAATTGAAAACGTTGGGTTGCCTCCCAAGTAGCGCTGTCTTTAACGTCTTTTAGTCGGACGCAAGCTCCTTAGCCTTAATACCCCTGGGGTTGATTAAGCCCCCAACCAATCCATTTCCTCCACATTTGGCATTTTCTTTTTCTTCTTTTCTTCTTAGCATTATCAGTAAGGGGGAGTTCAGGAATACTTACCTCCTTTAGTAGCATTTCAGCAAACCATGCCTACTTTCTTGGGCTCATCGCTCTTTGGTTGACTTGTATTGGCTCGCATGGGGGTTTGATGGTGCTGATTACAAAGCACCCACTCATTGTTGGTGGCTCAATGACGTGTTTAAAGACTTTAAACACCATTTCTTCATTCGCCACCCTTAATGTTAACTCTCCTCTTTCAACATCAATCAAAGCTCTTCCCGTTGCTAGGAATGGCCTCCCCAATATGATAGGTATTTCCGCATCTTCTTCCATATCAAGAATGAGGAAATCTGCAGGAAAGAAGAATTTTCCTACTTTCACAATCACGTCCTCAATCTTGCCTCGTGGATGAACCACTGTCCTGTCGGCCAGCTGTAGGCTTACTGTGGTTGGTTTCGCCTCACCCAACTCCAATCTTTTAAAAACTGATAAGGGCATCAGATTTATACTCGCCCCTAAATCACACAAGGCTCTGTTGCAAGTCACCCTGCCCACTTTGCAAGGTAGTGTAAAGTTTTCAGGATCCTTTAGTTTTGGTGGCAACTTCTTCTGCAAGATAGCACTACACTCTTCTGTTAGTGCTACTATTTCGTACTCTGCCAACTTTTTCTTCTTCCCCAAGATCTCCTTCATAAACTTAAAATAGGAGGGCATCTGCTCTAATGCTTCTATGAAAGGTATGTTGATATGCAGCTTCCTTAATGTCTCCAAAAATTTGGAGAATTGTTTATCAACCGCCTTTCGCTGTAGTCTCTGGGGAAAAGGGATCTTCTCTGTATACTCTTTCTCCGGAGTTTTCTCTACTACAGGGCTGGGTTCAATCACCTTCTCTTTTTCTAACTCTTCCTTCTTCTCAACTACTGGCTGCGGTGACTGCTGCTCCAACTGTTTGTCGCTTCTCAATTGCACTGCCTGGCATTGCTCCCTTGGATTTACCTCTGTGTTGCTTGGCAATGTCCCCTGTGGCTCTTTGTTTATGCCTTTGCTACCGACCACTTGAGTTTCAAGTTCTGAATGAGGATCTAGCTTCTGTCATGAACTGGAGTGCAGGCATTGGCGTCTTTATCACCGTACTTTCAGCTCGTCTGGCTTTCTTCTTTGAGCAGGTGCATTGAGCTGTTGATCTTTGTGGGGCTTGAATGAAGGCGGTGATTACGGTTCTGCTGGTTCTGCAGCGCCTGTATTGGTTCTGCTGCCCCTGGTATTGATTCTGTTGCCCTTGGTATTGGTTCTGTTGGTTCTGCTGCTGGTTCTGCTGCCCCTGGTCTCCTCTCCATGAGAAATTTGGGTGGTTCCTCCACCCTGGATTATAAGTGTTGGAGTAAGGGTTGTTCTGTTGCCTCTGATAATTACCTATGGCCTGACACTCTGCCTGCTCCATTGGTATATTGTTGGGATCAGCTGAAGGACACCTATCAAATGTATGTGGGCCACCACATATCTCACATCTGCACCGCATTTACTGACATTGTATGTTGCTGCAACTGTTTCGCTAAAAGGGCCACTTGGGCATTCAAGGCAGCAATAGCATCTATTTCGTGGACTCCCACTGTTCTTCTCCCATTTGTCGACCTCTCTTCTGTGACATGGTTGTTAGTGGCCATATCTTCTAATAACTCATGAGCGTCGTGGGCTGTTTTCCTCATGAATGCTCCACCTGCTGCTGCATCTATAATGGTTCTGGTTGTACTGCTCAGCCCGTTGTAGAAGATGTGGACCAAGTTCCACAACTCAATGCAATGGTGTGGGCACTTTCTCTGTAGATCTTTGAACCTTTCCCAAGCTTCATATAAGGACTCTCCATCTGCTTGGTAGAAGTTGTTCAACTCCCCTCTTAGTTTTGCTGCTTTACACGGAGGAAAGAACTTGGCTAAGAATTTATGTGCCAGCTCGTGCCATGTAAAAATCGAATCGGCCGGCAGGGAATTCAACCATACTTTTGCTCTATCCCTGAGTGAGAAGGGAAAGAGCCTCAATCTGACGGCATCATTAGTAACGCCGTTATATCTGAAAGTTGCACATAGCTCCAAGAAATTAGCTATGTGCATATGTGGATCCTCCGATGGCAGTCCTCCAAATTGCACTGTGTGCTGTACCATGCTCAGAATCGCCGGTTTTATCTCGAAGTTGTTGGCTCCTATTGCAGGGAGCCTAATGCATGTATGTGCTCCATTCACTCTTGGCAGCACATAGTCCCCCAAACTCCTTTCTGGCTAGATTTGGACTCTCTCCTCCACGTCTATTGGCATTTGCCGAGGCATTCCTGGGTTAGGTTGATTTTCACCTAACCCTTCTCTCAAAGTTGCAATCCGCTGATTCTTTCTGTTCTGCTTGCAGGTTTACTCAATCTCTGGATTGAAGGGAACAAGAGTGTATGCTCCTCTTCTCCTTCGCATAAACTGATTTCCTGAAATAGATCAAAAACAAACAACCAATCACGGTACCTCGAATTTTCCAAAAATAATAAAAAACGTAAAAGTTAAAATTTAAATTAAAAATTAAAAACCAAATTAGAAATTAAAAATAGACAAATTTGATATTGAACTATGCCTAATCCCCGGCAACGGCGCCAAAAACTTGATGCGCGGTAAGATGCACACACGTTAAACGCAAGTGCACGTTATCGTGACAAGTAGTATAGTCTTGATAAGACCGAATATCGTCCTCAAGGATTAGGGTTCAATTACCAACTATCTATTTTTCTGTATCTATTTGGTAGATTGATATTTTGATTTGTTGTTTATAACTAAGAATTATAAAAGCTATTTAACTATAAGGGTTTACTTCAGTTGTGATGAGAATAGGGCTTCCACGTCTCCTCACTATCCGCTTATGTTACTTATTAATGCAATAACTTATGGTCTTTTTCTTTTGGAGAAAGCAGGTTCACTAAATCGTTTTATACTACCGTTAGGGTTATATAAACACTCAACCCCAGTATTGCACCTTACCTACCTTTCGGTGATAAGGATAACTCTATAGGAGGATTAAGAACAAGAACCTAGTTAACCGTCACGCGATGCGCAAAATTAGGGTTGTTAAGCCTCTCATTAACGCTACATACATAATTGAGGTATTTTCATCCCCAATCCAAGAATGTCTATCCAACTTACAGCATATTCACAATTCCCCCCTTTCGGAATCTGATTAGAAATCATATAGTGATAATTAGTTGTCAATTAATTACCAAGAATTCAACTCAAATATTGGATAGATCTCACAATAAGAAAAATAACCATAAACATGCATTAACTCATAACAAAAGTTTCTAGATATTTAACATGGAAAGCCCTATAGAGGAATTAGTTCCTAGTCATTGATATGACAAGAACTAATCTCATGTTCATCATAGAAAAACTGAAATAAAGTAAAGAAAAGGAAAAGAAATTACTAGACTATGGTCTCCAATCTCTAAGAAAGAAGCTTTGTGTTGTGCAAGAAAGGGAACCCTTAAAAACTGCCTAGGGTTCTCCTTTTATAGGCTGAAACCCGCCTCCCTCTTTTCCTTCAGGCCTGGCCCAGAATTTCGTCCAAAAACCTAATTTTTCGCGTCGACGCCGCCTTCAGACAGCGCCGCGGCCTGAGTTCTGCAATCCGTCGGGTGTTTTGGCGCGCGACGATGTCTGCATGCGAGGCGCGGCGCTGCATGTAACTCTTGGATGTTTAGGCGTCGCGGCCTGCGTCTGCTGTATGCGAGCGCCGCGTGCTGGGTCTCTGCAGCCTCTACGAATAGTGGCGCGCGACCTGTTTTTGCGTAGTAGCGCGCTGGTGCAGATTTCACCCTCGTTCGCCACTTTCTCTGTTTTCAGCTTTGGCATCTCCTCTTTTGCCCTCTTTTAGCTCCTTTTCCGCCATTTGGCCATTTTAGCCACTGTGACTCAATAGAAAGGAAAACTATCCTAATACAACACTTATATGTGCAAACGGGACAAAAGACTAACTAAAATTGACTCAAAAGGTGTATATAAAATACACCGATCACTAACACCCGTAGTATCAAGGCATGTCTATTTTTCAAAATAAGTTACTACACCATTAGAAATTCATTTCAAGGCTTTGAAACTAAGTAACTTTAAATTTCACAACCTAGGCAACTCATGCCTATGAATCAAAATAGACAATTTTCTTAACCTTCCTTAAAGCCGTTATAACTAACTTCCCATAAAGCCGTTATAACCATTTATGGTTTTAGACAAATTCATTCTTTTTATATCCAAGAGACTTATACTTTTAAAACCAAGTATCACATACTTTCAAATCAAGTTTCTTAACTTTCAAACTAATTCAAGTCTCTTAATCTTTAGAAATCAAGTTTCTTAACTTTAGAGATCAAGTTTCTTAACTTTAGAGATCAAGTTTCTTCTACTTTTAAATCTCAAGTAACTCACACCTCTAAAACAAGTTACTTCTCTTTAAGTCATGTCATTTATCCTCTTTTAAATCAATTAAGTAAATCACTCTTTTGACTCCCCTAAAGTCATTATAACAACCTTTAGGTTTTGGAACTAAGGCACTAGCCAAAAGATTTGGAAACCACTTCCTTTTTAAGACTCTAAGTACTTCAAGTAAAACACTTTCACTTTTGAGAATCCAAACTTCATTAAGGGAATGGATTATAACAACTTACAATTTAAACATCAAAGTACAATCAAGGAAGTATATAGAACAAATTCTATATTAGGCAATCCAAGTACAACCAAGGAATGGATCATTTAAGGAGTAGGACTTACTTTTTTTATCATAAGGAATCATGCTAGAAGAAGAGGAGATGGTTCACATACCTTTTCGGCTTTATCCACAAGCTAAGTCGAATACGCCACACGTAGAATTGTCAACCTATAATGGCCACAACACGACTATCAACTTCTAGTTTCTAACGTAGAATAATACTAAGTATACGGTCTCTTATTCTACGGAAAATCGGGCAGCACCTCCTTTGTTTCTACATACTTTTCCACCTTTTTCAAGGCCCGATAATCAATAACCAACATGCCACATTTAAGGCTCAATACATCAACCAATCAAAGGGGATTACACGCCTTACAATACGTGTAAAATTCGGCCCCACAATTAATATAAAACAATCCAACACTTATAAGGGCATTTGGCCACCAATATATCCAATCCTAAGTCCTTTCCAATTCTTTTTCAATCCAAGTACTTAGGTCTAACATGCTATATAGTCATAAACAACTTCAACAACTACAATTTCTTCTTTATATAACATGCGACGACTAAACTAATAACCAAATTGAATTGTAATCTTAAGGGCTAAACATGCTAGTTTAGGATTAGGGTTCCAATATCCAATACACTTATCAAACTTCATACTATATACCTCATGCTTGCTAATATCCATAGTTACAACAATAAGTAATCTTAATTACTAAAACGACAAGATTGTTACCTTTATAAGCCATTATAAATTCCAAGATTCAAAGTCGCTCCTTAGCAATTCTTAGCTCCTTTCCTTTACGCTCCAATCCGCTATTTGAAGCCTTTAGAAGTTCACAACCAACTTCTCTTCCATTTCCAATCCAAAACTATGAAAACGACTTAGGTTTTCACCTTGCGACTAACGTGAAAACGTCGTTTTTCCGAGATCTTTCTATTGAGATATCCTTATAATACCCTTAGGGACCTTGGGTTAAAGACTTGTGAATAAAGAACCAAAATTACAAAAAAATTGTGTGGGAAATGTGGTGACCCGAGAGCAACTTAAGCTTGCACAAAGTTCTCTAAATTTTCTAAGTGTTGAAGACTTGGTATTGCACTAGTGTAGTATATATAACACAATGGAGAGTCAAGATTACAACATATGTGTGGCAAGGATGAAGGAAATTAAATATCCATACAAGTGGCAAGTTGACTTGGTCAATTTTCTCAAGCTTGAAGACTTGATCTTCTACATTGGTCAATGACCATAATACCCTTGTCAATTTTTGTCCAAGACCATGTGGGGGTGCCACGTGTCGCCCTCCCATTCGTCCATAAAATTTCGTAACCCTCGTGGGCCCCACGAAATGTAAAATTTCTCGGGTGGGCCCCAAGTGACCAAATCTGTAAAAATAAATTTTCATAATGATAATACATTCCATAATCCTCAAATAATGCATTTTGAGAATCCAATTCTCATCAACGAACATTTTTTCTTTCCTTTGTTCGGAAGATTTTCCTTCGGAAAAACAATTCTTTCTTTCGTACCAATTTTCAAGTCTTGCGTTCTCGCGTCCATTCTCTTACACATGTCCTGGAATTACGGGGTGTAACATTCTTCCCCCCTTAGAAACATTCGTCCCCGAATGTTCTTAGTCGGTTGTCAAGCTATACAAACTCCGGCATAATCTCTTTACTATGTCTATCAAACAATACTGCACAAGATCAACGATGCCACACATGGCCACCACATAACATACGTAAAAATATCAATGGACCTTCCATCCGCGGTCCCTTCTCACAAAACTCGAAAGTTACAGTCTTCAAAAACGGGATCCTTAGAGGTTACTTTCTTTTTCCCCGCATAAAGGGATGACCCTGTCGTATTCTAAATCATGGGACTAACACTATCTGAATCCTTCAGTCGGACTACCACTCAGCCAGCTGATGTGTTCCCCCGTGTTACTCCCCTTCACTGTCTCACTTAGTCACCAAACTAGTTGGGACATGAACCTATAACCTGCCTAGCTTAGTTTACCAACCGGTGTAAACTCTAATACTAGTAGCCTCTCAATCACGAGCACCTATGGACAGTGTTACTGAACCTAAGGCGTGTGTATCATCACAATTAACCTCCACTCAAGGCCTAAAAGGAATTTTCTGTACGCACCTTCATTACTCGTAACTATAATCACTATAGTTCTTTTAATCATTGTTCCTTCCTTTTATTACTTGTCATACTTTCTCGTACTTCCAAACTTATTTAGTACACGTATAAAATTTCAAATATTGTTTCTGTTCTCCAATCCTTGGAGTTACTATCCCAACTTGGCCATTATGCCACTTGCATTTCCGTTAAGTCCCTTCTCGGCCCTCACGACCTGATTCCGGTGGAACGCGTCCACGAACTCGTACAACGATTAACTCGACTTGGGCCTTGCATTCTCGTGACCCTATCACATAGCGGGACTATATCCAACTGACATCACCCCATTCCATACTATCGGGTGACCCGAAATGAGTCCATAACCCGACTCATCGTCACACTTAACTTCTCATTCTTAGTCTGAAATAAATCTCTCTTATCTCAAGGTACTTCTCACCCTATCCCCCTATTTACTAGAGGTTCGTCACATAAGGCCAAAGTATTTCTACTGTGCATCCTTCCCTATCGGTCTTCACACTGTTATGGGGTAATTACAACTTGTGAACCCTACACAACTATAGTCTCATTTCACTTTATCATTCTTGTCAACATTCTTCACTTTTCACTTTACTAATCAAATTATCCCTACCTCTGGGGGTGCTATCAATTACAACTACTAGCAATAAGGGAAAATATATACACTAGGGCGAAATCTGAATCTATCAATGCACGTATGATTCAAAAGAATCGAAATATACCTGTAACCCCATGTGATGTTGCCTCTTTATCCTGCCCAGTAGTCATGTCATCTATGCTGTTTGAAGGACCGCCAGAACTATAAACTCCACCCTAACCTCTACCACGACTGGCTGACATCCCAACACCGCCTGCAGAAGGCGACATTGTAGAGGAAAGGGAACCAACCACCGGCCTCATAGGCTGAGCCACCTCACCGGTGCTCTTTCTAAAAGGACATACCCTCAGTATATAGCCCAGACGGCCACAATAAAAGCAAACACCTGTGCCATAACGGCATTTCCCCATATAACGCTTACTACATCGGAAACACTGAGGAATAGGTGGCCTCGACTGAGAAAATCCTCTGCTCCTCTGAGAACTTCGAACCGTGGAGCTCTGACTGGCTTCTAAATACCTTGTGGGGTCAAATCTCCCACATGTGAGCTGCGGGGGTATGTCCTGGGTAGGCTGGGACGAATATCTCACTCGCTGCTGAGGCTGCTCGTCCAATAACTCAACGGGATAACCAACCGGTCTAGCAATCTTACGCTGATTTCCGCGTTGGCCCTCTACCCTCTGTACACATGCATCTTGGCGAATAACCTCCCCGATGAAAGCGTAGCACCGCTATCTTGGTCAATAACATAACGCTTCCCTTATGACCCTATAGTCTTCCCTAGCCCGAAAAGCTGGAGGCTCGGAGTGGGGCCTCAAAACTGGCGCAGAAGAACTTCATCGTGGCCTGACATCCGGTGTACCCTAGGAATGAGCCCTATCAACTCTCTGAGTCTGACTGGTAGCTCATGCTACTGCTTTGCCCTTCTGGGCGACTGTTGCCCTCCTTGGAGGCATAGTTGTAACATAATAATACGTCAGAGAGTAATTATCTTAATAACACAGCTCTATGGCACGATCTCATAGTGAGAAGAATGAATAGAAACCAACTCCTAAATGTCCTGTAGCCTCCTGTTTATGGGTGTGGCGCGCAACACACCGATAATCAAGACTATACTAGACACGGTCTATAGACATTCTGAGGACTGACTGCTATGATACCACTCTGTCACGCCCCGAACCCCGGGCCCGTGACTGGTGCCCTACCTGGGCACCCTTCTGTCTAACTGACACAAGTAAACTACGGAACTAAATAACACCACGTTTTTTTTATTTTAAAACCAACGAACATGCAAGGGCAAAGCCGACAAGGCTGCCACATAATATACATAATAAAAGGTACTACACTGTACATGAATCCAATCTCACATATGAATACAGACCTCTAAGAGTTTTACTGAACTATGATGGGACAAGGCCCCGCCGTACCCATAACTGTACAAAAGCCTGTACTGAAGGATCTATACCAAAATGATAAACTCATGAACAGATGGAGCTATCCAAAAACTACGGCGGTCCTACACTCTGAGATCACAAAGCTGCGTACCTAAACACGGGGCATGAACGACCTCCAAGGAGGTCGATCTGAAAGAATGTACCAAGTATGTGGCGAAAATCGTAATGAAATCATAACGATCTTACAAAGCGAGACATGTATGATAGCCAAACTACGATTACAATACATAAGCAGTCATATCAAGTCAGGGACGCATGCCCTCAAAGTCATTACTCAAATATAACCATGGGTCTCACGCCCATAATATCAATCATGCCCGTGGAATCCTTACTCACTGCCGGCAGTCCATGATATAATATAACATCAATAAACACACTGAACCTTGCAATCATGAGAGTAATGCAATCATTTTTATCTTTTAAGTTATGCTTTTAACAATGAGACCAACTGTTCCACTTTAAGTCATAAACACACTGCACCCTTTCATTAATGAAATCACTACCGTTTCAAAACATGAAGGCAGTGCCAGTGCCAGGGTCAACCACCCTGTGTGTTATAATGCAACTTATCATGGGACTATTTCACCGGCAAGGGACTATTTCACCCGCTTAGGTCATGTGGACCCGCAATGAGTCATCGGTACACGATACTCGCATCATGGATAGCTAATCCATGGCTTATATATATCCCGGGAATTTAACCCGCCCGAGTCAAATACCGACCCTCCGTGAGTGTGTACACTCACCACCATGGGGAGCTACTTCATGATATCCTTGAAACAAGTTGTCGGCCCTTTATGGAGGGACGCGGAGATGTGGAAATATGACACTTGCACGAATATCTATATGAGCAACCCATATGCAAGTAAACCAAGACAACACCATGCCTTTTCCTTTTCACATACACCAAGACAATACCATGCCTTTATACAAACCAGGACAATTAGCATGCCTTTCCTTTTTACATAAACCAAGACAATTACCATGCCTTTCCTTTTTACATAAACCAAGACAATTACCATGCCTTTCCTTTTTACATAAACCAAGACAATTACCATGCCTTCTTTTTACATATACCAAGAGAAAATCCTTATTTAAGCAAGCCAAAGTACTATCAAGGCACAAATAGAATAATTCTCATTTAACAAGCCAAAGTACAATCAAGGCACAAATAGAATAATTCTCATTTAACAAGCCAAAGTACTATCAAGGCACAAAATAGAATAATTCTCATTTAACAAGCCAAAGTACTACGTACGTCCTTTCTTTTCAAAAGACTCATTTTTATACAAAGCCCCAAGATACTAACACCCGTAGTATCAAGGCATGTCTATTTTTCAAAATAAGTTACTACACCTTTAGAAATTCATTTCAAGGCTTTGAAACTAAGTAACTTTAAATTTCACAACCTAGGCAACTCATGTCTATGAATAAAAATAGACAATTTTCTTAACCTTCCATAAAGTAGCTATAACTAACTTCCCATAAAGCTGTTATAACCCTTTATGGTTTTAGACAAATTCATTCTTTTTATATCCAAGAGACTTATACTTTTAAAACCAAGTATCACATACTTTCAAATCAAGTTTCTTAACTTTCAAACTACTTCAAGTCTCTTAATCTTTAGAAATCAAGTTTCTTAACTTTAGAGATCAAGTTTCTTCTACTTTTAAATCTCAAGTAACCCACACCTTTAAAACAAGTTACTTCTCTTTAAGTCATGTCATTTCTCCTCTTTTAAATCAATTAAGTAAATCACTCATTTGACTCCCCTAAAGTCATTATAACAACCTTTAGGTTTTGGAACTAAGGCACTAGCCAAAAGATTTGGAAACCACTTCCTTTTTAAGACTCTAAGTACTTCAAGTAAAACACTTTCACTTTTGAGAATCCAAACTTCATTAAGGGAATGGATTATAACAACTTACAATTTAAACATCAAAGTACAATCAAGGAAGTATATAGAACAAATTCTATATTAGGCAATCCAAGTACAACCAAGGAATGGATCATTTAAGGAGTAGGACTTACTTCCTTTATCATAAGGAATCATGCTAGAAGAAGAGGAGATGGTTCACATACCTTTTCGGCTTAATCCACAAGCTAAGTCGAATACGCCGCACGTAGAATTGTCAACCTATAATGGCCACAACACGACTATCAACTTCTAGTTTCTAACGTAGAATAATACTAAGTATACGGTCTCTTATTCTACGGAAAATCGGGCAGCACCTCCTTTGTTTCTACATACTTTTCCACCTTTTTCAAGGCCCGAGAATCAATAACCAACATGCCACATTTAAGGCTCAATACATCAACCAATCAAAGGGGATTACACGCCTTACAATACGTGTAAAATTTTGCTCCACAATTAATATAAAACAATTCAACACTTATAAGGGCATTCGGCCACCAATATATCCAATTCTAAGTCCTTTCCAATTCTTTTTCAATACAAGTTCTTAGGTCTAACATGTTATATAGTCATAAACAACTTCAACAACTACAATTCCTTCTTTATATAACATGCGACGACTAAACTAATAACCAAATTGAATTGTAATCTTAAGGGCTAAACATGCTAGTTTCGGATTAGGGTTCCAATATCCAATACACTTATCAAACTTCATACTATATACCTCATGCTTGCTAATATCCATAGTTACAACAATAAGTAATCTTAATTACTAAAACGACAAGATTGTTACCTTTATAAGCCCTTATAAATTCCAAGATTCAAAGTCGCTCCTTAGCAATTCTTAGCTCCTTTCATTTATGCTACAATCCGCTATTTGAAGCATTTAGAAGTTCACAACCAACTTCTCTTCCATTTCCAATCCAAAACTATGAAAACGACTTAGGTTTTCGCCTTGCGACTAACGTGAAAACGTCGTTTTTCCGAGATCTTTCTATTGAGATATCCTTAAAATACCCTTAGGGACCTTGGGTTAAAGTCTTGTGAATAAAGAACCAAAATTACAAAAAATTTGTGTGGGAAATGTGGTGAACCCGAGAGCAACTTAAGCTTGCACAAAGTTCTCTAGTTTTTCTAAGTGTTGAAGACTTGGTCTTGCACTAGTGTAGTATATATAACACAATGGAGGGTCAATATTACAACATATGTGTGGCTAGGATGAAGGAAATTAAATATCCATACAAGTGGCAAGTTGACTTGGTCAATTTTCTCAAGCTTGAAGACTTGATCTTCTACATTGGTCAATGACCATGTTACACCCCGTATTTACAGGACATGTTTTAAGAACGTGCGTAAGAACTCACAAGTGTTAAGATTTGAGACTTGTAAAAATTTATCGGAATTATGGAATTGTCGGAAAACAAATTATTGTGACGAATGGGAGGGCGACACGTGTCACCCCCCCCCCCCTTAAGTGAGCTTGGACGATTTCAACATGGACACAAGGGTCATTTGACCCTTGTTAGGAAGACAAGTCTTGCAACGTAGTGAGCTTGACAATATTGACTAAGTCAATGGGTCCACATTAGCCTTGATATTTGTTAAGACCTCATCCAAACCCTCCATTTGTTTATATCTTGACCCTCCATTACACTATATAATACTAGTAGTGCAAGACAAGCTTAACACTTAGCCAAAATTTCACACAACTTGAAGAACATCAAGAGCTTAGCTCTCGGGTTCACATAGGGAAAGAAGGAAAAAAATTTGTTTCTTGTTCGTTAAGCCCCACACTTTAAACCAAGGTTCATAAGTGTATTGTAAGTGTATCTCAATAGGAAAATCTCAGAAAAAGATAGTTTTCGGGTTAGTCGCAAAGTGAAAACCTAGTTGCTTTCTAGGTTTTGGATTGGAAGTTTGAAGGGAAGTTGTTGGTGTGGTTCTAAGGGTCTCAAGTAGCGGATTGAAGTGTCTTGAAGAGTCTCTAAGTTGCTAAGGAGCGACTTCGGATTTGGAATTGGTTTGAGATTCGTTGAGGTATAATCTTGTCTCTTAATTAGTGTTACAAGATTATATTTATGTTGTTGTTGTTAGCTTTACGTGTTGCTAGCATGAAGTTGATATGTTGAAGTTCATAAGTATTATGGATTGCTTGTAGCTTAAATCTGAAATGTTATATTAGCCACTTGAAGTTGGATTACTAATTGGTCGTTTATTAGAAATCGTCGCATGTTGTTTACTTGAGGATTATAGTGGTTATAATCAATTGCGACTTGATATCATGTTAGGCTAATAACTTGGATTGAAATGGAAATTGGATAAGAATTGATGTTGTAGTACTTCAAGTTGGCCGAAAATGGGCTAGTAGTTGTTGTTGTTTGTTATCTATTGTGGGGCGGAATTTTACACGTCTAGTAGGCGTGTAATCCCCTATTGTTGATTGCATTGTTTGGGCCTTAAATGTGGCGTGTTTGGTTATTGTATTCGGCCTTGAAAAAGGTGGCATAGTAGTAGAAACAAAGGAGGTGTTGTCCGATTTTCCGTAGAATTTGGCGACTTAGCACTTAGAATATTCTACGTTTGAAGTAAGAGGTTAATGGACGTATTGTGACCATGATAGGTTGAAGTACTAAGTATAGCGTATCCTACTTGAAGAATGGAATAGCTCAAGGTTGAAGTACTTTGGAGCATTTTGCTACTTGTCGACAATCGTCGCGAGGTATGTGAACCTCTTCTTTCCTTTGGCATGATTCTATGTATGAAATATACATGTAGTAGTATTTCATGATTCCGTCTACTCTTAGAAGTTAAGAGGTAGTTATGTTGATTTACTCTATGAAAAAGCTACGTCTAAGAAATCCTAAGTCCTTACCAAGTCTTATGGGGGATGTTGGTAAGAGTCGTTAGGAAGTATTTGGAGTCGAGTTGACTTGGCTAATTCATGGCACGAATGAGAGTAAGTAGCGAACAAGCCATTGCAGCATTAATAAAGGAAAATGTAATGCCGATAAATTATATTAAAACAAGTAGAATTCTCCATCTGCATAGAAGCTAAGATAAGACAAAATTGTATTACATTTTCTAGATCATGGCTACTTGAATAAGATCATTATAAATAAGTATAACTTACTCACAACGCACCAAGTATAAGTCTCTTGGTTATAAAAAGAACGAATTAGTTTAAGGCATAAAGTTAGTATGACGGCTTTATGGGAAGTTGGTTATAATAACTTTATGGGAGGTTAAGAGAATGGTTTTCTTCAGTAGCATAAACAAGAAATGATTTGAAATAAAGAAGGGCAAATTGTTTTAAAGGTACCAATTGCTTAAGGTTTTTAAGAAAGAAGTCACTTGATTTAGAAGCCGGTAATTGTATTTCTAAAAAGGTATTGTGACTTGTCACGAAGGTAGAGATGACTTGATACTACGGTTGTTAGTATCCGGGAAGTTTTATTTGAAAAGAGTCTTTCTAAAGGAGTAGAGGTGCGTAGTACGTTGGGTTAAATTCGGGTTTTATATGACATTATCGACCGAGAGATGGTAGGCGGTATACCTTTACGCGGACTATATGACATTATCGACCGAGAGATGGCGGGCGGTATACCTTCACGCGCACTATATGACATTATCGACCCGAGAGATGGGCGGGCGGTATACCTTACGCGCACTATATGACATTATCGACCGAGAGATGGGTCGGGCGATATCGCTGCACGCGAACTATATGACATTATCAACGAGAGATGGGCGGCGGTATACGCTACGCGCGGACTATATGACGTGCTCGACCGAGAGATGGGTCGGGCAATATACCTGCACGCGCACTATATGACATTATCGACCCGCAGATGGGCGGGCGATACCTTTATGGGCGGTATAGGACATTATCGCGTCCCGAAGATGGGCGGACAGTATACCTTTAGGGGCAGACTATGTGACTTTATCGCTTCCCAGGTTGGGCCGGGCAGTATAGGTGTCCCTCCGTAAAGGACCGGACTAGGTGGTGTAAGGTAAGTAGGTTATATGGTAGTGAACTTGATGATTTTCCGAAGTAAGTACGTAAGGAAGTGACTATAACCTTTATTGAGAAATGGGAAAAGATAATAAGGTACGATTAAGTTCACGATGGGGTAATGACATGGTAGGCTCAGGTATTTACTTCTTTTACACTTACCCCTGTCATGCTTTTATCTGAGATATGTTTTAATTGTTGTACCTTATTTAGTTCCATATTTGGTACATGTTGTCGACCAGCCCGGCTGCGTTAAATGCCATGCAAGTTTTAGGTACTGTGTTGGTGATGCTTGCTCTTAGGATCTCGGTTCAGTTTTTGGGAAAAAGCTCCATTTGCTCCGGAGGCTTATCTCTTGGTACGGTTTCCCCTGAGGTTGTAGATTCATGTATATTGAGGGTATGGCGGGGCCCCTGTCATACGATTGTTATGTTAAAACTCTTAGAGTGCTGTAGTCACATTTTGTGGGTCGGTTTGTAAGGAAAGGAAGGCTTTGCTTGGTTATATATTATATGTCTAGGAAGGTAACCCTATCGGCTAACCTGTTGTTTTACTTCTGTTGTATTATTTTATAAGTTTCATGTATGTTCCGCTGATTATCTCTGATGTGTACCTGTAAGGGTGCCCAGATAGGGCACCAGTCGCGGGCCCGGGGTCGGGTCGTGACAGACCATAATACCCTTGTCAATTTTTGTCCAAGACCATGTTGGGGTGTCACGTGTCACCCTCCCATTCGTCCATAAAATTTCGTAACCCTCGTGGGCCCCACAAAATGTAAAATTTCTCGGGTGGGCCCCACGTGACCAAATCCGTAAAAATAAATTTCCATAATGATAATACATTCCATAATCCTCAAATAATGCATTTTGAGAATCCAATTCTCATCAACGAACATTTTTCCTTTCCGGCGTTCGGAAGATTTTCCTTCGGAAAAACAATTCTTTCTTTCGTACCAATTTTCAAGTCTTGCGTTCTCGCGTCCATTCTCTTACACATGTCCTGGAATTACGGGGTGTAACATTCTTCCCCCCTTAGAAACATTCATCCCCGAATTTTCTTAGTCGGTTGTCAAGCTATACAGACTCCGGCATAATCTCTTTACTATGCCTATCAAAC
Organism: Przewalskia tangutica; assembly: GCA_029844215.1. NCBI lineage: Eukaryota > Viridiplantae > Streptophyta > Magnoliopsida > Solanales > Solanaceae > Przewalskia > Przewalskia tangutica. The sequence goes on along the minus strand of CM056739.1, from coordinate 15,732,418 downwards.
AATACTGCACAAGACCAACGATGCCACACATGGTCACCACATAACATACGTAAACATATCAATGGACCTTCCATCCGCGGTCCCTTCTCACAAAACTCGAAGGTTACAGTCTTCAAAAACGGGATCCTTAGAGGTTACTCTCTTTTTCCCCGCATAAAGGGATGACCCTGTCGTATTCTAAGTCAAGGGACTAACACTATCTGACTCTTTCAGTCGGACTACCACTCAGCTAACTGATGTGTTCCCCCGTGTTACTCCCCTTCTCTGTCTCACTTAGTCACCAAACTAGTTGGGACATGAACCTATAACCTGCCTAGCTTAGTTTACCAACTGGTGTAAACTCTAATACTAGCAGCCTCTCAATCACGATCACCTATGGACAGTGTTACTGAAGCTAAGGCGTGTGTATCATCACAATTAACCTCCACTCATGGCCTAAAAGGAATTTTCTCTACGCACCTTCATTACTCGTAACTATAATCACTATAGTTCTTTTAATCCTTGTTCCTTCCTTTTCTTACTTGTCATACTTTCTCGTACTTCCAAACTTATTTAGTACACGTACAAAATTTCAAATATTGTTTCTGTTCTCCAATCCTTGGAGTTACTATCCCAACTTGGCCATTATGCCACTTGCATTTCCGTTAAGTCCCTTCTCGGCCCTCACGACCTGATTCCAGTGGAACGCGTCCACGAACTCGTACAACGATTAACTCGACTTGGGCCTTGCATCCTCGTGACCATATCACATAGCGGGACCATATCCAACTGACATCACCCTATTCCATACTACCGGGTGACCCGAAATGAGTCCATAACCCGACCCATCGTCACACTTAACTTCTCATTCTTAGTCTGAAATAAATCTCTCTTATCTCAAGGTACTTCTCACCCTATCCCCCTATTTACTAAAGGTTCGTCACATAGGCCAAAGTATTTCTACTGTGCATCCTTCCCTATCGGTCTTCACACTGTTATGGGGTAATTACAACTTGTGAACCCTACACAACTATAGTCCCAGTTCACTTTATCATTCGTGTCAACATTCTTCACTTTTCACTTTACTAATCAAAGTATCCCTACCTCTGGGGATGCTATCAATTACAACTACTAGCAACAAGGGAAAACATATACGCTAGGGCGAAATCTGAATCTATCAATGCACGTATGATTCAAAAGAATCGAAATATACATGTAACCCCATGCGATGTTGCCTCTTGATCCTGCCCAATAGTCACGTCATATATGCGGTTCGAAGGACCGCCAGAACTATAAACTCCACCCTGACCTCTACCACGATGGTCGACATCGAACACCTTGCAGGGCGCGCGGTATGGAGGAAAAGTAACCAACCACCGGCCTCATAGGCTGAGCCACCTCACCGGTGCTCTTTCTAAAAGGACGTACCCTCAGTATATGGCCCAGACGGCCACAATAAAAACAAACACCTGTGTCATAACGGAATTTCCCCATATGACGCTTACTACATCGGAAACACTGAGGAATAGGTGGCCTCGACTGAGAAAATCCTCTGCTCCTCTGAGAACTTCGAACCCTGGAGCTCGGACTGGCTTCTAAATACCTTGTGGGGTCAAATCTCCCACCTGTGAGCTGCGGGGGTATGTCCTGGGTAGGCTGGGATGAATATCTCACTCGCTGCTCAGGCTGCTCGTCCAATAACTCACCGGGATAACCAACCGGTCTAGCCCTCTTACGCTGATTTTCGCGTTGGCCATCTACCCTCTGTACACATGCTCTTGGCGAATAACCTCCTGCTTGATGAAGCTGTAGCACCGCTTATCTTGGTCAATAACATAATTGCTTCCTTATGACCTATAGTCTTCCCTGGCCGAAATCGGAGGCTCGTGCTGGGGCCTCAAAACAGCGAGAAGAACTCGATCGTGGCACAACATCCGGTGTACCTGCGAATGAGCCTATCAACTCTCTCGAGTCGATCGTAGCTCATGCTCTCGCTTTGCCATACGGGCGATCGTTGCCCTCGGGAGGCATAGTAACATAATAATACGTCGGAGAGGAATTATCTTAATAACAGCTACATGTACGATCTCGAGTGAGAAGAATAGAAACCAACTCCTAAATGTCCTGTAGCCTCACTGTTTATGGGTGTGGCGCGCACACCGATAATCAAGACTCTACTAGACACGATGCGTAGACATTACGAGGATCGCTATGATACCACTCTGTCACGCCCAACCGGGCCATGATGGTGCTTCACAGGCACCCTCGCCTAACTGACACAAGTAAACTGCGGAACTAAATAACACCTCGTTTTTTTATTTTTAAAACCAACGAACATGCAAGGGCAAAGCCGACAAGGCTGCCACATAATATACATAATAAAAGGTACTACACTGTACATGAGTCCAATCCCACATATGAATACAGACCTCTAAGAGTTTTACTGAACTATGACGGGACAAGGCCCCGCCGTACCCATAACTGTACAAAAGCCTGTATTGAAGGATCTATACCAAAATGATAAACTCCTGAACAGATGGAGCTATCCAAAAACTCTGAGCAGGGTCCTACACCTGCAGATCACCAAACTGCGTACCTAAACCTGCGGCATGAACGGCCCACGAGAGTCGGTCTGAAGAATGTACCAAGTATGTGGCGAAAATACTGTAATGAAATCATAACAGTCTATACAAAACAAGAGACATGTATGATAGCCAAACTACAGTACACAACACATAAGCAGTCATATCAAGTCAGGGGCGCATGCCCTCAAAGTCATTACTCAAATATAACCATGAGTCTCACGCCCATAATATCAATTATGCCCGTGAAATCCTTCTTCACTGCCGACAGTCCATGATATAATATAACATCAATAAGCACACTGAACCTTGCAATCACGAGAGTAATGCAATCATTTTTATCTTTTAAGTTATGTTTTTAACAATGAGACCAGCTGTTCCACTTTAAGTCATAAACACACTGCACCCTTTCATTAATGAAATCACTACCGTTTCAAAACATGAAGGTTGTGCGGTGCGAGTGGTCAACCACCTACGTGTTATAACGCAACCTATCATGGGACTATTTCACCGGCAAGGGACTATTTCACCCGCTTAGGTCATGTGGACCCGCAATGAGTCATCGGTGCACGATACTCGCATCACGGATAGCTAATTCATGGCTTATATATATTCCAGGAATTTGACCCGCCCGAGTCAAATACCGACCCGCCGTGAGTGTGTACCACTCACCACCATGGGGAGCTACTCCATGATATCCTTGAAACAAGTTGTCGGCCCTTTATGGAGGGACGCGGAGATGTGGAAATATGACACTTGCACGAATATCTATATGAGCAACCCATATGCAAGTAAACCAAGACAACACCATGCCTTTTCCTTTTCACATACACCAAGACTATATCATGCCTTTATACAAACCAAGACAATTACCATGTCTTTCCTTTTTACATAAACCAAGACAATTACCATGTCTTTCCTTTTTACATAAACCAAGACAATTACCATGTCTTTCCTTTTTACATAAACCAAGACAATTACCATGCCTTCTTTTTACATATACCAAGAGAAAATCCTTATTTAAGCAAGCCGAAGTACTATCAAGGCACAAATAGAATAATTATCATTTAACAAGCCAAAGTACTATCAAGGCACAAATAGAATAATTCTCATTTAACAAGCCAAAGTACTATCAAGGCACAAAATAGAATAATTCTCATTTAACAAGCCAAAGTACTACGTACGTCCATTCTTTTCAAAAGACTCATTTTTATACAAAGCCCCAAGATAATAACACCCGTAGTATCAAGGCATGTCTATTTTTCAAAATACGTTACTACACCTTTAGAAATTCATTTCAAGGTTTTGAAACTAAGTAACTTTAAATTTCACAACCTAGGAAACTCATGCCTATGAATCAAAATAGATAATTTTCTTAACCTTCCAAAAAGCCGTTATAACTAATTTCCCATAAAGTCGTTATAACCCTTTATGGTTTTAGACAAATTCATTCTTTTTATATCCAAGAGACTTATACTTTTAAAACCAAGTATCACATACTTTCAAATCAAGTTTCTTAACTTTCAAACTACTTCAAGTCCCTTAATCTTTAGAAATCAAGTTTCTTAACTTTAGAGATCAAGTTTCTTCTACTTTTAAATCTCAAGTAACTCACACCTTTAAAACAAGTTACTTCTCTTTAAGTCATGTCATTTCTCCTCTTTTAAATCAATTAAGTAAATCACTCATTTGACTCCCCTAAAGTCATTATAACAACCTTTAGGTTTTGGAACTAAGGCACTAGCCAAAAGATTTGGAAACCACTTCCTTTTTAAGACTCTAAGTACTTCAAGTAAAACACTTTCACTTTTGAGAATCCAAACTTCATTAAGGGAATGGATTATAACAACTTACAATTTAAACATCAAAGTACAATCAATGAAGTATATAGAACAAATTCTATATTAGGCAATCCAAGTACAACCAAGGAATGGATCATTTAAGGAGTAGGACTTACTTTCTTTATCATAAGGAATCATGCTAGAAGAAGAGGAGATGGTTCACATACCTTTTCGGCTTAACCCACAAGCTAAGTCGAATACGCCGCACGTAGAATTGTCAACCTATAATGGCCACAACACGACTATCAACTTCTATTTTCTAACGTAGAATAATACTAAGTATACGGTCTCTTATTCTACGAAAAGTCGGGCAGCACCTCATTTTTTTCTACATACTTTTCCACATTTTTCAAGGACCGATAAACAATAACCAACATGCCACATTTAAGGCTCAATACATCAACCAATCAAAGGGGATTACACGTCTTACAATACGTGTAAAATTCTGCCCCACAATTAATATAAAACAATCCAACAGGGGATTACACGTCTTACAATACGTGTAAAATTATGCCCCACAATTAATATAAAACAATCCAACACTTATAAGGGCATTCGGCCACCAATATATCCAATCCTAAGTCCTTTCCAATTCTTTTTCAATCCAAGTTCTTAGGTCTAACATGTTATATAGTCATAAACAACTTCAACAACTACAATTCCTTGTTTATATAACATGCGACGACTAAACTAATAACCAAATTGAATTGTAATCTTAAGGGCTAAACATGCTAGTTTCGGATTAGGGTTCCAATATCCAATACACTTATCAAACTTCATACTATATACCTCATGCTTGCTAATATCCATAGTTACAACAATAAGTAATCTTAATTACTAAAACGACAAGATTGTTACCTTTATAAGCCCTTATAAATTCCAAGATTCAAAGTCGCTCCTTAGCAATTCTTAGCTCCTTTCCTTTACGCTCCAATCCGCTATTTGAAGCCTTTAGAAGTTCACAACCAACTTCTCTTCCATTTCCAATCCAAAACTATGAAAACGACTTAGGTTTTCGCCTTGCGACTAACGTGAAAATGTCGTTTTTCGAGATCTTTCTATTGAGATATCCTTACAATACCCTTAGGGACCTTGGGTTAAAGTCTTGTGAATAAAGAACCAAAATTACAAAAAAAATGTGTGGGAAATGTGGTGAACCCGAGAGCAACTTAAGCTTGCACAAAGTTCTCTAATTTTTCTAAGTGTTGAAGACTTGGTCTTGCACTAGTGTAGTATATATAACACAATGGAGGGTCAAGATTACAACATATGTGTGGCTAGGATGAATGAAATTAAATATCCATACAAGTGGCAAGTTGACTTGGTCAATTTTCTCAAACTTGAAGACTTGATCTTCTACATTGGTCAATGACCATAATACCCTTGTCAATTTTCGTCCAAGACCATGTGTGGGGGGGGGGGGGGTGCCACGTGTCGCACTCCCATTCGTCCATAAAATTTTGTAACCCTCGTGGGCCCACAAAACGTAAAATTTCTCGTGTGGGCCCCACGTGACCAAATCCGTAAAAATAAATTTCCATAATGATAATACATTCCATAATCCTCAAATAATGCATTTTGAGAATCCAATTCTCTTCAACGAACATTTTTCTTTTCCGGCGTTCGGAAGATTTTTCTTCGGAAAAACAATTCTTTCTTTCGTACCAATTTTCAAGTCTTGCGTTCTCGCATCCATTCTCTTACACATGTCCTGAAATTACGGGGTGTAACAACATTGAAGGCAACATCCAGAAACTGTTTTTGCTGTTCTAGCTATTACGATTTTATTCTTATATACTCTTCCTTATTCGTAGCCCCGGACCCAACAGATATTATTTGGTTGAGTTGTCAAAATCTGAAGTAACCATTGCAACTGGAGGAGATCCCATCCCCTTATTATCTCCTTGAACCAATTTGAACTAAATTAAATAGGTCTTTTTGATCCATTTTGGCACCTGCTGTTTGTGCATGATAGAGGAGCGCGTGAAAGATTAAAAAAATGTAAATAATGAATTTTAGGCCTGACTTAACTCAAAAGTTAGCTTGTAAGGTGAGCATTGTTCAAGTTCATATAAAGAGTATATGTTCCTATTTTATATCCGATAAGGGTCTTTTAACACTTTCATGCACGTTTATATCTTATCAACTGGAGCGTGAATAATATAATTTGGGGGCCAAACATCGGTGAACAAAGAATTGGAATGAGTCTGGATCTGTAACCATGTAAACAATGAATTTTGGGCAAGCTAACTTGTAGGGTGATCATTGTTCAAATTCATATATGAAATCGATGTTCTCATTTCATATCTGATATGAGTCTCTTGAAAAAAAACTCCAAACCAGTCTAAAAATACCACGTGCCTTTTCCAATTAGTAATACTCTGTAAGGAAACCTTTCATCCCTAAATGAAATCGATATAGAAGTCTCATTATCACTTTCTTGATGAGCAATCTTATAAATGTCATTTCACGCAATATATTAAAAAAAAAATACAACTAAATAACTATCCCCGGGGCTTATAAAACAAAATGGAGAAGATTTTGGTGGTGCCGCTGCACAGCAGATCAAAGCTTCGTTTGTCTCTACAGTTATTAATGCACACTTAAGTAAACTCTAGTTTCAAAATTCATTTGTTCAATTTAATATTTAATTCTTCGAGGACTGGACTAGAACTAAGTTTGGACCCTTGCTATTAAACAGATGCAAAAATTAAACTCTCTTTTCAGTAGTCTGATCAGGAGTTAATGCCAGTAGGTAAAGGAGTTAATGCTAGTAGATACTCCCACTGTTTCAAAATAAATGGTGCTTTTAGTTGTGACGTACCCCTTAAGATTTTTTTTTTAAAATTACATAAGGAGCAGAGGAAGAGAAAATGGAGAGAAAATTATAACGTGGGGATTCAAATCCTCACAAACAAGATGCTGGTGCTGGTGCTGGTGGCTGTCCGACGGTGGTTGGCCGGTGGAGGAGCGACAGATTGGCGGGAGCGTCAACCGTTAGGGATTTTTGGTTGTGCTCGTCGTGTTTCTTCCAACAACAATTGCGATCGAACTTGTTGAAACTGAGAAGAGGGTCGGTCATTTGGATCATTGTTGCTAGTATGTCATATTCACCTTTCGTTAATCGTGCAACAAGTTGGAGAACTATTTTTAGTTTTAGAAACTGGTGTCCCCACGTTGGATAATTGGTCCGCAACAATTTTCAATTGTTTGTTATACTCGGACATATTGGTAAAATTTTCTAGACGTGTGTTGTTGAACTGTTCTTCTAGATATACAGAACAGGTATGCTTGTTATCTTGAAAGATCTCTTCCAAACAGACCCAAAGTTCATGTGTCGAGGCACCAGACTTCATAATCATATGAAGCAGATCTTTAGAGATAGTACCATAAATCCATTATTTTACAATAGCGTCAAGATGATGTCATATCGTGTCGGGAATGTCAAGAGGGCGAGGAACAGACTAATCAATGTGGTCAAGTACGTTGTAAGCGCAACCATGAATATAAAACAGTTCAACCCAAGAAGAATATTGACCCTCCTCCTGATCAAGAATTAAAGGGACGAAATTAAAAAGTGTTTGGACCATTTTTTTATGTTGTGGCCGAGAATAGGCAACTTTCGGATCTTTGGAGTTTGTTGGTTATTGTTGTTGTTATCTTCACCTATTGCATCTTACAAATGGAGTAATATTGTTGTAGATTAGTTGTTATACCATATATAGAAGTGTTGGAACTTGAAGTGGAATAAAATGGATTAAGGAAATAGTTATCAGATTGTAGTTGTTGGCCGTGGAATCTATAAAACTGTTGGATATTGTCGTGCAGTGTTATGGACTGTTTTGTGGCGTGTATATGCTGGAAATTCAGTTGTCAACATGCATGATTAATGTGGTAAAATTGCCAATGAAAGTCCTAATGAATAAGGGTGTAAAAGGGTGTTAAAATGAGAACTTTTACTTGGTGTTAACCTACTTTAGTGAGAACGTGTTGATATGCATGTTATTGTCGTTATAGGTTGAAGTACATTGAGACGTATTCTAGATTGTAGAGTTGGTTAGTCTCCAGAAAGGTATGTGAAATATCCTTTCTTCTTCTAGCATGATTCATTGTTATAAAGGGAGTGAATCCTACTCCTTCATGATGTACTTCATTAATAGTACTTTGAGTTTCCAAAATAGATGTGTTCTATTTATTTCACTAATAGTACTTTGAGTTCCACAAAGGAAGTTGTTATATCCATTCTCTTGATAATACTTTGGGTTTTACAAAAAAGAAGTTGTTATATCCATTCTCTTGATAATACTTTGGGTTTTATAAAAAGGAAGTTGTTTACCTATTCTCTTGATAGTACTTGGGGTTTCTAAAATGAAAGATTGTTATATCTATTCTCTTGATAGTACTTGGGGTTTCAAAAATGAAAGATTGTTATATCTATTCTCTTGATAGTACTTTGGGTTGTCTAAATGAAAGTTATTTTATTTTGGTTCATTGAGAGTCAAAGGATTTATTATAAAGGAAATGAATGTACGGTGGATGTACATAGTACTTTGGGTTCAATTCCCTAATATTACAAGATGTGATAATGCCTTGAGTTCTTCTAAAATGATAGTTCATTCTATTTGTGCTAATCAGAGTCGGAGATGATTTAAATTGTACATAGTTGCTTGTGATAGTTATATGTGTACAATCCTTTATATTTGGACCGCATCCCAGAATGGGCCGGGCAGTATAACTTAATGGGCAGGGCAGTATACCTTAATGGGCAGGGCAGTATACCTTAGTGGGCAGGGCAGTATACCTTAATGGGCAGGGCAGTATACCTATTGGGCAGGGCAGTCTACCTTAATGGGCAGGGCAGTATATATTACATGACTTTATCGTGTCCCAGAATGGACTGGGAAGTATACCTTAATGGGCAGGGCAATATATATTATATGACTTTATGTGTCCCAGAAGGGGCCGGGCAGAATACCTTATTTGACTTATTGACTTTACCGTTTCCCAGAAGGGGCCGGGCAGAATACCTTATTGACTTTACCGCGCCCCAGAATGGGCCGGGAACAATACCTTATTGACTTTACCGCATCCCAGAAGAGGCCGGGCAGAATACCTTATTGACTTTATCGCGTCCTAGATAGGGCCAAGCAGAATACCTTACAGGGAAGTATTTGTGTATAATGTTCGGGTTCAACTTCCATGACAGTATTTGTTTATATGGACAGATTTCATATCTTGAAATGGCACAGTGTACTGGTATTTGATTATTATACTTGTCTCTTGTTATCTGTTTGGCCTGTTATAATCTCATTTGCTGTACTTATTGTTTCACATACTTGTTACATTTTAAATCGACCCCTTTCTTGGCTGCGTTCATCGCCGCGTGTTTAGGTACTGTGATTTGGTGATCTGCAAGTGTAGGGTCCTTGCGCAGAGTTTTGGGATAGCTCCTTTGTTCTGGAGTTTATCATTTTTGTAATGATCTTTCAGTACAGGTTTTTGTACATTTATGGGTACGGCGGGGCCTTGTCCCGTCATAGTATATTGTTCAAACTCGTAGAGGTCTGTATTCATATGTGGGAGTGGACTCGTGTACAGTGTAGTTTCATTTCCGCGGGTTACTTGGGATGAATCGGTAGAAGGGTGCCCAGCTAGGGCACCAGTCGCGGGCCCGGGGTTCGGGTTGTGACATGGAAAAGAATGGTCTGCCAGCTGTAAAGTTACTGTTTTAGGCTTAGATTTACCCACACCAAGCCTATGAATCATAATAAGCGACATTAAATTTATAATGGCCCCCAAATCGCACAAGGCTTGCTTGCATTTAACATTCCCGATAGTACATGGAATAGTGAAGCTCCCTGGATCTCTTAACTTTTGTGGAAGCTTCTTTTGCAGAATAACACTTCATTCCTCAGTTAATGTCACAGTCTCATAATATTTTAGCTTTTTCTTTTTAAAGAGAACGTCTTTCATAAATTTTAGGTAACTTGGCATTTGTTCTAGAGCCTCAATAAAGGGAATGTTGATGTGCAACTTCTTGAACACCTCTAAAAACTTAGAAAATTGTTTATCAAGAGTATTTTTCCAAAGTCTTTAAGGGTATGAAATTTTTATTTGAGGTTCCATAACAACCGCTAGTGGTGCCTTTTCTGTAATAGGGTGGCCTTCAGTAACTCCCTCTTTCTCTAAACCAGGTGTCTCTCCCAACCCGTCAGTCGTATCCACATGTGGTTGAGCTGCAGATTGCTCAACTAGTTTACCACTTCTTAAATTGATAGCTTGATAATGCTCCTTCATATTTACAACAGTATTGGTAGGGAGACTCCTCTGCGATATGTTGTTCAACATATTTGCTAGCTGGCCCACCTGTGTCTCCAAGTTCCTGATGGATTATCTAGCATTTGTCATGAAGTGGGTTTGAGAATTTGTGATGGTCAACAAGGCTGCTTGCAATTTATTTGGCTCCTCTTATTGTACTTGTTGTTTGGGTTGCTGAGAGTACGAAGTTTGACCCATAGGTTGTTGTTGATTGCTCTGCTGATATTGATCTTGGAACTGTGGCTGCTGGTTCTGGTTGTTTCTCCAAGTAAAAATTGAGCGATTTCTCCACCCTGGATTGTAAGTGTTGGAGAATGAGTTGTTGTAGGGCCTCTGGAAGTTTCCAACTGCCTGAAAATGTGCTTGCTCCATAGGTATATTGTTGGGATCCACTGCTGTTCAATGATCAAAAGTATGTGGTCCCCCATAAATTTTACATCGAACCTGCGTTTGAATAACATTTGCAGTCATAGTACTCTGCTGCAATTGCTTTGTCAAAGAAGCAACATGAGCAGTCAATGCAGTGATAGCATTTAACTCATGTACTCCAGCCACCTTTCTACTATTGATCGATCTTTCATCGGACCACTGATGGTTATTCGTGGCCATCTCTTCCAACAGCTCATGTGCCTCATTAGCACTCTTGCACATGAATGTTCCCCCAACAATGACATCAATGATGGTACGAGTAGTACCACACAAACTATTTATAAAAATTATGGACCAACATCCATTGCTCAAGTCCATGATGAGGACACTTCCTCTGCAGCTCCTTAAACCTCTCCCACGCATCATGCAAGGACTCTCCATCAAGCTGATAGAAATTATTCAGTTCTCCTCAGGTATGTCGGGGGCTTTGTCCATGCAAACAATTAGTATCCCAATACTCTTTAGAGACTTCATAGACTAGAGTAATTGTTAGAGAGAGTTTATCATATTTTCATGTCTGTCGTGTTGTCACTTTTACTATGTTTGGACTTATTCAATATTTTCTGCACTTAATGATTATTCAGCTTGACTTTTAGTACACCAGCATGTGTTAGTTTATTTCCTCTTTTAGTTTGTTTGATATCACATGTTTATTTAGCAAGCTAGTTGGTTTGCTCGGTCACATACAGCCAAGCACCGAGTGTAGTGTTACGTCCAGGCCATGGTTCGTGACGTGGTAAATTGATCTACATATAAAAAACTATTATAAAAGCATAAAACTATTGAGAGAGAAAATTTCCCCCGAACCGAGTACATTGTGGATGTTATTGTGTTATTTATGAGAAGAAATGATCTCTTATTTATAGAAGTCCAAACATTCTCCCGTAAGAAAAAGATAAATATGTTAGAATCTTTTTCCACAAAGAAATCCTTTTATACCAAGATTTTTTTTTGAAGTAAAACACAATCATGATAAAATTCAAATAAGGTAGGAAATTCATGACAAATCCTAACAAATTTCATCTTGGCTGAATTTTTTGACAAAATAATCTTGATTCTTCTTCTTCACATAATTTTCGTCACTGCTTCTTTTCATGGTTAAAAGAAAGGTTAAAAATATTATGGGTTAAACATTAGTTTGAAAAATATTTTACTTTATTTTTAAAGATACAGCAGTACGAATGTTTGAAAACATGGTTGAAACTTCATCTCCACATGTAGTACTCCTGAATAAAATCTCCATTATCGTTTAATTGGTTGCAACTTGTTTTGAACCGGCCTCCTTGAGTCTTTCTTCAACCATTTGAATCGTTGGCTGAACCATTGACTCTGATAACACTTACTGGGATCAGAGCGTCATGCAGAAGCTAATAATTCTAAATCTTGAACAACGATAAATCAGACGACAAATAAAGTATACTAAAAGGAGCATAATATTCTAATATTATTTGATAAATTTATCTACATAGAAAAAACTAATATAAAACTATCGAGAGTAAAATCTCCTCTTAAACGACACTCTCTGAACGACTACATTGTAGATGCTATTGTATTATTTATGAGAAGAAATCTCATATTTATAGAAGTCTAAAACTTCTCCTCCAAGAAAATGATAAATATTGTAGAATCATTTTCTATAAAAAAAAATTCTACCAAAAAAAACTTTTTAAATTAAAATATAATTATAATAAAATTCAAATAAGGTAGAAAATATATGACAAACCTTAAAATGCTGGTAAAGGGGGTATGAGACGTGCCAAGTTAGTTTTTCTTATTTGTTTTTCTCTTTTTGTCTTTTCTTTTCATTCTTTTTTGTCTTTTTATTTTCTTTTTTTAAAATAATTTTTTTCTTTGTGATGACACTTGTCATTCTATCATGCTTTTGCCTCTTCTATTCAATATAGATGGATTAATAAAATGGACCAATACAGTCATGCTTTTCGTATATTATACAAAAAGAAATTATATAATACTCTTAATAAATTCTCTTGTTTCTCTTTTTTTTCCTCTAAAAACATGAAATTCTAGATTATTTATTTATCCTATTTCTTCTTTAATTAAATTTTTTTAAATATATTTATCCGATTTATTTTTTTATAACTAAAAAGAATCAGAAGGTTTTTTGGTCTGTTTTTTTAGTGATTTAGAATAAAACAAGTAAATCCAGAATATCTAAAAACTCCCATCTCAAGATTTACAAAATCTTGTGTTGGTTATGGAAGCTCATTATAGAGCGAGAAATTTGTTCAAATCATTAGGAAGGAGGATGGATCAATGATACTTGCAGTTCAAAGAATTTGAATTAGTGTAGTAATAACATATTAGGCTGTCTTGATTGGACTAAAATACAAAATCCTGTGAGTACAATCAAGTTTACAAGAAGTGGAAATGCAAGAAATAACAACGAAGATTACAATCTGGAAATAAGAACAAGGGGTTTGTTGAGTCGAGTGATATTCACTTTGTCCTTAAGATAATATTACCGCGTATAAATTTTTTAACGATGATTGACAACTTATCTCCCAAGATAAAACAGCAACAAACAATTGAGCAAAGAAAACTCAAATGTTTACTAAAAATAAGAACATTTTGAGTGTGTGAAAGAAAGCTAGAGATGAAGGTGAATACTCAAAATTTTCTGAATGCAAGTGTGTTCTTCCAATTGAGCCTAAGACCTCAATTTATAGTGTGTGTAAGATGATCTCTCATCTAGACAAGTAATGACCTTCAATAGCCATGTAATGGCACTTATGAAGGGGTTATAATTCAGCGTAATAATGGCTGAATTCAGGTGCTAAGTAATGGAGGATCAATGCTTCAAAACTAGCCCAAAAGTCAGAAACTTTACATCTTCCGTCGAGCATTCTGCCATCGTAGCGCTGCGACCCTGTCTTGGAGGTGCCGCGACGCCTAAATTCTAGTAGATGAACACTTTTCAAGCGTCGCGGCACTTCACGGCTCCACGACGATTTCCGACTCGTTTCATCTTATACACATCGTACACTTCTTCCTTCATTTACCAACGTGAAACACTCGTCATTTGGCCAATAACCGTCTATCATTTCATGTCTCAAACATTTCGTTTTCGTAACAATATCTCTTTCACTACGGAAATTTACGATCTTTGATGCAACATGTGCATGTGTATGTTGAGTGTATTTTATTCACTATTTTGAGTCATTTTTAGTTAGTATTTTACTCTATTATTTTGCGTTTAGTATAGTGTTAGGTATGTTTTTCTTCCTTTTTATCACATCGTTTATAAAGAGAGAATACTACTTTTTAGGATGAAATGAGCTTAATTGAGATGCAAATTGCACAAGCACAGCCCAAGGAATGAAGCTTAAAAAGTGCCACAAAGAATAGAACAAACCAGGCGAAAGCGGACAAGAATCAGAGAGGCACTGCGGTGCCTAGCCAAGCAGCACCGCGATGCCATAGAACCGCAGTCAAGAAGAATTAGCGTCGCGGTGTAAAATTTCCAAAAAGTCTGAAACTAAATCACCGTCGAAGGCACTGCGGTGCCTGAAGGCAGAATCGCGGTGCCATATTTCCAGTAGCCAACAGTTATTTCGTGAGCAATTAGAACTGCGGTGCCTGGCATCAGAACCGCGGTGCCGACGCGTAGTTTCAGAAAAGTTGGGTCGAAATTGGACAAGGGTAAAAGGGTTCGAAGTAAGGTTTTCTCAGATATAAATACCTTAACTTTGTCATATTCTATCATATACTTTGGAGAGGAAAACGACGGCTACAAGCTACAATTGGAGACATCTTATTGTTCAAGTTATTTTTTTTCCTTTACTTTATTTCAGTTTATATTGGATTGTAATTTAGTTCTTGACATGATAATGTTTAGGAGCTAAATACTTAGTAGGGTTTCCATCGAATATTCTTGAAGCTCTTTCATATAGTTAATGCATTGATTATTGATTTCTTCTTCATCATATTAAGATATATTCAATAGTGTTATGATTGCTTGATAATTAACTAACTATTAATTGTCATCACTTATATGATTTCGAATCAAAAGTCTGAAAGGTGAGATTTGAATATGCTGTAATTATCTAGACATAGGTTAAAATCGTGGACGAAAGTACCCCGATACTTGTATAATATTTAAAGGTTATTGTTCTAAACTCTCCTGTGTGGTAAAACTTATCATAGAAATATAGAAAGTTTTTGCACTAGGTTGAGCTCTTGTATGTCCTAACCGGATTATAATGACAGATTAGTTAACCTGATATCTTAATAAGAAGAAGAATCATTAGCATTGCATTAACACGTGAAAGAGTGGATAGTTGAGGAGATTGAAACCCTATTTCCTTCGTAACTGTTATAAACCCCAAGTATCATAATCTTTAGTTTATTTCCTGCAATTAGTCATAATTCGTAGTTGTAATTCTCAAACTAAAGAACGTCAACCAAATAGATAACATATGATAGATAATCGGTACTTAATAAACCAGTCTCTGTGGATGATAAACTCTGTCTTACAGACTATATTACTTGAAACGATACGTACACTTGCGTAAGCATCTAGAAATATCGCAACAAGTTTTTGGCGCCGTTGCCGGGGACTGACGTACTGTTAATATCGATTTATCTATTCTTATTTCTAATTTGGTTTTTATTTTCAGTTTTTATTTTTTATTTTTTATTTTGCTTTAGTGTTGTTTGCCGTGATCTGTTTGCTGTTTTTGATTAGTCTCAGGAACTTAGTTTATGCGAAGTAGGAGAGGAGACGACATTCCTATCCCTCTGAACCCTGAGATTGAGAGATTGTGCAGACAGAACAGGAAAGAGAAGAGGGCAGTTGATTCCTTAGCAATAGGAGATCAGCGAAACAACAATTTGGTGGATGATGTGTTACCGTCTGTTTTAATACAAGTCCCTACAGAAAGGAGCTTGGGGGACTATGTGATGCCAACTATTACAGGGGTGCAGACTTGCATCAGGCTTCCAGCTATTGAAGCCAATAATTTTGAAATCAAACCAGCCATATTGCACATGGTTCAAAGCTCAGTTCAGTTTGGGGGATTGTCGCCTGGAGATCCTCACTTGCAGCTAGCAAATTTTCTGGAGCTGTGTGCAACCTTCAAATACAATGGTATTACTGATGATGTCATTCGGTTGAGAATCTTCCCATTCTCACTCAGGGATAGAGCAAAGTGCTGGCTGAACTCATTACAGGCGAACTCTATCACTACATGGCAAGACTTAGCCCAGAAGTTTCTTACCAAGTTCTTCCCCCCAGCTAAGGCAGCGAAGCACAGAAGTGAGTTGAATAACTTTTATCAGCTGGAGGTAGAACCATTATATGATGCATGGGAGATGTTTAAAGACTTGCAGAGAAAGTACCCACATCATGGGATTGAGAAGTGGATGTTAGTCCATATATCTTACAATGGGCTGTGTGGTACAACTCGTACCATCATTGATGCTGCAGCAGGAGGTACTTTCATGAGAAAGAGTGTCAATGAGGCACATGATTTGCTAGAGGATATGGCCACAAACAACCATCAGGGGGGCGATGAGAGAGCAATGAACAGTAGGAAAATGACTGGGGTTCATGAGCTAGATGCTATCACTGCATTGACTGCGCAGGTAGCCACTTTGACAAAGCAGATGCAACAGAGTACCATGGCAGTTAAAGCAGTTCAGACACCAGTGGGTTGTGAGATCTGTGGGGGTCCCCATACTTTTGATAGATGCACATCAGTGGACCCAAATAATGTGCACATGGAGCAGGTTCAAGCAATGGGGAATTTTCAGAGACCCTACAACAACCCTTACTCCAATACGTACAATCAGGGGTGGAGAAATCACCCAAACTTTTCTTGGAGGAATGAACAATGGCAGCAAGCACAGTTTCAAGGCCAAACCCAGAACCAGTAGCCACAAGAGAAGCCTGACGATCTAAAAGCAGCTGATCGGTGTATTTTATATACACCTTTTGAGTCAGTTTTAGTTAGTCTTTTGTCCCGTGTGCACATATAAGTGTCGTATTAGGATAGTTTTCCTTTCTTTTGAGTCAAAGTGGTTAAAATGGCCAAATGGCGGAAAAGGAGCTAAAAGAGGGAAAAAGAGGAGATTCCAGAGCTAAAAACAGAGAAAGTGGCGAACAGTGAAACGGGCCGCCGCGGCCTCCTGCAATCGAAGCGAGGCGCGGCGCCACTATCGAGAGAGGCTGCGAAGACTCAGCGCGCACAGCGACGCGGCGCTAAACATCCAGAAGCTACGAAGTTGCGTGCGCGGCTCGCCGAGCAATGTCGGGGCGCGATGCCAAATCACCCGACGGATTGCGAGATTCGGCCGCGGCCCATCTGCGAACGCGGCGCCGACGCTGAAAAATTAGGTTTCAGGACGGATTTTGGGCGAACTGCGAGGAAAAGTTGAGGCGGTTTTGTCACGACCCGACCGGATCCGTGGCGGTGCCTTAACGGGCACCGCAGCGACACAACATCGAGAAAAACGGAACATAAACTCATAATAAACAACCATAATGATATAAATAGTCTAGCCCAAAATGGCTACCCTAAAAGTACATAAAACCGACGATTACATCCTTAAACAAACCAAGTTATGACAAGACTACAGGCCTACAGAAGGAGTAACACTATGACGGGACAGGGCCGTCATGCCCTGAATGTACAAAACATCAACAACACCGGGAGAACTGTATCAAAAGTCGAGCCTCCGAAAATATGGAGCTCCTGACACCTGAGTAAGAGATCCCAGGAATGAGGATCTGCCACCTGCTTTCCCTTACCTGCAACATGAACGCGGCCCAGGAAGAAGTCGATACCTGACGTACCAAGTATGTAAAGCGGAAAATCGTAGTAATATCATAAGTCAAAAATAAGCTGAGTCATAGATAAAAATCAATTTCCTTGCCTTGTGTCTTACTAACAATGAGTAACAAGTATAAAACTTATAGCGTAAAAATAGGAGGCTCGCGATCAAAGCAGGTACCTCGCCGTAGTATCGTTAAGCAATCCTACGGGACTATTTCACCCGCGTGGGTCTGTGGACCCGCGTGAGGTCATCTGCCTCGTCGTGAGACTATTTCACCCGCGTGGGACTATTTCACCCGCATGGATCATGTGGACCCGTGAAGTACCATCGCCGTACTCGCGTGGGACTATTTCACCCGCGTGGATCACGTGGTGGGATCGCGTGAGTGCAAGCGCCGCACTCGCATCATGGGTAGCAAATCCATGGCATAAGTAATAACCCGGGGTTTACCCCGTAATAATATAAATATATAACATAGCTCATTCGGCTATCATACATAACATAAGCACTACCGGCCTATCATATCATACATAAGCACTACCGGTCTATCATATCATACATAAGCACTACCGGCCTATCATATCATAACATAAGCACTACCGGCCTATCATATCATACATAAGTACTACCGGCCTATCATATCATACATAAGCACTACCGGCTTATCATAACATAAGCAAGTTAAGAAATCCCCTAACTTCTTATTAACATTATTAATATATCCTCTCATTTTAGTATCCTAAGGCACTAACATGTCTTTTAATAGAAAATCCGGGAATTCAACCCAAGTACCATGTACTTCTAACTTTTTAAGAAATAACTCTTTTTATACAAAAATTCCAAGATACTAATCACCATAGTATCAAATTACGATTTCTTTTCAAGACAAGTCACATTTCCTTTTTAAAACCTTAGGCAACCAATGCCTAAAAATCAATTCACCTTTTCTTAATTTCAAATCCTTTACCCGTACTTGTTTTAATTAGAGTAAACCTTTCTTTGTGAACCTTTCAAAAACTAATATAACCAACTTCCCATAAAGTCATTATATTAGCGTTATCCCTTTGTCAAATACATTTTCCCTAAATCCAAGGGACTTATACTTTTGAAATGAAACAAGTATCACATACTTTAAAACAAGTGAAAGATATCAAATGCACGCGTCACCGTACTACATAGGTACAACTACTCATGCTCAAGAGATAGGAAAGTTCCACATACCTCTTCGGTTAATCCACTTGCTAAGTCCGAAATACCGCACGTAATATGTCAACCTATAATGAGCATAATACGTTTATTAACCCCTAATTTCAATGTAAAAATTCTAAATTCAAGTTACCAATTCCTAAGGAAAATTGGGCAGCATTTCCTTTGTTTCTACTCACTTTGCCACCTTTTCAAAGGCCGATTTTCAACACTCAAACGCCACATTAGGGCCCAACATCCAAACCAACACAAAGGGGATTACACACCTAATCTTGGGTGTGTAAAATTCTGCCCCATAAGTTACACTTAACAATTCTAAAGTAGTTGGTAGGCTACAACATGCTCATAATATCTCTTTAGCCAAATCCTTCATACCCAAACCACATTTATTGCATGCAATGACTCTAATAACATTATTTACTACCACAAGTTCTTTCTTCTTAACATGCAACACTAAAAACTAATAATAAAGGAAGAATCATTACCTTAGAGCTTTAGCCAAATTTATCCAACAACTTGCTAGCTTCTATTCCAAGAACACCACCACAACAACCTTCACAAGCTAGCCACAAGCTTCCTTCTTGCCTTTTACTTTTTAGATTTTTCCTAAGGCTAGAATATCTCTTGGAGTTTTAGAGAGAAGGAGGAGCTTGAAATAATTAAGAGAGAAGGAGGAGCTTTGTCTAAGAGAGAGATGAAAGATGACCAAGTCTTTAAGACTTGGTCAATATAATGCATGCAAAACTTCGGATGGGGGACACTTGTCACCCTCCCATGCCCTTTTAAAAGAAAAGATCAGATTTTCCTAAGTTTTTCGCGATTTCCCGCGGCAGCCTGCTGATCGGCCATGGCGCGCACTCCTGCGGACTCTCGGAACTTTAGCGCGGCCACGATTCGGCGTCGCGGCCATGAATTCCCAGCTTGGCGCGCGCCACGCCTCGCGCCCGTGAGCCCTGACCAAGTTTTACGATTTGAGTCCTAACTCCTTTCTGCGGCCCATACGCACGGCTGAACCACGAGGTATAACGAGTTTGACTATAAAAAGGAGAACCCTAGGCGGTTTAAGGGTTCCCTTTGCACAACACAAGGTTTCTTGCTTAGAGATTGAAGACCATAGTCTAGTAATTTCTTTTCTTTTCTTTTCTTTATTTCGGTTTTGTATGATGAACATGGGATTAGTTCTTGTCATGTCAATGGCTAGGAACTAATTCCTCTATAAGGCTTTCCATGTTGAATCTCTAGAAACTTATGTTATGATTTAATGCGTGCTTATGGTTATTCTTCTTGTTGAGATCTATCGATATTTGAGTTGAATTCTTGGTAATTAATTGACAACTAATTATCACTATATGATTTCTAATCAAATTCCGAAAGGGGGGGATTGTGAATATGCTGTAAGTTGGGTAGACATTCTTGGATTGGGGATGAAAATACCTCAATTATTTATGTAGCGTTAATGAGAGGCTTAAAACCCTAATTTTGCGCATTGTGCGTGACGGTTAACTAGGTTCTTGTTCTTAATCCTCCTATAGAGTTATCCTTATCACCGAAAGGTAGGTAAGGTGCAATACTGGGGTTGAGTGTTTATATAACCCTAACGGGAGTATAAAACGATGTAGTGAACCTGCTTTCTCCAAAAGAAGAAGACCATAAGTTATTGCATTAATAAGTAGCATAAGCGGATAGTGAGGAGACGTGGAAGCCCTATTCTCATCATCACTGAAGTAAACCCTTTTAGTTAAATAGCTTTTATAATCCTTAGTTTAAAAACAACAAATCTAAATATCAATTTACCAAATAGATACCAAAAAATAGATAGTTGGTAATTGAACCCTAATCCTTGAGGACGATATTCGGTCTTATCAAGACTATACTACTTGTCACGATAACGTGCACTTGCGTTTAAAGTGTGTGCATCTTACCGCGCATCAAGTTTTTGGCGCCGTTGCCGGGGATTAGGCATAGTTCAATATCAAATTTGTCTATTTTTAATTTCTAATTTGGTTTTTAATTTTTATTTTAATTTTTAATTTTTACGTTTTTTATTATTTTTGGAAAATTCGAGGTACCGTGATTGGTTTGGTTGTTTGTTTTTGATCTATTTCAGGAAATCAGTTTATGCGAAGGAGAAGAGGAGCAGACACTCTTGTTCCCTTCAATCCAGAGATTGAGAAAACGCAAGCGAGCGAAAGAATCGGATTGCAACTTTGATAGAAATGGGCGGTGCTCGAACAATAACATGATGAGAGAAGGGTTAGGTGAAAATCAACATAACCGGGAATGCCTCGGCAAGTACGATGGGCGTGGAGGAGAGAGTCCAAATCCAGCCGAGAAAGAAGTTTGGGGACTATGTCTTTGCGAGTGAATGGAGCACAGCGTGCATTAGGCTCCTGCAATAGGAGCCAACAACCGAGATAAAACCGGCGATTACGAGCATGAGTACGGACGCGGTGCAATTTGGAGGCTGCCATCGGAGGATCCACGTATGCACATAGCTAATTTCTTGGAGCTATGTGCAACTTTGAATATAACGGTGTTCGATGATGTCGTCAGTTGAGGCTCTTTCCGCTTCTCACTCGAGGATAGAGCAAAAGTATGGTTGAATTCCTGTAGGCCGATTCAATTTTTACATGGCAAGAGGCGCAGAAATTCCTAGCCAAGTTCTTTCCCGTGTAAGCGTGGCGAGAGGGAGTTGAACAACTTCTACCAGCGGATGGAGAGTCCTTATATGAAGCTTGGGAAAGGTTCAAAGATCTCTGAGAGAAAGTGCCCACACCATTGCGTTGAGTTGTGGAACTTGGTCCACATCTTCTACAACGGTGACGAAGACAAAGAACCATTATAGATCTGGCGGTGGAGCATTCGAGGAAAGCGACCCACGGCTCATGAGCTATTAGAAGATATGGCCACCAACAACCGTATCACGAAGAGAGGTCGACAAGTGGGAGAAGAAACGGTGGGAGTCCACGAAATAGATGCTATTCTTGCCTTGAATGCCCAGTGACCCTTTTAGCGAAAGCGATTGCGTGAACATACGATGTCGATAAATGCGGTGCAGATGCCTAAAAGGCGTGAAATATGTGGTGGCCACATACATTTGAGTGTCCTTGATTGATCCCAACAATATACCAATGGAGCGAAGCGAGTGTCGGGCCATAGGTAATTATCGAGCGGCAGAACAACCCCTACTCCAACACTTATAATCCGGTGGAGGAACCACCCAAATTTCTCATGGAGAGGGCCGAGCGTGAGCAGCGCGAGAAGCCAGAACCAATACGAGAACGCGAGAATCAATACGAGCGTGAGAACCAATACGAGGCGATGCGAGCAATGATGCGAGAATCGAAGCCGCCATTCAAGCCCAGCGGCCTCAGCGATTCAATGCAGGTTCGTGAAAAGCGAGCAGTGGCGGTATGGCAGCGCCAGCACGATTCGTAGCGAAGCTAGATCCTCATTCAGGAACTTGGATGTTACACCCCGGAAATTTCAGGATATGTTTCTAAGAACGTACGTAAGAACTCAAATGTTAAGGTTTGAGACGAGTAAAAATTTGTCGGAATTTTGGAATTTGTCGAAATATTGCAACGAGCGGGAGGCGACACGTGTCACCCCCTTAATGGTCTAGGACGAAAATGACATGGAGAAATGGTCATTTGACCACAATTTAAAAGACCAAGTCTTGCAAAGACAATTAGCTTGACATTGTTGACTAAGTCGATGCCACAGCTTGATCCTTGTGAAATGAATCCAAACCACCCAATTGTTCTAATCTTGACCCTCCATATATTTATATAAGCTCCTTAGTAGCAAGACAAGGCATAACACTTAGAAAATTTTCAAGTAAACTTGATGAAACCTTGAGGAAGCTCTGGTTAGGGTTCCAAGAAAAAATTTCAATTCTTGTCCAATAATTCCCCACTTTAAACCAAGGTACCTAAGGGTATTGTAAGGTTATCTCAATAGAAAGATCCGGAAATGTGGTGTTTCGTATTAGTCATGGCGAAAACCTAAAGGGTTATTCAACTTTGAAGTTGGAACTTGAAGATGAGTTATTCTTAAGCTTCATGGGTTGCTTGGAGTGGATTGGAGCGTCGAAAGGAGGAGCTAAAGGTGCTAGAGATCGACTTGTACTCTTGGATCATAATTGGGCTATTTGAGGTATAATCTGTTTTACTTTAGTAATTGAAGATTTCATGTTTTGATAAGTTATAAGTGGTCGTGATATGTATTATGAAGTTTGCTAAATGTTATGGAATTGGAAGCTAAAAATCCGAAAATGACTTATGTAGCCATTTGAAATTGAAATCCAATTTGATCGATAAATTGGATTGTCGCGTATTACCTACTTGGAGAATGTAGTAGCTAGAATCAATGATATCTTATTATGCTACCAATTTGGATTGAAATGGATATTGAATAAGATTTGGTATTGTTATATGATTGTGAGCATTTAGTTAGACATTTGCATTGGACTACTTTATATAATTGTGAGCGATTTGGTTATTGTATTTTGGCCTTGAAAAGGTGGCAAAGTGAGTAAATACAAAGGAGGTCTGTCAGATTTTACGCAGAAAATGGAGACTTTACACTTATAATATTCTACATTAGAAGTAAGGCGTTAATAGGCGTATTGTGAATATTATAGGTTGACATACTACGTCTGACGAAATGGACTTAGCAAGTGGATTAAACGAAGAGGTATGTGGAACTTTCTTATCTCTTGAGCATGATTAAGTTGTAAATGTATGAGTGACAAGATTGTGACAATCTAGTCTATTTGATATCCTTGGCTTATTTTAAAGAATGTCGTTGTTTGAGTTAGGAATTAACTCACTTGTTTAAATATTAAGGATATCTTGGTTTTCAAAGTTAAGAGACTTTAAGTATGTTGAAAGTATTTTGATACTTGTTTTTATGGAAAGTTTAAAGGGTGGTTTACTCTAAGTAATTTAAGTATGTTAAGGGACTTGAAGAGTTTTAAAGTATGCGATACTTGTTTCGTTTTAAGCGTATAAGTCCGGATAGGAAATTGTACTTGACTAATGCATAAAGTCAATATAACGACTTTATGGGGAGTTGGTTATATTGGCTTTATGGAAAGATAAATGGCTTGATTTATTGAAAGGCAATTTGATTTAAGGCATCAATTGCCTAAGGTTTTAAAGAAAAGAAGTCACTTGATTTAGAAGCCTAAATGTATTTCTAAAAGGTATCGTGACTTGTCTTGAAAAATAGTTATGACTTGATACTACGGTTATTAGTATCTTGGAAGTTATATATGAAAAAGAGTCATTTTTTAAAAGAATAGAAGTCGTAGTACTGGGTTAAATTCCCGGATTTTATAATGACATGTTAGTGCCTTAAGTAAACTAAAATGATAGTGTATATAAACAAGAATAATAAGAAGTTAGGGGATTTCTTAACTTGCTTATGTATTGTACGATAAGCCGGTAGTGCTTATGTTATGTGTAGTAGCCGGAATTGGGCTAGAGATATATTAAATTCGTTTCGGGTTTGTGGCATTGCATAGTTAGTGGATTTGCTACCACGAGGAATACCAATGCGAGTCAGTAGGGCTTATGCGGGTGAAATAGTCCCGTGCGGCGGGTCCGACCTATCACGAGGAATACCTGTCGCAGTCGTAAGGCAAAGGGCTTATGCGGGTGAAATAGTCCCGTCGAGGAATACCTCATGCGGGTCCACGGATCTATCGGGTGAAATAGTCGGGAATAGGATTGCTTAATGAGGCGGATGGTCTGCTTTGATCGTGAGCTTTCTACTTTATATTGTAAGTATACTCCTATTTACTCTCATTGTTAGTAAGGAGTTATCATACGTGTCTCGGTTTTATTTTAGACTTATGATTTCATTCTGATGCTACATTTCACATATTTGGTACATGTTGTCTTGACCTCTGCGTTAAATGGTGAAGTCTGAGTTGTTGATCCTCGCTCTTAGGATCTTCTACATTGTTGTGAAGCTCATCATTTAGGAGGCTTATCGTATTTGTCGGTTGTTGTACATTCAGGGTATGGCGGCTTGAGTTGTTCCAGAGTCACATTGTGGATTGGTGTAAAGAAAAGAAAAATGTCATTCTATTTACGGATTGAGTATATTTTACGGAAGGTGGCCTTATCCGTTTTTGTTGTTCTTTCAAGTTTTTATGTATGTTGTGTATGTTCATTGCTATTCTCGATGTATACGGCGGGGTGCCCGGTAGGGCACCGAGGGTCCCGGCCGGGTCGTGACAAAAGTGGTATCGAGCGATTAGTCCTCGGAAAGTGTCTGAGGCAGTGTCTAAGTAGAGTCTTGATTATCGGTGTGGGCACCACATCTATAATCGGACATTTAGGATTGGTTTCCGTTTTTCTCGCTCTAGATCGTGCGATTGATTTGTATGGTTAGGGTCGTCTCCTTATGTTGTTGACGAAAGCGTGATGACGGGAAAGATTATGCGTGTTGATGCGATATCGGGTTAGTAATGTGGTAGTATAGTTGGTATTGGGACTATACGATTTATGCGGATATGTGTAGGATGATTTTAGATTTCGAGATTTGGTAAGGACTAAATAAATCACAGGAAGGTATGGAACTCTCAAGTTTTACGTGCTAATTTGAGATAATTAGGTGATGATGAGTTGTGTGAGAATGAAATGGACGAAGTTAATTAAGAGACTAAGTGGAAGACTATGTTCGTGGTATGGGGAAATATGCAGGCGAGATCGGACGAAGAAAGTATGGTTGTTGTGGTCAAACAAGCGGGACTATGGTATTACGAGAAGTTTTTGTACTAAGATAGGCTTGCGAACTGAGAATGTGATAACCAGAGACCTTAGATATATAAGGCCTTCCGGGTAGTAAAAGTTAAAGGAAAAGAGTTAA
Source organism: Przewalskia tangutica (assembly GCA_029844215.1). Classification (NCBI taxonomy): domain Eukaryota; kingdom Viridiplantae; phylum Streptophyta; class Magnoliopsida; order Solanales; family Solanaceae; genus Przewalskia; species Przewalskia tangutica. The sequence goes on along the minus strand of CM056739.1, from coordinate 15,706,386 downwards.
ATCCGCCGAGTGAGTGGGATGTCTCTTAGGGTTCGCCCATAACTTGAAAGGAAATGGGATCGGTTGGTAGTATAGCTCGTGGCGCAGAGTCGGTGGCGAGCCCGATTTAGTAAATCATTTTATGGGTTCGTGGGCGTGTTCCAGTTGTTTAATTTAGTAACTCCAGTGGAGGCGAGTTGGTATGGAATCTATGTATGTAAGCTAGAATAAGTTTGGGAGTGCGGAAAGAAGAAAGAGAGCAACAAAGAGTAAGGAAATGGAACTGAATCCATTGGACCTTTCGCGTGACTACACGCGTGAGTGTTGGGTGGCGGTTAGATAATAATTAATGATAAAGTCGTTGATGACATTGAGGTCATTATGAGTTCGGGCTAGTTGGCCTCTTGTTATGCCAACGTGGACTACATAAGAGAAATTGATTAGTGGAAAGGAAGAGAAGTGGTGGTAACGGTGAATTATCCTTCCTTCTTTGACATTGTTTTCTTTTTAAATCTGTGTGACTTGTTCTTGGCAGAAGTATGTAATAATTGAATTTGGAGGAAGTTATTTTGAGTGCCTTGGAGTTGGTTTGGTGTGGCGGTCGGTGCGACGCCGGATAATTTGAAAGCGTGCAAGGTAAGAATAAAAATAAACGAATCTAAAGTGAGGCATCTTTGGTAGGTTGGAAAATCTACGAACTTAAAGCGGTGCGTGATGATTTGCTAATTCTTGGACATGAGGACCTGTGATTAGGGTTGTGACTCGAGAAAGTTCAAGAGAGGAGATAAGTTCTCTTCCCACGAAAATTTGCGTATTATGGGTAGGATATGACGAGAATAATAAAGGAGAATCGACTATGGTTAAAGATAGATTTCACGAGTTATGATTACGGGCGAGTGTAAAGACCATTAGTAGATAATGAAATGTGGTAACCTGTCTTGACAAGAAAGATTGCAATTACGGGGATAAGGGATCCTGGACAACGTGAATTGAGGTTGAATACGAATGATAAGCTCTGAATGGTAGGGGAAGAAAGCGGGTTACTCTTTGTGAGATCAGAAACCTCCAGAATGTGATTGTAAGTCTTAGCGTGAGACAAGCAAAGGAATCAAATCTAAGTTTAGTGACCAAGTTTGGTGAGAAAAAAGCAGAACCATGGTGAAATTAAGGACACAGAATATTTAAGAATGAGAAAGGTTTAAGATAAGTTGATTCGACTATAGTTGTAACCCCTTGTGAGACTAGAGGTTAGGTTTTTATGATAAAACGTTGGGTGTTAGGCTAGGTTGTGTCTTCGTTTTCCGATTTAGAGTTGTGGCGATTAAATCGTGCCTTGAAGATTTGGCTATTTATAGACTTATGTGGATATTTGTGCGAACCACAAAAGCCTCAGAATTTGCGGCGAGGATGGTGGTTAGAGTTACCGATTGTGATATTGATATCTATACCATCAAAGCCAAGATTCTGAATACTGATGTGGTCGTGAGTTCTTGATTTTATTTGTTTCAAGGTTAATGAAGTTCAGATCTCTTCCATTGTTGAGGAAGTAAAGGTAGTGTGAGATCGTGAGATGGGGATAGATTGCGTGTACGGCGCGGGACTATTGAAGGTCTTAGGAGCGCAATGCTTATTGTCCTAATTGTTAGTCGACTAAGTTGTGTCGTGACCTCGAGATGTGTGTATGGGTAAGATAAGGAAAAGGGACATGGTTTTCTTCTTTAGTGTCAGGAGTTAGTAGCAGTCATGGTTGTGCAAGGGGGCCTCTTGCGCGATTGAAATCCCAACCTAGATATGAGAAGTATTTATTATGGATCTTGTTGGGGGTGGCATTCGAGTCATAGTAGTAATTATTTTGGCGAAACCAGTAGTGTTCTTCATTTGGGACCACTTACTCGGTGAGGATTATCTTTATAGCGGGAGTATTGTGGTTCCTACGTTTATGATGTCGCAGATGAGCTCGATTACAGATAACGAGGTTTTGAAGGGTTTTAGGGGTGAGTCTCGGTGTTGCATTACACCCGTACTATCGAGCACGAGGAGGTTGCGGGCTGTGTTCTTGATTAGCGGGAGGTTATTGGCCTCTTGTTGTATCACACGCGATGCATACCGCTTCCGAGTTCCGTTGTCCGATACCAGATACCCCTTCCGGTGTCGGATGGCCTGTATGAGGCCTTGTATGTAGAAAGTGTAGATCGCCGGTTGGTGGGTTTGACATGGCGAGGTTCGGTTATTTAGTCGGACTTGGTGGATAAAGCGAAGCTTATCAGGAAAGATTATTTGTAAGCTTAGAGTGCGTTGTGGCATGGGGTTAGTCGGCATTTTAGCAAGCGTTGTTATGAGGCCACCCGTGGCATTATTGATATGTAGGGGTTGTAAGGAGACTATGTCGCTATCTTTAAGTTGTACTCGAAAGAACATTCGGGGGCGAATGTTTCTAAGGGGAAGAATGTTACACCGGAAATTTCGGATATGTTTCTAAACGCACGTAAGAACTCAAATGTTAAGGTTTGAGGCGAGTAAAAATTTGTCGAATTTTGGAATTTGTCGGAAAGCGAAATATCGGGAGGCGACACGTGTCACTTAATGGTCTAGGACGAAAATGACATGGAGGAAATGGTCATTTGATCACAATTTAAAAGACCAAGTCTTGCAAAGACAATTAGCTTGACATTGTTGACTAAGTCGATGCCAGATCGTGAAATGAATCCAAACCACCCAATTGTTCTAATCTTGACCCTCCATATATTTATATAAGCTCCTTAGTAGCAAGACAAGGCATAACACTTAGAAAATTTTCAAGTAAACTTGATGAAACCTTGAGGAAGCTCTAGGGTTCGAAAAAATTTCAATTCTTGTCCAATAATTCCACTTTAAACCAAGGTACCTAAGGGTATTGTAAGGTTATCTCAATAGAAAGATCCGGAAATGTGGTGTTTTGTATTAGTCAAAACCTAAAGGGTTATTCAACTTTGAAGTTGGAACTTGAAGATGAGTTATTCTTAAGCACATGGGTTGCTTGGAGTGGATTGGAGCGTCGAAAGGAGGAGCTAAAGGTGCTAGAGATCGACTTGTACTCTTGGATCATAATTGGGCTATTTGAGGTATAATCTTCGTTTTACTTTAGTAATTGAAGATTTCATGTTTTGATAAGTTATAAGTGGTCATGTGATATGTATTATGAAGTTTGCTAAATGTTATGGAATTGGAAGCTAAAAATCCGAAAATGACTTATGTAGCCATTTGAAATTGAAATCAATTTGATCGATAAATTGGATTCAGCGTTACCTACTTGGAGAATGTAGTAGCTAGAATCAATTGCGGCTTGATATCTTATTATGCTACCAATTTGGATTGAAATGGATATTGAATAAGATTTGGTATTGTTATATGATTGTGAGCCAATTGGGTGTTTTTAGTTAGACATTTGCATCGACTACTTTCTATATAATTGTGAGCCATTGGGGCTGTTTGGTTATTGTATTTGGCCTTGAAAAGGTGGCAAAGTGAGTAAATACAAAGGAGGTGTCAGATTTTCGTAGAAAATGGAGACTTTACACTTATAATATTCTACATTAGAAGTAAGGCGTTAATCGTATTGTGAATATTATAGGTTGACATACTACGTCTGACGAAATGGACTTAGCAAGTGGATTAAAAGAAGAGGTATGTGGAACTTTCTTATCTCTTGAGCATGATTAAGTTGTAAATGTAATTGTGACAATCTAGTCTATTTGATATCCTTGGCTTATTTTAAAGAATGTCGAAGTTGTTTGAGTTAGAATTAACTCACTTGTTTAAATATTAAGGATATCTTGGTTTTCAAAGTTAAGAGACTTTAAGTATGTTGAAAGTATTTTGATACTTGTTTTTATGGAAAGTTTAAAGGGTGGTTTACTCTAAGTAATTTAAGTATGTTAAGGGACTTGAAGAGTTTTAAAGTATGCGATACTTGTTTCGTTTTAAACGTATAAGTCCCTTGGATAGGAAATTGTACTTGACTAATGCATAAAGTCAATATAACGACTTTATGGGGAGTTGGTTATATTGGCTTTATGGAAAGATAAATGGCTTGATTTATTGAAAGGCAATTTGATTTAAGGCATCAATTGCCTAAGGTTTTAAAGAAAAGAAGTCACTTGATTTAGAAGCCTAAATGTATTTCTAAAAGGTATCGTGACTTGTCTTGAAAAATAGTTATGACTTGATACTACGGTTATTAGTATCTTGGAAGTTATATATGAAAAGAGTCATTTTTAAAAGAATAGAAGTACGTAGTACTTTGGGTTAAATTCCCGGATTTTATAATGACATGTTAGTGCCTTAAGTAAACTAAAATGATAGTGTATATAAACAAGAATAATAAGAAGTTAGGGGATTTCTTAACTTGCTTATGTATTGTACGATAAGCCGGTAGTGCTTATGTTATGTGCCTAATTGGGCTAGAGATATATTATTCGTTCTTGGTCATTCCGGGTTTGTGGCATTGCATAGTTAGTGGATTTGCTACCCACGATGGGAATACCTCGTGCGAGTCCGTAGGGCTTATGCGGGTGAAATAGTCCCGTGCGGCGGGTCCGACCTATCGAGGAATACCTCATGCGAGTCGTAAGGGCTTATGCGGGTGAAATAGTCCACGAGGAATACCTCATGCGGGTCCACTTTGGATCTATGCGGTGAAATAGTCGGAATAGGATTGCTTAATGACGGGCGGATGGTCTGCTTTGATCGTGAGCTTTCTACTTTATATTGTAAGTATACTCCTATTTACTCTCATTGTTAGTAAGGCTTAATTGAGTTATCATACATGTCTCGGTTTATTTTAGACTTATGATTTCATTCTGATGCTACATTTCACATATTTGGTACATGTTGTCAGTTGTTGATCCTCGCTCTTAGGATCTCTTGTTGTTGAGAAGCTCCTTCATTTGGAGGCTTATCCACAGTATTTGTCGGTTGTTGTACATTCGGGGTATGGCGGAGTTATTGTTCTTAAGTGCGTAGTCACATTGTGGATTGGTAAAGAAAAGAAAAATGTCTTGTTCTATTGATTGAGTATATTTTACGGAAGGTGGCCTTATCGGCTAGCTTTGTTGTTAGTTCTTGTCTAAGTTTTTATGTATGTTGTGTATGTTCATTGCTATTCTACGATGTATACAGCGGGGTGCGGGTAGGGCACGATCAGTCGGGTCGTGACATTGGAAACTCAAGTGGGTCGGCTAAGCGAGGCAAGCGAGCACGAGGGCGTTGCGAAGCAACACAGGTAAATCGAGGAGCAATGCGAGCGATGCAATTGAGAAGCGGCAAACAGTTGGGCGGCGATCGCGCAGCCGATGAGTTGATAAGAAGGCGAGTTAGAAAAGAGAAGGTGATTGAGCCCACCAGTAGAGAAAGCTCCGGAGAAGGAATATACAGAGAAGATCCCTTTCCCCCAGAGACTACAGCGAAAGGCGGTTGATAAACAATTCTCCAAATTTTTGGAGACATTCAGGAAGCTGCATATCAACATACCTTTCATAGAGGCATTAGAGCAGATGCCCTCCTATTTCAAGTTTATGAAGGAGATCTTGGGGAAGAAGAAAAAGCTGGCAGAGTACGAAATAGTAGCACTAACAGAAGAGTGTAGTGCTATCTTGCAGAAAAAGTTGCCACCAAAGCTAAAAGATCCAGGGAGCTTTACACTACCTTGTACAGTGGGCAGGGTAACTTGCAACAGAGCTCTATGTGATTTAGGGGCAAGTATAAATCTCATGCCCTTATCAGTATTTAAAAGATTGGAGTTGGGTGAGGCCAAACCAACCACAGTAAGCCTGCAACTGGCCGACAGGACAGTGGTTCATCCAAGAGGCAAGATCGAGGACGTGATTGTGAAAGTAGGAATTTTTTTTTTCCTGCAGACTTCCTCATTCTTGATATGGAAGAAGACGCGGAAATCCCTATCATATTGGGGAGGTCATTCCTAGCAACGGGGAGAGCGTTGATTGATGTTGAAAGAGGAGAGTTAACATTAAGGGTGGAGAATGAAGAAATGGTGTTTAAAGTTTTTAAACACGTCATTGAGCCACCAACAATGAGTGGGTGCTTTGCAATCAGCACCATCAAACCCCCATGCGAGCCAATACAAGTCAACCAAAGAGCGATGAGCCCAAGAAAGCAGGCATGGTTTGCTGAAATGCCACTAAAGGAGGTAAGTATTCCTGAACTCCCCCTTACTGATAATGCTAAGAAGAAAAGAAGAAAAAGAAAACGCCAAATGTGGAGGAAATGGATTGGTTGGGGGCTTAATCCACCCCAGGGTTATTAAGGCTAAGGAACTTGCGTCCGGCTAAAAGACATTAAAGACAGTACTTGGGAGGCAAACCAATGTTTTTAATTATGTTATTTTAATTTCTGTCTTTAGTTTATTTTATTTTGTCTAAGAACAGTCTCACGGTCTTGGGGTCTTGTGTTTGTGTTATTGAGTGCAGGCAAACAAAGCGAAAGGCGAAAAAGTGAGCAAGCCGGATTTCGGAAAAAGCGGGCAGCGCCGTGGCGCCAGGGAAGCGCGGCGCTAAAAGAAGCTGAGCAGCACAGTTCAAGCGCGCTGAGCGAAGCGGCGGTAGAATTCAAAAATTTGTCAAGTTTAGGCGCCTGGCATACCAGGTCAGTGCGCGAAAGTCGAAGGCGCGAAGATTAGGCGCCACGGCGCCAAGCGAAGCGGCGCGGCGGGAATCCAAAACTTAAAACGCCGAATCAGATTTTCCCAAATCCAATTTCAAAAACCTAACCCTTCCTTTCCAAAACCCACGAAAATCCGAAAATTTGCCCACAAATCCTCCATAAATCCAACCCAACCACAATAAAAAACTCTTAAATTCCTAAAAACCCTTATTTATCTCAAATAACAAAGCTCCATTCAATAGCCTCAAACCACCAATTGAAACAAGAGCAGCTTGAATCTTCTCAGAAAAAGGTAATCTTTTTTTCTGTTCTTGAATCCTTTCTTTGAAGTCACGGGAGGTAGTAGTTTGAAGGAGTATTGTAGTTGAAGTAGTTAGTCTTGAAAAGTTGATTGTGAAGTTTGGAGAAAATAGTAGAAAAGGAGTGTGGGTATTGGGTAGAAAAGTTGAAGTTTGGGGGTGTTGTGTTCGCTGCTAGTTGTTGATTGTGTAAGAAACATTATGCCACTAAATTGAAAGCTCCAGAAACTATTTTAAACCATGGCCACCAGGAAGAGAAGAGGCTCCACATCCACTCCAACCCCACATTACGATAATACTAGGTTTGTGAGCTACGAAGTCTTCCAAAGATACAAAAAGCTTGATACCAGACCCATAATACCAAAAGGGGGAATGGACTACCAGAGGGAGTCATATGGGGAGGAAGATGTTTATGAGCCCATCTGGGCTATGATTGAGTTAAGGGGGTGGAGGAGATTCGTAAATCCGGAGAAGATAGCACCAGTGAACACAACAATGGTGCGTGAATTTTATGTCAACTTTCCGGAGAAGGTGGAAAGGGGATGCTTTGTTAGGGGAGCTTATGTGTGCGTGCAGAGAGAATGTAAATGCACAATTGAAGGCGGTTGATGTTGAAGAAAGAAGTGATTGGAATCACTTTAGAACACGGTCTAAAGACCGACCACGTCATTTGGAATGCCGTTGCAGACGCGTGAGCTACCGTGGGGCTGTTTTGATATTGGAAGAAATGGATCAAGAACCTGAGCAGTGCGATTCAACAAAGTAGCCAAAGGTTGGCTACATTTCGTCGGCGCGCGTGATTCCATCCACGCACTTCACCAGAGTGCCAGAGGATAGGATTAAACTGATATATGGAATTATGAGGGGAATGACGATTGATGTGGGGAAAGAAATAGTGCAGAGCATTGAAGAAATCAACAGGTTAGTGACAACATGTGGATTGGGACACGGTTCACTTATTACCAGTCTCTGCCACATGAATGCGGTCCCAAAACTACCCACTGACACTCATGAGAGAAACCAACTACCGGTGTCCTGTGGGATAGTGCACTCTTTCCCAGACCCAAGCCCGTGTAGCGGACGGAGAGTACAACCAGCAGCAGCAGCAGCAGAGGCCGCAATGAACGAGGATGAGCCTGAAATAGGGGCTCAATATGCGGCAGGACCTAGCCACCAACCAACCACAGAAGCAGAACCTCCAGTGCCGATGATGGAGCAAGTGCTCCAGAACCAGAGAATGATGATGCAACATTTCGGCACATTGATACAAGGACAAAATGAGTTGAGACAGGGACAGCATGAGTTGCGACAAGAGCAACAAGAATTGAGCGGGAAGCGGTTGCACCAGCGATATGGCGAGATGAGTTTCTTGTTCAACGATAGTCGATGCATTATCCACCGCCACCACCACCATTTTAGCCAAAGTTTGTAAGTGTCTTATTTCTTTTACTGTCTTTGAGTCTACACACATTGGGGACAATGTGTGATTTAAGTTTGGGGGTGTTTTATTTGTTTTATTTGTGTCATGTTATGTGTTAGTTAAGTCTTTTTATTGTTTTTTTTTGTTTTTTTATTTGTGTCATGTTATGTTTTATTTAAGTCTTTTTATTGTTTTTATGTATTTTCGAGTCACAAATTTTTTTCTTTTTGAGTCATAATTGTCTGTCAAAAGATTATGTATGCTGTAGTTGCTAGAAACACATAGTGAAGTAAGGTAGAATAATGTAACGGAATTAAAGCAACTATCTAAACACCTAAGTTAGATATGCCAAAAACTCACAGAATCTGTCTAGTTGGAGTTTCTTGCTTGAGTTATGCATGCTAAATGATAAATACTTATGTGTTATGATTGCTTGCTATTTGAGGCGAAATAGTTAGGATATGCATGTTAGGGAGATGACTCAAACATTTCTTTGATAGCCAATTCTTACTATTCTTTTCTATCCCGTACTTTAAAAGTATCCCTAGTCAGCCCCATTGAGCCTAAATTTGAAACTTCTTCTTTGACACCCTATATTCCCACAAATTGTACCATAAGTGAAAATATGAAATAGTGGAATACATTGTGTTAAAAAGAGACAAAAAGAGTGAATAAGTCTGGTGCACCCAATACAAAGTAATAAGAAATAGTAAAGCCTAAGTTTGGGGTGCTTGTCATCATTATATACTTCACTCTCCCAAAACAAAAGAGGAAAAGATAGAATCGAAGTGAAGGAAAGAACAAAAGAAAAGGAAATCTTGAAAAGTTTGAAGAGCTTATGGTACACGAAATGAGCCTAAATTGCCTATTTTTACCTACCTATACCTAAGCCTACATTGCAACCCTTAAAGTCCTGAAGATCTCTTTTATGCATATCCAGGATTAGTTGAGAATAGCAAGTAAGCATGCCATAGGATTTTTGAATTTATATGCATGATTTAGTATATTGACTTTCATTAAAGCTTAATAATATGAGTTTGCGAAATATCTAGCTTAATGTGCTGAAATGTCATGCTATATGTTCCTGCATATTATTTTGCTAACCTTCATATTTTTCTAGTTAACATTAATGCAGCAAAAGTAATCAATGGCAGTGAGTCTTTTATTTTCGTTCTTTGAGTCTTTTATTTCTTTCTTTCTATCTTTGCTCGAGGGCGAGCAAAGGTTAAGTTTGGGGTATTTGATCGGTGTATTTTATATACACCTTTTGAGTCAGTTTTAGTTAGTCTTTTGTCCCGTGTGCACATATAAGTGTCGTATTAGGATAGTTTTCCTTTCTTTTGAGTCAAAGTGGTTAAAATGGCCAAATGGCGGAAAAGGAGCTAAAAGAGGGCAAAGAGGATATTCGAGCTAAAGCGAGAAAGTGGCGAGCAGTGAAACCAGGCCGGCGCATGGCCTCCTGCGATCGAAGCGACGCGGCGCCACTATCGAAGAGGCTGCGAAGACTCAGCGCGCGGCTAGCAGTCGCGGCGCTAAACATCAGAAGCTACAGAAGTTGCAGCGCGCTGGCTACCGAGCAATCGGCGCGCGCCAAATCACCGACGGATTGCGAAGTTACAGCGCCCTGGCGCGAAGCGGAAAAATTAGGTTTCAGGACGGTTTTGGGCGAACTGCGAGGAAAAGTTGAGGCGGTTTCGGCTATAAAAGGAGAACCCTAGGCGGTTTTTAAGGGTTCCCACTGCATGACACAAGGTTTCTTGCTTAGAGATTGAAGACCATAGTCTAGTAATTTCTTTTCCTTTTCTTTTCTTTATTTCAGTTTTGTATGATGAACATGGGATTAGTTCTTGTCATGTCAATGGCTAGGAACTAATTCCTCTATAAACTTTCCATGTTGAATCTCTAGAAACTTATGTTATGATTTAATGCATGCTTATGGTTATTCTTCTTCTTGTTGAGATCTATCCAATATTTGAGTTGAATTCTTGGTAATTAATTGACAACTAATTATCACTATATGATTTCTAATCAGATTCCGAAAGGGGGGGATTGTGAATATGTTGTAAGTTGGGTAGACATTCTTGGATTGGGGATGAAAATACCTCAATTATTTATGTAGCGTTAATGAGAGGCTTAAAACCCCTAATTTTGTGCATTGTGCGTGACTGCTAACTAGGTTCTTGTTCTTAATCCTCCTATAGAGTTATCCTTATCACCGAAAGTTAGGTAAGGTGCAATACTGGGGTTGAGTGTTTATATAACCCTAACGGGAGTATAAAACGATGTAGTGAACCTTCTTTCTCCAAAAGAAGAAGACCATAAGTTATTGCATTAATAAGTAGCATAAGCGGATAGTGAGGAGACGTGGAAGCCCTATTATCATCATCACTGAAGTAAACCTTTTTAGTTAAATAGCTTTTATAATCCTTAGTTTAAAAACAACAAATCTAAATATCAATTTACCAAATAGATACCAAAAAATAGATAGTTGGTAATTGAACCCTAATCCTTGAGGACGATATTCGGTCTTATCAAGACTATACTACTTGTCACGATAACGTGCACTTGCGTTTAAAGTGTGTGCATCTTACCGCGCATTAGCAGCACTGCTAACACTCACAAATTCGCAGACCCAGTTCATGACAGAAACTAGGTCATCTATCCAAAATTTGGAGGCACAAGTTGGACAGTTGGCAAGCATGTTGAACAATAGAGAACAAGGAAACCTTCCCAGCGATACTGTGGTGAATCCAAGGGAGCAGTGTCGGGCAATAAGCTTGAGGAGCGGAAAACAGTTAGAACAGGTTGCACCTAAATCAGTGGCTGAAAAAGAAAGTGAGTTGGAGACGACAACTGAGGTAGAAAATGAGGGGGTTACTGATGACCGCCCTATTTTAGAGAAGGCTCCACCCGCAGTGATGAAGGAGTATACAGACAAAATTACTTACCCTCAAAGCCTGCAAAAAAATTCCTTAGACAAGCAATTTTCCAAAGTTTTAGAGGTCTTCAAAAAGATTCATATCAATCTCCCATTCATTGAAGCTTTGGAGCAGATGCCAACTTATGTGAAGTTCATGAAAGACATCCTGTTTAAGAAGAGAAAGTTGACAGACTATGAGACAATATCGCTGACAGAGGAGTGCAATGCTATCTTGCAGAAGAGACTTCCCCCTAAGTTGAAAGATCCAGGGAGTTTCACCCTACCTTGCACCATAGGGAATGTGACATGCAAGCAAGCCTTGTGTGACTTGGGGGAAAGTGTCAACCTAATTCCCCTCTCTGTGTTCAAAAGGCTTGATTTGGGGGAAGCAAGGTCAACCACAGTCATCCTGCAGCTAGCTGATCGCTCGGTTGTGCATCCCCAGAGAATTATTGAAGATGTATTGGTACAAGTGGGTAAATTCATCCTTCCTGCTGATTTCCTCATTTTAGACATGAATGAAGATGAAAATATGCCCATGATCCTTAGGAGACCATTCCTAGCCACAGGGAGAGCCCTCATTGATGTTGAAAAGGGGGAGTTAAAACTCAGAGTCTAAGGTGAGGAAATGGTATTCAAAGTCTTCAAACAGCCCAATGAACCTCAAGTAGATGCTAGATGTTTTGTTGTTGGTGTAGTTGATAAAAAGGCTCCTCATGAAAGTTCCAAGGGTACTGATGCCCTTGATGGTAAGAATTCTGCACCCGTAAATAATATTGTGGATGAGAACAAGGGAATGAATCCTCCTGAAATAAGTCCTGTGAAAAAAAAGGAGAAGGATGAGGAAAATGGTGCTAAAGTGGATATGTGGAGGGGATACTCTACCCCATTAATCTAGTAAGTAACATGCGTCCGGCTACAAGACGTTAAAGACAACTCTACTTGGGAGGCAACCCAATGGTTTGAATTATGTTATTTCAATCTTGGTTTTAGTTTATTTTGTTTTATCTTGAACAGTCTCACGATCTGGTATATTAGTGTTTTTGGATGACAGATAAAGGCAGGGACTCACTCCGAAGCGCGAATGGTTAGCAATGCAGAAAAATGAAGACATTTGGAATCTGCGGAATTAGCCGCATGTGCGTCGAGAACCGCGGTTCCTCGCTGGCGATGTCTGATGAAATTGTCCTTCATCCCAAACCTCTGCTATGACCGATGTGTGTGTCAGTAATTTGTCCCTTTATTGTTTTTAGTCTTCACACATTGGGGACAATGTGTCGATTAAGTTTGGGGGGTCTCTTATTTTGTCTTATTTTTTTGAGTCTTTTTTATTTGTCTTTGTGTTGTTTTATGAGTTTTTTAGTCATAATTTTTTTTATGGATCATGCATGATGTAGTTGCTAACGATATTGAGAAAGTGGGATAATGCAATGGAGTTGAAAGCGATAATCTGTGTGCTTAAGTTAAATATGCCAAAAATTCATGACATCTACTTATTTGGGATAGTTGTGCTTAGCCTATGTGTGTCAGTTGTGGAAAGAAAGATTGAAAAATGTCTAGAAAATCTGTTTACTTGTTATTTGAGGCGAAATAGTTAAGATATACTGTTTAGGGAAATGATTCAGGCATTTCTTTTATAACCCTTCTTACCATTCATTACATATCCTGACATAAATTGTATCACTAGTCAGCCCCTTTGAGCCTAAAATAAGATCTTTCTTTGACACCCTATGATTCCCGATTTGTGCCATAAGTAATAATTGAAATTATTGAGATGAAAAGTGTTGAAAAAGAATAAAAAAAAGAGTATACATTTGATGCACCCCAATGAAATATATGCAAAAATCTAAGTTTGGGGGTGCTTGTTATTTATAATGTATCTCATTCTCTCAAAAGAAAAGAGGGGAGAAAATAGGTATGAAACTGAAAAGAAAGTCAAAAAAGAAGAAAAATGAGTTGAATGAAAATGCTTATGGTACGTAATTGAGCCTAAATGCCTACTTTTACCTACCCCTGCCTAAGCCTACATCACAACCAGTGAAAGTCCTGATGATTTTTAATATGTATGTCTATGATTAGTGGAGAATAGTAAGTAAACAGATCTATAGCATTTGGGAAAGATGAAATGAGATTGACATGCATAGGTTAGGTATTTGTATTTTTAATTGATCATGATCTAAGTGAATTTGCGAAATATCTAACTTGAAATTCTATTGCTAATTATTCATGATATGTATGTTCTAACATATTATCCCAACTTTTACCCATGATCTTGAAGAAGCATTGTTATAACTACATGACTCATTTCATAGAGTCTTTGTTTTTATTTTTGTTTTTGTTTTGTGCTTTACTCGAGGGCGAGTAAAGTATAAGTTTGGGGGTGTTTGTTGAGTGTATTTTAAACACTCTTTTGAGTCCTTTTTAGTTATTATTTACTCATTTATTTTACGTTTAGTATAGTGTTAGGTATGTTTTTCTTCCTTTTGTGTCACAGTGGTTATAAAGAAGAGAATACTACTTTTGAGGACGAAATGAGCTTAATTGAGATGCAAATTACACAAGCACAGCCCAAGGAATGAAGCCTAAAAAGTGTCATGAAGAATAGAACAAACCAGGCGGAACCGGACAGGAATCATAGAGGCAACGAGGTGCCTCTCTGATTCCACGGTGCAATAGAACCGCGGTCAAGAAGAATTAGCGTCGCGGCGTAAAATTTCCAGAAAGTCCGAAAATAAATCACCGTCGAAGGCACCGCGGTGCCTGGAGGCAGAACCGTGGTGCCATATTTCCAGTAGCCAACAGTTAATTCGTGAGCAATTAGCACCGCGGTGCCTGACATCAGAACCGCAGTGTCGACGCGTATTTTCAAAAAAAATGGGTCAAAATTGGGCAAGGGTAAAAGGGTCTGAAGCAAGGTTTTTCTCAGATATAAATACTCTAACCCTGTCATATTCTATCATATACTTTGGAGAGGAAAACGACGGATACAAGCTACAATTGGAGACATCTTATTGTTCAAGTTATTTTCTTTCCTTTACTTTATTTCAGTTTATGTTGGATTGTAATTTAGTTCTTGACATGACAATGTTTTGGAACTAAATACTTAGTAGGGTTTCCATCGAATCTTCTTGAAGCTCTTTCATATAGTTAATGCATTGATTATTGATTTCTTCTTCATCATATTAAGATCTATTCAATAGTGTTATGATTGCTTGATAATTAACTAGCTATTAATTGTCATCACTTATATGATTTCGAATCAAAAGTCTGAAAGGTGAGATTTGAATATGCTATAATTGTCTAGACATAGGTTAAAATCGTGGACGAAAGTACCCCGATACTTGTGTAGTATTAAAGGTTATTGTTCTAAATCCTCCTGTGTGGTAAAACTTATTATAGAAATATAGAAGATTTCTGCACTAGGTTGAGCTCTTGTATGTCCTAACCGGAATATAATGATAGATTAGTTAACCTGCTATCTTAATAAGAAGAAAAATCATTAACACTGCATTAACACGTGAAAGAGTGAATAGTTGAGGAGATTGGAACCCTTTCCTTCATAACTGTTATAAACCCCAAGTATCATAATCTTTAATTTATTTCCTGCAATTTAGTCATAATTCGTAGTTATAATTATCAAACTAAAGAACGTCAACCAAATAGATACCGATAGATAATCGGTACTTAATAAACCAGTCTCTGTGGACGATAAACTCGGTCTTACAGATTATATTACTTGAAACGATACGTACACTTGCGTAAGCATCTAGAAATATCGCAACAGTGTATGAAAACGACGTTTCCGACGTGCGGATCCCCAATTGTTCGAGTCATAAATAATAGGATTAACTTTATTTCACGTTAATAAATTTTCAACAAACCCTTCTACAGGTCTTGATAATGGAGATGAACTCTGAAGTGGTTGTGAACATGAATAATGGAGTTTGCAAGACTTCCTAAAAACTTCAACACCGGATTGAAATAATTCAAGAGTGGCCGCACAATTACATGGGAAGAAGGAAAGAACAACACAGTAATACCAAAAAGTCTAAAAGCCCAGATATTTACAAACTAAACAACTGCAATGGGCATACTCATTTATTCTTTTAAAGATGTAAATAAAGTAAAACTTACTACCAGTTGCTATTACAAGAATCCCTCAGCAGCCAGAATAACACAGATGGAGTATATTTTGATGATTAGCTACAGAACATTTCAGTCGTTAATTTGTATCTTTTTAAGTAGTGACGATTGTTCATTACTGACCTCAATGGTGCCAACAATATATTCAGATAACAGGGCAATGATAAGAGTCATTCCCACCAACCATGCAAATGCACTCCAAAACCCAAGCACTGCTTCATTATCTTCCTGATTATGATACATATCTATAATTTAGTCAAAGTCAACATGAATCGAGTAATAAAAATAGCTAGGAAGAAAGGATTTAGCTTATATACACCAACATCAAAACTTATCATTGTATTTTAACAGGTGTAACGTGTTTAGTTCATTTATAGGATACCAAAAGTTAAGTTAATCATCAATTAGATGTTGAAAAACCGGGAGGGGAGAAGATATCTCAATCATCTTTCGAATGATTCTTCTTTGTTCCACTCAACTTGACTTACATAAAAGAGTACATTTTTCTTCTTCTCTCATATTATATAATTATAGTACCTATGTATTTATAGCACTATCCTAGCATGTACTTAATCTAGTACATTCATCATCAATTAATTATATTCATTCCCCTTTTTTCTCAAATACATGTATTCATGTATCTCACATTAATAACTAAAATACATGAACTAACTAAATTCATATATCACACAAATCAAAAAGTTTCTTTCATCTTCCAAGGCAAGGTTCACATTTCAACACTCCACCTTGAACCTTGTGGTCAAAATTCATAAAGTACTATTTGACTTCTCAAATCTGGATTTTAGCCTCTTCCTCTTGAAGCGCCAGTAGCCAAGATATCTTCTTCTTCGAGTTTGAATCGATCACAGCCTTGGCTTGCAAAGCTAGCTCAAGACCATATTTGTTATGTGATCTCACCATTCTTCAAAAGATCCCCAAATTCTCTCATCTTCTCAGAAGATGTTTCCTTCTTGAGATTGAGCTTGTCATTTCTACTAATTGTGCTTCAAAAAACACATCATCAATTTCATTAAAACTTTCCTCTTCATCACTGATCTCCTCTTTTAGATATTTCTCAGTATCAAGGTAGTTCTTCTTCAGCATTTTTCTCAATTATCATATTTATTATAGAAATCTCTTTAGATTCTACAATAATAGATAATATTTCGAAGCGTCCACTTCTTCATGAATCACTTCTTTAAACTTCATCAAAGCTAGAGTTGTCATATTCGACAACATGTTTTTTCATGTTTATAATCAAACATTTTCATCTTCATCTCCATCTTCTTGGGTTTCCCAGAAAGAAACCTTCTCAAACATCTCTTTATCAATCTTCTGATAGATGAGAATGTAGATTTTCTTATCCATCTTTCTCATGACAGCAATATCATTCGCTACCCCTCTACTCGAGATACTTCATCGTGCAGCTACTTCAGACGTAACTGATTCATCAAGCTTGATACCTTTGTTGGGCTCCTTGACCTCAAAAATATTCTTCAAAAGTTATTCAACTTTTGAAATTTTGGTAGTTCCACACCTACCAAAACAATTTCTTCAAGCTGATGCTTCTCTAGCACAACATTCTCATAGATATAATAGCTAATCTCATTCATATTACTTCTCTTGTTTTTTTTAAAAAAATCGGATTCTCCACAGGTCCGTTAAGACAAGTGGCTCTAATACCAAATGTTGAAAAATCAAGAGAGGAGAAGCACTCTCATTCACTCAAATCTTTCTCTTGAAGACAAGTGAGACAACAATTATTCTTTGTTCATTCCCCTTTTTTCTCAAATACATGTATTCAGCCATACATACATATTACATAATATCTTAAATACATGAACTAACTAAATTCATGTATCACACAAATCAAAAAGATTATTTCTTTTTCCAAGGCAAGATTCACATTTCAACATTAGAGGCATATGTAGCACACTATTAATAAATTTAACTAATAAATCCACAAAGATAGTCAACTCTATTATCAAAGAGATAAGAAAAGGGGCGATAATTTCGCACCAAATATATGGAAAGAGCAGTATTTTGACGAGCATAAATATATATGTGAAAAAATTACTAAAGTTCAACAAATGTACTAATGGTGGCTCGTCTAAATTTATTCCGGTTTTCCCTTTTCTCTATATATCCTTATTTATTCCATTTCACATAAGAAACATTTGCATCTCTTTATTCCATTTTACTCATGACACCTATGTTTTATGATTTCAAAGCTAAGAGGACTCAGCTAATATACGAAAATATGTAATGTACAAAACATCTCCCAAGTCCAAGGGTCTAGGGATATTGGAAGGATTAGGTAGATATGTAACATACAATTATACAAAAACGTCCACTAAAGTTTTAAACTTTTCACTTATAATTTCTAAGGTGTAATGAATTCAATAGAAAGAATCTAGTCGAACCCTTCAAATTTAATTAAATCTGGAATCTAATTATATATGTTAACTTACTTAGGTGTATAAAATTGTATATCAATCAGTAAACAAAAGTTAAACTCAACGAAGAAAAGTGATACTTACGGCTTCTGTGTCAAAAAGTTGACGGTGAGTCCACAATTAGAAAAAGACAATTTAAATTAGTTACGAACTTCGTTGTTAAATTACTCATGGCTAATAAAAGCTTTTGTTAATGATGTTTGGCTACAGTCGCTAATTCCTGTATTTAGTAGTGATTAATGAACTTACTCTGTCATATTTTTGTTCCTTGGAGAGATTTGCAATGCCACCACAAAAGGGTGAGGTTCCAAGAACCAGAAGAAGATTTGAAAGAATAGAGCCCAAGAGGGAGTACTTAACAACATCTACTTTGTGCTGCATCAGAGCAAATATTGCTATTATCAGTTCCGTCGCATTCCCACATGTTGAATTTAGAAACCCTCCAACTGATCAAACAAATTAAGCATACAATAATTAGAATCAAACCCCTAATTCTTATCTTTTTTTCTTTTTTCGTGTCAAGTTAAACCTATGCTCGAACTTTTCAAGAATACCGGCTGGTGCGTATCAGATCCTTTAAAAGTAGTATAATTTTTGAGGATCTAACATAACTACAACAATATTTTTGAAATACACGAATAACATAGAGTTAAACTAAACTAGCAAGAAGTTGTTGATTATGTTGTTATGTGATAAAACAGTATTAAAGAAAGAAAAAACACAAAGGAATTTCCCAATTTTATATTTGTTCAATTCAGTGCCGGAGCTAAAATGTAAAGATATTATGTGCAGTTTTGGGATTCTACATATCGAATACTAGAGAGTGGTCAGTTCAACCCACTTATAAGAAAATTATACCATGTATATATAAAATTATACGGTATATGTTGGGTTTTGATATTGGTGAACGGGAAATGATGGGATGAAAATTAAAGGGAGTAAAAGGCTCTTTTGTCCCACATCGAAAAAAGAGAAGGAAAGAGAGGTGTATATATTACATTACACCTTCTCTAGTTGCTAAAAAGGTTGAGAGGGCAAGGACCCATCGCGCCGTCGTTGCTCGCTCGGCTCGGCTCGACTTCGGCTTCGGATTGATTGATAATCTTTTTGGACAAACGTTTCTTTAATTATTTAATTAAAAATAAATCCAAACGGATCGACCCAAGTCCCGCGACCGACCCGTCCGGTTTAAGCCCTTTCTTTTCGAATTTCCCTCCAAAATTTTGGTGACTATTCTGAATGGTTGCAAACATTCAGAATCAGTACCTCCAACAACTATAAATTCTTGTTTGTTCCAAGAATTTATCACTAATTCATTCAATAGTAATTTCTTCATCTGAAAAATTCTCTCTTCCTAAGTCTGTGTGATATACTGCCGTTGAGTGGTTCACTACTACCGAAATTTGGAGTACTACTATTCTGGTAAGATAATCGTTCTATCTTGGGATGCGATATTCCATTAACCTCGAGTACTGTGAGGGGAATAATTTCCTTAAGGATACACTTTGAACTAAGTGGGCTCGATTATATTCTGAAATTATTTTTTCTTATTCAAAACATATTCTGTTTATTGTAGTGATTTCAATTAAGTATTTTTTATACTGTGAAATCTGTTTTTTTTTTACTAAGTATTTAAACAGATTGTGTTGAAACATTATTTTGGCCATATACAGATTATTATACCAACAATCTTAAGAAAATTACGTTTATTTTATTTTAATCTGTATTCTGGTTTGGAGATTAAAACCTGTGTGGTTTTCTACTCCGTATGAAATTTCATATTCTAACTTGAAGACATAAAAACTTCGTTGGAATATTAAAATCCAGAAAAAAGTGTTTTCCAAAAGGAAAAAAAGTGTTTTCCAGAGAAAAAAAAAGTGTTTTTCTTGTATGTTGTTTGGAGACTAAAATCTTCGGATTTTCTACTCCGGTTGAGATTAAAGTTTTCATAACTTTCTACTCATTTGGGTACTTGATTTGAAGATATAAAAACTTCATAAAGTATACAACATACAATCTACTGCACTTCATTTCAAGCAATTTTGATTCGGTTTGAAGAAATAAAATCTTCACCGTTGTGTATGATATTTGTTGCATGAAATACGTGAAGATTATTTTCAAAGTAGTAAGAATGAATTTGACTTACTCATGTGATACTTGTACAACGATTTGAAGAATATAAAATCTTCGTCGTTCTGTTTAAGGAGATTAAAACTTGTGTAGTTTTCTACTCCATATGAATATTAGTATTCTGACTCGAAGATATAAAAACTTCGTTGGAATACTAAAGTTTCATAATTATACTGCGATTTGAAGAAATAAAATCTTCATCGTTGAAGTCTGTGAATTAATTGTTATTTTGGTTTTATTAACTAAAACAGTTTGTCGATTTGATTGTGACAAACAATTAATGGCAAGAAAATTATTTACTGGATGGATGATAGTGTTATACCCCGTATTTCCAGAGTATGTACGTGGAGACGTACGTACGAAAGTTTGAGACTTAAAGTTTGGCTTAGGTTCGAAATTTGTGCACAACACCCGGTTAGAGTCGTTTTTGGCGAAGCGTTTTCTGAGCTTGCGTAGGAAAATTCGGCTATGTCGTTTTGTATTTTTGCGGATTTTTCCGAGGCGAAATGTTTTGACCAACGAGAGGTGACACTTGTCACCTCAGTGGACGCCTAAAGTGGGCGGTTTGGCCTTGGACGAATGGCCTTGATTTGGGGCTTGTTTTGTGCCTTGTTTTGTGGAGTGTTTTGTGGAGTAGGGTTAGGGTGCACTTGGCTTGATCTTGGCCTTACACTTGCCTTGCACATGGCTTGATTTTGGCCATTGGTTGGCCTTTGGGTTTCCTATAAATACCCCCCTACGCTTGAAGACTTCTTCATCCAAAAATCTTCCAAGTCTTGAGTCCCTCTCCTCCTTTGAGTGTAGTTCTCGCCCCAGCCTCTCCTCCCCTCCCTTGTGAGGCCTTGTGGCGAGAGCCTCCCTTCCCCCTCTAGTGGCCTTTGGTAGAAATTTCCACTGCCTAGTTGTTCGAGAAATATACCCCTCTTTTGTGGTATTGAAATACTCCTCCAAGTATTGTTATAATGCCCAAAATACCTTAGCCTTTACCTTGTAGTATTCCAAAAGTTACCTCTATACATAGAGTCCGGAAATACTACCTTTTGTCCTTTTAATCTCAAACCGAAACCCTAAGGAAATCTTCATAGTTGGTTGAAGTATTTAAGTAGAAGTTGGTTAGAACTTCTAAGGGTTGTTTGGAGCGGATTGGAGCGCACGGAGTTGGAGCTAAACCTTGCTCAACATCGACTTTTATCTCGGATAATTTTGGGCTTATCGAGGTAAATAATCTTGTCCCCTTATTGTAATTGGAAATTACATGTTGTAGGATTATATAGTTGAAGTATACTATATATAGAACTGAACATAGCTTTGCGGCAATGTCTTTTGACTTAAGCTCAATATAATAAAGAGAATCGAATCGTAATTACATAGACCGTATCAGACATGAGACTTGTGGTATTATCAGATAAGAGAATTGTATACGTCCAGGTTAGACGTATAAACCCCCTGGTTGGCTTGGTAGCCTACCGATAGAGAGAGAGATTTACGCTGCGTGTGGGAGGTCTGCGAATTTTCTCAGAATATGGAACCGCATGTTAGAAGTTAATGACGTTTGTGGCCTTATAGGTGGGAGTACTACGAGTAGCGTATTCTACTTGAAGAGTGGAAACGGCCAGCCGTTACGATCTTGTGGAGCGTTGCTTATTGTCGATAATCGTCGCGAGGTATGTGAACCTCTTCCTATCCTTCTAGCATGATGCTTTGTAAACTATGTAGTGCACGGTGAGCGTACATGTGCTAAATGAGTTGGTTGGTTTAAAACATAGGGTGTTATAATAGCTTTATGGGAAGTTAGTTATAACGACTACATGTAGGTAAAAGATTGGTTTATTGATTGTAGAAGTTAAGAGACTTGATCTTGAAAGATAAGAGACTTAACTTGTTTTACTTAGTTATTAACATTTCGTTAAATGTGTTGTGAAACCTCATTCGCGAGTAATGAGTACTTGGTTTTAAAAAGAATAATGTTTTATTGACTTTGGAAATGAAAATAAGTGTCGAACAAACCACGTAGCTTAATAAAGGAAAGTGTATTGACAAATAACTAATTGTTATTAAAACCAAGAGAAACCTCCATCTGCATAAGCTAAGATAAGACAAAATTGTATTACATTTCCTAGATCATGGTCATTGTAACAAGATTGTTGTAAACAAGAATAAACGGCTCACGTACAAGACATATGTTACTCAATTGTTTTAAAAGAGATTAAGACTATGAGTTATGAAACCCTTCTAAAATGAGAAACTTGAGCATTTGAAATTAGGCAAACTTGAACGTTTGGGAAATAATGTTGTTACTTGATTTTACAAAAGGGAAGTATTTTGGTTTACCTAAAAATGTGAGTCACTCTATTTTTATACTACGGGTATCGGGTGACCTTTATGAAAGGAATGGATCTCTTAAAAAGGAATTTAACGTACGTAGTACTTTAGGATTAAAACCCAGACTTTGATACGAAATGGAAGTACCTTGAGTTGTGTGTAACTTGCCTATGCTTGTTGTTGTGTAACTTGCCTATGATTGTTGTTGTGTAACTCGCCTATGCTTGTTGTGATAGCCTTTGTTGTGCAAGTGTTGATATCAGGTGACTTCTTGGGAAGGAGTGGATCTTTTTATAAAAGTCTAGAAGTATGGTAATTTGCTTGAGCTTGTTTGTGATAGCCTGGTTGTGCGGTATATTATTGTTGATGTCACATGGACATGTCTACACCGGCGCACTCGGGTACGTGGCTACGCGGGGTTGATTACCCGATATATTGTTATTTTGGTTACATGAACACGCCTACACCGGCGCATGCACTCGGGCGTGTGGCTACGCGCGGGTTGATCACCCAAGATATTGTCGTTAATGTCACATGGACGCGTCTACACCGGCGCACTCCGGCATGTGGCCGCGAGGCATTGTTATTATTGTTGTTAATGTCACATGGACGCGTTCACACCGGCGCAATTCCGGCACGCGCGTGGGCATTGTTATTAGTGTTGCATCATGGACATGTCTACACCGGCGCGTAATTCCGGCATGCGCCATAATGCGAACATGATTGATGTTGTGGCGTGAGACCCATAGTTATATTTGAGTGATGACTTGAGGCGTGAGTCCTCGACTTGACATGATCGCTTTTATGTTGTGAATCGTAGTTTTGTTATCATACATGTCTCTGCTTTTATATAAAATCGTTATGATTTCATTTACTGATTTTTCGCCACATACTTGGTACTGCAGATCGACCTCCTTCGGGGCCGTGTTCATCGCCGCAGTAGAGTACATCCAGAGTGGATCCTCGCCATGTGATCACGCCAACAGATTGGAAGCTCCGTTCTCGGAGGCTTATCTTTGTATGTTACCCCGAGTCAGAGGTTCTTGTACATTCAGGGGTATGACGGGGCCCTGTCCCGTCATGTTGTATAAAAACTCTTAGAGGTCTGTAGTACTGTTGTGGGCAGGGCTTATAAAAAGGATTAAACTGTTCGTTTTGAAAGAGTTGTTTATATATATTTTATTGGAAGGTAACCGTTTGGTTGGCCTGTTTTATGATCGTATATCTTGTTTCTTGTTTAAGTTTTATATTCCGCTGGTTTTCTCTGATGTTGTATCACTAGGGTGCCCGGGGTAAGGCACCAGTCACGGGCCCGGGATCGGGTCGTGACAGATAGACATACAAGGTTGGAAGCGAAAGTTCTATAAAGAAAAATTACGAAATTGCTTCAATTTAGTGTTCGTGTTGATTCCAAATAGTCATGGGACGAATGGTCCTGGTTGTTGAGTTACAAAATTTGGGAGTAATAATTTTCAATTATGAGATTCTGAAAAATGCCAAAGACATTACATGTAAAGAGTCTCGTTCACACTACATGTGAAGAGTCTCGTTCACATTGCATGTGAAGAGTCACGTTCACACTACATGTGAAGAGTCACTACATGTGAAGAGTCTCGTTCACATTACATGTGAATAGTCACGTTCACATTACATGTGAAGAGCCTCGTTCACATTACATGTGAATAGTCACGTTCACATTACATGTGAAGAGTCTCGTTCACACTACATGTGAAGAGTCACGTTCACATTACATGTGAAGAGACAATATTAATAAGAATTCAGCTTTGTCTTACTTATTGGAGTAAAATGATTTATGACATGTTCGTTTAGGACATGTCAATTACAAAATCTTGCGGAAATTGATTAATCTAGAAGTATTGCCTAGATTCGAGTGCAATAAATAAAAATATGAAATTTGTGTTGAATATAAGTTTGTTAAACATCCATATAAGTCTATTGATAGGAATTCAAATCCTTTAGAATTAATCCACACATATATATGTGATATGAAGTCAATACCATATCGCAGTGGAAAAAAGTATTTTATAATTTTTATTGACGATTGCACTCGATATTGTTATGTATTTGCTTAATAGTAAGGATGTAGCAATTGATGCATTTAAGCAATACAAGAACGAAGTGGAAATCAATTGAATAAAAGGATAAAAATGATTAGAAGTGATAGGGGTAGAGTACGAATCTCCTTTTGCAGAGATATGTTTAGATTATGGAATTATTCATCAAACTACTGTCTCTTACACACCACAATCAAATGGAATTGCGGAAAGGAAAAATCGAACATTAAAGGAAATGATGAATGCCTTACTAATTAGTTCTGATTTACCGCAGAGCTTGTGGGGGAAAGATATCCTTACAGCTAATCGAATACTCAATAGAGTACCCCATAGCAAAACACAATCTATTCCATATGATCTATGGAAAGGAAGAAAGCCCAACTTGAAATATTTCAAAGTGCGGGGGTGTTTAGCGAAGGTCCAAGTTCCTTTGCCCAAAAGGGTAAAAATTGGACCAAAAATTGTGGATTGTGTTTTTATTGGCTATGCTACAAACAACAAAGCTTGTCGGTTTTTGGTTCACAAATCGGACAATCCCGAAATTTATGTTAATACGGTAATTGAATCAGATAATGTTGAATTCTTTGAAAACATCTATCCGTATAAAACTGAATGTGAGTCGTCAAGTGAAAGATCTAAACGACCGCGGGAAGAACCAAAGGAAAGTATACCAAGCAAAGAGGATCCAAGGCGTAGCAAACGTCAAAAGACCTCTACTTCCTTTGGACCAGATTTTATAACATTCTTGCTTGAAAATGAGCCTCAAACATTTAAAGCAGCATGTCATCTTCTGATTCAACATTTTGGAAAGAAGCAGTCAATAGTAAGATTGAACCAATTTTAAACAACCATACATGGGAATTAGTTGATCTTCCTCCTGAAAATAAACCTTTAGGATCAAAATGGATTTTTAAAAGGAAAATGAAAGCTGATGACACTATTGACAAATATAAGGCAGGACTTGTGGTCAAAGGTTATAGACAAAAGGAAGGTCTTGATTACTTTGACACATACTCGCCGGTAACAAGAATAACATCTATTCGGGTGTTAGTGGCACTGACGGCCGTATATGGTCTTGAAATCCATCAAATGGATGTCAAGACAGCTTTCTTAAATAGAGAATTGGAGGAAGAAATTTACATGGAACAACCTGAGGGTTTTGTGGTTCCTGGTAAAGAAAGGAAAGTGTGCAGACTTGTTAAGTCACTTTATGGACTTAAACAAGCACCCAAACAATGACATGCGAAATTTGATCAAACAATATTAGCAAATGGATTTAAGATTAATGAGTGTGACAAATGTGTTTACATTAAAAATACTCCAAATCATGAAGTCATTGTTTGTTTGTATGTTGATGACATGTTGATAATAAGTAAAGATATTGTCGATGTAAATGCTACGAAGTGTATGCTCGCTAGCAAATTTGACATGAAAGACTTAGGGGTTGTTGATTTGATCTTAGGAATTAGGATCCATAAAACTCCACAAGGTCTAGCATTATCACAGTCACATTATATTGAAAAAGTACTTGACAAGTTCAAGTATTTAAATTTCAATGTTGCAAAGACTTCAATTGATGTAAGTTTTGCACTTCAAAAGAATGAAGGTGAAAGTGACTCACAATTGGACTTAGCACGAGTTTTGGGAAGTTTGATGTATATTATGAATTGTACACGACCAGATATAGCATGTGTTATGAGCAAGCTGAGTCGATTCACGAGTAATCTCAATCAAACTCATTGGATGGCAATGCAACGAGTCTTGGGATATTTACAACACACCCAAAACTATGCTTTGCATTATAATAAATATCCCGCAGTACTTGAGGGATATAGTGATGCAAATTGGATCACCGGATCGTTTGAAGTTATATCCACGAGTGGATATGTTTTCACCGTTGGCGGAGGAGCAGTGTCTTGGAAATCATCAAAACAGACATGCATCGCCCGCTTTACAATGGAATCAGAATTTATAGCTTTAGACAAGGCCGGTGAAGAAGCTGAATGGCTCCAAAATTTCTTAGAAGATATTTCATTCTGGCCCAAATCTTTGGCTCCTATATGTATACATTGTGACAGTCAAGCAGCAGCAATAGGTAGGGCAGGGAGCGTAATGTATAACGAAAAATCTCATCACATACGACGGAGACACAATACCGTTAGATAACTCCTCTCTAGTGGCGTTATCACAATTGATTATGTAAAGTCAAGAGATAACGTGGCGGATCCTCTTACAAAAGGCTTATCTAGAGAGGGAGTTAGTAGATCATCAATGAGAATGGGGTTAAGGCCAAGGACAAGTCATCATGGCGGTAACTCTACCTAGCATACTGGAGATCCCAAGAGTTAGGTTCAAGGAGATCAAACAAAGTTGTGACTGACGGTTCAACATTGTCAAATAACTCAACCCATTCTCGGATGAAGACAATGTTCAGAAATAAGGATAAAACTTTATGGCTTGTTAATGAGTTAATAAAGCATTAATGTTTTTTAATGGTTATTTAAATCTGGCAATGTATGACCAGATAATGTGGCTATAGGACCACATGTTTAGAAATCACCTATGTGAGTGTTAAGTGTAAGCCGCTTTAAAGGGGAATAACAGTAAAGACCCATTTTCTATGCACTCATGAGACCAGGCGGTGTTCATGCCTGAAACAAACACAACCGTGAGAATCATAAACGGTTGAGGGTTGATTGTCTGTCTTATGTTGTCTAGGTATACAACAAAGTTCGACGGTTCAAAGATATCAAATATACCGATTGATCGAGTATATCCGATATAAGTTCACTACGGAAAGTTTAAAGGGAAACCTACTTATCCAGATGCAGTCAATTCTCGCTTGTATATCACACTCGTCCGTACATTCTTTTATCTTATAGCCATTCCCCATTAATGTGGGGGATTGTTGGGTTTTGATATTGGTGAATGAAAAATGATGAGATGAAAATTAAAGGGAGTAAAAGACTTTTTTGTCCTACATCGAAAAAAGAGAAGGAAAGAGATGTGTATATATTACATTACACCTTCTCTAGTTGCAAAAAGGGTTGAGAGGGCAAGGACCCTCGCTGCCGTCGCCGCTTCTCGGCTCGGACTTTGGCTTTGGATTTGGATAAAGATTGATTGATAATCTTTTTGGACAAACGTTTCTTTAATTATTTAATTAAAAATAAATCCAAACGGATCGACCCAAGACCCGCGACCGACCCGTCTGGTTTAAGCCCTTTCTTTTTGAATTTTCCTCCAAAATTTTGGTGACTATTCTGAATGGTTGCAAACATTCAGAATCAGTACCTCCAACAACTATAAATTCTTGTTTGTTCCAAGAATTTATCACTAATTCATTCAATACGAATTTCTTCATCTGAAAAATTCTCTCTTCCTAAGTCTGTGTGATATACTGCCGTTGAGTGGTTATTGCTACTGAATTTGGAGTACTACTATTCTGGTAAGATAAGCGTTCTATCCTGGGAGACGATATTCCATTAACCTCGAGTACTGTGAGGGGAATAATTTCCTTAAGGACACACTTTGAACAAAGTGAACTCGATTATATTCTGAAATTATTTTTTCTTATTCAAAACATATTCTATTTATTGTACTGATTTCAATTAAGTACTTTTTATACTGTGAAATCTGTTTTTTTTTACTAAGTATTTAAACAGATTGTGTTGAAACGTTATTTTGGCCATATACAGATTATTATACCAACAATATATAGAGGCCAAGAATTATTTTTTAGTCATATATATTAAATTTCAACACCTTTAACCAAATTCTTGATTTCGCTACTGATTTAATATATAGTTCCTAACATTAGTTGTGGTCTTCCTCTATCCTTGTTATAGAATGGATACAGAAATGCACTTCAATTTTATCTTTTCTTCTTCATCTTTTGTTTTCTTTTTGCTGGAGAAAGAGAAATTGATAACGGTAAAGAATGGATCTTGGGTCTAACTCAACCCCAAAAGTTAATTTATAGGGTGAGGATTGTCCAAGTCCATATAAGTTCATATTTTTATTTCATTTCCGACGTGAGACTCTTAACACTCCCCGCACGTCCAGACCTTATTAACTAGAGCGTGAACAATATAATTTTGGGTCCAACGTCGGTGAACAAATAATTAAAATGAGTTTTACTCTGAATATTAAAGAATATCTTCTAAGATCCATATCATTCAACGGCTCTTTTAGTTGTTCAAAATGAAAAAAGAAAACAATAATCATCTTTAATTTGCTTGCTAGAAAATGTAACACTCACATGTATATCTTATATCATATTAAATTGTGTGTCCATTAGATGAGATAGTCAAACAATGCAATATAATCACAAAAATAAAAATAAAATGAAGGAAAGAAAGAAAAGAGGAGTTACTCTTCCAAAGTTTTGGTAATGTGCAAGGATGGCAATGAAGAGCACAAAAAGCTTAGTTCCAAAAATGACCTCTTGAACATTAGCAAGAACATCTCTAACAATGGCACAAGGCACTTTCCGGACAAGGGTAAGATCGGACTTTTCCGAAGAGACGAAGACGACACGTTGTGAGCCGTTCGGCCATGGCTACGGCCATGTCCATGCCGCATCTCTTTACTTAACGGCTTAATGTTTCCATTTTCTAATAGCCATGTTTCTGCTGGAGGTGCTGATGAAGCCATTGTTATTTAAATTATTTTTTGTGTATTTGGTTTAATGAAGCTGACGCAAATAGTTTTGAATATGTAATGATAAGAAACGTAACTATATGTGGAGAATGAAATTAAAGGCTTATTCTCAATGCTTCTTTGATTACTATGATAACTGTCTTTTGAGTACGGTGGCCTTTATAGGTATTTGATATTATTTTTGATCATGCGAGAAATTTCCACGAAGTTTCTGTTTCTTCTTTTATATGTATTTGATATTATTTTTTTTTAAAAACGATAACACAACTTTATCATGTGTTGGATTTTCTTGGGCCAAATCCATCGGGACACTTGTGATCGTCAAGATCTTTCACTTAAACACTTCAATTAAACTTTATTTCATTTAGACACCTATAGTAGGATCCGACTGTGTCATTTAGAAAATTTTCGCTAACTTGACATGATAAGTAAGATACTCATTATAATGGGGTGTAAACGGCTTTATTTAGTCAATTTTTATTTTCTCTTTTCTCTTCTTCTTTCCCTTTTTTCCTGGGGATCAAGTTGTTCCTGTATCGCCTCCTGGCCCAGTACCTGCACATAGAGTGCATCAAGCTTAGAGTGAGTACGAGAAATACGTGTACTCAGTAAGAATTCTCGGCTTACCCTAGCTATAACGGTGGTGAGGGATGATATTTTTCGATACCTCTTTACTAGTTATTACTTAAGTAAAAGAATAATTCAGCTAACCAACCTACAATAAGTCGACAGTTCAGTTAAACATAAGTACTCTCAAGTCACACATCGCACAAGTCCAACCTAAATTTGGTGTCTAGATCCCTCAAGTTTCTGTACTCAAGTCCCACAACAAGAATAAACTTATGCTAACAATATTCCTTCTAGCAGTTTAAAGATCACAAGTATAATAGAGTTCAATCCAGGCACATACGACATCAATCACATATCATAATATAAATGAATGCAATGCATGATGAAATGTATGAATGCAAGCGGCCACAAATACCTGGTACACACACACTATTACAATAGATGTCGCGTGACCCAAGAGGGACTCATGATGTCCATATATACATATGATCTCATTGGATTCGAGCACGAGGGTTGAAGAGTCATATCAGGCATGACTCTCATAAACATGTATCATATCCCTTAATCCAACTTCCTAAGCAATTCTCAGTGATTTATCAGTAAATCAATGCCAAGTATATATATTGTATGAATGAGATGGATATGAGTACACCATGCCATCAACATAATTAGTTTATCAGTATTTATTAGTCTTAATCAAGCGTTCATATGAGGTGTAAAGTGATGAATGCATGACAGAAAAATCAGAATATCACATTAATGGCTACAAG
Source organism: Przewalskia tangutica (assembly GCA_029844215.1). NCBI lineage: Eukaryota > Viridiplantae > Streptophyta > Magnoliopsida > Solanales > Solanaceae > Przewalskia > Przewalskia tangutica. The sequence goes on along the minus strand of CM056739.1, from coordinate 15,675,983 downwards.
CCCAAGTAACATCAATCATACCAACCTAAGCGTACTCTTGCATCGCACATCGTGGCCCGAAGGCTAAATACAGAAACTCCTTCACTTGCTCTATATTAGTTCATTAATTACATATTTAAGTTCACTCGGTACTTGTATTAGTGCTCGTCATCTCACTAATAATGGATCCCTAAGTTTCCATTACTCCACTTAGTTCATTACATAGCATACAAACATATAAACGCTACACTAGAGTCTAGAAAGTCTCAACTTGCCTGATTATAGTCGAAGACTCATGCAGTCGCCTTTCCTTTCCGTCAATCCTCCTCACGAGTCCACTCTGATCAATTGTATCGAGTACATGAGATTATGATCTAACATTACCCTTAACCCCCAAGCTAGGTTACAAAGAAACCCCGAGTCCACATTATCAAAATACTAACTTTTCTACCCAATTAGCACTAACACAAGCTAGACATTCGTAATCTCAAGTTAAATAAACAACAAAGCCTAGAAGGATCCTCAATTTAATGAATTAATAAAAAGCCCCAATTATAACCCTAGAATTTCCTCCAATTTCCAAAAGGGTTTATAACATGAAATTGGTCACATAATCATCATCTACTAGGTAAATACAACACTAGTGTATAATATAAGCATCAATGAATCAATAATCAACCCCAATTACAACCCTCTTATTCTCCCCAAGTATTTCTATCATTTTTGCCCAACTAAAAAACCTACTTATGATGTAATATACTAGTACTCATTAATGGAAGGGAGAATGGTTACCTTAATAATGAAAACCTCTTGAATTATTCACTATCTTACTGCCCAAGCTTGAGTTCCAATGAGGAAATAAATATAGGGAATGAAATGAATTCTAGATAAAAACTCACATTAAATCTACACATCGATCTGCTTGGACGGAAACCCTATCCTCTAGGGAGGAAGTCACTTAAATCCCAAATTTCACTGGGTACACACGCCCCGACAAGGAACACATCCACTATAATGGATTCTCAGCACACCACCCTACCCTATTTTGGCGAGCCTTACCTCCGCTAAGGCAGACCCGTCGATGTGGACGCCTACCAATAACCAGTAGTAGTCCAAACTTATCAATTCCTTCGTCAACCACTCAAAATACTCCTGGTATCTCCCAAACACAAACCAAACATGCTACCCTATCAGAAAATACATTTCAGACTGCTCGCACACTCAAATTTCTCGGAAAAGGTCTCTAAAGCTAGGGTTTGACTAAAGTCAACACCTAAGTTCTAATTCTATAATTTTACAAACTAACACCCAAAACACACCGGACTGTCTCGGGACCTGAAGCAAAGGCTCGAATAAGTCATAAATATCATTCCGGCGCTAATGAAACTGATAAAACTATGAACGGAGTACGCTCACTCAAAAGTCAACTATAGGTCAAACTCTTCTAATCTCTTAACTTGGGATTTCTCAAACTTAACAAAATAGGTCTGAAACCTACTCGATCACCTTGGTAATCGTGCCACCCATCTACTCAAGTCACAAGAAAAAAGTAAAGATTGCACCTTTGAACGCAATGATTGATTCCACAAATTCCATCATGAACACTCCAGGCCTTTAGTTGTAGACATAATCCATTACCAAGCTTGTACCGGTCAAATACTCCAATTCCACTTATCTTTGTTTCATGCCATCCAAAGTTGTCATTAGTACTAAGAATTCATAGAAAACAAGTCGTCATACATCGTGAGTCTAAATCATGATTCTCTAGAAAGAATATGTTTATTCTAAGCTAACTCCCAATCATTCTATCCAAAAACTAACCTTATCCAAGGCCAATTGTGCAAATTCCAAATTCGTTAGTTTCATTTTATCGAGCTAAACTATTAAGCTAACTCTCATCATCCAACTCCTCTTAAATATCCAAATATCGTAATATGCACATCGCAATGACTATCTTGATCTTTCAAATCTATAGAAAATTGTCTAATCATCCCAAGGTGTCCTATATTCATTTGTACATTCCGAAACCATCACCAAGTACCCGCATAGACCATTAGAATTGTCTGAATAGTTGTGATAAATAGAATATCATCAAATCAACTTACAAACTCCAAATAAAGCCCGATAACTCTGCTATATCTCTATTTTGAAATGTAAATCTATTAAATCTTCTAAAATTTGATTTCTTGATTATCATACATCATGACATGATAACCATATGCCATTCTGCGATACGTGAACGATCCTGATCTGGTGCAAATTAGTTCACAACTCATCGGATCCCGATCTGTTGCTCGTGAATTCTTAATGCCATTCTCACAAAACCAATCATAGAACTCTCATAAGCATCAATGAATCAATAATCAACCCCAATTACAACCTTCTTATTCTCCCCAAGTATTTCTACCTTTTAGCCCAATTAAAAATATACTTATGATATAATATACTAGTACTCGTTAATGGAAGGGTGAATGGTTACCTTAATAATGAAAATCTCTTGAATTCTTCATTATCTTACTGCCCAACCTCGAGTTTCAAGGAGAAAATAAATGTGGAAAATAAAATGAATTTTAGGTCAAAACTCACATTAAATTTGCATAGTGATCCGCTCCGCTGGACTCGATTCGGCTGGGGCAGGCCTGCTCCGGTGGAAATCCTATCTGGGGTGGAATTCACTTAATTCCCAATTTCCGTTGGGGCAGAAGCAACCTCCGCTATCTGCTGGGTTGGTAAATTTTGATTGACACTCGATATTTTTGTTAAATCAATACATACATAACATTTGCTTTTGTACCCTCAGATATTGCTTAAAGTATGGTTAAGTGAGTATATATTATCATTAAACTTCTAATTACTGAAGTTAATTATTAGCATAATTATATATAAAACACCTAATACGACTAGGTCTTTACCCTTTTGGTTCTTGAAATTTGAGCTATGCCTAAGTTGGTCGAAAGCATGAGCAAGAATGTTACATACGTAATTGAACTTTGGAGAAATTAATTGTCAAGAGAATATGCAGGAAATTTTGTTCCAAAATCAGAGTAAAATTCTCTAGAAAGTGAAATTTCTTACTCCTAAACCAAATTTTTAAGGCCTAAAAGAGGGGGACATTTTTGGGTGATTTTGACAAATAATCATTTTTTGGGCTGCTATTAAAATATAATTAACATTTGTAAACAAATTGAAATATAGTCTTAACCTAAAAATATGATTGACACAATATATATTTGCATATTTCCTTCCTCCTTTTTCTTACTGACAAGAAAAAGATTCAAAGAATAGCATTTATTAGTACTTTATGCTCGCTGAAAAAAATCTATATCCCACAAAACATATCCTCAAGTGCCTCGTGAGAAAGCAAACTATAAACTAGTTTAGATATGAACAGTGCTGAAGCTTGTCCAAAATATTAAGGGGGCGATAGTAGCTGTAGAAACTTACCCAAAATTTTACTATGCAACCTTGTCTTGATTATCTTCATTGTTGAAAATGATCTTTCTGTAGTAGCCGTAGAAACTGAAAGAGTAGATAAGACGGATTATCCGGTCAATTAAGTAATATGTATTAGCCTTTCCTGTTTTTTCTAAAGTTTCCCAATCTCACGAACTCCGTCACACAAAAAAAGAAAATTTTAGACTAGGAGAAACCTTGAAAAAATAAAAGAATAGTTAGGATTTTGGCAAAAGACAAATTTCAGATCGTAATTTCAAAATCTAGGATTTCTATGCTCGAAAATAAGACTTGTAACTTGTAAGGGTTTTTTCATTGTACTCATTTTTTGTGATTAATACAAAGTTTAGTTACTAAAAAATTATGCTATATATCCCAGATTAATTTATGAAAAAATTAGTTAAATTTTTTTAAATTTATATATAAGATATATTGTAAACAAAGAATTTTTTAACAAATTATATACAATCTGCGATAAATCTCATAAACGTAAAATTTAAAAGATTTTCTTTATCTTTCTTCCTAGCTTCTCTTTCTTCATATATTCTCTTTCCACAATTCGTAGCCGTCATTGTTCTATCACCAGACCGATATCAGAAGCAACCATAACCACCATCAGAAGTCCAGAACCACCACTTATTTATCATAACATTGCAAACATCATTTCCATACAAAAAGAAAGAAGAAGACTATTTTAAAAAAAAATATTGAGTTTTTGAGGGGGCCATGGCCCCTCCCCGCCTCTACTAAGCTCCGTCCCTGGATATGAAAACAAAATTATAGTTCCACATTATAATGAAAAAGAAGTCCTCAAACTCATTGAATTGGCTGCATTATAGTAATTTTATTAACAAGTTATGCAGTAAAACAATTATAGGAATACAATATCTGCGCAATTGTATGGGGGTTCGCCCCTGCAATAGCTAGTTTTTACTGTACCACGTGTAGGTAACCCTTTCCTCCCGATAGTCATTTTCGAGTTAGGTATCCAGGCACTCGCGATTGACTGTGCGCTAGATATTGTCAGTCCCGGGCGAACATCACAATACTGGTGTCACCTTCGATGACACGATGGGCATGGACGATGGTGGGCGACTCTGATAACATGATTTTGTACTACATTTCTCGTAATTTTCTTACATCACTGGAAAAAATCTCGTGATTGACTCTATACCATTGATATAATTTAGAAAAAATCACATCCCAAAAGCTAATTATTGAGGCGGAAGAGCCCAAAGCTATACACACCCCACATCGATAAATTGCAACATCGATATGAATCTCAAATCCCATATTACAATAACCATAACATTTTTTTGTCTCTCTTTTCTTTTTCTACTAGACACGGGGTAGGGAAAGGGGAAACGAGGGAGGGGATTATAAATTAGGGAATCAATCCCCCACCAAGAAAATGAAAATTTAAGCTGGATGGCAATCGAACTACCATGATTCCTTTCTTTACAGGTCTGCGTTGTCTGCTACTCTAGTTGCATCAGCAAGATGTTATAATACCCACACCTTTGATACTTGCATGAAATACAAGATCATCCAAGACACTGTTTTGTTGTCATTTTTTTTACGCTCATAAATTATACTTGCATCAATCATGCAAGAATTTATATATCTTTTATGTGGAGTAAAAGATGAAATAAGAATACAGAGATCAGTAATACATACGTTAAAATTTTAAAATGACCAAAAGAACCTCATCTATTAAGCATTTAAATGAGAGCAATACATATATTTTAATCATCACTTCACAATTCATACATTATAAACCTTGCATTCAATTCATATATCAATTTGTGTGAGATCTTTTCATCATCTAATAACCATGAAGAGGTAAGAATATAGATGGTAATTTAATAATTTTTTATCTAAGTTTATCAAGTAATAATCATCTAAGTTTATCAAATACTCATGTAGTACGGAAGCAGGTAGTGTCAACCCAAATTTCATTTTTAAATAAAAGTCTATAATCTTTAATCAGTATAAACATCATAATTGCAGAGTTTAACACTTATCAAAATCATAATTAAAAACATATAGTCTAAAAATCGCACCTCTTAGTAGAATTTCAGATCACCGGATATCTCGACCCACCCTGGCGCTCAGCTCCCTTTTTCTTCACTGAATTCACGGGATAAATGATCTAGGTGTCTGAGAGTTTTCAACAGACTATCCTCCAAAATTCTTACTAAAGTGTAGATATAAAGAGTAATATGGTTCTAATTATAATCTTTCAAAGTGATTTTTTCTGGTATTATGATATTATAATTGATCTGAATTATAGACTACGGGGAAGTTTAGCTAGACATAGAGAGTTTTTAATCAAAGAGATGTATTGAGAATTTTTTCGAATGAGTAATCGTTTACAAGAGACTCCTTATATAGATAATCTCGGCTACTCTTTTTCAAACTGTTAAAGAAAAAGTCATAAAATAAAAAGTATAACTTTTTCAAAAGTCTTAAAGTGCTACGGTTGTCCGTTGCTTTCTTCTTTTCAAAAAGGCACTTTTTTCTTCTTTTTTCAAACTTGTCTTTTGTCTTCTTTCTTCTTCCTTTCTTCTCATTTATTTTTCCTTCAGATATAACATTTCTTTCAATTCAAAGTTGTCATGTTTCTCCTTTTGTCTTCTCCTTTGTTTTTCCTCCAGAGATAACATTTCTTTCAATTTAAAGTTTTCATGTTTCTCCTTTTGTCTCTTTTCCAATACTTGATAAACTTAGATAAAAAATTATTAAATTACCATCTTTATTCTTATCATCTTCAGGGTTATTAGATGATGAAAAGATCCCCACATAAATTGGTATCAGAGCTAGTAAAAATAATAGAAATATAACAATGAAAACACATCCGTCGTTTCAAAAAATTGCTAGATTAAATAAAGAAAGATGGTTAGCCAAACATATAAAATATTTGTTGATAACAAATATAAGATCAAACGCATTAATAATGAAATATCAAGACCAATTATTAATAGAAGGAAGAAAATAACTATCCTTAGAAGAATTAAATACCTTAGTAGAAGATAATATAACAGGTTATAGAGAATGGATACACTTAAATCATGAAATAATGATATATACTAATATATTAGCAGTTTTAAACACAAAATTATGGATGTTTACAGAACAATATGGATGAGAACAGACTAATTGAACAACAAAATAAATTAATACAACCGAAAATGATAACAGAAAAACCCCTTACATATAATATTGATATAATCAACATATAATAAGTTGTAGAATAAGTATAGATCTTATACAAGAAAGAGACCAACGTTTACAAGAAAAATTCTAAACATATATATGAACAAGAAGATACGATTAATAAATTAAAAAATATAATAGGATTAAGAAATGAAAAGTTGAGGCATAAAGAAGAAGAAAATATGAGATTAAGAGAAATAAAACTAGGAGAAATAATCAGAAAATAAAATGAATTAAAAGACTTGAAAGATGTTTTAAAAGAACAATATGTATATATCAATCTATTAAAAAATGGATTAAGGTAAAGAATTAGTAGACCCTAATTTAAAAATAATAACAAGAAGACGCACTAGATTACCAAATCACATACTAGTAGGATAGCAAACCGAATTTAAAGAATTTGTAGGATCAATGACACAAGGAGTAAATTACAATGGATATTTCATAGACCTAGACAATGTTTATGATGAACAAAAAATAGGAAGAAGGATTAACGATTTGAATTTAGGAATGTATATATTATTAATGAATTCAACACAAACAAAAAATTTAGATTACATGTATGATTTAATATCTAAAACATTAATTGGAAAAGTAACATATTGGATAGAATCTATAGCATATCAATTAAGAGGAGAAGTATTTAGTCATGCAGGAGATTGAAAATCTATGCTAATAATATTTGATATTATACTAAACAGAGAATTTTTAGGAGAAAAATGGTTAGTAGCACGATAAAACGTACTTGCGGAAAGAAAAACTGAAATTATAATAAATCTAAATAACATGAAATGTTGTAAATTAATATATTACCTAATATACAATTAATTTTAGTAAGTTCTTTTATGAAATAAAACTCTTACCACAAGAAGGTTTAATATATCAACAATTTTATTATGACCACCTACCAGCACCTTATAATACTGAATTATCAAAAGAATATACGCAATTAGAACCTAGATAAAATACATTAGGAGAAAGGATAAAAGTACTAAGAGCATACCTAATGAGAAATTGCGAGGAATATAAAATGCAACGAAAGATTAAAATAAGAGAAATATATGGATTCACAGAAAAAAGATTAATATTTGGATGTAATGATAAAAGAAAAGAAAGAAAATACAAGAAAGAAAATACAAGAAAGGTAATAAAAAATATAAAAAGTATAAACATAGAAAAAAATAGTAATTATAGAAATTATAATAAAAAATCTTATTACAAACCTTATAGAAAAAGAAGATTTAAAAGATATAAAAACACTCCTGAAACCAGGAATTTTTTTAGATATAAGAGAAAATTTAGAAAAAGAAAGTATGTAAAACCCGTAGAAGCAGAAAAGACTAAAGAATGTAAATGCTGGAATTGTAATGAAAAAAGGACATTATGCTAATAAATGCCCAAAGTTAAAGAAAAAGGAGTAAAATATATGAATACTGCACAATTTATAATGAGTTTACAACAAATAAAAGATGATAATAATAAATGGTATGAATACGAAAACTTTTATATCAATGAAACTGATGAAAAAAGTGAATCAAGATTAGAAAATATTAACTTTATGAATCAACACTCAGTTAGTGAAAATAGTTCAGAATAAATGGAATTGCAAGCGGAAAAAAGAAAAGAGTAAAGAAATTACTAGATACAATGTGAAGAGTATACTCGCCATAAGATTATTATAGTAACTAATGAAACAGGAAGAAGATACTATCATGATAGATATAAAAAGCTAACTAAAAATCTTAATAAAATAAGACAAAGATTAGCTGAAATAAATCGGCAAGAAGTACTAGAAGAAATAAAAGAATTATGACTACTAGAAGAAGTAACAAAATTAGAACAAGATAAAGAACTCCAACAAAGATTAAATTGAAGAATAAAAAGATAAATTAAAATGGTAGCAATTTATATAGAAGCCCATAGAATATAAGCCCAATAAAATGATAAAACAAAAAATATTTATTAATAGTGGAGCAGATTTGTGATTAGTTAGAAAAGAAGTACTAGAATCACACGGATGGAAAAAATCTAGATCATATAGAGCAAGAGTATCATAATTTAATGAACAAACAAAAGAATTAGATATAATAGCAGAAAATATGAGAATCATATTAGGAAAAATAATATTTAGATTACCAATAATATATCAATTAGATAATATGAAACAACATATATTACTAGGAAATAACTTCTTAGATTACTTTAAGACACAAGTTATAGATAACAACACCTTCAGCCTACAAACACCTCTAATAAATGGATAATGCTAAAAAGAGTACTACCAATACAAATGTTAAAACTATGCACCATAAAAACAGATAGGAATAATAACCTAAAACTACTAAAAGAAAAATATCTTAATATATTAAAAAAGAATTTTGGAGAAAATCCAACACAACTATGGAAAAAAGAAAAAATATATGCTGGAATAAAATTAATAAATCCCAATGATATAGTTAGATCTAAACCTATTAGATACAGTCCAACAGATCAAAAAGAATTTGAAACCCAACTAAAAGAATTATTAGAATTAAAAATGATACAAAAAGTAAAAGTTCACATAGCAGCCCAACCTTTTTAATAAGAAATATAATGAACAAAAAAGAGGAAAAATTAGAATGGTAATTGATTACAGAGAACTAAATAAAAAGACAATATTTGATGGATATTTTTTACCATATAAAAGAAATTTTATTAATAGATTAGAAAATAAAAAATAATTTAGTAATTTCGACTGTAAAAGTGGATTTTGACAAATAAAACTAACAAAAAAATCAAAATGCCTAACAACCTTCGGTGCCCCTCAAGTACACTATGAATGGAATGTAACATAGTGTACTTCTTTAGATTCAACCAACTTAATTTTAATCTTTTTCGTACCCCTACTCGCCTTCATTGCCATTGCAAAAAACAAATACTTAAAAATGAAATTTTCAATGTTGAGAGGAACGCCCATGTAATTTATAGTGCATAGTTGATGCACGACATTGTTTGTTACGCGAATTGTCATGTGTCATTAAGGTATTCATAATACGGGAATCAATTACGAGATTATCACAAAGCCAGATAAACTTATATTATTATTTATTTCACTGTAATAATAAGTAATCAAGTTTAATTGAATCAAAATATAAAGAAGAATAATCACGCATTAAAATTAATTTACATACATATCTAATGGTAGTGTTTGTCTGACAATTTCATAGCTGATATAGTATGTATGTATGTATATTGACATTTAATGTTTAGATTTCATTTAGCTACTATAAATCAAAGTAGACAAACAATTGTTTTTCTTTACTTTTTATGTTATAAACAAAAATAATATACTTGATAATTTTACAATCTCAATTAATTTTTATATTTCATTAATTAAAATTTTGAAAAAAACTAATAAATTCATAACTAGCTATACTACTAAAAATAAAGGTTTTCCCAATCGATATTCAGTGGAAAATTTGTGTTATAAAATATGATTTTCCATCTCATTCCCGACGAACCAACTCACTGGAAAAATGCAGTGGAAACAGGTTCTCATTGAAATGATGTGATTCAGAATTTTTTCGTGTAAAACCATAATTATTTAAATTTTTCCCACCGACATATAATGAGAATAACCAGTGAACATTTTCAGTAAAAAATTCAATCAAATATTTCCCTATCAACTAACATAGTGAAATATTTACTCTCATCTCATCAGAATCACTTATTCATGACTAATTGATTAATTAGGTGTAAACATAGAGTATACGTATTTACTATGGAAATATCTGGACGTAAACAGTGTTAAAGTGCTTATGAGATTTTTCCTCGGTTAGTAGACTTTTGATTACTCTGCTTGTCTTTTTTATTTTTTTTATTTATGTAAATGCAAATATTATAAAAGAACAAACGAAAATAAAAGGGAGCTACAATCAGTCGTTGAGGGTTCTCAATCCTCAACGTAAGCATAAACACGAAATGAAAGAGAGGGTGATGGGGCGTTCACACAAAGGTGACGTTACAGGAGGGAATTAAATCATATTGTGACTTCCGAGTATCATTTGCACGCTCAGTAGGTGCAATAGATGCATTCATGGGGGAAATCAAGACTAGTGCATCATTGGGATGTCCCCTTCATTAGTGACACTTAGATTCAGGGGTTGTTGTCTCATTGCACGAGAGTGAGCTTTGGATCCCTCGTCATTTAAGTCCGACCCCTTGACTCCCGCTTTATTAATCGTCATGTAGTTCCTAGGCTCATTGGAAATAGAATTCACTTTGTTTCCCATAACTGACTTCGATCCTTGCATTACGGGAATAATTAATGACCCATGGGCACTCTCCTGACCCGTCTTAGTATTCTGTCCATCATAATGACCCGTCATTGAAAGAGGCACATTGGTACCCGCAGCCTTAAAGTGTGACGCCTCGTCTCCCTCAACATTAATGTAAGGTTTCTTTCGCACAACTGACTTCGAACCTCGCATAACGGGGATAATCAATGTCCCTTGGGCACCCTCCTGAACCGTCTTGGTATTCTTTCCATCATAAAGACCCGTCATTGAAGGAGGCTCATTGGAACCCGCAGCCTTAAAGTGTAACGCCTCGGTTCCCACAACATTAATGCAAGGCTCCTTTCCCACAACTGACTTCGATCCTTGCATAATAGGGATAATAAATGTCCCATGGACACCCTCCTGAAACGTCTTGGTATTCTGATCATCAAAATGGCCCGACATTGGAAGAGGCTCGTTGGAACCCGCAGTCTTAAAGTGTGACGCCTCGTCTCCCTTAACCTTGACTCCCGTGACAGGCTTATAGGGAATAGGAGTATCATTAAATGCTTCAATGGTCGAGACAAAATCAGAATTCTTAGGCGACTTGGAATAGAACGACCCTTTGAATTCCACATTAGTTGATCTTCCAAGACTCATTTGAATAGTAGACCCTTCGGTTCCCGTAGCCATCAAGTTTCCATACCTCTTTGGACGAGTTACCCCTTTGGTTTCCGCAACCTTTGAATTCAATAGAAGAGTTGACTCTTCGGTTCCCACCCTTATCAATTTTCGATGTCCCATTGAATGAGATGTTTACTTGGTTCTCTCAGTACTTAAATTCCCCAAGTTACCAAGTCTTGTTTGAAGAGTAGACCTTCCAACTCCCGCACGATTTGTAATCCCAAGAGCCATGGGAAAAGAACCAACTTCGGACCCTTCAAACATGAACCGAAACCTCGGGTCGCGGCCATGACTCGTGACCACCATCATTATCAAACAAAGAACCCATGACCACCCTTCTGACCCTCCTTCGACCCAAAACCACCCTCAAGATCCGCCATCAACCGGTGCCCACCCATGCGACCCGTCTTCCCCTCGAGAAGGGATGACGTTTCGGAAACCGCACCACCTTCATTCCCAATGTCCTCAACTTCGAAAGTAGCACCTAATGAATGAGGATTAGGAGCAGCATTAGTTGAAGCACATAATGAATGAGGCGTGTCATTGACATCCGCAACAATAGAATGCATCAAATTACTAGACCTCTTTTGGCTAAAAAACCCCTCGGCATCTACAACCTTAGCATTTCCAAGGCCAATTGGAAAAGAAAAGTTCTCGGAGTCAACCACTAAAGGCTGGTGGCCCATGGACTTTCCCCAAGACCCATGCCCACCCACCTGACCCGCAGTCAACCCGTGACTAACCTCGAGTCCCGTTGACCCCTTGGAATCCAAAGTGGCCGCCGGAAAAAACTCTTTGCACTCAGAAACTCTGCTTGTCTTTTGGTCATATAACGTTGTGACAACTTGAGTTGATTTATGCGTATGAAAGTAAATTATATACCGGGTAGATAATGTTGAAAGTATATGTATGTCCTAGAGACAATCATTATTAGGATAAAATATATTTTATACACATTCGTATTTATATTAATGATGATTAATATGACATTTGCATTTGTAGAATTATTAATTGATTGCTTATAATATTCTATAAATGCATCCCTAGAGTTTACATGATTATTAATAGTGAAAGATTAATATTATAACGTAACTCTCAAATTGCCTCGACTAGAGATCATCGAAAATGAGATATCGATGATATGCGATACGTCGACATGTGGTCTGCATCATATCCTTAGGGGATGTAGTATGTCTCACTTGCTACGAGTTATGACAACTCGTGATGGATGCATGGATACTTATTGAAGTATTGGTATACCCTGTTGATGCACTTTTGTTATATATGTCTAAAATGTCATCGCGTGTAGGAGATAGAAGTCCTTAGACTTGAGGTCGATACCACATTGTTTACGGAGTAATGTACTTTGATCCTGTCCTAAGCTCAAATGCCTTATAGGTTGATACGCGACTTGTTTTGGGTACATTATGAAGTAGATTAAAGATGGTAGTTGAGCCAAAATTAGGATTCATTCCTCGAATGTATATTTGAAAGAACACTCATATTCTCATATGGTATTAGGTTGACTAAGTCGTTGGCCAATGCAATGGACATATCTTTGATATGGTCTTGTTGTCAACTAATATAGATGAGGAATAATAATCAAGCCATTTGGTTAGACACTTGACAAATCCTAAGCTTGATTGAGTGTGTCGTGAATGAAAGGATTTTATCTTTCCACATAGAGGTTCAGTTCACAGGTTACGTGTAACTATACTTTACATATTGAGTTCATCTTCCGGCACAGTCTAGGAGTTCCGTGTAGACCCTAATGTTATTAGTGTCGATATGTAAAGGCTTGAAGGATAACACTAAGTCAAGTGTTCCGTCGATTCAAGAATGTAATTAGAAAGAGATTATATGTTCGGTTGATGATCGAGACATTTAAAGGAAATGGAAAATAAGGCAGAAAATGGAAAAGGGTCGCGACACCATTGGCTCAGGGTCGTGGCGCCAGAGCGCGTCAGTGCCGCGACACCACTTACTCAGAGCCGCGACGCTAAGTGTCCAGTGGGTCCGAGAATGACCCATCTGGTGAGATTTTCTGGGCCTGGCCCATTTGGGTGAACCCTAGCTCATTTTCAGCTATAAATAAGAGGGTCCACTCTCACATTTCTACACCCCAAAATCAAGAGAGTGTTCTATTCTAAAACTCTACTGGAATTCTTAGCATTCCAAGAGTTAGAAATTACATCAAAGTTTTCAGAACTTGCAAATCGAGGAACATTTGCGTGCACACCCTCGGCGTACACAAAAGCTTGAAGATCCCGAGATTGCTACAGAAATGTAAGTCTTCGTTCAAAGTATTACATTTTGTTGTATTTTACATTATATAATCATACTAAAGTTTTACCGCCATGTCGGGTTTGAAACATAAATTTTCAAATTCCGATGCGTGTACGAACCAGACAAAACGCCTACATTGGTATCAGAGCCTGACTATTTTGTGTGATTATATGATGAATATTAATGATAATATGGGTTAGGATTTGTTTAGATTTAATTTTTATGTCGTTAAGAAGCTTTAAAATCCTAAATCTTTAGAACGCATTATCCTTGTAATCGGATCTGTTAAAATAATGATGTAATCGAGGAAGTCATTCTAATCTAACTCTTCTAAGTTTATATGTGTTATCCGGTTCTTTTAGAACATGGTTAATTGAAACGAAGAACGAGAAGGGATTGGATGATGGTCGATGAACGTGGTATTTGATGGTGAAGGAGAAACGATGATAAATCTGAAAATCTGACCCTAAATGAGTTTCGGGGCTTTGGATTTTCGGTAATTGTGTTTCTGGGGTTGAGGCGCCGCGACTCCATAATGGAGCGCCGCGACTCTGTTCATCCAGAAAGCTTAAAATAAATTTTTGGACTTACTGCCTCTGAGGCGCCACGACACCACCTGTTAGGGCCGCGACGCTGACGAGAATCTTTACAGAATCTGGGTCTTTGATTCTGAGGCGTCGCGCCACTGTTAGTGGCCGCGCCGATTTAATATTTTTCCGCATTCTACCATCGCTGCGAGCCGCGCCACCTGTTAGAGTCGCGACGCCATCGACAATATTTAACAAAAAAAAAATCAGAATTAGAAACTGAAGTTTTTTTTTTAATATTCTGATTCTGATTCTGAAGTTCTTTTCAAAAATAACACAATCTGAAAATATTATTTTAATTGGACAAATTTGGTCCTTTCGGGCAGATCTGTAATTAAATAAAGTTTTTGAAAATTGGATTTTAAATGTGAAAATTGCAAACAGGTTTCTGAAACCTGAAAATATTTTCTGAGAGTTAAAATTGTATTTTCTGAATTTAATGGGGTTCAAATTGAACTTTTAAATTTTTAAGATACTAAACTATAAATATTAAAAGTTTGCAAAATTTCTGAAAATCAGAATTTTAAAATTAGAAAATGTTTAGGGACTGTTTGACATAGACATAGATTTTAGAGTTTAGACAAATAGACCCATGATTATCATTAATGGTATATTATTGTATAATATACAAATATGTTAAGTGTTTTGAATGTGAAACATTTAAATTATTAGCATAGCATCCGCAATTATTATCTGGGTAGGCGATGCCCAGTAATTGTTTACTTTAAAGGACCACAATAACTATCTAGGTAGGCAGCACCCAGTATTTGATTAAAATCATCTTATATCATGCATATGGTTTCCCATCTAAATGTGTTTAGAAATTGCATAATAGGATGTCATATGATGTATGACATATTTGTTGATCTTGGTTGAAATCCACAAAAACTGAAAAAGTTCCCCAAACATTAAATACAAATCTAAATTAAAAACGCGTCGTCCATTATAATTGTTAGGATGCAAAATCCTTTTCGGCGATACGAGTATTTATGTCAAAGAATTTGCTCTAAGTCTACGAGGACTCGGACCCTTTCATAGATGTGTTAAAGTAAAAGTGTATGAGAAACTTTTGTGGGTATTTATACCAAAGTGTTTGCTCACAAATGCCAAATTTACTTAGGTACTTAAACGCAGTCGCGTAATGGGGTTGTCTTGTTTAGATGAATCTTGGTGCCAAAGTGTCGGACTAATCTAAAGACACAAAATTAAAATGAAAGATATTTAATCAAACCAAGAGTTGCAGATAAGATTTGCAATTGGTTGAGGACCTACCAAAGTGTGCTATTGAAGTTATCAGCCAAGGCAAACACGGATATAACATATGTTTGGATCTTGACCCATTATGACCTATAATGATTTTAGGTCCGTATTCTACCTTGGGGTCGTAGAAGTATGATAAAATAGTGGGAGCTAATTAAACAAAATGTCATGTTAAATTAGCCTAGAATGAATGTGTATAATAAGGAGAATGAATTTTGATTGCATTTTCCTGTCTATCTATATCTTCAGATCTTCAGAATGTTGAATTTCTCATTTTAAATGCTGATGAAATCGAACAGATTGACTGGACCCAATTATATCGATTGGCTCAGGAATGTTAGGATCGTCTTGAGACAAGAGAAAATTGAGTATGTATTGGACATAGTATTCCCTATAGTGCCTGCCGAAAACTCTGTCGAGTATGCCACCTTTGATAAAGTTGCTTATGAGAAGCATTATGATGACACCACTTCGGCACAATGTTTGATGTTGGCTTCCATGTCACCTGAATTACAGAGACAACATGAGCACATGGGTCCTAATGAAATGTTAGAATATTTAAAGAGTCTCTATGACTCTCAGTCTCAAACCATGGAGTATGAGCTGCTCATAGCACTATTTAAATGTAGACTCAATGAAGGGGGCCAGGTGTCTCCACATGTGCTGAAAATGATTAGGTTCATCTAAAGGTTGGCCTCCATTGAAATAAAGTTTCACGACAGAGTTGCTTCCACCCTTATCCTACATTCACTTTCACGTTAGTTTGAGAGTTTCATCATAAACTATGATATGAATGGAACTAAAGCGAAATTGCCGGAGTTACACAATATGTTGAAGACCTTCGAATCTTCGATCTCCAAGAGCAAACCTGTACTCATGATTGACTCCTCTAGTCATCCCAAACCGAAAGGTAAGAGACCACAAAAGAGGAAGGGCAAAACTGTTGTTGCGCCAGCAGAAATGAAGCCCAAAGGAGGGGCGAAGAAGAGGAAACTCCCGGCTATGGATGTGTGCATAAACTGCAACAGGAAGGGGCACTTGAAGAATGACTGTACTGCTCCAGGAGGAAGGAAGGCACCAGGTGCTCTTGCCTCTAGTGGACAAGGTATGTTTGTAATTGAAATAAATATATCTATAAATGATTCTCATTCTTGAGTACTAGATACCGCTTATGGCTCACACATTTATACAAATGTGCAGGGGCTAACAGATAGCAGGAATGTCGAGCCTCGAGAGGTGGACCTGCGCGTCAGAAACGGATCACGAGTTAATGTTGAGCGCGTGGGAACTTATAGATTAGATTTACCTTCCGAAAAAGTGTTAAAGTTAAACAATTGTTTTTATGTTCCCTCATTGACGAGGAACATTATTTCCATTCATGTTTTAAACATTGAGGGCTTTTCCTCAAGCATTTATAATGGCAATATGATTTTGACTTTTGATAATGTTGTGTATGGAATTACGCCTCTTGTGAATGGATTGTATAAATTAAACTGCAACCGAAAAATTTTCAATGTACAAAACAAAAAAGCTAAGATAAGTGAAAGAAATTCTACCTACCTGTGGCATTGTATACTTGGTCATATCAATCAAACAAGGATAGAACGGTTGAGGAAATTAAATTACCTTGAAACATTTGACTTACAATCTTATGGTAACTGTGAATCTTGTTTAAAAGGTGATCGGTGTATTTTATATACACTTTTTGAGTCATTTTTAGTTAGTATTTTACTCATTTCATTTATGTTTAGTACAGTATTAGGGTCGTTTTCCTTTCTTTTGTGTCACAGCGGTCAAAAATGGAGAAATGACGAAAAGGAGATGAAATGAGCATAAAAGAGATGGAATTGCACACTAAAAGGGCTAAGAAATAAAGTCTAAGAAGTTCTGGAAATTAGAGAGGAGATCAGACAAAGTCCGGACGAAAAAGGACGCATAAGCGGAAAACGCCACCGCGCGCGGTGCTGTGCAGCAGAGCCGCGACGCCAATATCTTTGAAAGTCCGAAAGTTCTCGATCTTGAGCGCGCGCCGATTCTGGCGCGCGACGGCGGAATTATGAAGTGCTGGGCCGAATTTGACTTGTTTTCAGAATCCTAAAGGGATAACTTTTCCTACCTAAAGGGATAACTTTTCCTACCTTAAAACCCTTACCTAAAAGGATTCTAATAACTTATCCTACCTACAAAATTCCTAACCCTTCACCAAAAGGATTCTTTGGCTATAAATACTCTACATCATTAGAAGAATTATTCATTCTCCATTCCACCATTCACCATTCTACATCCATCCTTCCACCAATCCATCTTGTAAATATTCCACAACACAACCCTTGGATGTTTGGCTTGGAGACTCGTTCTTAAGTATTTTTCTTTTCTTTTCTTTTCTTTATTTCAGTTTTGTATGATGAACTTTGAATTAGCTCTTGTCATGTCAATGACTAGGAACTAATTCCTCTATAGGGCTTTCCATGTTGAATCTCTAGAAACTTATGTTATGATTTAATGCATGCTTATGATTATTCTTCTTCTTGTTGAGATCTATCCAATAATTGAATTGAATGCTTGGTAGTTAATTGACAACTAATTATCATTATATGATTTCTAATCAGACTCCGAAAGGGGGGGATTGTGAATATGCTGTAGGTTGGGTAGACATTCTTGGATTGGGGATGAAAATACCTCAATTATTTATGTAGCGTTAATAAGAGGCTTAAAAACCCTAATTTTGCGCATTGTGTGTGACGGTTAACTAGGTTCTTGTTCTTAATCCTCCTATAGAGTTATCCTTATCACCGAAAGGTAGGCAAGGTGCAATACTGAGGTTGAGTGTTTATATAACCCTAACGGGAGTATAAAACGATTTAGTGAACCTGCTTTCTCCAAAAGAAGAAGACCATAAGTTATTGCATTAATAAGTAGCATAAGCGGATAGTGAGGAGACGTGGAAGCCCTATTCTCATCACAACTGAAGTAAACCTTTATAGTTAAAATAGCTTTTATAATTCTTAGTTATAAACAACAAATCCCTAGATCAATTTACCAAATAGATACCAAAAAATAGATAGTTGGTAATTGAACTCTAATCCTTGAGGACGATATTCGGTCTTATCAAGACTATACTACTTGTCACGATAACGTGCACTTGCGTTTAAAGTGTGTGCATCTTACCGCGCATCAAGTTTTTGGCGCCGTTGTCGGGGATTAGGCATAGTTGAATATCAAATTTATCTATTTTTAATTTTTAATTTGGTTTTTATTTTTGTTTCTTTAAATTATTTATTTTATTTTCTTTTGAAAAAAAAAACAAGTGTGCCGTGATTTGTTGTTGGTTTTGATTCATCTCAGGGATCCTTAAGACATGGATTTCTACTGTCAATATGATCGAGCTCCAACCATAGAGGAAGAGAGGGAGGAATTACGAGAAGCTATACTCAGTCTCACGAGGTACCAAAATCAGTTCATAGACGAAACGAGAATGGCCATGAAGAAGTTGGAAACGCAAATAGCAGAGCTCGCGATCATATTCAACAGCGAAATGCAAGAAGAGCAATCTGCACCTGGGGTAGGCAATGAGGAAATACAATGTCAGGCAATTGACCTGAAGGATACCGAATCAGGGGAGATAGAGAGTTCGCAGCAGCAGCAGCGCCGCGGCGATGAGCGGCATGCGCCAAGATTCGAGACAGTGCAGGAGAGTGAGCGCCGCGACGCCAAAGAGCGTACGCGCCCGTAACCAGAAATCGAGGTGATTTTAAACGAACAACAAATTGAGGAGCACGAACCACACCCAACTATTGAGGAATCTGTAAGATAGTTGGTGTAGAGAGAAAAGATTGCAGAGATCCAATTATTTACCTTCTTGGATTCTGTGGAAATTCTTTTTCTTGCACCTATTACAGAAGAAACACCACTAGCTATCACGGCTGATTCCCAATTAGGAAGCCCATACCATCAAGGGTACCCCCTAGAGTTGAGAGATGTAGAGAAGTTCACGGATTCCTACATTATAGAAAGCATAAAAGACAAGACTACTTGGGGGATAATTGTATATGTAAGGCTCTTGTTTGAACAAATGGTCGTAGGGAAATTGAGACCTACAACAATAACTCTGCGGATTGCAAGCAGTTCGCAGAAGGATCCAATGGGCACTCGGAAAGGTTAATTGCGTCCGGCTAAAAGACGTAAAAGACAGCGCTTGTTGGGAGGCAACCCAATATTTTTAATTATGTTATTTTAATTTCTGTCTTTATTTTATTTTGCTTTGAACAGTCTCACGGTCTTGGGTTCTTGTTTTGTGTTGTTGGATGACAGGTGGACTGAAAGCTAAAACCGAGGAAAAAGGAGCAAAACGCCAAAAAAGGAAAAGCGGCCGTGGCGCTGTAATCAGTGGTCGCCGTAACTTCAGAAGAGCCACAGTACTAGCAGCGCCGCGGCGCCGAATCTCAGGGCCGCGGCGCCCGAACTTCAGAGAGCCATATTTCCGTGCAAATTCCAGAATTTTTCCTCCTAGACCTCCGTTATGACCGCTGTGTTGTGTCAGTAAGTTGTCCTTTTTCTTTTATTTTCTTTGAGTCTTGCACACATTGGGGACAATGTGTGATTTAAGTTTGGGGGTGTTTTATTTGTGTCTTGTTATGTTTCAATTAAGTCTTTTTTTTTATTTGTTTTGTGTTTATTTTTGAGTCACAATTTTTTTTTTCTTTTTAAGTCATAATTGTCTGTCAAAGATCATGTATGCTGTAGTTACTAGAAACACCTAGTGAAGGAAGGTGGAATAATGTAATGGAATTAGAAGCAACTATCTAAACACTTAGGTTAGATATGCCAAAAACTCACAAAAATCTGTCTATTTTGAGTTTCTTGCTTAAATTGTGCATGCTAAATTATGAAAACCTATGTGTTATGATTGCTTGCTATTTGAGGCGAAATAGTTAGGATATGCATGTTAGGGAGATGACTCAGGCATTTCTTTGATAGCCAATTCTTACCACTCTTTTCTACCCCGAACTTTAAAAGTATCCCTAGTCAGCCCCATTGAGCCTAAAAATTGAAACTTCTTCTTTGACACCCTATATTCCCACAGATTGTGCCATAAGTAAAAATGTGAAGTAGTGAAATCAATTGTGTTAAAAAAGAGACAAAAGGAGTGAATGAGCTTGTTGCACCCCAATAAAAAAGTAATAAGAAAGAGGCAAAAGCCTAAGTTTGGGGGTGCTTGTTATTATAATACTTTTCATTCTCCCAAAACAAAAGAGGGAAAAATATAGAATTGAAGTGAAGAAAAGAACAAAAAGAAAAGGGAAATACTGAAAAGCTAAAGAGCTTATGGTACACAAAAATGAGCCTAAATGCCTATTTTTACCAACCCCTACCTAAGCCTACATTACAACCCTTAAAGTCCTGAAGATCTCTTTTATGCATATCCAGGATTAGTGGAGAATAGCAAGTAAGCATACCATAGAATTTTTGAATTTATATGCATGATTTAGTATATTGGCTTCCATTAAAGCATGATAAATATGAGTTTGCGAAATATCTAGCTCAATGTGTTTAGTGTGCTGAAAAATTTCATGCTACATGTTCCTGCATATTATTCTGCTAACCTTCATGTTTTTCTAGATAACACTAAATGCAGCAAAAGTGATCAATGTCAGTGAGTCTTTTATTTTTCGTTTCTCGAGTCTTTTATTTCTTTCTTTCTATCTTTGCTCGAGGGCGAGCAAAGGTTAAGTTTGGGGGTATTTGATCGGTGTATTTTATATACACTTTTTGAGTCATTTTTAGTTAGTATTTTACTCATTTCATTTATGTTTAGTACAGTATTAGGGTCGTTTTCCTTTCTTTTGTGTCACAACGGTCAAAAATGGAGGAATGACGAAAAGGAGATGAAATGAGCATAAAAGAGATGGAATTGCACACTAAAAGGGCTAAGAAATAAAG